>CADWAE010000476.1:7500000-10000000 GCA_902982915.1 Phalloptychus januarius
GTTGTGGTTTGATATGTA
Organism: Phalloptychus januarius; assembly: GCA_902982915.1. Taxonomy (NCBI): domain Eukaryota; kingdom Metazoa; phylum Chordata; class Actinopteri; order Cyprinodontiformes; family Poeciliidae; genus Phalloptychus; species Phalloptychus januarius. Next base: position 7,500,019 of record CADWAE010000476.1, read on the forward strand.
AAATAAACTGAACTGAATGCTGGTTCAGACTGCGCCCCCCCCCACAAAAAACCCTGACCTCTATTGCCTTTTCAAAACTGCTTAAGAACAAAGGCCATGTCATGAAAGTAAATAATGTAAATGAAAACTACCAACATTCTTAAGGAGTGGCTAAATATCCACCCAAAGCTTTTGTCTGAAGGTTGTTGATGGCTACAAAAAAAACTATTCGATTTATTGAAAGACCTTTTGAGGAGATTATAAAAGAGGATGTTATGAATAGTTTTAGTCCTGCAACGTGTGCAAGTAAACTTGAGATATAATTTAATAGATGATTCTCAGAATTTATCACATCCAGGAAAACAAAATTAAATATAAAACATTAAGATTTGCTTCATTTTGCTTGTGATTTTATTCATTAACTTTTTTAAGCATTTAGTAATGTTATAAACCAGTACATGCTGGAAATGTCCTAAGCCCCTTACGCTTTAGGTTAATTTGGCTTCTTATTGAAATAAATAGTCAATAATCACTCGAACATCTCAATTACAAAAACATCACAAACCCGCCTTCTGATCTCTGGCCTATAAAAGATGGCCTGCGCAGCAAAATAACATTTGGCAGTTTTACATGAAATAGTAGCTTTTCCTATACTTCAGCAGCTGAACTGTGAGGTAATGCTTTGTAAATTAGCTTGAGCTTTTCTCAGTGCATTTAGGTTTTTCTTGTGGGGTTTAGGGGGGGAGTTTTATTTGTGAGTCTTTCGGCTCTTCGGGGAGTTCATGTCCCTCTTGGTCTTCTGCAGCCGGGAGAAGATCTCTTTGAACAGCGCTTTATACTCTGGTGTGTTCTGACTCAGCCGCTTGTCTACCTGCTCCACCTGCCTGCTGATCCCCTCCAGCGCCTCCGGGGTGGAGGGGGTCTGCGGAGGCGTCGGGGGGGCGACGGCCCCGGACGTGGAAGGCTCCGCTGAGCTCATGTTGTACTCCCTCATGGAGGGGTCTCTGGAGACGGGCCGTGACGTCTGCACCCCGGCGTGGCACAGCGTCTCCTCGTGGCGCCTGCACTTCCCCAGCAGCTCCTCGTACTTCTCCAGCAGGGCGTGGTACTGCTCGTCCACCTCCCGCAGGATGGACATCCCCCGTTTGCGGGCGCCGTTGCCCTGAAGCGGGTACCCGCCCTGGCGCCGGCCGGACGCGGCCGAGATGGCGTTCAGGGCCGTGTCGCTGCAGCTCTTTCGCACCGGGCCTCCGCCTTGCTGCCCGGCCCCTCCCTCGGCTTCACTCCCGTCCTCCTGTCCACCTTCCTCCTCCGGGGTGTCCGTCTCAGGGCCGTTGCTGAGCAGCGTCTCCAAGCCGTCCTCCATGTCCCCGATGAGACACACCCTGGACTTCCGGAGCTGCTGCATCTCCAGCAGCTCCGCCTCGAGCTCCTGGACCCGCAGCTTGCAGCCCTCAGCGCCCAGCAGGCGCTGCTCCAGCTGCTCGAACTCCTGCAGCACCACGGCGCACTCCCGCTCCACGCTCTCCCGCTTCGACCGCTCCGAGGCCATGGCCGAGTGCAGGGAAGACACGATGTCTCTGAGGCGGTCGTTTTCCTCATCGAGAGGCTGCCGCTCCACCAGGTCGACGCTGCCGGGGTTGGCCAAGAGGAAACCGTCCTCGTATCTAAAGAAAGGGTCACAGCACTGGCTTAGAAACAAATGGATGGACTGTGCCTTGTTGTAATAAGCACACTCCATGCAAAGGCTATTAATAAGAACATATTTTGTATCCAAAGGCCCTTAATGATGTACATCCACAATCTGGTTCTGCATCTGAATAAATCTGAAGCCTGTTTATGTTCTTCAGGATCTGTAGCCAGCAACCTGGGAGCAGTGCAGAGCTCCTTGAGGCAGGGGAACGAGTGGACCGTCTTGCGCCGCTCCTTCTTCTCTCTGCGCACCCTCAGCTCCTCCAGGGTCCGCAGCTCCCCCACCCGAGTCGTGAGACCGTCCACCTGACTCTGCAGGGTCTCCATGGTGCCCGTCAACCTGAGTCCACAAAACACAACTCGGATTAATTTGCATGGAAAGGACAAAGGCAGCTATTGAGGGGTTATAATTAGCCGTTAGCTCCACTAACATGATTTGTAAATGACTAATCTCCAATTAGGGACATTTGTGAACATGTTACGAGTGGTTACGCAAGAGGAACAGCAACAAAAAAACAAAAAACGACTTCCCTGATACCTGAAAGACCAGCCCTGTGTAAGCCAACAGCTCTGAAATCGCTTCAACGGGTTTATGAGGGAAAAGATTGCTGCTACTTTAAGTTCCCCGTCTTTTCTTTCAGCAGACTTGAACATTTCTACATATTGTTTGGAAAACAGCTGTTAAAACTCAGCATACACCAATAAATGTCTCCTGTGACCGTCTCATTATGGGCTGTAGGAGGTCAGAGGTCACCTGTCTATCTTCTGCTGCGAGGCCTTGCTCTCAAGCACCAGCTTCTCGTTGGTGATCTCCAGCTCTCGGGCCGTCACGTCCAGCTGCTCGTACACCTTGGCGTGCTGCTCGTTCATCTCCCGCAGCATTTCCAGCTGCTTGGACAGGTACTGCAAAGGGAAGAACGTTCGATGGCGTAAAGAGGTGGCAACGATTTATGCAAGACGTCCGTCCAGAGAGAGGACATCGTTTCGTTCCAGTCTCATTGTGCATACATAGCACGACAAAACACAAAGGGCTATCGGACGGCTCAAAGCAATCACAGTCAATGTTGGAAAAAAATTGGATGCTTGGGGGAGATGTTTCATCGCCGTACCTCTATCTCTTGCACTTGCTCCTCATTGTTGATGTACATCTGCTGGAGAGAGTCCTCCAGCTCCTTGTTGCGTTCAAGGAGAGTCTTGCCGAGCTCCGCAGCCAAATGCAGGTCTGAATGAGAGCCCAAAGCAGAAAGAGGGACATAAACGAACAAACAATCTGCAGGTGCTTTTAAGAAGCACAACACTGCAGCTTTTACAGAGCGGCTGCTGAAAGTATGGAAAGTCTGTCTCAGTGAAACACGGAGGAGGAAGAATTTTCAGAATGAGCGATTAATCGACAAAATAATCTGCAGAATAATCATCAAAATAACTCATAGCTGCGTAAGGGAGCAGAGATGACCATGATCTCTGCCTATTTTCATTTATTTTTGATAAATGCTGCCGTTATCAAAGTTAATCAAAAAAAACTAAATTTCTGCCATCTCATTAGTGTTGTACTTTAGTAGTAATATCAATTCAATTACATATTTTATCCTTTTTTTTCTGTTGTAAAAGGGAATTGTGCCACAGCAGCTTGCAGACAGTACTTTCCCAGGCTTAGAAGATTAAAACTGGTCCAAACTGGAGGAAGGAGAACCTTGGTGGGAGTTCATAGCCGAAGCTGGAGAAAAAAAATAATAAAATAAAAACAGAACTGGAGGAGTGGAAAGACGGCAAGAATCACTGACATTTTCGGGAGCGTTTCCTCACCACAGTGACGAGCACTGACAGGAACACACTTCCAGATTATTGGTACAAAACTCAGAGCTGCCATTTATCACAACCCATCATCACTGAAAGCAGCAGAAATCTTCGAGAATTATCGATCGCACTTAGTGCTCATCTCTGCTTCTGTGCTGAGGGAAGCAGAGGCAGGATGCAGCCTCGAATGCAGGAGTTACGCAACTCCTTGAGGAGGGGAGAGAAAAAAAAAGAAAAGGAAAACAAGGCCAAACATCAGATATGTTCTGATTGTGTTCCTCCGCTGAGATGTGTGAATCACACTTGGGTTCCCCCCTGGAGCGGCAGCAGCACAAGCATGGCTTCACCGTGCAAACGCCCTCTGCACACACACACCACAGTCGTGTTTCCATCACTTGTGGGGACTTCACATTGACTCCCATTCATTTCTACAGCCTAATCCTTACCATAATCCTAACCTTAACCATCACATACCTAACCCTTACCTTAACCTTTACCCTAAACCTAACCATCGCAGACATAGCCACTGACCCAAAAACAACAGTTTCCCTCATGGGGACCAAGAAAATGTCCCCACAAGGAGCAATGATCCCCAAAAGCCCCCATAAGGATATAAAAACAGACACACTTCAGAGGTTTGTGGAATCGTAATCAACACACGGGGTTTAAAATAGAAAAGCCGTTGCATAGATGTTGCATAACAGCGTCGTTTCTGGGGTATAACTCCATGAGTGTGTGGATGATGATAATGATAAATACCATCCACTCTGACACAGAAGCGACAAAATCTCTGCTCCTGTTTTGTCTGGAGGGCCTCTAATCAGCTCAGACATTTAATGTTTTCGATCTCAAATCGGAATAATGGCAACATCAGAGAGTCAAATCCACCCGATTTCCTCCTCTACGGCGACAATGCGTGATGTCATGATGAGATGGAAAGCCGCTTTGGTTCTCTGGGTCAGCAGGTGATCAGGAGATGGGGCGATGTTGAGGACAGAAAGGAGGGAGGACGCTCTCATCTCACCTCTGAGGAAGCTCTGCTCCAATTAAAGTGAATCCATTTAATTCACCAGGCAAGGATTGATCTCGGCCACAAGCCAATTATACTTGGACAATTATACTTAGCCCCAAAGTACAAATTTGCAAGTCAGTTCTTCAGTTCGATAATAAACAGCTGCATTTATCAACTATATCCTCCTCTTCCTCTATGTAGAATAAACATTTGACATCGTTACAGACAAGTTCTTATGTTTCAGTCATGCAACTCCAGAATAATGCCTAAAGGGAAAACTAAGTGGATAGAAGAAAACAAGAAAAGCCAGTCAGAAGAAGCCATTTTTCACAAAAAACACATTACTACTACAGAAATATAACACTTGAACTCCATGCAGCCGGTTTCCTCACCAGTGTTAATCTGAATAAACAAACAAACAAAAAAAAGCCTAAATTGTAGCGGTGAAAAGCTAATTTGTCACTTAATTATGAACATCTACAAAAAAGTTTAAATTAATGAGATAACATTTTGTTTTTGTTTTTATGATTGGTAATCATTACTGTGATACTTTTGGATGCCTAAAGTTAATCTTCATCAGTCACGTTTATTGGGATTTTGTCTCCAGATATTTTTTTTTATCAATTCTTCTTAACTTTAGGATCTAAAGATACAACTCACATTTATATTTCAGATATCTGATGCTTATATATTTGAAATGCACATGTGAATCGTAAGAGCTCCAACTTTCAATTGCAAAAAAATAAATAAAAAATATCTGAAAGTCTACAAATAATTTTACTTTAAGACAGCATCTCAACATCTGTCTCTGTAGAGGTTTTTCAGCTATCAGCTGATGTAAATCATATTTGGAGTTTGTTTAATAAAAATATTGACCTCTTTTTCAATTTTTAAATGTCTTAGACTTTGTTTGCTTGAGAACTTAAATTACAACTATAGCTGCAAAATATATAATCATATCCCAGTTGTTATTGCACTGGACTGTTTCGATGCAATATTTGGTTGGCGATAATATTTCAGTTGTGTTCAAATGTGGATTTCCAAAGGCATGTTTGGCCATCTTTGCAGCCACAGCTGATCCATGCAGTGATAGAATCGTCACATCCAGCAGTAATACTGCAATGTCGTGTTTTCCTGTTATGCTGCAAGAATTAATATACTATACCAACACTAGAGCTAGTATCTGGACAGGAAGGTACAGTAAAACTGATTTGTGTATCTAAGTAACTTGATATTGGAGGATGCTTTGGATGTATGATAAACTGGCATTCCATACACTGGCAGCATATTCTAAATTAATAATATATACATGTATATTTCTGATCGAGTCTGGTGGATGGCTCTCTAAAATAATCTCGAAACAAAAGGAGATCTCTGCTTTCCAAGCTTGGACAGTAGCAAGCAGCGTGAGTACAGAGATGTGCCAGGACGGAGGAAGGAGCTGCAAACAGAGGCAGCATTCACGCCTGGTTATTGCGCGATGCCTCCCTGACCAGATCCCGATAATTAGCGGAGGAAGGGGCCGGGAGAGGACGCAGGCAGGTTCATTCATTCTGCATTTTGCAACCCTGCGACCCACCCATCACCACTCAGATGACCTCACCTTGCTCCAGGTCCCGCTGGTCGTACCACGGCTCCTCCTCCTCCGTTACAAACTCTTCCATCCTCCCAGCTCGAAGCATCGATGCCGGGTGAACTTGTCCTCCTCTCCACCTCCTCCTCTTCTTCTTCTTCCTTCCACCGGCGATGAAGAGCAGACCCGCCCGGAAGTGGAAGCAAATACACACAAACAAACAATAGCAGCGCTGCCTCTCACAGCGATTGGACGCCCTACATTCAGGCGGAGCAGCTGCTGCTTCTGAAACCACCTGCAGGTGCTGGAGGGTCCAGAGAGATGCTGGTATTTCAGGGAGCCTCTGCTAGCGGCGGCCGCTGCTGCTGCGGCGGCGGCGGCGTCCTTTAAAGACGCAGACTGGCAGCCAGCAGCCCGGTGACCAACTACTGCTGCGTTCATGAGCCGTGGGAAATGCCAACTCCGTAGAGATCACAGAGCAATAATCAGTAGGTTGTTGGATTAGTGGTGGCATGGTCCCGCCCACAAGAATGATGAAGCTAAATTTTAAGAAAGAAAGAAAGAAACAAAGCTTTGTTAGCTCTGTCTCTTTGCAAACAGAGCAAAGAAAATAGCTCTGACGGTTATTTTAGAGCTGGTGGAGATGCAAATTAACACTAGAAAATTAGATTGGTGTAACTGATAAGAGTGCTTGTGATTCCCCTTAAACCATTTCATCTTGGTAATAGAGCCATGGGGCTCATATTAAAACGTGCAACTGCACGAAAAAAATCTATTTAGAAAATAAATTAAAAGTACCCTGATTTTTTTTTTGCAAAACAGTGCAACATCCAAGTTTACACTATTTGTTGATTTCCTTACTTTTCTATTAATTTTTCATTTGCTGAACATTTCCTATCAAACAAGTCAGTAAACCAAGTACTGGGTTTTGTGTTGATGGAAACACGATAACAGTTTATTCCGTCTCTCCACATCAATTATTTTTCCAGCGTATTTTGCAACACGATGAACACGATTACTCTTATTTGCTTCTCTTAAATCCCACCAATTGCATTTTTTTCTCTAATTTTGGCTTTCTTTTATAAACGCCTGCTAACGCCTGTTATGTCAATAAGATTGATTTTGGTTCAATCTTATTGAACGATGATAATAAGATTCTTCTGCCTTTCTAATTTTCTTGTTTATCATTTGTAAGCGCGTTCTCCTCTGTCTTGTATTCAACTCTTCTAACCCACCTGACACAGACTGCATCATTTTCTCTGTAGCTGATCGTTTTGACCACATGCTGGCAATCTGAATGGTGGGAGTTGATATATAAACATCAATATTTACTGGATTTGTTCATAACCGCTTCCATAAACTTCAATTTAAACATCAGAAACCAGGAGTTATTTTTTCACCATGTGAGACGCACATTGCTCGTAGCTTATTTCGTCATAAACAATAATGAATCTCTATGTTTATCTTTTTACTTTTCTTTCATTTTGCCATTACCAACAGTAAAAATAAAACAATCTTTTATTTACAGAAAAACAAAACAGATTTTATGAAATCACATATGTTTAGTTGTTTCAGCAGCACAAATACAACATGAGGAAACTGTTGGAATATATTTTTAGCCCCAGCAGTGAGGTGCAGTTTTCCCCACGTATTCAAATCAAGCAGTGGCTTCATCCCCATTTACTTTAAATATACAGAGATATACAAACTCAAGATGTTTGAAAATTCATAAAAATGCAAACTAAGGCATTTCAGAAACAAACAGAAGAATTTTTTTTTTTTTTAAATAAAACACATTAAAGGCTCCTATGTGATTTGGTAAACATGTGGTCCTCAGAACAGGAACCTCGTTATTATTAAACTCTTTCAGTTGTTCAGTGGTACTTTAGTCTGAAAGCTTTTAACCGTTACAGTACGATATTGATGCATAACGAAGTTGAGAGTGAGCAGGTCAAACGTCTTTCCTTAGAAAAGCTCTTTGTACTTCCACATTTTACAGGGTTATATATCTGTGATCCTCTTTTTCACAATCTGAGTAGATCACCCAGAATCCTCTCTGCTTTTCAGCTCATCATAGATTTTTCACAGGATTTAGGTCTGAGAACTAAAATGGGCTTAGAAGGTTTGTGTCATATCTGACAATATAATTATTTCCAGACATGCGTTTAAAGTATTAAAGGGTGTGAATGACCCAGCTCCATTAAAAAAACAAACAGGCCCACATCATGACAGCTCCTCCGCTGTACTACAGCAGACATGAAGGGCTTTTCAACATATTCATCTTTTGTTGCTTAAGATAGCACTTCCACCAGATAAATTAAATACAGTTGTGTGTGATGTAAACTGTTCACACCTGCACTTTTATTTAAAAAAAAAAAAAAAAAAAAAAAAAAACAATAAGGAACCCCGTCGACTTCTTCGTTTTAGTTGAGGATCAGGCTTTGGAGTTACGGATCCAAGGGGACTCGGACATCTTGCACAGATTTTAAACATGACTTGACTCAAGGGCTAAAACATTAAGAGCACTTGTTTCATCATCACACTGACATACTGTTACTGTCAGTTTTATTGCTCATGTGTTGACATGACGTGCAAGCAGCTGCAAAAGCCCTTCATTTTAAGCTTTATGAATAAAAAGCCTGAGATCAACAGCAGGAACCGACAGGCACTGATAAAGGCGGCTTTGACACAGGAAAAGGACTGCATATCCCATCAGTCCTTGCTCTCTGGGGCTTTGGAGCTGAGCGGTCTCTTCAGGTGCGCCCAGTCGGCCTCGCTCTCGCAGCGGTGGACTCTGCTGAAAAACGTCTTGATGAGTACTTTAGCTTCACCTTTAACTGCAGACACAAAGGTTATAGTTACTGAAAAGTCAATGACAAAACAAAAAACAAATGTTTGTATGTCTTTAAGTGTTTAATTACCTTGGCTTTTTTCACAATTTTTACCCTCTGTAAGAAGGTGAGACAAGTATCGCGCAAAAGACTTAAACAGAACCTGTAAAAGCATCCACACATATATTAAACATGTTACATTTAGTTTTAATTTGCTTATATAGAACTCTACACACCTTAGTAGCAAACTTTCCCTGAGTATAATAGGGGTTGAGATAATGGACCACAATGTTAGCCGTTTCCTGCAGTGTCAAGGCCTTCCCAGGTTCATTGGGGTCACCAGGGTCACCGGGCGGCGGCAGCGACCTCTCCTGCACCTCTAAGTTGAACGTCACTCTCCTTTTGCTAGAGCCTAACGTCCGGCTGTGCTTCGCCACAGGAGACGTCGCCTCCTGCGCCGCTTCCACCTCGTCTGCAACCTGCAAACACACAGCGTTGTCATCCATCACAGAGAATTAAATAAAAACGGAAATCCTGCACAAACAGCGAGATTTTATATCAAAGCAGTGCATGACTAATAATCAGGAGAAGAGAAACCCATTCCAACAAAAGCCGTTTCAGTCCTTCCTGGACTTTGACTAGGCCGTTCTAACAAGTGAATATTTAGCTCTTGCTGAATGTTTCATATTATTGACCTGCTAAACAAGCAAATCATTGTCTTAAGGAGTAATTCATAATGTAGGTGAGGCCTCTGCTTAGCCCGCCTCTGTGATGCAAGTAGGAACTGGGTGTTATTGGTTGAATATGAGAGAATTATTTAACCAATAATAGTTGGTTATATGGGTCTCTATTAAACTAACTATAAATAGATGGTAAAAGAAGTTGTTTTTTTTATATGCCAGATAAAATCTATTGGCCTAGAAGTGGGTTTTCTTTTGGCTTGGGCCTATCACCTTCTGCTTTGCTGCTTTTTTTTTTTTTTTTTTTACAATGCATCAGTGTTTAAATTTGCTCTCCCTCATAAATTCATAAAACTTTTCAAAAATGGATCCCTCTTCATGCTCATCTGCACTTTTATTGATGTTAAATTAAGCGCAGTTTGAATAACCTGTAAGATCATTTCTGAAGGCAGTCGGTCACAGTGGATTCTATTTAGGGGTATCAAAGCAAAAGGGGGGTGAAATCAAATGCACGCCACATTATTCAGATTTTTTATGGGTAAAATAATGGAAAAACCATGCATCACTTCACAGCTAAGAGCACCAATAATTTCCAATGAAGAACGTTAATGTGTTTCTCCATAATGAGACAAAAGGTGGAATAGTTATGAATATTTTTGTAAGACACTCTACCTTTTGAACTAAAAGCAGACTAGCAGGTGCTTCTTCTTCTTCTTCTTTAGAATGGTTTGGTCTGAAAATGGTGAAAATGTAGTTAAGGTTGTAAAAAAGACTTTTGCCAGTAAAGTTTGACAGAAATGTTTACTGAGGTTAAAGTACGCTGTGATAGTAGTCGTATCCTCAGGAGGAATGTCTTCAACCAGGGTCAAAGTCGCTTCTCTTCCCACCTCTTGTTCTTCATCGTCGGACAAAACGATGACTTCCGTTTTAGGTTCTAGCAGAATCAGATCCTCGCTCTGCACAAGGCTGGTGTCGGTGTCGCTTGGCAGGGAAAGCAGCTCCTGCTTTGAGTTCTCTTCAAAAACCTCTCTAAGAGTCTCTGATGACAAGCCACCTGCCTCCGGGTGCAGCTCTTCCTCCTCCGCGGCTTTTTTCTTCATGAAGTACTGCGAGATGTTGCGAGAACTCTTCGCCGCTTCCGCCATCTTCTGCTGCTTCCTGCTCATGACTCTGCCTGCTTTAGCTGGGCTGACCGCTCCGGCTGCGATTCTGGTGGATGATGTCGTCTCCATCTCTGTCACCCTGATCCGTTTGACGTCTGACTCTGCGGAGGAGTCGCCGACGAAGCCCCCTTTCTCCATCACTTTGCTAGACCCGGGATTCAGGAGATCCTTGGCGGACTGGAAGCAGTTAGAGGAGCCCCTTTGGCCCGCTCCCACTCTTTTCCGCTTCATCTAGAGCAAAAAGGAGGAGAATTAAATCGTGATCAATGTTCTGAGATGCTTGTGTGAAAAAGCCACTCGTACAGAGTAGATCTGAGAGGCCGAGGTGAAGCCTTGCAGCTCCTCTGGGTATAAACACGAAGAATTTCCATCGGCTTCATCCTTCGTCTCCATTTCTCTAGAGTTGTTGCTGCTGCCTTCTTCCATCCCAGCTGCTGATTTTGTAATCTCTGACACCTTCAGGATGACAGATGAGTTTAAAAAAAAAAAAGCCAAGTTTTATTTTAAAATCACTCATATTATGGTGCAGACATTTTCAATCTACCTTCTTCAAGATGGCAGCTTTGTACAAGTTGGAGGATTTGCAGCTTTTGAAGACCTCGTGCTCTAAATCCACCGCCGACATCAGACTGCTGCAGCCGAGAGATGGAGAGGAAATAAAGGGAGACTGTTATTTATTTCATTCAATCGGGTTTTGGCTGAAAGATTATTGATGATATCCGAGCCCTCTAACCTGAACATGTCTTCTGCCCCCTGGTGGTCACGCAGAGCATCTCGGAGGCGGTACAGGCAATGCTCTCTGGTCTGAAAGGAGACTCAAGTTTACTAAATTCTTTTTTTACATTTATGTCAAAGATGTATTTATTACAGGTCTCAAGCTTTCTTTGGCATGTTTTTAAATTGTGAAAACAAAATGTTCTTTCCTGCAGACCTTTTTTATAGAGGAAGAAAGGCAGGAAGGAATTGAACTTTTTTAATACGCTTTGATTAACCCTGGAAACCTGTTTATTAAACTTCATATCTTAATCTATTCATATGGAATGAACGTCCTTAGCAAGGTAATACCTAAATAAAAAAATATATTTCACATTCTTGTATCAAAAGAGCAACTACATGGTGGACAGATGGAGGAAAAATGCATTTTTAATTAAAGTCTGCACATTTTACTGCGGCTGGACGGACATCTGCCGACCGCCTGTGAGTTAACGAGCGTTCGATAATGAACGTGTTCCAGTTCTGTCCGGTACCTTCACCGTGAGCCGGGGGATCCTCTGGCTGCTGGCCTCTCTGAGCGGACAGTCAGCATCTGCACAACAGGAACGACTTGTTACTCCACTAATAAACCTCTCCACTCATCTCAGTCTTATTCCACTGTTGGCGGTACCTGGTGGAACAAAGTCCTTCCTCAGGCCATCAGAGCCCTGAAGACACATGAGCATCGACATGAGTTAGCATTTTCACACAGACACGTCTCTCAGCCGCACAGTGTGAAAACGATACTATGACGGTTGTTTTTCTGTCGGACTGCACTGTCAGAAAGGGGCTCAGGTTTTTATTAGGTTCCATTGTCTTTCACCGTTTTGACATTCTTGTGTTGTTTTGTTGTTCTGTAAAGGGTTTGGCTGGCCGCCGCTCAGAGCAGTTTGACTCAAACCAGCTCCCTCCAACACGTGGGAGTGATTTCACAAGTCAGGCTCCAACAGGAACGGTCACTCTTTGCTGCTTACAGCTTGCATACAGACGGCAGAGAGGCTCCAAAATTCAGCAAATGTTGATTGAAACTAATTGTGGTGAGGCAGGCGAGGATGTGTTGGGGCACCGTTTCTTCTATGCATTTTTAATGTTTAAAAATACACTAAAAATCCCATTTAGGTAGAAAACTTCTGACTGTGATGTGCTCAGCTGGTTGTCAGATTGTTCAATAAATATTAGAAATCACCTTCCGTAGATTCATCTGCTTCTTGAAGAGGTCAGAAAACTCCTTCTTCCTCTTTTTGGTCTCCTCTTCAACACTTCCTTCCTCCCCTTCATCGTACCTGCAGAGGTAGCATGCCGCATTGTCATCATTATCTCACACCAAGTCACATTAAAAACCGCATTTCAGAAAGTGAAACAAGCGTTCGCCCTGCCTTTCGAAGCCGTAACCCTTCTTCCCTCCCTCGTATTGCTCTGGCAGGTACCCGAATGGCCCTTTGGGCTCTCCACTCTGGCCCTCTTCGGTCTTGGTGCTGAGAGTGGCCGCTCGCTCCAGCTGGGCCCGCACGGCTTTGGGATTGAGGCAGAAGTCGCAGGCACCCGCGCACTTCGGTGCCTTGTCCCCAAAAAACTTGGAGATGTTGGCATGGCGACATCTGATGAGATGCAAGATATCGATTAATGAGCTAATGATCTAAAGTTGATGGATCTTTTCAATTGACCAGCAACCTTTCTCTCATATAAACAGGGTTGGCTGTATTTACATAACATGAACTGCTAAATTTTTCATAATATGCTTAATTTAAATATATATATATAATAAAATTTTAACATTAGTAAATGTGAGAGAGACTCCTAGAGACTCTCTGTTATTCTTCTTCACACACAGCGTTCATCGTTTGTTTTGCGCGTCCCACAGTTTGGGAACCTCTGGCTTAAGTGGACGTTATTGGTGACTCAATTGGAACCAATTTAAATCTAATAAACCATTAAATCGACAATTAACCGCAAGTCTATTAACCGTTTGCATCCGTAGCTGAGAGGATAAAAGATGAGAAATGGGTCCAGCTAATGTCCCTGAATTATCCAGTAGAGCCTTATTGATCATCATCTATTGTGTAACCGTCACATATATAGAATCAATGCTTGTGTTAAGAAGCCAGTCAATAGTTATTGTCTTTTTAAAAAAATAAAAAATATGAGTTTATCACAAAACTCACTTTCACAAAATGTCCTCATAAAATTCAGATTATAAAGTTGGTTAGAAAAAACACCAAACACCCTCACTTTGGAGCCGCGGTTTCATAATCGCCAACATCCACACATCCTCGCAGCCGGAGAGCCCGTTTGGGAATCGGCCGCAGCAACCCCAACGCTGGGAACGGGAACGCTGCCACTTAATTTTGTGTGAACAGGGAAGCTTAAGCAAAGCAAGTGGAGGAGGAGTAAACCAGAGGGCAGCAGTGAAGGTAAACCTGCAGTCCCTCCTAGATAGAGCTGTCAAAGAGAAAAGCTTCAGAGACAGGCGGGGCAGCAAGAGGAAAAACTCAAGAGCAAAGGTATAAGACGACTTTCCGCACTACTTTAGGACCTGCAGCAGCGTCACACAACAACAAACCAACTAACTAGTTCTGTCAAACAAAACCCTGCTCCTGGGAACACAGCGTAGCATGCTCACACGGACTCCACCCTGTCCTCCCCCTCCTCCTCCTCCTCTTCTTCTGTTGGCTCAGGAACTTCTGACACTCAGTGTGGGCTTGACTGAGTGAGGGAAAACTGCTGAGACTCTCACAGGTAGGTGTCTTTCAGTCATTGTCAGCACCAATATGACTTAAAATAGCAACAGCTGTGAAAAAGTTTGAAGAATGTCTTAAAAACAAGGTTTTAATTGAAAACACATGCTAGAAAGTTAAAGCAGCATGCATCAAATTACATGGAAATCACTGATTTACTGCAGAATCTAAAGGTACATAAAGGTTGTTTCTAAGAGCAATAAATCCATGTGGTGCTACCCCAATTGCCAAATGCATCCTGCATTTTTTTCTTGGAAATAGCAAATAAACTGTTCTGATACTTGCGCTTAGACTGAAACAGAAAAAAAGTTCATCTAGTCTGTAAAAGTTTGGAGTGAAACGAATAAGTCTGACTCCTCTCTTAGTTTCAACGTATTAATATAATGTAAGTAAAAAGTCTAAAATGACAGTAAACTCATGTGGGTAGCTCTGCTCAGAGCTGTTTCTGATTATATTTGGTACATGCTGTCCAGAGAAACATATGTTTGTGCTTAAAGTCACTTAAGCAACGCCAGATTCTCAGCGTTTCCAGTGATCAAGTGTCCCTCGCCATAAAAACATTCAGCACAGACCCTTTCTTTACATGTAAGTTTAATAATTGTAGTGTTCTGTTTACATTGTAATATAAATCTAAAGCCCCAAACGGAAATGGAGCGTCACACCCATGTGAGCAATTCAGCAAGAACACGGCAGCACCGTCAACGGTAAACAACTGCTTCCACCTCGCATTATGCCCATTACAGTGTGAAACTACAGGGCAGAAAAGGCTAAACTTAATAGTCAGAGCACTTTACAAAGTTATTCATAACTCTTGAACCTCTCCACGTGTTCAACAAGCTTGATTTTATTTGTTGTTCTTTTACTTTTGTGTCAAAAGCACCTGATACATGTCTCCTAAAAATGTTCTTCGCATAAAGATTTGAAAACTTCAACAAGTATTTGTGTTACTCTAAACAAAAGCAGAGCAAACAAAGTGTTATAAAGAGTCACCCCACCCGGGTGGAGTTTCACCTTCCAGCAGAACAAAAACGAACATCCAGCCAAAAGTACAAGGAATGTATGCATGCATAAGAATAGCCTACTGAAAGTCCAAGAATAAATCTCTTAAGAAGCTATCTGTGGTGATATTTGATCAAATAAATGTTTACAGCTTGAGCAAAAGCTTCAGTACCCTTCACATAACTATCTAGGTGACTTCTGAAGGCAACTGGTTGCACTGGATTTTAATTGGAGGTATCAGAGTAAAGGTGGCTATGCAAATGCACTTCTGAGAGATGAACCAGTTTGTGTTGCTCCATAACACCACTGACATTTGTGGATGTAAGAAGACAAGATATTTAAAAAGTTCAATGAGTAAGATTATTGCTGCAGGGTACATTTGGGTTTAAATCGGCCCAGTGTTGTTTTAGAAGCAGATTCACTTTCAAAAACACAGGCAGTAAAACTCCTAGGTTTCCTTTCCTGTAGTGTACAGAAGCTGACAGCAGACACACTGATGTGACTCAGACAGGCCCTTTGTGCTCTGTGGTTTCCTCAGCAGGATGGATGCCAGAGAGGAGACAGTGGGTCTCCTGAACAATGTCTGGCTCAAGCTTCAAAGCCTGCCCAGTGCCCACCCTCTGGAGCTGGGAGGCTTCTTCATCCTCCTACTCTTCATCTGTGAGTCATGCCTCCTTTTTTTAAAAAATACATTTCTTGGAATCTTTAAAAGATATTTAAATATAATTTTTCTAAACTTTCCAACAGTTACGATGATTCTCATGATGGTGCTCACCTGCGTGAGCCACTGCTGCTGCTGTAAGTCCAAACAGGACGAGCTTGAAGTCTGAGGGAACATTTTTACTTTCCTGCAGGTTTTTCCTGCCAATCTGCTCACCTCAGTTGCTTAGAAATCCTCCCTGGGTCTCAGACATAAGCTGCACAGCATGTGCAAAAAAAGGAGGCGGTGAAAGAGCACAACAAAACAAACTCTTGGATTGCGTTCCAGGCTAACAAAGCACACCTGTTAATGCTGCCAGGCTTTCAGGAGAAGTAGCATTCCTTTGGAGCATCCCTGCCCTGCGGAGCAACAACAGCTCATCCACCATGAGGAGAGGGCAGAGCCGGAAACAACCGACTTATAAACAAATACGCAGCAGTGAACAGGCCTTTTAAAAAACAAGCTGCTCAGTGTTAGATGAGCGGAAAGCCATATCTGTTTGAGAATGATTCATATTGACTTTGTATCATTCCTCTGTGAGGAATATTAGAATGGAAAGTTGATGTTTTTACTTTATAAGCAAGTAAATAGTTGCATGTTAGAATACGCTATTAGGAAAACAAGCTTTAATTTTTTTTCCCCAACTTTGCTTTTGAGTTGTTTTCAGGACTTAAATTATAACAAATTAATTTTAACGTTTGAATTGGGAAACGTAAAAAAAGAGAGAGAGAGGGAAAAAAAGGAAGCACAATGCAGGTACACAGCTGAAAGTTGTTTACGGATCAGATAGCAAGAAGTCTCTTGTTCCAATTTAAGCTCAGAAAGTGAAGATTTATGTAGTGATTTTTCCACTGAGAAAGAGGAAACCAGGAGAAATAACATCTCCTGCTTTCACAAACCAAACACACTATGGAGGAATTTATAAGATCTGTGGTGACGGAACATGTTTGACAAAATTATATCTCAAAAAAAGTTATACAATTATATCTAAACACTGATGCACTCATTTTGTACCAGAACTATTATGTACAGGACATCTACTTCTCTCAATAATCAGTGAATCAGTGGTGTAAAAATTAACACTATAAACAATGAACGGAAGCAGCTGAAAGTCTCTCCCTTGTGGCTCAAAATTGCATTAAAAAAATAATGAAAACAGTTAAAGTACGGCTATAAATTTAAGTGTTCTTCATATTTCTGAGACTTTAAAATAAATGTTCCTTTCAAAGTGTTCATTGAAAGCAGTGAATAGGAGGGCAAGTCTGCCCCCTGTTGTTCTGAAATTGAAAACTGGATATTCAAATAAGGGACTAATGGTTATATCTGAAACAAGTACCAGTATACCGATGTGAGATTTTTACTGCATTGTAATGTAGTGAAGTGATTTTTATACAATAAAAAAGTTGTTTCTAGAAGGATGTGCGCATCGAGTAATTCTCTCACCCTTCATGCTCACAAAACAAAACCATGGCTTCCAAATCCGTGAGGGCGGCTTTGTCAGTCTCCTTAAAAGAGCCTCGTTTCTCCTAAAGGAAATGAAAGAAACCTTCAGGCAAATGTTTTTGTGATCATGTTTCATCATTCTGAAGCTCTGCTGCCGTTAACCCGACCTGTCTCCGGGTGACTTCCTGGCGAATGAGGAAGCTTAGCTGGTCCTTATCCTTCCGACTATAATATGTGCGACACAATGAGGGCAGGCCGTCTCTCCCTGCTCGTCCGGACTCTTGGTAGAAACCCGCCAGAGACTTTGCGAGGTTCCAGTGTGCAACAAATCTGCAACACCATCAGCATATGTGTCAAAATAAAAATAACAGAACATGAAAAACAAAAGGCAGGACATTTGCTCCCTTACCTGACGTTGGCTTTGTCCACTCCCATGCCAAAGCTGATGGTTGCCACGATAACCAGCACCTTGCCCTGCATCCATTCATTCTGCGCCTCTGTACGATCTACTGCCTTCATACCTACAAAAGATTCCAAGTCTTGTCATTTGAAACCCAGAATGCATTTGGGGTTTAAAAACCTCAGACACACATTTAAACATCCTACCTGCATGATAAGCCTTCGCTGCGACTCCAAGCTTGTTCAGCTGGTAAGCAACCGTTTCACAGCCTTCCCTGGTTCGACAGTAAACAATCCCACAGCCCTGAACACAAACAGTGCAAAAAAAAAAACCCAACTCATCAAGTATGAATTAACTAATTTGTATCTGATTTAAATACATATAGAAAGAAAATTTGCGCATCAGTTATGAGCCATGGCATATTATTGCATTCATGCTGCGCCTTTAACTCTGGACAACAGAATCGGAGATATTTTTAAGCTCAATATTTGCCAAACCTATCATCCGTTACGCCTTAATTTAGACATTCACATTAAATCCTCCACATTTTCCCCCATTTTAAATCAAATATTAAGAGGATTCTCCGTTATCTGTCCGAGAAATGTCTTAAGAATATTTAAACGTGCCAAGAAAAAGCTGAAAGCAGTAATTCTGTTTTTGTTTAATGTATTCATATTCAAATGTTCAAGTCCTTTGGTGAATGCAACAGAGATAAAAGTGTAAGTATAATATTTGATTGGATGGGAAGAAAATTAATTCACCTATTCAGCATAACATTATGACCACCTGTATAGATTCCTCCAGAATCCTAAAAGCACCAAGAGTAAAAGTCATGCATGTTATGAAGCTAAAGTCTCCAGCTTGTTGAGCCCATCAACACTAAATTTACACAGAAAATTTGTAAATATTCATCCAAACAAACTTCATGAATTTTGGATTTAGACACACTATGTTTTATGCTAAAGAGTTTATGAATATCAAAAACATTTCTTCCTATGACACGACCTAGAGGTGGTCTAATCCAGACAAAAGCTAGAAACTGGAATGATCAACTTTTCACCAATAGCAGCAAAATTTGAAATAATGGAAAATAATGAAAATGAAAAGAAAACCTCTTCTAAAGCAGCAAAACAACCTTAAAGACTATTCAAATTTTAGAACAGGATATGCAAAGAGGTGCAAAATCAAGATTTGAGAATTTCTGAGAATCACTATTCATTTTACTCTGACTTTCCAATAAAATAACTAAAAGACAAATTCAGTGTGTCTCTCCTTATTAAATAAGAATATTCAAAACAAGCTTCAAATTGAGCATTTCTATTTTCCAAGTGGGAGACATAAAGATGCAATGTGAACCAAAGCTGCTTCACATCATTACCATTGTGTTAAATAACACTAGGTTTGTGCAATAGGTTAATATAATCGCTCAAAGCTTTACTTTACAAACCTGTCCAGCAGGTCCACTGTCCATAGCCAGAGCTTTTTTGATGAAGGCATGGAGGTGAGCATAAGGGTTTGGCAGCAGGTCCCTGAAGATCACATCATAATGAAGGTTGCTGCGGAAGACGGGCGTGACGAAAGACATCGGGCAGCGCAGCTTAAGCGACTGAACAATGTCTTCTTGAACGTTCTTGGGAGCTGTTGCCGTCAGCGCCAAACAGGGAACTCCAGGTATGCGAGCCCGCAGCTCACCCAGCTTGAGATAGTCTGGCCTAAAGTCGTGGCCCCACTGGGAGACGCAGTGAGCCTCGTCCACAGCCAGGTAGGACAGCAGGCCGCGGGAACACAGGCCCGCTAGGCAGGGCTGGAAAGAGGGTGAGGCCACCATCTCTGGAGTGATGTAGAGTAGCTTCAGTTTGGGCCGCTTGCTCCCCAGATCAGCCAGGATCAGACGGCGCTCGCCTGCCGGAAGCTTGGAGTTGATGGAGCAGGCGGCGATGTTGAGCTCCTTCAGGTGATCCACTTGGTCCTGCAGAATGCCATGCAGTTCAAATAAAATATCAGCAGTGTGTAAGTTGAAACAAAATCCCACATCAATACTGTCAATTTAATCTGCGGCTATCTTAAAATGTAAAAAGATGAGCTAACTTTGTTGGTTAATTCAATGACCTAGCTGTCTTAGGACGACATCAAAGAAAATCTGTGTGGTTATCTGAATGGGGCTGTGGACAATCTAAAAGCTTTGAAGAACTATGTCAATTAAAGTGGGTAATGTCTAGTTAAATGTGATTTCTGCTAAAGGATTTTTTTTAATAGGAAAAAAATCCTAAAGCTAGTTATTTTAACAGGGATATTTATTCAAGTTTGAAAGGCTTTTTACAGAAAAGGTTTAACCAAGGCACTGTGACAAAAGGGATCCTTTAGGGATAAAAAGACCAAACTTTAACCTACCAAAATCACTGCACACACAATAAAATAGACAATTAAACTCTACCTTAGTAAACTTTTATTGGGTAGAGGTGGGTGTTAGATTGCAGTAGATATTATAATGTAGATAAAGTGTTAATCAAAAGGTGATCAGCAAAGCTCTGTATATGATCACATTCTATTCTTCCCCTTAAAGAGGCATCTCAGAAAGCACAACAGGAATTACTTTCTGCAGTATTGTTTTTGTTTGTGCGATAGCATTTACAGAAACTTGTTGAGATTTTCTTTTGTTTTTAAATTCTGCAGATTGCCCTGCAGAATCAGTATGAGGAGAGGGAAGAGTCTGACCTGAATGAGAGCGATTAGCGGGGATATAACCAGAGTAATACCCTTAGCCAGCACTGCAGGCAGCTGATAGCACAGAGACTTCCCTGCTCCGGTTGGCATGCACACGAACACATCCCTCTGACCTAAAACAAAACAAAAAAAGGCTGATTTTTAACAACGGAAGACAGTTTGACTTCCTTTCGTAGCCAGCTTCAAACGTTACATGTACTGAATGGGATAGCACTGCTGCTACTCTGTTGCTAGGGCAGAAAGAGGACGAAAACTGAGAAGAAAATATGAATTAACTACGCTGTTTTTGACTTACCACTAACGACAGCCTTAACAACATCTTCCTGAAGTTTAGACCTAAAGCCGTCGAAGCCAAAGTGAGATTTTAAAGCCTGTTTTAAACTTGTTGACATCCTCCGTCTGACTACAGACAACTCTGTCGCCGTCGCGCACCTATTACGTCATTTGAGTCGGACAAAAAGACGAGAAAATGAAAGTAATGATAATAATTATCTGTTCTCATTGTACTTATATATTTAGCTATTACGTTGTTTACTTTGATCATTTTCAACTTTAACCGAAAATAAAAAAAAATTCAGCCATGATGTATTTTGTAACAGTGAGCTCGAGCTCTGATTGGTCCAACTGGGTGCACCTGTTAAGACACAGGTTGTCTTTTTAGCCTGAAATTTTAATGACCTGTCTTAATTCTTGACCTTTGCTTCCTGTTGTTGTACATACATAAAAAAACAATGACCTGCTCTGATTTATAGGTTGCTGTTTGTGGCACTTCAGTCAAATTTCAACATTAATAGAAAATATTGTAAAATGAATGAACGAAGGCAGCTTTATGTTACACTGGGATGAATTCTAAGAAAATTGGCTTTATTTGGTGTGTTTCAATTTTAAAACAAGTTTGGATTAGTGTAAATTGTAAATGATGGCAAACTTCAGTAATCACTTACAGTTTGATGTCAATTTATAAATGACAAAATGGCTATTTGGTTGTATGAAGCATTGTTAGAAAACTATGACTGTTCATTAGACTTAAAATTCTCAAAAGTCAAAATACCACATATGGAAATTATAATAAGGCTTGGCTCACACTCTGCTGTGGCTACACAATATTAGAAAATCTGATCAAATCTGACGAGCGCTGCTGGTATGAGACAGGCTTATTTAATGAACTGCTGATCTACTGGGATTTTCAGACAACCACCTTTTAGGCAAAGCAAGATAAAACAGAAATCAGAAATGTTCGATTGTTAGTAACTTGTTAGAAACTCAGAGATCTATCATATTGCTCTCCACCATCAGTTTTCAAGTTAGTATTATTGATAAGATTGGACAATATTAAAACTGTAGATAGACTTGACTCTTCATGAATATGGTAATTCTGATAACTGATGTTATGTCAGAAGATGTGATCACGTCAGAAGAGCATAGAAAGAAAACAGTAACTTACTGAGGCTAAAATAAATAAATTAAATAATTTAAAGATCTTTTTTTAGGGCTTAAAGGAGAAATAAACAGCACAATTAAAACTGAATTTGGTTTATTCTTTATTCACAGAAGTGCTTTATTGTTATCATATTAGTATTGCACAATACAGAAGACTTTTTACATTGGAGTTTCTGCTCAAATGTCTGAAAACACAAAAGACCAGAGGGTGGTGCTCTAACTCTATGTTGAGAAAATAGCAGCATAAATCACATTAAAGCAGAAGCAGCATACAGAGTGGTAATTTATATCAGGATTGCACCGCTATTCCGGGTTCTTATATTCTAACTTTACTGGCTCATATAGGAAAACCTGACTGGTGGATTGTGGAGGGTGAGAAATCTAGGCCCACAGGCAGGATGTGGGGCAGAGACAGTGGGTCTTAGCTGCTGGAGACCGGATCACCAGATCCCTAACAATCTCCACGGTACCAAACAACGGGAACAGCCTCTCGGTGAAGGTCTCGTTGTAGGTGTAGATGTGCAAGTGTTTGTCCACGTCGTAGAAGGACAGCTGGCCGTTGTCATAGTCAAGATAGATGCCCACCTTACGGGGGATCAAGCCGGGTGGCAAGGCAGTGAAGGGGACCGTCAGGGCTTTAAACTCGGTGCCCCTCTCCAGCCGCAGGGTCATGTACCCGGTGTCAGTGTTCAGCGACTTGAAGCCCTTCCTCAGCGCCGACTCTTTGGCCACGCCCAGCCGCCAGTCACGCTCACCGACCTCCGCCTCCCAGTAGTGGCGGCCGGAGGCCAGGCCATGCACGCCGACGGCGCACCACCACCCGTCGAAACGCTGGTGGTAGTTGGGAACATCTTTCCGCTCGAAGCCACAGCGCATCCTCTTCTCATCAACAGAGATGAGCAGGTCTGGATTGGCCGTGTCCAGATCCAGAGTTACCTCCACTTTGGGTGGGAAGGAAGACGGTTTGAATATCAAGATGACTCAGAAAACTGACCAAAAATATTTCCAGGAAACAAGTTCAAGTACCTGCAGCATCTCCAATCCAGTCCCACACTACAAGAAAAATAATAATAAAAAAAGATTTATCTCAACATGATCATAACTTTTATTTGCAACTAATGCATATGAGGAAAATTTCTCAAAAACACTCAAATAAATCTAATTAGCTACTTCAAAACAAAGTATACCCCGGCCCCTAAGAGGTGACAGAGCTCTTTTAAACAAGATCTCTTGAGATCATGGTCGTCTGTTCTTTCATTGTAGTCTAAAGTCATGGGAGGATTACGAAAATATTTTTCACCTAAGAAAAACTCTCATTTCTATTTGGCTGCCTAATTAACTGGTTTTAAACTTCAGTACACAGCCAGGCACTTCTGACAGGGGTTGTTTTTCCTCTGAATAAATGAACACAAATTAATATTTATTTTTGTTACTGTTAAATCATGTTCATACAATAAATTTAGTCTGTGCTAATCCCTTTATACATTTCTATCTTACGTGGAGCCAATAAGAGTGATGTATACTGTACATAGTAACATTTCACAGATATTTATACATGTAAGCAATGTTTCTTGTGTCACTGTAAAGAAAAGTCATGTATGCTTTTCCTAATTTTTTTGGAGAAAAAATATATTTTCATCTTACTTGTATTATAACAGCAAAATAACTCATGTGTTGCTTGGAAATTGTTTCTATTAAATAATTTGTAACTTATCTAATCGAATCTATACATTTAAGCTGTGTTGATTTATGCCTTTAAGAAATTTGCCAGACAAATTTCAAGTGTACTTTGGTATTCTTGGTCTCATTTACCTGGCTGAGGAATGTAGGATATGGCACCTGGAAGGGAAACAATGAAACTGATGAAAACGAACATTTCGTTTCATTAAACTTCAGCAGAATGAATTCTGGAGTGATTTACAAACCAATCTTGTGAGTTCTCTGCTTCCACAAAAGCCACTGCTGTGGGATGGTGTCCTGCAAAAAAAAAAAAAACGGGGGGAGGTTTGTTGTTGAATTTTTGGCCCAGAAAACGTTCAGTGTACTCTGTGATTCACAATACAAGCTGCCACCTTGTCAGGTCGCTGTGACACTAAAGTCCACAGAACCAGCTCCATAGCGGTCAGTAGGTTGGGCGCACGCCCCCAGCGCCAGGCTGACTGGAGGTCCTCAAGAATCTTGGCGACTGGCTCTCCAGGCCACACGCTTTGCTACGCATTTAGAAAGAACAGCTTTTATTTTGAAGGTCCAGTACAACGGGAAGGGATAGTCGCATATTTAAGCTTCCCACCTCAGGCTGGGCCCTCAGGTCTTTGATCCAGTTAAGAATGACAGCTTTGGCCAGCTCCAAGTCCTGACCGTTAATCAGATCAGGCTGCTTGCCCTCATCCATCTCTGGCCAGCCATCAGTCTGCATCAGTGTCTTCTACACACAGAAATTCACCTTAAGGCACACTCTTAGCTTCCATAGTGCTATCATTTTTTTTATAAGTGATATTTTGTCGTTTTTTGTTTTTTTTTGTATTTTGGCTTGGCACCTTGTTCTCCAGCATGGATGCCGACTGCAGGATGAAGAATCGGCAGAGAGGAGACGACCAAGTGTCATCTTGATTACAGATGTGCTCCAGGACTTCTGACCTCTGCAGGAATTAACAAAAAGAGAGAAATAAAACACAAGAATGAAAGACAGGAAAGAATTCTCTATTCGGAAAAATGTAATTATTTTGTACGGCGGCTTTGCTGTCAAACTAAGAATCAATTAGTGCCGTGTGTTGTTACAGAATGAGAAAGTAAAAGAAAATGTTCTGAGAAGTTGAGGGAAAAAAAATAATACTCCAGATTATTCTTGCAAATATGCTTCTTTCATGTTGAAGCTGTACCTGGCAGACCCGGCTCAGGTCTTTCGCCAGCTCCACGACAAACAGCTGATCCTCATCCAGAGGCTCCTTCTTCTCTCTCTTTGCTCTCTTGTTCGACTCCTATCAGAAAAAAAAAACCAAACAAAGTGGTTTCTGTTAGATACTCATTGGGATGAGAGTGAGGCTTCAAGACCCACATTGAGGATGCCAGTGCTCGTCCAGGAGTGCTTTAGAAAGTAATAATGTCAATCTGGAGAGGAGGCAGTTGCACAACCTGATCAAAATGCACATCATGGCTCTAAAGGTGTTAGCAGAGAAATCCAGCCGGCTCTTTTCTGCAAAAATAAAAGCATGGTGCGTATTCTAGATGGCCATGATAACAATGTTTTCACATGAATTATCTACTTAAGTAACAATGTGACCTAAAAAAAAAAAGTTTGAACATTAAACATGTTGAAGAAAACAACGCTGACCTTAATCTTGGCTGTCAGGTTTTTGGCCGGCTCGACCATGAAGTGAAAACACTGCATCATCTTGGCTGCTGTCTGTGCCCGAGTCCTGCAATGACAGATGTAAGTAAATCCTGCTTCCTGAAAGCATCATGGGTAGGTCTAGTAAAAACAAACATGACCCCTTTTATTTATTTGCCAGCCTGTGCTGACATGAAGGATAACCAGTTTTTAAGGGAATGTTAAAATTCTGAATGGTTTGGCCATCCAAGCCAGTTTACCTGTCACATTTGAAGTGAAGCCCCAACCCTAAAATACTTTTTTTTTGTTGTGTTTTTCCTCATAACAGAAGTAAATCTTGGTTAAAAGATCAAACAGGAATGAAGAAGGTGGATGTTGTGCAAGAGGTTAGTTAATGTTTACGGCTAAAACATCATCATGAACCTCATGACACGTGATGGAAACTTCACCTTTCTACACAGTGTGATCACAACAGCAATGCCTTAGAGCCCCTTTACAATGTAAACAAACTCAAGGAAGTGTATTTAGTTCAGAAAATAAATTATCAAGCCAGAAGCGATTATTAACCAGAGCAGAACTAGAAAACTCAGGATTTTTTTAAAAACCAGATTCCCTCTGTTTATTATAACTTTCAAACTATTCAAGCTTTTCTAATGATGCGTACAATTGCTGGATGTGTCAATCTGTTCTCTTTCAGAACCCCAAAGCAGTGCAAAGTGTGCTTATATGTGGGGCCTGCTCTGGTTGTGTCCTTGTTAAAGTCCTCTCTCTTTCTGAAATCTTACACTTTTTCTGTTTATGCCACACTCACATTCTCCTACAATCTGCAAAGCAAAACAAAGCAGTCAGATTTTGCATCAGAAAGCCATCATTAAAACTCACACAGTCCAGCCCCATGCTCAACTAATAAGATGCAGCAATAAAACCTGAAAATAAAAGAGATTAAAGGAGACCTATCTAAGTTAGGGTTGAATGACGATTTTTTTTAAATTAAACATCTCATTTTAGAATAATTGACGGTTTACGCAGATAAGAAACATATCAGATTTTTTTATTTAAATGTGTGACCTTAGGTATGCAGCATATCCGATCTTGTAGGAGAGCATGACCACGCAGTTTCAGCCCCGACCCAGTTTGAGGTCAGCTGATGACTGCGCAAGAAGTAAACACAGAGCCGCAAAGCGACTTTGCAGCAGATCTGCACCAAAGCATCAGCAACTCTCTCCATACACATTGCAGACTTATTTTGTTTTCCACTATCATAGAATCCCATTAAACGCGTTTTCTTTCAGGCAGCGACACACTATTTCATCCCTGCAGTACGTCATGCAGTCATGTTGGTTTTTACGCATCGCTGCAGAGCAGCTTACCTTAATATTGAGATTTCAGGAGATTTTGTTGGGTGTCTTCTTGGTTTAAACAAAAAAGCAGGACGGTTCGGCTCGGGAAGAAGCCTAGTCTGTGTGCTGCAGAGTCTGACCTTGTTTACATACTAAACTGGCAGTCGGCGACTCGGGGAAGTTCGGTTTTCTCCGTGAGTGACGCAAATGGCTGTCCAATTGGCACAGCGCTGAGTCACGTTGGAGAAATAATAATACTGTTGTCCGCTCAACTTAAGGAGCTGAAAAAAAATCCCCTTTTAATCCACACATTACTAGTTATTTAAAAACAAAAATATCCATATCCTCTTTTTGCATAGTTTTAACAACAAACATCAATGTATTTCATTGGGGTTTTATGTGACAGATCAACACAGAGTGACGCACAACTGTAAAGTGGACAGACAGTGATACATGCTTTTTGTATTTTCCTACAAATGCAAATCTGAAAATTGTGGTGTGCATTTTTGTGTGATCTGAACTGTGAGCAAATAGAACCACTTTTTGGTTCAATTAAAGCCGAAAGTCTGCTACCTGCTTTGCAGATCTGAAATTTGTGTCAACTCTTCTTTATTGCATGCATCTGGATATTAAAATAAGCCCACCTGTGCTGTTTTTTTTCTTATTTTAGCTGAGTTATAATCAGTTGCACCATTATTTTATTTAGAGGTACAAGTACAAATGGGGCTGAAAGAAGTTTATGCCACATTTATCAGATTTTTATCTGCAAGGATTTTCAGAACCATATATTGTTTTCCTACAATTTCGCAATAAACCAGTAGTTTCTGTTGGTCTCATAAAATCCCAATAAAATAGCAGTGGTCCATTTGTTGATGCAATATGGCACAATGTGAAAAAGTTCACTGTTAAATAATAAAGGTAGAGTTCCTAGCAAAGTGTTTTGAGGAATTGGATTGAATTTATATATACTGCATCTCTCTAACCTGTCTCATTTTAAAAACATCTTAAGGAAAAGCAAAAACAAATTATTTTTCAAGTCAAAGTTCATCAATTAATGTTGAACAATGAAATACAGAGCAATTATTTTGTGACCCATCCATGTTATGATCAGAGCTAAAAGATTTATGCGTTTTCCTCAGAGAATCTCCGTTAAGTTTATATTTAAAACCTTCTTCTCCTTTTAAAGTCTCACACCTGTAAATCTGGATTTTACAGACACATCTCTTTACGCTGTGGCTTTGTTGTGCACATGGATTTTCTTTATTGTCTTTTAATCATATGAAACTTAAATTATGACAGTCCATCAATAAAATAGTAAAACTGCTTATTTCTTGCATTATCACAAAGTAGAAAGATGAGGGAAATTATTGTTCTTCAATAAATACAGTACAGGATGAGTTCAAGATTAAACCAAGCCATAAACACACAATGAGGTAAATGAACACAATAAAAACAGATATTGTTATATAAATCTAATATAAGAATTAGATTTTTGTATTTCTGTTGCGTGATTTGATTGTATTGAATTTTGCATTTCTTTACTTTTACTTAAATACAATATTTGTCTGGTGGCTATGGAGGACGATTCCCAGACTGTTGTTTTAAGTTGTGTTTTATTGAATTTTGCAACATTAGCTCCTTGTTGTTCATTTGTTCTCTGGGCTTGAGTTGTTCCTTTATGTTTATAGAGAACATAAAGTTTTGTGAGCATTTAGCTCAACTTTCTTAAGTGAAAATAACTCTTGTGTTTGGCACCTTTTGTCTTCCTCTCTGGTGGTTGGCTACACAAACAATTATCTGCTTTACAGAACATCTGAATAAAAAACATACACTGTGTTTTTACTTTATGCTTTATGATAATAAAAAAACTAAAAATATATATACTGTATATTATAAGCAGAACCGCACCCACACCCCTGTAATTAACAGGTTTTTTGTTTGTTTGTTTTGGTCAGTTTCATATCCTTTCGTTAAAGATGTCCCAGCCACCTTCGTTTTTGAATGCTCAGTTTTTTTTAAGTATTCACACATTCCTCTGATTAGATGGGATGCAGCTCCTCTTTGGGTTGGGTGTTTGGCTCAGTTTGAGGTATCTGAATCAGAAAGTTCTGCTGAATTCTTTCAGAAACTAATGTTCAGCTTCCCTTTGCATCCTTCTGCCAGCTTGAGGACTCGTTCGGCATCATACAGGAGGTAGAACGGTGCTGTCTGTGGAGTAACCTGGGCTCACGCTGATGTAATCTCTCTGAGGAGGGAGACCTTCCAGGTCAGATGACAGGATGTCGCACGGCAGCTCCACAGACTGGCGGATGCTTTCTTCATACGACGGAGGAGACTGCGTGGATCACAAATGACAGAGGAGGAGGACTTAGGCTTGTTTCTCCAAATAGCATCTGTTTAGGTAACAGATTTTGGCTACTTTTCACAGAAAATATTTGGAATTTGTTTCAGCAATGACTTAAATAGAGACAAATTTATGAATATATGTTTGTCTTGAGTTTTGAAATGCGCTCTTTTTTTTCAAAGAAATTTCAACTCCCATTGAGTAAACCGCTTCAGTCAGAAACAAATTAATCTCAAAAGTAAACCTGAGCAGCAATTCCCAACAAAACTGAAGAAATTACAGCATTTAACAAAAGCTACTTCCATCCACTGCATTTGTATGTCAAACAAAACACTGGAACGCATCATCTGAGATGCTAGCTAAGGGATACGTATTTCTGGTAAAAGCTTAGACTGTGGCTTTTGTAGTTGGTTTAGGGTTAAATTGTTTCCACATAACTTTGCTTTCTCTAATGTCATCGCTGCTTTGTGCCAATAAAGTTATATTCATAAACATGAAAAGGACAGACCAAAGACAGCTGCTGGACCCAATCACGTTTCCTGATTAAATTCCTGCATTGCATGTTTATTGGGGAAAAGGGAGCTGGAGAACATCCTGCCGGGCTTGAAGCCTATTTTTAAAGAATAAAAGGAACATGTTTGTATTTACATTACCAATTAATCCAGTCCCACTCCAGCTGGCTGGAACGTGTTTCTTTTCCCTTCATTATCTGCCTGATAGAATCGAGCAGATCCACGGTGTCTTACTGAGTTCTCTTATCTTTTAATTGCTCTGGGACCCTCAGGCAACACAAACAACCCCACACCGTGCACTCTGTTCTCACACCACACACAAGCGCCAGGCTGCAAATATTTCCATGTCGTCCTGCCTGAGGCTGCAGGACAGATGGGGGACAACGAGCGGGCATCACCATCTGAATTCTCGCTCACATTCAGCCCAGAAAGGGGAGGAGGCGGCAGGGATATTTGCTTCTTTATTGACCACTGCTAAAATGGGCAGAAAGCAGCGGGTGTGAGCTCGCTTTCATGTGTGTGTGTCATGTCAGGGAGTGTCTGATTAAGAAAAAGGAGGGAAGACGACAGCAGCACAAAGCTGCTTTCTTGGCCACTGTTTGCTCTCATGGATGCAGCCTAATTATGTTTGATGTGCCTTTTTCTCATTACCTTGTTTGCTGGAGCGTTGTGTGAACTCAAAGCTCAGCCATAGATCAACAAGGTAAGATTTTAAAAGCGGCAACACAATGCAGAGGCGATGATCGTGCTTCCTGATTACCCCGATGCGACTGCTGTCTAATCTCTTGCAGCAGAAAATGTCTGTCAGTGAAACAACGACTTTAATTTATCTTTATTTAGTGCTGAGCCACACATTGAGCGGACTTTGCATGACTGAAGTGACAACTCTCTCCAGATCCCATTAAAAAAAGCTCGACAGCATGCAGTCTCTGAAGGGAGCTGGAGAACATCCTGTGGCCTGCAGGGTAGGGCCTGAAGGGCTTCATCGTCACGGGATCTGTGACTGTATCGGACGCTGCGGTGAGGTCTTGAATTGATTCGCCCTACCTCAGTAACAATGGGTCCATTGAGGCCAAAACGGTCTGCGATCATCATGTGGATCTGCCGCTGGCGGTCCTTCTTTCGGACGCTCTCGTAGGAGGGGAGCCTCGGCAGGGTGGCCTCCAGGGTGGGCAGGCTGTAGCTGGAGGGAAGGCCCACGTAGAACAGCTCACCTGGCAGCTGGGAGGCACAGAGGACACTGGACACTTGAGGCAAAACAATGACTTTAACATAAAACGCACCAAGTTATGATCCAAAGAAGTGATTTCAGCAAAGGATTGTTTTTAATAGAAATGATGCGTGTACAGAAATGGGGTCACCTGGGTAACGCTGTCTTCAGGAATGTGACTCTGCTCCAAACAAGGAGATCCAACCAGAGTCTGTCTGCTGCTGTAGTACTGAGGGGGAGCATCCTGAAAGAAACAACAGTGACTTCAGAAGATGCATCTGATGACTTCACATTATATCTTTTTATAGAGATATAATGTGATAAATTGATGCAAAGGGAAGAATTGTAAAGGAGAAGAAATATTCCATGTGGTTTTTATAATTTTTCGCAAATTAAAAATCCGAATAGTGTGCTAGGAATTTGAATTTTAGTCTCTTAAAAACTCTACTAATTTGTGTTAAATTCCCCCAAAATACACAGACATGTTGAAGTTTGTGGTTGCAACATGACGCAAGTAACAGAGTTGAAGAGGTAAACTTGACATGCTCCAACATGTAACACTAGTTGTTGTTCCCCTGTCTGCGATTAGCGAGAGAGCCACTAACTTCAGCCCAATTGCCCAATTTTCATGCCTTGTTTCATCCCTGTGGGCCCCGGACAGTTTAGTAGCACCATAAATTATTAGATCAATAAGGCGACAACATGACCACCCTCCGATTTCTGCACCTCCTTCTTCTCCCACACCCTCCATTAAACAACAGGACATGTCAGCGTCTCACTGTATGTGGCGCTGGGATGCAGAAAAAAAGGCTGACAGGAAAGCAAGTTAATTGCCTGGCGTCTAAATGAGTGTCCTTTGTGAGAGAACAATATGATGCACTGACTGTGTCAGGAGGGTCCAGGAGGTCTTTTCAGTGTCCTCCTTGTAGTTGCGGCGCACATTATCTCCCTGCATGTCATGATCATAACAATGTCAATTTGTTCTGAGGATGACACTAAATCTGAGTATCAGGAGCAACAGGCTTCCTCTGGACTTCAACATTTTATGGTAGATAGCTGTTCTTAAGTGTTAAATTGATCATTTTCTGAGGGCAGATTAAACTATCACTTTTCTCACACTCAAAAAGGACGCACTGCGGCGACCTTTGGCTTGACCCCTTGCAGCATTTCAGGCAAGAAACAGAAGACACTCGGAAAAGCTAATGACAGAGGTCTCGTTTGTACTTTAAAGAAGCAGAAGAACGTCCTCAGGAAAGGGGAAAAAGAAAAGAAGGTTTGTCCTTTTGTCGCCTGCCATTGATTCGGCCAGTGTGAAAAAGCACAACCGTGTAAAATCGGTGTTGAAGTCGGGGGGAGGATCCCAGCAGCAGCTCGTTTTCTTTTTTTTTTTCCTCTTACTGCTTCAAACTAAGAGAGATCCATTGTCTCTGTGTGTCCCCAACACCCACAGTGAGGTCTGTCCCCTATTCATGGGGGCAAAGTGAAGCAGGGAAAGGTATGTGGCTATGAAGTTGAAGATGTGAAATATCGCTTTGAGAAATAATGAAAGAGGGCTTCTGTTTGTTCTGAACTTTTTCTTAAGAATAAGTCCAACAGACAACGACGTTCTATGATCCTGAGTCCTAAATAGATTAATCATTTTTGGGATTTATGATAATTAAAAAGCAAAATCTCATCTCTGTCCAGAGAGAGGCCACTCTGGCCAGTCTGGATCGGTAAATTAGACTCTCTTGGTTCCTTAAGCTAGGCGGCAGATCTATCTAATCCAAACCACGGCTGAGCACAACTTCCTGTCTTACATGTGCTTGCGCTCCTGCAGTCCGAAGATAGCGCTCAGGCCTCACCCTGGGACTAATGGAGATGAGAATCAAGTCAGGAAAAGGGAAGTGCAGGGAACGGTTGCCATATCTGAACTGTTTACATTTCCTCACGTAACCTCCTGGTGCTCCAAGCTGATAATCGAGCATGTTATCTGCCAGCAAACATTTTCAAATGTTTTTCCAAATTAGTACCTAAATCCTAAGTGTTTTTTTGGTTTAGTTTTAAAAGGAATGGAAATTTTACTTGTTAACTTTCACATCCAAAAATAAAAAAATATATGATCTTCTCTGACATAATAGTTGTAGGAACATATGCAATTACAGCTGCAAGTCTTTTGAGGCCTCTCATTGCCAGCTTTTACATATAAAAATAGAAATTTTCCAAATTCTTCTTTTTTTTTTTTGCAAAAATAATTTGCAAAAAAAATTGCAAATTCTTTGCAATCCTATAGTGATCCTAGTTTGTGATCCGTTTTTTCCACTGATTCTGGGGCATTTTGACACATAATTACGCTTCAGTCCAAACCATTTCATTACAGCTCCGACTGTATGTCTCAGTTTTGCAACAGGAAAATCTGCTCCCACAGCATAATGCCACCACTTGTTTCGCTGTAGGGCTGGTGTCCTCTACTACCTGGTGTTTTGCATGAAGGCACAACGTGAGGCAGGTGATGCACAGTTCTGGCCTCACCTGCACATTGTTTCCTCTGTCTGACTTATTCCAGACTTCAACCACAACTTCTTAAGGCGTACCGTCATCTTTCTGAATTTAGGCGAGGGATTGAACGCTTGGAATATTCACAGAGAGTGCCAGTGTCAGTAAAAAAAATAAATAAATAAAAAAGGAAGTGATTTGCTCTGATTTAATTACATTGGTGGTGAAGTTGCATTAGTATGCACGGTAAGAGCTAATTCTGTCCAATTCCATTAGAATCACTGAGTCTGTGAGATATTTCTGGAGGGCAGCTAATTCACACTGAGGCGAATCCATTGCTGCAGAACGATGATATCAAGCTTATTCAGTCCTTTTGCCACAGCCAGGCAAAACTTAATCTGACACTTGTTAACAGTGCTGCACACATACTTCTCTCTCTTGTCAGCGTGTCCTGCAGCACTGAACGTACAGATCACCTTCACAAGAAAGCTCAGCACAGGGGAAACCTTTCATGGCGTTGAGTGTTTATTTATCTTTTTCCCTCCCTCTCTGAACAGCTCACCATATCTGCATGTGGGTCCTGATAGGAGCCGTGTTTACAGCACTGGGGATCTTTGCGGTAAATAATGGAAAGCAGCATGATGACGACGAAAAAGAACACCAGAGAAGAAACTGTTTCAAAAGAGAAAAAGGGAAATAGGTCATTAGTAATTACTGCTTGTTTATGAAGACGCATTGTGGTGTAATGCTTCACATTTTATTAAGGACAAATTAATTTTCAAAACTTTCACTTTAGACAGAGATGCAACTTACAATCTGCAATTAATTGGATTTTTTCTAATCAGAGATCCACAGGTCAGTTGCTTAAAATATTTGTGCGATTAAATGCTTCAGAACTAAAACATTACTTTCCTGAAACTTAAACGTTACTCTCTGGAACTTACAAGATATTTTCTGAAACTTTCCTGGAAGCCACAGGTACTTTTGTTGGCTCACCTGTGACTCTCCAGAACTATGTGGTACTGAAAGTATCATGGAATCTAATTACTTTTTATGAAAACTATTTGCTCCTTTTTTCAGAGCTCAATAGGAACATTTACCTTATCA
The DNA here is from genome assembly GCA_902982915.1 of Phalloptychus januarius. NCBI lineage: Eukaryota > Metazoa > Chordata > Actinopteri > Cyprinodontiformes > Poeciliidae > Phalloptychus > Phalloptychus januarius. The sequence goes on from CADWAE010000476.1 coordinate 7,534,253, forward strand.
ATTTATTAGTTTAAGCTTTGCATTCACTAGCTGCTTTCCATGAATGTACCTGCTGCTTTTAGACCTTAGCAATTACTTTCAGGAAAATGTCTTTTAAAGTTAATCAAAGTATCAGAATAAGAATGAGAGAAAAATAATCCTTTAAAGACAATTTTCCTTACACTTCCCCTCTAGGTTTTTTGGAAAGATATTTGTTATGTTTGAGTACCAGACAAGACATACTATGATGCATAAAGTTGATTAACGTAGTAATACCCTCATTTAATTTAAAACTACCATCTCTGTCAAATACATGCAGAACATTTATGTTTCACTTTGTTTCAATGTTTTCCTACGCCTCAAATAAACCGAAAAACTATGTCAGCCCCCAAAAATGTTTTTGACTGGTGCATCTCTGTTCAGCTGTTCAACAATTATCGATAACAATCAGACATGAAGTCAAATGTGACAGCAAGTTGTATTTAAATAAAATAATCAGCAGCTAAAATACATAACTGATCTTGATGTTACCTTAGATATAAAGCAACATCGTGATGTTTTCTTCTTCTTGGGATTGTTTGACGAAGTTATGAAAAGTAAATATTGAACAGGATTGGCGTTTAATGATCTACTTACAGGAGGCAACGAGCACCGTGAGCTGATCCGAGGTCAGCTGTGAGGAGGGAATTGTTGGGCTTGCAAATGTGGACATTTCCTCTGCTTGAAAAATTAAAGATTCACAGATCTTTCCGAGCTCGCCAGCCTGAGTACAAGGGCTCACATCTTACACCTGAGAAAAAATAAATAAATAAAAGATTAGAGAAAAAAAAGAGGAACTCCAGTTTAGCGGCTCCTCTCCACGACTGCCATCTCCGCTGGGGGACACATGCGCTCTGGAAGTCGGGATCCCAAACTCTCCTCCTCTCCTCCTCTTAACACAGTGCAGCATAAGAGCGCCTAAAGAGCGCACTGACCGACGCCCTCCAGCAGGCTGCGTGGCAGCAAACCAGGCTGTCTTCACGCACTGATACAGCACACTTATGATGCAGGGATTGTTTGGGATTGTTTCAATTGGCGTCTGTGTGCACATGAGATTAAAGAGAGAGCGGCTTGTAAAACAGCGAGTTACTGAGCTGCTTCCTCCGCCGGTTTAATTCATGGCATCCAGACTATAGCAGGTTAACACACGACGTGCCTGAGGCTGAGTCCCGTTACCCTGGAGACGGTGGGGGTCCCATCCTGAGGGGATTTCTATGCAGACAAAGAGCAAATATGTAGCATTGGTATTCATGAGTGGATTTCTATCTAAACAGACTGTTTGTATTATGTTTTTAAAAAAATATGAATTAAGGAAAGATTTAATATTGTGGGAAACTTTTGCAGAGCCGGTGAATATGAGAGCTAGCCTCCCATAAAGGAAAGGCAATAATGACATATTTATCATTAACTGCAAGAATAATGTCTTAAATTTGATCTGCTGACAGATCAGCAAATTAAAGGTTATGGAAGAAGTGGTCTGGTTACATTTTACTGAATAGATATCACAAATTATTTAGTATGTGCAGTGCCTTGAAAAAAATGCTTACCTTCACTACTTAATAAAATAATTACAACAATTTTGAACTAGAAGTTAAAATGCACGGTTTTCAAAGTTGCTACAGACAAAAAGGAAAATTGTAGGACTAAAATATTGTAAGAACATTTTACACTGACACCCCAAAATAAAATCCAGAGCAAACACTAGCCTTCAAGTATGACTTTATTAGTAAGATCCACAGCTTTGTTGAGTCTGTGGACAGGATAACTTTATAAGCACTGCTTAAAAAAAATGCTGGCCCTTTACAAATGTCTTCCTTTTTGTTGCAGTTGTTTCAAATGATCAAGTTTTACTTTATAAATTAATTAAAAATGTATGTGCTGCAGTTCTAGCTTTTGGGCAATTGAGGTAGAATCAACAATAAAATATTTCCCTCATTTTTTATTTTCTTCTTTTGTTTTGCGCCCTGATTAAAAAATGAAACACTGGCTTATCCCTTATAAGTTTGGTCCACTATACACCAGCTGTATGTTTTCTAGTGAAATTGGAAGAATTAATATCTAGACAACAACGTTAGAATTTAACTGGATATACTTTTGTAACTCCTTCTGCAACGAGAATAAAACTTTAATTATAGTAAAACAAGCTAAAAAAGCATGCGATTACAAACAATTGATTGTCAGGAGCAGATGTACAGTGACATTGTGTGTTAAATGTATTAGTCCATCTTTTTTTAATTACCCCTACACTTGTCTCCCTCCAACTTTCATTTAAAAGTTGCCAACTCTACTTATAATGTGTTTGGGGAAAGACTGCGATAACATGCTGTATAGTTTAAGTTTGGACAGGAGGAAAGCAGGCCCCTATGAAATACAGAGAAACCTAACAAAATCCAATCCAGTTATTTAATATTTGTGCAGCTCTAAGAGTGAAGAACCTTTTGAGAAGCAGAAGAGCCGGTTCTTGCTCGCGAGCCGAGCCAAATCAGTCGAATCCCTAAAACAAACCGGAAATCTCATCCTGAGCTCAGAGCGACCTCGCGTGGACGCTCTGCTCAGAACGTGCCGTGCTGAAAAAATGGTGGCCAGCGTACGAGTCCAAAAGCTGCTTCGACGGTATAAACTAGTGATTTCCGCTGCTTTAATGATCCTCCTGATCCAGGGACTTGTGGTTTGGAGTCTTAGGAGCTTGGAAGAAGGCCCACCAGAGGTGAGAAACAGTCCCACTGATTATTTTATAGACATGGCTCTGATTTTGTTTGGATTAGCCGTTGGCGTTTAGCGAAGCTCTCTGTGAGTTATTATACTGTAACGGTAGCTTATGTTAGCTCTTAGCAGAAACACGTTACTGTTGCTGGACCAGCCTTGCCTCTGTTGTCATTTGTCACAATGCCCAAGAGAAATAAGAGAGAGTCGAGTGTCCTTCTTGTTTTAGCTGCACATTTTTGGTTCGCACTGTGGAAAGCTGAATGAAAACGAAGTTGTTTCAGAAGCAACAGTGGACTCTGTGCTGCTTGTTGGACATCTGGCTCTTTCAAATGGAGAAAATGGAAAACAAACACAGGAAGCAGAATAACCTCTAATAGGGAAGTCGTTTATTGAGTAATTCAGTTAGTCTGCGAAAGTCTGAGGACTTAATTTAGACCCTTCATAGCAAGTAAACTATCAGTCTGAGGCTCTCTTCATAGCCGGAGTTCCTATCCAGGCAGGGAAAATATGGAATATTGATTACAGTATTTTCCAGGTTTGAAAAATGTCAAGGTTGTTCAAAGAGTTCGTGTAAATGCTGATGACTTTGGGCTGGAAGGATGTTTTGTAGCAGTCTGTATTACAAAGGATCTGATGAAGCTTCTGACTGAATTCACACAGTTATTGTTGTAAAGTAGTCCATCATTTTCTTCATTTGTCTTTTTTTTTTTATATATATAAACTTGTTCTTGGCGCCATCGTCTCCTAGTGCTCCACAGTGGTCCCCAGGATAGAACCAGCCTTTATCTATCAGGCTGTTTAGAGTTTGGTTCTGATACTGTTGCCCCAGGAGATGATGGCAAAAGACTTATAGAAGATCTGCAGCAAACCTTGATGGACCTTACTCCTAGACGACTTTGCTGTTGCGTCTCCAGTCCAGTCTGTTGTGTCTCCAGTCCAGTCCAGTCTGTTGTGTCTCCAGTCCAGTCCAGTCTGTTGTGTCTCCAGTCCAGTCCAGTCTGTTGTCCAGATGAACACTGATGTGTCTGTATTCCTCATCCACCTCCACTTCTTCTCTAATAATATAAATAGGGTTTGTTTTAACCCCATTTCTCCTGAAATCTACAGTCATCTCCTTTGTTTTGTTTACATTTGAGATGAGATGATTGTTTTCACACCACAAAGTGAAAACAAACAAACAGTTCTCTCTACTTAGTTTCTAGACCATCAATGATACACCTGAGTCTCATCTGAGTATTTCTGTAGACGACAGAAGAGTCGTCTACAGAAGTGCTGGAAGTCTGAAGTGTACAGAGTGAAAAGTAATGGTGAGAGTTCAGTGCCCTGTGGTTCTCCTGCGCTGCTGACCACCTGGTTAAACACAGTTAACCTTCAGTCTCACAAACTGTGGTCTGCTTGTCAGGCAGTCACTGATCCAAGCAATAAATTCACCTTCCTACATATGATTTTAAAATGATCTGAAAATTAATTAATAACCCTGGAACTGTGAGCCTGGAAGTTCACATCACTCCTAGTGTTTCTGGTTTAGTTTTTACATCCTTTTTCATCAGAATCTGCTGCTGCTTTTTATTCATTTGTATATAAAGAACATGACCTGGATACGAGCTGAAGTTAAAAAGCGGTTCAACCGGCTCAGGTTGTGTTTGTTCAAAAGAGAACAAAAAGAAAAAAAAACATCACCATGTCGAAACCTGAGGATGTGACCTGAAAAGTGTGGAAGGTGCATTATTTACACCCAGTGTGGAGGGTAGATTTGTGGGCGGAGCTTTGGGGGTTTGCAGGGTTGCGTGACCTTTGCCTGAGTATACAACCAACTTCCCAAGTTTTCAGAGGAGATTAGTGCTGCAGATCATTTCCGTTTAAACCCCTAAGCTCATCAGAGAGCTCAAGGCTCAATTGGCCGCCGCCTTGGCTCCTCTCCATTTAGTCAGGATAAAATCTAGCATCTCAAACAATGAAACGCCTCCATTTACATGTCAAACGACTCGTTGTTTGTTTTATTGACTAAAAGGAAGGGTGAATCGGTTTCCCATAACCCCCTCTAAAACCTACTTGGAGCAGAGAGCGCTCTCCTTAGTGCGCAGGTCAGCTGTATATTCCACTGTGTTGGCAGATGTCAGCACCAAGTCTGTGTGCCTGATGCAGAATGCTAAAAGACCATCAGCTCTGAGTGTACACACTCAGTCACATGCATTTCATTAAACCCTTTTGTTGCTCGAGAGAGAAGGGACAGACGAAAACCACAGCGTCTTCCTCCTCCTCCACCTCATCCTCATCCCCCCCCCTCCTTCGTTGTCAAGTCCCGCTCCAGCAGATGGTGACACTGATTCGGTCTCGCTCCACTTTTAATTGGGAAATAAAGTCTCTGCTTCGCCTGCTTCTCAGTCCATAGCTTTTTTTTTTTTTTTCGAAACAATGATTTTTTAAAATTTTTTTATTAAAAGCTGTGAAAGCCCGTTGATAAGGATAATTGAAACTTCAGCCAGCGGGTCATGCGTGCTGGATGTACAAGATTGTCTCTTGTGGCCAAAAAGAAAAATGAAGAAACTTCTGCAAAAATTAAATCCAGACAAGGATTATTATGAGCTGCTTCTAAAAGCAGAAATCAAGGTTGCAGCAAATTGTCAACGTTTTGCTGCAATTTTACTTGGAAATGAATCAGAATTAAATGTTTGCTGTGATTGAAGAATGCTGAATATGCTAAGCCACCATCCTAGGCAATAACTTTCCCAGATTTTGTCACGTTGCAACTATTTCTATTTATCTTATTGACATTAAAGAAAATGACTTTTCTTGCTCTTTTTACCAAAGACTGGATGGTGAAGGACTTCAATCTGATGCATTGGTCTCAACTGACTATTTTATTTGTTGGTTTGATTATTTATTTTGAACATTTAATTAAAAAGGTCCAGTGTTAAACACTTGTTAGAAATGGGAGGTTATTGATTTTTGAGAGGGCATATTTCCATTACACTGGTTGAAAATGGTCTCGTAAAACAACACTATTATCATTTACCACAGTAACTTCTGAAAATGTATCGTGACGGGCCGTCGTACGATGAATAAAACTTTCAGACTGTTTCACAACGTTTCTGAAAGAAATGGCGCAAACTCGTCTTTATATAGTTGAGGTATGTTGTGAATGTTCGGATCCGCCCTGCAACACCTTGCTGCTGATCAAGTGGCCGCTGCCGGTCGGCAGCAGCTGACCGTCCTGCGTCGGCTGGCAGCTGCTTTCCTGTTGGCCGGGGATCATCTGGCTCCAGATCCGACCACAGAGCCGCCGGCCTGCCTCCGTTTCCCAGCATCCCCCCGCAGTCTGCATGCCAGCGGTGGGAGGCGAGCGAGCCTTCGTTCTACCATATTGGTTTGAAGCGACTGAAAGCATTCTGCCTACTCACTACTTTTTTTTTCTTTTTTATAGGCATATTTTTAAATAGCCGTTGCAGTGTGCCAACACTGTGATGCTGTTTGGCTGGAGGATTTAAAAATGGATTTAATTCAGTTTTCTCCTTCTTGTCCTTTCAAAGGATTTTGTTAAAGTGTGTGCTTTGTGCTCCTGATTCTTTTTACTTCTACCTTAAGTCTTGAACAGTAGAGTGGAAAATGAACCTCAGTCCGAGGCCTAATTGGTTCCCCTCATTGGTGCCAACATGCAGCAACTCTCATTATGACGCGTTAGCTGTTCATGTCTAAATAAAACACGCAGCTCCTTCGTTCCAGTCACTGCAGTACCAAAATAATCCACACACACACGCACACAATCTGTTTGGATTTTAATGTTGCACACACCTGACCCAAATTTCATGAGTGTGGAGTTTGCCTGCCAAAAAGAGGCAAGTGGGGTTTGTTGCGGTCTTCGTGGTGAATCACTGGATTGTTTGTGGCTCTCCGGTTCGTCAGATTAATTCCACAAAAACACGGAGGCGCTGCTAAAAATAACCTAGATGAGAGAAATGGAAGAAAACCCCCCCAAAAATAAGAACCAAGTAAACTCAATGTCGCCTCCAAGGCCTCAGTGGCCATCTTTGTTTACCTTATGTCAGTCAGACTATGAATCAGGCTCTGTAACAGGATTACAAATGTCTTTTTTTTTTTTTTACTGGTCTCATTTTTCAGGGAAAAACGAGACGGTCCAAGCTTCCCGACCCCAACACCCAGGACTCCAAGAGAGACAAAGCAAATTCTTTGTCGGGGCAGAACAGGGGCAGATGGAGCTCCAGGTTTGAGAGGCAGAGGGGAACGGCGGCCCTCCCGCAGAGGAAAGGCGGCAACCGGCGAGCGCCGAAGCCTGGCGTCAGACAGAAGACCCCCCAGGAGCGGGGAATGATGGCGGCCGGGCTGGACGGCGCGGTCTCTCACGATCTGTCGAGCAGCCGCCGCAACTTCAGCCTGGAAGGAGCGTCGAAGCTGCAAGCCGCTGGGATCCCCGGGGAGCCCGGGAGCGTGGATGGCGCGCACCAGGCACCCAACGGTGACTTCATGCCTAAATGCGACATCGTGGGCAAGGACGCGCTGTCGGCTCTGCACCGCGCTGGGTCGCAGCAGTGCCGGCAGGAGATCGCCAACATCGTGTGCCAACATCAGGCTGGACAGCTCATGCCGGACGCGCTGCCCCAATACTGCCCCAAACTCGGTGAGCTCCAAGCTGCGCTCACAGGACTTTACTTTATGGCTGCAATTATCGAGTGTTTTAGTTATTAGTGAATCGATTGATTAATCGATTAATTGAATAAATAAAATATCAACATGGAAAGAGATCAGCAATTTCTGCTGCATAAGATCAGCATATGGCTGATCTGTTGACTATTTTTTGGATTAACTGATTAATAATTGAATTATTAAAAGATTTTTTATTTTTATTATTTTTTTACAGACTTTGAACTAAGGGAAGCTAAAACTGTCGCTTTATTTGTTTTAGGTTGAACATATTTACAGATGACATTTTTTGTCTTAAATGCAAACTGTATTTATGTTTTGTTAAATTTTGATTTGATTACAGTTCTGAGTGTATTGTTCTTTTAACCGTTGTTTTTTTTTAGTCTGCACACATCAGTTTACGATTAATTGATTAATGAATTAGTTAATTATTTAAATAATCGATTCACCATGATTAATCTGATTAATCGTTTCAGGCCTACGTTACTTTATTAGATTATTTTTAGTTTATGATTATCATTTTCTAACCTGCATCTGTATTCTGTGGCCAGTTGTGTCCCAGCCAGTCCAGGCTGCAGGCGACGTGGAGTTCAGCTTGTCCAAGGTGGAGAACCCGGTCAGGGTGGTGTTCGTGCTGATGGTGCACGGCCGAGCCGTACGACAGCTCAGGCGTCTCATCAAGGCCATATACCACCGAGATCATTACTACTACATCCATGTAGACAAGGTACAGCCAGTAGATGAACACTGTTCTATGTAGGTCAGGAGTGGACAAAGTGCGGCCCGGGGACCGTTGTGGCCCTCTGGATGGTTTTGTGCAACCTGTAATGGCACAAGGCCATTTCTCTGGGTCTCGCTAACATCTTTGTTTCAGAGCTCCTAATTAGTGCTGATTGGAAATGGAGGCAGCTGGCCAGCGTGTCCAGAACAACTTGAGATCCAGCTTGAGATGCACTACTGTCTCTCACTCACCTTGCCCGTTCTCTCGCTTTTCTCCCTCTCCTTCCCCCTTTTCTCCAGCCAGTCATGATTTTAGATAGTTCTTGTGCAAAAGTATGTTTTGTTTGATTAAAGAAATCTATTTGTAGACTTCAAAAGAGAAAAAAAGAGTTTCATATTAACAACTTTGTCCCACAAGGCAAAACGTTTGCACACACCTGAATTAGGTGCTACTTCCTGGTTACATTAACATTGTTAGGGTTGTTTTACATACTGACTAGCTCTCCCTCTGTCCTGCTCTCTACTCCCTGCAGTAAAACAGGGTCAGTCACGGTTATTCCTCAGGAATCCATTTTTTGCTAGAAAACTTTCTGTTGTGTTTGAAAGGGAAGCAGATGGCGAATCTGTTGAGCAGAGAGCAGGTTAGGTTCCTGAAAGCAGAACTCCTGTGGTAGCCGGACACCTGGCCACTTCCTCTGTTCTGCTGCCAACAGACGGCGGCCGGTTTTCAGAGAGAGAGACCGTTCGTCTCTGTGAAAACTCCTGCTTGAGCTGAACAGTTCGTGTTATATGTGAGTCTCCAGCTCTGTGCTTCATCACCCGACCTCTAACGCTACAGCTGAAGGCTGTGAGTTTAGGTTGTTCCCTTTGCCTTTTTCTTTCATTTGGCCTTATTTCTAAACACCAGCTGTTTAATCTTGTCAAGTCCCGTTAAAGTTCTCGCCCACCTCTGCTGACCTCGATCGGTTTCTCAGAGCAGATTCATTACACACCATTTGTTCTTCTCTTAACAAAATTGGACTTTATGTCCCTGGACAATCTATTTTAAGGCGTCTGTTTCCCTTGAACTGGCCATTTATCGCTCCACAACCTTAAGTAACCTTTTTTTTTTTTTTAAACAAGCTGTTTATAACAAATCTAATCGAACTCCAAGGACTAAATGAGAGCTTTTTTTCCCTCCTATTAGGAGTCCAAATTTTAGCTTGTCAAAGCACGCTCACTCTTAAGTTCAACATTTCCTTTCAGATGATAAACAACAATTTTCATTTCTCTTCTGTCATTATTGTGATGAGTCACGGTAGAAAGCAGGGTTCAGTGTTTTATTTTATTGTTATTATTTAACTCTTTGAAGCACAGCCAACATTGTCTGATCTGCTCCGTTTCCTGCAGCGGTCCGGCTACATGCATCGGGAGGTGCTGCAGATAGCTGAGCAGTACCCCAATGTGCTCGCCACTCCCTGGCGGATGGTCACCATCTGGGGAGGGGCCAGCCTCCTGAAAGCCTACCTGCGAAGCATGCAGGACCTGCTCGCCATGCAGGAGTGGAAATGGGACTTTTTCATCAACCTCAGCGCCACGGACTTCCCGACCAGGTTAGCGACGTGAACAGAAACGGAGCAAAAATAATGTTGAATAAAGTGATGGATGTTTGTAGAAAGAGGCTGGTCTAAGATTCAAAATGGTGTCGCTGTATTACAGTTTTCAAACACAAATAATATAGACAAACTGCTTTTATTTAAAACTGAAAAGTAGTAATAATTTCTCCAAACATAATATGTAATTTATTATAATCTGACCTTTTTTAGCAAACCTAATTGTAGGTCTGTCACAAAAATAGACTTTTCTATTGTTGTTATTATTAGGCCATTTTCAAGTAATATATTCATAATGCCCTAACTATGCAAGTTCACCCTCTGAAAGAATAATAAACTTCACTTTTATAAAGAACACTTAAAACAGGAAGACATTTTAAATATCCAAAATCAAACACAACAACCAAAAAGATTAAATAAAACAGAAATTAAAAAAACTAACATAAAGTTAATTGGTGTCTGCTGGACAACTGTCAAGTCAGTAATCTCCCCTGTGATTTTTGTCATCCATACCATAATATTTCTCTATTAAAAATAGTTTTTAATTGGTCTTTTATGTCATGTTGTTATTTTTTTGTGAAATTAAGCTTTGGGATTTTGGTGACTCTTAATCTATCATTACCAGAATTAGTCAAATAAACACTTAACATAAAGCATCTTCTGTGTGTAATTAATTTATATATGGATTTCACTCTGAACTGTGAAAGTAAAGCATCACTCTGAGCTCCAAGTCACTGGGAAAAATCAGCAGAACAAACATTAGCAATTTAGAAAAACACCTTAATCTGTAACTGGCTAATGCCCAGTTCTGCAGTAATTACTTCATTTTAAGGGTCTCTTCCTGTTTTGGTCTCTAACTGACCCTGCCAGCTTTAGAAAGTGGCAGCCGTAGCATTTCTCCTGATGGAAACATTAATGTGTTTTGCAGCATCGTGGTTAATAAACGGTTCTGGTCACTTAGTCACAGAGCCGATGTAAACAGTCTCCAGCTGGGTTTCTTGGGGGCAGCCAACTACTTTAAGTGAGTCCCAATCAAAGTGGCTGATTGTCCACCTGGACTGTCCCCAGAGAGGTTCACTTGCTGGTCCTAAATCTTTTCCAAAGTAGTTTATTACTTCAACAAATTCTCCTGTCTGCTGTTTTTTCTGCCTTTTCCTCTCACCATATGGAATTCATGTAGGACCAACGATGAACTGGTGATGTTTCTGTCGATGCACCGAGACAAGAACTTCCTCAAGTCGCATGGGAGAGAGAATGCAAGGTGAGTGCGCTCATCTTAAAGATAGACTCCCTGCCAGAACTCCCAACAAAGCTTTGCGCTGTGCTCCGGCTTCCAGGTTCATCAAGAAGCAGGGCCTCGACCGGCTTTTCCACGAGTGTGACAACCACATGTGGCGTCTCGGTGAGCGCAGCATCCCAGAAGGCCTGGAGGTCTCCGGCGGCTCCGACTGGTTCGCTCTGACCCGCCGCTTCGTGGACTACGTGGTCGGCTCCCGGGACCCTCTGGTATTGGGTCTGAAGCAGTTCTACACCTACGCGCTGCTGCCCGCCGAGGTAAGAGAGCCGACTGCGGTGTTTGTGTCTGCCGCAGCCGAGGCGCAGAGAGAGGAAAGAGCCCGTTTTAGGCTCCACTTCCCTGCCAAGTCAGAGCAGCCGAGTGGCAGAGATAATGGCGGACTGTAAGCCGGGCGGCACAGCGTGCAGCAGCAGCGTCGCATGAGAGGAACTACTGTAAAGCTGTGACCTTCTGTAATCCAGACCTCGTGTTTAGAGCCAGTTCATGCAGCCTTTCTGTTTCACTCATACTTATCTTTCTCTCTCTTTTTTTATTTTGTCTATCTTTGGTTGTTCTGTCTGTCTTTTTTCTAAACTTTTTCCTTGTCATCTTTTTTTTTCTCCTTTCTTTCTCTTTTTTCTGTTTTATGGTCTTTCTCTTTTCTTTCTTAGTTTCTCTTTTCCTGTCTATCTTTCTCTCTCTCTCTCTCTTTCTTTCACTCAAGAAGAAAAAAAGAACGGTTGTTGAATTGAAGTTTGGAATTTCATTGAGCGGAAAATACGAAATCTACACTGAACAAAATTCAGATTGTGTAAAGCTTTTCTAGAGTATAATTAGAGCAAGAGTAAAGTTAGAAAATAAATATTTTAAAATGAATGAAATGGATGTTTCCCAAAATCTCTGTGATTATGAAGGTATTCTGAACTTTCCTTCATGAATGTGTTAATTTGAGTTGAGTGGATCACTAATGCTGAATAAATGAGTTTTTAAGTCTGCCTCCCTCTCTTTCTCTCGCTCAGTCGTTTTTCCACACGGTTCTTGGTAACAGTCACATGTGTGACACCCTGGTGGACAACAACCTGCGGGTCACCAACTGGAACCGTAAGCTCGGCTGTAAATGCCAGTACAAGCACATCGTGGACTGGTGCGGCTGCTCCCCCAACGACTTCAAACCACAAGACCTCATTCGGATTCAGGTGAGTTTGCCACAAGAGGGCAGTGTCTCATCCTTCTGGGATTACACTGCCTTGCAAAAGTATTCATACTCCCTCAAAATAAAATGCTGACTGGTGTTTATCTGTCAGATTGATTTCATTTGTAAAACTATTTTATTATTATTATTTTTGTAATCTTTTTGTGTTTTTAATCCACAGCAATTGACTCGTCCGACGTTTTTCTCCCGGAAGTTTGAGTCGACGGTGAACCAGGAGGCCATAGACATCCTGGACACCCACCTGTACGGCCAGTACGCCCCAGGAACCGTCGCCATCAAGGCATACTGGGAGAGCGTGTTCGAGCAGCTGGACGCCGTCAGCTCCCTCAGTGACGTGATGCTCACGGCTTATACCTCCTTCTTTCGCCTGACCCTGAAGGGCCTGATGACCTCTCAGAGCCAGACAGAGGCCTGCAGGTTCATTTCCTGTTTCCTCTTTGAATATTCTCAGACTGCTAACAGGATGTTGTCACAAGGAACATCTTATTTTTGAAGGTTTGAACCAGCAGGTGACCCTCTGTCCGTCCATTTGTACTTCTACGATGACCGTTTCCAAGGCTACCTCGTTCGCCAGGAAGTGCGTGGCGTGGAGTCGAAGCGCAGGGAGACGCTGGAGCTGTGGGCCATGCCTCAAGCGACGCTCGTCTTCGAGACGGACCTCAAAGAGTTCGAGAGGCTCAAGAATCTGGAGGTTTTCACGCCGACTTTTTAACATCAAAGACACCCAAACCAAAATGTTCTAAAAAAAACCCAGATTCCAGAAAATGCTAATTTGACTGACAGATTTTTCTCGGTAACAGATCGGGACAAACTGGGATCCCAAAGAAAGGATCTTCCGTAACTTCGGCGGCGTCATTGGCCCGATCGACGAGCCGCTGGCGGTCCAGAAGTGGGCGCGCGGGCCCAACCTCACGGCCACCATCGTCTGGATCGACCCGGCGCAGGTGGTGGCGGCGTCCTACGACATCACCGTGGAGATGGACGCAGAGTACACACAGTACAAACCGCCTCTACAGCACCCCCTACGGCCCGGCGCCTGGACGGTGCGGGTGTTGAAACAGTGGAAGCGTGTAGCAGAGGTTCGATTCCTCGTGATGCCGCTGACTTTTAATAATAAAGAGCCACTGCGCAGAGGTACGTTTACTGTTTTATAATAACTCTAACAAAACTCAATGAAATATTGAGAAAAAGTTGAAGGACTGTGAATTATTTTCTGAAACACGTTACATTCCGGGTTCGTATGTGTGCTTGAAATCCTTGGATTTCAGGGATTTTTCAGGTTTGGAAAGTATATTTATTATTCCTAATGGCTCAGTGACTTATTATTTGTTTTATTTATAAATGTTTTGTGCTCAAACTAAGGTGTGCAGGAGACATTTCAAAACCTAAAATGTTGCTATATTTTAAATGAGCTTTTCTGTGCTGTCGAATGCAGAAAACAATATTAACACTAATAAATTACATCTTACAATTTAAAACATTTTTTCCAGTGAATTTGTATTGTTTTTGTCTGCAAAGTGTAGAGCTGGAAACATTTTAAAAGGGCTTAAATTTTACTAGGGGAAAGTGTACGATCCCTGTATGTGTAATATATACATATTCTGAGAAAATGGTGTTATTTACTGATGACATTTTGTTTTCATTTCTTTTTTCTGTTCCAGAGGAGGACAGCTGGCTGCATTCGGGCCCTCCTGGTAACTTATACCTGGACCAGAGCTTCCAGCAGCTGAGCTCCGTGCTGAAGCTTCCTCCTCAGGAGCCCGCCTTACAGGCGGCCCGGCGAGCCGCTCAGCTGGTGGGCCGGCCCCTGGACGCTTGGGTGGACAGCCTGGTGGGGGCGTTCTGGGTGATAGGCGACCTCTGCTCCGCTGAGACCTCCTCTTGCCCAGCCGTGGGGCTGTGCACCAAAACTACCTGGAGCTCCCTCTCCCCTGATCCAAAGTCCGAACTGGGCCCGGTCAAAAGTGACGGGCGGATCAGGTAGCCCGAGTAGAAACACTGCTGGAGAGCCTGAATGAACCCGACATTATCTGCACACACACACACCGAGGAGCTGCTGCTACCACAGGCAGAAACGACGGGAGAACTGCAGAAAATTTGCACATTGACTGCAAACGCAAAAAAAGACAAACTTATCATGTTTTGCTGAACGGGTACATGAAACCCCACGTTTTGGTATGATTTTAGCTGCCGCTCACCCGGCAAAATGCACTGAGACATTTCTACTGTCTCAGTGGAAATGCAAGGATCCTCGTTCGGTTGTCCCCTTCCAGCAGCTGTTTCCCTTCATTTCAAGGGAGAGTAGAACCTCTGGGTCTTAATAATGTGCTTATTTTGAAGCACAGGAGAGATGCATGGAGTGCACTTTACTGCAGGATGTTGTCGTTGCAGCGTTCCCTTGGTTACGGCGGGAGGTGTAGAGGGGGGGACGTTTTAATACGTCTGTGCAGGGTCACATATTTTCTTTGCACCAACACATCACTAAATACAAGGACATGTTAGAGAAAATAGCTGTTTAATGTTTCCTTTCAAAAGTATTTACACCCCTTGTATTCTTCAGGTTGCAAACACTATATTATTTTATAGGAAATTAACATGAAATAGTTTACAGTTGTGTTGTTTTCAGCCTCTTTAACTTTGATAACCCTAAATAAAACACACCGATTGCATTTGATTTTGTTTAGTGGCGTCAGGAAAAAACTTTCTTTCAACTTCATGCTTATCTAATGATTTAAAATTTTGCAACCTTTTAGTTGTAGTGCAACGAAATGTGAAAAACATTGAAGGGTGTCAATACTTTTGTGAGGCACTTTTGTTAAAAATATATATCTATAGCATTTTTTTAAATGTCAGTCGGTGTTTTAGTTTTAAATAGTTTTTGTGTTGCGAAATTCTTCTGAGGTTTTTTTTGTTTGTTTGCCCAAAGATGGCAACGATGCATTCAAATCAGTCTGAAAATCTAAACCCAATCATGTGAACTGAAAGATCAACATGAGCTGGAATCGTTTTTAAGTATCAAAGATGAAACTTTAGACTGAGATTTATAGCATTACTCTATAAACTATAATGAAAATAGTTTTAAAAGCCACATTTATTATTAAGTTTTGTTATGTTGTGAGGAAGAAACAAAATGTCTTGTCTTGTTTGCAAAACCAACGTCCCTGCATCCATCAGGGATTTAAAGCTCAATTTTTCTGTTGGTTTTGAACACACTGACCTCAGTGTTAAATGTTCAGATTCTGTCTTTCTAAAGCAAACGGGCTTAACGTTACATATTTCCACTAAAAGTGTCATTCTTCTACACTGCATGGTCGGCATTGAAATAACAGATCGTTATAACTCCTGTTGGCCTGTGCAAATTCTGTATGTGGTTGTTTCTTACATATCTGTTCTCATGCTGTTTTATTTTACTATTTTTACTCCTTAAATTTTAAATAGTCCACTGTATTTTTATTTAATTAAATTTTTTTCACTAATTGTTTTAGTTTGATGAGGAAGAATCTAAGCTGCCTTTATGTGGAAAAAGGTTGACGTTTGCAGAATAGCTTGTAGAAACGAGTGTTTGTACTTTAGTTTTTTGTTTTTTTTGTACTTTCGTGTTCTGAAATAATGACCGGCCAACACGAACGTTGTTTTAAGTGACCTTGGTTAGCTTGCACAGTACAGTTGCTTCAATGAAGCCCCAGTTTTATTGAGAGAATAAGCAAATTAAAGGATCTTAGCAAATGTTATTTTTCTATCCTGTCGGAGGGAAGCTGTACGCTGTCTGTTCGTCTCTTGGCTCCCTGAGCTGTTAAAACTGCTCTCTAATTGTGTTACATTTGACAGTCCACCTGTTCGGTGTCGCATGAAGCGGCTCCTCTGGGTTTCGGGAGGAGGTTGAGATTTCTGTCCGTGCTGTTGTGATAGTCGGGAGCAGCCCGGGCGGTGACTCATCCTCGGCTCCATCGCTCCGATCTGTAGGGAACAGGAGTCCGTCGCTGCTGTGGAGAAGATCAGACAGTCTCACTGAAATCTCAATAAATAGATGACGATATTCCAGCTTTTGTTGTTGTACTTGTTTGTACCCTGTAGCATGTCTGGATTTAATCAAGTGTTTTTTAAAACGGCTCACTTTGAGTGGGAGTTGTCCTTACAGGGAGCAGATTTTTGCTCATGTTAAGTCCTTCTGAATCCTCAATTAATTTAAAATGATAAAACGTGAGATGCAGTGTATTTTTATTAGGATTTTATGCAACAGACAAAATGCTGCAGATCCTTAAAAAGTCTTAAATCCATATATCTACAATTCAGACCTTAAAATAACTTAAATTCATTAAAAAATAAATATACATTGGCCTTAGATACGTTAATCACATGTCTTAAATGTTGCATGACTATTTAGTCTTTTTTCTTATGGGACTTTTCTGTCTCTTGCAGATACCTTCATTGCGTTCTCTGACTTCAAGCAGTTGATGCTACCGGTGACTAGATGCTAATATACCGTTGCTAGCTTGAATCGTGAATTTCAAATTTTTTGTTTAACTAAATAATCTGAAAAGTGTGGCATGCATTTCAATCCAGCTCCCTGAGAGCATACTTTGGAAATTAATTTTGTAGAACCAAGGTAATTTAACTTACGTCTAACAGCTTTACACCTATAGAGACTGTCATTGTTGCCTGTTCCTCTTTGCAGACCAGCCAAATTATCAATGTAACTCCTGAATATGCTTTGGCCTGACCCATTCCTTTATATCTCAGCAGGTTGTATGTGTAGAGCTGCTGTAGGTCCTGCATTCCCCTGCATGTTGCTTCATCCATCTTCTCTGCCCCTGCTGAGGGGAAACCGTCCCCTCGGCCTTTCATGGTGTGTTCGTGGTGATCTGTTCGTTGTCACGCAGCCCGCAGGCGATCTATGAATGAATGATTTTCCTTCATCTTCACAGTTGTGCTCTAGCTGTTTTGATCAAATCCACAGACATCACAATGTGACAAAATATGGAGAAAAAAAAGTCAAGAATGAATAGTTTTGGATTATATAAAGGATGTAAACACCCTCCGGGGTGCTGAAGCTTCCTTCCTTCATAAATACTGCAAGCAACTTTTCTGAGCTTCTCTGTATAAATATGTGAAGTGTTTTTCTGTTCAATTGCATAGTTCGAGGCATTTTTCCCCTCTGTGCACCGGATGTGAACCACATGGAGAAAAAGGAGACCTGTTGAGAAAGAGGGCCAGGTGTTTGGGACAGCAGGTTGTGAACGGGACTTCTGAGGAGTGGGAGGTCTCTGGGTTGAGTTTCCTGCTTCTGAGCAAAGATCTGATTTATGTCAGACGATGGACATCATGCCTGGATCATCTGCGATCAACATGAAGGACCTGCAGACACCCTATAATGAAGAGTTAACACATGAGGTAAATTAAGGATTGTATGCTATTTTACTTCTACTTATTAAATTATTGGTTTACTTATAGCTAAGAGCTAACAAACCAATAATAGTACTTTCAATTTCACCTAGTAACAGGTTAACTCTTAGCCAATCATACACTTCATGTTCACAGATGACAGAGTGCTGGTGTCAGCAAACAGCTTAGCTTCTCTCAGCTCAGTCTTTGTTGCTTTTGTCACAATAATACGTCCAGATTGTCAAATGATTGCTCTGGCAGGTTAAAGCTCGTTTCTATCAAACAGATTGAGGCTTTCACTGCAGCAGCACGCAGCTAACGGGATTAGAGGATATCTGAGATTGTAATTACTGGATGTTGAAACAAGTATTACTTTGTGGCGAGCCGAGATCGAGCTCCTGCCTCTCCGCTGATTAAATTTCAGCTTGTATTTGTTGCTTTGCCCAGTCAGAAACAACAAAAGGCGCAACACTCAGATGGCTCTGGCTTTCTTGCTTTGTTTTTGTTTTGTTTTTTATTTTGCTGGCAGCTGAGCCAGTTGGATCTCAGCTGATCCAAATGTAGGTTTGGGTGCTTTCTAAAAATGCCAGGGAGAAATTAGCTTCTTGAGAAAAGGGAAAAGGCCAAATATACAAAACTCCTACTGTGAAATTCAAACAAGTAGTAAAAATAGGTAATTACATATTTGTGCACACATTTTTTCCTTCTGCAAAGGCATCGGTCAGGAGAAAATTACAAAAAAACATCCGAAGTATTTAATATTATATTTGCCATATTGCAAGACAGAAGCTGGATTTAACATCAAATGCACTGCAGCATTTTTTCAACATTAGTATGCATCGCTGTTATTCTTATCCAAGCTGTTAGGTTTTCACGAGCTCCACAAACCATCATTCGTGGATATTTTTTGTTGCTTTGCTCCCATCATCAAAATGCTAACATGTCTGAATGAGTCTTTAATGCGAGAGCGATGAAATGGCAACACTCTGAAACCCAGCACAGCACATCCCCCTCGCTCTGACTCATCAGCCTCTCCTCTGGTTTGCATCGTTTGCTCTCCTCCAGGTACGGGTTCGGCCTGTACCTCCTCCTGCTGTTCGCGGTCATCAGCCGCCTGCCTCTGCATCCACTTCTCTCAGAGCGAGCCATTCAGGAAGAAAAGCCCTGCGTTTCCAAAGAGGGCTGATGGAACAAGGAGTCCAAGGACACAGATGGTTTAAAATACACAGGCTGTAGCAGATGTGTGCGTGCGTGGTTGTACCTCCGGATACAAGCAATAAATTGCTATCTGTTTAGTCCAGACATTAAGAGAATACAGAGCATTTCCCCATGCAGAACACAATGTGGATGCTGCCAGCATCTTTACTGGCTCTCTGAACAGTTTCAGTCTCATCTATTCATCAAGTTTTGGAAAATTTTGAGTTTTAGTAATTATCAGTGACAACATTCACTCTGAGCAATCGTCCTAATTTAAGAGTTGGGGCTACCCATACAGCTTATACATGGATATTTTATCCACAGTTAGATCTAAACGGCCTCAGATAAACAAAAAAATATCAGAAGGCCCAGACAAAATCCTGTAAATAATGCTGCAATGATTGTATTCTGACATAAAGGCTATTCCTCCATGTCGCTGCAGACAAAGGTACATTTTTCATTTTTAACAATGGCAGCAGTTCAGGATGAATCATAATTTCCTGCTTTCATGCAGCGGCAGCTTCACTGTGACTGAGCAGCTGGTAACACAAAGCGGCCGCAGCGCCGCCGCTGCACATGAAGAACTGAGTTTCATTTGTATTTCTGAAAACAAACAATAACAGTAATCAGTGTTCCTGCTGCACAAAGAATACTTCTGCACATTTTTCCTTTTTGTGCCACGAAGCAGGCAGTCGTGTCGCTCACCGAGTAAATATGTTAGAAGTCGAAAGGTTTTCAGTTTTTTTTCCCACTGCCTTCTATTGTGTTTTGCTTTTCGAGTATCACTAAACGACGTCTACATGTAGACCGCAAGTAAACATTTAAAAAACAGTCATTTAGACTTTGTGAAAGAGTACACTTTCTGATTAAATACACACATTGTATTGTTTCTTATTTTCAACTATAAAAACTAAATTCACTGAGTTCACTGTGCTATGCTGTGTATTAATATGTCATGATGGATTTGTTTCTATCCTTCTCCTGACTGATTTCTTTGCAAAATGGAGATACTTTTAAAACATTTAACCCCCTCTGCAAACTTTGTCTTTACAGCTGCTTCCTGCTAGTATTTACGTGGGAAAAAGTATAGAAATTATTTATCAGAGTCTCCTGGCATTTTGAACAGGGCTGTGCAGACGCCTGAGAGCCAGTGCATGCACTTGTTGACATTTTGCGTCATGGTATTAATTATCCCGTTGACTGGTGTGTTTTTTTTAATATCTCCATACTCACGTTGTTATTTCTTCATTTACTTGAGTGCGGTCAGGTGCAGCTCTTTGTGGAGATGTTGTTGTCCACTTAGCAAAATTTGAGTTTTCACCGATGAATGCATCTTGCCAGCCTCTTTCTTCATTTGATGAATGGCCAGTCGCTCTGTGCTCAAGTGCAAGTGAAGAGGCGACCAGAATGCGACTCCCATGGACCGAATAAATTTAGACGCGCTCCAACCTTCACCAACTTGTCCGTTTAATGGAACATCAAAGCCGACGTGTCGTACATGCATGAGGATGATTAAAGCGAGCGCATCACCAGCGGTGGAGCCCTGCCTGCTGTCACTCTCCGCTGTACATTTGCTCTTGTAGGCAGCAGATAAGAACCAGGAGAAGACTCTGGCTTCCTGCATGTGGAGTGAAAAAGAGAGTGAGCGAGAGAGTACTGTGGCCGTGAGGTGATAAATTTCCACAATAAAAGCAAACATCTGCTGCCGAGTAGCTCTATTGGTGCTCGGGCTCTCGAGAGAGGCAATAACCAGAGATAAAAAGGTCAGGTGATGCCCACATCCGGAGCAACGCTTTCAGCTCTGCAGACCGCTAAATATGTTTGAGGCTGGCTTTCAGAGGAAGTGGTGGAAGAAGAGAAGGTTCATTGCTCAGAGCCTAATAAAAATATGTTTTTCATTAGCCTCACATTTAATTAGCTGTAATATTTAACAGATTTTAAAGCTTTACGTATTTCATTAGCAGACAGACACTTTTACACGGAGCCTCACGAAAGCATTCATCCCATCTGAAGTATCGGTAAATGGACTAAACCTTTACATGTTCTTAAGACTTTTAAAAGTCATTTTCATCTTTCTGCAGCACTGAGGAGGAGCAAACCTGGAATCAAACCTGCAACTTTTATGTTTTAGAGCTGAGCCTGAGCTGGATGGAGATTAATGTCAAAGGCCAACCTGATGAATGTTAAGCAGAATGTTTTTTTTTAATAATATATATATAATTCTGTCCAGAATAGAAAGGTAAAATGTGTGTTATAAATGTATATTCAAATCTGTGCGCCTCCTTTGCTGCAAATACAGCTGCATTGTCTACGTTTTTCACCACATCAGACTCATTTGCAAAGTAGTTCAAGAAACCTAAGAAGTCTTGTTTACAAATGGTTAATCTGCACTTTGACTAGGCCATTCTATTTGTCCCTGCTTTAAACTAAACCATCCTATTGTAACTTTAGCAGCGTGAACTTTTAACTTTTATTTTTGCTTAGTTTCATAAGACTACTGAAGCTACAAACAGTTCTTTTTTCTTGGACCTTGGTAGCTTTTCAACCATTTTCTGCTTAATTCTGGACCTAAATCAAGACAGCATGTTGTTGTGTGTGTGTGTGAATGCATATTTAAAAATGATGAAACTGAACAAGGTGCGATCAATGACATCAAATCTAACTGGAACAGTAGCAAAAAAAAAAAGAAAAACACATATTCCCCTCAGGAGCCTATTTATTTGGCTTCACAAATCAATAAAAAAAATATTCCTCTGAATATTGTTAAGAGCTGGAAGCCAAGCAGAAAAGAAAACTCCCTAAAAAATCTTCAGAAAGTGTGAGGAATTACAGCTTAAATCCACTTCTATGATTTTCCCAGAAAGTCTGGAAGAAAGTTTGAACCTTCTGCACAGATCTGTACATTCACAGAGCATAAGGATAACAGAGGAGAACTTCTCCGTGTTCCCCTCTGGGAAATTTTTCTTCTTTCTGACCTTCCAGCTCATTCAGAAGCAGGTCCAGCCTTCGCGGCCACGCCGTCCTTCCCTCCTGAAGACACCGAGCCAACCTCCAGCTGTCACAAAGCATCAGACAGCGGCGGGCGCGCGCTGAGCAACACATGATGAACTCGTACAATAACCCACTCTGCGTGCCCACACAGCGCTGCGGCCTCGGGCGATTAAACAGCGCGAGGCTGCAGAACATGACGTCTCCTGTGTGTGTGTGAGTGTATGTGTGTGACTCAATCTGCAGACCATTCTTGTGGGAGACAGTGGCATGGGTAAAATCTCTCTGCTGGTTAATTCTGACCAGGGCAAGTTCATCCCGGGGTCACTCACCTCCACTGTGGGCGTTGGCTTCACTCTAAGTCAACACACACACACACACAACCTCCCTCCACACCCACTGTCTGTGTTTTTCCTCCTTCCTGTTATGTTGTTGACTTCGTCCCAGTGAGAAGGACATGTCACTCCGCTGGGCTGTTTGTACTTAAGTCGTGACATAACAGCAAGGCCAAGCAGATCCTCTCTGAATCGTTCATGAATCGGTGGGATGCCACTTCTTTTTTTTCTTTTCTTTTCTCACTGCATTGATTACAATCCTTAACGGTTCGTTAGAGGAGAATTATTATGGTCAACAATCTCAGCGCTGCGATTAAATTACTGGCAAGAAAGCGCATCTAATGAATGCCACAGAGCGCGAGCTGCAGGAGACGTGTAACAAAGTTGTGCCAGACGGGGCTGATTTTATGCTCTGTGACAAGTTTTTAGGTGGGAGCTGATGGGCAAGAGACACTGAAACGTGATGAGGCAGAGGTGTGGAGGTGTGTGTGTGTGTGTGTGTGGGGCAGGGGTTTATTTAAGGAGCGATTAATCTGCAATGACACTGAAAAATCTGTGACCGTCACAAATAAAAGGGAAAAGAATCAGCGAGGTGCTGTGAAATTGGTTTGCCATTTTATATTAGCATATGTTTATGCATATACAGTAAGAGCGTGCGTGATTCAAGGTTTGTGAGGGAAAAAATGACTGGGAGAGAAAGAAAGGGGGGGGGGGTGTTCGTGGGAATTAAAACACTTTGATGTGTTTAATCCAGTTGGATTTAGAATCAGAGCCTGAGAAGAAGAGTTTGATCATATTTATTGTGAAGCCATCAGGTGTCAGTTTTGATTCACAGCACAGTCAAAGAAAAAAAAAACAGAAAAATCCCTCATCCATGGCTGATTCCTGCTTTTCTCTGCTTCAAAACATTTCTAATCTTTACCATTTCAGACCCTTTCTGCCTCCATGTTTGCTCTTTGTTCTCTGGTTTGCTGGAACTGATTTTTCTTGCAGTGGTTTTTGCATGAGTAGCACCTCCCCCTTTGTGTACCGCCCTGGACAGCTGCCCTTACAGATTATTGGAGCTTAAATGGAAGATATTTTTTTTTTCTATAGAGTGTTTTGCTAGTATTTTTTACACGATGTTCAATGAAAGTGTATTAGCATCTAATGTTAAACTTGCGTAACTCTCTTGACCTTTAATTGTTTTTAAAACAGAGACATCCAATGTGTAGCCTGGGAGGAATTTGCAGGAAATTCAGTTTTTATTATTATAATTTTTTTTCAGGTAAAAAACCATTTTACATTTCTAAGGTTTTCTCTGTTTTGATTTTAAAAATCTGTATATCAGATTATAATTACCATTGCAATATCGGGTTAAATAAGGAAGGAAACAAGTGTCAGCAGATCAAGTTATTACCGATGTAAATCATATTTCAATTTACTGCACCATAAATGTTTTTTTTTTAGTAATTAACTGCTCAGTGACCCAAATTCAGGTCTCTACATGTTTTAAAGATCTTGCCAGGTTTTTTCAGGGCCTCTATAACTTTTTCTTGTTCAGAAATGTAAATGCAGCATTTGGTTATTCTGCACATCTGATACAGCTCCCAACCATTTTGTTTCTTATCATTTATTGAATGAAAATACTTTCAGTCATCTTTGTTACTCTTAAGCCAGTAGTTCCACAAGGTTGTGTTCTCAGACCTGTTTTAATTGTCCCTCATTTGCTTCCTCTAAATCATCATTTAAGTCAGTTTATGACCGTCTCCTTTTTACTGCTCTGATGGTAACATTAACGTTTAGCTTTTTACAGCTTGTAAATTTCAACACAGAATCGTTGCTATCTTTGCAGATTTCTCCGCACTGGTTTTCAGCACAAAATTATTTAACTTTATTTTTTTTAACACGCTAAGTTCTGTTTTGGTGAAAAGTTTTTAGACATTTTTGAACTTCTACAGCCACATACAACCACCAGGACTCTGAGGTTGACTGATCAGGGTTTGTACCTCAATCCAGCACTAAGACTAAAATGGACAAAGCCCCTATACTCTTGAACTCTTCGCCCTTTCATAAATGTTCTGACTTCATCAGGAGAATAGAGAATAGGTGTTTGGTTGTGTGGAGGCAGAAGGAGCAGCGATTCTTGCGAGAGCAGCCTCTGGTTTCCTGACACGACTACGAAACTTTAGCTCTTATTTTGTAACTCTTATGCCTTCAAGTGATTTTCACCCAAACCCCCTAAGCAGCCGCATATTCTGCTTATCCCTCAGGCCAACTCCAGTTATGTAACTTTAATGATCTCTGCTCCTGTGTCATTAACACGAAAGGAGAAAGGGACAGCTGGATGTTTGATTGCGCCGCTAGGGGGAGACAAACACAGCAAGAAAAAGATTCATTCACTGGCTTCATTATGAGGAAATTGAGTCTATGAGACCATTTTAGATATGTATAAATGAAGAGGTGGGGTGGTCGGTCATTTGCCTGCTGTGACCCAAAAAGGTAGAAGACTAGATGAGAATCACATGATGGCAGAATGAGATTTTCTAATCCAGTCTGTTCATGCGCTCTGAGGTGTTAAACTCTGAGGTGTTAAACTCTCACCTCCTCTTCCTGCCTCCTCTTAGTGGGTGTGAGACCCTGTGACCTTTCCACCTGTCGCCGATCGGATGAGTCTGACCCCTCTCTCCTCCTCAGCTCCGCGTCAACAATAACAAAAGAAAAAAAGAGAGAGACGTGGCGCAAATAAGCGAACCTGTCGACGTCTTTCAGTGCATCTGTGGCCACAGCTCTAATTATCTGCCCACGCCAGGATGCGCCGCGTCGCTTCGCCAAAGCAGAGAAATGTTTCCGCCTGCTTGTCATTACGGCTCTCTTGACTGCTGGATGCAGACGCGCCGCCGCCACCTCAGCTCGCCCGCCGCGCAAGTTTCTCCACGGTGCGCCTCCGTGTTTCTAAACACTGTTCAGGTGTGATCTTCCCCGCTTCTTCCTTCTCCCATTTCGCCGCCCCTGCAGGAAGTGTCCGTACTGTATATTACTATGCGAGCAGAGGGGCTGGAGGTCGGCGCAGCCCGGGACTGATCGCTCTCTGACACCGCGCGCCTCTTCCTCTTCCTCGGACGCGTCTTGGAGGTAGAAAAGCTGCTGCTGCTCCGGGATCTCCTTGGTAGTGCCATGTCCACGCGAAAGACGTCGTTGACGGACAAGCAGGCTAAAAACGGCACGTCAAAATATGTGTTGGAGAGATGCGCCTCTATTAACGAGTACTATGATGTTGCCTTCAAGGTGTGTATTTCCGTTTTAAATGTGTGGTTTTTCTGCATGTTTTTCTGGGTGTAGACGCCGCAATAAACGGGCATTAGGAGAATGTGCACTAGTACTGGGGACCTTAAACTACCAGCTGACTGGTTTCCCTTTTGTTATGATTGCCTTCGCTAACACCAAGTCAGCCAGCAGCAGATGGTTGGGAAATCTGATTCAAATATTTACCAAGGGTGTACTTGTTGCTTCTCTCCTGAATGTTTGCTTGGAGACAAGTAGTGTCTCTTTTTGCACCTCTTATCTGACGTGCAATATTTTAATCAAATGTAACTGAAATGATTGCATAATTGCTCATCCTGCTGTTGCAATTATTGTTGATTAGTTTTTTGAGAGAGTGAAGAGAGATGCATGCTGTAGAACGACGGCAGAGTTGGCAACGATCATTTTCTCTATTTGTTAGAAAACTGACAGTTTGTGGGCATGGGTCAGTGTGAGATTCTCTCTGTACGATGACACAAATATTTAAAAATATGAATCGAAAACAATTAAAAAGCTTTATTCCTGCTGCTGAAATAACACAATATATTCAGATAGAAGTGAAAAGTGATCTAAGTGGTTATTTTTTGCTGTTCGACTTTTTTTTAAGTAATGAAGCCAGCGCAAGGCATAAATAAACTGAACAGCTGCCCTCCAAACCGACAGGGGGCGCCCAAGAGTACTAAAATTCTCAATCAAGTCAGGTTTATGAATGTATTTCTTATTTAGACATGTATGATAATTGCACAAAACAAAATTTGTGATATTTTATATTTAAAATTTGACATGTAAATCATCAAAAAGAGGCTATATGGACTTCTTTTGTAGTAGCTAGCTGCTCCATGGGTCTAACATGTCTGTTAGATCTTGTTGCTGAACAGATCTAACAAACATATTTGGCCCAAGCAGATACAGCTCAGGCTAGCTGCATGAATTTCTTATTTGGAAACTACTTGTGATGAACCATTGCAGGCACCATTAGAATGCCTTAGCTGGTATTAGGACATATATAACTTCATTTATTAATTTTTTTTTCATTTCTTACCTATATGGCCCAAATATGGAGATATATTTCAGAAGTATATGCTCCACCTTTTCATGTAGCGGAATCTTTGATTGCTGCATGATTGATAACTATCTTATAATTGTAAGCTATAAAAATGTTTATGTCGTTTACTACAAAGACATTTAAACAGCGATCTTAATATTACCTGAGCTGTGGGGATTGTCAGCATTAAAATGGTTAATTAGTTAAGCTCTGTGCACATGTAGCCTGCAGCTAGTTACTTTTCATCATAACACATTGCAGTGGTTGGCACTCTTCTACCTTCCAAACCACAACTGCAGATGGTTTTCATAGTTTGCATGATTAAATCTCTGGTTGTCAATCTGTGAGCTGAGGTTGTTCGGTGTGACACCGGCAGCTCTCCTGACCAAAGATGACCGAAAATTAAAACTAATTACTTGCTGTCTGTTCACTGATGGACTGATAACTGCCAAAACTCTCTGAGTGTTTCGATTGCAGCAAGAAATCCTAAACACAAACTGTGACATGTTCAAGTCCTGCAGGATTTTGAAATCAGACAGCTTTTCGTTTGGGTCAAACCTGCTGATTCACATTATTATTTCTGGGGTTATTGTACTTAAATACTGCTGCATTTTCTTTAAAAGAGCCTCAATCTGACTGAAGGAATAACAATGCCTCAAAGTACAGGTCCCTGAGCTTTATCTCATCGTATTTAATAAACTTGCATCAAAGTGCATTCTGTTGGCAGATGGATTTCATACTGGATAGAGTTGAAATTAGATTTTTTTTTTTAAATGAGTAGGTGATCAAGGTAAAAGTGGCTGATTCTGATCTGAGTGATTGATCATTACATCTCCACCAAAAATAGTGAGTTTTTTTGTTGGGATTTTCTTAATGGGCTCTGCAATCTAAACTTTTCAGTATTGAACCCTAACCTTTCAGAGCTGCATAAGGGAAAAATTGATTTCAAACTCTGGTCTATTGATCGGTGCATCTCTACTTAAGGCGCTGATATAATTTAACCAGTAACTCGCCCATGCCTACTTCCCAAACATTATAAGCCAACTTGTGCATTTTAGTTTTTTCACAACTGCTGCAGATTCTGTTTAGACAATGTGAACCTGGTGTCGTAACATTCGTTCCACTGACCAGATGTGACCTGTGACCCTTCTCCTCTGCTGGTGGGTGTTTCTAGGTGATGCTGCTCGGAGACTCTGCGGTGGGGAAGACGTGCATCTTGGTGCGCTTTAAAGACGGGGCGTTTCTGGGAGGAAACTTTATAGCCACCGTCGGAATAGACTTTAGGGTGAGAAACGATAAATCTGACCTGTGTGAACCATCTCGTTATTTTTTTTGTGTGTGTATGTGCTTCCACTTATTTGTTTAATTAGGTAATTTTTTTTATCTTTAATGAAATCAACAAAAACAACAAGTGATCCCCCTGGCAGGAGTGCCATCGGCCCAATTAGCGCCTGTTTCCTCGCGGAATGCTTCGTCACTCTGCGATGATAGCACCAAATGTACAAATCCTCTCGCCAATCAGTCAAGTTCACAGACCACTTGTGCTGCTAGGAGCTTTGGACGGCTTTGTAAATGTCTTGGCAGATGCCTGCCCACGTCTCTGTCTCCTGGAAAGATTGGCCATGGCTCAGCTCGGCCCTGGAGGAGTCACCCTGCTGTCGGATGAGCTCCTACCTCGTCACACGCATCTGTTGCACAAAGAGACACGCCACACATACAAACAAAGGCAAGCGGCTGGTGGTGGATTTCAAGCAAATGACTACAGTGCATCATCCTCGTCTGTGCAAGATTGGGAAAGAAAAAAATGAAATAGGCACGTGGGCCTCAAGATTTGCTTCGCCTCCTGTCAAAGAAAAACATGTGCAGTGATGGCAAGTCAAGTATCGGGGTGTTGAGTCAGAGAGGAAAGTGTGTTGCATTTGCCAAAGTGATGCTTAGTCTCTCAGTGGACACAAAAGAACATTGTCCGTGTCTGACAGACTTTCTTTTTTTTTTTTAAATGCCTCAAAATGTCACTTTTACTTGTACAAAAGCAACAAGTTTCCAGTGAAACGCTCCGACAGGGGGAAGAGGGATGCTGGCTTACATTCATTAAAAACCATAATTACTGGATACCGTTCATTGAGGAAAAAGTGGCTGAGGGTGTAATTGCCTTTCTGTTTCCATGCACGTTGACAAGCAGGGCTCTGAAGCTGCCTGGTAACAAAGCAATTTGAGATAAACAGTTGAGTCAATATGTTGAGGATGTCCTCTTTGCATGGTTAGGCAGGCAAGGCTGTCAGCTTTTACATGCCAGTCTATTTTAGGCCTGCTTCCTTGTAGCAGTTTCTCAGCATGCAGGCTGCTCTCACGTCATAATTGGGGGGAGAGGGAAAAGAAAATGGAAACCCATGGCAACTAATGCAAGGGTTGAACCGTGTTCCCTCTGCCAAGGCTGAGGCTTCAGCGGGTGGCGGTGCTCACTGTCGCTGGCAGCTCGGCGTGCAACATTTAGGCTTTGCGTTGTCATTGAGGTAGTTTGTTGCTGCGTTTCCTTGTTGAGCAAGTGGATGTTTGGGCTTTTTTTTTTTGCTTTTGTGGGCTGTTAGTCATGATCACTGATACGGAGCTCCAGGAAGTGCATTTTTCTTGCCTCACTTCCTTCTTGCAAGCAATTTGTTTTTTCTGTTGTGGTTTTTTACTTTGCTCCTTATTTGCGACCTGTTTTGTGCCTGTAGCAGGAGGTCATCACGTCTAACAGAAAGCACAGAGTTTTTGCATCTAAACCGTGGTGCATTTACAGCCCTGCACAAACAATTCACACCCTTTGAGCTATATCACTTTTTTTTCCCAGAAGATTTTCTGTGGTAAACCAACACCAGTTAAAATCTAATTGTGAAGTTGAAGAAAAAGGATGCATGTTTTGTTTTTTTTAATTGCTGCACACAAGAATTGTGAAAACCTGTTTTAATCTGAGACAGTTAAACGAAATCCAGTTTAATGCGATGCCATCTAATTAGTAAAAGGATGCAGCTGTTCTTTGAAGACCTCAGGAGTTTGTTAGAGAACAACAGAGAACAAACAACATCAGGAAGACCAAGGAGCACAGCAGGCAGGTCAGGGAGAAAGTTAAAGAAGAGTTGGGTTATGAAGCAATTGAACTTTGAACAAATATGGAAGGCGCAAAGACAAACTTCCATCCACACTCTGTTGATAACTCTGGAGGTGCTGCAGGAAAGGAAGTATTGTTTTGTATAACACATTTTCAGCAACACAGTGCTTTATGTGGTGGAAGAAAAAAATAAAAGAAAAAAGTTAATAGAACGATGAAAGGTGGTAAGACGGACACGTTTATGATGTTCTAGTTATTAATCAAGTTAATCTGGTGGGTTTTTAGTCTTTATTTAAATTAATTAGAGCATTATAATTTTTTTAGATGTATTGGAAGTTTTTTAGAGATTTGTGAAACTGAATGCTGAATTTCCATGTTTGACTCTGGTAAAAGGGAAGCAGAATCGACTTGAACCAGAAAACCGGAATTGTCTGAAAGGTTGATTCAACGACTGCTGGTGTATAATGTACTTTGGTTCTAAGCTGTTCAGTGATTTATAAACTAACAGAAGGATTTTAAAGTCTAAGGGCCGTAGGACCCACCTTGACGTCCTCTATCTACCTAGTTTTAGTCAGGACCCGAGCAGCAGCGTTCTGGTTCAGCTGTAGCTGTCTGATTTTTTTTTTGTTTTTTGTTTTTTTAGGCACACCTGTCAAGACACTGTTGTAGTAATCAATGCGACTAAAGTTAAACGCATGCATGAGCTTCTCTAGATCCTGTTGGGACAGTTAAAAAAGGTCTGAGTGCACCACTACACCCAGATTTCAGGCCTGCTTGACTACATCCAAAACTATATGTGACAGAAAACGACCACTGTGCATCATGGTGGATACGTCATGGGCACAGTGAAAGTGAAATACAGGAAGATCCTGGAAAAATAACATTTTTGGATGCTTTAAAAGATTTGAGGCTGGGACAGAAGATCGCCATCCAGATCATGCGGCCTAGTCAAAGTCCATACTTTTTAGTTTTTTAAACATGTGACAACCACAGGCTGCTTTGTGTTGGTCTGTTTCATAAAACCTCAACAGAATGCATCGAGGTTTGCATGAAACAAAACCTAAAACATCACGAAGGGTATGAATACGTCCGCATGGTGCCATACAGTAACACAAAATCTTCATCTTCAAGAGTATTCCCACTCTTCTCAAAGCACCCGTCCGCAACACTTTTGGGGATCGTATGCTTCTCCAGACTTTCGTTGGGTCTGCAGGAAATAAGAGGGCACCCCTACAGGGCTGCAGGAAATTAACGGGGGAGTCCGTTGTTATGCTGCCAGACGCCTTTCTCACTCTGCTGTAATTAAGTCTAATCCCGGGACCTTGTTATTGTGTGGGTGTTGCAAATTACTTTCTCTGCCAGCATTCAAAGCCACTTTTAGCCGCCTTGTCTCTCCTGCTGCACGCTGAGTCGCTGTGCTTTTTTAGCCCGCCGTAGATGCTCGTCAGCCGCTTCTGTGCCATGTTCAGAACCTGGCAGGATTGTCTTTCACTCCCTGTCCCTCTTGTTTCCGTAGAATAAAGTGGTGGATGTTGACAACCTGAAAGTCAAGCTGCAGGTGAGAGCGCTGTTATCGTTTTGCACCTTTCAGATCCTATCAGCTGATCTTGCTGATAGATTTGTGACCTAAGCATGAACACTCCTCCAGTAGGTGTTGCAGGAGCTAAATAAACAGATCAACGTGCTTTAAATTTGTTCACCCAGCTGCAATTTTTAATCCATTCCACCTAAGGCGTATACTCCCCGCTTTCATCATGACCCGTTCATTCAACACTGAGTGGGAGGCGACAAAATTAGACTCCCTTCAACAACTCCTGTAAATAATCAGTTTCTCTTCCACACGTTTTTCACATGACATAGTAGCTGCTCTGGTAATAAATAGACTCTGACAGTAAATTTAGCCCCCAGAAAAAAAAGGGAAGTGAGACTTACAAAGTC
Source organism: Phalloptychus januarius (assembly GCA_902982915.1). Classification (NCBI taxonomy): domain Eukaryota; kingdom Metazoa; phylum Chordata; class Actinopteri; order Cyprinodontiformes; family Poeciliidae; genus Phalloptychus; species Phalloptychus januarius. Next base: position 7,565,695 of record CADWAE010000476.1, read on the forward strand.
TGTTATCATTTTAGACGGACAGGGAAGCAGAACGTAATAAAAAGAATCCTCCAAACTTTAGCATAAAGGTCTTTTCCTCATTCCTTCTTTTTCACTTTTTAATTACTGAAAAAGTGAAATTTCCTGTCTTGTGAATAATCTGATCATTTGAATGGAATGTTCTCTTTTATTTCCTATTTTGAAGACATTTTCAGGAAATTGGCTTCTGTAGATTCTCCTTATTTATACCAAAGTGAAACTAGAAGTGATAAATCATTACTTACTCCTTAATGCACAATGTAAAGTTCATTTTGGAAAGCTTTAAATACTTAAGGTACATTCATTTTACCATTATGTAATGGTATTGGTATTTATAGCAGCTGCTTTTGGTAAAAAAAAAAAACAAAAAAAAACAAAACATATATATTAACATGCTATTTTTAAAAAATAAAGTTAGAATTAAAGTAAACATTTCTGACATTCAAAGTCTGAGATCATGTTAATGTTATGTAATAAGCTGCATTTTATCTTGTCTGCCAATGAAGAGGAAGGGCACTATGTTTAAAAGTCATATTTAAAACAGTTTTATTTATTAAACTTTTGTTTTGAGTAGTTTTATAATTTCTTCAGCTTTATCCCTTTACTGGGTAATTAAGGAAGACTCAAAAATGTATGAATAACTACAGTACAGTAATTTTCGTTCATTTGTTCGATTTCCAGCCAAAGTTTTAGAGTTTACAGTCTGCTATTGATATTTTATTCTGCTGTGGTTTGCACATTTCATGTGTTTTTTAGGGGTGGGGGGTTTGCCAGGTGGCCACAGTGATAAGGGCTTATCAGCTATTCTGAGATTATGGAATAAATGGAATAAATGTTTATTTGATTTAGATTAGTCAGCAAGAATGCCTCTTACTGAAACATTCAAAATGCATTAATATTTCAGGATGAAGTCTAGGTTTGATCTACACACCATAAAATAAGTATTTTATTGCAGAAGCAGAATCCCACAAATTAATTTTTTTTAAATCAAACTTTTAATTTGAAAATAATTATAAACTTGGCAGAAAATCAATTTTTCTTTTCCAGAGATTCAGAACTTATTTTAGGTCTTTCCACATCTTTAGCAGTGAAGGCAACATATTTGTCTGTGCTTTTACTTTCAAGTTCAGTTTCACTTTAAATGATGTCTTTTTTTTTTTCCATACACTTGAAAACATGAGACATAAAAAATACTAGATTATGAAAAGAAAATACATCTATCAGTTAAACTTCTGATATTAGGAATTACAAACCGTTAGGGAGTTACATGTTTTATGTTCCAGCAGTAGTCAGATGGTTTAAATCAAAGCACGTTCTTATTTTAAAATGGTCTAGTCAAAGTTCAGACTGACATTTAATTGTGAATCTTTCCAAACACAAAGACTCCTGGAAAAAAAAAAACAAGGGGTTTGAAAATGTCTGCTAATCACTATTCCAAAGTTAAGAATCCCTTTATATGATATTTTTACTCTACGATTATATTTAGCAGAAGAAAATCCTCAGACTATAATCTGTGCTTTCGTTGTACTGCGTTTGTAGATCATTAATATTCCATGGTGCTGCTTCGTCCCTGGGCTGGTTGGGATTAGCTGGGAGGTCTTTCCGTGTCGGATGCTGTGTAATTGTGCCGCTTGTTCTGCAGATCTGGGACACAGCTGGTCAGGAGAGATTCCGCAGCGTAACACACGCCTACTACAGAGATGCCCAGGGTAACCTTTGCTGTTTATATTTCACTTCTCCATGCCGAGCGCGTGAGTGTGTGTGTGATGAAGCAGCCGAAATTCACGCATGAATGAAGGCGCTGACGGTAAAATCTGCTGTTCTCTTCTTATTTTGTGCAGCATTACTTCTACTTTATGATATCACCAACAAGCCATCTTTTGACAACATCAGGGTAAGTCGCCCCTTCCACCTCCTTTCCTTTTCATCCTTCCCTCTCTGTTAATTTTTTCCCCCCTCCGACTCCTAAATTTCACGCTGAACGATCCCGCGTCTCCACATGCAAAGCCCCACCTGGGCCTGTAACTTTTCCTCTCAGATCTATTCAGAAATGACGCGACGCTGTCGTCTGCCTCGCTACACGCTCCCCAGTTTCAGTAATGAAAAGCAATAAAAGCACTCAAGGATAAGAATGACTCAGTGTCGGCATGATTGATAAGAGCGTGCTCACAATGCAATGCAGCTCAGGAGAAGAGCAAGAAGAAGAAGAAGGCTGCGCATTCTTCAAGTGGCCCCTGTTTGTCTTGGTTACATCTCCTCTTCTTTCTGTACTTTTGAAGGCTTGGCTGACTGAAATATACGACTATGCCCAGAAGGATGTGGTCATCATGTTGCTCGGCAACAAGGTGAGCAAAGCTTCGTTTTCTTTTCTTTTTTTTTCTTTGTGTGCGTGTGTGTTTGTGTGTGTTTTCTAGACAATGGGAAGGATATTGGTTTCTTTAGCGCAGTTTTAACACACTCTTATCACATTTGGGCAGACATGTGAACGCCTTAAAAGGTGGAACATTTTTCCAGTGTGACACGAATGCATAAAGGCAAACTGTGGTTTGCTTATTCCAACACAAACATTGAAAACATGGGAAATGTGTCCTCAGTAATACAGTTTTGTGACAAAGCATTTCATAACAAACAAGTTTACATCAGACAAAAATAATCAGAGTAAATACAAAAACTGCTTTCAAGGATAATTTCATTTATTAAGAGATTAAAGCGAAGGGTTAATATTTGGCCCCTTTTGAAAGCATACTTGCTTCCTTTATGATATCAATAGGTGTGATTAACCACATTGCTTTGGTTAATTTTCACACAGATGTCTGATTACTCTAAACGCAACACACCAGGCCCACCACGGAGGCATTGTGAGGTTCTGGTTCTGTTCCTGTCAGTGAAAACCTCAAGAGAGAACAGAAGTTTGTCAGCAAAGCTTAAGGCTTCTTGGGTTATGTTGCAAGACAACCGTCCAAAACACATCAACAAGTCCACCGAATTGTTTAAGAAACATCAACAGTAAATGGATTTAACTCATACGATGCTTTTCTGTTCATGCTAACAACTCAAAGTTCTTATTCACTCACTTAGAGACCAGGACACAGATCAGCTGGGTACATGGGGTTGGGGAGCGAGGAGGAAACTGGAATCAAACCCACAACCTTTCATCGCTTTCGAAGAGAAAAGTTTTGGAGTGGCCTAGTCAAAGTCTGGATTTGAATCTGATAGAAATGTTGAGGTGGGAGCTTAAAATTCTGATGCTCAAGATGTAGACAAATGAAATCAATTCTGCCAAGAGAAGTGGGCTATGACTCCTTCACTGTGATGTAAAAGACCATCACAAACACTTGATGGAAGTCGATTCATCGAAGAACGGCACAGCCATCATTGGGTATCGAAACAATTTCTTTTTCACAAAGATTAGTTTAGATTGGTTATTCCCCTTCATAAATACAATCGTTGTTTTCAAAACTTCTTTCTTTAATTCAAGCTGGCTATCTTTTGTCTGACATCACGAATTAAAGTGTGATAAAAAAGCAAAGACGTTACGTCATAAAAGAGTCTGTAACTTGCCCCCTCAGCATTTTCCCTTTAGCTTTAAACCTCTGCGATAACTTCTGCCGAGAACAGGAGAAAAAAAAAAGAGCTTCAAAAACGAAAAATCCTTTCCGTCATTCCAACCAGCAGTCACTGCTAATTTATCTAAAAAGCTCCCTCTGGTGGTTGAGAGAGGACTCATCAAAGGGTCCTGGTGTCACGTAGCAGCAGCTCAGATCATTTGCTGTGAAAGCAGCAGGACTGGCGGCGGCGGTCTGTGCGAGCACTGCTCTTCTGCTGGGGGTGGAGCCGCTGACATCCCATCATTCGTGATGGAGCCGCGGCTCAGGCAGCCTGGCAGCCAGATAAGCAGGCTGACAGGACTGTGACTAATTTTCTGGTGACTCTGTGACCCCCTGACATGTTTCTCTCTCTCTCGCTCTTTCACAGGCAGACATGGCTGCAGAGAGGGTGGTGAAGACAGAGGAAGGAGAGAAGCTGGCCAAGGTAGTGAAGGATGTCCTCTAAGTGCTTACATCCACGTAGAAAACACTCTGCCGGTGCTCTTCTAATGTTTTTTTTCTGTTTTAGGAATATGGAGTGCCATTTATGGAGACCAGTGCGAAGACCGGAGTCAACGTGGAGCTGGCTTTTCTCGCAATAGCAAAGTAAGTCTGAAGTAAAGTGTCGTTTCTAATGAAGAGCAGATTTGCTGGGTTTTTCTTTAAGTTTCTCATTTTGTTCTTTTGTTCAGTGATTGCTGAAAGAGTGATTATGAGCCTCTTTTAATCAGCTTGCTGTGCTGCCATCAAGTGGTGACAAAAACGTCCCGAAGTTGAGGCATTAAAATTCATGACATCAAAAACTAAAAGTGAGAGGATTTATTCAGGCGCTGCGGTTCCAAGTCTAAGTCGGAGATTAAAATCACCGTTTGCGGCTGCTTTTAAAGTTACAAACAGTTTCAGATAAGAGACTTAATCAAATAAAAGTCATAAGTCTTTCGTAGCTTGTTTCTACTGTTCTTGAGTTTTTTTTCCTGCAAGCTCCCCGTCAAATGCATCACACTATATTACAGCAGTGTCTTACAGCTTTACATTTATTTGCACGTCGGCAAAAAATCAAAAGTATTTTTAGGAGATTTTGTGAAAGAGCAACACAAAGTTTCTTACGTCGCTTGTGTTAAACTGTAAAGTGGACTTTTCAGTGGCTTTCTTTCTATGTGCCACATTTCTTCACATGTGGAGTAAGAGTTCTGTCAGGTGAGACGTGCGTCAAGCTTTTAGCAATCTGAGTTACAGCGGATCATTTGTCAATGCATTTGTCAATGTCAATGCAGCTTAACCCGTTTATGCTTCTCCATTCATCTCCATGCATACCCGATACATAAGTTTCAGGAACAGATGACTAGCCTACTGCTAAATGTTCTACAAATGTATCATTCTTTTGTATTTATTTTTATTTTGTCAATTGCTCAGGGTTTCAGAAAACCCTTGTGACAAATAAAGCGTTGAAACCAGCCGAGATTAGATAATCAGGCTGTATGGTAAGTACTCTTAAAAAATCTCCATTAAAAGTACAGCATTGAGATGACTTTAAATTATTTTATTATTACCAGATGAAACATTTCTCACTTCAAAAGCCCCATTAGCTCTGAACGACAGTATAACCTCTGGTCACAAAGTTAATCTACCCACAGATTGCACTACATTTTGCATCTTTCACTGCTCATAATGGACAAATGAAATATAAATTGATAGAGAATCATTTTTCATGTGGGTCAGACGACCATGTTTCGCATTAGGGGATTTGTATTTTAATCTCGCTCCTGCTCGCAGCTGACCTTCTCTGAGTTAACCTTGCTGTTCCTCTCGGGGATTCTCATTGTTGCATTTCGTGCGCAAACTCCGACTCGTTCACGTCTGACTCCAGCATCGTCTAATCCAGCGTAATGGTTCTTAGCTAATTTGGCTTGTGTTGTCTCCTGATAATGGGACTGTGTGTGTTTGAGACTCCCACCTGGTGTCAGACATTTATGGTGTAATTTCTATTCCTTGTGAGGATGCCCTTGAAAACTGAATGGCAAGAAATAATTGATTTTTTTTTTCCTTCGCTTTTCCTTTTACAAGCCAGGTCGCTCTTGCTGCATAACAACAGCATGTTCAGTTTGAAAATGTCATGCAGACCAATAAAAATGTAGATTAGAAAAAAAACTTTTAAATCTTGGCAATAAAATGCAGATCAGCAAAGATGATCATAGTGACATGTTTGATATGCAGAGCTTAGATGTTCTGGATTCTTTTAACATTTAATTCACCATTCCAAACATGCGATTAATCAAAGTGATTTCTTTGTTAGCAAGAGGGAAATTATATTTTTGCATGATGTCAGGTTGGTTCAGATCGGTTTTCCTCTTTTTAGATTATTAGAAAATTATTTTAAAATGATTTATTCATTTAAAAAATTAATAATGAGATTATATTAATATTAAAATATGTAATAATATTACTAATATTTCCACACTTATTATATTATTTTAAAACTATGATTTAGATTTACTCTGGTTATTGTTGTCTGATATTAAGAGGTTGTTTGATAATTTTTTTTACATCTAAGCATAACAACAACAAAAAATAAGCAAATAGAGAGGAAATCTGTAAGGAGCAGATGCTTCATCACAACACTGTTACTCTGGTGTGAGACAGATATATCTATAACAAGGCAAAACTGCAATCTGTCAAATGTGATTTAAACCGGCGTAGTCCAGTTCTCCTGATCCATGGGACATTTTCAAGACTCGGTAGAAGAATATTGTCTTTGACTGTACCTAATAGATCTCACGAGGAAAGTCTGGGCATATTATTTCTGTATTTCATTTTTCTAAATAGTTTGAAACCATAAGGTTCAATTTAAACCACAGTAGCTCACTTGTAAAGCTACTGGACATCTGGTTTCGACATGCAGTCAAAACCAGATGTCTATAAACATGGCGCTGTATAACACACTGGTTGTGTTATAAAAAAACACAACCAGTTTTTCTGCTTTAGGTCAGTTAGGGTTACCGTAAATACTATTTTCTAAATACCAGATTAATTACTTTTTCTTTAAGTCACTAAGATTACTGCGTCTTTGAGCTGATTTTGAACGCTTACAAGCTCAGCTCTTTTCAAGGCAACACTTTGAACACGGTGTTTTCCTTTTTGGCATTATGGGGAAATATAAAAGAAATCAGAACAAAATATGAACAAATCTGATTCATCCTTTGTCACAATGTCCAGATGCTTAAAGCTGCCTCGTTCATCCGCTGAAACAACTGTGTGCAAGTATGAACGCCAAATAAAATATCCAACTATCATTCTGCTTAGGAATTCAATTCAATTCAATTTGAAAATACTTCATTAATCCCAAAGGGAAATGAGATCATGTTGTAGCTCATTTCATAAAAAAAAAAAGAAAAAAAGATGACGGGTTTTGGAAGAAGCGTCAGAGGAGCCTGCAAGTCTGCAAAGCTGTGAAATGTGGAGATGGCAGGATCATGTTGTGTTGGTGTCTGATAAGGAAATAATACTGAAGTGACATCTCAGCCAATAAATAAAACTCTACACATGCTGCCAAATTACCTGCAGCGTGTGTAGCGAGTGGCCATCTTAAAGTCCTGACATCAGTATTTTCTCAGGGAAAAATTCTGGGTGGGACTGAAATGGTATGCATGAAAATATGACATGAATCTGACACAGTCACCAGTTCACACTGGAGGAATGGGTCAAAATTCCAGCAAAGCACTGTGGAGAAATATACTAAATATATGTTAGGATACAAAATGCAACTCTACCAAATGCATCCTTTCTGTCTTTGACAAAACAATTAAAAAATTTGAAGCAATTTTGGTAATCCTAATAGACCTAAAGCAGAGAACGTTGTTTGCGTTTAAGCGTAGTCTTTAATTATGCAAACAGTATCAACAATTTGGTGTTTATCTGTGTCTGAGTCTCCGATAAAGGAGTCAAGAAATAGCGTCTGGTTTTTAGTTTTTGTTCTCAACTGAAGGCCATAAAAGTAGTCAACGAGTCATCATTTTATTACAGCTGAGAGATATTTGATTCATCTGCATATTACTGGAGGATGAGGTGAAACAGGCTCTCTCACTGCACAGCAAAATTAAAATGTAAAAGAAAATGTGGTAGAGTAGTAAAACAAACCCGTCCACTACACCTACAGGAGAGATAAACGGATCATTTCTAATGTTTATAATGAAGAAATATCAGCCGATTCTGCAAACCCCTGGTCACCATAGATACCGTCTGAGGAGCGCTAACTTAACCTCACCTTGCAACAACAACCAACACCGTCGTAACGCACCAGTCACACAGTCTGCATTTCGAACCGAGTTGTTTGGCGACGGCGTTTTGTTTGGCAAAAGAGACGTGAATCGTTCCACTACAAGAGCTTCGTCTCCAGTGAGGCTTCATTACATTGAGATTTGAAGGAGTTCATTGTACATAAAAATTCAGCTTTGGGCTTAAATGTAGGCGATGTGTTTTCTCCATGTGATGTCAGTTTGAAGCACAAGCTGTGATGAATGATATTCCACCGGAGGCATTTTGATCAAATCTCAATGCTTCTGCTTTCCTTTCTCCCTCCTTCTTTTTTATATTCTTGATTTGTTCGCCCTGTCTGTGCTCCATCCCACTCATCCACCCCCTCTGCTTCTAACTTCCTGTCTCTGCCTCCCTCTCTCCCTCTCCTTTTCTCTGTCAGGGAGCTGAAGCACAGAGCAACGCAGCTGCCAAACGAGCCCAAGTTCAAGCTTCAAGACTACATCGAATCTCAGAAGCACAAGTCTGGCTGCTGCAGGCTCGGGTAGCAGAAGCCGAACGCCATGCAGAGAGACGGATAAAGGGTAGAGAAGAGAAAGGATGGAGGGAAAAAGGGTGGGATTTAAGATGGGGTCAAGGTAAAAAGAATAAAATGTCAGCTCTCTCTTATGAAAAGCCAATCCAAGCAACCACACCCCCCAATCCCGCCCGAGAGGCAGATGTTTTTCTGCGCAGAGATTTTGGCTGAGAGGAAGCGAATTTGGACTTACTGCCATCCCTTTGCTGAAATGTGAATTTAAATAGTTTTTGTAATGTGTAGAAACGTTCGTGATCTTTGTGGTGACAGTTGTATCAGAGTACAAATCAGGAGTATCAATCTGAAATGCTATGCCCGTCTGCAGGGACTGCCTGGACAAGCGGCAGGTTTTCGTGGACCATCAAAGCGACTGTGGATGTGGATATAGCATTTGATTTATTTCTTTTCTCTGTGTGAACCGAACCCCATCCTTCTGGCCTTACAGTCTCCATCTTCAGTTGAGAGCTCGCAGTCAGGTTGTAGCTAAATGGCCCCATCTGTTCACATCTGTACTGCTGTTAGATAGAATAAAGCCAATATTTTGAGGGTAATTGCCAACCTCGTGTCTGTCTGTACGTTCATATCGAGATGCTGTAGATGTACCGTTCCAGTTAGAACTTCACAAACACTCATTATAGATGAGTGCATGATATTTTTAAACGTCCTTTTTCTATGTGTGCTGCTTTTCCAACATTAAACTTCAATGATTTTTCCAGAAAAGAACTGGAAGTTTAATTTACAGTGTTCTCCAATTCACAGGGTGCCAAATTGGTCATTCAACACTGAAGAAGTTTTCAATACGAAAGCTGTCATGTAGTTTGGAAGAACTAATTAAGTTATTGGTTTCTAGAAAATGGACAGAAAATCCTAGTTTTAGTGGTTAAATATTCCTAAGCGCCATAAATAAGCTTTCTGTATTGTTCTGGATCAACATCTTATCAGAAAAGCACAGTTCAGTGAAATTGATTGTTTCTTGGGGCAAATCCAGTATAGGGACACAAACTGTACATTTTCAATAGGGTAGAGCTATTTCCTTTGGTGAAGATAATTTGAGAATATTCATAATAGCCAGTTTTATCCATTTAAAATCCAGTTTTATTGTGAGTGTTGGATCATTATCTGTTTGAACACCAAACTGTTACCAATATCCATCCGTCTAGTTGATGACTTTTAAGTAAAGTTGAGGAGTTTGGGGTTAGTCCTCTGTAATTATTCTCTGCACCACTTAAAGCAAAACTGTACAATGTTCTTAGGTTTGAAAGTTTTACTTTTAACTCGTCCAAAATCCCTTCTGGTCATTGTGGCTAAGGGTGCTTTCGAACCAGGACAGTCCAAGGGGCTCTGTTAGATTAGGTTCGGTTCACTTTCAGACAATAATATGCAGGACTATGACTAATGACGAGCGAGTTAATGTTTTGGATCCCATTAATAGCTAAAAATCAAATGCAACTTCCTCTATTTTGTTCCCTGGATAGCCTGGTTGCATTGGTTTTAAGTGTACCAGGGTTCAGATGTGAAAGTGAGGTCAATCTTTGCCCCATCTGACTACAAATCTGATGCAGCGCTCTAAAGTCTAAATGCCTCGTGAAGAGCAATCCCCTCAAGCCTCTAAGTTGTTTATTAACATCCTAATGAATTTGGATCAAGTAGTTAAAACTTGGGCACAACTTGTGATCCAACAGGACAATGATCTCAAACACACATCAAAACTGGGTTTGGATGTGATAAAACAGGCTGGAATGACCCTGATCCCAACTCAGTTGTACATTTTACTGTGTGGGATTGAAAACTGGGTCAGTAAACCAATCAATTTAAGAGAACTCTACTTATTCTGCTTTGAAAGCTATTCAGATATTCCACCCTAAATTATATGTTGCATTGACAGTCAATTGTGGAAGAACAGTTTCACAGAAATCCTTAAAGGTGAAAGCTGACTGGGACTTTCATGGATTTCTGAGAGCATACAAACGTCTTACTGGTGCTGTAGCTTCACCTCACATGAATAAAAACAAACATACTCATGCAGATTCCCACACCGCCAAGCATTATTGTGTCTCTTCTAATGTTGGATGTTGTTGTTGAGGCTGTGCCAAGCTGTATTTGTTGATGCGCCACATTCTGTATTACTTTGTACTCTGTTCATTATGAATGTTTGGTTGTCTCTCCCTCCTTGGATGATCACAAAGTGCCATTAAAGTGCTTTGTTATCGTATGAAAGATATAAAAAGTATATTTTGTAATGTATGTGATGTTGCCTTATTGAAGTCGGTCTTGTTTGTGCTGCTTTGTGTGTGTGTGTGTGTGTGTGTTGGTGAAACGGGAGTCGGAGTCTGCCCTGAATGGCATGTGTGTTGAGGTTAATGAGCCACAGTGTGGCAGCAAATCCTTGTTTATTCTCAATAAGTAAATATTTACTACCACAGGACATATGATAAAAATTTAGAATCTGAAATTAACAGTAAAAATAATTTAAAAGGATGTTATTTTTTTGCTAACAGTGTGCAACTTTTTTGCTTTTCTTTTTTCCTGTTTTTGAAGTTGCAGTGGGTGGAGTTCACATGTTTCTCTCTATGACACCTGTACTCAGCTTCCCGCCTCGCCCCCTCATATCCATCCATAGCATGAGTCACTTTGCAGATGCAGGAATTAGTTTGTGCATTACTTTGTTCTTTTCTGTTAAAAAAAAAGGAATCATATGATAAGCACAAGAAAACAGCACTAAAGCTCTATCCGAAAGGAGAACAAGTAGAGAAACTCACTATGTTCCCACAGAAATGATCCTTTCTGAATGCTAGTTCACTTTAATGTGACTGGACATTTCTGAAAGATTACCAAAGTAATCTGAGGCAAAACACACAGGCACTGAAACTTTCATCCCAGGGTTTTAAATAAAATAAAAAAAAAACATCCAACCCCACAATGGCTTGAAAAAGCATCATCTCTCAGTTAATCGTGAGATGAATCCCAAGTTTTCAGCTAATAGTGTTTTGCATATCACTGCTACTGTTTAAAAACTGTTATCTTAGGTAGATTTAGTTCATTTCAAACAGATTATGTGTTAATGATCTCTGAAGGTGAAGGTGAAGGTCATTTAGTATGCTGAATAAATTATAGAAGAGTTTCCTGGCTTAACAAAAGACGAAAAACAAACAAAATCAGATAGATAGATAGATAGATAGATAGATAGATAGATAGATAGATAGATAGATAGATAGATAGATAGATAGATAGATAGATAGATAGAAGTGTCATCTTGACTAAATTATAAATAAGTTTGTATTTTATAAATAGCGCGGAAAAGGAAGGGCTCGCCCTGGGCGCCATTCATGCATGAACCGCTACTGTTTCTGGATAGCCTCGGTTTGCATTCACTCATCCACTCGTTCCCCCTTTTGCATAAAGCAGCAGCTGGGCTGTTCCGTGAACGCACCTCCCTCTTCCTGAGTGGCTTTTCCACTTCTGCAGCAGCAGTGAAACGCCTTTACAGCTGAGTGGGTTTAATCAGGCTCAGATCTGATCGGCAGACCCGGATCGGGACCCAGCAGAGTCACAGTTTGGACTGAACCAGGCAGGCGTCCTCGCAGTAACTCGTGTGGAAGTGAGGAGTAGAGAGTGGGACAGACACTCAGCAGCGCGGCTCTCTGTCCCCCCGCACCGCTCACGGACTTATCTCCTCTACAGGACGGGGGCCGGCTGTTTTTAAGGGATACCGCTCAATCTAAAACAAACACACCCTCCCCATCAGCATCCTGAGAAGTCTCAGTCACTTCCACTGAGAGGGAGCAACAGGTTGAGCCGCGCTGTGAAGGAAGGCGAGAGAAGCCCACCATGCCGAGCAAAAGCCAGTATCTGCGCCCCCGGCTCTGCACGCTGCACAAGGGGGACAACGGCTACGGCTTCCACCTCCACGGGGAGAAGGGGAAGACCGGCCAGTTCATCCGCCTGGTGGAGCCCGACAGCCCGGCCGAGTCGTCGGGGCTCCGCGCCGGAGACCGGCTGGTGTTCGTGAACGGAGACGAGGTGGAGAGCGAGAGCCACCAGCAGGTCGTGTCCCGGATACGAGCCACCGCGGGCCCGCTGGAGCTCATAGTGGTGGACCCCGAGACGGAGCAGCTGCTGAAGAAGCACAACTTAAGGTGTTTGAAGGAGTACGTCTCCGAGGGTCTCCCCTTACCTCTGGAGGAGGAGGAGGGAGAAGAGGAGGTTGCGGTGGAAGAGGAGAAGGAGGCAGAGGAGGAGGTAGAGGTGGAGAACGAGGACACGGAGCCAGGCGGGACAGAAAACGGGGATGTGAAGGTGGCAGAGGTGGAAAATGAGGAGGAGGTGGAGGTAGCTGAGCAGGAGCAGGAACAGGAGGAGACACCCAGGGAGCTCACTCCGGTCCCGGTGGTACCGGACAGGAACGGAGAAGTCCATCAACAGGTGGAGAAGAAGCTGAGCATCAGCTCCGAGAAGGTGAGTCAAATACAGAAATGCTCCTGCATCATGTCTCAGCATCCACCTGCTGGCTGCTTTAATTAATTTCAAAGACTTGATTATTAGCAGGCTTTGATGAGAGCTGGCAGGTCGGTGCATTCGGTAAGAATCAGGTGAGGTGGAGAGGTTGGACAGGTGGGGATGTGGAGAAAGGGTTAGAAAACTCCATCTTCCTGAGAAACAGAGACCCTGTCTGTCAGTCTGCCCCCTGTGAGACAGTGGCGGCTGTTGCTTGAAAGCCGCCGTGGGCAACCGCATGCCTCTGGGCCCCCACTACCCCTTATAGCCCCTTATAGTAACTTATACATAAGCAGGTTTTACCAATTTGTAATCAACACTATCTCAATCTTAGAGAATGTTTTTTTTCTTTTTCATAACTTAAATAAAAGTTTTCATGAAATTCAAATTGTGGTTTAAGATGCTATAAGAGTAAAGAATCCAGTTCAGATCTTCAACTCAGATGTCAACTTTAGTGCCAGTAGGTAACTGTGATGCACAATTTGGCTTCACTTGACAAGTTGTATTTTTTTATGTACATATATATGATGCTCATCGTATTCGTGACCCCCTGAGTGTGCCACCCTGGGTGGTTATCCGTAATGCTCATACAACAAATACTGCCATGTCACAGAGGAATCGCCTACAAATAAAACATGTTCTGGATTCTGACACATTTAGGTTCATTACTGAGTCAAATGAAAACTAGCAGAGTAAAACTTAAGGAGAATAAAAACAAAACTTCAGATTCTGCCGACTACAGCAAATCGACTGTTCCCTATAAACAGCAGGGAATAATTTGGTTCTGTTTATTTAATCTTCACACAATGAATCCCTTTATTTGATTTTGCTTCACCCTTTCATCTTTGCCTGCTAAACATTATGGGGGCAAAATGTTTTTTTCCTCTGCCACTTGTCTCTGTCCTCTTTTATTTTCTGCGTGTGTGCGTGAGCTGTGTTTCACTCGAAGCACTTGAGAAGGCGCTCCAGTCGAGGACAGCTGTGGCCCCTCGCTGAGCTTTGCTGGATGTTTACCCCCGAGGCTGTTTCTGTCTGTGTCCAAATAACGCCCATCCTGAGCTCACGATGGGGAGAGGGGCAGAAAAACGCTAAATTAATCCTGTTATAGCTTCTTTTATTGTATATTCTGCAAACTGAACCATAAACGGTTCCCATTGCGCTGCAAGAGCCTGATAAAACGTAGGAAATGTAAGAATAAAGACGCTTAGGAATCACCTTGTCGCTTCATTTTTTAAAAAGTTGATTTGCTTTTTGCTCTTTTTGCTTGATAACTTTCAAAAAAGATATATTCATACATTTTACAATCTACTAGAGTATTATAGAGACTGCATGTGACTCAGTGGTTTACAGTTTTTTACTTGTTTTTATGAAATGCAGCATGGGGAGATCTGCTGTTTCCCTCATTTATATAATTTATCTCTCAGTGGTGAGAGTTGCATTAATATCCCGGAGAGAAATCAACCTATTTTTTTCTTCTTGGTTGTTTTCTTCTCAATTCTCACCCTATAAAACTGTAGAGAAAACGTGAATCTGTGAGGTTGTGTGTGATTGTTTTCTCAGAAAAGTATGTAAAAACCTGATGGGAATAGATTTTTTTTTTCAATTGGTAAAAAAAAAAAATTATTAGAAATCGCCTTGCTGATGAATTGGTGCAAACTTCAGCTGCTGTTTTATGTTGAACTGGAGAATGTCTTTTTCGCTCCTGCCAGCTGTTTCAAACTCAAAAAAACAAAACAAAGACACAGAAACCATTGCCTTCTAAGTTTAATGCAATTATGTTTGTTGAATGAATCTTAAAAGCAGCATCCCTGCTGCTCTACATTCGTCTTAGTTCATAACAATATAATGACAACTTTGGGTTTTCCAGTGCAGGCAGTTCCATTTGGATTCATGTTTCTGGTATTTAAAAGATTTTTTTTCTCTCTCCTTCTCACATGGAAATAGCAACTGCCCACGCTTGTTTGTGCTCCGCACTTGAGCATTGCTGGGTTATGTTGTTTGTCCTACGAGTACACAGCAATTGTTCTTGTGTTTACTCCCGATACTCTCCTCAGATGGCCTAATGGAGCTGCAGCAGTTCACTTGAGTCTGGCACGCAACCCAAGGGGAAGTGGCGTCGAGGCAAACAATGGCGCACACCAACAAAGTCATTTTCAAGCATTGGGTTTTTAACTCAGCAGCTTCCCATTGCCTCAACCTAGCCAAAATAATGAGTAAATAATGTTGAGCAGCAAACCCAGTTGGGAATTTTCTTTGCGTTAAGGATGATTTTCCATCTGCATCAGAGCACATCGTGGTGAAAATTAGACTCTAGAGACGCCTTTAAGTCTCTAGTTTCTGTGTAGCAAAGGGCACCTCGAGGCGTATGTTGCATTAACTCAACTGTTTCTGGAATTTTCTTCCTGCATCCTGTCTGGCATTCCTGTGTCCAAGCCCTGTCGCTCAGCCAGTGACACACAGAAACACACACACACACTGATCTCATACACCCCAGGCACACTCCGCTCTGGTTCAGCAGTCGAACTGCTTGTCTGATCTCACCTTTTTTTTTCTTTTCGTGGCCCTAACTTTGTATGTACTCTGGAAGCTGAGGAGGCTAAGCTTTGCGGTTGCTACGGCAACGCCGTCTCGAGTGTGCGTGTTTGCAGGCCCTGTGAAGTGTGCGCGAGGACGGAGGTAGGTGGAAGTGAGAACGTGTAAGAGAAGGGAGGTGTGAAAAGAATGGATGAGCAGTGATTAAGGGTCAGAAACGTTCAGTTCGCCCCAGGAGAACAGAGTCCGCTATCGTCACCGCAGAGCGGAAAAACAGACCAAAGCACATCGGCCGTTCCAAAGGTCATTGCTCTGTTTACCACGCTGTAAAATTTTTACTCTGTCATCAGGCAGGAAAGAGCCTGGAGGATGTAGCCTCCGCCATTAAGAAAAATATTGGGCATAAGAGTTAAAATACATCGAAACTGGAATGCAAAAGTTTAATTATGCAGTCAAACACAATATTTAACTATCTAAATGCTTAAAAAGCCAAGGGCACTTTATGAATGTTCATGCCAAATTTATTTACATCAGTATGTATCTAGGCAACAAAATATTCTAACAGCACAACAATAAACGGTTGGTTACAAAAAAAATGTAAAGCATCCCAGAACCTGAGATGTTTTTGAGCAGAGGGTGATTGTTGGATACAGTCCAGGAAATTAACAATGCCAAAAATATGCTCTAATTTTCATATTATTATTAAACAATTTAGACAGTGTAGATATCTTAAAGTGTTAGTTTATATTTTTGAAGTGGAATTCTGTAAAGTATTTATCAGCAGTCAGTGTCTAAATGGTACTCCTCTTATTTTGGAGAAACAAAAACAATGTCTCATTTAATTTGATAGTGGGATTTGCTTATTGTTAATGTTTGAGAAGATTAACTAAATAAGCATCCTCACAAATAGAGGTTATTCAGTATCATGGTTGCCTCTGGTTTAATATTAAAAGTAGAGGTAAATGATCTTGCAATAAATCATTTATTTCTACAAGATACTGACTGTTTTTTCAAGGTAACCCCATTTAAATCAAATCAGCTGGCTTATCTCTTTAAAAACAGTAGAAAAGAGCAGCATTTAATGCTGAGGACCCTCAAAAAAGCCAAAAAGAGCAAAATAAGGACATCAAAACTTTTACCTTGAAATAATAAATATTTAGACAGAATAAAATCTTTTTAGAATCCAGGCATTCACATTAGTCTGAGTTGGTCCAAAATAGGCAACCTTCCCATATTTTAATGCAAAAGTTAGTTTCTGAGAAAGCTTGAATGTTGAAAATAAAAACACTCTTCATTGACAACACTTTCATTAACACACCTTTTTGACTATTCTTGCATAGTGTGCTGTATTATGTACACTCTTTAAAACACAATGTTTTCAAAGTATTGTGTGCAGTGCTATTTTTTTCTTTCAGAAAAGCAGCTTCACAAAAAATGGTGGGAGTAAATTTAGTTTGTTATGTAACTTGGCGCTGATAAGGTAGTTGTTGCATCTACCAGGGTTAGAGAAATGTTTAACTAGGTCATTTTAAACAGAATCAATGAACTTCTGACTGCTGAATCTCATGTTTTCTTTTAGCTATTAGTCACAGTATTTGCAAATAAATAATCATCCAAATGAGCAACATTGTATTTTAAATGATACATCTGGGCCAAATTTAGCCATGTCTAATAAAAACAGTGCCCATGATTCAGATCGCAGAAAGAGGGTGTGATATGTTATTTTGGAAGCTCCCCTCTTCACCACTGGCTGCTTTCACAAGCTTGTCTTTAAA
Organism: Phalloptychus januarius; assembly: GCA_902982915.1. Lineage (NCBI taxonomy): Eukaryota > Metazoa > Chordata > Actinopteri > Cyprinodontiformes > Poeciliidae > Phalloptychus > Phalloptychus januarius. Next base: position 7,582,929 of record CADWAE010000476.1, read on the forward strand.
CTGTAATTACAGAAGAGGGAGAGCACTTGTGTCAGATGAAATTGGCTGTGCCTAGATAATATCTCAAAAGCAGGGAGGCATTTCTAAGTTTACATCTTTATGTGTGTGTGTTTGGGATTCTGCAGCTCCTAGACACCACACACACACGAGGTAGAGTTTGTGTCGAAGTGCCCTCTGTTTGCCATTTCTCCTCTCTAATCTGATTCCTATAAAAACTGCTTATTAAAGAGCCTGGAACCGATGTGTCACCAGTCACGCCTGACACACTTTTATTCTCACTTTATTTGGAAACCTGTGCAGAACGGCTTGTTTTTGCAACAGACTCATCCTAACGTAGTTGTGAGAGGAGATTTAGTTTAGATTTTTATGCCCAGCATTGCATGGTCCTTAGAGATTACATTCTTGTGAGGTTTTGCAGGGTTGTGTACGACAGCTGTGACTCATGTGAGGAATATTCTAACCGTCAAAGCCTCCAAACACGTTTCCAATTTCTTAAAGTTTCTGTTTATTCAAACTTAAGCATCTTCATCAAAGTGTTTTGTAAAAGTGTTCATATGCCATGGCATTGTGTGTATCTGATGGGGATTTTGTTTGATAGACCAACGCAATGTAGCACATCATTGTAACATTACATAAAAATTTGCATTGGTTGCAAATTTTTTAGCAGAAAAAATCTGCAAAGTGTGGTGTGCATTTGTCTAAGGAGAATCTCGTCATTTGCGTCAGCAGATCTTCTGGTGGCATGTCAGGCTGAATGGTCTGACTAAATATCTGTGGATAGCAGTTATTTCTGCATCTTGCAGACGCCACTGGTGGAAGGAGAACCTCCAACCAAATTTGAAATCTTTTGCAGCATCTTATAAAGTTTCGGACATGTTTGCAATTAATTTACTTCTGTTCATCGACGTCTTCCCATCAGCTTTGAGCTGCTATGATCTGCTTTGATTAGCATTACGAGGAACGTTTATCAACATTTCTTTTTTTTACTGATTGTTGATTTTGATGATGGCATCTGACAAAATTCAATGCTTATCACTTATTTAATAATTAGTGACTGTATGATGTTTTTATGGTGTAAAGCACTTTGAACTGCCTTGTTGCTGAAATGTGCTACATAAATAAACTCGATTTGGCTGAGTGTCTTCATCTATGCGTTTGCTTTGGCCCCAAACATTTCAAAAACAGAACCTATTTTCTTTTAGCCATAAAGCAGAGATTTGTTCAGCTGTGGATCCTCTATTGTTACCATGGGTCTCTTGGCTGCTTTCTAAATAATAATCTCCTTGCTCCGCCTGTCAGTTTAGGTGGTTGAATGTGCGTTGTGTTGTAGTCTTTCCATTTTCAGGATGGAGTTTTGTGAGATATCTAAAACCTAATCCTGTTTTCAACTTCTACACAATTTTCTCCCTGGCCGTCTCTCTGCGTCCACCGCTGTGACGTAAGAGCGTACACGATTACACGATAAGGGATTTTTTTGAAAGTAAGTGGTTGGAAGAAAAAGCATTGAAAACACTTAATACAGTATGAATAGGGTGTGTTTGTCAGCATAGTTTGCGCCATTACTCAAGTTACTGACATTGAAAGGCATGCTTTAAGGATTAGCAGGTTGATAAGGCTGATAATAGAACAGACGTCAGCTTTGAGGATTTATTTGCACTAGAGGCAGAAATGGGCACACCTACAGTAACTATTCCAGCCAGGATGGTCAGGAGGAGGTTCAGACCTCAGGACGTTAGCGCCGGTTTCCTGTCATTGTTGTTGGCGTAGGATTCTCCCACTTCCTTCAGCTTGCTCCCTGTCTGACCCATCTTTCAAGGACAAACAATCTTTCACGAGTCAATCTTTCATCTAAGGAAACGTATATATTCCATTATAAATGGTGATGTCTATTTGGGTTTCTGTTGTCTTCGGTCTAAGAATGGATGCAAAGCTTTGGTTAAACGTAAGCAGTTTGCTCAGCTGATGGTTTGCTGCCTCTGAAAGTCTGGTTACTATAAAAGCTACTGTGACAAAGCCAGGTTATTATTCCCTGTTTGTGTAACGAAGCGCCGTCTGACAGGATCAGATGTACTGAATGATTCATTCAGACCACCTGCGGACTCCCAACGTGAACATGCGCCGTCACATTTATATTTGTTCTGTGTGGGTGTTTCAGGCACATATTGAGGTGGACACGTTTGCATTTGCAAGTGCATTTGGGAGCAATTTCTATTTTGTTTATAAGACTTGGACCTTGTGAAAGGTTTGTATATTCCTGATTGCAACATGTTTCCTTTTTTGAGAGATTAGAGATTTGGCCTGAGATGTAGCTGCAACAACAAAACGTTTAGTTGAATTTAGCGTTTATCAGTTCAAGCTAGATAAAGAAATACACCAAGTGCACACATACAGCTCTTTTATAATAAAGCTGCAGGGATGAGATCAGCCTCCACCAGAAACTAGCATTCACAACTGTTACATAAATATCGTTGTCTTGTTGCTTTCAGCTGATGTGTGTCTTACATAGAAACACTCATCAGAACGTTGGGGCTCATTTGCAATCTTCCATTTGTATCAATGACGTATGATACAAATGTTAGTCAGTTTTAATTTCTCTTTAAAGACTATATAATAAGTGAAAGTAACAGCATTTTAAATATTTCTTCTAGCCTTCCTGTTGTGGATGATCATTAATTGTGTGTATAAGTAGTAGAACTGAAGCCAAGTCATGTTTCTGAAGGAATCGAGTATTATTACAGAGTGGACATTTAAAAATGTCTTTAGTATGTTACTTTAGCAGTCGGCTGTGGTTAGCATTAATAAAACAGTAGTCTCCTGTTGTATTCCTACAATACATAGGTTATTATCTTAAATATGAAATGTTGAAATGGCTGCCACAATTTCTAACACTTGCTGTACTCTGGTCGGCCCTCTTGTTACCTGCTGAAATCCTTCACTCTGTCACTTTCTCACAGTTTTCATTTAAATGACTTGAAATATTTGTTACAGCCTTTGACCTCAACATAAACACCTCTCTAGTGCTGAAAATAGGTAACTTTACCCAAATCTAGTTGCTCAACAGATTAGAGTTTTATTATCACAAACCGTGTGCAATCCTGGTTAACTTTCTTCAAGTCAGGCATTTCTAAACCACTGCCAAAATAAAGTCTTGACTAAAAATCACAGCAAACCTGAGAGATAAAACCGATCACTGTTGCTGCATTATGTTTAGCTTTGCTGTTGTCTTTTAAAGTCTTGCTCTCTCTCACTTTCTCAAAGCCTGAAGGGTGCAGTGTCTCTGCATGCTGTGGAAAATGTGCTTTTCTTTCTAAGTGATTCTAAATAAATTTGTGAATGTAACTTTTAAGAGTTAGTCACTCAGTAACAGAGCATTGTACTGTAATCTAGTTTCACTTATCCGTGAGGTTAAGGATTTATAAAAGAAGGATGTAAATAAAAAGTTTCTTTTGTGTCACTGCTTCGACTTGAAAAGCTACTGTGTGCCTTGTGGGAGATAACCACGGGGAAACTTTAAGCAGAGTGCTGTCATACACCCTCTGGCAGTGTTTTCTAAGAATGTCCTGTGCAATATTTGGGGAAAATAGAGAAAGGTGACACAACACACAACAATCAAATAGGTGAAATAACGATCAGAGAGCAGAGTTAGCTTTTTAAATATATTGATATGTTTTTATATACACATCCACTTAAAAGAGTGGTGACAGGAAATGAGAGGAGGAAGAAACAAGGGTAGGGCAACACAAATCCTCAGGTGGCCTTCGAATGGGAACCTTGTCATTTTAACCCTTAACAAACACAGACATCTCTGTATGCGATTTTTTTTCTTTTTGTGTGCGTCAGCTCATGTTCCCATGTAATCTTGCTTAAATGTCAAACAATTCAAAACAAAAGCTGCCTCTGGTAAATGTTTAGCTCCAGATAATTAGGTGAAGAACACCACATCGTTTTAATAATCAGGATCATAGCAAATAATCAGACCGGAGTGTTCTCCATAACAAGCCATCATTGCTACTTAGCACTCTATCCTGCTGAAAACTGTGTGACATCAGCCCAAACAACAGAGCCACTGTCTCCAGGTCAGGAGTGGAACCTGAACCCTTTGTGTGTGTGTGGGTGTGTGAGGTTGGTGGTGACTGCGTCTCATGGCACACTGGACAGAGACTCCATAATGGCACATTCCAAGTCTCCACTTCATTATGCTAAAGGTTCACCACCCTGGCCGGACAATGAGCTGGGCTCTGCCCCGCCCTGTCAGCAGTGGAGGAGGGAAGTGACTCGACCCTCACCCTGTAAAGCTCTCAGCCACTTTCTATTCAAACCCAGCGGCAAATTCCTTTCAAATTTAGTTTTTATTATCAAGGTGGAAAAAGAGGCTTGAATGAGCCTCAGGTACAGATATGCAAGATTCAGATTACAAGGTTTTCCCCCAGAAAACCCGCTAAGCCCGTCGTGTTTGGGTGCCGGGGCAGTAATTCATCCAGCGGCCCGTCGTGTTTTTGAGTTAAAAATGTTTAAAGTTAACAGGAAATTTGAAAATGTCACTTGATAATTATGTGTTATTGAAAGATAGGAAGATTAATACTTGAACACCAACTATAAAATCTTAAAAAATGCATAAATAAATAAGCAATGCTCAGCCTGGTTAGGGCACAAGTAAAGCCTGGCGGCCCGCCAGGCTTATAATACACTGGAGGAAACCCTGAGATTGAACATTATGATACAGGACTGTTAAATCTGTATAAAGAGTGCTAACATTAAGGAGAGGAGTGACAGTAGCATAACCATATTTTAAATAAACATAATTGTAGTTTAAAACAAGCTGCTGTTGTCAGCTGTTTAGCTTTATTATGTTGGTAAGTTGATATGAAAAGCTGCTACGTCCAGCAACAAAAGCCTCCGTAACAGCCTTTTTTCTGCCATTTATTAAATATTCATGGGCCGAGGTGTAACCATGTGTGTCCATGAGAGATTGAGGGGAGTCACCAAAAGCAGGTGAGAGTTGTTTTTAGCTACTTTTACAAGACATTCGCAACTGTTGCATTTGTTCAGATGTTTTCTTTGAATTAGAAATTTTCCCACTTTGAATTCAAACTTTCTGTTCAGGATGGAAATGTCATCTTGGAAATCAGTATTTTAAATAAATGCATTGCTTAGTAACTGGACGTAATAACTTGAAAGAAAGACAAAGTATGTTGGGTTCAACACAGTCGACGAGATGCAGCAATAATTCTTTTATTAGCCCAAATCTGGGTGTTCAAAACTATCTGAAATTGTATTTCTGTCCCAGAACGTGACTCTTTGTCCCTCTCCAAAACATAACAATGACATCTACATTCTGAAACTGTTCTGGGATGAGAACACCAAGTACAACAAGAAAAGACCCAAACATTTCCAGCCCCAGCAGCCCTGTGGATGTCAAATAAGTGTCCGCCTAAACTGTCCCACATACAAACAGAACAAATCTGAAACAATAACTTTATAGTGCAGGCTCAGAAGTGATTGAGTGCCAGAAACGAGCCATGAGCCGTGCAGCTTCCAGGTTCTGTGGTTTTAAAGCTGTCACTGTAAGGCCACAGGAACAGAGCGTGCCCAGTTTATGTCATCAGCTCTGCTTGTTTTCAACAAAGCCTGATTGCTCAGTTTTTTTTTTCAATGTCACCATTTCTATTCTTCATGTCGTCCTTTATTTTATGAGAAATGTCCTCATTTATTTATTTGCATTCATCTATTGTGTTTTCTGGGCTGCTTTTTGTGGGGTATGATTGGATGACGTCGCCACTGACTGGAGTTTAGACAATCCTGGGTAAATAAATATAACAAAAACAATTTACCTGATGTGCCTTGTAAAAGTATCCACACCCATGGATCTTTATTTTAAAACTACCACGTTACAGCCACAAACTTCAATGTATTTTATTGGACTTTAATGTGTGACAGACCAACACAAAGTTGCATGCAATTGAGAAGCAGAAGAAAATTGCATGTTTTTCCAAAGAAAATAACTATAAAGGTGTCCATTTTTATTCATACTTCTTGAGTCAGAACTTTGTTCCTGTAACAAGTGACAGTTTTGTCTCTTCTTGGCTAAACAACTCAAGCTCAGTCAGACTGGACTGAGCTGGTTATTCAGTCTGCTGGGCTATTCTAACTCTTCCTGTATGTTTGTGATTGTCATCCAAGTGGAAAGTGAGCCTCTTCCTCAGGATCAGGTCGGCTGGAGCCAACAACAGGTTTCTTAACAGGACTTGCCAGCATTTATCTCCATCCATCTTCCAATTTGTAGCTATTAACAGCTATCCAGTCCTCTTTTGCCCAAAGCAAGAGCTGCGATCCCATCCTCGGCACAAAGTCGAGCCTGTTCCCAGTGCGTGTTGGACTCCATCTGGGCTTTGTTCCCCTCTCTTCTAGCCTCCCACCCGGTCCAGTGATCCAGCGTGAAACCCAACTCGGCTCTCAGGGTTCACTCAAAATGCGCAAGCAGCACAAAAATTTGTGCTATGCTTAAGAAAGACTAAGATTTACATCAAGCATTTATTGAGTCTGATCTTGAGGCTGTTACCTGCTCATGACAGTCACAAGGAGTAACCGCGGTGCCTGGCTGCTTGTCACTGCTTATGCTGATCAAAGAGGCAAAACTCATGTGAGAGACGTCTTGCTTCATGGGCACAACAAAGGAAATGGGGCGGGGGGAGTCTACACAGAAAGCTGACAGAGAAATGGCCGATAGCCAGCAGTGTGACATGTTGCCACTGATGATTACAGAAAGTGTGATTTCACAGCATGTCGTCTGTTCTGGGTGAAGATGTGCTGCTGAAATGCATCACTGTGGTGGTTTTATGGGAAATTTTGGAATGTTGTGTTGAATTAAATGCTCCTTTCTTGTTTGTATTTTTTTTAAATGGAGGCTTTTCACTTGTATTTCTGCCTGTGGTTATTCGTCAAATTGGCCGAGCATTAGGGAAAATATGAATTAAGTGGCTGACTAAGTGGCAGGGCTGCAGCAGCTGGAATATCACACATGGATTGCTCCCTCTATGCCAGGCACTGAGTGGTTTATGGCTCCAGATCCCCTCCATTGAACAGCATCAGCACAACAAACTGAATAATGCAGAATGACTGCTGGCTCAGGCGGCGGGTGATAAACATAATGGGTATTTATTATGACATTTGCGACTCCCTGAAGATTCATATCAGTCAAGCCTGGTTGGAAATCAGAGTTACATATCTTGTTTAGAAGTATCTGTCAGCTTGATTTTGGCCATTTTTTTTTAATCCAGACTAAAATATTTTACAGATAATCAGGTAGATTTCGAAAATATAATCTAAAGTCAAATAATTAACTATAATTAACTGAGCAGTGACAGATGGCCACACATGTTCTGGTTCTGCAGGAGAGCCATCAGAACTTCCATTTGAAGGGAAGTTTTTACTCTCCACTGTCACTACATGCATGGTCAGTGTGGAGAGATTGCTGTAAAGTCAACAACACAATGCAGCTACATGCTTGTCCAGGAGGAGTGAAAGACTCCGTGCGATCTGCTGGCTTTGCTTAGACAGAGATCTTTTTAAACTAATTTGAAAAATAAACTGAACTTTGAGGATCATTTGAAATACTGTATAATCATGACTGAATTGAAATGACTTTTGTGAAGACAACTTGTTAGGACGTGGTACTATGTAAACTGAATTATAATAAATTGCTCCTTTAAATTTGACTGTTTTGGCATTTGTTGTGTTTTTAATAACACAATAAATAAAAACTGAACTAGAAACGTTGGCATTTTACGTCACACTTTGGATGAGTTTGCATTATAAATTGAACTGATATCACGCTCTCAGGGCATATATGATCTAGGCTTATTACACCTGTGATCAACAAGGGTTAAAAAGTTTAACAGGGGTTAGTAATGGGTTAAAATACTATCCTGTTCATTTCTCCTGAATATACACACAACTCCCGTTACATTTAAGATTGTGCAACATTAAACATATTTTTGCTAAGTTTGTGGTGCCATAGCGAGTCCCAAAAAGGAAGAACAATTAAAACATTTCTTTATTTCTGCTTTACTTCTATAAATTCAAGTTGAAATTGGTGACTTCTTGTTTCTCTGTAGCATAAACATGAGCTGACCCATTTTCTTAGCAAGAAAATGGGAAAGACGAGGGATCGTCATTTAGCTATGACATCAGACATGCTGTGTGTTTGATTCTTTGGATGAGAAAGCAGTTCAGAAAAATATAATTTGTTAACAGGAAACATCGAGCACACACAAATAAGGAAGGAATATGTACAATGAGAGTTTAAACCTAACTTTGAATAAGAAAAACGAGAAGCTACATTAGATTTGACAATGTCGAAGGCGGCCTTCTGGTCTGCTGAGGTTGGAGTAGGGGAAGTTCCTCTGATTTTACAGATACTCCTTGCAGGGTTTCCCTGAAGGAGACTAGATATTATTGCCCTTTCACTTATGATGTGAAAGGGCATGGCAAGCCATATTGTGACTTTTTGACACAATATTGAACTTATATATTCTTCATTACTATTACATTAGATGTATGTGTGTGTGCGTATGTGTGTGTTTACCAGTTGATTGTGCAACTCTGCTATGCTTGTCACATCTTCTGTTGCATCTATAGTTCCTCTTGGTAACTTCTTCTACAGGGTAGGAAATTATGTGACTTTAGTTGATCAGTTTGTAAGGAAAATGTTGGTTGCAAACCACAGAGCCCATATTGTTTGCACCCAGAATGACTGCTGACGTGACGGCACAGAAAAATTTAAAAGAAGTTTTGTGTCTTTATGTGATTGGAAAAAAATACAATAAAAGTCCTCTGCAGAATCTTAAAATGGCAAAAAAAGTAAAGCCTATCCTAACTGTTTGACATTGTATATAAACTTTTCCCTTTTGCAAAAGAGCAAAAATAGAAGCTAATCGTCCCATTCAGTTTTAGGCGCTATTATGTCAAACCAAACTGTGATGTTTCCTTGTTATGGGAGCTTTCTGAGGAAACCCAGAACAGGTCTAAATCACAATCACGTCAAGCTGTGAAGTGAATTTTAAAAACAAAGCAGGAGTTAAAGCTTAAGATTTATTTCTACAAATGTGTCACACACCTACGGAGCCCCTAAGGGGACATGGAGAAAAAAAAAAAAGGAGAGAAATCCCGACTTTTTATCTCGAAATCCCGACTTTTTTTTTTTTCTTTTCGCGGGATCTCGAGAAACTAAGTCGGGATGTCGGGATCTCGAGATAATAACTCGGGATCTCGAGAAAGTAAGTCGGGATTTCTTTCCTTTTTATTTTTTTCTCCATGCCCCCTTAGGGGCTCCGTACACACCTAAGGCAATATGTAAATAAAATAAAAAAACAGCCCAAAAGGCTCCAAAACCAGAAACAGATTCTCCGACTAGTTTTGTTCTGAAAAAAATAAAAATAAAAAAGTAAAAATGTTGAGGGTCTAAAATCTGCCTTCAAAACGAACACCTCGCAAAACCAAGAATATCTAACCCATCTTCAGTCGGTAGTAACCTCCAAACTGCTTTGAAGAGTTCTGGAAAAGACTAAGGATGGTGCATTGCACTGGTTTCCTATAAAAATGTCCTGAATTGTACGTCATGTGTGATTATGTTAATCCCACTTAGTCATTAGATATGCTAATCTGCATGAAGACAAGTGGAAAGAGAAACACAAAAGTGTTTCAGCCGTGGCACTGGACTCCTTGGCGCTTGGTGGGCGCCCCAGCTGACTTTAGACATCCCTGCGACTTGGGACAAGATGCAGCTCACCCTGGCAGGGACAACAGAGGACAGTCTGTGTCCCAGAGGAGTGGAGTGCTGAAGAATCTCCACATGGCTCAGTAATCTGGGGAATCTGCTGAGCACACACAACCCGGGACGGGAATTCAAGACGCTGGCAAATATGACTATACTTCAGCTGCTCAGTGCTTTAGTGGTACAAGCACACTATGTGCAAAATGACAAAATGTTTCAGAGGGAACTTGTTTAGAAAAAGTGTTTAATCTATCTTAAAGAACTGACTTATCAAATGGCACGTCTTATCTATGCCAAGTCAGACAATCAGTGCTCCGTGGTGAACAGAGCATTTGATTCTTGGCACGGGGTCAGCTCGGTTCAGGGGCATTTACATTCTCCTTGACATTTTATTTGTTTTAGCTTTCTTCCCAGAACATAAATCATGCAGAAGAATATGATACGTGGAAGGAAACAGACTGAAACCTCCACTTGTGTTGCTTGCTCAGAGTTTGTTTGGTTAACGCAAAGCCTACAGAGAGGCTGTGAAAATCCCTAATTTCCTTTTGTAGCATTACGCATGATAATACAGCATCATCTCACCCGCGTGAAGCTCTTGATCTCTGAGGAAGCTTAAAAAAATAATCCTCAACATCTTGTCCCGCTTATCAATATTTGCCGCAGTTTTATGAAAGATCAAAGTCAAATGCCGTCTTTATTGGAGTCTGCGAAACGTTCCTCCCAGAAATGGAAAAGAAATACAAAACAAATGTTTTTGAAATGAACACACATTCAGGGACTCAGACTTTCCCTTTGAGAAGAGAGGAAGTGAAGAACAGGAACTGTTGACACATCTTTCCTCAATATGCTTCCGTCTGATGGCTCAACTTCCTAACATGAAAGAGAAATCAGCACAAAAACAAGTAGGAGCGTTGAAACCCATGCGGTACGCACACCGTCACGAGAATTGAGGGTTTTGCTGATTAGCACGTACAGCGTGAGATGTCACTAAACAGTGAATCAAAGGAGGTTTTAGCGTTGCAGAAGAGATGGTGCTATACTGAGTTAAACATAGCTTTAAAATGGTGCAAAGTGCTCCTGTAGCATGGGGGGAATGTCAATAAGTGAGGAAATGATCCACTAATTTAAACCCACTGACGCAAAGTGAAGCATAAAAAGCAGACTCCACCTTTTTGTCCCCTCTGTAATTTTACTTGCATCTTTGCAATTTAGAGCCCTCATAAGGCAATGCATGTTTATTTTGTGCAACACTTAGTATATGCAATGTATCCAAAGGGCTTTACATAAAATCCAAGGAAAGAAATTAAAATTACACAAAAAACTAAGATGATTTATACGCTAATTCAAAAGTCACACTTCAGCCACTCATTACAAAGGAGCTCACTGATAAGACCCTGATATTATCAATATTTTTAGCCCCAATTTAAAGAAACTGCACATCATAGAGTGTTAGCAGATTTTATAATAAATCTGCTAACACTCTTTACTTCTGAATACAAATCTTGGAAAAGTCAGCATAGAGTAGGAATATATTTATTTTGTGATTTTAAAAAAAACACATTCAAAGGTTAAGATTCAGAATTATTTATCATTCTTTGTAATAAAGAATGATTAAAAAAACTGACTTATTTTCATCAATTCTTCCTTAACTTGCATCAAAGAGATATTAAAGAAGCAAGCAAACGTGAGGAGATTCTCAAAGGCTAACAGCAAGACTTACCAGAACTTTCTTTTTAGATGATTTTGTTATAACAAAAAAAGTGCTGACACTGATGGAATGCAACGCAATCATACATTACTCATCTACCCGTCTATACCCGTAAATATAACAAATTATATTTGTTACACTTGTCACTATGGACTATTTGAATTTTTTTGTCACTGATGCAAAAACATCCAGAGTGTACTAAACTATCTTTAGCATATTAGCAGGTAGTCCTGTTAGCACGACTAGCATCATTAAAACAGAGACTGTAGATCCTTTTCCTAACTCTGAATTTCTGAATGTGTTTCTTTTTGAGATATTTTATCATATTTCATGTTGTCAGTCAGGTCTTGTTTTAAAATGTATTGATTTTAGAGGTACGGCTTAGGTGAGGTTGATGAAACTGAAGAAATGCAGCTAATCACAGCTCATTTATGATTTAACATTAAAGACAGTTACATTTTCACCCGGATAGTTTGGATAGCTTTTTATCTTTAATAAACGAAATCATCATTTTAAAACTTTTGTATTTATTCAAACATTTTGTGTGACATAAAACCAAAAAGAGAAGAAGCATGCCACAGTGAAGCTGCATTTTCACTGCACATTATGACAGTCTATCAAATGCTGCTTTGGTACTGAGATGTTGCATTGGCAGAGACTGCAGTGACGACCATAATGCCATGTAATGTGCTGTTTAATTTCAGTTCTCGTTTCTAAGGTGACATTTTCTTATTTTAAGAATCTAACCTCAGACCAGGCTACGTTTCCAGTTTCTATCAGCTGCTGGGTTCCTACAAAGGGTCACAGACATTGTGATTCATTAATCACAATTCATAGTGTGGCCTCTTTTTTTTCTATAACGCCACGTGACTTATAAGAAATGAGTTTCTCAGTTTTGTATCCTCCAATGTAGAAACTATAACTTATTTTGGTTTATCCTTACGGTTTCTCTTTTTTCCGGCTCGGATCTTCCTCTAAACATTTGTAGTTCTGTTAAACCTGGTTATGAATTTCTCATTTTAGGTACTTTCTTCTGCAAAACAGAGCAGTTGGGTGGATGTGGGAGGGGTTGTTCGGTAAGAACAGCTGGCTTATGTAACAGCAAAGTGACAATCAGTCATTGGTTTTTGCATTGCAAGATAAATTGTTGAGTCAGGCTGCATCAGGTATTGAAATAAGTAAAGTTAATGGTTTTATGTGCTTTTAGTTGGGCTCTGATTTCTCTTGAAAGCGCCTCGTTGACTAAGGGAGGGAGTGTCAGGTGACACGGTGACAAAGATCACCTTGACTCTAGGATTTCGCTCAATATTTTCTTTTTTGATGACAAAACCATTCAACCCACCCGGTTCTAAACTTAGAACCTGTTTCATCCCACCAGCGGAAGGGAGGTTCTGGGATCAGGCTGGAGGTTTTTTCCTGGATGACAATACAGCTCCGACTCTAGTTGCCATCCTGGAGCAGGATTGGTCGAGACTGGGATGGGAGAGGCGGTCAGAGGTCTACGCCCTGCTCCCATTGTCCTCCTCGGAGTCGCTCCGGAACCGGTCCCTTTTCCTCAAAGCCCCCTTCGCAAATACTCCAGAAACCTTCCCAACAGGCCTCCAATCACAGACCCCCTTTCCTTCCTGGCGAGCACTCGGAATCACGTGGGCCGAAAAGCCGCCGCTGAAGTTTACCCCTGATTGTTGAAAACACGGCACACAACACACCAGCATGCAGCAGCAGACACCTGCATGTTCGCCCTCGGCTTTATATTCATGGTAAACGAGTCACAGGAGCTCTCCGTCATCTTCGTGCCCCTTGTCCTCTCTGAACCGACACCCATGGTGGAGGTATTTAGTTATTTTTTCCCCTCCCTAAGGGGCTTCGCTCCTGCCGCTTAGATCACTAACGTGTTTTGTTCTACAGGAGGAGCGCGCCGAGCTGCGGCCACGTCTCTGCGTGATCCGGCGCGGGTCTAACGGATATGGCTTCAACTTGCACAGCGAGCGGGCGCGGCCGGGCCAGTACATCAGAGCGGTGGATGACGACTCTCCAGCCGAGAGGGCCGGCCTGCAGCCGAAGGACAGGATAGTAGAGGTAATGTTGAAAAGCTGAAGTCCTTTGAATCCACACAGGCCAGAAATAACCACAGAGACATCATTGAAGCTAAGTAGATGTCTAACTGGATCAATCCTGTTACATTCATATAGAAATAAGCTTAGAGGACGGCCAGAAAACATTCCCCCAGGCGCATCCTGATTAGTCTTGCACACTTCCGCTCTCGTCAGCTCAGGGTTTCTTGGACAAAAATAGAGAAGAATGGTGTGTTGTGTAATCAGGCCTCACCTACAATGTGGTTTAAGATTGAAAGCCTTTTATATTCGCTGGTCTGGGCTTTTCTGTGATCAGCCGGCTTCACGTTTCAGGTATCAAGTGGCTGGCGTGCGTAAGGACATGAATACATGTTTGTTTGTTTGAACCAGTTTCAGTCGTTCTTAACTGCAGCAAAGATTACGTTATTTTTAAAAAGTTCATTTGGAAATTTGAATGGGGTTTGCCAATATTGAGTCTAATGTGAAGCAGTGAGACAGAGGTTAATTTTCCTCAGTCACTGTTCAAAATGGGGAAAAACATAACAACATGCATTTAAAGAGGTGAAAGCACAAGTTTATGAAGCCCTGTATAAAAACACACATTCTTCTTGTTCAATTAAATTTAGTCACAATAGGCAAATTGATTTCCAATTTCTAAATGTCAAAAATATTGTGGCTTCTTCAAATTCCAGAGTTTACAAATTTACTAAGTCTTTAAAAATGTGTTAAAGCCCAGATGAAGTTGTGACTGTTTGGCAATATATTTGAGTTAATAGAGACATGTTTCCTGAACATGGCTTCTTTATTTTTATGGACATATTCAAATAAATCAGACAAGATATAAGTGAGAAAACTGTAGACTTCATCCCATGGGAGCATATAAGCATCAACTCCAGGGGGAAAAAAAAGCAAAAGACCATGTAAAGATACTGATTAATGCTGCATTATCTAGAGTGAAATAAGTCCTGTATGAGCATGGACTGAAAGGCCACTTAGAACGGAAGAATCCATTATCAAAAAATTGTCACTCCACGACCAATGCGTTCATTTTTAGAGATCAGTTCTGATAAAACCATAATTAAAGTGTTTTAGTGACAGATGTTAAACTTAGAGGAAAGCTTAAAGTGACCATGTTTAGAGCAATCTTTGCTAAACCCTAATCTCAGCCCCATTGGAAATCTTTGGGCCGAGTTGAAAAGGAGTGTGAGAAATGCAGCCTAAAAAACTTTCCCAGTTTCTGTCAGGAGGAATGGGTCGACATTCCTGCAAACTGGTTTGAGAAATATGTGGGAGAATTCCCAAAACGTTTGCCATAAAGGAGCAGTTCTACCAAATACTGTTCGTAAACTCCCAACATTTTACAAAAAAAAAAAAAAAGCAATAAAGGTTTCTCTTCATGTTTAACAAAGAAATAATTCAGGTATTCTTACCTGAATTCGACCAAAGTGAGCGAATGTTTAGTCTGATTTAATGTCAGCCGATGACATTAATGTACTAATATCTACACCTAAAATGCCATTTTAGATGATGCTGGGTGAGGGAAGGCCAAAATAAAACACACTGTTAGAGAACTGCCAAAACTTTTGCAAAATGACAGTAAGGTGTTTTTAATAAGTTTCTTAAACCAGGGCCAATAAATGCTGCTCAGTTGATGTGGTTTGCAGAAGTGTCTGTGGACCTTAAGAATCCAGAGTCAGACTAATAAATAATGACTGTAATGGAAATGTTGAAAAACACCTTCCTTTGCGTCATTCCTAAGAAACTTCCGGGCAAAGCAACAGAGAAACCGAATTTCATAACAAATCGTGACTCCTCTTTGCCAAAAAAAAAAAAACACAACAGAAAAAAAATTAGCAGCAGTTCAATAAAAGGTAATGAAAGGAAGAAGAGTGGGATTAAGCAGGATGCAGGATGTGCTTCAGTCTTGAGTTAAGTCTCCTCTCCCTGAGAGGGCCCCAGACAGCCACACCACCCACTGAGGACGGAGCGGACAGCCATTGTTGCTGCTGTTACTGGCCGAGCTGCTATTGTCCAGCTTCCTCTGTAGGACTGGGCTTAAGTCTTGGAGGTCCACCCAGTGACCTAAACACACACAAGCACACCCGCATGCACACCCATGCTTGAGACATTTCTCACATGCTTTCCCATGGAGATTTAAAGAGAAAAATAATCATCTGATCTGAAAGCTGACCCATGATGGATTGTGCCGTTCTTAAGGGACGATAGTCTCTGAAAAGAGTGTAAATACACGGAAGAATGTGTACTATCTTTTTTTTGTGTGTGTGAGGACACAGGACTTCCTGTTTGATACTGTTGAGAAAAGAAAAGAAGTCCTGACAGCGATAAACTACATAGAATAAAAAAAACATGAAGTTATTTCTGAACTAAAGTAAAAGGATCTAAAATGGTCTTTTTTATCTTCTTCAGGTGAACAGTGTCTCTGTGGAGGGGAAGACGCATTCGGAGGTAGTGGGCGCCATTAAAGCGGGCGGAGACGTGACCCGGCTGCTTGTGGTGGACCCCGACACCGACTCCTTCTTCAAGAGATGCAGGGTGACCCCCACCTCCAAGCACTTAACTGGTGAGAAGACTGCTTCACCACCACCACCCTACTCCCATCAGCAGCAATTGTGACGCAGTGATTGAATGACTGCAATTATCTCGCAATGTTTTTCTCCATGTTCATTGTCAGTCACCAGCTGTATTCATAGCCACTTCACTGCCTCCCCTCTTGTTCCTTGGCTTTCTTCTGCTATATATTTTTTTATTTTCTCTACAGAGTACTCTCTCTCTTTTTTCTTTTTCTTTTTTTTTTTGTTGAGGATCGCAGCCACTAAGCCACTTCCTGCCCTCACCAGGGAAAGTTAATCTTTTCAGCATAAATACATCAGAACAGACAGATCAGAGACTAGCCGGCTTGTTTACGTTTGAGGGCAAAGAGATTTTCTGGAATTGAGCCTGACGTTGCAAATAAATACCAGACATGCATATATACATAAATACTACATTTGAATAATCTTACAGCATTTTCTCAAATGTGATTATGTTGATATGAGAATGTGTCTCAGAGTGCAGGTGAAGGTTACAAACTACTTCTTTTACTTTGCCCTTTTATCTCAAGAAGAGGTTTGTTTTGCATTGGTTATCTAACAAAACCACTAGAGGGAGCTGTAGTACAGTTCTTGTTTCTACAGTTCTTGTAAAGCCCCTCAAGATTGTTCCTTAGACAGTCAACACGTGTGTGGCCTTTATTTAAGACCTTGAGAACCATTTGGCCAAAAGATTACTTTCATAAACATAAAAGTCTTTGCATCCAGGCAGAGATGTTTAAATGAAAAAAGGCAGCAGTAGAGGAACTCAGTTTTTATTTTGTGTCCAAAACATGTTTTCATTTTAGTCTCATTATTTTAAGCATATAAAGTTGCTTGGTCCAGTGAATCCTTAGTCAATGATCAGTCAAGTAAAGTGAGTCGGCGCTAGAATTGCATAGTTTGAACGGTTTGATCCTCAGCTAAGCCTCTTGGGACTTTGAGGATTAATATTTAGAACCAGACAGGTCCCCTTTCATTTTTTCTGTGTTGTGGGTCTCTGTTTATTGCCCAAAGTAAGACAAATTCTACAAATTATTGTATATTTTATCAAAGAGGCACAATATTGTATGCACTTAGTAATGGGCAGAAGTTGTGTACAAATTCATTATTGTTTTCCTACAAGTTTTAGACGTAGGGAACCTGGATGAAGTGACTGGTTTGTCATCAGGCCTCTGCAGAGCTAAAGTGGCATCCTGAGGAGATAATCTGTCCGTCTGAATGATGTGTGTTGGAGCAACGACACATCGTAAACCCTGGGGAACGACACATCTTAAACCCTCCCTAACAGGGAACTGTTAGGGAGTTCCCTGGAGCTCCCTAACAAAAAAATTGTCTGATTTTAATGCAGAGTTTCCACTTTAAATACATTTTATTGTGTTTAAATATTTTGGAAGTGAGTTTTTACATGGTCTGTTTTCTTGCCCATGTCATGTTTTTATTGTTGTTTATTGCTAAACTCATGAACCTTATGGCTGTTAAAGATACAATTTAGTGATGCTATGCAACGACAAAAAAGTGTAAAGTTATGTAACACTGCCCCTCCCTCACCTATTGCTTCAAACTGCTGATCAGATGGCTGAAAAAAGACAAAGTAATCTGTTTGGGAATATTTCAGGTTCTGTAATAAGAGATAATTATTTAGATAATGCTGTGTAAAAAGTTAGCAAGCTGTCTGGAAGCTGGTCTGTCAAGCAGCCAGTAGAAGCGTCGCTATCGGAGCAGATAGCCCCTCTAATTACCCATGTTGTTAGATTTATTCTACTCAAACTGCAGATCGGTAAAAAGATGTTAATTGAAAACTATTTAAAAAAAACAAAACTTCTACCTGCATACCATGAATTTGTTGTATTTGAATCAATTTACTTCTACAGACCCATGTCTACTTTCTATATTTCCGTGACGGATCATATTGCTCAGTCCAGAATTAGAAATAATAACCCTCTTTGCAAGGGAAAGATTTCAGTGAGGTGTTTCCCAGGTAACTGCCAGCTCCCCCCACGCTGCCACTCTAACTCAACAAACCGACACACACCGCCGCACGTCTCCAAGCAGCCTTCGCTACGCAGCACTTTGTTTGGTTTCCACAAAGCCGCCACTCTTGCCAGGGCTGAGTCAGGGCTTGTTTCAAGATTAGAGGTCACAGAGTTACATAGGCAATAAAGATTAGAAGATTTAATTCTAAAATTATTCTTAAAAAGTCAGATTTTTTCTTGTCTTTTATAAGCAGTCGTCTTTTCAGGCAGTAAGGGATTTAATAGGATGGAAGGTAACGCCAAAGCTTCAACTTTTCAACATTTGGTTTATAAGAAAAGAACTCTATGTTTTTTAATAAAAATTAGATGATTAACTGTTCCAGCTGAGACAGATTGGGAAATTTACTTGGCTAACTGCTGTGATTTTTTTATTTTTTTTGCAGGTCCGCTTCCAGAGCCAGTCATTAATGGAGAAACAGAAGAGAAGGTAAGATTAACCAACAATAACAGACTCATCTCTGAGATTTCAGAGATTTCTTTTTTTTTATCAGCTGGCTTTGAAACAAAAACGTAGTGTGAGATTTGAACTTTGAAGTGTGCAAAGACGGCCAATCACCCGCAGAGGCGACTTCCCTTTTCTCTGATCCGGCTTCTTCCTGCCAACAGAAAGAGGACAAGAATAGTTTTCTGCTTCAAGAACTCCTTATGTAGCATAATGCAGCTCAACCATACAAGGATGTTCGAAAGCAAAATATAACTTTGTATTTTTTTTTTGTTAAAGTGGTGTGCTACTTTGGAAAATTGAAACACTGATGAATTGACTTATTAATCAAAGATGTTTATAGAACAGCCTTTCCTGTTATTGTCTGACAACTCTGGTCTTTATTGTGTGGAGATCTGCTGAGGGCTCCGCCCCACTGGCTCTCCAAAAAGTTTGGATGATTTGTGCGCTTCATAGACTGTATATGAAAAAATATCTCTTTTTCTGAAATAAGTTTGAACAATGGCAATCTTTTTGTCCAGATTTAACTAGATTTGTAAAACTTTTATACAGCAAAGCTGATTTGTTTTTCTCCTGCTTTCGTTGGCGACCTTTGGTGCAGCCAAACTTTGAATCACTGTTTACTTTTCCACTAACGTTCCCAGTTACCAAACATTTTCTTTGAATTCAGGTATTGCATATACAAACAAAACCTCAAAACCTTGCACTTGAGTTTGTTGTTTCAATGTCATTTGCATCACAAGTGCCAGAAATCTAGAATATCTAACCTCTATATTGACATGTAAGTGATATTGTTTTAGTTGAATAAACCCACACAGAGAATTAAGAGAAACTGCTTTGGGTTTTTTTAAGCTGACCAATTTGACTTTGGCTTTGGGCCAGATATGCAGAGTGAAACCTGACCACCACTTCCTGTTACTCAGAAACGTTATGTGCAACAGCAGGTATACTTTTTCCGTGCATTGTTGCACAATGCGCATTGATGAGCAGCGAAGGGAGGAGATGAACCTGGAGGTCAGGTGAAATGCTGGATTATTGGTGGATCAAAATGTTTAACCAGTAACATGTTCACAAGTCCATGACCAATGAGCTGCAAAGGTTTTCGCTGATACAGCAACAAGTTAAGAGTCATTTGCAGCTGAAACAAATATTTCTTATATTTTCCTTTTTTTTGTTCACCTGCTTTTCATTATTATTTTGATCAAATTCCTACAATTAAAAAAAATAAATATAGAGATTTTATAATAGTAAAAAAAATTAAAGTGCTATAAAAGATTTCAAACAAAATTTTTAGATGAGAATGTTTTGCCCTGTTTTCATGTTTTATTTTATTAAAGTGAGTCTAAAATATTTCAAATCCAACTCTGCCCCCATTTGGCTAAATTAGATAATACACAAACCTTGACTTCCTGCTCTCTTGCTTTTCATATTATTGCATAAACTCTTTGAATCTTTGAAGGAACTCTGATGAATGTTTGTCTGCTTAGGTGAACGGCAGAGTACCCAAAGAGAGAGAGAGGAACTCGAAGCTCTCCGTCAGTCCTTCTCCATCCAACACGTCGTCCAACACCTCACTCACAACCCCATCTGCACACACCCCACCTGAGGTACGTCGCAGAAAATAATCCACCTCTTCATGTGATTTAGTTCTTAAAGTAAAGCCTTTTTAAACAGGTGAGTTAACATTTCTCGATTTATTTTGCCTTCTTCCTCAGGGTCTGGTCTCAAATGCCATCCCAGCTCTCAACCTCACGCTGCAGCAGGTCAAAGAGCTCACCCACCAGAAACGCTCCAACAAGAGAGCCCCGCCCATGGACTGGACCAAGAAAAACGAGCTCTTCAGCAACCTATAGGACACCTGCGTTCACCTGAAGCCCACACTTTTAATTTTAGGAAATCCTTCCTAGAGATATCAGAGAGGTATTTTATTATGATGATGTTATAAAGATAAATGAATCATAGAAAGTTAATGCTGTTCTGCAAAACATAGCATTCCTCTAGGTATTATTCCTCACGTTATTATAAACCATATATAATACTGTATATTTTTTATGTGCTTCTAACCAGAAGAAATATATATATGCCAATGAAACAGAGGTCTATATTCCGGTCATGTTGGAGTAGTCAGTTTTCTCTTTCTGTTTTGATTTCTGAGTGTGTGTCTGACCAAGCGTGTGTGTTAGGCGCCTGAGGAAATGGGAAGGAGTTGCAGATTTTAACACTGAACTTTTTATTGTCAAAACAACAACATGACTACCGTTTGACAATCAGTCAATTAAAATAACGTTTTTTCTAAGTTCCTTCCATGTCTTTCAGTTCTTCCCAAAAAAAAAAATCACTGACAGAGTTTCTTGTTTCCCCCTAGAATCTATTTTCTAATTGTGTATCCTTTTTACTCCTATTTGGTATTTTAGAAATAATTAAACTTCTGACCAACTTCCACATCCCTACTGAAGAAAAGCACAGCATGATGCTGCCACCATGTTGGGAACGTTGTGTTTGGGAGGATGCGTTAATTTTCAGCTACCCGTAAAATTGTGTACTTCAAAACCTTAGCAAAATGCTCTCTAACACACAATGCAGTCATTTGTATTGACTCATCTGGAGTCAATAGAAAATTAACATTTTGTATTGCAACTATAAAAATATTTTATTTTCACCTGCCTCTCAGGGTTCTCATAGTTCATCCTTCTTGATATTTTTAAGTTTATATAGCATTTTAACCTAAATCCCTATTAGATATCATTAATTATTCAATAAGATAAACATTGCTGCTTTGTTATAAAATTGTTTTGATCTAATCCAGCTTTCTTTGGGGGGAAGTTGCTTAAAACTGGAAATAACTATATTTTAATTTACATTATTGTTTAATACATGTATGTATATATTTCTTTTATTATATATGTTTTTAGGCTTTTGACTGAAATTCCACTGATTTTTATCCAGCCATAACAAATGTGTACTTTACTGAGTGTGTGAGCCATGTTGGAAAAATGCTACCGCCCCCATGTGGCCATCGCTGTAACTGCTTATGGCTCAAATAACAAATGTTACTAGTCAGAGGCTTTTCTGCCTTCAGGAGAAATGAAAATGTGAGGTGTGTGTTTAAAACTGTGTCATTCACAACATCAAATGGGCTTTCAATCCCTCAGTAGATTTCATCAGTAGTAGTAACTGATGTCGAGACAGAAATCGAATCTATATGGAAAGCTTTTTGTACTTTGTGGAAGCAATAAGGATTCTCAGATCTGTAATGTGTCTGTCATGATAACAATATTGTGTTATCTGAGAATAAATAAAAAAAAATATTCTCAAATCTATGTTTTGAGAATTTTATGAACCCCATAGAGTTTCTTACAGAAGTTTTTAAACTCATACTGACACATTACAACACTAAATGCAGCATATTTATGTTTCACAGTCATTTCCAAATAAAAATCTGAAAAGTGTGACTGATGTGTGTTTGAATGATCAGTAGATTAACTTTGTCATTTTGTGCATTACATTGAAGTTGTGTATTACAACACTATCACCTATATAATATTTGAAAATCCTTCAGTCTCAACCTTTGCAGCTTTAGTTTTTTGCTTAGTTTTCTCCGTGGATTTTCCTTTTTTCCATCTTCCCATGAACTCATAGCCCTGGAAAAAGAAAAGCCTCCCCTCAGCATGATGCTGCCACCGCCATTTCTCACAGTGGAGATGTTATGGTTAGTGATGTGAGGTTTTCTGAACACTTCCCATACTCGCTTTTCCAAGTTTTGCAAAAATTGCAAATGACGTCATGCACGACTTTCCATGGTTTGTCTATCATAAAACCCCTATAAAATATAGTAAACTTTGTGGTTGTATCAAAATAAAATGTGAAACAGCAGGAGAATATGAATGCTTCTGCTCTGACTGGATATTTTTCAAAAATATATGTATTTTTTCCACTCTAGAACTCATAACAAGCCTGGTCTTTTATTAGAATGTTTTTTTTTTCTCCAGATGCTTCGGTCATCTCAATTTTCAAGTCCAAATTGATGCCAACATGCTTTTACACAATCCATTTTCCTGTACCTGGTCATTAAATGTCACATTCAACAAGCACAAATTTAAGGTTGGCCTTAATTAATGCAATTATACCACTTATTGCCATATTGTATTCTCCAGTTCTCGCTATCTTCCCGTAATCCTGCGTGGATATCTACTTATCCTCCAACATGTCTCTCCAGCTCTCTCTAATAGCATTGACATTTCTGCTCCAACACTCTCCTCCCGTCATTATCGCGGCTCTCTGTCACTCTGTGAGCCGCTCACCGTCCCTCTCAGGGGGATAATGAACTTAATTGGACTTCATGACATTGTGGGACATGAGGGTACAATCAGGTAAATTGGAAATGTTGTAATAAGATAGTCCAACAATGTGGATTATAGTGATTGTTATAACTGCTTATGGGAGTGCTGGCAAAGCATCAGCACTACTGTTAATATGGTTATAAAGCGACTGCCTTTTTAATTGAATTTTCTGAAAATACTGATAAATATTTTTCAAAAATTCTTGGATTTCTGGTGGTATGTGGACTTCCCATCTTCCCATCTGCCTGACGGCTGTAAGGAGCAAATGCAACAACATTATCAGGATTATTTGAAACTATGTCAGAGCTGCTGAGTGAATGAAAGGCTTATACACTCTGGAAAAACTGAAGCCACCTCACTGTTATTCCACTGAATATTGATTTCTGAACTCTTCCTGAGTTAAAACATTAGTATGGTTGTTTCTAAATGAATATGAATTTGTTTTCATTATTTGAGGTCTGAAAGCTCTGCATCTTTTTTATTATGATGACCATTTTTCATTTTCTACAAATAAATACTAGTTTTTTGTTTGGAATTTCACAGACATGTTGTCAATAGTTCATAGAATAAAAGGGAAATGTTCATTTTACTCAAACATTTACCTATAAAGAGCAAAATCAGAGAAGCTGATCATTTTAAGCGGTCTCTTAATTTCGCCATGGGTTTGTAAATGGCAAATAAATTTTTGCCCTTAAATGATGCATTTAAATTGTTTTCTTTTTTGTGTGTGGAAAATAACCATCTCTCCACTGTACATCAACAAACAAATCAATGTTGTAAATGTGTGGCTAGCCTGGATCTTTACATTCAAATCTCCAACAACTTAAACTCTTATCAGTTTGTCCACAAGGTTTACAGTTTCTGTGGCGAATAAAATCCATAAGACAACTTGAGCGAGATGGTACACAGTGGCGCTGATCATTAGGACGATGAAGGGCAGGTGGGGGTCGTGCGCCGGAACTTCACAGCTTAGGTGCAAACAATACCGGTTGCTAAGTGATTGTGCGCACTAAGGGGGTCCTTGTAAGGCATGCAGCTGGGGTAAGACAAGGAGTCAACAGAGTTTTACCTTAAAACCCCGCACTGGGGTTATAAATAGACCAGGGATGTGTGTGTGTGTCAGTAGAGAAAATTACAGACAAATGCAAAGCTACATGGAATGTGTGACATTAAGTGCATGAAGGGGGAGACGGAGGACAAGGTTTGAGGGGAGTGATATAAGCTGGCAGGTCTGACGCATGAGCCGAGCAGCGTCTGAAGCTGCTGCTGTAATAGGATCTTCTTCCTGTCTTCTCTGAGAAATCCTCATCCTCTTCTGCGTTACACACACACACACACTCTCTCTCTTCCTCTCTGTCTCTCTCTCTCACTAACACACACACACATCTTTTATAAAAATACCCAAGGACAATCCTCACTATTAATAGAAGTGCTGTCAACCGGTTCTGGAGAAGTGGGACCTTCTGTTCAGCTAACTATTTTTGCAGCCCTTTCTACTTGTGCCCCCTCAAACTGTCAATTACATCTTACTGGAACAATCAAGCCAGGCAGCCCTGCTATTTTCAGTGAGATTTCACCATAATGTTGTTAAAACAAGAAGCCATTTCCTGTTCCTTTGCCCTGCCATGCAAGGATGCTGTGGCTATTGTTCTCTGGGCATTATCAGCACAAACAGATCGCTCTGCAGCAGCCTTGATGGACTCCGCTTCACGTTGACAGTTTGGCTGATATTTCAACACTGGGCTCTTGTGGTTCCAGCTCTGGTGTGGTAATCAAATGCCACACATGCTGCAGGTGATTTATACACCTTGAGGTTTGCCACTCTGCCGTCCCGGCATCAGCTCTCCCCCGAGTCTGAACGCAGAAATAAACTTCAAGTCATCGCTGGTATCCAATTTTAATGAGAGGAACTGATTTTGAGTCGCCGCGAACACAGAGTGCACCAAGCTATTTAGGAATCACTCAGGAGGTTCGCACCATACTGCCGGATGCAGAGGTTTGGGAGAACGAATATTAACTCTTTTTCTTGAGGAAAAAGTTGAAGACGGTGTTGTAATGTTATGGAGAGGGACAGACATAGCTAGAACATTTGCATTTTGGTGGTAATTTTGCCACAAAAAATGAATAAGAGAAAAAGGAACAGGACAAAAATAGATGATGGTTGTAAAGAAGCTTCAGATTATATATGAACAATTTTCCAATTTTTGTATTTTGAATTAAAATTAAAATTGTATTGTAGTATCCATTACCTTATTTCATTAAAATAATATTCGTAAAATCAGTTTGTCTTCAGTTGATGATATGTGCATTTAGGGAATAGAAATAAAATTCCCACTAAGCTTTATGAATATCCCACAGTCTGATCACGGTGCACCTGCAGGCCTCCTGGTTCAGGAGTAGCAAACAGTCACTCTGATCTTAAAACATGGCGGCATTTGTGTGCGCGAGCATCTGTGTTCACCAGGAATAGGGCTCGGGTTGGGAAAACACTTACAGCTTAACACCGTTCCTGCAAAACACCTGTCACCAACCCACACGAACACAAACGAACACATGCAGACACGCACACACTCCTCTGATGCATGCCATGCACTGTCTGACTGCTTCTCTGTTTGTCTCACTCTCGCTTGAACACACGGTGACATGCTTGGAAATGTTTACACTTGTGTCTGCAAGGTCACATTGATTTATTCTCTCACATGGCTGCTGGTACGTTACTGTCTTCTCATTACAGCACGCATCCATCCTGACAATTACTCCTGTCAAACTCTGTTCAAAACTACATAGTGTGTGTGTGTGTGTGGAGGTGGGGACTTCAAAAAGTCACGGAAACATAGTTTGTCTTCTGTGATTTCCTGCATGAGTCTGACTGAGGACATAAAAATAAAGGAGTCTACCTAATCACGTCAATTAAAACAACAGTGGCGGTGCTCTCTTGCCTTCTCTCGGCTGCTTTCCCTCCATCTGCTCACAAAGCCATCCATCACCCCGTCATCGCCGCTGTTTCTCCAACCTCTGCCGCGCACTCTCGCTCACGCTCAGCTCCGTATATGGAGGGGCCATCCAGCAGGGGAGCCACAAGGTTAAATATACTCTGAGAATGCCAGACTAAACCACCGAAGGGTGTTGCACCGAGGCCCAGAGGGCCACGCATCATGTGCGTTTGTTCACCTTCTCATTAACATAAGCATTTTATTCAGATTGCTCTGGCATGAAGTGAAAACATATCTGTCTTTCTGAGAGTTTTATTGCCAAATTTCCAAACATGTATGATATTTAAAATGGGGTGAGAAATACCAGAACATTTTAAATTAAAGCCTCATGACTTCTGTGTTGGACTGGCGACCCATCCAGGAAGTACCCCACCTCTTGCAAGGAAAGGCGATGGACGGGTGGCCAGACGGATGGTTGGACGATAATTGACGGTAAATAAAACAGCTTGTGATGTCATGGTGGATTCCCAGGTGGAATGGAAAAGAAACAGGCCCACATCATCACTGAATCTCTACGTAACAGTACGAATCAGATGCTTTTTCACATCTTGTTTTTCATGCCAAAAACCACAAGGAGTATTTCTTAACTCCTACTTTGTTTTGTCTGATAATAGCACATAGGTCTAGTTAAAGTCCTTATAGGCCGGCGATAGGAAGCTCCAGTCCTCAAAGGGTGGGGATCCTTGGTATTTTCCTGAACAACTGGTAGGCATCCTCCTTTGTGGTGATATATGTACATATAAGTCCCTTTCCAGACTTTTTCGTTCCAGTGGTTGTTAGCTAGTGAAAACTGCTTTAAAAAGACCCAAATTTATGCACAATGGAAAACAGAAATCATGACTAATCAAACATTTTTGGACATCGTGTCTGAGTGCTCCTATAAACATTAAATCAAACTCATTTAAAGATGCTATGGTGTCGTGATAACATGCATGTTTGTCTTGGGTCCTGCTGGGTCTGGTTTAACGCAAAGTCCAAGCATGTCTTCAAAAGAGGAAAAGCCGCTTTGATAATTTACGATATCTCCTTGGAACGGAGAGGAAGGATGAGCCGGAGCTCTCCACGAGATCTGGTGACATAACAAGGCAACACGAGAGCCTGGAGTGCATCCTTCAGTTTATGTTGACAGAGACACACTTCCTTCAGACTCCGTCTCCTCCTGGTTTGGCTCAAAGGGAAGATTTTCAGGGCACATTGTGGGAAAAGCGATGAACCGGATGCACAACACGGCAGCTCCTGAGGTTTGATGAAACAGGTGATAGTTAGATCCTTCATGTCAGCCCAGGTTTTTAGGACGACACAAAGAAACACCCACGCAGAGAAAACGGATGCTGCAGTTTGAGTTTTGTGGTTTGTAGATCAGAACTAAGAGCTGCCAAAAGGTTTGTGTTTGTACCACATCTGATGGAAGTGTGAAGCAGACAAAGGTGTTTATGGTCAAGTAAGTACAGTGTGGAGAGACTACTGAAATACACCGGTGTTAATGACATAGCTGGAAGGAGAAAAACCCAGTGCTCACCAACAAGAACACTTCCAGCTGTCTGATGTTTACTACAGATTGGGCCAAAATCCAGAAGGACTGTGGAACATTATAGGAGCAGTCAGAAAAGTAAACGTTAAACTAAAAAATAAACAGCATTCGTTAGTGTATCTCACAAAGACTTCAATAGTTCTGCATGAACGAGTGTTTACATGAACGTGGATGAATAAGATAATTTTGATCATCAAACAGGTTTAAAGTTCAATATTTTGATTTTGGCTGTTCAACAGGGCAGTGGCAGTGTCATACTTTGGGCCTGAGTGGCAGTGTCTGGATCTGGTCTAAGATGATGAGAAAAGAAGAGTAAATAAAGCCCAGGTTTTATTAACCTGGGCTTCTCTAAAAACACAAGTTTAAGAGAGAAGTTACAGACACATCTTCAAGAGAGAAGCTCAGCTGACTCATGTTAATAAACTGAGCAGCAGCCGTCGTTTATTGGCCTGAGTGACCTTTTCTGATTCTTAGAAAGGAAACTGAAATACCCAGGAAGAAAATCAACAAATGCTTTTCTTATTCATGAAAAGATTAGAGATGATAGCCGGGGATTAGTGCGACTACGACAGCACGAGCATATCTGCACCTTGATGTAACCTTCAAGCGTCAGAGCAACGTCTGCAGTGTTCCTCTCTTGCATGGTGTCACATTCTCAAAGCTTCCCAAAAGAACACTGAAGTTCTGCCGTTGTGTCATAGCTGCCTGCCCACATGCCCGCCACACTATTTATACCAGAGGAGCACAACTGCTGCTATAGGTACAGTTACAGTGAAGCACTTCGTGCTGCAGCTGCCTGGCCTCAGCTAATTATACAGTACAATGCTCACACAGTTTCACTGATACTCACAATGATACTGCTGCTGGGTCTCATCCTGTATCGATCACCCAGATGGTTCGCTTCCACACCGACCGGACCGTCAACAAGCCTTCCTCTTATTGGTTGCATCAAGAATGAGACGGACTAATTCCTGTCACAAATCAGTGTGTAAACAACAATTTCATGGTACAAAAGTATGGAAAGAGTGGTGACAGAATTAATAAAAAGGTAAATAAGACAAACAACGAGGTTAATATGGAAAAGACATATTACAAATTTATCTTAATAATCCTTTTTCAGGTGATTTTAACCTAGTTTTGTTCAGAAGTTTTGACACCATCAATAACTAAGTCTCTGTCTTAAGTAAAATTAAATTACATTAAATTAAATTAAATTAAACTGTTATCTAATGATATTTTTGCTCCACCTTCAACTTAAGCATGATAGCTAAATATTTTCAGCAGCAATAATTTCTTTATACCATGAAAATTGAAATCTGCACTGTAATAATTTGTTTTTTGTTTTGCTTACTCATGATTCAGGTGAGAGCAGATAAATTGAATATTATCTTAAAACGTGAGTGAACGATTTTTTAATTTGTCAGGGACATTGGTGTTTTCATCTGTTTTAAACAATAATGTATATTGAATTTAAACTTAAATTCAATATCTACTAGCTGTCAATGAGGAAATTTACAACATTTATTTGTATTTTTTTAGACAAGATAATTTAACATTTATAGTAAAAATGATAAAAGCACAGAGGTAAAGAAACCATAACATTCTCCATAAGCAGCAATTAATTCTCAAAACAAGTAAATCCCCCCTTCAATAAAAATTCCTGAAAACTTAATCAACCTTATCTATTTTAACTCATATTTTAGTTTTTACATTAAAAACTAAAATAATGTTTAGTTTTGATTTGATTAGATCAATGTGCAAAACACATTGATCAGCGTGTTTAGCAGCCTTTAATTGTTAATCCATAACTGTTATGCTGCGGTACAACATAACAGAGACCCCTATGCTCCCTAGCTCCTCTTTAAAATGGAAATCGCCATGGCAACATGCCATTCACGTAAACGTCAGTAAACGGCTACAAGAAAATAGCAAATCATTAAAACTGACTGATTGATCGTTTTACCAAAGAACCTTTTACAATCCATGACTTCCTGTTTCTGTAAGGTTTAAATATGATGAGACACAGAGCGCAGTTTCTTTTCGCCGGTCTTCAAAAGGCGAAAGACAAGAGAATTTACCATTTAATCATGTGAAATATGTATTGAAAATGGAGTTACTCACCCCAACGTGCCCATATCTGTAGTTGCAGAAGCAATAATTCAAATATATTAAACGTCTTAAGTTTTTCTTAAAACACAAAAAACAAAACTTTAAAATACTTTTACTGTAGATTTTTTAAAATAAAATTAAACTTTTGTCATGTGGAGACGGTGATGTTATCATTCTTTCACCTTAAAAGTAAAGTGTATTCAGCACTGACTGGCATCATAGATATACTTTGTGAGAAACTAAGATATTTTCTCTATTTTCGGGCTTTTTGTTAAATAAAAATAATTAGCTAGTTAAGTAAAGACATCATGAATAAGCAAATAGCCAGAACTAAATGTGTGTAAGTAGGTAAGAAAGGCATGCAGATTAACAAACACAAGCAATATCCATGTTTGACCTTTGAATTAAATGTTATGAGAATCATTATGGGGTCAACTCTTAGTTGCAGAGGACAAAGGTCAATTCTTGAGAATATTTCAAATGAAGTCAGTCATGTTAACCCAATTACTATTTAATAAAAGGACTTATTGGCTCATTTATTCGGCGTAAAGGTTCCAACCCTTTTTCATTTTTTCTTAGTAATCATTCCAAACTTTGTTTCAGGAACTGCCATCTGCCTGTGTGCTGGTTCCTGTGGGTGGATGCGTGTGTGTGTGTGTGAGGGAGATGTTGGAGGGGGGTAGTAGAGTGTGTAATGGGGCATGGCATTATCACTGCTTTGCTTTATTAGCATTAAAGCTCAGCCCTCAGAATGAGCTGCAGCAACCCGATCTCTGCAGTGGATTGAGCGAAATGTCAGTGAGCCACCTTCATTTGTGCCATCCAGCGACTGTGGCCCGCCACAGAACAATGGCTCAGAAAGTGAAGCAGGTCCAATGTGATCATAAAGCATGCAGTTATGGCCGAGATTTCACTTTCTATGGTTTAGTCGGTGATCGCTTGTAACAGAAAGTTTTTTTCTGCAACAGCTAGAAAGTGAACTAACATTTCTTCTCCTGTCTCCCCTCCGGTGTGTTAGCATACTCACACAGCCCACTTCCTTCAAGAGCTCGATTTGGAGTTTTGATCATAAACTTCAATTCATTTTATTGGGGTTTTATGTGACACAGTGGATCAAAGTAGTGCATCATTTTGAAGTTGAGGAAAAGGGGAATAAAGTGCACCGTCTCCTCCAGGTTTGGACATCTAGAGACTGAAAATTTTGCCGCTTTTCTTTTTTTGCAGAAAAGCTCATATTCGGTCAGAATGGATGGAGAACATCAGTTCTTGAAGTTTAGCCACTCGAACAAAATACTAAACAAATAGTTCAACTTTGATCTAAACCATTTCCAACTCAAATTGTTGTCCTGCTGGGGGAGAATCCTTTCTCTCAGACAGGTGCTTGGGGTGTTAGGTCAAAAAGCTTAATTTTGTCTTATCTAACCAGAGTTCCTAATTCCACATGCTTCTTACTGGGCTTGTGGCAAATAGCCAACAAGACTTATCATGGCTTTCTTTTAGCAGCAGACAGATATTTGGGACGACCTACAGTTATCCTGTCGAGCTTTTTTTTCCAGCTGAGCTGTGGATAGGTGCATCTCCCCCTAGGTGTTCCTCTGTCGCAGATTTTTGCTGATGTTCTCTAAAACCTTAGCAGAAGAGCTGTATTTTTTAATGGATTTCAATTACACATAGAGGCTGAAAACAAATCCTTGTCAAACCTCAGATTTTTTATTCATTAAACCTTTGAAAAACATCCATCTTTTCACTTCTTCACAAGTGTAGAAGTGATGCGTCATATGAATGTCCAGGGCTGCTCATAAATTCCCAGTAAGATACATTGAAGTTTGTGTTTGCAAAACGACAACTTGCACGAAAGGTTCATGGAGTGTGAACGACCGTAAATACTCTGCAAACCTTCTCGCCGAGCGTCCAATCATTTGTTAGCTGAGTGTCCATGTCTCTGCCGACACGTGAGCCCACATGTGCCCATCAGTGTCCCTTCCTCTCGTCTTTGTTCTAACCGTGCAACCTCTCTTCATCACATCTTATTTCCAGCCCACCGGGTTGTGGACCCCTCTGCAGTTGTTGCCCTCGCCCACCCTATCCACCTCCCCTCTGCCTATTCTTTGCTACTGGGCAATCCCTTCCCACCTATTTAGGATGTTCCCATCCAATGAGCAGAGAGAGCGTGTGGAGTGAGCACCAATGGGGCCAGTTTTTCATCTGTATAAAACTTTTCAAGAAAGTTTGCCGGGTTGCACTTTCTGTCAGTCCAGGGCTCCAGGAGGAGAGGAACAACCCAGAGAGAGAGAGCGAGAGCAGCACAGGGGGGGGTCTCCGGTTCGTAATCCCAATCCCACACTCAAGAAAGTGGTGGGTGAATCAACTTTTTATTTTTATTTTTTTACCTCAGTTCTCTCCCAGTTGAGCCTGTCGGGTTGATGTGGTTGATGTTTCTGTTTTTCTCCCGAAGCCTCTCCGTTTCTGCCAAGGATGGAGAACGCGCACACCAAAGAGTCGGCCGAAGTTCTGGCCTACTTTGGAGTCACAGAAGAGACGGGCCTGCCGCCTGAGCAGGTGAAGAAGAACCTGGAGAAGTATGGCTTCAACGGTGAGGGAGAGAAAGAAACAGGAGACTGGGACAAAGAGGCAGTGAATGATGAGATTTTTACATTTTTTAAAATATCATTTATTCTTTCACTGGATTTGTCGTGATGGACGAACATCACACGAGCAGAGATGGAGGGATGAAAAAACAGAGGAGGAAGATGGAGAAGTCTTTAAGGACTGACAAATACACCAGCTGTGTGTGTCTGTGTGTGATAAACGCTGGGTGGTTACGTTAATGGAGCAGGCACATTTCAGTGCCATGTTTCTCAGCTCGATTATTGGCTATAAACTGTTGGGAATGCTATGAAAGTGTGTGAGTCAAGTTTACACCATTTTCAGATCCATTTCTGCTGAGTCACGCAGTGAGATGCAACTCCAAGAAACTCATTCTGAATTCAAAACCAAAATTTTCCATCAAAGAGCATTTTAGCTGCATGTGTGTGCGTGATTAAAGGAAGTTAATTGTTGAGCTGAGCAGCAGTGTAAGCCAAGGTCCTGCGAAAGTAAAATATTCTCTCATTGCCATTTGATCCCTCTGAATCTATAGACAGTAAATGAAAGGTTTTCATTCATATTTTCTGTCTGTTCTTACCTGCAGAGCTGCCAGCAGAGGAGGGTGAGTCACATTTTCAGTCCATCAAAGTGCATCCCTCAACATGAAGCCACCCGGACACACCTGTCCCGCTCACTTCCTGTGATGACAGCTAATGTGGCCATTTGTTTAACACCTATCTCTTGGCTTCTCGCTTCTCTCCAGTGTGCCACAGCCTCCCCACACAGCTAATAATACGCCATTACCACACATTGTTGCAGGAGATGTCCTCTACTGGGTGCATGGATTGCATATTTGCTGCACTTAACATAAACAAGCGCTGATAGACGGTTGTGACTTTTAAACAAGGCTATGTAGCTTTACATGGCCTTCTTAAAATGTATTCCCTCATCAGTTTTGCATGTACAAACACCCTCCTTTGCATAGTTTAAGCACATGAACACAATCTGCACCAGATATTTAAACCAGTGTGTTTTCTGTTTATCAGGAAAGACTATCTGGGAGTTGGTGGTGGAGCAGTTTGAGGACCTGTTGGTCAGAATCCTCCTTCTGGCTGCATGCATCTCCTTTGTAAGTTATTACATGTTTTTTTTGTTTTGTTTTTTTGCCGACATCCCATGATGCATCTGTATCAGTATGATAAATTGAATACAGTTTGTTTTCATTTGGACAGCAGCATCACTCTTAACATTATAATAACCTGAGGGTTTTGTAATAGCGGACGTCTAAAACAGACCTAAGGTTGAAAGAACAGGCTAAGCGGAGAAAAACAATTTTTAAATGTTTCATGAAAAATCATCAAGTTTCATCCACTTATTTACCTTATTTAGTGTAGCTCATTTCTTTTTACCAGGAACATTGTATCCCGTAGAACAGCCTTACTCTGTTGCCTTAAGCTGAAAAAGTTACCATAATGTCTTTAAAGTGCGTAATCTCTTATCTCATAACATTATCTAATGACTTGCTCCTGTTGATGATGTTTGGTTTTCAGCCATTTGCTGAAGTCCCAAGCTAACATTAGCATGTTGCTTTAACAAATGCAAGACAATCTCATCCATCCATCCATTTCCTAACACCCTTAGCCATAGTGGGGTCTTGAGAGGTGATGGTGCCTATCTCCAGGGAGGCGGGGTCAGCCTGGACAGGTCGTCAGCCTGTCGCAAGGAAACCCAGAGACAGATAGGACAAACAACCATGCAGGCACACACTCATACCTAAGGAAAATTTAGAGAGGCCAATTAACCTGACAGTCATGTTTTTGGACTGTGGGAGGAAGCCGGAGTACCCGGAGAGAATCCACGCATGCTCAGGGAGAACATGCAAACTCCATGTAGAAAGACCGGGGCCGGGAATCGAACCCAGAACCTTCTTGCTGCAAGGCAACAGAAAAAAATTTGATTTGTGCCACTTCCTTATGTGCTAAATTGGATTTGCATTCAATTGTTTCCAAAGCATTTGCAGTCAGAATGATCATCTTGCATTTAATCTGACTTTTGTCATTGTTGTGAGACATGTGTCATAATTCTGCACCAGCAGAATCCAGATGTAAATCAGGATGTAAACAATCTCTGAAAATTATAATTATGAACTTCTGACAGATGTCTGTGTGACTTACACAGCTGCAGCAGTCAGTACAGTTGCTTTTTCATTAGTTATTGCAGTGGGTGAAAAACCTTAATTTGTTGGACAAACCAAATAGGCAAGTAGTGCCGTATTTAGTAGTATCCTGCAGGATATATATGGAATATAATAGACTGATTGTTGAAGGCTTGTTCATTTAATAAGGTAAATTTTTAATAAATAGCACAATTTGTAGAATTTTTTTCATAATCTGCTTGACTTTATTAAAAAATGGCAATGTTACTGGATAGGGGTGCAGCTCACTGACATCGAGTGTTGAGTTCAGTGAGGGACTTTAACACCAATTAGTTAAAAAAACACGTTTTTAAGATTATACAGGGTCGGATCAGGATGTCTCTATTTGGCAATCTTTGGACCAAATAAACAACCAGGCCTGAAGGAGCCTTATTAATTTTAGGTTTTCCAAAATTACCTCTGTTTGCTAAGGATAAGAGACAGACTTTGAAGGTTTACAAACATTGTCACAGAATTTGGTGGAATTATATTGTAATTTGTGTGACATGGGTCATTGGGTTTTGATCGTTCTTCTTCACGTTTATCTCAGTTGTTTGCTATAACTTTGACTCATACCTCCTGATAGAGCTGTGGTAACTGGGTGAGGTTCCTTTTCAGCTCTGCGCCCAAATTTCTTTTAAAGACTAAAACATAGCATCATTGTCCATAAAGATTTTAAATATTTGACTTGTATGCTATTGAAGATCCGGTTTTCCCCAGCTTTAACTTCTTAAGATGTTGTGTACATCTGCATTATGTTCTTCACTTATGATGCCACATAATTTATGAAGTGCACCGGTCCCTCCTGCAGTAGAATATCCTAACAACGTAATCCTGCTTCCCCTGCACTTCACAGCTGGGAAGAAGTTCTCCAGCTTACATGGTTTCCTCTAAATATGACCACCAATAATCTTTGTAGCCTGACACAAAATTTTACTTTCATCAGAAAACAGGGCATCTTTCCAAAAACTTTTTTTCCTTTTTTAGGATAAGCTTCTCCATCTCTGAGTAACTTTACAGTCCAAGCAGCTACAGTACTAATTTTACTATTGATGGTGAAACATACCAGCTTCAGTCAAGTCCACAATTCTCATCTTGACATCTTGCCTGAGTTATTTTATTTTCCCATGACATCTCCCAAGGAAGCAGTGCTTCCAAGGATTTACCTTTAAACATATCTCCAGTATTATCATTCAAATATTGTAATTAGATGTTGAGCATCATTTTACAAAACCCCTCTCTAATTGTTCAAAAGAACAGGAAACTTCATGTGTGAAAACTTTATATGATGAAGAAATAATTAAAAGTTAAGAATCATAAATCTGGTAGTCAGTAAATCCTAACAAACCTAAAACAAGAACAGTGCGATTACACGAGACGGTGACAATAAAAGGAACGTTTTCTGCACATCCTGATTTCCACTGCAAAGACGCATTAATCTTGATAGATTACGCAAACAAATCTTTGAGTTTTGACTGTACCTTATAAAATATGGTGTTGAAAACTAATTATAAAAGCGAGGTGCAGTTCTGAGCTTTCACCTGTTGTCTCTGTGGTAAAGACAAACACACACTCAGGCTGCCAAATACAGCATGTACATCACCGAGATATTAAATTACTTTTGATACACTCTCATTTACACAAGGAATCTCGCTCTGCCTCTCTGCTGCTGCTCCCTCTGCTGCTGCTCTCTCTGCTATGGTTTTATTAAGGACAGCGCGTTGCACACGTTGTCTTAATCCTCAGTCTCTGCCCTCCGGCCTCCCTTACAGCTGTCGCTGTGGCCCTAGAAGGCCTGACGGCTGTGTGTGGAACAAAAAAAAAGAGAGAGAGAGCGCAAGATAAAGAGGAAGACAGAAAGTGAGTGGCAGTGTGTTCTAGTACATTTGCATGGCACAGGCTTTATTTTAAGAAAGTCTCAAGCCAGGACGAGAAACAGTATCCTTGGACAAAGGTCAAGGATGGTCGGAACGAGGGATGGCTTGCAGCAGCAGGAGAGATGGACAGACAGAGAGGAGGGCGCAGAAGGAGGGGCGGCTGGGGATTGGATTGCACAATGGCATTGTTTGGTACGATGACAAATGATAGCAATTGATTGAGAGTCATATACAGCTTCTAAAAAAGAGAACACTAAATACTGCAGATACATGCTCATCCTATTCATACACACAGGAATGTTATGTCACTGCAATGTGCTGACAGGCTCTGATGCTCACTCTGGAGATCCATTGTGTGTTTGAAGAGAAGCACTGTGAAGACAGACTGCAGGGAGGGAGCAATAAGGAGCTATTTTCAAATAAGAGAGGTGAGAAAAGATGGGAGAAGAAGGAGGGACAGCAAGTGGAAACGAGGCAAATTAGGATGCAGGGGGAAAAACTGAGCGATCCAAAGGTTGGATGGGAACACTCCATTTTTTTTTTTTTTTTTATCGTCAAGGTTCGGCCTGTGCTCCGCTGGCCTGCAACTAATCTGTGTCAATGTCAACACGGAGCCTTTCTGAAACAGGCCTGCCTTTGTAAGGTGGGTGTCCCGCTCACAGAGGGACGGCACGTGTTAAGCTATAGATTACAAAACGAGTCATGTGGGAGTTATGGCGAGACTTTTCACATATTGGATGACATAAGAGACAACTGCCATTTGATCCACCAAAGGATCATTGCTGAGACAAATTACTGCCTCAGTTAACAAAACTACAAGTAGCACTCTACAGTAAGGTTGCACTACAAATGCTTTAAAAAGTCAGTAACGCAGCCTCACACAGTTTATAAGCCTTTATAAACAGGTATAGTCCATTAGTTAAACAGTAGGAACGGCACATTGATTTCTTGCCAAATAGTAAGTTTTCTATATCTGCAAATAATATAATCATCCGTTTAGCTATACAAAAACATTCTCTGTAGATCCCAGATCTTCCAGAAACTGATGTGTATCTAAATCACTGTGTGAAAGGCTTACTACACTTTAGGAGAATCGATGACATTACACACACTATTCAACACTGATAGTTTGTTTCAACATCAAAATAAGAAAGCCGAAATAAACGACAGAACCATAAATTGTAGGATATCACCAGTGTATAATAATGATGTAATGAAATCTTGTGTTTTGAGACTCTGCAATATGAAAATTGTATTTCTTATTCAAGTAATGTTTGACTCCGAAGGAACTACGCAGTTGTTCTCTTAAGTACAAATATAAGTATAAATAATATGTCTTAGCTATTATTCTTAGTCTATATTGTGTCATTGGGTAAGCTAACAGTACTTATAAAGGGACTTGCCCTCACTTTGAATAATTTTTTGTGTCTGCACTTTCAGTAGAAGAAGAAATGATGAAAAAGTGGAAGTTATGAAACAAACTATTTAAAAGATCTATGACAAAACTTCAGCTACCTAACTGTTACCGCTAACAACAATAAAGTTAGCATCTGCTTCTGCGCTTATAAGCTGTGCTAAAATCCAACTTCACAGTTTTAAATATGTCTGCCCTCCATCTGCTTATTTCCATGTTAAAATCTAAACTATTATTTGTAAAAATACAAAAGCATTAAAACTAAGGACCTGCTCATTAGTTTGAACATTCAACACTGGATAGATGAGCTTAAAATAAAAGACTACAGAGTGAAATAGGAGATATGGCAATTTTGTGACAGTAGTGTGAATGGCTAATTATTAGCCGCTAACATTAGCAAGTTTAGCATCAACAGTGGGACTTACTATTGGTTTGACGCCAAAATGCTACTTCCTGCTTTTATTTAGTCATCTGTAGTTTAAAATCTAAAGTAGAATTTGTGGGGAAAAAAAAGGGGAGAATTTTTATAGTTGTTACGTTTGTTTATTTTTTTTTTTTCATATTTTTAGAAATTTCAAAGCACAGAAAGTCAAAACTCAAGACTTGACTTTTGTGTTTGGTGAAGAGTTTAAGAGAAGTAGGTCCGTGTGTCTTATTGCATTTCTACAAGAAATCCTGGATTACTAACTCAAAAATCCTGACTGGCCAATTTAACAAACTTAAATGATTAAAAACTATAAAAAGTACTTGCACTATTATTAGTACAGGTACTAATAATAGTACTAAGCCAACCAATAGTACAGTCATTACTGTTGGAAATGCAAATAATTGTTAAATTACAATTCCTTGATGTGGGATGTTTCCCAAATGCACTGTATAAATGAACCTGTTTTAAAACTATGATTATTTAAACATTTTCACTGTGAGATTATGCTCCTGTTTGAGTTTGACACAACTTTGTTAATAGTGGCTGAATCAACATGAGGTTTTAATTTAATTTTAACCTGAGTCAGCTCAATTTTGCTGTATCTTTTTCTACATGTAGATACAGGAAGAGTAGAGCTCTAACTTAAAGTATATAAATTTAAGATTAATCATTCAGGTTGATTATTTTTCATCTAAAATGTCGAATACTGTATTTTTAATTAGTATCTAATCTGTCCCTGAGATTTGTTGCTTTCAGAATAGTAGACTGCTGCTAATGGAGTCATATTTTTAACCTGATATTCTAACATGCACTAACCCTCTGCATCTGCCTGACACAGGTGCTGGCTTGGTTTGAGGAAGGTGAAGAAACAGTCACAGCCTTCGTCGAGCCCTTCGTCATCCTCCTCATCCTCATTGCCAATGCCATCGTAGGGGTGTGGCAGGTCAGTCAGAGAGCACACACACACGCACACACACACAGAGAGATGATCACAGTCTGGAGGATAAAGGGCACGTGGCTTCCCCTGCACACTGTGTTTCACACACACCTAAATAGACTCTCAAACTTAGCAACAGTCACGCACAATAAATCACACGCATTGTCGACCTGTTCCGGCCTTGTGTCCTTTACGGACATCGCACTCCTCTACCAGAGGGTTCAAGGGAAGCCAGAATGAGAGGTGTGACGTCAGCAAGAGGTCAAGAGGTTGAAGGTCAGAACAACAAGGTGATGACCTGCAAGGTGAGATCCAGCTGCTTCCAAGTTCGAAACAGATGTTTTTTTTCTTTCTTTTTCTTGATAGTCTCCTCAGTTCACAGTAACCATACAGGCGTGAAGTGGGCATTTGGTTTAGTGGGAGTGCATTACAACCCTGCATCAGTCATTTGGAAACTATGCACAAGGGTTCACACATGGAGGATATGGAGAGGGAAGACAGCTGGCATGAGTTGAGCTTTACACTTTGAGGCGGTTGGAGATAGCCTTGGAAGAAAACCACAGACTGAGCTGAACATCAGGCCGGCTGATGCGGTTTTCCCTGCTCTCTTCTGCAGCACGCTGGACGTCAAACAAATGTTCTTCAGATTTCACTTCAATTCATTGTTAAACTTAAATGTGCGGCTATAGGGATTTCATGTGACACGCCAACACACAAGTTAGGTTGTTATTTGGAAGTGAAATATAAATTTTGCATGCTTCTTAATTATTTTTTAAAAATATATGTCTGAAAAGAAGTGTGACAATGCGAAATAAATTCCAGCGCAGTCCACCCTCCAAAAAACCCCTGATCAGTTCATAAAGTCCACATCTGTGTAGTTTAATTTCAATATAAATATGTTTTTCCATATCATCAACCTGAGCACACCAGCCGCACAGTGAGACATAGAAGAACCAACTGCGCCACGTTGCACAACTTGTTTAGGTTTTATTGAAAATGAGAAAACTCACCATCACTGTCTTTCCACTTCCACACAATAATACACTTCTGTGTTAGTCTATCACATGAACTCTCAATGAAATACACGTCCCAATAAACTGTCCACTGCATATTCCTCCATTTTCCTATATGATTGGACAAGTGGCTGATGGAGGAAGTCACTGTTGTGTTTGATGTGAATTTCTGCTTTAGGAGCGGAATGCAGAGAGCGCCATCGAGGCCCTGAAGGAGTACGAGCCTGAGATGGGAAAAGTTTACAGGTCTGACAGGAAGAGCGTACAGAGGATCAAGGCCAGGGAGATTGTTCCTGGGGACGTGGTGGAGGTTTCTGGTAAGTCCTACCTTTATTAAAAATTATGCTATATTGCTGTGACCCTGCTAGCAAACGCTAACAGAAACTATTTCTAGTCTGACTGACTAGTCAGCTGCTACTGAGCTGCATTTTCTGTCTTTGTCCAAAAGTCTTTGCAAAGTTTAGCTTTTTCATGTTTTTTATTTTGAGACTTACACTGTTGCCAGTAGATGCTAATTTTGTCCAGAAAGAGTTTATAAGAAAATGTAAATCTTTTAAAAAGGAAAAAGGCCAATGAGAGGAAGAGGATGTTATTCTTTAGAAGCTTGTTGTGAAAATTTTGGTTGTTTTTGTGGCAAAAATATTAATAAGCATAAAAAAAAATTGGACTTTGTTGTCAAACATTTGTACGAAAGATATAATAAATCACCGTGATTCTTCTTGGACTTGCATGAAATGAGTTTTTCAGTTCCAGTACAGACCAGGCCATTTGATTTGACCAGTCAGAACAAGACTCTTTGCTAAGCTGCAAACCTTAATAGTCAAACCTCTTAAACATTGCTGCTTAACTGGTAGCTCCAGCTATAAAGAAATGACACCTTCCTTTTAAGGTAAGCACAAAGCAAAAGGGGAGGAGAAGCTCGACTGTGAAAGCACTTGATATTGACCCAGTCCTCTGTCTCTCCCCGTCCACCTGTTCTTTTCCTGACATGATCTCCCCAAGGTCTCGCTCTCCCTCTGACTCTCACAGTGGTATCGGTTTTCAACAACAACACTATTCATCCAAAGTGCTAAGACCAGTCAATCACCCCTGCCCCCTTCATCCTGCATGCTGCTGTCAGATTGTTACCAAGCTTTGCGATGTAAATCTCCACAGCAAATCGAGCAAATTAAAAGGAGCCCGACGTTATCTAACCTGTACGTTTTCATGTAAACCAAGTGTTTGCCTTCCTGTCTTTGCCTGTTGTCGATTGTGCGGACAATAGTTGGTGACAAGGTTCCAGCTGACATCAGGATCATCTCCATCAAGTCCACCACTCTGCGTGTGGACCAGTCCATTCTCACTGGTATGCATGTCATCAAAAATAGATGACAAAAGAAAAAAATGCTTTTAATGTCTTCACTGATCACTCTAACTCATTGTTTTGCTTCAGGAGAGTCTGTGAGCGTGATAAAGCACACTGAGGCTGTTCCGGACCCCCGAGCTGTGAACCAGGACAAGAAGAACATGCTGTTCTCTGTAAGTCTCTTCTTTATCCTCTCTAGAGATGTACACAGC
The DNA here is from genome assembly GCA_902982915.1 of Phalloptychus januarius. Classification (NCBI taxonomy): domain Eukaryota; kingdom Metazoa; phylum Chordata; class Actinopteri; order Cyprinodontiformes; family Poeciliidae; genus Phalloptychus; species Phalloptychus januarius. The sequence continues at coordinate 7,624,528 of CADWAE010000476.1, forward strand.
ATCCGCCACATTTCACAACCCCAGCTAGTTTTAAAAATCATTCAAATCAATGCCATCTTTTAGAAAACCCAACCATCTTTTGCCAGTAAGACGCCACTTTGTCACATACTAATGGGGCAACCATGAGGTCTCTGATTTTTCCCATTTTGAAGAATGGGCCCAAGCAATATGTGTCCCTCAAGGAAACAGGAAGTCACGTTGACAAATTCAAAGTTCACATTAAAGCAGAACATGAATTTTGTTACTAATTCACTTTATAGTAATTACTTGAGTGCCGACAATTATTGTATCAACTACTTCAGACAACTAAAAATAAAAACATAAAAGGAAAATCATTTCTTAATATAATATGTTTTGCCCTGTTATTTAAATGTACCCATGTTTTTCATTGTGGTATTTTGTTACTGCAATAAAACGGGAACTTTTAAGGCATATTTAGCTCACGTTTCAACAAATGTAGTTCGTATTTCTTTAAGATCTGATAATGTAGCTTTATATATTCTTTTTAGTTACACCCCCATGTTACACTCCTTACTATACCTAATAGCTACTGAAGAAGGTGACAATTGTTTGAAGTCAAAGTTAATACGTTTCCAGTCATAGATAGACTAATACTGACTCTTGATCACTCCATGTTCATTTAGTCTCAATTTTCACTTCTGTTCCCTAACTGCTATTTCTTGAAGATATTTTCCTGCCATTAATTCTGATTTTTAATAATTTTTCAGGAAAAACATTGTTACAGAAGTATATTTGTGCTGTTGTTGTTTTTGGCTCCTCCATTGAACACCAGGTTAAAAAACACCTAAAACTTCATGAAACTCTAAATGACCTGAAATAATCTGACAATTGCTAAGATAATGCAGCTTCTAAACTTTTCTGCAACTGCAGGGCACCAACATCGCTGCTGGGAAAGCCACTGGCATCGCAGTTGCCACTGGTGTCTCCACTGAGATCGGTAAGATTCGTGACCAGATGGCGGCCACCGAGCAGGAGAAGACGCCGCTGCAACAGAAACTGGACGAGTTTGGAGAGCAGCTGTCCAAGGTGGGTAAGACAGGCGAACATGATCTGATGTATCCTGCACTTATTGCTGGTCTGGCATGCCTGATACTCAGTCCTGAACGTCCAAATATCAATTTCAATATTATATCAAAATATAAAGCTTTGACTTAATCTTCATGCCGCATCCTTTGCTTCAGGTCATCTCCCTCATTTGTGTGGCTGTGTGGATAATCAACATTGGTCATTTCAATGACCCCGTCCATGGGGGATCCTGGATCCGTGGTGCCATCTACTATTTCAAAATTGCTGTGGCTTTGGCTGTGGCTGCCATTCCCGAAGGTAAACCCAAGAAATTAGCTTCAGTTTCACTGAGCCAGAGGGTTATGGCTCAGTGGACCATTTTCACTTAAATGAAAGAGAGCTGGGTTTTTTGGTGAGCTGCAGGATTTGCCTGATCTGCTTTTTTCAATGCCACCTCAAAGTAGTTCATAACTTTAATGTGCAAATACTTGCCCCCTTTAGTCTGCTATCCCTACAAAAAAATCAGTGCCTTCAGAAGTCACCAAGTTGGTAAAGAGAGATCTTCTAAAACTGCAAATAACCCAGAATACACCATCCCAGTTGGGAAACATGGTGGTAACTCCGGTATGTTGTGGTGATGTTTGTGTTCAACACGGATATGTCATTTGATGGGAAGGTGAATGGAGTTAAATCCATGTCCTTCCTGGGAGAAAACCTGGGACAACCTGAAACTAGGGCAGCAGACAGATCACTTTTCAACATAAAAACAACTATAAGCACATATCCAGTGCTTGATGTTGTTGTTAATACAATGGATGGCCTAGTTAAAGTCAAGAAGAATCTGTAATAAGACTTCAAAATCACTCACAAACCTAAAAGTTTAGCTATGAAGGCAGTCCAACAATGTCCATAGAGGAAGTGAGTGAAATGTATGTTCAAAAACCATGTTTTGCTTTCCTACAACTTCACAATTGTTAAAATGGCACTACAGTCAGTCATGTGGCTTTAAACTGAACAGAGACTTCTTAAACATCAGTTCTTTGTCTAAATGTTCCATCTGCCAATAAATCAGTTTTTAGTGCCTTATAGATTCTGTCCTCCCATCCCCATCACAGGACTGCCGGCTGTTATCACCACTTGTTTGGCGCTGGGAACGCGTCGTATGGCCAAGAAGAACGCCATCGTCAGAAGCCTTCCCTCTGTGGAGACTCTGGGCTGCACCTCGGTTATCTGCTCCGACAAGACAGGCACGCTCACAACCAACCAGATGTGCGTCACCAAGGTCAGTTCATGTCCACCAACATGGAGTTCTATTCTTGTTATTTTTAAATGTACAGGCTGGATTTTAAACCTCTTTCATTGCAGATGTTCGTCATTGATAAAGTTGAAGGTGACAGCGTTGCCTTTGGACAGTTTGAGATTTCAGGCTCAAAGTACACCCCTGAGGGAGAAGTGTAAGTGAAAGACTAAATGAGAGATTCATAATCTTGAACCACAGTTATATTTGTTACACTTTTCTCTCTAGGACAAAGAACAATGCACTTGTGAAATGCGGACAGTATGATGGATTGGTCGAGCTGGCAACCATCTGTGCCCTGTGCAATGACTCATCTCTGGACTACAACGAGGTCAGCAGAGCATTGACACCTACGAATACATTACACTGATGTTTACATGATGCAAGAAAAAGTGCAAATGTTTTGGTTCTGATTCCTTCCCTCGCTCCTCGGTGCAGTCCAAGGGCATTTATGAGAAAGTCGGCGAGGCCACAGAGACCGCCCTGTGCTGTTTGGTGGAGAAGATGAACGTGTTCAACACCGAAGTGCGAGGTCTGTCAAAAGTCGAGAGGGCAAATGCTTGCTGTTCGGTAAGTCCATAGCAGATCTCATGCAGCCTGCAGTAAGTTGAAACATTATCTATATTTTACAATAAGTAAAACAAACTCTAGAAAATGCCTCACAAAGAGATTCTTCATAGTTGCATTTTATGCATATGAAAGCCCTGGATTTTTATTTTGCTTGTTGATATTTTCAATAACATTTTGCGTTGTCTGCAGTGAGTACCTGCTTTGGTCATCAGTTTCAAACTCTCAATACAGCAAGGATTAGTCAGCAAAAATTTTGCTAAAAGTTAATTAATTTCCAATGAAATCCTTCTCAGCACCAAGATGCAAACACACAAAAGCAGTTGCTGAGCTACAGCGGATCTTTTTCATGGCCAGATAGCAGCTTGGCTAATTAAAACTGTCCTGATCTTTAATCTTTTAGAGGTAACCTTCATTTGTATTTCCATTTGTCTATCCACTTCCAATCAGGTCATCAAGCAGCTGATGAGGAAGGAATTCACCCTGGAGTTCTCCAGAGACAGAAAGTCCATGTCAGTGTACTGCTCACCTGCAAAATCCGCTAAAGCTCCTGTGGGGAACAAGATGTTCGTCAAAGTGAGTGATAGCACCTCTTTGAAACTGCGACACCTAAAATGAGAATTTGGATCTATAGAAATCAAAATATCTCAGTTTAAGTTTGGCAGGAGAAGAGCTGTTTTATGCTACAGATGTACTGAAAGACACTTGGATTGAGAACCATGCGTTTTAAAGACATGAAAATATTTGGACATTTCTTACACGAGAGTTTTAAGCTTGTTGGTGTAACGTAAATCTAAAGACTGTGTCTCTATGTCATCATCAGGGTGCTCCAGAAGGTGTGATTGATCGTTGTGCTTATGTTCGTGTGGGTACCAACCGCGTACCACTGACTGGCCCAGTCAAAGACCAGATCATGTCAGTCATCAAGGAATGGGGAACCGGACGCGATACCCTCCGCTGTTTGGCGCTCGCTACCTGCGACTCGCCTCTGAGGAAGGAAGAGATGAATCTAGAGGACTCCACCCAGTTTGCAAACTATGAGGTTGATCACCTTAACAAAACGGAACTACAGAAATATATCCGTCATTTCAGAATGCAGTGGATCATGTTTTTCGCCCTTTCCTTTCTCTAGACTGACTTGACCTTTGTTGGCTGTGTTGGCATGCTTGACCCTCCTCGCAAAGAGGTCATGAGCTCCATTGAGCTGTGCAGGGCTGCTGGCATCCGTGTCATCATGATCACTGGTCAGTCTGAGCAACAGACCGATTTGAGAAAAGACTTGAGCAAAGATTGGTAAGAGATGACAAAACTCTCATCACTGCTCATTCTCTTTCAGGTGACAATAAGGGTACCGCCGTGGCAATCTGCAGACGCATTGGCATCTTCACTGAGGAGGAGGATGTCACTGGTAAGGCCTTCACAGGCCGTGAGTTTGATGACCTCAGTCCGTACGATCAGAAGAAAGCAGTCCGAAAGGCTTGCTGCTTTGCCAGAGTGGAACCATCCCACAAGTCCAAGATTGTTGAGTTCCTGCAGGGCTTTGATGAGATTACAGCCATGGTGAGGAGAAATATGCTTCCCTTCTGATGCAGCACATGTGATTCCATCAGGTGAATCTGGCAAAGCTAACTCTTCCCCCTTCCTTCTCTTCACCAAGACCGGTGATGGAGTGAACGATGCTCCTGCCTTGAAGAAGGCAGAGATTGGCATCGCCATGGGCTCTGGCACTGCCGTTGCCAAGTCTGCCTCTGAAATGGTCCTGGCTGACGACAACTTCTCTTCTATTGTGTCTGCTGTTGAGGAGGGCAGAGCCATTTACAACAACATGAAGCAGTTTATCCGCTACCTCATCTCCTCCAATGTTGGCGAGGTCGTCTGGTGAGCACATCGTTTTTTTATTTTGAGTAATAATAATGTTAACTGCATCGGCAATGAGTAATCGAATGTGAGACTCTTACAAGATGTAGTTTAGTTGTATAAAATCTCTGGTCGTGATTTTGAACTCACACTCTAAAGACTGGACTGAATAAAAGTGGAAAGACTCCAAATTATTATGCAAATTGGATTTAAGTGTCATAAAGATTAAATTTTTTGTTGTGCTATTAAATTTATTGTGTCTCAGGGCTCTTTTAATCACTATAATTAATTTCAGAGGAAATCTACTGAAGAAGGATGTTCCACATTATTAAGCAGACCACAGGTTTCAAGCAAAATGCTGACAAGATTTTCTCTGATTAGACTCACTCTAGAGACTTAACTTTGACCTATACTCTAGAACTGACCGTTTAATTCTCCTTTTCCCCCCTTTCTCAGTATCTTCCTGACCGCTGCCTTGGGTCTGCCAGAGGCGCTGATCCCTGTTCAGCTTCTTTGGGTCAACCTGGTGACTGATGGTCTACCAGCCACTGCTCTGGGCTTCAATCCCCCTGACTTGGACATCATGGGCAAAGCCCCCCGATCTCCCAAAGAGCCTCTTATCTCAGGCTGGCTCTTCTTCAGATATCTGGCCATTGGAGGTAGATTGTTGAGCAAAGATCGCCTTATAGCCACTAAAATCAGTTAATTTCCTTGGTTAAACTAGTAAATAGCTTCTATTCAGACTCTCTTTCATTTAAAAAGGGTTTATATTTATATTATAATAGCTTTATTTTCTAATCTCAGTTTTGATGCTTGTTCTTCCAGGTTATGTTGGTGCAGCAACAGTGGCCGCAGCAGCTTGGTGGTTCCTGTACTGTGATGAAGGTCCAATGGTCACCTTCTACCAACTGGTAAGTAATAAAACCATCATTACACTAAATGAGTTCTTAAAGTACAAGCAGAGCTCTTCATTATTAGAACACTCGAACTTTGAAAGACTAACACTTATCTTAATCTTCCCGTCAGTCGCACTTCATGCAGTGCAGCGAGGAAAACGAGGACTTCGAGAGCATCCACTGTGAAGTATTTGAGTCTGCGCCGCCAATGACGATGGCTCTGTCTGTGCTGGTCACCATCGAGATGTGCAACGCTCTGAACAGGTGGATCCCTTTGGCGCACAATGACTTCTACAAGCTTTGCATGAAAACATACAAATCAGGTTGCACAAACTAGCAAAAGCCTATCAAATCAAACAGGAAGATGGTCTTTAGAAATTAACACAAAATGCGGCTTTTAATGTTTACTGCTGTCTTCACAGTTATTCAGCCCCTTCATGACAAGCATCGAATTATCAACTGCAAATGTGATTTATAGCCAGACATTATTTCTAGTCAGTAGTTGCACAATTGAATTGCAACTTTATGAATAATTTAGGTTTAGAGTGGTATTCAGATAAAGCTGTCTTTTTCAGTCTACTTCGAAAAAGGATTCGAAAAAGGATTTGAAGTAGAAAGAAAAATCATCTTTATCTGAGAATTACCCTAACCCTAAATTATTCATAAAGTCGCAATTCAATTGTGCAACTACTGCTGCAAATTAAAAAAAAAAGATTTTATAACTTGGGATTGAATGTCTAAGCTGATTAAAGATTTAACCTTAAAGTTTTCTTGATTTCTCTATGGAGTTTAAAGGAAGAGCTCACAATTAAATGTTAATAGTAATTTTGGCATTTTTGAAGAATGTTGAAAATCATGCATATTTATTTTTTGTCAACGTTGTTCATTTGTGTTGGTCTGAAGCATTGAGGTTTGTTCATTTGCCTCCTCCTAAAACCACCCAGCTTGTCGGAGAACCAGTCTCTGGTGCGGATGCCTCCCTGGAGCAACCTCTGGCTGATGGGCGCCATGAGCCTCTCCATGTCCCTCCACTTCATGATCATCTACGTCGACCCCCTGCCTGTAAGCCGCGTCCTCAGCTCAGCCGTAACACTAGGAAGACTCTTCTTTTTTTGTGCTCTGCCACAGCAAACTGAAATAGAGAAACGCCACCATCTGTCATCGTTGTGGAATTTGTGGGTCGACCACTGAGGTTTTTTTTCACGCTGCTGATCCACAGATGATCTTCAAGCTCACTCACCTGAATGTGGAGCAGTGGATGATGGTGCTGAAGCTTTCCTTCCCGGTCATCCTTCTTGACGAGCTTTTGAAGTTTGTGGCTCGAACGTATCTGGAAGGTGAGCTTGTTCAGCAGCTGCTGCTACAGTTTTATTTTATTCACTGTCTTATCAGGGTGCAGTGCTACCTGTTAACCTTAATCTCCCCTTTATTTATTCCAGTTTTAATGTCCTGCCACCTTCTTTGCTCTAATCCGTTTTCTCTGATGAATCTAATTTTTCTCTTCCTTTCCTGGATGCTCCACTTCCTCATTACTTCCTCATTCCTTTTTCTGACAATGCAGTCTAAACCCCGTCTCCCCTCCTCCACCCCCCTGTACCTAAACAAGGTATTCTCCTCCTGACTCAAAGCTGAGCGTTTTCCTTCTCCCAATCATCCACCTGTATCCTGAATGTTGATTGGATCTCTTGTAAAGCTTTTAAAAATCTACTAATCTTTCTAGATATCTGGTGTGTAGAGAATGAAGTTATCCTAGTAACCAACACTTTCTTCTTGATAAAAACCCCACTGACATGCACATGTAGCAAATTATGCATTTCTGACCTATTTTACAGTAATTAAGCTAATCCTGCAGGTTGTGAGTTTTGACAGAACATTTCTGGAGTTTGCTGGTTCAATCATTTCCCAAAGCTTTGCTTGCTTTGTTTTAATTTTCGCAAGCACTAACCATGAATCTTTACTTTTATATGGATTTTCCACTTTCGTCAGACAGAGTTTGGGCTCCTGATAATAAAACAAGAGGTTTCTTTTTCAACAGGTAGACTCACTTGAAGAGTGTGATAATGTGCCAAAAATCTGGGAACATGAACGTCTTCCTTTAAGAGGCATTTTGGTAACATATAAAAGAGCTACTTGAATAAGATTCAGGGAAGGAGGAAGATGATTATCTAGATCAGTAAGAGGGAAATTTCCAGGGAGGAAGGGATGGGTGGATGGACGAACAAATGGATAGAGGAATGGACATTTGGACAGAAGTGATGACATGTTCGGCTCTTAGTTTATTATCATCTGTAGCTTCACATTTCAGGTTGACTTTGGCAAATATGAACGTTTTGAGTGTTGATAAATCCTTTCACATTCATGGTTTTTATGAGAGGCCTTGTAGTTGCCTAATTTCATGTATTTGTTCTGTTTTGAAAGCAGACATCTTTACTTTTTATGTAAGATTTTAACCAAACTTCACATTTTTATTTAACGCGAACACAAATGAACAAAACACCGGCATCAAATCGACCGAACAGAATCACAACGGAGACGGGAAGAAACTCAGTAACCAAATGAACGCAGGTTGAGCTTTTGATCAGATTCTCTCAGAAGAAGATGGATCACCATGCATCTGAATCTAAAGAGATGCATGGATTAAGGACAAATGTTTATCTAGCTTTTAGATAATGAAAATATAAATATGTATCCATTCTTTATTTTCCTCTCCACATTTATCCAGACCTGGAAAATAAAATTGTCTTCCAAACGTCCTCGAACTGCGTAGGAAGCCCTGGGTGTTTGTTGGCTCTTAGGAAACACTTAGCAACAAACTAAGTCACATCAGCAACACGTTGTCTACTTGGTGCAGTGCATCTCATTTATGGAGCAAAGCTAATTACTAGACTGATATCGAGTCCCGTTTTTCTCAGCGCAGCATTCAGTCTAACCCAGAAAGAACAGTCTTTGTACTTTTAATGAATACATTTTTTTTGCTTTGTTGGCTCAGGAAAAGTTTAAAAGAAAGCGTGGCAGAGTGAGCATCTGAAGCAGAGGGAGCGCGACAACACAGAGGATGGAGAGATAAAAACAGCACAATGCTGCAAATGAATGAAAACTCGCCGAGTCACTTGATCTAAACATCAAGTGGTGTGAAATCAACAGGAGACACAAAAGGCATCTGAAAAAACACCAAGAAGCTGCAAACATATTGTGTTTTTTTTCTTTCTGTGTATGTTCCAAAAATAATATATAGTTATGGTATTTTAAAGCTATTCTGTTTATTTTATTCTTAAAGAATAAAGATGTGTACTGAGGATAACGGGATTTGTAACTCTTAATCTGTCTGCATGTACAGTCAAACTGCAAAGAGCTCTGAGCCGCAGAACTTTAATATACCTGTTTGATTGTGACCTTAATGCTTGAGAGACATAATGTGACAACTTGTTTTTCATCTTCAGTGTGTAATAAAACAAACAAACAAAAAGAAAGATGCGACACATTTATATTCCTCTACTAATACAACGCTTTCATTTTCTAATCTCAGTCGTACGTTTAAATTTTACGGGTTCTACGCCCAATAAATGACAACAAATAGATTATTAATTACATATAATAACAAAATACATTAAAAATCCTCTACTTTGCATTGCTTTATATCATCCTTATTGCACTGAGCTGCATATAGGTCCTTTTTCACTGAGGAATATTGCTTAAACATGTAGAGTCACTGCAGAGTCAAGTGTTGCGCAGATGAGTGTCAGTTTCATGAACAAATTACGTTCAGGTTGGCATTAGTGCTGTACAGGAAGGAATGTATTACCAGGAGTAAATATAATAAAAATGGTCCTCGACCAACTGTTTCATTTACTGAGAGTAAGCTAGTGGAAGCAGACGATGCCGCTTGTGAGAGGTTCCAGTGTCTTAATCTGAGAAAGGAAATCAGTGTTGCATTATCTGGCCTGTCAGTTCGGCACGTGGACTGTCTTGGTCCGGGCGATATGTTTGTCGTTGGTCTTTGGCTTCCTGATCTGTTTCTCCACTGATGCTCACGAGGCATCAGCCGGCTGAGACTCCACTTCACCGACGCTCTCCCCCAGGATCTCCTTGACCTGCTCCAGACTCTCCGCCTGCCGGATCAATTCCAGCTTCACCTGGAGAGTAGAGAGACACAGAGAGATGGAGGATGAGATATCAGCGGGGGACGTGTGAGGGCGGCGCCGACAGCTTACGCCTAATCGCTGGGCATCGTTTCGTACCGCACCTGAAGCGACTGGGAGAGCTCGACGAAGTCCCTCTGCACGGTCTGGCTGGTGTCCACCTGAGAGCGGAGACTGATCACTTGGCTTCGGAGCTCCAGACACTGCTGGTGAAGAACGGCCTGAGATCCAAAAAAATAGAGAAACGGAGTTTTACAAAACAAAACTTTTCAGGCGGATAATGACTAAACATGTAGCCATAAATATACAGCCTGGCTACAATTGTCTCAAACTCAGTTGTCTCAAACTGCAGAGCTGGGATCCCGATTCCAATATCTAGGTCATTAGCTGGACTCTCTAGAATTCGATTTCCTGCTGAGGGGGTAATTCAGACACTTAGATTAAGTGTGTTATCTAAAAGTTGCAGGACGTCAGTCCTCAGGGACAAAGTTTGAGACCCCATATTTAAATCAAAGCACATGCATCCATCAGAATGGCCTATTTAAAGTCCAAATCTAAATCCAATTTAGACTCTTTAGCAAGACTGGAGTCTGAGCTACTTCCCAAAAAGAAGAGAGGGACATTTTCGATACTTTTTGATTTGTATTTTAGAAACTAATATTCTAGAAAGTGCAGCTTTTTTCTCCTCTGATTCCCAGTTATAAACTATTTTGCATTAGTCTATCACATAGAATCCCAAAAAGAAATGCTAAAGTTTGTGGCCACAATGCAAAGAACAGCATAAACATTTTTGCATTATGTTGAATCTGATCGATTCAACTTTATCGAACAAAACATCTATGGGTTTTCACTTTCTTGTGACTAAATAGTTTGGTTTAGACAAACTGCATATAAATAAATTGAAAAACTTACAAATATAGTACACCACAACATCCATGTAGCACACATGGATGTTTGCATTGCTTTATATCATCCTTATTGCACTGAGCTGCATAGAGGTCCTTTGCTATTTGAGATAGCACACAGTACTATCTCAATAGCTGAAACTGCATCAAAATAAGAGTTTGTGATCAAGTTTTATTTACTTTATCATGAGTGAGGGCTTTGTTTGAGTTCTGCAAATGAGAGAGCGCCACCCGCAGGGCGTCCAGCTCACTGCGGCAGGAAAGCAGCTCAGCCTGCCGCTGGTCCTTCTGAGCCTGGATCTTCTCCGTCTCCGTCCTCAGAGTGGACAGCTGCACTGCGGAGACAATCGCAAGCGCAGCTCCGTAACTGTACAGCTATGAGACTTATTGCTGCACGGATAGTTAACCAAAGGCGTTTAAAATGAAACATTATCCTACGGGGGAGGTTAATTTGTGACCATGGTGATGATAAAGCATGATGTTCACTCACCCTCTAAGACATCTGATGACAGTCGTAATCAGCAGCAGCAACGAGGCATGAAGGGAGTGGAAGAAATTATTTCAGTGAAAGTTAGCAGGATAATCGCAGCTTAAGAAAAATAAACTGTCCACAGACCGTTCTCCTCCGTCCGACTGTCCAGCTGCTCCCTCAGATTAACTATCTCAATGCGAAGCCGCTCCTCACAGTGCGCCCCCTACAGGAATACAGTAAACTGTGAATTCACACAGGTGTTGCATAGAAATACAAATAAAATGCTGTTCTTTACTGGGCTGTCTCTCTAATCTTCCAGTTTCTTAGTCTTCATAATTTACTCTAATGTTGTGAATACATTTTGTTGCACTGCATTTTACCTAAAAGTTTCAAAGGACGGTGAATAAAAGCTGCAATTTTTTTAAAGCAGAAAAACAATTTTCTGTTCCTAAAAATCTCTAAGATAAAACTTTAGAGTTTCACAACTTTAATTTTATATACTGAAACATTCAGAAGTGTTGCTATTATCCTTATAAAAAATGGTTAAGTTGATTTAAAAAAAAAAACAATCGGGCAGCTCTTCTGAGTGAGGTGTTCAGTAAGACAGTGTTTGAAAATGGTGAGTTTACATGCTGCGCGCTCGAGAGGGACGACATGGAATCTAGTAAGCTCTCGTCGACATCTTCTCCCTTCAGCCTGGACAATTCACAACACATTTTCCGCTGAGACAGAGACAGTTCTGCCTGCACGGGAGAAAAGAGTTCAGGCATTTGGAATGCATTTTATTTTAATTCTGCATTCCTTCCCCATCCGGAAAAAAAAAAAAAAGAAAAGATCCCTTTCTGTCCAAGGAGAAAATAATGCAAATAATGAAAATGGATGGATGGATAATAATCAATAGTAATTTAGCAAAAATTTCATTAGATACATTTTCGGATCAGTGTAATTATACTGACCAGACGACTCTGCACAGCATTCTGTGATTGGCTGAAAGATTTCTGTAAATCCTGTAGGAGTGTCTCTGATGCCTGGACCTGAGACTGGAGCAGTGAGACCTGAATACCAACAAACAACTTTTATTCAAATCTGCACATTACTGGTAGGTGAAGCTGATTAACTCTGGAGACGCACTAATCAGGAAAACAGATTTTCACTGGTTGCTAAATTTCAACAATATGTAAAAGAAAAGCATAAATATGCCATACTTTGGAATCACACAAAAAATTAAGCAATTTTTACTTTATCATCTCTTATTTATGCATAAATCAGAATTCAAAAATAAGACGCTTTAAACAAACAGGAGCACAAAAACTATGATTTTTGCTGATCACACATCATATCATTGACCAATCAGAGCAGTGTGTCCCACCTGGTTGTGGGTTTGGTGTGTGTGTGTATCCAGCTCTCTCTCCAGCTCCTCCTTCTCCGCCTGCAGCCGGCTCACTTCCCCTCGCAGCTCTGACAGCTGCCAAACACACCACAGGTTTACTAAACCCTCTGACCTGCCACCGCCAAAAAGCCGAATGCTGCCGTCTCCGGACCTGCGCGTTCATGGCGTCCCAGTCGCTGTGCGTTATGAGGCGGTGTCCGGCTGGTGGCAGGTAGATGGCTTCGGGAACCAGCGTTCCTGTGGAAACCAGCGAATCTGTATCTTCCTGAGCGAGGAGCTTTCTGGGCAGAGACGGCGTGTCCAAGGAGAACGAGGACAGCGACGCCGAGTCGCAGTTCTGTAGTGAGAAATAACCCTCGGCCGAGGGTGGCGAGCCTTCTCCTTCTTCTGCCGCCGCCTCCAACTCTGCTGGTCGACTTCGCGTTCGGTCCGCCGGCGAAGCTGCTTCATCCTCTTTCGAGCTGTTGACAACCGATGCTGGAGAGTCATTAGTGGAGACGTCGGCGTCGCCCCGGCCCTTCCTGCTGCTGGTCTAATAGACAGAAAACAATCGATAAGATTCAGACTGAAATACTGAAAATATTCAACAAGACGCAGATGCAAACTGACCGCATTGTGTCCACCAGTTCTCCTCCAGTCCACAGGCTGGGACTGCAGCACTGCTATCCTGGCTTCATACTGAGCTGCAGTCTCTGAAAACAAGGTGTTCAGGATTAATTAGGGCTATTTTTTACTTAATCACTGCCCTGATGAACATTTAGTTTCTGCTGCTGAAAGCAGTAAAAGTTAAAACAAAGACCGTTGAGGCTAAATGAAGTGCAGCTTGGTCACCTGTCACTGCATGAAGCTCTGCTACTTTATATTAATGTTTCTAAACCAATCAAGTTCATAATTTATTAAAATCAGTCAGAGGGATGAAACCCTGAACAAGAAAAGCTCAGAAATTCTCCGGATTGGGAATAATGTCGAATAAACCAAAGATATATACTCTTAAATTAATGATTATGAATTCAAATCAGCAAAAGTTTATCGCTAAAAATCTAAAAATGTCAATTTTATTGATTATCTACTCACTAATGTTTATTAGAAAAAAACAAGTAAGCAAATGAAAAGCAGATAAATATGTACTAAACCCATTCTACTCTTAGAATAAATTAGAAGGCTTAGTTTAAATAAGGGATTAGTTTCAAAATATTAACTATTGAAAGAAGATTTATTGAGAATTATTTATTCTCTCAGAAGCCTGAAGAAAGCCTCATTTTGAGTTTTAATGTCTAGCTTTAATTTAAGATAGGAAAAACTAAACTAAAAGTGTGGACAATACAAATTAAAACATTTATCAAATCTAATTTCTGATCATCCAATCAGAAACAGGTTTGGGGTAATAAAAAATCTAATGCCCTATAAGGCAACTAATGAAAATAATTTTCTGTCATGCTTTTCTATAAAAAAAAAAAAACTTGTTTAGAGTAAGAAGGTCCAAAAATGCCAGAATGTTATGAGTTGCAGCTCATAACTTTAGCTGTGTAAACGTTTAGAGCATTATAACGACAGAGTGCTGCCACACACAGTTCCTGACCTCTGAGCGCCTCTTGCAGAGACTGTATCTCTTCATCACATTGTTTCTGCAGCTCGGCCAGTTCCTCCTGTTTGCTCAGCTCACAGATGGTTGCCACGCCCTGCCAGTGCTCTGCCTGGGCCCGGTACTCGGCTAGCTGGGCCTGCAGGCTCGCCACTGAAAACCACGCACAGCGTTAACATTTATTACACTTCCTACAGGAAATCCGACGGGCAGCAATGTCCACATTTATCGACACTCGTGGAAGAAATCTGGAAATGTATTAATCTGTTACCTTGGTTGCATAATTTCACACAGAAATTTGACATTTCAACAGATTATAGTCCACACTCCTGACCACTTGGAGGAGATGCGCAGACATTTTCTACTTCACGCACTGAGTACATGGTGGAGGTAACTAAATCAGTTAAAAATAATAATACTGACAGCTGACAGGGTGCAGATGAACCACTGGTGTGTGATGCTTGTGGGATCAGGAAACCCCCCATTCAGAGAGTTGCCTTCTGATCACAGATATTCCCCAATTTCAAAACTTTGAAGTGACGATTATAATTCCAGTATGACAGCAGAGTGTAGATTTATCTACTTAATGACTCTAATATTAATGTTTGGTTTATTTCTGAGCAAATAAAAACCAAATTTCAAAATAAAATATTTTTGGTGTTTTTATTTATACTCTGAGTACTTCCAATTTGACAATTTTGGCCACAGTGCACAGTGCTAATTTGATGACAAGTGCACCACTATCCCTGCAGAATCCATATTTCTTTCTAAATTCAGGTAGTTTATGTCAAAACTTGATTATGTAAGATTTATTAAATAAACCTAAACTCTAAATAACATTATTTTTAGAGTAAAATTTTACTTTTTAGACGAGAGAGTAAGATCACTATTTAAGAGAAATGTCTCCATAATTTGACCCGCAAACATGCAGATGAAGCTGGTGTCTTTTGGGAAGCCTAATACAGGATTACAAATCTAAACAACAGAAGACAAAAAGTGCAAGCAGGTTCAATATCTACCCAGCTATTTTCTATAAACATTACGACTTATTCATGAAATTAAAACAGGAAGCCAAACACTGACTGCAGTCACAGTTCTCTCCTTGAACTGCTGAATGGGCTTCAAATCCTCTCAAACCTGCACCTATACTTTCGCTTGTGCTGCTTTTATCACACTTTTTCATTCCACAACATTTTCCATCACAATGCTTGAATGCAGTATTCTCCAACAACCAGTTTCTTTAGCAATGACCTTTTTGTGGCTTCTCTCTGTGTGAAAAATTGCTTAGTGGACAGCAGTCAAGTCAGTTCTCTCTGTGAGCATAGGCCATACCATAACTATTTTCTCAGAAACAAAATGTTAACTTTTAATTAATTATAACCCAAATGATAAAAATTAGAATAACACTTGAAATACAAGATGTTCTTGTAGATGTAATCTTTCTGAACTGAACAGAAATTATAGTGGATAATATTGCCATTTCCTGAGATGCACCTGCATGTTACATCAAACATGATCCACACATTTTAATTCTATTTTTCATTCACAATTAGAAACAAGCACTTTAACTATTTGTAACAACAGATTTAAGGTGGACAACTTTGTACAAATGAAAAAATATAATCACTGTTTATCTTTTAACAAAACTACTAAAATAGAAACTGCAAAAGACTTTTATATTAATAGATATTTTAAACCACCTCAACAGCATTTGAGGAATTTTCACTTTACTTTATGATATGCAACAAGTCATCTTGACTTTCAAAATAGCACAGCTTGTAAAAGAAGATGTAAAAATAACCAAACTTTACACAGACAGGTTTTACATTCTAAAACTCCATTTAATGCATTAGTGACCATTCAAAAACATGCTATTATGGGCAGTTTCGCTTCCACTTCTCATTATTAGCTTTCGGAATCGCTTCTCTTTTTTGTCAGGTGTGAATAACTTGTTTAAAAACTAATATTTAATGTTACTTTGCGTCATAACTAACTCTTACAGATAGTAACAAACCAAGTATTTCAAAAAACTGTCTTCCAAAGAATCGATTTTGTTAGCTGAATGTGTTAGCTTCTGGCTAGCCGCTGCAGTTCATTTCAATGGTCAATCATGCTAACGGGCCGTTTATCTGTTAACGTAAGCAAGCTAAAGCTTTAACCCGACACTAGAAACAAGCCAATAACGTTAAAAAAAGAATTAAAACTCAAGCTTTAAATCTAATTGCACAGACTCGCAGCTGTTTGTAAAGCAGATTAGAGTTAAACCTGTTGCTTTTAGTACCTGTGTCTTCATTCTCCGAGCTCATCTTCTCACCAGACAACTCAATAAGAGGCAGGACATGGGCGAGATGAGGGGGGGAAAAAAAACAAAGAAAAACACGAGTATTAACAGTTCCTAAAGTCCGTTTCAGTCATTTTGTAGGAGGGCGAGGGTTTGGTGTGGAAAGCATTAGTTCAGGAAACAACTTTCCCCGGTGTGAGCCTGCGGAAAACACGTCAACCTCCTTCCTGTTCACAAAGTCCTGACCCTGGATGCCATTCAAGCAAACACTCAAACTCAGGAAGTGGGTTTTTTTCACTGCATCTGTGAGATATTAAATATGTAAGAGTTTTATTGCGGAAAATTACTGTTAAACACTATAAATTTTAATTGGAGAAAATTTTGTAACTGTATATTTTTAGCAGTTTCTTTAGAGTATGCAGACAAAATATGCAGTACAGAGTTGCTAAACATTTTTCAAATTAAAAGCATACATTTTAAGTCACACCCAATCCAATTTTTAAAATCATTAGTGAACTGATAAACCACTTCGCCTTGATTTATTTTTTGCCAGCCACACCCAGGGCCTGATTGGTGCCAGTCTTAAGATTCAAGAAGTCATATGAATAGAATTTGCCTGACAACACCAAGATCATGCTTTTGCAAATGACTTTATTTGCTAAATGGCAGAATAATAGGAGCTTTTTAGGACTTTATTAGTTCCTTACTTGAGTATCATTCAACAGGCCCTCTAGAATAGTTTGCTGATCTTCTGGCCCATTCCTCCGGTCAGAATTGCTTTAATTGAGTCACTTTTGTAGGCTGCTTCACTCACATTTTCAACCCAGTTAACCAATTTTCAAAGGTGCTGAGATCAGTGTGTTATGACTTTGTCATTAAACCCCTTTGCAACTAATTTGGAAATGTAGTTAGTGTCATCATCCAGTTTGAAAACTCACCTGCCTGTCTTTTAAATATTTCCACACAGCAGGAATAGTTTTCATGATGCGATTCATTTTGTGAAGCGCATCAGTCCCTCCTGCAGCAAAACACTCACACCCCATGCCAACAGACTTTTGCAAAGCAAAATATATATTCTGGATTTTTAGAAATTGTGAGACTAATTTTAATGGAAAGTTATAACTGATTTAATTTAGATAAATTATCCCCTAAAAAGTCTAATTTAATCTAGATTCAACTATATTTTTACAAACTAATTTTACCTCCAGAAACTTTCATTACCATTGAAAGGTGTTACATTTGAGTCTGTCATTTTATAAGGTGACCACATTCCTACAGCCTCTGAAAACAGTAACACCATCATGTTTTTGCAGGTGCTAAAAATGAAAACCCTTCTTAAAATAAAGGAGGAAACAAGATTACCTGCTTGTTTCACACCTGAATTAGTCAAGTCTAGACTTTCCAGTCCTCATTTATCTAGAATGTCTTACATTTTTTATCTCATTATCTTAGGAATTGGCTCCAGATGCACAAGCTTTTTCACCACTTTATGACAGAGCTGCATAAATCAAGAATAAAACTGGAGCATGACACACTGGGACCTCAGGTGGGTGGAGGAAAACCACAGAAATACTTCAAGGATGTTTCACTCCAAAAATGACTTGAGCCTGCTCGTGTGATTTTTCAATAAAATTCTCCATTTACTTAAAAAGTACCTTGTATGAAGGTTGGCAGCTTTATTCTTTACAGTATGTGGTATTTACCCTTTCTGGTCTGCTTTACTAAATCTTTAATCATTGTAACCCAACTTAAGTAAAGATAAATTGTAAAAGCCTTGAGGTGGTGTGTGTGAATACACATTTTCTCCCAGAACCTTCTTGATTGAACCGTTTTATTTAGTTATTTAAATCACGACAAGGTGGAGAGAACATTAAAAAGTTGAAATGCAATCCTACGCAATTTCATGACTGCTGGCAAACAGTCAGAACTGCACAATTTTTAATTGATTACTCTACTTACTAAACCACAGATATTTTTAGGGATAATACAAATATGTGACATCTTGATGAAAAAATATTGTATAAAATTCTGGGTAACACGCTCAAAGTTGAAACTGTTTACAAAGTCACTGAATTCAGTGCTGTATGTTGCTATAAATGGCTTCGACATGTTTGTGTTACAGAGTGGTTCACACCTGAATTACCTGGAAAGGGACAGACGCACAGGAGTCAAACAGAGAAGTGCTCAGAAGAAATAAGATCAGTAACAAGTTCATGTCATGTGCAGGTAGAATAGCGTAAAAAGTTCATGTAACAGGCTGCAACCAGGTCAAAGCCCAAGATCCTAAAGGGGTTTTCTGTTGAATGTCACATATTTTTGGAATAAAAAGAAAGACGCGTATTTGTGCTGGTGTGGAATCTTGGCAAGTTGGTCCCAAGTCATTACAAGGAACTTTTTTTTTCTTTACAAACCCAGGTCATGATCACTAACCCTCTGGCGCAGATATTCCTCGTAGAGATTTTTCTAGAGGGAGGAAACAAAACGTTAAAACCCAAACCCGTCATTCCCCGCCGTGACCAGGTCAGAGTGGATCAAGGTACCTTTTTGTTCTTAACCACCTCCTGAATGTATTCAAGCTTCTCCTGAAGCTGCCGTTTCTGTTTGCCCGACAGAGTCGACCGAGTTCTGCAGACAGTCAAGAAAAAAAGACCCCAATAGTTCAGTTCCTTCCACTTTAAAAATTTAATTCTTAATTGTATTGGTTTATCACATAAAATAAAAATCTGTTGTTTGACTTGATGCGTTTCCAATTTGGCTCTTATTTGAATTTTTTCATTTTACAATAACCAAACTTGGCACAAAAGGTTATACTAGCAAGAAAAAAAAACAACCACAGCATACTTGCATATGTCTTGGGAAAAGAAGAAAGAAAGAACAAACACTCAACAGTGACCGAGTTCTATTTGATCAAACTGAAGGCACAGATGGTTCTGATGCCTCCTACCTGAAGGCAAAGCGAGCAACGATGAGCAGGAAGAAGGAGAGAAGGACCAGTCCACTGCAGCAATAAAGCCGCTGTTCCCCAGATAGGGAGTCAAATATTTTCACTACTGGAGCCTGTGCAACACAAAGAAGCCACAAATTTTAGCCACACTTTAAAAACAGCACCAAAGTGGTTGATTTTGCACCTGATGGACGCTCACCAGATACAGCGAGAGAGCCTCTCTGCCCTGTTGGCCCATAGCCATGTCCAGCAGCTCTTCGGACAACGTCCCCAGCAGCAGAAAGGCCAGCAGAGCCAGTGGGATGCAGAAACCCAGCAGGGACAGGAAGCAGCTCTGGCAGCGGGCGCGTCTGTTATCCAAACTGTTCTGCCTGTGGATCAAATGATCAGGGTTACACTCTGAAAGCATCACTGATCCCTAAAACATTTCCACAAATGTTCACCGTTTTCCAAACTCAAATTTCCCAAACTTCTGAGTCAAAAACAATCTTTAGTGCACACATTTGCTGTATGAATATTAAGTTTATTAATGATTTAAAAAAGGCAAATTCCATTGCTTTTGTTGAACTCTCAAAAATGTTAGAAACCTGCTAAAAATCTGTATGTTATTAGACTCAAAACTAAATAAAAAGGTAACGAGATAAGTGGACCATCAAGCTGTTGTCAGAAAAAAAAATAGGATCATAGAAATAAGTTGTGAAGTATGTTTTTCACCTGTCATTGATGAGTTTATTCGTGATGGCGTCGCTGATGAGCTCACAGTCCTTCTCCAGGGAGTTGAGGGTGTTTTGGACCGTCTGGTTGATTGTTTTCTCGATGGCACGACAGACCTCCTCGATCTGGTTCACACAGCGACTGGGCTGAAAACAGAGGCGGAGAAATGATCAATAAAACAAGTATTTAATAATTTTATATGCACATGTTTAATGTCAGAAATCAGACCTACCTTGTTGGGATTGGGAATGTAAATGGTGGGCATGTCGAAGCCACATTTGTTGAGTCCTGGTCTTTTGCAGAGCTCCTGAACAATCTGCATCATTACTCTCTAACATAATTACAAAAAAAAGTATTAGTCAATCTGGAAGTGGTTTCCATCAAATATTGTCAACAAAGTCATCTATGCTTTCAGCCGATGACTCATTCCCAGGCTTAAACACAAATACTTTCTCCAAAAAATGACAGTCAGAGTCTGAAATCTGAAAGTTCAGAAACCCAATCCAAAAACTTTTCATATACCCTTTTTTCTTTAATATCTTTAGCTTTTGAATTTGTCATGCGGAAAGACTCAAGTAATGTTCACAAGCACTCTCCATGCAATCCGAGTAACCCTGAACTATTTTTAAAAAAATGGTGGATCACACATTTGTTTCAACATGTTCAAAGCTGAAAGAGAAAAAATGTGGAAAAAGCCTCATATGAATATTTTTGCAAAAACACAAAACTTTCCTCCACACCAATGCAGAAGAGCACCTGGACAGATGTGTAGCTGAGTTTACCTGTCTGTCTGACTCTCCCCCAGCTTCATCCGCCTTGCTCAGATAAAAGTGTAGTCGGTCGCCATGTTTTTCATTCAGGGACTCCACTATGTTGAGGGTGCGCTTGCACAGAGCCTGACCCATGGGGTCAAAGAAAACCAGGATAAGGTCACAAAGCTCCCCTGAAAGTAACAATAAAAAAAACACATTATTTTTCATAGAAGACAGAATATCTAGCCAAAAAAAAAAAGAAAGGTTGCATGTGAATATATGATCAAGAGTAAATAAAATGTAATGAAACAATTGCATATTAGAATACATCATTATATAGAAACAGAAGTTGGTACTTTGTAAGAGCTAGAGCAGAAAACTGGAGGTGTTCCTCTTTTTCTTTGAGGCAATAAACGGTTTTGTTTACAAAAGAAGCAGTGAGAACAAAGCTTCAGAAGAACCTGTGCTACTCATATTGAGCTGAACATGTGAAGTAAAAATGTTGATAATTCAGTATTGCTTAGTAAATAAAATGAAGGCTTATCTGAAAAAGAAATGTGAAAAACCTAAAAATATTTTGATTAGCTCAAATGTTTTAAAAATCATTTTTAATATACAAATAACTAGTTCTATCCATAACAATCCCCATCCATAACATAATACTGTAAGCAGGTTTAACTTATTAAAATTTAACACCACGAAGGAAGCTTACATTTGTAATCCACGACTTTCTGTTTCCCAAAAATATAAATGTATCTCACAAACACAACTGACTCTTAAGGTTATTAATAAATAGGTTCCTCCAGCCATTTCTCATTGTTACTATTAATTAAAATGTTTTCTTTCACACAAACACACTTATTTATAATTTCACTTTTTCTGTAATATTGCTTAGATGTGTTTGCTACTAAAGATGTGCACATTTGGGAAAAAGCTTCTACATTTGTTAAAAGCATTAACTGTCAATTTCTGCTGAGATTTAAACAACTGAGAAGGGCACTTGACCATGGAGATCTAAGTCCAAATGATTGGAAGCATTTTTGTGTGAACCCACCCAGCCAGAGGATCACCTCATCCACATCAAAGGGATATTTCATATCTCCGTCCACCAAGCCTGGAGAATCCACAAACGTCACCAGGCTGAACCGCTTCTGTCGCGATGTGCAGATCTCTGTGTTCAGATACTCTGAAACACCTTGAAGAGAATTTCAAAGGTTGGACAACCATTTAAAAAATAGCACAGTAATGGAAAAACGAGGTTGGATATATATATATAAATAAAATGCAAGCAACTTCTCTTGAGACAAGCAGCCAGCACATTTTTTGATGCGACAAATCAAAATGCTCACCTTTAAACTCTTGCAGAGGCTTGAAATGTGGATATAGATGAAGGGTAGCATTTCCCTAAAGATGGAAACAAAACCACATTTTTGTCACTGCTACTGCATTGGTCTACTAATAACGAACAGAGGGTAGAAAAAAGAATGTGCATGTTAATGCCTTGACCTGTTCCACAAAGATAATCTGCTGCTGTTGCGCTCACCGTGAGAGTCTCCCTTTTGCGACCGCTTGTAATAAAGCTGAAGCCCTGCGTCTCAATAGCCACCCCAGTGCGCTGGATGTGTTCCTCCACATACCTGGAAACAGCAAATACATGCAAGTGAAAATGTGGGGCAACTTAAAATGGATCACAGGAGGCGAGGCGTGTTGAACTATTCCACACTTTGTCACATTACAACAACAAACGTCAGGGCGTTTAATTAGGATCTAA
Source organism: Phalloptychus januarius (assembly GCA_902982915.1). Classification (NCBI taxonomy): domain Eukaryota; kingdom Metazoa; phylum Chordata; class Actinopteri; order Cyprinodontiformes; family Poeciliidae; genus Phalloptychus; species Phalloptychus januarius. Next base: position 7,647,121 of record CADWAE010000476.1, read on the forward strand.
TATGAAAAACCTAAACCAATTTCCACACTTCACACAGATTCTTAATGGACTTTGATTGGGCCATCTTAACATATGAAAAAGCTTTGATTTCTTATGTTGTTTCTTCTTATATTCTTATATGCAGTGCGTGACTATAGACCTCTATGACTCTTGGGGGGGTGGGGAGGGGTTGTTTGTTTGTTTTTTAATGTAGCAAACCAAGTGTATAAGCCATACTTGTTTTGTTTTTTTACAAAGTAACCCTTTACTTGTCTACTTTGTTCTTTTGACTTAAAGCTGTTTGTTCACCAGTTTTATCTTGCAAACATTTTAAATTACACACAGATGGTCTCCATTCACTTCACTCAGGTGATTTCAGGAGATCTTTGATTGAGCTGGATTTAATTTAGTGGCATCAGAGTAAAGGGGCTCAATACAAAGGCAGGTCACACTTTTACAGTCTTTATAGTTGAAACCTTCAAAATTATGTTATACTTTGTGTTAAACATACACAATTCCAGTAAAACATACTGACGTTTGTAGAGGTCAAAGTGGACACCCATATTTACCAGTTGATGAAAGAGCTTTTCCCGGCTGAGTGGTTGCCCATCAACATCACTGTGATTTTTTTCCTGGGTGGAAGGAGCTTCACACCAACAGATTCCGCCACTGGAATTAACCCTGTGGAAAATACAAAAACACAGGCAAAACTACAATTAGGGTTTGTTTTATAGCTGGTTTCAGTATAAAAAAATAAAGAAGAGAGAATGTCTTCTCGTCCACCGGGTTAAGCTTGAACCCTAAGGGATGAAACTAAGGCTGTGATGCACTTGCATTAAAAAACGCAGTTGTCCAACAATTTTATTTATTCAGGTTAAAAACAGAGGTGGCTAACTTGATTAGCATCAACCATTCCAAGTGCAACGTCAGCCAAAATCACAAAATCCTTATTAGCAAGTAGCTAACTCTTAGCTCCAGTCGAAATACTCCAGCGCGTTACCGGGGTAACAACAAACTTTATCTCAAACGCTGTTTTTAAAAAAGGGCAGCTGCTTTACAACCCAGGTATTAATAAAGTGATGCGACCCACCGCTGTCCGCCTCGGTGTACAGCTGATGAATATCCCGCAAGATGCGCTCATCACAAGACACTCCGCCAGCCATGAAGTCCGCGTTAGCCGCACTTCGGCCTTTGACTTTTGCCGACATAACTGCACAGTGATGAGGTCAAAGAGTTGCAAAGGACCGTTAGAGCTTTTACAAGTCCAGAACTAGCAATGAGAGAACAACCTGCTCTCCGATTTGAATCACCCCGGTCCACTAAAAACCGGTGATGAGACGTTTGTCCGCCACGTCGTCAGCTTTGGGCGTCGTTTGCCTCAAAGACCTATGGGAAATGTAGTTTCCCTCTCAGTTGACTCGCAACACCTAACCGAACTGCTAACTTGAGTCTCTAGAGTCTGTTAATGTGAAGCTTTTTTTTTTTATTAAAATAAATCAAATTATGATTTTAACATTTTTTCTAATCAAAGATGACAGACAACGTCGTTTTGTTTATTTTCCTTTTAATTCTGTCTAAATATTTTTGTAAAATGAAAAAAAAAAGTTCCTGACAAATGTTATACAGTTTGAACTTTTTCACATTTTTCATGCCACAAACACAAACCTTAAGATATATCTTTGGCATTGGGTCGGACAAACAACACAATATGTACATGTAGCCATACTTTTAGGTATTATGGGTGACTTGGTAAGAAGCAAGTCAATGTCTCAAGAATGTCAGAAGAGATCTTATTCAGTTTACTCGCATAAAAAGCACATGAAGAAAGGCACTTTGGCCAAATGAGACTGAACCATTTGGCCTATGTGTGGCAGAGACCAAACGCTCCACAACATGCTGAACAGGAGCATCTCTGTAATGAAACATGGTGGTGACAGCATCATGATGTGGGGCTACTGTTCAGTAGACACATGGAAGCTGGCAAGAGTTGTAAAAATAGAGTAAAACATTAAAATATTTTAGAGTCTGACTATTTTAGAGTCTAACTAAACCATCACATTTAACATTTTATTATCAAGAATCAGCGGTTTTATTTTGCACAATTACTACTCATGCATCACCCATACAAACAATGTATTACATTTAGAAGCACAACTTATGACTGTCACAGCGCTCTGGGGTTCTGAGCCTTAAGCAGCTGCTCGGTTTGTTTATTCTCGGGGCCAGCACTGCCAATAGAATAAACCTCCAATGATCATTGGACATTAAACATTAAAGTGTCTAAGGCAGCCCTGACCAGAATCAGATGAAAGATTGGTCATTGTCTCTTTTCCTTCAACAGCAAATGCCATTAGTGCTTGAGTGGTTTATAGATAAAAATCCTCTCTCTCTCTTTCTCTCTGTCTGTCTGCAAGTAGTGAAAAAGCACCTAAACGAGTGGGAAAAAAAGCTTCCTTTTCTGGTCAAACATCAGACTTTGTTCTGTTCACTTATTTGTAGAGAACTCTGACCTGGACATCACTTGAATATTGAACGACAGGCAAATGTTTGCGGTGTGGGTAGTAATGAGGGTAAAAAAAAGGCGTATTGGATTTGTGGCGCCAACTAGGACTGGCTCTTATTTAATTAGTGATTTCTTGTAAGAGGCCACAGCTGAAGCCCCATTGCAGCTGAATTCTTCTGCTCTTCCTGAAACGCCTACTGACCAGCTGTAATCACCATGGTGCACACACTGGATTTCTTTTAAACAACAGAGTTTGGAAACACAGGCTGTCAACTGAGAAACGGTCTTGGATGTACATGGACATTCTGCAGTCTTCTAGCTTCAGTCACGAAGTGGTCCAATCAAAGCCCAGCCCTAAGTTCAATTGAAAATCTGCTGTTTACAGATGCTTTCTCCAATTTTTAAGATGGGTATTATTGAAGTGTAATAATCTGAGCTCATTAAATAAATTATATTTACGAAATAAATAGCAAGGTAAATATACCCTAGTGAACTTAATTTGATGAAAATAGTATATAAATCTGGTGCTGCAACAGATTGGATGCTTTACTTCAATTTGTTCTTACAACAAATAATAAACCTTTGACAGCAGATATTAACCAACTGATAAAATCCCTGCATTTAAGCCAAACCATATAATACGTACCTTTCGACAACTGAGAAAGCTAATAGTATATCCTCTAAAAGACTATTTTAATTGTCTAAACATGAAATAAGCCAGTTTCAGTCACAGGAATGTGTTTTTTTGTACAAAAATAGTTACAATAAGTAATTTAAGAGGTAGTATTGAAGTTTTTAGAGTCTAAATGTTTGATAGTTGTGTGAGACATTTTGAGATCCTGCAGAAATGCACACCACACTTGTCAGATTTTTGTGTATTTAAATACTAAACCATGTTTCCTGGAAGAGCCCAAATGGTGAGTATATTTACGTAAGGCGCAATGCAGAACTTTTGAGGGGATTCAAATAAATAACGCAACATGCAAGGTCAAACTTTAAATCCCTCGAGGAGCCGTTTCATAAATGAATCGAAAAAGCATTAAAATCTCTATAGCTTTATCATAGATGTACATAAATTTAGACATAGATTTTACTTAAGCTAAGGTTACAACACTTCTTTTTTCTTGATTTATTTTTTTGTTTGTTTCTTTTGCTTTATTATGCTAACTGGTTAAATTCAGTTCAGAACATTCCCATTAAGGGTCATGCATGCTGAATGGATGAGAGGTCTTCAGGCTCTGCTTTGCCTCATGGCAACGTCAGAGCAGCCTTTTGTCTCCTGATTACCAGTGGGCCTTCCGCTCTCTGGCAACCAGCTCCAAGAAGTGGGAGTGGCTCGCATAGAGGCTGAAGGACGAGTCCACGTCCACCCACTGGACATGTCCTGCGTCATCGCCAGCCTGCAGAGGCAGCTCGCTCACACTGTTGCCTGCAATCACAGGAATATTTAGAGGTCGAGTGTGCACCTGTGTTGATAGGAGGATTTCAGGAAAAATGCAGAAGAAAGATACCCGCTTCATCGTGAAAGTTGACGGCGACCGTCTCTATCCAGGCATTGTCGGTGTTTCTCGGATCATCTACATATCCTTTGTAGACCTGAATGGAGACAGGTTTCTCCAATATTGTTTGAGTACTTCCTCATATCCGTATTTGGTAATTGGATCTTGCACATATTCAGAGCCCTTGAACTTTTTCACATTTTATGTTAAACCCACAATTTCCATTGGATTGTGTGGCGCAGGCAAAAACAAAGCAGGATGTTTTTTTAGTTCTGGACTAGTTCTTGCTATTCTGTCATCTAAACTATTCTATTGCAGGTTTTCCTCTGGCTTCCTTCCTACAATGTGATGACAAACCGTCACATTTTACTCACCTGAAACCCTGCAGACCCAAAGAGATTTTGGATGCGTTTCTGGATGTCTTCCTTCTCCGACTGCTTTACCGAAAGCGAGTTCAGGGCTTCTTCCGAGAACTCTCGTTGTAACGTGAGGGAAACCTGTTCCCCTGGGTCCACCATCCCCTGTCAAAACCAGGACGTGCAGACAGATACATTCTCAGAAAGAAAAAGGACAAGAAAAAAAATGGCTTCAAAACTTAATTTTCCTAATTTTAGTCAGAGAATAAACAAGCATGAGTCAGGTGTGCCATAAAAATGTGAAAGTTGCTGAATATTATTGGTCATTTAAATTTAAATTGTCAGAGTTGGAGATTTAGTGATGCCACAGTTTTTCTATTGAACCCATTTTTCAAACATCTGAAAGGAAACGGATCACATGCATGACTTTTATTTATCTTTTTATTCCCATAACACCAGTTTTAACCTTGTGGGCTCTATTTGAAACTTTTCAAGGAAACAGGAAACGGAGAGTGACAAAAAGTGAACAGCTTTTTGTCCAAGATGCTCTGCGGGGATGAGTCATTTTAAAGTATGCAGGTGACTCAGTCATTATTAGCCTGCTTAACGATGAAGAAACGGGTGGAAGACTTCGTTCAGTGGAGTGATGAATCCTACTTACCAATGAAGGTCTCTGAGGACATGATCACTGATTTTCAGAAAACACATTCAGGCACAGGAAACGACTATTATAAAGGACCAGAATGTGGAAGCTGTTGACGCCTACAAATATCTGGTCATGGTTATTGACAGTAAACTAACCCAAACTGTGAGGCTGCATATGAGAAAGGGAGCTCAGGACCTCTCTTCATTCCATCTTGACAAAACCCTGTTCGTTCTATTTTTAATCAAGCCTTTATTGGATTGGCTCCATCTTTCCGCTCCATGTCCTGGTTTGGTATTTTAACTCTTAAAAAGAAGAACTGCCTAAACCAAACAGTAAAATGGTAAGTAAGTAGAAGGATGAGACGCAGCTACACCCAGATTCCTTCTACTTCAGGCAGGTGAGGAGGTTATCCACATCCATCTAGGAAAATAACCTACCCCTGGAATAGCCCACTCCCCACAGTCTCTCCTCTTGATGGACACAAACTGCAGGATGGGATTTTTGGAGGCTGAGTGATGAATCTTTGCTCCTCTGGCATCTACCTTCCATCTGCCACACAAAGTAATGCTTGAGGTCATCAGAGAGTTAAAAGAATAAAATCATCTACAGAGACGGTCAGACGTTTACATGCACTAGTCGGGAGCATATGTTTAGTAATCATTTCGAGCTTTTAATTTGAATCCTTTCTTCAGGTTGGACTAATAATACATGTCTGAAAAATAGAAACTGGTCCCACAGATTTTCTCAATGGTTTTAGTCGAGGCCACTCCAGATGTTTAGTGCTTTATCCATGTCAAATGCAGTTTTAATGTGTGTTTGGGATTATTTTCACATATGAATACCAGATATATCCAAGTTTTAACCATCTTAGTTGTTGATCTGATGTAAACCTCAAAAACATTTGGAGGTAGTCCTTGATCTTCATTATCCTGGAAACTTTGTATGCAATGCAGCAGTGCCAGTGAGAGCAAAAGAAACCGTCAGCAAAATGCTGCCACCACCAGGCTTGGAAGGTACATAGGAAGGTTTAAAAGCCTCACTTTGACTCATAAAAATTCTTCTTATACGTGTGTATGTCCATCTCAAAAGCTGTAAATTTTCAGGTGTCCATTTTGGAGCTGAGGCTTATTCCTGGTAGCTCCTGGGTTGCTCTTTAATATTATAACTAAATAGCCTTCGACCAAAGTGGACATTTTTTGATCGAACGGTTGGAACTGGATTCAATCTGGTCTTCTGACTGACGCCAAACACACATCAAAAAGGGTTTTAGGAAAGATAAACAGACTCACATTAAGCACTCTTAATGGGCCTGCCCTCAACCGTCACAAATGCATGCTTAAAAGCCAGGTCTCCATCCGGAAACCAATCAATTTAAGTTATTTCCACCATTTCCGAAATGAATGGCAGTTAAAGATACAACCGGCATTCTGCCAGAAGCTTTGTACAACTTGCTAAATATAATAATCTTTTAGATCTAAATTAATATGGCTTTCATGCAAAAGATGGCTGGATGGAAACGTCTGACCAACACTGAACGACCAATTAGTTGATAGTGAGACTTCTCTCTTTTAAAAACAGAAAGATAATCAAAATGCTCATTTATACCTAAATAGACGTTACCTTGTGACTACAGGGTCGGCAGCATGATTGGGTCCCCATCGTCCAAGCAAACCTCGCCCAGTCAAACCAGTGCGTCCACGAGGATTTCTAGATCAGATACAATCAGTATTGGAAACTGGGATTTCTGGTTTAAACACAAAATGTCTTCAGTAAAGAGCACAAAGTTGATTATCTGACCTACACACTTAGGAACAAGCATCCACAGAAAGTCCTCACCCAAATGTCACTGTGCATTAACATTAAAGAGTCTGCCTTTTACTTTCTGTTGTTGTATTGTTTTGTTTTTTCAGTTCTGTCTTGAAAGAACCAGCTGCACACACTTTTATTAATCCGATTTCAGGGAAATGTTGCAAATTACTGTTTAACTTACAATGGCATCCCATGTTCCACTTTGTATTTTCCCTCAAAGCTCGACCTGTCCACAGGACCATCAACAGCATTGAACTTTGGAGAGAAGGAACTGCAGGACAAGCAAACAGTACACAGAAATTATACAGAAATCTTGGAAAAGGTATTCACACACCAAACTTTTTCACCTTTTCTCACATAACAGCCACAAACTGCAATGCATTTATTTGGTGTTCATGTGATAGACCAACACAAAGTAGCTTGTGACTGGAAAACAAAAAAATAAACATATTTTCAAAAGTATAAAATAAAACTCACATTTCTATTCTGTTAAAGCAGCTGTATAGTCATGTGTAAGAAATGCCAGGGTCCAGATGGAAATGCAGTTCAGAATCTCCACTAAGACTTGAAAAATCAACGTTCACAGACGCAAGTCATCTAATCTGACTGAACCCGAGCTATTTTAGAAAGAAGAAAAATCTAAACATCTGTCTCTGACAGAAACACGCATTTGAAACATTTGCAGCTTTAACTGCAAAAGAAATGTGACTCTACTGGACATTTTGTTGGGGGAACTGAGTACAAATGAATGACCTACTTTTTAGTTTCATATTTTCAAAACATAAAAGTTGAAAACCATGTATTGTTTTGCTGTGGATCTTGAGGGTCTGATGTGATGACGTACAAACAGGGAATACTTTTGCAAATATAAGAAAGCAAAGAAGTGAAATGTACACTGTGTGATCAAATCAAATTATCCAGATGTTAGATTTATTTAAAAAGCAAGCATTGCTCACCCAATATCAGGATCAGCCCAGACTGGCTTCTTTAAAACAACTGGAGCAGTGTGATTGACTGGGCAATACTGGGGCCATTTCTCATTCCAGTCCACCTTGTCGTCAGGTACAGTGAAGCGCTTGATGTTGGACTCTGGATACTGTGGACATCTGGATTTTACATGAGGGGTTGCTGGGGAGGACATGGTCCCGATACTGCAGGTGTAATAGTCTCCACCAGGTTTAATACTGTTTCTGTTAAGATGATGGGATGAGCAAAGAACCGCAGGTCTGAAGAGGGCAACAAAAAAGCCACAGGTCACACGCCTACTTTAAGTTCTGGTTTATTGGCTGAAAGTAGGATAATTAGTTTCTATTTAGTATGAAACCGAAAACATAAAGCTGCTCATACCTTGCTCCGGGGGTGGAGGCAGACAACGGGAGTCCAAATAGAGTGATCGCCAAACGAATAGCACTTGTCCAGTGTCGTCTCGACCGCGAGAAAAGCATTCCTTGAACGTGATGAGTAAATTATCTAAACAACCCACCTTATTCCGTAAGCAGGAAGTGCGCCCCTTTGCGTTATGACGTAGGCAAGGACGTGAAGCTGGACGCGCCTTTACAAAAACAAATGTTTTTCACAGTGTTAGTCGGGAAAACTAGACTCTACAATAAAAATATTTTTTATATAATTGAAAATGTTTAGCATTACGACATATTTACTATATCCTACATGAGAAAAATGAAATGTTATCTGACATGGAATAAAATGGCTCCTGGACCAGCAAAGGAGACCAAGACCATCACTTTGCTACCACCATGTTTCATGTGGCTGTCAATAGAAAGGGTAAAGATATACGTGTCCCAAAGCGTCCTTTTAGAATGTTAACTTGGTTACCTACCATACAATACCTAACATAAAGTTATTTCTATTAAAATAACTGATATCTGAAAAACAAAATTAAAACAGAGTTCACTTTTGTTTTGTTTCTGGCGTAACAATGTTACTTAATTAATTAAAAAAATTATAACTGAAGTGAACTAAAGGTAGTTGTTTGGTACTTTTCAATCAGTGTGCTTTGCAAAGCACACTAGTTGAATTTCTGATTTTGTTTCTGCGTTTCACGCCCTTATAATGCAACACTGTAAACGGTACAAATTACTAAAGGATTAAAGTAATTTGTAAGGGCTTGTTATATAATGGAGACCCTGTATAGGTTAGGCTTTTAAGTCAAACATTCCCTTTCCAATATGGCGGAGGCACTGACGTATCGCTTCTACTCGCCTACACACCTACTGCTTGCTGGTGGCGCTCGCTCTATTGCGCTTGTTCTGGTTTGTTGCTTTGTTTAGTTGTACGACTGATCCTGCCCCGCCCAAACAATGCAGCCCTGTAAATATATCCAGCGCACCTGTACGATGCCGTAGTTTTGCACGCGCATTTACGCTTAGTGCTAAGAACTAACCGCGCTCGCGCACCAAATCCATTTACGTTGTTGGTTGTAAAAGAGGAGCACTACATCGCCCTCTCTGCTCCATTCCCTCGGTTCAGCAGAACCATCCGCCGGAGCTAAGTAACGGAAAGCTGGAAAACCCTACTGAAGGCAGCGGCATTTTTTTCGGAAGGAAACACCCTCAGAGAGCGCAAGCGGTTTGTAGAGAAGAATGGCGGATTCATGCAGCGATATGCCTGCCAAGGCCGAGAACTCGGAGTGCGCTGAAATAGTTGTTGATACAACTGAGCCGTCGAAAGCGATTAGTACTGGTACTGGTCTCGGCTCTGGCTCTGGTCCTTGCGAGAGCTCTGACCCTGCCTCTGGCTCAGACATTGGCTCTGACTCCCGTGCTGGACTCGACCCGGACCCCGAAGCTGCACCTAAACCCATCCCCATGTCTGTATCCAAACTGGAGGAGGCAGCGGCCCCTGGTTCTGGCGTTGTCTCCGGTTCTGGCTCTTCTCTTGGCGCCGAGTCTGGCTCAGCAGAACCCATGACTGTGTCCGAGTCTGAGGAGGCAGCGGCCGCTGCTCCTAGGACTGACCCGGGTCATTCTCGCAACCCTGGCCATGTCCCTGGCTCTGGTCGTGCCCCCTGCGCCGACTCTGTCCCCATGGCTATCTCTGGACCGGAGGAGGCTGCGCCCCCACCTCGGTTGCCCAAAGCAGAGGTAGAGCTGGTGAAAGGACAGGCATTTGACGTTGGACCCCGCTACACCAACCTGGCTTACATCGGGGAGGGAGCGTACGGGATGGTGTGGTGAGTACTGATTGCTAGCGCCCACCGCGCGCTTCCCTCTTTTAAACAGCGCATCTTTTCAGAAAAGATGCAATTAAAACAAAACATGCAACTTTGCAGCAGTCCTGGTTAACAGGTTAGCTGAGCTGCTGCTACAGGCGGGGCTCTAATAAGCTGCACAGGAAGCGAGATTGGGAGTGATTGCGCAGGACGCGGTTTACTTTTCTCCAATATGTTCGCAAGCTGTACTCAACCTCAAATGTGCCATAAGCCTAATTGGACCACAGTTCTCCTCTCTGCAGGAATAAGCCGCAGCATAGTGTCCAGGGTGGATTTGATGGTTGTAGCGAGGCCTTTCCTCCTGTTATGTGATCTGCAGCCCTGCGTGGCCACTTTGTGAAGTCATCACTGGACCAGAAAAAGATCAGATAGGGAGTGTAATATTAAAAACCGAGATAAAAACGCCCATTCATGTCCCGGTGATGCACTGGGTGGTTTCCATATTTCACATTTGTTTCCCTGATGTCCCTGATTATGTGATGATGCCACTATGCTTGGAGTCGGTGTAAACATCACAACCGGTTGGTTTAGAAGAACAGTTAGTCTGCAAAGTGACAGCAAAGGTTCACCTTAAACCCTGAGGAGGAGCCATCTGACTGCTGCTGGCCAGAATTTATTTATCTTATTTTATATAGAAGATTAAGGGAAAATGAGCAGATCTTGATTTTTAAATGATTGTGTCATACACTCATTCTCCATATATAATCAAATATGCAGATTTTTTGACTAGTATTAGTCAACCAGGTGTTTAAATTAGCCAATTTCACCTCTATTGGCTCCTGTTGGAGATCAGCAGCTCGGATTCAAAAGAAATATTTATTTTTTCTTTTTAATCCTTGTTTATTTTTGAGACACTTTAAGATTTTTTATTTTAGTTGAAATAAAAAAAATCTGGTACATTTTAAGAACAGAGGTGCACCAATTTTCTTTTTTAGGTCTAATTTTGATCAAGTACAAAAGTATAAAAGTGGGTCGCAATGTAGATGCTGTTCGCTGATTCATTTACAGACAGAAAATTGAGGGAATTCCTAGCTTTTATGCATTCAATGACGAGGAAAAAAGTAGATTTTCCTTTTATCACTGATCATTATCTGCCAAGGGAAAGTTGAGTGACTTCAATCATGCAACTTGATCAGTGCATCTCTATATGTGACTTAAATGTTCACTTTCACACCTTTGCTGACAGCAGAGCAGTGGTGTAATGTCTGTTCTCTTGCAAAGTGCCATGCAAAACCCAACTTCGATAACCCCAACAAAGGAAGTAGCACCTAGATAAAGCTGTTACGCCAACATCATGTCATCATCCTCACACTCCACACCTTTCAGAGCTGCCTTGCATCATGTGCAGTCGTTTTTGCTTGCTTGTGTGTGTGTGAGTCGGATGTGTGTGTGCTACCACTTGTGTTTTGTCCTTCCTTTTCCCATATCCAGTTCAGCTCAGGACAACTGGACCCAACAGCGGGTGGCCATCAAGAAAATCAGCCCGTTTGAGCACCAGACGTACTGCCAGCGCACACTGCGAGAGATCAAGATCCTGCTTCGCTTTCGCCACGAGAACATCATCGGGATCAATGACATCATCAGGGCACCGCAGCTGGAGAACATGAGAGACGTGTATCCTGCCACGCTCCGATGTGTTTAATTCGCTGAGATGTAACGGAGATTTTTCTTAATTTTAAGATGAAGTGAAGCTCAGATAGCATCAGGGTTTCTATGGTTACCAAAGCAGGTGGTCAGTACTTTAGAACGGAGAGTTGCAGGGATTTATTTGTTAGTTTTGTTGTTATTTGGCTTTAGCATCTGCTCCTGTCACATTTAATTGTGCAGAGACTCCTGCGCTCTCGCACTTTTATTGCGGCAGGTTTTCTTTTTTTTTAAGTGTTTGACTTTGAGAATTGGGCTGCGCTTCCAGTCAAGTCACTTGTGAGGCATCTGATGAGGTTAAACGAGACGGACCCATTAGTAATGACTTAGACGGGATCCTACGACCCCATAGAGCTTCAACAGGCCCTTTTTTCCCAGCTTAAAAAACCTCAGGAAGAAACTCTGTTTGGATTTATATTGATTATAAAGTAAGCAAAGTTGAACTGCTGGAAGGTTATTGCAGTTTCGAGTACTTTTATTATTTGAGGTTACTGCAACAAGACCAGTCGTTCAGGGATCACCTCATTTAATTTTCTACGGAACAAAAATATCGTACTATAACCTTCCAAAAATTGCATCCGAGTAATTTGTTTCATTTGGGGTTTTTATATTTTGATTCGACTTATCGTGCAGGTTTAGTACAAACTAGGGATGGGCGACATTTTGTGGTTCTGTTGCAAAAAAATAATAAACTATTCCTGATTCCTTTTTATTAGGTAACAGTTTGGCTGCAACTGCATGGCACAGCATTCATAACACCATAAACACAAAAACTGCTGTGAGAAACTTAAATTTTTAAAACGGGTTTCTTCAAAACCACTTGGAGTGATTTCTATCACTAACCTGCACACAGATTATTCACTGCTATTTATTGATGTTCTTGTGGAGAAATTTGTAAAAAAAAAAACATGTCTGACAATAATGGTGATTTTTAACATTAATTTAAAAAATTTTGATTCACGATAATTGATAAACGATATTATAAATACTCACCCTAGTATAAACCAATTTTTTAGTAAGAACGCCAAAAAAATGAGTTTTGGAAGATATTATCTGAGCATGGAGGCTCAAGGTTTGGCAGCAATGCATGAATTTGTACTTGGATTACTCCATCAATCCTTAAGGCTGTGCTAAAACTATTAGAAGTTTTCACACTCAAGTTTTAATTAAATTATTTTTTTACCATTTTAAAATACAACTTTTAAACCTACTGTAAATAACTTGTCACCCTTTTAGGACAAAAATTCTATTAGCACTGATTCTGATTTCTCAAAGTAGATTTTCTTCCATCCTATACATTAAAATATATGGAATTATATATTTAAAAAACATTTTTGAATGGATTTCAACTCCAGATAATGGGGGATTTTTAATGTAATTGTAGTTGTAAATTCAGCTACAATTACAAAAAACTTCTTGATTATCCAAAAACTGACATGTGGCATGAACATTGGGATTCAGAGCATAAAAAAAATATTAAAACCTCTAAAATATCTAGACCTACTCCAAAAAGAGCAGGCATAATATAAAATGTTGCACATCATTTACAAAAAATAAAAAGTGACAGGAGGATATATCAATAGCTAAAAAAGAATACAGAACGAAGATGGATTTCTCTGTTTTGCCTAAATGGTCCATTCAACACAGATAAGTAAAATAAAATAGAGAAATGTCCTGGAACCAGGCAGGGTTAATGTAACACATCACCTGTGGTGGTTATGCTGTTTCAGTTGTTTTCTTTGGTTCCGTTGAGCAGTGATGTGTGGGCACGGCCCGCCAGCGAGCTGCTGTCGCTGAGAGCTGCTCTGGCTGCTGCTTCGTTCAAAAGCTTCATTGTTTCCAGAAAAAAATGGCAGGAATGTCTGAGTCTTTCAATCTTGTCTTGTTTGATGCTCCCAGTCGGTTTAGTTGCTCAGTGTTGCCACCTTGGAAAGGCGTTTGTTTTTTTGTTTTTTACTGTGCAAAAGTTACAACTGATGGGATTTGATCATCAGCTGAGATCAACAGATAATGCTGTGAACACAGCTTTGTATTAATGCCACCATTTAGAGCGGATCGTTTTTCTTCTTTCTTTGCCAAAGAAGAGCTGCTCATTTGCTGTCTGTCGTTTGGTTTTTGGTTATGCCCAGTGAGGAAACACACAGCAGTAACTGTCATGCACAGAACAGTCTCTTTTTTTTTCGTTTTTATCTCACCCTGCAAGGTTTCTAGCAGATTTGGGATGAAGATTACCATGAAAGAAAGCTGGTTGTGCTACTTCTGCATAAATTTGCTCCTAGGTTTGAAAACCCAGTGACGTTTTCAATTCTCCCGCAGAATCCGTCAGACTTTTGTTTAAAAGTCTTCCTGCGCTCTGAGAGGATTCCCACGCCAGAACATCAAAGGCCTCATCGATTGTTCTTCTGATAACCGTGCATCTGTTCTTTTTGTCTAGATTTTGCAGTTGATTTTTTTTTTCTGGTTTACCAGAAAACCATTAGAGGAACATAGTCCTTGCAACATACGTTTCACGTCGTCTGCAGCCCAAAGTTTTGCAGTTTCAGGTTGAAAAAAGGGATGAAAGTTGGTGTGAAGTGAAATAAATGAAAAAGAAACACAAAGCACCCTCATTTTGTCAGGTCAATGTAAAAAGGACGTGACTTTCTTTCAGTTTCTGGTCCGTTTGCCTTGACCTGTGCATGTGTCCAGCTACATCGTGCAGACGCTGATGGAGACTGACTTGTACAAGCTCTTGAAGACCCAGAAGCTGAGCAACGAGCACGTATGCTACTTCCTTTACCAGATCCTGAGGGGTCTTAAGTACATTCACTCTGCCAACGTGCTGCACCGGGACCTCAAGCCCTCCAACCTGCTCATCAACACCACCTGCGACCTCAAGGTGAGTCCGGACATGTGGCATTAAAGTTTTCATCAGAGACAAAGTAGAGGGATGTGGTACCTTCAGAAGTACCCGTGCCACTTGAGGTTTTCCACAGTTTGTCATTATTTAATAGAGCAACACAAATTAGTGCTTAATTGCAGTGCAATGGCCTAGTCAAAGCCCTGGTCTGCGGTAAGACGTTTTGCATAATTTTGTCCCCCCGTCACAATAAAATACACCGCAGCTTGTGTAGGATGCAAACATTGTGGCATTTGGTATGTTATGCTTTGAGTTTTCATGACAATGGAGGACGCGTTAGTTCCTCCTCTGCACAACGTTGTGTTTGTCATGAACTGATCTGGCTTTCCCCTGTTTAATTTTGCTTTTGCTTTAAATCTACATGTTCCCAGTACAGCTGCACCTGCCTTGCTGATTTTAGCTCTTGATCAGGTGCTGCTTTTAAATACCATGTTAGTTTCAAGAGTTGTACAAATTCACATTTAAATGTTTTTTTGCCTCCTTTTTTTTGTTAGCAGAGTAAAATGCAAACTTGTTCAGAAGGTTTACATCCATAATTTTATTTATAAATAATGTTTTTGATGTGAAGGTTTTTATATTGTCTAAGGTTTTTCATATTTTGTAACAAACGTTAGTCTGTTCTAGTGGGACTTTGTGTTATGAGGCAACGCAAAGCAATCCCCTCCAGGAAGTTGCAATCGTAACTATTAGTCCAAATTCATTCACCCTTCTCGAATTTTGAACGATGTAGTTTTCACCCATCATAGCGAGTTTTCCGCTAGACTGACCAATCACCACACTCAGCTGACTTGCGTTCAGTCTTCTCAGACTCTTTCTAATTTAACTTCCTGTTTCATGACATCTCCTGACAGTCAAACTTGCAAGACGAGAGCATGTGTGACACTGAACATTTGCCCTTTTTTTTTTCTTTCTTCTTTTGTACTTTCACCATGCTTCAGGCATAATTTCATTCATATTGAGGATGTTTTTTTGTAGGATCATGTCATGACATAAATAAAACAAAAAATAAAACTATTGCAAATTTGACCACAAGCCTGTGAAAAAGGTGCATCAGAATCTGTGACTATTTTTCTTATAGGCTACAACAATCACAAAATAACACTTAAGTAAAAAAAAAAAGTTTATTTAACTTTTGCTATTTCATTAAGAGCTGTTGTGGGCGATCCCAAAAAAACTACTTGCAGCTTTGGAGCTGCAGGTTCGGCTCCACTGCATAAAATGCATCAAAGTTTGTGCTTGTAGCTGAGAAATTGAGGAAAATTATTAAGTTAAAATGTTATTTTTGCAGCTTCCTCTCAGTCTTGTTCTTTTTGTTTTCTTGAACTAACTTGTCAGTGTGTGTGCAGAGTACAGTGCACAATGGCCTTGTGAACATTTGGCATTCAACCATCAATCCCTGGATTAGCTGATCATACGTGAGGAATGGAGCACAAAGGAAGCGTTTCAAGGCAGCATGTTGCCAAACTCTGACCTAATCCTAGAGCAGCTATACAGCGGTTACTTTGCTTTCTATCTATAATGTGCAGAAAACATTAAATTAAAAATAGAGGTCAGTTAGAAAGGATGAAATGCCATATTTGCACCTTTTATTAAAACAGGTTTGATGTACTTGCGCTGTTCCTCTTATTAAACCAGCTGCTGAAGTCCATTCGTTCTCAGCACATTATCCTGCTTAAATGTAGCCGGATTACGTTCATGTTACACAATTTATAGGACTTCAAAAGTGGCTTATTAGGAAGCAGTGTGTGTCCTCTGGCTGGAGTTTGGGAATTAACTTGAAAATAGTGTAAGAAAGAACTGATTTGTTGTTTTTTCTTTTTTTTCCTGTTTTGTTTCTTTCTCAGATTTGCGACTTTGGCCTGGCTCGGATAGCCGATCCAGTTCACGACCACACCGGGTTCCTCACGGAGTACGTAGCCACACGCTGGTACAGAGCCCCAGAAATCATGCTCAACTCAAAGGTACGAGTCAAACTCGCTCACTCTCGCAGTTTTGGTATTTGACTTTAGGAGAAATTTAGCTGCATGGGTGTGTATTTTTTTACCAGGGCTACTCAAAGTCTATCGACATGTGGTCAGTGGGCTGCATCCTGGCTGAGATGTTGTCCAACAAACCCATATTTCCTGGGAAACACTACTTGGACCAACTAAACCACATACTGGGTGAGACTTTCTTTTATTAACTGTGCAGTCATGATGGGAAAAAAAGTAAAAAAAAAAAAAAAAATACAGCCGTACTGAACAACATCTGTGTGTGCAGGCGTACTTGGCTCACCGTCTCAAGAAGATCTGAACTGCATAATTAACCTGAAGGCGCGGAACTACCTTCAATCCCTGCCCAATAAGACCAGGATTCCCTGGGAAAGACTCTTTCCGAAGGCAGACCCAAAAGGTAAATCAACTTATCATGACTACTGCGAATGTTTGAGAAGACCTGGAGAATGAGGAAAGTTTCTAAGTTTGTTTTGCTGCCTACATTATTTAGAAATTACTATAATTTAAACATTCGAAATGCAGGTCAGAGTGATGAAACAACAGCCTGATTAAAAGCAGGAAAACATAATGTGAAACTGCAGCAAGAGAAACTTAACATGCACGAAGATTCACCTGTGTTATATTTTTATTACGTTTAAGTTCAATCAAGCAAACTGTAGGTGAAAATCTGACTGTTAAACAAAACTCTAAGAAACTTGTTGCTAGAGAACTAATGCTGCTTGTGGGGATATTTGTCAGTCGGTAAAGTCGGATTGTTTTATTGGAAAACACAAAGTTTACTGCAAATGAGACGTGTTCTCTGGCCTCATGCAGCAAAAGATGGACAAGCACATGAATAAAAAATGATCAAATGAATTGAACTTCTGCAGTAATATGAAATGCATCATTTTAACATGTTGAGGAGGAAAAGCGTGCAGCAGTCGGTTCGTTTTGTCATCCAACATGGTCTGTTATTTGCATCCATTTAGACTCAGGAACCAAACACTGTGACAAGTTTTCACATCTGCAGTTTTATGATGTTTTAAACATTTGAGTATTTGACAAACTAAACATTTCTCTAAACTGAATACATTTTTTGCATGAGTGTTTGGAAACTGTAAACATTTGCTAATGGTAGAGGATGTTTAATGACGACTCCTTGTTCTTCTTCGAAGCCTTGGACCTGTTGTGTTGCATGTTGACATTTAACCCCAACAAGCGCATCACTGTTGAAGATGCCCTGGCTCATCCCTACCTGGAGCAGTACTATGACCCCACCGACGAGGTACAAATACGTCTTGTAACTAAAGTTTATCGCAGAGCAAAGTTTAGAGAAGCAACTTTGTACTGGAGTTTTAAACTGTTATGAAGCCTGCTTGAAATAAAAAAATAAATAAATAAATTGCATTAAATCAAATGTCCTAGGAACACGTTTTAGTTTTTGATCCATTTCTGACTGAGCATTGTTGCTCTGAAGATGGATCAACTGCAACACCAAGATCACCTACCTCCATTCTGCAAAATGGTGACAGTGGATGGAAGCAGCTGAAAGTCTTTTTTTTTTTTTTAAACATTAAGTCATTGTTTAGTCCATTTAACTACAGTAATGCATTCATTGGAGACTTTCAGTCACGTCACTCAAATCCTGTGCTTTTGCTTCTCATTACCTCATTTTAAAACTTCGCTTCAAGCTGATGCTATGTAGCGAGGTACGAAAGGAAGTTACAAATGGAAATAGACTGTTTTGTATTTTTATTTCAACAAGGTGGAAAAGTGTTCCGGGTGAAGCGAATTATTGTGGGGGGAACATGGAGGGGAACATCTGGAGAGTGCAGCTGCTAATCCAGTTTAACTCAGTCCACATTTCACTAAACACAAGAAGTGTTTTCTAACATGAGAAAACTTGTAATAACAAGACCTGTGGCTGCCTTCATGGTCTGGCTGTTGACCTTGCTGGAGTCATCTGCTGTTACCATGGCAACAGAACCTTGTCCATGCTCCTCTTAACTTCCTTAAAGTCAGTCTTCCAAAAATCATTCCAACCTGGGGCTAAATGTGTTTCCGATGGAGGCCGTTTCTGATGGGTGAGGAAAAATTGACCCTTTCCTACCTTTTTGCCATCATGACTCGCACATCGAAGATCTTCGGGGAGAGAGGAGTGCTCACTTCATCCCTTTTTCTATGTTTCCCAAATAATCTGCTTTCTGCACTCAACCACATTCGTTGGTGCACTTTTAATTTTACAGAGGTGTAGTTCAAAGAGTCTTTTTGTGTCAGAAAAGTGGATTTTGGTCTTTACTTAAATTTAACTGTAAGCTGTCAAAGTTTCGAGTTGCTAATTCTTAATAAATCAGTCTTTGGCTCCTGTTTTGATCCGTGTTGTGTGTGCTCTGGTGTTAGCCCGAAGCGGAGAAGCCATTTGACTTCACAACAGAACTGGACGATCTTCCCAAGGAGACGCTGAAGGAAATGATCTACGACGAAACGGCTCGTTTCCAGACGATCAGCTGAGGCACAGGTACGTGGCAGTCAGTCCATGTTCTCGGCGGCCATTTTGCCTGGATTTAAAGTAACACCAGTCTGTAGTCGTCTCATTGAGTGGAACATCAGCCAGCTTGAGAACTTTTCTTTCAAGCTTCTTCATTGGTATTCTGCTGAAAAGTTTGTAAACTTAAAGTGGAAGAAAAAAAAAAACTAACATCTGAAGTTGGATGAAGGCACTTCTTGATTTATAATTTGAATAAAAGTCTTGATGTTTTGGATTATTCCATTTCCTTTGTTCTTTCTTTGCAGTTTTACTGAGTTAATCCAGCGACGCTCGGAACCAGAAGAACCTGAATGATATGCTAAAACAAAAGAAAAGTGCATCCTGAAGAAACCAACAAATATAAACGTTAACCTGCTTATCTTTGCATTTCCACTGCAAGACGGAGCTAAGTATAAAAATGGGTTGCTGTTACTGAGCAGGGTGTACTCTGTCAAATTCATGCCGTTTCTGTTTTGGCCATGTTGGACTCCTCGCTCACCTCAGATATTGTTTTTTTTGTTTTTAAGCCTATTTTTACTGCTCCGGCTTGTCTAGCACCTTCTGCAGTAACTCCTCTCCGCACCAACGCGTATAAACCATCCTACTGTATTAACCAGCTCCGTAACGCTCCTGATATACGAGAACGAGTTACAGCTTTGATTATTTGAGGGCTTAAATAACCGGGGCGGGATGCTAACCAGGTGTGTGCATGTACGTACAGAATATAACAGATTTTCTAGTAATTTTTTTTTTTTTTTTATGTGGTTTTGAGTCTTTTTTTTGTTGTTGTTGTGTTTCTGTGTGCTTTAGATTTTTATTTTTGTTGGGGGTTTTTTTAGACAATAATTGACGTTTTTAGTGGAATGTTGTCAGGATTTATTTACCGTTTCTCCTTTTTCTATACGAAAACCCAGCTGAATGCATGCATTCCTGAAATTGTGCAAAGAGTTCAGAGGGGGACAAAATTGATGCACAACTCACCCCAAGGCCAAGCACACTGAAGACTCCCACGTGGTTTAGCAACATGACACATAGTGGCTGAAATAAAGATGAGCATAAAATGCCCTCTGGCTCATTAAAATATTGCAGCTGTGATACCAAAGTCCTTTTATCTTTTATTTTTCCCCCCAGATCGGATGAGTTTCTCTCTGTTGAGCAATTCTTGTTTTGTTGTTGCTCTGCTCTTTAAGCTACACCCGAATCATCAGCAAGGACTGACATGCATGACTTTTTCTTTTCCTCGTATCACATTACATTCCTGTAACAAAATTGTCACCAATAACACTCCCATCATGTAAGAAAAAAAAGTCCTGCCTGTGTGGTTCAGATTATTTATTTGTTTATTTAATGAGGGTTTTTTTTTTTTTGCCTCTTTGAGTTTTGGTCCCAGTATCTCAAAAGTTGAGAGAGGTTATGTATTTTCCCACGATTTGTGCCGCTGTGTATTCATGCACAACAGAGCGCAGTGAAATTTACTTGGCTGTTGGTGTTACAAGTGACGGTTGTGACTTTTCATGCTGTTACATGCCAAACTAATTGCTAATTGCCAAGAAAGTTCTTGCTTTTTTGAAATAAAAATAAAAAATTTATGTATTGCTTTGTAGGCTTATACTACATATGAGTTGGCCTCTTTTTGCTGCTTAACATTTGTGCTGTTCTGCCTAACAGGGAGGGCTTATTTCCTCTGTTCAGCTCTGCTCGTGTTCTGTGTTGGTTTGGACCGCCTGCTGCTCTATGGAGCGCTATTAGATTGTATTTTTGTTGTTTTTGTTTGTGCTGGGACTAGTAAGAAATTATCTGCTCTGGATCACTCGCGGCTGGCTTGTGATGCTAGTCTTCCTGCCCTGGTCTTATATTTCTACATCTCTGATTCGTGTCACATCCCTCAGAAGCCATATCCAGCTCTTTTTTCCTCCAAATCTTCTCCATGCTTTACTCAAAGGGCTGCCTCCTCATTCTCCTCCTCACCTCTCTGCTCGTTGTCTGTATCTGTCCCCCATCGGTTCTTCCTGAAGCAGAACAACTGGTCCGATCTCGACCCAATCAGCACGCCTGCACTTTGTCTTTCAAGCCATGCGCCCTTCGTCTCCCCTCCATTTTGGAGGCTATTTAAGCTGGCCTCCATTTTTTTTGTGTCGTACTTGTAGAACATTTAAGTTCGGGTTGCAGAAATGTAGGTCTATGTAAAGACTGTGTATTTGCACTGTTAAACCAAGACTCCTCTCTTTTTCTTTTTTTTGTTGGATTATCACTTACTCCCTGTGCATTTTTAATCCACCAGATGTTTTCTTGGTGTTGCACGTAAAGGCCTCTCCTTTATTAATATCATTTCCTCCCTTTTAACACGCCACCTGACCCAACATCTTTTTGGGAATAATGAAAGAGGAATAATCCTGACACACTCCTACACACACACCCTCTCTGGCTCACCTGAGGGTTGTGACCCTGTGTGTCGACATTCACTGTATCGGCAAGGGCCTGCCTGTCTTAAAGCCTGTTTAAGGATGTTTTTAAATGGCTGATATTAATTTTTATTGGTGGAATGCTTTTTTTTTTTTTTTTTGCATAAAAGGGAGTTCAGATCTTTTTTTCTGTGTGTTTTCTCTTATGGCTATTATTAATATTACTATAACTAGGAGTGTTTTCAGTCTTTCTGAAGCGTATACTTTTTGTCTTTTAATTTCTCCACCCAGATCGTAAAAAGATTTATTTTGTTTTACAGAGATTGTCGAGGATATGAGTTATTGAGAGTTATAGTCTGTATTCTGTGGTATTATTAATTAAATGATTAACAAAAACAGAATTGTATACATGGAGTTAAATAAAATTTCAACATGCTGTTAATTCTGTTTTGTGACTCTTGTTTTTCTCCTTGTTTTGTCCTTTCAACACTGCTGGAGGTTGTTGTTCAGCAAAGGAACCAGCAGGGGGCAGTAAGCATACAGAACCTGAAGTTTGAATCCTCTCCCTGTTAATCCTTTAGGGTGGATTAATGAATTTGTTATTGGATAAAATTTGTAGATGTTCCCCACATGCTTCAAATGCAAGACTGTGACAAAGTATTTGCCACAGTCTTGCGAGATAAAAGATTTATTTTGATTTAGCTTTGCAGTCACACTTGATGTTTTTCAGATCCTCAAAACAATTTATAATTTGACAAAGATGAGCTGAGTAAATGCACAATTTGAATTAACTATAATTATATCTTTTAAAGGTGTGGTATGTATTATCTAGGCACATAGCACCAGTTTTATTGTACAATAAATTAACAATAAAAGTTAGAAGAATGCTGCCTTCATTAAATGTATCTTAGAAATTTGACTTCATAATTTGACTAAATGGTCCTGCTCTTTCCAACACTCTGCCTTCAGCATGTCATCACAACAATGCTTCTCGTTATGCCGTTTACAGCCATTCTTAAAGAGTGTTGGACTGAGAAATGTAGTCATATGATGAAATGACATGATGTAAATAAAAATGTCTATTTCAGCAGCCTCACCCAGAATTACTGTCAGATATGTGAATCAAAGCTCACTTAGATGGAGCCTGTCTGACAACATGAAGTCGGGTAAAAGACCTTAAAACGCAGCACATTAGGTCCAATCAACAGGACATGATGCAGAGTGCTGGGTCAAAAAAGTGCATTTGTCTTCCGTACTGCACAACCCCAGGATCTTTTATTCCAGGTGATGTCAGAGTATATTTGTTCACCCAACCTTAAAAAATAATGAGATTATTAGCTGTATAAAAGAAGATTTACTGCCACATAATGCCAAGTACAGTCATAAATTTGAACAGAAATATAGAGTCACCGTCCAGCGATGGGGCGTCAGTCAGCATATCTCAGTGTTGATACAGAGAAGTAAAAAAAAAAAAGCAGCTCTGTATTTATCTACTTTCTAAACTACACTCACTGTAAGGGCCCTTCTCCTTGCATAAACTTATTTATGTGGCCTAAGCGGTTACACATATCCAAGCAGTGGGAGTGTGAATGCAAGCGAGATAAAACGACTCCTGGTGAAGTTATGAAAAAAGGATGAAAAGGATTCCAGATGAAGTTGTGTACAGACAGTTTCAGCTGAGAGTACAGTTTCACCTCACAAGGAGATAATGAACCATTACTGAACATTTAATCCGTAGACTGTTACAAAGATAACATGTTCTATGTACTGAGTTATTGTGCAGCAGCAAAATGTCTCCAAGCTGAAAATACCTCAAGAGCTCCAGAGCTTACCAAATGTGTCCTTTTTATCGTTTTTCTGATTAAACATGACCGAATGACTTTCTTTGCACATCTAGATTGTTTTAATTTGGGTTAACAAACAGATTAGGTATTTTTGTTCTCTGCAAAGTGAGACAGAGCACATCCTAAATTATTATTAAATGTTTTTGATATATATTTTGACACGCCCGAACATATCAGATCCTGTCTCAGGATTCTCCCTAATCCCTCCCCCGGTGGTGGACTTTGAGTCGTGAGAATGCTCATTTCCCTGGAACTTACCTTACCTGCTTTTCTCACTTTCTGCGGCATGTCTCAGCAAGGCGCCTCCCACTCAGACATTCCTTCAGTAAGAGCTACAGCCTGTACACGTCCTCCTTTAAAAAAAAAAGAACAACCAAATGTCAAAAGCATGACTGTGAATGCAAGACAATGCTGTGAATAGCTTCATCTGTTCTGGCTGCAGCTTGTCGCAGTGCTCTGTAGCTGTTGCACCTCTGCATTGTTTGTTGAATTGAAACTGAACAATATGCCTCGTCCTGCTGACTCTGTAGTTGATGTGGAGAGTTTTCAGTGATGCAAACATGCACATTTTGGAGCTCGCACCTCTTCCTGCTGCCACCTGCCCTTTAGCCAAATGCACCTCCTGCTCTCCCGGAGAGGAATATTCCAGCTGTGTGTTAAATTTATGAGACCCTACAGTGCATATTCCAAGCAGCAATGCAGGATGAGGGCATTTTGAGGTAAATTTGATAGGATTACAATTGCAGTGTGAAGCAGAATAATAGAAAACCTGGAAAGGTGCAGGAAATGTGCCTCAGAAAGGTGTGACACACGACGCCCTTCCCTCCTCAGCTGAACAGAGTAACTTGACAGAGGGACAATTGTTGCCATTGGCAGAGTAGACGCCAATGGATTACAGGCTGGTGCTTTATTAACTCGTGTTTACAACTCTGGTTTAAGCTGTCTTCATCAGAAATCAGGACACACTTTGACGTATTTGTTGGAATGGAGTACATTTTCTCTGACTCATCAGTCCAGTTTTTTACTCTCATTTCTCCTGAAGCAGATGCAAAGTAGCAGATAGTCTGATGAACTGTCAGTCGATACAAATGAAAACAGCTTTCTAGACATTTTAGGAGGAAACGTGTGTGAGAACTTTCAGAGACTCATTGGATCTGCGTGAGGGGAAGGATGAGTGTGTTTCTGTGCTCTGTCCTCCCTCCGCTGGGACTATACACTCTGATCTCACGGTATCTGCTGAAGAACCCACAGCATCTCCACCGGAAGAAGAAAACAGCTTTCTACTGCACTCAAATTTCCCACCGAGGAGGTAAGAGGGGGGCTGTGGAGGGCAGCTGGTGGGAGGGATCTGTGATCCACGCTATGATGAAGACAAATCTGAGTGGGATCAAGAACATAAATGGTTAAAATCCTGAAATGTTTGCTACTGAAGTATTTTAAAGTCTATTTCATAGGCTGATGGAAAGTTTGCTTTGCTGTTTTTTTTGTCAACTGTGCTTCTGCTCAGATTTGGTTTTGACTGTTTCCAGGATCTGGAGAGAAGATAGAAAATACGATGGAGGCGTTCACAAAGTGAGTCAAATTATAAGAGGAAAATGAGCTCTACCAAAACACAAAGGCTTCAAAATATGCATACACCCTCACTAATATCAGCTTAAATATCTTGCAGTATGTTGTATTAATCGTTTACATCCATCAGAAATTAGCTTTCATCACACCTGGCAGAGTTAACTTAAATTAGTTGACTTTCTGTCAATGATAAGGCTTTTAAACATAGTCCAGCTATTTTCACTTGCTCAGTTCCAGAAACTTAATATAGTCTGCACACAGAGAGTACATCACATTTACCATTTTGGAAAGCAGCTGTTTCTTTGCTGTGTACAGTAAGAGATACAGGATGAAAAACAAATGACAGGATGAGAAAAATGCGTAAAAAATAAATGCATGAGAAAGAAAAACCAAACAGAAATGTAGATCATCACGTCCAGGCTGCATGTTTTCATCAATATTGCATCAAAAATCACCTCAGGTGTTTCACTGCAGCTAAAACTGCTTGAGGCTTCATCTCTGTCTTTCTGCTGTCATGGATACCGACTTTACAGTTGGCATCCAAAGCATGGGACATGTGTCCCTGCAGGCGATTGTAATGTTCAACCTGTAATTAGTGGTGTTGGTCGGTTATATGTCGGTTATTGAGTGTTTGGTTTCGTATCTGCAGTTTCTCCTCTCTTTTCTGTGGATAGATTGAATTTGCCTATAAATCTTGAAGGAACATTTGTTGTGAATTAAAAATAAGCTGATTTGACTTAACTCTTATTTTTTAGCTTTTGTTTTTTTTTTTTTTTTGCAAATGTATAGGCTTTTAAACAGCCCCTAATGCTCAGAGCAATGGATTTGGTGCTTTACTGTCTGTCAATAAGACAGGTACGGTCCATAATTTTGCTTTTGAGTAAAACGTATCAGTAAAAAAATTTTAGAAATTGATTTGCTGACATAAAAAAATGAAAATGGCATAAAACATATAAAAGCAACGTCCATAGTAGCCTGAAGTTGTGCTAATTGTACTTTGAGGATATAAAGTGTGATGCCAGATTTTAACAAAATGCTTATTAGTAATATAAATTAAAGCTTTAATATGATATTCATATTGATTATGAGTGAATGACCGGTGTTTTTAGGTCAGTCCTTTCAGCGTGGATTAATGCTTCACCCCAAACATCAGACATGTGCCTCTTTACAGGAGCTTTTCTCTCTGTTATCAGTGCGGTAGAAAACGGCTCACAGATGCTGGAGATGGACTGCCACCTGACAAAGGATGGACATGTGGTGGTTTCTCACGACGAGAACCTGATGAGGCAGACCGGCGTGGACAAAGACATCTCCTCACTCAATCTGGAGGTAAGACAAACCACCACTTGTCTTTATTGACTGCTTGAACTAAAGAAGTGGTTGGTGTTTATTTAAAATAGAACATGCAAAGAATTTTAATTTCACGGTTGTTGTTTGTTTGTTGTTTTTTTTTTCAAGCTTTCTGAAGGGCTTTCAGCATTGTTCTTTGGACTTTAACTCCTGTTTCAACTGATCAACTAGAATCAATTCTAGTTGAAAAACTAGAATAGTTTTATGACCAAATAATTGCTTATGATAAAAATAAACAATATGGTGTCATCTGCCCATTACCCTTATGCATAGCACCACTGGCAGCGAAAACATCCCACACCATAATGCTGCCACCATCCTGCTTATCGGCTTTTGAAGTTCTCTTAGGTTTGAAAGTGTCATTTTAAAAAAGCAGGAAGCCAGACTGCAGAAAGTCGTAAGTCTAAAAAAATGTCTGCAGCAGACAAAAATCATCTAAAACTTTTTACAATTGCAGCTCCTGATCAAATCGTTAAGCTGATCATCAAACGTTTATTTGGTTCTCAGTTATTTGTCCACTGTGATTCACCTCTTTAGTACTAATTACTTTTCTATGTATGAAGCTAAGCTAAGTTATCTAAGTTGTCAATATAAACAGTGTGACAACAAAAGAGCAAATCCTGTCAGGTTCAGGACTGAAAGTCAGTAAAAAAAATTTTTGACAAAGTCCAAGAAAAAAAACTTTGGAAAAATACAAACCAAGAGCACATTGGATATGGCATGAAAGAAAAGAAATATATAAAGAAATAAGGGACGATTTCTTTATCCCTTATCAGCCTCATCAGACTTTATTCCAGGTTAATTTTATAAAACATATCTGAGCTGCAGAGTCTTTGAGCTCAAACATCCTGGTGAACTGATGTTTATATTCAGCCTTTTATTTATTTTGAGAAAATCATCTGTTTGCTTAAATGCTGGAATTCCTTCAGGGAAATGTTTACAGGTAAGTTTCTGGCACTAACAGATCTGGAAGGTAACTTATCCAACCAATAATATCTGTAAATAAATGTATACATTTTAGCTTTACTTAACATTGAGATGACTGTTTTCAGAACTAAGGTTGTTTTTTTTATTGTTTCAGGATTTGCCTCTTTATAAGGAAAGGCTGGAGGTCGTATTCAACACAGGCCAGTTCCTTTCTCTCTTGTTTAGATTATTAATCATTAATGAAATGTGTTTAGTGAAGGTATTGGTTATAGGAGTGTGTTTGTTTAAAAACCACTAACTTTTCACATCGTACTACCCTTCAGGCTTCTTCAACAAAAGTGGTACAGACAGGAAGATTGCTCTACTGGAAGACGTGTTCAGGAAGTTCCCAAAGATCCCTATCAGCATTGAGATCAAGGAGGACAACCCACAGCTGATGCGAGAGGTGCAGAAACACTCATGCAGATAAAAAAAAACAGCTTGTCTTACCCAAATTAATTAACGATAAGCTGCAGCAATGTTGATAGTCATATTTTGATTCAAGATTTATTCATTCAAGAAACTGTCCCCCAATAATATTCATATCCCTTGAACTTTTTCCTCACTGCCTCATATTTTTAGACACTTACGTCTGAAAAGTGTACTATGTCTGTGCATTCAGCCTATCTGAGTCAAAATACTCACATGCAGAAAGAGGTTAAGTGACCTCTAAAGCCATGTAAAGGGGTGAGGGAATTTTAAAAATGAATAATATGAATAATGTTCCCTCTGCATCACAATTTTTCCACTTTTCCTTCACCTCTAGTAGTTTATTTTCAAAGTGTTTAGCTCCATCCATCCTACCGTTATTTCAGGCCTGATTCTGTGACTCTTTAAGAATAATATTCCCAGTATGATGATGCCACCACCGTCACATAAAATGTGTGGTTGTAACAGTTTAAATGTGGAAGAAGTTCAAGGAGTATTGCACAAAACCCACATGTACATTTAGAGAGAGATTGGTTGAATTTTGGCTCCTATGCTAATGTTTGTGGTGGTAATTAGCTTGTTTGTTTGTTTGTTTGTTTTTTTGTCAAAAATACAGTTTGGAAGTAGACTGAACTGTATGGAAGTGTTTTTCATGATGTCTGTCTGCAGGTGTCCACTCTGGTTAAACGCTACGACAGGGAGGGCATCACTGTGTGGGCTTCTGAGGATGCCAAAATCCTGAACAAGTGCCGCGGTATCGTAAGTTAACCAGCAGGGGGCGATAGAGTCCCAAATAAAAACCTTCACCGCACATCGTCCCACTGAAACGCAGGTTTGCTTCTGTGTTGGTGGAAATGTACACGCTAAATGCCTTTGCAAGGTTTTTATCTCGTGTGTTTTTCTTTCCTCTGTTGTCTGCCCTTCTCCATGATCCAAAACCTGTCTGTGTTTCTTTGCAGAACGGCTCTATGCCCTACAGTTTCTCCAAACAACGTGGCATCCTGCTTCTGCTTCTCTATTACACGGGCCTGCTGCCCTTTGTACCTATGGATGAGAGCCTACTGCAGTTCTACCTGCCACGAGTCATTAACAGGTCTGTTTGCAGAGCCTGTTTACCCTGTGAGAAATCTAGTTCTGGTTAAAAAAGACCAGGCTCTTATGATCACCTTCTGCACAGAGCATATCTGAGATCATGTGATTATAATCTCAGCACAATTCCTCTTTTTACGTTTTATATAACACTTTTATATGAAAATTTTAAAATATACAAAGAATTAGTCTGGTTATTTCAGTCATTTATTTTTAACTGTAAATGAACAAATAAATGACTATTTCAGAGTGATGTGTGCTGTCTTTCTTGTGCACTGATAGGACCTACAAACCCGAAAATCCCGGAATCCTGAAGAAAAGCTGGGTTATTTCTTTAATCGATAAGTAAGTCCAACTTTTGATTATCCTTGTTATTCACTGGGAAGGAACTCTTCATGGCCTGCCTGGAAACATGGAATCATATTTTTTGTTTTTATTCCATGTAATCCTTTTCTCCTTTTAATGTTTTCAGAACAACAATGAGAAAAAACCTTTTTAAGCACCTTGCAGACCGTGGGATACAGGTACCACTTTAAAGTTTACTTAGTACTGTTGCTTAGTATTGACAAGTTTCACATGACAAAACATTAACCACTGTGATGTGGCTCGGCACTTCCTGGGAGATTACTCTCTGTTTGTGCTTGCCCAACTATTTATAGACCAGAGGCAGGAACCTGCTTCCTCCATGTCTCCTTCATTGGACCAGTAATGATCAAAACTTAATTGAACTGTATTAAGACATTGAGTGGATAATAATGGTCTCCATGTTTACAACTGTAGGTGCATTTATTTGTTTGCAATAACAATGAGGACATCAAGGCAGCGATTGACCTGGGAGCCACAGGAGTCATGACTGATTATCCAACGCTGCTCTCTACCTACGTCAGGACACACATGAGCGTGGATGAGCCCAACAGCACCAATACTCAAGAACAAACACTCTTAGGATCACAGAAACACCAAAGACTAGAACAGGCATTGCCAGACCAAGAGGGGAGTCCTTGCGTCCAAACTGAACAAGATTAGTTTGCTGCCAGGAAATGATTACTTCTCTAATCACGTAAAACGACCAATCACTGCCGAGTGATGTCTGCTGTGTGTATGCAGTCAGGTCGATATGTAAAGAAACAGTTGATGAGCTTTGTCAGCAGTCAATGTTTAACTAGCCGCAGCCTGTCACCTGACAACCCATGACAAGACTCTAAACAAACATGACTGTTTTGACTGGCTACTTTCTGACATTATCGATTGGCTTAGGTGAATGTTTTGTGTTTTTAGAAAAGAAAGGGCAAAGAAATCGTTCATTCTCCTGGAACCATTTGATTCAATCAGAGAGATGATTGCCTAAGCCTGGTCTGAGCATCTGCACAGCTTTCTTCCTGACCTGCCAGCTGTGCTGCCACGTCTTTGTCAGGATATTTGCTCACTAATGTTCTGTAACAAACCTCACAGAGTCACAGGATTTATACTGAGATTGATTTATGCACAGGTGAGCTACATTCACTAATTGTATCTCAGGTTAAAGAGAGATAAATTACAATGCACATCACACATTTCAGGTTATTGTTTGCCAAAAATGATGAGAACAGTATATTTGCTTCCTTTAACTTCTTAATTGTTTTTTGTGTTGTTCTGTAAATTACTTGGGGGAAAAAAAATTAAAGTTAAAAAATGTGAAACTGTTCAAGGGGGTTGAATACTTTTCAAGGAACTGGACCTGTTTCACCAATTTATGTTACCTAATGCTTATCATGTGCAATGGATCTCACTCAAGTCTCTGTTTTCCTAGACAGCTGTGACCAAAGTCCAGCCACCCTGCAACAATGACAATCAATGGCTTGATATGCCAGACTGTTCTAAATGGAGATTGAGATCTAGCTTCAATCCTAGAGCAGCCTTAAATTTTTTTTTGTTCTTTAATTCAGAGTCAGTTTAGAAAAATCACAAAAAGAACTAAATTCCCTGAACAACAAAAGGAACCAAAATCTAAAATGGTTACCGTTGTCTCAAGATAGCTCGTATATGTCATTGTTCTATATTTACCTCTGGTTTAATGCCAAAAATGCTCATAAATAGTTTATTCCTCCACCTTTCTCTATGTTTTGTATGTGTGGCTGCCATATTGGATACTGAACTCAGGGCTGTTTGGCGAACTCTGACTTTCTCTGTCAGGTATCTGACTTCAGGGGACATTCTTGTTTTATTTCCAACTGGTAACTTGGAAAGTTTGTCTTTTGAGCACAAAGAAATTGGAGTTCACCAAGCAGCTACCAGGTAGGTAGGTATGTAGGTAACATTGCAGTTAAAAAAACAACTTAACATTCTGATGGTTGATGTAATGTCAACCCGGTAACACACATATTACTCTACAACCTATATTTATGAACATGATTTTTTATGTTGGGACTCATGGAATTAATAGAAATATGATTCTCTATTTACATTGTTTTATTATCCTTTGAGAGGTAATTCAAATTTCCTATTCAATCCAAACCTCTTGATAACCATGATTACTTTGAGCTATATTAGTCCATAAAAACTTGCCTTCCTTATAAAGCTTAAGAAAGTAAGTGAAGAACTGCTGAGAAGTGGAAAGATCGGACTCTTTACTATCAATAGAGCCACAACCTCTGAATCCTGGAAAAAAGTCGGACTTCCCACCACTAAAGCCAACCCAACATTTATGAAACTGGATCAAAAAGCAAGCCTATTGATAGCCATAAAAGGCTCCCGTTAAACTGACGCTGATTGGTTGACCCACATTCTAAACGTCATCTGGGAGCTGTGATTGGTTCACGGAGGTTTGTTTTGCACCCTTCACCCTTCCTCCATCTGCGTGCTTTCATAAACAAACTGCATTTTTGTTCCGCTGGGGAACGCACTGCCCTCTGGTTTGTCAGTCTGCCAGCATTGTCAGATCCCCGGCTCCTGTTTTTGAAAAGGCAGTGGAAGAACTTTGTTGTCGAGTCAGAACAGAAACGCGGGCTCTGCTACAACAAAAACAATCCGAGCTGGTTTTTTCCCCCAACGGTCAGCGCGTGGAGGACTATAGCACTGAGGCGAGCTAAAGGCTGGAGTCCACAGCCTTAACATTTGCTTTTTCCTTCAATTATTGAACTGTCAGTCACTAAAGACCGGCGTGTATACTTTGAACGGCTTCAGTTTTAGCAGGTGAGTGGAAACAGAAGAAAACATTTTGTCCATCTTCGCTGCAGTGCCGACTTTGCGCAGCTAGCATGCTAGTGCTGTCCTTTGTAACAAAGTCATGTTTTTGGCCCGTTTAGCAGCTCGTGTAGACGATTATCCATGTGGGAAAAGCTCTGCACATTGAAATGCGGCTTCACTGGTGGCCTAATTGAGCCAAAGCTTGATTGTGCAAATTGTTTTGAAACAGGAAGTAGTCAGGCTGAGCTGTGTCTTTGCCTGCTTCGTCTTTGTGATACAAGATCATACAACTCACTGCTAATTGCATGCAAATATTGTTGATCGCTTATTTTTTCAGTAAAAAAATCATGCCCTTTGTAAGAAAACGAGACCAAGAACATATTAAAATTGAAAACCCGCCTGCAACATTTTCTTAAATTGAAATTATCAGGGAGCTTAGATATCTAAATTTAGCGTCGTTGTTTAGATGAACTGATCGGACTTTACCATTTACCCCCGTTTCCTCTAAAACTACTACCTCTGTCAAAGTTCCTGCAACATTTTTTCCCTCTTTTCTATGTCTAACTAAAATTCGGAATTTATCTAAATCGGCAGAGAAAATTGAAAATCAATGTAGGCCAAGAATAGCTTGATTGATGCAATTGTAGCTCACATAACAACCAAATATTCACCGACCAGACGGGCTTTACCGATAAAGGTTTTCCTTTCGATATGAGGGGCAGACTGATTAGGACAACACACGGGACTAAAATTACACTGCTGGTTTTCTTTAAAAACAAAAAAGAAGGTATTAATTTTTGAGTGTAGCAGAAAATGAAGGAATTGCATTATTATTGAACCAAAGATCCTTCATATTCATCAGATATTTATTCAAAAAGTACATCAAATTACATGTTGTCATTGAGTGATGTGTTCACAGTCTGAAAATGGAATTGAAATCCTAAGTTTTTGTTCTGCTGATCAAATCAGATCAGATCAAAGGAAAATTCTGATATCCAGACGATTAGGGATGCACTGATTAATCACCTAGCCTTTTACTTCTCTGTTCTAAATGATAAACTAGAGTGAGACAAACTAGTCAAATACTGAAAAATCTGGGTAGGGAGGTTTGTTTTGTTTTTATTGCTCTTTACTAAATGCAACAAAGTGAAGAACTTCATCCATTATAATCTCTAAATGACACCTACATGTATACCAGGGAAGGGTACTGGCCAGGAAAAACCTAATCAGTGTCTCTAGGTCAGACATTTTCTGCTTTAAACCAAATAACGAGCTGCGTGCAGTAGCGACCAAATCTGTTTGTGTTTAAAATGTGACTCTCCTTAGTGATCTGACATAAATTCTGTTAAACAAAGTGAAATCCAAAGCAGTTTTTCCTGGATTATCTTGTACAGTAATGCAAGATGTGCTCTCTGTCTTTTTCCTGTACAGACATGGTGAAGATGACAAAAGCCAAGACCTTCCAGGCCTACCTGGACTCCTGCCACCGCCGTTACAGCTGTGTGCACTGCCGCGCCCATCTTGCAAACCATGACGATCTTATCTCAAAGGTAAACATGCTGCTGTTGCCTCTGTTGTAATGCCTATTTTGAGTGCTTTACGTTATATGCGGCCTAGTTTTCCTCTTGTGTATTAAAAATAGAAAAATCAGCAAGAAACTGGTGTTGTTTTTGTTCTCGATTTCATGTGTGTATTTTTTTTTCCCCCATTACTTTCAGTCATTTCAAGGCAGCCAAGGCCGAGCATACCTCTTTAACTCAGTGTGAGTATTTTGGATGCTACCACAAGTTTCATAAGAGTTTTGTTTATTTAATCATGAGTTTCTTTTTTTTATCACTTCCTCAAAAGTCTCCTTTGAAACCCTTGGCAATCTCTGACCTTTTTTCCAAAGCATGCAGTTTCTGAAATGTTCTTTCCATCTGAACACATTGCTGAGAGCAAATGTCCTTACACTAACCATGCTGTCAACAGATAACTAGGTTGGTTTTTATTCCTCCTGATTGGACCTCAAAGTTGGGCCAGTTCACTTTGGTCATGCTTGAATTTTTTTTAGGTTAGTGGGTCGGCAATAAACAGAAACAGAAGCAAGTCAATTAAACAACGCTAGACGTGTTTAAACCTTCTTAGATATTAAAAAAACAAAAGAAGTGTCCTGGTGTGTACTTTCTTTTTATGTTCTGTAAACTTTTCCTATGAAAAGACGTAGCAGCTGTGGGAGGAAGCTGATTGTGCTGTTGAGAAAAGAAGTGTGATTATAGTAAAAACATCTGATCTGGGACATCGCTGTTGATTTCAGGGTTAATGTTGGCTGTGGTCCCGCTGAGGAGAGGCTGCTGCTCACAGGACTCCACGCAGTGGCCGACATTTACTGTGAAAACTGTCACACCACTCTGGGCTGGAAATATGTAAGTGACTCTTACAGTACATCCAGTAGTTCTTTGCAACTACAAAGACATTTCTCACTGTGTGTCCAGGTTCGTGCAGAAAACTGTCCAAATGAAAATAAGTGACAATTTATATACATTTTCATACTCCTTGCACATTCTTTCACTTTACAAAACACAAATTTATAAAGTGTGTGATAATTAGATTTTATGTGAGCAACACAAGGGTAAAGGATGCATGATTTTAAACATTATTTACACATAAAAGTTAGAAACAATGTAGCACGGAGCCAGCAGTCATTCTTAATTGAGAGCATCTGCAGACTCCAATTTCAAGTCTTCCGATGGTTTCTCCGATGTATTTATGTCTGGACTTTTACTAGGTAATTTTATCTGGTCTGTATGACAATAGAGTCTTTTTACCTGTAATGTTGACTTCCTGTGGTCACTAGCAGACAAGTTGTTGCTTTCACGAATAAAAAGCCTGCTAGACTAGTTTGTCCCATACAGCATACAGTTTTCCCTCATCCTGCACCTTTAGACTTTTATCTCCTCCTTTTTCTCACTCATCTCTTCTAAGCCTCGTCAGCTCTGACTGATTAGTTCATAATTACTCTGAGGATTATACACTAATTTCTTCCCATGCGTTATGCAATGGTGACGCTGTTCAGTAGACGTAGAAACTGGAAGAGCCGGTTTCCTGAAACAGAGTCCCTCTGTTTGCTATAAACTTCAGGACTTTTAAAACACTGCAGGTCATTTCAGATATGATAAAAATCCTGGAAGACACAAACAGGTTTTTTCAGTTTTTTGAAATATGCAAAGTAGGAAAAGGTTTACTGAAACAACAACATTTATAAAGATCTCTTGTTGCAGAAAAAAAATTTTAAAAAGCAAAAGTTGTCACTTTAGTTTGTAAAAATGTTAGAAAAATAATCGTCTAAGCTACTTTGCTTTGATTCTGTCATGTATTTTTGAGGAATCCTTGAATCTCCCGTGGCAACCGTTTGACTAAACACCTTCTCTCACAAAGCTCCACTCATTTACCCAAAGCTCCTCCTCAGACCTGCAGTCTGCAGCCGAGTGTCCACCTCACAGAGCGCCCTTCCCCATGCAGCCCCTCCAAACTAGCGGCAGCAGCACTTAGCAAACACCTGGTGGAACATGTTGCTTTTTGAGGTCTTTTGCTTGGTTTTTGTAATCAGGCAGGTTTTGTTTTACTATTTCAACAGTAGTTGAAAAAGAGTTTTAACAGATTAAGTAAAAAAAAAAAAGCCTGAAGATGAGCTTTTTATTAAAACTTTTTGTCTTTCCTCTGCAGGAGCAAGCCTTCGAACTCAGTCAGAAGTACAAGGAGGGGAAGTACATCATAGAGCTGTCCCATATGATAAAGGACAACGGCTGGGATTGAAATGGAAAACTGCTGTGTTTCTTCATGACTTTTTAAAAAGGAAAAAAAAAAGTTGCATCCCCTCGACGTGAAAGGGTTCAAGTGTATCGTCCTCATCTCGCCTTCGAGCCACTGCTCTGCCACACTTTTACTTCGTGCAGCTTTTGCTAAGAATAGCATGTGATGCCTTATCTTCATCTACTCTTCATGTTTTTCTTCCCCCCCACCAACACACTTAACTGAGATTGTCATCATCACGATTGATTTTTCTGGGACTGAATAAGTGTTTGGCCTCTGTGTTTGGAGAGGGAGAGAGAGAGAGGGTGATTGGGTTACATGGGAAATCGGGTGTGTGATGGATTTTAAAGCCTTTTAATGCAAGAAAGATCAAACGTTTACAGTGATCACTAAACTGTGTCGCTGTGAAACTGCAAGGCCAATCGGAGCTAAAGAGCTCGACCATTGATAATTGGATTTTTTAATTTCTTTTTTTATTTTGAGCTAAAGGTGCAGGTTTTGATGCATCTTGCCTAAATTGAATTCAGGTTCAATGTTTGTTTCAATGGTAGAGCTTCTTTGAGTTAAATATACAAGGAGGATATGGGAATACATAAGAGCAGCGGGCGAGCTCTTTGTTTTTGTTTTGTTTCGTTTTTTTTATCATTATTGTTATTAATTCGTGTTTTTTTTATTATTTTAGAGTCAATATGGCAATCGGGGATATTGAGTTAGTTATAAGGCCAACAGAAATCTTCTGCAAGAATTCTTCAATCTGTAGTGAGTCTTCTGTTCACATGGTGTAACGTTCGTTTGCAGTGAGGCATCTTGAGCTGGATGGTGTTGTGAAGCATTAGTGTGGGACTGATTCATACTTCTAGATTTCTTTTCACTGCACACTTGGGATAGCTTTACTTCCATTCAGTGCTAATGAGACCTATATCCTTTATACGTTTGCGCATTGCCTAACACTGAGCAGTTCCTATCGACACATTAGCTTCACTGTGTTAATGCAAATTGTGGTTAGGATAGATGTAGCATATTTATGGTGATTTTTAAAAGTGTCTGCTTTCATTAAAGTGGTTTTTATTTTAACCTGGTCTTTCATTAAAATACAGATTGGCTGTACATTGTGGGATTGAGTCGTCTTTTGTTGAGTTTGTCACTTAACTAATGGTTACAGTAGCAGTCGCTTCCTTATATAGTTTAATATTTAATACTCTATCAATTATTGAGACAGTATCTCCTCGTATCCTGATAATAACTGGGCACTTTATTTTTTGGACATGATTTAGATATTAATATTCTAGATGGATATTTTCATACTTGAATGACAAAATGCACAGCATTTTGCTAAAGAATTCATAAACATTTAAACGTTTTGATACATTACAACCATGAATGTGTTTTATGTGATGAACTAGCACAAAGTTATCCAAAAGTGAAGTATAAGGGTGGAAAAAGCCAGTTGTTGCAGCTGAAATGTGGCAAAATATGAAAAAATTCCAGGGGTTTAAATACTTAGGAATACTTAGGAAAGGTACTTTATGTACTAATGTGCTGAAAAGAGCAGGCAGAGCCAGCAGCTTCTTTCTGCTGCGCCTCTGCTTCACACACATGCTCCTGAGCAGCTGGTAACATTTCAGCTGCTTGCTTCAACTGATCAAAGCCTCACTGTCAATTTAGCAGGACAGTCTGGAACCATGGTGACCATTTTTGTAGGCCTGCTGGGATATTGGCTTATATTTAAAAGTATATTTAACTTAATCAATAGGGTTGACCACATAAATTTGCTGCAGAAAAAGATGATTAATATGTCAATATCAATATTTATGTGTATGCAGGGGTTTGTTTACCTTTGCACACTGAGAAGTACTTGGCTACAATATAAGCCAGATATTTGCGTAAGATAAATGCTGAACTCAAAATAAAAATGAAAATATTAGGGAGATGTGGGCTGTCAGACATGTTAAAACCACACTTGGTTTCTAAAGCGGGGGTGTGCAAAAGGACGACTAGAGGTTCATTTGCGGAGCTGTTCTGTGTTCTGTGCAGCTACAGACTGCAGTTCAAGAATAGTACAAATCTGGCCTGCTGGCACAGTAGAGAACTAAATACACAAAATTGAATGTTTAAAAAAAGTGACATCTTAGTCACACTTTTTAACCTAAAAAGTGTGATTAAAATGTAATGTTTAATACAAAATTTGTATTAATTAAAATAAATTACATTTATTTGGCCCTCAAGTCCTTAAGAATTGATTTTTTTTTTGCTCATATATCAAAATGTTCTAGAAATAGGATAAGGTCTGTCTTGATATAATGGATTAAGTAATTTTATGGCAATGACTTTTTTAATCAGTCTGATTTACAAACGTAATTTAAAAAAAAAAAAAAAAGTATTTATTTATTGAGATTTTAAAACATGGCTGTAGTCCCTGCGGCTGTCCAGAAGATGGCGATATTCGTCACAGCCTAGACCGCAGCCCCTGTTAGAAGAGCATGAAATAAATATTGGCACAGTTTTAAACAAAAGAAAACTGTTAAATGTAAATGCTTACATCTAACGTGTTTATAGTTAAATACAAGTATTTAACTATAAAAATGCTTACGCTGACATTCAATCATTCTGCTTTATTTTGCTGGCTATTTGATACAAAAGTATGTCATCTGCCTTTTTTCAAGTGTTAAATTTGCAAATTATTTAATAACTTATCTTTAAAGCTAATGCATTCTTCTAATGAACAAAAGAATGGATTTCCTTCCTTCTTGCTAAACATTTTACTTTAGAATATCAAAGAGCAAAGTTTGCAAATGGCAAAGACCACATTCTCATGCTTTGAGCAGGAACTGGTCACATGAAGGAGCTCTGAAAATGACTGCACATTTCTTTCCCATGTGATAGAGGGGCTACTGACTGTCATGTGCGTGCTTTGCATTTTCAGCAGCCCCTCTTGCACTTTTCATTCTTAAAAACTGTTGTGAAAGTACAATCACATGATAGCTTGGGAAATGTCAAAATAATACAAGTCTATTAGACATTTTCATTTTAATCTTAAAGGTCTTGTAATTTATCACGAAGAAAAAAAGGCCTTCATATTGTTAACAGGTTCTACAGAATTATTCAGAAAATAAAGTAAGACATTATAACCAGTCTACACTTACAAATAGGGTAGAAGAAAAAAAAATCTTACAAAAGTATTCTTTGCAAGCTAAATAAGTTGCAGAATCGCACAATCAATAATCAAAGCCTGTTTGATTATTGTTTAGCTTTACCTTTGTTTTCTGTACAAAGGTAAAGCTAAACGTGTGACCAAGAACAAAAAAATGTCTGCATTTAACATTTGGTGCTCTTCTGTGCAAAAAATCCCCTTTTAATGTCATGCATGGTTTTAATGGTGCTTTGTATCTTGGAAGCATGTTGTGTCTTTCCAGTTTTAAACATATTTACTTTCCAGGTAAATATTATCAAATTACATGGAGACTGATGAAATCATAAAACAAATAGACATTTTTGAAAAGGCTTCATTTGGTAGGAATTAATCAAGATACCAATAGGTGTGGAGTAGAACTGGGGATTGAGTTAAAAGAAAAACAATTACACATCTTTACCACTGGGTCCAATGAATATGAAGAACTATTTTAAAATAACTAACAAACTAGAGGTGTCTGACTTTTAATATGTTTTCACCTTTATTTATTTTCATCTGACTTTTTTCACCATCTCAGGATCTAATGCAAATTTGACAAAACAATGTAAATTAAACCTACTAACTTTAAGACATTACCTTACTCAAAGAAATACCTCTTTGAAAGGAGCATAAAAAGACACAAGAATTCTGTAAAAATGAAATATTCAAAAGTTTCGTCAAATGAGAGCATTAAATGACGAAGTGATACACCCGCTAACATCAGAAGTACCCGTCTTCATTGGAGTGTCACCTTGACGCGAACACCTCAGGGTTCTGTTTCTAGTCCCCGAGACTGAGAAAACCACTTATTATAGGATCTAGTGGTTGTTTTTCCATGTTAAATTATAGAGAGCGGTCGCCGTTTGTTGTTGGTTTTTAGTGAACATTTGGTACTAATAATTAATACGCCAGCATGTAGTGACGACTGGTTTCAGCTGCAGTCAGTGCACTTGCAGCAGAACATACCACTAAACAAAAAGCACACAAATTAATTCATTTAATAACATCAACAACATTGGTCACATGAGATTCACTTCAAAAAATAAGTCCCAATTAGAATATCCTACATACGTTTGACCATTAAATATAAATAAACGAGTGAGTATTTCAGAGTTGTTCGTCCGACACACCCGCCTCAGCTCAGTTGGATCCTTCCGCCATGGCTGGTCATGTGACTTTTTCCGTTTCGCCATTTTCCTCTTCTCCATTGGAGCCATCGCTGGTCGTCCTCGCTGTTTCGCGGTGTTTTAAGTTGCCCAGAGGTGACGGTGGGACAGGGGAACCCCCCGCCAAAGAAAGAGAGGATATTGTGTCGTCTAGCTTTGTCGTCCGAAGGGAAGAGTGACAATGTCTTCTGAGGAGAGCCCCGAGTACTCACCTTTCTTCGCCGTGATGGGAGCCTCTGCGGCCATGGTCTTCAGCGGTAACTAAACCAGCCTCTTCTTCTTCTCCTCCTCAAACTGACACCTTTTTGTTTCATGCTAGCTTAGCCAGGCGTCAGAAGGCTGAAATTAGAAACGGCCGCTGCCTTCACACAAACCGTGTCGCTGCTGGTTGCTGGTGGCGGTCGGGGCTCGCACACCTGTCGGGGATGATGCGAGGTAGAGGTGGGGGTAAGGCGGCTGCTGCTGCTGCCTGCCTCCGCTCTGGTGGATCCACTGACATTAAATTCAGGCTGTAATCGTGTCTGCTGCTGACTGGTGACGCACACAGTCAGTGAGGTGGCAGCTTCTCTTTCTCAGCACATGACATGTAATGAACCATGATTGATTGAATGAATTAAAACAAAAACCAATGTAAGGTTAATGGTTAATCATGTCGATCCTTTTCTTGGGTTTGTTGTTGAAGGTGAGTCAGGAAAGGAACATGGAGGCCTAAACATCACAGCGACAATTTAAAGGGATGATCCATTCATTCATTCATTCATCTTGCACAGCCTTCTGTGCATGCGCAGTGAACTACTTCCACGACTTGAACACGAAACTGGTTGTGTTGAGAAAATTTGAAGGCATATAATCTAATTAAGTGGGTTTGATTCTCAGCTAATGTAAACATTTAATTCTTTCACCAATAATTAATGAAGACGTGAGGGATTCCCACGTTACATTAAATGCAAGTCTATGAAGACACGATAGTTTCAGTTAGGTATAAATCTCTTCAAGTAGACACTGGAAATCATTTAAAAGATAAAACTATTAGTAATAATCCAAAGATCATCATCAGATCCAATGAGTTAATTTTACACACAAAGAAGGAAGTTGCCTGATATTCTCTTTTCCAACTTTCTTTTTTTAGCTTACCAATACTACAGATTTTCTTTTGCAGCCAAAAAAAAATCAGAATTTATTTTTTTACTTGCCCAAATCTTGTTGTTTTCAACACACAAGACTCGATAAATGTTTAAATGTTTACCTGTTCATCATCAGCAGTCAGGCAGCTGGAGGGAGAGGGTGTAGCTTTTCTCTGCACGAGTGAGGATAAGACTTCTTCAAAAAGCCTTTCTTGTGCCTTTGTACATTTAAAAAACGCAGCTATATTCAACCTCTGGTGCTCTTTGTTGGTTTAAATAGTCCTGCCTTTTATGTCTGAGACAATGCTGTTGGAAGAGGATCAAAAAAGGCTACACTACAACTCTGGTAATTATGGAGGAAGGGGAAAACTTTGAGTGTTTTTTGAATTTAGCATGTGTTTTTCTTGGGTTGCAATAAGACACAAAGACACATCTCAGTGGGATACATTCCCAAAATCCTCCATTTGAGCTCATAATGATTCAAAAACCTGCAGTCAAATTACCAGATCAGGGAGATTTACTGAATATTTATTCTATTTAGATATGACTCAGACATTTAAATGAGGAACTGTGTTGTCTAGACTGAGTTTACATGTCGAATCAGTTCTGCTTCTTTGTTTTTAAAACATTATCTAGCAAGACTAATTGGTTTGTTTAAAAAAAATTGTCTCGTCTTCAAGCAAATCGAACAGTTTTCAAAACCAAAAACTTTAACTGTTGATTATGTTGCCAGTGAATTAATGAGCTGGATCACCAACCATGCAATGGGTATTTTACTTATTTGGAAATAATTGAAAGTGAAACCCAAACTAGCAGCTGAAACTGCTTTTGAAGGGGCGACAGCCAGTGTGGTTCACCCTCTATGTGATTGATGCGCAAACAGTAGGAAAACATCTATTGTCATGTATGCAGGCCAAAGTCCTCCCACTTTGAGTGTTAAATAACTTCTTTAAACATTAAACTATGTTGGATACAATTCATGTGTTTGGGAAATAAACTTGACTGTTATTCTACCAGTTCTAAATATATTATTCTGATCCAAATTTGTCCAAATTTTAAAACAAGCAACAGCACAGCTTTTATTCAACCTTTGCAAGTTTTGTGACACGCAGATTGTAAACCTGACGACTTTTAAAGCATCGTCATGACAAGGTCTTTAGAAAGTTATAAAACTGTCTTCTTCTTCCTTAGTATGAAGAGCCTAAAGAGTTGGACCTGTTATCATCATCATTTCTGACATGTTCATTTCTGAGATGACTGAAGTCCAAACTAAAGTTTTCACATGATCAGTTTGTAGATGCTTCCTTCACCTTTGATACTTTTTTGCTGCACTTACAATAAGTTAATAAGATTTTCTACTTGAAAATGCATCCCTCATAAGGGCTGCAAGAACCAGCTGTTCACAACCCATAAATCAAAAATAAACCCAGGTGCCAGAAGGTGCAGTGAATAGTTCATTTAGTTCGCTGGCTGAAACTAAACGTGAAAAATTCCAGATGTTGTCACACATTTTGCCTTTATAAAAACCTAAATTGTTTTGTTCACTTTACCAGAGCCATTCAGCCAAATACAGTTCCGTTTGAGAGCCAAACTTTTCTTCAGTATTTATTTGGTTTGCAAATCATAATCATTACCAACTGAACTTCCTGAATTATTCTGTAATAACAAAGTTGCATGCAGTGATGAGTAGTTTTCTTGCCCTGATCTCT
Source organism: Phalloptychus januarius (assembly GCA_902982915.1). NCBI lineage: Eukaryota > Metazoa > Chordata > Actinopteri > Cyprinodontiformes > Poeciliidae > Phalloptychus > Phalloptychus januarius. The sequence continues at coordinate 7,689,959 of CADWAE010000476.1, forward strand.
GCTCTGCAGCCCTGTGCCGCTGGATTAGGTGAATCTGTGATGTGAGCGGCACGGCGACAGATGTGCAGATGTGAGGAGACGTGCTTTGATCTGCGACGTTTCATGGCTGAAAATACATGTTTCTGTTCTGATTAAAGGCCCAGTCCTTTGAGGACACTCACCTTGTACGGATTCATTATTTTAGCTTCCATATGTACTACGTTAAACGTCGGCATATTGGAACAGCGTGATGAGACTTTATTAAGACACGGAGTGACAGCGGCTCAGAGGAAAACTGCTGGAAGAGCTCGCATGCATGACATCAGTTTAAGCTTGGAGAGGATCTCTTTAAATATTTAATAATTTCTTGGAGAATTGACATTTAACCGGCTTGCATCGCTGCTCTGTGGGGATTTAGCCGCAACCGTTGACTGAAGTTTACCAGATCGCTGAAAATGAAGCGTCGTCTCATCTGCATGAAGGGAGTTTGGAGTTAATGGGGACTGCTTGATGTGTCTCGTTTCAGCGTTAGGAGCAGCATATGGGACCGCGAAGAGCGGCACAGGCATCGCCGCCATGTCTGTGATGCGGCCAGAGCTCATCATGAAGTCCATCATCCCCGTTGTCATGGCGGGTATCATCGCCATCTACGGGCTGGTGGTCGCCGTGCTGATAGCCAACAACATCTCGGAGAGAGTCAGTCTCTACAAGTAAGGAAGACATCTGCTGTCCTCATGGTTTTGGCTTATAAACGATCAGCTCTGTTACCAGCGTTAATGTCTTCCTGCTTCGGGTTTGTAGCAAACGTAGTCCCCAGATAATCAGCAGTCTATCCAGCTAACAACGTTTCCTCCTCTTTACTTTCTGATACTTGTGGGACAGATTGTCCAGCCTTATATTCTGTCCTTCCATGCCTGTTCTTTCTTTTGGCTTTTCTTCTACATCTCTTTTCATCCCTCCATCCTTGTCCTACCTCCATTTTTGTCTTTCTTTTCCATCTCCTACCTTCTTCCAGCCTCCTGTTGTTTTTTTATTCTTCTCCATTTTTTCCCGTCACATCTTCAGTCCTTTCTTCTTTTTTCTCCACTTCCATTTGACCTTCTATCCATTCACCTTTCTTTTCTCCTTTCCCTCTTTTTTTCCTCTTGTATCTTCCCTAACCCCGTTCCATTCTTCCCCTCAGGGACAGCAGGACACAGTTCCTTGTGTCCTGCTGTCTCCCCTTGGACCTGTCTAAGGGCTTAGTTATACCAGCTTTAATAATTAAAGCTGGAAAAAGATGCTGTTCATACGTCTTTCTTCAATTAATGTCGTGTCAAATAAATGTGAAGAGCTGAACCCAAACAAATTAAGTCTGGAAAAGCAGAGATGGAAAAAGAAGAAACCCTTGAGGATGTTTAAAGTTATTTTTGTGGAGGCAGCAGAACAAAGATCTCCGTCTCTTACCACCAGAACGGTTGAAACAGCAAAGATTTAATGTGTTAGAGAAGCTGTGAGGAATAATCAGCCCTACTGGGAGTCGTGGGATTGGTGTGTTCTCAGCTTGGAGAACTGAGAACTGGTGAATATAACAGAATAAAACCAACTTGGCATTTCGTTTCCCAAATAGACTGTATTCTTTATCAGAATCTAATATTAATTTACATCCATTGAGATGAAAAGTCAAACCTTACACATTCCTCCTAAACAAGGTAGAAAAAAAACACCCAACATTCACTAACTGAAATACACAAAGATCATCTGATTTAATGACAGTAGTCTAATGCAAACAAAAGCAATTAAAACTTCTTCTTACAAGAGAAACATTGGTTTGTTTTCTGTTCACACCTGTCTAAGGGTTCAACTAAGCTGCTCAAACTAAGAGCAAAATAAACTCTTGAATTTGCAAGAGTTTCTGTTTTCCTCAAAATATATGTTTGGCGGAGCGGTGTTGGCAAAAAGGAAATTCACTGTGGCTGATTTACAACCTGTAGTGTTTCTTAAACTTAGACCTGCTAGTTTTGATCTCTAAAAACTAACTGCATCCAAAATACTTCTTTCTAGCCTTGCTGTGAGAGCAGTCGATGTAAAACAGTTTTCTAAATGTTTATAGAGTTTATGGAGTAAGTTTTAAACTGTCATCAGCATCTTATGTGAGTGTTTATCTTGGTTAACAGGTGTGAATTCAGGTCACTTTGAGGTTGCTTTGCGATGTACATTTTGTTTAGTATTTGTAATTGCTCGTCTAATTAATAGAGATGCGCCAATCATGTTTTTCTTGCCTGATTTACTTTGGGGTCTGAAATGCTAGTTCAGATTTTATTTCTTTATAATGATTGTAGCACAAAGAGTTCATGTAAGTTGCAGTTTTTAATTAAAATGAAGAAAATACAGGGGTGCTTTGGTGGCGCAGTGGTTTAGCACACCCACATACGGAGGCCTTAGTCCTCGACGCGGCTGTCCCAGGTTCGAATCCCGGCCTGGCGACCTTTGCCGCATGTCTTCCCCCTCTCTCATTTCCCTCATTCCTGTCCACTTACTATTAAATAAAGGCCACTAGAGCCAATAAAACCTTTAAAAAATGAAGAAAATACAGGATTATCCACATTAATGCACATTCCTAACCCTTGTATTTTTTTTTATTAGAGAAAATGCATCAAAGTGCATTAATAGACTTAAAATGGATAATCAGATTTTCTATTATTCAGACAGCTAATGACTGATCAACTTGGATTAAGGGAAAATAATTTCCGACCGCTGGCCAGTTGTTTAGATATAAACGTAATTCACAGCTGTAAGACATTTTTTATTTCTTGCATCGTTTGTTTAGGAGTTTCCTGCATCTCGGCGCCGGACTGAGCGTGGGCCTGAGCGGCCTGGCGGCCGGTTTTGCCATCGGCATCGTGGGCGACGCCGGCGTGAGGGGCACCGCTCAACAGCCCCGGCTTTTCGTGGGAATGATCCTGATTCTGATTTTCGCCGAGGTGCTCGGGCTCTACGGCCTGATCGTGGCCCTCATCCTATCCACAAAATAAGTGTCTCTCTCCATCAAAACCACCATCTCATTCATTCCACATCGAAGCAGCGCGAACAAATAGGAGAGTTTCACCTTCTTCCATGACACCTCGCGGATCTGACAGGATGGGATGGCGGCAGAAACATGCTGGCTGTCGGTTTCGACAGCCTCGTCCTCTTTAGATGTGATCTACTCCATTTTGTTTTAAGCCATCCGGTTGTGTCAGGTCTTGTGCGTACAGAACGGGCATGAACATGTACTGTTTGTTGTGAGATGATGTGTGGACAGTCTGCCTGATTATATCGTCTAATCTTAAACTGTACAGTGATCCAGAGTCCTCCCATCCTCAGTAAATGTAGTAACCAGTCTGTGCTGTGAGTGTGAGTATCAACGTTTACCCCCCTTACACCCATTCCTCTTTTAATTTTTGTTTTTTGTTGGTGGGTTTTAATCATTGTTTGTTTTTTTTGAGACTGCTGAAAAATTGTGCACACTAGTATTTTATTTTTTCATGTTCTTTTTCGGGGACCATCTTTGAATCTCAGATTATTTTTTTTGTCACTATTTATGGAAAGCTATGAAGATTCTGAAGCCGTCTAAATGGAATTCTGTTTATTGAAATACCCTATATACATAAAATATATAAATTATCTGTGTATAGTTAGATTTATTGCACTGTGGGTAATTGTTCTAAGTGCTTGGAATTCCTCTGGATATAGTGTGATTATTATTGGAGGACGTCCACATGTTCACATGGAGATGACTGTGTGTGTGTGTGTGTGTGAGAGATCTGAGTGCATAACGTGTGGTTTTATGTTTGATATGACATTCTCGGACACTAGTATTGTTTACCTGTAGTGCTGCTGTCTTGATTTTGTTTTGTTTTTTTGTTCAAAGTGAGAGCTCACTGTTCAGCCATGCCTGTCAGATTTCCAAATAAAACTCAACCTCCTCCATTCATTGTCAAAACGCCTTTTGTTGTGTTTATGAAAACTTTAACCTTGACAATATATAGACAATACCTTTTGAAAGAAATATATGTATTTAGCGTTTACCCATGGCTGTAGCTGAATAACTAATACTGATCAATATCTAATTGACATCCCTTGCTTTACAGCTGTGCAGCGTAAAAATATGGTAGTATTTGAAATGCAAAAATCGGTACAAAATCTCATGTGCAATCATTGCTGAAATGTTATTTTTGAGGAGCTGCAGTCACCTCAAGATTGTCAAAAAAAATGAATCATGAAAAAGTTAGCTCCAGCTTATGCAGACACCTACACATATTGTTGAAACAATGATTTAAAAAGCTAAAAACATTTGGAACTATGACAAATGAGGCAAGAGGATAATTCAAAGTTATCTTGCTCCCACACGGCCAGGAGGATGGTCAAAGGAGAAGAAGTTGCTGTTTTATAGATGCTGGATACATGTTGGCTTGTATGGGAGGTGTGCCAGAAAAAGCCTAATGTATGAACTTATGTTTAAAGGGGTGTGTCAAAATGGGTTGAAATTTCACCCCACAAAAATTTTATTATTCCTCAAGCTTATGAATTAAAATATGACAAATAATGTTTTGGAAATGCAAAGATGCTAAGATGCAGGCTCCCAGTTGCAACATTTTTCTAAAAATTTTATTTTTAATGTCAAAACCATCTGACAAGAATAAATATAAAATTACTTTTAATGACTCTATTAGTGACAACTTTACTCAGTTTTACAAACAAATCTTTCTCAAGAAACAAAAAAATATTATTTTAAACAAAAAAACAATATAAAGTCCATCTGACGGAGTTGACGCAAAACTGAAGGCGGTGACAAACTAGTGAGTAAAAAGAAATACTTGATACATGTGAAGTAATTTTATGTAAAATACATTAAAATGAATAAACTGTACACTTAAGATGTGTCAACAGTCACTGAAAGAGTCACACCGTCAGTTAAAAATGCCAAACTACCTCAATTTATGTGACGTTATTCTGAAGGAGGCCATATTGCAGCTCATCAGGTCCATGAAATCTTTACAGTAAACCAAAATTAAGCATTTATTTCACAAAATTTCATCAAAACTGTCAATTGTCAGTTATAGCACAATATGGTCGTAACGAGCAATTTAAGAATAAAACGGAAGAAAAAAACTAAAGAACAACATAAGCTAGCTAGAGCTGCTTAGCCCTCTTAACAAAGGAAGAGAAAGGAAGAGGTCATGGGGTCCGCAGAAGTTCTGGTGCCCCCCAATAATGCCTGATTTTTTTTTTACATTCTTTTTATGTCTGACGATGTTGACAAAAACATGGGAATATTAAAAAAAACGATTTTTATTGATACTTTTATAATTATTTATTTGATTACTTATACTTAATTGTCATAATATATTATTTTAGTATTTCTTTAGTTGTTTTAAACTATTAAAATGAATTGAATTCTGCTTCAGGGCAAGGGCTTTTACAGGCACCATCCACCTACTACAAAGTTTAAAATCCGTGTTTGCAACGCTTCCAAACTTTAATTTAACATAAACAGCCAACTCGTTCAGCTCCTTACTTTTCTCTTTGCAGTGGAGGATGGTTGTTGTTTACAGTGAAGACAATTTCTTCACTGTAAACAGCTTCATAGCGTCAAAACTGGCGCATTAACTAGTAATAGCCAAAGCTATTGGTAATGAAGTTTACACATCCAGGAAATAAAACAGAACAGATATTTGCCAAGATTACTTGATTTATTAGTGAGAATAGCAGAGAAAACTTCACTTAGATGGTAAGACCACACTTTCTTAGTTTATTTACAAACCTGAAATTACCAACAGGTTCAGATTTTGTTGTTTTTAAACCACAGCAAAAAGTTGAAGAAAGTAAACAGTAGAGTAAAAATAAACAACTCAGGGAAGTGTTAGGGTTTACATTCCACATCGCTATGGTTTGAGACCTAAACCTGACCGAAGAGGAGAAAACAGGGAAATAATAGGAAAAAAATATCTTTGCATAAACAGAACTGTACAAAAGGCTTAATGTTAAATCCATTGGCATAGAAAGTCACATTTTAAAAAGTTCTGAAACATAAATAATGTGCGTAAGTGTGTTCATAGACGCTAAAGGAGCAAAAACTACAGATGGATTTATAAACGCTGCCACGATACAAGGAGGTTAAGCCTTTAGCGGTGATAATTATATTTGTTTCAAGAAAGACAAAAACATAGTTTTGTTAGTTGAGGATAAAAAGAGGCAAAGTGCACTCATAATGTTTCCACTTCTAGAATTAAAAATGATCTAATTTTACTGAATAAAATTCACTGCTTTTCACTTTGACAACAGAATAAAATGATCAGAAGCAATGAACCGGGTAGATTGCTTCTGTAATGCACCGGGAACATTTAGATTAAGAACACCACACAAAAAAAAAAAACGTTTGTTTTTTTCAAATAACCAAGATGACCACCAAAATTTGGCCTTACTTGATGTCAGTGTTGCACTGTACATTACACACCCCAGCAGTTCACTAATTCCCATACATGAATGGCAACAACGGTGCTAGATTATACAGTATGGTCATATATTTCTACAGATGGCTGAAAATGTTGGGATGCTGACACGAATAGCATGAGGAAAAAGTCACAGTAAAGATGCACAGCTCCCTCCGCTCTGCTTCGTCAGTCCTGGAGGTTTTCCTCCCTGCCATGGTTTGCTGCTGCGAGCGCTTTTGAAGCGGAGCTAGGATTTGAGCTTTCCAGTCACGTCCAGCGGCATCTCTTCCTCTGGCAGGCCTCGGGATCGGACGTGCAGCCCTCCGAGTCACTCTCGGAGAACGACGGTTCGGCCGGCAGGGTTGCGGGTAAGTGCGAGGGCCGCTCGGGGCCTTCTGTGGTCTCCTCTGTGGCCCCGCTGTTCAGACTAAGCACCCAGCCCAGCTTGTTGTGGAGGACCTGGCGCAGGCCCGGCGGCAGAGGTAACACATCCAGCGTGTCCATGCAGTCTGGGAGCAGGCGGCGGAGGCGGGCGCAGCAGAGGTACAGCAGAGAGGTCGGCGTGGAGCAAGACCTGATGACTTTCATGCTGCTCTTGGCCGCGGTGGAGCACGCCATTGGATAAAACCTCTTGTTGTGCAGCTCTGTGGCCGCAACGCCTGAAGTCAAAAAGCAACAACTTAATGACTGGATTTTATTTTGGGGTGTCCAAGTAAAGAGTAAGGTGGGCGACAGGTCCAAATGCATAGCAAACAGTGAAATGTGCTCCAAATTCATGGATGATGCAAACTCCAAAACACACAAATGCAACAGAAAAACACTGGAAAAACTGCAGTAACAACAAAAAATGCTGCAATCAGAGGAAATAGAATAGAGAAGAAATGCCACAAACATCCAAAACAACTGCAAACAGAAATGCTCCAGACAACTAGGGGGAGTCTGGAGTAGGTAATATTAAATAAATGATTATCCTGATGTTATCCTGGAGCATTTCATACTTGCTGTTGTCACTACTAATTGCAGCATTTTCCCCCATACTCTATTTCTTGTAGTTGCAACATTTTTTATTTGCAGTTATTTATGCTGTGCATTTACATCTGTTAGTCACCGTAGAAGAGGTTGAAGAAAAATGTAGTTTTTTTAAACTTAAGTTTTTTCTTCAGCATCAGAATTGAGTATTACTTTGTGTTGGTCTATTATATTACATTCAGATAAAATACATTTAGGTTTGATGTAATGTGGTAAAATGTGGAATAGTTCTATTTACATGAACTGTACTTACCTATACACTTCCGATTCTTGAAGAAAGTGAGCGTCCCATGCCAGGTGTCCAGATGAACTCCAATGATGGATCCTTGTCCAAAACGGGAGGAGAACTTCAATTTGTCACCTTTATGATGCAGCAAGCCTGGAAAACATGATTCATCACACTTTCCTTTAAATGTTTCAAGCTGACATATGTTCCCTGACAACACTGCTGAGCTTACCGGTGTAAGAGAGCCCCCAGCTGTCTGCATCTTTTCCCAACAAACTGCAGAACGTATGCCTGTACTTGTCCAAGTTGACATCAGATGTTCCAATGCCAACCATCTGTCCAGAAATAACAATTTGACCACAAATCAGCTTTTATTCAGTATTCAATTTTTATTTTTTATCTTTCACATAGCTATAGACAAATCCTGGAGGCTTACCATATCTGTTCCATACACCGGAGACGTCATCTTGATTTCCCAGAAGTGCTGCCCGTCTGCCAGCTCTCTGGAGCCGCGGACGGCCGCCGTGCCGCAGCTGTAGTCGGAGTGGAAGCTCACTTTGCGATTGTCGCAGGTCAGCAATGTTGCAGTCGAACGGCTGCTTGCATCCCAAACCCAGTCGAAATCTGTGATGTCAGATGTCATGTTGACAGCAAATTAAACAAGAAATTAAATATTGTGGACTGAACTTTTGCTAAATATGAAATTTGTAAGTATACATGTCTGTCCTACTCAAATTTCTAGATTTCTGCAGTTTCCAGAATGTTCTGTACATTTAGCAGAGCCATTTCAAGATTTAAAACTACTGTTGCTCTCCTTTTAATAACGCAGTTTGACTGAGTCGTTAGAGGTTGTTGTTAAAACTGTGCGGCTTGTTGTACCTTGGTCATCCTCTCCACAGTGGCAGTCTTTGACTTGGTGAAATCCTCGTAGACGAGGGTTGTAGCTGGTTTCTGCCTGGGAGTCGCAGGCACAGTAAGACTCTCCTGTAACAGGGACAGCACTGGGGACTGGAGGAACCATCACAGCGGAGTAGTCTGCCTCCGAATCAGAATCACTGTACTTTACAGAGAGATTTTAAAGAACAACTCTTAATGTTCAATATATCAGGGGAATCAAAACACAAATCTGCAATTTTTTAATGATCTAACATTTCACTTTTTTGCATCACATGAACCTAAATGATTTCCGGTTTTGAATGGTTTACCTCCAGTCGGTCGTAGCGCCACTGTTCAGTTTCAGAGGCCAACACGAGGGCCCGGGCGTCGGCGTCTCTTCGTATTCCACCCCAAACGTAACGCCAAGCCCGGCTGTTCCTGCTTCGTCTTGACATGGCAGCAGAATCGAACAAGTAGAAGAGCTTTGCCACTCGATCACGGTTTAGTCCAGACGTTTAAGGAGCAGCATTAGTCGAGCGGCTGAAGGAAAACAAACCAACGTGTGTCAAATAAACTCCTTCCTCCAAGTTTTTACACCAACATGTCCGACTCTATTAAGCTGGCAGCTTACAATGCCAGCTGTCGTGTAAGCTGGCACTGAGTCCAGCTTACACTACAGACACACAAATGAACTGATTACTTTACAACATAGTTTTTAAGGACTAGTTTAGGCTAAAAGGGTCACATGACCAGAACAGTCTCCATCTTTGCTTTTCTTTCACTGTTCATGTAAAGATAGAGGGTGAAAAAAAACTCGTGAGGGAACATCAAGATTCCTTAGATCACAAACCCAGATTTCTTAGATTTCTTACTTAGAATTTAAGCTAATTCCATAAAATTCTTGATTTTGACATATTTTCCTCTGCCTGGGTTTCTACCTTCTGGTGCAGAATGTGACAATATTTATTTTTTGCAATGAATACTAATTAAGTGATGGCTTATATTTCAGAAATAGAAACTGAAATACAAAGTTGACAAGTTGAAGCAAACCTTTTAACTATCCTATTTTTTTCTAATTATGTAACCTTATTTTGAAGCATCTTCCATAACTGTCAAACTTGCAACACTGTAAAAAATAAACATGTAATAAAATATGTTTACAAACATGATAATGAACACAAAAATTTAAATAAATGGATTTAATGGGAATAAAAATGATTTAAATGTGCTTATGATTATACAGTAACTATTATTTAAATAAAAATACTTCCAGTGAAAATCTACAGCTATTATATTTGAAAGCAATATTTAATTATATGTTTAATTCGTAGGTTCCTGTGTTGTAATGATTTAGTTCGTAGTACTACTTGTCAACATTTGTTTGGTTAACCTGCAAAGTGTGGCAGTTTCAGTCCAATTACATTTATGTTTTTTTTTACTAGCTTTATATTTATTAAATAATATACGTATTTAAACTAATTTAAATAAATAAACTAATAAGGTAATAGTTTATTTATGCTAAGATTTTTTTAGAAATTCAATCGAGGCATTTTTGGACCTTCATATTCAAGCAGACCTAAATTAAAGGCCCAGAGATCAAAAAACGCACTTAATTTAAAAAGAATAATCCATCTAATTTCTAGAAACATTAAAAAACCTCTATTTTATTAAAAATAAATATTTATGTTTTTATGGTTTTTCTCAATTAAATGTATTTTATTTCGCATTGGGTTGTACATCATATTTGTTTTCATGAAGACCTTTTCCTTACTTCGTTGCATTTCCAGTCAAATATCTCATTTATTGTTGTTTCTCATTCTTACATCAAAATCGGGTGTTTTGGCATACAAAATAGCCTTGAGGTTACAAAAATGTCGAATATGTGTAAAGCAATAGAAATAAGCATAATCGCATTACACAACAAAACCATTTATTATTTAATACAAATAATACGTTTGTGTTAAATAATACAACTAAAACATTTACCGTTTCTTTGCCAGCTTCATCAGCTTCTTAGCCTGGCGCTAACAGAGCAGCTAATGCAAGACAACTCATCGGATTGAGCTTCGTCTTAAAAATGTTATTAAATAATAAAGTGGTGACTTCAAATTATTTGTTCGCTACAATTTATGTGTGTATCAATCACCAAACTGTTTTTGTCGCAACCTGCACAACCAGAATGAAGAACCTTGCTACTGATGCATAAAGAACTAGCATTGCGCGGCTAGCAGCTGTTAGCGCACATCCACCCAGGATGGATAAAAAGTAGAGTCGTTACCTGTTAAACTGGCCTCTAGTGACACATAAACCCGACTAATCCACGGGGGTGGTGTTCCTTTGATTCCGGGTATTACTAGACAGCTAACACACAAGAAGCGAAGAGGTGACTCGCCTCGTTTCGTTTTTCCATGACCTACTTTCTGCCAGTGTGATCGTATAAACAAATACAGGAGGAGCTAATTCACAGGGAGGTTTGAAGCTGCATACCAGCTAACAACATGTGTAATTACAGTCACTTGTAGCTTTGTCTGATAGAACATCCGAATTCAAAATAAATTGAGTTAATAGCAAAAATAAAACAAAGCAGCATTGCTTATTAATTAAATTGCTCCCATGTTTGCATGTTGTGAAGCATATATACTGCTAAAAAATATTTGCTAACTAATTTGGTCGCTTGGTAAAATATAAATTAAATAGAATCTGTCTGGCAACAAGAAGGCAACTCAAAGATTAAAAAAAGAAAGTGAATTCAGAACACACGAGAAAAAAAATTTGAATTCAGTCTGAAATTGTTTGCAAAAATAGTTGTAAAGCTTTGAGCCTGCAGTTAACCTAATTAAAAGCCATTTTCTAAACATGGAGGATAGCAAACCAAACCTTACCAGGAGTGGTCAGACTGTCAACATTTTGCCATACTGACTCGTCTAGGAAGTCACAAAATAACAACAATCGCCATTAATAAGAGTTTCAAATAAATTGCAAAAATATCAGCATTCAAATGTGGCACAATGTGGCTGCTTCAGGAATTAAATGAAAAAAAAAACATGTCCCGAACTTAAGGCACTCCATACAGGTGGCCTTATGTAGCACCATTCATATACAAGGCAATCCAAAGTTTAAAACGTCGAAAGAAAGAAGTAATAAAATATCCAGCCTAAGCAAAAAGCATGGCATATAAAAAATGTTAAAATACACTTATTAAAGGAATAAAATACAAACATATTTCAAACATCTTTATTGACTAGACTGTTTGATCAAAAGCAGCAGTAAACAAATACATTTTCACTCCTGAGGGGTCAGACCACGCGTTTTCAAACAAGAAACAGAAATGCATAAAATATATTTTTCTAACTATTATTTAAGATAATAAAGTCCAGTGAGCTTACTCTTTTGGCTGAAAGAAAAAAAAACACTAATTGAGATAAATCCGTAAGACATTCATACTTCTCAAATAAAAAACTTTCTTTTTGAGTAATTTAGAGTACCGCTTTCTTTAAAAGTATAATCTATAAAATAAAATTTGTTCATAAAACCTAACGAGACTTATTAGGATTTGTATTGGTATTAGTAGCATCTGGAAGCAAAATTTCTCTGCTGCGGAACCAAATTACAATCGCAGTTCTTTCAGGGACTATATATGAACGGACCTTGTGTGCGGAAAATGTGTGCTTTGCTCACTGAGGTCAACTAGGAGTTAATTTGGTAATTTTCAGGCATTTAAATTAACACATTTCATCATTAGGTTATAATCTCGACCAGGTGGTTACCGCTTATTGACTCTTATAAGTAATTTTACTGTGTTTTAACATCGAGATCTGCTACGTTTACACAATTTCCGCTCCAACCAGGTCGATGTAACAAGCATTTTCGTCCTTAGGCTATACTGTGAGCGGGTGTTTGTCCACTTGCAATCATGGCGAAAAAGAAGCGGCTCCGTTTCATCGCAGAAATGGCTCGGAAGGTCCGGGCGTACAGGGAGCTGAAGTCTCGACCGAAGGATTCGCAGAAGTATGCCCTGGACTACGACACTATGAGGCGGCCTCTCACTGGGAAGATTCTGCCCGTTTTGGCCTGGCAGGACGTCCGCAGGGAGAGCCGCCTCTTCTCCCTGCTGGCGGGGATGAGGCTGTTCGGAGTCGGCCGCATGTTCACCCGTAAGTCCTGGTTGGAGGAACATCCAGAGCCCAGCTACTGGCAGATCACCAAGGTCAAGGTGGACTACACAGCTGAGGTGAGCAGGCAGTGGAGGACAGCACTGCACACACTCCACCATTGAAGCTGTCTTGCTTTTGTTTATACATGATTAATTAATGTTGATCAGGCCTTTCCTCTCCTACCATCACAAACGTAAATGCTGAGTATTATAATCTGTTTTGGGAATGTAACAGGAATCTCATGCTTTTTATTAGTTGAAAATTGAGCTTTTCTGTAACAAACACAAGGTATATCTATTTTAAAAGAAATGGTGACATCTTATCTAAATGTGAAGACTCAAAGGAGGAAATGTGCATATGGATAAAATACTTGCGCAGCTTCCAGTCAGCCCTTTTCATCTTTGATTCAGAACAAAGAGGACATGCACTTTTGTGAGGCATTACAGAGCATTTTTATGGTCCCAAAAGCCTCAGCCCATTTGATTTCAGTAGCCTTGTGGTGGATTCTTCTGGACTAATAAAAATTTCATTTTCTAGTGATAACTGTATATCAAATTAGTTAATGGCTCACCATGCTAAACAATGCTAAAAACACTTCCATAAAAGTGATAAAATGTGTCTCAATTAAGGCCAGCCTCTGCTGAATATTCCAGTCCTTCGTATCAGTGCTGTTGAGTGTTGAGTTTGCAAATCAATGTGTTGACAAATGAAACATAAACATGTTTGTTTTGAGAAAAACAAACTTAGAAGTGTCCTGAAAATAAAGCATCTGTTCTCTTTATTTTTATAGAACATGGATCATGGCAAAGCATGGGGAATCCTCACATATAAAGGTAATCTTAGGCTCTGTTGAGTTTTTTCTTGTTTATCAGGTTGCCGCATGAATATTCACAGTTACACATGAAAAGGTGGCTTTGTGGTATTTAACACTTAAAAAAATGAATCATGTTTACATTTGGTTTTAAAAATGACAGTTGCTGTGCAAAGGTTTTCATACTTCTGATTAGATTAGAGCCACAAACTGCATTTGATACAAAATCAAAAAGTGCACATTAAAAAACACAACTAAATAAATAAAATGTACTTGTTAGGCAAACAGGAAAAAGAGGTGAAGGAGGTGGAGAAGGTGATGTACCACGACTGGCGCCTGATTCCCAAAGACATGGAGCAGCAGTTCAAGGACTTCCAGCCCCTCCCGGAGCCTCCAGTGCGCTACGTCCCCTTCCCTCCCCTGCTTCGTGCCATGATGCTGGCACAGCGTGACAGAGCTGGAGGCAGGGTGGTGACAGAGGAGCCGGCCTTGCCTTTAGAGAGGAAAGTGGTGTTCAACAAAGACTATTTCCGCAGTCAGGAAGAAGAGAATCAGAGGAAAGAGGGGACAGCGGTGTGAACCAGAGCGGTCTTTCCAAGGAATCGTTTTAGCCGCTGCTGAGTACTGGACTCAAATAAGGTTTCTTTATAATCTCATAGAGAATGATGTATGTTTGTATGTGATAAATATTAAAAGCGGGCTCAAACCGATGCCTTCGGTGATTTTTGTTTCTTCATTACATTCATTTGCTGTTTGTACTGTTGCCCTGCAACAAGAAGGTTCCAGGTTTGAATCCTGGACAAAACGTATGAAGAAAAGAAAACTATCCATTCAAAGACTTTTGGAGATTGTATATTTTCCTTTTAATAAGGCAAATGTACAAGATCCTATATGTTTTAAACTTTTAAGTATAAACAAAAAAAGAACTAGAGCCATCTTACTTGACCAATAAAAAAAGAACAAAATGTACAGGATGAATTCAAAATTGTGCTGATAAATATTACAAATCTTTTTTTACAGGTCCTTTTGACTCATGTTTTTAGAAACATTTGAGTGATAATTCCAACAAAAGACATGTTCTGTTAATTGCTGTGGATAGATGGCACCAATGCACTGTGGGCTCTGTAAAAATGTATCTGTAAAAATTTAGAAAAGTAGAACTGCAGTGGCATCTGAAATTCCTTTTTATAGGGATTTATGTACAGACAATGAACTATAAAAAAAAATACACACAAACACTGGTAGAAAAAAAACAACAACATAATAATGGAGTTACACTTCACTTTCTCTAATCTAATGCGAAATCTGTATTGTAATTCACATCTTTAAATAGCCTTTAGCTCTGAAGCTTCTACATTCAGCCAACTGTGGAGGCAGCAGAGGGAAGTTTTAAGTTCAAGCAACTGGTTATATATTGAAGATATTTATTATTTATGAATGATTTTCATGACTGTTGCATGTTTTGATTGAAAGGTGTGATACTGTTGCAGGTTTATGAATCAACTAATAAATTGGGAGCCTCTGTTATTGTAGTTTGGCAAGCCTGGGATCTAAAAAAAACTAGAAATTGTTCCAATTTGTAGAAGAAAACTAAAAATGACGGATTTTTGCTTTGTAGAGCCTAGTGTACATATTAAATATTTTATTGGTTTTCCATACACATTAAATATTTATCGGTTTTCCATACATGCTCGCGCTTTGGAACATTCCTTAGCAACGTGACGTAGCTCTCCTCGCTCCTTCATTCTCCCAGACCAACAGTGTGCTCCGTCCCGCATCGACAATGATCTGCTTTTTTCTGTCTATTTTTGCCCACGTCTTCCAGTCAGGTTGGTGTTACATGTATCTTAGTCGCTGGGCTGCAGTTTACCGAGCCTCGCTCTGAGTTTTACCAAGCGATATTTTCAGTTTCCAGGAGATGCTGGGGCAGAGAGTCGCCTCCTCGACTAGCCGAAGGCAGCAGCACTTAACAGGGTACAGTGGAGTTGAAAAGCTCTCTACCTAACTGGAGCGTTACATTAGTTCAGACTGCCAAATGTGACTAAAACAACCCGAACTAATGAATTATTACTAACTAATGTGTTCGGTCAGCATGCAGAGTGGCTCATGCGTTCCGCTCCTCGTTGTCAGGAAAGTTGATTCATCATCCTATTATTAGCTCAGGGGTTCGCGCGCTGCTTATTGGGAAGATTTGTGCTCGTGCGCAGACTGTGGGATTTGATAGGCTGCTGCAGATAGAGTCCCCACAATGAGGCCGACAAAAAGGTCACAGCGAGATCTGCAGGAGCTGGAAGATCTGGTGCCCAAACAGGCGCGGATTGATGAACCCGGTGAGATTCCTAACTTCTGGTTTGGACAGCTGGGAGTGCAGGGATGTGGCTTGAAATGATGTCGTAGAAGTGCAGATCTTTGAGCACCTGCTGCAGGTACTTTGTTTTAAATCCAGCTGCCATTTAGGATATACTACAGAGCTGCTTTTGCGCTTGAAAACACTGGAATACAAACAGCTTGCATAAAGCTTATTGAGATGTAAGTTGAATTTCAAATTGTGAATGTCAGCATTTTTGTAGGTGTCCACTAGGTGGCGATGGTAGTCAATGGATGAGAAAACCAAGGCTGGATCTGTCAGCTCCGACCCCAAACCTGATTATTTTAGAAGGATTTATTTGTTGGATGCATCGTTTATTTATTTTTATGAATGAAAATTATAGAAATTCTCGAATTACTTTATATAGTCATATTTTATAGTTTCACCTTTGTATAATGATCATTAACACTATACTTAGTGACGAGGGTTTTTACATAGAGAGAATTAAAATCAAGTAACACAGACAATGACTGCTTAATGATACAGATTTACTTGATAATTTAACTGCATTTCCAGCTTGAGAAACAATAAGGTGTTCTATTCTAATGACACAATCTTTTAATATGTTTTGCTAGAAATTCAGTGTTGAGTTTGGGATGCTAATTTGAGTTTGATACATTTGGTCTCAATTGTTGTTGGTCTTAAGTGCATGCTATGCTCAAGTTAAAAAGTTCCCTGTGTGCTATTTCAGGCTGGACGGGGGTGAACGAACGCACCTTCATCGCCGTGAAGCCAGACGGTGTGCAGCGGAAACTGGTGGGAGAAATAGTGCGTCGCTTTGAGAAGAGAGGCTTCAAACTTGTTGCTCTTAAGCTTATAAAGGTATTCATTTGTGGTTCAGATGCAGTGGAGGGTTTGTGCAGTGGATCAGAGATGCAGTCTGGTAAATGAATGTGTTTATCTTGGTTGCACATGCACACCAGGCGTCTGAGGAGCTGCTAAGTGAACACTACTGGGAGCTGAGGAACAAGCCTTTCTACAGCACCTTGATAAGCTACATGAGTTCTGGACCAATTGTTGCAATGGTGGGTTTCCTCTACGGGTTTCTCAGCAATGTTTTGATGTGTTGTGTTGTATTCAAAAGCTTCCTGTTTTTTTGTGTAGGTGTGGCAGGGTTTAGATGTTGTGAAGACCGCTCGCAAGATGCTGGGCGAGACCAACCCCGCAGATTCACTGCCGGGAACCATCCGGGGAGATTTCTGTGTGGAAGTGGGCAAGTAGGTCATTTAATCAACTTACTCTGCAAGTTAAGGGTCTGATCTCAGTCTTTTATCCATGGAAACATGCAAACAGTATTCTAGTTATACTGGGTAACCTTTAACAATCTCAGAAATCCTTTAAAGTCATTGTGAGACTATATTGTTGGTTGAGAAAAAAAAGAGGACAATTGTATTGCTTTTTTTACATTGTCGTGTTTTCAGAAAGAACTTGTTCATTTTGCGTCGGGATGACAATCAAAGGAGCAACTTCCACTCTTTGTTGTCAGGAATGTGATCCACGGCAGCGACTCGGTGGAGAACGCCCAGAAGGAAATCTGTCTCTGGTTCCGTCAGAGTGAGCTCCACCGCTGGGAGAGCAGTACCACCAACTGGATCTACTGACGTTTACAGACCTTCTGCAGCTTTAAGAGATCCACCCTCAGTTAACTTAATCTTTTTAGCTTCAGTAGTTTGTAGCAAAGAAAGGTCAGCTCTGCTTTCCTGCATCATTTACATGGTTTACTTTCTTGATGGGGTAAACTTAAAGGGGGCAGTATTATGTAAAATTTAATTTTGAGCTTTGCATTATGTTATGATGTTATGAAAACATACCTGGAGTGTCTCTTTGATCCTCTCATACATACTTGAGACATCCTTTAATCTCCCATGGCAACCATTCAGCTATGGAAAACGCTTGGTGGGACTGAGCGCCTGCGCTGATGACAAAGCTCCTCCTCGGAGCTGCAATTTCCAAGCTTCAGTGCATTACAGACCTTCTTGCTTAGCTCCTTCAGACTAGCCAGCAGCAGTTAGCAGACCCCTGGTGGAACTGCACATCTGCTGAGCTCATTATACCAGCTACGTCTCTGTGAAACTCTGGTAAAGGCTTTAAGCATGGAGTACGGTTGTGACTTGAAATGAGGAGTATCTCAAAGAGACAGAGGCCCAATTTCAAAGCATTAAATTACAATGTAAAATTTAATTTAAGTCACATTTGATATATAGAATTTTTTATAACAACTGAAGGTAACATAGTTACTTGACTGTGTTAAAAATGGCACTTGGTGCCTGGAAAATACATAACACGGCCCCTTTAAAAAAACAAGGGGCAATAAATAGACTGAAATAGTTAAGACCAGTAATGTTTTTAGTTTTTAAGCTATAAGGTTAACTTGTTGCACTAAGAAATTGGAATTATGAAGACAATTGATTTGAAACGGACTCATTACATGATTTAAGGAAGAAAATCGATATTTATTGAAACATAAAAATATCCTTTTTTCAGTTGTACCATGTTTTCCAGGGACTTAGAGGTCCTTTATGGGTGGAAGTACTTGAATGTAAAGTTTCCAGCTTTTGAACAGTGTTGAACTCTGTGTTGTTACTGCTTTTGTATTTTTATACCAGGCTCAGTTTGTAGCCTGTCATAACACTGCGATAAAAATGTAGCAGTTCATTAATTAAACTTGAATAAAAAAAAAACAAGTTGAATTTTTTGCTCTGTACTTGTTGCATGCTCCTCTGATGCAAACAAAACAAACCCAGCAAACTCAAGATGATTGCTTTCGACACACAAATATGTTTTAATATTTAATCCACAGATAGAGATCAATGCACGAGTTTCCATACTGAACAAAAAGGATGGGCTTCAGTGCGTCTGGACATTTACAGTTTATCCCTGTACATAAAATAACAGCATGCCACCGTTTACCTGCTTCACACCAGGGCATCTGATCCACAGCCAATCAAAGAGGGAAATATTTTAGGAACCCAAGGTTTGAAATATTAAACCACCAGTTTGAATGGATGTGGAAACGGTCTGACCTTTCACCTTTTTCCTTGTCTCAAACTTCTGCGGCTGCACCACATATTTCCAGGATTTTTCTCACTGATCAGGTCTGTGCCTTGAAAAATTATTAACTGTTCCACATTTTGTCATGTTACATCCATAAACTTTAACGTAATTGAAATGTGAGGCATATATTTGTATTTAGCACCTTTTACTCTTTATAATCCATGATAAAAGTCCTAAAAAACACCACTTGATTAGTAAACAGAATTCACTCGTGTGTGGTTTTATTTATCTTTTACAAAATTACAGCTGTTTTGTGGTAAACTAATATTGCATGTCACCCTGGAAGCACCACGTTGAAACATGGTGGTGGCAGCATCATGCTGCGAGGATGCTTTTGTTTAGCACAGACAGAGAGGAATCACCTCAAGTTAGACACAAAAAGAATGAAATTATAAATGATGAGTTACTAATTATACAATCCTAAAAGTTCCTGTGGATTTGTATTGACTCTCCTTTTACACTGAAACCTTTAAATGAATTTGTCGCTTTATCATGTAAAATTCGGATAAATTACATCTATGGCCATAACATGACAAAATGTAGAGAGGTTCATGGAGTAAGAATACTTTTTCAAGGCACTGCATGTTTTCAATCAGGACCTAAACAGGCTGTAAAGCATTTCAGGGGGAGAAGAAATTAAATTTCTCAACTTATTCAACATTTACTTTCACTGGGACCAAATATATTTTCCTTTAATTTATATCATTGCATAAGAACTGTAAAATTAGCTATTTTTTTGTTTTTGAAAATGCAACTTCATCTACCATCACATTGCTGTATCTGTTGCTCTTCTTTCTTGTGTTTGTTTTTAGATTTAAGTTTCCATAGATAGTGAACTTAATGGCAAAAGTTATTAGGAGCTCTGGGCCCGATGCAACCGAGACTGAATATTGGAGAGAAGGTGTGCTTACAGGGTGAGTATTCGATGGTTTCAGAGGAGGGAGGTAATTACAAGGCTTATGATGATGGTTACAATGCCCTGTGTGGGACAGACACAGGATGGCAAGCAGATAACTAGGTCAAAGGAGGTACTTACAAGGCATTAAAGTTAAAAGGTGACATGGCAGGAGGGGGTTTAATAGCTACTAGGAAAGATGCGCAGCTTGAAGGGTTTATTCTTTTTCAGAGCCAGAAGGGAACTTTTACATGACCGGGGAATAATTACAAAGTTTTAGTGGCTTGAAGCTTCTGGGGACGGGGGAGGAGAGAGGGAGATTTCTTCAATAAGATGTTCGGGTGTCCCGCTAAAGAAGATTTAGGTGTCACTCCGGCACATAGGACACCTGCCAGACGATGATGTGGCTTCGCTCAGCTTTGCTCAGAGCAGGTTTCATCTGCGAAGCCCCACCGCTGCTGTCACCTTCCTCCGTCTCATCATCCTCCCCATCACCTGCAGGAAAAAAACAAAAAAACATAATTATTCCTTTAATGCTTAATTTCATGAAAATAAAACACCTCTTTGGTCAGTTAATTAGCTTGCATATGATATTAGTACACAGAAATGGGAAACACTTGATTTGAAGGGGTGTGGATAAGATTGACATGACACTGTCATAAACGTAACACCTGTTTTGCACATGAAGGAATCTTCATAAATGTCTATGACTGTTGTCATGAAGTGTCATTTTTGTAAATTATGACACTTTTAATGCAAATTATCACTAAAAATTGCATTAAAAGGTCATTCAAATTTGTATTTTTTGGAAAACACATTTGCAAACTTTTAATGCAAAATTGTACGAAAAAATGCACTAAAAGTCCATTAAAAGTGTCAACTTTGCATTAAAAGTGTCATTATTTACCAAATGACACTTCATGACAACAGTCATAAGCATTCATGAAAACTCCTTCATGTTCATGACATTGTTACATCATGTTTATGACAGTATTATGTCAGTCTTATTCACACCCTTTCAAATAAAGTGTTACCCAATAATGTAGCTTTTAATACTATGTCACTTTTTGCTATTAGAAAAGTGACATAGTAGCTAACACTATGCATGTGTTTTATTAAGAAAACAGTAAAGTGAGTGATTCTTGAGAGTCACTGCCCACCTATGCGGAAGTCGATGTAGCCCTCTCCTCCACTCAGCACCAGCACGTTCTGAACGCTCTGCGCCTCCGTCTCTGTGGGTGCTGCGGTGCTCTGACCTTCGGATGGACTGTCCAGAACGCTGCCGTTTAAGGTGGCCAAAACATTACCTGTACAAAAAAATAGGAACAAGTCATTACATATAAAATAGCAATTTGGAAATTTAAATTGCACATATAGGAAAGGTTAGAAAAAAGTCACAATCTGTGTTGTGAATCTAATTAAAAATTTCAAAATCGAGTCCTTCTTTGATGGAGAGCTTAAAATATGGAAGTATTGAATATTGTTATATATTGTTAAACTCAAGCACCACTTAAATATGGAGTTCCTCAAGACTATCATCTGGGCCCTGCCTTGTTTTCAATATGTTACTTTGAGGTTTAAAATACTTTTATGTTTTGCGACTATCAAAGCTATCAATTCTGTGCAAATGACATTAAGACAGGCAAATAAAAGCATCTAGATGAGACTTTTCAACTCACACAATCTGTCTTAACAATCTAAAAACCTAATAATTTAAAATTGAGCACTTCATTGTGGAGGGATGTTTAAAATGTTCAGATTTGTGACACTGTTCTGTCCCAGCACCACGTTCATGTGGAGTACCTCAAGGCTCTTCTCTGGGCTCTGTTTTGTTTTCAATATGTGTGAGGAGTTATTGGACTTTAAACTGGCGTTCATGCTTGGATGAAATAAGAATAATGTTAACGTCATCAAATTTAGGTGACCTACATTTCCTAACAGTGTTTTGGGGCCTTTAAATTTATATTAAGCTTCCTTTTACACTATGTTGACATCTCTTTCATATCTCAAGAACAAAAAAAGTCACTTGAAGGCGGTTCATTAACCTAAATGAGGCAATATTTTGGTTAGCCTTAAACTGGTTGCTGGTAACATGCTAACAAAATCTAAACATCAAATTTTTTCCCATTTGTATAGCAGAGCCATGATCTATGGCTACCTGGTACGGATACGAAGAACTTGACAGCATCACGGTGTCCATGGAAACACAGCTGGGCTTGAGCCATGGAGCAGTAGGGGATGAAGCTGCCGGTGCTCTTCTCAGAGCTGTCATCGCCATACACATGAATCACACCGCCGGAGGACGTAGGAGATACTTTATTGGCTGATAGAGAGAGAGAGCATATTGGTGAGAAGGCGAACAGGAAGGCTCGCACAAAAAAATCACACATACAAAAATAAATACTTTAAACCCCAAAATAAAATGATAAATTAAAGACCTTACATGCAGCAAAGAGAAGATATACATAACAAAAAACTGGAAAACTGTCATGCAAAGCATCAAATCAGTAAAATGTGACAATAAAAATAATCAAAGAATGTTTAGTGTTCCTCAGTACAGTAATAAAACACAAGACCGCGGACCAACTCAAAGCATAAAAAAGCATGTCGAATACTGGAGGTCTCCAGGGAAACATGAAGGGTTGGCTGGGTGAGAGCAGTTAAATCACAACAGCAGGAGGAAGGGAGCGCTCCCACTTACCCCTCAAGCCCAGCAGCTGTCCCCGGTGAAGAACCACAGCTTTGGGGGGAGCGAGAAGAGGAGAGAGGGGCGAGAAAGAGGAAAGTACCAGAAAAAAAGTTACGACCGAGACTGGGAGAAGAAGGTCCAACCACTGAGGGAGAGAGGAAAGACGGAGGAGGAAGAAAATGCTTGGAGAAGAGCAGAGAAGGTCGCTGGGAGTTTTTAGATTTAAAAAAAAAATTAAATCCAAAGAACCAGTTTAGGGAATTAGATTTTTGTTTTTCATATTTTCTGTTTTGAAATGCAATAAAATCCAAACCAATTTTCTGAGCAATTACTAAATAATTCAAAGTAACTTCAAGGTAAAGCCATCAATTTCAAAAACCTAATTTCTTTATTTAAAAAAATGGCAAACTAAATGTTTCTACAACTATAAGAAAATATCCTTCTCACAAGGCGCTATACTGCTTTTTATTTACGGTATGTTGTGATATACCTGTGATACACTCCTGATCCTTAATAGAGTAATTAAAATTTATTTAATTAAGATTTAATATAACAGACCAATACAAAGCAGGGCATAAATGAGATTTAAAAAAAGCCATTCTAAAACCTCTTAATAATAATCTTTTGCTGTTCCAGCTTTGCACAATCTCAGTCAGACTGGTTAGAGAGCAAATTTTGCAAATTTCAATGGACTGGGCACATGAATAGAAGATGATTGAAAGCTGTCGTGATTGGCTGTATTTTTGGGGCCATTATGGTGACAGAAGTTTTTCACAGATTTAACAGGTCTTCTTCCATGATTCTCCCACTTTCTGTCGTACTTACTCTCTGTCAGTGGGATGGAGATGATCACGCCGTTTCCTGTCCCCACCCAGAGGCGGTTTCCACCAATCAGCAGGGCCGTTATCCGCACAAACGAGAAGCCCAGCTTGCCGGTACCTTTAACCCAGAACCGGGGTTCAACATCAAACACCCAAAATCTCCATGAACCCGTTTGAACCGAGCTTGAACTCACCCAACATTTTGCTGACGTATGGCTCAATGTCCACATCCTGGAGGTGCTGATGCGTGTGTGCGTGGTACAGACGCAGGGTGGAGTCTAACCGGATCGAGACCCACACGCCGTCGCCGATCCAGGCCAGCTGCCGCACCTGGCTCTCCCTCCGGGGGTGGGCGTCAAACGACTTCTACGAAGCAACAGAGAGCCGGAAACAGAGAGGAAAATTAGGAAAGCAGCAGCAGCTGACTGAAGCTAAATGTTGGATTCAATTGTTTAACAGAGGGATGTTCTGCAACTCACCTCGATCTGCATGCTTTTGGGCTGAATGACATGAATCTTGTTCTTGTAGCCGCACCAGACCTTATCGTGGACGACCGCCATGCAGCGGATTGAGTGATGAGGCCGGCCGAGGTCCATGAGGTGGTAGTTGGACAGGTCCCACAGGCCGTCTGGGGACAAAAGCACAGTGAAGCGATACCACTGCAACAGACAAAAGCAGCTGGAAGCAGTCACACCAACTTGAAGCAACAGTCAAGATGCAAACACCTTCTGATCGGTGGAAGATGGCGAGCGTCCCGTCAGCGAGGGCGACCAGCACGCGACCTTTCACGTGCCTGAGAGGAGACAGTAGACAGAAACTACTGAAAGACTGAATTCAGAGCAGAGAGCTACAACTAAATGACATGTAGCTGTAATACAGAAGGACGCGCAGGGATGTTTGACTTACACCAGGCTGAGAACCGAGTCTTTGAGTTTGATGGAGTGGAGACACTTCTTCCAGTTTCCGACGGCAGAGTGGACATAAAGCCTGGGAGGGAAACAAGAAGGTTAGCAGGAAGAAAACAGCTTTTTCATTCTTGTTTCTGCTATTTCTGCTTAACATTTTTTAAAAACCTGCAATTTCAAACCTAATCTCTTTAAGTCAGTTTAGACATTTTATTTGTCTTAATTTTGACTATTATTATGTTTTCCTTTCATCAAAGCACATCAGAAAGTGTTGAGTTTACAATTTAACTTCTAGTTTTATTATATCTCCTTATTTTATTTCATATAAAAAACATGAAGCTTTATTTGAATTGTGGAAAAAATAAAACCCTACAAGAAGTAGATCTGCTCACCAGCCATTCTGGGCCCCGAGCCACATGGTGGGGGCCACGCTGGTGTAGTTTTTGGTTTCTTCCCCTCCTTCCTCAGACTCTGCAGGCTGAGACGACTCCTCTTTGGACTGGCCAGCGCTCCTGAGTGGACAGACACCATTCGAAGCCTCAACCAGTGCGCTTACTGACATGTTTTCCACGGATCTGTCCGTGCATGGGCGACTTTTGACTTCCCACCTATCATCGGCCGGACGAGGCTGAGGATCGGTGAAGACGTGCTCGGTGAAGGGCCCTGGGCGTCCGGACCCCATCTCTGTGTGGCTGGCCGTGGATTCAGAAACCTCTGTGGCCTCCGTGGCTTCCTCGGCGGACTGGGTGGGGTGAATCTTCCCGTTCGTTGGGGGAGCAGCAGGGGCTGCAGAAAAACACCAGAGAAATATAGACACAGAGACTGGAGATTAATTTTCTCTGTTAGATACAATGCAATGCTAAAATATTCACACCACTTGGACTTTTGCATATTTTGTCACATTACAAATGCAGGAGGGTCTGAAAAGCTGATCAGAGTTGATGCAAAGATGGATGGAGTTAAATACAGAATAAAATTGGAGGAAAACCTGGTGAAGGCTGTAAAAGACCAGCTGGCCGTTGACTCTAAACGTGAAGCCTGAGCTAAAATGAAATACATATTCATGTCTTAGAACCGCCCAGTCAAAGTCCAGACTAATCTAATTGAGAATCTATGATAAAACCTCAAAACTTTTGTGAAACGAACTTGCCTACCTGTGCAAAACAAACCACAAACCACAGCAAAATCACAAAATTTCACAGCGTATTTTAATACTAGCTTCTAGTACAAATATTTCAGTACATTTGAAATAAGATAAAACTATCTCACGAGTAATTTTTCATCATGATATGAGCTTACTATTGATGAAAAGCACTTGTTCCACTGACAAATTATTTCCCATATAACTACTTTCACAGATTTTGTGCTTTTGCAGTGCAAGAAGATGGCTCTCCACGCACTGAACTAAATGACTAAATAGACTTTTATTTATTTATTTGTCAAATTTTAAAAGCCTGGAATATTTTTCTCCTTTGCAAATATGTTCTACTTTATGTAGAACATATTTCTACATAATCCACTGCTTAAAACCCCAGCAAAGTACAATGAGGTCTGAGGTTGAAATGTGACAAAATGAGGAAAAGTTGAAGCAGTTTTGAAACTTTTGCAAGATGCTAGTATTGATGATGAGCCCACCTTGTCCTTTATCCACTATGGGTGTGTCTGTACGCGATGAACAGTTGCTACGGGCAACACTGCAGTTCGTGGCACAGCCAACTAGCGTGATGCCAGCCAACATACCCTCCACGCCTCCCATATCCTCTCCTCCTGCTCCTCCATCGCCTGGATCCAACACGATTTCTCCTGCTGGATAATCACTCTCGCTCGCAGCTGGAGAAACCAGAAATATACATGAGCTTCTAAAAGGATACCAACTTACTTTCACGTTTAAATAAAAAAGAAAAAATCAGGCATAAAATGGTTTTTTCTATTTGACCTGGCACACTGGAGATGCAGAGCACGTGTGCGTTGCAGACGTTGAACTGGTCGACCAGAGAACCAGGCTGGTTGGCGTCAATGATGACCACTTTGCTGGCAGAGTGGGTGCTGGTGAGGATCCACACTCGACTGTTCATGCTGTCTGTTTCCTGGAGTTCCTTAGACTGAGAGACAAAGGTGGAATGATAAAAACAACGGCTATTAAGTAAGAAAAAAAAAGGCTCACTTATGGTTTATTATGGAGGAAACATGAAGGGCTACCTTCCTCTTCTCAGGTGACGTGTTCTTGTCCGCTCGGTCCTCCTCGGTCTGCAGGGGGTCACTGCTGCTTGATGGCGCTTTGGGTGGCGCCACCTCCTGGCTGCTGACTCTCCATCCTGTCAGGTCGACTCCCGCTGCGCACCACAACTACAAGCACAAATGCAAATAAAGAACGAAGCACAAAACATCGTTGAATCAAACTGGTTGCCGCAGTTTAAAGATGCAATCAGAAAAGGCAAGAAATAAAAGAAACGGGCCAGGATCAAATAAGTTTTTCAAACAAGTAGTCATCTAAACCAATATTCTGATATTTGAATTGTGAATGTGAATATGTTTGAAATAAATAACTAAAGTAAGCTAAACTCAACCTGGATCAGATTGACTTTCTTAGCTCTACCTTCCCTCATTTGTGATCAACCCTTAGCGTCCAGATGAAGTCAGCTTTTTAAATATTTTAAGAAGTGACACAAAATAACAAAGTCCCAGTAAATAGTGAGGCTTCCACATATTCAGACACTTCTAATACAACTTTCTCATCTTTAGGGTAAGAATAAAAACAGATGGCAAAAAAGTAAATAAAGTATTCTTTTGACCGCACAGCTCATTTCAGTGAAATCCTCTCACCTTCCTGTTGGGGTCTTTCTCCACCAGAGGGCGACAGTACACCGGAACAGGCACATTCTTCATGCGGTTATCCTCCTTCTCATTGGTCTGCAGGGAAAAGTGATGAGTCGTCAGGAGACAGGGAGGGAAAATTACATGTTTTGGTTCGCTCGAAATCCCCTGAGCACTGACAAAAAACCCCATATTTATAAACCCCAAAAGGACAGTTTGACATCAAGATATACCCACGCTATCCATCACCAGGTGGTGTAACCTTTGTGTCTCTGCCTCTATCTGTGATGGTGATTATGTCTGTTCATCTCTACAAAACATTAGAGTATGAACTATGTATGTGACAATATTAATCCACTGTGCGTCAATATTTTGAAATTAGATCAAGCCAGGAAGGGATTTGAGCAGCAATTAAATTTTTATTCTAGAGGCCAGAACAGCTAAAAATGGAGAAATAAAACAAAGCACCACAGTCTCATCACTATAAAGTGCATTAGTTGCTCTTTTTTAGGTAAAACACCGAAATAAAGCAGAGCTGTTAAGTAGTGTGTAAAGTAGGGCAGGTTGAGACAGACAGAGGTCAAAGGTTAGAAAGGCTGCAAGGGGTAAAATAGTCTTGTAGCAAATATCCAACCACATCATGCCTATAAATAAAACGCTATGGATAAAATTTCATGCATTTCTGGAAGATCGCTTGATCACAAATCCTACATTTGTGATTTTTTTTCTTTTTTAATTTAAAAAATTGTCGTCTATCAGCTTCTGAGAGGGTCAGAGATTCAGGTGGGAGGTTAGAAAAAGGAGGGGGAAGCCATGAAGGCACATGCTGGCTCTCTGTCGGTCTCACTTGCCTGTTGTCTCTTCAGTGGGCTGTCCTTTGCGCCGTCCGTCTGACCACCAGTCTGCAGAAGACCAGAGTTAGAGCCACCTGCCTACCAACACACCGCGCCATCGGCCTTTTTCCAGCCAAGAGAATCGACCTCGCTCTGCCAGCAACACTTCAAGATATACTTGAAGCCAGACATTTATATACACTGTAATAGAAACTTTTTGTTTTTTTCTGTCTGACATTAAATCAGACTAAATCTTTCAGTTTTAGGTAAGTTAGGTAAGTTTCTTTTTTTGATGATTAATTCAGATTTATTCAAAATGTATGTATTTGGCAGATTTACTCTTTAAACTGAAGGACTCATATTCAACATTTTAGGCTTCTCACAACCGTAATTTTGGCCCATTTCAATTTAAGATTTATGTGCCACAATCTGAGTGTTTTATGTTATTTTTTATGACTTCTTCCACACTGAGTGACCTTTCAGCCCATCTCATTACAGAGGTCCTCTGACCTGCAAGAGGAAACGTTTCATCCGGTTTAAATCCAGACGGTGAGCTGAAACAGCTCATTTGGTTTTGCTACGCAGTGCATGTGAATATATGACTTCATTATACACTTGCATGCTTGAAACCAAAGACAAAAAAAAGTAGGAGCGGTCCTCATGTATTTAAAAATAATTCCTACACTTCATAAAGTTTTTACAAAAGAAGGTTTAGTCTCTTATGTCTACCAGTTGATGCTTTACAGTAATGTGCAAGAGTCTTATGTTAACCGTTTTCCTTGTGTTTTCCTTTAGGTTGCGATTAAGATTTTGCTGTAATCTTTTATTGTGATCGTCCTGCTTTCCTGAGGTCATTAGCTGCTTTTTCACTTTTTTTCAGTCTAGTTTTGAGCCGTTGTCAGAGGAATGTTTTTTCTTCTCTTGTAGAGGAACTTAATAGTCTCCTCTGAGAACAATTAAAAAGAACATCTTTCCTCTTAGCACAGAGACTGAGGTCCTCTCTTGCTCACTCTACAGGTTTTCTATAAAAACTTGTAAATCTGAGGACTGAGACGATCAAAACGGTTTCAAGATTTTTCTCTTTGATTTGGTTTTTTCTCCTCATTGCCCGTGTGCATAAACCTGCAAATAAATCTGACTGATTTAAGAAGATCAACATCCGCCTACCTTACTTTAATGGCATGTTGTCTCGTTTTTCCCATTTTGAGGACAAACTGAGTAAAAACTCGTCAAACTCTCTCATTTTTTGAATTACACATTGTTCAACATGCTGTCATGTAGCCAAACAAGACTGAAGATAAGTGGAAAAACAGCCAAACTCAACTTCTGCAGACCTTCAGAAAACATCAACAACTATTGATCATGTAGGATCCAAAATTATTTCAAGAAATTCTTTGGGAATTAGAAGGAAATGATTGGACTTTTAAATCTTGGGACATCTCGTAACCATAAAGGTGGAGAATCCCCTGTGTGTGCATTTCACCTGCTTGAGGCGAGATGGCACGCTCCAGCCACAGGCCTGCATGATGCCGTCGTCACGGCGCATGTGCTCTCGCACCTGCCTGTACTGCTCACGCCGCTGCTCTCGGCGCGCCATCAGCGCTGAGTCACTGAGGAGAGACGCAACACCGTTACTGGCCAGTCTGGAAGCAATGGGGTGAGGAGAAAAAAGAGAGGGGAGAAAAGGCGAAGCGTTAGCAGCCTGGCCAGCCGGCAGAGAGCATCAGAGAAGAAGAAGAAAACATGGAGAGAGTAAGCAGGAGCAAAGCTGCTATTTCCTGTTAGGGAACATTTGCTAGTGGTCTTTAAAATCTGTCTTTTTTAACTTTATGCCACCAACATTGTTTAGCATACTCCTTCTGCTGCAGTAATTAGTTATTTCTTGTCAAAAGTCTGATCTGCAGGCTGCTAGAAGCGAGCGAGCATCCAGGCGTGCTGCAGAGTAAGACTAAGCTTTGACTAAGGTTTGTTCTTGGCTGCTTTCGCTCACTCTTCAGGGAAGAACTCCAGCGTGCGGTTGGAGGTGGAGATCTGGCACATGGTGTGGCTGCGCCGCTGGTTGAACGCCGGCGAGGGCGACTTGTAGTGGATGTTGACGCTGGAGTAAGGCCGCTTGACGGGCGGAGGGCTGGACGAGGAGCTGAAGAGGCGTGCAAAGCTTTTGGACAGAGGGAGTCATAAAATGATCTGCTTTAGCAGTTTTCCGTTTTTATTTCAGTGAATATTTCAGAATAAAAGCTGGAGCTTACAACTGCCAGATGGTGGACTTCTTCTTCTCCTGGATGGGAGGACTCTCCCTGGAGGCCCTGAGAGAAGAGAGGAGAGTAAGTTCATAACGTAGGCCGTTTCAAATAAATAGTTCAATTGAAAAATGTCATTAGATGATGAAATTAGGAAAAAATGGCAATGGAAGAAACAAATCAGATGTATTTTTCATTTAGACAAAAAAAAAGAAAAATTTGAGATGCTCTTAATATTTTGTCAAAAGTCGCATCTGTGCATGAGCACCTGATCATCTCGGTCCATCGCACCGCCTCCTGCAGCTCCATCAGCCTCTCTTTGTACTGGTTCCGCTCCATCAGCACACGGGCCATCTCCACCCGAGTGAAGCGGCGTCGCTGGGTCATCGACATGTCCCCGTCCTGCATGGGCGACGAAAACTGGACACAAAGAAGGAGAGTGCACTTTTACACACCAATCTTAACAAAAGGAAGTTTGACAAGCTGATTTCCGTCTTTTATTGTGCAAACCCTACGCAACTAAATACACGTCATTAACGCTTGAAATTCTGTTTTCTTTACTTTCTGCCAATAATAGTGGAGGTGCTGAACCTGGTTTGCTGGGCAGAGGTTGAGTTTACTCACGTCATCGCCAACTTCGTCTTTGGAGTCCCGGGATGCCTCTGCTCTTAATCTGAAGTCACAAAGCAACACACAATTCAGTTATATAAAATAAAAAATTATTACATTTAGATTTTAGAGTGTTAACATCTAGATTATTGCCATGCTGTAGATGCAGATGCGTTAAGGAAAACACATTTTTAAAGAGGGAGTCGTGTTCTCTTGGACAATCCACCATATTAGCAGATAACTCTATGAACTTTTCAAACCCAGCTTTCTATTTTTTGCTCTTTTGTATTCCAGTATTTCATATATTAATTGTTCATCATTATTTATTTGAGCTGTTTTTACAGCGCACACCTATTCTGTCACAGCATTTTGGTTAATCAGTGTATCAATCGATCAATCAAGATGGTGTTTGTTATTATGCAATTTAATGTAACACAAGGCAAGGTGTGCAGTTCCAGAAACGTAAACAAGTGAAAAGCAAGTAAGCGACCTTCAATTAATTAATGTGTAACAATTAAAGATGACTAGAGTAAAATGTCATTGGAAATGTGTTGTTTTATTCTAAATAAAACAACAAAACTCGAGAAACACTTAAAAATATTCATAATGTTTAAAATATTCACAATGCTTTATAACAAAATCTACAAGAGTTTTAGGAACATAAAAAATATAATTAATTGTAATTGCATTAAGGTAAAAATGAACTGTAATAGCTCAATTAAATAGCAAATGAATAAAATCAGTGGTAAAGTAAAATAAATTTCAAGTAAATACCACGCTATATACAATATACTGCATATATATATACATATATATATATGTGTGTGTGTGTGTGTGTGTTACCAACCCTTAGTGTCGATACAATCAGACGTATGAAGCTAGTGCTAGAAATGTGATTATTCTGGAAAATGCAAGGACATGTGACTTATGTGTGCAGCAGTACTTTGACATTTCAACTAATGGTGAATTTCTGCGTCTAATTAATTTTGTTCCAAACATGAACTTGGAGACAAAACAGTTTGTTTTATTTTGTGGGTTTGAGAAAAACAAACAGAAACTACAAGCTTTACATTTGAATATTTTTCCCTCTTCCCTGTTATATTTGCACCCAGCAAGAGAAACAGGTATTTAACACTATCATGTTACCGCTGCTGAGACAAACCTGCTACTTTTCCCTACCTGGGTTTTAGGTTGCAGGTCAACAGGTTCTTGTTGTGTACCAACTGTGGAGCTCTCTCATCCTGAACTTTATCACCTCTAACATCTTGCAAAACAAATCTAAAAAAACAAAAAAGTTTCTTTCACCTCTTGATTTCTTCTTCCAGCTCCTTGATTCTGGCGTCCACCTTGTTCTTGGACTGCCGCACCGCCTCCAGCTCCTCCTTCAGCACCTCCTGCTCACTCGACAGCTCGTCCACTTTGGCGATAAGGTCATTTTTTACAATGTTGAGAGCGTTTCTGTCAAACAGCGGAGAGACAAGAAGGGCATTAAAACAAGCTGTTGTTTTCCAATATTACACATGTAACATGTCAATGAGGTCAGGCAAGCATATCACTGAACATCTTTAACATTGATTTGAATAATCCAATTCCAAAGTGTTTATTTCTGTCAATTTAGATTATTATAGAATGAAATCCTCTCAAGGCAATCTAATCTAATAATATCACGGTTGCTTGTGTCTAATTTTCCACCATACTTTCTCCTTCCACTCAACTTTCCATATGTGTTCCAAACTGCCTATAAATTGACAGCCTCACTGTTCCTGTTATGACTCAGTAGTCTTAGATTTTATTGGTGCTACATAATATTAACATTTCATGAGAACTGAATTTGGGTTACAAGTTGTATTTACCAAACAAATAGAATTAAATTCAGTGAATTTAATTCGGGAAATAGATCACCAGGTGTGTAATAAATAAATATAATACACTACTGATAAACAATCAATTATTTTGTGATTAAAATAACTTTTTAATCTTACGTTTGGCAAATAGTTATTTACTTGTAGTCATTAAAATGATCAAAATTAATCTTCCCCACTTTTTTGACGTGCTCTCATGTTTTTCCCATTTTGAAAACTAGCGAAGAAAAATAGTCTATTTCTTAGTCAGGGATAAAGAAATAAAAGCTTTACAAACGTTTAAAAAATGAAGTAAATACTGTATAAAAACATTCCAGACACATTTTTAGGTCATGCCTACACTTACACTATGCCACGCCTACATCCACTTAGAAGATTGATATGAATTCATTAGCAGGATCATCCTTACTTGGTCTCTAGAAGCTGTTTGTTCTCCGTCAGAAGATTTTCCACCTCCTTTCCCATCCCTGAAACAGACACATTTATTTCTCTGTAACTCGTCACAGACATTAAACAAAGCCTGAAACAATAATCGATTCTTAACTAAAGCCCATTCATTTAGTTTCAAACATTTTATTATTCTTTTAAATTTAATTATGATAATTAGAAGTACATTCTATTTGCAGGATAAGGTATCATCTTATGAAATATTTATAAATATGCCAGTCTGGACACCAAAATATTGGCACTGCTGTCTTATTATTTTTCCTGAGCGGCCTCAGCAACAACGTAAAAAGATGAATTGTTTACTTTCTTAACCACACAACCTAGTAATGTCATGCTCTAAATAACAGCCAGGCATTAATTTCTTGTATCATTTAGAAAAAAAAATCAACAGCAGAAGTGAAAGCAGCGAGCGCAATGTGAGAAAAAGCCAAGCTGCAAGATTTTAAAACAAAAATCTCAACAGGAAAAGAACATCATGAATGATGGCATGTAGGAAACAAACAAAAGGCAAAACAAAGAGGTTTCTATGTTTTAATGGAAAAAAATTATCAAAATGCCCTTTTATATGTCCTTGCAACTGGTAATAAAACTTTAACATTGAGACGTATTTAGAGACACCATTCTTTAGCAGGCAGATGCTGCTATCTTTTCCCTTCTATGATAATTTTGTTGACAGATATGAAAAACTGTAGAGGTGTAATATGCAAAGGAGACAAAAAAAGTACACAAAAAGATGCACAAGGCAGATTTTAAAAAGGGAAAAACAGGATGATATGTAAATAAGTCAGGACGGATTTAACTAGCAAAATGTGAGCATGAGCGTCGACACCTTACCAAAGAAATCATCACGGACTGCAGGCAAGAGAAGAAGAAGAAACGACATGAAGAAGAGAAAAGATTAGAGACGAGAAAAAAGAGGGGAGAAGTTGAAGAGAAGAATTTGTTGATTTAAAGTGAAGCCGAAGGAAGTTTGTTAAAAATGTTGAAGCTAAAATGTAATCCTCTGCTAGGAGAAAGCAGAGGATTTATTACACTATCATCACATTTCTTTTTGATTACAGTAAAACACCCGACTACTAAAGGCTGCAGCGATGCTCTTCACTTTGACAAACATTCATTCATTGTTTTCCACGCCAAAATTCATTGTTTTTATGGAGTCTGGAATCTGGATGAATGTTTCAAGATTACCTTCAGATCATAAACTCAATTGTTTTATATTTGTTTTAGATTTACATGAGCATTTTACTGGGATCTTGTGGGATAGACGTCCACAAAGAAAAGGACGAAGTAAATCGATGCAACGTTTTTCGATGTTTGTTGACAAAACAGTAATTTTTAACTATTTATCAGGCAGATCATTGCACCTTCTGGGCGTTTTGCTCTCTATAAAGTAGCACAAATACAATAAGATGATATTAAGATGATATTAGCTCTACATATAA
Source organism: Phalloptychus januarius (assembly GCA_902982915.1). Lineage (NCBI taxonomy): Eukaryota > Metazoa > Chordata > Actinopteri > Cyprinodontiformes > Poeciliidae > Phalloptychus > Phalloptychus januarius. The sequence goes on from CADWAE010000476.1 coordinate 7,724,468, forward strand.
GAATTGAAAAAAATTTACAAAAGAGGCAGATTTGGATTTTTCCAGCCGCTCAATCAGGTAGCTCATTAAAATAATTGCTATTTAAAACAAAACTACGGACAGTGTAATGTCTCTTCTTTGAAAGATTAGTTTTGAATTTGAAGAGTACACTTTGAAGATACACACCTGAAAACTCGCCTATGGGAGTCACCAGCAGACGCACATAAAAGGAAGAAACAAAAAAGGAAATGGGTGAAAGGTTAACACGGGTCAAATTTCTCCCTGCTGCGGAAAATTCAAACAGTTTGAATAATTCCCAAAGCACAACCACAAAAATCCCAGAAACAGAAACTGAAAGAAATATATATTTAAACTGTACAAAGATCAAAGCTGAGGGAAACAATGGACCTTTACGATGAGTAATGATGGTGATGAAATCGAACCAAACATCTTATAATTTAATAAACCTTCCACTGTTTCATAATTAAAAAGGGTGGAAAACAAACAAGTTGGCATAAGAAAGAAATAATGAAAGTAGCTCTGCATGAATGGACTGCTGGGGTTAACAGAGGCTGTGATCCGGTGTGTTGCACTTTTTGTGTGGATGGCGTTGCAGTGATGCCCTGCTGCAGCTTTCCATGCAGAGAAAGGAACATTCCCAGCCTCACAAGACGAACATTTCTCTGCTAAATCCAAGACAACTGGAGCAACATGGCCATGCATCTGAGTACTGCCAGAGTAATGTCTCATTTTTCGCCTGCTATGAAACATAAAATCAGACATAATGCGGCAGAAATATGAAATTGTCGACAATACCCAGCAGCTCAGCACCGGCGTCGACGTCGCCGATGATGTCCGACTTTGCGTCTTTGATCTCGTGGTACAGCGAGTCCGTGTTGATGCCGAATGCCTCGTTAACAATCCCTTGAGAAGGACTGGGGAAAAAAGAGGAAACTTTTTTCAATTTATTTTTTTTCCATGTATACACAAGAAAAGCCCTCTTACCACTAACAACCTGACTGTCTGTTGTTCTGACTTTTCATTTTTACTTCAATGATTCAAGCGTTTCTTCTGTAAGAGGAAAAACCTAAGCTGAGGTTTATTTATTGTTAAAAAACCAATATTGTCCTGATGTAAACACCCAGATATAGTGACATGCAAATGTTTTCATATCTGTAGAATGTTGATGATGCTTTATTAGAGTAAACAGTGCTTCATTCAAATACTCAACACACTTTTCAGATTTTTACCTGCAAAAAAAAATCTAGAATAATAAATGGATTCTTAATAGTTGCTTTGGATTTTCACCTGTTTCCACCTCCATACACCCTGGAGTCCATACCCATCTCCAGCTCTGGCGTGGAGTCGATTATTTCCTGAAATTCGGACCATTCATCACTGCTTCCCATACCTGAAGAAGAGTCGCATACCAGCCGTTATGGTGTCTTTCCTGAACTGTAAGCGATGGCGGAAGCAGAAGTGACATCCTCTCACCGATGCTAACGTTCCTGGTTTCCTGGGAAACCTGCACCTCCATGTTCCGACTGAGACGCTTGGCGCCTTTCCTGCGGTTCCCGGTGCGCATCATGTCGAAGTCGTAGTGCGGGGGGAAGCCCTCGTTGATAGGGGTGATGGTGGCGGAGGGGACGGAGGAGGTGGGTGTGTTGGACTTGCTTCCTGTGCTGCTGGGTGTGGCTGCAACCGAGTCGGACTCTGATCCATCCTCCTGGATGAGCGGCAGTAGAGATGATGAGCATGTTATGTGAGGTTCATTACAAATATTTTTTATGATTTTCAACTAAGAGTTAATAATACAGACGTCAGTCAGATTTTTACATGAATTTATTTTGTCAGTGAGACGAAGGTCCTCAAGTTAGTCCAGTATCTTAAAATAAAGCTGACTTTGATAGAGTTCTCATCTTAAATCTTCATAAAAGCTCACAAATGCCAAAGTTATTTCAAAAACTACTTTTTAAGGAAGATAAAGCCTGAAGGGAAAATTAACAAGTCATGAATTAATATTGGTTTAATTTTGCACTTAGCAACTTATGACCTGCAAACAAATACGGCTGTCAAATTGAAACTGGTGCATCCAGAGAAAAAAAATCAACTAGCAAGTTACAAATAATCCAAAAGCATTTTATAGCAATGACTGATGAGAGTTAGAATTGACTGCTTTTCTAATTGTCTGCAGCGACTATCTGTGCTGTAATGCTAAATTGATTGTAAACAGGAACAATAATATTGGGAATTTGTTGTGCTATTTTTATGTGTTCTACTTTATAGCTAAGAAATGTTGGTAACTCTGCTTACGAATAAATATAATGTTCTAGATGCTAATTAAAACACAGCATTGACTGAAGTCCACTTAGAACATTAAGGACCATCTTCAAGGGTTTTTATTTTACCTTAGCCGTTTCTCTTGCGGTCAAACAAACACAATATTCACAAATGTTTAAATTAAAAGCATAAAAATCGACCACATGTGTACGTAAAGTGTAGCACAACGGCCCACGGTAAAATAATCACACAGTTACAAAGAAAACGGGTGAAAATGACCCAAATAAACGTGACCCCTGCATGCTTGAGTCAATGTTCATAAACAAACAGATTTGATTTTAAAGGAGCAGATTGGATTTATGGCTGATGTGGATGAAAACTTTTGTTTCTCTTTGAGTGACACAAGCAGGCTTGGGAGAAGCGGTGGTCCACATGAGAGAGCAGCAGTGATGCCAGACCCTCCCTCCTCCACTTCCCCGGCTGTCGACAGGGAGCCGTGGACGAGGACAGGGCGTCCCCCACCCCTCCCCGTCTGTCCCACCTGAGAGGCGGAGCTGAAAGTGGAATGGCCGAGCTCGCTGACCTGCCAGATGTCTTTCCCGGGCATCATCCTAGCCCCCCCGAGACCCCCACGTACCATGCCCTCGCCACCAGGATACAGGCTCAACGACGGCGGGCGCTCCGCTTTGCTGCAGGTGACGGGGGACGAGAGAGAAAGGCGGAGAGTCATGTGAGACGGTTGCCATGGCACCTTGCAAAAACAGTCTATCTACTTCAAAGTTTGCCATGTTACAACCACAAACTTCAAGGTGTGTCGTTGACAAAACAATGGATAAATATTAAAACATAATCTGAAAAGTGTGGCTTGCATTTCTGTTTACCATGTGTCACATTTTCATTTTTGGCCACAACAAAATCAAGAATGTCTTTAAAGGACCAGATCGTATTGGTAAATAAATCTGATTAACAAACTATTAATGAAATAGAGAGGTAGCTTTCTCTGGACTCGATTTGGACTTGTTAAGACAAAATAATACTGAACATCTTTTCACACTGATTTATTTCTATAGAAATAAAAGCTGTTTTGATCTGACTGCTATCTTGATGTATTTCTGAGTCAAACTTTTCAGTTCTATTATTTTAACAAAATTTAAACACACCAGTTATGTTTTACGTCATAGTTATTTGGTGATTTTGTGTTTCAGTGGCATACGTTCGTGGTTGTAAAGAGGCAAGACATAAAAATAAAAAAGAAGTTCAAGGTTTAAGATTACTTTTGCAAAGCACTAGATCTTGGTCATATTCAGTCATTTCCTCCCTTGCAGGACTGGCTGTCATTTGGCATGCGTTCCATTCAGATGCATGTCAAATAAAAAGTCTCAATGATCTGCTAATGCAAACAATAAGCAGCCTCTCACAGTCAGTCATCACTGTTCAAATCTGGCTCATTTAAAGGAGAATTTCAATATTTTGAGAATGGAAGTTGTTTTCCTTTTCAAGGCTTTGCTTCGAAAAGGAAAACTAAAACACTTAAAACATCTCTAGTGTATAAAAAGGTATCTCCCGTTAGTCTAATTCAATCAATAAGGCAGCTTAAACAGTTGTCCACCTTAATAAATGTAACCTATGCAATTAACAAACTTTGTTGATTAAACTCAAATTGTGTCATTTAAGATAAACCACAAGCACAGCAGACAAAGATGGCAGGCAAGGAGACAAAATCGGACAAAAACATGAGGGATAAAGAGGAGAAGGTAGATTAGGAAATCTGGAAAAGACTCTGAACATGATGCTTAATGCAGTAACTTACTTTTAAAATTTGGTTTTAGAATACAAAGTCAGTACATTTATGATTTTAAATAGTTTTTACAAGCATTACCAATGCAGCAAATGCATGAGGGAAGTTCTTTTTTTAGAAGCGGCATGTAAAGGTCTGAGCACTTCATGTCAGTATCAGTGTTACTAACAAAATATAGTTTGTTACTATTGTCATGCTCAAGTTCTGAGAATAGTAATGAAAGGAGGATAATAAAGATTTAGGATGCAGCCGAGGGAAGCTGGGGAGAGGGCAGCTATGGCACCAGGTTGGATTTACCTTTTCCTCCATGTGTGGCGTTGACTGTGCAAACAGCAGCACAGAGAGCAAAAGCCAGCAGGACAGACAAGACAGACAGATTAGTGACAGACAGGAGAGGGTGCTGTGATGACGCACAGAAACACACAAGTAAATCCTTAGATCCTTAAATTCTGTTGAATTTTTTGTCGTTCCCTCTTTAAAAGCAGTTTAAAGACTCCCACAGTGAAACTAGTGGGAGTTTCACTGCAGCGGCTTTTCCTCTAGTTCCTAAATAATGCACTCTGCAAACCTCAGCAGGGTTCACAGTGCAGCACCGGCCTCCATCAAGTGTTTTAGAAGATTTTCAGCATCATGATTTATTACATCAGACGCTGCTGCCGAGAAATGTTAGGACGCAGAATCCTCTTTAAGAAGATTATCACACAGGAAAAGACTAATATGCAGCATTTTGACTGAAGCTGCACCAGATGTCCTGCTCCTGGTTTTCCCTCAGGTCCTGAGGCGATGTTGAGCTCTGAGCTGCAAGCTGATAAACGAGTCCCAAACATTTCTGTCTTCCAGTGATTTCCCAAAACGCTGCTATCCATTTTTTGGCTCGCTGCCTCTGATCTGCATCAGTGCGACAGATGAGTTGTTCTCTACAACACGATGACAACACAGAAAAAAAACAAAAAAAACCCCTGATGTGTCCAGAACACAACGTAAAACACTTCCAACAAGACAACGCGTGAGAGTTGCATGTCGAATCAACACCTCAGTGAATGACAGAGAGACGAGCCGAGGCGCGAGACGACGTCCACTCACGTTCGTCCACAGCCGGGGCCTTCTGATTGGCTGTTACTCCCTGCTTGCTGCAGTTTGGACCGCTCTATGTGCTCTACGTACGTCTGGATCATCTGTGGAGCGACACAATGAGAACTGCTTTCAGTAACGAAACTGAAACTTTAGATCCGTTAAGAAAGGAGACCAAGAGAAAGGAATCTGCTTTATTCTACGGTGACAATTAGGTTTGGCATTTGCAGTTTGCAGGTTAAAATGTGAAAATGAATAAATGAGTACAAATAAGTAAAAAAAAATTTTTAATGAAGAAAAAAAATGTTATGTACACAAAATCTTGTTATGTATAATTTTATTAAATATTATGTGATGCAATTTAGCTGATGATCATTTAAACATGCATAAAACTTCCTGATCCGAAAGAAATGTGTCCTTGCAATGCTGAGTGAAAGAACAAATGTTGCTGTTTTTGCAAAACACATATAACATAAACAAAACATAAATGACATTGTTTACCTCAGTGTGGCGCTGGTGAAGAGCATTATACTCCTTCTTCATCTCTGCTTCACGCTCCTCAAGACGAGTGACTGCGAGAAAAAAGAAACGGTGAATTTCTAGTTTTCATGAAGTGAAAATGGCTGGTTCTTTAATACTACTGTGCTCAACAAAAAATCTAAGACAGAACATGAGTCAGTCAAGATGAATCAGATTAGCAGGAGAGGCTATGTCCAGGCTCCATCTTGAGAGCTCTCATCTGGTTTGAGCAGCCTGGTTCGTTTCTTAGATTACAGAACGTCCACTCACTCTGGTCGGAGTAGTTCTTCGTCTTCAGCTCCAGCTGCTTCCCCTGAAGCTCCAAAAGCTCCACCTGCATCTGCAGCTCCTTCTTGTCTGCTTCCAGACTGTCCTCAAATTCAATGAATTTCTGAAGAAGTAAAGAAATGCAATGAAACAAAAAAATTGACTCAGTGTTAGATTTACTTTATTTTTGGTAAATTTACATTACAAAAAGTAAAACGCCATTTTGCAAAGCAACAATTTACCAAGAAGGAATAAGAAGTTTATGCTTGATTGTCCTATTAATACACTCAGCCGTCTACATAAATGAAAGATATCTACCATCCTTATATGCAAATAAATATACAATTCAAGGAAAAGTGAAGGGTTTTATAGTATTATAGTGATCAGATTTGTTACAGACACAGCAGGCTGTTAGCTGATCTGATTAACACTGAGGTCAGTTTTAAGGCATTCCTCTGTGGTTTTATCATCTTCTGATTTGTCTCACCTGGAGACATTTCACAGTTTGCTTCAGCACGTAGCAAACCGCGTAGCAGCCACACAGCTCCACACCTCCATGTCTCTGTTTTTGTTTTTCATGAAGCTGTTTACAATGCCGCCCTTTTCCCCCCCAATGCTGTAAGTACACAGAGGCTTAACGCTGTAATCCCCCTGACTGCAGGGAGACCAGAATTATTTTTGCAGCAGAGATACACATGAAATAGCTCTGACAAAGATTTTGGTCTAACTCATTCTGATACCTTAAAGTCACCTGATGTCTGTTAGGAGATTATGTATTTTACAATGTAAAATGACTGAGTTTATAGATTCTATCAATGTATCTTAAGGTAAATTCTGTGCCTTGCAAAAAGTATTCATATCCTATAAACCTTTCCACATTTTAGCACATTAAGAAAATGGATTTCCTTTTTTTATATAAACAAAAACATGAAAAGTGTGGCAAGCATTGGTTTTCTGTTCCACTGTCATATCCTGAAACAGCATCCAGCACTTAGAAGTAGTTCTAATCGGTTCTGTTTGTCAGAAAATATCTGTAAACAAACACCGCCATGACGACCAAGGCAGATAAACAAAGACAAATTTGTTGAGAAGTTTAAAGCGGAGTCAGGCTAGAAAACATCACACCTCAAACTTTGACACCTCACAGAGAAAAGTTCAAGATATCAGCCAGAAATAGACTCAGCATCGCACAACTGCAAACCTAACCTGGCTGGCCAGGCAAAGGGAGTTTAATAGGAGAAGCAGCAAGAGGTAGAGAGTACCCTTGGAGGAGCTGCGGAGATCTACAGCTCAGGTGGAAGAGTGTGACTTCAACAGATCTGTTTTTCTTACATGCACTCTACAATGTGAGATTCAAAGCTGAACTTATCAGAGGTAGGATACAAACACACACCACTTTTTTGCTAGTCACAAAAATTCAAAACCATGTATCACTTCCTTTCTGCTCCACAATTATAAGCTGATCTGTGTTTGTCTATCAATCTATTAATACATTGTTGCTTATGGTTTTACATGTAGAAAAAAAAGGTTCAATGGGTCATTGATAACTTTGCAAAATTAATTAATTACAAAATCTACTTATTTTTCCTAAAAACTATTTTTTATTTGTAAAGCATAAACATAAAATTGTTTATTTTCCTATAAGATAAAGGCTGAAAACACTTTTTACTGTGTGCTTGTACCCAAAATTGTATTCATTTGGATATTTGTCTTAATTTTATGAGTCATATGCTTAAAAAAAAGTCATCATCCCATCAACTTAGATTTGCAAAGGATGAAGTTGTATGAATAGGAATGAAATAATCACTTTGAGTAGGATAAAAATGAAATCGAATATTATTTAGTCAATCTCTTCGGTTCATTCTGTCCAGGATAAATAATTTATCAGGGATCCTTGTGATGATCGAGTGGATCTCACTGACAAACCACAGCTAAGTGCATTTCAATGCAGTTTGGTCACATTTTCAGCTATTTATAAAGTGTGAAATCCATGAAGAGAGTAAAGTGACAACAGCAGGGATAATGCTGAGAAATGTGCATAATCGCTGTGAAATCCTGTAGACTTGTCGCACTTGTTCGTGTAGGATTCAACCTGAGGAACGTTTTTAATTCAAATAAGATGAGAAAGCAAAGCTGAAATAGAAAGTATAAAGCATGTAATGCTCATTGGAGAAAGCTGACCAGTCCATTAGAGAGAAAAAATGGCAGCTTAGTTTCAAAAGAGGTAATGGAAGTCTTGATTTATAGACAAGTTGAGGTTCTGTCTTTGTTTTCCATCATCTGAGGCCGCACAACCCTGTAATCCAAGCTGCTTTTTGCTCCAGCCTCCCAACATTTACTCAAGAGAGACTTTAATGTGCTTTGAGATTCGCTGCATGTTTTTTCTCTTATTAGCTTTTTGTCTCTTGACCCGAGTCCAACTGTGGCTCTGTAAGCTCCAGCCTGTTTTCTTTCTCTCTGCTTTTATCCTGTTGTCTGCTCCTCACAAGCTCAAATCGGGTTACAGTGCCGGCGCTCTGTGCGCTATTGATTTCCTTGACTGCAACCGTGAGGACGTCGTCCCATCCCCCACCGAGCGGTCACGGTCAGACAAAACCACCGTTTTATCCGTTGCATTGTGTTCTTTGGTCAAAACCAGGAAGGGGGGGAAAAAATGTGTTAATTGTCATAGTCATAGTCGCTGGATTACCCTGGTAAATAAGGTGCTGATCAGAATCTTTCTGTGTTTTAAAAGAGCTCATGTTTTAGGAGTGTCTGCTCCAACACAGCTGAGAGAAATGCTTCAGCTAGTCATCCAGATGCGCAGAGCCCTGCATGGTTTGATTCAGGAAGTTAAAGTACTTTAACAGTGCAGGCTACAGACCCTTAAGGACTGACTTTGGATGCCACTGACCCACTGAGTCCTTTTTTATCTCACCGACTTTGTGAACAAGCAGAACCAATTCAAGGTTGCATGAGGATTTAATGTAGGACACCCTCACTTGACCACCAGCTTGACCCTTCAGTTTCTCAAAGGAAAGGGTTGAAGGTAAGAGGAACAGTTGTAAACTAAAAAAGTAAACAGCAACATTTACCATTGTATTCGTTTCATAATTTTCGTTGGATCTTTTGCAATAAGAAAATAGGGGAGGGGGACACAGTTCAGTAATGAAACAGAAAGTCAAAGGAGGTGTGAGGAGGTGCACAGGCTGAAGCAGAGCTTAATTTAACCTTTTATCCATTATCTTACCTGAGCCGCTCCATTTCTCCAAGTGTTTACAGAACAAAGAAATTATATAACAAGCACTAGCTTTAATTTGCAGTTTGCAAGGTTACTTATGAACATTTCCACTTTTCTCACACTTGTAAATAACTTAACTGCCTACTCGCCTTACACTGTGTGAATTCTCTTAGTTTATGTGTAAACAAACAGCGTCTGGAAGAGAAAATATGAGTAGCATGTTCTCTAAGCTTTTAAATTACTGTGAGCTCTGGAGCTTAGCTTGCTTGTGCCTCAGATCGAGTTTGTTAAATGATGTCAAATGATACGTCTGTATAACTCGTGTAAAAGTGAAGGATGAACTCCAACTCAGCTGTGTATTCCCTGGGTTTTTTATTATGTTTCTCAGAATCTCTTTATGAGTTACCATATTTACATCACTGTAAGCAAACAAACAAAAAAAACCTTCTCCGAGTTGTTGGGACCTTTTTAAAATTCCATGTTTTTCCTGCTTGCAGTTGCATTTTTACAATGAAGTGAAAAGCCCTGACATTTCTCAGTAATTTGCAAATACAATATGTTGTATTATGCAGCAGGAAGTAATTAAATTCAACAACTTTGGACTGAAAACACCCTAAACTTGTTAAATTAACCCTATTAGAAGAGCCGGTGAAATGCATAAGAAGCAAAATTGATGCTTGTGTGGATACCAGTGAATTACAGTTGAGGCATTTTATGATCTCATGGTTGGGTATTAAAATATGGCTAGAGGTGGAGTTTTTGCTTTAATTTAATAGCTTACATGTTGATGTGCACTACTGTTCTCTTTCTGTTTTCCTCTGCTTTGTTTGAGTGATGCTGCACTCCAGTTACTGTTGCAAGAATCCACAGACCGATCATTTCTTTACTTTTGAGTTTGCATATTGAGAGCTGTTATTTTATATTTGCATATACTTCAGAGGCCTGGTGACAGCACTCTGTAAGTGAAGCATATTACTAATATATCGCTCTTCTGATGGCGGAAAGCCCAGAGAATAATAACATCCTTGTTGTCAGCCTTTTTATCCCTGTAAAATTACAGTCAGTGGCAGTAATAAATATGAGGGCTTGGGTTTCTGCCCAGGGTGGCATGGTCTATTGGGTGGCAGCAAGCAAAACAAAGTCTCATAGAACTGTTCCATGAACAGTTTTTCTATTGAGCTGTTTCTGCCTTTTTGAAGTCTGGTCTGCTTTCTACAATCTCTACTACAAAAATCTTGCATATCGTCAAGTTCCTAAAATAATGACCAAAGTCTTTTTTTTGACGGAAGTGGTTTAAAAAAAAAAAAAAAAAAGATGTTTTAGGCAAAAAAAAAAAAAAAGACATAAGCCATCCTTTTAGGAAGATGACAATATTTAAACCTCGACTTTGCTTATTCACTTATTTATTTAACTGAAAATGGGTTTCGAAAAAGATCTTTATTTTACTTGGTAAAAGACATAACAGAGTTTATGCAATGCCTCCTTTGCATTAGAACCAGCAGCAGATTGAGAAAACATTTAATAAAAAATCAGCAGGTCAGACAAGAACTGATTTATGTTACACTGATCCTGAATGTTGACTCATATGTGTCTAGAAAATTAATGCCTAGTTTTTAGTGTTCCTGAAAAGTTACAGCATTAAAAGTGTTTTTTGTTAGTTTATTCTTTCACCATTCACTGCGTGTTTTTGATTGTGTGTGGTGGGAGGAGCAGGAGTTCATCCATTTATGCAAAAACTGATTATTTATAGTACAACTAATTCAATGTTTCTTAAAATTTTGTTCTTTTGACAGTAAATAATGGGCTTTAAATCCAGAAGAATTTGAAATTGTTTTAGACGATCAGAAACCATCATAAAAATGTTAAAAAATAAAAATAAAAATAGGTTCATTATTGACTAAGAATGTAGTTTTTTGTTGTTTGTTTATGAAGTGCTGGTGGAGGGCCCCTGCTTGCCCCGGGGGCCCCAAGCAGAAGCAGCCAGGTTCGCTTATGCCATGGACCGGCTCTGTCACTCTACAGTAATAACTGCATTTTGCCTTTACTGTATAGGCTGTTCCTTGTAATGCGTGTATTATTACATATGTAATACTATACAAATATATATACACGTAAAGTATATTGATAAATAATAGACTTAAAACTTCAACAGTTTTAAAAAAATAACCACTCCTTTCCAGAAGGGCCGTGACTGATGAGGATGAAGGATGAAGGATGAAGGAGTGCGTGTTACTCACCTCCTCCGCCTGCTTACGCAGCGCTTTCTCCCGCTCGTACTGGGTGATGAGCTGCTCGTTGTCCTCCTTCAGCAGCTCCAGCTCCACTTCGTGCTCCTGGTTCTCGGTGAGCACCGCGTCCAGGTTCTCCAGGACGTTGACCACCAGCGGCATCAGCTCCTTCACCACCTCCTCGTCGTAGCTGTGGATGAGCCGCTCGAACTCCCGGTAGATGCTGTTGGCCAGGCCCGACACCCGCTCCGACATCACGGTGCCGGAGCCGTAGTCGTCCTGGTACACCACCTCGTCTATCTCCATCATCTTGGCAGCTGCGCTCTGTCTATCCAAACAAGACTATATAAGCCAAAAATGTTCAGGCCTGTAAGGCTGGACTGTCACAGTGTTATGATCCAGTCAGCACTTAGGGTGGGAAATAGAGGGTATTTAATCGCTGTCGTTCCTCCAACAGGCTGCAGGAAGCGCTTATTCCATGTTCTGCAGATGCGCCGGTTACGCGTGCTGCTGTGTGCGGATAACCTTGAGCTGTAAAAGGGCCATATTGGTTAAAACACGCTGATATGCACGGAGCTTTTATCAACTGTAGTCTTAGCAGGCTTTGGCCCCCAGCCGCGGCCCAGCCTTTGGCCCCCTCCCACGGAGTGATCCAGCCTTGGGTTCGGCCCTCTCCCTGCCCATGCCGAGGAACGAAAAGCCTCCGACGATGATGTTGCACCTGCTTCTCAGCAGCCGCAGGCATGGACCCCTGCCATTACACTGGCGGGGGGAAATAAATAAATAAATAGGTGAATAAATAATCCGCGTCTCCTGATCCGCCACTATAGCCGCGTTTCGCCCATGTTTTTCTCCTCTTCCCGCCGGTGAAGCTGCGTCGGGCGTTGATGGTGATGTCTCCCTTTGGGAGAGGCTCTCCCTGCGGTTCAGATGGAGGGGCCAGCTGACCGAGTCAGCCCCACGTCACGCCGTCTGCAATCAGTCAAGTCGTGCACACGGACAAGAAAACAGCTGTATGATTTCAAAATAAAAGCTGCTTCAGTGTGTCTGTGCGGACCTCTGCTGGACGACTTGGAAACTTTTCTTCTAAAGTCGTTATTGGGTTTTAGTTATTAATTATATTCCAGGTATTATTTGCTAATTAATTATTGAAGTAAGTAGTGAGGAATATTTATATTTTTCAAAATTAGCTACACTTTTTGACCTTTTCCTATAACACAACCCCAAACTTGGGTTTTGTCAGGAATTTATAGATCAGCAAACACAAAAACATACAATTTTGAAGTGAATGTGTGTTGCTCAATTTGAATGGAACATTTTTAACTTTCTTGTTTCGACAACTTCAGCTGTACAAAACTCAGTTTGAATGATGAGTTCACTGAATATTTAAAAACTGTGTGTATAGTTTAATTGGGACAGAAAATATAAGTATCATCTGCACCTCCTTTTTGGGGAAAAAAGATGGTTGCATTTAATTATTTTATATTAAATTATCTCAGTTGAGGAGTGACATGATTTCTTTGTCCTATTAATACAGTTCAGTTTTTTCCCTCTATTTTTATGCTGGCAAAAAACTAGGTAACAGGTCTAACTTTAATTGACTAATTTTCTTGAAAATAAATATTTATTTCACTATCATTATGTTTTATTGCAATGCATATGTACTGAATATATAGTCAAGAAAACACTTTTTACTGTACTAACGTGAATGCATGCACGTAACTTTATTATGTTATTTGAACAATCAGATGGTATGAACAGTCCAACAGCCTTTTTTAAAATCTTTTTTTAATCTCTTTTTACTTTTACTTGGGATTCTTACTTCCACTTATGTAAAAACACATTAATGTGCAGTAAAAATTTACTGCACATCTTTTTTCTCTTCTCTGAAAAATGTTTTACAGTAAAAAAAAATAAATTTCCTGAAGAAAAAAAACAAAGCTATGCAATTCATTTCAGACAAATAACAGGAAATTATTCGTTTAGCTTTATTATCTATATGTACACAGGGAGTCTACATAAATAACGGTGAGTAGGCTTTTTTTTTTTACCTACTCACGATAAGCTATTAGTTTTATGTTGAAAGTATTAAACCGGAAGTCCGGATGTTTCGGACGGACGATTACTTGACTTGTACCCGCATCAATAACTGATGCCAGAATATTGGTCATAACAACCAGGCACTGTTCAAAATGGTAAATAAATCACTTTATATAGCAGACAGCATTTATATTTAATATTACTTTCCCAATTTATAAAATTGATAACTCAATCTTTATAGAGAATTGGTAAGTAGACAACGCAATTAAGCGCTTTTCAGGGTTTAGTTAAAGCACAGAAAACAGGAATATCTAGTGTAATGTGTCGCTGTTAAAGTCTTGTGACTGTCAGTGAGTCAGCAGCGTTGTTCCTCTTCAGCTTCATTTTAGAAGCCAACAGACTGAAGCCCGGAGCAGGAAGTCAGCGATCATTTCACAACCACACGAAGACGAAAGTCGATCGATTACTTTGTGCTGGCCTGTCAAAATAAAACCCTAAACAAAACGTTGAGGTTTGTGGTTGTCGAATGGGGGAAAGGGGCATGAATACTTTTGCTAGCCACAAGTTTTTTTTTTTGTTTGTTTTGCTGAGAAAAACATATCTTGATAGTAACTTCTAAAAGTTGGTAGAACAAACTTGCGTCACTTGTGAGGCAAGAAGTTCCCTCTTTTAAATAAGCATTTTCTACCTGCATGGAGATTTCATGTTTAATCTATACACGTCTGGCTATGTTAGTACCCTAATGCAATTCATATTGCATCAGAGCGAATGCATAACTGCTTTTCTCTGCATTACTCCAGTGACAGCATTGTGTCTAAGGCTCACACCAGCTTTTGTTTCAGCGTCTTCACCTCATTGTCCAAGTCTATAAAATGCATCCTAACTAGTTGTTTTCTTCAGTTGTAATAAAATGTTAACATACGAATTCATCAAATGTACGTCACACCCAAGTGTAATTGACATGTAGATGATTTTAATTACTCTTCAGTGAAATCAAGGTCGTCAGAGATGCTTCCCTGTTTTTGGAATGCAAACAAGACAAAGCTCAAATGCAAAACAAAAGTTTTATTTCAATACACAGGACTCCTTTCTTCTGCTGCACTCATTTGCTGCCAGGCACATCAAACAGAGAGGGGACAGGCTGGCATCGGAATAACTCGTCTGTGCTTAATGATGTGGATGAAAAAGGCGGTCAGAGGAGCCCACCTGCACTCAGGTGGGCTGCGAGCTTGTTTAGAGTTCACACGTCTTCAGCCGTTTTAATTTAAAACATAAACAGAGGCTGACCCCAAGCAAAAGAAAGGCATGTTCTCAGATAACGCAGGCAACAAGGACAGAGCAGAGAAGTGACCCGCACAGACATTCACAGACAATCAAAACGGAATTTACTTTGAGAAAACACTTAGAAGTCAATCTTAGGATTCGTATTTGTTTGATTGTGGAGTTTTTTTGGCACCCATACAGATTGTATTTTAATGTCATTTTTGTCTACATATTAGGCAATAATAACTCAAAAAGAATGACAGATGCTAAGCTAATAAGGCATCTAATTACACATTTAAATGCTATAAACTGTAATGATCTGACAGGTCAAAAATATTGAAAGGATGCTAAATTTCTTGAAACATTTTGCACAAAACTTTGGTGTGAAAAAAAAAAATCTATTTCTCTCTTCTGACTGAAAGGCTACATATATTAGGTTTATTAATCACCATCATCTCCACAACATAAATTCAGGTCCATTGAGGTTAAAATAAAAATGATCTCCATTTAATTTTGAAAAATTTGCTTTCATCCAATCTACATATCCTCAAAATATAAACAACAAGAATAACCGCAGAACTGAGCTTGAACACCGTTACAGTCATGGTGATTGGGAAATACGTAGCTAGCTGATTTACTTGTGTGTGATTGTATCATTGCAGGATTCAGTGAGGAGGAGGAGGAGGAGGAGGGATGAAGAGTCAAAAAGACAGGACTGAGACAAAGAGAGAAAAGTGCAAAAAAAAGTTGGAAAAACAACTAGAAATCAGAAATCTGATGTGGACAACAGCACCAACAAAAAGATCTACAGGCAGCTTGTGTTCTGTTCAGATAA
The DNA here is from genome assembly GCA_902982915.1 of Phalloptychus januarius. NCBI lineage: Eukaryota > Metazoa > Chordata > Actinopteri > Cyprinodontiformes > Poeciliidae > Phalloptychus > Phalloptychus januarius. Next base: position 7,739,968 of record CADWAE010000476.1, read on the forward strand.
AGTAACCAGCAGAGGTGCAGAACAGGAATGAGAGAGAATCAACAGGGAAGCAGACGATGAACAAACTGGGAGAAGCGGTGTGTGCGTGTGTGTGATCATCAGTAGAAAACCACGCTGGACTTTCCTCCGGGGGGATTGAGGACCCTGTTGTGAGAGCGAGGCTTGGGTCCCAGGTGAGGCTCGTGGTTCTTCAGCATCGACTCGTCAGGAGCTGCTGCGTCAGGAGCCGCCGCGGCAGGAGCTGCTGCGGCAGGAGCCGCCGCGGCAGGTATGGGATCTGGACTGAACGAGACGGCTGGAGGCTCTTCCTTCGCTGGAGCAGGCGGCGGGGGGGCGACCTCCTCTTTCACTGCTGGTTGGCTCACTTTGGCTTCAGGTGCTTAAAGGAGGAAAAAACGGAAAGTTTCTCAAATGATGGCTAGCGACGAGGCGTCGCAGTAAATGAAAAGGTGCGACCACAAACATCTCCTGCAGTTCTTATTTGAGGTATTTCTCCTTTACATAATAGAGCAAAAAAAAAATCTTTGTTTCTAAGACTTTAGCACTACTGTGTTTGAAATCTGCCTCAGAAACAGAGGGAGAGTTTCTACAATAAGTAGAAGATTAGTGGGAATAAACAGTTTTGCTAGATTTAGATTCCTGAAAAGAAGAAAGAGTCTTTTCCATGTGACCTAGTGCTGCACCATATTTACTCTTGATAAATGCAACACAGAGCCAATAACAGTATACATAGAGAAACAAAAATGTGAAAATTTGGGTTAATATCACTATAAAGCATTCACTGAATTACGAGTACTGTGCGGATTGAGAACAAATGACCCATTTATGCAAGAACCAAGCACAAATTTGTAGCTGATTTATTTCCATATTCATGTCTTTTAGCAAAAATATTGCCAGTATTTCAAACATCCCACTATGAAAAGCGACAACATTAACTCACCTGGTGATTCAGGTTCAGGTCCCACACTTAGATTGTCCTGCAATAAAATCAGACGCATTTCTTTTATAACACACAATTCTGTTGTGTTGCATGACAAAGTAATAACAAAATACAGTTTGTAGTGTCCAGAAGCAAATTAATTATGACAGAAGACTCCAGACATAAATTATTTTGTGCAAATGTAACAATGCTATAGGGTACAACAGACTTTTTTTTTTTGCCATTTATGTCTTTCTTTTTTGTTAAAATACATTTTATTTTTCATTAGTCTGATTCCAGTGGCACTGTAGCCGCAAGTAGCTATTGAATAAAACCTGTTCTGCACCTTCACTAGTCAATATAAGAGAATTTCCGTTGATTGGCTCCGTAACAACAAGCTCTTCTACTCAATGGAATGTGAAAACTTATAGTGAAACTAAAAGCTGAATTTTTTAAAATAAGTAAATTATAGGACAGGAGCAAAGCGGGGAAGAGATAGTACAATGAGTTCAATCTGAGTTTCTCCTCTTGGATCCCCAAGCAAAACGAGAACAGCTTTACACCAAATCCTGTGACTGGCCACAAATTATCAAAGATTCAGCAGCTCAGGCGACTCTACAGCACAAACCAAACCTAGTTGTATTAGTTCTGAAACTGATTTTTCTAAGTTCATATTAAATTATTATTAGATCTCCACACAACAACTTCTGTTTTTATTATTAATCGGCTCTCATAAACCCACAAACTATTTTGTAACAAGGTGGACAGTAAATTAAAGTTTGTTTTTTGTGTCTAGTCTCATTCCGAGATCAATTTTTAAGAAATAAATCTGGCATTTTCAGGGTTAAATTTCAGTAGCATTCTAAAAATAGGAGCAATCAAAGCACAAAAAGATGATATGTTTTTAATAGAAACTGAGGTTTTTAATCAAAGAGACCAAAAGGTGGATTTCTGCTCTACCTTTGGCTTGTTTGGGTGGCTTCGGCTGGGGTTTACAATAGGTGTGCTTTCTGCAGACCCAAATATGTTGCTGGACGCTCCACCTGGAGGTACTGGTCTTTGTGGCTGAGACGGCGCTGCGGGTTCCCCGAATATCCCGCTGCTCTTCCCACCTGCACAAAGTATCAGCAAGCTGTGGTCACAGTGTGCAGCAGTAATAAAGTCTGGATGACGCTGATCTCTACGGTTATATACCAAAAGTGTTTGACAGAAGATGGTTTTATAAGGCTGCACATTTCTGTGAATCTGAGTTTGATCTCTCAAGTCCCCATCTTGTCAATTTACTTTTACTGTAAAGTCTCTTATTTTTGTTTTTATATTTTACCTAAAGTGAATCTGGGTGTAGAAACAAATTCGTTTCACAATGTGAGCACGATTTAATGACAGGAAAACAAAATGTAGACAAGTTTTCAACAGCTAGACTGAGCTCAGATCTTATTTGGTTTTATCAGACACTTGACAGAACCCAGAGGAGCGCTATGAGCAGACACATAGGAGCTATATTTATACAACCATTATCACATCAGACTCACAACTTTCACACTTTAGACTTGGACAAAGCTGACCTGGAGGATTTGAGCGTCTTGATACGTTTTGGGGCTCCTCTGGTGCGGCAAAAACTTTAGAGGCCATCTTATTAGACCGTCTGGAGGGAGCGCTGTCCTCTTCGTAGCCACCAAAAAGGTTACTGGAGCCGCCACCGGGAGGCTGCAGCACCCTGCATGGAAAAACCAAACAATAACTCTTACATTACAGGTCTTATCTCATTCAAACACAAATATTCCTTCACTGAGATATGAGGACAGACAACCTTTATATTCTTTAGTTAAAAGTCTATATCTCTAAACTAACACACTGCTTAGGTATTCAGAAAACTCTAAGGTCAGAATTGAAGACTTCAGAATTAAAAACTTAATAAATGTTCTCCGTTTCTAATGCTTAGTGGAATCGCTGCCTAGTAATGATATGCAAAAGGAAAATTTCAGTCTTTACATACAAATATATTGAAGAAATTATCAGCAGATATAATCAGAAGAAGGTGAATAAAGAACAGCAAAGCTGTTCTGTTTCAATCTTTGTTATTCATCAGAAGAGTCTAATTTTGTCTGTCACTAAACATACTGGATGAGGAAATGTTCTGACTCCTGAAAATCTGACATAAAAGTAAGCATCTAGTAAATCAACAGGAAATACACATAGGGAATCCTGTTTACCATCCAAACTGCAACAACCATGCTAACACTGAAAAAAGTTCAGATGTCAATTCTGTGCGTTTTCTTCTCTTTCTTTACAATAATTTAATCATGTTTAACAGCTGAACGGTGTAACAGCAAATGCTCTCTCACACACACAGGACGACGTCGCTTCTGTTCCCAATATAAATATTTAATGATCCATCTCGACAAAAAAAGGCTCCTGCACCGTTATAATAATAATGAATGATTTAAACAAACTACAAATTCAAGCCTTTTTTCCTTGTCAAGTAGAAAATTAGAACTGTTAGATATTCTTAAATAGAATTGAAGTAAGATAAGAATTGCACATCCTGTAAGTGCTTTTAGTTGAATATTATTTGTATGAACAGCACTGTCCCATATCCTGGAGTGTATTACTGTATTAGTAGATGACCAGTGAGATGGTAAAAATCAATTGATTTTTTATAATACTATACATATTTAATTACCAAAGCAATTAACATTTCAGCTTCCCCATAAGGTAAAAACCTATTTTAAAGGTTTTCCTTTACAGATATTAAAACAAATTGAACAGCTAAAATTAATATTTATGTGCTGGAGCTTTAAAAAATAAGATTTCAAATCAGAAACAGGACACAAAAATCTCATAGTTGAATCTCTGAAGAGTGGTTCTACCGCTCAGCCATACCTCCAGTTTTTTCCATTTCTTGTGCCAGAGCGTTGGCAGTGAAAACAAGAACAACTGGTGCAAAGCAAGCACAGACTCCATGTCATGCTCTAACTGCTGTTTTAAAAAATGTTTGGCAAAATAAAGAATGTGTACTCAAGTTCTAAAAAAAAAAAAAATCAAAAAAAAAATCTACTTTATAAATTAATTTTTGTCTTTTAGGAAATGAATGGAGAATAAGATCTGAAAACACAACACAAATGCTTTCACATGCTTATACAGCTCTGAAAAAAAAAGACTAAAAGCAAACTATATTTTCAAGACGACACTGGGACTCTGGTTGAGTCTAAAAAGTAGTGAGTAGTTATTTTCAGGATGGATCTGGTTAAACTGCCACAAAATGTCTTTTTTTTTTTTTAAATAAGTATAGACATAAACAGTATGTAATCTGCCTGTATAATGTGGCAACCAAACATACTGTAAGCGCAGCCAAATTACATGTTATTTGATTCTATGTGCTGGCGATAAAGCTGGGTGCATAAAAACATTTTTTTTTTGACAAGATCTCTTTTAAACAGGATAGTGCTACCTTGCAGTCGACTGTTTAGTGAGGTTGAACGCATAGCTGATTTTTCGAATGATGTAAAAAAAAAAAAACACTCCTGAGTAATAAGTGCAATGTGACCACGCCGCTGTTATTGGTGAATACAAAGACGAGCAGTCTGAAGAGCATTTCCCACTTCCGCAGGGACAGACAACGCCTGGTAGGCTAGCTTGAAGGCTATCTTGACTCTTGAGTTTAACTTAAACAATAATACTTATACTTACGAAACTGGGCAAATGGTCATATTACATTCTGTAAATGTACCCTGGTAAAAAATATATTTACAGCCTCATGATTGAAGAAATTAACAAGTGACGTTGCAAAAAAGCGAAAAACGTTACCCGACAACGTTTATCAACAGTCAAAATAAGCCTCTATCTTTTGGCTAAGCTAGCCATTGGTCGGCATTATAGTCACCTGGAACTTGGTTTTCCACCAGTGTTCAATCCTTGAAACATGTTCGTCGAAGTCATAGTGGTTTTGTTTGAACTACGTCAAGTTTAAGAAGGAAACTTCTTCAGTTCGCCACCTAGACGACCAATAACTTCGCCCCCTGTCTGCACTGCAGCCAACAAAAGTCCCGAAGAATTTAACTCCACCCAGTAGTGACGCAGACGGTTATTATTGGTCAGCGGTCAAGCGAGCAGCAATGGGGTTTGCTTGGTTCAGTCACCCTGAGAAGAAAATGTAGGTGACTGGCGGAGTCTAATTTCCTAAGACACAATTGCTTATTCTTTACACGTGAACAATTTACCATATTGCATTTAGTATTTTTATAAGTTTTACATATACGAAAAGTTGATGCGCGTCTGTAGCTTCCTGACCCTGTAGAAACCACAGTTTCTAGTTATTGTGAGTGGCAAGTTCGCTTCGGAAGCCAATGTTTTTTGGTAAATAACGTTCCAAAATTGTTTTCCATATGCACTACAGCCTATCTGAAATTGCTTATATACCTTTTTTTAAATTTTCGTCAGCCATATTGTGAGTGGCAGGTTCCCCTTGGAAAAGCTATCTTTTCCCAAGGCACTAATACTTAAACTGTCTCAGATGTGTAAACAGAAAAACTGAAACTTACATTAATTTGAGTTTGACACATAATCATAAAATACTTTTTAAGATTACATTTGGCGGCTACGTTTACGTAGGATCCGAACACTTATGGCGAATCTACTGCTCTTCCGTCTGCGATTTTCGGGATACGCCTACAGAAAATTCAAACATATCCTCCAGATTCCACCCGTTGGATCTTTGGTGGTCAAAAGTCAATCTGGGAGGAACTAATTTTGGAAGAAAAAAAAACAATTTACAGTTTATTCAATAAAATGTTACGATAGAACACGATTGGAGTCAAAAAAGTAAAAACTGCTTTTGATCTTCAAAGACAATTCACGGGGCATGACAGGAAGAAAAACACAATTGGTTCTTTGTGAGTCTTCTCTCAACAACGGTTGGCGGATCTTGCTGTCAGTTAACTTTCAAACCGCCGCCCTACTAAACTGTGGACCAATCACGGTTTTTGTTTTGAGTTGTAGTAGGCGGGACTCCGCGCCTCCCGGGGAGCTGTCATCCGCACCAGGTTGCAGACGGTTAGCAATGCTAGTCTCCCTCTCGGTAAGGAATACCATTGGGAAGCTTCAACTTCAGGTAATGCTTCAACTCAGCTGCATATTATTAAAAAAACTAACAGGGTTGGGATCTATTTTTTAAAACTGCACTTTTTTAGTTAGGCTGTTTAGCAACATTTTAGTGTGTTTCAACGACTTAGAGTTAACGTTAGCTAACCTAACAGTATTAGCAGCTATGCTAGGTAGCACTTTATGTATGTTGAGAGTTCTTTTCTAAATGTTTTTCAGTGCTCATTTAAAGAACAATTCATGTGAACAGCTAATTATTGCAGGACTGAACTTCTTGTGTGTTATTTGCATTTATTATAACAGCAAATCTGTTGAGAGAATATAGGAAGCTCAAAGCTCATTGAATAGTTGCATGTCAGGGATAAAAAATGTTTTTAACTTTGTGGGATAACGTTCGCTTTCTTTGTGTAAGTGTTTTGCTGACATGCGACTACCTTTTAAGAAGGTTTTAGAGAGATGAAACACGCAATTATTGGCGCATAACTCTGCCTTTGTAGCAAAATTGCAACAGGAAGATATTGTATCATAAGTTCATATAAAAATATGAAAACAGTTTTTGACCCTTTGAATGACCAGAGCGATGTTTTATACCTGATCGACCATAGAGTGAACAATAAGTTAGGACACAAGGAGGATTTAAAATATTTTGTCACTTTACATAAAATCTACTGCCTCTTCATTTTCAAATTAGGCATGTTTAATTTTTTTATATATATATTTACTTGTTTATATTTATTTTACTGCAATTTGTACTGCATAACTTGGGTAATATAGCAGGATTACAGAAGATTACATAGAACGAGAGAACTGATTTTTCTTATCATTTCACTGTCATTCAAGGGTAAAGTGTCTGGACATTATGTTTCATTTGTGATCACAAAGATTGATTGGCGTCCATTTGAGAAATATAGTAAACATAAGTAGGGCAATACTAAGCAGTAAATTTAAGTATTCAAGCTGAAATATGTGCATTAAATAATTTGTAATACTGATATAATTTCTGCAGGCGATTGTGACGTTAATATATGCAGTCATGTTAGTGTAACTATGTGTACTTCTCATTTTAAACGGGCTCAGCTGACTGAAGCTTTTGGAAATTGCTCATCCGCATCTGAAGATGTATACATTAAATGTGGAAGTTGTTTTTTATTTGCATTTATTATTGCAAAGAAAAAGCTCATTGAATTATGTTGTTGCTGATAGAAAACAGTTGAACTGCGCAGAGTTCAGCTCAGTCGAAGCAGGAGCAAGAAGAGGGCAGGCAGCAGAGGGATCGCTTTCGGCTTTATTATGCTCAATTTGTTCGGTAATTGCCAAGCAAAGCGGTCGGACTCATGGTGAAGAGAAAGAAGACGTGTTCCACCTCCGAAGAGCCCGATAATGGGTAAAAATGGGGTTGAAATAAACACTTTATTTAGAGGTCGAATGCAGCGAGGGGCTCCTCTCGTCGTCGTTTCTGCAGGGCGCTAAACTGAAAAGCGCTCGCGTTTGAATTTAGTTTGATTTATTGCGATATTATTGCATGTTTAGGACGAATGATTCTCGGTAAAACACCCGCGCCAGTCGCCAAACAGCTTCCGTTATTAATTTCGATGTATTTCAGTTTGGTTAATTTATAAATTTGGCGTTGTTTTGACGGGACTGGAGAGGGGATTTGAAACAAACAGCGGCGGCCATGTTGAGAGACAGTGACCGTCGTCTTTAGAAGTTAATTTTGCCCAACGCTTCGCTCCTAATTGAACAATTTCCCTCTGAATGTGTCCCTGGCAGCATGACACTGGGCTCCAGGGAGGGGATCGGTGTCGATGGGAAGCCGAATCCGTCCAGAAAGCTGGAAGGCTGCGACGAGGAGGAGAGCGGAGAGCCTGCGAGCGACGAGCGCAGTACAAAGGGAGAGGAGCGAGTGGAAATTCTTAATCCATCAGCCACGGGTCCCAGCTCCGATCCGGCTCCGGTCCTCCCCGGATCCCCGCCGAACCGGACCGGAGCGGGTTCGAACCAGCAGCCCCAGAGCTCCGCGGAATCCACCCCTCCGTGTCACGACCAGCATCATTTTCTGCGATCGAGCGTCCGACCTCCCAGCAAACGGATACGGAAGGATTCAATCGGATCCACCATCAATGGACACGGCGGGGCAAAATCGAAAGGTACAGCGGCTGATCAGCCCAAATAAAAAGTGGACAGAGGCTGGATTAGCAGGTGGTCTGCTCCCACTTTTAACCGTGTCACAGTGTCTGTAGTTTGTTTATCTTTGATGCCTGAAGCCGAGAGTGTTTTGTTGCTTTTGAAACACTTGCAGGGTTTTACTCTGGTTGCACTTCTGGCAGCTCCAGTTTAAGTTGCAACATCATTCTTTTAGAAGGAGGAGAGACCAGAACTTACATTTCTGTCATTGTGTTCCCCGACTATTTGCAGTCACACTTACCCAGAAACTGGCAACAATGGCACAGTAACACATCTCCATGGAGCTGCAGAAACCATATTGTTTTTCTCTCTCCATGAACATGAAAGGAAAAGTACAGCTAAATAAATGAGAATATTTAATTTATTGAATTTTCAACTTGGAGAAAATCGTATCGCATTATGCTTGTTTATTTAGTAAAAACACAGTTTATCTTAAAAATAGAACATTACATAACCTTTCTTGTGAAGAAATTTTAGCCAACTGAAGAGTACGTCCATGTAGGCAGTGCTTGCTCGCCACCTTTTTTTTTTTTTTTTTTTTTTTTTTGCATGAATTACTGCATCAAAAAATGAATGAATTTCATCAACCTGTGGTTCTGCCAAAGAGTTGAGGAAGGGCCGGGTCGCTTTAGCAGCAACCTTCTGCTCATCTGCATCGCTGGTTCTGTTGTCGCCCACCTTCCTCCTAGATTTAAATGAGGCAGCTGACTATTCAAGCGCATGGGTTTTACCTTGTGTGGTGGCACAAATGGCAATCTAAAAAAGCATTTTAATTACATTTCAGTGGAAACATCACATCTATTTGAACCAGTCTGTCGCAGCAGTCCACCTTTCAGATCTGGTGTTGCCAGTTGGGTTCGTATTTCATGTTTCACGCATGAAATACGTGAAACATGAAAAGCAGCAGCAATAAAGTGTGTTTTTAGTGTGGGTACTTTTATGGCTTGGTGAATGATTTAATCAGTCCGACCATCACTGCTGCCAGTAACTCTGGTGAAATCCGATGTGGTGATGTAGTAATGCTGGGGCTGAACAACATGTTGGACTATATTACGTTTCTTATCATTAATTAACCCACATTTCCCGCACTCCTGTGTTTTTTTTATTTTTTATTTTTAATTGTCACTGTCCCTGAGTTTTAGTATCTCCTTCACTTAGGACAATAAAAATCAACCCATCTGGGCAAATTTATTGTTTGGCATATTGAAATCGAATGTATTATACATGAAATATTGACTACACTTAAGCTGATTATTGAACAAAATGGAGCCTTTTTTTCTTTAAGGACAGCCAAGTTTCAGCTACTTTTTGGGGGTTTAAAGGTTTCTATTTGGATCGGATTACTAATCGCTATTTATCAGGCTTCCTTCCTCATGCTAACTAAAGGCAGATTTTAACACTTTGATTTGTGCCAATAAGGACAATTTTTTTCACCAGTTCAGAGTAAATATGTGCAGGAAAATCCAGCTTCTGTGCATTTGAGGTCCTGGCTCTGAGCTGCTGCCTTATAGGAAATAGTTCAGAAAACGGTAGGTTTGTTTTGGCCCTGGTCGTATTTTTCTTTTCAAAAGCAGCTCTAAAAGTGTTGGCCTTCTAGATTAAACTGAATTAAATGTTTCGAGCGAGAAGAATTGGTTTGCTTTAACAACTTTGACTGATGGCTTTCCTCTACTTACTATTGGTTAAGGAAAAAAGCTGCTATTTCCTTACACGCATTAGTTTGACTTGTCAGCCATAATAGCTCTTATTGATATAGTTGGGCACATCTGTTTTTGAAGAGAGCCGTTTTAAGCCACTGCCTGCTTGCGTTCAAATGCATTCGCTTTAGGAAACGTTTTTCCCGTTTTCTGCCTGAAATCTAGTTTGCGTAACATCACAGTTCTGAAACCTGAACTGAGATGGTGCATGCTTTAATGACACCTGGCATTGTGCTCGGGGAAGAATCTGGCTAGCAGAGCCCACCACGCGGTTGCTTTTGGACCAGTTCACCACAGGCCTGGCTGAGGGGATTGATTGCTTTTCCTGCCTGCTTGCCAGAGCTCAACCACAGAGATGTGAAGCTCGCAGGTTGGATGCTGTAATGACAGTCTGTGGCTTAGAGGGCATTCATTTTAACATCCGCCAAATCACCTTTGTCGTGAAAATAGTTGGTTTTATGCTTTAAAAATCAGACAGGTGGCTTAACTTAAATATTCTGGTGTTTATAAGTTGCACTTTTTTGTGCCTTAATACCATTTGAGTTTCTCTCTGTTTCTGTGCATCTAAGGGGCAGAAAATGGTTCCTCTTCCCATGGGGCAGTGGGACAATCTGTGGCCAGCTCCACAGGAGGCGTTTCCAAGACTCCTAAAGGGGGTCAGGGGTCTGCTGAGAAAGAGGAGCAAGGTGGGAACCAGAAGAGAGCTCGTCGGCAGTGGGAGTCTTGGAGCGCGGAGGACAAAAACAGCTTCTTCGAGGGGCTCTATGAAGTGAGAACTCGCACCAAGAGGACTTTGCAAATCCCACTTGTGATTTCCTTTTCATACTCGTCGTTGCTCTTCCTGTCCTGCAGCACGGGAAGGATTTCGAGGCGATCCAGAACAACATTGCGATGAAGTACAAAAAGAGGGGAAAGCCGGCCAACATGGTGAAGAACAAAGAGCAGGTCCGCCATTTTTACTACCGCACCTGGCACAAGATCTCCAAACACATTGACTTTGCCAACGGTGAGATTCCCTTTCTGACTTTCGGTCAAATCTGGAGGATGTTTATGATCGTATCTGACCTGTTGTGGCTGCTGGAGCCTTTCAGCTGGAGTTGTTTGTCACTTGGACTCAATGTTAGAATCAGCAGGAGAACAAGTCCGAGTTTCCTGGTTTCTGCTTCGGGGGTCCTCAATGTTTATGAATGGGGAACATGCATTTTATTTTCATGAGACCTTTTACAGCACATAAGTTAAACATGAATGCATTTAACATCTTCTGTATGGCATTTATTCTCTTTGGCAAGACTTTCCTTTAAGCACTAGATAAAGAGGTTTAGCAGATAAGGCTGAAGTCATGTCCTCTCTGTGTTCTGGCTGGGTTATCTTTGCGTAGCATACGCAGTCCCATTCGCATCGCACATATGACATGTGTACCCCTTGTTTTCTTTTCAGTTTACTCCCGTGTTTTGAAAAAATCGTCCCAAGAGCTGTACGGCCTCATCTGCTACGCTGAGCTGCGTAAAAAAGTCGGAGGACGTGAGTGGAAATCGTTCTTGGTTTTGCAGCAAAAGTATCTGCAACTCTTCAGCTGTTTCACATCGACTGCAGTCAGTTTTGATTGGGGTTTTATGTGATAGACCAACACAAAGCAGCACCTGAGTGTGAGGCGAAAGAAAAAGGAGACGACAATGTCTGTATCCATCAACGGCCCCCATACTATGATGCTCCTGAATAAAATCTGCTGCAAGCTATTGCTTTTAGCAACATAAAGAGAACATAAACGCTACATTCACACAGCAATTCCAACTTCTGTGTTTTACAGATTATGATTCCAAAATGAATCGCATGCGCAAAAAAAGAAGGTTACACAGCAGCACACCGTTTACAGAAGTAAAGGTACAGATGAAGCTGTCTATGGATTGATTTTAAAGTTATTCAGAGCTGACTGTTTGGTCAGAAAATCATAAGAAGGCGAAGGAAGCTAGTAGAAAGGAGCCACATCTGATAGTGAACACCATTTGTGGAGCATTGACTTCTGGAGAGACGTCTGGTTGGATCTGTAGTCAGTCTGGTGGGACTGAAATGTGATGCACTCCACTGACACTGACTTCTTTCATAATTTAATTTTAGGCATTGTTTACATCCAGATTTATTGTTTCTGGTTTCTTCCGTCACATCAACGAGGCAAAAGTTGGATCAAATGCCTCGTTGATCCGCTTAGACTGCAGACGCTTTGAAAATAGTTGCGTACGTATCTGGTTTAAAACTACATGTGGAAGAATAATCAATAGGATTTTTGGGGGGCGAAAAGATACAAATTGGGTCATTTTTGGGTCGCATATTCCTGCTATGTAAACGTAGCCTAAAAGTCACTCAAGTTTTCTGAACAACCAAGAATAATGACAGAAAATGATGCGCTGCGTTTTGTTGGTCTATCACATAAAATCCCAAGAAAACCAGGGGAACGGTGTTTGTTAGATTCATTAGGCTGGGACACGAGGGATGGGATTAAATCTGTCACGGGGGACGAGCGCACCTCAGGGACGATGACATAACCAGCTCTCTGGTTTGCTGTTTTACGTTTGACAGTGATGGATGAGAAGAACGTGGCAAAGCTGAACGAACTCATCCAACAGGGGTAAGGCTTCATCAAGAGAACTGACAAGTAGTTAAATGAACTTTTACTAAAAAACCAAAAACAACTGTTTATGTTTACGTAGGGCCACCACCGTGCGCTCCAAGGGGAGAAACCTCCGAATCAAAGCTCCCATGTGTCGCGCACTGAAGAAACTCTGCGATCCAGACGGTGAGCATGCAAGCACAAAACGGCTAAAGATCATCAAAAGTTTGTTCATAAGAATAGTTGGAATAATCACTTCAAAATGAAAAATACAAACAGAACTCCCACTACAGTTGTTTTATCTACGTTCCAGCAGATGGGTTAAATGCTGGTGATCGTCTGGCCGCTCTCGTTCTCCATGTGTATAAAGAGTCGTGTTCATTTCTGCAGGGGTGAGCGATGAAGAAGATCAGAAGCCGGTTCGTCTCCCTCTGAAAGTGGCGGTGGAGCTCCAGCCGCGCAGTAACCACTCCTGGGCCCGTGTTCAGAGCCTAGCCTACAATCCCCGCCTCAGGTAGGAGATGTTGAAACATACATGTTATCCTAAAGTTTATATAAATTAATACATTACATCCATCTCGTGCCCGAGATGTTTTTCTTATTTCTGTAGTTCGTAATGAGAAAATTGGATCACGATTGGTGTCGTTTACTAAACGTTTAAGTTTTCCAGCTGCGAAGTTCAGTGATTCATCACCTCTTTTTTTTTTTTAAAAGGAAGCGGTTTGATTTCCTGTTTGAGTATTTTCATCTAGTTTTTCAGATGTTCCCTGTCTGCAGCTGTAGCACGATTCTGAGGTTACAGTAACACTCGGCTCCATTTAGACAGTTGTGTACAGTAATCATAGGCATGTTTGCCTCATTGTTTTTGAGAACTTAATGAAGAATTTTTCTACAATTAGTCCAACCCATTCAATACATTTCAATATTATTGAAAAACCTATTTATTTTGGAAACTTTATGATTTAAGTAAAACACATTATCGATTAGTTGCACACAGATATATATTTTATTTCTGTTAATTATGATGTAATATTACAATTTGAAATGTCATATTTTCCACTTGCTACTAATCAAAGGCGACGCTAAACAGGTGGGTTTTAGCCTTGATGTAAAGGCTAAAAACCTTTAGTGTTTAAATCTAAAGATTTCAGCATCTTTGCAGTTTGTTGAAAGTTTATCCAGATTTGTGGTGCGTAGAAACTGAATGCTGCTTCCTCATGTTTGGTAAAATTATTATTAACCTCTAACTAAAGCTCTCTAACTTGTTATTAATAATAAAATTATACATCTAAATACAATTGATAGGGTTGTTTTATTTCCTATCAAAAAGAAACTTATTGGTTGAAGGAAAATAATTTAAAACGTAAATCTGCCGGAGGTAAGAATGATTTTGGGATCGACTGTGTCGTGTGTAAAATCTGTTCTATAAGAGATGCATTCTTCATCACAGCAACTTGTAAGCCAGCAGCTAAATGTTTGGTTTTGTCTTCTCCAACGCAGGATGGTGGTGGAGCTCCACAGGAAAGTCTCCTGCCTCATCGAGTATCTGAAACAGAAGTGGGCGTACCAAGACCAGCGAATTGTATCCTAGAGAACACATCGTGTGTCACTGTTTGCTCTCCATTTTAGAGGCCGTTTACCTCAACGTTCTAAAGATCCCATCGCGTGTTTTTAATCTGTTTCGCTGTCCTTAATGCCGATTCTCCAGCTGAAGAGTCTCATGGAGAGGGAGGCTCTAGAGGGCAGCAGCAGCAGCCCGGACTCCCCCAGCAAAGCTCAGCAGCAGGAGCTCACTCTGTTCCCCGCCGAGAGCAGCACCCTGACCACGCTGCCCGGCGTGGCTCGGGTGGTCCACTCCAAGGCCTCTTGCACCGTCCATTGGTTAGAGAGCGGCAAGAGCCGGCCCAATGCCAAGGAGCTGCCGGCGGTCCAGATTCTGGGCATCCAAAGTGCCCCGACTCCGCGGGGAGGCACCAAATCCGGACGGGGAGGTTCTGCTGCTGCCGCTGCCAATGCTTCAACGGCCGTCCAAGCTGACGGCCGCCGGACTGAGCCCCCGAACCCCGAGCCGAATCCAGACAGTTCCGGAAAGGTGGAGGAGAAGAAACCTCCACTCGTTTCTGTTTCCTGTCAGCAGACAGAGGAGGGCAATGGGACGGGTTCTACAGAGACTGGCCTGGAGGTCAGCGGCGGTGCAGAAACCCAATCAGAGCAGTGCAAAGAGGAGCAGCAGTCGGGCGGCTCTTCAGATTTAACCCAGGCTCCATCAGTGAAACCTGCGGCAACCAGCTCAGAGGAAAGTGCGTCGCAGGGCGCCGCACCGCCGGCGAAAGAACGCAGCGTGGAGCAGATCAGGGAGGAGGGTTGGAGCGCCCGCGACGCCGAGAACGTCACTCTGGCTGAGCTCTATCTGATGTTCGGGAAGCCGGGGAAGCTGCAGCTGGAGTACGAGTGGCAGCCGGCCGCAGTTCCTTCCAGCAGTCAGGAGAACGGACAAGTTGTAGAGACGCCCAAACCCAACAGGACACACAGGGTTCTACGCTGCCTGCTGAAACTGGTTTCCACCGAGATCAACCCCAAACCTCTGGTAAGGACCCAAACATGCCACAACTTTTATGCATTATAGCTCCTGTTTGTCCTTAAGGTTAAAGATAATCAGATGTTTTCTAGACAGACCACCAACACAAGAGTTAGTGCTATTGTGGTTCACCTACTCTTGATTTTCTAAGAAATCAAACCCTGGGTTTGGTTTAACCCAAACCAGAAAAGTTTATGTTGTTAGTGACAAGGTATAAGTGATCTTGTACACACGCAGCCAGGTCTTTAAAAACACTAATGTCTTCACTGCATTGTTTAAAAAGTACATTGTACACACAGGATTGGAAACGTTTTCATCCTCGTGAATCTGCACAAATCTGCCTCTGAGTGTTGCTTTAGCCATGCCAAACCTATAGGGGGCAGTGTAGCGCAAAGCTAAAGCCTGTCAGCCAATCAGATTGCCTCAAAACAACCACGACTTCCTGTTAGGAATTAAACATGGCTCCAAGAGATACATTTCTATGGAAAGATATATATGTTCAACTACTTTTGCATAGAGTATTAGCATGTAAAGTTAATAAAACACAAGTAAGTATGTGGATATATTGACACATTGTTTGTCGCAGGCACCCTAAATTTTCCGATGTAGACAAATATAAACATAAACACAAATATAGCATTTTCTCAAATCTCCACTTTGGTCAGAGTTTTTATAAAGAATCATTTTTAGTGATTCTTTATAAAAAGGCCAAAGTGAATAAAAATGCCTTAGTTTTCCCAGAAAACTGGCTGTGTGTGTGGCGTATGTGTTAAAGTGCTAACAGATCTGCAAAAAAGTAGAGAACATGTAAACTGGTAATAACATTTAGTATTGATTTGCATTTTTTGATCCGCAGGCTCCAGAAGTGTGCTCCACAGCCACGTCTCCTCTTAAGGCCGGTCCAGATGAGCAGAGCCAGACTCTAACGCCTCCAGGGAAGAGTCCGGTCGCAGGCGTCCGCAGCCCCAGCTTCGGCCGGCAGCAGGCGTCCGTCCGGGGCGCCAGGACGCACCCGTCAAACGCAGCTGCCGCCTCTGGTATCTCTGTCTTTTGTGGCACCGATATGACAACAATGTCTGGAGTGGACTAGAAACTTAACAGTTGTTGGAAACAGGAAGCACATTTACTCACAATGTTTTGTTTCCTCACCTGCCCAGGTGGGCGCAACCTGCCTCGGTCTCTGCTGGGATCGTCTGGCGACGGCGAGGGCAGCGTGTTCGCCGTTCCCACCACGCTGCCCCCCAACAGCTCGCGGCACAACCGGATGTTCTCCCCCAACAAGGAAGCTCAGCTAGCTTTCAGGCAGCAGCTGGACTCCATCAGCGTAAGATCAATCAGCGCATCACTTCCCGTTACATGATGTCGTCATTCATTCTCTACGGCCAATACTGACCTGGGCGCCCCTTTCTTTCAGATGCAGTCAGATCTTTTCCTTTCCAGACAGAGAAAGCCTCGGAACAGACAGTTTCGGAAACCTCTTGTAGTTCAGGTATTAATGGGAAGGCCAGCTCGATATTTCTGTGCAGATCAATAAAAATGAGGCTGGTTGGTCACTTAAAGTCTTTATTTTGTGGTTCACAGCGAACCCTTCTGCCCAGGACGACAGGAGACACTTCTCAGCACGTCTGCTCCTTCTCCATTCTCTCCAACTCCTCTGCCACAGGTACTTCAGATACGTTTGTCCTCATTGTGATCTATATCTGTAATTAT
Organism: Phalloptychus januarius; assembly: GCA_902982915.1. Taxonomy (NCBI): domain Eukaryota; kingdom Metazoa; phylum Chordata; class Actinopteri; order Cyprinodontiformes; family Poeciliidae; genus Phalloptychus; species Phalloptychus januarius. The sequence goes on from CADWAE010000476.1 coordinate 7,756,761, forward strand.
ATTTCCATTTCTTGGACGTTGATGGATAAAACCGATTATTTTTTATGTCGCAGTTAAATAAATGGCTTGATTTCCTCTTTTACAACAACAACTTTAAGTGCTTCGCTTGCTCACTTCCTGTTTCCTCCCCCAGGAACCGGATCCTTCCGACCAATCAACACTCGCCTGGCTCCGTCCTCCCGCCCTCCCATGACCAAAACTTCACCTCCTGCGTCCAGCTCAGCAGCACCCAGCCAGCTCTCCAGTAAGGATTTTCATTCAACAATTTATTTCACAGCATGACTTCCTTTTTTACTCCCCACATTATGGGGTTGTATCGCACAATCTTGACACTAATTTCAGTTCAGTTCCCACTGATTTGCTCATGGTAACGTTGAGATGTGGTGCACTCTGCGTTCCCGACAGACGCTCTCTCAGGCGCCATCGACCTGGCAGCGAAATCCGCAGGCATCATCCCAGGCAGCCCCTGCCGGGACTTGGACTCCCTGGCTGTCAACGCTGCCGTCCTCGCAGCAACACCCATTGTTGATGCTGCACCAGACGCCCAGCTCCTCCAGCAAAATATCCCAGAGGTACGCAGCCAGCGCACACACACACACAGAAATTCATCAACCCCTTCCAGTTGATCTCATTAAAGAACTGATGCAATAAATGTGCAGAAGGTGTTTATAGGTTAATGTCAAGTCATGATACTTTTCAGGGTTAAAATTATGGAACTGAAGGATTTTGCACACCTGGATATGAAGAATGTTTTAGTACTTTATACTATCTGCATTTCTTTTGAACCTATTAGAGCAAATTTCATGTTTATATAAGAGATTGTCTCTCTTTCCTTGTGTTGTTCTTACTTCCTTGTATCCTAGCTCACTTCCTTCATTTCTAGATCCTGTTGTTCTCTCATTTCTCCCTTCTCTTTGTGCCCTGCGTCCTGACCTTTGTTTATTGCTTGTTTGCTATTTCATACAGGTTCTGGATTTAAATGAGACCCATTGTAGAAATATTGAGTATTTTCTGCCCATCCTACATATGTGTGGTTAGGATAATGCGTCCATCCCTCAGTCCGTCCAACCTGCAGACTAGAAATTGCTTCTGTAGCCGTTTCTTTTTGTATTTTAAAAATAATAAATTATAAATTGACATTGTAGTCCTTTTACATGGAAAACGTGTCGCCCTAGAAACCCCTGCTAGACGCTGTTTCGTCCTGTGTGTTTTATGATGACTGTCATTGTTTCCACAGAACGGTCTGCCGCCTCCGTCACCTGGTGGGGCAGGCAACGGGGACTCCCTCCTCTCTCCACCCAGCGTCGCCTCGCTCCTCGACATCTCTCTGCCCGGCCCCCCTGAAGAGGCCCTCACCCCCGGCGAGCCCCAAACACACATCAGCGACTCCATAATCGAGCTCGCCATCAACTCAACAAACTACAGTGCGTATCATTCAGAGTCAGAGAACCATCAGAGTTCTGTGATTAAAATCTGAGCAATCTTTCCTGCTGTTGGTTTTTCCCCCTTTTATTTGCCTTGGTTTCGAAGTGGTAGTAAAAACATGTGGATATTGTGTGCTTCCTTGCAGGTGAAGAGGCTGCTCTCTCTCCAGCCAAGCTGGGTAACGGTGACCCCTCCAAGCTGCTGGCCTCGTCTCCCTCGGTCAGCCCGTCCAGGGGCTGGATCCCGTCGCCCAGCCACGACCCCCAGTGGTACCCCAGCGACTCCTCAGACTCCACTCTGGGCTGCCTCCTGTGTAAAACATTTTTAACCTGCTCATAATTTGTAGTTATGTAAATTGTTCCTTTTTCAAAAGCTTGTTTAGAAATGCGTCAGTTAAATCTAAAATGCTGCATCACCTTTAAGTAAAATCAGAACAACATTCCTATCAGGAGATCATCTTTAAAAAGCTCTTTGCTTTCAGGTATTTATACTTTAAGGTGTGACAGAATCTCAGCTGCAATGGCCAAAGATGAAAAGAAAAACTTTCTCGTTCCTCCTATTTGCTGCTCTGAATATTCACTAACCCTGCTGCTTTACTTTCCTTTTTTCCCTTGCAGCCAGCATGGTTTCCCCTGATAAGAGCAGGCGGACCACCCTCACCCCCTCTGGCCCCTCGAGCGGCACCGCTTTGCTTGGGCCTAGTCTCCTGGACTGCAACTCCCATGACTCCTTTCAGTCCCGTGGTCTTCCTGACGTGGCAGAGGTGAAAAAAAAACCACAATCTTTCTCATCTCATTTCCACGTTTACTCAAGCCGTCAAGGAATTGAATTATTTGTACTTTTTATGTATTTCTAAGATCGTGGTTAGATAAAGTCTGCAGAATGTGGCGATATTTTTAATCCGATTGTCAGAGTAATCGATTACTAATATAGTCGTAGTTTGTGAAAGTAGAACTCAAAATGATTTTCCAGGACTTTTTTTATATCTTTTTTTTTCCTGGTTGGGATTGCAGATGGACACTCAGCTTGCCTGCATGATGAGCGAGAGCAGCGTGGACTACATCGCTCGCTTCAATGACCTGGCTCAGGAGCTGGCCGTCACCGAGCCCTCCATCCCTCCTCCGTGATGAACAGAGCCATCTGGAGGACGCACGAGTGTCCCTCCGCCTCGGATCACCGTGGAGACAGCCTGACCTCTCTCTCAAAGCCATCCCTGCCCCGGAGTATAAGTGCAATAATAACAGAGAAACCTGAGCTCTGGTTTCCTCTGGACTGTTCTTTAAGGTAAAAAGAAGACAAAAAAAAACCCTTTAAAATCATAAACACTTTAGATGAAGCACCGTGTTTACAAAACACAGCCTCATCTTCTAGAAAAATACTATGCCATATCCGAACAAAAATATTTCCACCAGTCTGTCTGATCCTCCTCTGTATGTCTCGCGTGTTTTTATACTCTTACATCGACCCCCGGAAATGTGGAAATCCATCAAAATGTGCAGGAGCCCAACCTGAAGTGTGGTTTATTTATTTCTTTCTAGCGTCTAGCAGTGACTCATAGGCCCAACACGATGAGGCACTTGCTCTAATTAAGTTGTAGACTTGTAGCACAAACCAGCAATGGCGTCCATCGTTGTGCCCCACATTTCACACGTTCTTCATATCAGTTCAAGTTTTCTCGCTTGGTTTGAACCTGGCTTCATTTCTTACAGCTGCTCACAGAATGGCAGCTTGTTAATTAGGTGATATTTTTGTAGCTTACAGGCCTGGAATCAGCTGAGATGAGCTGCTTTCTCAGTATTTTGCAGATCACAAAAAAAAAAAACAATAAAACAAAATGTTCAAATAGCAGTGTCAGTTGTCAGATGGTTTGTTAGCATGAAGTTGAAAAGACAAAGTTCAGATTTTAAACTTTTTTTTTTTTTTTACATTTCGTCAGCTGGCGCTTAATTTTATAGGAATTGTGCAGGTTTTGAATGCTTTTTTCGATATGGACGCACCTGGATTATTGAGATTATTAACCGTAAATCTACTTCTGTGGTGCTTTCCCTCCCATCAGCCATGTTTCTGTTTAGTTTACACTTAGCTGAAAAAGCATAAAAGCAAACAGAAGAATGTAACTGGATCAAACACTAAAGCCATAATAGATTGTTAGCTTAATTTAAGTTTTTTCCCCCTTTGTTATAATCAATTAAAACAACTCCCTGAAGGTTAATTCCCCTTTGACTGTTACTAAATTATACTAAAACACTATAGCTAAAATCAACATGATTGGCTTCTGAACTTGTTTGTACTTTGACATCATGTCACTCTAATTAAGATAACAGGTTCCTCTTTATCCATGCAGTGTTTTGTAACATGCATCCTGCTGTTAGCCCACACTCGGTGCACTCAGGGTTGCGAACATTTTCTGCGCGGCGTCATACGTTAAAGTACAAACTGCAGGACAGCTTTTTATCATCATTCCACAAAAGTAATTTGAAGACGTCGCGTTTCTTTTAGCGCCTCAGTGGCTTTGACTTCACATTGTGGAAGCTCTGCGAAGTGGAGGGCATCAAAAATTAGCTTCATTTTGTGACACTAGAGTATATATATATATATATATATATATATATATATATATATATATAAATGACAGGTTTTGTATTTTAATCCTGAAAGTTTTTTCTTTTTCTGTTGAAGGATTTGTACAAATGTTAATTCCAATATTCTCTGCGCCTGTGTAACATAATGTAAAAAAATGATATTTGGACTATTTATTAACATTTCTTAAAGTGTTTTTCCTCTGTTTAACTTAATATTAAGGTGTCATCTTAAAAGGATAAACCTGTTTTAAGTTTTGTAAGAACTGTTTTTATTCAGTGTATAAAGATAAATGCAACATCTGCTTGTCGTTTCTTGTGCTGATTGTCCCATACGTGGGATGTTGATGGGAGTTTCAAGTGCTTAGACTTTATCACTGACTCATAGATCTGCCATAAATAGTAAAACACCTTTGATTTTAGGTGAACCTTTAGTTGTGAAAACATTCATTTACCTACAAGCCTTTCACACATCAATTCAAATTTCACTGACATGCTTTCCTCATAGAGCTGTGCGCACACACCTCCAAATTGTATGCACGTTGGAAAATAACAGTAAATCAACAGAAATTTTCTGAAGGCAAACAAGGCTGAAAAATTTATTATCGTGGCTAAACAGGAAATTTAGATAAAAAGAGGATCCCTTAAGGAGAAAACGTCTGAAAAACAGAGTATGACTTTGTGTTTAAAATAAATCCCTGAAAACTAAGCTGAACCAAAACATGGAGGATTTTTATCCAACGTGATCAGATTATTTAGTCATTTAACAAAACTTCAAGCGGTTAATATCACATCACCTCCTGTTTTATTTGGTCTTTAATACTTCTGTTTATGATAAATAATGATGCGACATTTACAAATGACACTGAAACAGATTTCTGGCCATAATTAGACGTCATTTCTAACAGGAAGCAGCTGCTCACCTGATCAGTTCCAGAACATTTTAACAGCAGTCCCACATTATGCAACAATACGCTGGTTTCTGCTAGACCAGCAGGCTGCTTCAGGTTCAGCAGCCTGAAGAATTACCAAAAAGCTCACTCTGTCCACTTCAAATCCGTTTGACCTCAGGCGTCCACAGTCCCAGTTTGGCCCGACTCACTCGTACGTAATCCTCTTTGGCTGCCGCGTCACTCGTCTTTGCGTTTCTGCTCTTTGCGAGCCCGCGATGCCATGAGTTTGAAGAAGAGCGCGGGCCACAGTGTGCGCAGGTAGATGGCCACAGTGGGCAGAGGTCCAGCCAAAACCACGTCTTTGCTCTTCAGACGGACGGCCTTCAGAACCGCGCATGCCACATCCCTGGGGTCCCAACCCGACGCCGTACTTTTATCCACAACTGGATGAGTGGTAAAGCATGTTAATACAGAAACAGTTCAGATACTTTCATTAAGTCATTTGACAGCTGCTCTATACTTTTAAATTGATTCCTCCGGTTGCTAAGGCAGTGATTGCTCTATGAATGCCTCACCTCCGTACGTGGATCCATCTCCAGTTACAGCGTTGACCGACAGGTTGGTTCTGATGTACCCGGGGCTGATCACCGTTACTGGGATAGCCAGGTGCCCCAGCTCTGCCCGCAGGCAGTCAAAGTAGGCCTGAGTGGCATGCTTAGATGCTGCATCTGGTCATATGATTTAAGAAAAAGACAGATATTGGTGATTATTTTACATAACATTGTCCTAAAGGAGGAAAACTAAAAATGCTTACAAGCAGATCTGTAAGGAATGGCTATTTTTCCCTGGACGCTGCTGATGACAACGATGTGGCCACTGCGCCTCTGAACCATGGAGGGAAGGAGAGCTGAAAAGACAGTTTTCTTCAGCTTTTTACTCTTAAAGAGTTTGCTTCCAAACTGGGTTAAGGACACTTAGATTAAGTAAAAAAAAGTCCAGAAACAAAGCAGTGTATATTGCTGGTGAGAAATAATGGCAGGATGAATGGGGATAAATACTGGGAGAAAACCTTAAGACTAGCTCAGAGTCTCGCCATCCAACACCCATGGTTAGATCATAGTATGTTCATGGCCTAATCAAAGTTTCAACCGAAATTTGATCTAATTGCTTCCACATTCAGTCTGATATCAAAATGTAAACTGTAAAAATGAAATGGATTTGAGATGATCCACTCAAACTCATTACCAACCTTGAGTGAGAGAAATGGGACCAAAGTAATTGGTTTCCATAACATCTCTCTGAACAGACATGTGGGTGTCCAGTATGTTGCCACGGTAACTGATTCCTGCATTATTAATGAGGACATCTACGTGTCCGTAGCATTTTAGGATCTCCTCGGCAGCTTTTCCCACAGAGTCCGCTTTGGCCAGGTCGAAGACGACAGTGCTGGGGGCAAAAGTCTGCAGGATGGACAAAACAAAGACAGTAGATCAAACTGTTCCCCTCTAGATTAAAACAACAGCACAAACTTTAAGAATAATTACACCAGTTTGCCTTTTTATGTGACTTGATGAGAAAAACATCACGGCTCGTGTGGACGTCTGCCTACCTGGCGCTGACCATCTGCTGAGTTTCCACTCAGCTCCTGCACCACCTCTTGCAGGCGAGCCGCATCTCTTCCACACAGCACAAGCCGAGCGCCTGCAGCGTGGAAGACTCGTGCACACTCTGCATCATAAAATTTTTTTTAAAAGTTAGCTGTTGTTAGGAGACTTAGTCCTGATCATCTGAAGTGAAAATGAACGAAAGGCTGACCTCTTCCAAGCCCAGAACTGGCTCCTGTGATGACCACGACTGCACCCTGGACGGATGCTCCCCGTCTGAGGCGGACCAGTATCTGGAATAGCAGCAACACTCCCACACTTGCTATAACCAGGGGAAGCACTGCTCCTCCCATGATGCACTTTGTGTCTGACAATAACCCTTCCTGTTGGTAAATTAATATAAATTAATTAATAAATCTACTTGAACTGAAAGTGCAGTAACCAGCAAAGACGTGTTTCAAAGTGCTGTACAGAAGTCAATAAATACATAATTTCTAATAGTAATCATTAACAAATTTCACTGGTGAAAAAGAACTTCAATCCTCTACAATATAATCCTAGTACCTCCTTGGGCATAAACATAAAGTTGCCATTCAAGGAAAAACTGCCCTGAAGCATTACTCTATCCATCTTTAGGAGATGCTGTGCCTCCAGTTTTTAGGCACCCAGAAACATTCTTTCCTGTGATGCAAAGCAGCAATTACAACACTCACACCCTTGGAAGTAACCATGCTTTGTGGGAGAAGAAGGATTTCAACCACCACCCACTTTTTAAGGAAACAATTCTCTGCTTCCAATTCAATCAGGGTAAAAAAAAAAAAGATATATGCTGCTCTGTCCTCATTAACACTCCCCACCTCTGAGCCAGTTAAAGGACAATTAAAATGATGCAAACACAGTACTTTGTAACTGCAAACGCAGTAACGCTTTACTCTGTAGAGTAAAGCAGTAACACTAACTTTACCTATAATTAATGCTGCAAATATGTTTGACAACAGCTGACAGCTTGTCAGCTTAAATTTGGTCAGAAACTCACCTGAATTGATTTCGAGGGCTACAGAGAACGAGGTGTGTAGCAGTAACACAGATCACTTCCTGTTTGGTTGAAAACAATCCGCATGTTTCTCCACGGGCTTGAACGCGCTGCGCACAGCTGCCGCGCAGGATTATGGGAAGCGTAGTTTCACGTCAATGACATTTATGAAGAATGTCATTGATACAAGCGAGCTTTTGGTTGTTGTTGTAGTTTAAAACAAATGGTTTGTTTATCTTATTCGTTTGTTGGTGGATTATCTGGTTGGTTATAGTTGCCCATAAAGAGCAATTAATGTTTTACATGCTGTAATACCAGATCAACCAATCTCTCAATAAATGGTTGGTGGACTGCAACATTTTCCTATAGACAGTTTTGGTTGCAAGACATTTAAGAAATAATTAACCATCCATTCCTCCCCTAATTTGCAAAAGTTCTTTCCCAGAATGCATAGAGGAATTGCTGCAGTAATTGGTGCGCATAACAAGATTCTCCTTTATTTACATTTTATACTTCGGAGGAAATTTAATTGCTCTGCATCTTCCGGTGATTTTTCAAATCCATCAGCTGATGTATCTGACAGCATGTGAATTCCCACATCTGAATGTGTCAGGTGCAGAAAAATGGAAAGTCAAGTCTAATTGATTAATGGATTGAAACAAAATTATTTGCTGCACTATAGAATGTAACCCAAAATAGAAATTTAAACTCATCACTGCCAAGAGAAAAGCATTTTTAAACTAATTGTGTTTTTTAGTGCAACAGGTTCATTCTTTACATCGACATGAATATAATCTATTCAAGGCTGTTTGCTGTTTCTAATTCTTTAGACGCCTGTGGGATAATTCATACAGGAACCCTTCCAAACAAGAAATGTGTGCACAAGTTTAATGTTTTCAGAGGTTGCTTTCCTTCATTATTATATTTACCTAATGCAAAAAGAGAGCCTAGTCATAATGCTGCCACCACCATGCTTGACAGCAGGTCATTAGGTTTGAAAGCCTCACCTTGAGGCAACACACTTCTAGTCATTGTGGCTAAAAAGTCCAGTCTTTGTCTGATGTGACCATCAAACTGTACTCCAGAAATTTAAGGTGTAGCTTTTGAAGGAGGTGGTTATTGTTGGTGGCCGCCCTCTCAGTCCACGGAGACGTTAAACTGTGTTTTTAGGAACATCCTACTAACAGACCCTTTTATTCCTGAAGGTTTGGAGTCAGATGGTTTGGAACTAGCTTTTTCAACAGGACAATTATAAACACATCAAAAGTTGTTCTGGAATAATAACAGAAGGAAATAGGTGCTATGATTAAAAGCTTGTGCGGTGTCTGTATAGTTTTGATTGTATTTGGATTAAGGAAGCTCAAAAACAATGTAAACGAGTAAACTAATTTCATTTTTAATGGATTATTTCAGCTGTTTATAGGAACTATTCCTCACAAATGACCCAAATGGTGCTTTGCTTGTAGTTTCTAAGGAAAGTCAACAAATTTATGTCTGAATTCTGTTTTATTCCGTTTAGTTCTTATGAAAAACGCATCCTTCAGTTTTCTGCTGACAGCTTTTCAGATTAGTGTATTGTCTACAGTGTTCAACAGTGTCTGCATCTTATCTCCAGTTCATGTTGTGTATAGATACATCAGCTTCTCATGTGATCTTAATTTGATTCATTAAAACCAGTCCAGTGTAGCAGGACAGTAAGTGAATCAGCTTCTCGCTCTTTTCCAGACATCAGAAGGAATCGATTTAAAAGTGAGGGGAAAAAATACAGAAAAGTAAGTTTGAAATATCCTAACGTTTAATGAAACTGTGGTGTAATGATCAGCGACAAAGGAGTACAGCAAAACTTCGAGGGAAAGGAAAAAAGAGCCTGGTACATAAAACACATTGTCCCATTTCAAATTCAAAACGATTCAGTCCAGAGGAACTGCTGCCATTCCCTTTTGCTCCAACCCGTTTGTTGTGTGTCAGGGACAAAGGTGGAGAGGAGAAGGGAGGTGGCACAAAATGACTATGTGCTGTAGTTGTCACTTAGAAGTAAAGGAAACACATAGGAAAAGAACTTCGCTCTAGTTTTAACTATATCCCTCTGATCAGAGTTTACATGGAAGTGCCCGCCACATGTGGCGCTAACGGCTGAGCCTCCCACTTGCAGGTTCTGTTGTTATGGTTGTTTTTTTTTTTTTTCTGTTTTCATGATTTTTTTTTTGTTTTAACATTCTCTTCAGAGCGCGCTCATACCGCATAGAGTTCATAGATCTTCTTGACGCAGTACGCCAGAGCAGCCAGCGCTATCGTGTTATGGAGTCTCTTTCTGTGGACGTCATCCCTGCGTACCAAAACCACGGAGTCGACGAGGTCAGCGTATCCAGGGGCAGCCGTGAGAGTTTTTGGCTGTCGTATTCCACCTGGTACTTGCAGCAGGGGTCGAACTGCCACGAGATGCCGTAGAGCGCGGCGCAGGCCACGCTGAGGGCGCCGGCGGGCAGCGCCACGTAACGCGAGTATCAATGGGCAGCGAGAGCGGCGTCAGGAGGCACACCGTGCCCGACAGCACGGCCGTCTTGTGCAGGCAGTTTCCCACCGTGATCCAACGGGCCGTCTCATCGCCGATCCGCGTGGGCTCGATGACGATGTATTTGCACTGGGCCTCCAGCGCCTGCTCCAGCTCGTACTCAAACTGGTCCTGTGCATTCTCTCCGTTGTAGATCTCGTGCACGATGTAGCAGTTCGAGTTGGCCATCACTGCCCTGCGCAGAAACAGATCAGGAGGGGAAAGTGAGACACCAGGATAATGCAGGGATTATAGGAATTGCTTGAAGTTTATTTGACAAGTAACTTTCCCTCATCAATTAAAAGTTTTTGATTTAGGATCAGAATTTTGCCTTTACAAAATTCCCCACGCATAAAATACACACCACTGTCTGACCAAACCCCACCTGTTGCTAAATATTACCAGTTAGTTATTGATATGAATATTGCACACACTGATATTGTGATAACAATATAATGTACAGCTTCAGCTTATTGTGTCACGTCTATCTGACCATCAACATCAACACAAACCACCACTGCCTTGAAAGATATCTCAAAATAACACTTATTTTTTATATAAAGAAGTCAGTCATAGCTGTGGTAAAAAAAAATAATGATTTGCATTTCATTTAATCATTTACTTACAGAACAAGCAAACCCAAACACGTCTAAGCAGTGTATGAGACTGCGACACGTTGAGAAGCTATGTTGTTATTAGCTTATCGATCAAGATTTAATCCAATCGCTGGAAATAATTGGCGAGTATTACTGATTGGAACAGTTAATTCGGGTTTGATGTGATTCTCAGATCCAAGTTTGGACTTCAGAGGGTAAACAAGCACAGCATAAACAAACATTACTTGGTCTTGGTTTTCTGTCATCCGGTTTAGCTCAAACAGGGAGTTCTGGAAAGTCAGAGCTGGCTGAGGAAGCAAACATCAATGTGCTTGCACAACTCTAGATTTTTGGGAATCTCATTAGCCACAAATACAGTCAGTAGTTTTACATGAATCTATAATCTTTCCAGCCTAGAATTTGTGAAATTATCATACAATATTTTTGCAGCCATAAGGTATTTTTGTTTCTGTAAATATCTCCATCGGCAGCAGCAAGAACTGATTGCAGATTACTGCGAAAAACAATCGCTTTTTGTCCCATGCTGGCCAATTCACTAACAATTATTCTAACCAATAAAAACAAAGCAATCAAAGATCAGTTACTTAATGTTTGACATTTGGGAAGTTAACAATGTTTTTGTGATTTTGGATTACAACTTTTCACAGCATTCAATGTAAATTAATTTGAGGATTCCAACTTTTTAGGACCAACATTAATTATGTGGCTGGCTGAATTTCAAGCAGAATGTCGACATTATGTAAGCTGCACCATATCAGCAAAACATGACACTGATATTATTGCAATTAAGCATACTGTAACTACCCTTGTGTTCTCTCCTGGATCCTGACCCCTCAGATCAGGATAATGTGTGCTTATAAAGGACGTGGGTTCTCCATCAAATTGGCAATTATTAATGATTCACAGAGAACAGCCCATTAAATATTGCAACAAATGGTTCTTTCTAATAGCAATTCTGCAAATAGTAAAACTACAAGGACTTTTTTTTGACTTGATAAATTTAGCAGCTCTTGTGTCATTTAAATGATTTTTTTTCCAGGTAAAATTGTATACATCAATTCAAAATTGAAGCTCATGCATTATTTTGATTTGTTACAGCATTTCATAATAAATATGAATATTATCGAAGTAACCAAAATTATTTGTCTAGTAAAATGTATATGTCATAGCAAGGCTATTAAAATATATTTTAATAAATAAATGCAATGCAACTGATCGTCAAGAACAATGAAATAAAGGTTGTGTATTTCAAAATATAACTCATTTGAACATTTTATCAACACACCTGCTGCAACCTTTACTTGAAGTGGTGACAAATACATTTGCTCTGTTGTATTTTGATTTTACACCGAGGTCCTCCAGATCCCGCCAAGAAAATGTCAAACACTCCACATCAAACGATTAAAACTCATCTAAGTGTAAGGTTATTAATCCTATGTGACAGTCTACATCTTCCCCGACGATTTTAACCAGGAACATAATGTCCCTGCGCGGCGGCTAGAAAAGCACCTCAGTCGCCTTCATGCTTAAAAGTTTGGAGGACTGTCCAGTTAAGTTCAGGACCGTATTACTTTCCCAGCCGCGGATTCTCGCAGCCCAGCCAGACCTCGAACCAAGCGTCCCCCCGGTACAACATACTAGTTTCCGAACAGACTCGTGCTGAAATGCAACTTCTCTCCACATTTCCAACAGTTTGCCTCAAATACTCCAAATATCACATGAGCAGCTAGTTTGTTTCTCTGCTAACCACGGTAGCTAACGACAGCTAACCATGGCTAAAAAAAATACAATTTCTCTTGTTGGCGCAAAACCTTTTAACCCCAAATAAGGTGCGTGTTCGAGAACTGGATATGACATTAACAAAACTCTATATCTTACATAAATAAATTGACATTAAAGCCAAAATTTGGAGTAACTGACCTCTCCCTGCTTACTGGGACACCGCGCCTCCTTCCCAGCGACGCCATGTTGGAAGATACGACTGTGATTTCGGTTGACGTACAGTCGCGCTCAGCATTTTGGGTGTTGTAGTGTATAAAATTGCGGAATGTGTGGGTTTTGCAAATTTATTGAACTACAGTTCCCATGATGCATTGAGGTTATGTGTACTTGCTGTACGTATTTTGTAACAAGTTTGAGGGGTCAGGCGAGATTCTTTATTAAACCTGTCGAAAATAATTAAAGTAAATCTACTTAATTTAAGAAAATGGAGTTTACTGCAATACATAAGCTAAATAAATAATAATTTTATATTTTAAATCTGTAATCATGCAAACAGAACATGGACATATCGTCTCTTAGAACAGACTGTGACATATCGTACATTCCGCTATCTTCTATCGGTTTGCGGCTTTATGAGTATATTTATGGACACTCACCCATATTGTGCTGCCTGGATGTGTGTATGTGTGTGTGAGGCTTCTGTCCGCCTGTCGTAACCCGACGCTCTGTGAATGTAACAAAGATAAAGGCTACGTTCAGGAATGTGAGATCGCTTTGAACCACATGCTGCGCAGCGGACAATAATGTGACAGCTTCAAGTTCCAGCCAGCACGACGCACGCGTCACGTATCAATACAAATAAAACCTCTGGGGATATTTGATAATGCTATATGTGACAGCAAGGCTAAAGTGTGTAATTTCATGCCAGTTTTATTTTTAATTTTTTTGTTTTTATTTCCGAGTTAATATTCTTATTCTCAAACTTTCTTGAAGATGCAGTTATAAATACCAAAATACTCCAGACGCACATACAAGATTATACATACATTACTTCCAGTTTCATGTCAGTTAGGATGACCAAAAAATAATTTCTATTTGCTGAAAGATTTTGTGTTTCCCTCCACAAGTTTCTCAAAATAGTTTGCTGCTGGAATTTTGACCATTGTTTATAGGCTGCCTTCTTCCCACAAAACTTTTTATGACTTTGTGATGACCATTTTATGACATTCATGTTGTTTTCCTTAAGCCACTTCTTAACTAATCTGGGAGCATGTTTATTGGCCCATTTATGTACAAGTTTGAACCCTTCTGCTGAAGTCTTGAAAAGTTGTCTTAGCATTTCCACATAATGTTCTCTCCTTATGATTCCATCTATTTGAACACTTGAATTTTAGGTTCACCAGATGACAAAGACCTTGAAAATCAAGACCTTTGTTCATGAGTGGATTAGATTACAATCATGCAATGGACAGTTTAATAAAAGGTTAAAGTACAAACAAATACACAAACCATCCACCCCTACAGATACTGACAAGAATTAGATCAGGTGTTCTGATCTCTGGCAGCAACTGATGTTGTTCTTCTTGCTACCACCTGTTGGCGACAAAGTGCAGCCTCAATAGTAGGTCAACTACTTTATGTTGGTAGATCACAAAAAATCCAAATGACATCCATCGACATTTGTGGTGCAACGAGATTTTCATGAAATGTAAATTTATATCATCTTTAGATGCACACTTTTCAACAAATCCACACATTAAGTATAAAACAGCGTAACAAGAACATTTGGACGTATCTGTTAAGTGCTCAGAACACATATCAGGCATTGTTTTAACAATACAAAACAAATATTACAAAAATATCCAAAGAAACCCACATAAAAAAGACAAGAAAATAACGCCTTGGCCAGTTCATAGCCTTATGCCACCAAAAGGGAAGTTATACAAAACGGGATTTTTATTGCAGTTATCAGTAGAAAGTGTGTCGCAGTGTGTTGAGTTAGCCTGAGGTATTTGTCTCCTCAACACAGACGATTGTCTACAGCAAAATCTCAATTTCTCAGTTGTTGTTTTTTTCCTCTGGTGAGAAGAGAAAGCTAATTTTCCTGAATTGGAAAGTAATAGTTAACACACTTTAAGAAATAAAAATGCCCTGGATCTAAGAGTGTCGCTACTGATGCTGGTTTGAGTTGAAGTAAATATCGATATCCCCGCTGAAGTGTTAACTAGTAACAGTGTCTCTAACCTCAAGTTCATCTTGTATCACAGTCAGTTTCCACTCCTGTGCTCAAACTGTGTGTTTAAAAAAAAGGAAAAAAATAACTAAGGAGAAAAGGGAATAAAGTAATTAAAAATCCTTAACATATCAAGCACTAATGCATCTTCTTCTGTCAAAGAAATCATAGCTGGGTTTTAAAAGACATTAAAAAAAAATGTCTTTTAAGTGGTAGCACTACTGCAGTACTACCGCCGCAGTAGTGCTACTCTTCAGTTGTAGCACTACTTTAATGTACTGAGAGAAAAAGGAGTAATATTGGAAAATATTAAAAGTAACATTATTTTAAAACACTTTGAGTGTAACAGTGAAAGTTTCTTTCCATCTCAATACTGGAAAAAGACTCAAAGTTGGTCTGATATTGTAGTTCAAAGGAGGACATCGATTTGTTGTAACCGATGTTTGCTTCAAGTCAGTGGTGGGACGACGTCCTGGAAGTGACAAGCCACCACCTTTGGGCTGCTTTGTCTCTGCAAGTCCCG
The DNA here is from genome assembly GCA_902982915.1 of Phalloptychus januarius. Taxonomy (NCBI): domain Eukaryota; kingdom Metazoa; phylum Chordata; class Actinopteri; order Cyprinodontiformes; family Poeciliidae; genus Phalloptychus; species Phalloptychus januarius. The sequence goes on from CADWAE010000476.1 coordinate 7,771,941, forward strand.
ACCGCACGATTTCCTCCAGCAGTCCGCGCCCACCTGGCGCTCCAGCTCTGGTTTGAGATCATCTGCGTTCACTTGGTTTTGCGTTTAGCGATGCTTCGGAGGTTTCTTGTGTTGCATCCTGGAAACCTCCTGCCCAAAACTTACCGCACACAGTCTCTGTGTTCAAGTCCTTTTGCTTGCCCTGTTGGGTCATTGATGGATGTGTTCAAAGTACTGAGGCTGAGGGTTCTCTTTGACGTACTTCTGGATGTACCAGCAGGTCAAGTGAGCTTTCAGGTCCTCCTCCACCACAAAATCCATAGCTGCCTGAAATTAAACAATGACATATCATACAATAAATGATATAAGGTTTAGGATATAAATGATATAAGGACCTAAACTGAAACCATGTCAGGTAATAATAAGCTTAAGTTTATAGGCATGAAACAAAGGAGGAATATTTAGGGTAGCCTATAACCCGGAATCAATCTGAAGAGGGATGGCATCATTTACTATTTGAAATGTGAGGGAAATGTGGTTGGAAATCAACAGATAAGTGGTTGACTAAACACAATCAACCTTCTCTAAATGTTATCTAAATTCCCAGACCTAAACCCAACTAAAAACCTGTGGGGTTAGATATCAAGGCTCTGGATGAGATTGTACAAAGAGGGATGTTCAAAGATCTCTCATGCCATATGCTCCATCTAGACTCAGAAAATCTAATAGTAATGCAGCATAGCCCGTCCCCAACTCCATCCATCCATCCATCCATCCATTTTCCTACACCCTTGTCCCTTACTCGGGTCGGGAGGGTTGCTGGTGCCGATCTCCAGCTGTCGTTTCGGGCGAGAGGCGGGGTACACCCTGGACAGGTCGCCAGTCTGTTGCAGGGCAACACAGAGACAGACAGGACAAACAAACAAGCACACACACTCACACCTAGGGACAATTTAGAGAGGCCAATCAACCTGACAGTCATGTTTTTGGACTGTGGGAGGAAGCCGGAGTACCCGGAGAGAACCCACACATGCCCAGGGAGAACATGCAAACTCCATGCAGAAAGACCGGGGCCGGGAATCAAACCCAGAACCTTCTTGCTGCAAGGCAACAGCTCTACCAGCTGCGCCACTGGACAGCCCCGTCCCCAACTCGTTGCTACAATTTTCTATTGCTTACAGGAAATGCAATATGTTTGTCTGGAAAAACGTTTGGTTGCAAATCCCAACAAAATCTTAATGAAAGTGAGAATAACGGATCTACAAATTTTAACCTTGGCCAGGTGCTTGGCAATTCCTCTCCCTCTGTAAGCATCTGGAACCTCTGTGTGTTGTAAATCCACCGTCTTCTTCCCAACGTATTCGTACAGGAGGACCGCTCGATCGTGGGATCCTGAGAAGACACACATTTTTTGTGTGGGGATTGTTTTAAGGACTACAGCCAACGAATCAGATCAGACAAACTACTTGAGGTAAAAGAATTATAGGACTTAACCCCCCCCATATTAAAGGACAATGTATTTTTAAGGCTGGAACACAGTGAGACAAAATGTGAGTATCGAGTGAGAGTTGTTCTTTCTGCTGCAAATCAGCGAGTTAAAAAGCAGGAACTTAAAGGATAAAATATAATTCAGCTCAACACAAGGCACCCAACCTGGTCGCCCCATTATCAGCATAAAGCAAAGGGTTCAAGTTCCCGACTGATTGCACATGAATAAAAGCTATATAACTTTTAAGGAAGTAATTGATATGTTTGTATATGATGCTAGAGCATCTTCATTCCCAATGCTGCCCTGGACAACTTCCCATATGGCCCATATAAAAAAAATAAAATCACAAGTGTGATAAGCAGATATGATTTTGGGATCTAGAGAATAGTCCTGCTGTTGCTCAACAAAATTAGGGAAATAAAGATCATCATTCACAACAATGGAAACAATGGATTAAGCAACCTCTTGGGAACAGATCTCCCATAGATCTACAAGCCAAGCAAGTACTAAATGAAACTAAGCACCACATATATCTGAATGCAAAGACAATTCATAACAACTCTGAAAAAAAGACATGCTACAGACTGTGCATTCATACCTAAGAGAGTTAAAAAGCTTACAGACCCTTTGATTTTAAGAATAGGTCTGATTGGGTTATTGATTGGGTTTATTATTCAAGAAGCCACTCGAAAAAAACAGATTTTGTAAAGCTTCAATGTCATGAGCTGAAGAAAGCAGCTGTGCCTGAAATGGCAGCTGGAGTCCTTCACCAAGGGGGGACGACAACAATGTTAGCAGAGCAGGAAGCTAACGTTACAAAGCTAACACTTTGTGCCAGCCCCGAAACTCAGAGCCTACCGTTCAGTCTTATGACAAACTGCCGACGCTTTTTATCGTGCTCCACCTGAATCTGAGAGCTGTTCGCCTCAAACGAGTTGGCCTGTGCCATTTTGGCAGAGTTGTCGGTCTGTTGGGTTTTCTCTGCTAAACAGAAATGGCTACATGAGACGATGATGATGAACGTGCCAGAGGAAAACACTCCATCCAACCGAATCAGCTGTGAGGTCCCGTGGTGAACAGCCAATCAGGAGCGGAGACGTCACAGCGGAGAACAGAGCGGTGGGGTTTAGGATAATGATCCGAACCTTTTGGCTCTGCTCATCAAGGTATTATTCTAATTAATAAGTGAATTAGTGCTTAAAGTATTGACATTATAGGTAATAATATAACATAATAATAAGATTTTCAGTCAACATTCTCTTCTGAAATAGTCTGTACCGTTATGGTTGTAACAATACAACCACAATGGTTTTATTTGTTGTTGTTTTTAATATGGTTCTGGGATTCATGAGCATGTAGAGTGTGTTAACTGCGAGCAACATTAATCAAAAAAGCTTTATTTGGAATTACTGTATATAAAATAAATATTTTATGTTCATTACTGTATCATATTGTTACTTTTATCATGCATTTTCACTTAAACGTTGAATAAATTATATTATACCACAAACCCAACAAGTCTCAGTCAAATTACCAGTATAAATGATGACTGTATAGTAAAAAAAATAACATAAAAACTTTGGAAGTTGATGCGCTTCAGTTTTAATTATATAAAAAAGAAAATGCTGTTTTGGTGTTGTTTTCCTGATATTTGCTCATTTACACTCTAGCTAAAGCCATAGTTTGCAGATAGTTACAGTAAAGTCAAAAAGAAATAATAGGAATCATTTACATATTGTATGTACATATTCTGTGGCACAAAGAAGACAGACATCTCTTAAATACTTAATATGACTGGATGAGGAATAATGTTGCAAAATGAATAAAAGAAGCAAAAGAACAAACAAAAAATATTGAGTTCCTTTCTAAAACTTCTCAAACCCTTGATGAAGAATATCTTTTGGTTTATTGAACGCACATACACACACACAGCAACAACATGGTAAACCATGGCGGTGTCAGCATCATGCTCTGAGGTCTTCACTTTTAAAGATCTAAATCATGAACACTTCTAAACAACTGTCAGTTCTCAACCAAAATCTCCATGTTTCTGTTTCAATGCTGTAAGATGACGAAAAGTTTTATTTTAACCCCGATCCAAAAGGGAATTCTTTCTTGTGAGGAAATTTAAAGTTTTAAAACTCTAAATATGCAAAACAGGGCTGTGGGCAAGAGATTTGTTAATAATCTGATATATCTGGAGAACTTTGTAAGGTAGCGAAAGGTTGTTGCATCAAGTTCTTTTAAATCACAGCTTTGTTAATCCTGTCGGGCTGTCGGACTAATCCTACAAAACTTTAATGGAGTGTGTCAAGTTTGCATAGGATTAAGTGTGGGTGAGTCTTTGTGTGGGTGTCTTTGGGACTGTTCACCTGTCTGCGATTTATTCACCAGTTTCTGCCAGACATGCTGACCCCTTTTTTTTGCATTGGATAACCATAAAAGCATGAAAATGTTTCAATTTTTGTTTCCATGAGCTTTTCTTTCATTTTGTAGCTGAAGATGGCATCCAAAAAGCAAAGGTAGGTCTATACGGGTATTAAGATGTAAAGTGAGTAAATGTCGCATGTCGAATAAAACATTTTAAGGCAGACATTGTTCTAGATGTGTTTCATTAAACATTTGTACAACTGGTCACAACTTTTAGCAGTTGCAAGAATATTTTTGGTTACATAGAAGGAGCATTTTTTTTCTTTGTTTTTAAGTGAGAACATCTTGGAAGTATCTTCATAGATTACGCAGAGACTCACTTTTCTCAAAATTAAGTCAAAGATCCCAGATAATTTATATAAACAAGCTTACACTTACATTTGTATATATGTGAAGGTTTCCATGATGATTTATCTTCTGTCTGTGTCCATAGCAGATCGAATGAGGCACTTGTAACCACAAAGATCAACAAACCTGTGCAAAATGACAAAGAAAATGTAAGTATTACCAGTAGAAACACAAAAAAGGTTTAATATATAAAATAAGAAAATAATCTATTTAGGCTGTATTATAGAAACATACAACAATTTGGAATACATTGTATCTTCAATATCTGTCAATGTGGATCTCAATTTAATAAAACAATACCATTTATACCAGGGGCAAACCATTCTGTTTTAGCCTTCTACCATTAACAATATTCCCTGTGGACGTGAAAGTGCTGTTTAATATGAGTACAACTACTTCAGATTTATAATGTGAGATCTGCATGTGTTTTGTCAGATTTATGCTGCCATAAATGGCTAGAGATTAGCTCGGTGTATTTACAGTCAGTACAAATCGCTAAGTCAGGCCTCCTCAGCCTTCCTGCCATTGATTTCTCTGCCTTGTGCTCCAGCCACAGATTCATTGCCTCTGCAGTTGTTGAGGTTGCATCTACAGACACTGGAGTGCACTTCCTATATGTGGTGGCTCTCATTTGATCAAGTGTGATTAAGTTTAAAGTATGTGTGTGTGTTTGCGTTTGTTTCTGTCTGTGGCCTCGGTGTGGGTCAGATGGTACTTAAGTAAATTAAGAGCTCTTCTCAGGATTAAAAGCTTCTTCCACTGGGTTTATTGGATTGCATGTGTCAAAACACCCAAGCTGGGTTGGGATGAGCATGTGGTTTGGTGTTTGATATTTAAACTAAGGAGCTAGAATTATATCCGACATATTTCTTTGAGGAAACTCTGTCTTTTTCTCTTAAAGGAGCTCAGAGGATGTGTTGGAGGCAAGCAGAACTCCAGCAGCGCTCCTAAGACTGCTGGTGGGAAAAGCAGCAAAGGAAGTGATTTGATAGCAACTGGGAGTAAAGCTGCTGGCAGAAGAGGCAGCGGCAGCCACCAGACAACCAGACCAGCATCAGAACCAGCAAAACCAGCTCTCCGCCTGCGGAGCAGCCGCAGCTTTTCCTCCCTGCAAGCCCCTTCTTTGACCGCCGCTCCGTTCATGAGAAGCAGCCGCTCACTCAGCAGACTTGATGAACGATCCACTGGTAATTACTCTGTTTACTAGTTTCTGCCAATTACTTGAGCCTTCTTAAATATGCGAGCTCCATTATAATAAGGTCAGTGGTTTTCTGATTCCACAGAAGATGCATATAATAACAGTGCAAGTTCACAAGTAAGAAAAAGACAAAGTACTGGGAAGAAAACATTTTATTCTGGGAGGCAATCTTCTTCAGTGGAGAGAATTAGGTAAAGTTTTATTTTTATTTATAAATATCTTAGATGTTGCAAGTTTTTCTTTTGTGTTTTCTCTCTGAAATGCATCTTTTTCCTTACCATTTTTAACATTACGCAGCAGCTCCACTCCATCCTTTGTGGTTTCGACTGCTATATGCCATCATCAGACCACCAAAGAAAAGAAGCAGGTCCAATGCATATTTTCATTTTACTCTTCATCTGTGGTTTAAAACTGCACACATGTATTCACCGGAAATTTAAAGAAAAGGAAGGGTTTAATTTTTTAGCATTACAGTGAGTCCAAATAAACCGAGAAAACGATTTAAGGAAAATATGATGAAGGTTAACCAGAATCCAGAACTGGATCTGTGCATTGACCTTGAATAGATTTGGGAAACCTTTGTCAGTATCAACAGAGAAATTAAGATGCACAATGCAGAATCCTTTGCTGAATGTAAAAGAAAGATGAGCTTAAACTAATCATGGGTTAAGGGTATGGATTTAGTTATTTAAATGTCTTTTATTCAAAGAGTTTTGTTTGTTTTAGGGATGACTCCTGATGGAAAAAGGTTTTACTTTGCAATTTGAAAAACGATGATTAATTAAATTAAATGATTAATCATGGTCTCTTTTGGTTACATGTAAAATTTTCATTTTACCTGGTGTGTACACCTTTAAGATACACTGCAGATGAGTCAGGACACAATTCTGGAAATTAATATCTATTTCTGTTGTCACAGATCAAAGATGGGGTGTACACACTGTGTGCAATGACCGCTGGAATGAAGCGCAACTGGGTGCATGCAGTTTTTAAAAATGTGCAGCCCAGTCGTCCACAAGAAGACCAAAGGTAGACTTTATGTGATTCCCTAAGGGACCTTGTTAAAGATGACACAATTTTCCAATGCAGTATATTCCTTTCATTACAGATTTCATGGAGGTTTAGGAATACATTTTGGAATAAAATGTGATCATTGTAATTTGAGTTGACATTTAACCCTTTGTGTAAAGGAGTGCAATTCTTTCTCTCAGCTCTGTTGCAGAGAAAGAAGAAGATGAGTTGGAGGACTGCGAAGAGTCGCATGAACAAGAACTGACGTCTCAACAGCATCCAGAAGGAACACAAAGCCCGGCTGACTTAGACCGGTCATCTCCTCGTCCCCCTGTTTCACCCTCTTCTTCACCTGCTCCAGCACCTGCAAATCCTCCACAGCAGGTGGAGGAGATTGAAGAAGCCCAGTGCCACTCTCCTGTGGAAACTAAAGAGACTGGTGAGTCACCAGCCCAGATGTTTGTGATGCTCCATTAAGAAAATGGTAAAGTGTGAAATCTATGCTAATATTGATTGATAATGTGTAGAATATGCATTCTTTAGTGTTAAATGGATCCACATTTTTCTCTGTAAATATTGTTTTATGGAACAAGAAATATTTGATAAGGTTAACAACCCGACTAGTCCACCCAGAGGAAGAGATCCAAACAAATGAGTTCATAAATGATGTGTAATGAGGCAGAATGGCACAGGGACTAAGAAGTGAACATGCTTACTGAGCCTCGGTTATGGAAACTTCACCTGGATGCATTGCTTAGGTGTGACTTTGATCCATTCTTCTTTACAAACCGTCTTCAAGTCTTGAAGGCTAGACTCCTCTCCATTCTGATCTGCAGTTCTCTTTCCATAAGTTTCCAACTGGATTCAATATAGGTGATTAAGTTGCACCTATATTCTCCCTTCTCTGCTGCCAGAGAATGGCAGCAGAGATATGCTCCCTTCTCTTTTCAGAAAACTGAAAAGAGAACAAATGTAAACATTAGCGTGTGGTATTTTTGATTTTGCCCCTTTGGTTAGGGGTGACAGACGCATCTATATCTGTTGAGGGATTCCAGAGTGATGACTCCTCTTCAACAGTGGTGCTGTCAGATGGTGAGGATTTCCGGAAACATGCAGATAAAGAGGCTGCAACTGAGCAACCGCGCTCACAGGGATGTGAAACTGAGCCACAGAGGGCAGAGCAGCAAGTGTTGATGAACCCCAGGTGTGCAAAGGACCGAGCAACACTGCTGTGTCAGCAGCAAACTGGGCAACTTGTCAAAGAGGTGAGACTTTATCTACAACATAACTGCTGCAAACTAATAATCTTGTATTAAGTTCAATGGGACAAACAAAATATGGATCATCTAGTTTTCAAAGAAGACGAACATGTTTTTGTTTAAATGTTTGCTTCTATTTCTCCACAGCTGCAACAAACGCAAAGAGAGTTGTCACGAATCCAGCAACTAAACAAGAGTTTGCAGAACGAGCTGCAGCAGGAACGAGAGGTTATTTCAGAGAAACTTCTTTGTGTACAGGTAAAATAATGACTATCAGACGTTCTGGAAATTTGCAATTAATAATGTAAAGGTGTTTTGGTAATAATGTCGCAATAGCAACCCGTATATTGTTAGGAAAGCCATTAAGAAAACCTTTATGGTCCCACCATCACAAACATAAACTTGTGGAATTTATTAAGCTCAGCTGGGCTTTTTACATGAAGCTGTGTACTTTGCTCTGCTGAAATTAAGACTGAACTTTTCTGAAACCCACAGTCCAAGTGCAGTTAGGGTGAAACAAAGGATGGATATCCTACTGATCTTCATGACTTGTGTCTTTTACAAGAGCAGTCATAATTAAGTTAAAATTCTCTATTGTGCAAGTTGTAAGACTGAAATCTTTGTTCTCCTGATATGCTCTGCAGAATGACACCAATTCTTCTTCAGAGCAAGCTGTAACCTTCCAGCGACTGCAGAGGATAAACCACAACCTCCGCATGGAGCTTGAAGAGCTGAAGAGGAGTCAGGAAGAGGCCAAGGAGGCTGAGCTGCGGCGAAGAGTCGACCTCTTGGCCCAGCAGGCCCAGCTGCTGGTGACCGGGGACGCCACGACGCTCGCTCAAATGCACCTTGAGCAGGACCGCCAGCGGTTCCAGCAGCAGCAGAGGGAGTGGGAGCACAGCGTGGCCTCCCTGAAGGCCCAGCTGAACGCCAGCGAAGAGAAGAGGAGGGAGACAGAGTCCCAGGTGGCCCAGCTGCAGCAGGAGCTGCAGAGCCAACAGAGCCTCCAACAGGAGGCCGAACAGCTGCAGAAACACCTCCAAGAGATGTCAGGCCAGCTTCGCGCTTACGAGGACGCTCAGGCCGAGAAAGAGGCTCGCCTGCAGAAGCACCTCTTGCTTCTCCAGGCGAGTCAGGAGAGGGAACGAAGGAGCCTGGGCGCCAGCCTGGCTCAGGCCGAGCGACACTCCCAGGACCTGAGGGACAAACTGGAGAGGGCCGAGCAGCAGCTGGAGAGCCTCAGCAAGACTCAGACATGGACCAGACAAATTGAAGAGGCGCAGCAGCAACTGCAGGAGGAGTTGGCCCATACAGTTTCAGCCGTGCAGCGGCTGCAGGAGGAACGGGAGCAGCTGGACCATCGCTGTGAGGAGCTGCAGAGCCAGCTGTCAGAGGCAGACAGGGAGGTGGGCAGGCTGCAGGATCGCCTGAACACAGAGGAAACACACTACTACAACCTGGAGCACTCATATGAAAGAGCCTGTGAGGATCTGCAGGTTGCTTTGGGGAAGGTGCAGCAAAGGGAGTCTGAAACACATGACATCCGGGAAGGATATGAAAGGCTGCTGGATAGGAAGGAGCAGGAGCTGAGCGAGGTCTTGCTGAAGATGGAGGTGTTGGGTAACAGCTTAGAGGAGACAGAAGTGAAATTGAGCGAAGTGATGAGAGTTTGCACCTGCAAAGACAAACAAACTCTCGAGGCTCCAATCTCTCAGTTGATGAAGGTCTCTCAAGGAAGTGACAGCAAGTCTCAGGAGCACGCGAGGTCCCGCTCCCGCTCAGTGGATGCATCATGCCAGTACATCACCGCTGCGGTAGACGACTCGGAAAAATTTATATCCGTAATCCAGCTGCTTGAAACCAAGCTGTTCATCACCGAGGAGAAACTGAGAGATATCACTCAGAGACTGGAGGAGCAGCAGGGTCACATTAGCTGCCAGGACCCCCAACTCTGCACCCAGCTGACCCAGAGCCGAGCCACGGCCCAGCACCTCAGCCTGCTGCTCCACAGCCAGGCCAAGCAGAGCCAGCGTTTCGCCCAGGAGACGGAGGCCCGCTGCAGGATGCTGGTCGGCAGGTTTCAGGTGGCTCTCAATGTCATCCAGGCCTGCGGGGAGAGGCTTCAGGCAACTCCCGTCAATGCCCTGGACATCGAGAGGCAGCTGGCCGGGGTCGCTGGCTGCCTTCAGCAAGGGGAGAAAGATGCAGAGAGACTCCAGCAGGAGGCACGCAATGTGAGCAAAGAAGAGGGGAAGATCCTTGGCAACGAGAAACTAGTTGGAGCTGAACAAGAGATCGTTTCTAGATTCGCCAACACTCAGCCTTCACATGGCATGTCAGAGGTTGGGAAGTATTTGATCAAGGAGCTGTTTGTTGTGGAGAAAATGGTTTCTGTTTTGCAGAGTCAAAATGGGATTTGCGAGCTATCTGCAGCAAGACAGGAGGATAAGGTCGATTTGGTTCGCAGCTACAAAAACCTGATCTCCAAAATCTTGAGTCTAAAAGCTGAAGAAAGGATGGAATTCAGAGGATCCAGATGTGACGGCGGTCAGCTTCTAGAGAGCGTGATTGGAAGGTTCTGTGCAGAAGCTGAGCTCATTTACGCTGCCCTGAAACTTCAGCAACAGAGCATGATTCAAGTAAGCAGTCATGATCAACGGGAAGGCTTGGCTGACATCAGCCCCTCTGAATTGTCTCCTTACGATGAGCAAGCTAAAGACTCAGAAGAAGCTGCAAAAGGAAGCATAAAGAAACATTTTGAGGAGAAAAAGGTAGAGGAGGAGAGAGAAAAAGGTTTGTTGGAGCAAATCTTGTCTCGGCTGCAAAAGCGGGCAAAGTTCTTATGTCAGGTCTGCCAGGAGCTTCCTGTCAACCACACCCAAGTCCAAGAAGGTATGAACCATAGCGAAGACAATGTTTCTGAAGCCGATCTGACTTTTTTCCAGGAGCAGGTCAAGTTGATGTATTTGTCCGACAGGCTTTATTTAGACATTAGACAAGAGTTTCAGCAAAGCAAGGCGGCACAGAACAGTTTGCAAGATCTTTGCAAGGAGCAGGAGCTCTGCAGCAAGATGGAAGAGCAGGAGGCTTTAAACGAAGCCTTTCACCAGCTTCAGGATGACAACTGTGTGCTAAGAGAGGAGCTGGAGCGGGCCGAGCAGAAGGTAACGTCAGTGGAGACTGGGAACCAGAAACTCCTAGAAGACATGCAGAAAAACGAGGTTTGTCACAAGGAGCAGATACAGAAGCTGGAGGCGGAGTTTCAGGAGAAGATAAAGGAACTGCAACAGATCCACGAGGAGGAGATGAAGCAGTTGCATGGCCACTACTCCAAATCGTGTGTTTCTAAGGAAAGGCAGAACAAACTGTGCACAGAGGAGATTTCCCATCAGCTCTCTGTCTGACCAGGCTGTGGCGGAGAGTAAAGCACAGGAGGACGAAACCAAAGAAGCTGACGGAGACACAATGAGGGAAGCTTATCTGAAAGATCTGGAAAAGCTGCAGGTAGTAAAAAAAAATTCTCATCATATTTCTGCAGATTTTTGAAATAATTTCCTTCTTGTTTTCTCTGCTGATAAATATAGAGTACCTCTAAGGACATTTCAAGCAATTTCTTAGGAACTGTGCATCTTTGATGGATGAGCAGAGTACAAGTGGTTGTTATTAAACTAGGTCTCAACTAGCTTCGCAAACAATAAACATTTTTACCTGTTTTATATGCGGACTTTGACTAGGTCACTATATTGTCTTCCTGTAAAGCAAACTTCCTCTCCAGTATCAGGACTTTTTCAGCCTCCACCAGGTTTTCCTCTGGATTTCTCGTCCCTCTGGATGAAAGGCTTCCCCAGATAATGATGCTGTCACGTTTGCGTTTTACTGTCATTCCGACTCATTAATCTTTTAAAGCAGGAAAGTAGGAAAATTTGAAACGTTGGAAAATTTGAAAAGATTGGATAATTTTGAAATTAAACAGAATAAAAAATGCATTTTCATTCAAAACTTAAATGTAAGAAGGAATTGGCAAATTGACTTTGTGAAAGTACAAAGAACTGTTGACATAGAAACAAGCTGATGCTACAAGTTTAATCTTTCAGCTTGGTTTGTTCACAATTTCCTCTCAGCAAATACAGAAGTAATCTAATTGGAGATTTTAGCCGCATCTGGTCAAAAAACAGAGGCATCAGCACAAACACGTATCACCCGTGGTCCAGAGGTGTAGGAGGGAACATTTGAATGTTTGTTGTTTTTCTCCTGAGGTTAGCGATGCAATAATGACCAAATGAATCATTTCTGTTGTTAATATTATTTTCTACTTGCCCTGAAGGTGCAGATAGTTTTCACTGCACCTTTATTGCAGCAAAAACTAGTTTCCCTATTTCGCTACAGGCTTCGTGTGATCTTGGATTCACTGCCATGGAGGAGATGCACAGGAAGGTCATAAAGGATCTTCAGCAGGAGCATCAGAAGCAGGTAGCAGAACTTCTGAGGGAGAAAGACCAGCTTCTGCAGGAGGAAACTGCTGCTACTATGTCCGGTAGATACAGCTTTAACATTTTGTCTGTCTGGTTCTTCTTGGGAGCCAGACAGAATTGGGAATTGTGACAAGCATTTATTAATAAAAGAGAAGAAAATAACCGTAAACTTCCAGCAGCAGGGATGTGAATATGACTTATATTTTTTGCAGCCATCATAGCAATGCGGCGAGCTCATAAAAAAGAGCTGGAGAGAAGCAGACGAACTCAGCAGGTCAGGGAGAATGCAGACGTCTCTAAACTCCACATGGAGTACGAGTGAGTCACCAGAAATGCATGTTTTGGACCTAAAATGTTTCCAACATATATTTTTAAAAAAAGAAGAAATCTAAATAATTGATTCTCTGTTTCTCTTTATTTGTCCAGTAATGTTATTTTCTCCTTACGGCTCTCTTACTTTCCGTTTTTGGTTTATCAATCAAATTACTGCCACCACCTAATGCAATTTCCTCCAAAACTCACTTAGCTCTCCAACATCCTCCATGCCTCTGCTTTTTTCTTTTGCAGGAAGGAGATCCAATTATTGCAGAGGGAGCTGGAGGTGTTGTCAGATCAGCACATGAAGAAATGCCTGGAAAACTCTCAGCTGAGCCAGGAGCTGCAGACCGAGAGGGAATCAGTGATGCAGTACCAGCAGGAAAACCAGGAGCTCAAACACAAGCAGGTGGAAACATTTTCTTTCCACTTAAGAGTTCATAGACTCAATATTAATCTCTTAAATGTTTTATTTCTATTTCCTGTTAAGAGAGAGACAGACGAAGTGACTCCGCTTCCAGGAAACCAAGCACAGGCTGTTTGCCAGATGGAAGTAGGTGTCTGTAAAGCTTTGGGAGTGGTCTAATTAAAGTAACATTTTTTTTGTAAATCAGTCAAATTGCCATTAATGTTATGTAATATGTACTCTGAAAATATGCGCTAGTTTGCAAAAACAAACTAGTGTTTTATCGAGATTTTATGTGATTGTCCAAATCAAGGTAGCATGTGAGAACTTGGAACAGATTCATCAGGAAAAGTTGGAACCATCTGGAGTAAAAGGCGGTAGTTCCTCTCTACTCTGGCCACATGCTTGCTCAGGATAACGAACTACTTCAAAGCTAGCGACTCAATGTAATCGACCGGAGTTTATTTTACTGATTAACTGATCTAACCAAAGTCCAGACCTAAATCCAGCTGGTATTATGTATGTAGTAAAACTTAAAAATAGGTGTTTTCACAGATGCTTTCCATCCAATCTGAGTTTTAGCTATTTAGCAAAAAAAAACAAAACAAAACAAAACATATGAATTAAGTCAACGTAGTGTTGATATCGCACATGAAATCCCCAAAAAAACTTTAGTGTAACATGGTAAAATGTTGAAAAACCCAATAATATGTGTGTCACTGTATGATCCTAACATGTTTCTATTTTAATAGATGATCCTGAGGGCAAAGGAGACAGAGATGCAGCATCTCAAACAGGAAGCGATCTCACTCAGAGAGGACCTAGAGATTGCTCGAATGGTAAAACAATCTTATAAATTAAACATTTTATGAACATGAATTATCTCTGCTACTAACAGAAGTTGCTTTGCGAATTCAATATAAATCACACAATACATACTGTATTATTATGTACAATTCCATGTATTATAGGACAAAGTTTATGCAGAAAATAAACTGAAGGCGTTTCATACAAACAACTACAATGAAGCCAAGTTTGCCACTTGGACTCCAAGCAGAGATACTTCAGGACATCATGTTGGTGAGTAAATTCTCACTCCATCTTCATTTTAAAAGACGCAAAGTATAGCTTTATTTATTAAATAACTGTTAGGCTGGCTTCATATATGTCTTTATTTGTAGATGACTCTGTGAGAAACAACCCTGCAATCAAAAAGAAAGAGAAAACTTCCTTCTTGCGTCAAATACGAGGATTCAGATCAAGGGTAAAAATCAACACAAACTTTTTCGTTGTTTATTGTTTTTGATATATGTAATTTACATTTGATTCATTTTTATTCCATTTATTAAATGAAAAATGGGATTATGATACTTTTTTCTCAGCTCAACAGATCTAAACTATTATTCCTGTTTTCATCTGTTTATGATGATTTTCCAGCTTTTCGTTTCTTCTTTTTACGTTTTTCAGAGTTTAAAAGATGGCCTTTCTACCCAAGAAAGGATGAAGTTGTTTGAGTCATCCTGATTTACAGGAAGTGAACTGACGTCACAGGAATTCTTCATTAATCTGTATAAAGGGATACTTGTGTTATTGTTCCGTGGACATCATGTCGTGTGCAACTCTTTACTTTGAGGTAGTTGTGTGAAGTATGAAGGTATGACCACTAGAGGGCGCAAGAAACGGGCTTTATTCTTCTGGCACACAGAAGCTCCGTCGGGTTTAAATTGTACTTTACATATGTTGGGATGAAGGTTCTTATATTTCACATGGACTTTGTAAAATAGTGGACTTAACACTGATGTTTTCATTAAAATGGTTTATTGCCGCTGTTGTTTTGAGTTATTGACAAAAGTCAACTCACTAGAAATCCAGTCGCTGCAGAGTAACTGGATTTCTAAAACTTTTGCAAAAAACTTTTTTTAGTTTTTTGCAAAATAAACTATGCATGAGGACATTTAATAACTAATTCCCGCCATGATTAAAACATCTAAATCTGATCAATCAAGATTCATTATTTTTTATTTTAAACTGACTGTTGTTTTAATTTTTCACTGCAAACAGAAACTCTAACTTTGTTATGTCAGTTTTAAATGGGCTGCCTTCATAAAAAAACAAGAATACGTGGAAAAACAAAAACAGTTCCTTAAAAAACACACATTCTGAAACCACTTTTGGATTCAGCCTTTTACACAAAAATCAGATTAATTAAATACTTGCTTTTTAATTTACCTTTGACATCAATCAAATGTATTTTACTTGAATTGAATTGATTGGGGAAAATATTATTAGTATTGTTGAAATAGATTACTTTTTTCATATTGAAAAAAATAGCATTTTTTCATATGATAATATTTATATTATTGTTAAAAAAACATGTTGCAATATATCTTTAAAAAAAATCCACATGACAGTAAAATTAAAAATGTTGCAGTTAAACAAACATTTAAGCATGATTAAATACAAAGAGAGCAGTATAACAAAGTGAAGAGTTTCAGATTAGCTGCATTAGTGATGTGTGAAGTGAGAAATAAAATTAAATAAAAGTTTAGCACTTAAATCAGTGTCTCTGACACCAAAGAAAGTCCAGCCAGGATAAGAGGAAAATGCTCTTGTTCTTGGATGTAATGTGGTCTCTGCCTGGATTTAAAATGATTTAAATCAAACATTAAGTGTACAAAAACACGAGGTACATAATCTACTATTCATTAAACAAACATGCAGGAGAAATTGAAAAGGTTGTGGAAAACCAAGAACAAACCTAGGAACCTGGACATGTACAAGACAGAAACCCTGTAAAATGTTCTTGTGAATATAAATTATTTCATTTTGATAATATTAGGTAAGTAATTGTGTGTTCATGTGACTAGAGACCGTCCAAAACTGCAAAATAATCTGAAAATTTATGCTGGGACAACTGATTAAAGACAAAAAATAAATAGGTAAATTAAATTAAATAAAGTATAAAATTGGTCTCCAGACAAATACAAAGGTCAGGTCACGGCTTTAACTAATTCCCTCCATTGATACAGTTGCACCGCTGAAA
The DNA here is from genome assembly GCA_902982915.1 of Phalloptychus januarius. Lineage (NCBI taxonomy): Eukaryota > Metazoa > Chordata > Actinopteri > Cyprinodontiformes > Poeciliidae > Phalloptychus > Phalloptychus januarius. The sequence continues at coordinate 7,787,891 of CADWAE010000476.1, forward strand.
TCTTTATTCTGTATCACTGCGAGTTGCTGGGTGGTCTCACAGCCGACATGCTCCACAGGTTCAAACTCTGACGTTTTGCACACCTCACGGTGTCTCCATGACTGCTGATTATATTTAGGGATAGCTGACGCTCTTCTTCATGAAAAACAACGCAAATTCAATACCACAGGGGTTTTAGCTGAGCTTTCAATTTGGACGTCAGATTTCTCCTCTTTATTATTTTTAAAACATTTGGATGTAAATGATTTTTTCAGACACGATTTTAGTGAATCGTGTGTCAGAGGCGGTGCAGAGGATGCACATCTCTGTTCCTTAGAGTCATGTTGCTTCAGAGGAACATCGCACCTCATTAAAACCCAACACTCACCCTCCTTTCTCCAAGACCCCACTGGGGGAAGAACTCATGTCATGTGAGCTGACACCCTGAGAACGTACCCACTCTTGAGGTTGTTTTTTTTTAATGGATGCTCCACACTTCTGCACCTGCAAGCAGAATGGTGATCTGTTGGGGTTTGGTGTGTAAAAGCTAAAAATGCCACAAACAGCAGCACCTCTGAACTTTCCTATCAAACATTTCTAAACTTTGGCAGCTTAAAGACACAAACCAGAATTGAGGAGCAAATATAGTCACTTGTTTTTATTAAAGGATTGAAAGTTGTCCACAGGTGTAAGATGAAGGCAGATGTAGGATTACAGAAATAAACCAATTCAAGTTTTCAAGTATTCTCTAAATATAAGAGCTCAACAGATATCTCAAAATTTACATACAGTGGATTGCAAAGAATTTAATATTTCTTTTGCATACACCAACACAAAATAGTGCATGACTGCAAAGTAGAATGCATCCATGTTTTTCCATAGATAAAAATTCAGTGGTATGCAAATTTATCCAGCCTCCATTAACCAGAGAAGCAGCTGGCAGGCTTATGGTTACTCTGGAGGAGCTGCAAAGATCCACCTTTGCCATCCAGCATGTTGGGGAAACATTAAACATGTGGAAGAAGGTGCTTTCGCCAGATGAAACCAACACCCTCAACACAGCATCTCCACTCTGAAGCACGGCGGTGGTAGCGTTACGGTGTGGGAATGCTCATCATTGGGTGGGATAAACACATTACACCCTGGTTAGAAAAGGTTTGTGAATATTTAGGGATATTGCAGTCACACTATTTCTTCACCAAAGTTGTCCTTCTAGTATATCTTAACAACAAGTTGAATGTTACAACTAAACTAAATTACAACTAAACAGCACAAACATAATGACAAATTTAATCTCCAGGTACTTCACAAGATGAAAACATATAATCAGATCATTTATCATGTTATATAGATAGATTTGTATTCAGTAACAAGCATTCCACTCAATCTTAGTAAATAAATCAACACAGAAACACATGCAAGAATGGAATAACAAGCTCGTCGTATCACACATGAATTTGTTCAGCTTGATTCTGCATTCCTACATGTGGGATGGATCATGTGTGTGTGTGTTTTGTTTAGGTGCAGGGGTGCGTGCGTGCGTGTGTGTGTGTGTGTGTGTGTTTTATGAGCACCTGCAGGGTTTCTTCTAACTCAAGCTGCCCCACCAAACCAGGTCCTCATGACTGATCAGCGGCTGAGGTATAAACACCGGTATGCAGGTGCACCTGCTCGGGCTGTAAAAATAAGTGGCCCATTTAGTCAAGCAGAGATCAATTACAGCAACCAGTGTAGCTGCTGTACTCAGATCAGTGAGTACAGCCTGTTTCCAGAACCAAACCTCTACTGCTGTGTTTACTCTGCAGCTGAAAGGACCTCATGGATGGTAATATTCGGCTTCATGTATGAAGCTGTGGATAAAACGTTCAGTGAAATGAAGTTTATTTTTGTTTGCTTGCTTATTTTACTATGACACTGTTAGAAAAGCAATAACAACAACAACAAAAAAACAAAAACAGGAAATATCAAAATAAATCAGGTCCAGGGGAGTGTGACCTACATGCAACTTGTTTGCTCAAACTTTGATTTATCAATGTTTCCATGACAATGGATAAATCCCACGTTGTTCACTTAGGACAAATATAAATTTGGCACCTGGCTGGAAACAGCAGCCTCTGCCTGGAGGATGATGCTCCTGATTGAAGAACTCGATGTAATATTTATCTTATTCTTGTAAACTGTGTCATGAACAGACATTAGGTTTTTTGGGGGGAAAATGGCACAAAAAAATGTTTTTACAGATTTTCTTTGTATGTTTAAATAGTTCTTTGAGCCTTAATGGATAAATGTGATTCAACACTATAAAGACCACAAAGCTTATAGTGTTGACGATCAGAACTTCTCTTGAGAAATGTCTTCACAAACTATTTATGATTATTGAAATAAAATTACCCTGAATTAATCACAGGAAGATACCTGGCTGTGTGGAGTCACTGCATCAAAATGTGATAGTATTTCATTTTTATTCCAAAGTCTTGATCAGAGGGACCTGAAATGTTAAAACAGGAACCTTAACTTAGCTGTTTCCCTGGAGCTAATTTCTCTTGGTGAAGAAGAGAAAGCAAGACAGATGTGATTTGACGTAGACACTGGCAAAAGGGGTTTTGCAAAATCTGGGTGCCAGTAAATGGGCCAGCAGTGTTTTTATTTAAAAACAACAGTTTTTCTTTTATCCAAACTTTATCTCCCTAATATTTTCTATATTTTCATCAAGAGATTGTGCTGCTACAGTGAAAATCTTTATATTTCAAGGATTTTTACATTTCTTTACTCCGGGTGCTGATAAACATCAAAGATGGTGATGTACCATATATTTCTCTGAAAAACATAAGGAAATCAGTAACAACACACCTGTGATTATTTTTTATTAGCAAGCAAGGCTATTTTCATTGGGGAAAAAAATCACACTTTAAAAGTTTATTTCACAATAGTTGACCAAAGACCAAAAGATATTAATTAATACTTTACTAATCCAGACAGATTCTTAAAAAACATTTCTCATTTTTATAAATCATTAATATTACAATGTTTTTCTTTTTGTTTCTTTTAGATGTAGCTTTAAGATTTCTTACATGTTGTAAATTATTTTAGATAATTGAGTTATGCTGTTTTCTTGAATTAGTCTTAAAATATATTATACCCCTGGCAAAATGTAAAAATTCAAACATAAAGATCCAATGAACTCTTTGAGTAAAAATTAGTTTTAAAAATAACATGAAAATCTACCACCTAACAAGTGGAGGCGTCATTTGGCAATCTTTTGTTTTTATTATTTCAGATTTGATGGCATAAAACCTCCCAGCTCTGAAATGGTTTAAAAATAAGTCAAACGTGTGCTGGTCATCTGAAAGGTGATCAAGTGTGACCAACCACCGGAACTGGCAGAACCTGGCCCAGTTTGTGCTGCCGCAGAGAGGAGGCCTTTAAATAACTCACTTGGTACACAACGACGAGGCTCTGGGTTTACTCCGTCCCGATGGCACACTTTACATCATCATCCCCATCTGGTCTCCAAACTGAACCTGTAACCCATTTACTGTTCTGACAGTAACTTTGTACAGTGGACATCTGCACAGGAAGCAACAATAGTTTTTAAATGCTTATGTGTTTTTCTCAAATGTATTCAAGTTCGCAGCCACTTCAGACTAACTTTGATAGCTCAAGTGTTTTTTAGCGTTATGTTTAGAGGAGCAACTCTGACACCATCTTGGTTTCCTTCAAACAAGCTGAGCTTGCAAAGACAAAATATTTCATATTCCAGTTTGTTTGTTTTTAATCCATAAAAGAACAACATGCCATCATTTAGTGCTGTGTGATGGGGACGTCATCCGGGCAGAAATGTTTTGTTTTTTGGTGTCTGGTAGAGTCAAACCTTCTACATAAATCCTGCAGGAAAAGGGAACTTGGAGACTCCCCACAGAGTTCTGCACTTAGGTTCTTGTGAAGTAAGTCTCCTTGGCTGAAGTGACTTTGTTTTTCTTGTTTTTGCAAGATTGAAAGAGACTGGCTGCTGTGGGCACCTGCAACCAGGTTGTTGATTTTTTTTTATTTTTTTATTGTTTATAGCTTCTTCCTCTAAAACATGGGAGTCCATCTTCTAGAACAAAATAACAAACAAATATATCATGGAAAATCTTAACCTTAAGTTAAGAAAGCAGCTATTTGCAAGTTCAACAGGAACATTTCCAATGTCCAAATGAGTCTAAATGGAAACCAAACCAATCACTCTGGAAGTCTTTTCTGTATTCAAATACTGTATCGTAAAACCGGTTGATTTTAACATTTCCAGTCATTATGTTTAGGTCATGCGTGCACACGTTAAACCTGACGGAACCAGTTGGTCCTTTCATCAGCAGTTCTCATTAGCCGACCATCAAGACTTCACCGAGGAAGAGCGTGTAGTCATTTCCAAATGCCAAGTATCTACAGTGACACCGTGAGAGGGAGGGGGAGGACCGGAGATGAGCCATGAGCAATAGTTCACTAGATGTGGGATACGGAGTGGGATATGCAGCAGAACAAGATCAGATGGCAGATATACTAAGAAAGTGAGAGACATGAGGAAGAGGAGAGACTGTCGGCCAGCGCTGCTGTGAGGATAAACTGTGAAGAGTCGAATTGTTGATTGGACCAGCAGGCTATAAATTCACATAATTAGTCCGCTGTTCTATTTTTGAGAGTAAAAATTATGACTTCAGAGCGTGGCTGAAGTATTTCTGTTTCTGGACCCCTGGACATCAAGCCGAGCAGGACAGATTGGGATCCTGTCCAGCTCTGGTGGAGAAATAGATCATTCAAAATCAGGAAGAAACATGAAGATATTAACTGGTTATTTGCTTTGCTTTCTCGGGATGATAGAGTGGTTTTATCCTTAACAGAAGAGAAGAAGAGAAAGCCACTTGAAGAAAGTCATGTAACAAATTGGCTAGTGGAAAAATAAAAACTGGAAGCTTTGGAAAAGAAGGAAAACTAAAGATCTGCTTTTATCAGGAACACATGAGCAAAAGGTAAGTTTTTCTTCTAATAACACATCATAGTGAAGATGGATTTATTGTTGGATTATTGCTCATCTCACAGCTCAAATATATTTCCAGTAAGAACAATTCACAGCAGGGAAAACGCTTGCCGTCTCCTCAGCATTAATGTAACAGGACAGCAGGCAGAGTGTGATTTGTGAGAAAGCAGACAAGATTTGGCACGAAGAAATTAGAAAATAATATCCCTCCGAAACTCACATTCTGCTTCCTAGCAACTAGATGATCAGGAAACAGAAACTATTGTTTAAAAGCATGCAAAACAATCAAATCAGCTGTTATAATTCAAAGAGTAGTTTGACACTTATTTGTACTTGTCCCAGTACTGTGAATTTGTCCCTGCCCTACTTTTTTTTATTACATGCACCTGTTAAAAGAAGGGTAGAAACAGGGAGTTATCCAAGATCCGTGATGGTGACACTGGCAGGACAGATTACAGGACTCCACCAAGAAGCTTTATTAAAACAAATTAAATAAATATATTGTGCTGCAAACACAATATATTTATTTGATGATTCCTTTATGTTAAACTGAGAAATATGAGATAAAGCAAAAAGATAGAATCATATTTTTCTATTTTCCTAGAATGACCCAGATATTAGTGTTCATTTTTTGTTATGCAAACCAGTTTCTTCTTTTCTTTTCTAACAGTTTTTGAAAATTAAATTAGTCTCTCTATTTACAACTCAAACATACAGTATGTTTAAACCTAAAGCTTTAAGTAAACATTTTGTTATTAAAAGCCATCATTTGAATTAATATTTAGCCAGTTTTCCACAAAGGTGACCCCTTAAACACCCCTGTCCCCAAATAAAAAACAATCTGTGGGCCAGCAGATGTCCACACATTTTATATTTTTCCTATGTTAATATGATTGAAGGGAGCAGGTCAACGCAAAATAGCAGTGGATTGTCGAGTGAATAAAAAAGGAAACAAGATTTTTATTTTTTTTTACACATTAAAAAGTCCCCTAATTTGTAAATAAGTTTTGTCCAATTTATTAAACTCTTCCCGTTTCTAGCCAAAGGTTAAATTGCAGACATGAAGACAATAGCCCTTAAAGCTATTATTACAAAGAAACTAGTGATACACAATATATTGGCATCAACACTGGTATTGGCTGATGAGAGTCTTTTTTGAACAAATGAAGTCAGCCTACTAAGTGAAACTGGCCCGATATTAACAACCGATATTGATTTCCGTCTTGTTGCTGTTTGTGTTTCAGGAGCTTGAGGATTTGGCGTTTGTTCAGTAATGTAACTAATAGTGATGCAGTGCAGGATTATGGGATGTTTAGTTGAAGTGGAGAAGCAATGCAGACATTGTGTCGAAAGTGTAGGGAAATGTGTATAGTATTGTTATAGGAGATTGAGATCAATATTGGCCCAAATTTTGACATTAGTGCTACCCCAAAAGAAACATATAAAATAAATGTAATATTAACAGTAAAGTAAGAATTCAATGGGGGAAAAAACTAAAATTTCAGTCAAATAAAATTATTTAAAAAAATAAATACTGAGTAGTGTAAGCAGTGTTCACATATTAGCTATTTTTTCACATTAAATGTAAATGGTGTAGTGTTAATTGTTTTGTTACTGGGAAACTATTTCAAAATGACAGAAATGATGGTCCAAATTACATTAGCATCTTACTGAATTGCAGTCTCTGCAGGTTCTCAAAGTTGAACAGATTATACTTTTTCTGGATTTTAAAAGGATGCCACTTTGTTGGCTTCGAGTTATTTCTCACAAGGTGAAATAACCTAGTTTCAAACATAAAAAATTACAAGGTGTCCTTATAGGAGTCTGCAAGAATATCTTCAAAATGGATAATCTGACAATTTTTTAAATCTCAATTACTACTAACTCATTCAAAAATAATTAGATGTCTGAAACTGTAAGGGTAAGTCAAGTTAAGCACATAAATGGTACTGTACTGTTTGAAACCTTTTTTTTTGTAATAAATATCTTCGAAGATCACTTTGAACATTGCCATTGAACCACTTGTGTCTGAGCTGACCTCTGTTTCAATACCCAGTTTTCTGCCCCATCTTTTTTTAGCCCCTATTACGTTCCACTTCAACCTCGCAAGGGAATCACACAGCCTCATCGCGGTACTCCAGTGACTCTAATAGTTGTGCCAGCTGGAAGAAAAACAAGATACGTCACATAAAGTGGCAGGGCATTGAATTAGCTGTCTATTTCTGTACCTTGATGAGCTTTGAAATGTTTATAGTATGAACCAGAGTATTTCCGATCATGCAAGAGGAGAAACGAGAAAGTCAGACACAAATCAATGTCTTGATTGTTGTCAAAAGGGCGTTTTGGAGAGTAAAGGAAAAAGTCAAAGTTTGAAACTAAAAACACTGAAATATGTCTGTCACAGTTATTCAGAGAATGAAGACTGAACATTGCATTTGAAACATTTGGACTAAAAGGAAACATCAAAATGAACGCCTTAAGCTTTGGCTGGTTAAATGTTTTTCATTACACTCTTAGTTTTTGTCTTGTTTGTCTGTTCCATCTTTAGTTATAATAACATTCTGCCTGTCTTTTCCTTCCCAGAAGTTGACGACTGATACCAAGTTGTCACCAAACAGAGCTGTGCACCTCTGTGAGAATCTCAGCTGTGCATGAGCCAGGCTTGTTGCTTGAAGCCCCCCTGGCTGCGTCTCACTGCGGAATGAGCGTAGGAAGGGCCCACCACCACCGCAGCTTTCTGTCCTGTGAAGAAGAAGGATTCAGACTCAGCACCATGCCGGCCGTGGGCAGCTTTGGCAATGGCAAGATCCACACAAGACGCAAAGGCCACAGCCGGTTTGTCAACAAGACTGGCCAGTGCAACATCCACTTCTCGAACATGGACGAGAAATCCCAGAGATATATGTCAGACATTTTCACAACTTGCGTGGACATCCGCTGGCGGTACATGTTCCTGCTGTTCAGCCTGGTGTTTGTGGTGTCCTGGTTGACGTTCGGTTTGGCCTTCTGGGTTATCGGCCTCCTGCATGGTGACATGGAGAAGAACAGAGGGGATTTTGTTCCCTGTGTCACGCAGGTGAACACCTTCGTGACGGCCTTTTTGTTCTCCATTGAGACCCAGACGACGATCGGTTACGGAGCTCGCTGCGTGACGGAGGAATGCCCAGCGGCTGTCTTCATGGTGGTCTTTCAATCCATCATGGGCTGCATCATCGACGCCTTCATGATTGGCGCCATCATGGCCAAAATGGCGAGGCCAAAGAAACGTGCAGAGACTCTGCTGTTCAGCCACAATGCGGTGATCGCCATGCGGGATGGGAAGCTGTGCCTCATGTTCAGAGTTGCCAACTTGAGGAAGAGCCACATTGTGGAGGCTCATGTTCGGGCTCAGATGGTGAAGCCCCACTACACAGAGGAGGGCGAGTACATCCCCCTGGATCAAATCGACATGAATGTTGGCTATGATAAAGGCACCGACCGCCTGTTTTTGGTCGCTCCCCTCACCGTCATCCATGAGATCGACGAAGAGAGTCCCCTGTTTGGCATCAGCAAGCAAGATCTGGAAATGTCCGACTTCGAGATTGTCATCATCCTGGAAGGACTGGTGGAGGCAACGGCCATGACGACGCAAGCGCGAAGCTCTTACCTGCCGTCTGAAATCCTGTGGGGCCACCGCTTTGAGCCCGTCATCTTCGAGGAGAGGAGCCAGTACCGGATCGATTACGCCTACTTTCACAAAACCTTTGAGGTGCCGTCCACGCCCAGGTGCAGCGCCAAAGACATGGAGGAGAGGAAGTTCCCAACGTCTGGCGCCAACTCCTTCTGCTACGAGAACGAGCTGGCCTTCATCAGCAGGGATGAGGATGGGGATGGAGACGCTGAGACGGAAAAAGACAAAAGTTGTCCGTCGGAGCTAACCCCAACTGACCGCAATCAACCATCTTCTCGAAGAGAATCCGCACTTTAACCTTTGTCTGCTAACAGAAGGGCTGTCAAGGCTGAAGAGGTTCGGCTTGTGAATGTCATGTCCACCGAGGACATCTTTGTTGCAGTTTGAAGACCAGTGGTACGCCATGCATGCCACACAAGGATTCAATCCGAAACATCACAGGATGAAGGACTTTTTCTTCCTGGTTCATGAGCTTTATTACATCCAAATGAAAACTTTCATGTTCTACTGATGAGGATCTTAAATCTGAAGTGCATGAAATCAACATGGTTTTATATATATGTATTTTCAGAAAAACTTCACAGCTTCAACTGGACTACATACATGACTTTGCAGTGATGCTAATTATTTACTAAGCCAAATTTGTAGACAATTTAAACAGATTTTAATCTCAGTATCATATCGTACAACTGCAAGACTCAATGTAATGCCATCAACTAACCTTAATAAAAAGGACAAAAACGTAAATGACAAATTAACTAGAAAAACTGCTTGCTATAAGTTAGTACACATCTTAAAATCACACCCAGTCACAAATACACACACTACCTTGAGCTTTTCCACACTGTCACCTCATCTCAAACTTCAATGTATGTTATTAAAATTAACAAACAACCATAACGTCCAAAGGAAAGAATACATGGTTTTAAAGACCTTTTTAAAAATAAAAACTTTAATACCATAAAATGAAATGAAGTGCAAACATTGGTCCCACCCATCCATCCAGACTGATGCATATTTCCAGAGGTCATTGGACAAAAGGCAGGGCATTGGACAGGGCATCATCAGGACAGGTCGCTAGTCCAATTGCCTTCAGAAGGCCTTTCACAATGGATATAATGTTGTTTCATTCACTCTCAGTACAAATGATCTGATCTGAAAACTGAACTTCTACTTGATGCAAAATGCTATTCTTGGTGGAAAACTAAGTCCAGACCTACGATAACGTCCTTCCACTTCACCATCATCCTCTACTTTGTGCTGTCTATCATAAAATCCCAGTACACATTGAAGGTTGTGGTGTTTTATGATAAAATGTGTGCTTACTTAAAGTGTAACTGCTTAGAGCCAAAATGTAACAAATACCAAATTGCTAAAAAATAATGTTTTCTTTAATTTTTTTTATTTAGCTAGTATAATGCAGTTGTAGCATCTTGTAGTTTTTTTATATCAATCAGGACAAGTCATCCAACCAAATGGTCGCCAGGGTCCCTGAACTAGTCCAGCAAAGTGAACGACTGTGCCAATAACGCTGACCTCTAATATAGAAGCTTTCAGCAGCTTTCAGAAGAATCACACAAGGGGCTCTTCTGCTGAAGAAGGTTTCACAGTATGGGAGTCAGGGAAAAGCAGAATAAGATTTTTGTTTGTTTGTTTTATCTTTTTCCTCTTCGATTATAGAGGTGAGGTGAGCTAGCTCAGCTAATGCCCAAAGTAAAAGAAATACAAAAACTACACAAAAACGAGGAGGAATTTTATGAAACACAAAATTATAAATTATAGGAATAAGAAATAATAAATATCAAGCATGCGCATTTTTAATAAAACATCCTCATCCTTGAATATATTTCTACAAAAAACAAGGTTCACTTTTTGATGAAAATGTCATTAAATTGACTTGACAGGGTCTTCATGTCAGAGGAGATTTTATGTTGTCCTGTTATTTAAAATGTGCAAAAACGCAAAAGTTGAGCAGTTCACACTGGAAACAAACCATGCAACAAAAAAGAATCAGAAGAAAGAAAGCAAACAAAATCTGAAACCTCTGATTTGTTGTTAATGTGAATTGAGGTGGAGAAGATCAACTATGTGTTTCATACTTGCTAAGTAAGATTCCTGATTTGAAATGACCTGCTGTTGTTACTCAAGATCATTTGCTAAATTACATTTGGCCCCTCCACAGAAACAGACACTTAAAACCTTGGTCCTACGCCTCATTACAGACGGCTAAAGTACTGCCATAAGACACTTTAAACGGTTCATCTTCACTGTTTGTATTTCTTATAGTAGATAAGTAATAAAGCCTGTAGTTAGAACACCTGATTCTCTCCCTGGCTGAGATGAATGACTTTCTCCTCACCATTAGTCAAACCAAAAGCTCTATGTGGGTTAGCTTCGTGCACCTGATGCCCATTTCAGCAGATTTGGGGTTTCTTCAATATATATATATATATATATTCGCTGACTTGTGCTGAAAACAGCAGAACCGGCTGTCTCTGGAAACCAAAGGGTGGTTCCTCTGCACTGAGGTCAGAGCTTCCTGAAGAATCACAAACGTTTAAATCTGTACAGCTGTCTGGAAAACATTTTGTAAATAGTTTGTTTATTTTTCCCCCCTCTTTTCTGATTTAAAAGTGAAGAAGAAAAAAATAAAGGAAAAAATATATATAATTTCTCCATATATTTTTGCTTAAAAGATTGAAATAATGTGCAATGATGATTTATTTGTTCTTGATGTCTTCCACTGAAAGTATCTGAATCGATTTTATTCTGATTTTTGCCTTGTTTTGTTTTACTTTGTTGTGTGAAACAACAACCTGGAAATGCACAGAGTACAAATAAAATCTCCAGATTACTATAATAAAATACCACAAAGCCAACCTTTCTACCTTTTCTTCCTTGCAGCCAGACAGCACAGTGATAACAAGCACCTGCTCTGTTGTGTGTGGAGTTTTAACACAACATCAGCTGGTGGGGAGGAGTGAACAAGTTGCTTGGAAAAACAGGAGCGGGTTATAATTTACGGTGGTGATTTGCTGAGCCCTCTCTGGCTGGGAGGGTGGGGGGTCAAAGGTCTCTGCTTTCACTCTTATGCAACCCAGCAGGCACGCCTTTCCATGTACATGGAGAAGACTTGGCTGTTCTTCATTCACTTTGAGCTCTGAGAACACATCACAGACAGAAACACACACACACAAGCTCATCCAGCAATCTCATTTCTTTGCACATCCAGACTGAAATTTCTGCCCCTCTATTCTTCTTGGCTAAATAGCTCAAATTTAGTCTGATTGGACAGAAGGAACCTCTTAACTAGCTATTTTCAGTTGTCCTCACTTGGATGTAGGTCTGGACTTTGACAGGGCTGTTCTAAATACGGGCTCCCCAAAGATCATTTGTGGCCTTTGAAATTATTTTGTTCAGAACCTCATCTCATCCATCCATCCATTTTCCTGCACCCTTGTTCCCTTACTGGGGTCGGGAGAGTTGCTGGTGCCTATCTCCAGCTGTCATTTTGGACGAGAGGCGGGGTCACCCCGGACAGGTCGCCAGTCTGTCGCAGGGCAACACAGAGACACACAGGACAAAAAAACATGCACACACACCTAGGGACAATTTAGAGAAGCCAATTAACCTGACAGTCATGTTTTTGGACTGTGGGAGGAAGCTGGAGTACCCGGAGAGAACCCACAGATGCACAGGGAGAACATGCAAACTCCATGCAGAAAGACCGGGGCTCGAACCCAGAACCTTCTTGCTGCAAGGCAACAGCTCTACCAGCTGCGCCACTGGGCAGCCGCACCTCATCCCAATCCCTCAAATTTGATCTGACAGCACATTTTTTGATGCAAAAGGAGAAATTAGCATTTTTTTTCTATGGTGCAATTTCCACTGTCCAATTGTGGACAAAAAAATTAAACTGATCTATAAAATGTAAAATGTGTTTATTTTTTTGTTAACCACATTTTTCTCCCCTTCTAGTTTCACATTAAGTAGGAACACAAGCATCCTACAACTTTTACTCAATAGCAAACTTTGACACATTGATTTTGACTAGTTACTTATTCTTTCTATTTATTTATTTCATAATTGCCAGATCAATTTTCCTGCAAAGCTTTGATGATTTTGTGCAAATATTGCATACTAAGCTATTGGTAAGTAGCTGAAAGAAAAACACAGTGAAATTGTTTTTGCATTTTTCTATATATAAAAGAAAATATCTGTAGCTCTTCCAGAGTTGCAAATGGCCTCTTGGCTCCATCAGTTTCCGTGGACAGACGTGATTTGTATGCAGTTGTTACCTGATGTCTGAAAGCAGCTGGCTGCACTGGATTTTATTTAGTGGAAGCTGAGGCAAATGGGGTGGCATACAAATAACAAGAACGTAGAAGGGTTGTAACATGAGAAAATGTGTTGAGGTTCTAGAGGAATAGATTTTCAGACTGCAAACTATTTCTTTCTCTCCTTCCAGGAAGGAAATACTAGAAACACATTCACGTCCCTGCCCTACCTTCAGACATCGGATCGGTTTTACTTGACCTGACATATGTGACGCCAAAGACGCATCAAGCTGCAGATAAAATCTACCTTTTTTGCCACTAAATGAGAACGTTATTTGTCGCTTCCGTGGAGCTGCATCCTCCGAGATGAGCTGCGTGATGGAGGGTGCGCTGAGGAGATGTTTCCCACCCACTCGGCAGTGTCGGAGGACGAGAAGTCATGCGGGGTCGGCCTTTGAGCACACAGAGTGGGCTGCTGAAAGCCGCACTCAGCCCTAATTGTGGCAGCTATCTGTGCTTTCCTTCAGCCGACAGAGAGAGGTGGCGGGCAGAGGAACACGATGCTCCGCTGACAGCTGCAGCTCCTGTGGCTCAACGAAGAAGTCCTGACGCTTCAGCACAACATCATTTATTTCCTGCTAATGAGCTGCTGTCAAATTAGTGACTACTGTCAGAATTTAATGAGTCTTAATGAGTTTATAGTCTCAGAAAAGAAAAAAAAAAGTATGTTAACAAAATTAGTTCCTTTGAGTGATTAATAGTTCTGTGCAGAGGTTTTAAACCACCCTTAATTTCTTAATGATTTTCTTCCAAGCTGAAGAACTTCCTCTTTATCTTAAAATGTTCTTGATCTGCAGATCTACAGGCGCTCCGCAGAGCATTACAAGTTTTGTTTTGACTGCGGCTTCTTCACATAGCTGTATTCTGTTCCTTATCTTTGGTACTTTGGTCAGGTTCATCCCAGACGGTGAATGTGTCTGTCTGCCTTTTCCACTCTAAACCCAGCTTTGATTGTGTGTTTGTGATAATGTTGGAACACCCTGATGGTGTCTCCAAGTTTCTGACACCTACTTGATGAATGCGGGGAAAATAAGGAACTTGGCAGTGGCTCTCCTTCATTTTTCTACTAACTTTGAGGGTTTTTTGTGAGGGAAAAAACACACAGCATGATGCTACCATGACCATGCATGACCACTGGTGTAATGTTCCTAGTTTTGTCCCTGCCCAACATATGTCTTATCATTGTAATCAAACAGTTCAATTTTTGTCTTGTTTGACCATAAAATATTTCCAAAAAGGCTTGTCCTTGTTACTACTCAACCCAAAAAATAAAAGTGAAAACTGAAGTTGCTTTAAGAAAGTCTAAATGAAAACATTAAAATTATCGCTTGGTTGTCCCAACTGATTCATCCCAGCTGCCTTTCAAACACATTTGTATATATGTCTTCATGTGGATGCGTGTTCATCCTTTTCTCAACCACATTTTAACGTTGTTAAGGTGTGGTAATTTTATATTTTCTATATGCGTTCTTAGCAAAAAAAAATCATAAGTGGACATTTCTCTTGAAAAAAGTGCTTCTTCCTTATTCTGCACTAATTTTAAGCTCCCTTCACTGCAGCTCTGGCATCTTCTACTTTAAGCTTCAAACCTGGATGTTTGTTATTTAACATCCTAACCTTTTCTTTTCATGTGAGGGCATCAGTTTGTGTCAAACAGATGAAACTTTAATAAAACAAAAATCTAACAGAACAATGATCACAAACAGACACGGAAACTAATTTGGACCTAGAAAGTGTCATTTTAGTAATCATATTAATCCGTATCTGTATCTGTGACGAAATCAATCGATTGAACTGAGCTCTACTTGTTCTATGCAAGGAGCTTTTTGATGGTTGTGAATAATAGTGTCATGTTCGAATCTAATTTTCTGACCCACATGCAGAAAACACCACGGAAAAAACCTGATTAAATCAGATGGTTTATTTTCTACAGTGCAAAACAGAGTTAAAGTGAGGCAGTTTACAGGTCTCTGGTCAGCGGGAGGAAACCAGCCGGATTCGCCGGGGAAAGGGACTGGACGGAGAGGAGATGGTGAGTTCAGGGGACTGGTTCCAAAAGGGTTCAGGCGGACAACGATCTCTTACTTGAGGTAGGTGGAGTTGGGCCAGGGAAGGGTTACTGTGGTCTTCCGGGAGGTGTCCAGGTGGTGGGGCACGAGTTGGGGGCAGATGCTGTTGCAGAGGGCGCCTCGGTGGGTGGAGTCAGCGGAGTCGATCGCTACCCGTAGGTGGCTGGGTAGAGGCTGTGGAGCTCGGGCGACCCGTGGGGAAACACTCCACGGCGTCTCGAGGGAGAGGACAACTGCTCCAGAGACTCGGAGGGCGAAGAGGATCTCTCCAACTCGCAGCTCCCTCAGAGCAATCCTGGGGAAAAGAAACAAACGCAGAGAAGAAATTACAGGAAGCTCAAAAGGATCGGCTAGAGGCAGTCTACGCAGGGCACAGTGTACCGATGTTGGCTAACACTCTGGCACTGGAGAGCTGACAAACCCCCGCTTAAATCCTCCACCAGATGAGCTGATCGACTGCAGCTGCGGCGACTCAGCAGGCTCCCGGTTACGCCCTCTGGAGGCAGCCTCCTAGCGGCCTCTGGTGGAAAAAAGGAGAATAGCCCCAGCCACCCTGGGTTCCAACAGTACCCCCCCCTCAATGACCGCCACCTGGCGGTCCAGACGACCCAGAGGAAGGGAAGCCCGGTAACTCGAAATAAGGAAGGGTCCAAAATGAATGACCGAGGAACCCACGTGCGGTCCTCCGGACCGTAGCCCTCCCAGTCGACGAGAAACTGCCAGCCACGGCCCCGCCGACGGGAGTCCACGATCCGGCGGACAGTAAAAGCGGGGTGCCCGTCGATGAGCCGGGCGGGAGGAGGGGGTTCCGGAGGAGGGCACAAAGGACTCATATGGACAGGCTTGACCTGGGACACGTGAAAGGTGGGGTGAACCCGCAGGGAGGGCGGAAGGCGGAGGCGGACAGTGGATGGACCAATCAAGGATTCAATTTCGTAGGGACCAATGTAGCGGGGCGATAGCTTCCTAGACATCGACTTCAGATGTAAATCCTTAGTCGACAACCAAACCCTCTGTCCAGGCGAATAGGGTGGGGCAGGTCGCCTCCGTCGATCCGCAAACCTGCGATTCTGTTCAGCAGTGCGGTGCAGGGCAGCGATGGTGCGGTTCCAAATGCCCCTACAGCGGCGGATATGGTGCTGAATCGAGGTGGCTGCAACAGCCTGTTCATCCGCGGGAAGAAGTGGAGGCTGATATCCTAGGGAGACCTCGAAGGGGGACAACCCAGTAGCAGTCGAAACATGGGAGTTGTGTGCGTATTCCACCCAACTAAGATGTTGGCTCCAGTCGGACGGGTTAGAGGACGAGAGGCACCTGAGGGCGGACTCCAGTTCCTGGTTCATACGCTCTGTCTGGCCGTTAGACTGCGGGTGGTATCCTGAAGTGAGAACCGATCTAGCCCCTAGAGCCTTGCAAAAATGCCTCCAAACCTGCGCCGTAAACTGGGGGCCTCGGTCTGACAATATCTCCTGTGGGATGCCATGGAGTCTAAACACATGTTTCACAAGGAGTTGCGCTGTCTGGAAGGCAGAGGGCAGCTTTCTTAAAGGGACCAGATGACATGACTTAGAGAAACGGTCTATAATGGTGAAGATGGTGGTCATACCCTTAGAGGTGGGGAGACCCGTGACGAAGTCGACTGCGACGTGGGACCATGGGCGGCTGGGTATGGGCAATGGTTGCAGCAGTCCCGCCGGGGGTTGGTGAGAGGGCTTATTTCGGGCGCACACCGCGCAGGCCAGAACATATTCCTTCACATCTTTGTGAAGAGAAGGCCACCAGAAGCGACGGGAGATGAGGGCAGTGGTGCGACTAACACCAGGATGCGCTGAGAATTTGGCAGAATGCATCCAGTTAATGAGGCGGGATCGGACGGAAGAGGGAACAAATGTTCTGTTAGGAGGGCCCCCGCCAGGGTCGGGTTCAGATCTCAAAGTCTGCTCAATAATGTCTTGGATCTCCCAGGCTACTACCCCAACGGAGCAGCTGGGGGGCAGGATGGGCGTGGGAGCCTTCTCGGAGTCATCCGGAGAGAACTGTCGGGACAGCGCATCGGGTTTGACATTTCTGGTGCCTGGACGGAAAGAGATGGAGAGGTTAAATCGGGAGAAAAAAAGTGACCAACGGTATTGTCGAGGGTTCCGCCTCTTGGCGGATTGTATGTAGGAAAGATTCTTGTGGTCAGTCCAAACCGTGATGGGGTGTTCCGCGCCCTCCAGCCAATGTCTCCACTCCTCTAAAGCCAGTTTGATGGCCAGCAATTCGCGGTCCCCAACGTCATAGTTTCTCTCGGCGGGAGAGAGCCTCCGAGAAAAGAACGCGCAAGGGTGGGTCTTTTGATCAGTCTCAGCAACCTGCGAGAGGACGGCCCCAACCCCTGAATCAGAGGCGTCCACTTCCAGGATAAATTGTTTGGAGGGGTCGGGCTGTATAAGGATGGGGGCATTGGCAAAATGGGACTTGAGACGAATGAAGGCTGCTTCAGCCTCGGGGGACCAGCTGAACGCTCTCTTAGTGGAGGTAAGCGAAGTTAAAGGCAGAGCCGTCTGACTGAAGTTTCGAATAAAACGTCTGTAAAAATTAGCAAAGCCAAGGAATCGCTGAAGCTGTTTGCGAGTCTCTGGCGTAGGCCATTCCAACACTGCCCTGATCTTCTCCTCTGACGGCTTCACCTGACCGCCCTCGAGAACAAAACCCAGAAAGGTGACCGATGGCTGGTGGAACTCACATTTCTCAGCTTTTACATACAGCTTGTTCTCTAACAGGCGCTGGAGTACAAGACGGACATGTCTTTTATGTTCAGGCAGGTTCTTGGAAAAGATTAAGATATCGTCGAGGTAGACAAACACGAAAATATTTAGAAAATCCCTGAGCACGTCGTTCACTAACGCCTGAAAGTAGGCTGGAGCGTTACATAAACCAAAAGGCATCACCAAGTACTCGAAATGGCCTAACGGAGTCTTAAAGGCTGTCTTCCACTCATCCCCCTCTCGAATACGGAGGAGGTGGTAGGCATTTCTCAAATCCAGTTTGGTAAAAACAGTGGCCCCCTGGACGGGTTCGAAAGCAGAGGATAAGAGCGGTAGGGGGTACTTATTCTTTACAGTTATGAGATTTAGCCCCCGGTAATCTATGCACGGGCGGAGGGAGCCATCCTTTTTATCAACAAAAAAAAATCCCGCCCCCAGCGGGGAGGACGACTGGCGGATTATGCCTGCTTCCAGTGAGTCCTTAATGTACCTCTCCATGGTTTCCCTTTCGGGTTTTGAGATGTTATAGAGACGACTAGAGGGTAGGGGCGCGCCCGGGAGCAGGTCAATGGCGCAGTCGTAAGGACGGTGGGGCGGAAGGGACAGGGCCTGGGCCTTACTGAAAACTTGTGCCAGATCCCTATAGTCGACCGGCACGGTGGAGAGTTCTGGCAGATCCGCCCCCTGTTTGTCCACCGGAGGCGGACCCGGAGGAACAGCTGAGCGGAGACACGACGAATGACAACTGGGGGGCCATGACTCGACTCGTCTCTCTGCCCAGTCTATATGGGGGTTGTGAACCTGAAGCCACTCGAAACCCAGAACCACTGGACATGTCGCTGCGGGAAATATGTAGAATGACACGGATTCCCGGTGGTTTCCTGACAACACAAGCTGCAACGGAATGGTTCGGTGGGTTATTTGGGGCAAGGCTTTCCCATCTAGGGCAGATACCCGGAACGGCGTGGGCAGTCTTACAGTTTCTA
The DNA here is from genome assembly GCA_902982915.1 of Phalloptychus januarius. Classification (NCBI taxonomy): domain Eukaryota; kingdom Metazoa; phylum Chordata; class Actinopteri; order Cyprinodontiformes; family Poeciliidae; genus Phalloptychus; species Phalloptychus januarius. The sequence goes on from CADWAE010000476.1 coordinate 7,806,696, forward strand.
TCGCCATCTGGTGGACGAGGTCAGAATCAATTAAATTCTTCTCGCAACCTGAATCGATCAATGCTGATAGAGTGATGGACTGGTTCCTGACTTGAATGGTTCCCGGGAGCAACAGACGAGGAGTCTTTTCAACAACAGGACGGTCCGCCAGCCTCCTCGTGGTTACTGGCGGACCCGAGCTTTTGGCAGCGCCGGGCAACCTGCGATGTAATGGCCGGACTCACCGCAGTACAGGCAGAGGTTGGACATCATCCTTCGCTGTCTCTCACCGGGAGTGAGTCTGGTGTGACCGATCTGCATGGGTTCCGGCTCTGATGTGCTCTGAGGAGAAGCAGAGAAGTTTGAGTTGCGGGGTTCCGAAGGCATTCTGACAGGGGGATTTCTTCTACTTCTCCCTGGATCTCGCTTGAATTCGGTTATCTAATTTGATGGTTAGTGTGATTAATTCCTCCAGAGAGTCTGGTTCGTCTAGAAGGGCGAGCTCATCCTTTATCTGGTCGTTTAGGGAGTTGAAGTAGGCGCTTTTCAACGCTGCAGTGCCCCAACCAGAGGCGGCAGCTTTAAGACGAAAATCTATGGCGTAGTCGGACACGGTTCTCCGACCCTGTCTAAGATTCCACAGATCTCGAGAGGCGGTTAACCTGTCCGGGCCCTGGTTGAACGCCTGCTTGAATTCGTTAATGAATTCCTCGAACGAGCAATCATAATTTAAGGAGGAGGCGAATCGGAGTTCGGCCCAATCCAGGGCTCGACCCGACAGATGAGCGATTATAAAAGAAATCTTTGCCCCATCATGAGTAAAGCTCTGCGGGGAGTGGTTTAACATAATTGAACACTGCATGAGAAACCCCCTGCATTTGCTGGGGTCACCGGAAAACCTCTCAGGATTAAGCGGGCGGCAGTCGGCAAACGTGGACCGGATCCTGGGCTCCGGACTGGACGACGGAACTTGAAGGGAGTCGGGGGAAGGAGCCGGGGCGGGAGGCTGCTGAAATTGGCTTTGCAAAAAGTTAGATAGTTCTACCAGGTGGCGGTTTGTTTCGGCCTGCTGGTTATTTAGTTCGTGGAGGGCGGCATCATGCCTCTGGACTAGCGCATGTTGCGCCTCCAAGGTTTTCCGGAGTGCTTCTACTGGGTTCATTTGTTGGCCAGAGTGTTCTGTCATGTTCGAATCTAATTTTCTGACCCACATGCAGAAAACACCACGGAAAAAACCTGATTAAATCAGATGGTTTATTTTCTACAGTGCAAAACAGAGTTAAAGTGAGGCAGTTTACAGGTCTCTGGTCAGCGGGAGGAAACCAGCCGGATTCGCCGGGGAAAGGGACTGGACGGAGAGGAGATGGTGAGTTCAGGGGCTGACGGATTCCAAAGGTTCAGGCGGACAACGATCTCTTACTTGAGGTAGGTGGAGTTGGGCCAGGGAAGGGTTACTGTGGTCTTCCGGGAGGTGTCCAGGTGGTGGGGGCACGAGTTGGGGGGCAGATGCTGTTGCAGAGGGCGCCTCGGTGGGTGGAGTCAGCGGAGTCGATCGCTACCCGTAGGTGGCTGGGTAGAGGCTGTGGAGCTCGGGCGACCCGTGGGGGGAAACACTCCACGGCGTCTCGAGGGGAGAGGACAACTGCTCCAGAGACTCGGAGGGCGAAGAGGATCTCTCCAACTCGCAGCTCCCTCAGAGCAATCCTGGGGAAAAGAAACAAACGCAGAGAAGAAATTACAGGAAGCTCAAAAGGATCGGCTAGAGGCAGTCTACGCAGGGCACAGTGTACCGATGTTGGCTAACACTCTGGCACTGGAGAGCTGACAAACCCCCGCTTAAATCCTCCACCAGATGAGCTGATCGACTGCAGCTGCGGCGACTCAGCAGGCTCCCGGTTACGCCCTCTGGAGGCAGCCTCCTAGCGGCCTCTGGTGGAAAAAAGGAGAATAGCCCCAGCCACCCTGGGTTCCAACAAATAGAGCCTTCATGCATAGTTTTAACAATCTTACTGCTAATCCACAAAACAATTTAAGTTGCCCAAAATAACCTTTGAAGAAGAATGGTTCAATGAAGTTATTAAAAGCACCAATTTTTTCTAACTCTAATAAACATCTGCAAGTATGTAGTACAAAACTTTTGTTTTAAACTCACATCATTAATAAACCAACTCATTGACACTCCTGTGGGACCATTTATCCACTTTACGGTTAAAACGCTTGGAAATATTTTTCTGTCGACTGCAACAAGATATCGAAGCTGTTCTTGGCTCAAGGAGTCGACATATAATCAAGACATGTCACGCCAAGGAAACACTCTCTTAGCATTTTCTTGATATTTCATTGCAGGCCCTTTTTCCAACAACCCCTGGCATCAAAAGGTTTGGGTGGCATTGTGTTATTCTTCTTGTGGGCGTGAGCAGCTTGAAGGTTAGAGACAATGAACTTTAGGATGGAAGAAAACTCCACCCTGGGTGGGGGAAAGCTGACAAAGGAAACTATAGGGCTGATCAGATCGGAATAAAGTGTTATCTAACTGCTTCGAAATGACTTCATATGAACTTGTATTACTTTTGGTCCTATTTCCAAGCATCTGGGACATTGAGAAATGTTTAAATTGCATCTGGAAATCGTTTAAACCGTTTTAATCGTTGGGGGGAAAAAGAGGTGCCTTTCCTTATACTTGTTAAACACAAACAGAATCAGATTCAAAAAGCTGCAAATTGTACCAAATTAAACTTGAATAATTCCTAACTTAACAGAAGTTCATTTTTAGTCTAGTCAGTTACCGGTTACTATGGTAGCGGTTACTATGGTTATGCTGCGCTTGCAACTGCCAACTGCCAAGCGCATAGCGGAACTTAAAAGACCAGTAAATCTCTGGAGAAACAACTTTCCCAACAGAACAAACTCAAGAGGATGAACAAACTAATTTGAACAAACTTCACTGCCAAAACCTGTCGGAGCAGTTGCTTGAATCAGATTTACTACTGCAACTGTTGGTGAAACATAGGAGATCTCACTGTCTCGTCCCCTGAGTTATTTAGCTCCTGGAAACATGCGTCCTCCAGCTGAGCACATCACTCAGCGGTGCTCTTTGCTCCTGGCCCTGGACTGCTGCAGACGTTCAGGATTTGATTACAGCGGGAGGCTGATTGGATTACAGGAGACTCTGACTCAAATACCGACAGCAAACACGGCAACTGAAGAACGTCTGAGGAGCAGCGGGAACACCGACCGCTGCTCTGACATCGGACTGTCAGGACGCGACCTGGAGACGGTAGATTTTACACACGGTGTGTTAAAACTTTGAGGCACAACGAAAAGAATATGCTTGTTTTTGGGGGTTTTTTAAAAAAAGAGAAAAAAAAAACAGGAAAGTGTGGTGGGCGCGCAAACAAGGTGGTGGCAGCATCAAGCTGTGAGGATGCTTTTCATCAGAAACAGGTCAGAACAGGCTGGAGAATCAGATGGCGCTAAATGCAGAAAACGTATGCTTTACACTGGAATACAACACCAAACATACACATGTTGATCTCTCCAATTAAACGTGGTGTAATGTGGAAAATGTGGAAATCCTCAAAAGGTTATAAATAAGTTTTGCTGCGATCCAGAACATCCTAATTATCAAATATATTATTATAGTAATAAATTATGTATTATAAAATCCTGCATGTTTTGGTCACTTGGCAGCTTTAGAGTGAAAATAAATATTGTATACACTACAGTCACATTGAATAAACTAGAATATTATTGAAAAGTTTATTGATTTCAGTAATTAATTTCTATGAGTCAAGCCTCCACTTCTGCTACGATTACTTTCCACTTACGGTTTATGAGATCATGACAGTTAAGATTAAAATATTACATGAGACCAATAAGAAAAGAATAGCTTTGAACACAAGTAGGTGTTTACTGGAAAGTATGCTCTACTTTATTTACTAAATGTTTTAATATTATCGAATTAGCATGTCACTGTTTTCACTTCCGTGTCTGCTGAATGCTATAAGAATGAATACATTTATTAAAACATTAACGACAAATAATTTTCGGTCTTTTGCAAATGTTTATTTTTTAAGTTGCATTCAAAGGTCTTAGGATTTTAAATGTTTGAATCATTTTCTGCTTCTCACGTTTTTGTTTTTAAAATCATTTTAAATTTGACGTGACGGTTAATTTATTCACGCTTTGAGGTGCTGGTGAGATGCACACTTATACTTCAGAAAGTAGTTTTATTGGTTGTGTTTTCAATATTTCAGAAGTGAAACAAGATTAGGAATATTCTGAAATTTTAGGCAAATCTAAAAATCTTTTTAAAAAGTATAAAATAACGTTCCTATGTTATCAACTATAGAGAACCAAAACTGACAATTTTTTAAAAAGCAGAAATCACTATATTTCATTTTTTCTTTTCCATAAACATGTATTTTTCTTTTTATTTTAATCAGAGCTATTTATAACTCTACAGTGTTATTTTCTTCTGTTGTAAATTTGACCCTACATTGCAGTCTCTTCTTTTGATATTTTTAGTTCTTTTAATATTTTTAGCTTTGATTCTCCTCTCACTATGCTGCTGCTGGTACACATGAAATTCTCCCACAGAGGAACAATAAAGGATATTTCTATTCTAAAAATGTCCCTTGTTTCAGGCACCTCTTCTGTCCTCTTGTGGTACAATAACAAAATAGCACCCACTGCATAATGTACTCTACATTATCTCAATTTTGCTGCAAGACCTGTTACTTATGCAATATTTTTCAAGATTTAGCTCAAATTTCTAATAATTTCTTTTCAGGTTTCAGACATTAAGCTTTAAGGGAAACATTCAGCTGGTGATACCAAGCGCCACAAAACAAACAAGGCATTTTTATTATTAAATACATTTTATTACATAACTGACCATGTTGACCAACACAAAGTCGCACATTATAGGTATTTTGGTTGAGAGGAACTGCTTAACACATGCCTGCATTTCTGTGTTATCTCTGCTTTTATTTCAGTTTTCTGTATTTCTGTTGAGTAAATTAATCTGATTTCCCAAACTCCCAGCCATCCCACGAACAGATCCCTCCGAGCCCCGTCCAGCCATCTCTGGGGATTGTCCCCTTCAGCCCCAGTTGCACTGATCTTCATCTGTCATGGTCAGGATGTCGGTGACCAGGCCGGTACCGATGGTTTTGTTTCCGTCTCTCAGAGTGAACCTTTGACCTTTCTCCAGCACCATGGGCTGGCGAAGAATCAGCATCAACGACGTGTCCTCACCTGGCATCACCATTTCCTTTTAACAGAGTGTCACAGTCATCGTTCGGCAACAACCAGACTTACAACTTAAACTCTCAACCTGGTCGAATTGAGACAATAACCCTGGAAGATGCTCACCTTGTCTGCAGGTAGAGCGACCCTACAGGCCATATCCCAGGTGAGGGAAAACATGACGGGCATGAAGTTGGTGACGAACGGCTTGTGTCGGCCTCCCTCCTCCTTACTCAGAATATAAACCTGGGAAAACATTAAACACACTGTGAATCATGTTGGCTAATAAAAGCCTAATTTCAAACTGATACAAACTAAAAATAAAGATTTGTTGATTAAATATTTTGGAGAAGGAAGAAGTTCAGCCACATACGCTGCTTTGCATTAATGGAATTAAAATGTTTGACTTCTGCTGAAACCTACAAAGTTTCTGTTTCCACAATACAGATGTGGTTTTTGGGTAATCAGAGGAAAAAATAATTAAATATAGCTTAGAAGACATCTTAAAACACTTTCAATTATATATATAAATTATAAGTAAATTGCAGTGTTGCAGGAAAAAGGTTAACCAGAAATGAATTAGAACGGACTTAAAAAAAAACCATAAGCACAAAAATTAGACTTCACGTCTGTTGGAAGTCTTCCAAAAAAAAAAAAAAAAAAAATCAATTTGACATCTTTAGTAAGTGATTACTTAAAGAGATATATTAAGACACTAGTTATTGCTTCCACACCTGTGCTTTGACCTTCTGGTGAGGCATGATGGACCCTGGCTTACACATCACCATCCCCCTCCTCACATCTTCCCTCTTCAGGCCTCGAACCAGAGCGCCCAGGTTGTCTCCGGCCTCAGCCCGGTCCAGAGACTTGTGGAACATCTCGATACCTGAACCCGAGACCAGCAGACGGCTTCACTCATCATGTTGAAGAAATTCCCACATGTTACAGCAGGGTCGGGCGCTTTGATATCGTAAACAAGTATATACCCTTCGAACTGTTCTCACATTTTGTCCCATTACAAAGGACATATATGGTATATGCATATACATATACCAAAAATAACTTCAAATAAATTTTACTTTCTAATTTAATGCTTTGAAATTGGGCCTCTGTTTTTTTTTTTAATTCCCGCTCTTTCTGAATCTCCGCCTTCAGGAATTCATCACAACAGCATCCTTCTATTAACCCTTTAACAACATTCTCACCAGCGTTTCACTGAGAAGTAGCTCGTATAGATGCATAGTGTCACCAGGTGTTTGCTAATTTCTGCTGGCTAGTCTGAAGGAGTTTGACAAGAAGATTAAAGGATTCCTCAAACAAGCATAAAAGAATCAAGGTAACATTCCAGGTATGTTTTACAACATGATGGAAAACTAAAATAAAAGGCAATTTTACATAACTTTATCGCTCCTCTTTGGTCTTCATGTTTTATCACTAACTTCTTCTAACAAACCTGAAACGTTCATGGAATAGCTGCTTGGACACTAATAAACAGCACGCAGATGGGCTGGATTTTATTGAGGGTCATCGGAGTAAATAGGGCTGATTAGAAATGCATGCCACACCATTCAGATTTTAACTATAAAATACAATCAAGGTTTGTGGTTGCTACATGACAAAATGAGGAAAAAAATGAGCAAATGCTGTTGCAAGGCCACCATATTGGCTCCCTTGGATCTGCTGATACTCTTTGGACATCATACACATTTCATTTAGTGTCACAAGATGGAGTTGCTCACCTGTAACCACAGTCTTGAAGGAACGGCTGTGACCCACAAACTCACAGTCCTCTCCTTTCTTAATCAGGCCTCTCTCCAACGTCCCGGTCACGACGGTTCCTCTGCCTAAAGTTTAGACTTGTGTTAATTACTTCCAGTGTGCTAAATGCTACAGATACCTTTGCACTTTATGTGTAAAAACATTCCTGAGTGTATGAGAGGAGCTTACCTGGGATCGAATGAACCCCTTCGATGGGCAGGAGGAAAGGCTTTTCCAGCTCTCGTTTGGGCAGAGGAACGTAAGAATCCACAATGTCCAGCAGCTTCATCACCGCATTTACTCCCAGTTCAGGCTGCTTGTTCTAACACGGAGCAAAAGCATCACCAACATGAAACACCTGGGACACGTCAGGCTGATGGTTTTTAGTCAAAACTAACAAACCGGTAAAACTTAAGACGTTTCCACAGACAGTTTAGCGCCTACCTCCAGGGCGCAGAGGGCAGAGCCGATCACAACGGGAGTGTTCTCGCCATCGTAGCCGTACTCTGTGAGCAACTCGCGGATCTCGATCTCCACCAGGTCCAGCATCTCCTTGTCCTCCACGGCGTCGGCCTTGTTGATGAAAACCACCACGTGCTCAACGCCGATCTGCCTGGCCAGCAGGAGGTGCTCCCGCGTCTGAGGCATCTGGCCGTCGGTGGCCGCCACCACCAGGATGCAGCCATCCATCTGGGCTGTACCCGTGATCATGTTCTGAAAGATGGAGAGCGGGCATCGGGCTCACCCACAGTTCAAACCTAGAACTTTTTTAAGCGGGGGTCTCGGGCAATTTTTGCCTCGTTACGGAGGAATTAAGTGATGGAAAAGTGGATGAAGAGACTTTCCGTAGGAGCAGTGTTAAGTGTATAAGTCAGGCCGCGTGTCGGGAACAAGAAAAGCAGATTACCTTGACGTAATCAGCGTGGCCGGGGCAATCTGTGTGGGCGTAATGTCTGTTGGCTGTCGTGTACTCCACATGAGAGGCGTTGATGGTAATTCCTCTGGCCTTTTCCTCTGGAGCATTGTCAATGTCCTCATATTTTTTGTAATTTGCACCACCAGCATCAGCGAGCACTGAAAAAAGGACGTGAAAATACTGAGATAATACAGGAAGACTAACTGAATCTCACGGGTTTTAATCCGAAGGGATTCTACCCTTAGTGATGGCTGCGGTGAGTGTGGTTTTGCCGTGATCGACGTGGCCGATGGTTCCGATGTTTACGTGAGGCTTCTCTCTGCTGTACGTCTTCTTGGCCTCCACTGCGAAGGTCCGCCGACTCAGAGGCACAGCACACTGCACGGAAAAGACAAACCAGGGCTCAAATGTTAAAATCTGACCTGAACGGCCTGAAAGTAACAATCCGTCTGGTTTCTTACGAGTTTGAAGGAGCTGTGCAGAAGGCTTGGCGAAGTAAGCTGAAGGGCTGAGGGCAGAAGATACAAATGCATTAAAATGTTACATTTGTTTAGATTATTACTGTAGTTTGTGAAGGCAGTTCTTTTCTTGCTGAAAACATGGCATTTTTTTTTCCTGTTTTTACCATTTCAATATTTATTTTATGAGAAAAATATTAAAATGCAGAATTTTGTTTTCACAACTCTCTCCATGCAAGTTGATCAATGATATTCTGAGCAAGAAGTACTTTAATTTTAATCTAGATTTAATCTATGCTTTTTGTTGCCTCTATGTATCAATTTTAATACAATCTTCCGAACTCTTATTTAAGTCTCAAACTCAACACCAGGCTAATTTCCATGCAAATAAACCCGGGTCTGCTCTTGTGTTATAGTTGCCTGTTTTGTTGTTGCATATTAAATGCTCTTACACCTCAGAATTTCAAAGCATAACGCAACATGACTGTATCGTTGTAACTTTTGACTGAACTACACCAACAATCTAAATGTTAGGCGATAAACTTCATAGGAATAGAGTTTAGCTTTCCATTAAGCTTCAAGAAGCTCTGCAGCAGGCAAACCAACAAGCCATCTGAGCCAACTGTAATCGCTACACGAAGTTCTTCTTCAGATGAAATGTATGCTTATGTACCAAAATGTCTATTTTTTGACATTTGACAAAAGCACTTCTTTGTCTAAGTTTTTATCCGCATTATTAGCTATCGTTAGCTAACCCTCAAAGTGGTAACGTGACCTTGCTGTGCTATCGGAAGAGACAGCATCACCTCCTATCATTATTGCTTACATCTATCTTAAGTACCTAATGGCTCTGTGGCTTAACTGACGTAAATGCAATCAAAAGAAATCATAAAGTGCACTAAAAAAACGAATATTTTACCAGAGAAACAAGCACGCAGCCCCACTAGCGCCGCCATCTTGGATAGTTAGGCAAACCAAAGATTATGGCTGTATCAAGAGGATACTCTGACCCCACGCGAAGTTGTGGCAAATATACGTTACTAGTGTCTTAATTTTTCTAATTGCGATTCCAAAATTTGCTATGCTTTATTGATTTAGTCGTAATAATTTACTCGACTGTTTATTTATGTAGTAGTAAATCATCGAATGATTTTAAATTTAGACCTCACTGCATTCCCAACTTTATTGAAATCAAAGTAAGGTTCAAATGTTACGCATTTTTAGTTTTTTGTTCTTGTATAAAGAGTTAGCATACTTAAAATGTAATAAATAATGATACATATTTTAAGTAAGCTTAAATATCCCTTGCTAATATAATATAATATAATATCATATAATATAATATAATATTCAATCCATAGTTAAAGGAGGAGGAATGAATGACTCTAAGCTTTAATGTTACTCTTTGGCAGCTCCGCTGACTCTCTTACCGTAAGTACGCTAATATGGTTAACCTTATTTTTGCAGCTGTTAAATATGGGGGTTGTATCTCATAATTATGAATAAATAAACAACCTAAAACGAATAAAACATGCAAATACATAACTTGTTTTGAAGTGGGCTCAGACTTATTTTTAGAAATGACCGAAGAGCACACCTCACAAATCTTGCTTGCTCATTGTATTTAATGATTTCGGTAAAGCATGGCGGCCCACTCGTGAGCTCAACTAGCTAGAATGTTCTAGCTCTTTCACATGTCTGTGTTTATAACAGAAGACACGCTCATCTCCTGCTACTTTAGAGAAGCACAATTTGTCTCGGTGCCTCAGGACTCCACAAGGGTAAGTTCATGATGCGTGTTTCTACCCATTTTAAAGTGGCGAAATGAGAATCCAATTTTGTTCCTAATTTGTTGATATGACTTTTATGATCATATTACAACCTACCATACAAACTTACCTAGCTAGGTATTTTCCTTGTCAAAATTACTCCTTGTAAAAAACATCTCTCAGTTTAAAACTGCCATGTTTTTTTATTATGTAAATCTATTGTAATCGTCCTGTTTAAAATGTGTCTTTTTGACATGTCTTATTTCTTTGCGCAGGTGTTTAAATCATGTCAGACAACAGACAGGAAAGGAGGTACCCCCAGAACCTTCAGGGGGTCCTGCAGCTGGCAGTGGAGGCAGGGTCAGCTGCTGAGGGTCCAGTCCCTTCAGAGCCAATGTCAGAGGAGGTAGGCACAACTACAGCTTTTAATATCTCGATGGAGAATATGATGAACCATAGAGTTGTATATTTTTGTCCTGAAGCAATAGGGAAGGTATCATCAGTAACGTTCAGCCAAAATCATGAGTTAGTTTTGTTGCCATGACTCCTAAATGAGTCATTAAGTAGTTTAAATGTTGTAACACATCCCATGTTTAGTAGTTTAGTTTGAGAATAAAGGAACATTATCAATGAAAGACATAATCCCAATGAAATAGAGTATAGTTTATACTTCAAATTTTTTAAAATCCCTGTTGACTGAACGTCCTTCCCTTCAGAGGAAGACATGGCTGAGAGAAGCTCTGTCAGATATCTGCAAAGGTCAGATGGATGAGGTGGAGCAGATGAAGCAAAGCCTGGCTGTCCTGCAGAAAGAAGAACCAAATGCAAAGGAGCAAGATGGTGAAGAAGAGTGGGAAGAGGATGAGGAAGATGAGCGAGAACTGGCCTTTGAGATGCTGTCTGAGTTGTGTGAGAATCTGGACAATGCTAGAGGTTTGTGAAAGCTGGAATTGTTTGCTAACACATGGAAGCCAATTAAATATACTTATTTCACCGTTTTGATGCTCTTTCCAGATCTGATGACTCTTGGTGGACTGGAGTTGTGTGTCTCCAGGTATCTTTGTCACGCCAAGAGTGGGCTGAGGTGGCGGGCCGCCCAGCTCCTCGCCTCCTGTGCTCAGAATATGCCCCAGGTCCAGGAATACCTGCTGAAAGCTGATGTGCTGCCCAAGCTGCTGCAGCTGACAGATTCAGACACCAATCCCACAGTCAGGGTGAAAGCCCTGTACGCCGTCTCATGTGAGTCCCGGAGGCTTTACACCCTGATGCCACATTTATGAGCCGTCTCTGGAAGTAATGGTACCCAGGAGATGCAGAGCTCTGTTTACTAATCTGTATGCTGTCTTCTCTGTAGGTTTGGTCCGAGAGCAGGAAGCCGGACTGCAGGCGTTTGTTTCTCACGATGGTTTCTCAGTGCTGATGAGGGGCATGCAGTCTGAAAACGAGAAAGTCCGGACCAAGTCTGCTTTCCTTCTACTCAGCCTGCTGACCTCTAACCCGGAACACAAAGGTGTGAAGTGAAGAAGAGACATTTTTAACATTTTCTGGGCTATGATACATTATGAAATAATTTAAACTGCCAATTGTGGCTCTTTAAATAGACCCTAAAATATATAATTAAAGCAACATTTTTTTGTGATAGATTGAAATCTTCATAAAATGGAAAATGCTAGGCACAACACAAAGTATTTATCTTTTCAATAAGTTTATGATCTCTTTAATTTTGTAATTAATGAAACCAAGTATTCTAAACATTTTATTTCTATAATTGTGGGCTTATTCATTTCATTCTCAAATTTAACACTGATTCATTGAGTGTGCTAATGCTCTTTAATTTGACCTCTAACAGAAACGGTCGTGTTGATGGGGATGGTGCAGCAGCTGGTTTCTGTTCTCCGCGCACCACATTCGCCTTTTCATGAGCACGTGCTTGGTGCTCTCTGCTGGTAAGAAACAGTTTGGTTTAAAGCCGCTGTTGCTCATTGTCAGTGGTAGACCGAAGCAATTTGCGCCCCAGCAGGAGTATATAAATGAATAACATTAAAGGGAATATTTGGTACTGATGTCCAACCTTCATTGCTGCTTGTCTAGTTTGGTTGAGGACTTTCAACGAGGCCTGGAAGACTGCAGGAACCCAGCTTTGGGTCTGGAGGCATTCCTCAAGCAGCGAACCAAAGAGCTCCAAGGAAAAGAAGAAAGTCAGGTAAATAAAAACTTCTATTTTAAAATAAACTTAAGTCTATTTTTGTTGTGATTTATGTGACGGATCTACGCAAAGTAGTGAATAATTGTAAAGTTGAAGGAAACCAGTTTTCAGATTTTGCATTTACAACCAGATTCTGTTGTCTGGGTGACTATTAGTTATGCATTCTACAAATATTGCCCTTAGGAAAAAGAACGCCATAAGAAGTTGCCACAAGTCATGTAAGGAAACTGAGCAAACATATAGAAGACTGTTCTTTAGTTCAATGACACCAAAATCAAAGTTATACATCATAGAATTAAAAAAAACTTCAACAGTTCAAAGTCATAGTCAGATTAGCTTTAATACTTCATCATTTAAAGTATTTCTGTATCTTTCACCAACAGGAGGAACTTGACTTCTGTGAGCGTTTGAGAGTTTTGTGCTTCAACGGGCAGCAGACGGATGATGTTGGGATGGATCGCTGAGGCAGTTTATATTTTTTAAACTTTGCCTGTTTTTGCTTCCGTATGCAAAGAAAAATATAACAGAGCATTCATGAGTTGACTCGTGGATATTTTGTCTGTTATGACAATTGATGTTGATGTTTTGCATGTAAACCACATGTTGGATTTTTACTGTGTAAATAGTTGCTCTGTATAAAGGTTCTGTTCTGCTCTTCATTTTCATCTCTCTATGTTTGTTCTTCTTTTATGTAACAAACCCTGCCCATAATAAGTATTTTTATATATTTGGTGTATGTACAAATGTGAGTTTTTGGCACAAACATTTTGTTAATTTATAGTTAGGAGTTAAGAATTATTTTTAAACAAATTGGCAACTTTTTATACAGGATTCTCGCAGCTGTGGACATTGGAGATATTTATTGTAAATAAAATACTGCTGTTCATATATATTCAATGGACAGTTTGTATTATGGCATCACATGTACAATCTATACATTAACATGAATTTCATGTAAAAATATGTTCCAATAAATCCCAGAATGTACAGTGGCTTATAAAAGTATTCAATCCTCTTGAACTGTTCCACATTTGTCACCATTCAACCACAAACCTCAACATATTTCACCTTAACGTATGAAAGAGAAGGAAAAAATATGCAGAGTTTTAAACTTTTTTTACAAATAAAAACAGGAGCCAAAAATAAATTTTTAGCATAGGCCCAAAATGCAATGAGCTTTGTAAAACTAAAACTATACTCTCACTGAAAGCATAGTTCTGTGGAGAAATAAACTTCAATGGAGTGGTTTGGATGAAAGCATGTTCATGTATTAGAACAGTCTAGTCAAAGTTGTAAAAGTAAATCCAGTTAAGATCTGAATTATTTTGCAATGAAGAATTGGCAAAAATTAAGAATGAATCTAAATAAAATACATTGAAGTTTGTTATTTTAATTTAATGGAAAACAAAGAATTTCAAGGAGTGTGAATACTTAGCAAACCACTGAAAATGCTCCACTCTTCCATCCTGAGTCACTTTAAATAGAAAAGTGAATATCAGCACTGAAATCTAAAAATCTTGCACTCCTGTCTTGTTCCAGGGTTATTTTTGCAATAAGTTTATTTGATTAACAAACTACACCATATTTTCATGGCTTTGGTCAATCGAAGATGCTCTCCTGATGTTAGGAGCACCTCAAAGATCCGGTTTAGGACCGCTTCCACTTTGAAAAGTCATCCTTGTCCTCCGCTGCTTTTATGTCACCCACAGCAATCAGCAGCTGTGCCAAATAATAAGTCACCATGACAACAATATGACCATGCTCTGTTGGTGGCAAAACTTTGAAGACCTGCAGAGCCAGGGAAGCATCAGACACCATGAAGATCAAACTCCCCAGTAACGTAGCTACGTGGCCTGTCCGGATGGCTAATACAGCCATCACAATGATTAGAATGAAGTAGATCCCTACGCCAGGAGTCAGTAGGTCAGAGTTTGGTGCCTTCTGCAGGAACGGAAAAAGGTAGATGTAGAAAGCTCCTCCCACAATTACAAGGACCAGATGAAAAAACCGGCTCAAGGACGAGGAGGAGGACGAATGCGTTGCATAACGACTGGACAGGAAGCTGACAGAGTAGAGCAGATGAGCCACAGCAAAGGCACCCATTCCTGAAACAAATAGTTGATTTGCAGCATTAGAAACAAAAACAATCTGCTCATGATTAAACAAAATGTATCTTTAAAAATTGTGTTGCTAATTTAGATTTAACTAATGACCCTTACCATGGATGAAAAGCTCAGGCCATATCAAGCAGCAGTCCCCAACAGCAGAGAAGATCAGGCCCCCTGCCACACCCAGGACACTCTGCCCTCCGTTCCAGGTCAGGACCACCACAGCCAGCAGCAGAGTCGGGGTCGCTTTGACACCTGCGGAGACTACTGATGGGACCAAATCAGGAGTCCAAAGGTAGAAGTAAAAAGCCAAGGACAAAAAGAAGGGCAAAAGGGAGAGAAGAAGGGCACAAGACTGGAAAAGAGAGACAAATTACAGCAATATTTGTCACATTTTCTTACTTATTAGACTTTAGTCAGCTAAACTAATTCAGCTTTTTTAACAGAAGTATTAAATTACAAACAAACAAAAAAAAGGGGTAAAACAATACCATGTTTCTCCTTCGGCGCTTGTCATAGGCATCAGTCTCAAGGATGTCCATTTTCACCGTTAGCTGAGTTTTCTCTTTTCCTTTACTAATAAATAATAATCTGCTTTAAATGACACCAGCATGCAGTCCTCAGATGTTCTCTGCGTCCCTCGTCTTGAATCTGCGCCGTTCCTCTCAGTCCGCTGGACTTCCACGAACATGGACTTTAGACCAGTCCTTCCGGTCTGATTGCTCTCTGATAATCAATGTTCTCCTCGTTTCAAGTTTTCATGGACAAACAGCTGACCTTTCACCTTTACAGCGGTAATATGTTGACATGAGCAAATACAGGGCGAAGTTTAATAAGGTAAAATTGAAGAGAGATCATTAAAAAATCTGACTTTTTGCTTCAGAATCTGTTTGCGACAAATGATGCAAAGGGTGACGGATGTGCATGACCTTCAATGCCCCTCGTATTCTAAGAAATTCAATAACCTTCTGCCTTCACTGCAGTTTTTATTGTCACTGTAACCTGGATTATGGATCTGAAACTGAAATACAAGTGCTTATAGGAAGAGCACTCTATCTAGTACTGTCCAAGGCAAACAATGATTAACTGCAGCTGCTCAGAGTCAAACTTTGTCCTAAGTTTTCCCATGATTCCATGTTTTGAGTTGTGGCTGGACGTTGCTCTTCAGAGAAGGAGACATAGCTGTGGAGAGGCATACAATAATCAGGTAAAGGAGAGCAGAAATCAGAGTTTCAGGTTAAAACAGACGTGAGCATATGTAATTGTTATTGCACTGTGGATTTTTGTTATGCTTCTGTCATCTGCACAGATTATGGACACTAATTCTTCCACTCTGAGAGTTGGAGTTGTAGGATATGGACACCTAGGTATGAACCCCATAGTCACACTCTTTAGAGGACTGACTATTGTTTGTCTGACGACATGTGGTTGGATGTATGGTTTAGGGCAGTTCCTGGTGGACAAACTCCTTGAAGCTGGAGCTGGTCTTGGTTTGGTTCTGGGTTTTGTCTGGAACCGGAATCCCAACAAGCTCGTGGGTTCAGTCCCTGCTGAACTGATACTTGATGACCTGTCGTCCTTCGCAAACAGGTTTAAATGCACGCATGCGCACTATCACCAAGTGAAAAAAAAGGTTAAAAAAAGATGGGGTGGGGGGTTGAGAAAAACATCATAGGATTGTTTTACAAAACCAGGATAGCGAACTAAGCCGGGATTTTTCTGATATCCTGGCTAAATTAGGTCTCGATTCGGTTTTACAAAAGCAGTGACACATGAGTTACCATGGTGATTTATCCTATGCAGCGCCTGATATAGACCAGGCTTAGTTAAACCTGGAGCCTTTTCTGTTCAGTGAGCAGTCACACCCGTCAGAAATCAATGTGTTTTGTCAATGATTCCGTTTGTTTCATGATTAATCTGTTTTGGTCTTTATATATATATATATATAAACTTGTATTAAAATACCACTGATTCATCTTGATTTAAAAAGTACAATATGTCTCACAATATTAAAAACATGCACTTATTTAAATCATAAACATACCTTGCGCCTCAACCAAGGGAGCTGCTAACAATAATACAATGGTAAAATGTATCTTCTGTCTTTTAATTGCCGTTAAGCTATCTTTGCGCCAACAGTTAAACAGGAAGTTGCTCCTTCAAAATAAAAGTATCACAACTCACACAGGAAGTTCGCCAAAGCGAACTAAGAGCGATTAAGCTAATTAAGAGCTAATTAAGCTAATTAAGCTAATTAAGAGCGATGTTTTACCTTCATACTTCCCAAATACTGAAATGTTCTTATATTTATATTAATATCGGTATTTAATTGATAAGAATTGTTTTCTGTCACATTCACACATTATTTGCCTCAACTGTTCTTTTATTTGTCATTTGAGCAAATGACAAGCTATGATTATTACAGGGGGGTTTTTTCCGCCAAGAAACATGTATATTTTATTTTAGGCTAATGAAGCTATTGTTTGCTAATATTGCATCAGTGTTTCTGATGTGCTTCAGTTTCTCAAAAGTTGCAGTTGCAATAGTAGAAGACACAGTGAGATATGTGGAAGAAGGTGCTGTAGCTAGATCAGATTAATGTTGAACTGTTTGGGCTACATGCAAAACACACTACACATTACCCTTGCCACATCAACATCCAACAAGTGAAACGTGATGGTGGCAGGATTATGCTGTGGGGATGCAAGTCAGAGTTAATGGGAAGATAGATGGCACTTGATATAAAGGACTAGTATAGACGAATGCATATTCCTGTGAACGACTCAGTCAAACTTCAGACCTCATTCTGACTGAGAAATTGTAGCACTTCCTGAAAATTTATCTCAACAGATTATTGGTTTCATCCAGTTTGATGGAACTTGAAGTATTTTGCTACGAAGAATGACAAAAATATCAAATGTATGAAGTTAGTTGAGACATATGAAAGACTTGCAGTAGAAGAATCAATTTACTACCTCAGAGTTTTGTGTAAACACACCGCCCCATACCTTTTAGACTTGCATTTGTTAAATGTTTTAAAACCAATTAAGTTTTCCCTTCCCTTTTCACAGTTATGCTCCATTAGCGTATTGGTCTATGATATGAAATCCCTCCCAAAATGTATTTAAGTTTCAAAATGTGAAAAATTAAAAGTGTATGATTACTTTTATATAGCTCAATCTTGATTATATTAGACATATTTGTTACAATTGTTTTGCTGGTGGTTTTACAGGCGGTGTGATGTGATTGTAGAGGTCTGTCATCCACAGATCGTGAGAGATTTTGGACTCAAATTTCTCTCTGAGGCTCACTTCATGGTGAGATTATTTCCATTAATTAATAAAATACAAACTTGGCTTACATATTACTTGCTGGAGTCTGGAATTTTGTATACTTATTAATATACAACAAACTTCACAACATGTTAAATCTTTTAGGTGGGCTCTCCGTCTGCCCTTTCTGATCCTGATCTGAACCAGAAACTGCGGCAGGCATCTCTACAACATGGCAGGACGCTTTATATCCCCAGTGGTGCATTGTGGGGAGGACAGGACATCCAAAGAATGAACGATAGTGGGACATTAAAGGTATGCCCACGCCTGCAATGTTAAGATTTAATAAACTGCCAAAGAAAGCTGCTTATTTTACTGTCTTAACTGTGCTCAGTTCTGTTATGCTTAACAAAACTCAAACCATCTGGAGTTAATTGTGGTTTTGTAAGACTTATATAAGAATATTAGAGGCTGAATAAACAGTAGGTTTTTTCCCCTGTATCCCCAGACTAGAAATGTTTCTGAGAAATATATGGAATCTCTTCAGGCTTTGTTCATAAGAATGTCCAAGCATCCGTCATGCTTTCGACTGACGGGAGACGTCCTCAGTGACTGGACAGAAGGAGAGGGCAGGCGGGTTTTGTTCAGAGGTTCAGTGGCAGACCTGTGTCCTCTCGCTCCTAACAATGTCAACACCATGGCGGCAGCAGCCGTGGCGGCAGGAAAGCTCGGCTTTACAGGTGTTCAGGGAGAGATCGTATCAGACACAGCGTGGGTCTTTTTACATTACAGATCAAAACCAGCACAGCTGATCATTTCTGTCTGAACAACCGGGTTTTATGTTTTACTTGCCTCAGGCTAAAAGACTTTCATGTGGTGGAGGTGGAGCTGACAGGGCCTAATGGGTTCTCAGTGCATACAACGAGGAGGAATCCAGCCAAACTCGGCGCCGTGACTGGCAGCGCAACATACAACTCCTTCTGGAACAGCTTACTTGGTGAGTCCACTCTGGTTTTGCTCAGTTTTATATTTTATGTGATAGACTAACACAAGGCAGCTCATCATTTTGACATGGAGGGAACTTGATGGATGGTTTTCAATGGCTTTACAGTTAACGTCTGTTTTCATTAATCAGGCAACTTCTGAGGTCAATTTGTTGCAGTCTATCATATTTAGTGGTACCAGAATAGAGGCAGGTGGATTCAAATGATAGCCACACTTTTCAGATTTTTAGTTGAGATATTTTTTGAAAACTGTCATTTTCCGTCACTCTTACAATTGTGCTCTAGTTTGTGTTGTTCTATCACAAGATGATGAATATCAGAAAATGTTATAATGTCCCAAGTATGTATTCATTAATCATAATGAATCTATTATTGAAATAATCAATTAATTTAGTAAGTGATGAATCATTAACTGGAGTCAACAGACTCAAAAAGAGGTCAAATGCTGAAAATAAACATATTCAGAGCAGTAATTAAGCCAAAACTGTATAAAATATATAAACATTTTGCATTTAGGATAAAAACATATATTTTGTAAATATATTTTGTCCAAAAACTAAAATCCCTCCTCAAGTGGGATTTTTTTCTATTCACCTAGTTTAAAATCACTAAAGGAAAGACATTTTATTGCATTTCAGTTTAGTTTCTCATTTTAAAACTAAAGAAATGGTTTATTTGCATCTTTTACTGCTTTTCAAATATTGCATACAAAAGACTTAAGTGGTTAAATTAAAAAAAATCTGCCGAATGTGCCAATCAATTAATTGTCAGAATAATCAATAAATCAATCAATTACAAAAAATAATCATCAGTTGCAGCCCTACTTCCAGGGAAATGAGTAATTTTTCAAGGAACAGTAAAAATATATAAAACTGCTCCATGTTCTTTTGGCTTCGATTAAGATTGAAACCTTTCTTTTATAAAATATTATCCAACTTTTGGTTCTTCTCAGTTTGCAGAGGTCACGGCGGCAGAGTCTACTTGTGCTGAACCATGGAGGATTACCTGCGATGTAGGAGGAAGATCCCCGACCAAATTCCAGATAAATGAAAGAGCTCAGGATGGATACGCTGGATGTGTGGTGGATCTCTACATTAGCATGTTACTTGGCTTTGTAAACTTGCCAAGCTTTCAATGTGTTTTAATGACCTGGATGCTTGGAATAAAACAAGAGACAGAAATTGTGTGTAAAATACTAACAGATATATTTCAATTTTATTTTACTGGAGCAAACAATGTAACTCATACTGAGGAGAGACAGTGTCAGGACACGTGGTTAAACCATCATCCAACCTTCATCTTGCTTCCACCAAAGAGAACAAATAAGTACTTCGTTGAACAAGATAAACTACCTCCACACAAGTGCATATGTTGACAGGTAAATGGATGTGAACCGTTGCTGTACAGTACTCCTAATCAATAGAAAACTGATACAATAAGGCAAAAAAAGATGGAAAACACATGATGCTAAGCTCAAGGAGAGGTTTTGAATTCTCTTATATCTAATGCTACTTATTATTGGGCATGTATGCGCTCCATCTTTTTACAACCTGGGACATTTTGCTGGAAAAAGGCATTTGCAAAAAACTGAAAACAAAAAAAAACAAGTTTTGCTTTGAATGAAGAAAAATGACAAGGGTGTAAAAAGATGGAGGTGTATGCCTTTCTCCTCATTTTAATCCTAGAATCTAGAATAAAGCCCCTCTGCTGCTTCTGTTACCTTATTAATGCTTTATATCTAAATTATTCACCATTAGCTCCACAAAACAGGATCATTTTAATTCACTGGTTCCTGTTTCTATGTTTTCGGCCTACTACTGGTTGCAGTGCTGGTGTCTTTGAAACGATACCAAAAACCGGCTGACAGTTTTAAGGTTCGGAGGTACGCATTGGTTGGGAAGACACAGACAGTGATGCATTTTCTTTTTTCACAGAAAGCCACGACTAAAGTAATCACACACGAACACAGCTGCACCCATTTGTCAAGTTTGTAGTGCAAGGATGACTAATGATTGCAACAGAAAAAAAAAGTTTCACTAGTGAGGTTCAGCATGTATAATGCATACGAGTGTGTGCGCCTCAGTTTTTCTCGCTCGCCTCGTCCTCGCCGCTCCCGTTGCCTCCGAGGACGGCTTTGCCTTTAACCGGTAAGGTAAAGGGCTGGCGGATGTTCACGCGGTCCTTTTCGGCCTCAAGCTCCTCGTCGTAACGCTCGTCCTCTTCGTTGTCTTCGGCCTCGCTGTGGTGCGGGGAGGAGTGACGGGACAGAGCCGGAGACGGAGGAACAGAGGCTGGTCGAGGGTAGCGGAAACCTGAAGCCTAAGGAATGAAACAGGACCGCTTTTAAAAACTGTGAATTAAAAAACAAAAAGGACTAAAATAATCATTTTCAGAACTTTTTCCGCCATACATACAGCTCATTTGAAAGAGGGTAACAAACTACTTTCTACTTATTTTGGTGTCATTTTTTTACATCATAAAATCCTGGTATTTTAACAGAGGGCTGTAGAGTCTTTTTAACAATTCTTCAGTCAAAATGTCACATAATCTTACCGAGGAGGGCTCGTGAGGGTCATATATGTAGGTGTCTGGGAAAGCTTTAGCCAAGGCCATATGACGAGCAGCTATGTAATACTAAAGCGGAAGAGAAGGGCAAAAATGTCACTTTAAAGTTAGCGGCCAAAAGATTATGTTCAGGATTTGTGTCCATACTCTGCCAAGGTATCTCCAGTCCAGGAGGTCACTCAGGCGCTCTGTGCGATTCCTCTGGATGATCCGCTGGCGTCGGCTCTGTTTGCAGAACTGGAAAAGGAAGGAAGTGAGCTGGTTGCACGATTCATCGACGCCCTTGTAGCGCCGGTCAAGGATGTAAATACCTGTCGGATAAGAGCATAATGAGAAATGTGATCTTTCTCATCAGTGTGGCAATAACTTTTGAGAAATGAAAGAATGCGAGTAAAGATACACACCGTACGCTGAAGGGTCTGCTATGTGTTCCTCCATGAAACATCCAAATCCTGACAGATTAGTGGATATGGATGGAATACCCATCACTGTGCACTCAGCTGTCAATGACAGAAATATTGCAAAGTGAGTCAAATATAACACAATAAACATATCAAAGATATTCATGTGTCAGACCTGGCGTATAACCCCAAGGCTCATAGTAGGAAGGGAAGACACCGAGGTGGCAGCCTCTGACAAACTCCTCATAATCCATGGGAAGCAGAGGAGACGTAGACGAAAGGAACTCTGGGTGGAAGATGATCTGTGGAGGAAGGACAAGCTTTTCAGTACCAGAACAAGTAACTGCAGCTTTTATCACAGCAATCTAAGAAGAAATCTAGTCCTTGTTTATAATGCAAGGCACCCAAAAAATTGACACAGTTAGACCTTGATCATAATTATCAAGCCCTCACAACAGTTTGTATTGTTTCTCATACAAAATATCTTGTGTGTAAAAAACACAAAGAAAAATGCAACAATGCTTTTCTTCACCAAACATGCCTAACTGCTGAGTATAAAGCTTGCAAGGACTAATAAATGGACCGAATATTGTTTTTCTAGGAATACCAACCACGCAACAGCGTTTTCACCAGAGCCACTTTCACCCTATCACACTCACAACCATGTTATTTTGAGGAGTATCAGTGAGCCTTACTGTCGTTTTAACTCTGTCCTCTTGAGGGGGACACACCTTAGAAACAATCTCTACCTTTTCTGGGGAGTTGGTGTGTCAGGGAGAAATGGAACAGCTGAATTGTCTGGTGGCCAATCATGGCATGTTTCTGATTTCACAGGTACAACGCTTATTTTCTGAAAAACTATTATAAAACAATCTGGATCAGTGAAGAGATGCCTAATTTGTCCAAGAACCAAAAGGTAATTATGAGTCTTCATGTGGAAGTGTGATGACAGCTCGCTGCCTTCATGTAATTTACTTTAAGCCATATGAAATTTTTATGTATATCCAATAAATGAAGTATAGTGTACAAATATAAATTATGACAACCGATTTACAGGGCAAGCCTCCCATTTTGTCTCATACCTTGACTCGGTCAGCAGAGCTGTTGAAAAGGCCGATGCGGCGGACGCAGTTAAGGATGGGGTCGCTGCTGTCCTCCAGCATGTTGTGGGTGCAGACTGGAGGCTGGCACTGCCTCTGAGTCGCAAAGATGGCACGCTTCATGATGGTGAAGTCTTCTTTGTCAAGCATCTTTGACACATCTGGCAGCTGGCCACTGAAGAATACGTAGGAACAAAATTGTTTTCAGTTTTGGTCTGATCAGACCGGATGCACCTTATTCCACATGTCTGCTGTGAGATAGTATGGCTTTCTTCTTGCCACCATTTTCTAAAAGCCAGAGATTTATGGTTGTAATGTTAAAAAAACCTGAGTATTAACTTTTCTGGTGGTGAACTTACACTAGGAGTGATTCATAAAGTTTCTTTCCAAAGCGTTCCTTTACAGTCTGGGCTGTATCCCTGCGAGGAAAGACAGAAATGGAAATATGTAATCACATAAATGGAACTAGGCAGATATTAAACATTTATAATCACCATAGCTGCTTCCGCACTGCTTGGCCCTTCAGCGTCTCCACGTTGAAGTTGTTGGTCCGAGCTGGCATGATGAAGAAAGCTATAACAGTCACATCGCTGTGGTTAACCTGAACAGAGAATACGGTTCAGTTCTTCACACCGGAGGTTCAACACGTTCAGCAGAGCCACTTCACTTACTCTCAGTAGATAGTTGAGTCTGGCTAAAGCCTCGAGGAAGATGTCGGCTCCTTTGTTGGAGAATTCATACCTTCCTGCTATGAAGAGGAACAGACACTTGTCCAGGTTGAAGTCAAGGTTCCTGATGGTAAACACAAACTGTGATAAGTGAGAAATTATTTTCCAATTTTTAGCATTGCAAATGTTTAACTCGGCAGTAACAGACTGAATGGATTCACTGCAACACAACACAAATAGACTCGTCCAATTGAAATAAGACAAAACTAACTTACAAGTAACGTTTCATCAATATCACTAACTTTTCATCAAAATAACATCTCACTTATAACAAGACATTTTCCATGTTACAAGTGAAATAACCTGCCATTGGAATTAGTACTATTTCCTCAATATTAAGGAATTAGTTACTTAAAACAAAGCTCTGAGATCTTACTAAAAAGTTACTTGCAAATCAGTTTTGTCTCATTTAAAGTGGACTGGGATATTTGCACTAAAAACTAGAGTAATACTTGGTAAGATTTGGTGTTTTTGCAGTGTTCAGACTGTCCTGCGGTGTCATACTTTCAGGACTGACCCATAGAAGTGACCTCTGACAAACTCCTGAATGCGACTCTTGCTCTGAGCGTGGAGGTTTTGAAACTCATGCATAGCAGAGAACTTCTTCACATTGAGACCATTTGGAGTGACGATGTCTGAGGACAAACATGAAGAACCATAAACATGTTTCATTCATAATCAGCGAGGTGTAATTTTCCTTTTCCTGACAGCCGAGTCCAACTCGACATACCGGGCTTCCTCTTGAGAAGGAACTCGGCCTCGATGGCTGTAATTTGTGACACGGTGGTGAAGACGTGAGCGCAGTGTGCAGCCGCCCGCTCCAGACAGTAGCGATGGTAAATTTGCCGATCTCCAGCTTCTTTATCCACATTGAACTGATCAGAGTAGAACATCATGTAAGCCGCTTTTCCAGACTCTTAAAGTCAGTAGCACTTCAAAACCAATCAGCCTTTTATTTTCCTATCTCTTGTATGTTAAAAAAAACTTATACCTATTGTGAGACATTTCTTTCCTTGTCAAATGTTGCACTAGGAAAAGTGACAAAGCTGTACCTCCGCCAGGTTGTTGTAGAAGTCCACATTTCCGGCACACAGGTAACGGCCCAGCAGCGTAGCATGGGTGGTGAAAATAGTTGCAACAGGAAGCTGTCTTTGTCTGCACAGCACCAGGCCCAGACCTGCCAGCCACTCGTGGAACTGAGCTACAATGTGTGGAGGTTCCTCAGACTGAGCCGCATACTGCAATATCAGGAAACACAACTTAAATAGCATCCAAGCGTCAGCTGTCCAGCAGAGGTGGACAGCTGACAAAGCCAAAAATTAGGAAAAAATAAGCACCCACCTTAAAATAAACTAGAAGTATTTATCTGTGTGTCATATATTATTTTGTTCTTCATTCAGTGAAGTTACTTACAGTGCACAGAGTAGCCAATTTTACTCAAGTAGTGATACTTCATAATATTACTCGAGAAAAAGTAAAATGTACTAAAACTGCTCGTAAAATTACATTTTTTCCAAAAAGTTACTCAAGTAAATATATGTAATTCCTACACACACACCTCTGGTTTTCAGAGCCCAAGATGTCCACACTTCTTTAGATCATTTTCTGTTATGAGCTATATAGTCTGTATCACCTTTGCTTCCTACTTGTGTTTCCTTTTCAAATCAGATGTTCCCTAAACTATTTGGCTGCAAAACAATCCAAAGCCTTAATTGAATAACCAGTGAGGTTGACAACACATGTTCTTTTCAGGAAACTTTTAATCCCTCTTTCTTTAAACATCTTTACTTTGGTGAAAAGGAGCATTTTATAAACTGCATACAAGTTTCCAAACTTGTATGCAGTTTTGAAGCAATTTCACTTCTCTTCCCAATTTTCTGTTTTATTTTTGCCTCCATCTTTCCCCACACAAATTCATCTTTTTCTTCAAGTCTCCTTCTGGGATTTTACCTTTCACCGATTTAAGTAAATACAGTAAAAAAAAAGAAGAAGAAAAAAAGTGACTTTCTTATCAAACTTTTACGATACACACACTCAAAACCTGCTGCTGACCTCTCCCAAGAGCCAGGCGGTAAGGAATCCAAACAGCACGGCATCATTGGCCTCACGGTCAAACCAAGGCACGCCGATGGCACAGAGGTCCCACAGCTCGCTCTTCCAGCAGTCCAGAGACCAGGCGGTGAAGCCGACATCAATTAGAACTACGTATGGACTGCCTTCAATAAGCCACCGGCCAAAGTAAACCTGCGAAAATATACAGGATAAGTTTGAAGGTTTGAATGCGCCAGCTGGAGGATGGATCTTTTTAGGCAGACCTGTGAGGACACTGTTGCAGTAGTCAATGTGAAATGCATGGATGAGTTTCTCTAGACCTTGCAGAAACATTGTTCCTGAAAATGGTCTTCAGGTGATAGAAGACCAATTTTGTAACTGTCTTTATGTATTTTTTAACGAAGAGTGAAATTGTGAATCTCTAAATGTGCAATATACAAAAAAGGGGAGAGCCTCAATGTTCTAATTTTTATTAGCAAAATCTTTTGAGAGCCACATATTTTCTAACACCGCTGATTTGCACTATTTTGTGCTTCATCACCTAAATATCTGTTAATATATGGTACATACTTTCTAGTAAATAAATAATATGAAAATGTTCTGTATTAGTGAATGCTTTTGTTAGGCATTTCATTTTTCTTTCATTATTTCCAACTGCAAACTGTCTCTAGTTGTGATTGTTTATATTAAATCACAATCAAGAAAAATATGTTGCTTTTAGCTTTACCTTAGTCTATCTGAGTGATTATTCAGATCAGTAAAGAACTGAAACAACAATTCATTTATTCATTTTAATCCATTTTATTATGCTCTGATGCACGAGTCTAGCTGAACATTTTACAGGCTTTGTTGATTCGGCTGCACTCATTCTTTAAAAATAGCCCCATTGCAGCTTCAAGCTTTGACACCTAATACCACAGCAGGCTTAGAGTGACACAGCAGAAAACCTTAAAACTATCCCAATCAGTCTTCTATTTCTGGAAAGCATCTGTGTGAAAGAGAGCAGGACACTGATACAGCTCCTAACCTTTGCAGGGAAATGTCACCAGCTTTCGAGTTGTCGTCAGGAACACTAGACTTTGCAGACAGGGAGTGACTCGAATTAAAGAGGGGGGTCTGCATAATGACTGATCACGTTTCACTGACCACTTTCAAAGAATGCAATCAAATTTCTCATTTATAATCACTACCAGCAAAAATGCTTCTCCGTGCAAGGAACGTGTGTGTGTGTCTAGTATGTATGATAGTACCTTACAGCCGCTGGCGTTCATTTTATCAATGGTCTGCTTCAGCACAGGATTGGTTGGCTCGATCAGCTCCACTTGGGTGCGCACGTTGCTCTCCACGTAGGGACCCACCAGGAAATAGTTCTCCCCCCATTCCTCCGCGGTCATACGGGCTTTGGTTTGTATGACTGTGTAGATCCCTCCAACTTAAAGCAAGCCAGACAAAATCAGTCAAACCAGAGTCAAAGTTTTCCTACTTATATCATCTAAAACAAATAAAAGTCTGAATTTTAGATTTTAGAAAAGACAAAGATACTTACCTTTGTTGGCTACCTCCCAAGCAATTTCAAAAAGTACAGCATCCTCCAACTCAAACTCCTCGTCCCACTCATCAAGTCCTGATAGGGACGTGACAGACAGGCTGCGAGCCAGCGGCATGCTGGGTAAATATAGAAACACACTCCTTACTACTATGTATACACTAACTGTGACTGTCAGATAGTCCCACAGGTGGCATTTTGAAATCATGAGGGGGAAAAAAAAACTCGAGACATGAAATGTTTCAACTTCATTTGTAAGACTTTATATTTACCTTTTCAGTTCGGTTTGAATCAAGCTGCCCTTTGCTGGAGCACAAGCTTTAACTTCTACTATAACACATTATGTGAAATGCTGTGAACTTCCTCTTGACTAAATACGACATTAGCTAACTGTGGTCTAAACCCCACATTTCTCAATTCTCTAACAAAATGAGTCAAATATTTGACTTGTTTTTCTGACTAATAATTTCAATATACACTTTTCTTCTGGTCACTTCTTAAGCATAGGTTTTTGCTTTTGACAGAAACCTATGGTAAGGCACTGAGAAGTAGCCAATTATAAAAAGAGAACAGGTTTGTTTACTAATATTAATTTTCATCTCCTTTTAATAGCATTTAAAATTCACTTACCACCTCTGTCTTTTTTGTACATACGAGGGAAATAAATATTGCATACTGTGCATTATTTTGAATAATCTGAACATTTGATTTGCAATGCTACAATTTTAGCTTTACATTTCACAACACCAAGCTTCTCTAGGGCAGGGCATGATTTAGACAGGTGGATTCTTCCTGCTTGAGTGAATCACAACTTACTGTCCTTTACTGTGCAAGACAGGATGAGGTTGCAAAAGAGGCATATGTGATCAAGTACAAACATGATCAAGTGGCTCTTATATTGGCACGATCTGATGTTCTCCCTATGAAATGTTGTAATCACATGAAGCTGAGACACATGGAGCTGCATGTCCACAGGAACATGCAGCAGGGTGGGGGAGGGTTTTTTCCCAACCTATGGAGTTGTTTTACCCACAGCTTCTTATGTATAGTCCCCATTTCCATTATTTCTGTGCATATACAAATAACATGCAGACTATGGAAAGGATATCCTGGACTGTATCTACATAGCCAGAGACTGACATTAGGCCTAAACAGAGAAGACCACCAACAAAGCAGCGATATTGGACCTTTACAATCTGATGATTAACCTATATTCTATGTAGAGCAACATTCCTCGCTGAATTTGCAGACTTAAAGAAAATTAGATACATTGTAAAGTAGTAAAAGAACAGACCAATATTACTGAAGGTATTTTGAGAGCAAACACCACATGCTGAAGCTGAACTTAAGGGCCCCTCAGACTCGTCATAGGCAGCCACTTCTTCCACTTCTTCTGATGGATAGAGTCTTATTTGTTCAGCAAGTAACCAGTTTACAGACCATATAGCTTTATGTGTGTATGGCCTCGAAGAGACGTGTACACCTTCATGGTAAGTGTAGTAATTTTCCAGAAGGCCAATGCAAACTTAAAATTGACTATTGTGGAAATAACTCCCTAAAATGCGCTTTAAATTTGCGAGCAGAGCTCCGGGTTTGCACAGCATGCCGATGTGCGAATGCTTGAGCTCCTTTAATGAGTTGGTGAACGTGACATGAAGCACCTACAGCAAAGCTCACTGAGAGAGGCCGAGTCCGACAGAGCGTCCGTCCTCATAAGCTCGTCAACAACCGCGGAAGACAAACTACAAAGGTCGACTCACCCTTCGGTTGTGTCCCAACTTCACGAAGACGAACTAAACATTGGCAGCTGTCGCGGTCACTCCGTAAACGAGGAAAACAGTGTAGGCTAGTGAGGGGAAAAAAGGGGGCGGCGGCTTTGGTTAAATGTCACCAACTCACATTGGTTTGCTGCAAAACGCTGGGAAGATCTACAGAAGGAGGGCTGAATGCGGAATCCCTGCTGACGCATTATTCATGAGCTTCACGCCTATTGGTTGTGTTTTCGTCCCTTTCTCCGCCTCCCCAGCTGACGAGAAGATGATTGGATGAGTACTTCAATAGAGGCACGTGATTGGGTGAGAAAAATTAACGGGGTTTAGCTTTTTTTCATTTAAACGGTTAACGTTCTAAATTTAGACAGGTATGTAATAGCATAGCTTAGTGCAAATAGCCAGAAATGAACTTTTTGCTTGAATGTAAACATTGTAATAGACTTATGAAATATATATATATATTTTTTTCATTAAATCAAATGTATTGATTTACTCATGTTGTTTGTTGCCTTGTTTATGTTTATCAGCTGTCCTACAATGTGCTGAATATCAACATGGGTAAAAAGGCTCCCCACCTAAGGCTACATGACTGGTAGGAATAAAACAATACAAAAAAATGTATCTAGCATTAGGTTTTTATTTATTTTTTCCAAACCCACAAAAAACAAGCACTTATTTTAACGTCATCTGGTCATGTATAAATCACAGTTAAGGCTGGCAATATTCTGCAAACATGTGAGCTTTTCAAAATAAAGAAGAGACAACGGAAGCATGGAATGGAACTACACAGGGTCAATTTTACAAACAATTGAACATGGGACATTTTCCATTCGTACACCACATTATTCCGTATAACTGAATAATGCATCCTGAGTTATTTGATGCATGTCTGAATTGTCACAGCTCGATTTCCTATTTCTTGTTATCTAAGTCTGTTGGCCCAGATCTGCTTATGTGTCAGAGCAGTTCATCATCTTGCTCTGTGACCTCTGACCTCACTGTGTACATGTGAAATAGCTAAAGCACCACAAACATCGAGGTATGTATAAAACAAACCCATTGTGCAAGGGTATTTATTTTTAAAATATGCCTAGATATTTGCTCTCATCATGACAACTGCTGGAATGCTTCTCATCTGAAATAGCAGCGGACCAGATGCATGTTCTGTCAGCTAAAGCAAAAATGTCCTGGTGTAGGTTAACTACTTCCCCACAAGTCTGGTAATACCACAAAACATAGCATGCATAAACATGCAAAATTATCAACTTTTGATTTTTTCATCAACATTTCATAGTCTGACCAAAAGAAGCAACCTTTGCTGTGTCTTCATAAAATAATAGTTGCTTAAAATGGGTGATGTTTAGAAGAGGTCAGTTAAGAACTGCGAAAAATATTGAAAACAATTCAATAGTTTTGATTTTATGAAAATGTTTTAGTACTTGTTTTATTGATACAATCATAATAATTCAAAAAAATATAAAAATATAAAGAAAATATAAAAAACAGTAAAAATACCTGTTCTAAGAGTCAGACCAAGCAATTTTAAATATGCTGCCCGATAGTAAATACTAGATTTTATTGATAAATACAAAATATGGTCAGCTGCATGACGTTTTTTTCTCCGGACAGACGTCATCACATGTTAAAATAACAGAGAAAGACTCTGATGGTTAAAATTGATTTATAATATACAGATATAAAAAAAACAAACAAACAGAAGGCCAAAACTCATTAATTAATTCTAAAAAATTCAATGTTATTCTTGAACATTTTAAAAAGGATATACGTCGGGTGTCACGTGAATTAGTCAATAAAACGCGGTCTCTTTATTGTAAAAGGTGTAGACAAGTCTAGTTTTACTTCCTCTACGATGCCTATGTAGTTACTCCGACTTCCGCCATATTTGTGACGTCATTGTCCGTCCCTTTAGTTTTAGACCTAGCAACTACGCGGAAATTTTTCCGCGCTTTCAACGGCGAAACCCCACAAATTAAAGAAGAGTGGCGGGAGCTGTTGTCGGAAGGGGCTTGCAGAGGAAGATCAAGTTTTACAGGTATTTATAACATCATTAGAAACGCATCGGTCGTTGTTAATGGTTTTGGCAGCTTTATCTGAGCATAAATCTTCATGTAGTTTAGAGGCATCCTAGCGCGAGACCATATTTGTGTTTATATTCACCGTTTGCTAGCTGCCGTTAGTAGCTTGTTGTAAAGAACGAAGATCACATGTCTCGCTGATAAATGATTGTACTCACTGTGCTTACCTTCACATTGAAATGTTAAATGCGTGTCCTCGAGTGCGTTTTGACTCAAGCAGTTTGTAACCTGTGTATTGGTAACTTGCTATAAAGTGCCTAATGTATTATGTGAAGCTTTTCACGTGCCTTGTGTATATATAATCACAACCCGCGAACTTTTCCAAAATTTCTCATTTTGCAAGTATTTTATTTGGGTTGTATGTGTATTTTCTATCTAATACAAAATATTAGATTAGCATGGTTTGAAATGCTGCCATGCATCTGCATTTAGTCCTTTTGGGCATAATACTTTAGCTGCAACAACTTTGCCCATACTTCTAGGGTTTGGGCAACGAAACATACCCCAAGAGACTTGGGATATGTGCTTAACAGCTTTACTTAGGGATTGACATTTTTGCAAAACAACTCAGACTCAGTCAAATTTGGTTGAATGTGCAACTAAATATTCTGGAATAATGTTTTATGTCTTTAGACTGTGTCCCTAATCTGAAACGAATGAGTATTATTGCAATGTGCTTTGCATGTCTATTGGGTTTGATGAATGTGTATTCATTTTATTATAATTTCCCTAGCTAAGCATCGTTAGATTTTAGCATCAGCAATTATCTGTCCTTTTTTTTATTTCTCTCCAACATGTGTTTGCAGCATATTTTAATATTTTCAATTGTATACTTTTTCTCAATCTGCACACAATAAAGCATCCATACTGTTAGCTTTTTATTTTAACAAATAGATAATTCCTATAAACTCCTTTAATTTAACACGTTTAATTTAGGTGAATTTTCTGACCTTTTCATTTTCAATTAAATCGCTTACAGTTATGGACTTCAAACGACGCAATGGTGGCCCTCTCATGGGTGGTGCATCCCAGGCCAAGCGAGGTAAAGCAACTGGTGACTGGGAGGACAGTCCATCCCAGTTTGAGGAAGAATTGTCAATGTTTGATGACGCAGAAATGGATGTGGAAGATATGGAAGGACAGGCCGGACATGATGTCATTCCCGTGGGTGAGTGTTGGGCTGACTTTAACCAAAATCTCATAATTAATGTAATTTGGTGTTAATTACTTCTTGTCCTGTCAGGTGACCTTTTCTCAGCAGACCTAAACCCTCGTTGGAGAAGGCCTCC
Source organism: Phalloptychus januarius (assembly GCA_902982915.1). NCBI lineage: Eukaryota > Metazoa > Chordata > Actinopteri > Cyprinodontiformes > Poeciliidae > Phalloptychus > Phalloptychus januarius. Next base: position 7,838,965 of record CADWAE010000476.1, read on the forward strand.
TGCTCCCTCACTGGATCCATCTTCAGATACATTGGTGTTCCAGCAGATTGATCTCGACTATTATCTGGGTAGATATTAAGAAACATAAAGTGTATCTAGATAATGCAAGAAAATTCTACTAGACAGATTATAATATGTATGATGATAGAAAACAACGTGTGTTGTGTTTTTTGCCTCCTGCAGGTGGCTCTATAGCTGGAATGCCTGGTCAGTCACAAGGAAAAGTTCCTATCATTCGGATGTTTGGTGTAACAGATAGTGGGAACAGTGTGTGCTGTCATGTCCATGGCTTTGCGCCTTACTTCTATGTTCCGGCACCAAGTGGTGAGTGTTTGACTTTTAGCTGTGGTTTATACGATTAGGTGAATCTTCTGCAACACTTTCTGATGTTACAATGATATTTTTTTTTTTTGAGGGTTCACATCTAATTACCTGGACGAATTTAAAAGAGAGCTGAACTCTGTTGTTCTTAAGGACATGCGCTCCAATAAGGACAACATCTCGATCACAGTCCTTGCTGTGGACATTTGCCGTAAAGAGAGTAAGTTGATCTCTGATCAGGCTGTTGGAAAAATATGGAACCTGTAAATAAATCAATGTTGGAATAAAAGCCTGTGTCAGAGTTGTATTTATTATGCTTGTTACTTTCTAGCAATGTGATTTGATAAAAATGCAAGCTTCTCTTTTCTTTCAACTAAAGGCATATATGGCTACCACGGACAACGCAGCCTTGATTTCTTGCGGATAACGATGGCGATGCCTCGTCTCATCGCGCCTGCAAAGCGGCTGCTGGAACAGGGCTTTAAGTTCGGACCTTTTCCCATCCAGAGCTACCAGGCTTATGAGGCTAACATCGATTTTGAAATCAGGTGGGTATGCTTTGTTAAAAAACGGAGAGAAAAAAGTGTTAAAGGAACAGTATTTTTTAATAAAAAATTCTATAAAAAAAACTTGTTTCTATTTCACAAGAATAAATAAATAAATAATTGCTACATAATAAAGTATGGATTGTATCTTCTACAATCCAAAATATTAGCACAATTGATGCAATGTCTATAAAGTTGTCCATAATTGCAAGGTGAGAGAAAATAATTGATTTATGTTTTTTAAAATGTATTCATAAATAAACGAGTGTGGCAGAGGCATTAACGCATATCAATGTTTATAGTCTGGGTTAAAACCTGTCAAGCATTGCTCACCATCTATTGTACCCAAATGATTTTATTAAAACAAGTAAGCAAACATGTGAGGATAATTAATACAAATTCATGCCACACTTTTCAATTTTATTTGTCAAATTTCCCCTTCACTTCACAATTTTACATGAATGCCCACATCGTAATGAAATACATTGTGGTTGACGTGAAACAAAACCAGTTCACACTGACTGGCTTTATTTGTGCAGTCTGACAAGCCTGCTCATGTTTCACAGGTTCATGGTGGACAGTGATGTAGTGGGATGCTGCTGGATTGAACTTCCCAAAGGCAAGTACAGAGTGCGTGAAGAGAAGAGCTCAACAGTCACAGATTCCCAGGCTCCAGGAAAGGTTGGTGTGATTTTATTAGATGAGTGTATTTACCTACCTACTCTCTTGATCCCCCCTTTCTTCATTATTTTGTTGTTATAAATTGTCAACATTGTAAAACGGCTGTCCTACTCCACCTCTTGCGCTCCTCTTTCAGGTTTCTCTGTGTCAGTATGAGGTTGATGTCGGATGGACAGACTTCATCAGTCACCCCGCAGAAGGAGAGTGGCAGAAGATTGCTCCACTTAGGGTCCTCAGCTTTGACATAGAGTGTGCAGGAAGAAAAGGTCATTTCTTGTCCTTTGCTTTTCTTCCACATTTTTTAAGCATGAGACAAAGGCCCAGTCAAAGACATTTGATTTGTTTCAAGTGTTTGTTTTTTTGTTGTTGTCCAGGAATCTTTCCTGAACCAGATAAAGATCCAGTGATTCAGATAGCCTCTATGGTCCAAAGGCAGGGTGAGACCGAGCCGTTCATTCGCACAGTTTTCACCCTCCAGTCCTGCGCCAGCATCGTTGGCTCTCAGATATTATGCTTCACTCAGGAGAAACGACTCCTTCAGGTAGAGATCTGCCTCTAGAAGGCAGAACAAGAAAATCTCACAGCAGATTTGAATATATATATATATATTTTTTATTTGATTTTAAAATATAAAAATTTTATAAAAATTTCTCTTCTGAGCAGAGCTGGGCAGAGTTCTTGAGGACTGTAGACCCAGACGTCATAACTGGATACAATATCCAGAACTTTGACTTTCCCTACTTGCTCAACAGAGCGGCTGCTTTGAAGGTGAGATAAAACCACGTTTAAAAGACTCTTTGAATCGGTTCCAACTTCTGCTAAAAATTTTGCTTTATTAGATAGAAAATTGGCAATCAAACAGAATTGCAATGTAGCTAGAATTTGTTTAAATTTTTTTTTCAGTTCTGGATGAAAAAGAGATTGGAATGTTTTTCTGATTCTACTTTATTCCTCTGAGCTTTGGGAATTTTTTTCTTGAAGCTGTAATTTGATTTTAAAAATGAGGAAAAAGTCTTTATCTTGTAAAATACTCTAAGATACATTTATTGTGAAATGGTTCTGCGCAAATAAACCTTTCCAATCAGTTTTCTCAATTTTTGTGATGTCCTTTCAGGTGGATTATTTTCCATATTTGGGTCGAATGAGAGGCATCAAATCAGTTCTGCGAGAGTCGAGCTTCCAGAGTAAGCAGATGGGGCGCAGGGAGAACAAGACCATCAACATGGAGGGCCGAGTTCAGTTTGATCTGCTGCAGGTCAGCCCTCAATGTGTCACTTGTATATTTAATATGTACAATTATTAATTGGGTAAAAATGTTTCCAGAGTTATAGATTGGTGTGTTTCTTGCAGGTTCTTCTAAGGGATTACAAATTACGCTCCTACACTCTGAACGCTGTGAGTTTCCATTTTCTACAAGAGCAGAAGGAGGACGTGCAACATTCAATCATCACTGATCTGCAGGTATCCCCTGGTTTTAATATATTCTTTCTTTTTTTGTTTTTTATCATCACGGCTGTTTTTCCTTGCTTGGTTTCACCACCTTCTTTCTTCCACATCAGAATGGAAACGAACAAACGCGACGGCGTTTGGCGGTCTATTGCCTGAAGGACGCCTACCTCCCGCTGCGCCTGCTGCAGAAACTGATGTGTGTGATTAACTACATGGAGATGGCCAGAGTGACGGGAGTGCCTCTCACTTACCTGCTCTCCAGAGGACAGCAGATCAAAGTTGTCTCTCAGCTGCTGCGGCAGGTAAGAAACTCACACCGGATTTAATTCATGTGTGCTTCCCGCCTCCACGCCCCACTACTTGACAGATACTAAGGTGGACTTGCAAATGAGTCAGGTTAGAGAGAGGCTGCTTCCCTGCCACACCCTGACAGGGTTGTAGGTCAGTATGTGGTAGGAAAGTTATTCGGAAAACATTTATGAGCTTCATAAAACAAGAAATCGTTTCAAACTGTGAGTTTTATTTACTGCTACAGCTATTTGGTTTGGTCTATTTCAGTCTGTCCTGAGCCATAGCTTTACTTTGTATTGGTTAAATGGTACTGCCAAATATTAACATCCAGAAACATTCAGGGCCTTTCCATTTTGTTAAATATGACTCAGAGAGTGAGAGATGCTGGCATTAATAGCATGCATGGATTAATTTATGAATGCTAAATGTGTTTAACTGACTGTTCAGGTACAGAAATGTGTGTGTGATTAACTTCACTTAAAAAGTGTTCCTGGAATCCACTTAGAAATAAGTATCTATGTCTCTTTTTTTAAGGCTATGAAACAGGATTTGGTAATGCCTGTTGTGAAAACCGAGGGGGGAGAAGACTACACCGGAGCAACGGTCATTGAGCCAGAGAAAGGGTCTGCACATCTACTGGTTCTTTAGGCTACTGTGTGTCCAAAAATCTCCTGCTCTCTGTTAGGTACAGATATAAGATTTTCCATCGTTCTTTATTTTTGCAGTTATTACAGCGTTCCTATTGCCACCCTGGACTTTTCCTCCTTGTATCCGTCCATCATGATGGCTCACAATCTGTGCTATACTACCTTGCTGCAGAAAGGCTCTGCTGAGAAACTGGGGTAAGCCTTTTCATTCTGGGTTTGTACCGTCACCACCCCACAGGGAAGAAATTCAAGGAAAAATCGACTGTAAAAAGACGTTTGTGGGACCAGATTGCTCTGACAACACTCTGCAGTGTGGACGCTCTTATTGAGAGAAGAAGATTTTAAATAGTTCTTCTCAGTATCAGTGAGATGTGTGAGGAAGGACTAAAACTGCTTAAAAACAGACTATTTTCTACAACCTTGTGACGAATCTGGAGTTTTCTATCAGAGTCTAAGATTTAAAGCAGATAACAGGATGGCTTCTTGCACAAAATGTCAATCGCTATTAAAAAACAAAGCAAAAAACCCATTTGTGAAAAGAAATATCTGTTTTATGGCAACTGTTTTGCTTTTGAAATAATTATGTAATGGCCACTTACTGCAGTACAGCTTTTAGGAAACGGATATTATTTATGTATTATTTTCTTTGAAAGAAAAATCCGATTCAGCAAAACAAAGCTTTGTAAATACCAAAGATCAGATATATAACTCAAAACTCTCAGCAGTGCATCTTTTCACAAGTGTTGTCAATTAAAATGGCATAAGTAACTACTAGACCAAGTCTTCTGAGATTTGTTTTTAATAGTTCTCTATGTTTCTGCGTCTGCAGACTGTCACCAGATGACTTCATCAAGACTCCCACAGGTGATCAGTTTGTGACGAGCGCTGTGAGAAAAGGTCTTCTTCCAGAGATCCTGGAGAACCTGCTGTCTGCCCGAAAGAGGTTTGAGCTACTTTAAAACAAAAAAGCACTGAATTAAGATGGTATATATTTGTATTTACATCAATCTGTTTGATATTTAGGATACCCAGTCTAAGAGAGAATGCTCTATAAAATGATTTAATGCAACATATGCCTGCAGTTTTTTTCTTGTAGATGTTATATAATAGGTCTTGTCTTGGGGTGCAGATCACTTGGTATATTTTAGCTCTGAACTTTATTCCCATTTGTCCCCACAGGGCCAAAGCGGAACTAAAGAAGGAAACTGATCCTTTCAAGAAGCAGGTGCTGGATGGCCGACAACTGGCCCTGAAAATCAGTGCCAACTCCGTGTACGGCTTCACCGGGGCCCAGGTGGGCAAACTGCCCTGCTTGGAGATCTCACAGGTGAGCACTTGCTTGTTCCTGTTAATCGGATGCTGAACGGCTCTGGGTGAATAAGGCACGGTGCAGTTTTCCAGTTCAGTTTTGGCCTTGATCAGCTGTTTTGTTTTTCACTCAGTGGAGTTTTTGCCATGTTTTCATTGAGCACAGATGTGAAGTTAGAGCAGGAACGGTAAACGACTGAGATGTGGGGTTAAGTTAAGGAACCACAGAACAGATGGAGACGTCGAGGTTAAAACAAGATATTTACACTGTTTTTTTTCTCATTGTCAGAAGTTACAACACATTAAACATTTCGTCCTTCAGCTTGATGTCATTCACCAAAATTATTCCTATTTGCTAAATAATGAGCGATATGATACATTCTTAAAGTTTTCCTTTTTTACATTTTCTTTTATCTCTTCCAGAGTGTCACTGGTTTTGGAAGGCAGATGATCGAGAAAACCAAACAGCTGGTGGAGTCCAAATACACAATCTCCAACGGCTACCAAGCTGATGCAAGGGTGAGACACGTCTCTGTGTTTTTTTACTGCAAAAAATTATTTAAAAAAAAGTCTTGTTTTGTTTTTCAGGGATTCTTTTTTGGATGATTTAACATTGAATCCTTTTTATCTCTCTTAAGGTTGTTTATGGAGACACAGACTCTGTCATGGTCAAACTTGGAGTTACAACCGTAAAAGAAGCCATGGAAATCGGGAGGGAAGCAGCAGAGTGGGTGTCGTCGCATTTTATTCCACCCATCAAGTTGGAGTTTGAGAAGGTAAAATTTGTCCATTGAACGAACAGATGAGGCTAATATGAATGTAATCAAGTCAGCAGTGTAATTCTGACACAAATAAATCATAAGTCAGGATAAACGTCCTGAGAATCTGTGTTTTGCATTTACTAGTATCTTGAATAACTACTCATGCACAGAGTTTGGGCATGAAAGATGATTAGAAACCTTGTGAATAATAAGCAAACTGTTTGATCTCCTGCAAAAGCCTTCAAGAGTGGTTTTTCTTTTTGGTCACTTCAAATTAATTTAATGAAATGAACATCTGTGTTTTGATCTCCACAGGTGTATTACCCATACCTGCTGATCAATAAGAAGCGCTATGCAGGCCTGTATTTCTCCTCCAGTCCAGACACGCATGACAAGATGGACTGTAAAGGCATTGAGACGGTCCGCAGAGACAACTGCCCTCTAGTGGCCAATCTTATTAACACTTGTCTACAAAAGATCCTCATTGATAGGTACGGTCTGCTTTTACTTGTTGCTTGGATGCTTAATAAATTATCTCCATTGGTTTCTGTAAGCATAAAAACTACAAGAAATTACATTTTAGGTAAAAAAAATTTTTGTACGTTTTATTTAGGGATCCTCAAGGTGCGGTGGATCATGCAAAAGAAGTGATCTCAGACCTGCTGTGCAATCGTATTGACATCAGTCAGCTGGTCATCACTAAGGAGCTGACGCGTACAGCCCAGGAGTACGCTGGCAAGCAGGCACACGTGGAGCTGGCCGAAAGGTCGGATTATTTAATAACTCCTCATTTCAGTTAAGGTTCACAGAATTAAATGTCTTTGTAGTAAATTTCCTTGTTCATCTCTGTGTTTTTTTACAGGATGAGGAAAAGGGATGCAGGTAGTGCCCCAAACATGGGAGACAGAGTCCCTTACGTCATCATCAAGGCTGCAAAGGGAGCAGCCGCTTACATGAAGTCCGAGGTATGCAACACATGTGAGTTGTCGTTTGTTTCTTTTTAACATACGTTTAATTCTGCTGTTGTTCCTGATTCTCAGGACCCAATCTATGTTCTGGAGAACAATATTCCCATCGACACACAGTACTACCTGGAGCAGCAGCTGTCCAAGCCGCTGCTGAGGATATTTGAGCCCATCCTGGGGGAGACAAAGGCAGAGAACGTCCTGCTAAGTATGAGAACTCACCGACGATATCAACCTTTTCTTCTGTTCGGTTTTGTGGCTGGACCTGCCATGATAACAACAAATTTTGCTGGACGATAAGTTGTCCCAGTAATTATTGCGAAGTGATAATGTTGTTACGAGACCATTTTCAGGTCTAACGGCGTAACAATGCAAGTTCCCCCTCTCAAAGACAAATGAACTTTAATATTCAATGGAATTGGAAAATATTTTAAAAACCCAAAATAAAACTGAAATAAAAACCACAAACAGCTGGAACCAAACATAAAATGAATTGCGATATCTCTGTAAACCAAATTGCCCTTCAAAAAACATTAATCATCAGAATGGATATTATTGAGCACATTTTAATATGTTAAGCATTTGACTGTTGCTTCAGACGTAACCAATGGATAATGAGCCACATGTTCAAAGACTTTTTTTTATGCCTCGCAAAAGTATTTACACCCTTTGAACTTTTTAGCATTTTTATCACATTAAAACTTAGATTAATATTTTTTGTAGTACTTTATGTAACCAACTCAGATTAGAGATTATTAGTGAAGTGGAGCAAAATGTTTTTCCGATTGGCCAACATGACATCATGCTGCCACCAACATGGTGTGTTCTTGATTGTTCACACAGATTTTCTCAAAACAACTTAATTTGTACTGAACATCGTTGTGTTTTCCACAATTATGCATTACTTTATCACATAAAATACATTAAGGTTTCTGGTTTTAAGGTGAGAAAATGTGGTGCAGAGATCTGTGAATACTTCTTCAAGTCAGATCTAATCGGAAATAAATTTTTAGAAACTTATACATCACAGTGATGACAGTAGCAACGAGAGCTAATCGTTTTTTTTTTCAGCAGAGAAATGTGTGATTGCAGCCTGAACAGCTTAAATTTTCTCTTTTTAGAGGGTGAGCACACGCGCTGCAAGACTGTGTTGACGTCAAAGGTCGGAGGCCTCATGGCATTCGCTCAGAAGAGAAGCACCTGCATCGGCTGCAAAACTGTGCTCAAGACTGATGGTGTGATTTTGCTTCCGATGCTTTTTATTTGACTTTAATTGACATGTTCTTCTCAGGTCGTTTTATATTTAATCTTTGTCCCTCCAGCTGCTGTGTGTGATTTCTGCAAAAAGAAAGAGTCTGAACTTTATCAAAAAGAGGTACGCAAGTGACTGACAGAATCGATTTTTCTCTTTATGTTCTTGGTTTTAAATTTTTTCCTTTTTGACTTTTATTTATTTTTTTATTATAATGGAATAGATCTTCCACCTGAATGCGTTGGAGGAGCGTTTCTCCCGTCTGTGGACTCAGTGCCAGCGCTGCCAGGGTTCGCTCCATGAAGACGTGCTCTGCACCAGGTACAGAAGAAACACCTGATCCACATTTTTATCTAAATTTGAAGCCTTCAGCTTTATTAGCTGTAAAAATGTAACACTCTCTCTGCTCACTGTTCTGCAGTCGTGATTGTCCAATCTTCTACATGAGGAAAAAGGTTCAGAAAGATCTGGATGACCAGAGCAAGCTTGTGTCTCGATTCGGATGGTGATTAAAAATCTAATCCTGTTGGATGGTGAAGTTGGATTCTACCTGACGACATTGTTTTTGACTGTAAAAATTATTTTTTTTGACACTTTTTCATGTTTTCTATAAATACATTTACTTGTAGAACCTTTTTGTAAAATAAAGTCAAATTTAATTTTCTTGTCAGGTGGAGTCATTTTCTGGTCAGTAACTGAACAGGCGTTTGGGTTAACATGGCATTAACCACACGCTGAACTGTATGTTTAACTTTCCGATATTGTGAGATGTCAGACCGAACTGTTTCATTGCTGTAGAAGAAGTCGCTCTTTCTCAAACCTCAAAACCACAGCTCTTCCTCTGGTTTGCTAGCTGACAGACAAAACCATGAGCCTCAATTAGCTTTAGCACAGACAAAAAAAAATGTATTATGCAATACATTTTCTTAAAAGGGCAGTATTATATGAAATTTCTTTCTGAGTTATTCCCTCATCAAAAACACAAATAGTGCTGTTTTGATTCTTTCATGCATGTTTGAGGAATCCTTGAATCTCCCATGGCAACCATTCGGATGTGCTTAAATGCTTGCTCCCACAAAGTGCCATCTACTTCCAATTAAATCCTCTGGAGCTGCTGTCTCCAAGCTGACCACCTTCCCAGCTCCCAGAGACTAGTGGCAGCAGCACTTGTCAGGTGGGACTCATTATGTGAGCTACTTCTCAGAATGTTTGAAAATGGCATAATGGAAAAGCATTACTGATTATGTGCTGAAGGTTGCATGTTGGAAAGAGCAGGGGATTCTTAAAGAGACAGAGGCCCTATTTCAATTTGTAAAAATTGCAAAGTTCTTTTATATTTGATATACATATTTTTATAACTAACGGTAATGATTACATTATAGCACTTTGTGCCTGGAAAATACACAATACTAATAACCCCTTCTGCAATATTTTTTATGATTTTACATTACCAATTGAAAAACTTCCCCTTAGTGATTCACTTTAGACCAATTATGAAAGCAAAAGTCAATAGATTCAACAACAGACTGTATATAAACTTTACATTTTCCATCAGACATGGCTCAGATTAAGGTCTTGTATATTTAATACATTAACCCAAAGTAACAGCACTGTGATGCAGTGGGACTACAGCTATAATATGGCGGATAAAGGGGCCCTCCAGAGGATGGTGACTGGAACTGTTACGACTCCAAATAGTCTGAATTAATTAATTTAAACCAGAAAAACTGTTCCTAAAATAGACTGCTGCACTGCTTTTGCCTCAAGCTGGTTAAGCATTGATCTGCTAAATCATTTATACTAGTGCAGTTATTTAATGGCTTTCATGGTAATAATTTGCTCAATCTCCATGTGTATGAATATCTCCCAGAGATATGCACGCACTTTGCTTCACAGTGCAACGACAGACTGAAATTATATAACAGTGCTTTCTGAAGAAACCAACTCAAAAAATAACTATTTACTTTGCATTCAGCATTGTAGTTTTATTATTATTTTTTTTTTACAGTGGGGGATGCATCAAGTAGTTCTACAAAAATAGAAAACTATTAGTGACATACAATCAAAAACTTGTTGTTTTTTTTAATACCAACCATCCAGCATCTCATTTGATCAGAAAACTGATAAAACACTGGCTTCAGCATGAGTGTGCAAATAACGCGACACAAATGTTTTTACAACTCACATGCTGTGGCGATGAGGTGACAGAGTGCTGTAACAAAGCGTGCGCAGACAGTGAATTTTAAATGCAACCAACACTGAGAATGTTACACACAGGCCTGGAAGCGGATTACTAGGAGCCCGATAAGAAGCATTTTCCTGAGTACATTTTTGAAAATGGCACAAACTTATCCTAATGTCTAATGAAAACGAATGTATAAAGTTAAGCTGGGAGACTGGAACATGATTCGAAGGTTTTAACAGAAGAATCTGCTCGATGATGATATTATTGATATACAAAATAAACCGCTGTTGTGTTTGAGAGGCTACAGACATCTAATTTAAAATGAGCGGAGCAACCCGACTAAAGCGGCGAGCAAATGTCCTATAAAAAAATACTGAAGGTATTTGTTCTTTTTCCAATGCCAAACACTGACATTTGATTCAAGACAAAAAGAAAAAAAGTCTCAAAAGTATTTAATGCAAATGCAGACTGAGCTCCTCACCCATTGTTATTGTGCAAAGTGCAGTTACGCACAGCATACAGTGAAATCCTCCTTAAGCAGATGAACACTGAATAAATGACAAACATGGCGACAGTAGAAACGGTCGCAGCGACAAAAATCGATTCTGCACTGTCTGCTTCACTGACGCCTCCACAGTGAGGGGCGGTATACAAGTGCTCTCAGGGATGCTGGATGTGTGTGTGTGTGTGCTATAGTATAATGCAGCGTCTCTGATTGCTCTTCTTGCTCTTCTTGTTGCTGCGGTTGGTCTCCTTGTATCTCCTGATCTCCCGCACCAGTGAATAGAAGGCTTCCTCCACACCCTGCAAGACCAGACAGAAAAAAAACCAAACATGTAGATTGCGCAGAAAGGAACCCAAAGTTACCCAATAACTTGTTTTGGTAACATTTTCAGATTTTAGTTTCTCGAGAAGTCTTGTTTACTTCAAACTGTTAGTAGGTGCGTTAACGGTGATCTATAGTTTTATGGTTTTAAAGGTAACCAAAAATTAGATTCCTTTGAAATCTGACGCATTACATGAAGAAATAAAAGTATTCTAATAAAAGAAATGTGAAGGCTATGTTCACTGTTTTCAAAATCATGGGGAAAAAAACTGACTTGAAGGTTTTCTAGCAAATACTCTCCACAAGGAGGTTAACCCACAAAAGGTCGCCGCTTAACAAGCTACTCTTCATAGAGAGCTGCATGGAAGGTTTAGTGGAAGAAAAACCAGGTAATTTAGGTCAGACCTCAGCCCCTTACTCCTCATATTACAAATAAAACTTGTTAAAAATATAACTTTGTGTGCAATGAAATAATTCAAAAGTGCAATTTTTTTAAATGAATTGCTGAGATAAATTAACTTTTCCATTCCATTCTAATTGAGCTAAACCACAGGTGTTTCCACACACCTGTCTGGTTTTAGCGGACGTCTCTACGAACGGCACTCCGAAGCTCCGTGCCATCTCCTGAGCTTGCTTCGTCTCCACCGTGCGGGTGCTCAGGTCGCTCTTGTTCCCCACCAGCACCATGGGAACACTGTCACTGTCCTTCACCCGGTTGATCTGCTCTCTGAGGAGACGACATGTAAAAAGACAAAACAAAAAATCCCCTCAGACAATGAGGCTGACCTCGTTCGCAGCCACCTATCTGGGTCGGTCACGTTTTTTTTTTTTTACAAATAAACTGCAGAGTCTAAACTCTAAAGGAGCCGTTCATCTTGAAACGAGCAAAGCTACGGGAGCTGCCTTGATTCAAACGGCCACAGAAATTTTAACCACACTCAGCATGTGTGCTTGAGATAAATGTGCACAGTTCCTGCTCAGCAGGAAACGGCCTTCATAGCTAAACTGTTGAGTTCTGCAGTAATCCGATGTCCTAAAAACAGTAACGTGTGACTCAAACTGCTCTGAGTCAACACGGTGTCTCCAGTTTGCTGCATTTCGAGATGTTTTTTTTATTTTATTATTCTCTACCTGTACAGGTGAACGTCCTCAAAGGACTTGGCATTGTTGATGGCAAAGACACAGAGGAAGCCCTCTCCAGTCCTCATGTACTGGTCCCTCATGGCGCTGTACTCCTCCTGACCTGCAGTGTCCAGGATGTCCAGCAGACACGTCTCCCCGTCGATCACCACCTGTTTTCTGTATGAGTCCTGCATCACAAACACGTCGTCATCCAAACAATTAGATTGGCTGAAGTTGCATCTTAGTTATTCATCATGTATTAACAGGACGTTAATGATTCATTATCTTTGAGTGACACTAAATGAAATCAATAAGATCTTCCATGCAAGCTTCAGGATTTCATTTACCAGATGTGACTACTGCAAGCTGAATAGTTGTCTGTTTTTAGCAAAGCTGAGAAAACATTTAAAATTTGGTTCTGATCTGTGAAAAAATGCTTTGACTTCATTATGTGGCGCGATGTCCTCTGCATCTATTTCACAGTTACGGTCTCTGCTCTAGACAAACAGTATCTACATTCAGTACGAGTATATTCAATCAAGGTAAACTGGGCTTTAGAAAAGGTAACTCCGGAGCCAACACTCTCGCACCTGTTCCTGCACACTGTTGATCAGTTGGCTGAAAGAAAGCGGCTACTACAGTTTATTTTGCAAAGGCATATTTCCAGTGCTGGTCGAGAATAAACAGCCACAGTGTGGAAACTAAGTGCATGTCAACTATAGGTTTCATTGAGGTATTGTGGTTTTGAAACTTTCAGAATCAAGTTGCAGGATATGACTATTGCTCTGAATGCGAGTTTTTAAATCATATGCTATACATGTACTTTATTTAAATACATTAAAACATCAAAATTTGTTGTAATTTGGTGCTATATTAACGAGCAGAATGGTTTGATGTACTCGCATGTTACTACCAACCAGTCTGAAATAAATTAACAATGCTCTGTTAAATAGACACATTTACTTGAGGCTATCCTATTATCTAAATTTATCAAATTAAAATAAAATGTCATAATTAGGCTGCCGTAATATGATTATATTCAGCATTTTGATGTTTCTTGTGTTTTCCTCTTTGTGCAGCTTGAGTGCCGCCCCTCTTTGCTGCTGTGCACTGCTTGTCAGCTAGATGAAAGATGGCTCTTACACTTGTCTCCAGCTCATAAGACACACATCAAGGATATTAGTCTAGTTACAATAAAAGGCAGTAGTGGTGTGGAAGCAAAAGGAGCACATTTCATGTTTCATAGTAAAACTAAAAGAGTAATTACAAGGGAAATATGAGTTTGATACACTTCCAGCAAGCTGCACAGTAAGCAATTCAAAATAACTATTAAAATTTACCACCAGTTTATATTTTTAGCTTAAATCTACATGTCAAAAACAAAATGACAAATGTATTGATATAAAATTAGAACCTGGAGGAGTACTTACATGAAAATGCTATTGTATATTTCTACTCAAGTGTATAATTTTGACCAAATCTCAAGAAGGGCCCGTGACTAATAACATTGGTTTTAGATGATTAATGATTAATTTAAATAATGTAAAAATTGGGAGAGGGAAGCTACATGACATTGAAATGAAGCTGAAATTAGATAAATTACTTTTACATAAATAAAACAGTTTTATTTTTATTTATTTTTTAACTTTTATGTTACACACACATCTTTCCAGTCCTCTTCAGTTTTGGTGCCAACAACATAAGCTCGAACATGACAGCTCAGACTGCATTGGCCTTTAAAAGTCATGCAACCATTAACACCAGAAAAACCCAAACACACCCTGATATTTAGAGCAAATACAGCTTCCTGGAGCGATGATCGCAGTGCGACGGTCGGGTTCTCACCTCGATGGTGGGATCATATTCGTCCACGAAGTGGTTCTGGATCAGCTGGATGGTGAGAGCGCTCTTCCCCACACCTCCAGCACCGACCACCACAAGTTTGTACTCCGTCATGCCTGCAAAAACGAGTCGAGTCAACAGGTGGACGAGCCTGTTGGAAGTTAAAAGCCGCGATTTCATAATCTGCCTATCCAGAAAGTATCAGGTGATCATTAACAGATCTTCCCCCAGCGACAATCCGCTCTCTCCTCCCCGATCTGACATGGCGAAGAGTAACCCAGATTTATCTCCCCATATAAGACCCTTTTATTTGACTTAAGTCAGTTTTATCAGTGCGGAGAGGAGCCGAATGAGAAGTAAAGAAAACACGTTCAGCTGTGCTTACCTGTCCGTGGGGCTGTGTAACACTGTGAAATGAAAGTTGAGTTTCCGACAGATAAATGAGATTAGCTTGCTACATAACGTTAGCAGGAGATTATTTCCTTATTCAAAGCACTGGTAGAAACACTTCAGTGTCTGACAAGTTATCTGCCGGACTAGATAAAGAAATCACTATTCAAGCTGGACAATCCTCAAAGTGCGAGGAAAAAATGCTGATCTTAACACAAAGATGTACAAGCAAGAAAATGTAGTAATTCCTACTTCTTCTCAGCTGCGGTTCATTGTAAGTGAAGCCTTAATCGCCTTGTACGGCAACCAATCAAACAAAGATATGGACGAATGACGTCCTTTCTAGCCAATCAGAATGGAGCTTTAGTTTGTAGTCCCGCCCAAAGATTGCAAAAATCAACCAATCATCAACAGTTTTGTCTTCGTTTGGGCGCGGCTTCCCGGACAGCTTTTCCTTTCTTGCAGATCCTTCTCTTTAACTTCGCCTCGGACTCAACATGCTGATGAGCAGTTCTTACAAGAGTTGCGTAACATTTAAAAAGAAAAAAAAAACATCCGCGGTAGCACATTTAAACGATTATCTTGTCTTTATTTGAACCCCGCTACCTATGAAGGGGTTATTTTGAAAGTTTTACCTGGAATATTTGTACCTTTATTTTATGACTCTCTTGACTTAGAACATGCATTCCGAGATAATTGAATATTTACTGCCCTCTGATTGTGACTGTTGATAACTGCAACTCAATATTTACATCTAAAACATCTGTATAGACAAATATGGACGAAGTAATAAAAATAGTGGATGTACAGAACTGATTTCCTTTGCAGCACAAATTCAGGTCGAAGGGTAAACTTCCTCAGAGAATTTGGACAAATATTGACAGGACAGCATCACAAAGTTGCTGCAGATGTGTTGGTTCGACATCAGTGATACTAATTTTCTATTCCATCACATCGAAAAGAGGCCCAGTGAATATTCAGATAGGTCTTTCTGGCACAAACAACATAGAATATTCAATCTCATGGACAAAGATGAAAGAAGCTTGTAGTTTTGTGGTAACAATAATAAAGAAAACAACTAAACAATCTTATTTCTTTTGCAATTAGTGGTGTTGTTTTGTGGAATTTCTGCGCAGATATCTCATGAAAGTAGAAAACCCGATAAGATTAGCTTTTTAAAAATATTGTTATGTAAAAACAGCCGCGTTTCATATCTATTTCGGTATTAATAGACACTTTAAAAGGCCCTAAAGAACTGCCTGTGGCTCTGATTGCAAACTTATAGGAAAGCTTTGTTAGATTTTTCAGAAGCTTCAGCGCCCTCTATTGTTCGTAATGGAGAATAAAATTTTTAAAGATTTGTTATAAAAACAGGACAAAGGAGAATGATGACCAGCCTTAGGTTTGGCTATTCGGTATTACATTTAATGCTTAAATCATGAGATTAATTAAGAATCTGCAATGTACCAGATAATGACCACATCAGAGTAAGTGGAGTTATCATTTATGTGTTTTATGAACTTCACCTTAAAGGAAGATAAAACATGAATTTCACTAGAGAAAAATTCAAAGTTGAAATTATTTTGAAAATCAGTACAAGTTGTGATATAAAAAGAGTACTGTACTTTAAAAAAAAAAGAAAAGAATAACAAAAAATACCCCAACTTTGACCCAAATCCACAGTGGATGCGTGTTCTGGTAGGTCCCACACCCAGCTTAAGGATACATTATGTCCTTCAGTCGGCTGCGCTGCAGTTGACACATATAGTCACAGTGTGCCCCACCCTCTGCCTCATCATCCTCACTTCCCTTGTCTTTGACGTCCATGTTTCTGCCTCACGCTTCCCACTGAGTGCATCTGCTCTCCGATCTAATCTTTGCCTAAAATCACAGCAATAATCCTGAATCCATCTGTCCTGATAGAGACAGGGAGAGGCAGAGCAGGAGAGAAAGAGATTCACTTGTGGTCCTCTTGTAAAACGCTGTGATCCAGTGTGCCACGGTGTCGCAGAACCTTCAGTGTAAATAATGAATCGCTACGACACGATTTTGTCGAAACCATCTGAAGTCGCTCCAATCTTTATTTTACACAAGGTTCATCTCACATGTACATTTTTTATACGTAAAATATTTCCACATTTCGGCAAGTTTAAATTATGATACTTCTTTTTCTTCTTCGTACGCCAATTCTCACCCAGCAAACACACATTTCATCGAGAGAGGAGAGGAGAACATTTGAACAGCCAAAACGTTTGACAGAGAAGAAAATCCATTAAAGATACACTGATACAACACACTGAAACACATTTTTACACAAGAAATAATCATTCATGTCTTAAATACGTTACACTCAGAACAACATCTGACTTACCCCTTTAAACAATGATTTGTCAACAGAGGCTACCAACATTGTTGTGCTCTCACATCCGTTTTAACATTCTTTGTTCATAACAAACGGGACCCGAAAAGGACTAATTTATACATTTTTTCATTTGAAAGATGTTACTTAACATTAAAGCAAGAGTTATGTGTGTATTTGAGTATTTGAGCATGCATACATTGTTTTATGAGTGCACTGCATTTAATTCAATGCAATGCACTCAGGTCAGTAGTTCCTCCGCAAGAAAATCCTGAGCAGTCATTGCACCAAAACAGAGATAGATACTATAAAAGGGTGTGCAAAAAAAAACACCTGACTGGCTGTATTTTACACATTCACTGACAATGTTTGCCAGAAAATGCTTGCTTATTGGCAGTAGTGGGTTTCTCTCTTACGATTAAAATCTGTGTCACCATTCTTTCTGCATGTTTGCACTTTGCTGTGCATGGATGAACACACTCTGTATGTTGTTGTGTATTACGAGTGGAAAAAAAGAGAGAGGGTTGGAAAGTTGTGCAAATTAAAACATGCTCATCACACAATGTTTCAGCACCGGTATCTGACACATCTGCACACTTGCTGCCA
This sequence comes from Phalloptychus januarius, assembly GCA_902982915.1. Lineage (NCBI taxonomy): Eukaryota > Metazoa > Chordata > Actinopteri > Cyprinodontiformes > Poeciliidae > Phalloptychus > Phalloptychus januarius. The sequence continues at coordinate 7,856,515 of CADWAE010000476.1, forward strand.
CACATGCACACGCGACACCTGACCCCTTGACACAAACACGACTGAAATTAAGCTAGAAAGGAGAGAGAGAAAACTAGAAAGGCGAAGAGAGACCAGGAGAAAAGGGGCTCCAGAGACAGACGGAAAGGCAAGACCCCTTGAAGTGTGAGGTCAGGGTTTACCGCAAACGCTGTTCTGTTCTGCCACCACACTATTTATTGACTTATCTCAGACAGGAGGGAGTAAACTTCTGCTGTTACGTACAGTTCAGGTCAGACATTAATATACACTGATTACCTTTGTAAGTATGAATATGATCGGTGGAATCATAATGCAACAAACATTTTAATTAAAATGTCCCTTAGCAATTTGCTAAGGGACATCCAAAGACATCACTGATTTCTTTGGATAATTCTGTTTGCTTTTTGGTTTGGTTGAAGGCACAAATCAAAATTTAAAATGTCCACCATTTTTAAAACAGGGTTAAAGTGCCTGCTATTCTTCATGTCAGCCTAATTTTTCCATTCCAAAAGCATTTCTAATGTTTTATTTAGGAATCACTGTTTAGTTTGTAAATCCAACTGTTTCCAAGACCGAATCAACTGGATGTTGGCTTGTGGCGAAGTTGAAGAAAGTTTTCCTTCTCGTTATTTCACTTTCTTTGGACAATATACAAATTCCAACCCTCAATGTGATGCTTCTGTCACCATGCTTGACAGCTAATATAGTTTTCTTAGACATAAAAACATCACAATGTGAACAATTATTATTGCAGGGGCTTCTTTTTCTTTTTGGTATCAATCTATGGTAGTGTCAGCCTGGCCTCAATGTGAAGAAAGGTAAGGATCACTCACAGAGAGCTTCAGAAAGATCTGGAAAATAACTTCTACAGTTTTCCCTATGCAAACAACATGAAATGTGTTAGACCACAATGGCCTCAGTGCGCACTCACAGCACTAGACTTCACCACTGAAGAAAAAGCATGTTGAAGCTTTTTAAAAGTTCGCTGTGAAAGATCTGGACAAGCCAGTTTAACACTTGGAGAACATACTCTAGTGAAATGATGCCAGAGCTGAACTGTTTCACACTGTCTGGAGAACCAGGTGTGTATGTTCTCCAAACAGAGCTGGTACTGGAAAAAAGGAATAATTTGAATGCATCACCTCTGACCTGAACTGTTTATCTTATAGTTGACCTTGTCCTGGGTGAGACACTGCTAAAACCAGGCACACTTTAACACACACACACACACACACACACATACTTTTTCCCTCATAAATCAGATTATATTTATGTGCACAGACTGATGCAAACCAACACCAAAGCCCCCCTTTTCACCGACATATTTGTTATTTCCTCTGAAACTATGAAGCTGCACCATTTCACAATGTATTTTTAGTAATTTAAACAAAGTTTTATGGCATAAATTGAAAAAAAAATCAAAAATGCTTACAAATAAAAATGTAAAAACAACAAAAGACCACCACCTTTTCTTTCTCACACACAAACTCCTCAGCAACGGCTTGGAAACATTCCAGCAAACAACTGCTGGCCCTTCACCTTGAAGTCAGGATCAGGAAGAAAGTCTGGGAGAAGAGTCCAGATTTTGTAAATGAAAACTGTATGTTTCTGCAGATCCACTGCATTGGCTGCTGCCCACCCAGAAACCCACACACACACGCACACACCTGCAACAGAGCGGATCCAGACTCTTCACATGTGCAGCTGTAAATGTCCTTAAATGTCCTTAATGTACCTCAACAGCTCCCTTACAATCCTTCTACATAAACAATCTTCTCATTTACTTATATTTTGTTTTTAAAAACCAGAATCACTTCAGTCTTCTATGTCAGCTCCTTCTCCTTCCCTCCACTATGCATGTAAGAGTTGTGTCCCGGTGGTTGCACATACTCCTCAGACTTATCCCAGTCTGTAACCCATCCTGCTCCATCGCCGCCTCCTCCTCCATTTGAACCAACCACTGGTTGGCCCATGGCCCCGTACTGGCCTCCTCCACGGTAGAGCTCCTCTGTCTCATTGGCCAGTTCATCCTCATTGATTATACCACATTTCTCCTCGCTCGTGTCCTCTATGTCGGCCCACCATTGCTTCTCCCCGGATGCAAAAAGCCCTGAAATGGAGAGGAAGTTCTGTTGCTTTTAAATGGAACTAACGGGCCGTTTCTCGGAGACGACCATACCTACCGTAGAAAATCACTCCTCCGTAGTGGACGACGGACGCTATGAGGAAGACGTACTGCCACTCCTCACGCGTCTAAAGTTATAAATAGATCCAGCTTAGTTTCAAATTGCATCTAAACCATTGTGAATACCTTGGAAGAAGTAAGTTGGTCACCTTGTGTTTGGTCATGGCCCCCACTATGAGAGGACACACCATTCCTGATAACGTTCCCACTCCGTTGGAAATTCCCATCAGTATGCTGGCATATCGAGGGGCAATATCCAAATGATTAACATTAAACCCTTTAAAAGCAAAAACAAACAGGGTTAAAAAGAATCCTTCTAAAGCCTTAGAATACATTTATGGGTTTTTTTGCACTTACATTTTCTGACAAATTTGAGAAAAATCAAACCTTTAATTTGAGTATTTTAATTCACTAACAAAGGGCTAATCCTCCAGGTAGGTTTGGATGAATGTATGAACATTTAGCTTATGCTTCCTGTTAGCACAGAAGAGAATTTGTGATGCTACATGCCTGTTTCTTCTTTAACGGCACTGGAAACATTGCAAGTGTGCATGGAATAATCAAATTATCAAAATACAAGAAAATTATTCATTATTGGGTCTTTTGACGGGACAATGATTTGAAGATATGGGAATCAACTAAAGATGAAAGATTTCATCAGACACAACAGGAAAGTCTGGTCACTTGGAAGCAAACGAAGAAGAAATTAGCTTTTCAGTAGTAAAAGGAAATGCAAGAAAAATAAATAAAAGATCATCTTGAAATAATAAAGGAAACTGGTATATAGAGTGTGAAACAGGCTGATCTAACTTAATAAGATGCTGATATTTATTGACATTTGGTTGCTGAGTTGCAAAGCCTTTGAGGAGACCGAGGGCACAGATAATTCATAAATTATTCTTCACATTGACTCCTGGAGTCTGTTCAGTGAGAAGCTCAGACTGAATGAGAGCTGCGCTGCGTCTCACATCACATTTCAACCTTCTGCTCTTCCTGCTAAAGCTGCAGTTTTTATATGAAATCCAGTAAAGTTGCAGCTCTGCACAAGCAAACTTGTTATTTTATTGATGACTAAGAGTTTTTAAATTTCTTTGGACTCATCGTAACTGTCCAGACTGCATTTGTAAATAAACAAATAGGCTACACAGCCGTATCATTACATTAAAGCCATCAATTTTCAACACTCTTGTAATCTTTCTTTGCCCTGTCTTTACAAGGCATAGTTTCACAGGACAATATTTTAAAATAAATAATTGGTTCCTTGCCTGTGAGTTATAATTTGGATGCTGAAAGTCCCAACTCAAGCCTCAAAGAAAAGCACTTGGTCACTTTTTGAGTCCCATAGATTTTAATGACGTTTTTTCATTGGGGTGTCAGGATTTACAGGCTGCACAGAGGTGCAGCTGGTAGAGCTGTTTCCTTGCAGCAAGAAGGTTCTGGGTTCGATTCCCGGCCCCGGTCTTTCTGCATGGAGTTTGCATGTTCTCCCTGGGCATGCGTGGGTTCTCTCCGGGTACTCTGGCTTCCTCCCACAGTCCAAAAACATGACTGTCAGCTTAATTGGCCTCTCTAAATTGTCCCTGAGTGTGTGTGTGCATGGTTGTTTGTCCTGTTTGTCTTTGTGTTGTCCTGCGACAGACTGGCGACCTGTCCAGGGTGACCCCGCCTCTCGCCTGAAACAATAGCTGGAGATAGGCACCAGCAACCCTCCCGACCCCAGTAAGGGAAAAGGGTGTAGGAAAATGGATGGATGAATTTCCACTCCCAGTTCAGAGAAGAGGACAGTCTTCTGTCCCCTTCTTCATAAGAGACATTCATAAGAGATTTGTCTCTTATGAAGTCAAATCTCTTTTGTCTTTTATTTTTGAGTTTGTTTTTAAGAGTAAATTCTTCGTTTAAGTGCTATAATTGTGATTTGTCTAATATTTTAAATTCTGAGACTTCACTGTGTGCCAGTGGAAGCTGTTTATTAAATTTTTTTCTTTCTTAATGGACAACTAGTCCATTAAGAAAGAAAAATGTCCAAACTCTCAATTAAAAGTTTTCCTCAGTTCTAATGAACTGATACGGAGCTTCAGGCAAAACATTTTTCCAAATTATTCTATCTTTTATCTAAACATTCCCCTATAGCTCTGGCTTCATGTTTAGGGTTGTTGTCCTGCTGGAAGGTGAATCTCAGGAAAGTTTTTTGCAGCCTTTATCAAGTTTTCTTCTAGGATTATAATCTGTATTAAAAACATTATTTTTCTGAATTATTTGATAAATAATACAGAGACACTAAAAACATGTTTCCTACCTGAGATTGCAAAGCCGCTGAACCCCACAGCAAGGACCAGGAAAGTAATGGCCATAACTTTTGTGTGAGAAAATCCGACCACCAGAAGGAGGGTGGCCTCCATCCCGAAACCTGAAACAGGAGAACAAATGCGCAGTTAACAAACCTTCGAACTCCTTCTTACTGTAGTGCTGCTCTTGATTACCAAGCGGTGCATCAAAAATATGTCAGAAATGCCAGACGTGTTTTTTGAGCACATGGTGATGTGACCTTTAAGCTGTGCTGAAATATTAATATGATTCTGCATACTGCTGCACTTTAAGGCCTCCTAATGGATCCTGAGAAGAGGAGCTGGTGTTGATAAGTGAGTCACTTATGTTTATAATGTTAATTTTTAATGTTATTTAACAGTGTTGCGCATTCAGATCACAGCACAAGACAGGAAGTGTTTTTTTCTGATCACTAGCTTTCAGTTTTTGTAAATTTCTAACTTATTTTGAGCTCCTTTTTTTTATTATATTTTTTGGCAGTTTTTCTGAACTCAGAAGAAATCACATTTTATAAATATGGATATTATTACAATTTTAAAATCCTATGTAGTTTTTATTTGACAACAGGGTTGGGAGGTGCTGGTGTCTATCTCCAGCCGACGTTCCAGGCGAGAGGCTCGTTCACCCTGGACAGGTCACCAGGCTGTTGTAGGGCAACACAGAGACAGACAGGACAAACAACCATGGACACACATTCACATCTAGGGAGAATTTAGAGCAGCCAATTAACCTGACGGTCATGTTTTTGGACTGTGGGAGGAAGCTGGAGTACCCAGAGAGATCTCACACATGCACAGGGAGAACATGCAAACTCCATGCAGAAAGACCGGGGCCGGGAATCGAACCCAGAACCTTCTTGCTGCAAGGAAACAGCTCTACCAGCTGCGCTACTGTGCAGCCACATTTGACAATGTTCCAATTAAAATAAAATACAGCCTGAAGAGTTGTGACTTTCATTGATGAAGCTCTCAGTTCAGCTGTTTTTTTTTTCTGTTTCTGTTTGCTCTGTCATGTTCAATCCTCTCTGTGCTTCTCCACAGATCGTCCTTTCATGCCTGACGCTCTCTCACCTCCACAGTTCATGAGCTTTCTGACGTTGGTGGTGGACATCAGGTTGTGAGTTCTCAGGTAGTCGGCCAGTTGGCCTCCAATAGGCACGATGATTGTCATCACCAGATGGGGCAAAGCTGACACGATGCCCACCTGACGAGGAAAAATGTGTAGAAACAGTGGGGAGTAAGAGTGAGCCAGACAAAAAAAGACAAAGGGGGAAGGTTTTATGTGGATGAGTTTAATTTCACAGTTACAATGCACCAAAATACCTCTATAGTTTTTACTACAGAAATAAAACTGCCTTCATTCTTTGTTTTTTGTTCAGACAGTTTTATGGGTTTGTCAGAGTCCTGATAAGACCAAAGTTTAGACTTTAGTAAAACCTATAAAAGCATCTCCAAGGCAACACATGAACATCTCTTGACTTATTGGTGGATATGTGGCCTTCACATCTGAAGGTAATGAGCTATTATAAGTTTTTAGTGTTTGAAATATCAACATCCAAAAGCAGATTAATTTCAGTGTGAAATCAACGAGATGAAAACAGGATTCACCAACTAAACAGACATTTTACAAACAACCCAGGATATTTAATTATTTTGTAATTGTTCTCACATAGAGAACCATATTTCTCATCCAAAAACAAGCAGGAAGTGTTCTTGGACTCACCTTGCTGATCTCAAAGCCAAAAACTTCTTCAAAATATGCCGGCTGGCTGATGAGCAGCAGGTAGAAGGTCCAGCTCCTGCAGAAATTGGCCACTATGATGGCATAGACGGGCATGGAGGTGAAGAAATGTCTCCATGGCGTTTTAAATTTCTGCCATCAAAGGAAAAATGGGAGCAGAATATTTCACCGACCATCAAGCATTCAAGCTCTATTATTTGTAGATTTATGAATAAAAATCTCAGAGTGTCACATAGCGGCATACATGAAGGGGATTGAGAAAAGCTGCAGATTCTCCGATTGCATCTTCAATGTATTTTCTCTCCTCTGGAGTGATAGTGGGATGCACTGCTGGGCTCTCATATGACACAAGAACCCAGAATAAATACCAGAATATCCCGAAACTGCCTGAGAGAGGACGAAACGAAGACAGAGGGGACAGCAGAGAAAGAGAGAAAAATGAAAGACTGGAAAGATAACTTATTTTCAGTCACTTTTACTCTGATAACCCAAAACAAAGTCCCAGTGCCACTAGCTACTTCAAAGGCCTTGTGTTGTTTAATTTAAGTATAAATCCAGCTATTTGTGAAGGCCTCACAGGTTTGCTAGAAAACATTAGTGAGCAAACGTTACAGAAAGTCACAGTCACGCTTTTCTCTGTGTTTGTCACATTAAAAATCCCCAATAAAATAACACCTAAATATATTTTAGAAATAGGGTTTGTAATGAAAAAAAAAGCTTAAAGCTCTGTTCTCATAGGGTGTGCACACATTTGCACAAGCTCTGTTTAAGGATACTAACCATACACATAAAATACAGAAGGCCACCCAATGTATTGCACCAGTATCCCAGCTAACGGCATGGCCACCACTGCCCCAGCATAGGATCCTAAAAATGAAACAAACACAAGAAAACAACACAAATGTAAGAAAAAAATCTCAGCAGACCTCTGTGCTCTTCCAATATCCTATAGTAATCAACTCCACAGGTAGCCCTGTCACAATAATCAATAAATCCATTAATTGCATGATGAATGAAAACAAACTCAAAAATAATTAATTTTCATTGGCATGATTTATCATTTATCTTTTTTTTTCTCTCTTTCTACCAAAAACTGGATGATAAAAGTTTTCACTTTGGTGCTTTGGTCTCAACTAACATAACATAACTAAAAACATAACATAACTTTTGTTTACAAATACTTCAATATTAATTTTATTGTTTTATTTCTTTTATATTTAAAATGTCTTCCAGTTGCAGTGTTAAATGTTTATTAAAATGTAACATTTACTGATCTTCTAGAATGTGCGCTTGCATTATTATTTTGCCATTAGTGTTATATTATATTACTTAAAAATGGTCTCAAAAAACCAATATTATTGTTATCACAATAACTTCTGGAGAACTTCATCCAGAAAAATTTGTTATTGTGACAGTCCTATTCACTGGCCTTCTTAAAATTCAGAGAAATTTTTTGCTGCACCAGCTCATGTTCCAGGAAGCTCCAGGTGGGATTTCCAGACACCAAAATGACATTTTGACACCAACACACACACACAGACACACACACACAAACTTTACCACAAAAGGCTGTTGTGGCTAATCGACTTCTCTCAAGAGGAGGCGCCCACTTGGCCCAGATCCCGTGGCAAGCTGGGTACGATACGCCCTGGAGGACAAAACACAGTCAGCAAATGCTTGTGCATAAAGTCCAGCGTGAAGATCTGCACACAGACACAACCTGCACCTCAACAAGGCCTTGACATATCCTCACAAGAATGACGCAGCTGTAGTGGCAGCGAGCTGCAGATGGGATCAGCATGTTGAGGACGGATGTGGCCACGATGGCAAAGCCAAACACTCTTAAAGAACAAAAAAACAAAACAGGTTATGCGAGTCAAAACCAAAAATTACATCAGAAGAAGAAAAGCAGAGAAAATGCACTAAAAGAAGTCCATGTGCAGGTCACAGATCAGCTAGAAGTAGGAATATTCACCTGTTGGCTGCAAATTTTTGACATATAAAGCCACCCGGGATCTGTGTGACTATGTAGCCCCAGAAGAAGGAGCCGTGGATCATGCCCACCGTCTCTGGGTCCCAGGTGAACTGTGCAGCCTGAAAGGAAGAATAACATTTTATTAGTTATTCTAACATTTCTTTTCATTGAACTACACCGAGGCCTTCATTTGAGCAATCGAAAAAAGCTATCGAAACAAACTGAAACAAAGATTTAACCTGATAAATAAAACCAGGATTTAATCCTTGTGCTTTTCAATGTTGGTTTTGCTAAAAAAAAAAAAAAAAAATTTAATGACACTGGTGACGGCTGAATGAATCTTCCTCTTTACTGACTCACACAAAGTTAAAAAAAACATTGATTGAATTGTAATATATTCCATATTGGCAAAGTGATGTAAATTAATGCATTAAACTGTAATAGATTGAAAGCATAAAAACATGGCTATTTATTGCCTGTTAGTGCATTCGGTAATTTTCATTTAAACAATAAAAAAAGGTTTCCTTTTTCCTTTATTGCAATACAAAGAGGATTTTTGGGTGTAACGGCAACAATAAATGTAAAGGTTAACATAAAAAGTTCTTAAAGTTTTGCTGTTCAAGTAGATATATTTGCTTTTCTCTCTATCCACTGGTCTCAAAAGTGACTACCTGGGTGTGTCCTAATCCTTGTCTGCAAAGAGAACCACTCTCATTTGCAAATTAAATGGATTTTCAAACTATATTACTCTTATTTTACCAAAAAGATGCCAACCTTTCATAATTATGACACACAAGCTAAATATGTTTATCTACAACCACAGAAATGTCAAATTAATAGAACAAAGCAATATTTTTAAACCTAAATGACAGGAATTATCTTTGCAAAGACCAGAAACTAGAAAACTGGCTTGAACAGGACAGGAAGTAAAGTCAGAAATTAGCCTTCATGTTGCATTTTTGCAAAATATGTCCTTTTAAATTATTTCTCACTACTTACCACAAGCACCTCCTTGTTGCCTTTGTAGACCGTATGGTCATTGACCATGCTAACAATAGCAACACCTAGGTTACATCGAATGCCAAAGGAGATGCAGAAGCCCAGACCACACAGGATGGCAATGATGTAGCGCCTGGGGAGGCCGAAGCAGGTGCAGTCCACCACGGGCAGCTCCTTCTCCTCCACCAGCTCCGGGCGGCCTTCAGCTGATAACTCGATGGTTTCTCCATTGGCCTGTCGTTTCTCAATGAGCCTAAAGTGAGCAGACAAAAACAAAAAAAGAAAAAAGGCCTGTGAGTCAACTGTGTGCTTTTTCAGAGATGGATTGGAATATTAAAAATATTTTTATTCTCCTTTTGGGAATATTTTTGTCTATATTAGATCTAAGTCTGCTTTTTGTTTATTCGTTAATAAAAGTTGTGCTTCAGTTTCAGCACAGTCTCTAGTAAAAGAGAATATTAATCTCACTGAGTTAAACATAGATTCAATAAAAAAGTTTGAACACAGGTACTTAAAAATAAAGTATTTTCTTTACATTTTTTACAACCGTGCCTTTATATGGTATGTACTGTGACCTGACACTATATGTAAACTAATATTGAATTGAATTCTTAGCTGATTTTTTTTAATTGATTTTCAAGTCATTGCTTATTCTCTTGGGTTTTCTTTTTCTGTAAAGAATTTTGTTGATTAATTTATATTTAGTTTTTTTTTAATCAGGCATGCAGCTGTGAGACAAACCCACCTGAATTTTCCAAGAAAAAATAGTAGCAGTGATTTTCTGACTTTGTTTGAGATCCGAATATTTGATTCTGATTTGGACTGATTTGGATTTCTTTATTTAATTCTTGCTAAGACTAGATTAGTTGGGGATGCACTCTTGGAGTGTTTTTGGTAAATTGGCCAGTTGCATGAAGGTTTTACTACCGAACTCTAAGTTTGGTGCATTTAATGGAGAAGTAAAAAAAAGAAAGATTTTTCAGTGTCTGACCTGGCAATAATTGATCAGAGTTCAAGAAAAATAGTAAATCTGTCTATGAGGACCATTTGACTGCAATGCCTCAATATAAAGTAATTTGTATGACAAGAAATATAATGTTGTTGAGAAAACATCTATTAAAAGACTTTGCTTATAAAGGTTATTTTAAATTTTAAGTTACAAACCATCATATATACATATTTTAATCTGTTTTCTTTTGAATCTACGTGTCAGGAAAGAAATATATTTTGTTAATCTTTAAAGAAAAATTATCAAACCTTAGTGGTGAGAATTGTTGACTGAATATGTGGGATTATTTTTATCATGTCCCAGAGTCAAATTTTTCCACAGGAGTCAAGCAGAGGAGTCAGAGGAGCGACCATCTGTGTTTAACAACCTCGCTCGAGATCGCTCCCCTCTAACATACAAGCACAGTGTGAGCAGACCTCTGATGCACCTGCAATCAAACACAGCTTCCACTGTGTTTTCTATGTGATTGCTAGAGTAGGTTTCTTTTATCATGTTTCACTTCACGCGCTCAGACCTCCACTTTGCGTTGTGCTAATCCAGTTAGTCACTGAGCTGGAGAATCATTCAGTCCAGCAGACATGAGAACCAGAAGGATAGGAGCTGCAGTGAGGAACCTGGCTGGGTTTTTCTTTTATTTTTTTGAATAAAATAAAATTATAGTGCCTAGGCTGCAGTAGCAAAACTTCTTCAACCTGACAAAACTCCAGGAAAACTTCTTCACAAACTCCAACAGACTCTGGCGCTGGTCAATTATTAATATGTTTTTGAGCTGCATAAATATTTTACTCCATATGTTTTTTTTTTACATCATAATCTGCCAGAACCTATCTGTCCAGTGGCTTGTGGGTCTTTGAATGTACAATTGACTCCATCTATGATGAGTTTATATTGCTTATGCTGCCTGCTGATTCCCCTACACGCTCTTACTTTTCTTTCTTTATACAGCGGACTTTCTAATCTATTTTTTCATCCACTCAAATCAGTAAAAATGTGCAGAACACTTGTTAGAAAAAAAGAATGAAAAATGAAAAAAATAAATAAAATAGTTGCAAAGCAACATGGTTTTAGAATCTAAAAGAGATTAGTGAAGCTGCAGCCTCTCTCTCTCTCTCTCCCCTCTTAATCTGTCACCACATTCAGATTAGGATTACAAAAATGATTTACTTCCGGAAATTAATATGGAGGGACAGGCAGGCGGTGGACATGCTTCAGCATGTTCTACGTTTGACACGACAAATGTTTGAGGAGATGCTGAAACGTGAGTTATCTGTAGAGATGAAAGTTTCCAAATCCATCTCTTATTCAACATATTTGTTGGAGTAAACATGTGAAGATGAGAAAATTTGAAAGATTTTTGCCGGTCTGACATAAGGATGTTTGTCGTTATAGGTACTAATTTTACAAGTACATGTCAACATGCTTGTCTCTCAAAATGTTTTGCTCATTTTTATCCAACTTTCAACATTTAAATACAAAATATTCAACATGAAATCAGAGAAGATATTTCAGGCTTAAAGTACAGAGCATGAAAAAACCCCAGACAAAGACAGGTAGGAAAGAAGCACGGATGAATGAAGGAGAGTAGGAGGTGAAAGAAGAGTGCGTAAAAAATAAATGACCACACTATTTTCTTTTAGAAAATACGTAAGTTAATTTCAACCTGTTTAGAAATAGTTTGTATTATTTAAGCCCCTGCAAACTGAGGTCAGGCTGCTAATTTGTTTACATATCTCAGGTTGAGCCAGTTGGTTGCTCTCACAACGTCGTCCTCTGTGCTAAACAAATGTGCTGACTTGCCCCCCCCCGAGTGAACGCTGAATTTTAGTTCAGCGTTCGTGGAAGCTGCAGGAGGATCCTCATTAGGCATCAAAAAACAGATTGCAGCTTGACATTCGCGCATATGCTGCTAACTAACGAGGGCAGCCCACAGGAAAAGTGGTCGTTAATTACATGTCTCCCACCAAAGGCTGCTCTCACTCTGCCCTGTGAGCGTTTAGCTGTCCCAACATAGCAAAACGGATCTATCGGGGTCTGATAGGCCAGTCAGCGTGGAGCATTGCTGCACCTGTGCAGGTTTGTGACAATGAAAGGTCATTTTGCCTTTATTTGAGGCTGGACAGAGCTGGACGTTCCATTAGCTGAACTTCCACTCAGCGTAGCGCAGCAAGAACCTGGCTGGTCTCAGCTGGCAACAATTAATGAGCAGGAGAGCATGAGCAGGCAGGAGCCCCGTGACCTCAGGCTCTCTGAAATATCATAATTAGAGCAGGAGGCTCAGGATCTGATGAATCAGAACCGAGCTTAGTATGTCAAGATGTATTTACACTGATTTAATCATTAGACTTTAATAGTAAACTTTACTTCTTATTAAATAGTGTTACATGCAAAAATGTAACTTTTTTTTCCGGTTTCTTTACTTTAAAACCATGAAATGACACCCAGTGGAAATCATTAAGTCCAGAAGTGTGCGTTTTAAATCAGTATCTTTGAGGACAGAACAGCGATTTGAGAAAATGAACATAAGAAGACCAGAGAGGTAAAAATGTGGCTTTTTTTTTGATATGTAGGAAAAAAAGAAGTGTTGAAAGAAGTCCTGAAAGTGAGAAGCTTCAGGACTTCAGAGCTGCTGGATCCTTTCTGTATTAACACACAAGTACTCTTGAATGCTTCAGCTACACTCTTTAAAAAGGTCCCAAGTGAAAATAAGGGTCACTCAGAAAAAATAGTATTTGTTGTCAGTCTAGAGCTGGTGGAGACATGTCCTCTGGAAAGACATGCAGCTGTAATAAAAGATGGTTCTTCATAGTGTTCACTCTAGGGAGCAGAACGCAACTGCAGCCAACACGTCTGAGTTTTTTATAACTCAGCTTTATAACAAAGCTATATTTTTACATGCTCAAAATAGATTTTATCTCATTTTAAGATAGGTGAAAGATCAATCACATAATTTATTATTCCTCCTTATTTGATCTTTTCAAACCTGCACCTGTAGGAGCACATAGATTAAAACTAATAATTAGACTTTTAACTACTCAATATTAAGCTACAGTATGTGCTATATTTACCAGTAGCTTAGTTCTGATGTTCAAAGCCTGATTTTATCGTTTAAACTTGCAATAATTTGATATCAGTGATAGGGCAGGAACGCCCAGTGACCTCGGTCTCGTCTTTGTGCATCATATTCACCCGTTCACAGTGTGTTCTGCATAATCCTCTCTTATGAGGATGACAGCGACTGAGTAAAAGCCAGCGAGGGGCGGTGAAAATATTATATAACTGCAGACGCTCCGGTCAGCTTCTGATCGCTTCATGTTGAGAAATTGATTCCCTTTATTTCCTGATATTCAACATTTTGAGATTTTGCACCAAACACTTTGATAAAGGAATGTGTTTTGTTCGTGGTCCTGAAAGTGGTGTTTCCCCCCCTTCCTTTGTGAGCCGCTCACGCTCCCTTAAGTGAACAGATTGGGTCTCGGTGGGACTGTGTCACCCAGGGAGACACCCTCCTCCCTATCCTGTAACCCCCCCCCAAACTCTCCACATACAAACACACTCAAACACACGTCTAGTGTTTGAGTGTCCACATGTGTGACCTTCATACATTTATCATTTTTAAGGTGGCTTGAATAAACTATCCATTGTTGCTGTGGCGCTGTGGTTAAAACACACAAACTAGAACGGTGAACAATACAGTGGAGCTGGACTGACTTCATGCATGCATAACAACACTGCAACCCAAAAAAAAATAAAAAACAGAAGCATGCTGGGTGGATGCAGCTGACTCTCCAAACTGCTCATCTATGTTGCATGCGTCATTTGCAAAAAAACCTTTTAACTTAAACACTTCCACACACACCATTACTTGCCAGACTGACCCAGTTAACTATGCCAAAAATGATTGAGTGTGTAGTCACATGCACTACCTCCAAAAACAAACAATTGCTGTTGTCCACACACACGAGTAAATGAAATCATCTTGCCCTTGTTTGAATTTCATCTCATCAATGAACAATGAAAGGTAGTAACAGAAAAAAGCACTGTGCTCCAAGTCAAGTGGATTAAATATGGATTACCTGTTATTTTCTGTATTGCCTGTTATGTAGTGAACCATAAGCTCTCGAGCGATCCTCGATGCATTCAGCTTCCATCATTTTATGTTTCATTAGGAACCGTGTTAAACTTCAATACAATTTTCATTAGGTCACCATGATTCTGCATTTTCCTTATATTTTATAGTCTTCCTTGTACAAGACAAGTAGATTATTTCTTCCTTTGAGAGTTTAGCTACTGCAGAAACAAGGCATACGCTTGACCTTACGCGGCTGAGGTTTGTGCTTACCTAGTGCAGTTTAATATAGAAACAAGAGATTCATTCTGAGTGAAAAAATGTTTAAATAATAGATGGACCTCTGGCTGCTTTCATCGAGGGTAGATCACAGTTTTGTCTGTGCAGAGGAGAGATTGCAAACACCAGGAACGCCAAGAGTTAGAGCACATTTTGCTGCTTCATTTGCCCACAGATTGATAATTTTAAATGGAAACATTAAATCTGCTTGAAATCTTGTGCTGGTGTGACACTAAAAGTTCCAAAAACCTCCACTAAAATCCATCTGATACTGAGAAGGAGATATTTAAGATTTTTTTAGATTAGGTGACCCTCAGCAGGCTGAAGAGTTCCCTCAGCTGGTGGTTCAATGGATGCGTGACGAGGAGGAGGAGGAAGAAACAGGAGGAAGTGACATAGAGCTAGGACGGAGCGAGTGGGAGGGGAGAGTTCAGGGATTTGCATGGCTCGACAGCTGGACTGAAAAACAGGCTATTTCAGGACGGGATTTATACGTTTGGTTGCTACCTCAAATCCTGAGAGAGCGGAAGCTTAAAGCGTGGTTATTGCATGAGGTTCTATCAGTGTCTTTAATCTCTCCTTTTCCTCCCAGAAACATTTTCTGCAAACCGGTTTCCGACGCAACTCTCGAGTTGCTTTGAAATGCCCTGACATATTTGCACAACTTCACTGACTTTCTGCAAATGCAGATGTGGTTTTATAGTATATGCATTTAAACCGTTAAAAACGCATAAATGTTTGTTTCTATGTAAGAGACACTTGAATACATCATTTAGAGGTTGCAAATTATGTCTTGTATTTCACATCAGGCAGTTTACTTTTTCTTTCCTTGGTTGCAACATTATCATTATTTAGACATTAAATGTAAATATCTATATAACATCCTGACTTCATGTTTTGTCAAGGCAAATGCCAACAACTATTTTACTATCTGCTCTATTTTCTATTAAGTGAACCTGAACTGATCTGGGCTCTTTGTATAAATTAATGTACATTTACAGTGAACAGTCATGGCAAAACAAAAAAACTGCAACACCTTCAAATTTTAGAGTTTTGTATTTCAGACATTTAAAAAAACAATAATAATATTTAGAGTGTACTTCAGCTTTATTCTGTCTCTCTGTTTTACAAACCCTTTAACTGTGGATAAATATCCAAAATCGACAGATGATGTCTTTTGGTTTTGCTAAGAGTTCAAAAATTATTTTTTATGTAATAAAAGACAAGAATTTGGATAATTAATGCTAAAAAATACTTGCATATAAAAACGTAAGGGAAGCAGAGATAGATCAGCGAGGCCAAATGTATCACGAACATGTTATGTAACCAGACTTTCTTTTGAGCTGATCTTTGAGGGCCACATCTCATAAGAAAAATGCATTTGGAGAAACAAATGGAAATCAAAACAATAAAAGAAGAAAAACGAAAATTCTCCACTCCCCAAAAAGCAGAACAAAAAAAATGTTTCTCTCCACCAGGTGACCCATTTTATCCTCTTTCACTTTCAATCATTGCACTCCACAAAGCGGTGCTAAACTACACTTTTGTGGCATAAAAATGAGCAAAACTGTATTTTTTTCCCCTTACCTTTTTAATTTAGAAACTTTCTAAACTGTAAAAAAAAAAAAGCTGAAATATTCAGAGCATGGCGCGTCCAAACAGAAAACATGCGTAAAAAGTCAAAACATCAGCCTGAAAATATCAATAATATCTAGATTGCATACCTGTGAATTTTCCCCAAGGTTTTACCCGCCACCGCCTTGAACCTGTCCGGTCGGATCTCCATCCTTGCAGCTCCTTGACCCGGCCGGTGTGCTGATGTCCTGCGCGCCCTGCTGCTCCGCCTGAACGCGCGATGCTCTCCTCTTCCGCACAGTCTGTCACTCTCCCTCTCTCATCCCTCCCCAACCAAACCAGCACTGCTGATGAGCTGCGACAGGTGGAAGGAAGCCTTTAGATTTCTCTGTGCATTCGTGAAATCTGTCGATGTGCTGGACTGGATCGTGCAGAGGCAAAGAATTTAAAATATTAATGTCCAAACCTTCGTCATCGCAGCTCACAGGTGCTGAGAGCTAAAAAAACAAACAAAACGTAGATGTGTTTTTATTCCCTACACTGTCCCGCCTTTTTTTTCACGTGCTCATAAAACTGTGCAGAAGTTGCTTTTTTATAGTTTGGAATAATTTACTCATAAATTAAGTCAAGCTGGTTGTTTCTATATGAAGTCCACAGTCTGTAGTTCTCAGAAACTAATATTCAAGTAGTATTTACCAGTTTAAACACATTAAATAGCCTCTATCAGAGATGATTTGGACTTACAAAGGTTTAGGCATGAAATTTCAGGATGAACCTAAAACAAATTGGATTTTTACAGGTGAACATAATGTGTCTTTCCCCACAGTTTTGAATACACGTGTCCACCTGTACAATGTTTCAGTTATTTTATTTTTACACAATCTAACCCACAGTTTACCTATGAGCAGCAAGAGATGTTGCTCATTGGTCACATGAAACGCTTTTGAGACATTGACATTTTTTGTTTTGGAATATCCACCACTGCCTCTGGCTGTTGTTTCAATACACTGCTTGAGATGAGGAAATCATATGTGCATGTAGATGTTGATTTTTTAAAGAAGCCTTAGCTGGAACAGAAATGTGCTTTGTCAGTTGTTTTTAATCTGTTTTCACATTCAAGGTGCTGTCAGAATTAGATTTGTTTCTGCACATTGTGGGTACAGAAACACTCTCAATATTGAGCACAATGCCACCATACATGTGTAAACTTGTGGAATCTTCCCAGGTAAAATCAAAGGTAAAATAAAGTTGCTGTCTTACTGTCACATGTTTTTTTTTCAAAAGCAAACCAATTCAGAAAAGATTAACTCAAATCATCCTGATCTCACAGAAAAAACACAAAACAGATGAAAACTGTTGCTGCTGCTCATATCCACTTGTTATATTTTTCAAAGAACGACTTCTCAGCAGAACAATCCCTTGTGATAAAAATGAAATCACTAGTTTAACATTACATTCATTTTCCGAACATGGCTACGAGAAAATGCAGAATCACTCAATACTTAAGAAAAGTGATGGATTTCCCTGTACTTTCTATTTCTGGAACAAATGCATGAATATGTCTAATTATGCAAATGAGTCTGCAGATAAAAGAAGGTGAAACAATAGAAAGGAAAATTTGTTTTTGTTTCTATAAGCTAGCTGGACCAACCATTTCAGAAGGCTGGATAAGAGAAAAATACAAATTGACCAGTAAGAGAAAAAGTCAAAGCTGCAGCAACATGCATTAAAAACAGAAAACCCAGCAAAGAAATTAAAGACACAAGGTTCTGGTAGATTAAAGAGAAGCTGTGGATACCTGCATAAAAGTTTTGTTCTATTGTGAGTCATAAATCTTGTTTTGTAACATTCCAGAGAAACATAAAGACAGAAAAAAACAAGCACATTCCCACAGTTACTGCAACAATGTTGAGTTATTTCAGTTTGTTGATGATAAAATAATTTCCCCAGATGATAACGTATCCATCTGTTGAGCTAAGAGTGTTAAAATACATCTTCAGCTTGATATAGCCAGCAAAAAGTCCAGATCTCATTTCAACAGAAAAACCAAGACAGGTGCAACAAAACATAAAGTTCTTAATCTGATATTTATTGGTTTAAATTAATTTATTTCATCAACATTGATTAATTCCGTATTGGTCACAGCTTTTCATTGGCTTAATGTCACTTTTATGTGTGCTATACAAAGCCACAATGTTAACCTGTTAAATAAAATAGTTTTATTTCACATCTGCTACTCATTTTCAACAACAAATTAAAACAACTAACTCTAGTTCTTCTTTGTGCTGTTTGTGTGGCTTGTTTGCTGCTCATCTGTTTGGGTGTTGAACAGGGCCGGTTCAAGCCTCCATTTCAGCAAAATGTTGTTTTGGGTCCCTCTAGTTCTGCTAGCAATATATATCAAGCTAATTTTCTATTAGGAACTTTACAAATCTTTTATATTACATTACATTACCAAGGCACACTAAAACAAACCTTTATTTTGGCTTTTTTCTATTCTTCCTCTTTCTTTTCTGCATCCCTGAAGGATAAGTACTTTTGTGAGACATTGTTTTTCTCATTGAACGGCACCGGCGAAGCGTGCAGTACCTACTGCGGCCACCAGGGACCCCCAAGAGCAATTTATTTATTTTCTTTTTATCCATAAAATACAGTATAAAATATAAACTATTGTAAAAACAAATAATTTCATAGTGAAATTGTGTGTTTTTGATATTATAATGACATAGAAATTATTACTAAAAAAATTGACTCAGCAGTCCAGGCATCAGGACAGAAGCTGGTAACATTCAGGAGACAGAATCCTTCCTAAAGCAAATGGTGAGTAAACCCCAAACTATGAAAGTAAAGTTTGATCTTTGTCCTGCCAAGACATTAAAATGGACATTAAAATGTGCAGCTCCATCCTTTCAACCACTCTAGTCTGAAAACACTGGTCACAAAAACCAAAACGGTTAAATCCCTGTACAGTTTCACACCAAAACACTAACACCACTATCATACACAGACATGCAAACATCACAGTTACTCAAAGTAGAGTTTTTCTTGGAAATTAAAACCTTATTTATCTAAAAACATACTCCTCATAGCCGACTGGTGGCTTGATTTACCACCTGCTCAGTTATGACTCCCACATGAAGTTAAGATGGTCAAAAGAAGTTGCATCTTTCTCTTCAGTCAGCTTAAACGTGGCTCAGAAAATGGAGTAGGGAACCAGACGGAGGAGTTGGATTTCATTTTTAAATACTTAAAATGATTTTGGCTTATTGACACTAATGTTTGAACAAAGTTATAAAAAGAAATACTTTATCTGACTGTTCTCTCTTTTGTCTTGCTTTTTTTCTCATCACAGTCCAAAATTTCACCAGCTTGAATATCCCCCTCACACTCCTGTGTCTTCCTCCTCCTCTTGCTCTTCCCCTTCCTCCTCCTCCTGCTGGGGAAGGAGCCTGTACTGCTCGTTGCCCACCGGCAGGAAGGAAGTCCTGGGACGAACCCCGTCTTCCTCACAGGGCGCCGGATGTGAGTTGGAGTCCAGCTGATCGGTGGAGTTGCACTTGGTGTACAGCTCGCGGTGCACCTCGGGGCCGGGGCCCCCCTGGAGGGGGATGTCGAGGGTGACGCGGTTTTTCAGCATGGAATGGATGTAGCCGATGGGCACAGGGAGGCTGGCGAACACGATGAGCATGACGATCATAGCCAGGGCCCAGCCTGGGTACTCCAGTGTCATCTCAGAGGCCTGGGAAGACAAACAGGACACAAGAGGATGAAGACGATCGCACTGAAGTTAATACTAGGCTAAAAAAGTTTGTGAAGTACTGAATAGTGAATTTTAATCCTTCAAAAAAAAAGTGAAAAGTCGATTTATTAATAATTCAAAAAGTAAAATCCCTCTATCTTACATATTTACAGCAGAAACAGTGACGTATTTGAAGGCCTGTTATTTCTAATTATTATTTCTCATTATCATACCTTACAAAAAATACAAACCCAACAATCAGTTTCTCAGAAAATTAGACAACAAATTATTTTAAACAGAGATGTTATCTTATAGTCTCAACACATTAACAGCAAGAGCAGTCGAGTTGACAGCTGTTGAGCAGAAAGTTACGAAGAAGCTCCAATAGGAGGGTAAGTTACGCGAGTCTGGCTTTTAATAGAGTAGAAGAAAAATGTGTGGAAGATTTAGGATTGATTCAACAGTGCAGACGAGCTGAAGGACGCCATTATAGCAACCTGGGCTTTCTACACGCCACACTGCATTGGTGCAGTAAAAGGTGCAATAGCAGGCCCAACAAAGTACTGACTGAAAATACTGTAGATGTGTTAGACTTTTCAGTAGATTAAATACTCTGCATTTGGAATCTGGTTTTATTAGTCCTTTGTAACTTTCAACTTTTTCTGAAAAACTGAATCTGGTGTTCGTATTAGAAATACAACAGAAATATAATCTATCAACTATGTCTCAGTTTGTACTGAACATATTAAGTTTGTTTCAAATGGAAATAAACTTAATAAATGTTTTTAATTCCGATACATTTATGTGTAGCTAAAACACATTTTCCATGAAGAGATGTAACAAATGGTCTGGGGTAACATCCGTTCCCAGGTCTACATCTGTCCGAGGTGGGTGACCTTTGACATATGTCAAGTCAAAGGTCACAACCCCACCATGAGCTAAACTCAAAGGTGCATGCACAGAAAGCCTTTAGTACTGACACGTTTCTCATTTCTTTATATTTTGATAGAACATGACGGACATTCTGGGTTGTAATTGTTAAAAAAACAAAATCTAACTTTAGTCTTAGATATTTTATAATACTTCTGATTGAAAAGTCAAGTCTTACTGCGGTCTGATTCCAGGCGGTGTACGTGGGTCCCTTGAAAACCATTCGCAATAAACTGGCAGCAAGGAGACCAACCATTGCCAGCAGACACACGTACTTCCAGAGATACTTGTACACCACTGGAGGGCGCCACTTGAGCATGAGTTCAACATCATCCAGGAAACTGCAGATAGAAAACATTTCACAAACGTTGTGTTTTTGTTCACGTAAGGCAAGATGATCATGAAAAAAGATAGACAAAAACTTTATTCAAGTATTTTTGCAACCAAATACTGTCTCTTACCGATCTGTGCCGTAAACCCAGGCCACACTAATTGTTTCAAAAATCACAACAATAACAAGTGGTAGGGTTGCAGAGTAGTCATCAAACATTGTCACAAAATGATTGCCAGATCGCTGTGTGAACAATAATCCAACTATGAACCCCAAAGCACAGCTGAACACTGAAAAACAGGAAAATACACAATAACACACAAAAAACAAAATTTATTTTGTTTAATTTGCTGATATTTTATGTTTATATGTACTGCTGTTGAAAATCCACAATCATTCAACCTTTTTAGATTTTGTCACATTACAGCCACAAACCTCAACATATTTTATTACATAGATTAAATTTAAAAGACCAACACAAAGAGCATAAATGTAAAGTGGTAGAAATGTAATGTATATATGGTAGCTTTCCACATATAAGAATCTGAAAAGTCTGGAGTGCATTTGTTTTAAATCTCCTTTACTCTCAATTTCCCCAAATATATATGATGATGCCGTCACAGAAAAGTATCATACCTGGTAATGACACTTTGAATTAAACCATATTAATTCCAGTGTATGAACACTGTCTAAAACAGACAAACTACACTTTCATGGACCCAAGACACAAGACTTGAAAATGTATTTTCCATCTCAAAAAAATATTATTTTATTTTTACTTCACAATCAAGAGCTACCATGTATAAGTCCAGTACAATACATACAAGTATCTGGTTCTAATGACATAAAATGTGGAAAGGTTCAGCTGGAACCTCATACATTTTGCTGGAAAAGCCTGTATTTTTAAATAATGTTCAACAATTCATTACAGTCCCTGCAAGGCTCACTGTGCACACTGAGTATTTGAGGATGTGCTGCAGTACCGGTGAGGAGGGTCCGATGGCGGCCCAGGAGTTTAAAGTTGTCCATGAGAGGCGTGAGGATTCCCTGCATGGTCCCGAACATGGTGCTCATGCCCAGGTTGAGGAGCATCAGGAAAAACAGCGTGGACCAGAAGGGGCTGGCCGGGAAGAGGGCCATGACTTCCGTGAACGCTATGAATGCCAGGCCCGTCCCCTCAACGCCCTGCACAGACGCAAAGAGGAGACTGAATCTGTACACATTATGCTGATTATTCCTCCTACAGCTCTTTGTTTGACTCTATAGATTTTTACACAACATAAACACTGGGAGAAAACATGATCTCCTCCGTTTCTATAAAAGCATATAGTATAATATTTGTTTTGGTAACACAAGCCTCCTGCAAGCAGCTTGTTTTTATCGCTGCTATTTCTCAATAATTTTTTTTTCTATCTTTACTGCTTTACCTCAACGCACATTTATGTGTTTATATTATTACATCTGACCCACATCAAGTCAAGATAGGAAAACTGTACGAGCCTGATTCTCTGTCTTTCATATATCTGTAAACCTTTTAGAAGTTATATAAAATATTTTCATCTGAAAAATATTAACTGGATCTGGTTTCACTTGTATTGGAGATTGGTGATCATTTTATTTCTTATTATTTATAATAATTCATACTTCTATGTTGTCAAAGTAGACATAGAACTAGACCAAAGAGGTTAAATATTCCCATCTGGTTCATTTTCTAAGTTTCTGATTGCATTGCCATAAGGTCAGATAATAGCACACAGAGGTTCATCATCACCATCACTAATATGGACAAATTTTCAAAGCAGTATATTTATTTTTTGTTTGTGATATGCTGAGTTGAGTTTATTCATTCTGAGCATTACCTTGTTCATCTCCTCCTCCAAGTTGCAGTCAGTGAACCGAGGACCCAGTGTGGAGCCGTGCTCATGGTACCACTGTCTGTATTCGGGTAAAGGCACGGAGCTCAGTTCCGTAACGTTGAACGAAGGCCACCAGAGCTGGCCCGATACGTTAGAGGACATAAGATTTAACACGCCAAGATTTCTGGAAGAGATTGAGATAAAGGAATAAATATCAGGAAGGAAGTTTTTATGATAAGACAATAAAATTGTGAAAGTGAGATTGAAACATTACCCTTGGGTATACATACTCAGCAACGCAACGTAAGGCAATGGTTTTGGCCCGGAAACCCAGCACCACGAAAACCACCAGTGAGGCCAGCACAGATGTCATAAAGTTGATGCTGGAGACCATCAGGGCATCCCTATGGCAGTTGTTGTGGACCGGATTGTAGGAGGAATACGCGATAACAGAGCCATAGCCCAGACCCAACGCAAAAAACACCTGCGTAGCCGCCTGGCGCCACACCTGTACGTTCCCCCAAATCTCAAGCTGTGAAATATTACAGAAGATCTCTTTGAGAAAAACTCCCCCAAAGGTTTTTTTAATACAGATTTTCTAGAACTAAACATATCTGGCCTGCTTACTTTGGGATAAAACATATATGTGATTCCATCTATGGCTCCATCTAATAACATCCCTCTGATGAGGAAAATGAAGAGCACCACATAGGGAAAAACCGAGGAAAAGTACATCACCTAGGGTGAGAAGAAACATAGAATGATTTATTTCCAAGAATATTACTTTTCTCTTAAAGAAGCCAGATTTAACCAGCCAGTCATTAATTCCCACAGTAGAAATATGTCCCTGAAAGTTTTACAGTCCCTTAAAATGAGGATGTAAGGCTGGTTGAAGTTGGTTTCTCTCACCCTTGCAGAAGACTTGATGCCCTTGATCATAGCCAGCGATACCATCGCCCAAGCAGCCAGTAAGCATCCTGTCATGATGGGGTTAAACTCTCCAGATTCCTCTATCGAATTGGTGATGTTCAGCGCTTTCCTGAACCAGAAATACTGCGTTGGAGAGCTACTCGCACATTCCTTTACTGTTCATTGAAGACAGACAACAGTTTAGGTGCTTACATGGCATGAATTATTAAACGTCTCTGTTATGCTAGTACCTGTTTCATTGGTGCCTATATCAATCGGGCACTGTTCCCACGGCAAAGGATACTGGAAGGAATTTCCCAAGTAGAAAAGACTCCAAGCAATGATGACGTTATAGTAAAGAGCCACATAAAAACAAACCTGAGAAAGAAGAAAAATGGTTTAAATTATGACTGTTTTAATCATGATTGAACACGTTTAACTGTGAACCTGAACATGATTAACAGAATGTGGAAAAAGTCTGCGAGACTGTTAGGAATAAAGTGGTCCTAAAAGGGCTTTTCATGGTTTTCAAACAGACTTTAACTTAAAATCTTTCTTTAGACTTTGTTGTTTTAGTAACTCAATATTTGGTATCAGATGATTTTTATATGAATCCTCTCTTATGCGTGTTTTAAGTGCTGTAGCAATCATTCAGATACAATACAAGAGGTAAAGCAATGTCTTAAATCAACTTAGCAAAGAACCAAAGTTTTGCATCTTCATCCAGCAGAATATCACAAACATGATCTAATTAATTAAGTCTATCAGAGAAAGCACCGTTTGCACATGTAAATGAATACTCCCAAGCAGCTTAAAACTTCAGCAAAAAAAATAATTTATTTGCTATGGATTGTTTTCCTACCTTGACACTGTTTTTTATATTTACCCATTTCCCCCACTTTAAAGGCATACATTGCACCAAAGTTACTAATGTTAGTCACAAAAAGGTGAGAGATCCTCAGTCCTGTTGTGAATACAGCAAAACAATCTTTTATCCTAATTTTGGCCATGAACAAGTGAACTGAAACTAGACTGAAATATGTACAAACCCAGTAATCAACGAGTCAAATAAAAAAAAAAAAGAATAAATATGCATTAGCCATGCACTTCACTGAACTGCCGGACATTTTGCCGGCGAGATTCTGTCCTCCTTGCTGGTAGAAAGTGAATGACTTTATGTTTCCAGCACTGGGTGGTGGGTCATGTGTCTCTAAAGGTTATTCTCCCTGGAGCCAGGCACTCCTGGAGTAATGTTAGGAAAGGTCAGCGACATGAACAAATAGACGGATAAGTGGGAAAGTTTTGCACCGTGTTTACGACCTGAACTGAACTAATTATGTCAGAATGGTGCAGAGAATTATTTGTTTCATTCAAATCCATTCAAAACAAAAATGCAACGTTGGCATAAAAATGCCAACGTTTTACATATACCTTCATTATTTAGCTAGAACAGACATTTTTTTAAATTGGAGCCTTTTTGTTTTCTTCTTAATTAGAATTTTTAATTTTTTTAAAAAACTAAAAAAATACAACTTAAGTTTAGTCGATTTTGTACAAATCACTAAGAAAGCATTCCTCTGCAACTTACATATCAGTTGATTGAATTTACAAAGATGTTATAAAATTTTGTCAAAAGAAATCAAACTAAAACCAGGTGCCTAAAAGTGATTGTTAAAGACATTTTAGTCAAAACTCTGTGACTTAAACTAGAATGTGTTGTCAAAATAAACACCATGTTGTGACCATCAACCAGTTTCCAACACCAGTCTGAGCAAAGTCGACCCATTCCTCACACTCCGTTGTGACAGGAAGCCCATCTGAGGTCAAACCGTAAAATCATAACGAGATCCAGATTCAGGCTTCGATTTTGACCAGAACTTTCCATTCCTTGACTCCCAGTCTGTCCCTGGTGGGATTATTGGTATATTTTGGGTCATAGTCCTCCTGTAGGATCCAGTTCTGCTTCATTTTTTAACAGATAACCTCGCATTTTCCTCAATATTCGACACACATTGTGGATTCTACGATGGTGCGATAACCAGGTTCTGCTGCTACAAAGCAACCCAAACCATGACAGTTCCACCTCCATGCTTGCACATCATTGTTTCCAAATCCTTAATGCCATTGAGAAAAAATTAAAATCGTATTTCTGTTAAGACACAGCAAATATAATTTCCTGGATTGAAAATGATATAAAAAGCAAATGAAAAGAATTGATTTCTATAAAAAAGCAATAATTTATATCGTAACATTTTACTTCTGTGTATCCTCTCTGGACTGTGAGGTTGCCTTGTCTTGTCTGCATAGAAAAGTATTACACAACAGTCTGACGGCAAAAAAGCTACAGCGATCTGCTCTGCTCTCAAATTACAGCATGAAATGAAATCACTACCATTTCTAAGTATGTACACACTACCTCGCCTGATCAAAAGAACGTTAGTTCAAAGACCGTCGGACAAAAGAAACACTAGAAGCTAATCAGTAGAAGACACAGGAACCTGCTCATTTTTTAATCAGACCAATCTCGGCCTTGCCTTTAAGTATTATCATCACCGATCAATAATCCTTCAACTAATACATGCAAACAATAAGTAAAGTAAACAGGATTTTCCAGCTTCCACATGATTTTTACATGCCTCAACATAAAGGAGCAGCACTCACCACACAGCTGGAGTAGCCGATCCCCACCAGCTTCGGGGAGATGTGCTTCCATACGCCAATGCTTCCCTGTCGAATACTCTGGCCAGCTGCCAGCTCCATAAAAAACAAGGGGACTCCCACAATCAGTAAAAGAAAAACATACAAAAGCATGAAGGCCCCTGCAAAAGTTTAAAGAAGAAAGATGTGTGAAAACATAAGTAGAAATTACTGTTCCCTTTTCATTTACCAACAGGATTAAATGTTGAAATGTCTTAAAAGTTTGCTATGTTTAACTCCAAAGTGTTTTATTTATTGAAAGATCTTTACCTCCTCCATTTTGGTGGCAAAGGTATGGAAACCTCCAGACGTTCCCCAAGCCCACGCTGAAGCCGACCTGAGCCAACACATACTGGATTTTAGAATCCCAGGCTGGACGATCTTCATCATTTGGATCTGTTGGGTCAGGACTGGCTGCAAGCTGGACCTCAGACTGACCCTCTCCCAGCCAGGCTCTCTCCTCACTGGAATCCAGAGCGGGCTTCTCCATCTAATCAAAAACAAAGGAAGCAGAGTGATAAATCTAAAGGATATCAGTCCAGTTAGTAAAACACAACACCCTCCACATGTTTTGGGATTCCAGGCAACGATGTCTAAAAAGTCTTGAAATAATTTAGTCTGATCTGATCTCGATGTCCAAAGATCTTGACGTAAAGATTTGATTTATTTATTCAGAAATGAATCAAATCCATCCACTGTAAAGAAATACGTCATCAGCAGATGTTCCAACTAGTCCAAACCTGATCAACCTGGTAAATTTAGCTCAAGATAACGCTGATGGCTATTGGTGTCAAAGTCCGCGACCCCAAACATACTGCTCATGTTTGACTTGTGTGGAAGTGTGCCAGGAAAAAGTTTGAACCCTCCAAAAACAATATTGGAGTTTGTCAGTGAACCTATGGAGGAGGACCTTATGAAACTTTGCGTTCCTGGAGACCTCAGTTTATGGTACAGCTGCTAGAAGTGGCAAAAAAAATACAGACCTTGAAGCATGCAATACTGAAATGCTTTTGATCAAGAGCTGCTTTTACAAAGACCTTTTAGTCAGGGCTGCCTGGTGTTTGTGTACAATAAGACGTCTCTATGGTTTATCAACTTAATGTGCGAGAATAGAAAAATCTAATTTTACTCGGTCAGATTTTCTCTGACACAACATGTATCACAAGGTTCATGTATCACAAGGTTCATGTATCACATGACTGATAATAAACATCTACCTCTTAATTTTGTATACTGTAAACCGAGGTGCCTCTTTGCCAGGTCTCCTTCGAAAAATAGATTTTATCTAAAGGGACTTCAAGGTAAAATAATGATTAAATAAAAAGATAAATTAAATGTCAAACTTGAAAGCCTTATATTAAGTTATTAGTTTGCACGGTGCAGGCTGACTCAGCTGACTGTGTGATACTGATGCTATAGATGCTTCCTGCCGTCTCTTCCAGACCCTTTTAGTTCCTCGTTGATCAAAACCTGGTTTCACTTTGAGGGAAAAAGGTATCGTAAAAATGTTGAGTGTGATTTCATCTATTTTACTCCAAATACATGCAACACCACTGTTATATGTATGTTTTAATTAAAATTTTAGGGTTTTTTTTAACGTATTTGTTAAAACTATAACTATGTTGTGACAGTATAATATGAGACAGGTGATCTGAAAAAAATCAAGCTCCTCTGCCATCTGTTATGGTTCTAACATTACTCTGTTAGAAACAGCTAATCACAATCAGGGGGAGGGGCTTAACGCTGTCAATCACTCTTTTTTTAAATCATTTTTTATCAAACCACACCACTGAAATTTAGTCAAAACTTTAAAAAAGGGGCAAAAAAACTATTACCTGAAACTTAGTAGATTTAAACTAGAGACAAGCTCAAACCTTTAAATCCTTATAAAATATAAAGAATATGACATGCAGCAGCTCACTTATAAGCAGCGGCTGAATCTCCCTGCTGAACGTCCGCAGCTCCAGTCAGCTCAGATGAGTCGGCCTGGTCCAAATCGGATTAACACAACTCAAGCCGGCTTCGGGATTTCTGAGCCAGATGGTTTACAAGCCCCCTTTGTGGGTATCAACGAGTCAGAATGGAAATTTACAAGAGGCGTATGACCCAGAAAGCCTGTTGAAGACACAGCCAGATACGGCAGGTGTGTTCAGAAATAAATACACACAGGCAGAGGAGAGTGAGACTGTGACAAAAATATGCATATACAAGTAGAGAGGAGGGGAGGATAAGCTAAGAGCAGCCATTCACTGAGTGGGAGCAGGAGGAGAAAGTCTGTTGGGAGGTGTTGGCTTTGCATTGGTTGGGACTGTGGGTGGTGCTGAGGTGCATGAGAAGGCCATGAAGTAGGAGAAGCTGGGAAAAACGGGGAAGAAAAGCTGTGGTTGATTAATATCAAAACTTAAAACTCATAATGCTGGGAGCTAAAAATTAAGGTTCAAGATGTAATTTTTTACAAATTACAAGGTATACCTCTTGTAGTTCCCATAGTTAGTCACATTTATTACAGTTAGAGCAAAATAAAAGATGTAATGCACTAAACTACAAACTAAGATTGTATTTAAAATACTGTTGTTAGTTTATAAATCATTAACAACAGTTAGTTGTTAGTGATAATGTATTGTGGCTTAGCACCACAGTACATTAAAAATCTGCTGTTGTTGCATCAACCTTCCTCATGTCTTCTGGTTCTGGTTCTGCTCTGCATCTCCAGAACCAGAACCAAACGAGGAGAAGCAGCATTCAGCATTCAAATCTGGAACAAACTTCCAGAAAACTGAAAAACGGCTGAAACGCTGACTTCCTTTAAATCTTGACTAAAAGCCCACCTGTTTAGAGTTGTATTTGAAACGTAATCAATTACAAATTTAACGATGACTGACAGACCGGCCCACCAACTTATGTCTGCTCGTTTATCATTAACAACAGTGACTCCAACTCAACAATCTTCTTGCTATATTGAGCAACATTTCAGACAAAAAAAATTGTATCAGCCAAAATCGGAACCGGCAGGTTAAGCTTTTTAAAAGATCTGTAGTCAGTGATCGGTCAGAAACTGCAATCAGTGCACCCCTAATTTGAACCAGTACTCATGTTTTTATCATTCTTAAGTTTTTATATAGATGTTCAAAAATACAAATTTGTGATTCTGATAGTAAAAATAATTCAGACTGACTGGTAACTGAAAAATATAATAAAGTAAAGTGTTGATCTAAGTTTATGTAAATGATGATATACCTGGTTCAGTTTCAAAACTAAACGTCCTAAAGTGAAAGCTCTAAACCTGCAATCCTGGACTCTGACTGCAATGCAAAACAACTAGAGCATATTTCTTTTCTATACTTGGCTAACACTAAATTATACTTTTCCCAAGGGTCTGTTTCCCCCTGCATACTCATCCCACACCCACAGAATCACACAGAAGCTTTCACAAAGAGCACTGGTATATTTCTGTTCCTGGTCAAATAGGAGCTTTCTGTGGGTGTAGGTAGAAAACAGGCGACCACAACCCTGAGCCTAATCCAACCTGCTGAACTCAAACTGTAAAAACATTCATATCCGTAGAAACTGGATTGTTTGGGACGGTTCTCTTAAGCATCAATACGACAATGACAAGAAAAGCAGCTTTATGGACTTTAGATCTCTGTCCCGATGACCCACACTACCCTAAATTTAAACAATAAATAAACATGTACTTTGTATAGAACAAAGTCTCTCAGGGGAACCTATACACATAAATGTCCTTTAAATCAAAAAGAGCTGGCCGTTTTTGATTTAAAGGACACACTTGGGGCTGGAGATTGTGCCACTTGTGGATCCTCAAGGTTTATGTCAGCTTAAGATATTCTGTTTTTTGTCTTTTCATGGTAGAAATAGCCGTAGCATGGAAATATCAAGGTCTTCTATTAATCCCTTGATATGCAGTTTTTGGAAGAACACTTCCTAACTTTTGAACTTTTTCTTGTTTTGTCCTGTTGTGACGTCAGACTTTAATTTAGTCTTGCAAGGATTTGAAACATACTTAAACTCTGCTTAAAACTTTCCCACAACTTTCTCCTCTATGTTCGTTGGTCTTCAGGTTGTTTGTTCACTTTTCTACAAATTCCCATCACATCTGTATTTATAATGAGATTAAATTACACTCTATTTAGTGTACTCTATTTAATAACTAAGGGACTGCTGAGCTGGCATTTTCATATGTTTATTTCCAAAAACTGTTAAAAATGATGTATTCTTTTATAATTATCTTTAATGTAAAAATCAAAATAAAATACTTTTACATGTGTGGAGTAAACATAACAAGCTGAAAGGGTTTGTGCAGCATAAATACTTCTGCCAGGTACTGTAGATACTGCAAACAGTTCTTCGTGTCATGATTAGAGTCATGCCGATCAATTTTCCCCCCTGTGCCTATTTGAGGACAAACTAAGCAGTCCCACTTATCAGAACATCAGCTAACGTAGTGCATACATTAAGCTTACTTTCAAGTCAGCCGCTGTGAGATCAACGAGCAAATCTGCAATGTGAGTGGGCGTAAAGCACACAAATATCACAAAAGCTGATATCAGTCATGAGATATCTATCTATTTTAAAAGTGCAGAATAAAAACTACATTGTAAACAATAAATTGTTGACTGAGGGGTGAAGCAGGAGGCACAATCTTCATTTAGCATTTCCTTAAAAAAGTCCCTGCATGTATTAAACTAAGTATATACAGTATGTCTATTATATATATAAGATCCTCGTTCCCTGAACATTGCATAACACAGCTGTCAATTATGAATGCACACACACACACACACACACACACACACCCACCCCCCTACACACACACCCACCCCCCTACACACCCCCCTACACACACGCACACACATCCCCCACCTACATTTTACACTATTGCTCCTTGAAAATACCCTCAGCTGCTGCACCTATTACCATAAATAATAACAAAAGTGTATTTAATTTTCTTCACTTTTTTATTCTAAAAGTAACATGGGTATCTAAGCCTGATTAAAAATAATAAAGATTGAGTTTTAGTAACAGATGTCAGCCTGAATTTTGTGGCATTTACAATCAAATCTGTACATGCAGGATGTTATGCAAGTACTTTAATTGTATCAACCAGAAAAGCCCAGCAGACAGTGCAGTATATAGATAGAAACAGGGTTTTAACATAAAACTTAGACAAGACTTCCTGCATTTGACTTGGCTGCAGCTGCAGACAGCTGCGTTTTTAAACATGCCGAAAAACATTTTTAGCAGTTGGACAGTTTGCATAAAATGCACAGAAACTATTATCTGCAGGGAGGCAACCCACAGCCTTAAAGCAACTCCTACAGCTTAACTGATGGAAAACTTAGATAACTGTAAGTTAAGTGAGTAATAGTGACTTTTTACTTTGGAAAACTGGGGCTACGGAGAGGTAGGGCACTAAAGTCGCGTTTGTAGTGAGCGAAGGCAAAACAACGGTGTGTTGTGGACATACCATGTGAGATAGAGCACGGTCCCCCAGAGGAGTAGAGTTTCCAGGAGTCCTGCTGCTGGTGTTGATTTCTCTGCTCTTCTTTTCACAAGGCTTCCCCGGGGCTTCTCTGTCTTTGGCTTCAGGCTTTATCTGGGTGACACATATGATTTACTGGCTGGGGAAACTCTCCACCGGGCAATTTTGAGAAATTTAAGGGCCACTTTGGTGAGCTGGAACAAACTGTCGAGTCAACCGTAAGAAGAAGCGAAGGAGCGGCTCCAACAGCTGAGCCAATGAGGAGACCACGGGGGCTGAGTATAGAGCAAGACGTCCCAAAAACGGAGCAGCGGGGCAGGACGACGCTGCAGAGGGGAGACTGCTGCCGCTGCTGCTCAGCTGCATGAATTAAAGGGTCCCTCACCGCCTGCTTCTGTCACACTCAGACACATTGCAGGGGTGTTGGAATATTTTTGTCTTAATATGATTTACATGAATACATTAAAACTGTTGGATGATAAAATAAATACTTTTGAATGAACATATCGAGGAGTGCAAGTAATAATGAACGGAAGCTACTTTTGACAAAACATAATTGCCAAAATAGCTTCTTGTTTGCTTTTGTATACACATGAACATCCCGTTTTTAATCCATATTCTTTTAATATGGATTCAAATCCTATTTTCAAAATTAGCATTTTGCATGATTTTGTGCTTCCATTGCTTCTAAAAACAGCCAAAACTCCACCAAGCCAGTTTTTGGCAATAGGTTAGGGTTTTTTTGTGTCTGAAAATTTACCCATTTCAAAAACCTCTGGAATGTGACGTCACAAATCAACAGGCATTGCCCCATACCTAGCAACCTCATCACAACCCAGCCTGCCACCTAGCAACCCAAGATGAGCTATAGGCATTCTTTCATCTGGTATGTGCTTTACAATGGCTGTAGGAAAAGACATTAAGGGTTTTGTTGTTGACTTACCCATCAGAAACCACTTGCTACATTCCTTTTGGTTTTGCAGGAGGCCCTACTTTTGCTTTTCCAAGACATACTGTTGTGTAATTGTGTAAATATTTGCAGTCATTTTGAGCCAGCAGCAGCTTATTTGAATTTAAAGAAACAAGTTATTTCTTCAAGGAGGTCAAAATAGTCCAAAGTGAGTCAACTAAAGCCTCAGAATCATTTTGTGCATATAGCCTGTAGACCCATCCTAGTCTGTTCAAGGAAGCATAATAAATCACCTGTAAAGAAAGTCGAACTGGAAATGATTTCTGTTGAGTAAATACCCATTTTTTTGGTTGTGAAACTAAACGTTGCTAAAGTTGTAAAACGTGTTTGACATCAAAACTTTTTAAACTTTTTTTTTTCTAGTAAATCCTTTGCTCTAAACATCAAATAGACCAACTGTTGCAAACTTATTATTAAATTATTATGAAGGGAGGGTCATTTTCAATTAAAAAATGCTAATAATCATGTCCAGAGTTCATCTGATTCTGTTCCCATGCAGGCATTTGGACCCAATGACCAGCTGGTGTCACTCCTCACTCACATAAATGAAACCAGTCCACCTCAACATTACGCAAACTCTACTGTTCAGTGAAACTCAAGGACCCTTCTCTGTTTCTACTGTATCAATTATGTTTCTCTAAAGTTATCAAAAACTTTCAGCTGGATCCTGAAGCTCTATATAGAGACAGTCAAATTAATTGTGGATTTTCAAGGTCTGTGTTTCTTATTTTAGAGAAATAAATCCCTAGTGGTCACTAATTACAGTGCCCCACTGATACCTACAGCAACCATTGAAATCATTAAACTCTTTTCTGCAAATTACCTGCAATCAGTGGATTTCACACTTAAATTATTTGGATTATTTGGTGGCTCAAACTAATGTTTTTTTTAAGAGTGCATATCCCAAAACCCTTCATAACAAAGAGTATTTATGTCTAAATTTTTCATTCCCCTCGTTATGTTGAATTTTGAATGACTGTTTTGCTCTGGCTTTTACTGCAGCAAAATGAAACATGCAGTTTGAAATGAAACTGCATGTATGTAGGGTTTTTAAACAGACTGAAAACACTCCTGGAATGGTATCTGTTGCACTTTTGGCTGACCTTGTGGCACAAGCCCCAGGCAGGTGACACACATACCTGTCAAAAGAAGGAAGAAACTGCCAATTATACAGAGAGAGGCAGGGCGCTATGTGTGTTTTTGTGTGTGTTTGTGTGTGGAACAGAGAATCAAGGGAGAACAACGGAGAGAGATAGCAGAAGAAAAGCTTGTTTTACTTGTTCTGGCACATCTCAAGGAGTTAGGACGTCCTCTTGTAAACAACCAAAACTCTGAGCTCATTCAGCTGGAGGAGTGGTGACTGCCACTTGGACTCGCAAACTCACATCTCACCAAAAGGTACAGTGATGAAACTTGATTTTACCTACATTTCTTCTTTTTTTTTAGATGACGAGAGAAAATGGTGAAGGGAATGAGAAATGAATACGGAGATGCACCTATAGACCAGCAGCTGCTTTTGCCAGTAACAGATGACAAGCCTTCTTGAAAATCAAAAAGCCAGACCCGTGACATTAGGATAATTTCATTTCATGAGAAATAACAGCTTAGGGGGAACGAGAGATGAAGAAAGGCAGAGTGATACACTGAAACCACTCATCTTTTTTATTCAATGAGTAAAGGTTTCTCTTCAGATTCTCATGGTTGTGTCACCTGCATGCCTGCTGGTCATGGTGGTTTTTCCAGAATTTACTTATCTGCCATTTTTCTGAGAATGACACCTGGGAATGACATCCCAAACAGAACTTCTTTGTCAAACAGTGACCTAAGATAAGGAGGTCATCCAGACAATTTTTAAGTTTTTTATATCATTTTTAAAAATATTTCAGACAAAATCACCAAGGTGTGTTAAAATGTGAAAACATGTGTGTCCAAATCGACATTAAAAGCTTCCGCAAATTGTGCTAAACCTGCCTTCAAGGTACACTTTTTTTTTTTTTTAAGCACTTTAAAGCACCCAAATGTTGTTTATAATGTGGAGGATTCATCTATATATTACAACGTGCGTTAAACCCTTTTTATGGAAACAGATGCAGCATTTGATGGTTTAATTTTTTTGAGAGGTGTATCTTGACCTAAATCATACTCTTCTCATACTAACTTAGAGATATGTAATCGAAAATTCTTCAACAAAAAAGGCTTTTGAGGAAACTGGTAGTTCTGCACGTCCTTTTCTGGAAACAGATGGTGAGACAAGGCGGCACAGAAATTCTTTAAAATGTGCAAACCGGTAAACTAGTTAAAGAAATATTTTTCACTTAAATACACAGTGTTGCAATGAATAAAATTTGTAAAACTAAAAATTCTTTAACATGCAATTATTAATCTAACTGCATGTTGGCTAAATTATTGATACCACTGGTTGTGGTCTGACTTGCAGATTTCTGTAAAGAACAAATATTCTCTAAAATGGTGTGTTAGTTTTTATCTCTTGAATAAATCTACAATCAAATATATTAATACAAGCTTAAAATCTTTAAATATTTTCAGGCTGTGCTCCTACAGTTAAAAGATATTTGCATTTAGGCTTATTGTAAAGCTTTACAGGGAAAACCAGCTGATTCTTAATTTGTACTGGAAACTTACTTTACTTTGCTCGCATCTGCATTGAAGAAATGTTGACGTCACCTCCTCAAGTGATTCCAAGAAAGCCTTCTGGGGTCAAAGTGCTGACTCCACTTCGAGAGCAGCATCGTCCCAATGGGCTGCCCATCATCACAGACGCTGAGAGAGGTATTTATGGCCACACAGGCAATTTGCACCTTTCCTTTCTGAGTTGAAGAACGTCTGAACCGAGTGCATCTGTAAAGTGTTTCAGTTTTTGCGTAAATGTGGCTGTTTTGTGTCGGCACAGAGAACGGCACAAGCGGGAAGTCAAGCCACAAGCAGCTGATGACTGCAGAAAGAGAAGTTGTAAGTCTGAAAAATTTGTATACTTGGTAAAGTCCGTAATTCCCCTTGTTATAGTGTCTGCAGATTAAATCTGATAAACCAAGAAGACAATAAGAATGACATTAGAAATGTATCATTGATAGTGACTAAAAGTGGAGAAGAAGATGCAGGATCAAAGATAAATTTTATGATATGCTGTGTTTTTTTTCTCTTATAGAATAGTAAATTAGGTAATATTATCTTCGGAGATTCTGAGTGGAGCCACATATCTGAAAATATTTTTGACTATTATTTTACACATCTTATGTAATGATTTCTTACTTAGCAACAACATCTGTTTAATGTTTCTCAGGAAATTTTGAATCACTGCTTTGACGACATTGAGAGGTTCATGGCTCGCTTGCAACAAACCGCGGAGGCCCGGAGCATTCTCAACCAAAAGACCAAAAGGAGTGCCAAGAAAAGCACCAAAAATGACAAACAAGGTACAAGCTGGTGCCTGAGAATTAAACGCTATTGGCCACAAAGCTGGAAAAACAAAAAAAAACTGATCTGAAACTCAGGTTTGTGAAATAATCTACTGCATTGGCTGGTCAGAACCTTAGTTCTAGGTAATTAGAGCAGAAGAAGAACCATTTCAGCATTCACTAAAATAAGCCAGTGGATAGATTGCTGAAGAAGCTCCCAGGTTATTTAGAAAATTCTTGTATTTGCTGAAACACCTCGCCTTTTGTCTTCCAGGCAGGTCAGACCAATCTTAGAGAGCAACTAATTGACTTGGGATGGTCAACCTGTAATGTTGCTCTTCCTACCTGATTAATCACTCAGCTAATCTTACTTTGGTTTTGTTCTCATCTTATGCAATTCGGTACACACCTACATTCACACTAAATCGTTACCCATTGTTTACTAAATCTAATTTCAGTGCATAGGTGGTGCTATTAAATGTCCATGTGTGAGGCTAAGACAAAAAAAGTCGCCTAAATCAGATTTTAACATTGTTATGGAGGCTTGATGTCAATGAGACGTGCCGTTCTTTAGCAGGAGGTGTGCCTTCAACTTTTTTTTTCTTTAATATTTTATGAGGAAAAAAAAAGGGTTATGTGTCTTTGGAAATGTTTTAACCACACACATATTCACAGCGTTTAAATTAACTGTAAACAAAAATAAAGTTATTGGCTGCAAAATTTACAGAATCATTTGAAATGTACAATACTATGAAATACAACCTCCATGCATTTTAGCAAACTAAGTTAAGCCAACATTAAATGTTTATAGTTTTTTTTAGTGTTAAGGTTAAAATGATATGATCAAGAAATCTCATTTAACTTGAGGGTTTGAGCATTTAAATATTGTTTTAAATTCACGTTTTCCTTCTGTGTAGGACTTCAGAGTGAGTACGTCCCTAGGAAACAAAGCGTGGTTGTTGGGTTTTTTTTAACACAGGCAATTACACTCCGATCAGATGAGTCACAATATTTAAACACCTGCCCATGTTTGCAATAGTTTTCAAACAGTGACGGCTCTGTGTCCGCGGTTCAGTGCATGCTATGCTCTGCAGCTGTAATTATA
Source organism: Phalloptychus januarius (assembly GCA_902982915.1). Taxonomy (NCBI): domain Eukaryota; kingdom Metazoa; phylum Chordata; class Actinopteri; order Cyprinodontiformes; family Poeciliidae; genus Phalloptychus; species Phalloptychus januarius. Next base: position 7,894,121 of record CADWAE010000476.1, read on the forward strand.
ATTACTCTCTCTTGTTTTGCAGGAGACTTGTTGACCAAGAAAGCCACCCCTCCCTCTGAGCAGGAATTTGTGGACATCTTTCAGAAAATAAAGTACTCCTTCTGTTTATTGGTAATAGATAAGCATCCACACAAAATTTTCGGAAGTTATAAAAGAGCTATTAAGTTACCGTGTATAAAGCCATTTCCTGTTTGACTTAGGATCGCCTGAAATCATCCATCTCACAACCAGATGCACCTGATCTGCTCCACCACATCTGCTTACCTCTGAACTTGGTAGGGCTGGCCTTTGTGAGACTATCTCATTTAGGATTTCCTTTTTTTTTAATCACCCATTCTCTGTTTTACAGATGGTGAAGACCACCAAAGGTCCGACATTAGCTGCATCCGTGAAGAGTCCATGTATGACCAGAGGTGCTGTTTCTCTGCTCCAAGAGCACCTGACTGAAGAGGAAAAGGAGCTGTGGAAATCACTGGGACCCAACTGGACCTCAGACGCGTCTGTATCTTTCTCTCTGTACCGATCTCTGCTTCAATTTAAAGCATCGCTGTCCTAACAAGATCCCCTCTCTCTCTCGTCCTCAGCTCGCAGCAGACTGTCTCTGCTCCTCCGTATTCGCCTGTCTTCCTGGACGGGTGGCAGCCTCAAGCTTGTGATTCAGCTGGTCAGCTCCTGGCAGATCCCATCCAGTTGCAGCACAAAGAGGACGCTTTTAATCAAAGCATGCAGAAGCAAAGGCAACAGGAACATGTCCAACCTGCACCCAAGAACTACGGAGAAGGGCCTGAAAAAGCGTAAGGATTTAGTCACCGGAGAAATATATTTGGTGTGTGGTGTTTATTTCTGGGATTTATAATGACTTTTTTCAGTTTATGGCACATTAAAATGTTACATTTAGGACTAGAACATTACATTAGATCAATAAAAACACATTATTATTGCAGAGATTAGGAATTAATTAAACATATGATCAGCACCCACTTAAAGGTTGTTATTTTCAACGGTAGGTTTATTGTGAACAATGAGGTCTCACTGAAAAGCATATTTTAAATTTATTACATAAGATTTAATATACTCAGTCAGAATGTTATGAAACTCATCTTCATTGAGTTCTTCTCCATGGCATCCAGCACCTTCTGCTCCTTCAAATGTCACCAGATCGCAACAAATTGGGAATCCTCATTTTTGTGGACCTGCAGTTTTTCCAGCCACCTTAAAGCTTCTAGCTCAAGTATCTGAATCCTCACAGTCTGTTATTTCTCTTAGTTATACACATGGGAGGTTTCTGTGCCTCCAGCCTTACCAGAGTGGTGAAAGAAGCACCATGACGACTTTTATCAAACTTTTAGCAGCATAAGATGAACAGGATGCTTGTGTAACAGTGCTTTTAAAAATGCAGCATGAGCAGCACATAGGCCTTTATTGTTGTGGTTTGGATTCAGATTGGTGTGAAGAAAGGGGCAAATAAAAGCAGATGAATGCAAAGAGATCATACTTCGCTTGGACAATGTTGTCATTTTATGTGCTGAAAAACTTCTGAATGTAATTTCAGAAATAAAAATGGGATCCCACCAAATGGCGAGAGGATGTATCACTGTAATTACGACTTTGTGGCCAGAAACCACGATGAACTCTCCGTACTGCATGGGGAGACACTAGAGGTACGCTGCACCCCTACAAGTGATCTCAATATTCACAGACTGACCTATAAAGGCTGACACTGATTTAACTTATCTTCCTTTAGGTACTTGAATTATCATCGGACCGCTTCTGGAAGTGCCGGAATAGCTATGACGAAATAGGTCTTGTTCCGTGTAATAATCTGGAGCCCCTGTCTGAACTGAACAAAGAGAGAATCCATCCGGTGCTTCGAACAGAGTCAAAGGTACGGACGCTGCTTTGTTTGTGGTTCTGGAAATACTTTGTGACCTCGGTCTGGAATAAGTCCCGCTTCATTCTCAACAGAGAACAGCTCTGACCCCTCGGTGTTTCTCGTACGCCCCTGCGAGCAGAGACAGGTTAAGGCCGACCGCGACCAGCCAAGCAGAGAGACACCAGAGCATGATTCTACCACCGAACATGACCAGAGAAGATGGCGACCGAGGTAACGCGCCAGTCCATGCACAGCAGTTAAAGTAATGACAAACAAAAACAATTAATAAATAACAGTTATTGATTGATTCTTCTCTTTCTTTGTGTTAAACATGCAGTTTTGTCCTAAAATAATTAGATGTTTACACGTCATTAGCAACATGTAAACATGACAATGTTTGCACCATAATCTCAGCCAGCATTTCTAGGTGGGCCCCATATGGGTAAAAGGAGGGCTGACAATATTTGCCCCACATGGGTTTGACCATGTGGGGCCATCGCCATCTAGGTCCCATGTAGGTGGTGGCCCTACATGGGCAAACCCGTGTGGGACCCATATTGTCAGCCCTCCTTTTACCCATATGGGGCCCACCTAGGTATGCTGGCTGGGAATGTACCATTATTTACCTGGTAAATAATGGTGAATAGAAACCACCCATGTAGGGATCTAAATATTAAAGCTGAAAACTGTGTAAAAAAACCCCATAAATTATATATTTATATTTGGAATATAAATCTTTAAGAAACCTGGAGAGTTTGCCCACGATTTCTAGTGTTTTTTTTTTTAGTGTGTTTTCTTTTCTTCACATTTGTTCTTCTATATCCTCGCCTCCTTTTCTTTCACTAGTAACTTTTTACCTCACCAACTTGCTGCAACATCCTTATTCATTCACCTTACAGCCAAATTATGCTAAATTTGTATTGATGTAGGACCAGATTTTTCTCTTCTCGATCTGACTTCAAGTTGTTTATTTTCCTGAGGTTTTTATACAAGACATAAAATGAGAGAAAAACCAGTCAGGATATTGTATTTCAGAAAATCTTTCTCTATTCTAAGTCTGTATAACATTGCTTTTCTCCCCCTCTGCAAACAGTCATGGTTATGAACAATGAGCTTCTGCAGCGGCTGGCCAAGAAAAGGAACTCGCTTGAAGGGATGGAGGTTCCCTCCACAGCGGGCATCTCGATCCCCCTGAACTACCACTCCCCAAGCGCTGAGGTGAAGGCCTGGCTCGCTGCGAAGGGCTTCAGTCAGGGGTGAGCACTGGACACTTCAGAGAGATGATATAACAATGTAGCGATGTAGAAATCTGCTCCTCACAGTACATTTTAACAGTGTTGATTGATTTTACTAGACATGTGACATTGTTTGTATGTGGCAACAGAAAAACCACCTTCTTTTTGTTAATCAAACGTATCCATTTAGAAAGTCGGATTATTTGAACACTTTGAGGTCACAGCTCAAAGTAGCATCCGTATTGCTACAAATGATGTTTGAAAAAATGGGAAGCAATCCCAGCAGTGTGTGACTGAGCTGTGACTAATCAGGTGGTGTAGTTGCGTACAATTCTTCCACGCATTGCTGAAGCCATGTTTGTTAAACAAATAAGTAGCAAATCTATTTGCCAAACTTCAATCATCCAACCAAAAATGACACAAAACAATAGTTGAAACTGTTTGGTGTTACCAAAGAAGAATTAGCATGTTTTCATAGGGACAGCCAATATACTCACCTTTTCTGCTTCATTCACAAATGCATTCTCCTTATGAATGTGGCACCATTTAAAGGGGAATAAACTGGTTTTCCAACGGTTTGAGATGTGTCCGTGTGGTACCGATGTCTGTCAGTCTGCTCCAGAGTGCAGCGGCTACAATGTAATTCACCACCATCAGTGGATGAATGATTGACTGTAGTGCAAACTCTTTGGAGTCCTGTATTACTAAGCATCTCTCTGAGGTAGCATGAAAATATTAAGCTTTGAATCAGATTAAACCACTCACTGCTTTACCCTGAGCATCTTTTTTTTTTTTATCTTACTCTCTCGTAAATATTTGCATTTCATTTTCTGTTGAAACTAAGCCGGCGACAAACTAAACCGTTTCTTTCACAATTCCTCTGTTAGGACAGTGAAGACCCTGGGAGTTTTGAATGGAGCTCAGCTCTTCTCCTTAAAGAATGAGGAGCTCTGCAGTGTGTGTCCTCTGGAAGGAGAGCGGATTTACCTGCAGGTGCTGGGACAGAAGTCCCTTCTCGAGGTTTGTACTGGATGTTGTTCTGGATGTGGTTGTTTGTCTCTGTCATCAGACGGTTATGGTCTGGCTCTGTTGTCGACCGGCGTTTATTTGCTCGGCCTTAACCGATGCACAGACTTGCATCACTTTGCCAAAATTGTTACTGAACTGACCTACATTCAAAATGAGCAAGAGCAAGAAAGTAATCAACTCTGATTCTGTTTCATTTTTTAAATCAACTATTAACCTTATATAACATATTATAAATGTTTTATATTGAAGAAATTGTTAAAACCTTTAAATTTGGAGTTTTGCGCTGATTCTATGACAAATCAACAACAAATTCCCATTTAGGTAAATGTAAGGGACAATAAAGTAAAAATCATACAATTTATTCACTCTGATAATCTTGTTAAATCAAGTTTAATAGAAGGTGGTAATGATCATTATTCGTGTTAGAAATTGAGCTGATTTATCTTTCCATCTCTACCGAGGGAACACAGCAAACAGGAGCAAATTTTGCTTTAAAAAAATGATTATAATTTTGTCCTATTGAACCAACGTATTGTTTTCTTCTTACCAGGACGTGCGCAGAGTTTCTGAACTAGAGTCGGTGGTGGAGAAGTGACATCTGATGACTGTACTGGATTGGTAAATGCCGTGATATAAGATGAAGAAATCAATACTGACTTTAAGGGACATGAGACCAATCTGTTGTATATGAAGTCTATATAAACCAGCTACACAGAAACATGAAGATTACATACATGTATTAATTATAGAGTAATATCTGCACTGACAAGAATATTTTACTTTTGTTTTTAAATAAACTCTACTAACTTTGTTCTTACAGTTTTCATTTTGCTAGAGTTTTATGTCTTTTTTAATATGCTGTTAGCCAATACCTTCATCATGTCAAAAAAGCATCTCGAACACAGCATTACGAAAAAGTAAGGCCTTGTATTATTGCGTATGAAGGTTACATAAACTACGCATTAATGATGCAGCCCTGCTGGCTGCACTGACATGCAAAATGTTTTTATTTCACACGTTCTCAAAATAAACTTCTCTTACTGTTTTTATTTTGTTATAGTCACATGTCTTAGTTGATATTCTGTGGATACTAACGATGTAAATAAAATAAACGAGACAAAATTAATGTGAAATGATTACATTTGTCCATTAACAGAAAACCTCTACAGATTGTCCACTTTTCGCATTCATTTATGTTTATTTCACATTCATTTTTATTATGTCACTTTGTACAGCCACGTGTTGTTTCAGTCTAAATGTACAAACATATCACATAAAAAAAACATTAGTGTTGATTTTCTGTTGTGTTCAAGACAGTGAGGTGATTATTTGATCTATTAATTATTGCTTAAAACACAGAAATATTCATATTTGGAATATTCACATTTCACCAGTAGAGGTCAATAGATGCATTATGTTTATTTTAAATCCTCTATGTCTCAATACTAAATTCAGCATGAGATTTCAAGTATTTTCCTATCAGTTGTGAAAAGTTTTTGACCCTGTGACCCCTCAGATGTCAGCACATGCAAAAAAACACGCATGCAGGTCCACAAGCAGAAGGTAAATCAACATGATGTGAACATGACGTTGCTTCACAAATTTCACAAATAACTTTCAACAGAGGTCAAATTTTACCGTGTAAACAACAACTGATCTTTCAGGTTACCCTGTGTTGGTTTTGCAAGCCTGTCCTGATTTGCCTTCACATTTCTACATTTATTGCTCATTTTAGATATTTTGATGCACAACATTGCTTTGTCCTATTTCAGAGCGGTCAAGTAAACAAAAGCATAAATTATAACAATATCCAAGTGTGGACTCTCCTCAGGGAGAGTCTTAAGATTTAAGCTAGCAAATAACATTGTGAACAATGAAAATCAGTCCTATGAAGGCCAGGATGATGGAGAAATGTTCGAGTGATGGCGTGTGACGTTACTGGTTTTGTTTCAGTTTTTAAAATTATTAACCATGTTTGCTCAGTTATTAATATTTTTTGTGCATGACCAAATTATGGCCTCAAAACAAATCTTGCCAAATGTAGAAAAAGTTGGCAATAATGCAACATTCTTGCCTTGGGACAAAAAAAGCCCGTCTAGAAAGTGTGTGCAAAATGTGTTTCTTTGCAGAGAGAATGTGGATGAAAGGTTCAAACAGAAAATTTTTTTAAAGTATAATCACACAAATGGACTTTGTTTACTCTTAAGTCAAGATTCTGTAACTTAACCATTAATCATAAACATGTTGATTACAAATTAATAAAACGTGTACCGGCTCACATAAGGATTAAAAACTAAAATCTGACAGAACAGCAACATTTTCGTTTGAGTGCACTTCTGAGGTAAATCACTGAGATCACTGAATATGGCTCATGTTTTACAATCGCCTTTGGCCGCACTGAAGTGTCGGACCACTGAGCAGCAGGGAAAGAGGCAGTAAATCTCACTTCCTTCACACATCGCTGGTGCTGGTCTGGTCCCAGAAGTCCCAGTCCAAAAGGTCTTTGGTTTGGAACCACAGCTGAATCTCCTTCTGAGCCCCTTCCACCGAGTCGCTGGCATGGACTACGTTCCTTTAAATGAGAAACACTTGTGATTACTTTATCGACGTGAGTTGATAGTGGGCATTTATGTGTATTGAATTGCAGAACTATTCATGACCCTTGAATATTTTTAACTTTCTCTTTGTAAACAAATGTTTTATTGGGATTTCCTTTGACATACTAAAGTTGTGCATAATCCTACAGTAAAGGAATATCACAAGTGGTTAATAAAAATCCCAAAACATTTTTTTCAAGTCCTGGCAGAGATTCTCAGATGGATTCTCAGATGTATGTACTTTGACTAGGCCATTCTAAAATATGGCTCTGCTAAACCATTTTATGTTTAGGCCTGGATGTATGCTAAGTGTTGCTATTCCATTGGAACGTGAAATGTTGACAGAGTCTCAAATTTTCTGCAGAATGATCTAGTATTTAGTTCCTTTCATATTCTCATCAACACCAACCAGCCTCCATCCAGGTTCCCTCTGTATGCAGAAGTAAATCTTCCCAGTGGCATCATTCTACCACCACCGGGTTTCCATAGAAATACATTGTGTCCAGTATGGCGAGTAGAGTTGGTATTCTCAAATGGCTTTTAACATTTAGACCAAACAGTTCAGCTCTAGCTACATCTCAACAGAACACAAATGAGATATTCCTGCATAAACATCTTTCTTCTTGTCACTCTCTCCCATTAAGCCCAGATTTGTTGAATGCATAACAAACAGCTGTTGTGTTGACAGATATTTCCACCTGAGCTGTGAATCTTTGCAGCTCCTTCAGAGCTACCACCAGGTATCTTTGCTCCTTCTCTGGCTAATGTTTGTCTTGTATTAATCCTGTGGTGTTAATTATTTTGTAAGGGTTAGAAAACAAGACAAGATGAAATGAAATGAATTTACCTGCTGACATGAGTGCTGAAATCTCCTCTGACGGTTCCTGCCTGGGCCTCAGCCGGATTAGTGTTCCCCACCATAGTCCGTGATGTCTGAACGACGTTGTGCCCTTCCCATACCTAAAAGAAGATAAAAGCACCACTCACGCATTGCAGCAGACTGATAAGCAAGTGCGAGATAAAGCAAACACAATGCAAAAACTGCAAGGAGCCCAAAGCTGGGCAAAGAAGAAGGGAAACCCTCACCATCACAACCAGGGGTCCAGAGGTCATGTAGCGCACCAGACTGTTATAGAACGGCTTGGTCCTCAGGCCACAGTAGTGCTCGGACAGGACATCCTGAGACGCCTTTACAGCAAGTACAGCTGGAGTTAGGAATTAAAAAGAGGGCCTTTTCTTCACACAGTCAACACATAGAGCTTATTTACCTGCAGCATCTTCAGCCCGACCAATTTGAAGCCTCGCTGCTCGAACCGCTGGATTATCTGTCCAACAAGGCGACGCTGGACTCCGTCTGGCTTTATGGCGATGAGAGTCCGCTCCCTCACATCAGGGAGAGCAGCTGTGGCAAGAGAACGTAGGTGTTGATATACAACTCAAATGCATAGCTGCATGTAGGTGGATGAGCGCCAGGGACAATGAGTAATGATTATCCAAATTCAACATCTTGGAGCAAGGAAGCACATTTAGAAGTGCAACCCTACAAGCAAACGTGGTTGTCTTCCTGCCCTAGCGGACAGCATGCTAACTAGATCTCATTGCCTTGCCTTGTTCTGTATTGTGGTCAGTCATGAACAACTTTGATCCCTTTCCTTGTTTAAACCACATTTTAAGTATGCCAGGACAGTTTACAGTTAAATCACTCCAAAATTAACAAAAAAATAGATCAAATTAACAATTCTACAAACAAGAATGGAACAATTCCTCCACAACCTGACAGCAGTTGTTGTTATTAAAGGTGGTACAACCCTTTAATATCCAGAGGTCATTATTTTTTCAATAGGTTTGGAAAACTGTTCAGACTTAAATTAGTAGTATAATTTGTTTTATTATCAAAAACATTTAACACAGAAGAAAAAAAGTTATATATATATGTAAAAGTGCAAATACTTTGTTTCACTGGAATCAACATTTTCTATGCCATTTTCACTTAAATAAACCATGCATCTGTTCATTCCTCATGAATGTTTACACATGTCAGCTGTGTTTTAAACCAGTTCAGTTGTACTCCAGGACTCCTGATAGGGGCCACAACACCAGGAGCGCATGAATGACTGCATGCGACCCATTAACAACACACGAGACCCGCCACGAGAGCAGCTGAGAAGCGGCGCACCGGCGTCACGCGAGACGTGAACCATGACGTATTGGCGGATTGGTTGAGAGTTCGAGTCCTTAAATGTTCAATTATGATGCTTTACCGTCGACAAAATAAAAGCGCAGATTCTTACACAATCCGCGTAACTCTGGGCATTTTCTGTTGCCACAGAACCTTTAACACAGTAACCTGTCTCTGGTTCAGGACCCCGCTCTTCTGGAGGGCGGGTTTGTTGTCAAATATTGTCGTTGGGTTTGTGGGGAAAAAACTTTGCGCTTCGGGGTTAAAGTCTCTGACTCGAGTGAACTCTGCCCACAGAGAGTCGCGTCTTCCATTCAGATATAAAAACAGAGTGGATGAAAGATCAAATCTAACAAATAACCACCACTAAAGGGATGGGGGGTGGAGGGGGGACACGCAAAAAGTAACTTGGGGAAACGAATGACTCCAACTTTTGACCTTCTCCAATCTTCCACAAAAAGAGAAGAAAAGAAACTCTCTTCACTTACTTGATTTGTGCCTGTGGGGGCACCAGACCAGCCGGTGCCCCCACCTCAGCGCACAGAGGAGCCCGCATGGCAGAGTTTCTTGAGTCCCTGTGAAAAAGAGTTTGACAGCCGTGTGGAAAACCCTGCGCTGCAACATGACCGAGCGCTTCAAGCGTGTTCTGTCAGCCCCGAGAGTGAAGTCAACCCTCCCCAATAAAAACTCACGAGTCACCTCCCCCCCTCCCCCCGACCCCTCTGCCCGGCTCCACTCACTGACACTCGCTCCTCAATATTTAACTCTAGTCATGCCAGATCCCTCTGCCTTCATGCATTTTAAGAGATTCAGAAAAAGATGCATAAGTCAACCTCATCTTCCTTGCAGCTGCTGTCTCAGTGTGTGATAACTTTGAATCAGTCATTGGTCTTGTCCTCCCAAGAGTGTCTACACAAAAGAAAGACCTTAGGCAAATAAAAACTGTTGTGAAAAGGGGAAGATTTGAAGCAGAATAACCGGTCAAGTCAACTGGAGTAAGAAAAAAGCCCGACCTTTTTCACCTTTCAATGCTGGTCAGGTCTGTTTTAATGAGGAAAAAACCCTGTGCATGTTAGAACCACAGAGGCCATAAAGATTCAATAACTAAATTCAACTAAGAACTGATCATTTTGAAGAGGGGATCTGCAAAAATCAAAGAATTAAGAATGTAAAATTCTTACCCTTTTTGTTTTTGAAGTGGTTAAAGCCGCTGCTTCTGCTTAGCATGAAGATCTTATCCTCCATTTCACAGGAAATCTTTGCTCTGACCAGACAGGCCTCCAGTGTAAAACACTCACTGTTTTACACTCTACAACCTTAATAAAGGTTTATATTAAGCTCATTTGTCCAACAATCTTTATTTTGCAGGTGGTTCTCAGATATATTAACATTGTCTTTAACTTACTGTGAAATCTTGTTCTTTGCTTTGTTGTTTGTCTTCAGTTTTGTGTTTTTGCTCAAAAGGCGCTACAGAAATAAAGGTAAGTTGAGTTGATGCTGCAGTTTTTCTTAATCACATCAGATGTTGGGTAAGATTTAAAAACCCATTTCTCTCTATATCAGTGGCTTTTAACAAACCAAAGAGCCACTTACATCTTAAGTCCTGCAAAATAAAACTATTTTAGAGCCGCGTGTCACATAAGCTCTTGAGAAAAAACACATTTTTGACAAATATTTCTATTTTTACAATTTTTAAAAAAGGAAAACATTTTTTAAAAATTACAAAAAGAGGATGTCTACATTATTTTCTTTTGGATCTTGATATTTGTGGGAAATAACATAGCAACCAAGTCACCAACTGATGATAATATTATAGAATATTTATGTTATCCATAACATTTTACAAAATATTTGTGGTGTAGTTTCTAGTGCAAATATCTACTTTAAATAACTCACAAGTAACTTTTCAGCAAGTTAGAGCTTATTTCACGTCCACTGGAAGATTATTTCACTTATAGCAAGACATTTTTCTCATAAGTGAAAAAATATGCAAGTGGAAATGATATTTTTTTAAATCAATATTAAGAAATTACTGACTTAAAACAAGCTTGTGTCTTATTGAAAAGATACAAGCTTTTCATAAGCTAGAAACAAAACAAAAATAGTTATGATTGTGTTCTTGCAGTGTTAAAACCACCATTACTATCACATCAACACTAAACAGACAAATCCCAGAAATAATAATAATAAAAAAGGACAAGCTGTAGTAAAAAAAAGAAGCAATTTATTAAATCAAGCAGTTTTCACGTCTTCAGAATGGAATGATATGAAAGATCTTAAGTTGAGATTCGGTCTCCTTTGGAGATGAAAAAGGCAAAAATGAATAAAAGCAGACATTTAAAAAAACTCATAATGAGTTGAAAGTGCTCAGTCCCAGCCCAGCTTTATTGCAGCAGAATGGGAGAGAAGGCCTGGCTCAGACAGCTCCAGGTCTGCGCAGATGCAAACTGCAGACCAGGTTTACATTTCCTCATCAAATGTTCATTGGCAAGACACTAAAGGAGGACACTGCTCACAGAAAAAGACCAATGTGCCGACCTTTTACAGTAGAAATAATAAAAAAAAAAAAAACAACGTCATCAGCAGCATGCTCACCCTCCCGCTACTCAACCAAGAAATGTGTGTTGCTCCTTGCCGTTGCTTTGAGTGTGGCGAAGCCGAAGTGGAGGAGTGTTGGTCAGAGTGGTCAGCACAGGCAGTCTTTGAAGATCACAGCTGACAGGTGGAGTGGTTCAAGCAGTCGTTCTGCTATAGCTTGATGGTGCCAGTGGGCAAACTACTGTTACACAGTCTGTAGTAGCGAAGGTCGTTCACCAGTCTCTGCACGCTTTGAGTGAATGAGGGCAGGTCCTGGAGCACAGGTGGGAAACAAATTCATTTATAGATGATCTTATGTCAAATTAATGCTTTAAGGATACAAAAACTCAACTCAAATGTTCTCTAAAAGACAATGTTTATGTGACAAAAGGAGGATTTTCTGAAGTGGGATGCAATACTCAACACATATCATGATCATGGTGTTAATGAACGATGAAAAACAATGCCTTGACGTCAGTTAGTGTTTTCAATCAGAGTCCTGCTGAAAGTGAAGAATGTGGGAGGAGCTGCAGATTCAAAAGTGTGAACATGCGACGTCCCCGAGGCAACAAAATAAAATGTTAATGTGGTGTTTAATTAGCACCTAATTTATCGTGGTTTAAGTGAATGCAAAGAAAAAAAAACACCATTACTTGTCCGTATCGCTTGAATTGCATTTCTAACACTTTTGCAAATGACAAGAACGTCAGAAAGTGGTGAGTTAAAATTATTTTATCTAAAAAAAATATTTACCTGTTCCAGCTTGAAGTTGCGTGCGAGAACGGCCCGCTGATTGCTGTCCACACCTTGGCAACCGTTCAGGAACTGTGGCATGAAAACCGAGTAGAAGGCATCGAAGTCGACAGAAGCCATGTTGTAAATGGCCAGCGTTATTTCCTCCTGGAGGAGGTCGTGACTTTTGTGCAGAAGGACTTGGAGGAGCACGTTGATGAAGTGGAAGAGCATTGAGGTCCGGAAAAGCTTCTGGAGATTAAAAACAATAAAACATACATATACCATCAGAAAATGAGCTGCAGAAGACTGCGTTTTCCATTGTTTGATTATTATTCAAGTTTTACTACTCTTAGATATTCAAATGTGTTGCGGTATATTCTTCTCTCTGTGTTCTTTGTTACTTAAAGATGTAAAAGTTGGAAGAAAGGCTCGACATACTCTGTGATACAACTTGTGCTTGCTGTTAAGTGACTCCAGATACGACAGATTCTGCTTGAAGATGTGGATATCGGTTTGCAGGAAGGACTGCCCAAAAGCCTGAAAAGATATTTCAACAAAGAACAGGAAGTGAATCAAATGAGGCTGAATAGTTGCAAAACTCAAATCTCTTCTTTTAGTTGCCATACTGATTAATGGGATTTGCACAAACACACCTGCATGGCTGCAGTGAACTGGGCCTCGTTCTCCATGGTGTCGTCAATGCCTCCTTTTTGGACACTTGTTAAGACTGAGGTTTTGAAGAAGTACCTCCAGTTTTGGTGAAGTATTTGGTAAAGCAACTCAAACATTTCTGCCTTGACATCCGGTGAGGATCGCTGAGCAAGAGAAATCATAAAGTCAGATAAGCAGGTCAAGGATTTGTTTTTACCTCCATTACCTAATATGAGACTGTATGCTGTTCCAGGACTTCAATGAAGAACAATGACCTTTTCAACTAATAAGGTTTTAGATTTATTCAGTTGACCTTCAGAGCATTTTCAGCCTTGTAACTTTCACTCTGAACCCCCTTTGTTAAGCAGAGGAAGTCATCTTCACCGTTATACAAAACACCTGACAATTGATGGATATCTTGAGCAATAAAATAAGCTAAATTACTGAGCAATAGATATAAACTATTATATTAATCTATGTTTTGTCATTTTGACAGGATTAGACCTGAAAAACAATCTGACAAACACAGCAGGCTATAGTCAGCCACTTTATTAGGTACACCTCTACAAAAGCTTTAAAAAAAAAAACAAGTGATCAGCCAATCACGTGACAGCAGCTCGATCCATTTAGATGTTTAGATGTGTTGAAGAAACTGTTAGAATGGGAAAGAATTGAAGTAACTTTGAAGGTGCAAGTTGCAGATATGATAACAGAAACAGCCTCACTGGTGCAAGAGGTAAGAGAACCGATGGGATGGTTTGACATGATACAAACAAGAAATTGTAACAAGTTTCTAACCACTTGTTGCAACTGTGATGTGTGGAATACCGTCTCTGAGCCCACGACAAGCGGAACCCATGAAGCAAATTCTAAACAGACTAATTATTTTCTTGTTTTATTTATAAATTTATAAAACAATTAAAAGTCAGCAGAAATCAGCTTTTTTAAATGTTATGTTTGGAATTGTTAAAGATCCTCTACTAAGGTGAAAATGACGCCCCCTGGTGGTTCTGAAGAATGGTGCAACATCACTGCTTCATCTTTCTCACTCCACATTTAGTTTGGACAAAATGATGTGCTAATTGACAGTAACGCATTGCAAAATATCAACCAAAAAAAAAACAACCCCATGGCAACCAAACACAGGGTTAGACAGTTAATAACACGCTGCCTACAGTGTCAAATGAGGTGAGAAATCCTCACATCAAGTAGAACTGCTCCATGCATAAAAAGAGCGTAAAAGTCAAGAGGGTGACTTTTTACCAAATACCAACTGACCTCTGCCACCACTGGGTAGACCTGCTCCATGCACAGTGACAGGATGCTGGGCAGGAAGGGCTTGAAAGCTTGACCGGGTTCTTGGACCACCACCTGCAGAATTTTCAGGAACTTCTGCACCACCCTGCATCCGGCGCTGCCTTCCTGCAAGATGCTGGCAGCCAGCTGCTCCCTGAGGAAGCATCGCATCACGTCACTTAATACCTCCGATCAAACGGGATGTATTCAGAAACTCCCTGACAACAAAAACTGATGTTACGTTTTCATTGTTACCTCGTGAACATGCTGAGGAAAGTGTGAATGATCTGCCCCGTGAAAGCAACACCCATTTGGACTCGCAACGCTTGAAACAGAGTCAAGAAGAAAGCCAGCATCTCGTCTGTCACATCTGCAACAGAAGAAGAAAGAGGTGATCACAAAAGCAGAAGGCGGAGAGCTTAAAAATTGGTTAGTGAAATTATTTTAGCATTACTTTCAGAACACTTCATCATGGTACTTGTCTTAATATGCTTTTTACCAGCTAATTCATAGAGTCATTATAAACTTGTTCATAATCTTTAGCTGGTGAAATATGTACATTAATTATTTTAAACGTGCATAAGCAGGACTTAGAAGTAACTATTGGTAAAAGTGACCAATAGTTGCATATATTTAAGTGTTTTTAATATACAAACATTTCATTTGCATGAAGTTTGAATAAAGTAGTAGTCTATAAACTCTACAAATATAAACAAAGACCACTTTAAACAGCTAAATTACATAGCGCACTGTATATCCGAGTTAAGAAGAAGAGGCATCCGCTGGTTGTGCATGTATACCATGTTTGGTAAGCACACTTGGTAATTCAACTCTCCGTCATGCAAAACAAGCCAGATTCAAATGTTGGCCTGGTTTCTGCAGAACAGATGGTGAGGATTTTTGCGAGCCAACAGCCTTTACTTTACTGTCGTCAATTGTTTTTAGTTCGATCCTTTCATGAAGCCATGTTTGACCAACAAACCTGGCTGCTGAATGAAAACCGGGAACAGGGTAAGAGTCACTTGGACAGACTCCTGAAGACTCTGGTAACAGATCTGACGGGATTTTGTGGATTCACTCGAAATGCTGTCGACTATATCCCTGAGCACAGGTAGCGTCTGCTGTATCACCGCTTTCACTGCAGAGGAGGCGAATAGAGGGAGGAAACATTAGAAAGATGAGTCACAAAGAAAAAAAGAAAAGAAAAGAAGCCATCGTAACTTTTTCTAACTAAAGTTAACAGAACAGGCAGGAGATTACACCGACCGTTATCCAGGCCCGGCTGTCGTGGAATAACGTTCACTGTTCCTCTCAAAATGCGATAATCCCGAGTGAGCGCAGCCACAAGGCTAGCGTGGCTGTTGGAGCGCGTTTGCCACTGCTGCTCGCTCTCCGGTAAGTTTGGCCAAGGAAGCAGCAGCATGTTGGACAAAGCTCTGCACACGAACATATGAGCCTGGACAGAACACAGACAGACACATTGATTATTTCAGTTCCTGAAAAAATTTTTACAAAAAAATGTTTCATTGTTTAAAGCCAGAAATAAACTATAATCTGCAGCCGTATGAGACGCGGAAGATTGTTTCCAAGACAAATGCTATAAAATATGAAAATGACGTTATTTAAATACTCCATAAAATGAGCTACGTTTACCTCTTGGGGAAGTCTTTGGCTCTGGTTCTCTGTAGTGATCCGGTTGAAGATGTTCTGAATGGCTGGCAAAGTGACCAGAAACACCGGCCTCACTGTAGCAGTGATGGAAACCATCAGGTGGCTGGCAGACAGCAGCAACTTCTCAGGTACCTGGAGGCATTTTGCAGAGTGAAAGTTAGAAAACTTTTGTAAACAATAGCTCACAGGAATGTTTACTCCAATCAAGTCTTTTGTAGGAGGTGAAATTGTTCATTTTTAAACCTAATAATCGAGATAAAGTATCAATTTTACACATCCTCCCACAGCTGTGTTCGGCTTCATTTGGAACAAAATCTTATTTTGATCTGATTTCACTGCGTTCTTGTTTGTAGTTAGGAACTTGCTCCACCATTTCCACTTCCGATCAAAACATTGACAAAGGGCCGAGTTAAAGAGTTGAGGTTGGCAACAAAAACAACTGATCCTGTTCTGCAGCCTGGAGTTTACAAAATCAGAGAGCTACGGCAGAGATTAAAAATGAGATAGCAAAAGGGAAGGCGAGTACGACAACAAAATGATGAAACATATGGAGTAAAGGACAGAAACATTTTGTTTTGTTTGGTTGCTGTTAGAGAAACGCTAGCAACTAATTCCCAAAACTGGAAGGCCCGGTAAGTGGAATTTATTTTTTATGCGTTAAGGTTCAAACTCAGGTTGGTAGTTTTGACATATTACTTCCCTGTTAGCAAACCACTGGTGCTACATGAAACTATTTATTTTTATGACCGGGTCTCAGTTAGCTTCAGTTATTATTATTAGAAATAACTATAAACATATACAAAAAAACCTAAGAGACTCCAATTTAACAAGTTAGGATGGACAAACAATGACATTTGGTAATTAAAATCACCTTGTAAACGTAATCATGACTAATTAATAATGTAAATTATTATTAAGTTGCTAGTATGCATTTGCATAAACAATAACACAACTGTTGTAGCTGTTAGATTTACCAGCCTGGCATGTGACGTTGCCAGCTGATGTGTTCAAGGATGAATTGGAACTAGTTAATCCTAGTTCCAGCATTAACTAGTTTCCTCTTCCCCAACACCACTACAGTTAAAATGCACGGTGATTAAAAATCTTTTTGAAAAATCTCACATTTGAAAGCTGCTCTTTTTCCCCATACACTGTTATTCAAACCTCATAATGTATTTAATACATGTCTGACAAATGAGCAAATCTCTAAGGAGACATTGCAATTTACATCTATTCTCAGACGGTTCACACTAAGGACTTTAGAGGTCTCCTTCTCTTAATGAGACTTTAAAGCGTGTCAGTGCCAGAGTGACTGGAAATATAACTGCGGTACGGCGCACATGGTAACACACAAAACCCCTACCCCACTAGATGCTGCACACTGCTGGCCAGCTTGCTAAAAGAAGATTTCTATGCTTTTCCCTAAGTTACAAAAGACTAAACTTTCCGCTAAGCTTGGCAGGGCTTTATTCTACATTTTTACTAAGTCTTATTAAAAATAATTAAGTATACAAGGGTAAAAACAAAGACAATTTTATTTTTCTTAAATTACTACTTAATTATTACACAACCATGGGAATAAAACTTGAAACACAACCATACCAAAATAAAAAAGTCTGATGTGTCACCCACACACAAAAAAAGGCAACAATCAAATGTGTGAAATGTTAGAAAAATATATTTTTTCTTGAATAAAGAGCAGCCATTTGTTTCTGGAAGGACATGTTTCAAATATTCTCACAAAAAAACAACAACTACTGTATGTACAATCTGGTGAAACAGATTTAGGGCATCCATGACAGAACATAGATTAAAAAAAAAAAATTCTTACACCCTTATAAATCTAAAAGCATAACGACTGCCAAAGTTCACATTGGCAAAAAATATGCAAAGAAGAAAAGGATACATCTGTGTGAAATACCTTAGTTGTGATGAGTGGGCTGCTAGCATTTATTGCAGAAGTGATGAGGTTGATGAACTGGCTCTGATTCTGACTGTGGACTTCACTGTAGAACTGAGCGAGCCAGTGGGAATAGGCTTGCAAAGCAGCCAGAGCCTGTGCATGTCTGTAATAAAGAAAAGCATAAGAAGAGAATGAGACACTTTGGAAGGATCTCGTTGAGCCTTACAGGGTCCAACATAACTGATCAACACTAAAATGATCAAGAAAAGACAATAAAATTTTAAAAAGTAACCTTAGGACTGAGAAGAGAGATATTTCAAAATTTAAAGCCGGAAACATGTTTATTCTGCAAACTCAAAGCTGCTCTAAACAGGAACCGACTCCTTCCCTCTCACCCCCAACCTACAACTTGCTGGGGTGGCTTTTCAGCATTTTCTTATATTCACAATCCGCAACATTTGAATTCACGGCAGCATTTTTCACTATTCACACTCAGCTCAGCTTCTCTCGAGCTGGAACACTGCGTTGCGTAAGCTAGCAGTACTCGGAGTGAACTGCGATGTGACATGTGATACTCACACGTCGGTGAAGTCAGGTTTGAGCACAGAAGGCACAGCTGTCTCCAGGTCATAAAGGCTGGTCTGCGAGCCATAGCAAGTCACTTCAACCAACCTAAGAGAGGAAGCAAATCATCCATTACATGCCCCATATATCATAAAAAACACCACAAAACATTTGAAAAATATAAATAGATTAAAAGTGCAAAAGAAAGGAACTGTTTTCATATGCACAGGTGTTTATTAATGCTAGCACTCTGATTCCCCGTTTTACAAAACAAAAAAGCACGGACCTCTCCACCACGGCCAGAGCATCAGTGAAACGTGCAGCAAACACCTCTCCAATGAAATGCTCAGCTAAGCGTCCTACTGCCTGCAGCAGTGAGCTGAGGTCCCTGAGAGAACAGTGGAGTCTGCGGCAGTCATTCTCCGCTGTTATGTTCAGTCTTTGGCCTAAAAGCAAAATTACATCATCATCTTACGGTAATGACACTCAAACTGAGTCAATAAACTTCAGAAATGCTTCACGCTGTACGTACTCGAGCCAGTGGTGACGATGAACTGCCGCAAACCCAGGTACACGTCCAGATTTTCCTGCAGGACTGGAAACTTGAATAACAAAGTAGGAATAAATAAGACTTTTGGAAAATATGCAGAAGTCAAATTAACAATCATGTAAAAAAAAGAAAGAAAAAAAAAAGCCTTTTAATATAGTTTAAAGTTTTATCATTTTATGCTGAATATGCATCAAAACCAGCATTTACAAGATATGGACAGTGCACAATTTTAAGAAAAGCACACAGAATAAAGAGTCTGAAGCCAACACACAGTAAAATCAGGAGGAAGCAGGTCAAAAAAGGAACTATTTCAAAGGTAACGCAATTCAAAGCCAGTGTTTTGAGCTGAGTAAATAAGCCACAACCATAAAGCTGTCGCAACATGAACCGTACAGCTTTTAATATTTGTCCATAATCTCAATGAGCTGAATGGATGTGAGATTTGGCAGGATATATTTAATTTGCTATGCAATCACACTGTGAATATCCAGGATGTATTTGGCGAGTCTCCTGGACTCCAGCTTCACTTATGGACCACACCAGGAATATTTTAGTAATTAAGATGCAGGACCTAATGGAATGGTGGGGAAATCATGTAATGATAGAAATAGGAATTTAAGATGCTGTGTTTGCTTTTATGTAGTAAAATTGCCTCTAAAAACGAAAATCTGAATTGAAAATCTAAATATTAAGTTTTGCATGTTGCTTTGCATTAGGAGTTTAGCAGAAAATCCTCCCAGCAACCACTTTCAGCAAACAGTCAAACTCCAACGAGACAAAATGCTTCATCTGCTTCAGTAAACACAGCAGTGCTATTCTTATTACAGTTTTTAAGAGTACAAAGCAAAAATATGCATGCTTAAACTACACTGAATGTTATCACTTCTCAGAATCTCCCAAGTTCTTCAGCTCATGCAGATTCATACATGATTACTGATGTAGCAACTCAGGGGGAAATGCACAGCAGTTCCTTTCAAAATAAAAGCGGAATATTTGGATAAAAGACGAGATTTAAAACTTATTTAGGTTTAATTACATGGACCACATCTGTATAAAGTCAACTATCTTACCAGGGCAGAAAATGCATGCGATGGCAGCAGTTCCATCACCTTGGCAACCACCTCCAGACTCTGACGTAGGTACCTTTGCCACTCCGTCTGTTGCTATAGTGATGGAATGAAGAAGAACATTTAGGCTTTGAAATAAGGAAGAGATCTGTCTTCATAACATGTCAAAACAGTTCATGGATCATCATGGTAATAATACTATACTATATAATAATACTAAACCATCTGCTAGTACAGGGTGACATCATATAACCAATTGAACCATAATTCATGACATGCATTTACATTTGTTAACTATTCTTACATCATCATCCAGAGTCTCATCGTCCAGCTCCTCCAACTGGGCCTGGTTGAATCTGAACTGAACGCGATTGAGAATTTCCCTCAGCAGAAGAACTAAGGCATCTTTGTACCTGTCAAATTCCATATGAATGTAATTTAATCACAATAAATAAGGACACAAATATATTTTAAAAATTTGTCTGACTCTGACATGCTGTAGCTTAGCAGACCTACCTGTTAAGTACACTTTCTCTGTCAGTGAGTCTGCTTTTTATTTTGGTCGTCAGAAAATCCAAAAACACACTCCAAATGTCCAAACAAGCAAAGTATCCCTCATGTGTGGGCTGTCAATTCAGGGATGAGAAGGTGTAAATAAGCTCTGCAGCAATTATTAAGCATGATAATTACTGATGAAACCGTCATTACCTGGTTGAAGGTGTACTTGAAAAGCAGACCCAGGAACTCCACAATTGGAAACTGAGGACTTGACTCGATCCGTCTCAAGTGAACACTCACAAACAGGCGCAGGAAATCTGTAAACTTTTCCAAGTAACTGCAAGATTACAAATACATCATTAATATAATTCACTGCATCAAGCATTATGAGCAAAAGTATTCAGAGAACCTGATCATATATTGTCATAATTAATTTGCATTTTGGTGATGGGAAACATAAAATAATAAAGTTCTCCATGACTTTTTCCCTGGCCTATCTCTGAATCGCTCTTGGAAAGAATTGGCTGCACTGAATTTTATTTAAGGATATAACAATAACATATGCTCGCAACAAAATAAAAAAATCTGAAAACAATGCGTTTTTTTTCCTTCCGCTTGGTCTGTCACACAAATCCTATTAGAGTAATTGACATATGTGATTGTAATGTTACAAATATTAAGGGGTAACAATATGTCTGTAAGGCAAGATAGTCTGTGATCAGAAGTTGCTTCACAGAATCATCTAGTTTATGTTATTATAAAACGATAGAGCTAGCTGGCCATGTTCTATTTTCTATTCTGAATGCAAACCATAAACACATCATTGTAAAACCACATCAAAAGTCTGTTTAATAAACAATCCTGAAGAAAAAAAAGATAGAGGTTGTAGATATAAGAGACAGTTAAGTTGGGCTACTGAAAGGCTGTAGTTATTTTTTCCCCAGAATCTTGTCAATCATATACTTATTGGTTGTTTAATTCAATATTAAGTTTTTTCATTTGGACTACAACTCTAACTGTGTTGACTTTTCCAAACTTGGTTTAAAAATAATTAATAAAAGCTGGCGTGTTTTCAGGTCACAGTTAGGAGCACTCACTAGTGAGGCCGCCATTACATCAAGTCAGAGAATTCAGACCCTGGATAGCAAATTGCTGGCAGCTTTTCCCGGACAACAGCTTCAATATGAGGGTCTGCATTTCCTTGGGCATACATAAGAAATACTAATTACACTAACCTTGCTAACCACTCAAATGTCAGCACACCATGCAGTGAAAGCTCCATCTCACAAGTGATGTAAAATTGGCTGTTTTCTCTTAAACCACTTAAAAGTCACCAGAAAACTATAGAAAAAAAAAGTTTTATAGTTTCTTCTCTGTATGTTAACTCTTTATGAGAAATCAAACTAACATCAGAATTGGTGCATTTTACCATAAACAGAGGAAGGCTGTCATTTGGCTGTATTAGGGGAAAAAGGGAAATTAGTTTAAAAATTTTAAAACTTGTTTGTATTATTGCATTCCTATGCTATTTCCCAATGGACCACAGACATGGGGTCAAACTCAAGAAAATAAATGGTGTAAATAAATATTAGCATTAACTTTTTCAAACAAAAAGATACATGGCTCCAAAGAATCCATGCAGAAAATGACAAAGAAAGAGGGTTTTGATAGCTGGACTACCGAGAAAATAAAAGGGAACAAGATCTGTTGAATTGGTTTTAGGGTAAAACTAAATATACCCAATTTATCTGTAAAACACACCAACATTTTCAAACTTTATGCAAAAACATAATCTGCTTCTGCACTGAGGCATACCTCTCATCGAGTTCCTGTAAGCGGCTCTTGACTGTATGAGCATTGTTCTCCCGCGTCAGCCTTTGCAGAAGAAAGAACGTCTGCTGGAACATTCGCAGCAGGTACTCCTCAAAGTCCATTGGCACACAGTTCTTTGACACCAGTTCATTGACACAGGTCATGGCAAGCACGCCGAGGCGAGCGCGATCCGCCTTATTGACCTCGCTCTGCTGTCCGTTTCGACCCTCCCCGTTCGTCGTTGGCACAGCCCCGGGGTTGAGCGGTCCGTTAGAAGTGGAGGAGATGAGCGTTCCCATCTTGGCCTTTGTCCGTAGATCGCAACCAAAACGTGCGAAATGGAAAATGGATGCCAGCAGGGTGGGTGTAATACTTGTGGACAATGGGATCCAGCTGAACAGGTGAGCCAAGCACTCCAAAACAAGACAACAGAGCTGATGACTCTCATTGTCCAACGCAGCCATAGGCTGACAAAGCAGCTTTGAGTATTGGCTGCCCTGAAACAAACTGCCCAGCAATTCCACTGATACATTAAAGAAACAAAAATTGGTAACGTTAACTTACAACCGGCTTGATGAAAGACATGTTACAACTCAGGTTAAAAATAAGAAAAAGAAAATCTCATAATTATTGTAAGGAAACTAAGAACAAATCAGGACAATTCACTTACCACTTTCCCTGGAAGTGGGTGATGGAGGTGGAGTAGAAGCAATGACGCTGTGTTTGTCCCAGTAAGTCTCCAAGATACCTATGGAAAACAACCAGTTCAGTTCATGAAAAAGTTATGTCAAAATAACGAGCTGCACTCCAATATTTGCCTAATTTCAGTATTTCTATTGGTCAATATCAATAATTATTGATTGTTTTTTTTAAAATTATTTTAAATAGCTGAAAAAATGCCTAACTCGTGACATGGCCTTTCCTGTTTTGTCCACAGTTTTCACTCCGCACTATTCTTTTTTACTTTTAAGCAGTTATAAGGCATAGTGATGAAGCCTGAAACTGCTGCTGCGCGAGTTGCTTAGCGGGTTGTTGCTAGGCAACCAACCAGTGAATCCACATCTGTTCACAGCAGCGCAAAATCTCAATTGCAGCTCTTACCGGTCAGCAGCCCGAGCACGGTTGGCACCTGCTCCAGCAGCAGTTTACGCAACTCATCTTTCCTGGCAACGCTGAGATCTTCCCGAGGACAAGCAAGTTCTTCTGACGTGGTTTTCAACATCACCAAACCCAGTGGAGCAAGAGCCGGGGTCTGGATCAGCTGACGGCAACAGTGGGAAAGATTTATTAAATTCTGTAAATTCTGGCCATCAGCTTTAGTCATTGTCATACTTGAATTGTACTTGCAATTTGTTTAGAAGTTGTTGTTTTTTTTTAAACAGAAACACTGAAGTGCAAATCAGCTTCCATCTAAATACTGAGAAAACTAGCTGACTCAAATTGTGTGAAAATCTAAAAGTTAAGTTGATGTAAAAGTCTAAGTTGCTTCAACCAAGTCATTACTTTTATGGAAACCTAAAGGTAAATATGACACTGGTTTTGGACAACCACAGAAAAAAATAATGGTAGAACATCTACTGTAAGTTCCTCAGCATATTTTTCGGTTATTTTTGCTTCTTTGTTCTCAAGTTAGATTCCTAACCACATCCCAGTCCCCCTTCTAGATTTGTGTGTGCATTTTCAGTAGCACACTTCCTGAAACGTATCTGCAAAGTTTTGCAAAGATCAAATACTGGAAAAATGACTTTGGAGATAGTTTATTTTTTAATCTTTGGCCAAAACTTTCCAGGAAAAATTATTGCTTGAAATAGTGATGGTATTTACAGTATTAGAATAAAAAAAGTAATTAAATCAGAATACAACTGTTTTTGACACAAGAGTACAGTTCACATTTACTCAAGCATCTTTTTCTAGAGTTCAGTTACTAAAATGATCAAGAAGCAAAGTTACGAAATGATAAAGAGGCATTTTAAGCTTTTTGAAGCTACTTATATTACCTGAGCATTATTATAAGAAAAACTGTGGCTTTGCAATGTTTGTCAAAGGCAAATCATTAGATAGCTCACATACTTCAAACACTGCTCAGCAAACAGAAACCTTGCATCGGCAGGGCTCACCTGAAGGGTGTTTGTGAAGAAATCGTGGTAGAACATTGGCCAGTCTTGCCGACCGATGTCCACGATGACTTTGCAGAGTTTGTTACGGATGAAATACGGCACGGACTTGTGTTGAGCAAGTAGCAGTTTGGGAAGACAGCTGCGAATCTCCATCTTGTCTTGTGAAGCTAATCCAATCCACATTTTGTTCACCAGATTCTGAAAATACACAGCAACAATTATACAAAACAATGCAAAGAAAGAAAATTGCTAGCAATGTCTCTTCAACAAATACTGTAGTTGAATTTAAGATCCACATTTTACATGCAATGTAGTCATTTCTGATTTTAAGATCAAAAATGGCAAAGAAACCTTAGGCTCCAACTAGTTTCTGTTAATCTTTACAACTATGCATTTTAAATGCTCTCCCATTCAATAAAAAAGTTTTTAAAAATTGGATAAAACAGCAATAGTTGCCTAACTTGGTATTTACTGAAGTGGTGCTTGTTATAAAATGCTTAAAAACTATAGAAAAATCTGTGCAAGAAGCTGAAACTTAAAGAGCTGCAAAAAAACTTGAAGAATTTAAAGAGTTCCTGTAGAGACGTGTTGCCCAAAATCCTTCCTGTGATGTGTGCAAACCAAAATGAGATAAAGTTTATGTCTTCATAGGTGGGTAAAAACTCACAAAAATCAAAATCATCAATGGATTATTTGGATAAATCATCCAAATGAATAAAACAATACTTTTTTGTTAAACCATCTTTCTAAAACATTAAAAAGGAAGAAGACTCTAGAAAGGACTTTGATCTTCCACCTCCGGTACTTACTTCAAATACTGTGAGACTGTACATCATTACATACTCGTTCCGAGTATTGGAGAGGAAGAACAAGCAGTGGCGCCATGCTCCACTCTGCTGTGCAAAGTTATTCAACAGCTCTTCTGCAGAAAAAAAAAAGGAAGTAAGCGTGAGATCTTAGAGAGGCAGATGACTTTGTAGTGCTTTACCGGGAGACAAACTGAAAGTAACATGTTGCAACACAGGAAATGTTTAACATCATGTAAATGATGTTAAATATTTCGCAGCAAACAAATCACTCTAAATGAATATTAACTCATCATTTGATGTTCAGTTTCTGTGAAACAGTGCATTCAGGGTTCGACCTTTTAAAGACAAATATATGCTGTAGGAAATTGTCCAACATTGACAAACTTTACCTGGTAGTTATATGAACTGAGGCTGCTTGTCTTTAAATACATCAATAAAACTTTATTTACAAACCTAATTCATTTTTTTTTATGTCTCACGAGGGATTTTGACTTTATTCAATGAAGAACATCAAGTTACCTACAGGAAATGAGTAGGAGGGATCTATGTGCACCAATGGTTCTCATGGCCTACATTTGAGCTACAGGCAACATGACTGACGATCTAAATGGGATATATCTTATATACAGGCTTGATTTTTTTTTTAAAGCATGCAGCAAATTTTACTCTCTACACCTAAACTTAGAAAAAGCACGACTAGTGGTGAGATTATCTGGAACCTGTGTGGACATACTAAATATCTTGAGAGTGTAAATTATTTTTGATAAACTATGGTGGACACTGGGAAAAATTAAGATTTTCTGATTATCATGGTCAAGTTGTATTAAAATATTCAAACTTATTTTCAATTTCTAAAACTAATTATTAGAAGCGTCTCTACTATGCCTTGTATAAACTATTCAGCTACTCAAAAGCAATTACTGGTAAAATCATGAGTAAAAACTGCAACTCAGAAGAATGAATTAAAACCATGAAGTGTGATGGTGAGACTAAAGGCTGCTTTATGTTCTTTCCACTGACCACATTTGACCTGCAGAGAACTTTTTGGTACAAAGTTTCACATGCTTCTTTTATAGAGAGAATGAACCCACACTAGCAGTGTGATATTTTTCATGTCAAAATGTGTATTTTTTTTCTTAACACTAAACCTCAAGTTCCATAGTTTTTCCCGCCAGCATAGTCAAAACTAGACATAGATGAGAGCGGCTTTGAATTTTATCACAATATTTTGGTGTTATTTTTGAATTGATGATGTAACAAAAGTTACATTTAGTGGTAAACTTGCACTGCAAAACAATAGACTATTAAGATCAATTCTATCTTAAAAATGCCAACTCAGCATTTAGAGCAACAGTGGAATAATAATTTAGTCAGCAAAATCCTAACAATAACAATTTTAGGGGCTAGTAAACATAATTTAGCTTGTTCTTATTCTTAAAGGACTGAGGATGATCTGACAATTGTCCATCTCAACTAGGAACCTTTTACTAAACCATGAATGAACCTGTTACATTTCTCTATAAATTTGAACGTACCTATTTCCCGTTTCCGCTCATTGGTCGTGCAGCTATGAAAGAACTCTGTCATCAGGTTCTCCAACCCACGCAGCGATGATTCATCCGAAGCCTGAGTGATGATAAAAGCAAAATGTGCAATAAATTAATTTGAAGAGTTTGAGAAAAGAATGGGTAAACAAAAGATAAAATCTGCATTCATGCCAGATAAGTTTCAAAAATCTTCAGAGTAAAAAGATTAGAATGTGCACAATATTAACCAAAAACATTTATTTGCCCATTTCTTTTGAGGTAATTTGTCAAACAAAACGCACATGAATCAAATGTATATACCTTATGGTAGCTCAGAGGAGTCATTTAGTGAGCTGGCAACATAACTTCCTCTGCATGTCCAGGCATGCAAATCTAATTATCTTACTTTCTACTATGTCAGTTTTCATATAATTGTACTAGGATTTTTTTACGCAGTCCTGTTGATCGATAACGTCATGTTGCTTTCTTGTTTTCTGCTGTAGGAGACGCTAGGCCCTGTCTTGCAAAGGCGAGGAGACTATAAAGAGCCGTCCACCTGGCAGGCAGGTTTGAATTCCTCAAATAAGCCACAACTTGCCGAGGCTAAACACTACGCAAAGCAAATATTTTGCAAGAAGGGCGTCTTGCACAGTGAAATGGCTCAAAGAGCTGTCAGATTTCACAGAAGTGCCTGGCCTCAAACTGTTAGATGGCACAACCACCACACAGATTCGTGGGATATTCAATCAGGGTGTACCTAAATTATTGAGCTAAAGAGCCGTTTCGGTTAAGACTTCAAACGATCTTTGCAAAGACACCAAACAGGAAGACAGAAGTAGACAAATAACACAAATTAATCTGTACTTACCATGTTAGCCTGGCTCAGATGCGTCCTTCAGTTTATTCAGTCGCTGATCAGTTGACCGTAATAGGCCAACATTAGTACGTTGCTAGTAAATTCTATGCTAACACAGGCTAAGGTGTTTCTGGCTAACGCAACCGCACACCGTATTTATCATGGTGCACAACTGCTGGGTTGGTGCTCTGCACACAGCGATGGCCAAAAATAGTTGCCGTTTTACTTAAAATAACGACTGCAGTGCTACCGGTATATTTACCGTTCTGTAATAAAACCTTACAAGTTAAAACAGTTTGAACGTTGAACAGTCTGTCTCAAAATTAAAAGTTAGCCGCATTGTCGTAGGTCGCCA
This sequence comes from Phalloptychus januarius, assembly GCA_902982915.1. Taxonomy (NCBI): domain Eukaryota; kingdom Metazoa; phylum Chordata; class Actinopteri; order Cyprinodontiformes; family Poeciliidae; genus Phalloptychus; species Phalloptychus januarius. The sequence continues at coordinate 7,922,021 of CADWAE010000476.1, forward strand.
TTTACCGTTAGTTTTACAAACCGAACAACCATTTTTCGAAAACAGAGAAAGATTCGCCTCTTTCGATCCCAATGAAGCTACAAAGCATTAATCAACGTTCAAAGTCTGCCATTTCGTCGCCTAATTACCCAGTTGCTACCGCTGCAGCGGATGCGGCTAAAGCTGTTAGCTTTTCTAGAAGGCTGAAGGCATCATTTTCGTTAGCTTAAATGTCAACCGCAGGCATGGTTCCGTGGCCGTTGCTCACGAAGAATTCTCTTTACGGTTTACTAATTCGGCTCAAATTAATATTCATATCGAACACTTATCTTACAACCGTGCAATTCTCTACCCTTCTCTACACACGTCTGTTTCTGTTATTTCCTTTCTCAAAGCTTAGGGCGGCTAGCGTCAGGTTAGTCTGCCTCACAACTTCCTCTTTTGACATGACCAACCCAATCAGCTCCTGTCAAGTCAAAAAGGGAAGAAACGTAATCCGATTTTATTTTTCGAATTATAGTGTCTATTTGATAACATACATGTTTTGAGTGCGAGCAATATCATAACAATATTATTATGTAAAGAGATAAATGACACCTTATTTATGGTTAAAATAACGCTCTAAAACTGGGCCATGCCGGCTTCTGTAGAAAAAATATTGTTTGATTTCTATGTAGGGAAATGTAAATCTAAATCAAAATTTTAAAAAGTATTTAAAATTAAATGTATTTACTTAAATTTAATATAACTGATTAAAAACATGAGCAACTTTTGACATCTTATGTTTCAACATAGCTACTTTGATAATAAAATCTATGCAAAGATATATGCAAAAGTGTTTATTGTATGCCTTTCATACCCATATAATTTACTTGGTCAGGAAACTCTAAATTAATTTCAAAAAAATTAATTGCTATTGCGACTTTTACACCACTTTTTTGTGCTATAATTTAAACAGAAATTGTATTAATTGCAATTTTGTTCAGTTTCTTAGCTAATTTAAATATTATCTGAATACAAGCAGATTTTGATTTCATATCATACAGGATTTTAATTTTTATCCTCAGTACAATCAAAATAAGTTGATTATAAAATGCCAATTAGTGAAAAGCTATCAAAGGAAGCCCAACAAGATGCTTGACAAGATATCAAGCCATTGTGCAGGATCTGTATCTCCATTTAAAAGGAAGGAAAATTAAGTTGTAAATAAGTTGCAACTTTTATTTTGAAAACTACAAATTGAATGAAGTAATTTACATTAAAAAATCAAAACAACAAAAAAACCCCGGAAGATCTGTGATGACTTGTGTAACTTGATGTAAGTCATGTTTACTTTAGGAAAAAACAAGACCGGTTTAAATAGTCTACCTGACGTGGGGATCACACAAATAATCTTAAATACCGAGTGGGAAACGCTTAATTGATGCCAAAATAGATAAATTGAGTCAACACTGACATTCTGCATTAAAGGGTAATTTATTAGCCACAGAAAAATAAGAGCAATACTTTTTATTTATAGCTTAGGAAAAATAAATATAGTGTGTTTTATAAATAAGGTTATCTCTGTCAGACAAAATACACAAAAGACAAGTGAGTAATACATAAAAACACATTAAAACTAAATATGAAAGTCAATGCACTTCTGTGAACATTATTTGTTCATGAAAATAAGAATTTGAATCAACTTTATCTGCCAGATATAAACAAGAAATTGAACTTAGTTTCCATTGCTTGCATTGCAGTCAAAATATGATATCAATGTATGATACTTGTCTTCATTATTTGTCACAAGACAGAACCTTTAATCATCAGTAATTGGCATACAATTAAAACAGCAAAACAAGAACTTGTAGAACACATAAAAGTTTTTTAAATTTTTTATCATGGTGCAGGTAAAAAATGCAAGAGCGACAGAATATTTTGCTCATCAGCTTTTGTTTTAAAACGAGCTAAAATATGAGATATGGCAGGTAAGAAAAATTAATAATATAAATCCAGTTCCACAGGACAGTGAAGATACCTATAGTGCACCTGGAAAGTAGGACATTTCAAGCATAGTTGCTAATCTACAGTAAAATTTGTTCCAATAACTCACTCAATATACCAAAGGCGAACAAGCCCTTTTTTGATGGGTTTTATTTTGTCTCATTTATACCAGTGTTTTAATTTAGCAACTGCATAAATAAACAGAGTGTACTATTGAAAACTTTGTAAAGATTAACTGATGTCACAATTAAAAGACATAAAACGTTAGCATTTTTTAAAATACTAGGTCTTTCAAAAAATGTAAAAACTGTCAAACTGAGTCCTAAAACTTCACTACTTCATACTGGTTAACCCAAAATCAGTCGATCAGCCTTTGTCATTCTGAAAAAGTGCATCGTTTTACCTTCAAAGTCCATCGTTATTCCTGAACCAGTTTATTGTCAGAGTCACTCACTGTTGGCCTGAGGTTTTCATTTTTCTGACTTGTGTGCTGTCGTTGTGCTTGCATGCTGTATGCCCAGGCCCTGTCCACTCCCTGCCCCTCAATCCTGCAAGGGCTCCAGTCTGGGAAGGGGAAACGGCCGGCCACTACTAAGGCATCAGCCGGAAGCTCAACCTGCAACTTTTTCTGTAATAAAGACAGCTAGAAATACAGGAAACCAGGACATTAGACAAAAACCTACATGTAAAAGAAAGTCTACTTTCATTAGTAGTGTTATTTCTAGATTCTTTGTGAAACTTTTATCACCAAAAAATATGAGAAACCAATTGTTCCAATCCAATCCATTTAAAATGTGTACATAAATTGACTAAAACAATATTATATAATGCCAGTAGGAAACTAAATTTTCATTAACAAAATAACAAATAAAGTAGGCCATTGTTAATATATAATGTAACGTGTTTTAAAAGCATTTTAATAAGTCAACCTGACTGAGGACTTTCAGTTTAAGAATTTAGTTTCTGTAATGTCTGTAAAAGAAGTCACTATACCCTCTTCCAGCTAAGAGTATTAAGAATGTTTAGAACAGTACCTACCACACTAGGAGCCAGAAACACTGTGACATTCTTGCATTTTGACAAGTCGACCTGAGATGGAACACAATGCGGAATATAAATAGACCAACAGGTTTAGGCAGAAACACAACAAAAACAAACAAACAAACAAAAAAGGTTTTTGTATTGATCATTTCTAAGGTTATGAAGTTTCTTATATGTCACCGATAGCAAAGAAGTTCTGACGGGGGACAAGTGGAAGATTTATACATTATAAGGTTTTTGGCTGAACTAAACATTTAAATCTTTATTCATTTTGTTCAGTACTCACTAATATGAAAGTAATATTAACTGTTAGATTTTCTTTTTTTATTCATGTTTTCAAACTTTGAATTCTAAGCTACAGTTTGAGCTGCAATTAAACCTGAAAAGATCTGCAGAAATCAATACAGACAGACCAAAAGGCAGTTTTGATTTGAGAGGTTTTCTATGGTTCAAGATTCATATTGGCTGTTGTGTGTAACTTCAAGTATGCATGGAATCCCAAGGTCAAAAGGGGGTTGGTGGCTGTTGCAAAATTTGTTTATACAACTGGCTTTGGTAGAATTAATAAGTAAAAAATATCAAACCTTCCAGAGATCTTCTTGTCTGTATGACACTTTTCCGTGGCAACCTGCTCTCCAGGCATGAAAGCGAGCTAGCCGTACAAGCCAGGGGTTGAGCTCATAGCCAACAGCTGGGCTAAAGCCATGCTGACAGGCTTCCAAAACCTAAATGGTTAAGGAGCATGACTTAATACTCATAAGCAGTATGGCAAAATAATTTTTTTGTTCATACAGTCTTACTTACAATACGACCATCACCAGATCCCAAATCAACTAGATCTCCTGTTCGGCCTCTCATCAAAGTCATCACATTTTTTACTTGTGCTTTGCTTGCAGGGATGTAGGGGACCTACAAGAACTGAATGTTCAGAGCATATTCAAACATTCTCCTACGGTTCCTAAGTTTTAAGAAAGATGCACATCAAACCTGTAGCTTCAGTGGCACTCTCCGAAAGCCAGGCTGAAGGACTCCAACCCACATGGCATAGACAGCAAGCCCAGTGCCAGCAGCTATCTGCACAACACCCCAACCTCCAAGGTGTCTTGTCCTGAGGTCAGCAAACACCTCATCTGGTGCGTCATCATCCATTTATGCAAGAAATGAGTGGGAGTCGAGTCCAATTCAGAGTTGAAATGTTATGTATCCATGATGTAAAGGGTCCACGTAATACGTAGTCTTGGAGAAGATAAAGTCAATACTGTTTGGACTACAAGACCAGTTTATGACACTGTAGTAACAGATTACAGGCTGTATTTCTTCAATTAAAGAGAAGATGCAAAGAGAAGTCTTATCCCTATCTTTGACTATTATTGATTCAGACTGCACCTGTCAACGGACCGCACACATACAATATAATCGTAATAATAATTATCTAGAGAAAAGAATCCATTTAGTGAAGTTAAAGCTGGGTTGATGTTGACGCGTATTTTTAAAAAGCATTTAGGGTGGTTAACCTAAGTCCTTAAACTCATTTTCTTTATCATGTAACGTTACCTGAAATAATCCTATATATTTACAGCAACAGTAAAAGTAAACGCCTACGTCCTGAACGGAAATAATAATATATATATATATATAAAAAAAACTCAGGTTAATTCAAGCTTTCGAAACGAAAATCTTCAGTGACCTGAAGCAATGAGAGAGGACATAAAACCATGTCGGACAGGTCCATCAACGAAACGTTCCGTATTCTTGAATGCAGACGTAAGTTCCGGATACGGGTATTTTATGACGTTAATATTATCTCATATTGCTTGGGTTCCTAAGTAAAATTACACGGAATCTTAGAATTTCGTAGTTTTAATGATGAGCGTACTTATGCTTAAAGTAATAATGTAGCAGACCCGATAAGTGCCAAAAAGGGAACACAACAAATAGGGAGCTTAATTTGGAGTTATTTACACTCCCACCAAAATTATACTGAATGGTTTACACAAGAACAGAAATAATTTTCAAACAAAATAATCCTTAAGAACGTTCTAACATCAGAATAAAAACATGTCATGGCTGTTCAGATTATTTACAGTGAGGGGTCTACTATAGCCACGACTTCATAAAGCCCTTAATGAAGCACCATTAAGTGACTGAAGGCATTTGGCACTAACAGTCCATGCCGCATTGAGTGAAGGGAGGAGAGGCTCTATACGCCGTGTAGATAGGTCACTCATTCTCGACCCTCTGAAGCTCTTACTGTAGCAGACCCCCCCAAATGAAGGATTGTGGCTTTACTGATGAACGGTGAGATTTATTGGAGTAAGCCTTGAGTCTCACCGTAAGAGCCTTATGTACAAACACACAAAAAGACTGTGTAAGCTACAAATACATGCTCTTACAACCGTAACGTATCAACTAAAAATAACGTTCACTACTAAAAATATCAACTCTAATTTGAAACTAGAGTGTATACAATAAAACAAATGTACAATTCCAACCGATCAATATAAAAAATGTCCTTATTTACAAAATAAACATACCTTGTGCCTCTATCAAGGTGGCCTCTAATAAGATACATTTTTACTACGCTGTTGCAACTAGACTTCCGTTATTTCTGTTGTTAAGCTGAAGTTCTATATACAAAGGAAGCTCTCCTATCGAAATGAAAGCATCAAATTAAAAACCGGAAGTTAATCATGAACTATCCAAAAATAAAACGACGTAAATACAATAAGTGCCAAAAAGGGAATAAAACAAATAGGGAGCTTAATTTGGGATTATTTACAAATAATACATCTTAGATTATCCGTACACACATTTTACATCACTCAACTTTCTGTAGTGCTAGTTGTCTTTCACAAAAGCTGAAACTAGTTTAGTTTAGCGACACTAAATAAGTTCTTCAGAGTTATGTTGAGAACGCAAATACATCGTATCCCCTACTAACCTTTAAACAGGATAGAACAAGTAGGAGCAAACTCTGCAGCGATTACAAGCGCACACTGTCTCCTACTGGTAGCTTTCTTTTACTGCAATGAAATTAGTTGCAATAAATGCCAACTTTCGATAATTAAAATATACACAAAATCAGTTAATTCAATAGCAAAATGGAAAAATAAAATAATAATCATCATCACATACCAGAAACCATTACTGTGTATGTATACCGCACATGGGAAAGCACCAGTAAAAGATAAGCAAGCAAAACAATGCCGCAAAAGAGAACTTATTTTTCAGGGTCAAAGAAAAGAAAAAGGAAGAATAGAAAAAAGGCAAAGATAAAGGTATGTTTGCGTGTCTCTTGATAGAAGAGACAAGAAAATGAGCTTGATAGTGATGGCGACGTTGAACGTTCAACAGCCAAACATTTATGCTAGAGTCCTTGTATTTGTGTGAAATTGAGTTTTAATTGATTCTTTTCTTTTTGGCTTCATAATGTTTGATAACAAAAATTAAAACTTCTCAATGTTTGACATTGTTCAGCGAAATGTTTTTACATCAGGCTACAACAGAATACTCAGTTTCAATGGTATCAACGACCTCAGCAGTAATGACGTCACTCTGATTCCACAAAGGAACCTCTCTTCAATGTAGTACTACATCTTAAGTCCAGAGAATACTAGTTTTTGTGTGTCTTTTGCCACCACTAGATGATATGCATAGAAGATATAACATAAACAGCACTATTCAGAGATGCAATGAGTTCATAGCAGTAGTATGAGTTATCTAATCGTCTGTTGATTTGCAGCAATCCACGTTAATAGCAGATAGAGAGGGCCCCAAAATAAAATCCCGTTTTGTCCCTATGGAGGCTTAGAACAGCGGCCCTGATGCCAACATCTCCAGAAAACATATTAGCATGTGTTACACACACCAGAACTGGTGTCAGTGTAACAGATGCTGATTTTCCTTTAAAGTCCTGTATAGAACAGGTAGGAGTGATGAGGCAGAAACAAATCTGTGCTTCACTAATCCTCCTGAAATCTGTTCTGATTAAACATTTCCAAACAGCACCAGATCTGATCTTCCTTCAAAATAATCATTGTGTCCATGTTATTTTCTTTGTCATTCTAGACAATGTACTTATTATTGTAATAAACAGTTTTAGATCCTTTAATACAAAGGTACAGCTTATATCACACTAATAACCTCCATTTGTTAGCCCCATATGCTACTGCATATACGATATACAATATATTTGTATTTTTTTTATTTGTACACCAACATGTTCACAGAAAGACACAATATAGATAAACAGATTTGACTCATGTAACGTAAAAACTATCTAAACAGCATAATATTACTTTCCAACAACTTTCAGAACCATTTTATTTCATAGCTGATAACTGACGGTTTATTAAGCAACCTGTACATAAAAGCAGATCACCACAGCTCCTGTACAGTAGGAGCAGTCGCTCTTTTTCCTCCAAAACTTAATGTAAAAATAAAAAAAAGTAGAATAAATGTATATACACAGTAATCCTAACTAGAAGACTAGTTTTACATAAACTCCTGTTTAAGTTCTTGGTGTTAAATCCAATTACTGTGAGAAAAAGATTTTGCCAACTGTGGAAATGCTGACATTTTTTTTCAATCTTTGTATTGAAAAAAAAAATGCAAAATGTAGTCTGCAAAATTTAAAGGCATCTAAAGGCAGATATAAAATTGGCTTAAAGTATAAAATAAAAATCTAATGAAATCAGAAATCATGCATCATCATTTTTATTTTAATCGGCGCGCTCAAAAAAAATCATTATCAAATTTTACTGAAAAGGTTATTAAAAGTATTGTGCTTCCAGTTACAAAGAAAGCATTAACTATGTACAAATCAACAACAAATGGTATAAAAGTGGAACAGCCCATGTTCAGTCAGTGTCTGCATCATCACTGATAATCCCATGCAGGTTGGCCCACTCTGAGATCTTTCTTCGTCCTTTGGGAGCGTTATTTTCCTGGTCACTGTCTGAATCGGAGTTCAGAGTCCGCTGATAAGAGGAGGGAGGTTCCTTATGTACCATGGCTGAGGTTCCTCTGCGTCTCGGCCGACCTGCTTGAAAGGTTTGTGGACATATCGTCAGCTTATGCAGGACAAAAGCTTATTAAGCAGCATAAGAACAATATTGGATCAAGACAAGCAATGCAACTATTCAGTTATTAAAATTTGTAGGCGATATAAAAAACTGTCCTTGACAAGTAGATTTATTATGTGTATGTGAACAGAATAAAATCCAAACTTATCAGATTTCGAAAGCTATTAGTGGCTGGACTTAAAAAGAAAAACCAACAACCAGCCAACAGTAATATTATAGTATTTGTATTGTAAGCGCTTACTCATGTGGGGCTCCAAGAACGAAAAAAAATATTTAGAACGTACCTTCAGTCGAGATGATGTTGTCGACATCAAGTTCAGCCAGTTCCTGAGCTTCCTCTCTCTTCAATCGAATTTTCTTACATTTCTCAATGGAGGGGTTACCTACACAAGAGGGGAATAGTATTTTACGTTAAGGCAGAGTAATTATTTAGTGATTTGAGAGGCAAACCACCTTTAATAAATGTTAAATTCCAATAATAGTAATTTAATCAAAGTCTACATTGACATTTGTTTTATTGACTAATGTCAAAAGGTAAGAAAAATTAGAGAGGTCCTGGCAGCTGAATGAGATCTCATCTCGTTAAGATTGGATTTTCCAGTAGCATTCGATACTGAATGAGAGAATAACCTGAAAAGAGTCAGTCTGAGCTCGTCTGCAGATCCTTTTACAATTTAAAACAGTTTTTGTCCTTTCAAATGTTGGAGGCAATTTTCTCCTCTCCTTCATTTGAGGACAGATGCCAATCAAAGCAAATTGATTGAGGTTGATGATGAATCTGCATTTTCAGTATAAGCAGGTGTATGTTTTAATTGTAGTACTGAAACAGTTAGTACAACGTAGTTATATTTATTTCATCTAGGCGTTTGATCATGATTTTGTGCTCTCGGTTAAAGAGAGGGCCCCAAGATTGAAGTCAGCGAAAAGACGAACATATCCCCACTGACCATGGAGCCCAAGATCTTCAAGCTCCTTCTTTAGAACAGCCACTTTGGAGCGAGTGGAGCGGCAGTCCTCCAGTAGCTTCTTGTAATTCTTCCTCACGCCACAGAGGGCGATGTAGTGTTTGAGTCGCACGACTGATTTGTCTTCATCCTGCAGGAGCAAGAAGACAACTGAGGAGATGAAGACTTGTTTTAACATTTAAAAAAAAAATCACAATACTGCATCACCTTCTTTAGTCATCTTAACGTCATAACTTTCATAAAACGCTCGAAAGCATGAACGTTACGGCTGAGATATTTTTGCATCACCAAAGAGCTCACCTTTGGGCCTCGGTTCTTTCCATCCGTCTTCTTTTTCTTTTTCGTCTTGACATTTTTATTTTTTTCTGGGTCGCTTTTCTTCTCTTCGTCCAAAGACGGTAGCGATGATGAATCTGAGTCTGAATCATTTTTCTTCTTCGCATTTTCTTCTACTTGGCACAAGGGCAAGACATTCAACAGTGTTAAACATAATCATATTACTGTGTAAATGGTTAAACATATTAAACTCATGTTGAATAGTTACCTTTTTCACTGGCAGAAGAATCATCATCCTTGATTTTTTCACTTTTCTCCGACTTATTGTCTGCATCACTTTCACTCTCCTCGTCACTCCCTGGTGGTTTTTTCCCTCCACTTGTATCGACACGTCTTGTCTCTTTGCTCTCAGCAGTGCTGACCTTCTTTTTCATCCTTTCCTCCGGACTTGGACTCTCATTTCCATCTTCTTCTGACTCATTCACCTCTTCATCTGAAGACTCGTCGCTTGTGACACAGCGCTTAGCTTTTTTGCTTTTCTCATGGTCTGATTCTTTTGCTGCTTCTTTATTTTTTGACGGAGATCTAATTTGTTCTTTGTTTTGACTTCCTGCTTCACGGTTCTGCGCGTCTTCAGAATCTGTCATGAACAACAGTAAGAAAAAACAGTCTTGGTGACGTTTCCTCATGTAAGTCACATTTGCTGTATCCATATTGTTTAAGACCATCCCCCAAATATCACAGCATACACATCTACTATGAAATATAGATTCCTTGTTATGTGCAGAACATGGAAATAGCATTCATCACTTATAATTATAATCCATCACTCGTAGTTACAAAGATTTACTCTATTGTGTTGTAGCAACAGTTGTTTAAATGAGACGAGACTCCTAAAATGATTCAAATTAGATAACGTGGATGCAAGTCTGCTTAGTGGGCGTCCAAGAACTACAGTAAAATCAATTTACCGTACCTTTAAATGATGATCACAATACAAGCACATCAAATCAGATTTGTTAACAAATCAGCAGCATGTTAGTGACTTAAATGTGGGCAATTTAAACAAAATACATAATTTATACCTGATGATGAGCCTGACTGTTGTGATCGTGATTTCTTTACTGTGGATTCGGTTTCATCTTCACTTTCCAATTCCTCTTTTTCTCTCTCTCTCTTCCTTTTATTCTGTGGTTTTTTGGTTTCCGGCTCACTTTCACTCTCTTCATTTTCCTAGAATAAACAGAACTTGTTTATTGCAAAAAGAGAAGTACAAATACTTCCTACAGTATTTTACGCACGAACAATAAAAATACCCTGCTAGCACGTTAGCAATACAACCAATACAGGTGCAGTGTTCTGCATCAGGAAACATTTGTCTTCTGTTTTTTTGCTTCACCAACTTGCAACAAAAGAAAAATCATATTTTTAAAGCAAGCAATTAAAAGCTCGACAGCCCTTTTGTTTCAGATACCTGCATTTTCATGAGTTCTTCTCGCACAACTTGTTTCATGAATTGTCTTGCTTCAGAGCTCAATGATTCACATCCTGCTTCAGCCAGGTATCGTTTTTTCAATATTCCTAATGTCAGCGTACTGAAACAAAACAAGAAAATAAACACGTTTGATGAGCAGGATGGAACAACTGACAGATATGATCCTAATGAATGTTATGTTTAGAGGTATTCTACAAATAATGTGAGCACAGATTAGTCCTTTTTTTAAAATGCACACAAAAAGTAAAAGCATTTTGTAATATGTAAAGAAAATATACAAATTTTAATGCTAAAAAAATTTATGCACATAAATATTCACACTTCTTGCCAGAGCACTCTGCACCTGAAGCAAGCTGCATCTGATTTTTACTGATCTTTAATGACACAGCTGATAAATGCATATCAGAACAGAAACTAAGTCATAAAGTTAAAGAAATTTGCTTCAGACCGCCAACACCAGGTTGTGTCAGAGCACAAATCTTGGGAAGGACTAAAAACAAACAAATAATTATATAATAATTATGTCATGGCATTTTAGAATAGAAAAGATTAGCACGGAAATATATCCTTTATTATTCCACGGTGGGGAAAATCAGATAAACTGGCAGCAAGTAAAATATTTAAATGCATATCCAAAAAGGTATTTTTAAAGGAAAAACCTTCTAGGAAAAAACAAAACAGAGAACACGAGGGTCTATTTCTGCAGTGACAACACTGCAACAACACCCTCTAGTGACAACTAGAGGGGGGCGATTTATATGTATTTATATTTATATGTTCTTAAAACAGATCAGCCGACACTATAACCAGGACAGGCAGTTCAGCTTATTCCGACCGAACCGTACAAAACTGAAAACACCATCGTGATGAGCCACCAATAGACAGATCAGTCTTGCGGTTGACTCTAACCCACTAAAAGAAGAAAGCGCAATTTGAGCGCCTAAATGATCAATTATCTGTGTTCGGCGTCAATGTTAAAGCAAACATCTCATCAAAATGAAGCAACAGCAAGTAACAAACGGAACTCGTGGAGACGAATAATGACCACAAATAGCGGGTGTTTTTTTTAATGCTAGTATTTTTTCTTTATGATAATAAAGGTTAAACGTACCTAAGGTCTGGCTCATCAAGGAGTTCACCTTTTAGAAACCTCCGGATGCCCTTTTTCTCCTTCTCTGACACCATTATTCACAGCTAGCTGTGTTTTTGGCGGCTGGTCTCTCGAACATAAGCGGAAGTGACGTGGAACCAACCGCGCTCCCTTTAAAAAAATGGAGGTTTTTGACGTTTGGGTCCCATGCACTGTTCTCCATGCAGTTACGGGACACAAAACCCGCTTTTTCTGCCAACAGCATCAAAATATTACTATATTTCGTAAAAGAGTAATATTTCTTGCTAGTTATCTCATAAAGTGAAACTCATAAATCAGACAGTGATATAATCCAACTCTGTTTTCTTGTCAATTTATTTTGGTTTACAATGAAAATTCAAAATGTTATTGTCTTAAAAGTCGCTTTACATCATAAAAACACAAAAATACAAAATCATAGAACACACAGTCAACAATTGAAAATTGTCACTCTAATCAGCTGATTAAATAAAAACACCTGCTAAGGTTTCCCGAGCCATCTTTCTTTCTCTGGGTCAGTAATCTACAAATCATGAGGAAGACCATGCTGAAAGGTCACTGCTAATGAAGATGCTTGTTCACAGAGTTCTGTATCCAAGTATATTAACAGAAAATTGAGTGGAAGGATGAAGGCTGGAAGGAGGAGGTGCCCTATCAACAGGGAGATCCTCAGACTTGAGAGAATTGTCAAGAGAAATCCTTTCCAAAAGAGCCACTGCACAGACAAATGCTAGACATGGGCTCCAAATGTCAACATTCTGGATCGGATTGGCAGTATAACTCTTCAGATGGATGTTGACAAAGAACCTAATTTTGAACCTAGAGGAGAGGTCCATCCTCACCTCTCTCTGGTACCTCGTAGCACTTCCTAAATTCTAGCAGGGGTGGATAAACAATGAAAAAAAATAAATCAGCAGGCTCATACTCGAGTCAAGCTACAGCTGGAGAAGGTAGAGTGAATACTTTTTCAGACTTAAAGCTGGTCAACCACATTTAAGATTTATATCCATTAAATATGTTAAAGAAAGAAAAAAAGGAAACAGAAGACAGATTTGATAAGCAATTTATTTCAAACATTTCCAGGACGGAAGTTAAATTAGTGCATTTTCCAAGGTCATACATACATACCATTGTATGTTTTTTCCTTCTTATTTTTATGAGTGCTTAAGTTACCGCCAGTGCTAATTAGGAAAACAAAAATAGTACCTTAAACCCTCCTGAAATGAGAGTCAAGTCTAGTATAACTTTTTACAGATTGCATTACCTATTAATTTAAGCAAAATCCTGTGATTTGGTGTAAGATGAAGCAAACACAAGAAAACATGGCTCAGAAAAACATACAAAGATAACAGTCACAGCTCATTTTTTAACACTGAACTAAAGCCAGAAGTTCAGGTTGCATTAATCTAGAGGAGCAATCTCAAAATCTGCCAAGCGCAACAGAGTGCGCTCAATAACGGCAGGATCAAAACTCACTTAAGCATCAGGTAACAAAGATTGATTTCATTTACAAAAGTTAAATACCAAACAATAAATTAAGTTTATAAATTAATAAAAATAAAAAAAAGAAGCTTGAAGCAGCATTTATAATAATTTAAACACAGAAAACGGAGCTGCTCAACAACTATAAACATGGCTTTTCTTTTTAATTCCAGTGTTAACATGTCGAGGCTCAACTTCACCGACTTCTGTCAGTCAGGCTCTGTGCAGCAGTACCGTCTTCCTCCAACAGAGAAACCAGACGTATCGCATCCTGGATAAATGTTTCCTACATATTAAATACAGACAAAGCTGCCAGTTCAAACTATTTACACCCTTATAGATGGCAGGCGGTCTGCTCTATGAGAGAAATGGGTTTTGAGGCTCATTCAGTATCATGCAGGAAGGTACTAACATTTGAAATATTATTCTACCAGTTTCAGTCACAGTTGACTTTATACAATTTCTGTTGAAATATGCAAATTGATTTGGTTGTAAACATCACTAAACTCTCTCCTTACTTAAAAATCAATCAACCGCCGGACCTCTGCAAGTGTGCTTAAAGACATTTCATGAAATAAGTAAAGACTTCACTATTGCTGTGAATAAAGAATGTTTCATTTTGCAAACACAATCCCCCCTTCCCCCTAAAAAACATTGAATTCTTCCACATGCCATATTTTCTGTCACAGTTAGTCCTTGTACACAGTTTGCTGGCCGTGTCCTCTCTCGTCATGCATTATGTGCCTCCTTACGTGGATCCTGCGTACTCGTCTGTCCCCTCCCGCTGCACCCTCCTCCTCCGATTGGCCGGCTCCAAGCGATGAACCCGAGCCTCTAGAATCTAAAAGGTGCAACCCTCCTGGACCGGCTCGGTTGTTCTCATAGATGAGGATGTTGAGCGTTTCTTCAAATATCCGCGCCTCGGGAAACTCAACCTAAAAACATGAGTATGATTTATTTTCTATGAATGCCCCCTTATTCATTTCTATGATGTTCCCTTTTTAAGTTACTCTTTTAAATAATGCCTTCTTAAAGTATTCATATCTCTGGGAAATGAAACTTCATCCTAGAAAACAATGAAAATAAGCCACACTCAAAGACTCTTTTGTATAAAAACATTCCATTTGAATCAAATACTACTTTGTCTTGACACATTACAAGAAATCCTTATACAATTAATCAATGTTTGTAGTTGCAACGTGACAAAATATGAACATTTTCCAAGAATTGAACACATAAGTGAATAAGCTGTTGTTCAGAGCATGTAACGACAGCTTTGAAACCTGTCACACAAAGCTTACTTTAGTCTGCTTCTTCTCCGTTGCGTACACAATGGAGGTGCAGCACACTTCTGCGATCTTGCGGCCTTCGCCGTAGAAGGACCAGCAGCAGATCTCGTCACCGAGCACATCTTTCACAAACAGGACACGGTTGTTGAATCGGAGGACCAGTTTGTCAAACAGCTCGATGTTCTTCAGTAGGTTGTCATCGGAGTTACTAATAACAGGACGAAAAGACAAGATGTAGAATAATCAGAATAATCAGCAACGTAGATCAAGAAAAAAACATGTTTAGTAAGTATTTTTACCTAGTATATGAATATTTGTTGTTTCCCCTGTTGTTTTGGAGCTTGACTACTGGCTGCAAATGGAAAACAGGAATACATGAGGCAAAGCAGATCAGATTTCTGTAATGACTCAACAATATATATAAAAAACAATTAAACTGAAAATAATTTGAAGAAAGGAGCGGGGAACAGCAAAGTGCAAGCAAATGTATTTCCTATAGGATTTTTGTTTCAATAGGTGATCGTTTAGATTTAAGTTACCTTTCTACATGTAGCAATCATCTTCTGCTCTTCTTTGGCTGATGTGATCATTGGGATGCGGCACACACTTTCGAAAATATCTTGTTGTTTCTAAAAACAAAAGACAAATGAAAAAATGTTTTAACATATGTAAGAAAAAGATGTGTAAATGTATTTAATTTATAATAATTTGAATGAGACATGTCTATTACAATAAGGAAAACCACTCTGTAAAAAATAATATTTTGTAAACATTTTAGGAATTCCCTCAAATTCATCACAGAAAAACGACAAAAACAAAAAAACACTCAAGACTTCACACTTAAAAAACATAAGAAGAAACTGATACGAAAAATAATGCCCAGAACTTAAAATTAGAACTCATTACATTTCTAATAAGAGGCCAGGGCAAATTTTCTAAGAATGTCTTACAATCTAGAATCCTCTAATTAAATGAAGTGGAGACAAAATAACAATAAAATAAAAGCTGTTTGTTGGTTATTAGAAAGTAAATAATGATAAACTGTTACTTATTATTTGAGCATCTATTCCAGACTTCATATTTTGTTAAAATAAAATTGTATTTAAATTGTGAGTCAGTTTAATTGACGCTAACTAAACTAGTTAGGACAGATTAGATGAGATCTAATCTCATCTAATCTGAAAAATTAAAGTCTCAATTTTTCATGTCAAAAAACTAAACATGTAAAAATCTCAATTCGTCTAATTACCTGCATGGCATTGAGGCAGTGCTGGACTAGTCCTTGTACCCTGTAGAACTGGGCCTCCTTTAGGATCTCATTGAGTTCTCTGTGGTCTTCTGGAAGAGGTACTGAACCATCTCGCAGGAAGTTCAACACCAATCCAAAATGTCGACCTGACCTCTCCAAAACCACCCAACCTGAGCAACATTAACATTTCTCTCAGACAGTGATATATCTCTGCAAACTGCAGAATAATAAACAGATTCGCAAACAGGGAAAAGCATAGACTGTAATACAGCTCCAACATATTTTTTTTCCCCAAATGGATCAGGTTGTCTAAATAAGGACATTAGACAACATAATGCGCTGTTAGATGTGCTAATAGGTGAACAGCTATCAGAGATACACTTACTGACCTTCAGAGTCTATGGCAACATTTGTTGCGCCAGTGCAAATGCTTCGCAGAAGACTGTCTTCTTTGCTTAGCGTCTGGATGGTTGTATAATGCAGGGAGCCGCCAACATTTAATTTGACGTACTTGCTCCCCATCAGACCCGGATTTCTGTGCCCGTCTGTGCCGTGGCAGGCAGGCTGGGGAACAGCAGGCTGGACGGAGTCGGCATCATGACCACCGACCGAAGCCTCCGCAGACATGGGGCTGTGGGCTCGCTTCCCGACTGCAGTACAGAAGAACAGGCCAGCTTATTTCCTCCATCATATTCAACCACCAGGCGGGGGAGTATCAGTGAAATTTGGCTGTTTTCAGGATTTTTTTCCTGGTTTAGAAATTTGACTTTTTAAGATCATAGTTATTTAGATCCAACATGTAATAGACAAATAGCTTTGATTACATAAACTATCTAATATTTCGAGAATAGAAAATTATTAAAGAAGCAATTATAAAACAAACAAAAGCAGGTAGTCTCCAACATTACAGTTGTGTTTAAGTTTGACCTTGAAAGATACAGTACACTTTTCTGAGACATCATAACAAAACATTTCTGTATACAATAATCTCCTACAGTACTTAAACTGTATGAAATAAAAAAATCATGATATGGCCTCATCAGTAATCAGTAGTAAGATCTGAGTAAAGTAAAAGCCTATATATCCTCTTAATCGGAATACCTTTTTATCTTAAATTGCGATTAATTCATTTTTCTATTTTTGAAAACAAATTTTAGTCCCGGTCTTTATTTTATGTGGAATATTAATCTCTTACTTCAAATGTGCATCTTACGTTTCCTGCGTAAAAAAGAAATACATTGCAGAACCAACTGATGTCTAGATACGAATATATCAAATGTAAACACGGAAATAAACCTAGGCTATTTATATTAGAACATACTCACCACGCTGAACATCCAAGGGTGCTAAAGAGTGAAAACTCTTTCAGAGTAGCGGTAATATATCAGAAAATTATCAGCTAGCATAAACAAGCTAATTAACACACAAACATATACAACGGAGCTAGCAGCACAGACATCATTCTTTTTTTTACCGCAACCACCTTCCCAAATTAATAAGCTAATAACGACTACTCGATTTTCATTCACTTCATGTTAATAGATGTATTTTACCGAGTACCGCTTCATCTGTGGTGAACAGTCTAAATGAACTAATAAAAAAACAAAATTGCTATATCAACTGAGGATATCCCCATTGTTTAAGACGCTGATTATCAACTGATGCTAATGTGAGAAGCTAAATAGGTCGCTCGGAAATGAAAAACAAGACAATCCTCTTCCGCTGCTTTCGCAGTTCGGACATGAATTACTGCCACCTGCTGGCTGGTCTTATTAATGTCATTCTCAGGTGCCGAGTCTGTTATGATTGTCTAACCTTTTTGTATGTAAAATCAGAGGAGAAAATATGTAGAACAAAGACTCCTAATAATATCACATTTTTGAAAATTTTGCTCTGAAAGTGTTTTGACATGATTTTAGGTTAAAATCATGGTGAATTATTGAATTTAGGTTTTCCTGCCCCCATGTGGTTAAACGGGAAAATGTAACACCATTATTCTTCATCAGATTGATTTTCATGGCACACAAGAAACTGCTTTGGCTCCTTTCTAACACCAAATATTACTTGTCAATGTTTTATTATTTATTTTCCAGGGCAAAAAACAAACAAACAAACAAATAAAAAACACAAATTTTTCATGGTTTCCAAATATAATACAACAGAAACCCATGTATCATAACTATCCCTAAGAGGAGAGACAAGATGACATATCATTAAAGTCTGTCAGATATACATTTTGCTTTTTTTAAAGTCAGAAAATACAAAACAATAGCTGCTTGCTTAACCTTGCACATCTACATGGAACCAAAATAAAGGATGAGTTTTATGAGGTATAAAACAACTTGAAATAAATAATAAAGTTCTAATTATCACCTTGCCACAGGATAACTATAGGGATATTTTTCTAAAATTTTCTATATCAGGCTATACTGTTGAAATGTTTATCCAAGTCTTTTTTCTACATCTTTACCAGGAGACTCAGCCACTAAGTGTATAATAGAATATATGGAATAAATCCATAAATCATTAAAAAAAAAATTCCACAGTGTCAAAAAGACACTACTTTATTTACTTATTGATATTAGATGTGTGTTAACATGTGAAGTAGGTGTCCCAGTGATTTCGAAAATGAAAACACACTTGCGCACTCGTTACACCATTCAACAAAGACTTTATTTTCAATTCTGCAAATGATTCACTGTCTTTAAAAGTGTATTTATATATGAAGCAAAGAAATGTCGCTGATGATCATAGAAGATTTAAGTCAACAAATCAACAGTCTCCAGGAATCCCTCATTTGGCCCAGTGAATGTCTAAAACTCACTGTTCAAACAATCGGTTATAAATAAATACATAATGCGCATCACAGCAAGCGGCAAGATTTAAAGTTTCTCATCAACGTAGTGCATACAACATCAAATTTGATAACAATGATACCTGCCAGTAACTATAATGTTAATGTAAGAGATTGAGCAAAAGCAATATAATTTACAATCAGTGCATGCTCGAAGCGTTATGACATTCATGTCCTCACCTTTGCTTATACAGTATGTGGTGCGACAGTATGCAGATGACGGCAGAAACAGCGAAGAATAAAGTAAACTCTGCCTTTGTAAACACTAATCCAACAACGGATGAAACACTAAGAGACATTAAATTATTTAACATTATATTTTGGCACAGAACTTTCATTATGTGTATATAATGAAAATATATAACCTCCTGCCACCAAGTGTATATATTAAGTCAGATATTTACATTCAAATAGTGTGAATTTGTTACAACCTGTGAGAAAAAAAGGAAGAAATTTATTGTTTTAAAAGAGTTTTTTTTCCTTTTGCTGCGAAACTCTGAAACATAATAAGAGTCGCTTTAGAAAGTAAAAACAAATACTCAGCATTTTTCATAGAACAATGAACATAACTTTTGATTGTTTCAACTAAAGTATTCCCATGCTCTCTAATGTTTTAGCTTTGTAACAAAATAATAACTGAAAAAAATAATTCCCCCTTTTCTCATTTACATTTTCTTTGCCTACAATTTTTTTCAATTTTTTTTAGAAGTCAATTTCTTCTCCTTCATAAGGCACCAGTCCTAATAACACAGAAAGTTACACTATTACCCGGGTCTCACTTTTGGCAGATATAACACAATCAATATAAAGTAGTTACAAACTGCGATGATAAAAAAAACTAACAAAAAAGAAACCACAAAAATAAAGAAAAGCAAGTATTATAGGGGGAGTGGGGCCTTTTCATACAAAAAGACTTTGTCTTCTTCAAGAATTTAATGCGTCTGTGGTTTTATTTCTCACCCAGAAAGGCTCTTCTTCAAATGGAAACTTCATACTCCCGTGTGTCCTGTGATCACATTAGAAACAAACGCATTACTTCAAGCTTTGAAACTGGGAACATTTAGAGACTGAGAGCGAAATGAACGAATTTCATTGAGCGATGGCTCCTTTACTTACTCCTGCTTCATACAGAGGGTTGTTGAAATCCGACTCGACTGTAATGGGACTGTAGGAGTGTGTGTGTGAGAGAGATTTCCAGAAGAGAGGCTTCCATTCTAGTCTGCAAATGCTACAAGAGACACGTGATAAACACAGAAAGAGCTGAGTGAAAAAAACTGAGGCACAGAACTAAAAACAAGTATTAAGTCTATGAATAGTCCGGAACAGAAATCCAAAACTTTGAAAAGTAAAAATTCTATGGATAACAGTATTATAAAATTATATAACCTATAACAAACATATTATTTATATAGTGGCCTGTTTTTATGCTGAACTGAAAAGTAACAACGGCTGCCAAAATGAAATAATTGATATTGTATCTCTAATCAATTTATTTTGAATTAAATACCTTCATTTTAATCCTCTGCTTTCAAAACATGATTGTTAAATGTTAACTTTAGTTAACAGCGTAACTTACTTTGTATAGTACATGTAAATGCCTCCAATCAGGAGGATGACCAGAATGATGGGCAGAATAATCGCCAAGGCGATGTTTTCGCTCAGGATCTGACGGGATGGCTCGAAAGACTGGGACACTGCAAAACAATCAAACGTCAATTGTAGTGATTTTCTGTCGTCATGAATGCAAAGTGTCCTTTACTTTGTGATAAAAATATGCCTAAAGAAGCACATTTAGATCCCACAGACAGCAGCTCTTAATAAAGTAGGAATTGATTTTAAATGCACTAGAGATGAGAAATCACCTTCTGACTTGTGGTCGTCCAAAAGCTCCTCGTATGCCACTGAGAACAATAAAAGAAGATCTCATCAGTTTGTTTTCATTCGGGTGTGTTTCATGACTAAAACAGTGACATGCAAGAGTAAATTGCATTTATAACCAACACACTATGAAGTCTAAAATCTTGTTTCTAAAATTAAAACTAGTTATGACCCAAACTGAGTGAAGTACAGTAAAACAATGATACTGTTCTTATCTATTATGCGATTAAGGGCAGTGATAGGTGGTAGTTTACAAAATGGGAGGTATGGCTCACCACCCATGATGGCAGTGAAACAATAACTAAATCTATCAGTTGTCCCCTGAATGACATTTATACTGATTTCTTGTACATTCGTATAATTGGGATTAGGCAAGGACTATCTATAGAAGAAAATATAGCCAGATATTGGTGTTGGTTCATAGCTTTTATTCTGAATAAACCTGAGCAAAAATAAATATTGGGAGTGTTCCAACCTTTACCTTTGCAAAAGGGCGGTGGGCTGTTCCACTGAGATGGGTGTCCAGGAACACAGGTGATAATGACCTCTCCAATGAGTTCATAGCCCTCATAGCAGAAGAAGCGCAGAGTTTCCCCGGCCTGGTAGCTGTGTTTGTATAAAGTTTGGTAACCGTTGTCAGGGACTCCAGGGTTTGGGCATGGGTCATATTTCACTGTATATAACATACAAAAACATTCTTACTGTTAGATTCACATCAATAGTCATCATGAAAGATGAGCAATGTTGAAACAAAAACAGCCCTTACAGACACACTTCGGGCTGCGATCGCTCCATTTAGGGGTACCAGTGTCACGGCCGTAGCAGGAGATTTGACTGGGCCCTTCAAGTTGATAACCTTGATTACAAGAGAAACGCACGACTGTCCCCAAAGCAAAGCCGGCTTCGGGACGCACAGAGCGTGCCCCATTCACCACCTCTCCCGGATCAGGACACTGTTGCACTGTGAGGGGTAAAGTCAGACACAAGTGACACAAAATTAACCAAAAATATTTAAAAAATCTGCTCAAGAAACCTTAGGAGGAGTAGTGACCTATTCTCAGTCGTGTCTGGTTTACAGTATATATTACATAGAGAGAGGAAAGATAATCTTCTTAGCTAAGTGTATTAACAAATTAGCTTTATAACTTTAGAATGTAACTTTTTATAATTTCTATTATCCTGTTGGGTCTCTCACCTTTAACACAGGTGGGTGGGGC
The DNA here is from genome assembly GCA_902982915.1 of Phalloptychus januarius. Lineage (NCBI taxonomy): Eukaryota > Metazoa > Chordata > Actinopteri > Cyprinodontiformes > Poeciliidae > Phalloptychus > Phalloptychus januarius. The sequence goes on from CADWAE010000476.1 coordinate 7,943,945, forward strand.
GCTGCTCCAGGACAGGTCCCACTGGCAGGTGATGATGTCTGAGCCGCTGATGTCATACCCTGGCTGGCACTGATAGGTCAGGACGCTGCCTCTCACAGGAGAGGCGTGGGATGAGCTGATCCAGCCAAACTCGATTTGAGGAAGAGTGGGGCATGTGTCGTTCGGTTCAACTTCTGCAGAGAGAGAGAGACAGAGAGACTTGGTGAAGGCAAATCATTTTTTTACTTATCAGTGCAGCAAATCTAAACAAGCCTCATATGGTAAAGCAAATTGGATTTCCAGTTCACTTACCACGGTAATGAATAAGAAATCCCTGACTGAGGATGAAGCTGGAATCATCTGGGTCGCTCTGAAACTGAATGGTGACCTCTGACCCCCCAGACACAATCTGGAAGCGCTCTTTAGAGCCCATGTACTGGCCGATCACGTGAGACATGACGTCATGTCCATCAAACACAGTCAGCACATCAGTGTGACGAATATTCAAGCTGAAAGAAAAAAACAAAAACAAGTAAAGAACATGTCAGCTTTCAATTCAGAAAGGGGTTTTCCCTTTAATATCAAATAAAATGGCAAACACGCCTTTGTTCGCATACTCACATCTGGACCTCCAGTTCAATTCGCTTCTCCTCATTACCATGGATCTGCCAAATACAGTCGAGACCCTTGGAGTAACTCTGGGGCCAGTCAGGGGACAGAATGGTACCAGAAGGCTCGGTCAGCTCTCCTCCACACAAAGCTTACAGAGCAAAGCAGACAGCAGGATTAGGTAAGAATAAACAGGGAATCAGTAAATTACAAAACAATGTTTGAATAAATTGAATGTGATTAATGAGAGAACATATGGAGCCATTAGAGAATGGGCTTTTGGTCTCATGATCAATGGAAGAAAAATGAAGAGCACATTAATTTTGTACCTAAAGATGAGTTTTATTTGTTGTGATTTTTTTCTATTTATAGTTTAAGAGGGAGAAGAAAACATGCAGAACTCTGGAAAATGGAGTCTGAAAAAATATGCACATCACTTGTCCATCCATTGACTTAGGCTTTATCCTTTTTACAGCAGAATAATAAGTATTACAGGGTTTAGAGCTAATTAAGCAAATACATGTCCACTGAAAATGCTCTAAAAGCTTAATAAAATATTAGGAAAACTAATTTAAGATATTAGGAAGATTATATGTCTGAAGGATGAACAATGAATATTTCAGAGACTTTAAGAAAACATAGGGAGCGAAAGTTAAAATAAAACAATAAATGTATGCACTCTGTAAGTAAACAGGTATTACTAATCATAGGTAGTACTTGCTCTGACAAATTGCTGCTAGCAGTTTCCTCTCTGTTTCCTTTCTGCTACTGCCTGGATTCTCAAGGATGAAGCTTGTAAACATCTAATAATTTATCTTGCAAAGGTACTCCAGATGGCAGCTAAATATTTTTTTTCTGGAATTAAAAATTGAAGACGGTATTTAGCTTGTAGTGCTTAGCTAAGGTTCTGAGTCATACATTCGATGCTGCGCTATGGCTTCACACCACACCATCACTGAGGATCATCCTGCAGCTTCAGGCACCCATCTTATCAAAATGCAGTGAGAACAGCCAGAAATAGACATGCTGAAAACATCATGTGCTTCAAATAAATACAGATTACCTTAGGTATGTGGAAAATTAAAACATAGGACTTAGAAAAGAAAACTTCCCAACTGTCTTTTTGTTGCAGAACCATAGCTCATAGATTAAACTTACCCTTGCACACAGGCTCACTGTCATTCCAATGGGGATTGCTGGGGTCAACGCACTCGATGGTTCCTGAGCCCTGCTCCATGACGAAGCCTGGAGAGCAGCTGAAGGTGACAATGGTGCCGAGTTGATATGAGATGTCGCTGCTGCTGAAGTTTCCGTGAGGTATGTAGGGCTCCCAACAATGCTCATCGTCAAAAGCTAAAGACACAGAGAAAAAGATCTGTTCTAGTTCTCCCTCGTTCAGCGGAATCTGGAAAAAAAATGGCATAAATAAGTAGAATTAACATCTGAAGTCCCCGCTCACCCTCATATCTGAGTGCCAGCAACAGAGGGATGGAGGAAGAATCAGCTGTGAGCTCCAGGTACAGCGTGGAGCCCTCGCTCAGCAGCCCGCGCTCTGGGACGTCATCGAGATCAGAGTCGAAGAGCAGATGGGACAGGGAGCTGTTCCCACTACGGACAAGTAACCTGGAACAGGACAAGACATAAATGAACAAAAATACTCTGATTGTTGTCTCAATAAGGAAAGCAAAGCAAAGGGAAAAGTGCTTCTCTGGTAAAACATGCTGGTCTCTGAAACATTGTCACTCTTTTGCCCTTTTTTTGTGCAAGAATATCCAAAGATTTTTTCCTAATGGTCTTTGTGGTACATTCTGGCCATTAAAAATAAATAGTGGGGATTGGGAGTGCCAAGTTACCTTTTTAGAATTATTAGTGTTGGTATGCAGGGTTTCCCCCAGTGTATTATAAGCCTGGAGGGCTGCCAGGCTTATAATACACTCTTCTGCCAGGCTAAGCCTAGTTTATCTTAAATAGTTTTTTTTTATACACAAGTAACAGTAATAGCAAAGGAGGAGGGGAAAACCCCTCCTGCTTTTGTTTAAGTGACGTGATGAAATTAGCCATTAAATCTTGACAGTTATCATAAATATGAAGCTACGAGGACTTTCTTCTAATTCTAAGTATAAATGGTAATCTTTGTGGTTATTATTCTGTGCAGGAAGCCCTTGGTGCGAGGGACCATACTAGCCTGGCGACCACACACATCAACTCTGCCCACGCCGACTCCATAGTAGCACAAACTACTGACCCTGAGAATAGCGATAGTAGGAAAGACCCTCTTTAACAATAAAAAGGTATTTTCCCCTCATCCATTTGACCACTCTGCAATTATTACATCAGATAAGAAAGAGTATTGATATAAAATCTTAAACTCCAAGCTTACCTGTCATCGTCTTCATCTAGAGCGATCCTCTCAAAGTGCAGGTGCAGCCTGTGTCCCTCTTTGGCTTCTACTAGCCAGTGGCAGCTCAGATTGTTTACATTGCTGTGGTTGCTGACAGGCGGAGGAGGTGGTGATAGTATCCGTCCCACAGTTGCATTACGAATCCATCCTCCACAAGACACAACTGATGGAAAAATCGCATAGCATTATCTTCTACAAACCTTAAATCAGCCACCGCTGGTGTCATTATCACAGATTTTAATCAACGTACGCACCAACACAGTGAGGCTCATGAGTGCTCCAGTGTGGCTGCGTCGTGTTGACACATGTTGCCACCTCATGACCGCGGATCTGGAAACCTGGATCGCAGTGGAAATGTGCCTGACCTCCAGGATGGATGTCTGTCACTGTCACTCCACCACCCTCAGGTGAAGTGGGGAAAGGGCAGGAAAGCAGGAAGGCTGGCAACAAAGGTAGAATAAAAATGAATGCTGAAGATGTTAAAATAATTCTGCATTGGAACAAGTCCTAATGGAGATGCTGAACTATAAAAGTGTAGATCTCAGTTTTTTAAAATACCCTAATGGTGACATAAAACAGGCAGAAGTTATTCTACCTTGATAGTGGAGGCTGAATGTGCCATGGTTGGACTGCCGGAGACTGCGGTAGTGAATGGAAACCTGATTGGTGGTGCTGCGGATCACCTGGCCCTCTTTCATCAGCGTCTCATTGGCTAAGAGCTCCGGTCCTGCACCGCTGTGGCCCATAATCACCAGAGACTCTTCCTTTGAAAGGTTTGTCTTCCTCACCTTGAGAAAGAAACAAGAAGATTTACACACCCTAAGCTAAATAAATAATAACTAAGAAACTCAGTTATTGATGAACTAATCCTACTGTGTTGATTTTCAGCTTTGGTTATGAAACTGTACAGTTTTGAAATTCTGCTATTCATATTGTAATCTAAACAGTGTCCTGAGTGGTATAATCTTTGTTTAATCTGTTTCATGTTGATTTATGTTTTATGTTGCAATATTTACTAAGTTGTGCTCTGAGAATTAGAATATCTGATTATATTTATCTGTTAAAGTTCTTGTAAACTTTACTTACTAACCAATTTAGCAAGTATTGCACAATCTGCTTTATTATATCAATATTTGTCTTTTTTTTAATGGTATCACAACTATCTTGATCTTTATATGTTATGTTTTTGGTCTTAGGAGTTAAAAATATATAATCAAATATGACTTAAAAATCGACTTTGTAATTTAACGCCTTGAAATTGGGTCTCTGTCTCTTTAAAAACGCCCTCTCTTTCTGAAACTCCGCCTCCAGAAAATCATCACAACATTGCTCCTCTACTAACCCTTCAACAACAATTGTACCAGCGTTTCCCTGAGAAGTAGCTCGACTAATGACCTCAGCAGTTCCACCAAGTGTTTGCTATTTGCTGCTGGCTAGTCTGAAGGAGCAGAGTGGGGGAGTTGTGGGGTCAGGACACTCTGTGAGGCAACTGCAGCTCAGAGGAGGAGCTTCGTCTTGAAGGTGGTGCTAGGTCACCCAGTCATTTTTGCAGAGCTGAATGGTTTCCAATGGAGATTAAAGGATTTCTCAAACATGCATGAACATGCAAGGCAACAATCTAGGCAAGTTTTTGATGATGGAATAAGATTATAGCATGATGTAATGCTAATTTTACATATTACAGTCTTATCTTACATATGAGTTTATTGAGAAATCTGTTTTTAATGTCTTAAGACATTTTGTGTTGCTCTTCTCTACATGAAAAGTGTTCTTCAAAAATTTTTTGAGATGATTAACTAGTGATATGAATCATATTGTCTATATATTCTGTCAAAAGTTAATATAAAACAAATCGATAAATTGCTTGGCAGCCGAAAAACATTCATAAATTTGAAGGGCCGTAGGCTTTTCGGTTCACACAACCTGAATTTCCACACCGTATCCTGGATACACAGTAATGCTGTAGGTGCATTCCAGAGTAGAAAATGAGGACGATGATCCAGGATCAGGAGACTCAACAAAATCTTCCATTGCTGACAATGTGGCATTGCATTGCACTGTAGAAACAGAGAAATAACAGAAAAAGAATTAGAAATGAGTCAAAAGGTGTATTATAATAAAAAAATAACATAACCTGGCAAGCTTTATTAAAAACTTGCTGCTTTTACTAATTTCTAGGTTATGGTAAGAAAATAAAACAAGGCAATTTTTTTCTATTAAGAGCTCTGAAAATGTTTTAATTTACTAAAAACTGAGTCCAGCAAGTCTCTTTCAAGCAACTCTCTCGTTGTTAGGCGAGCTTTCGCTTTATCCCCACTTGTCCATATTGGTTTTAGTTGTTCTTCACCGTTTGCAGATTCATGCGGGGTGACTGCAAATCAATCAACGCTTTGTTGCAGACTCAAATTTAGTATGCCCCACGGCACAATCGAGCCGTGGCAAGAACATTTTCAAGACAGCTGAAGCGTTACTCTAAGGCACAACCCTTGCTGGTGAACAAACATGCTTGAGATATCTCCTGCAGACAACATGAGATCAGCAAACCACAATGACCACTTACGGCAAAATAAAACACTTGAGGGACCCAGGTGACACTCCCCCAGCCTTTTTATCTCAAGCACGCTCACACCTCAGAGATCATCTGTCTCACATGACATTTCTCTCCCCAGTTCTCAATCACAAACTATGAGAGCTGCACAGCCAATAGAAATGCTACAGTGGTCTGTCTCAAATTGTTTTTCTGACACTCATTAGCACTGGATCGTCTGCATCACCCCATGCTGGTCAGAAGGCATAGTATTGACTGACAGACCACAGGCAGGCAAGGATAGTCCTACTATTAATATTTATATGTTCATCAAATAATAATGTTATGCGGTCTATGTCTGGTACTGACTTTACTCTATGCATCAGAGTAAAAATTATGAAATAAATATAACCTATCTAACTCATTATCAGTTTCTATTCTTACTTTTAGTTGCATCAACCAAAGCAAGAAGCTGGGAAGCAACTTGCCATCTTCATACTCAAAATGTGAAAAAATTCATATTCCTTGAATTTTTTCACTTTTTGTTACATTTGTGTGATTCACAGACACAAAGTAAAGCCTAATTATCAACTGGAAGAAAAACCATGCCTTGGATCGATTGCTGTATTTTATTCAGTGCTGTCAGAGTGAAGCGGGTTGAATGCAAAACCTCCTTCACAGCAGAAAACTTTTCAGATTTCTATTTTAAAACATTTTGAAAACATTTCGCACATATGCCCATTTGGTTGATCCATCCCTTAAAATCTCAAAATATTAATTAAAGTTTGTGGTATGGATAATTTGGACGGCGAATGTAGTTTAATTGGTGCATAGTTTTAGAGCACAAATTTTAGAATATGAAAACAAATGTGTGTTTATGATTTGGATTGAATTCTTTTTGCTTTCAAGAATAAAAAAAAAGACAAAAACTTTGTCCTGACTGATAGAAAGGAAAGTAATATGAACCCTAACTGTGATGTATGGGAGTGAGAGCATCAAGTGCACTGCAGGAGGGACTGGTGCTCTTCACAATATAGATAACAATATGAGGACAGAAGATTATGTAGAAATAGCAAAACAACATCGTAAGACATCAACCAGGAAGTTAAAGTTTGGATATAAATGGGCAAAGACCTTAAGTGTACCAACTAATTAGTCATAAAATGGCATAGTATTAATAAATTCAATGTTTTGAAATGGTAAAAACGAAACAGATTGATTTTATAAAGTGCTTTTCTGGTCATGCTGACTGAAATTGTAATTTTAAAGCCTAGATCTCAATGACAGAGAAGATTTGTGTCCACAGCTGAAAAGGTGTGTGCAAACTTGACTCACTTCTGTCAGAAGGAATAAGCAAAATTTCCACCAAGCTATTGTGAGAATCTTTTGGACGAAAACCCAATATGTTTTAGCCAAGTGAAGCACTTTAAAAGGGCACCACACCAAATGAGGATACAGTTGTAAACCTCTGACATCAATGAAATTAAAAAATAAACAGAGGAAATAGCCTTTTCCTATTCTGGAGTTTAGCATTTATTATCAGTTAAATAATCGCTTCTAACCTTAAATGGAAAAAGTTTTATTGACTTTAATTTGAGATGGTGAGGAAAACAGCCAAGTGCCTTTTGTACAGAGAATGCAAATATGTGCTTTAAACTGTATGAACACAAAAACCTGATGCAGAAGAAATGCCAGAGATGCTAAAGGTCACAGAAAAAGTTAGAATTGTTGCAATGAGAGTTGATGTTTAGCGGTGTGAGGAAAATGTTAATTTATCCCAACTGATATTGTGATCGTAATATTTATCGATACAAACCTTGTATGATTTCCAATAATTATACAGCATGTCTTAGGTGCATGCAAAGCAAGACCAGCTCGCCATATTTCAGTTAGAAGACTGCGGTTTTTGAATTCAAATTCTGCACTGTGTGAATTTCTTCTGGACAAGGCACTGTGCTACCCACTGGGTCCCTCAGATGTTTATCAGAGTTTGAGTGAAAATGAAGACGAGTGTTAGTAGATAAAAGGCAGCTCCTGTCGGACGAGCAATGCTCGAGAAACAGCTGTTAAAGAGTAAAAGACAATGCAGTTCAATTATATTTGATATCTCATCAAAACAAAACACAAAGATATTGTTAAAAAAAATCATCCCTTTCAAGGTGGCAACTAGTGAGGGTAAACTTGTACCTGGCATGTGCATTGTGGTTATGGTGGTGGTGGTAATCAGCGTGGTGGTGGTCTCTTCTTCCAACGGGAATGAAGACATAGGACTCCTCGATCCAGTTTTGCCCGCGGCAGAAGAGGAGCCTAAAGCGGTGGTGAGGAGCCCTGGTGATATGGCTGTTGCTGTAGACTCAGCCAGCCCAAGCCCAGGCACCGCCTGTGTTGGATTGGTGGTGGTACCTACAAAGTTAATGGCTTCAATTTAATGCAATTTCCCATTTGAGGGCACTTTGTGGAATAAAGTACATGTGGAACTGACAACGAAGTGTTTTCTATTTTCTGTATACCTGATCCTCCGGAAACCTGTCCCAGGTACTCTTTACTTTGCAGAGCAGCGTGTATCAGCTCACCTGGTGGATAGGAGTCTGGAGCTGACGTCGGTGAAGTATCAGACTCCGGAGTCATGAAGGTCATACCTGAAACAATAAACACTAGTTACGGCATTTGTTATTTGCAATGCGAAGAAAACACAGTGCCTTCCAAAATTGTGTAAATGTCTTTAATTATTCACATCATGTGTCATTTGCTTGCACTTTATTATTTACTGCATGCTGGGGTGACATGTGAATTTCCACTCTGCAGAATAACTACAGCCTAAAATAAATCAAAAGTCTAAAAGTGTGGAATCGTTAACTTTAAATTTTAGATGGAGAAAAAACAACAAGCATCAGACTGATGCAGCAAAAAACAAACAAAAAAATACCCAATAAAAAACAAAACGTGCATGCACTGTGGAACACAAACATAATTACCTGAAACCATGTGCATCATGGTGACAGAGAACATCACAGCAAGGTGTGCGAACCCCATGTTTCTGAATGACCTGAGAAGGTTAAAGGAAGCAGAATCCAAAGAAACCGTTTTGTTATTTTGCACATTTCTCTGCCTATTAATAGCTCACAATAGCAACAAGAGGCAAAGGAATCAGACAGTGGTAATGAATAGGCCAACAATGTATTAGTCACGGAAAATCTGACTGATATGTTTACATAAAACAGGCCATAATTGACTGAAATCAGATCATGTCGACATGATGCTGAAAAAGGCTCTGCTAATGCAATTCATGCGTAGAATGAAACATGACGTTAGGAGTCAGTATGCAAAGCATTGCCACAGACGTCGTAAAATTATGACACAGGAACACACTCGGTTTTAAGCTTTAATATCCAGGCTTTCCCTCCTCTGCAATTTCCCATCTAAATCTGCAACAACGCGCCGAAAAATGCGCTATACCAAAATCCAGCTAGCGAGCCCATATCGAAGGTTCCCCTTGAATTTCATTGTTTCCAACCTGTTAGTTTATCAAAAATGCTCCTCCGATGCTCTTCGAGGCGTTTCCTCTGTCAAAGACACCAGCCGGGTGTGTGAGATAAGTGATGGGGCTTATTCGAGGAAGAATCTTCCGGCCCTCTTTGTGCGGAGGACGAATTTTTATTTATTTTTTATTTTTTTAACATCAGTCATCACCGCTGTTGTTTCCGCAGCAACAATAAAAAGGTGCCAGCTGCTTACCTGTCTTCTAGGATGCTTCCACTGCCCTTTTTTCCCCCTTTCTCTTCTTTTCTTTTTTTTAATTCTCGTATCTCAGTTGGTTTCGCGTTGCTTAAGGCCGTAAACACTGCTGTGTTTGTACTGGTGAGATTGCCTCTAGCTGGTTACCGTGTGCTTGACGCATTCGGCTAAGATGTGAGGGCATTTGTGCTGGAGCGTCAAGTGCGCCCTACCGGCCGAACGGTGAAACTGCAGACGTTTACATCTCTTGTCTGCTGGAGAGCTGGAGCTGTCCACCAACACGGTGCTGAAGCTGTCAGACACGGAGCTCCACGGTGCGTAAAGGTAATCTGACAGAGATGTTTGATTCAGCGCTAGAAAGAGATTTTTCGCTTGCATGCGCTGCTTAATAATGCATGGCAAACAATTTTGCGCCAGGAATTCCCTTGAACGGTGGATGTTTATGCCAATGTGGCGAGTAAACACGAGCCGGCTGAGCTGTGCGGGCTGGTGCAGAGCAAAGAGACAAAATGAATGCTCACGCCACTGCGAGAAACATCATTTTATGAAGCATCCAACTCCTGCCAGTGGAGAGCATCACTGGGGTTGATGCAACAACAAGTCTGCAATGACACAAAACTCGCATGCACGTACGTTCAAACCGTGCATGCACTTTTATTTTCTGCATCAGTATAACCGTACATTACAAACAATACAGATGTTCCCCCCAGTCTATCACCTCTTATTTTAAGGCATATATGATTCACCTACTCAGATGACTGAAGGCTAAAATTTGTTCACCTTTAAATGGCATTCAGAAACTTACATCTACGTCGAATTATATTGGATAAATAATAATAATAATAATAATAATAATAGGCTGGACTGTTCAAAACTATGCTGCTTCTAAAATGACTTCATAGCCTTAGTGAAGACTTATACAAATCCCACACTGAAAGTTTAAAATCCAACTTATGATTTATGCACAATGATTCAAAAAGTAAAAAAAAAGCAATGAAAATAATTATTCCTTTTTAACAAAAAGGACATCTAACACAAATGTTGTTGCACCTAAAAATAATGTAATAATTTACATTACAAAGTAGGAGTGTTCAAACCTTTTGATGTGTTGGCCAATTTAATCAGATTACAAGTAGCTACAGGACTGTTTGAAATAACTAATATCACACAAAAAAAATTATTGTGACAACAATTCATACTATCTGACTTTTTTTGGAGTAAAAGTGTAAGTCAGCAGAGGCAATGATAATTTTGTCAGTTGTGATGTTGGCAAAAAAATTTTTCTTTATGTGTAATTCTCTTTGGCATAATCAAAAGTAATCTTGATTAATTTGGCGTTGATGTAATCAAAAATAACAATCAGACTTTTACTAGATTGTCAGTGTGGTTTAAGTTACTATTTTGTTTTAAGATACTAAAATGTCAACCATGTCAAGTGAATTATTTCCTTCCTTTGCAGTTCAAAGGAAGGAAACAGAGGCACTTCCTGCAACAAATCCTTCCTTACTTCTAATTTGCCAAGAGAACATGGGCTCAGGATGTATATGACACCATGTGGCTGAGAGGGAACTATGTGCTGGATAAGCTTCTCCCCTTAAATATTGAGCAAATTGACTCCTAGTGCATGCTGGGAAAGCCCTCAATCCATACTGACCCCAAAAGGAGATTAGAGTAAAAGAAATAAACAATTGTTCTCTTTGCTGTAAACTGTTGCATTTGCCCATTGAATATTTATTAAGCATAAATTAAAACTTTGTGTTTCATTATTAGTTATGCTTCTTAATAAACAAACTGCAACAAAAGTAGCAAATATAACCACATGGGGGGATAATTTTGTGTGTAAGTTTACAGCAGATTAATTTTTTTAGCTAACCCACCGAGTTCTGAACTTCCCACAGAGCACCGAGCAATCGCAAGAAAAACAGCCAAAAAATGGAAGTTTGTAGATGTAAAATGACAAAATCTAAAAATGTTTTAAGGCTATAACTTTGTTTGCAATAAAATATAAGAACAGTTAAATCTAAAGTTAAGATTTCTTCATCTGTTTTGCTTACAGTTGTTCTGTGTCACCCTCATCTGAAGGATGGACTGGTCGATAAACACACTGCCTTTGCCTGAGTACGTTGAGCTTGGTGTCCATTCACTGAGTGGCCTTCTGTGGACTCTGCTGTTCCTATTTCTGTGGCACTGCTATCGAATTGGCTCTGACCTGCCAATCCCAGGCCATCCTGGAAAGTTAAAATCGAGCTCAAGGCGGTCCATGATTTCCCGGAGCGGCGTGTGTATGGGAACAAAGTGCAATGCCCGGTCTAAGTTGTCCAGGAGCGATCAAACTGCACCTTTCATTTCCATGGAAACAGCGAAGGATGAGGAGCAGGGACAGGGCTACCTCACACCAGTGCTGAGTCATGCCTTGTTCCCTGCCCAGGCATCTGCAGAAGCCAAGAAACTGTACTCAGCACTGCAAGAGTATGCCAAGCGTTACAGCTGGGTGGGCATGGGCCGCATTCACAAAGGCCTTCGTGAGCAGGTAAGAGACTCAAAGCTTACTACTGAGAAGGAGTCTTTCACAAAATTTTACTTAATGTTTTAGTGATATGGCTTAAAGAATTAAAGGAACGTGGTAAACAAGTAGATGGTGACTTTGCCATTTCTCCAAATTCAGGTGAGATTGAACAATCTCTCCACCATACAAAAGCCACATCTCTTCTTCCTGCCGGATGTCCCAAGTGTTCCTTTTTTCCCGCGTGATGCTCACCGGCATGACATCGAGGTGTTAGAAGCTAATTATCCTGCAATCTTGGCTGAATTTCAGGCTGTTTACCAGAGAGGCATAGACTCCAAATCAGGCTGGACCTGTCTGGGGCCAAAGGTACACAACAAAGACAAGAAACATAAGCAGCAGTCTGAGGAAAATACTTACGGAAAATGTTCACAAATGAACAAATGAGGGATATGTATTTAATTTATTTACAAGTTCACCATAAATAGGTGACTAGAATTAATAAGTACAAAAATTAAATAATGAAACATACCATGATTTCTAAGTATATTCTTTATGAGATAGACAAACACAAAAATACTGAATGATTATGAAGTGAAAGGAGCACATTGCATGGTTTAAGACATATATATGTAGGACCCTTTATTTTTAAAGGTTTCTTTAAAGAACAATAAAGCTAAATATGAGTAACATATGCAGCAGGACAGTGACTCTGAACAAACAGCCACATTTAAATTAACATTAACATTCATGTTTTACAGTGAGCCAATTAATCTCAAGATCTAAGTCCAATTGAAAACCTATGGACACTTGGACATCAATTTCAGTTTCATTCTCCACTCAATCTGAATCAGCTCCACCAATTTTTTAATTCTCCAAAAACACTTACCGCTGTAGAAAGAAGGCCTTTACAAATCATACACTCAGCAGAAGTGAATATGTGAATTCCTGACAAACAGTTCATATTTAATTTGTAAAATATTTAGAAGAAAAGTGTCGGGTAAAGCCAGGACTCTTAAACATGTTTTCTTTTTCAGAGCCAGGCCATGTTTCCCTTGTACAGCGCCGGGGTCTGTGTGGCAGAGAACTGCCGCTCCTGTCCCTCCACGTACCGCACACTTCTTTCTCTGCGTACTTTCATAAACAGCAACTCGTTGGGATCTGCAGGATTTTGGCTGCTGGGTCCCGGAGCAATACTGGGGAGTTCCTACGGGCCGACAAACACACGCCTTCGCTGTCACCTGGGTATGTGAACAATATGTACTTTTTAGGTAAAAAAAATTCAGTAGTCATGAAATGATTTTGTTTTTTTCCTTCCATAATGTCAAGATTTACTTCCATGCTGTTCTGTTGTTCTGGGTTTCTAGCTACTCTTTCCAAGTCTAATTCCAAGTCTAATAATTTCATGAACTTCACATGCACTTTGTTACAAAACCAATCATCTCATGTAAGCATAACAAAGTCACCAATGAGAAGACTGTACTCAAAGTTATGTAAATGGTTAGAAATGCATTAGCAAGAGGTCAAGGTTAATTTCTGTGTTGTGCATCTTGTACTTTGGTCCATCTGACAATAATCCTCTCAGTTTTAAAACCAGATGGGACATTTCTGTGTATTGTGATATCGGAAGCTGAACCATGACAAAGCTCCCTTCCACAGGTTTGCAGACGCCCCCTTTGTGTGAGCTGGTGGTGGGAGGGGAGCCTCAGTGTTGGTCAGAGGGGCACTGCCTCCTTCTTGATGATTCCTTCCTTCACACCATCTCTCACAAGGGTAGGAGAACCACACGCAGCAAAAACAAAACTTGTTTAGTTTAAGAATACATCTCCACTTATTAGCTGGTTTCTTTGTGCCTCTAAAGGTCCTCCAGAATCTGGACCCAGGGTGATTTTGAGTGTGGACCTGTGGCATCCAAATGTGGCTGCAGCAGAGAGACAAGCTTTGGACTACATGTTCACTCCTGACCTCTGAGTTTTGCATCTGCACTTCACCGTGAGCACTGTGCAGGGATGCCTTAACTTAGCCCTGCCCGTCCGGGTTCACGTGTCTCATTCCAGTCAGAGAATCACTGTGTGAATCCTCCCTTAAGAATTAGACAAGCCATTAGCCACACATTCAAGCAGCGTTGGATGTTTGGCTCTCATTTGTAATCATCAAAACAGTCTTACTTTTATGCTACCTGCATGGCATTCTGACATAAAAATACAAGCTGGCAGCACCTGGAAGCACAAACAGCAGCGCAGGGGTTAACTGATGTAAATTTTAACATCTTAAATCTGTTTACTATGCTAATGCATGCATGCAAAACCTCAGACTTGTTATTGTTACTGGCCTTATCTGGGCTGTTGTTGCATGTGCATGGGTTTTTAGAAACTTTCTTGAAATGGTGTGTGACTACCAGTGATTCAACCAAAAAACTGTGACTACTTCAGTAAAAATTACAAAAATTTAAATTTAAATGTATTTTCTCTCCTAAGATATTTCCAATCAAAATGTAACCAAATATACTGTGTTTTTTCTTTCCGTGATAACACAAAGCTGTTTGTATGCTGGAATGTTTCTGGTCACAAAGTTATTGTTATATTTTTGATTTCTTTACAAATTCTCTTTGTTAGTTTGTTTGTTGTTACATATTTTATGTAAAAGATTAAAAAAAAGAGTATAAATGAGAGAGTTGTCAATTGTGTATTTTTCTTGAGTAAAAGTAAATCTGAATTTATCTGAATTTAAATGTGATGAAAATGAAGAGAAAATACAATTAAAATCACATGTTTAGTCTCCCTTTAAATCGAATTAAAGTTTTCATACTTAAAGTCAGCGAGGATACTTATTTCACGTTTCTAAATGCCAGAATAATTATTAATGATTATTCCTGGACAATCTTTTATTACTTTCTTCGAAATTTGAAGTTTAAATATACTAAGATTATTATGCCTTGAAACAACATGGAAAACCTTAATGGAGACACATTTGTAGATATATTTCAAGGCAAAGACTCAAACACACTACTTTCTTGTGTAGCATCACAAAACATTTGCAGACATTTTTGTGATGCTACAGAAAAAAATACATTTATCTCCCTCAAAATGTATTTTCCCTCACAATTCATTGTGGGGGAAACAAAAATAAATTGTAAAATGGGGATACCAACTTCAGAACAAAGGCGAAACTCTTTGTGAAGAGGCTTTCTGAAGCAGGCAACAGCGTTATAATCCACGCTGAAACAAGCATGAACTGAAACAAGAGGAAGAAATCGCTGCTGGAAATCCAGCAGAAAAAGCCAGATGACAGTTTTCAAATGCAATCTGAGACAAAGACCTTCATCTTTTGATACGTCATCTGGGATCTGATGAAACTAAATATCAATTTTGTGGATATGACACAGTCACTATATTTGGATGAAAGAGGGTGAATCTTGCAATCTCTGTAATAGTAACACAGTTTCCAAAAATGAATTTTTTATCTAGTGAATTGTTGACTGAAGTTATAGTTAGGAGTGTGTGTATGCAAGTCTGTCTGTCCTGTGTTTCTTTATGTTGGCCGAGTGACTGCTTGCTGACCTGTCCAATATCAGTGGAGACAGAAACGCACGCCCGTGACCCATGACCCTAGACAGGATTAGAAAATGGATTAAAAAACAAAAACAAGATTAACTGTTTGACAGACCAAAGGAATTGGTAATAATAACTTAATACATACCTAAATTGCACAAGATTTTTTAAGTATTTCATTGCAGTTTTTTATATTTAAAATAAAATCTCAAGTGTATCATGCCAGTGATAAGTCAGCTAAATCTACACATTCATTTAAAACATATATTTTAATAACAAACAACACATTGAAAATTTCTATCTCCTCAATGCTTCAGTCATTCATTCTTTCTTTTTTTGTAGACAGTAAATGAGAATTAGTGTGGTGATTTTATCTTATCTGCCATCTGTTCCTCTCAGGGTCCCATGTTGAGGATTACAGATCTGGAAATAATCCCACCCCAGAGAGACAGATTAGTCCCGAGATTGTTGACATGTGGTCGTATGTATGTTGCTTCATGATCTATAACTCATTTGTCTCTGTTCTATGCTGGGTAAGAGAGGCACAATATAAAGTTTGGAAAAACTTTACAGTTTAAATTAATTGAAAAACAATCTTACTGAGTGAAAGACTCACTTAAGTGGAGATTGTAGGACAGAAAATATCGCCTTTTCTGACAGATTTCGTGCAGACATGTTGAGAAGCCACTTGCTGCATTCATGCATTTTTAAATCTAACTCTCTGTTTGTTATTTATTTAACAAACAAAGCTGATTCCCACTATTAAATAGTTCTTCTGTTATGCAATAGCATTAGCTAAAATATGCAGAATGAGTAAAGTGCTTGGGAAGAAAAAAATTATCCACTGTACGCCCCGTCAGTCTGACATCTTAACATAATATCAGGCCAGTCATACTTGCTCAGCCTGGATTAATGTGGTGGGTGTAAGCTTGTGTTTTATTTATTTTAATGCTTAACAGGAGATGTACATGTAAGTGTTAGTGGATACAAAGCACTCAATCAGTTGCATGTTTTCACTGTACACTGTGAATATCGAAATATCACAATCAGATTTCTTAATCTTCTGCAAAAATAAAAATACATTGACATGTAAAAGCTTTTTATTTGCGACATTACACCATTTTTTGAATGTATTTGTACAAACAATCAGTTTGTTTTGATTGTAGTTCATGCTCTAGATATATTTTTTATATCAAAAAAGCGTAAAAATGAGGGGTTGAGAGGATTACAAGAGTGGAACGGCCTTCAGTACCACATCAGTAAAACCTTTTCTCCAAAACAGGATTTGTAGACAGTTGTGATGGAAAAACAATAAAAAAAACTTTATTTTAATAAAAAAAAATTTTTTTACTTGAAATACAAGATATATTCTTAATATAAAATGCTACTAATGCAACATCTATATCAAAGAAAACTGTTGAAAAAAATCCTTGTAAAGCACAATAAAAACAATAAATTATTTCAGCAATTCTTGAATTAAATTTACAGACACTTACTTCTATTAGTGGAAATACTGTAAAAGCTGAAAGTAAAATTTTTCATAAATTAATAATGAGAAGAAAAAATAGAGGCACCTATTTGGATTTCCTAGTTTGAAATACTGTGAAAATATTTGTAAAATGAAAGTTTCTGGGTAAAAAGTAGGCAGGAGTCTGTATGCTGCTCAGATTGTCCTCTAGGTGTCACCACTGAGACAAAGAACTGCAGGTGACGCTGAGGAGGCAGACATAGCTTTTGTCCATTAAACCAGCTGCAGTTCCCTGCAGATACAATCAATAATGTGAAAGAAGCTGCAGTCCATCAGGACAGAAGTGCTTCTGTCGACCACAATAGTTTTCAGCTGCCATTGCATAAAACAGAAATACTGACAGATAAGATTTCCCAGTCAGTTGTTCAATGCTGTTTAACATGTTTTACAAAATATATGCTTAATATCACAATCATTTATTCAACCTCTTGGAATTGTCTCACTACAAAAAATGTTAGAAGCAAATATAGCATTTATTGTCTGTACAAAATTATATAAATACTGAGTGATACACATGAGCTTTATGTCTAAAAGAGAGTGGAAGAAAAATGTGAAGACAAAATCTATAATAAAGACAATCTAAAGTTACACAACAGAGGGCCACTAAAACAGTTCTGTATTATGTCACATCTAGCTGTCCACATTAATCACCAGTTGCATATTAATTGTTGAGAAAATTTAATGTAAATGGGTTTTCATATGAAAACATGATCGTAGCACATCTTATCAAAAATGTTTCAAATTAGTAAAGTGCATATGCTTTAGCTTCATCCCTCCTACCATGCAATTATCAAGTAACTTGCTTTAGCTTATTTTTACAGGAACAGGTTCAATTCAAAGTCCTTGCAATTACCGTTAAAACACCATTTTCTTTATTTTTATTTTTTGGATAGTTGAACAACATTTTGTTTAACAAATGACACAAACTGGTAATTCAATTAAAGAGTTCTGGAGAACAAAAGGTAAAAATATATCAAATGTAACAGAAAACTGAAACAATACATCAAAAAAGTTGATTTCTTATTTTCTTAAATTAAAAACCGCTGCTGAAAATTTTGCCTATCATTTTTCAACAACTTATTTTGTAATAAATTAAATGAACACAATATTAATGTAACTAGAAATTTAGATTATTTACAAAAAGAAGAGCTTGTCAGATAAAAATGAAAACAACATGGATCCTCTTCTGTCTTCATTTTGTTTCCCTCACTTCTTTGACATCATTTTCACAAACTCTAGAGAGAAAATCAACAGCAGATTGTTCAGCTAATTCATCCAAACAGAAACCAGGTGCTACACAATAACTTCTTTAATGAGGAAAATTAGGAATGATTCAGATTATAATTTATACCGTAAAACAACAAATACACAACAAGGAAGTTAATTAATCAAACTTTGTCGTTCTTCAAAGTGCACAGAAAAACTCAACAAAAAGAGAACAGAAAAACTTAACTGAACTGAACTCAGTTCACCTCAATCAAGACGTCTAAACTCAAATCAAATCAAATTAAATCAAATCAAGTCAAGTGAACTCAGCTCAAGTCAGTTTAAATCCATTTAACTGAAGGAAAACCATCTCAATTCAAGTTAACTCAAATATTGAAATTAAAATTTATTTCATTCAATACGCAGCTTAATCCAGATATCTTTATTTAACTCAACTCAGGTCAACTCATCAAATCAAAAAGGTAAAATCAACACAACTCCATTCAGCTAAACTGAAGTTCAAGTCAGAGTTCAAGTCAGATCAGATTAAAAAAATCAAGTCAACTCAAGTTACATTAATTCATCTTCACAGGACTCAAATTAATTGTATTTCACTATAGCAACAATTGCTAACAAAAGTAAAGTTATTTTGCACCATAATTCAATGACAAACAGCATCACTCTAACTAACTAATCCAAACCCCTTTTCAATAAACTGCAGTCAGATTAAGCAAATCAGAAATGACCAGAGACCAAGTTTGGGGAAATAAAAGTTTTCTACCAGCAGGAAGCCAGATTACAATGTATTATTAGAGAAAAGTTAATTATAATCCTCTTTTATGTAACATAGCTGCATTCTGAGCCATATTAATTATGCAATTTCACAAAGCAATCCTCTAACTTAACATCTGAGTACAGATGGTTACGTAACGCTGATATTTCACAGTGATTATGTTTTCTTCTTTCTTACCCTCAAAGTCAACTTTTCCATCTCCGTTGTCGTCGACTTCTTTGACCACCTCTCCTATTTCCTTCTCACTCGTCTGTTCACCTAATAACTTTATCATAGCAAATTTCAGCTCTTCGGAGGTGATGGATCCGTCCCCATCTATGTCAAACTACACAAAAACAACAGATTTTAATCATCATTTTTAATCATTTAATATCACCAGTTTGGTTGCATATTGCACAAATATATAAATAAAATGTACTATATGTTGCGTTCACCTCTCTGAAAGCATCCCGGAGTTCTTTCAACCCGATCATCCCGGCAGTTTCATCCAGAAGCTTCGGGGTCATCAGTTCCACAAAATCCTCAAAGTCTACCCGTCCCCCCACTACGCCAACAAGACAGTAAAATGACAAAAACATTCTAGACATTATACAGAGCTATTGTGATTGACATTATCATTCAAACCAAATAGCTACAGGATGTATATAAAAGACCCTAATTTAAATCCTGTAAACAGAGTTTAGCATTTTAATTGTCAAAAATGTGAATTTGCTAATTTTTCTTGATTATTTCTGGAAAAATTTTATAAGATGCAATGATTAATAGTGGATTTTCCTATTAGAAAAATGGTTTTAGCTCTTTTTCTAAACATTATCTTTAATTATCTGCAGATTAGAGAATGTAACATCAATGAAACTTCTTCTATTTGACTGTAGGTTAACCGTCATTGTTTTAATGACTTTAATACACAGTTTACTCACAGTTCATGTTAATGTTTTGGCTCAGTTCAATCAGCTCCATCTCAGTCGGCATGTAGCCCATGGTTCTCATCAGGTTCCCCAAGTCTTTGCAAGTGATAAAACCATCCTTATCTTTATCAAACTCTATAAAAGCTTCACGTAGCTCTATAGATAACACAAACACAGAAAACAGAGAATTGTCAAACCTTAAAAGCTTCATTATCTCAGTGGTTGAACACAGCTGGATAACCGTCTTGACATTACCTTCGAGCTCGTCCCGAGTGAGATTTCTTGTCTGTAAAGCAACAAAAACTTTGTTTCAAAGACAAATGATAAAGTGATACGTACAGTTACACTATAATGTTATATTTTGTTCAGTGCTGCACATTGTGTCCATTTGCAAAATAAATAAGCTTCTTATATAAAACATATACTAACAAGAAAATACTAATGTATCAAAAAAAATAAAGTATGTCCTTTACATCATCTTCTGGTAGTTTTATGAAAAATTAAAAAAATTACACATGAAATATCTTGAATCTTTGTTGGTTGTTAAATCATTGTATATAAAAATATCTCTTCTCCTTTATTTATGTAATAAATTTAATCAGGTTTTTGCATTTCTTCAGTCCAGACTTTCTATGAGATTGTTATCTTTGGTCAAAATCTGGACATCAGAGACGATTGCAATAAAAGTATAAAATCCAATGACATGGTTTTAAGTAAATTCAGTGTTTGAGCAGAAAGAAGTTGAGTACTCATAACTCCCCAAACTTGCAAAAAGTTTGCTCCTCTCAGACTTCAGTACAGTTATTTGACCTTTGTACAGTAAGTCAAAGGTCGCAAAAAAGCTGGCTGCAATAACAAAGATGTGAACATAAAGATTAGACATTGACTGAATTTGAATTTGCTGAAATAATTTGGACTGATCAAGATACTAAACGAAAAAGCTTATGCTGCACCCTTTACTGTTAAACCATCAAACTCTCCTTACTTACTTGTCTCCTCTTTGCTCCTCCTCTGAGAAAGATGCAGGGCTGCTTAATGCTCATGATGAGATGCTGAGTCTAAATCCTCTTCTAATTGCTCAGTAGAAAAATAAAAGAAACAAAATTTCCTGCCTTACATTCCACCAGCCTATATCTTCAGGTGTCTTTGTTGAGGACGAGGATCTCTCTGTGTATGAATCCAGCAGTGGAGAACTCTGTAGCGATGTGCGGTGACGTCTCGTGTGGATTATCTTTTCAGCTTTTGTCCGGAGAGACAGCATAGGCTTAATGGGGACCATAGCTTCACATGGTCAGTGGCCAGTGGTTGGAGGCTGGTGATCTATTAAGACAATCATATTCGTTTCATTTAATTATCAGTGCAGAATTTTGGTAAAAACTGTCCTGCCATCACAAATAAATCAACAATTCTCCATCTAACTAGTGACGTTATTTTAGTGAAAGAGTAATTTAATTGTCTAATTTCTTACCATATCGATCAGTGTCTTGAGTAGAAATTTCTTTGGTAAATAATTCAATAGTAGGTGTGGTAGAGTAATAAAAACAAACAAATAAATGATCTGAAATGTATAATAATTGCAAGAAGAGACATGATTAAACAAATGGCTCAAAGTTTAGTAGTCTGGGATCAAAAATGCAAAATGTGTCACAACAATTCACTTCTGTCAATTAGTTTATTAGTTGCCATAGTAATGTTATTTGACTCCCAAATAATCCTGATTTAAAAAAATATTGTGCAACTGAAAGAACTGGGACAGAAATGTCCCAAAAGTCATTCATTAATCTGATACATTCCTGCCTCTTGACTCTCTCTGCACAGTTTTCACAGTCCTTCAGCAGGCGCGTTTCCTAAAAGCTTCAGGCCTTTTAGACCTTTTTCTGCTACAAAGTAGAAAAACTCTCAAGGGAGATAAGAACTCTGTCTAATGAAGTTTACAGTCAGATACTTTGGTCCTGGCAACAGCTGGAGGACAAGTCTTTGTATCTATATATAGCTCTAAAGTCAACGTCTTGTTGTCCTGATAAATATGAATATTTTATTTTATTTTTTTTTTAAATAAAATATCCATATTTTATTAAATTTTTTACGTCAAGGAGGTTAGGACAAATGACAATTAATCATCAATGGAGAAAAATCATCTAACATGAAAAATAAACCCTGTCAACCTTCTTGTTTATTTGTGTGATGCTGCTTTTCAAAAGTACCATTTATGCTCCTCGTTTTGTAAATTGTATATGACGACAGAGTGCAAGAGGTACATCACCAGATGGATGACTTGATAATTTCCTTTTTCATTTAATGTAAATAGTTTAGAAGTACTTCCCTTATTTAAAGCAATAAGGGGAAGGGCGGTTAAACCAGAAAGTTACTGTGGCAGAACAACAAGAAGCTGGTTTATTTTTGACTGGAGTGCTAACGCTAACCAGAAGCTAGCAGACTTGCATTAACGCAGAATGACAAGTCTAGAAATCAGGACTTTATTAGTTGCAGTCACCATTCATGGTGAGAAACACAAGCCTTCTATGTGCTGGATACTCCTTGGTAATTGTTTGTTTTTATGATTTTGATCTTTTGTCCAAAATCATCTCCTTACTTACAGGAGTCTTGGGTCAGATCAAACTGGAGCAGTCACCCTCTGTGGTGAAAAAGCCAGGAGAAGCAGTAAAGATATCCTGCTCTGTGAATGGATTTGACATAGCTAACGAGTTTGTTCACTGGACGCGGCAAAAGACAGGGAGAGCTCTTGAGTGGATTGGAAGACAGTCACTGTCAAGGCAAGAATATTCTTCATCCTTTCAAAATCGTTTTGCTCTCTCGTTTGATGCGTCCAGCAGCTCTGCACACCTCAGCATCAGGAGTCTGACAGAGGAAGACTCTGCTCTGTACTTCTGTGCTCATACAGCACAGTGACTCAAAACGCCACAACAGCTGTATAAAAACCTCCCAGAGTAAAACAAGTGATGAAATCACAGCTGTAGCATATTCTCATTCATATTTAATGTAGTGCACGAAGAGAATCAGCTCAACATTAATAAAACGACCCAATTAATATTGTTGTGAATGAGTGAAAATGTCAGAAAAACTGATGATTGTAATTTAGTTAAAATCCCTTCACAATAAAAATATTGGCTTCTGTGTTAAATTGTCAGAATTCACAATGAACTTAATTTCTTTCTCTTGGCACATCTGGAGCTGCTTTCTGCTTTTCAGGGACGACAGAGTGCAGGAGGTGCATCACCAGATGGATGGCTTGATAATTTCCTTTTTCATTTATACACAACACTGTCATCCCTAATCCTTAGTTTCCTCCCCAGGATTATTCTAATAAAAGTTTAAATTTGAATAAGTTTTTTACTAAATGTAAATATGGGTTAGACTTCACTACCTATATAATAAATACATAAAAAAATAATTGAATTTGACAATAGATCTAGAATAGTGGTTCCTCTGGCAGGAAAATATTCATCCAGCTGTTTTACTATTTCTCCCAACATAGTCTGGACCTAATCTGAGACATTATTTCCAGCAGGACATAACGTCAAAATAGCTAGTTTTCTCTCCCCACAAAAGTATGAAGATCTCTATCATTTTAGAACAAGATTCTGCAAAGTTTAATGTAAATCTGACCTGGTGGTTTTTGTGTGGCAGTTTATCACTGTGGTGGGCAGGAGGCTATGCCACTGAGAAATATGGCAATACAAAAAGCTACCAAAACAAAGAGGTCAATGCACAACAAAAGAAATCATAATTTCTTCAAAATAAAATTGAAGATAATCTTGTTGCTGCTTAGTTTATGTATTGAAGGAAAATAAACCTTCGTTTTAGCTCCTAAAATCATAAAAAGTATGTTTGCGTGTTTAAATGTAAAAGTTTCCCTCTCTGTCGCTCCTGCACATAATTAAAAGTGCTGAAATCTAATTTAATTACACAAATTCAAAGACTCACACCAGGATATCATGCTGATGTTAGAATACACCTGCTCTGTATTTTCTTTACCTGCATTTTAACATGTAACATGCTTTAATATGCTTGGTGTTTTTGTTGAGACAGTGAATGAGAAGGCAGCACTGTGATGCCTTAGATTACTGGGGTGAAGGGACAAAGGTCACAGTGACTTCAGGTAAGATACATTTTTTCGATATTAGGTTATATTCTTGTTTTATTTTGTAATCCAATGATTTTGTCATCAAATACCTGAAGGACATTCTCAGCATACTTTATTAAGGTAGTATATTTTACATTAATTCACCTAATACTATTACAGTAGTAAAACAGAAAAAGTGTTCCAAAAACTGCAGATTTTATTATTTTGCTTGGCTTTACCTACAATGTGTGTAAATTCAAATATAAAGAAAAAGCTGCGATGCCAACTTAAAAAAGGAAAAACATAAATTAATGCAAAAAAATCAACACACACATATGATTTGCTCCTATAATTTTCTCATATATGGAGCAAATTATGTGTAATTTGCTGCTATTGACAAATAAAATATTTTTCAGATTAACTGAATAGGGAAATAAGATTATTGAAAGCTATTAATAGCATACAGAGATGTATAATTATTTTGGACAAATAAAATGTGAAATTTTAAGTGAAAGAAAATTATCTAAAATTTATATTTTTAATTTATTTTAGTTGTGCATTAATTTATTTTACTTGATTTAGTTTAGAATTACAATTTTGAATGTTTATTAATTGTAAATATTTCAATTTGGCTTTTGGGAAATTTTTTTTTAATAATTGTTGATCAGTTAATTACATTAAGGTCTTTCCTTATGGTTTTTTTTCCACTTTTTTCTTGGCAGAACCACCTGTACCTCCGGTTCTGGTCCCTATGGTTTGGTTCAGTCCTGCATCTGGAGATAAAGTCACCCTTAGCTGCCTGGCTCGTGACTTCTACCCACATAGTCTTTCTTTTGAGTGGAGCGATGCGAGTGGAGCTCCACTGGATTCTGAACGTTATCCTGCAGTAGAAACAAACAACAGATTTACACAAGTCAGTTTAGTTCAAATGTCCAGATCTGAAGCAAATCTAAAGTCTTATCAATGTTCAGTGACTCATCCTGGTGGCACCAAGACTGTCAATGCAAAAAGTAAGTAGTTTGTAGTAATTAGTTTTAGTATTTTAAATCCTATTGGATCCTGATTTTTCCCCTGTCTTTTCCTTGATAATATTTTTTATGCTATATAAACAGATCTGAGTCACACTGACAGTTTCTCTCTGCTCCCCCTCACTCGCTCAGGGGCCTCCTGTCCCCCAAAACTGACTTTGCTCTCAGTGACAACTGGAGATGGTCAGACACTAGTGTGTGTCATTGAGGATTTTTGTCCTGAAAATCTGTCAGTCAAATGGAAAAAGAATGGCAATGAGGTGTCTGGACATAATGAATGGCCTCCCAAAAAACTCGGAGACTCATATTCAGCCGCCAGCGTCCTAAAATTGAAGAGCTCTGACTGGAACAGTGAAGCTGTTTACTCGTGTGAAGTGACTCACCTTGGAAAAACTTACACAAAGAAAGCTTCAAAAGGTAAAGTGTTTTTCAGATTTTGACAAATTAGAATTTTGTGAACAGATCTAATCTTTCATGTGATTTGTATTTAAATCATTGATTCTGTTTTGCAGCTCCTATCACAGTGACACTGAACCCTCTGAGTCCTAAAAAAATGTTCAGCAACAACCAGGCAGAGTTGGAGTGTGTCGTCTCTGGACAGGACAATGAAATTGTGTCAGGGACTGGAATCACCTGGGAGATTAATGGAGAACATGTGAGAAGTAACATTAAGGAAGCAACAATGTTTGAAGGCAGTCAGTACAGCAAACACAGCATCATCACTTTTAATTCCTCCGACTGGAGGACAGTGAGCAAAGTGAGATGTTCTGCTGTAGCAGAGGACATGGGACCAGTTATTCAAGACCTGACTGTCAACAATGGAGGTATGTTACTAATAAATAGAGCAGATTATATTATAGAGTTCAGATGGCCTGCATATGTAGTGCATTGTAAAATATCTATACCTCTTGATCTTTTTGACATTCTTCTTGTATTCTAATAAATTCACACTGTGGATCTCTGCAGTTCCAATTACCATGGGCTTTTGAATTCATGCACACACCACACTTTTTAGATTTATATTGATGGAAAATGTTGAAAGTCATGTTTCCTTTTTAGTCACGCTCTACTTTCTGTTGGGCTTTCAGATAAAAGGCCAATAAAATTTATGGAGGTTTGTTTAACATAACAAGGTATTACTATTTTTGCAAGGGGTTGTCTTCTCTCTTAATACCAAATAAGAGGATTTTTAGATTGAACTTGTTCAGTGAACAATTTTTTATCTTTTTCAGATGGCACAGAGCCAAAAGTAACAGTCCACATGCTTCCAGAGAAGGATATTGGCCAAGAAGCATCAGCTCAGGTCACTCTGGTGTGTTTGGTTTCCAGTGATGTGCTTCAGGATTACTATATCGCCTGGACTGAAGATGTTGGACAACATAGCTCAGTGTATTATGACGGCATCGACTTTCCACCAAGACAGACCAAAACCGGCTACTCAGTTGTCAGTGTTTACACCACCACCAAGGAGAAGTGGAGCGGAGGCCACGTCTTCTATTGCAACGTGTGGCCTGCTGGCCGTGGGAATCGCATGAAACCCAGTGGAGTGTCTCAGGCCATGGGTAACGCTACTGAGTGTGACGACTAGATTCAGCTTTTATATGTGACATTTTTTTTTTGCAAATATGTTGTTCTGTCCTTGTGAAAGTGTTTTGTGAATTTTCAGAAGTCATTTTGTCTGTTTTGTTGTTGTTCTGTTCAGTTTTCAACAATGATTTGTCTCTGTCAAACTGTCCAGCTGTCAAATGTTTTAAATAAATGTTGCATGGAAACAGGTTTTTTTTTTTTATGTTGTATGCTTGTGAATAAATAACAAGGAAAAAAAAAATTTTAAATATTGGGAAAGTTAATAAAATCAATATTTTTGTTTATTACAATAACAACATTTAGAAAACTTTTAGCCAACCTATCGTCACAATTTCTTTTCTGTACATGAATCTAATGAGAAAGAAATGAGGTACAAGATACTTGTGTACAAGCAAAACCCAGGCATCCATTGTTTAAGCCTGTTTGTCCTTGCTTGGCCACAGTGTGGCAGGTGCCCCTTGCCTCTTGGTCATAAGGTGAAAGGTGAGATGCAGCCCTGACAAGTTACCAGTCTATCACAGGACAGAGACAC
The DNA here is from genome assembly GCA_902982915.1 of Phalloptychus januarius. Classification (NCBI taxonomy): domain Eukaryota; kingdom Metazoa; phylum Chordata; class Actinopteri; order Cyprinodontiformes; family Poeciliidae; genus Phalloptychus; species Phalloptychus januarius. The sequence goes on from CADWAE010000476.1 coordinate 7,970,916, forward strand.
AGGACAGACCATGCACACACAGAAACCACTTAACCTTACTGTTGTGTTTTTGGACTTTGGGAGGAAGTTAGAGTTTATGGAGAAAACCAGCACATGCACAGCTTGAACATGCAGACACCATGCAGAAAGGCCCCAGGATGAGATTTTAGTCCAGGGCTTTCTTGTTGCTAGGCAGCGATGCTAAACTATGCATATTTTTTTTTACAGTCATAATATTTTTTCTTGCATTTTATTTATTCCTTGGAAAATTATTCAAACCCTGAAAACTTTTATTTAGTCACATTACAGCCAGAAGATACCCTTAAGCTAAAATCATTGCAAGAACTTACCTTCAGAGGTTAGTAAATAACATTCTACATATGGAATTTATCTAATAGGTCTCTGTTATGTTTTTATCAGATTTCTCCTCACTGACATTCACTCTGAGCGGCAAAGATAAAGGTGGTGATGAAGATGAATACAGCAGCCTTTGGTTCACAGCCTCATCTTTCCTATTCCTCTTCATATTCAGTCTGTCATACAGCTTAATGCTCACCCTGCACAAGGTACATTTGCTGACTGTTGATTGCTGACAAACTGAATAGAAAGAGTAACTTCATGTCTCTTAATGTTGCAGAACTGCAGCAAGATTTTTGCAAGATGTATACATTTTTAATTAGCTTTTTTCTTTTCTTTTTTTAGATGAAACAAGAGCAGGGGAATGTGCGACACACACAGTAATCTTTTCTTCCCTATTTGAATGAATGAACCTTCACAAAGCTGTGCATTTTCAGTCAGAACTGTTTTTGTTTTTTATATTTATTCTTCAAAAATGTAACAGTTATATGCTTTCTTAAAAATGCACATGAGTATTTTTGTGTTTGTACTGTAGCTATCAAAGTGTTGCCATCCTAAAAGTGCTGTAATGTTGCTTACATTTAAATACAATATATTGATAGTCTTTTAATATTCTGTGACATAAGTTTCCATATACAGTTAAACAATGTTTTCTTTTTTAGAGATAGAGATAACAACATACAGAAAGAATCACTGTTATGGCATCTTTTGTATCTTTTTGTATTTTTTTTACGTGTGTTGAAAATATTAAGTATATAAAATACAAACATGAACTTTTGAGGTTTTCTCTTTACCAGATCAGTTTTTTCGGATACCAACCCTTGAAGTCGTCAGAGCGTGACGGGCCGTTATCAGTTGAGTCGTGCAGGTTTCCAGTTTCCCTTCAGAGAGCCGATTCCTCTTTCTCTGTGGACCTCTGAGAAAACACCTGCAGCTGTGAAACTATGTGACAACCACCAGAAATAAAAATAACCCTTTCAGACGGTAGAAACACATCTGACTCCTTTCATTTGAATGTCAGCTGTAGCTCTCAGTTCTAGTTGCTTCCTGATTGACATCCTGACATGAAACGATCAGGCAAAAGACTGAAGTACCTCATATTTTGTGAATTACTTTTTGATGAAACGTTAAAAAGATGAGATATCAACCTTTTATCTGAGCTCAGATAACTCCCCAACACATCCTGTTGTCACACACACACACACACACCCCCACCCACCCCCACCCACACACCCGCACATCTCCGGCTAAAATACTATATTAATGTTTAAACTAGAAACAGATTTTAATAGTTTTATTTAATTTTTTCTAGTGGGAAACAAGATTAATGAAAAAGAGTGATTTTTATTTTCATACTTTTTTGTTCTGTCACCATCAAAGAGTTACTATTTCTTCCATTTCAAGAAAATAGTCAAAGGGGGATTTCAGAGTTTATAGGGATTGAATTAAAAAAAAATTATTATCTGAAATTAGGACAAAACTAAAAGCAGTCTTAGGCCTCAAAAGGCATATATTAATGTGGTTTTCAAAAGCATTTAGATACATTTAATGGTCTTAGAACCCAGCTCTAAATGAAAAACAACTGACTCTGATTCTACCACTGACCTTTGACCTCATATAAGAAACATTCTTTAATCCAAACTTTGAAATTAAGTTCTGCTGAGAGAAAACTTTAACAAACAAGTTTCCAATAAGTAAACTAAATAATGGATGACATGAATGGATAAAAATATATATTGTTGTTTCATACAATGAATGTAGTGGTTAGAAATATTTGCTCATGAAATATTGACAAGTATAATTTTTGAGAGTAAATTTAAATGCATATTTAATCATTTGTTTTTGAACATTTTGGATGCAATGATTTAACTTCTACTTAAAATATTTTGTACAGTGTTTGTACAAAATAAAAGCTGATTAACCAAAGGACCAGAGTGATGTGAATAGTTAATCTCAGAGAACTGATAGTTTGATGCAAATATCTGTGGCTGAGCTTCTGAATTGCTGAGTGATGATGTTCTTTTTGTGACCCATCATTGGTTTCATCTCCAACTTCATTGTGAAAAATACACTTTTCAGCTGCTTGTTTCCTGACTGCCCTGTGAGTTTTCTACTTTAAACACAGTTATATGATTAGCAAAGGGATAAAACGTCCAGATAATTATCTCACTATATCATCTACCTTCTTTTTATGTTACAAGATAACATAGGACAAAGTGTGGGGTCGTTTCCTTCCTGTAAAAGTGTCTGGAGAGACTATAAGTCTGTCCTGCACAGGATCTTGGTTTAATATTTCTTGCTGTGAATTGCATTGGATCAAACAACCTGAGGGAAAATCTCTGGAGTCAAAGGAGTTTGGTTCACCTGTTTCTAGTTATAACACTTATGCCAGCAGTATGTGGGGATGTGTGGAGATCAGCAGAGATGACAGTAACAGACCCTTTTAGCTTAAAACCAGATGATTCTGCAAAATATTACCATGCAAAGCAAGAGACAAAGAGCTTGAACATATCAGAGAGACTGTACAAAAACTTGCGATTTATTATTTTTAATAAAACCTGTAGGGGGCGCTGGATGACTGTTAATACTGGGTTGAACACACTGACAATGATGCCTTTTCTTGTCAATATAAAACTATTATTTTCTGAATATTTGTTTCAACTAGAAGCAATGGTTTATGTGTGTTTGTTAACGTATATAGAAATATGAATGACATATGTAAATTTGTTATTGAAATGTAGATAGTAAGGCAATAACAACTGCAAAAAAGAAACAAAATAAACTATCAAACAAACACCTTTCATACATCTTTATACTCTAAATATTGTGGAATTGTGTTTATCTTAATTTTGGCTTTACTTCTTAATTTTTTCTTTAACTCTTATATTCCAACTTTGAGATAAACTTTTATACAATTAGTATGAATTTAATTGAAAAGAAAATGTATGCATTTTGTAATCTCTTTGATTTGTTATAGGGAAAAAAATGACAAGAAGAAGTCAAATTCTTCTTCGACTTAAAATCAGTGACATTACTTTGACATGGCTAGCTTTTCTCGCTTGAATGAACCGAATAAGTATAAGTCAAAAATACTGACTGGCTACATCTATTCAGCTGCAGAAAGAGAAACTCTCCTTCAACATGCAGATCAGTAGCTTTGCTGTTGACTTAATATTAAGCTGCCATGATAAGTTATTGTTTGAGGTGCAACAAGAGTCACACCTCTGTCATTGTCCGCCAAGATCAACATATGACCAGCAATTGTTAGATCTATTCTGACCTGCACACCTGCTGGACAGTGCAGGGGAAAAAAAGTGAAGAGGTGTTGGATGAGTCTCAGTATCAGTTATGGTTATGCCTTTCAAGCATGGATGCAGAGAACACAGCTGTGTTACAGTGAACCAGAGAACCAGAACAAAGCGAACAAGCAGCAGAGCTGTACCAAAAGAAAGAAAGAAAAAACCACCCACAGTTTGGAGACATGCAGTACTCATAAATGACCAGAGGAAGCAATACAAGACCACAAATTGATTTAGCAAAATGGAAATAGATTGACTTTATTGAGTGGTTTTCTGTCATTTCTACCACTCAAAGTGCTTTACACTATATTATTTAGGTTTTTAAATTTTTTTATTCAGAAACGTTATAGAATAAGTCTCTAACATCACAAAATGGGTAGAAAACAAAGTGAAGAATATTTACTGGATGCAATGTACATATTTGAAATGCGATTGTAAGAGGAACTTAATAGTTTTAAAAAGTTCACAAAATAATTTTCTGAAGCAAAACAATAGTCGTAGCTGTGAAAATGACTTCTGAACCAGACAAAGTAGATCAAGACAGAATAAACAGCAAAGGCAGTATGTCGCTTTTACAACCATGAAATAAATAGGGTGTTAACTTTGCAAACTAATGCATCTTACTGCATGCTTAAAAGTACTGGCAGGGTGTTTATGTAAATGAAGGGTCCTGGTTTAAAGGCTTCATCTGATGCTGCAGAAGAGAAACTCCCATCAGATCATCTTCAACAGCAACATGTTCTCTGTAGCGCTGCTGCTGCTGCTGGCTGCTGCATCCTGTGAGTCTTACAAAGAGTGATACAATAATCACACCACAATGACTCCCTGATAGTAACATTTTTAAATTGTTTCCTTTCTCAGGTGTGAAGTGTGAACAGTTGACCCAGCCAGCTTCTCAAACTGTGCAGCCAGGTCAACGTCTGACCATCAGCTGTCAGGTCTCTTATTCTATGAGCAGCTACTACACAGCTTGGATCAGACAGCCTGCTGGGAAAGGACTGGAGTGGATTGGGATGGAACGCATTGGATCTACCAAATTCTACAAAAATTCACTGCAGAACAAGTTTAGCATCAGTTTGGATGGATCCAGTAACACAGTGACTCTGAATGGACAGAATATGCAGCCTGATGATTCTGCTGTGTATTACTGTGCCAGAAGAGGCACTGTGACACATCAAGCAGCAGAGCTGTACAAAAACCTCTCACGACCTGAACACTTGTTCTACCAGTGGAGGCATTCTCCTCCTTAAATTTTATATATTTAAAAGGAAACAGTTTACATTTTTGGATTTATTATAAATGTTTTACACATCTTTGGAAAATATTTAAAACAAAGAGCTATCAGGTAGATTCTGCAATTATTTCACCTTTTATAAATTGATTTTTCAACATGGTCTTTTTTTAGTAATGCTGTAGGCCCTTCGTATTACTTTGTGACAAAACTATTTATTTCTTGTGTCACAGAATGCTATTTAATTATGAAAACTGCATACTGACTTTAGCTAACACTAAAATGAGATTATTGAATGGCTTATACACTTTTCACCCTTCAATTATGACATTTAAATACATGTAATTAATTTGATTTTTTTCATAATATGCCCCATCTTTGTTCCACAGTTGTAAGTCAAAAACTAACATAAGATGAACAAATCAAAACAAACAAACAACAACAATGAAACAAACAAACAACAACAAAAAACAAAACACCAGTCAAGTAAGAAGACAATCAATGAAAGGTTTATGAATCTCTTCAAATGGCTGACACTTGAGACTCACATAATTCAACACACAACAAACTAAAATAAAAAGCTTTAATTTAAAAAATATATGAAAAACAACAAATAAATCAATTAAATGTACATAAACTACATTTAAACATATTTTACTTCCTGATTAACTACCTGTGAGTTATTTTAAATCTACCATTTGTCTTATGAGGAGAGAAAAATGTGAACTCTTTAAGACTTAAAGTCAGTACAAAAATTCTAAAAACATATCTCATTGTTTTACAATCACACAATGAATTCAGTTTTACCTTCATAAGTTCAGTGGTGCAGAACTGTCACATTGGTTTGTCAAAAAATATAGATACACTGGGGGTTAATTATGCAAACTAACTTTCTGCTTTAAAGACTTCCCCTGATGCTATCAGTTCCAGGAGAGAAACTCATCACTTTTAGCACAAACATGTTCTCTGTCGCTCTGCTGCTGCTGGCTGCTGGATCCTGTGAGTCTCACTGAAAAAACAAAAAAAACAACTGTATGGGCACAATAAATGTATTCATATTGTCAGTTGAATGAATGTATTCTTTTATCCACAGGGGTGAAGTGTGAACAGCTGACACAGCCGGCCTCTTTGATTGTGCAGCCAGGTCAAACTCTGACTATCAGATGTCAGGTGTCTTATTCTTTTAGCTCATACTATCTGGGTTGGATCAGGCAGCCTGCTGGAAAAGAACTGCAGTGGATTGGGATAAAAAGTGTTTGGCACTCATTCTACAAAGATTCACTGGAGAACAAGTTTAGCATTACTTTAGATGGCTCTAGTGGAACTCTGCATGGGCAGAACATGCAGCCTGACGACTCTGCTGTGTATTACTGTGCCAGATATAATGACAACAACACACAGCAATACAAAAAAGCAGCAGAGCTGTACAAAAACTCTTCTGAGACAGCCAGGAGGCGATCTTAGACAATTGAAGATTTGAAACCAGCTCAGAGCAACACATTTTAAAATATTTAGTCTATATTAACCTCACTGCATTTACTAAACTTAACAAATTTTGCAGAACATATTGCTAAGTTTTCATAAAATTACACAGAGTTAGATTTTATAAGGTTTCCATCTGCAATGATCAAACCTTTACACATACATATTTAAACAGTTTTTTCTTTTGTCTTAGTGCAAAGTGTGCTATTCTTACACTGAGCAGATTATCTAATTCAGAAGAATATGCGATAGATTAGGCAACTTGATATATTTGTCGTTTTTCTTCTTACATAATATTAATCTCACAAACAACTAGCTCCAAGAGCAGTCACAGCAACAATACAGTCACTGGAAAGCGCTTACTTAGTTTAGATATTAGAAAAACAATGCAAACTAAAATAAACAATGCAAAAAATAATAATAAAAAAAAGAAAATCCACGTTCAATATCATATATTCTATTACAAAAGCTATAAAAACAAAACTTGAAATGTATTTATATCAAATAAATATACTTTATAACTTTTATTAAAATCTTGATGAGCAAAAGACAAATTAATTTGCTTTCCTTCTCTGACTGTCTGAGCTCGAGACAAAGGTATAAATGTACTGTTATTATGGTATAAGATTTCCTGGTTTTCAGGAATCCATCAACATGTGGTTCAACAGATGCATCACTCAGTTCCTCCCTCCATCTGTTATAACTCCACCCCAAAACAGCAAAAGATAATTTCTGCCACTGGGTGTAGCACAAGAAACCATCACACAGTTGATGACAGCAGAAAATACAATTCGTTTGATAATTTAGGTAAAATATCAAGCACACGAGAAAAACAACAGCAACAACACCCAGGAAAGTTTTATCCTCCAGAGACTTCGAGGCCAAAATAATAAATATAAAAAACCCTGTCAACTGTAAAACAAAATATAATTTATTGAAATAAACTTAAAATGTACAAAGGCTGAGCTCACAGGCTATCTACAAAAGAGAAGAAAAAGGTGTGGAACAAAAATGGCACTACTCTGAACACAACACAATTTCTTAGTTATTCTCTTAATTCCTCACAATAAGTTGTCAAAAGTGTAACCAGACAGACAAGTTCACTTCAGATCAAGGCCCAGGGAAAAAGAGGACATCTGGGATGGAGTTGTTTATGGGATGGTTGACAAGCTGCAACACACCTCAGATACCTGACAGCCAGGTACCTGAAACACAAGAGAGAGTTCTCACATAAATAAGGCTATTTAGTTATATTCAGATTTATGTGATAGGATATGAGCTCTAGAAGGTCATGTTTGAAAGGTCATAACCGTTTTTACTTTATTCCTCTCTTATATTTTATTTCTTCCAGTAGAGGAATAATTGGAATGAAATTCATGAGGTTTACAATGAGACATACAAAGGTAATGAACCATTCTCTCTGTTCGTGATACAAAGAAAAAAATGTATTTAAAATCAACACTAATCAATTACAGTCATACATTAATAAAGGCTGGAAGAGCAGGCAAATATGTTACGTGCCTAACATGTCTGGAAAAAACCCACACTGTCATTATGCAAATGTAATGCTCAGGTTAAAGGACCTGATTTGATGCTGGCAGCTACAGCACAAGAGAAACTCCCATCAAACTCAACATCAACATGTTCTCTGTCGCGTTGCTGCTGCTGCTGGCTGCTGGAGCCTGTGAGTCTCAATGAGAAAAACTGTCTGGTTCCAGTAAATGTATTCTTAATGACAGCTTAATGTTTACTTTTTTCATCCCCAGGTGTGAAGTGTCAGCAGCTGACCCAGCTAGAGTCTGTGACTGTGCAGCCAGGTCAACGTCTGACCATCAGCTGTCAGGTCTCTTATTCTCTGGCCAGCTACACAGCTTGGATCAGACAGCCTGCTGGAAAAGGACTGGAGTGGATTGGGATGAAAGATAGTTTTGGAAATGTGTACATCAAAGATTCACTGCAGAACAAGTTCAGTATCGATTTAGACTCTTCCAGTAAAACAGTGACTCTAAATGGACAGAATATGCAGCTTGGAGACTCTGCTGTGTATTACTGTGCCAGATACGACCACGGTGATACAAAGAAGCAGCAGAGCCGTACAAAAACTTCTCACAGCCTGAACTCGAAAAACCCACCATAGGGGGAGCTCATAGACCCTAAAAGATTTTAAATTTGTTCAGAGCAACAACTCCTAAAGTAGTTGTAGTATTTATCATTTTTTCTAAGTTTTAAGTTTTTGAAAATATTATGTGAAAGTTTTGTGAGAATTTATAACATTACAACCATTTATAATTAATGACCTGTTAAAATATTCCATACATATTTGTTTCTGGCAGTTTTAATAATCTTCCATCACATATACAAAGGGTGTGGTCTTGTCTCACTGTTAACTTTAATGAGTCTGGTTCTTTTCTTTATGTAGTTTGGAAAACAAAGTGAGAAAAAGGTGAATGATACATAAAAGCTTCAAGTAAAGCATCACCTGATAGAAGTCCTCAGAGAATCAAACCTCAGAAAACTTAAAACCTTGAAAAATAATCTGCAGGAGATTCAGGATTAAATAAATTGTTCTTTTAATGGTTTCATCCACAGGACCATGTAGAGATGGTGTCTCTATATACTGGAAACCAGTGAATAAACACTAATTCTGATCATGCCATTCTGTGAACTCAGTGTCAAGCTGAAATGCCAGAACTGCATTTGTTTTTATGTTCAGCAAGGATGGAAGTAGCTTCTTCTTCTGTATTTTTGGGAAAATTTTACAATTAAATGCTTGTCAGTGGTTAAACCTGGTGAATGTAAATGCATGTCATAATTGGAATAATTTTTTGCCCATCAATAATACATTTGGATTATTAAATTTCAATCTGATCAGTGACTTTCATGAATGTAAACATTTTGATGCTTATTCTTCATTAATTTTTAATGTAATGTTTTGTATTGTTAACAGCTGACAAGTCCTACCTCTTTGTGCCAGCTACAAAGACAAATTAAATAAAAAAAGTTTTCCTTGAAAGACAAGATGATGTTATATTTATATTTTTCTCTTTTAACTATATGAAATGTAGATGTAGCTAACAAACAGATTTTTGTTGCCCTATATAAATCAGCCCTTTTAAAGACCTCATACTATCAGCTACAGAAGAAAAAAAGCTCTTATAATCTCAACTTCAATATGTTCTCTGTAGCTTTGCTCCTGCTGGATCCTCTGAGCCTCCCTGAGCCAGAGATTTACAGCAGGATCCCACAGAACATACAGAAAACCATTAAAATAGTAAACCTAACTTTAATATTGTCCTCTGCAGGTGTGAAGTATGAACAGCTGCAAAACCAGGCTCTGTAATTCACAGAGGGAAAAAATGAAACCACAATAATCTGGCTTCACAATCAAAGAAACCGGCATAATGTGTAACTTCACTTCTCATGGAATAAAATCAGCATTATTATTCCAGACACACTCTGTATCCTGGTAGAACAAAATGGATAAAGTTCCCCTCCATATGTAGCAGACATTCTGATTGGTTTAAACATTACTATGGAAATTAGATGGGCTTGTTTCATATACATTAGCTAATGCCGTCAGATGCAGAAGAACAGAAATTTAGAAATTAAAACTCTTGAAATGTTTCTATGCTCATTGAGATTTTGAAAAACAAGCATTTGGAATATATATGCACACTCACACACATATTGTGTGTGTATAAATATATATATTCACATATATTGTATTTTTCTTTCAAATACTAAGAATAAATGTTACTAAAACTATTAATTGATTTTAATGCTACTCGGTGGTAATGGAAGAGGTAAATGATAAGCTGAGGGATGTTTTTTTTTGGTTATATAAATCTAAATATTCAGGTTAAAAACATCTTAAAGTCTATTCTCTGATTTACAGGGAACGAGTGTAAGGACTTTAAAACCGGGGTAATGGGCTATATTTTCATAGTGTTAATGAAAACACAAGCTGACCTGTGAAGACACTGTTGCAGTAATCAACAGCTTTCAAATCAGTAATATGAGGCTGTATTTTGATACAGTAACTTAAAATATATGTTATATGCCAGAGAAGAACACCGATATTAAACATAAGATGCTCAGTATGACTTATTTTTTTTTAAACCTGTTTAATTTATCAAGCTTTAATGCTAGCTGAAATAATATAATGGATTATTTTGCTGTTTTGTTAATTATGCAAATGAGAACTTGTCGTTTTAAGGAAGTGATCTTATGCTGTCAGGAGTAGAAGAAGAGAAACTCCCATCAGATCATCATCAACACCAACATGTTCTCTGTAGCTCTGCTGCTGCTGCTGGCAGCTGGATCCTGTGAGTCTCACTGATGCAGAGCTACTGACAATAAGCTCCGATACATATCAGTGTATCTGAACATATTGATCAGTGATCAGAACAGAAAACAATGTGATATTTTGATTTCTAACATGTTTGTCTGTTTTCCACAGGTGTAAAGTGTGAACAGCTGACACAACCAGCCTCTGTGATTGTGCAGCCAGGTCAGAGTCTGACCATCAGCTGTCAGGTCTCTTATTCTATCAGCACCTACTGGACAGTTTGGGTCAGACAGCCTATTGGGAAAGGACTGGAGTGGGTTGGTGGATCTGGCATTGGACATATCACAGTGTTCAAAGATTCACTAAATAACAGATTCAGCATCAGCTTAGACGGCTCCAGTAAAACAGTGACATTAAATGGACAGAACATGCAGCCTGATGACTCTGCTGTGTATTACTGTGCCAGAAAAGCCACAGTGACACAAACAAACAGCAGAGCTGTACAAAAACCTCACTGTCTGGGCATAAGTATGCACTAATAATTCAAGCCATCGGAGGTGCCCTTGCATCACTTATGATTTTAAACGGAGTCAAAGAGAAACATTTCAAATTTTTAAGGCGCTAAAGTGTCAATTAAAGATTAAATTATAAAAGTCATGCAAAACTTGGATGAATATACTTGAATTCAGAACTTTTAGGTAAACATTTTCATATTGTCTTCTCCCAATTACTAATCTGGTAAAATATCCAAGCTTCTGAAATTTTTGTATTTCAATGCAATTATTTTGTTCCCTCACAATCAAAAAGCATGATTATTTCAAGCAGCAGATAATGCATTCAGAAGAGAATGAAAGAGATTAGGTTTCCTGACACTCCATTCAATGGACTAATGCATGTACATATTTTATATATACATTTTTTTTCTTGTTTTGCTTTAATTTATTTCACTAACATCTGGCTTTATAATCACAATAAGTAAAAGCATAAATAGTGTTATGGAAAGTACAGACTGAGTCTAGATCTAAAAAACAACAATAATTTAATTGTAATAGGTGGTTTTCTGCAGCTTCCTTGACACAAAGTAATATGATTTGTTCCTCTGTCATAATACAGTTAGATTCAGTGATTTTAAGGTAAAAATATAATTAGATCAGACTTGATGTGATGTGACCTGACATGAAAAAACAGAAAATGTTATGCTGTGAATTGGAGCTAAACCCAGTTAATAATGAAAAAACTGCTTTTCACAAACAGGTGCTGTGTAACAAATCATTTGTAATCTTATAAAATCTGTCTTATAATGGACAAAGCAGTGTGATCAGAGTCAGTTTAACAGATGCGATATAATAACTTAACATGAACACTGTACATTCAGAAATACTGTTTCTGCATAATGGTTAGAAATAAAAAGATAAAACTTCTTGTGATACGTAGTCAAAAATACTAGGAGGCGGGACTGTTATTATGCAAACAGGACCATTTTGGTTTAAAGACTTGATTTGATGCTTTCAGCTCAGAAGAAGAGAAACTCCCATCAGATCATCTTCAACACCAACATGTTCTCTGTAGCTCTGCTGCTGCTGGCTGCATCCTGTGAGTCTCATTCGATAACTGAGTTTACATTATTTAGACTATTTGCTCTGTGTTACATTGATATATCTATTTTATCTTTTTAGATGTGAAGTGTGAACAACTGACACAACCAGCCACAATGACTGTGCAGCCAGGTCAACGTCTGACCATCAGATGTCAGGTCTCTTATGACCTCAGCTACTGGACAGCTTGTGTCAGACAGCCTGCTGGGAAAGGACTGGAGTGGATGGGGATGGATGATAGTGGTGGAAATTTACGCTTCAAAGAGTCACTGAAGAACAAGTTCAGTATCGATGTTGACACCAGCAGCAACACAGTGACTCTAAATGGACAGAATATGCAGCCTGGAGACTCTGCTGTGTATTACTGTGCCAGAGAGCCACAGTGACACAAACCAGCAGCAGAGCTGTACAAAAACCCCTCACACCTGAACTGATGCTTTACTAGTAAACAACCAGAGGGGGCGCCTTAGGAACACTACAGAATTTAAGAATGTTTTGCAGTCACTCTTAAATTTTACAAAGAAAACATTAAAACTTCACTACATTCAATTAGATTTTGCTTTTCTTTTTCATGTACATTGATCCAATTATTCAAATAGGCTTTTGATTACCTAATACTGAAAGCATATTATTACCTAAATATGATCTAACATAATTAAACACTATTCGTTAGGTTTTTGAAGTCAGTGACGTGACGTAAATAATATTTTAGGTTATACAAACCAAAACAACTCTGTGTATTAAACAGAACTAATCACATTTTCTTTACAAATGTGAAGCAAATTAGCAGGTCCCTTTTTATTGTGGTCTTGAATGATTTTTTTTCATGTCTAATTTTTAAGGCAACATCTACCAGTGCAATAGCCAGCCCAGCAAACAAAGCAAGTACAAACATAGAAAGACAATCAAAAGACAGGCATTTTTTTTACATTTTCTCCAGCATTAAAATCCAGCTTATATATGTGCCAGATTTTCTTGTCATTGTACAAACATATAGATCAAATAGTCTTTTTTCCACCTTTTTGTAATCAAATCAAAATATCACAAAAAGTAAAAAAAAAAACTTAAATTAAAATCTTAAACAGGGTGAGTTAAACTAAATTAAATAAATTAAACTAAATATTGAAATTCAACATGTTCTCAGTACATAAAATAATTATTCAGAACTGCTGTGTATTTCTGCACTGTTTACTATTTTGCAATTTTGATCTCCAGCATTAAAACGATGACCACAGTACAGTCCTCTTTTTCAGTTCTCTGTGCTCTGTTTCTTTTTGCTTCCTTCTGTTCTATGTCAAATGTTCTACATCATATAAATTGACAAAAACTGCAGAGGTTGCAAAAAAGTATGGATAAGAGTAAAAATAGAATTTGTCATTTTCATTCTTAATGAGAAAAGAAACAATTTGGCTTATTTTCTCCGACTGTGTGACGGAGTTTGTAAAAAAAAAATGACTCAACGGTTCTTGTGGTTTGAGATTTCCTGTTTTTTAGGAATCCATAAACATTTGGTTCAACAGATTAATTGTCCATTTCCTCCCTTCAACAAACAGCTCAGAGGTGTGTATCAAAATGGACGAAAGGTTCAGAGACTCCTGAGTCCATGGAGAGTTTTGACATAAAGTCATTCCTGGAGGACCCATTAGATTAGTTGAGATGAAAATTATGTTACTGTTACTTGCTCTGGATCAGACAACCTGAGAGAAAAGCACTGAAACGGTTCAGTGTTGGCTGGTCTCACCTGGTAGAAGTGGCCCTCTTTAGAAAGATCAGTTTATTGGTTTATTTGTGACAATCTAACAAAAAACAGATAATCCTGCACTGTATCACTATGCCAAAGAAGAACACTATTAAAGTTACTACAAGTAGAGAAGCTGTGTAAAATTCACTATTATGAAATATAATATGCCATGTCTGTGATTTCTGACATTGTATATATTTTATGAAACATCATGAACTCATAACCTTGACAAATCTGTCAAAAAAACCCCAAAAAACTGCTCCTGATGTGTTGTGACTTTTAAAGCCCTGATTTCACAATGTATGACGTAAATTCAGGTTTTATAGACTTGATCTATAAAACCTGCTCTCAGCTGCAGAAGAAGAAAACTCCCATCAGACCAATTTAAACACCAACATGTTCTCTGGAGCTTTGCTGCTGCATCCTGTGAGTCTCACTGAGACAGAAACATCTATGGCTCGATCACACTAAACTGTTAATTCATTGTCACTACATTGCCTGCACAAAGTGTTTATTTCCTCCACATTTGTAAAGTGTGAGCAGCTGACACAGCCGGCCTCTGTGACTGTGCAGCCAGGTCAATGTCTGACCATCACCTATCAGGTCTCTTCTGATTTAATCTACTACATGGCTTGGATCAGACTTCTTTTTTTTCATTAGATTTTGTACAAAATCTAAAAAATGAACATAATGCTACCTCTGAAAAAGGAGAACAAATAAGAAACATATTTTTATACATATTATTGATAATAAATATCTTTACATATCTAAATATGTTTTAAGCATCAGCTTACTTCCTTTTAATCTTCTTGCCAATAAATCATTGAACCATTGTTTTTATATTAAAAATAATAACTTATTATTATATGCATATATACATAAATCCATTCAGATAGATTTTATTTATTTATTTATTACCAATTTGCACTGTTTCATATGACAAAAGAATAACTTGATCAATTGATGGAGCTGTAATAAGTAAAAAGTGTTTCTACAATAACATGTGCCCGAAGAATATTTAGTAAGGATATAATAATTTTTCAGAACAATCTTCAAGTTGTATTCCTCTCTGATTCAACATGGAAGCATTTGTCCTTTTATAAAAAGAAGATTATCTGTTCACAACATGCAGTAGATGAAGAAATTAATCTGAATCCCCTAATAACTCTATTTATATATAAATGTGTTATCATTTCTGTAAAAAAAAAAAGTGTTATTTTAAGATAAAGATGGAAATTCATCTTTGTCATTTTCTTCAAAAACTAGTGGAAGAACAGGAGCAGCGTCATTAGTGTTCACAAAGAGTTAACAAAGGTAATAAGCTATTGTCTATAGTGAAATTAATTTAGCGTTGCAAATTTAAGCAAACTGTCCCTCAGTCCTGGGTGAAAGGAAAGAAAGAAGAAAAAGCACTGAGTGGCTGTTCATCATTATGCAAATGAACTGTTCTGGTTTATAAACGTGATCTGATTCTGTCAACAGTAGAAGAAGAGAAACTCCCATCACTTTCAGCACCAACATGTTCTCTGTAGCTCTGCTGCTGCTGGCTGCTGGATCCTGTGAGTCTCTCTGAATATAGCCATGCTTCACTTGTTTGCTGTTCTCCAACTGATGCACAATATTTGTTGCTTTTATTAGATGTGAAGTGTGAGCAGCTGACCCAGCCGGCCTCTGTGACTGTGCAGCCAGGTCAACGTCTGACCATCACCTGTCAGGTCTCTTATGATCTCAGCTACTGGACAGCTTGGGTCAGACAGCCTGCTGGGAAAGGACTGGAGTGGATTGGGATGAAACATGGTGGTGGGGGTTCATACTACAAAGATTCTCTGAGGAACAAATTCAGTATAGATGCAGACACTTCCAGTAAAACAGTGACTCTGAATGGACAGAATATGCAGCCTGCAGACTCTGCTGTGTATTACTGTGCCAGAGAGCCACAGTGACACAAACAAGCTACAACGCTCAACAAAAACCCCTCAATGAACAGGTGGTATCAAACCACCAGAGGGGGAGCTCTAAGACCATTTTTATGTTTTTATTTTTTTTATTAAAGCACTATATAATAATTACACTTTTAATTTTTGTTTTTCCTGTATTTTTATTTAACTGAATTGAAGTCAAATTACTTGTTTGTTTGCACATGGTCAGGAAAAAAAAACTGAATCTGATTCAAAGTTGTTTTTTAAAGGAAATTCTGTCAATGTGACATGGCACTAAATATAATTTTATATATTTACTATTATCAAAAATTTACTTAGTGTATTAGAAACATCCAGTTTGGTTTAAGGAATAAATCACCATGTCATTATATCTGTCAACATATTTGAGAGGTTTTGGAGGAATATTTACATTTTCCTGACACCTAATTACCTAGTTAATTTTGGTTAGCTATCTCATCCATTAAATAACAACACATGCAGATGTCATGATAAATCTGCATTTATCAAGATCTGAGGTCAGCACTAAAATGTAACCCCCCACTTAACTTTAAGTTTTTCAGCATTTCTTTTAAAATTGTCCTTAAGATTAGAGACACACTCAGTGGTTTCAGCTGTTCTCATCTGATGTTTTTATCCCTCAAATGTTTGACTTGCAGGTTATTTTGGGTGTAAGTTTTCTAAATGTTTGTATTTGTAAGACTCAGCCTGAGAGCACAGAGTTCAGGCTGCAGATCAACGGAGTAATTATCAGTTTAATGAAACAATAAACAGATTTTTACATCAAATATGAATTCAAAGAATAAGGACATTATTTCTGGCAACTACAAACCTGAATAGGAGTTAATGTTAATGATCAGTACTAAACCCAAATATAGCTTTTCTTTTAACCTGACATTATATACAGTGCTTGGCGCCAGCTGCTTTGAGTGTTAGCACGTCTTATCCAACTTTTAGAGTTGTTGAGCTGTATTTATGATAGTGGATGCTAACAAGCTGATGTTGCACTTCTGATTGGGTAGTTTATTTTTGGTCCTCCCTGTTTGCAAAGTAAACCTGCAGGCGTCAACTATAAAACAGTTCAGCAGCAGCTCAAGGAGAAGAAGAAAAACTTCCATCATTTCATCTTTAACCTCAAAATGTTTTCTGTGGCTTTGCTGCTGCTGGCAGTTGCATCCTGTGAGTGTCGCTGAGGGAGAAATAATAAGAACCCACCTAATGAATGCTGTCTTCTTTTCAAAATTATATGCAATGTTTTTTCCTGCAGGTATAAAGTGTGAACAGCTGACACAACCAGCTGCTCAGACTGTGCAGGAAGGTCAAGGACTGACCATCAGCTGTCAGGTCTCCTATTCTCTGAACAGCTATGCTACGTTTTGGCTCCGACGGGCTGTTGGGAAAACACTGGAGTGGATCGGTGCTGCACGGACCGGATACACCACAAATTACAATAATATGATGAAAAACAAGTTCAGCATTACTTTACAGGATTCCAGTAAAACAGTGACTCTGAATGGATAGAATATGCAGCCTGAAGACTCTGCTGTGTATTACTGTGCCAGATGAGACACAGTGACACAAACAAGCAGCAGAGCCGTACAAAAACTCCTGAACAAGTTATTTCAAACTACTAGAAGGGGACTTTTCTCATTTTGAGTATTTTGCTGTACTAAAACAGAGCTATACTTGATCTGAATTCACAGTTATATTTGATATTCATGATATGAAATTCATTCAGAGGTTTGAGATAGTTTATCTTTGCTTTAAAGGATGACATAGAAGTTTAATAAACTTTTCTATGAATCTCATGAATATCAAAAAACACACATTACATATCACCAATAAAATCCTAACACTATAAATTCCCTTTTGTCTCTTAACTGAAACGTCACTTTTGTAATGTAAATAAAAAAAGACAGTTTCGAGTTTTAAAACCTCTTGAAAGAGTAATTAATTTTAATTCTAACTAGTTGTCTTCTTTGTCTGAATCAGCATTTGAAAAAGCAGAATATGAAGAATTGCCTTTTATAAGCTCATTGAAATTAATGAGTTTAAATAAACATGAAGAAAAAGTACAGTGGATGTTTTACTGTTAAACAAATTCTTTTTATTTACTCTTTCTTACCTTGATTTCTAACTATAACTCATCTTGTTAACATGTAAAAAAGCAAAAAATATATAAATATGTCTTTGTATCAAACAGAGAGTTTGCAAAAAAGTGCGACAAGAAACAGTAGATGGTAGTACAGGACTGATGCACACTATATTAAATAAACATCTCATGTTATGGTTCATCATTTTCTGTTGTGGGATTTCTATCAGCTTGTGGTTCGACAAAAAAATTACAGTTTCCACAAAAATCTCTGTAAATGCAGCTATAAAACATTTTTAACTATTTCTGTTCCATTTTCATTGATTCATCTGTTTTTAAAAAAACAAGTTAATATGAATGTTGGTGTAGAAAATAATTTAAAAAATGCTTAAAAGCTTAATATCTTTTGATAAAAGTGGAATCAAGCTAAAGCCAAATTATTTGGAAATTATTTCAAATATCAAAATGTCTGGAAATAATGTAAAATGATCACAGTAATTTGTTTTCATAGATCCCATGATTTCTGTTTCTTCTTCTAGAGGAGGAGTCAATGCAAATGCTGACTGCTCCACTTTTACATGCCTGTTAGTTTAAGAGCAGCAGTGAAATAGTGGTGAACACAGGATGAACAGAGACAAATGGCTTCTACAATGATTAGATTTCAGGTTGTTCTTGCCTTTAGTATTTTGTCTGCAATCTGGTGTGGTAAGAACAAAACATTTTTTTAACCAAAATCATGATTGATGTAAAGAAATGGTGGCAACACAAAAAATAATTATCTGTTTTTCTGCAGGAACTGATGGTCAAACACTGACTGAGTCTGAATCAGTGGTTAAAAGGCCTGGAGAATCCCACAGACTGACCTGCACATATTCTGGGTTTAGTAGCACTCCTTACATAGGTTGGATCAGACAGGCAGCTGGAAAAGGACTGGAATGGATCCTTATATCAGCATGGAGCAGGAGCATCTACTACCCTGAGTCAGTAAAAGGCCGGTTCACCTTCCAGAGACAACAGCAGAAGTCAGGTGTATCTGCAGATGAACAGCCTGACAGCTGCAGATTCTGCTGTTTATTACTGCGCTAGAGGCCACAGTGACACAGAAAGCAGAAACACTGAACAAAAACTCCTCAGAGCCTGAATAGTTTTAACAAATGGAGCCTTAGCATCGCTTATCTTTGTCACAACCAACACATACAAACTCCACACTGAAGAAATAACTTTGAGTCCATTCAGAAGAATTTAAAATGTGTTATTATTTATTATTTATTTTCTTATCAGGACTTTGTATTAATATTTAATGACCAGAACAAATTAAAATTAAAACAAACACAAATGATAAAAGTATTTACTGTTTCTGTGCATTTTCTTAGATTTTGCTTTCAATCGATTTTAACGAGTTTGAAAACTTGTATTATCCATCAACCAGCGCCAGAAGAGGCGCTCTCAGATCACAAAATAATTTACACTTTTTAATAATCAACAGCACTGCAATGTTCACATTCTGTGTGTAAAGTAACATTGCATACAACAAAACTTAGAACAAGTAAATTTATAATTACTTTATGTATTATGGATTGTTTAAAGGGCCTTTCTTTGGTGATGTTATTGTCTCCCGATGAAGATCTAACATACTGACAACAGTTCAGAAATACCTTGAAACGATTTATTATTCATCAAATCCAAGCTGCTTATCCATCATCAGGAATCAACCATATTTAAAATACAATGATCATTATCACCTCACACATTTGGATTATTGTCAGAGAATACAGAATGTTTATTCAAAAAACTTTGATCCTCATTGTGTAAGTGATAAGCAGCAATAAATCATTCAAAAGACGATGAAAAGTGATGCATTCGTATTTGATCTGGTTAAAAAAAGAGAACTAAAAAAACACAATGACAAGAAAATGAAGAGTTTAGCTATTTAATGAATAAATAAGTGAATAATTTTCATTGGATATTATTTTCCAATGTGGTGAAAATATGGCTACATTAAATCATCTAATAAAAGTTTTTTGAAAACATACTTTTCTTTTAAAAATAAGATGTGAATCTTTTATTTCCTCTCATTCATCTTATGATCAAAAAATAGAAAAATGGGGACTATAATAAGTTATAGCTAGTAAGAAATTAAGTATATAAATAAACTCTTTTACATTTAAAACAAAATTAAAGTTCAAGCATAGTGGCTCTACTTGGTCCTGAAATGAATGGTGGACGTTTACTTCAAACATTTTGACAGGAAGGTTTGTCATTATGCAAATTAAGCCTGATGCTTTAAAAACTTGATCTGTTGCTGTCAGAAGAAGAGAAACTCCCATCAGATCAACTTCAACACCAACATGTTCTCTGTAGCTCTTCTGTTTCTACTGGCTGCTGGATCCTGTAAGTTTCTCTGAGTGAGACCATGCTTTGTTTTTTCACTGTTCTCACACTGATGCACAATATTTGGTGTTTCTTTAGATGTGAAGTCTGAGCAGCTGACACAGCCAGCCTCTGAGTCTGTGCAGCCAGGTCAACGTCTGACCATCAGATGTCAGGTCTCTTATTCTCTGAGCAGCTACTACACAGCTTGGATCAGACAGCCTGCAGGGAAAGGACTGGAGTGGATTGGGATGAAATACACTGGAGGTTCATACTACAAAGATTCACTTCAGAACAAATTCAGTATTGATTTAGACACTTCCAGTAACACAGTGACTCTAAATGGACAGAATATGCAGCCTGGAGACTCTGCTGTGTATTACTGTGCCAGACAGTCACAGTGACACAAACAAGCAGCAGAGCTGTACAAAAACTCATAATGTAAACAGGTTGTGTTAATCCACCAGAGGGGGCGCTGTAAGGCAATTTCTATTGTGTTTATTATAACACTGTATAATAATGGCAACATTTAGTTTTTGTATTCCCTTTTTCTATGTAACTGAGCTCAAGTAAAATTCCTTGTTTTGTTCACATAGCAAATAAAGATGAATGTGATTCAGAAAAATTAAAACTGAAAGTTGTATTTAAAAGTAATTCTGTCAATGTGACTTTCAACTAAAAATAATTTTAGATATTTACCACATCAACAATGTACTCAGTGTATCAGAAACACTCAGTTTAGGGAATAAATCAATATATAAATATCAATATTTGAATATTTATATACATTTTGGTAAAGTATTTACATTTTCCTGACACCTAACTAATTTGTTTTGTTTTGTTTGACGATCTGATCCAGTAAATAGAAACACTATCATGAATGATGAATGCAGATTAATCTTAAAAGAGCTGCAGAATCCCACTGACTGATCTGGATATATTCTGGGTTTGATTCCCATTATTGGAACGTTTTGACAAGACAAGCAGCTGAACAATGACTAGAGAGGATTTCTTTTAACAGCAATGGTTTAATCAGACCGTCTTCAATCACTGAAAACTCTACAAGGTATCAATTACAGCACAAAATCAACTACATTTAAGATATTAAACATTTTTAAAATTGTCCTAATGATGAGGGACAAACTCAATAATTTCATCTGATGTCTTTATCCCTCAAATTGACTTTTGGATTTGATAAATATTTGTATCTCTACAAACATTTAGTCTGAGAGCACAGAGTTCAGGCTGGAAATCTACAGAGTAAATATCTCTATCTAATAAAATGATGAACACATTTTTACTTGAAATTCTTTTCATGTAACCATTCTTGGTTCAATTTCTAATGACCTTATTAATGTGTAAAACAAAGAAAAAAGATGTAAATTAATTTTTGTAAGGGAACAGAGAGTTTGCAAAAAGTTCCTCAAGGTGCCAGTACAGGACTGATCCACACTCTGTTAAATAAACAGCTCATGTTATGGTTCATCGTTTCCTGTTGTTGTGGGATTTCCATCAGCATGTGGTTCAACTGAAAAATTATTGTTTCCACAAAAATCTCTGTAAATGCAGCTATAAAACATTTATAACAATTCCTGTTCCATTTTCATTGATTCATCTGTTTTTAAAAAAACAAGTTAATATGAATGTTGGTGTAGAAAATAATTTTAAAAAATGCTTAAAAGCTTTATCTCTTTTGACAAAAGTGGAATCAAGCTAAAGCCAAATTATTTGGAAATTATTTCAAATATCAAAATGTCTGGAAATAATGTAAAATGATCACAGTAATTTGTTTTCATAGATCACATGATTTCTGTTTCTATTCCAGGAGGAGGAGTCAATGCAAATGCTGACTGCTCCACTTTTACATGTCTGTTAGTTTAAGAGCAGCAGTGAATTAGTGGTGAACACAGGATGAACAGAGACAAATGGCTTCTACAATGATTAAATTTCAGGTTCTCCTTGCTGTTATTATCTTGTCTGCTAACTGGAGTGGTAAGAACAGTAATGTTTTTAACCAACATTATCATTGATGAAAAGAGATGTTGGTGAGACAATCAATAATTATCTGTTTTTCTGCAGGTACTGATGGTCAAACACTGACTGAGTCTGAATCAGTGGTTAAAAGGCCTGGAGAATCCCACAGACTGACCTGCACATATTCTGGGTTTAGTAGCACTCCTCACATAGGTTGGATCAGACAGGCAGCTGGAAAAGGACTGGAATGGATCGCTTATATCTACTATGACAGCAGCTATATCTCTTACTCTGACTCAGTAAAAAGCCGGTTCACCGTTTCCAGAGACAACAGCAGAAGTCAGGTGTATCTGCAGATGAACAGCCTGACAGCTGCAGATTCTGCTGTTTATTACTGCACTACATAGCCACAGTGACACAGAAAGCAGAAACACTGAACAAAAACAGCTGTAATCATGAATAGTTTTAACAAGAAACCGCCACACGGGGAGCCCTAACATCACTTTTCTTGAGTGGTTGTCTCTCTTTACTGGTTGTTTCGTCTTTATTGTCATTAAATGGAGCCATTAATTTCAATCCTGTGCTGAGCAAGCACAATTCAAATATTCTATATTATTTTCTTTATTTGTCTAAATTAAAACAGAGTTGGGTTTGAAATAAATTCACATCACATTATTTGATATATTTATCATTTCTTGAAAGTCCTTCAGAGGAACATTGCATTTGCTTTCAAATACTTCATAAATGTAAATGTAACAAATAAGTAAATATTTCAGTGATCTTTTTTCAAACAATATTAAAGCAAAATGCATTACATAAATGTATGTAATGCATACATTACATACTCTGTTCATACATGTCAAATGCATGAACAGATTAATAAGACATTACAAAAGGTTCTGCACAGAATAAAACGTGACAATAAAATAGTTACACACACTTTGTTAAAAACAATTCATGTCATAATTTATAAATTCCTCTTTTTCCAGATTTTAAACATGTGGTTTAAATGAAAATATTTTGGTTCCCCCTTCCACCAATACATCCATAAATGTAAATTACATAATGGGTCAGAAATACAATGTGATATAATTTTTTTGTTATCAACAATGACATAATACAAAAACTACATTCTTATAATTTGGTTTAATCAACATAAGCAGAAATGAAAATATAAAAGATACAGAGATACCTGCATCTTATGCTAAACTCTAAAGAAACAACAGTTTTCTTAAAATAATTATTAAACTATAGCAAAACCTTTACAGTTCCAGGATCTATCTGAAATACATTATTTATTTAATTTCTAACTCTAACTCACCCGATGTGTAACACAAGGGGAAAAAAAGAGACAAACATGTTTAGCAAGCTAAAAGTGTGTTTAATAAAAACATTACAAAACTGAAGCATCCACAAAAATGCTCCAAATGCACAAATATCAGATTACATTTAATTCCTTAAACAATTTGTGTTCAAGTTTCATTGATGATTTATAATCTCACAACTCAAAAGGCTTCTAAGACAATTAAATTTGAGATTTACCTTGACTTAATTATTTTTTCCTTAAACTGGAGCGGTTCGTTTCTTCAGATTTTAATTTATGATTTCTTGTTTCTTCAGATGTTCATCAACATGTAGTTCAACTGAAAATATCTTGTTTGTTTCAAGTACATTTAAACTTTACTGAAAAATTTCAATTTCATGTAAGTAAATCAGATAATTAAATTAAGGACAATATAATTGGAGATATACTGTTCCTTCAAGCTGGTCCACAGCTCATAAAAAGTATTTTCATCATGTGATTTAGTTGGGGCTGGTTTGGTATTATGCAAATCAAACGAATCATGTTATAAAGTCTTGATCTGATGCTGTCGGCTGCAGAGGAGGAGAAACTCCCATCAGTTCATCTTTAACACCAACATGTTCTCTGTAGCTCTGCTGCTGCTGCTGGCTGCTGCTTCCTGTGAGTCTCACTGAGACACAAACATTTACAGCATGATGACAGTAAACTGAATTCATTGTTGGTAACGATACAGTTTAAATTTGTTTCTCTACAGGCATAAAGTGTGAACAGCTGACACAGCCAGCCTCTGAGACTGTGCAGCCAGGTCAACGTCTGACCATTAGATGTCAGGTCTCTTATTCTCTGAGCAGCTACTACACAGCTTGGATCAGACAGCCTGCTGGGAAAGGACTGGAGTGGATTGGGTGGAAATACACTGGAGATTCATACTACAAAGATTCACTTCGGAACAAGTTTAGTATTGATTTAGACACTTCCAGTAAAACAGTGACTCTAAATGGACAGAATATGCAGCCTGAAGACTCTGCTGTGTATTACTGTGCCAGAGAGACACAATGACACAAAGCAGCTGCAGAGCCGTACAAAAACTCCTCAGAACGTGAACAGATTATATCAAACCACCACAGGAGGAGCTTCATTTTTAGTCTTTGGAAACTTTGACAACCTTATTTTGTAAAAACATTGCAAAAAAAGATCCTTTCAAAAGAATTATTGTTTTTGTCTCCTATTTCTACATATTTACATTTAAAATGTACAAAAGTCAAAATCCTCATTTGTTTGAACAGAGTTGGTGAATGAAACTGATTCTGATTCAGAAAATTTAAATTGCTATATTTACAACATAATGTTCAGGGTAACATTGACTTAAAACATAATTTTATGTAAATAATGTGTTTCAACTTTTACTAAAAGGTTTGTCAGAAACATTCAGATTGCTAAAAAAACATTTGCTGTTTCGTTATTAACAATGATATAACATGAATATTATATTTGTATTTGGCTTAATCAACACAAGCAAGACTGAAGACCAAAATACACAGAGGATACATTCATTCTATTCTAAACTGTAAAAAATACCCCATGTTAGTTCTTCCTTACTTATACCAACACCTTTACTGTTCCTAGGTCTATCTGGATCATTGATTTAATCTCTAACTCTAACTCACCTGATTAATGTTTAACACAAGGGAAAAAAGAAACAAACATGTTTAGTAAGCAAACAATGTGTTTAATGAAATGCAGGGTTCTGCAAAGAACATAAAGTGGCAATACAAGAGTGAAACATCCACAAAAATGTTTTAAATGCGCAAAGATCAGATTAAATGTAATGCCTTAAACAATTTGTGTTCAAATTTCAGTATCTTTTCAAAATAACTTAATATGAAAATTTGTGTAGAAACAAGTGAAAACTGCTGTAAAGCTTTATATGTTTTGGTTAAATAGGAATCCACATCAAATTGTTGAAAAATTAATTCAAATATCAAAATGTTCGAAAATAATCTGAAATAATCGTCCAACTTTACTGTTTATGATCAGATGATTTTTGTTTCATCCCCAGGAGGAGGAGTCAATGCAAATACTGTTAGTCCTGCTCCTCTTTTACATGCCTGTTAGTTTAAGAGCAGCAGTGAAATAGTAGTGAACACAGTATGAACAGAGACAAATGGCTTCTACAATGATTAGATTGGAGGTTTTCTTAGCCTTTATCATCTTGTCCTTAAACTGGAACGGTAAGCAAAAAAAAAAATTATTTAACCAAAAATCATGATTGATGAAAAGAGATGGTGACAAGACAAATTAAATTGGTTTGTTTTTCTGCAGGTACTGATGGTCAAACACTGACTGAGTCTGAATCAGTGGTTAAAAGGCCTGGAGAATCCCACAGACTGACCTGCACATATTCTGGGCTTGGCACTCCTCACATAGGTTGGATCAGACAGGCAGCTGGAAAAGGACTGGAATGGATCTCTTATATCAGCAGTGGCAGTGCCAGCATCTACTACTCTGAGTCAGTAAAAAGCCGGTTCACCGTTTCCAGAGACAACAGCAGAAGTCAGGTGTATCTGCAGATGAACAGCCTGACAGCTGCAGATTCTGCTGTTTATTACTGCGCTAGAGAGTCACAGTGACACAAAAAGCAGAAACACTGAACAAAAACTGCTGTAATCATGAATAGTTTTAACAAGAAACCGCCACACGGGGAGCCCTAACATCACTTTTCTTGAGTGGTTGTCTCTCTTTACTGGTTGTTTCGTCTTTATTGTCATTAAATGGAGTCATTAATTTCAATCCTGTGCTGAGCAAGCACAATACAATTACTCTATATTATTTTCTTTATTTGTCTAAATTAAAACAGAGTTGCGTTTCAAATAAATTCACATCACACTATTATACATATTTTTTATATCTTCAGAGGCATGTTAAATTTACTTCAAAAACTACATTAAAGTAAATGTAACTGTTGCAGGGGGCAACAAATTGGCAAATATTTCAGTAAATTGCTTTTCAACAATATTTAGGTGCATTACATAAAGATGTGTCAAATAATTTACCAGAATATTCTAAACTATAAAATCCTCTATTGCTAAACTGCAAACTACATAACTATTACATTCACAACTAAATACTTATTTTCAGTTTCAAAATTTCAGACTAAAGTAATACATTTTAGTAATAACTTGTCGTTTTCTGAATATATGAACCAAAGCTGGAAAACTCCATCAGAATCTGAAGGACTGATGTGAAGTTTAAAGGCTCAGTGATCACTGAATTAAACTTTTCATGCAGCCATTCTTGTTTTTATTTCTAACTCTTACTCATCTAATTTTATTCCGTGAAATAAAGCACAATAAGAGAGAAACATGTTTTGGAAGGGAACAGAGTGTTTAATAAGATATTACACAAAGCTCTGCACAGAACAACAGATGACGATACAAGAGTTACACACACTTTGTTAAAAACAGTTCATGTTATAATTTATGGTTTCCTGTTTCTTCAGATTTTAATCAACATGTGGTTCAACTGAAAATATCTTGTTTGTTTCTTCTAAAAAAAGATCCATTAATGCAAATTTCACAACAGGTCAGAAATAAAATATATGACAGTCGATATAGAAATTTGCATTAAGCCTTAAATCTTCACCCAATTTTGTTTTTACACATCAAATGCATCTTGTGTCTTATTCAAGAAGTGTGACTTTGTGTGTTTGAAATGTGTTTTCAAACATAACGTTTCTTAAAGCTGGTCCACAGCACATAAAAAACATTTTTCTCACGTGATTCTGGTTTGGTATTATGCAAATCAAACGAATCATGTTATAAAGTCTTGATCTGATGCTGTCGGCTGCAGAGGAGGAAACCCAGATCATCTTCAACAGCAACATGTTCTCTGTAGCTCTGCTGCTGCTGCTGGCTGCTGCATCCTGTGAGTCTCACTGAGACACAAACATTTACAGCATGATGACAGTAAACTGAATTCATTGTTGGTAACGATACAGTTTAAATTTGTTTCTCTACAGGCATAAAGTGTGAACAGCTGACACAGCCAGCCTCTGAGTCTGTGCAGCCAGGTCAGCGTCTGACCATCAGATGTCAGGTCTCTTATGATCTGGGCTATTCAACACACTGGTTCAGACAACCTGCTGGGAAAGGACTGGAGTGGATTGGGTGGAAATACACTGGAGGCTCTAACTACAAAGATTCACTTCGGAACAAGTTTAGTATTGATTTAGACACTTCCAGTAAAACAGTGACTCTGAATGGACAGAATATGCAGCCTGGAGACTCTGCTGTGTATTACTGTGCCAGAGAGACACAATGACACAAACCAGCTGCAGAGCCATACAAAAACCCCTCAGAACGTGAACAGATTATATCAAACCACCACAGGAGGAGCTTCATTTTTAGTCTTTGGAAACCTTATTTTGGTCTTTTGTAAAAACATTGCAGAAGATACAACAACATATATTTTTTTCTCCTCTTTGTATTTGTTTACATGTAAAATGAACAAAAGTCAAAATCCTCATTTGTGTGCACAGAGTTGGTGAATGAAGCTGATTCAGAAATTTTAACTGTTATATTTATAATATAATATTCAAGGTGACATTAACTTAAAACATAATTTTCTATAAATAATGTGTTTCAACTTCCACTAAGAGGTTTGTCAGAAACATTCAGTTTGCTGAAAAAATATATATTTTTGTCATCAACAAGGATCCATCCATCCAGCCATTTTCTAACATCCTTCTGCCTATCGGGGTCAGGACGGCTGCTGGTGCTCATCTCCAGCGAACGTTTAGGGGAAACGTGGAGTCACCCGGGACAGGTCGCCAGTCAGTCGCAGGGCCATCAACAATGATATGTTACAAACATAATATTCTTCTTATTTAGTTTAATTAACACAAGCAGGACTGAGGATGAAAAATATACAGAGGATACATTCACCCTATTGTACACTCTAAAGAACCCCCACTGTTGTTGAAATATTTTGTCCTACACTATATCAACACCTTTACTGTTCCAGAACTTTCTGGAATCCATCATTGATTTCATGTCCAACTCTAACTCAGCCAATTAATGTTGAACGCAAGGAAAAATAGAGACAAACATTTTAGGACGGCAAACTGTGTGTTTAACAAAACATTGGGTTCTGCACAGAACATCAAGTGACAATACTAAAGTGAAACATCCACAAAAAGGTCCAAGCACATAAAAATCAGATTAAATGTAATTCCCAAAACAATTTGTGTTCAAGTTTCATTGTTGATTTATGTTTTCAAACTTGCTTAATATGACAGTCTGTAATATTTAGCACAAATAAGTGAAATCTGATGCAAAACTTTATATGTTTTGGTAAAACAGGAATCCACATCAAATTGTTTAAAAATGTCTACAAGTATCAAAATGTTTGAAAATAATCTGAAATAATCGTCCAACTTTACTGTTTATGATCAGATGATTTTTGTTTCATCCCCAGGAGGAGGAGTCAATGCAAATACTGTTAGTCCTGCTCCACTTTTACATGTCTGTTAGTTTAAGAGACATGTACTACATGTACTACTGTAGTAGTGAACACAGTATGAACAGAGACAAATGGCTTCTACAATGATTAGATTGGAGGTTTTCCTCACCTTTATCATCTTGTCCTTAAACTGGAACGGTAAGCAAAAAATATTATTTTTTTTAGCAAAAAATTTATGATTGATGTAAAGAAATGGTGGCAAGACAAATTAAATTGGTTTGTTTTTCTGCAGGTACTGATGGTCAAACACTGACTGAGTCTGAATCAGTGGTTAAAAGGCCTGAAGAATCCCACAGGCTGACCTGCACATATTCTGGGTTTAGTAGCACTCCTGACATAGGTTGGATCAGACAGGCAGCTGGAAAAGGACTGGAATGGATCGCTTATATCTACTATGACAGCAGCTATATCTCTTACTCTGACTCAGTAAAAAGCCGGTTCACCGTTTCCAGAGACAACAGCAGAAGTCAGGTGTATCTGCAGATGAACAGCCTGACAGCTGCAGATTCTGCTCTTTATTACTGCGCTAGAGAGCCACAGTGACACAGAAAGAAGAAACACTGAACAAAAACTGCTGTAATCATGAATAGTTTTAACAAGAAACCGCCACACGGGGAGCCCTAACATCACTTTTCTTGAGTGGTTGTCTCTCTTTACTGGTTGTTTCGTCTTTATTGTCATTAAATGGAGTCATTAATTTCAACCCTGTGCTGAGCAAGCACAATACAATTACTCTATATTGTTTTTATTTTTTAAGTTAAAGCAGAGTTGGGTTTGAAATAAATTCACATCACATTATTTGATATATTTATCATTTCTTGAAACTCCTTCAGAGGAACATTGCATTTGCTTACAAATACTTCATAAATGTAAATGTAACAAATAAGTAAATATTTCAGTAATCTTTTTTCAAACAATATTAAAGTAAAATGCATTACATAAATGTATGTAATGCATACATTAATACTCTGTTCATACATGTCAAATGCATGAACAGATTAATAAGACATTACAAAAGGTTCTGCACAGAATAAAACGTGACAATAAAATAGTTACACACACTTTGTTAAAAACAATTCATGTCATAATTTATAAATTCCTCTTTCTCCAGATTTTAAACATGTGGTTTAAATGAAAATATTTTGGTTCCCCCTTCCACCAATACATCCATAAATGTAAATTACATAATGGGTCAGAAATACAATGTGATATAATTTTTTTGTTATCAACAATGACATAATACAAAAACTACATTCTTATAATTTGGTTTAATCAACACAAGCAGAAATGAAAATATAAAAGATACAGAGATACCTGCATCTTATGCTAAACTCTAAAGAAACAACAGTTTTCTTAAAATAGTTATTAAACTATAGCAAAACCTTTACAGTTCCAGGATCTATCTGACATACATTATTTATTTAATTTCTAACTCTAACTCACCCGATGTGTAACACAAGGGGAAAAAAAGAGACAAACATGTTTAGCAAGCTAAAAGTGTGTTTAATAAAAACATTACAAAACTGAAGCATCCACAAAAATGCTCCAAATGCACAAATATCAGATTACATTTAATTCCTTAAACAATTTGTGTTCAAGTTTCATTGATGATTTATAATCTCACAACTCAAAAGGCTTCTAAGACAATTAAATTTGAGATTTACCTTGACTTAATTATTTTTTCCTTAAACTGGAGCGGAAGAATAAAACAATATTTTTAACCAAATTCGTGATTGATGTTTAATTTATGATTTCTTGTTTCTTCAGATGTTCATCAACATGTAGTTCAACTGAAAATATCTTGTTTGTTTCAAGTACATTTAAACTTTACTGAAAAATTTCAATTTCATGTAAGTAAATCAGATAATTAAATTAAGGACAATATAATTGGAGATATACTGTTCCTTCAAGCTGGTCCACAGCTCATAAAAAGTATTTTCATCATGTGATTTAGTTGGGGCTGGTTTGGTATTATGCAAATCAAACGAATCATGTTATAAAGTCTTGATCTGATGCTGTCGGCTGCAGAGGAGGAGAAACTCCCATCAGATCATCTTCAACACCAACATGTTTTCTGTAGCTCTGCTGCTGCTGCTGGCTGCTGCATCCTGTGAGTCTCACTGAGACACAAACATTTACAGCATGATGACAGTAAACTGAATTCATTGTTGGTAACGATACAGTTTTAATTTGTTTCTCTACAGGTATAAAGTGTGAACAGCTGACACAGCCAGCCTCTGAGACTGTGCAGCCAGGTCAACGTCTGACCATTAGATGTCAGGTCTCTTATGATCTGGGCTATTCAACACACTGGATCAGACAACCTGCTGGGAAAGGACTGGAGTGGATTGGGTGGAAATACACTGGAGGCTCTAACTATAAAGATTCACTTCGGAACAAGTTTAGTATTGATTTAGACACTTCCAGTAAAACAGTGACTCTGAATGGACAGAATATGCAGCCTGGAGACTCTGCTGTGTATTACTGTGCCAGAGAGACACAATGACACAAAGCAGCTGCAGAGCCGTACAAAAACTCCTCAGAACGTGAACAGATTATATCAATCCACCACAGGAGGAGCTTCATTTTTAGTCTTTGGAAACCTTATATTGCTCTTTTGTAAAAACATTGTAGAAATAGGAAATTCCAACAAAACATAGTTTGTGTCTGATATTTTTACATGTTTACATTTAAAATGAACAAAAGTTAAATTCTCATTTGTTTCAACAGAGTTGGTGAATGAAGCAGATTCTGATTCTGATCTCAAATTTAAACTGTTATATTTATAATGTAACGTTCAAGGTGACATTCACTGAAATAATTTTATATAAATAATGTGTTTCAACTTCCATTAAGAGGTTTGCCAGAAACTTTGAGTTTGCTAAAATATCATTTTTTTGTCACTAACAATGATATAATACAAATTTTGCATTCTTTTAATTTGGTTTAGTCAGCATAAGCGGGACTGAAGGCATTAAACATGCATCGGATACATGCACCCCATTCAAAACTCTAAAACCCCTCAATGTTGTTAAAATATTTTTTTTCTAAACTAAACCAACACCTTTACTGTTCCCAGATCTTCCTGGAATCCATAATTGATTTCATCTCTAACTCTAACTCACCTGATTAATGTTTAACACAAGGGAAAAAAAGAGACAAACAAGTTTAGAAAGCAAACAATGTGTTTAATGAAATGCAGGGTTCTGCAAAGAACATCAAGTGGAAATACAAGAGTGAAACATCGAGAAAAAGGTTCTAAATGCACAAAGATCTGATTAAATGTAATGCCTTAAACAATCTGTGTTCAAATTTCATTGTTTATCTTTTCAAAATAACTTAATATGACTGTTTGTGTAGAAAAAAATGAAAACTGCTGTAAAGCTTTATGTGTTTTGGTTAAATAGGAATCCACATCAGATTGTTGAAAAATTAATTCAAATATCAAAATGTTCGAAAATAATCTGAAATAATCGTCCAACTTTGCTTTTTTGATCAGATGATTTTTGTTTCATCCCCAGGAGGAGGAGTCAATGCAAATACTGTTAGTCCTGCACCTCTTTTACATGCCTGTTAGTTTAAGAGCAGCAGTGAAATAGTAGTGAACACAGTATGAACAGAGACAAATGGCTTCTACAATGATTAGATTTCAGGTTTTCCTCGCCTTTATCATCATGTCCTTAAACTGGAAAGGTAAACAAAAAATATTCATTTTTTAAATAAGAATTTTTGATTGATGAAAAGAGATGGTGGCAAGACAAATTAAATTGGTTTGTTTTTCTGCAGGAACTGATGGTCAAACACTGACTGAGTCTGAATCAGTGGTTAAAAGGCCTGGAGAATCCCACAGACTGACCTGCACATATTCTGGGTTTAGTAGCACTCCTGACATAGGTTGGATCAGACAGGCAGCTGGAAAAGGACTGGAATGGATCTCTTATATCAGCAGTGGCAGCAGCTACATCTACTACTCTGAGTCAGTAAAAAGCCGGTTCACCGTTTCCAGAGACAACAGCAGAAGTCAGGTGTATCTGCAGATGAACAGCCTGACAGCTGCAGATTCTGCTGTTTATTACTGCGCTAGACGGCCACAGTGACACAGAAAGCACAAACACTGAACAAAAACTCCTCTGTGAAATAATAATTTTAACAAGAAACCACCTGGTGAACCATAACACCACTTTCTTTGATCAAAACCAACACATTTATATATACCATAAGTTTCACACAGAATTCTTAGCTATGGGACTGTTCAGAAAATTTAAAATCCATTAGAAATAGATTTTGCATTAATATTTTAGAATAGATGAAAACAAAAATACTCATCAATTTAAAGTTTTCCTATCTGTACAATGTTTGACATCTCTTAATGTTTTCACAGAGTTTGCTTACTATATTTTTTAGAATGTCAAAAATAAATGTCAATATCTAACAAAACATTTTGTAAGAACACAATCCTAAACCCTTTTTTTAGCTGTTTTTACATACTAGTATTTTTACTTAACATTTATCAGTTAAGCTTTACAATTAAAGCTTGTTTTAATTCTGAAGTAATATATAAAATGTCTAGAGTTGCATTTAAAATGTAATATAGCCAAATAATATTTATTAATACAGTAATATATATTTCATTAATATATATTACATATTTACCATGTATTAAAATTTGCTCAGAGATTATTAAGAATTAGTATGTGTAGTCATATAAACACATAAACACCAAACTACATTAATGTTTATATTGTCCCTTTGTAGTACAATCACTGAATTAATGTGAATCAAAGAGCATTATGAATCAAAGGATACTGTCCATTCTTGATCGTATATTAAGCAACTTTTTTTTATCACATGCTTCTGATATGGTCAGGTTGTAATTATGCAAATCAGAAGCACCGGGTTTTATAGATTTGATCTGATGCTGTCGCTGCAGAAGAAGAGAAACTCCCATCAGATCATACCCAACATGTTCTCGTAGCTCTGCTGCTGCTGCTGGCTGCTGCATCCTGTGAGTCTCACTGAGACAGAAACATTTACGGCTTGAGCACATTAAATTGAATATTTATTGCTGATAACAGTTCTAATGTTTCCTCTCATAGGTGTGAAGTGTGAACAGCTGACACAACCGGCCTCTATAACACTGCAGCCAGGTCAACATCTGACCATCAGCTGTCAGGTCTCTTATTCTCTGAGCAGCTACTACACAGCTTGGATTAGACAACCTGCTGGGAAAGGACTGGAGTGGATTGGAAGAGACACAGATTTCAAAGATTCATTAGAAAACAAATTTGGAGGTAGTTTAGACTCTTACAGTAAAACAGTGACTCTGAATGGACAGAATATGCAGCCTGAAGACTCTGCTGTGTATTACTGTGCCAGACAGAGAGGCACAGTGACACAAACAAGCAGCTGAGCTGTACAAAAACCTCTAAACAGGTTGTCAAACCACAAGAGGGAGATTTCTGACTTCTTTGATGTTTAACTTAAAACAATTACGTTTAAAATTTAACCATGACAAGAAGCCAATTAAAAAAAAAGTACAATCGTACATGACGTGATTTACTGTTTTTGAAATTTATTAAGAGGTTATAAAGAACATTTCAGTAATCTGTGTCTTTATCAATACTTGATGTGGTTCAAAACAAACAAACAAAAAAAACATGAACATACATCATATGTCGCCATAT
Source organism: Phalloptychus januarius (assembly GCA_902982915.1). NCBI lineage: Eukaryota > Metazoa > Chordata > Actinopteri > Cyprinodontiformes > Poeciliidae > Phalloptychus > Phalloptychus januarius. Next base: position 8,005,768 of record CADWAE010000476.1, read on the forward strand.
CACCTGAACCAATGGTTAAACACCCCAGAATGTGAAGGACTGACCTTCAGTTAAAGGTTTATTAATTATTGATAGAGACATGAAATAGATTTAAACTGAATATGAAGGAAAAGAACACTGAGTGTTTTACTGTTAATCCTTTTTATGTTGAATTCATTTCTAATTCACCTTCTTAATGTCAAAATCAAAGCGAACAAAGACAAACATGTTTTGTAAGGGAACAGTGTCAAATAAAAACAGAGACCAATACAAAGAGCTCTGCACAGAACATTAGGTATCAATATTAGAGTAACACACTGGTAAAGAAAAGTTAATATAATGATTTCCTATTTTTCAAAATTACAATTGGAATCAAGCAGATGACATTTATTTGAAAATGACTTGAAATATTAAAATGTCAGGACATAATCTAAAATAATTACGCAAATTTGTTTCCATGAATATGTTTCTTCACCAGGAGGAGGAGTCAATGCAAATGCAAACGCCTCCACTTTTATACATCAGTTAGTTTTAGACCAGCAGTGATTCAGTGGCAGACACTGTAAGCACAGAAGCAAATGGCTTTTACAATGTTTAGATTTCAGGTTATCCTTTTCTTTATTATTGCATCTGCAAGCTGGAGAGGTAAGAACCAAGATGCTTTCAATCAAGTTAAAAGCTGGCTTGGAAATGCAATTAATATTGGTCTGTTTTTCTGCAGGTACTGATGGTCAAACACTGACTGAGTCTGAATCAGTGATTAAGAGCCCTGGAGAATCCCACAAACTGACCTGCACATATTCTGGGTTTGGTGGTCATTACTGGAATGCTTGGGTCAGACAGGCAGCTGGAAAAGGACTGGAGTGGGTCGCTACCATCAGTGACACCAGCACCTATATCTACTACTCTGACTCAGTAAAAGGCCGGTTCACCATCTCCAGAGACAACAGCAGAAGTCAGGTGTATCTGCAGATGAACAGCCTGACAGCTGCAGATTCTGCTGTTTATTACTGCGCTAGACGGCCACAGTGACACAGAAAGCAGAAACACTGAACAAAAACTCCTCAGAGCCTGAACAGGTTGAACACGAATCCACCACAAGGGGTGCCATCAGACCAAAAATAAACTTGTGTATGTTTGCAGTATTTGCTAGATAGGTATGTAGGTAGATTTAACACTGAAGTCTTTGAAGAATTTTGTTGTGACAAAAAGCTTTTGTTTATTGTCAAAGTACATAGACAGAATGTTTTGTAGCTTAAGGTTAAAATCAGCTACTTTTCTTATTGATTGATTACTTTTTTAGAAGATCGTATTTATAGGACTGAGTACAAGATCAGTCTTTTCAATTGAACATATGAATAGAACAAAAATAATGAAGCCTTACTTAATAACCTATAAATAAAAACAGTTCTGCCATAGAATGTTATACATTTTCCATTTTGAGGATGGATAAAAGAAAGAGTACAATAGTTTGTTAATTTTTCATTCCTACTAAGGAAGTGGATACTTAATTTTTCAAAACTAATTCCCATAAAATTTTGTTACTGAAATTAAGGATTCATTTTTTTAAGGCTTTCAATGTAGCTTAAAATCGATATTTGGTATCAGATTATTATTACAGTTAAATTTTTTTTAAATAAATATAGGTTTGTATCTGTGTAGGTACAGTATGTGAAAACAGCACAACTACCACTATAGAGATCCTTTTTCAATTTGCATGAGAAATGATACCAAATATGTAAATTGCACCACAAGATGAGAATAATCCTGCATTAAATGGACAACTAATGTAGAGACAAAAATAATGAGATTTACAAGACAGGGATCATTTTGTCGTCTTTTTTTTTTTTTAGTTGAACACCTTTCTCCTCACATGCAGTTAAAAAAAACAAAACACATAAGTGACATTTTCCATCTGTTCTCTTTATCCAAAATATTTGCAAAATATGCTGCTCCTTTATTTGAAGGCAAAACATAATAATGCGAGAACATGCAGAGAACAAATCATACAACACATTTACACAGGAGCTTTGAAACAAATTTGAACATTATCAAAAACTTTATTTCAGTAAAAGAACTCAAAGAGTAAAACTTGACCCATTAAAATCAGATTGATGTATTTCAAGCAGTCATTTCTGTGATTTCACTTATGGCTTATGTTAGCATATTACATAAACTGATGGAAAAAGCATTTATTAAAACTGGAAATTTTCTTGTTATGACCTAAACAATAAAGGAAAAGACGTTTTATTTAACAATTTTCCAGCTGCTAGTCACAAACAGCATACACAAGGGGAATAAAAAACAAAAGGTAAATGCTAAAGAAGCTGGCTAGTCACAGAGTGATGTATCCAGGAATATTGATGGAAAGTTAAGTGGAAGAAGAAAGAATGGTACAAAAAGGAGCAAAGGGAGCAGACTTGCTTTATGAAGATGCTGATTTAATTTTTCAGGAATTGAATTTACTTCCAATGCCAGCTTGATTAGCCAGAAAACAGGCCTGATGTTAAGGCCATGGAGAGTATTATCAGGAGGAAAGTAATGGACATCAACCCAGTAATGCAGATGAACTGAGAGCAGCTTTTAAAGCAACCTGGGCTTCAATTACACCTCAGCAGAACCGCAAGATCATTGCCTCCATATCACAGCATGATATACAGTAATCAATGCAAAAGGAGCCTGAGTCAAATATTTACACTGTGCAGTTTAGCAAACCAACATTTGCCTCAAAGATCTTTTTTTATTCGTCTAACATAATATTCTAATACTTTTGTTGTTTGGGTTTGTATTAGCTGTCAGCCATGATAATCAAAAACAGAAAACTCTTTAAATAAATCAAACTGAGTTAATCTATATAATCAATACAGTTCCTTTTTAAATTAAATTACTGAAAAAAATACATTTCGATGATATTCTTTGACCAAGTTGAAGCTATAGCTTGTGACACTCATATATGGGGAAAGCACTGGTTTTAGTCAGAGTTTGTCATTCAGCAAAAAGCTTTTTAAACCTGGACTTAGATTTATTAATATCAAGCTAGATTCAACAGAGACATGGAAGTCAAGCTACCTCTTTCTCAGGAGTGTTGAGTTTCCATGTGTCTGTTCAAAGACGTTCTTTCTCGAAAACATTTTCCACATGTCAGACACGGAAAGGGCCTCTCACCTGTGTGAGTTCTCATGTGTATATTTAAGTTACTCTTTTTACCAAAACTTTTTCCGCAGGTGAGACATGGAAAAGGCTTTTCCCCGGTGTGAGTTCTCATGTGAGACCTCAAATCGCAGCTCTGGCAAAAGCCTTTAGCGCACACATCGCAGGTGTACGGCTTGTCGTCTGTGTGACCCCGTTTGTGTTTGGTCAAATACCTTCTTTGACTGAATCTTTTCCCACATATTGGACACAAGAAAGGCTTCTCCTCTGTGTGCGTTTTCATGTGGACCGTCATGAAGGTTCTTTCTCTGAAACTCTTCCCGCAGGTTGGACATGAAAAAGGCTTTTCACCCGAATGGGTGCTCATGTGGCAATTCAAGGCAGACTTTGTAATGAAACTTCTCTTGCAGGTTAGACACGTAAAAGGCCTGTTGCCTGTGTGCGTCTTCATGTGAGCCGTCAAATTGGCGCGAACGCCGTAAGATTTGCCACACAGCTCGCATCTGTGGGGTTTCTCGCCAGTGTGCGTTACCATGTGACACTTCAGACAGTTTTTTCTCATGAAGGTTTTGCCGCAGAGCCTGCACCGGAAAGGCTTCTTTCCTATGTGGATTCTCATGTGATCCTTCAGATGGCCGTTCTGACTGAAACTTTTACAGCAGAATTCGCACGAGTACGGCCTCTCCCCTGTATGAGTTCTCACATGAGTGTTGAGCTGACCGTTGTCGCTGAAGGCTTTACCGCACGCATCACAGGAATACGACTTTTCTCCAGTGTGAGTTCTCATGTGGCTGTTCAGTCCGTACTTTCGGCCAAAGCATTTTCCACAGACCCCACACAGGAAGGGTTTCTCGCCTGTGTGAGTTCTCTTGTGATCGGTTAAATGATTTTTTTTCCTGAACTCTTTCCCGCAGATGTCACAGCGGTGCAGCAAACTTTTACCGCAGATTTCCGGATCCTGGTTCTCAGCTTTAACTGGACTCTGAGAGAATATTTCATTCCCACTTAGGTCCTGATCGCTGTCGTCTGTTTCCTCTTCTGAAGAATTTTCCGCAGAGGTCTCAGTCTCTTGCTTCATTTCTAGCTGCTGGTCATCTGGATGGATGTACAGTTCCTTGTCTTCCTCTTTAATCTGAACAGACTTTGGTTTCTCCTGCATCTTATTAGGCAGAACTGCTTTTAGTTCTTCATGGTTGGAATCCATCTCTTGTTCAGAGACAATCTGGTCACGAGAATCCGCAGACATTGACGGATGTAATTCTGCAGAGGACCTAAATACCAAAAAAAAAACAAAACAAAAACAATATTAGTGGGACTTCAGAAAACGTACACAAGCATCTTCTTTATACAAACATATAGGTGTGTACCTCATGCTCCTGAAAGCAGACATAAAGCCCTGTAAAAGCTTTATTTTCCGACAGCTGACAGTTTTACTCTTGATGTCCAATAAAATATATGCAGCTTGGTGTTCATCTGTTGATCTTGGTGCTCATTCTGTGAAGCTGGAAAATGTCAGCTATGTTAATAGATATATTATGTTTCACACTTTTTTATTACGTTTCAGTTTGCATATATTTCCTATTATGATGACTGGTAATGAAATTAAACTATCAGTACATGATAGGTAGCACTATTATGTACCGATAAGCTGATTAAATTAGACATAAAGCTGAATGAACAAGTGAATGAAACACAAATATTAAGACTATAATGATCTCTGAATATTGTCTTACAATACAGCAGCTATTAGTAGCTTACTGCTATTAGTAGGCAGCTGAGGTTAAGATTTGAGTATAAAGGAAAAGAAAGATTTGACAAAACCCTACAAAAACACTTCATCAAGACACAGCATCAAATTTAAGAACAAGCAGAGAACCAGGTCTAAAGAGTTATCAAGATTTCTGAGTAGTTACAAAGAAAAAAAGTGAAGATTTACAATTTCTATGAATGGTAATATTTATAGGTAAAGTTATCCAGAGAAAATTGGGAAAGCCTAGAGAACAGATGTAGCTGTTGCAAGCTTTAGACTTCCACAATTTTACAAGCATGTTTATTAGAAAGCCACTACACACTTATAGTCCAAATAATGAAAAAACTCATACCCCCCAACCCCCCAAAAAACAATACTTGAATTTATTCCTGACTAGATCACTCTTGGTTGTATATTAAAGAATCATATTAATTTTACAGATTATTGGGGAAATTAGGCTTAATACAGCATCTCTGAGCAAGATCAAAAGCTCAAACACATATATAAAAACCTATTCTAAAAAAGGGTATAGTAGATCCAAGTGAAAAGTATTTTACAAAATCATAAAATAAAGGAAATTCGTGAAATGTCTAACAGAACATGTGATTTAGTCACTGCAAGATGTTAACAAAGAAACCATCTGATGCAAAGATGAAAAGGTGGTTATATATGTGTACCGATTTTTATTGTGGCTTTTTATTCTTGTTATAGACTGACTTAGGCACAGGCTTATTAAACTTAATGAAAATCAATACCTTGGAAAAGTTTGAGATCAGAACTATGTGCTCTGCTATGGCTAGTTGTTAGCATTCACAGAGAGAAAATAATTTGCTCTTCCACTGAGATATTTAATTAGTTAACATATTTAATGCTAACAACTTCACCACAAAACCTCACTTCAAAACATCCAAATTATTCATTTTGAGGCCTGCATTACAGTGTTGATTACATGCAGTTATTGCTAATGCTAACCTTTTTGTTGGTTTTTCTCTTACTGTTTATATTTGTTGATGCTTGCAAAAAAAGCGGGTGAAACTCCAGTGCCCGATAAATGTCCCGACTGCTGTAAGTATTTTCAGTGGCTTTCTAAATAAACAAAAAGGTCAGTAGTGACTGTAGAGTTAGCCTCCTGTAATTCATCTCCTACCAGCTTGTTTTGCTCGTGATGCAGGAAGAAACTGGCTGCTACTGACAAGCAGGCTCAATCATCAGAAGCTAGTAAATATGCTAAGACCTCATGTTTCTTGATGAGAAAGAGGTACAGTTACCATATTTACACACAATCTAGGAGGGAAAAAGCCTAGCTGGGATCGTGTGTTTGTGTGGAGGTGGAGGTGTGGCTACACTTACAGGAAGTCTGGTCCGGTAATGTTCTGACTTTCAAAATAAAAGGCTACTTCGCCCCAAACCTTCAAGCCTTCGAACCAAAAATTAACCATGTGCAGTAGATTATTTTTAAATAAAACAAAATAACTTTTTCACTGTCGGTAACACTGATAAGTGAAATTAAAGATTAGATAAAAATAATTAAAAAAATACATTTATTTGGTTCCTAGGAATGTTTCTTCCTTTCTTTTTTCACCAAAGAAAGACTAACAGTGGTTAGACAATTAAATGTAATTAAGTTCTTTAAGACTATTTTATCTCAAACACTCATTCAACTAAAAATATGAATTTATTTAGCCGTAGAAGTGGTTAAAAAAGGCCACTTCTATGTGGCCTTTAAGCTTTGTTGCTAGGCAACCAACAGCTAGGCAACCACAAGGTACTCAATGGGTTGTTGTTAGGTAACCAAAGAGTGAGCGAGTTAGATTCATCCCTAATGAGTCCTTCCTAGTTTGAATCTGTTGTCTTTGCAGAGCACACACCAATGACTGACCTTGAAACCTGAACTGAGGTCAAACATTTTGTGACTTCAGCAAGATGGACTCACATTGTTCTGGTTGCTCTCAGTCTTTGTAGTGAGTTCTTCCACCTCCTCGGGTTGCATTAGACCAGTGGTTCCCAAAGTTTTAGTTTTAGTTCTCTCCCTGGTTTAACAAACCTGCATCAAAACATTGACATATTGAGGAGGTTGTTACTACCACCAGGGAGAGAACTAAAATATGCAGGATGCCGGCCCTTGAGGACCGACTTTGGGGACCACTTCATTAGACAATATTTTTATTGGAGATTTGAAGATATAAAACAAAACCCTGCCATGAATAGTTCTCATATTAACCAGTTCATTTACTCTACTACTATTTCAGCAGGTTTCAATTTCAGAATATAGAGACTCATTGTCTTTTTTTAAAATAAATTGTGTTTACCTAAAAAATCTGGAGTTTCAATTGAACCCTCCCTGGCAGGAGGAGTCAATGCAAAGCTGAACAGTCTCCAGGTTTATTTATGTGACTGTAAGGCTGTCAGAGAACAAGAATCACACTGAAACAAGATGAAGAACACATTTGATCTGCTGTTTTTTGTCATTTGCTTTACAGGTGAGAAAATGCCAACAGAACTTTGGTCTCCCTCTGTGAAGTTGTTTTCTAACAACCATACTTTTTTATCTGCTTTGCTTCACAGGTGTCTGTTGTCAGATTCTGACAGAATCTGATCCAGTGGTTAAAAGTCCAGGAGAATCCCACAGACTGACCTGTACAGCCTCTGGATTCACATTCAGCAACTACTACATGGCCTGGATCAGACAGGCTCCAGGAAAAGGACTAGAATGGCTTGCAGTAATCAGATATGACAGCAGGGAAATTTACTACTCCCAGTCAATTCAAGGCCGGTTTACCATCTCCAGAGACAACAGCAAACAGCAGGTGTATCTGCAGATGAACAGCCTGAAAACTGAAGATTCTGCTGTTTATTTCTGTGCGCGAGATGCACAGTGACTGAAGTCGGTTCTGCTGCCATACAAAAACCTCTAATCCCCTGAGTTATCTTGTGGGTTTTTTTCTTTTCTTTGTGAGACAAGGATATAAAACTAACAGAAAGTGATATAGCTGCAGTAACACTAACCTCTGACACTAGAACTGAATATTAAGAGAGGAACATCTTTTATCACTGCCCAACTAACTTGAATTTTGTATATAATTTAAGGAAACATGACTCAGTGTAGCTATGACGTGTATCTTGAAAAAAAAAAGTTTCCCATTTAACTCCTTTGTAAAAATTGACTGACTGAGGCCTGCAAAACATCCTTTTCAGAACCATCAGTAAAACAGTGTTGATGGATGTAAAGAAATCACCAATGTTAACATTGTATTTTCAGATTACCCAATAAAGCACAGAAGCTAACATTATCATTAGCTTCTGTGCTCATAAGAAGCGCCAAAGCAAAAATTGGCACACAACAATACTGAGCTTCAATAGATGTCTTTTATGATTTCCTGTTAGCAGAGGTTCCATAAAAGTGTCCTTTACGAAAAATATTTATGTTGCTTCTCCTCTATGAAGACTTTTATCTTGATGAACCTTGAACAATCTTGTGAAAAAGAAATATCCCCTGCAGTAATTATGAATAAACTTAATATATTGTGTTTAAGTCAAAGTCTTCTGAAAATCAAAATTCTACATGTATACAATTAAGCTGGTAATGCCTACTTACAGTGGATTAAGGTTTAAAGTAATATTTCAATTGTCCAACATGCTTCGTTTGTCAGCAAGAAATAATCACATGTTGAAGTGCACCAGCTGGAGGAAGCTAGAGATTTGTTTGGCTGCCTTCAAATATGAAATACTTGAAGCTCCACAACAGAGACAAATTGTGAAAATATCAGTGAAAACATGCAAAAAGCCAATCAACAATTATAAGAGCAGTTTGACTATGAAACAAAAATGTTTCATAAATAATAAATATTTATGACATGCCATTTCTGAACAAAATGTAAATAAATACATTTTTTGTTCACTTTTATAAAAGTTCACTTTGTCAAACCATCTCTTGAGAGATACCCGTCTAATTTCTAGACATCAGTTTTAGCATCTTGATTGAAGGCAAAAAAAAAAAAATCTATTGCAAAAGATACATTACTATTGTTAACTTAATTATGTATTTTTAAAGAGATAACTATGTTCCACCAAAAAAGATGTCAGATTGTTTAGAAAATGTGTTTACCTCTTAAACCTGAGTTTGAACTCCACCCTCTCAGACAGGAGGAGTCAATGCAGAGCTAAATATCTTCCAGCTGTATTTATATGACTGTGGACACAGGTGAGGCTGTCAGAGAACCAACATCACGCTGAAACACGATGGACTACAGACATGAACTGATGGTTTTTATCATTTGCTGGACAGGTGAGAAATTGGTGCCAAAAATTAATTTAGCCTTTTTGAAACTTTTACAACAACTAGACTAATTTTACTGTGTTGCTTGACAGGCATTTATTGTCAGACTCTGACAGAATCTGGATCAGTGGTTAAAAATCCAGGAGAATCCCACAAACTGACCTGCACAGCCTCTGGATTCACATTTAGCAACTACTACATGGCCTGGATCAGACAGGCTCTGGGGAAAGGACCTGAGTGGATCGCTTATATCAGTAGCGGTGGTGGTAGCAAGTACTACTCACAGTCAGTCGAGAACAGGTTTACCATCTCCAGAGACAACAGCAGAGATGAGCTGTATCTGCAGATGAACAGCCTGAGAACAGAGGATTCTGCTGTATACCACTGCGCTCGAGATACACAGTGACTGAAGTTGCTTCTGCAGCTGTACAAAAACCTCAGACGCTCAGAGTTATCTGGTGGAATATTTTATTTTGTCTGTGAAGCCTGTCTACACTCAGTTTCCACAACACCAAACACTGATCCTAAAATTTAAGAGGAATAAATCCATACACTAAATGTTTCCTTTTCCACCACTCTACCAACGGAAAGTCGGAAATATTGGATCTGATGCCAAGAAATTGCAAAATATCTACAATCTATCAACTTTTTTTAAAATAAACTATATCGTATTCATATATAATAAGTTGATTTTTAAAATAATTTTGTCATTTAATTTGTTTCAACGTTTAATAAGTATTTCTAACAATCGACGGTATACATTTCCTAAAGTATCCCCCTGAACACGATGTATAAAAAGTTAATTACTTTATGCATAATCTGCAGCAATGGTGCAAACACACAGAGTACCACTTAGTGTCACGTTTTGAACACATAACAGTCTCAGTTTTAATGATTGTTACTATATTAAGAGGTGATAACAGAGTTGCACATAAACACCCATAAATCACATTATTACTTAATATTTTATAATAAATTCTATTCACTGTCTTAGAGTCAAATTGTGTCATTTAACATTTCTGATGTCATTTCCCCATGGCAACAAGTACAACATGTACTTGCACAGACTATCCTGAAACCACTACTATTTAAGGTTCAAAGCCTATTTCTGTCTTCCCATAATATTACATAAATAAGCTTATTTTTTTGTGACTAAACCCAAATCTTCTGAAAATGACAAGTCTATAAGTACAATTAAACCTATCATATCAACATGATCAATGCATACTTCTGGAAATGCATATCACAAATCTGAGTTTGAGCTCCACCCTCCCTGGAAGGAGGAGTCAATGCAAAATTTTATGTTTTCCAGCTTTATTAGTGGGACTGTGGAAATGCTGTCAGAGAACAAGAATCCCACTGAAACATGATGGACTGCAAATCTGGGTTGCTTATTTTTATCATCTGCTTTACAGGTAAGGAATTACGGACAGAACTTTAATCTGCTTTTGAGAAACTATTTTCTTACAATGACTCTATGTTTCTGCTTCACAGGCATTTATTGTCAGACTCTGACAGAATCTGGATCAGTGGTTAAAAGACCTGGAGAATCCCACAGACTGACCTGCACAGCCTCTGGTTTCACATTCAGCAGCTATGAGATGAATTGGGTCAGACAGGCTCCTGGAAAGGGACTGGAGTGGATTGCTTATATCAGTAGTGGTAGTAGTAGCAAGCACTACTCACAGTCAGTCAGGGGCAGGTTTACTGTCTCCAGAGACAATGGAAGAGATGAGCTGTATCTGCAGATGAACAACCTGAGAAATGAAGATTCTGCTGTATATCATTGTGTGCGGGAGGCACAGTGACTGGAGCTGGTTAAGCAGCTGTACAAAAACCTCAATCCCCCTCAGAGTTATCTAGTGGATTGCTTTATTTTCTCTGAGAGAACCTGTCTGTAAAACCGACAATTCTTTAGTTCATGTTTTTAATTTTAAAATATATCATTTTAAAAATGAGCTTCAGTACAAAAGTTATGACTTTTGTAGAAACTGCAAAACATTTAACATAATGAATAGATTTTTGCTCACTCAATGGGTATACAAAAGTTTCAACATCTGCTTCTTTTGTAAAATAAGTAAAGAAAAAGTAGTGTAAGATGATGTTTAAATTCTAACAATTGGTTAATGTATCTAAACTTAAAATATTTTATCATGCATGACTCATACATTGCTTTTTCCGTTTAAGCTCCATACATATTTAACACAAATTATTTGTAATATGTTTTTCAAAAAACTCCAGTACAAAGAAGCACAGCTTTGTACTCTAAGGATGTGATTATCAGTAAAGGACCTGACTTCTCATTCGGATGCTGTCAAATAAACTGGATCAGACAGACTGTGGGATACATTTTTACAGATGGAAGTGGAACAAGTTATTGTAGCATTTTTCAAAAACAAATCAGAGAGAACAGCAATAGCATGATGTGTTTGGCACTGTTTAATTTAAGTGCTGATGACTCTTCTGTATATTTCTGTGCCAGATAAGCAAAATATTAAAGAAGAAAGAGACAGAACAAAAACTGCACTGAAAATATTTTCTCCATGACCAGATGGTGGCAGTGTAGACTAAACAACAAGAGGACTATAGATTTTTGTGAATCATTTTCCTATTTTTGTTCAGCTCATCAAGGTTTCCACTTCTGGGAATGTAGCATCAGAATAACTAACTAAAATATAAGTTTATATCACACTGATATATATTACCTATAGACAGAATAAAACTTACAAAAAAGATTCATTAACTGCAGGTTTGGTTTTATTTTTTCTTGACTTTAAGCTTGATATATAAGTAATAGGTATATTTTAAGTTATTACTGTCTTTAACCAATATCTTGAACGATATATTTAATGTATATTGCTAAAGATATTAATAATAAATGTTTTGAAGGTCAAAGCTTTACATTAAAAAACTAAATGCATTGTTTTAAGAAGAATATTTTTAAATGGAATCATTCAACAAATATTCAACAAATAAATATTAAAACATGTACACAAAAACGGCAGATGTGACAATTATAATATCTGTTTTATATGTCAATTGGGGACATGCTCATTAATTATTTTGACAGCTGCTATGGTAGACTAAACTAAAATAAGAAACATTATTTTTCAAAATGAACTGATAATACAGCATTAATCAAAGACATGCATAAAACTCAGTATCCTAAAGAGGAAAAACTCAAGTCTTGAGATGAGTTTTCCAATAATAAACTTTATTTTGAATCTCTTATGTCTCTCTGACATCTGATTAACACAGACATCTTTCAATGATTCCTCTCATATTGTTGAGGGAGAATAATCTCAGTTGACTACTTTAGGGAAAAAAAAGAAAGACAGTCATGAAACTGTATGAGCTACAGCAAATCCAAAGAATGAGTTTCACATACAAATCTATGTATGATATCTTCTCCCCTCCTTTCAGGAGGAGTCAATGCAAAACTTTAAACCCAGCCATATTTGTACGACTGTAAAAAGGCTGTCAGACAAAGGAGCACACTGGACCAGGATGGAGCACAAATCAGGAATGTTTCTCTTTATCATCTGCTTTGCGGGTGAGAAAATGCAGACAGGGCTTTATTCTGTCTTTCAGAAAATGTTTTCTAACAAGAACTTTACTTCATGACTCCATTGTTTAACAGGTGTTGATGGCCAGACTCTGACAGAATCAGATCCAGTGATTATAAAACCTGGAGAATCCCACAAACTGACCTGTACAGCCTCTGGATTCACATTTAGTGACCACTGGATGTCCTGGATCAGACAGAGTCCAGGGAAAGGACCAGAGTGGCTCGCTGATATCAAGGGTGATGGTGGTCGCATATACTACTCGCAGTCAGTTCAAGACCGGTTTACAATCTCCAGAGACAACAGCAAGCAGCAGGTGTATCTGCAGATGAACAGCCTGAGAACAGAAGATTCTGCTGTTTATTTCTGCGCTCGAGAGGCACAGTGACTGAAGTCGTTGAAGCAGCTGTACAAAAACCTCAAGTCCCCTGAGCTTTTTTTCCCCTTTCTGACACTGTCTTCCCCCATGAGACACTGACAATGATATAATAGATGCATAGAAATAGTTATACTAAGATAAGGAGAGGAATAAATCTAATGTAAAATGTTTTAGGGGATGTAAATGTAATGTAATGCAACACATGTGGATCTGAGATGTTGGTGTAAATGTGGAGACCCTCAAAGAGAGAGAGAGGAAATAAATAAGGACAATTTTGGGTGCTTGAAAAAACATGGTGATCATCATATAATATATGTTTTCCATAAACTGTTTTTTATAAAAAGCAGCTTTGTGTTTAGGAAAACCAAAACTGTGTTCAATTTAATCCCTTTTGTACAAACATAAATTAACAGATAGAGACAATTTATGTCAATCTTTTTTAGCACTTAACAATATGTTCGTGTTACTGTGCAATAGATGTAATGAAATCCAAACAGCACACAAAATATTTAAAGATTTTCTCACCACAACACTGAAGGAAATGAACAGCAACATAATGGCTTTTTCTTCTTCACAGCCGTGCTTTGAGTCTTCAATCAAAAATTACAGAAAACAATGTTAAACGCTGAAGGGATTGTTTAAAGTATTGAAGCGGAGAGCTTTGATAATGACAATTATTATTTTTATTTATATTTAATATAAATTAAGGTAGAGTTTTAATTAAGGTAGATCCTAAAGTAAAACCTCACAAAAATAACACAACTAAACAAATAAGCTGCTTTGTCCAATCAGGAGGAGCCCTACAGTGCAGGATGTCATCCTCAGCTATATATTTGACTTTAGGTGGGCTGAGTAAGAACAACAGAAACCAAAATGGACTACAGGACCGGGCTGCTGCTTTTAACTCTCTGCTTTGCAGGTGAAATATTCAAGCTTTTTTCCCATATTTTCTCACTTTAGATTAATCTCTGTTGCTTTAAGAGGAAATGTTCAATTTTTACATGCAGATAGTTTTTCAAACTCTTATCTTCTCCTTGCAGGTGTTGAAAATCAGTCTCTGACAGAATCTGGTCCAGCTGTTAAACGACCTGGAGAATCACACAAACTGACATGTACAGGATCTGGATTCACATTCAGTAGCTACTTGATGGCTTGGGTCAGACAGGCTCCTGGGAAAGGACTGGAGTGGGTTTCAACTATCGATGTCACAAGCATCTATTACTCTCAGTCAGTTCGAGGAAGATTTACTATCTCCAGAGACAACAGCAAACAGCAGGTGTATCTGCAGATGAACAGCCTAACCACTGAAGACTCCGCCGTCCATTTTTGTGCTCGACAACCACAGTGACTGAAGTCAGTTCAGTCGCTGTACAAAATCCCAAGATATAAATCTGTAACAGAAAAAGGATGAAGGATAAATATGTCCCACAATGCACACATTTGTGAATGAAAGTACTTGATTTTATTTAGTAATTTAACTATGCTTAAAAATACAAAACATACAGCTGTTTCCATGTGAATTTAATAAATAAAATTTGTGACATGTTTTCTATTAATCAGCTTAATAGAAATATAATTTCTGAGACAGAAAATTGTTGTGAACTTAACATTCATTATAAATAAATTTTCTTTGTTGAGTCATGCACGCTAATCCAATTTACAACAACAAACTACTACTACTACCAATAATAATAATAGTAATAATAATAATAATAATAATAATAATAACAATAATAATAATAATAATAATAATAATAATAATAATAATAATAATAATAATAATAATAAATTTGGTTAGATATATGAATGTATTTAATAATCTTTCGCACACTGAAAATCTACACAACTTTGGATTTAAAGTCTTGTGCAGAAGCATCTACTGAATTGTTTCATAGTGAATAAAAAAACTTAAAATATTCAACATTTATATGAAAATGATCCCCAATTGCAACATAAAACATTAAATAAACTTAAAAATAAAAATCTAACAAAACTGTTTTTAGTTTTGAAACCAGATATTAATTTGTTGAGTTTTCTAGTTTTGTTTGTAGTCTTTTTATTTCTCACTTAGGTATCATTAGATGTTCAGTTTATTCTCCACATTTGTGGATTAAAACATCAATAAATACTGATAAGATTTACTAATATATTTAAGAACCACAAAAAAGGAAAAATTGTACTATTATATGTTATTTTGAAATGACAGGTACTTACAAAATGTATCCCATTAATGTAACAGATGTTAAAAGGTTATGCTTATATTGTACCAGAGATTTCTCTTTGTCTCAGATAAACTTTTAAGAACTGAAGTTATCACCTCCTTCTGTGGTTCTATGTAAATCATGTGACTTGAGTTCACTTCACACAGCTTAAAAGAGGATCAGATATTCTCCCTGCAACTGCAGCAATCATGTTCTCCTTCACTCTGCTGCTGCTTCTGGTAACTGTAGCAAGTAAGTCTTTCTAGATTATTTACAACCACTGATTATTTGTTGTTTGTATTAAAAAATGTCACACAGTAAATCCTTTTTTGCAGGTTTAAAAGGTGAACAGCTGAACCAGCCGCCCTCCATGACTGTGCAGGCTGGGAGAAGTGTGAGCATCACCTGCCATGTCTCTTATTCTATTGATAGAGACTACACACACTGGATCAGACAGCCTGCAGGAAAAGGACTGGAGTGGATCAGTAGAGACACAGCTATCAAAGATTCACTACAAAACAAGTTTAGTGTCAACTTAGACTCCCCCAACAGTAGAGTGACTCTAAATGGACAGAATATGCAGCCAGAAGACACTGCTGTGTATTACTGCGCAAGAGAGAGAGCCACAGTGACGCAAACCATATGTGGAGCTGAACAAAAACCCCAGAGAATCAGAATGAATGTTATAGCAAATCACCACAAGGGGGCCTCAGGCCATAATGCCTGAGGCCATAATGATGCCAGCAGCACTCATTTCTGTCTCTTTGTTTTCATTTCACCAGTAATCAATCACTTTACAGAGTACTTTCTCTAACACATTGTCATCTTTAGTGTACTTCTATTAAACACTTTTGGAGATTTTTTTAAAGTTTGAGAGGAAAAATAATGATAGCAGTCTTATAACCTAAGAAAATGTTAACACCCTTAAAAATCGGTTTTTGCATTTCCATTCTTGAGAAACAACTATGAAACTAATTCTGTAATTCTGAGGGTGGTATGCTCAGTTATCTGCTGGGGAATTAAATTGTGACTTTTAGAGAGTTTGGTTTTCTTCAAGTTCTCATATTAAAGATAATGAACTCCTATGGCCTTTTGATCTCTGTAGATAGATGTTGTTTTTCTTTAAGTGTGTGGAATAATGGAGTAAAGGCTAAGACTGCAGCTTTTATCATTCTGTTGAACAAGAAAACATTTTGTTTGTGACCCAGTTTATGCATTGCTGAAGGTACTGGTGGACAGTTACACCATTGTAATAGTTTATTTTAAGCTTATCAATTAAACATAACAACTTAGACTATAGGATCTTTATAGAATTTCAATGGCTAAATTTCAGAAGAATAATGATTCATTCAACTGAGATAGAAAACTGTCAAAATGTATGAAATGGTATTATTAAGGACTATGGTATTAATAGTCTAGTCCAAGTTTGTGTTCCTCCCTCCACTGCAGGAGGAGTCAATGCAAAACTACAGTAACTTCCAGCCATGAATATATGAGGATCGTCAGAGAACAAGTAGCACACTGGATCATGATGGACTACAGATCAGCTCTGCTCCTTTTAGCCGTCTCTCTGATGGGTGTGAAATACTAACAGAACTTAATCTGTCTTTAGTAAATGATCACCAAACTAAAACTATGCTTTTGTGTTGTTTTATAGGTGTTGATGGTCAGACTCTGACAGAGTCTGAACCAGCAGTAAAAAGACCTGGAGAATCCCACAAACTGACCTGCACAGCTGCAGGATTCACATTCAGTGACCGCTGGATGGTCTGGGTCAGACAGGCTCCTGGAAAAGGTCTGGAGTGGCTTGCTTTAATTCATCCAGGCGGTGGCAGCACATACTACTCTCAGTCAGTTCAAGGCCGCTTCACCATCTCCAGAGACAATGGCAGACAGCAGCTGTATCTGCAGATGAACGGCCTGAGAGCAGAAGACTCTGCTGTTTATTATTGCGCTCGCGAGACACAGTGACAAAAGTTGGTTCAGCACCTGTACAAAAACCTAAATGCCTTCAAAGTTATCTGGACAGAGTTTTTCAATGTCTTCCAGTGTAACACTGTAAATGTAAACGATCTGACACTGAGACAAAGAGAAGAATAAGCATAATAGGCTTGTGTTTGATCATATCTGACTGTTCTGATTGCAAGAAGATCCATGTTGTTTATATGTAAGGTGTGTGAGAGAGAAATTAGATCAATAAATGTTTTACATTATTATAAAAAAGTTTGAGCACAAGTAATTTCTTGTTCATAATATAATTTTTTATGTTTTATTTGAATCACTTTGTGTTTAAAACAATAATAACCAACCTAGAATGGTATAAAAAAATCCTCAGACCTGAAGTTTATTGTTATCCAACAAAATAAAAATTTAAAAAGCTCCCATCTCACTGGTTTTTTAAGCCATGAAGTTGGATTAATAAACAAACAAAATAAAATGTTGATAAAATAATCTGTATGTGGTACTGCCCTCACCTTTTTCAATAACAGTCACACATATTTTATTCATGGAGTTGGTTAATTAATCTGTAAACGGTCCATCCATCACTGTGTTTCATAATGCTTTGTTATTGTGCTTTCCTTTTATGTGTCTGGCTATTTGTAAAAAAGATGTTGCTATTTGTTTTTACTATGTTTATTCTCAACTTGGCTTCCTTTAAATTAAATAAAGTCATCACAAAAAATAATGACAAAAAGGCCAGGCATTAAAAAGTAGCACAAAGTAAAACTAACCTATTAATGTATCATGTATGTAAAGAAAAAAAATCTAATCTCTAATGACTAATTTGTAGAAGGATAAAAACCTAAAGAGAAGAGAGAAAATGATTAAACTGTTTTAGCTCTAAGTTTCATTTCCTCAGCAGGAGGAGTCAATGCAAAACCTTCAGCTTCCAGCTCTAGTTAAGTTACCAATAAAAGGCTCTTGGAGAACAAGATCCACACTGAAACATGATGGATCTCAGATCAGGACTGTTTATTTTTGCCCTCTGTTTTATGGGTGAGAAATAGCTAACAGGTCATTCATCTATCTTTGAGAAATTATCTTATCAAAAGAATTACAACTTTGCTTCCTTGGTTTGCAGGTGTTGAAGGTCAGTCTCTGATTGAATCTGAGTCAGTGGTTAAAAGACCTGAAGCGTCCCACAAACTGACCTGCATGGCCTCAGGATTCACATTCAGTAGCCACTGGATGCACTGGGTCAGACAGGCTCCAGGGAAAGGACTGGAGTGGGTTGCAGCTGTGGATTATGGTGGAGGCAGCACACACTACTCTCAATCAGTCCAAAACAGATTCACCATCTCTAGAGACAACAGCAAACAGCAACTGTATCTGCAGATGAACAGTCTAAAAACAGAAGATTCTGCTGTTTATCATTGCGCTCGAGATACACAGAGACTGAAGTTGATGCAGCAGCTGCACAAAAACCTCAAGGCCCCTCAAGCCTGGAAGTCTTCATTGTGACTGCGAGAGATTGTTACTGTATAGAGACATGCACTGAACCACTGAGACAAAGTAAAGAATGAAGATAATATTATTATTACATTTAATAGCCTATCACAACACTATTATGAACAACATACATCCAATCTAATGTGAAGAAATATGAATCCATCTGTGAGGTATTTATGCAAAAATAATTCTATAGCTTCATAATTAATCTATTCATTATATTTCACAAAATAAGGGTTCTCTCTTTGAGCACAACCTGGTGAACGTATTATAAACACTATATTAATTATCATGACTTACAGATGTCTAACTCTAAAGGCACTTGTCTCTTATATAATGTTCAGTAGGTGCAGGGATAAAAAGAACATAGAAACAGAGAAACAGTTTTTGATCTTTGTTGAAAGTACCTTGGTAATATTGGCAGTATTTTCTGAATTTTGATTTCAGTTTTTATCAAGAACGTCTTAAATTTTACAAAAAAATAAAAATAAACAATTCCAAAATGCTTAAGGAGTTGTTTGCCCTTATACTGTTGATCCACGAACCAGATTTAGAGATGAACAAAATCCCCAAATATTGCAAGAATTCACCACAAGGTGTCCTCAGATCATTGATGTTAACAAAATTTGAACATTTAATAGTTGACAGTTTTAATAGATGGACACTCACTGTAATTAAATTCAACATGTGCTTGTAATCTTGTTTTTTGTTGATCATGGAAGTTTTGAGAATAATCATTTAAAACAGCAGAAATAAAGTCAGAATATCTAACAAAAATTGTAAGTAACACCAGTCAAGCTAATCTTCAATCTGTCAAGAAAAATAAATAAATATGTTGAATTTTCTGTATTCACCTGAGCAACACAGTTTTTTCTATCATTCTGCAGAAGTCATCCAAATGCTGACAATTTTTTTTTATTATGTTAACATTTCTGTAAGTGGCTCATGTCTTCCTCTAAGGAGGAGTTAATGTAAAACTCAGCCGTATTTATGTAGGTTCCTACAGTGAGCAGAGGACACTGAGGTTAACATGATGGACTACAGGACAGTGCTGCTGCTTTTAACTGTCTTTTGGACAGGTGATGATTTCCCCTGACTTTTATTTGAAAATAATGGACTTTATATAACTAACATATCAATTATGTCTTTCATTTTTTATTCATAGGAATCAATGCTCAGACTCTAAAAGAATCTGAACCAGCTGTTAAAAGTCCTGGAGAATCCCACACCCTGACCTGCACCGCCTCAGGATTCACATTCACAGATTATGAAATGCACTGGATCAGACAGGCTCCTGGGAAAGGACTGGAGTGGGTTGCTGGTGTAAGTAGTCCCAGTGGTAGCAACCAGAGGTACTCTCCATCAGTCCAAGGCCGGTTCACCATCTCTAGAAACAACGACAAACAGCAGGTGTATCTGCAGATGAACAGTCTGAAGACTCAAGATTCTGCTGTTTATTACTGTGCAAGAAGACACAGTGACTGAAGTTGGTTGAGCAGCTGTACAAAAACCTCCAGTGATAATAAACGTTGATATGTGAGACCTGTGCACTCTGTGAGAGAAATCATCTTGCTTTGCTGGCAATTGATCAAACATCACAGAAATAACATGTTTTTATGTTAAAAATGTTTATTTAATTACAATGATGTTGTTTTATGTTAAAATTTCATATTTTATTGCCATTGTTTCTGTCAAAAAAGCCATATTTTGCTGTTCATAATAGATTTATAAAATTAATAAAGGCTAAAACATCAAATAGGTGTGGGATTTTTATAGTTAACAGATAGTATATTTCAGAAGATTATTAATGTGGCAGTATTCATGTTGTCAGGAAACACGAAACATATTTGAACATAATGATGGACTGCAGATCACGACCGATCCTTTTAATGATTTGCTTTATGGATGAGAAAAAGTTTAAGGAACATTTCGATTTTTGTGTAACTTTCCTCTAAGACCAACTCAACTTCATGACTGTCTTACTCACAGGTGTTGATGGTCAGACTCTGGCTGAATCTGATTCAGTGGTTAAAAGACCAGGAGAATCCAACGGGCTGACATGTACAGCTTCAGGATTCACATTCAGCAACTATGAAATGAACTGGATCAGACAGGCTCTGACTGGAGTGGCTTGCCGACTTAAGTCAGCAGGGTAGCAACCAGTGGCACTCTTCATCAGTTCGAGGCCGGTTCACCATCTCCAGAGACAACAACAAACAGCAGGGGTATTTGCAGATGAACAGTCTGAGAACAGAAGATTCTGCTGTTTATTTCTGCGCTCGATTGGCACAGTGACTGAAGCTGGTTTAACAGCTGTGTAAAAACCTCAAGTGCCTTCAAAGTTATCTGAAGAGAGTCTTAATTTTGATTGTAGGAGTATCTTACTTTGAAAGTTTGAAAAACAGAAAGAATCTCCAAGTTGCTGTCACCCTGAGCGGTTGCAAATAACTCTAGGTAGGAGCCCAGTACAGAAGGACACACATCATGGAGAATGTGTTTCAGCAGTTTCAAACAAACTTTGGAGGATAGTTAGGAAATCTCTAACTATAGAAAAAGAAAAACACAAAGAACAAACACAAAATACATGAGGTTGTTTTTGATTGAAATGCTGTCTTTGGATTAAAAGTAGTGGCTGAAACAAGTCGTATACCTACCAGGTAAGTAGAGCTACTGATTATTTTTCAATCAGTCACACATCCAATTATGTAAACCTACAGTCTCCACCCCTTCTGGTTTTGAATTATATTTGTGTCAAACCAGCTTTTGCACTCAGAGTCTGACTTATCATGATGCCAGTCATACAAAGTATCCTCCTCTTGGCTCTCATATCAGGTGAGTGACTCTGTTTAGTGGAGGAAATGAAAAGATTTGGTATCTGCTGTTTTTAGAACTCTGTGTTTGTTGCAGCTGCACAGGGTCAGTCCCTCACCTCCTCAGAGGCAGTGATGAGCAATGCAGGTCAATCAGTCACTCTGTCCTGTAAAGTACAGGGACTGCCTCTAACATGGCTCCACTGGACTCGTCAGAAACCGCTAGAAGCACTAGAATGGATTGGACGCATCGACAGTGGCACCGGCACAATATTTGCCCAACATCTCCAAGGCCAATTCTCAATCACCAAAGATACTTCTAAAAACACAGTTTCTCTGACAGTGAAGAGTCTGAAACCAGAAGACTCTGCAGTTTATTATTGTGCGAAAGAGCCACAGTGACACAAAACTCTACAAAGCTGTACAAAAACTGATAAAGATCTCTGTGAGAGGCAGCAATGCTTGTCAGGCTTTGAAAATGAATAAGAAAGCAACATGAGCCAATATGATGTGTGCACTCATTTTTCCAAAGTACGTTTTATCATTTTCAACATAAACTCATTTATAGTTAACCCAAAAGTATTTATCTCCCCTTTAAAATGAGATGCAAAAAGTAACCTCATATTAAAAGCACAGTATCGCTGCACTTCTATAAAATTCATTTAGGTGAAACATTTCCAGAAATCTGCAGAAGTTTACACACAGGATGAACCTTATTAACTTTTCAAACACCTGTATAGGACAAATGAAGCAGATTGCAAGTATCACTTATATTATCTCAATAAATCGTTATATTTTTTCTTATTCATTCTAATAAACAAAAATGTATCACTGAGTCACAAATCAAGTTTAAATAACGACAGAGACTGAGTGCAGATACTGTAATAGAAGTTAAGAATAGCAACAACTCTTGCAGTTCTGCTTTTCAAACTCTAGGGGGCAGTTGGAGTTAGATTTTTAGCAAACAGGTTGTGTTTTGGTTATTTCATAGGAGGCGGCCATGTGAAATGTTATTTATTTTACTAAATCCATTCAATGAATGAATCTGTGTTTTTCAGATAAACCTTCTTTAACACTTACATTTATAATCCTTTTTCTCTCTCCCACACACACATGATTGCTTAAAGTGTTTTCCAAACTAAGCCATGACTAGGAAACACCAGTTTAAATCTGATAATCTGCAGGGGAAACTCTTGAAAAAACTTTAAATCACAATTTACTCAATAGCAAGTGTTGCATTTCGACCTCATCAAGTGTCGTTATTCTTTAGGAAATAGATAAGTGGTCCGTTTTATCCATTGTATAAATATTCTAGGGAGGAGCCAATGCAAATTAAAGCCTCATCAATTCTGATTTATGTCATCAGACGCCAAACCACCAAAAAGATGCAGCAACCTTTCACCATGACTTTAGTCGGGTGTGCTTTTCTTCTCCTGCTGTTAACAGTTTCTGGTAAATATCAAACTTCTGTTCTCTTCTTTTAACTTGATTTTTGTGCACCTTTTTCTGATCGCACAACCTCTTTATTTCAGGTGGTTTTGGTCAGACTCTGACTGAATCTCAGCCAGTGGTGAAACGACTTGGAGAATCCCACACTCTGACCTGTACATATGCAGGAATATCAGATGATAATGCTGATATTAGCTGGATCAGACAGGCTGAAGGAAAAGGACTTGAATGGGTTGCCCATATTTCTGCTCCTACTGGAGGCATTAAACGTTATTCCCCATCTGTCCAGAACCGCTTCACCATCTCCAGAGACAACAACAAGGATCAAGTGTATCTAGAGATGAGCGGCTTGAGGACTGAAGACTCTGCAGTTTATTATTGTGCTCGAGAGACACAGTGACACAGGAAGCCTCAAAGCTGCACATAAACTCTGCACCTGCAAATGTGAGATCCTGTGTTAGAAAACATGTTTCATTTTCTGAGACTCCGATGGAATATGAACCAGTGTTTTACACATTTTGAAGAATCCCACATTAAAGTGAGCCGCACCATGTCTGGAGTCAGTCTTCACAACTATGAGATGAACTGGACCAATACAATACAAAGATCAACTAAAAACATGCTTAGCAGTTCTAAAGACTCCTGAAATGAAACAGAATGAGCAGAGTAAAGGTTGAGAATTAATCTGGTGGAGTAGAAATCAACAAGCCAAATAAGAATAACTTATTTCATAAAAAGTGCAACATACGCCCACCAGGGGGAAACCAAAGCAAAATGATTGAATCTAAGCTGAAAAAATCTATTTGCAAGATAAATTAATTCATACAGATTGATTCTACCTTTCTTTTTCTTAAAGAAAGGTAGAAACCTTTCCATCTAAATGCATCCATGAAGTAGTTTTAAAATGTTGGCAAACTGACAAAGCAATGAGATGTTTTCTTTATTTTTTATAGCAGAAAAGTTTTTATCATACATCAACCTATGTGAGATCTTTGTAAGTAAGGACACACATGCTTCTTTTTAGCTGCTGCAAAGTCACACAATGCTTTGCAGGTTGGGTTCAGAGCATTAAAGTTATTAAGCAACCACAATAATATTTTTTTTTCATCCTGTTGAGATTTTATTCCCGGATTGGGCAAGAAGTCATGTGCCCAATCCCGTTAACATGTTTACCTAGTCTTTATTTGAATGGGGAGGAGTCAATGCAAATTTCTTCATTTATCTTAATGGAAGTCAAACCACCAAACAGATGTGCAACAACTTTTCGCCATGACTTTAGTTGGGTGTGTTTCTCTCCTGCTGTTAACAGTTTCTGGTAAATATCAAACTTTTGGACTCTTCACAGAATTTCTGTTCAGGCCTTTTTCTGATCACATGGTTTTTCTTTCAGGTGTTTTCAGTCAGACTCTGACTGAATCTGAACCAGCAGCAAAACGACCTGGAGAATCCCACACTCTGACCTGTACATATGCAGGAATATCAGATGATTATGCTGCTATTAGCTGGATCAGACAGGCTGAAGGAAAAGGACTGGAATGGGTTGCCTATATTTCTGCTCCCAGTGGAAGCACTAAAAGTTATTCCCCTTCTGTCCAGAACCGCTTCATCATCTCCAGAGACAACAACAAGGATCAAGTGTATCTAGAGATGAGCGGCTTGAGGACTGAAGACTCTGCAGTTTATTATTGTGCTCGAAGAGACACAGTGACACAGGAAGCCTCAGAGCTGCACATAAACTCTGCAGCTGCAACAGTGAACCGGTGTTAGAAGATGTAAAAATTTGATGATCAAATTTTTGAGATCAGCGTTTTTCTTTCTCTTCATGAGAGAGAGAGAAAAAAATCTGAAATAAATAAAATATACAATCTCATAAACTTGTATTGAAAGAAAGTAAAGTTAGTGGAAACCAAAACATTTAAAAATGTGTTCATATAAAATTTCAAGTATTCTTTGTTTTCACAAACGTTACAGTTTTACTGTGTATTTTCACGGTTGACAGTGGGTGACTAGCATTCAGCCTGTGCATGTTGTTCACAATGGAGTCCAAATAATTTTTATTGATTATGAATTGTGTCGAAACAGTATCTATTTAGGACACAGATCTATTATGCTAAAGTATAGATTGCATACAAACCATCATAAATATATATTTAGTGAAAGAAATAACTTCAGACTAACTCACCATTGGATCAACTGTAATGTTAAAACTGAGGCTGGCTTTTAATACGTTGCCTGTCCTGCCTGGGTCTGGTCTTGTTTGAGTGTGTCTCCCCTTCATTGAGCTCTTCAAATAAATTGATCAGAGATGAATAATGCTGACTCTTCCTGAATTAAATGAAAGAGGAAAGTTTTCTAAATTCAACAACAGATAAAAAGCATAAAACTTCAGTCACAATTTTTCATTAAAATCATCACATGTACACATCCTGATAACTACAGGAAAATGAAATTCTATTACAACTGGATTATAAAACAACGACGGCTTTATAACAGGACAAAGAGAGTGTCCTCACAACGCTCCATGGTGGCTAATAGAGGATGTTTCCTGTTATCCTGTGAACAAGTCTTAAAACTTTAGAACGTCTCAGTCCTGTCTTTAGAATTTATGTCCAACCAATCTAACCAATACAACAAATATGATTAAAACGATCTCTTTAAACATTTAATTTACTTCTAATCTCAAAATAATTTGAAACTGCTTCAATTTGTTCAATTTGAATTCAATTTCAAATCCATTAACAAATGGATTTAGATCCATTTCAGTGGATTTATCGGTTTCTGATTGTTTCATTGGTCAACTCAACATGGCCTCAACATAACATGCAGGGAGACAACATGTTTTTCTCTCTGCTGCATCAAAAGTCTCCACATCATAGACAATCAAAATACCAATACATTTCTATTTAATAACCATTTAAGAAAATCATGATTTTATTTTGTTGGAGCCACTTCTCTGTCTTGCTAAATTAATGCATTCCAAATTTGCTTAATCTTTTGAAACTAATAAACATCTACTTTTGGAGAAAAGTATTTTTGATATTTAATGGAATTTTAAACAAGAAACAAGCCGAACAAAAACCTCACTGTTTTTTGTGGTTTTGCTCTAACTTCTCCTCTAAAGGGGGTTGAGGTTTTTGTTTCAGTGCTTGACACTGTGATATACGATATATGGGGGGGCACACAGATATACACCAATACAAAAACCTCAGCACAGAAACCTGAAAGAAAAGTAACATTATGTAGAGAAAAAAGTTTAAATCCAACATACATCATTTGGACCATGAGGTAGGAATTCCATATAATTGTTTTATAAATGTAATTCACATTTAAAAGTTGGTTATTCTGCTGATTAAAGTCGTATAGGACAGATATCCTTATGTGCCAATTTTAATTTGCACATTGTAAATTGAAAACAACACAAAGATATTTTGGAATATCTCAGAGAGATACCAAGATGACCAGAATCTATAACAGACAGAGATTATTAAAATACTTTATGAGTTATGATGTGATTTCTGTGGTGCTCGATGTTTTTGTTGAAGCAGTCGGTGAATCTGTAGCACTGTGACTGGGTTCTAGACGTCTGGGGTAAAGGAACCAAAGTTACTGTTGAACCA
This sequence comes from Phalloptychus januarius, assembly GCA_902982915.1. Taxonomy (NCBI): domain Eukaryota; kingdom Metazoa; phylum Chordata; class Actinopteri; order Cyprinodontiformes; family Poeciliidae; genus Phalloptychus; species Phalloptychus januarius. The sequence goes on from CADWAE010000476.1 coordinate 8,032,395, forward strand.
GGTAAGATCATTTAAAGTTACTACGCTTTAGATGTTTTTCCTTTTTATTTTTGTGTAAATTTGTATTAGGTGTCATGATATTGATATCTGATGTCAGAAAAAATAGCTAGAACTTAATAATACCTGAATCCTAGTTCTTAATTTTGCACAGAAATGTTATTTGTTTTTAACTATATAAACCCTTCATACACTAGACTGTGTATGACAGATCTTCATATTAATATAAATCTGCTACAAAACGGGTTGTTGCTATTTTATCTGCTTCTCATGACAGAATTTGTTACGTTTTAAATTGATCAAAACATAAAATTGTGGGGAAAATATGAATAGAGGAACAGGAATACTGTAACACACAGAAAAGGAAAATATCTTTACTACAAAAAAAATTTATAGAAATGTCAGTGTAATTTTAAGTCTTTTTAAAAAAAACTTTAAATGAATTTTAATTTACGGTAAGCAACAACCACCAGGTTATTTATTAAATGTGATGGAATATTTTGATAGTGATTCTATAAATTTGTTTAAACTAAATATAAATGGTTAAACTGGACTTACCTGGCTTAGCTGGATTTTTCTTTTACTTTTGTTGTGAAAACAAAAAAAAGTTGAACAGGTTCAGGTCTCCCAATTTGAAAAACATGATGCTGACCAACATGATTTATTTAAATGATTGTCTGATAAACAAAACAAACTCAAATGTGTTTTTTATTCATTGTATTTTCATCATTAACAACAAAAAACAACAAACAAAAGAAAAGTTTAATTAAGCATTTACAGAAATAAGGGTTGTTTTTATATCTCTTTGGGCAAAAAACTTAATAAATACATTTGCATTATAATATTTTATTTCTTTAAAATATGCAGTGAGTAGTGGAAAAAATGCCTGAAATAAAGTCGCTGGAGAAGCGACTCTTTAGAGAAACTTCCTCTGCGTCTCTTCCGTCTGCTTTAGAGCGGCTCTGTGACTGAGACTGAAACGAGGGTCGGCTGCTTGCTAGAAAGAGGAATGAAGCCTGAGGAGATACATTCATTGAATTACACTTTTAATTGAAATAATTTGAGATTATTAAAAATGAAGCCCAGAATAATCTAGAAACCTTTCAATCACTGCTCTAAGCTACAAAAAGGTAAGCGACATTCCTATTTCCACTGCAAATTAATTTATCCAGTCGCTATGAAAAACATTTTAGGCACTGAGGGACAGAAAGGAATCCTGCCAAGAGCTGAATCTGTCAGGACTGTAAATTTTAAAAAAGGAGACCATGAAGGGACAATTTGATCTTTTTCTGCATAAATAGAACAAACGATACAAAAGAAAAAAAACAACACATCAAAGAATTTAGTCATCAGGAAAAAAAGTATATAGGAATTTAAGAATTCAAAAATGGAAATTAAAGCTGGTTCTATAAACTTTGTATTTGTTGTAGTATCACGCTCTACCTCATACCTGAAGTATCACAGTTTTGTAAATGTTTGACTTGAAAAGACCTGTAAACATATGCATAAACTGGCTGAAGCTCAGTTTCTATACCAAAATGCACACAGCAAAAACCGTCAGGATTCTGACGGTTTCAAAAGATTTTTTCTTTAGATAATAAAACCATTAGGTAACAAAAGTGGAAACAAATCATGTTAAGAAATAAAAAATGAAACAAAGATGCCGTGACCTTCTTCTATGTTATTGTGTCAAGAAAAAAAAAAGATTTTAACCATCAAAGATTTAGGAGGCCAGAATATGTAGCAATGCAAGGAAAACCCTTTGTTAAATTAAAAACTTGTTTCATTTTATGACTTAATTAAACAAACAAAAAGGATGTTGGTGAAACTAGCAAAGAAATTTTTTAATATTCTTTTTCTGCAAACAAGACACTAACAAATTTTACTTGTTAGTGTTTACTTCCACAAAATGAAAAATAAACCCCAAAAGACAAACATGTATATCTACTCGTAATGTTTCTGAATAATAATTTCACTACTATCAAATTTACAAATCTACTAAAACAAAATCATCAAGAATGACAAACATTCGCAGTAAAATGCTGTTTCTCTGAAAATCTCTACCAACATTAGAAAAAAAATGCCCTGTTGAAAAAGAAAAAAAAATATGTTTTTTCCTGAGGTAAATTTATTTTTGATTAAAATTTGCACAGTATAAATATGCATATATTTTGCAATTAAAAAACTATTTATTAAATGATTAACTTTTACACTTCTGTAAGTAATATTCTCATTCAATTGGGTGTAAATTATTTTTTGAGAGATAAGTAATACGTTTTCCAAAGTTAAAATAAATTAGAACAAAATTTATTTATTTATTCTCTCTTTTTTTTTTAGCCGGTCCTGATGTTTCTCCGTCCCTCTTCGTCCTCAATCCTCTGTCGAATCCCGACTCCCCCCTGAAGTCAGCAGACGAGCTCGGTCCAAACGTCTGTCTGGTCACAGGTTTCCGTCCGAAGGGGGGAGACGTGGTTCTGAATAAGAAAGGGGGTCCGGTCAACGAGAGCACTGATGGTGCTGTTACGTCAAAGGACAACACCTACACCTATGCTGCAGTCAGCAAGGAAACCATTTACTCCTGTGAGATGAACGGGACCGTCGGCAACAATGAAGCTGGTACCAAACAAAGTTTTGTTTCTGTTTTGACCAAAACTGTTTCCTGCACAATTAGAAATTATCCATTACAGGAAAATGTTTATGTAATTAAATGATGTCTCTGTCAGAGTTTTTCTGATGTTTGTGTGACTGATGTTCTTTCTGTCTCTAAACAGATGATGAATGTGGCAGCATTTATCCAGGTCAGTCTGAACTCAGTTTGGTTCCATCACTGATCGCTGCTCTCAGCTGTTTGTGTTCAATTAAATCTGTTTCTCTGTCGTCCAGAAAAAGCCAAGCTGAACTTCTACCTGCTGCTGATGAACGGAGTGCGAGTGGTGTTCACCAAAGCTCTGGCCTTCAGCACCGTCCTCACCATCAGAGGCCTGCTCTTCTGAGACTGAGCCTTTCAGGCTAATATAGTCTGTTGGAAGCTCACCAATGTGTTGAGTTCATGCAGCAGAAAATTCATTTTTTTTTGGTATAGCTAAGAATCAAATTAGATACACAGAAATGATACAATTTTGTTTTTTTCTCTTTGATTTACACATTTTTACTTTCATAATTGAAATGTGCTTATTTTTAAAACTATCAGATGCAGCAGTGCCGCAGGGGTGACATGTGAAATGCATGTATGTGGCCATCACAGGTTCGAGTCCCGACCTGTTGACCTTTGCCAAATGACTTCCCTCTCTTTTCCTGTCCACTCACTGTTAAATAAAGGCCTCCAGAGCCAAAAAACCTCTTTAAAACAAATTATTTATGATAAATCCCAGAAAATCACACTTTCTGAATCCAGAAAAGTGTTATTGTTTTGAAGATTGAGTTCTGGAAAATGAGTACAAATGTATTTTTGATAGTAAGGTAATTTTGGTTCTTCATATCAAATGAATTAGCTTTTGTGTCTATCTTCATGTTTCTGTAATTCCTTAAACATCATTACCTTCCTCATTTAACTCTGATCAAAGCCCCCACATTTATCCTCCCTATTCAGGTTATTTCCAGTAATAAATGTATCAGTGATGAACGCGATGATGCAGAAACCCCAGTGAGAGATCAGCCCCACATCAGAGTTTTAGCAGAGTAGTTTCATCAGTTAAACCCGCACATCAACAGGAAGCTGACAGAAACTAAACATTGGCTCAGTTTCATGTGTACAGAAAATATTGTGGTTACTCTGAGCTCTGTCTGTGTTTTCTGACCACACAATGTACATAATCTCTTCACATCTGTTAACTTTAGTCACATCAGCTCCAATATATAAATCAAATATTGTTTACTGTTCTCATTAAAACAGCCATATCTTCCATTATTTGTTTTTACTTTTGTTGCATGTTTGCTATATTATAATTATAATCTTGAAGACTGGTTTCATTGCCTTTTCTTTAAATGTTTCTTGACATCTTGGAAAAAAAAAAGATTATTAAAAAGCAATTAAAAAGGCTTTGAAACTGCAGATGATCAGAAAATATTTAATGAAAAGGTTTTGAACTAGTTTATGACTTGTTTCTGATTAGTTTGTGTCACGTGGAGTAACATGTATTCTGACTAATAAAATTTTTAATAAAAGTCTTTGACCTGAGACTTGTGCAGTCTGATGAAATATGTAATAAGTAAACATCTAAAAATCAATTGTTTCTGTTCACAGTAGAAGCTAGTAGGAGTTCACTGACATTTATGTTTGAAAATTGAAGCTTAAAGTCTCATTGTATTGATTGGCTTTTGAATCAATTAAACTTAAAACCCTATTTTAATCCAGAGAAATAAAGCCCACAAATATTGTCAGTTTTTATTGCACTGGTGATGTAATCTTGTAATGACACATCAAACATATCACAACTATGGCAGCCGAAAACTGAGTCAAGTAAAAAAAAGAAATGTTATTTTTTGGCTGAAAATAATCCTGATACAATAAACGAGGCAAATTAAAATGCAGAAATGTTCTCAAAACAATTTAGAAAAATACATCTTGCAATCAGCTGAATTTTTTACATATTTTCAAACAACGGTTCATAAATCATTTAATGACATTAGATACAGTCATGTGGTTATTCTTTTTTTTAATAGATGGATTGTTTAAACTATCTTATCTTTTTGCAGGAGTATATGCAGGACAGGCTGGTGAACCACATATGATTGGCTAATCTGTCATTATGCAAATGAAACATTTCACTTTATAGGTTTGATCTCATGATGTCAGTCAAAGACAAACAGAAACGTTCATCAGATCACCTTCAACACCAACATGTTGTTTGTAGCTCTGCTGCTTTTGGCTGCTGGATCCAGTGAGTCTCAGCGAGACAAATATTTACAACATGATCACATCACACTGATGGTTTACTGTTAACAGCTCAATATTAAATGTTTCCTCCACAGGTGTGAAGTGTGAGCAGCTGACTCAGCCAGCCTCTGCAACTGTGCAGCCAGGTCAGCGTCTGACCATCAGCTGTCGGGTCTCTTATGATCTGGGCGACTGGACACACTGGATCAGACAACCTGCTGGGAAAGGACTGGAGTGGATCGGTTACACATGCAGGAGATGCACTCCAGTCTACAAAGATTCTTTAAGGAACAAGTTCAGTTTAACAGTGGATTCTTCCAGCAACTCCTTCATCCTGAACGGACAGAATCTACAGCCTCAGGACTCTGCTGTGTATTACTGTGCCAGACAGCCACAGTGACACAACACATCTGCAAAGCTGCACAAAAACCCTTCAGAGCCTGAAGCTCTATAACATGAAGCTGCCAGTAGAGGAGCTCTAAAACCACAGATAAATTCAAGGCCAATTCTCTTAACCAATAAGAACACAACACAATTAAATATTACCTAACTTTGGCTGGAATATAGTTTTGGTTTTTGGGCTCTTATTACAGCAAATATACAAACAAGCAAACATCAGCATGTTGCTTGATTGAAGCCTAAGGAATCTTAAAAAAACACTTATTAGAAACTTATTAGATTATTTAGTTGCACTATAACATGAAAAAAAAAAACAACATGTAGAATTCACCTTCAAATTGTTACATTGATCTCACAAATATTTAGTCAATAATTAACTTTCTCCTATATATTCTTTTTAACAAACCAATAAAAAAATGTATGATTTCAATTATAAAAAGCCATTTGAAAGGCACCATGGCATCTACTAAAAACATTTCAGTACTGATAAATTGACAAACTTTTACTTCTTTAAATGAAATACTAATGCAAATGTCAGCTTTCAGACCTCCCACTGTGCGTCTGCCTTCTTCATTAAAGGGACGAGCTTCATTCACACCTTCAGAACCAAGATGATGGTCAGACTGTCTGTTCTGCTGGCAGTGATCTGCCTGCCATGTAGGTTGCTTCATGCTGTTATGCTGCTTTTGTTTTTCATATGTCATTTAATGTGTTTTTATTCCTGGTTTATTGTCAGGTTCTTACAGCCAGTCCCTGGAGTCCATTCCTTCCACCTCAGTGGTGAAAAGGCCTCAGGAAGTTCTGAGTCTGTCCTGCAGAGGAGCTGGATTTGATTTCAGTCAATATGGAATGCACTGGATCAGACAACCAGCAGGAAAAACACTGGAATGGCTGGGTGTTATTTGGTATGATGCAAGTAAAACAGTTTATTCAGGCAGTGTTGATGGACGTATAGAAATCACCAGAGAAAACAGCAACAGCCTGGTGCATCTAAAACTGTCAAACTTGAAGCCAGAAGACTCTGCTGTGTATTACTGTGCAAGAGTCACACAGTGGTTAATGTAAGTGCAGAGGATGTACAAAAACCTCTCACTCCTAGAGCACATTATCAACACAGAAGCTGATAGTGGTTTGTGATTTCCTGTTTTTTAAGCTTTTTCTGTTAAACATGTGGTTTAACAGAAAAAAAAGTAGTTTTTCCTATTCCATTGGTTTCAGAGAATGATTAATAACAATGGATCAGAAAGAAAATCTTTTGAAATAAATATTTAAGAAAATAACAAAGTATTAATTTTTTAATTAAACAGCTGACACATCCAGCCTCTGTGACTCTGCAGTCAGGTCAGACGCTGACCATCAGCTGTCAGGTCTCCTATTCGTTGGGCAGCTATCAAACTGTTTGGATCAGACAACCTGCAGGAAAAGCTCTCGAATGGATGGGTATTATTTGGACTGGTGGTGGTAAAGATTATGCCAGCAGTCTCCAAGCTCGTATAGAAATAACCAGAGACATCAATAAGAAAATTGTGGATCTGAGACTAACTGCCATGAAACCAGAGGAGTCTGCTGTGTATTACTGTGCCAGAGCACACTGTGGTTAATATGAGCAGAGAGGCTGTCCAAAAACTCCCTACAGTGCAGAAGCAACACTAGCCTGAATATAAATACCCAGCATCATGTTAAAACTATAAATGATGCTGTGGTTTGAGATTTTCTTTCTTAGCTTTATTGGCAGGTGGTTCAACAGAAACAATGTTTTTATTTCTCATTTTCAGTCGTGTGCCAAATGTACACTCAAAATATTTTTAGTATGGGCCCAAACTTATGAAACAATTATTTTATAAATTTATGTTTTAATTCTTTTTCTCAAGGCATTTTCATTGTCTTAGCATCATACTTCTGATGCGATAGCAACCTGCTAAGGAAAAGAAATAACACGATATGGTGCTAAATGCTAGTTTGGTTTCAGCCTGGGAGACTAATTAAAGACAATGGAGTTTGGCCATCGTTGAATTAAATGAGTGCAGTAAATAACATCTTAATTTGCAACTAATTAACACCAGCATACTAGAAGAGATTTCAGATTAAGTCAGTGAGATCCTTTTCCACTTTGAAGAAAGTCCATCTATATTAAACTTGACATGAGCTCATGAGGTGAACATCTCTATACATTAAACTGATTATTAAGTGTACATAATACATTAAGGGTTTATCTTTGTTTATGTTCAAATAACTTTAAATACATCATCTGTTCAACTTCTTTTTCCATTTAAAACTTTCTACCTTTCAGTTTTTAATGAAGTCTTTGTGTTGTTATTGTTCTATGGAATTATCTGCTGAATTAATCAATAAATCATTTTTCTGGTTGAAACATCACTGATTTGATTTAAATACAAAAAAATCAGCAGCTGCAACTTAATGTTTATATTTTTATCCAACACACTTTACTTTCAATATAAATGATGACATGTTTTAGAAAGAAAACAATGTACATTTGAGAACAGAAAACTTATTTTATATGAACAGACATAGAGATCAATAAGATTATAACTAATTTAACAAGAAAGGTTACAAAACCTAAATTAAAGACAGCAGGATATTGAAATCAAGTTCAAGATATTTCAAGTTAATGACTTGTTTTAAATAAGTTCTGTTAAAGACTTTTGTGAATCCTCCAGATATTAAAAGCCGCAGTTTGATCAGTTGAAACCACATCTAAGCAGGAAGCTGAAAAGCAACTCAAAAATCTGATAGAAACTAAACAGCAGCTCAATTTCTCTTGAAAAGCATTTTGTGCACCGTCTGTACATAAAACCTGCATAATCTTTTCTGTAAATCAAATACATATTTTGTGCTGTAATGACCACAAAGGTAGTTCTCATCTTTTTTTTTTATTAACTTTTTCATAAAGTATTTTTTCTATATTGGTGTCAAATGAAAACGCGTCATAAGAAAACTGATCTTTTGTTTCCAATATACATCGTTTCCTCTTTTTTTTTTTTTTTTGCAAATTGGGCTTATTCAAATAAAATACAATGTGGGAGGAGCTTTTGTGAACAAGTTCTGGGGGAGATTTACTTTACATCACATTAGAGGAAAACTGATGGTCTGAAAACATACTGGCCACAGTTCAAACATGATTCACATGCAGATGATTCTCTTTGTGGCTGCTGTGTTTATTTCAGCTGCTGAAGCTTGGAGCATCACAGAGTCTGAACCTGCAATTAAAAAACCTGGAGAGTCTCACAGACTCACCTGTACAACCTCTGGGTTTGACTTTAGAAACTCAGTGTGGGTTTGGGTCAGACAGGCTCCTGGCAAAGGACCAGAATGGATTGCTTTGGTGCACACAGCTAGTACCCCCATCACTTACTCAGACTCGGTCCGGGGCAGATTCAGCATCTCCAGAGACGACTCCAGCAGCAAAGTCTATCTACAGATGAACAGTCTGAAGACGGAGGACTCAGGGGTGTATTACTGTGCTCGAAGAGACACAGTGAGGCAAAGTGTCGGAGGAGTGAGACAAAAACTACTTCCTCTGTTTGAAACCACAATAAAGAGAGCATGGGTGTTTATGAAGTTTTATGCAAAAAATTACGCAATTATTGTTTTATCTGTAGAATATCTAAAGTAAATGAGCTGTCTAGGGAAATGTTACAAATAGAAAATAGTTACACATGAACACAGAGTAAAAATTTTACACATTTTGGATAGTTAGGGCTGAAGAAGCAAACAAAAATGCAAAATTTTTCAGTATTTTGTTTTTCAGTTTTTTTTCCTCTGGCTCAAAAAAGAGATTTTAAGCAATATTGAATAATAATGAGCCATATTCAAAATGTATACAAACTCAATGTTTATTTTTCTTTTCTTAGTCAGTTTTGGTTTATCTTCCTCTCTGGTTGGGTTTTTGTACTGGGATTTGTCATAGTGATACATATACTACGATAGCTGGGGGGTACGTCAGAGACACGGAGATATATTCCTATACAAAAACTCTATGACAAAAACAGTGAGATTAATTATCTGGATTTTTAACAAAGAATAATATAATATATTGAAATGAAATAAGTAATGTGTGCCACTATTTTAATAAGCTGATTGATATTTAAAGGCTATTTTAAAACCTTTTAAAAGTACTTTGGTTAAATACTATCTATGTCTGTTTCACTTTTGAGACTTTATCAATAATCAATGTAAAATGTTTTTTGTCAAAACTATAGATATCCAAAGAACGTCTGAGTGAATAGATTTTTAATAGTGGTTTATTTTTATTTTACGAATTTTAGATTTTTTCTTTTTCTGCTGCTTCATGTTTTTGTCGAAGGAGTCAATAGAGATGTAGCATTGTGATTATGCTCTTGACTATTGGGGAGCAGGAACCAAAGTCACTGTTAATTCAGGTAAGATAATCTAAAGTTATTATTTAAACAGTTTTTTGTTGTTCTTTGTTTGTTCATTTATTTGTTTTATTTCGATAATTTGTGCAACATTTCTGGTGCTGTGATGGCATTATGGAAAAGTGAATGAGGAAATCTAGCATTAAAAAAACAATAGCAGAAAGTGCTGATCTTCATTTTATATGTTAATTGTTCTCAAACAGTTATTAGTTTCCGCCGTCTTAATTGTTATAGTTGAAAATAACTTTCTGTGAATGGATAAAAAATCAGCACAAGATAATGAGTAATAATCTATTACTATAAAATTCCTCAAGATGAACAAGGCGACAGCGAAATAAATATTGAATTTCCATATGACTTTATGTCGGAAAATTTTACTTTGATAAGATATTCTTCAGTGACGTAAAAGTAAATTATAAAGACACTTACATGTGTGACTCGCTGCAGTTTAAATATTTTCGTAACTCACATTCTTCAACTCCTTTTAAATTCAGTGAACTCGAACATTTATTGAAAACGATTAGACCTCGCAGTAAAAATCCTTCCCGCAACACAGAACCAACATCTTAGATCCACTGGAAAGCTGTGCGTTTATTATATGCGCTCTCACTGATCGGAATAATGTCAATTTAGCCCTCAGAGAAACACCATAATTCAGATAATTTGCTATTTGAACGGTGCCGTGTTAGACGCTAAAATGATTTACGCGATTCGGAGCATTAAAGACAATTAATTAGAATAATCCTCTGAATTTATGGGATTATGTTTTGTTATTACAAAACAAAACAAAAAAAACAATATATCCAGGCATTTCTATTGTTTTCTATTGTGTTCAATGTAAAATATTAAATACTGAAACGTTGTATGTTTTTCTTCACTGCTTCTGCAGAATAAAGGGGTCCAGACGTCTAAAGTCTCATAAATGTGACTTGATTATCATCATCAAAATTTTCCTGTAAATTTGATACTATAGCTTAATAACAACTATTTAATGAAACAAACTTTTGCATGCAGTTAATAAATAAAAATTTTGAATAAAGATTATTCAAAATGGAAGAATCATGACATGTGGAACTTTTAGTGTTTTATTACCTGCAAAATGTCTGAAAATATTTATGAAAGCAGAGTGAGCATTTTAATAAACCCTAATTTTGCTCAAAATTGTTAATTCATTAAGTCGTTCAATATTTAGAATAATATACAAACTTACAATTGAATTAATGTAGTTAATGTACAGTTGCTTTTAAATTAAATTCAAAGATACTTTATTTCCAAAGGGAAATATTATTTTATTGTTGTAGCATTTTTTCTGGATATCAGTTTCAGTTTTCAAACTGGGGTCTCTTATTTTGCTCCTGTTCAGGTGATTCCTCTCACACTCTGTCCCTCTTCGTCCTGAGACCCCTGCAGACTTCTGGTGACCCCCTGACCACAGCAGACCAACTCAGTCCAGAAGTCTGTCTGGCAAAAGATTTCCTTCAGAAGGCGCTTGTGAATGGGAAAGGGGGTCCGGCCAAAGTGAACACTGATGATGCTGTTCTGCCAACGAACCAAACCCACATTGATGAATTCAGTAACAAAAACATCCAATCCTGTGGGATGAACGGGACTGTCGGCAACAATGGAGGTACCAAACTCACAGATTTACATCTGAGTTTTGATTAAACTATTTGTTTCAGAGAGTTTAAATTTGTCTTTTGCTGAAAAATCTTCCTTTGATGAAACCATCCAAATCTAAAACTAAATATTCTCACAATAAAACTGAACATTTAAATCGGGAACCAGGCTAATAGTTTTCAACAGATATGTATTCACAGACACGTATCTGATGTTCTGATGTTCTCTCTTTCTAAACAGATGATGAATGTGGAGACTTTGATCCAGGTCAGTCTGAACTCTTCCTGTCTCAGTTTGGTTCCATCACTGATCGCTGCTCTCAGCTGTTTGTGTTCAATTAAATCTGTTTCTCTGTGGTCCAGAAAAAGCCAAGCTGAACTTCTACCTGCTGCTGATGAACGGAGTGCGAGTGGTGTTCACCAAAGCTCTGGCCTTCAGCACCGTCCTCACCATCAGAGGCCTGCTCTTCTGAAACTGAGCCTTCTAGGCCACCATATAGGCCATGAGGAAACCTGTTGAATAATTGTTTCTATTACCTCATTGGAACACATTCACTCCATTTATCTTAGCAAAATTGTTTACAGGTTGTGTCAACAGTAAAAGAAAAGGCAGCAGCCTTTAAAATCCTGAATATTCAATGTAAACAGTTTTATTATGGTGAAAATACTTACAGATAGAGATCGAAAGCTATCGTAGAAAAAACCTGAAATCTAAGTACAAAATCAAACCCAGAGAATTATGATTTCTAAAGTGGTCTTTAGTTACCAAAATTGACAATAAAAAAGGAGAAATGGCCGCATAAATAAAAAAAAAAAACTTCCTTTTGATTTTCTTATTTTTCTTACGCTCTCTATTATATTTCCTAACAAGTTTATTGTGCTTTACTATGTATAAACTGGTATTATATTAAAAGATGTATTTCAAACTATATTTTAAATAAAAAAAATGTTTGAAGACACATTTTGAAATCATTAATGTAAATACAATTCAAATGGATTTGAATATCAGTGAAGAACCATCATATTTATTTAACGATATGAACACAAATATGAAGTGACGATCACAGAATCCAGGCCAAATGTGCAAATAACATATTTAGAAAAGCAGAAAACATTTATTAAGATATGTTTACCAAATATACTGTATGCAACGTTTTCATTTGTTTTTGCTTCCTTGTTCTGTATTACAATGAACAAATAAACATGGATAAAAGGTGGTTTTGTCCATTTAACAAGTTGCATGAAAATATTTATTAATTAAATGTCTTTTTTTCAGAAATTAAGATCATCAAATAAATTATTCCAGATTTATTATTTTATCTGTTTGTTTTTGTATAGTCAGATGTTTTTCTTTAATCTTTCAAACTTATTGAAGCTTCTCAAGCAAGTAAAGTCCAAACTGTACTTGGACTGTGCAAAGTTGTTAAATTTCATTCAGTCCATCACTCCTCACGCCTCCACTCAGGTTATTTTCAGCACTAACTACATGTTTTAGTAATAAACTTGATGAATCAGAGACAGCATCGTATGCCTCGCTCCAGTTTTCAGCAGAGCAGTTTCATCAGTTGAAGCCACGAATCAACAGGAAGCTGAAAATCTGACAGAAACCAAACAGCAGCTCAGTTTCACATGGACAGAAAACACTCTGGTTAACCTCAGCGCTGCTTCTTTCTTCTCTTCTCAGAACCTGCAGAATCTTTTCACATCTGTTGATTTAAGTCGTTGCAGGTTTTCATGGTTAGACCCGTCTTTAAAACAAATACAATTCATTGTTCTACTACAATCTATATTCCCAATCTTAAATTGTCTAGAATACTTTTTAATTTCTTTGCAGATTTTCTCTAAGAATTTATCTTGATGACAATTACCAATGTGCACCTGCAGGTTTGTGAAATGGCAAAAAAAACCCCAGCAGTTCTGAAATGATGAATGTTCAGACAATGTTCATTACTTAGAAACTTTATTTTCCTCAGTTGGGAACCTTTCATGGATAAAACAACAGCGAATGTATTATGAAAAAGACATTAGTTAGGAACTCTGATTTATATTGAATATTACTTTTCTTCAAGACATTAAATAAATGACAAAGTTATATAAATTTTTATGTCATGTTAGTGTTTTCTGTTCTGTTAGAGGAAGTCAGGTCATATCAAGTTTAATTTCAATTGACCAACCCAAACTTACCAGAGCTAAGACCATTTTTTATCTCATCACAAATACAGAATATATGGGAAGATATCCAATAATTTCAGATGAGGATGGGTAAAGCCTTTGGAAGCTGCCAAACTTAAACTCCTTTCAGCTTTACACTTGCTTTGCCTGTTCTCTGCTCAGCCATTCTACCATTAATGTTTTCCTTTCAGGGTCAAAGCAGAAAATAAAAAACTCCCATCCAATCATCTTCAATATCAACATGTTTTCTACCTCTGTTGTTGCTGCCTGTTACATCTCCACAGGCTCCTACAACACTGTGTTTATTGTGATGCACTAATTAATATACAGGTTTAAAGAGAGACCAAATTACCCAACGTAACCAGAGTGTGTCTTATTTTGCCAGTTGCTGGATGAAGCAGGTTCTGGATGAAGAAAGAGTTCAGAGTCGTTTTCTTTTCCCTGTAAAAAGTGTCTCTTCACACTGCTGGGCCTGAACAACTGCATTATGACTTTATCAACCAGAGGAGGCGCTGTAAGACCATAACTCACTTCAAGGCAGTTGAGAGAAAACAAAAACAAACTTTGTAAGATAAATTTAGCTATATGTTGTAAATATTATCTGTAATGGATGATACCAACCTTGTTAAACACTGTACAATGTTTGAAAGTTTCATATCACTTTTCTTTAGACAATTACATTAAGACAAATTCTCAGACAAAGGTAATTAATGTTCAAAATGGAATATTTATCAACTTTTAATTTAATAATGACAAATAAATATTTTATCTAATTTTTAAAAGAACATTGTGTGTTAGTTATATGTAAAAACAAGGAAGCTCCAAAGGTCGTTCATAAATAGTTTCTGATGGTAACAATTATAGAAAAATTTGAAGATGCATAAAATGTTAACATCAATGTGTAAATTTTTATCCATTCAACATTTTTATTTGATCTACTGTTTTAGATTAAGATTTTAGCAAAAATCAGCTTAACAAAGACAGGACTGGTTTTTGATTAACTTGACAATGGTTCTAAGAAACATAAATACCTCAGATATTACTTTAAAATATTTTTTTTCAGACGTATAGTGAGATGCTAAAGTCTCATCTTCTGTTTCCAAATAACTCAGACTCTACTGATACGGATCTGTCGGACTGTTTAGTCTCTTGAAGTGAAATCATTTTTAGCATTTTGTTTTGGTCTCATTTTGGATATTTCATTCATTTTCTGTATTTACTAAGTCCTTCCAATTCAATAAATGCGGCGCAACCTTGAGACGTTACAACTGCTCTAATGGATATGACATCAGTTATTTTCCTTCAGTGGGAGGAGTTAATGTTTCCATCTTCACATATCTGATCTGAGGTTTATGCATGAGTCAATTGCAAACCTGGAGGGCAGAACAGAGACAAAATGGCTTCAATAATGACCAGACCTGAAGTCGTGATTGTTCTTCTTATCCTGTTATTGAACTGGACAGGTGAAAACACAAATTGTGTCAAGATTTTTTGAAAGCCATTATTTGACCTCAATAGCTAACAGGCTTTTTTTCTGCAGGACTTCATGGTCAAACACTGACTGAATCTGAATCAGTGGTCAAAACACCTGGAGAATCCCACAGATTGACCTGCACGCATTCAGGGTTTAGTGGAAAGCCCTGGATTGCTTGGATCAGACAAGTTTCTGGAAAAGGACTGGAGTGGATCTCAACTATTAGCAGTGGTGGTAGCACTGATTATTCTCAGTCAGTGAGAGGCCGATTCACCATCTCCAGAGAAGACAGCAGAAGTGAAGTATATCTGCAGATGAGCAGTTTATCTACTGAGGATTCTGCAGTTTATTATTGCGCTAGAGATCCACAGTGACACAGAAAGTAGAAACACAGTACAAAAACCTGGCAGTGAAGGACTAAAAGCCACCACTGGAGGAGAAACAGCACAACTTTTACACAGTGTTTTTCACAGGCTTTGATGCATTTTTCTGATCAGAAATTAAACAGAAATATCAAATGAAATTCAAATAAAATTTTATTTGCATAGCACCCTTTAGCAACAAGGCATTTCAAAGTGGTTTACATCACAAAAATGCAAAAATAAAAAGTCATAGAACATAGTCAACAATTGAAACATTACATTTTGCCATTGTTCGCATCAGATTGAGTCTATTAATGTCTCAAATACAATAAGTTGTTACAGATAGATGGACCTCACAACGCTGACTTTCAACAATTTGAAAATCCTGTTGACCATCCATCAGTTGCTTCCATACAATTTTCTGCTGTTTCATAATGTTACCATTTGCATAGATCAGCAGTCAAAATGAATTATGCTCAAGGATAATGGATAGTCATTCCCTATAAAACTAATAGTCCTTGTTTCATTACTTGAGTCAGTTCTTTTTTATTTCATAATGGGGAGGAGTTTATGCAAACCCAGATGTTCTCTATCTCTACTTATGACAGCGTTGATCCTGACTGGACAGACTTGACTTCAACATGAAAGGTTACAGGACAGGGCTGCTGCTTCTGGCTATCTGCTGGACAGGTGGAGATTACCACTGATTATTGTTTCTTTGTGCAATCACTATAGTGTTTTTCACTCCTAAAGGAGGTTATTTTTTACTGTATTTACAGGTGTTGATGGTCAGACTCTGACACAGTCTGAGTCAGTGCTTAAAAGACCTGGAGAATCCCACAAACTGACCTGCACAACCTCTGGACTCTCATTCAGTAGCTACTGGATGGGTTGGGTCAGACAGGCTCCTGGTAAAGGACTGGAGTGGGTCGCTACTGAAGCTCGGGGCACCCAGTACTACTCACAGTCAGTCCAGGGCAGGTTTACTGTCTCCAGAGACAATGGCAGAGAGCAGCTGTTTCTGCAGATGAACAGCCTGAAGACAGAAGATTCTGCTGTTTATTATTGTGCCAGACACTCACAGTGACTCAAGCAGGTTAAGCAGCTGTGCAAAAACCTCGAGTGCATTTATTACATGCTACTTTTACAGGAAAGAAAAACTACTACTACAATTAATAATAATATGTGGAGTAGATGCCAAAGAAATCCAAAAGGCTGTGTTGCTGAGGACCTTTCAAATACTTTGATGAATATTTGGCTGAACACCAGAGAGACATTAAACCTGAGGGAGCTGGTTGGCCCCTTTATGAATGAAACAAACAAAAAATTAAGATATGCTAAGAAAAAAAATAGAAATGAAAATAACAATAATAATAATAACAATAAAAACACATTGTACTGGAACACATTATCTAAAAAGATTTTTAAATTCAGAATAATATTTTCTAGCACTTATTTCTGTTACTTATCATTGGCCAACAAGACATTTAAGATTAGAACAACCCACGAGATCGATAAATAAAAAACATATGCTTCATACAAAAATGAATTGCATGTTTGTAGAATATCTTCATAAATAAACCTTGGTGTGTCGCTCAGAAAATAACCACTTGTTTAATCTTCAAATTTTTGTGCAAGTGATTACATACAATTCTCCTGTTTCTGAATCAATGCTGTTTTGCTGTTTTTATGAATTGTTTTGAGAAAGGCACTTACAATTGCAATTGTCGAAAATGCATCTGAAACCAAACAAAGCAACTGAGGAAACCTGTATTGTGTTTAATTTGCTTAAATTAGAAATGTTCATCTCTGCTTTGCTTCAATTTCTCCCGTTATCAAAATCTGATGTTACTTCCTGGATTTAACCTGCAGGATCAGGGGAGGGTCTATGCAAACTCTTCCTCTCTTAAAAGCAAACCATCAGCAGGTTATCATACAGAATGTAGATGAGCATAACAAACAATTTTAGCTTATTTCTAATAACACCAATCAGCTCAGGTTGTTGCCCTAGGATGGAGAAAACAGCAATCTGGAGTTTTCTTTTTGTTGCTTTTATTCATAGTGAGGCTTTCAGTCCATTATTTTGATATTTATCCGATTATTTATAGCTCTGGCAGTTCATGACGCTAACTTTTTTTCTTACAGGAGTCTGGAGTCAGATCAAACTGGAGCAGTCAGCTTCTGAGGTGAAGAGACCTGGAGAGACAGTGAAGATGTCTTGTGTCATTTCTGGTTACAGCATGACAAGCTACAATATCCACTGGATAAGACAGAGAGAAGGGAGAGGACTGGAGTGGATTGGGTGGATGAATACTGGTAGAAACAAACCCACTTATGGCAGTTCCTTCCAAAGTCGTTTCATCATGACTGAAAATGTCCCCAGCAGCACCCAGTACCTGGAGATCAGGAGTCTGACAGCAGAAGATTCTGCTGTTTACTTCTGTGCTCGAAGAGACACAGTGACTGAAAGCAGAGGAGCAGCTGCACAAAAACCTCGACAGAAAACAACAACAATGTGACGCCTGGATCAGACACTCATTTTATGGCAAATGAATAGTGACAGAATATATTGATAAATGTCATGTTTTTGCATTTGTTTTAGTTTTTTATGATGCATACCAGTTAAAACATTTGACTCTAGATTAGATCAGAAATAGTATTTAGTAAAGTGAAAATAGAAAAAAAAACAAATAGCATTTAACTGTTAATAATATGTCATAATTATATACATGTATGCTTTGCTGATTCAGACAGATAAATTGAAAGAAGGCATGTCTTTGAGAGAGGTGAAAACTGTTTTAAAATTGAAAACTGTGTCTTTGCCAAATAGAGGGTCATCCTTTCAGTTTTTGAAATACCTTTCACATCTGACTATTTCACATTAAGAATGAAGTGGCTTAATAAAACAGTTCAGTAAAGATGGGCCTCCACCAGGCATAAAGTGTCTGGACAAAGAATAAGTAGTTATTTTTATTGTTATTATTTTTAAAAACAGGAAAGTTTGAAAAAATATGTCTCAGTACTGCTCAGTAATAGCAGTTCTCTTAAAAATATAAAAATATATTTTGCGCAAAACACAAATACTCAAGGCCTTTACACAAAAATATTTTGAGAAAATTGCTGCACTTTTTAGTATATTTCTCTTATTTCCTTCTTCTCCTTTGAGAACTTTATTGCCCCCTGGAAGGCAGTAGTAAAACAGCTTATTTCTCAGTATCAATCCCTTGCACCTGACGGCAGTGAACTTCCTTCAGATAATTTCAGTGGTTAAAGCCTCATTGTGTTCGTTGGCTTTTGTCTCAATTGAACTTAAAACACTGTTTTTATCCAGAGGAGTAATGCACACAAATATTCTTAGGTTTTATTGCATGTAATATCATAATGTCACATCAAATATATCACAACTATGGCAACCAAAAACTGAGTCAAGTTAAAAAAAAAAAGAAATGTTATTTTTTTGGCTGAAAATAATCCTGATTCAGGAAATGAGGCAAATTAAAATGCAGAAATGTTCTCAAAACAATTCAGAAAAATACATCTTGCAATCAGCTGAATTTTTTACATATTGTTCAAAGATACATTCACATAAATCATTTAATGGAATTATATACACATAAGAGTTTAAATTCTCCTCTCTTTTTGAAAGATTATATGCAGGACAGGCTGGTGAACCACATATGATTGGCTAATCTGTCATTATGCAAATGAAACATTTCACTTTATAGGTTTGATCTCATGATGTCAGTCAAAGACAAACAGAAACGTTCATCAGATCACCTTCAACACCAACATGTTGTCTGTAGCTCTGCTGCTTTTGGCTGCTGGATCCAGTGAGTCTCAGCGAGACAAATATTTACAACATGATCACATCACACTGATGGTTTACTGTTAACAGCTCAATATTAAATGTTTCCTCCACAGGTGTGAAGTGTGAGCAGCTGACTCAGCCAGCCTCTGCAACTGTGCAGCCAGGTCAGCGTCTGACCATCAGCTGTCGGGTCACTTATGATCTGGACTATGCTACACACTGGATCAGACAACCTGCTGGGAAAGGACTGGAGTGGATCGGTTACACATGCAGGAGATGCACTCCAGTCTACAAAGATTCTTTAAGGAACAAGTTCAGTTTAACAGTGGATTCTTCCAGCAACTCTATCCTGAAGGACAGAATCTACAGCCTCAGGACTCTGCTGTGTATTACTGTGCCAGAGACCCACAGTGACACAACACATCTGCAAAGCTGCACAAAAACCCTTCAGAGTCTGAAGCTCTATAACATGAAGCCACCAGTAGAGGGCTCTAAAACCACAGATAAATTCAAGGCCAATTCTCTTAACCAGTAAGAAACAAGACAATTGAATATTACCTAACTTTGGCTGAATATAGTTTTGTCATTTGTGTTTTTATTACAGCAAATATACAAACATATTTGAAATATACAACAGGAGCATGCTGCTTAATTGAAACCCAAGGAATCTTAAAAAAAACATATTGTTGGAATTATTAGATGCCCTGTGACAGATTGTGACCAGTCCAGAGTGTACCCTGCCTCTCGCCCGGTAGCTGGGGATAGGCACCAGCACCTCCCGACCCCACTATGGGAAAATGAGTATGGACAATGGATGGATGGATGGATGGAATTATTAGATTATTTAGTTGCACTAAGTATGAGAAAAAAAAAAAAACATAATGTAGAATTCACCTACAAATTGTTACATTGATCTCACAAATATTTAGTCAATAATAACTTTCTCTAATATTCTTTTAACAAACCGATAAAAAAAATTATGATTTCAATTAAAAAAGCCATTTGAAAGGCACCATGGCATCTACTTAAAACATTTCAGTACCGATAAATTGACAAACATTTGCTTCTTTAAATGAAATACTAATGCAAATGTCAGCTTTCAGACCTCCCACTGTGCGTCTGCCTTCTTCATTAAAGGGACGAGCTTCATTCACTCCTTCAGAACCAAGATGATGGTCAGACTGTCTCTTCTGCTGGCAGTGATCTGCCTGCCATGTAGGTTGCTTCATGCTGTTACTAGCTCTGCTGCTTTTGTTTTTCATGTCATTTAATGTGTTTTTATTCCTGGTTTATTGTCAGGTTCTTACAGCCAGTCCCTGGAGTCCATTCCTTCCACCTCAGTGGTGAAAAGGCCTCAGGAAGTTCTGAGTCTGTCCTGCAGAGGAGCTGGATTTGATTTCAGTCAGGCTGGAATGCACTGGATCAGACAACCAGCAGGAAAAACACTGGAATGGATTGGTGGCATTTCTGATGATGCACGTACCACAGCTTATTCAAGCAGTGTTGATGGACGTACAGAAATCACTAGAGAAAACAGCAACAGGCTGGTGCATCTAAAACTGTCTAACCTGAAGCCAGAAGACTCTGCTGTGTATTACTGTGCTGGAGATGCACAGTGGTTAATGTAAATGCAGAGACTGAACAAAAACTCTTCACACAGCAAACGACAGAGGTGATGAGCACTCTATGAACACAAAAGCTGATAGTGGTTTGGGATTTCCTGCTTTTCAAGCTTTTTTCTGTGAAGCACATGGTTTCACAGAAAAAAAAGTAGCTTCTCCTATTCTATTGGTTTTCAATGGAAGTAGGACAAACTAATCCATTATAGGACAACTACTCCATTGTGTAGTTGGAGTGGGACAACTCTGAAAACAACAATGGATTGAAGAGACAACCTTTGAAATAAATAAGCAAAATAAAGTGTTAATTTTTGTCACCCTTGCAAGGCTCTCCAAAGTCTGCTTCCCGCCTTCCAGCTCAATTCTTCAGTCTCATACCGCATGTCCTCATTCATGTCTCCTCTGCCTCCCTGCGATGGTTACACTGATTTGTCATTCAGTATTTTTGTTTCTAGATCTATTTCTAGTGTAGGCATTACCCACAGAGTGTAAAGTAATGCCACTGTAATGAAGACATCTCAAAATAAATGTTCAGCTGCCTTTGGACTAGTTTTCTTTTTGTCAAATTTTATTATGTAACTTTAGGGCTTTAATTGTTCATTGAACCTATTCAACAACATTTGTATTTTGCTAAAGTGAGTAGAATATTATATTAGGCTTTTAAATAAGTGGAAGTTAAAAAGGAAAACCATGGTTTGATTGAATCCTAATTATTTTATATGTCCAGATATGGTAATCTAATAGAACGGGAGGAAAAAGATGATTGTCAATTACTTGGTTAGGCTTTTTGTTGCAGCAAAAATAATTCAAAAGTTTTATTAAATCTCTGTTTAATAGATTTTATTGACAATCTATTTAAACAAAAGTAATTTGTTGTCATCTAAACAGCACTCAAATTATTTTATATAGACTTTTTTTAAATTTTCATGAGCTTTAATACATTTTTTTTACATAAACGCGTCAATAGCAGTCTACCACAGATCTTGGTTACCTGTTGAGAAGAAGATTCAGCTATTCAGGTTGAATTTGAAAATGAAATGTACCTAAATCATGCAAGGCAAAGGTCTTTATGTGAATCATCCATCTCACACATTACCATAACAACCTAATGACAATCCCAATTAATATGTAAAAAAAACTATTTAATAAAAATGACATGCTGCAGCTTTAATCAACCGAACAAAGCGAGAGCGTTTCTGCAAGTACAAAATGATCAACTGTACTGTGAAAACCTTTGAGCATTTGCCTCTACGCAAAGTGAACTTCCTGTGTTTTCATCCCACTGAGGTTAAATTCAGGAGAAAAGAAACTCCCATCAGATCACCTTCAACACCAACATGTTCCCCTTATCTCTGCTGCTGCTTCTGTTGGCTGCTGGATCTTGTAAGTCTTTAAAGTAAAGTTCAATTTTACTTTTGTTTCACAGTTGAACATTTAACATTTTCTGTCCACAGGTGTGAAGTCTGAACAACTTACACAGCCTGCATCTTTAATTGTACAGACAGGTCAGCGTCTGACCGTCACCTGTCAGGTCTCTTTTTCTGTCAGCACCTATCGAACACACTGGATCAGACAGCCTGTTGGAAAAGGACTGGAGTGGATTGGTAGTGCACACATTGGATATAGCACATTTTACAAAGATTCTCTAAGGAATAGGTTTAGCTTGACCTTACAGGATTCCAGTAAAACAATGACCCTGAATGGACAGAATATGCAGCCTGAAGACTCAGCTGTGTATTACTGTGCCAGGGAGTCACAGTGACACAAACAAGCAGCAGAGCCAAACAAAAACCCCACATGCAAAATGTTTATTTGGATGATTGCTCACAGCAAAGAGAAGCCACTACAGACAACAAAGACCATTGTCAAATGTATTGGTAACTAGTTTACACTTATTTAAAGAAAAAAATAATATATATATATAATATATATATATCAAATTGGGTTTTGTGGAAATCCCCATTCACTTATTTATTTATTTATTTTTAACATTTTCATAATTTAACAAAATTGTTCCTCAAAGTTAATTTTATCTGCAATATACAATCATTTTAGCTGATTGTATATTGCAATGGTGTTGTTTTGCTTTGTTAGAAGCAAACACCAACCAACTGCAGATGTGTACAAAAACACTGGCACCTGAATAAGTGCATTATTACTTATGTAGAGGAGAAGGTCTGCTTTCATCAATGATTTCTTGAGACAGATCCTTTGGTGTGATTTCCTTTCTTTTAACATATGTAAAATTTACTAGTTGATTTAATTTTTGCTTTGCTTTATTGTATTTTATGCTCTTTTTTCCGGTGGTCATACAATTCAAGTGCAAATGAATCTTTCAGTCCACTTACTTTCTTATTTGTCAATATATTTTCTTCTGTAGTAAAACATCACAACACATTTAGTGCCCCTCAAACATACATGTGACAGATGAATGCATTAGGACTAAAAGATGGGTAAACTGATATTTCTTTTTTACTCAATAAAAATATTATGATTTCTCGTCTTAGTATTATTAATAGCATATAATGCAGTGACAATATTTGTTACTTTGTTTTTGTTCCTTGGAAGATATTTTCTTTTGAATGCAGAAGTTGCCATGACAATCTTTCATTTGGCCTATTAAGCAGAAAATGACAAAGGCTGGAACATGAACTCAAATCAAGAAGTTTCTGTCAAATGTCTCAGTGAAAAACGACAAAGTTGTGAATCCACTCAGGATTCACAACAGATGTAAAGATGTAAAAATATGTTCCTACCAATATGGCATTATAAATATACTCATTTGTGACTGGGTGGTCTGTCTTTATGTAAATGAACCTGCTGCTATAAACAGAGAGTCTCCTGCTGCCTGTCATAGAGGAACAGACACTTTCATTGGATCATCTTCAACACCATCATGTTCTCTGTATCTCTACTGCTGCTGCTGGCTGCTGCATCCTGTGAGCCTCACTGAGACGCTCAAAACATGATTTTGGTGATAAATTTTAATTAATTTGTTGTTGTCATCTACAGGTGTGACGTGTGAACAGCTGACACAACCAGCCTCTTTGACTGTGCAGCCAGGTCAGACTCTGACCATCAGCTGTCAGGTCTCTTATTCGTTGGGCAGCTATCAAACTGTTTGGATCAGACAACCTGCAGGAAAAGCTCTCGAATGGATGGGTATTATTTGGACTGGTGGAAGCACGACATATGCCCAAAGTCTCCAAGGTCGTATAGAAATAACCAGAGACACCAATAAGAAGATTGTGGATCTGAGACTAACTGCCATGAAACCAGAGGAGTCTGCTGTGTATTACTGTGCCAGACGCACACTGTGGTTAATATGAGCAGAGAGGCTGTCCAAAAACTCCCTACAGTGCAGAAGCAACACTAGCCTGAATATAAATACCCAGCATCATGTTAAAACTATAAATGATGCTGTGGTTTGAGATTTCCTGTTTCTGAGCTTTGCTGGCAGGTGGTTCAACAGAAACAATGTTTTTATTTCTCATTTCAGTCGTGTGCCAAATGTACACTCAAAATATTTTTAGTATGGGCCCAAAATTATGAAAAAATTATTTCAGAAAATAATATTTTTGTTCTTTTTCTCAAGAAATTTGCATTGTCTTAACATTATATTTTCGATTCTTGTAGCAGAGGTGTTAGAGGTATAATACCTCTGCTTAGTAAGACATTTTATTTTCCTACTAAGGAAAATAAATAACACAATATGGTGCTAAATGCTAGTTTGGCTTCAGCTGGGAGACTAATTAAAGACAATGGAGTTTGGCCATTGTTGAATTAAACGACTGCAGTAAATAACATCTTACTTTGCAACTAATTAGCACCACTATACTAGATGAGATTTCAGATTTTGTCAGGGAGATCCTTTTTCACTTTCTAAAAACCCCATTCATATTAAACTTGACATGAAATGAGCTCATGAGGTGAACATCTCTAAACATTAAACTGATTATTAAATGTCATTATACATCAAGATAGTGTGAGAGTTTTTAGGGGAATCAACAAAGTACAAAGAGTAACTCTCTCTTCAGGACACTTTCATGAATAAAAACATCTTTAAGAATTGTTCTGGCAGTGACAATTGTTAATTAATAATAGAAGATATGTGTTTGTTACAAAGGGCAGCATGGTGGTGCTGTGCTTGTTCCCTCATAGCAACAAAGTCATGGGTTTAAATACCAATGCCACATTGACTGTATACATAAAACATCTTCATGGGCTCATGGTGCTAATTGAAACAATTAAAACACCCTCAGATATGACTGTGTACATCAGTGGCTACTTATTTCATGTGTGTCTGTGTTGCCTTGTGATGGACTGGGGACTAAGCATGAGTCTCGTGGCCTCCCATATATTGAGTTAATAGTCATATTAAAATTGAATCCTGAAGAAAATTATATTTTCTTACAAATGTTGTTTTTATTACAGAAAAAAAATACTAAGATCATTATAAAACCTGCAAACTGCAATAAAACTAGTAATCAAGCTTGAAAAAACCCTGAAGTCATGTATGTCAGACTCCAGTCGTTGGGATAAAATGTAGCAACCAACTTAAAAAATAAAAATACATATACATTTCAGCGGATTATTTTAATATTTTAGCCTATAAAAACCCGGCAGAACACCCATCAGTCATAGATATGATCAATTATAGCAAAATGCAGGCACCTGTTATTCCAATTGCATAGATTTTTTTTTTTTTTAGCGTTTTGCTCCTCCCTCCACATTTTCACTCTCTGTACCCTCTTCACCCTCTTCTTCCTCCCCACTGACCCTCCTGCCAAAACCTGCTATAAAATGTCAGAGGAGAGAGTTAACAGGATGTCTGTTTCATCCGCCAACATGATTTGTGCTACTCTGGTGATGCTCCTAATAACTACAGGTGAGCTATTAAAATGTACTATGGAGAGAAATAAATGTTTTTATTACATTCATTATAATTTCATATGTATATATATATATATATATATATATATATATATATTATTTTTTTATTTTTTTTAACCAGGTGCGAAGTGTGAGCAGCTGACACAGCCAGACTATCAGATGTCAGGTCTCTTATTCTGTTACTGGCTATTGGACCCACTGGATCAGAGAGGCTAAAGGAAAAGGACTGGAGTGGATTGGTCGGGCAGCTGGATCTTCAACAAATTACAAAGATTCCCTCAGAAATAAATTCAGCATTTCTACAGATTCCTCCAGCAACACAGTGACTCTGAATGAACAGACTGTGCAAACTGAAGACTCTGCCATGTATTACTGTGCAAGAGAGCCACAGTAACACAAACCATCTGGAGAGCTGTACAAAAACTCCTTGTTAGTTTCCTTCCAACCAGATGAGGCGCTCTTAGACCACTTATTTCAAAACAAATCATATGTAAAAGCCTTTCATTGTGTGGGATTTTAAAAGGATCCAATTGTTTTAAGTATACAGGAAAATTAAACCTGAAAACAATTAACTCAAATAATTATGACTTTAAATTCTTTTCACTTTCCTCTTAGCAATTGTTTAGTCTAAAATGTTTTCCCTTTTAGGACAGTATTTTATGTTGTAAAATACTCCATGTCATTTGTAATTAATATTTTATGAAAATATAAAATAATACAAGTTGCTTGAGCAACATCTCTGCACTCTATTATTGTGAAAAGGGCTTGACATACATCACTACTTCATCCTACTTTTTGGTTGTGATGACTTTGGCCTGTCACTGTCATTTGTTGCTCCCCATATATATTATAATGCCACACTGACACAAACAGCAGAGATGAATTTTATACTGTGGGTTATCTCTAGGCCCCAAAGCTATCTGGTTTGAATATGATTAAGTAAATAAATAAAAACAAAATTCCCTAAATCCAACTAAAAATGTAGATAAGATACATAAATGACGGTGGTCAAGAGGAGGGATTCTGTCTAAGATTTTCTTTTGAAAGCAGAAATTGGCATGATAACAAAGACTGGAAGAAAACAATATAGAAAAATCTCACCATATGAAGCATTTTCTTTCTAAAAAGTCTCAAAACATGTTGTGATAGATGTGTCAATATAATCAGAAGTGCCTTCTGTAATCCTAACCTATTTAAAAGAAACAAATATATAAATTACCCAACAATATGTTGCTTCAGATATGATACTTGTTTGTGATTGGATGATCTGCCATTTTGCAAATGAATCATGGTGTTATAAAGAGTCAATCTCATATTGTCAGTCACAGAGCAGCAGCTACTTTCATTGGATCATCTTCAATACCAACATGTTGTCTGTAGCTCTGCTGCTGCTGGCTGCTGCATCCCGTAAGTCTCACTGAGAAAATACTATTATCCCTTTATCCCTTCATTCTACTCTTACATGTATTCAACCTTTTTATTGACAGGGGTGAAGTGTGAACATATGACACAATCAGCCTCTGTGACTCTGCAGCCAGGTCAGACTCTGACCATCAGCTGTCAGGTCTCTTATTCTGTGAGCACCCTGACACACTGGATCAGACAACCAGCAGGAAAAGGACTGGAGTGGATTGGTTACATGTGCTCTGGATGCACAGGAGCTCGCAAAGATTCTTTAAAGAGCAAGTTCAGTATTACAGTAGAAGCGTCCAGTAAGACAGTGACTCTGAATGGACAGAATATGCAGCCTGAAGACTCTGCTGTGTATTACTGTGCCAGAGAGCCACAGTAACACAAATAAGCAAGAGGGCTGTACAAAAACCTCTGAACACATATATTACAAGAGTACCAGAGGAGGCGCTCTAAAACCACTAATCACTCCATTGCAAATTCTTTGTCCAAGTATGTCCCATAATTATTATGGAAAAGTTTCAATTTCACTTGTTTTATTTTGCTTTACAATCCATCATTAAATTCTTAGCACACTTTAAAAATAAAGACTGATGTTTGTGATTTACTGTTTCAAAACTTTCGGTGAAGTAGCAGCTCAGCAGAAAAGAAACCTATTTTTTTTAATCAAATTTATTTATATGATTTGTAAAAGTTCAGTTTATGGGGACCCTCACTCTTTGCTAGTGAAATACCAACTAAAATCTCCACAACTAAAAACAAAATAGCATCACTCAGAGCTGCATCCTGTTAAAACATCAAATGAAGTAGATCAGCAAGATTATGAAGTATTGCAAGAGCCATCTGTGACTGGTTGACCTATCATTATGCAAATTCAACATTGTAGTTTAAGTACTTCCTCTCATCCTGTCAGTTACAGAGGAACAGAAGATTTCATTGGGTCATCTTTCATACCAGCATGTTCTCTATTGCTTTACTTCTTCTGCTGTGTGCTGGATCATGTAAGTTTTATTGAGAGACTCACATTACAATTACACCACACTCAGTTTAATATTCAATTGATTGAAATTACAGTTTATTTAATTTGATGTTGTCATTAACAGGTGTGAAGGGTGAACAGCTGACACAACCAGCCTCTTTGACTGTGCAGGCAGGTCAGACGCTGAGCATCAACTGTCAGGTCTCTTATTCTGTCACCAGCTATGGCACACACTGGATCCGGCAACCTGCAGGAAAAGCTCTGGAATGGATGGGTGCTATTTGGTATAATGGAAATAATGATTATGCCAGCAATGTCCAAGGACGTATAGAAATCACCAGAGACACCAATAAGAAGATTGTGAATCTGAGACTGTCTGCCATGAAACCAGAGGAGTCTGCTGTGTATTACTGTGCCAGAGAGACACAGTGGTTAAAGTGAGCAGAGAGGCTGTACAAGAACTCCTCACAGTGCAGAAGTTAGAGTTGAAACAATAACATGTGGTGGTTAGTCATTTCCTGTTCTGCGAGCAATTTTTCATCTCCTGTACATGTATATTTGAGAATTTGCAGCAGTTTTATGCAACAGGTTGTTTATGTCCTTCATCTGTGCTTGTTACTCTCAATAATACAACTTAAAAAGCAGATGACAAATTTTCAACAACAAAAACAAGCAAATGTAAGAAATATATTCACATATGGCTACAGAAAGCAAAATTTCTGCTTTTTATAGCCATCCTCAGAATACTGCACCAGATCTATCTTTGGTCTGTCAGAACTTCACCAATAACTCTGACATTTCATTCAAATCTTTTCTGTCTTCCTAATATTAGTTCATTCGAACTTGTCACCATGATTACATCTCAAATCATCATTTACATTCTACACAGTAATATTACCAATATTAAAAGATCACTATAATAACTATAATCTTCTTCCTTGTTAAAATGTGATAACATTTGACTTATTTTAAAATCTAGTCACAGTAAGTGTCTTCTAAATGATAAATCAGTGTGACCTTTTATTCAGAGTTTGGTATTATTCCATCCCTCACACCATGATCAAAAATAGATTTAAATCTGTTTGCATTTTTATAGTACTGACTTGGTGAAGGGACCCAGGTAAAGACCACTAGACTATCACAAACCACGACAAAGATTTAATCT
Organism: Phalloptychus januarius; assembly: GCA_902982915.1. NCBI lineage: Eukaryota > Metazoa > Chordata > Actinopteri > Cyprinodontiformes > Poeciliidae > Phalloptychus > Phalloptychus januarius. The sequence goes on from CADWAE010000476.1 coordinate 8,061,562, forward strand.
TTAAGGAATATATAATAGCTTGTCAAAGCAAATTTCAAGGATAATCCATTGATTTCAATAAATTAGGGAGCTTTGTAGAAATATGTATGACGACAAAACATTAATATAAAAATATATTACACAGAGTTTCAACAGCTAGATTATAATAGATGAAGAAAGAGAGATATCAAGAACCTAAACCATTAAAGTACTTCTGCTATAATACAGGGAGCATAATCACTTGTGCTTTCTTATGACACTGTTGTAAACCAAACTTCACACTCCCCGTAATTTGGCAAAACATGCTATGAATTTGAATTTTGGTGTTTTGTTTTTTCAGATTTTCCCCACTTAAACCTGTAGGGGGATGTCTATGCAAACAGTTTCTGCTTTATAAATACACCAAGCACACTATCCAATACTAGTATTTCATCTGAGGGCGAAACACTCAGAACACTTTACAAATATAATTTGGAGAAATCAGATTTTTAATAACAAAGACATGTTAATCTCCTGGAGTTTAGTTTTTGTTTTCACCATTCATGGTAAGTTTCCATGCTTCAATGAAAAAGCATTAGCTGTTAAACAGGGTGCAAAAGTAATGTTTTCGTCTCATACAGGTGTTTGGAGTGAGATCAAATTGCAGCAGCCTCAACCCTCTGAGGTGAAAAGACCAGGAGACACTGTGAAGATTTCATGTGTCACATCTGGTTACACAATGACAGATTATGCCATGAACTGGATAAGACAGAAACCTGGGAAAGGTTTAGAATGGATAGGGTGGATAAACACACAAACAGTTGTTGCTACCTATGCCAGCTCCTTTCAGAGTCGTTTCAGCTTCACTCAAGATGTTTCCAGCAGTACTCAGTTCCTGCAGATCACAGGTCTCACTACAGAGGACTCTGCTGTTTACTTCTGTGCAAAAGAGCACAGTGACTGAAGACAATGGAGCAGCTGTACAAAAAGTCCTAGATCAATATGATTCCTCTATAATGCGTCTGGTCTGTTTCAAACACTACAGATGCTAACACTTTTATGTTTTTTTTCACTTTCTTCATTTCACTCATGCATTGCTGCATCTGTAATCATTATCTCAAAGGTGTAGTTGGTAAATTTTTTTTCTCCTCATGTAATCTTGTCCACCATGAATGGGAAGACAAGAGTTGAGAAAAAGAGGACTAAAGATGTAAAAATACTTGCTGTAAATTTGATGTTTATTAATGCAAAGATGCAGAATAAATTAGTTTTTTGTGGCAGTTTTACCATGTATATCATCATTTGTGGCTGATGCATATGTAGCAAGGGTTTAGCAATGAACTCATTTTTTAAATTAAATTTATGATCAGAGATTAAAGTGCTGAAGAGAATAAAACTATAATGAATAAAAAAGCACAGAATAACATAAATAACTACATGAAGATTTTTTAAATTAAAAATAATGTGACCAAAAATTGCACTTGTATTATGTTCTAAATCAACAGCTAATATGTCAGATTTAAACTGATTCCAACTTATTGTTTTTATCTTGCCTTTAAAAATACAGAAATTACAAAAAACTATAACAAATTCAAAAGCTGACATGTTTTATCTTGTTTTGTTTACTTCTGCAGAACAAAACAGCATAAAACAAGAAACATTCTGAAAGTAGTCCAGTATTTATAAAATGACGAATAAAGCATATTACAAAATAAAAGTTGATTCATATTAGATATTTGCATCTTTAAATGGAGATATGTTTAATATTTCTCTTTCTCACTTATCAAAACCGTGTTGTAAATCAAAACAAATGGAGATTATTTCTCTGTAGGAACTCTATGCAAATTCTGTGGTTTTGTTTGTGACACGGATGTAAAGAGTTCAGCTGGAAACCCTGTAAAAGGGGTTCAGATCTCATTGTTACAGCTGTTCAAACCATGTTCCCTGTCACTGTAATGCTGCTGCTGTTTGCAGCTGGATCAGGTAAGAATTTCTAGATTTGTGAGGATCACCAGATCATGGTTTGAATCTCACAAAGTGTTGCTTTTCCAGGTGTTCGGTCTGAGACGCTGAGACAGCCAGCCTCTGTGTCTGTGCTGCCTGGTGAACGACTGCAGATCACCTGTCAGGTCTCTTATTCTGTTAGCACATATGTAACAGCCTGGATCAGACAGCCTGCAGGAAAAGGCCCGGAGTGGATTAGCAGTGACACAATTATTAAAGATTCATTAACAAGCAAGTTTAGCGTCGATCCAGATGAATCAAACAACGTAGTGACTCTGGATGGAGAGAATATGCAGCCGGAGGACTCTGCTGTGTATTACTGTGCCAGAGACCCACAGTAATGCAGATCAGCAGCAGACCTGAACAAAAACCCCACTGTGACTGAACACCTGCTTCAGGAAGCTCAGACCTCTGATGTACAGGAAAAAACACTGTAATTAAAAATACTTTATTTAACAACAAAGATGTATCTATATCTCTCTCTATTTTGTGATTTCTAAATAATATGTGGTTGTCCAACAGTTTGTCATGCAATGGAGGAGATCAGCTGTTTGGAGTGTCTTTTTTCAGTCTTAACTCTCAAACAACTATAGATTTTGGAATTGTGCACAAATGTTCCAGCTTAGAAAATATAGGAGCTTTTTTATTATGACCTCTTCAACATATTTGTAAACAATATTATTATACACATTTGTCAAGGTTCACTTTACAAATCAGTATTAAATATTTGTAAGATGGAGGAAAGACTTGTCCTTCATGGTTAGTTTGTAATGTCAAAGGTTTTTGTTTTATGGGATTTGGCAAAAATGTGCATTTAAGAAACATTATTTACCTCCCACTCATTGCAGTCATGTTAAATTTTAGTAACATTTTTAGTCAACAATAAAGCACTTTAAGAAAAGTACATATGCATGTGGTTCATCATCTAGATTGATTGAAACCGTGATAGGGAGTGGATCCTATACATGCAAACCTGCCCTCCCTTCAACCTCCTATAAAAACGCCTCAGTTCAGAGATGAGTTTAGAGGAGGTCTGTCAAATCAGCCAACATGTTTCGTGCTGCTCTGTTCCTGTTCCTGGCAGCTGCAGGTGAGTTTCTTCAATCTTTGAAATCTATGCCAACCATAAGTCTCAACAAACAAGATTTTCTCATTGAAATTCATCTTTCAGCAGATGTGAAGTGTGAACAGCTGACCCAGTCAGCCTCGGTCACTGTGCAGCCGGGTCAACCTCTGACTATCATCTGTCAGGTCTCTTATTCCGTTACAAGCTACTGGACATCTTGGATCAGACAGCCTGCAGGGAAAGGACCTGAGTGGATTGGAGATGCGAAAGGATCTTCAACAGATTACAAAGATTCTCTCAGAAACAAGTTCAGCATTTCCACAGAATCCTCCAGCAACATAGTGACTCTGAAGGGACAGAATCTGCAGCCGGAAGATACTGCTGTGTATTACTGTGCTAAACTCCACAGTGAAGCAAAACATGAACAGACCTGTACAAAAACCCATTCAGTATCTGAACACTTGAAATACTGAAAGCTTCCAGAGGAGGCACCATCAGACCATAAATTACTTACCAGCAATTTATTTAATACTTATATAAGTTTTCTATGTCCATGGACAGTAGAACTTGTTCTTATTTTCACAGATTCATGGATCAAAGATTGAACCCTGGACAAATCACATGTTTTCAGAGAGTAAAACAGAGACATGCAGAAGAGATGACCATGCATGCATACGCTCAAACGCTAACGGCAGGATGTTCATTAAGTTATCATGGATGTACGAGGACAACAGGTAGCGGCCTGGAGAGGATCCATACATGTGCATGGAGGAATATGTGAACTTCCTGAAAAAAGTCTGTGACCTACAATCGAACTCAACCAAAACCTTTTTGGAAGAGGCCATTTTATAAAATCTATCATGGCATCAAGAGTTGATGCATACACATTTTAAATAATTAACATCATAAAATCTATTCATGTATTGCAGGCTTAAAATCAACAAAAGCTATATCTGCAGATGTATATTGTGAGGACTAGATTTTCCGCATTTGTTTAGGGTTTCTTGTCACTGGTGACCTTCATATCTGGACAGGACGAAGTGCCACAGTGTAAAGGGGAAAACGTGCAGTAAAAGGCCCAAGCCCAAAGATCAGTCATCTTCATCACATGATGTGCCTGCTCTACCACTGAGCCATGCGATGCCCCTTTTTTAAGCATTGCACAAGGTGGTTCAACATATTTGTTCAAGAAATTAACTAAACATATTAATATAAAACATATTCAGTTGTGGAGGAAAAAATCAAATGCTTGAAATCTATCTTTTACACATTCTTTGTGTAGCTATTTTAAAGGCATTACAGGAAATTAAAATTAAATTGTGCTCCGTCAAGTTTTTTAACCAAATCAGCATATTTGAAGAAACCATTTTAATCCTACCAGAATTTGGTGCTGAGATAAATGTGAACATTTTCCCGGAAACCACAACTGTTATAAGTGCCTCCTGTCTTTCAGGTTCCTCCTCCCCTCTTTGCTGGTGGAAGTTTTTGTATCAGAGTTTCTCACAGTGATATTTGGGGGCACAGAGATATACACCAATTCAAAAACCTCAGAGCAAAAACTTGACTGTAATTCATAATAATGACTATAAATAACTATATATTATTACACTTCTCTCTTTGTAATATGAGGTAAGAACCCAGTGTTGCCATTTTGATAAAATGACTGATATTTTCCAAATGCACATTAATTAGGTTTTAATTCACAGACTGTAAGTCATATTTTTGAGCCTATTTTAATTGCATCACAGAATTGACACAAAGTTTCTTTCAAAACCGTTACACAAGAATATCCATCTCATAAGACTGGACCAATTTTGAAACTCTTTTTTGTAATTATTCAGTTTTTATTCCATTTTTTCTGGTGCTGCAGGTTTTTGTTCAAGCAGTCAATGAAGATGTATCACTGTGATATTTTGACTACTGGGGTAATGGAACAACAGTCACAGTTCGTCCAGGTAAGATTCTTTAAAACATTGTTTACAGTTCTATTTATTGTTGTTGTTTATGATAATAATATTTATGTAAAACTTTAGCTTAGTTTTATCTTTTGATGCTCCTGTTAACTGGCAGTCATGTCAGATGGTTTTGGTGTTATCTGAATAAATTGTATTTGTAGATATACTAATTTAGTTTTGCAGACAAATCTGATTAATATTGTGTTTCAAACCGGACTGTTTTAAACTGCACTAATATGACAAACTGCCAGAAAAAAATCATTTAACATTGTCTCCAGTAAAATAGTTTTTGCTTTTGATTGAGCATTAAATAATCTTAAAGTTTTCATTACTATTAGTTTAAAAGCGTCTGGAAGTTGTGCCCTACAACTTTCTCATGTTTTATATTTTTATTTGGGTAAGGTTGTCCAGATCAACAAATATAATTTGTTGACAAAAAGTAATTGATGCTGCAGATTGTAAAAATTCACATTTCCAGAAAATATGAGAATGAAGAGTGATTTAGGATGTGAACACGGCTGGTTCAAGCTTCAGAGGAACAAAGTACATGACAGCAATTCATCAGAAATAAACGCTCTGCATTTGAAATCCAGACAGAAGAAAATACGACGTGAAGGCAAAAAATAATTGCATACTTATTTCAACAAATGTAACTTCTCAACTAAATTACATTATGACTTAAAGCAAATGACTAAAGAGACGATTTTGATTTGTAAAACAGCAGAACGGTGAACAATTTAAACGCACAAGAAGAACTAAGAATAATTTATGGTCAGGCAACTGAAAATAACCAAAGAAAAAGACGGCTATAAGAATCTCTAAAAGTTGAGAAATTATCTTAATTAAGAATAGATAAAAAATTTGATGGAGACAAAACCTCAACTTAAGCAAAAAAGTGAAAAATAAAAGGACAACATGGACCGAATATACGGTAACTAAATTATTCAAATGATTGAATCATTTACTCTGTATAAAAAAAGTCCAAATGCTTGATTAACATTTATTGTGAATATATGCAGAATATATATTTTTAAGTAAACATATAATACTTAAACAAGAAGCTAAATCAGGAGCCTGAGGTCTGGAACGGCAGAGTTTCATTTTGTTGCATCGAGGAAGAAGCTTTAGACAAATTAAATTGGCTTAATATATTCTTTAATTTTATCACAATAAAATTGAAATTTGATGATACAGTAAATCCATGATGATGATGATGATGATATTTAATTCACTGAAGAGTTTTATTTAAACATTTTTTGGTGGTGTTTTTGACACCATCATTACTCTTCCTTTAACAGTTGTGATAAAACTAACTCTAGGATTTTAGGATTTTAGGCTTTATTGATGGCAAACATTGGGAGATGGTGACTGATATTCTTTCTGTGTTCACACACTTTCATCTAGGCTGGTGCTTAGATGAAATATTACAATTCTGAACAAGATTGATTTTCTTTGAGCTTCTTAGTTACAGAAAAGTTTTTTTTTGTTTTTTTTAACCAAATTAATATAACTGCTTGATGGAAAAGGAGCTGGCTTAATGGTTGTTTAAATGTAAAAGTCTGACACTGATTAATTTTCCACAAATCAAACCGGTAAAAACTGGAGAGACCTGACTCATTAGTTTTTAACTCAGGATGTAGAAGATGGAGGTTTCTGAATATAAAGAGGCTGCAGCCTTAAAGTTTGAAATGTCAGATATCTTACTTATTTTTTCTACCTTGTCAACTGATGATGGAAACTTTCCATCACAATAAAACACTTATTTCTCTTGGAAAGTTATAGATTTGACAAACTAACTGATACTTTGGCAAAATGTCACTTTTTTGGCAAAGTTGCTGCTGCAAAGGCATTAGATTTTAATTTAACATTACGTGTTTTAAATGATTTGGGGAAAAAATAAATATCACAACACATAAAAAGTTAATTGATTGCAATATTCAACTATTAAAAATACTTTTTTATGACTTTATTACTTTTTAATCAGCTCTGGTTACTTTTTTAATTCTTTAACTGCTATGGGGTCATCAGTGTCTTTATGAATCCATTGACTTGCATGTAAGTGGTGAGAGGTAAAGGATTAGTTAATCTTGTTGTTCCAGTCATTTTTATGTCCCGATATGATCTTCTTTTCTTTGCTCATCTGCAGATCCAAATGCTCCCCCTGTTTCTCCGTCCCTGTTCGTCCTCAGTCCTCTGCAGACCCCCAGCTACAACGTGAAGCCAGCAAACCAGTCCAGTCCAAACGTCTGTCTGGTCACAGATTTCCGACCACAGTGGGAAAATGTGGTTCTGAATTTGAAAGGAGGTCCGGAAAATGTGAACACGAATAATTCTGTTCTGTCAACGAAAGACACCTACTACTTTGCTGCATTCAGCAATGAAGTGATCTACTCCTGTGAGATGAACGGGTCCATCGGCAACAATGAAGCTGGTACCAAATTTATAAAGCATAAAGAGTCGTGATCTAACTATTTGTTTCTAGAGACATTGAAACTTTTGGTAGGAACTTGTCAGTTTTTCTGATGTTTGTGTGACTGATGTTCTTTCTGTCTCTAAACAGATGATGAATGTGGCAGCATTTATCCAGGTCAGTCTGAACTCAGTTTGGTTCCATCACTGATTGCTGCTCTCAGCTGTTTGTGTTCAATTAAATCTGTTTCTTTGTGGTCCAGAAAAAGCCAAGCTGAACTTCTACCTGCTGCTGATGAACGGAGTGCGAGTGGTGTTCACCAAAGCTCTGGCCTTCAGCACCGTCCTCACCATCAGAGGCCTGCTCTTCTGAAACTGAGCCTTCAGCTCACGAATATCTAATTGAAAGCGATTATCTTAAAAAAAAAAAAAAAATCTATATGTTTGATTAAATGGCTCTGAAATAATAAAATTGACAAACGTACACTGCAAAAAATGGTACCAAAAATTTATGGTAATATGCCGGCAGCTGTGGTTGTCAAATATGAATTATACCGTATTTAAAATTCTGGCAACCAGAGCTGATGGTATTATACCATATTTTAGAGATTTGTTTATTTTTCATTTGCTATGGTGGAAAATAAAACATTTTCTCATATTTCTGTTAATTTGATGCAAAGTTGTTTCTTGTCTTTTATTTTTTTTCTACATTTCTGTATTTTTGTATTCAAGAAGGAGTTACATGTACGGTAGATTTTGAGTTTTTTCCTTTGTGTTTAAAGGATTGGCTGCCTCATAAAGGTTGTAAAATTGAAGTACACGTTTATGTATATGCAAATGTAGTTTTATATGATAAACTTATAGAGATGAAAGTAAAGAATAATATGTAAAAGAAATAAAACAAATATATATTTTTTCTGTTAACCATAAATTCAGGAAAAACATGAATAACTTTGCTAAAAAAAAAAAAACAAGAGTAAATTATCATTCCACAAAAGATGGAATTTGTGATCTGTTAGTTATTAGTTATTTGTGATCTGTTTGTTAGTCTGATAGTTATTTTTTCTTCAATTTAGTCAAATGTCCTGTATTTTTTGCATTTAGTCATTGTTTGACATGATAATGAAGAAAGGTGTTTTTAAAAATTGAACAATGTTCATGCTTCATTCTTTTCCTGTTAATGTTTTATCTGTTTGCAAGATCTGCAAATAAACTTTAATGCAGCCTATTTAATATGTTCCAGCTCTGTCACTTTATTTATTAAATATCTTCTATCATTAACTTGTCATTAATTCTTGTTTTATTGCGTTAATGTCTTTCTTTATCCTTCAAAGCCATTTTATCTTCCTTTTTTCACTCACATTTTATTTTCTTACTGATTGAGTGATAAACCACCTCCACTCTCAGCCATTTGATCAGGTTATTTCCAGTAATCTATAGATGAATAACCTAAATAACGAGAAGAAACAAGAGTAAGAAATAGACCTAATTTCTCATCTCCTTCTTAGCGCAGAAGTTTGATCGTTTAAAACCACATGTCACCAGGAAACAGACCTACAGATGAAAATCTGAAAGAAACCAAATAGCAGCTCAGTTTCACATGAAGACGAAAAGACTGAGGTTAACCTCAGCTCCGCTTGTTTCTTCTCTTCACACAACAAGCTGAATCTTTTCACTTGTTGACTTCAGGGTTCCTTTGTAATGCTTGACATTTAATCAAATATTTTAAATTTTCACTTCAGATTTTAAATCTTCTGAAATCATCCATTCAGAGTTTTATTATTATTATTATTAATTATTATTATTATTATTATTATTATTATTATTATATAAAGAAGGCTTGTTCTTTATTCTGTCTCAGAGTTGAGTTACAATGTTTCCAAGGCATGTTTTTTTTTCTTGAAAATTATGGACAACACGATCAAATTTACAAATTTGTAAGAAAGTTTAGGTAAAAATGAATATGTGATCTGAGCAGCAGTTTTTAAACTATATATGTTTAGATTAAAATAATGTGATGAACAGGAATCATCTGTTTGAAGTATGAACTGACAGGAAAAAACAATAGGTCCTCCTCTTGTCATGCAGATCTCAGGTAAAACCAGTTTTAAATAAGAAACTGTACTGCTTCTTCCAAAAACTATTTTAGAAATGCAGCCATCTAGTGGACAAACTTGACAAGCCACTAATGCAAGGTAAAACTTGCTACCTTGCATTAGCTGCAAAAGTTAGGGGTTTTAAAGTCAGATTTACACAATTTAATTAATTAATGGAAATTTTGTTGCAGCCATCATGGAAACAACAGAATGTGAGGATAATCTATATCCATTTTATTTAAGTGTAAGTTTTAGCGCAGGTATGTATATTAATTTAAAACTAACCCATAGAAATGACAAGTTTGAAGTTAATATGTTTTGTTTGTGGAAGATATTTTAATTAATTTTCAATCCAAAGTGTTGAGTTGTCAATTATTATTTTTTAAATTGTTTAACTATTTCCTGCATTAACCTTTTCAAAGCAACCAAAAGCTGTTCAATCTGAACTGGACCCATTTTTTTGTTGTTGATTGTAACTGTATAAGCAAAGGTACTTTCACCACTAACAGAACTATTTTGTTCACTCTAGTCTGGAAAAAAACAAAACAAAGAGAATACATTTTCTCAGCCAAAGCTCTCTCTTCATCTCTGATTGGACAGATAAACTTGAGTCCTTCTGAAGTCGTAGTCTTGGCATTTAAGCAACTGATAAAAAGACACTCCAATAAGACCATTCAAGTGTTCACTTTTAAGGGGAGGAGCTAATGCAAAAACCTAACTCCTTTCATTTTTTCTTGTCTGTTTAAGACCTGATAAATTCAGGGACAAACACAGTGTAGACTTAGCAGAGACAAATGGGTGCAACAATGATCAGACTTGAAATTGTGACTGCTTTTGTCATCCTGGCAGTTATCTGGCCTGGTAAGAAGTCAGAGCAGCATCTGAAGTGATTAATACAGCCTTATTAATGTTCAGTAGCTAACTAACTGTCTCTCTGCAGGTACTGAGTGTCAAACACTGACTGAGTCTGAATCAGTGGTCAAAAGGCCTGCTGAGTCCCACAGACTGACCTACACATATTCTGGGTTGAGTGGTACTTCTTGGTTTGTTTGGGTCAGACAGCCAGCTGGAAAAGGACTGGAGTGGGTTTCTGGTATCAATGCTAATGGTGATAGCACCTACTATCCTCAGTCATTGAGAGGCCGGGTCACCATCTCCAGAGACAACAGCAGAAAGCAGCTGTATCTGCAGATAAACAGTTTATCAGTGGAGGACTCTGCTGTTTATTATTGTGCTCGATGGTCCACAGTGACACAGAAACCAGGAACTCTGTGCAAAAACGATTCAGCACATGTAAGTTTTTAAGACAAAACCAACACAGAGGGAGCTGCAAAGCCACATTTAGGTACATTTGTTGTTACAGCAAGGGTCTAACAAATAATTTTGAATTTTGTTTAAATCATGTTAAGACACTTCTCTTAACAGACTAGAACCAAAACAATGTTAAAACTATAAGAGGTGAAGAATTGTTACTTCTGAAATCATATTAACTCCTGCACATGCTTTTGTTAAACTTTACGATTGTGTCTTCCTTTAACATCAAGAGGACATACGGTTTTATCAATTTATGTTCTTGTTCTTGCAAAATAAGGATTCAAACGAGGGCATTGCACAATTTCCTTCAAATGTCCAACATTGTTCTTTTATCGGAAAATATTATTTATTTTTCTGCTTTGACTGAATTTCATTATTGCTCACTATTATATTTGTTAAATATTAAATATTTGTATAAAAACCCAGATGTAAAAACAAAATCTCATTTAACTTATGCGAGTAATTTTCTAACTTCAAATTTGGCAAATGAGGGTTGAGAAGGAGTTTTTACTACAATGACTATACATAATTGGTAATGATGTATGACAGAGTGATGTATCTATATGAATAATCTGTCTAAATTATTCTGTAAATTAGACATTTAATATTATCACCACACTAACACATCCATACACACTAATACTAATTTTTAGATGATATAATGTATTCCAAAGTTTATAATTAATAAATAAACAAATTAATTTTGTTCCTCCTCGGATTAAAAAAAATCTTTAATAGTCTTCACATTAACTTCTGTTATACAGTATAGAAATCAGCTGTAGGTGTAGCCACAAGCGAACCTCTAATCAGGGGAGGGTCTATGCAAAGTATTTTTCTTTTTAAAAGATCCCTTCAACAGTTCTGGCATATTTTACATCAGAGACAGAGCAAAAAATACAACATATTTGTCTTAAATCATACAAACAAACAAACTGCCTTTTCCCATATAATGGAGAAATCAGTCATATGGACTTTTCTTTTTGTAGTTTTTATTAACGGTGAGAGCTTCATATATTGTTTGTACATTCATGCAATGATTTATGATTTTATTTTAAAATGACATGGCATTTTCTTACAGGAGTCTGGAGTCAGGTCAAGCTGGAGCAGTCAGACTCCGAGGTGAAGAGACCTGGAGAAACAGTGAAGATGTCTTGTGTCATTTCTGGGTACAGCCCGACAAGTGGCTATAACCACTGGATAAGACAGAGACCAGGGAGAGGTCTGGAGTGGATTGGGAGGATGGATAATGGTAGAAACTCTGTCATCTACGGCAGTTCTTTCCAAAGTCGTTTCATTATGACTGAAAATGTCCCCATCAGCACCCAGTACCTGGAGATCAGGAGTCTGACAGCAGAAGATTCTGCTGTCTACTTCTGTGCTCGAGAGACACAGTGACTGAAAGCAGAGGAGCAGCTGCAAAAAAACCTCTATAGATTAAAAACAATGTGATCACAGAGGCAACTGGTTTCTAAGAACTGTCAGTGACAAATGACAATGTAAATATATAAATACCTGGTACATTGCTTTTAATTGTCCTCACAACATTTTACTGTCAATTAGTTTTCACAGTGATCATTTTTAGTGAGGTTGTTTTTGTTACAATCTGTCGAATTGCTTTATCTGACAAACTATGGGGGAAATTCAACAAACTGTTTTTAGGTATGACTGTTAAAAAATTACCAGAAGTTACCTTGAATTAATGAAAGTGGTTATATAAATCCTTAAGTTTAGGAGTTATACTAATGCATGAAGGATATATAGCTTACATTTAATGTGACTAAATAAATAACATTAGTGGATATGAGACGATTAGACAGAAAAAAACAAGCCAAATGGCTTCCCAAATATATTGAAGAGAAGAAATATTGCTCATGGCAATTAAAAAAAGACTAATAAATATATCACAAATTCTCAAGACTTTTTTACATTATTTAGCATTTTAAATTAAAATCAACAAACAGAATTGAAATCCAGGGATCAAAATTGTAATTGAACATTTTTGAGTGATCATTTAGATCATCAACCCGGTGGGAGCAAACAAAAAATAATTAAATTGAAAGTATCAAAATTCAATATCTCCAGAAAATGTTTCAAAAATAGAAAAAAAATGTAAGAAGCTTTTACAATAAAAGGGATTGAGAGATGGCTTTGGTTTCATGACTAATTGAGGAGTATAATTGAAAATTGTTCCCAGCTAGAGCAGGTGTGAAGTTAAAGATCTATAGCATCTAATCTTGATATTATTCTTGGTTACCATGGTTGTGGAAAGTGGCTCAAGTATAAATATCCCCCCCAAAAATGAGAAACAGTGGATGAAAAAAATAATAGGCAACACTTTAGAGAAGGAAATTTGCTGTTATTATCAAGAACACAGATTTTAAATTAGACTTGAAATTTCAGCTGAACCTGCTTACAACAAGTGGAAGCATGCTGTAACCATCTGATACGACAATAATGGATAGAGTCTAAAGTAGGTGTCCACTTTACAAGGAGCTTAAGAACAAGTTCTGATTTCAGGTTCCCTGGTTTAAAAATACTTTTTTAAAGCCTTGATGAAGTATGCAAAAGACATGAGGCACCGAATAATGATAAAATAAATCAAGTCACAACAAGCAGACTACTACGTAAAAATATGCAAAGTTTAAAAGGAAGTGAGGTGTCTTTATAAGTCAGAGGAGCAAGGAGCTTCCATCAGTTCAGACTCAGCATCAGCATCAGCCATGTTCTCTCTATCTCTGATGCTGCTGCTCCTGACAACTGGATCTTGTGAGGAGCTTTTTACAGATTCAAGCTATTAATTAATACATCTGATACAATGATAGTGTCAGTGACTCACTGTATTAATGTTAATCTTTACTCCTACAGGTGTGTACTGCATTGATCTGATCCAGCCAGATTCTAAAGTTGTGCAGCCTGGACAATCACTGACCATCACCTGTCGGCCCTCTGGTTATTCTGTGACTGATTTCAACTATGCAACAGGATGGATCAGACATCGTGAAGGAAAACCAATGGAATGGATTTTTGAACAGTGGGGTGCTGGAGCCTTTTACAAGAATGATGCCCTAAGGAACAAGTTCAGCTACAGCAGAGACTCTTCTGCTGGAACAGTAACAATAACAGGACAGAATCTGCAGCCTGAAGATGCAGCTGTTTATTACTGTGTGAGAGTTGCACAGTGATGCAAACCACATGTAACCTTGTACAAAAACCCAGCATCAAGCAGGATACACTCACACATAAGCTTCAACTGTGAACATGTACAATGATTCTGCTGTAAGAGTTTGTGTAGAGCAGCTGCCAGTTTGGATGGGATTTCACCCTAATTTATGTGGCTAATTTGAAAGAAAAAACAAATATGTCATATTTGGTAGAAGTCACATTAATGCACAATTATCCAACTGCTTTACAGATTTTATACTATCTACTTTGCAGAAGAGAATTGTGAAATATCAATATTGATGTTTTTAGAGCAGGATGACCAATATTGACTGGGCCTCTCATCTTTGTCTTCATCTTCTTTATTGTTTTTAATCTCTATCTAAAAGTCACATCAGCTGAAATTCTGCACAATCTCTTCTCTTTAAGAGCTGATGCATCCAGCTCTACTTCAAAAGTCATTGGACACTACAATTAGCCTGGTGTCAGTAGCAGCTAATGTTGCTCTGAGTTTGACAGATGCTCAAGAGCTACAGTGGAAAAAAAGTAAGATAAAAAAAAATGAACAAAATTTGCTAAAAAGAGCCACAGATTCCAATCCAACTTTATTTATAAAGCACTTTCACCAAAGTGTTATGTAGAAAATAACAAAAAAATACAAGAATAGAGAATATTTTGACACTTTCTCTCATTTTCATTCTCACCTTGCTAGTTTTGTATTCACTGAGAAAATAAAATATTGTGTCACAGTTATTTTCAAAATTATGATTTTAGTGACTAAATAATGACATTAAAACTTGTCAGCTGTTACAAAACCATATAATTAAGTCAAAAGTAATTTCTAGGAAACAATGTGATCATTGACCTAATAAACAGTGTATATGGTGCTTTTATTAGATTTCAGAGAAATCTGAAAAGTGTGGAGAACTCCAAATGCAAATATTGAAGATAGTCATGCTAAATTCTATGTTTAGACAAGAATGAGTTGTTTTGAAATCAAATGTAGACATCATTTGTTCTTGATCCAAATTTTTTAGTTAAAGGTCAATTTTTCTATTGATTCCTGTTAAAACAACACTCTATCACTGGAGATTTGATCATATGCAAACTTTTCCTCCTCCCATCTGCTATAAAATGTCACAGTATGAAGGTGAGTTAACAGGATGTTTGCTTCATCAGCCAGCATGTTTTGTGTTCCTTTGTTCCTGCTCCTAGCAGCTGCGGGTGAGTTTCTTAAACTTTACACCAGTTATTAAATGATTGAAAAGAATAATCCTGAACTATTCCGACATTTATTTCACAGGCTTGAAGTGTGAACAGCTGACACAGCCAGCCTCTTTGACTGTGCAGCCAGGTCAAAGTCTGACCATCGGCTGTGAAGTCTCTTATTCTGTTGATAGCTACTGGACAGCTTGGATCAGACAGCCTGCAGGCAAAGCACTGGATTGGATTGGAGAAGCATACAGATCTTCAAGGAACTACAAAGGTTCATTCAAAAGCAAGTTCAGCATTTCCACTGATTCTTCCAGCAACACAGTGACTCTGAATGGACAGAACATGCAGCCTGAAGACTCTGCTGTGTATTACTGTGCCAGATACGACCACAGTGAGACAAAGTAACAGAACTCCTGAACAAAAACGCCCTCAATGTCTGAACATTTGTAATACTTGTCAGCCACCAAAAGAGGAGCCAATAAACCACAAATTATCTGAAACAACTTGACTTCTTTTGTTAAAAGCAATTTCTTCACCAAAAAAACCCAGAAAAGAAAAACTAATTAAACAAACAATAAGCAATTACTGTTATTAATGTTTGCATTAACACACTTAGTGTTCCCCTTGAAGGACTATTTAACTATTTGGTTCAATTGTCTTTTCTCAGTTGTGAGTCTGTAAGAAAAAGTCATGTCAACTTATGTTCTGCTAATTAGAGCTGATAAATTTAGATATTTTGGTCACCTCTGCAGTTAACAGTTTTGGACACAAGAACGTTAAGGTGATGAATGACTAAGTTTATAGAATTTAGGATTTTATTTTCATAAAACAGATCCAAAGCTTCACATATTTGAATATTATTTAAAACATGTCTGTTTACAACAGAACACGGTCGCCTTCCAGTAAGAAGGTTCTGGAAATCCCCACCCAGGATCCTTCTGCATGAACTTTCCACGTTTTCATTTGTGCATGCATGCGTTCTGTTCAGGTAACCACAGTCCAAAAACATAAGAGTAAGATTGACTGGTCCCTCTAAGTTGCCCTGAGGTGCGTGAATGTGTGCATAGCTGTTTTGTCCTGAGATTAACTCTCAAGAATGTGCCCTGTCTCTTTCCCAAACTCTGCTGGAGATAGAAAGCTTCTCTCTTGAGGTCTTGCAGAGGATGGATGGATGTTTACAACAATGAAATATTGTTTTTATGGTCTATATGTTTTATGTTTTTTTGGTTAGACTTCTTGACAAAAGGTCAAATAAAACCGAAGGAAATAGATAATATCTCTGAAAACTCCTTTGGTAACAAGCGTTTGGAAGGAGAAATTAATCTGGAAATCTTAGTCAGAACATTGGGAATTTAAGGACATAGGGTATTCACAGTCTTGATGAATCTAGATACACTTTGGTTAGTGAATAAAATATAAAAGCATTAATCCTAAATAAAGTTGGTACAAGCAACCAAGTCCTCAACAATATGCAAATTTAGCTTGTATAAAAGGAAGTGAAGTGTTACTGAAAGAACTTACATCAGTTCAACTTCAGCATCAGCCATGTTCTCTCTATCTGATGCTGCTGCTGACAGCTGGATCCTGTGAGCACCTTTTTTATAGAATCAAACTTATAATTACATCTGACACAATGACAATTACTGTGTGCTAATGATTTGTTCTTACAGGTGTCTACTGCATTGATCTGATCCAGCCAGACTCTAAAGTTGTGCAGCATGGACAGTCTCTGACCATCACCTGTCGGCCCTCTGGTTACTCTGTGACTGATAACAGCTATGCAACAGGATGGATCAGACATCGTGAAGGAAAACCAATGGAATGGATTTTTCATCAGTGGGGTGGTGGGAACTTTTACAAGAACGAGGCCCTGAAGAACAAATTCAGCTACAGCAGAGACACTTCTGCTGGAACAGTAACAATAACAGGACAGAATCTACAGCCTGAAGACGCAGCTGTTTATTACTGTGTGAGACGACGCAGAGTGATACAAACCACATGCAAGCCTCAACAAAAACTTAGCAGGCAGCAATCAGACATGAGCTTTATATCAACCTAACCCTATTAACTTCAAAACAGTCCTCTTCTGACTTTAACAATGTGTGTTTGATAAATTATTAATGAGCTCTGAAATTTTACTTGAAAACTTGACACTATTCAATTTTCAGTATACATGCTTTATTTTCCCAATAAAGCATGTATACTGAAAATGAATGAAGATGTGTGACAGATTTTCAAACTTTTTACAGGCTTTAACTATTCTGATGAGTCATGCTAGATGGATGGTTACATTGATTATATGACCACCTATTCCTCTATATTATAATTATATGAAGCTAAGTTAACAGGATTTTATTTTTATGAACATATTTTATTTATTTTACCTCAGCTCCTAAGAGCTTTAGGTGGGTTTCAGCATAATTATCACAGTAAATGATAATTATTTTGTAATACTTCAAAGCCACCAGAGGAGGAGCCATCAGACCACAGTTACCACAGTCAGCGCTTTCTATAGAGAGGAAAAGATTTCTCTTTTCCTCTCTCCTCTCACTAGTAACATGAAGCACATTTCTGGCAAGCAGAGAAGCTTTTAATGGACAATGATAAAAATAGGTCCAGACTCTGGGAGCTTGTTTTCTAAATGAAATGTTAAATTAATCAAAATCTGGAAGGAGGACTTTTGACCAATAGCCATGGTAAGACACTTTGAAGATTTCCTCTGGTTCTGGGGTGACTTTATTCAGTTCAGATCAAAAAGCCAGTTCAAATTTGGAAATTGAATGTTGTAACTCGTGTCATTCAAGTTGTTTTGGATGAGGATGCTGTGGGCAGGAGGTTTTGCTGGTAGCAGTCAGTTATGGAATGAATCTGAAAAGGCCTCTTACTGAAGACTGTCAAAAACATGTTAATATGTAAACCAATAAAATAACAAATCTGTACTGCATAAATGCATTCCTGCTCATTTTGATTATTATAGATGACAGCTATAAAAGCTAGAAATGAAATGCATCTCACGTTATGTGATAAACATGTCTGATTTTAATTTCTTTTAGTTAATTACAAAAATAAATAATCTTTTTGATGGCAATTTAATTTATTGGGATCCACTTGCATGAAATGACTGCATTTACCTTCCAGTTGCTTCTGTGAACGTTCACAGTTGGGAGAGACAATAACTATTACTGCTGATGAAATGTTTTAGGACTGAACACATTTCTATCTGTACTCCAGGGACCTTATAGCTGAACAAAACCTAGAAGAACATTGTGTTCTCTCCTGTCTGTCTGCTGGGAAAAATAACAGGGGAGGGGCCACACCAACCCATTCTCTCTTAAAACTGCACAGTCAGTTCGCTGGCTCACAGTTTTGTCTGCAAACCTTCAGAGGTTTATTTGGAATAAACTCCCTTCAATTCACATTCTATTTATGTAATGGAGAAAACTGTCATCTGGAGTTTGCTTTTAATAATTTGGATTCATGGTGAGAGTTATTGGTGTCTTTGAACATTAATGTGAGAGTTAAAGGATTATTGACTGAAAACTTTAATCTTACAGGAGTGTTTAGTGAGATTAAAATGGACCAGTCCCAGTCTGAGGGGAAGAGACCTGGAGAGACAGTGAAGATGTCTTGTGTCATGTCTGGTTTTGACATGACAGAATACTATATTCACTGGGTCAGACAGAAACCAGGGAGAGCTCTGGAGTGGGTTGGGAGGATGAATGCTGGCAACAATGCAGCAATATATGGAAGCTCCTTTCAAGGTCGTTTCATCTTGACTGAAAATGTCCCCAGCAGCACCCAGTACCTTGAGATCAGGAGCCTGACAGCAGAAGATTCTGCTGTTTACTTCTGCGCTCGAAGAGACACAGTGACTGAAAGCAGAGGAGCAGCTGCACAAAAACATCCACAGACACAAACTCTTAATGCAGGGATATCTAACCGTAGCAAATGCTTACCAGAGGGGCGGGAGGATGAACAGATCAGGAAGTAACTGAGGCTCCCCAAAGACCATGAGGATGTTGTGTGAAACTGAAGATACAAGATGGGGATCAATTATTTCAGAAAACAAAACTGATACCAAACTGTAACAGCAGAAGACCCTCTGTTGATCAATCAAAGGTTAAGACATACCAGTTTACAAAAGAGGGACGTGTCATTTGGAGGACTTTTAACTGAAGATTTATTTCTTCATATTTAAAGTGACTGTTCTTTGATGTGCTTTATACATATGTAAAAAAATATATATAACATAACATATAACATATGTTATAAATTTTATTATAATGAACATTAACAGCTTGTTACAGAATGACCTGCAGGGCCCCTGGTCATTCTGTAACCAGGGTACAGAATGACCCTGGTTACCCTGGTCTTTTTTCATACGTATGTATGAAAAAAAGATACATCACAGGGGAAGTGCCAGACATGACAAAGACAAAAAAAAAGGAAAAATGTTTTAGTTACTTAAATTCAGAAGAAATACAATCCTTATCTTTAACCAGATAAATCCTAAGTAAATGTTTTTGTGTTGTTTTTACATTTTAATAAAAACTTGAACTAAAACAAATCAACACTAGAAAAGACAAAAACAACTTGCAAGGAGTGAAAGCCTCAGTTCCATTTTTGAAAAACTAGAGTCTATTCAAAGTTGCTGTTTTCACTACCATATTTGAATTATTGATCCTTTAATCTTTGAATTACAACTTTGGGTTAATACTGCGAGTTCATCAATCAGATTATGTTTCTGATCTGTTTGTGTTATGAGAATAAAGTTTTGTTTTTCTATTTTATCCTCAATGCATATGGAATTTGCTCTGGATCAGAACCTGAATGCCCAGATATATGTTGTGAAACAGAAAAGCAAAACAAATTATTCTTTGTTATTCTTCATTTAATATTTTCATGTTAAACTGACATTAAGCATTGTTATGGTTATATAATGAAGTACAAAGAAAATATTTGATATAATATTTATGATCTGATCTAAGAATGACAACTTACAAAAATATTCTAGCATTTCTTTGCAGACCTTTTTGTACTCATGCAGATTTTCTGTGATCTGTGATTCTGAGACAAAATATGAAACTGAATTAAAATGATATGTGTTCAGCAATATGCAAAATATGTTCCTGTAAAAGAAGAGACGGGTCTGTGTCAGTCAGTAGGAGAAGGAACTCCCATCAGTTCAGTTTCAGCATCAACCATGTTCTCTGTAGCTCTGATGCTGCTGCTGACAGCTGGATCATGTAAGAAGCTTTGGGTTGATTCAAACTAATAATTACACTGGATTTGTTAAAAATCAGATGAATTATGACAATAATTGTATTTTCATGTTTTCTTAGGTGTTTTCAGTATTGATCTTATCCAGCCAGACTCCAAGGTTGTCCAGCCTGGACAATCTTTAACTATAGTCTGTCGGCCCTCTGGTTATTCTATGACAGATGTCTATGCAACAGGTTGGATCAGACATTGTAATGGGAAACCAATGGAGTGGATTTTTCATATGTGGGGACATAATGGTAACTTTTACCAAAATAATGCCCTGAAGAACAAGTTCAGCTACAGCAGAGACACTTCTGCTGGAACAGTAACAATAACAGGACAGAATCTGCAGCCTGAAGACGCAGCTGTTTATTACTGTGTGAGACGAGACACAGTGATACAAATCACATGCAAGCCTGAACAAAAACCAGCCAACCATCAGAATACAGTCACTGAAAGCCTGCTGTGCATGCATGTAAATAGAGAGACTTTGATATCTCCAATTAGACTCGTTGAGTAACTAAACACATTTATCACTTACAAAGAATGCACTGAAATCATGTGATATACTCAAAGTCCGTTTGCAACGCCGCTCAGCCCTCTTTTTTGGAAACTGAATTTAGTGAATTGTGAGTTTTAGCTTGCATGTAGATGTTATTTGCTTTGACCTCCTCTGTAACCAACAGCAATAATAAAGAAATTTAGACTGGCCTTTTTTTTGCCATGAAACAATACATTTTTGTAAAACCAATTAATCACCAAAAATCTGCCTTTTTTTCAAATAACCAAATGTTGTTGAGAAGTAACCAAAATGCTGCACAATTAGAAGTTTATTCAAAGTATTTTTTCAACTGAAACTATGATGAACATAACTTTCTATCTTGTTTGTTTAATGGGCAAAAATGTAATAGAGGGGGAGGAGCTGTGCCAGCCCTTCTTCCCTTAAAACTGCACATTCAGTCAGATAACACTTATTTTTCGTCTGTATATAATTCTTTTCAAATGGAGAAAATAGTCATCTGGAGTTTGTTTTTAATCATTTGGATTCATGGTGAGAGTTATTGGTGTCTTTGAACATTAATGTGAGAGTTAAAGGATTATTGACTGAAAACTTTAATCTTACAGGAGTCTTTAGTGAGATTAAAATGGACCAGTCTCAGTCTGACGGGAAGAGACCTGGAGAGACTGTGAAGATGTCTTGTGTCATGTCTGGTTTTGACATGACAGAATACTATATTCACTGGGTCAGACAGAAACCAGGGAGAGCTCTGGAGTGGGTTGGGAGGATGGATGCTGGTAGAAACTCAGCAGACTATGGAAGCTCCTTTCAAGGTCGTTTCATCTTGACTGAAAATGTCCCCAGCAGCACCCAGTACCTTGAGATCAGGAGCCTGACAGCAGAAGATTCTGCTGTTTACTTCTGCGCTCGAGAGACACAGTGACTGAAAGCAGAGGAGCAGCTGCACAAAAACATCCACAGACAAAAACCCGTAATGTGGTGACATGTGGGTTGTCTAATAGTAGCAAATGCATGTTAGTAATTTTCAAATTAAATTGTATTTTCTTAAATAAAAAAATCCAGATTGTTACTTTATATCCACAGATTAAAATGGAAGCAAAAATTTGAAACAGGCTGAATTTAATTGAGTCTCTAAACGTGGCATTTGATTTTTTTAGTTTTGCCAATTTGTATATTATGTACAAACACCAGACTAATTTACTGAATTGAGTTTATTAAACCTGTCTCATTTGAACTATTCCAAGGTCAGAGATATGTGGCACGAGTATAAAAAATAATATTCAAATGATAAGATTAATAAGGTTAGGAACCAACAATAAAAGCACTCCAAATAAAAGTTTCAAAAATCGTATAAAAAAAAAAATAAGTGTTGAAGATGAATAAAAATTTAAACTAAATAATTCTCCCTCTTCCCACCACATAAAAACATTTAAAAATCTGGACTTATTGGGAAGAAAAATAAAAAAAAAATTTGAACAGAAGCAGCTTTGCACTGATTCACACAACAAGATTCATGCATGACAATAAAAAAAATTATGTTCCAACAAACAACTTTAATAATTGCAGGCAATCTGAAGAGTCCAGTTCAAATAGATCCATAAAACTCCTCCATGACAATTCTTTGTTTGAAACACTAGAGGGCACTCAGTGTTGCTGGTTTTAAAGTTAGATTTCACATATTTGATACGTTGATCATCAAATTACAACTTTGGTTTAACACATTGTTGATATAAACACACATTTTTAATCTGCAGATATTATGTGCTCCATGATGCAGAAACAAAATAAGAAACTCAGTTAAATTAAAATGTATTCAACAATATAACAATATGCAAAGTATTCTCATTTAAAAAGAAGAGATGGATCTGTGTCAGTCAGTAGAAGAAGGAACTCCCATCAGTTCAGTTTCAGCATCAACCATGTTCTCTGTAGCTCTGATGCTGTTGCTGACAGCTGGATCATGTGAGAAGCTTTGGGTCGACTCAGACTAATAATTACACTGGATTCACTAAAATTCAGATGAATTATCACATCTATTATGTTTCCTTTTTTCCTCAGGTGTCTTGAGTATCGATCTGATCCAGCCAGACTCTAAAGTTGTGCAGCCTGGACAGTCTCTGACCATCACCTGTCGACCCTCTGGTTACTCTGTGACTGATAACAGCTATGCAACAGGATGGATCAGACAACGTGAAGGAAGGTCCATGGATTGGATCTCTCATCAGTGGGGTGGTGGTACTTTGAGGCAAAACAATGCTTTAATGAACAAGTTCAGCTACAGCAGAGACACTTCTGCTGGAACAGTAACAATAACAGGACAGAATCTGCAGCCTGAAGACGCAGCTGTTTATTACTGTGTGAGACGAGACACAGTGATACAAATCACATACAAGCCTGAACCAAAACCAGCCAACCATCAGGATGCAATTACAGAAAGCCTTTTCTCTGTTTTCATTTCTAAGACTTGTGAAGTATCTAAACAATTTGACAAACACTCACTAAAATCAAGTGTTATGTTCAAAACTGATTTACATATTTATTGAGTTAAGTGAATTGTGACTTTCAGCATGCTTGTAAATTTTCTTTGTAGCTTACAGTAGCCTACAATAAAGATATTTCTGAGGCTTTTTTTGTTTATAGAATAACAATCTTTAACATGTTGGTCCTAATAATTTAGTTGAAATAAGTTATCCAACTAATATAAACAATCTGGGTCAGGCAATAGAAATGACTGGAAATTATTTTAGAACTTAGCAAAATAAAAAAAAAAAAAACTGTCCTCTGACACAATGTGAAATCACAAAGCTTTCCAACAACACTGGCCCAGAATTCAGCTCAATTCAATTCAAAATAGTGATTAAAAATTGGATTCAGAATAGACCGTTCATGTCTGAGTGTGCACTAGATGCCCCTGCTCAAACCAAGTAACAGTCTCTGATGCTGCATTCATTGTCAGTTTCAACATTTACACTGTAGGGAATCTTGCCACATTCTGTACACCTTCTGACACTGCAGCTCAAATCTATCAGCAGTTTCTGCCTCCAGGGAACTTACACCCAGGTTGAACTGATATGTGCCTCAAATCTCCCTCATTCTAAACAGATAAGCAAAACCACAAAAGCAGACACCATCTTGTGTCTGTTCTGTTTTATAATTTTATGCTACATATCCTGCATTGTGTTTATGGGTATTAGAAATCAGATGTTTTATTAGTAAGCTGTAAAAAAGAATTATCAAGCAACATGCAGATTATTATGGAGAGAACAAATTTAGCAACAGTTGACTATCACATAATAATCACACATTATAACATTTAGAGATGTGTTTCTATTGACTTTTTTAAAGAGTATGCATTAAAAAAAGAACAGATATCACCAACCCATTTTTAATTGGTGAAAAAATAAGTTTATATAATTGGGGCCTGCCCATAGCAATGCATAAGGAGAGCAGTGTCTGGCTTGCTTCGCAATTAAAATAAAGGTAATTGAAAAATTCAAAATAAAAGCCTTTACATTTTTTACATCAAGTGATTGCTCTTTTGAACTTATTACAACTGGTTTAACCCAACCAGTGTTAGATATTGGATTAGTGTGGCCATTTAAAACGAAGCTAAATGAAAATGTCAAAATAAAAGCATCAATATTACTCTGAGATTGGATTAATGCACCACCACAGGCGGTGCAAATAATATTAGCCTTTATTAGCCGTTGCCCCAAGGTCAGTGCACCACCGAAGGCGGTGCTAATACTATCACCCTTTACTATCTTTTTCTCTCAGGTTAGTTAGTTAATTAGCATTAGCCTTTTCCTAAAAAAACAGCTTTTATCTGTTTTTCTTGCTTATTAGCCATGTTTAGTATATTAAATGGAGTAAGTCAAATAAGGACATTATGCATGTGATACTCCACATGCCAGTGACAGCATTTAGGCATAACATAAATTGTTATAAGTCAACTACTGTCTCCACCCTCGGCTACTGCTCTTTATTTTTGTTTTCATCCCCAAGGTGGCTTTTTAATAACCATTGTGTACAGATTTATGGAGAGCAAAGACGAAAACAAATTCTCGTGAGTTATGTTTGACAGTTGAACAATCAAGTTTTTCTTTAATTTCATGATTACAAGAAAGAAACAGTGTTTGGAAAATTAATCAGATCTGGCATGATAAAATAAGTTTTCTTTTTTTTTAATTGAAACCTGCAAACAAAAAAAAAAAATCAGAGATCAAGAGTAAACATAGCATGCACCTTGGGCCTTTTTATAGACTTTTTAGAAATGGCTAAAGTTCATTTTATTCTGAAGTGTAACAAGTTCTTTTTCCTCTAGCCTTGGACCACCATTTATAATAAGTGTTATATTTCACTTTAGTTTATTTTTATATATATGCCGAGCCAGCTGAAGTAATAACTTTTGTATGTTTAGTAAATTCTCACAGACTGACAGCAGGGTCCTCTGTTGAAATCGCGTAAAAGTCCCCTGGGGGCTTTGAAAAGAAAAATTGGCGTCACTGTGGAAACGGATCAGTGGAAATGAAGAGTCAACACCACATTTTGCTTTGGCTATGTACTCCATCTGTATTTTTAATTTTATTTTTCATTTGTAATGTACAATGTCACTTAATAAACATGTGATGGTATTTACAAGTGTGATGGTTTTGTTACGGAGATGTTATGAACTCGGTTGTGACGCTTCAGCTGTGTGTTTTCATGACTCACCACTAGATGTCGTCGTTGTACCTGTAGTGTTCTAATTGGACTTGGTGTGCAAAATCAAAATTTTTGAACGTTTTTGCTTTCACTTTGGTCTCAACTGTTTCTAAAAACAGCCCAAACACTTTAAGAAAAACTATCCAGTCGTTTTTGCCAATAAATAAATAAATTCCTGGTTTTCGGTGTCTGAAAAACGAGCCATTGATTGTCAAGTCACATTTGACGAGCACTTCTCCGTTACCTAGCAACCCCAGTAGGACCTCGCCTGTCACCTAGCAACCCAAGTGGAGCTCCAGCACCTTTAGTCAGCTGGTTTCACAGCTCTATGCCCAGTAGTACAAAGGCTGCTGGAAAATAAGTGTTTTGTTTTGAACCAACTATTCAAACAACTTAAATACTTCTGCTTTTAAGAGATGTACAGTTGTATAATTGTGCATCTGTTTGCAGCCATTTTCAGGCGCAAGTGTAAATGTTGAGTTGGGGGGGGGCGTAGCCAGCAGCAGTTTGTGGATTTAAAGTTACAAGACGCACTAGGATGGCTCAAAATTCACAGACTAAAATAGTAACTGAAGTTTATTTATTTTGTAATAAAAATGTTTTTTATCGCCCTTAGAAATATTGGAACTGATTAAGTCCAGTAGAGGTGTATCTAAGTAAATAAAAATATAAAGTTTTCAATAATTCAAATCAAAGTAAATGTTCACTTATGACTTACAGTTAATGAAAGAATACTACATGAATATAGAAATGAATGGCCTACTGAAAAGTATGTTGTATATAGACATGCTTTGGCTTTAATTACTGAATCAAAGCTTTATGGTATACAGGTGATAAGCCTGTGACTGCTGAGACGCTAAGGAAGTACACTTTTTCTTTCCATTCAACTTTCCATTAACATGCTTGGATACAGAACTGTGTGAACAGCTCATCTTTTGCAATGAGTCTAGTGGTTTACCCTAACTTCTTCAATTTATTTTTTGCTGAACAACTGTTATTCTGTGTTTAAAAAGGCTTTTTTTGTCATATAATATTTGAGGAGCTGTATTCTTGTTTTTTTCAGTAACTGTAAGCCTTAAAAAATAACAAGCTCTTAATTCACCATCAATCTGTATTAAAGTTGAACTTTTTGTATTAAATTGGTACTTTCTGTACTCCAATTTACAGAGATGCACCTGGATTTTAACAATAAACTACATGTTACAATTGAATGAAATAATGTTGAACAAAAATCAGTTTCAAAAGGGAAGTGAAAAACTGTTTATTTTCTCTTCTTTGCTCCCTGATGTTCTCTTTTCATGGCGCTTCTGCAAGAGAACGTCATCAGTTACCAGGTAGGATATCTGCTGTGAGCTCAATGCGGCAGCTTCATAAAACCTTCAGATTTGGAGTCTTGCCTTCAAACTAACAAAGTTTGAAATTTATAATCTGATGGAGGTAAAAACAAAGATTTAAAAATAAGTCAATCGATTTTTGTAGTTTTAAAATCAAAAATAGGTCAAGGCAGTGCTTACATTTGCATGCTGATTGAGTTATTAATTGTTTAGTTAAACTTATTACATAAGTTATTTATTGTTATTTGACACTCTTCACTCTCCATAAGAGTCAGTACATTACTGGAGCAGAAGTTTGGTATTAAGCTTTGAAAATATAAAACGTAAGTTTATCCCTCATAGTTTTAGGGTTAAAACTATGAATATAGTTATATATAAAAAATATAAATACATTTTTGCTGTTTCTCAAAATTTCTCTAAAACTGTATTAGTTTGTTCTTAGAAAAAATTACATTTTGAAAACTAAAAGGAACATCTTCAGTCCTACATTACAAAATTTAAATGTTAAATTTGCTTGCTTCTCTAAATTATTCTAAAATATATTAAGGATAGGTCATGAATAAAAGATATTGTGCTTAACGTGAGTTTTATTATAGGTTTAGATCTGTACCGTTTCTTTGCAGTTGGGCAGGTTTACACGTTTAGTTTACAATGTTTGGACCGGAAAATGCCAAATCTGGCAACAGTGGCGATTGGCGCCATTTTGTTATTAATGAGCGTGACGCATGCGCCATGCTGGATAAATATGACGCAGGTGCGTTTAATTAAAAGATGAGGCTAGCACCCGGCAGCATGGAGTCACGACGCCGTCGGTCTTGATATTTTCTGATCTCCCAAGACGCGGAATCGAGTGACGCCCAGCAATGACTGAAACTTTGTGGATCCGATTGAAATCGTGTCGGTGTTCATCGAGGCCTAGTTTGGCGTCTTGTACTCGACCTGCGAGCAGTGATGGCAAGTAGGCCGCGGGAGCGTCATGTTTGAAGTCGCTGCGTTTGTTATTCGGTAAGTTATTTTTCCGAAACCTTCTAAGTTTTTGTCTTTTTCCACTAATGATGTTGGTGAAGTCATTTTTTCTGTCTAAACAGAGCAGCACAGAAGGAGAGACCCGACCATGGCCTCTCGGCGGCTGTTTGTTTGTTTGCTGGCGTCCCTGAAACATCCGAGGAGATATAATGACGTCTGGAGCGAGAAGTTGATCCATTATGGATTTACTACAATCAAGCTGAGGATTCCTTCAATAAAGCTGAGGATCGCTTCCGTCAAGCTGAGGATTCCCTTCAATCAAGCTGAGGATCGCTTCCGTCAAGCTGAGGAAACGCTACAAGGTGCCTGGCGGATCCGCCCAACCCGTCAAAGGTTTGTTAAGTCAAAGAACTGTTCCAATGGCGGGTCCAGAAGACATCTCAGGGTAGGAGCTGTTGCGGGTTTTGCTACGCTGCGGATGCAAACGCTGTTTGTTGAAGGCCAACGCTAGGCCTCTCGCTTGCTGGTTTGGTTTGATTCTCCGTTGAGAGTCAATGAGCTGAGAAGGATTCTGCTGTTTTAAATCCTTCTATCTTTGGGGTTTTAGTGCTGTTTGAAGCAGTTTCTGTGGTCTTGTGACCTGTGGAGGTTTAGGTGTAACTAGAATCTATCTGATATCTACAATCTGAAGTTCCTGGCTTAAAGTCAGTTGTCATGAAAGAGAGATGGCTGCCAAGGACATGGCAAATACAGTTTGGAGGTTGTAGGAAGTGATGAAGCTTATGCTTTGTAAATATCACTATGAAAACATACATACCTATTAATACTAATATAATGTGGCTTTGTTCACATTAGGATAATTATCTTTCCAATATGCTTTTGGGTGAAAATTAGGTCTTTATATTTCAACATGCATACATATTTTTTTATTTTTTGTACCTATATATTTAGTTTGAAATTTAGGGTCCATACTTTAATAACTCAATAACTCAAACAAATTTAATTTACGTTCAATTTAAAATCGAAAACCGATAAATTTTTGGGCCAAAACAACGTGTGGCCTCGCGCAATTTCGTCATGCGACTTCATTTTGACTTCATTTTGACTTCATTTCTTCTGGATGACCATGAGGGACAACAGAGAGATCTCCTGGAGCCACAGACCAGAGCTGACGGAGGTAATGTTCACACTGTAACCCACCATTATGTGCAGGCTTTCAGTTGGACTCCATGCTTTCCTTCTGGAGAGGATGGACTAGAACCTGCACTTCAGTGTTTTAAGTTTGTTTATAACGCATTTTCTCTCCCAGACTAAGCAACTGACGGACCTTTTGATGCAAATAACTTTTGTTTCTCATAGATAAAGCCACCAAAGGAGCTTCTACTGCGACTAACGCTCTTTTCTCCTGTGAAACACTCCTGGAGCAGCTCTTTTTCTTTTTCTGTCTCTTTCTTCTGTCCTTTCAAATCCCCTGGGGGTAGTGATAGATAGCCTTTCATACAGAGCCATTTTCTGGTTCTGCTGGAGGGCTCTTCCTGTTAAAGGGAAGTTTTTCCTCTCCACAGTCATGACTTGCATCCTCAGTAGAAGGCCTTGCTTAAGCTTACTTTACCTTTAATGAATTTAAATAATTGGTGCAGTTTTAATTAATATTTTTTGGAAAGTTTTCCTGTTAAAGGGAAGTTTTTCCTCTCCACTATCACCGGAGTGCAAGCCATTGCTTTAGCTAAACGTTTAACCAATTTAAATAACTGGTCCAGTGTTAATCTTATTTTGGAAAGTCTTCATGTTAAAGGGAAGTTTTCCTATATGCTTCACATACATCTTTGGTATGAGTCTCCACTCAGCTTGCATAACTTTTAATGAATGTTTGATAACTGCAGTTTTTTTTGGAAAATCTTCCTGTTAAAGGGAAGATTTTCCATTCTTTCTACCACGTGGGTCCTCTGTAGGAGGCATTGTAAGCTTATTTTTAATTAATTTACATAATTGGTGCAGTGTTAATCTTATTTTGGAAAGTCTTCCTGTTAAAGGGAAGTTATACTTTGAAAGTCGTCCCCGTTAAAGGAAGTTTTTCCTCTACACTGTTACCACATGCAACCTCCCACAAGAGGCATTGCTCCAGCTTTCATAGCTTTCAACAATGTTTGATAACCGGTGTCTCTGTCTTTTTTTTTTTTTTTTTGGAAAGTCTTCCTGTTAAAGGAAGCTTTCCTTTCTACTGTCTACATGCATGTTCATTATGAGGCATTGCCTAAGCTTA
This sequence comes from Phalloptychus januarius, assembly GCA_902982915.1. Classification (NCBI taxonomy): domain Eukaryota; kingdom Metazoa; phylum Chordata; class Actinopteri; order Cyprinodontiformes; family Poeciliidae; genus Phalloptychus; species Phalloptychus januarius. Next base: position 8,091,787 of record CADWAE010000476.1, read on the forward strand.
CCTGTATACCTTAACAAATTTAAATTGGGGCAGTGTTAACTTCTTTTGGAAAGTCGTCCTGTTAAAGGGAAGTTTTTCCTCTCCACTGTCCCCAGGTAGGACCCTCAGTGCAAGCCACTGCTTTAGCATAACTTTTAACCAATTTAAATAATGCATGCATCCTCAGTGTGTATGTTGGGATATGATGGTTTTGAGCTTATGGTTGGTAAAGGCTTTGTCAATGCATGGTATATGGATGAAGAAGACATGGTGTATGGACCGGGAAGATATAGAAGTTGATAAACAGATTTTGTTGAGATGGAACGACGTCTCTGAAGATGCCAGATGGCCTCGGACTATGAAAGGTTGGAGTGTGAATCCAGAACCAGGAAATGTGGCATGCTACTTCTGGTAGCGACTCCTCAAGTCATTGGATGAGTTCAAGGAATGTAACAAATGTTGCATGGAGGAGCTTATCCACTACATGCATAATGCTCCTCAAAAGAAAACACAGTAGGCTATTTGAAAGATAATTCTGATCTTGGTTACAAAAGGGTAAAGGTGTCAAAGAGGCCCGGATAAAGGGCTTGGGCTATCCTTCGGCGGGTTTGTGTGGAAGGGAACGAACCCTGCCGATGGGCAAGGGTCGGTGCCTTCGGTCGGGTTGTGTGGAAACGAACCCTGCCGACGGGTATGGGGTCGGTTGCCATTTGGCTGGTTTTGTGTGGAAACGAACCCTGCCGACGGGTATGGGGTCTGAAAACTAACCAACCAAACTTAAATTCTTCAGTGAAATATGTGTATGGAATCCATTGCAGTGGCAACAAAAACCAACGAGACCAATGACTCATTGGTGGGGGAAAAGGGCCTCAAGTGACCCATCCACTCCCTGACTGCTCCTGACAGTGACAGACGGAAAAGGCCTTCATTGCCCCCTCTGCTGATGGATGACCTCAGTGATCACGCTATCCGGCTCAGAAATCTTCCTCAAGAAATGCTGCAGGTATTTTGCTGTCTGATATTTACAGGTGTGAGGTTTTGGAAACTGTACATTGAGTTGTTAAAGGGTTAGACCTGTGCCCGTCCTGTTGTCCTTCAGGAACCCTCCTGGATTATTGCCCCAATGACAACAGAAAAAAACCTCATCGCCACCCTGCTGATGGATGACCTCAGTGACCCTAACACTCTTCCTCAAGAAATGCTGCAGGTATTTTTGCTGTTATTTTACATGATAGTTGCATGTTTTTGTAAAGTAACAGTTTCCTTCTTAAAGATTTGACCCTAAACTTGCACCTGTCCTGATGTCCTTCAGGAATCCTCCTGGATCATCTGGTTTTTCGTCTCGGATTTCATCCTTCATTGGATCCCCGTCGGACAACAGAAGAATTCCCCCGTCGGACAACAGAAGATTCCCCCGTCGGACAACAGAAGATTCCCCCGTCGGACAACAGAAGATTCCCCCGTCGGACAACAGAAGATTCCCCCGTCGGACAACAGAAGATTCCCCCGTCGGACAACAGAAGATTCCCCCGTCGGACAACAGAAGAATCCCCCGTCGGACAACAGAAGATTCCCCCGTCGGACAACAGAAGCCCATCATCACCCTCCCTTCCCTCTGCTGATGAATGACCTTAATTACTCGACCATCAGTCTTGGTAGTCTTCTTCAAGAATTGCTGCAGGTATTTTGCTGTTATTTAAGTGATAGTTGCGTGTTTTTGAAAATTTACAGTTTCATTCTGAGTTAAGGGTTTGACCTTAAACCTGCACTTGTCCTGTTGTCCTTCAGGAATCCTCCTGGATCATCTTGTTTTTGTTTCTACCAAAAACTGGATAAGTCTTCGGTCTGGTACTTTGGCCTCATCAAGCCATTTTTCTTTTTTTTTTTTAAATGGACAATTTTGTTTAAAGACTTCATAATTAATTTTGTTTTTGTTTATTTTCAATATTTAAAATGTCTTCCAACTTCAGTGTCAATGTTAGAATTTAATGTTTATTGATTTTTTTTTTTAAATTTTTTTTTTGAGAATGTGTCTACATCATTTTAGCGTTACCATGGTTATGGCATTGGTTATGAGAAGGCTTAGACTGGTTTATTGTGATCTGTCAGTATTTATGCTGCTGTTTTGTAATTTTCTGTTTTTACTACATTATTATTTAAACTGTTTTAGTTTTCTCAGTTATTTTTCTTTCCATAGAAGCAACACCTGGTCTGGAGCTGATCGGCTGTGGTTGCTTCCTGGAGGGCATTTGCTGACATGATGCTGCCATCACCTAACCGTTCTCTCTCTCCTTTTCATTTCCATGAACATGGAAATGTCTCCTGGATCAGTTGACTTGTGTCTCTGCTCTGTCTTCTCGCAGCTCCAGTCGGTTATGGCAAATGGCTGCTGGTACTGAGCCCGGTTCTGGTTCTGCTGGAGGCTTCTTTCTGGTAGAGGGGAGTTCTTCTTCTCCACTGTCGCTAATTGCATGCTTGCATGAGGGACAACTGGGAAGTCAATGACTCAACACAAGCAATTTGCTGTCGCCCCCTGCAGGTCAGGAGCAGTGAAGGTTGTAAGTAGTGACTCCATACAAACTACTGGGTTTCATTTGGTACAAACTTTTAAATTACTTTAATAATCAACTGCAGCAATTGCAGTATATGTGGTTGAACTAAAATTATTTCAAAGTGCATTGAGATGACATTTGTTGTGAATTGGCAATACATAAAATTGAACTTTCAAACTAATAAATAAACCCCAACAATAAACAATATAAAAAACAAACAAAAATCCCAACAACCAATACATGAAAGTTCAAGTAGATTTCAAAACCTCAAAAGTAGATATTAAAATGTTCAAAACTACAAAAGTAGATTTCAAAAGTAGATATCAAAACTTATAATTATGTTAATTCACAACAATGTTGTTTTCAAGGCATTTTACAAAAAGTCATTTCAATTTAGTCAGATTACTATTGATCCAAGTTATCAATTCATTAGGTCCACTTAATTTTAAAGTAGTTAAAAAGTTTGTGCCAAATGAAACCCAGTAGATTGTATGGAGTCATTACTTACAGCATTCACTCCTCCTGACCAGCAGGGGGCGACAGCAAATCGCTTGTGTTGAGTTGTTGACTTTACAGTAATCCCTCATACAGAGCATGCATGTTGTAACAGTGGAGAAGAAGAGCTTTCCTCTTACAGGAGCAAACCAATAGCAGAACCAGAACCGGGCTCAGTACCAGCAGCCATCTGCCACGACCGACTCGAGCTGAGAGGAGACCGCGGGGATACAACAGGTCGACTTATCAGGAGAACTTAACATGTTCATGGAAGTGAAAAGGGGAGAGAATGGTTAGGTAATGGCAGCATCATGTCAGCAAATGTCCTCCAGGAAGCAGCCACAGCCAATCAGCTCCAGACCAGGTGTTGCTTCTATGGAGAGAAAAATAACTGCGAACACAAACAGTTTAGTTTCTAACTAAACTTTTTAGTTGGAAAAGGCTTGGTTTCTAAATAAACTGAGTGTTTGGGTAGAAACATCAGAGTGCCACCTTCTGGCCTCTCCCCAGATCAGTTCAGGTCAGAGAAGGGAACTGATTCTGCCTTTGTTTTTCCCCTCCATGGGCTGCCACCTTATCGTGGTGGAGGGGTTTGAGTGTCCCAGTGATCCTAGGGCTGTCAGAGGCTTCATGGCTCTATTTGGGTCGGGTCTGCTGTGGCAAACAGATCCTAGAAGAGGGTCGGACCAAGAGCAGCCCAAAGATCGCTTAGAAACAAACACAGAAGGTTCCAGTTTGGAGATGCCGATATAGATGGGGTTCCCGCTTACAACCAGCGCTATAAACAGAAGTCAGAGTTTCTCCAAGCGTTTTATCAGCCTGGCGGGCCACCAGGCTTTATTTTCAGGGTTGTTATTTTAAATGGGACCATCCATCCAACTTGGTTCTCTCCCTTTATTCACCTATTCTGTTTCCCTTCCATTCATGGGAATTATGTGACCATTTTAATGCCTTTACAAGGATGTTCTCACAATCTGTTAAAATAAAAATGAATAAAAGCAGAAAATCCTGGGAGTTTCTTTAAATGTGGAGATTCAACATGAAGATTTATTTTGAGATGAGAGAAGAGACGATATTAATCATGGGGGACAATGTTAACGCCAATGTTTGAAGTTGTCCAGGATGTTTAACATTGTCCCCAATTTTTTATTTGATCTCCATTGCTTAACATTGTCCTTGGTGTTTAAGGTTATAGTTGATGTTTACTGTGTCTGCAATGTTTTCCTTTTTCTCCAATGTTTAACGCAAAAGGAAACTTTTCTGGAGATGAAGTTTGACATCTGATAAACATTGGCAATAATGCTAAACGTTAAGCATTATCCTTGATTAAATAAAGTCGGTGCAACGTTAAATATCCTGGATATTAAATGCTGAACATTGGAAATGAAGTTAAACAGCCATGATAACACTGAATGCTAAACATCAGACATAACGACAGCCATTGGTGGCCAAAGCTCAACATTGGGGACAATGATAAGCTTTGAAGATAAAAATTGGGGGCAACTTTATTTCCCACAATTCATTTGATTTCAAGTCCTCAAATCTTGGAACCTTAAGTGTTTTTGATAAGTTCAGTAGCAAAGCTCTACTTTTCTGTTACAATTCTGAAATTAGTAATTCAATTAAGAAGAATTTTATGGAAACGTCAGAATCTTGGCTAAAGGATTTGACTTTATGCCCAATGGTTGCAGTACAGACGTCAGACATTGTATGGAGTTCTAGTAGTGCCAAAAAACTATATATGTTAATGGTTTAATTTTTTTCTTATTTTTAACAAAGTGTGCCTAAATTATTTATCTTTTCTTTTTACATATAATGGATTTCCAAAAATCACCCTTCAATTGGAGTCAAATCAAAAAAATTTTAATTGTTTTATTATATTTCGCTAAAAAAATTAATTTAGGTATTTTCAAAATTAGACATTTAAAAATAAGTTTAAGTTTGTAAGTAAAAAACACAAGAAATACCGAGTTTTCTAGGTCTGTTTTTAGTGAAATCTCTGTCGACTTGTTTTATTTGTACCTCAAATGCATCAATCTTTGCACAGGTAATGCTTGTAGGTGGATGTATACTTTCCAAAAATGTATAGCCTTATGTATGGTATAAAAGGTTTATATGCTGTATATTCCAAAAAAAAAACAAAATAAATAATTTTTTGATCCATGCTCATTTTCTCTGGAACTATAGCAGCTGCTGTGATAGTTGCACTTCTGATGGAGTCGCCCAAAGTGTTAGCTTTATTTTCATACCATAATTATTGCAAACTGAAATACAGTTGGCAATTGATGAGGAAAACTAAATTAGATTTTGATATATTATTTTAAATACATACTTCAGAAAACCCTGTGGGGCTTATTTTAAATGCTGCATTATGTTTCATTGGCTGATTTATATTTATTATGCACAAACCAAAAGATGATGCCCTCACCCACACGCCTGATTATCGCTCCTAGGTCTTAAACCTTAGTCAGCCGGTGTTAAACTTCTCTCACACTTTTGTTTTTGCTGGTTTTTTATCTCCAGATTTGAATTTGCTGCTGGTCTGCATAACAAAATCCAAAGTCCTGCAAAAATCATTCCAGTTTTTGACCAAGTCACGATGCATGGCGACAAAGGAGCGGTGGCCACAGTCGAACTGCCGGCAGGTGAGATAATCAACGTTATCTCTGAGAATCGAGAACCATTGTTAGGTTTGTTTATCCGCCTGGTAATGTGACTGGTCATGAGCAACTGGCTGTACAGCTTATCTGTCAGTAGATTAGCTTTTAGGTCATATGAAACTGTTTGTCAAAGTTGTTTTTCAGAAAGGTGAGAGATAAAAGAAAAATTATTAAAAGCTAAATTTCATAAATATTAGTTTTTCTGTTTAATGGTTATTTAAAGTAATTTATTTAAATGTTGCACCTGAAACTGTTTTCTGGTTGATTGCCAGTCAAATTCATCAGGTTGGTTTGCTGATAAAGCAGCATAAGAAGCAAGAAATTGAAAAGTTTCTGACAAGAAACTTCTTAAAAAAAAACAAAGAACTGTGGGAGCAAAATAACATTTGATGTGATTAATATAAAATATTTAATGTCTTCTCATCAAAATTGTATTATCTGGTAATAAAATGTTCTGCCACAGAACTTATTGTCATGTAAAATCAGACGTTATAAAGAAGCAGTTGTGCTAAATTAATGTAATAATTACTGAATAGTGAATACAAATTCTTCTATTTGACGCTTCTTTACATATTTTGTTGCATTGTTTGTGGATTTGCAAAGAAAATGCAGAGGTTAAGAGGTTTACCCAACCAGAGTCACTCATAAGATTATTGTAGCCATTTATAACAAAATGTTACTAAAATAAAAGCCGGAATATTCCTCTCAAGCCTTTATCTTTTTCTCTCAAGAAGCAGTTAGGGAAACTAACTGCTTGAAACAGGTTAGAACTACAACATGGCGGAACTCTCAGTTACTACAGAAGAGAGATGAGCTGTCATTTAGAATTACTTGCTGTTTCGGCCATTATATAGCTGGATTAACCAAACCACTGTTACACATTGAATTAGTGTGGTCATTTAAAATAAAGCTCATTGAAAATTTCAAAATAAAAGCCTAAATATTCCTCTAAGATTAATGCACCGCCACAGGCGGTGCACATAATATTAGCCTCTATTGTTGCCCTAAGGTCAGTATTAGCCTTTAATATCTTTTGATCACAGGTTAGTGCACTGTCTTGCACAGCATGTTTAGTATACTGACTGGAGTAAGTCAAATAGACACATCATACTACTGATACCCCACATGCCAGTGACAGCATTTATGCTAACATTAGCATTTGGCTAATTTTAGCTTATACACCAATTTCAACATACAGATTTGGACAAGTCCATGTTAGTCAACATGCTTTTGCATCTGCACATGCTATTGACTATACTGTAGTTAAGCTTAGCATTGATGTTAACTTTTAGCATCAGAACGCTGGGTCCAAACCGACGGGCACACTTTGGCAGGCCCCGGTTAAATTTCTTCAGGAATTTTCTAGTGTTGTTTTATTGTCTCAACACATTTTTAATTGTCCATTTTTAAAATAAGAATGTAAACATAGAGCTTACACAATTATTGCTAATTGGACCAAAAATATGAATACATGCTGCAACTTTAGTAGCTGTCACATTTCTTTATTCTGTTTTTATCCTCCCACCTGGGGGTGGTGTAGGTTTTTGCATTAGGGTTTTTTACTGTGATATTATGGGGTGGCACGCAGATACACAGCAATACAAAAACCTCAGGACATAAACATGACAGAAATCCTTTTGTATGCAGAGAAAATGAAAACAGAACATCAGCATTTGGAGAAGATGAGGTAAATATACCGTCTGTCTATTTGGAAGCTCAGAAGTTTAACAAATAGCCATTTAAATTAATAAAGCAGAGAAAGTAATTCAGAGTCCATTTCAGTTTTAAAAGCTAATTGAGACTTGATACAATGTTTATTTCAAAACAGTATCTTATGTAGACCAGAGTCCTCAGTGAATGTTGATCTATTCCAGTAAAGTGTGTTAAACAAATGGATCTGGCTTTAGTTGCTGTTACTTTGGTGCTACAGGTTTTTGTTGAAGGACTCAGTGAAGATGTAGCACTGTGATGCTTTTGACTACTGGGGAGATGGAACCAGCGTCACTGTTGAGACAGGTGAGATTTTTAAAAATATTATCGAAATCCTGTTTTCTTGCTGTGTTTTAAAATAATTTTGGTAATGTGAAGTGTTGTTTTTTGGTCTTGGTGGTTTCATAATGTTGAACACACATTGCATAAACCACCTTAAGAGATTTGACATTATAGAGGAGATAATTTTACAATGTTCCTAATTTATGTTTTTTTGTTCTTTAAAACAATATTCCACGAAATTTGTTCAGATTTTTTTGTTCTGTTTTAATTGTCCCTCTGATCAACAAAATTGTTCTTTTTAACAAAAGCTTCATAAAATAATTTAGGCTTTAGATTGATGCTATTAAATGAAATGTGAGATGCCAGGAATAAAAATAAATAATCGCTTCTTCCAAACACCCAAAGTAAGTGCCTTACACATTGTCACTCATATTAAAGTATGAAAGCATTACAGTTACATAAAACCTAACAACTGTGTAATAAAATACTTGAAAACAAAAAGCAATGACAACTACTGAAAGAATAAATAGAAGCAAAACTAATAGTTTAATTGTGAAAAAAAACCCACAAAACAATAAAGCATTAAAAAAACCCATAAAAAAGACAAAATGTTTCAGCGTTATATTAAAAGTATTTTGTACCATTGACTGCACATTTCTCATAACAGTCGTGATAAGATGGAAAACATGAAAATAAACATTCATAAATCCTGATTTAAATTGAAACTTTGTTGCATCAAATATATTTCCTGCATTAATATAGTCCTATCAGTTGCTTTGAAACCATTTTAATTACTGAAGAGAAACAGAGTTTTTATATTTTGTAGTTGCTGCAAAAACAAAGACGTAGAGATCCTTTAATCCTCATATATCTGTAACCATAAAATAAAATATTTTTGTGAAAAATGTTTCTGTAGATGAAAGTTTACCTGAGTCTGTTTCCTCTGCTTCACTGTGGCTCTTTGAACAGAATTAAACCAACTCTCAGCTGCTTTCTACATCATTTTCACCAAAAATGTAATTCATGTGGAAGGAGCTGACTTCAGCAAAGTTTTCTCCATAACACATAATCTGGTTAATTCAAAAGGATGCAAAGGCTTTATCCTCCCTGTAAACACACACGGACCGCTCTGTCCTCTGGAACATTAGAATCTCACATTCTTGGAGAATTTAAATCCATTGGTCTAAAGCAAAAACAAAACTTCTGCAGCTGCTTCGAAAACACAGAGAAGCTCAAAACCTTTGCTTATTTTATTGCATATTTAAAGCAGCAGATGGTCAACTTTACAGAAATTTAAAAAAAGCTGTTTTTATCTAATTAAAGTTATACTCAAACGATGTCATGTTTGATAAAAACTTAATGTAAGAGAAGTTGTCTTGTTTAAAAACTGCAGCGTAAAGAACAATTGAGTTGTATGAACTCAAAAAACAGTATGGAAATCAAATAATTGTCATTATTTATGATTAAGATAATGAAGGATAATAAAACAGCACAGCCATACAACACAACATGATGTTTATATTCCAACCAAAAATGATGTTCAAAATAAAATAAGGGCAATAAGAGCAAAGAGTCACCTAAGAGGAAACGTAAATATAAATCGGGATAATCTGAATTTCTAAAATCAGACAAAAAATATAAAATATAATTTAAAAAAATAAATAAATAAAAAATCAGAAACAACAAAATATTATTAAAATAATGACTAGAATAAATAACCTAAAAGCATGTCGAGTTCGACCAAAATTACCCATTTTTTAAATAAACTATCCACATGCGTAATCTCACACAGGAGAGTTTTGCATCAAAATATAATGTTAAATATATTTATTAGATTAATCAAGGTTTAAGGTTTATGTATTTTTAGTGGAGTTATATTCAGAAAAAAGACAAATTAAAAGTTTATTCTTTTATACTTATACATAAGTTAACTGGCACTAAGGACATTTTCATTAAAACTATAATGATATAGGTACTGACATAATAAAATTAAAAAAAAAAAAAATGTGGGGAGTTACATAAAATATATTTAATTTCAGTGTTATAAAGATCTGATATTGAATTAAATAATACAAGTTAAATTTTTAAAATAGCCTTAAAAGTACTAGCTAAAATATTTCCCATCATGAATGTCTTTAAATTTATGAAGTAAGAGGAATATTTATTTACAAATATATTATGTTTCTGAACCCCAAATGCAATTCAATGGTGAAATGTACAGAAAATAAGAGTTTTTGAAAACTATTTTTAAGTTTAAAATTCTTAAGTTATGATTTTAAACAATGTCACAATTAAATGAATGTTTTAGAGAAAAAAAAGGATCATGTTTATCTTCCTTGACAAACTTTAGCTCATATTTTTCATTACATCTGATTCATTAAAATGATAATTTGCTTTTTCTTTGTTGGAACAGTTGGTTCCGCTCAGACTCCGTCCCTCTTCGTCCTCAATCCTCTGTCGAATCCCGACTCCCCCCTGAAGTCAGCAGACGAGCTCGGTCCAAACGTCTGTCTGGTCACAGGTTTCCGTCCGAAGGGGGGAGACGTGGTTCTGAATAAGAAAGGGGGTCCGGTCAACGAGAGCACTGATGGTGCTGTTACGTCAAAGGACAACACCTACACCTATGCTGCAGTCAGCAAGGAAACCATTTACTCCTGTGAGATGAACGGGACCGTCGGCAACAATGAAGCTGGTACCAAACAAAGTTTTGTTTCTGTTTTGACCAAAACTGTTTCCTGCACAATTAGAAATTATCCATTACAGGAAAAATGTTTATGTAATTAAATGATGTCTCTGTCAGAGTTTTTCTGATGTTTGTGTGACTGATGTTCTTTCTGTCTCTAAACAGATGATGAATGTGGCAGCATTTATCCAGGTCAGTCTGAACTCAGTTTGGTTCCATCACTGATCGCTGCTCTCAGCTGTTTGTGTTCAATTAAATCTGTTTCTCTGTCGTCCAGAAAAAGCCAAGCTGAACTTCTACCTGCTGCTGATGAACGGAGTGCGAGTGGTGTTCACCAAAGCTCTGGCCTTCAGCACCGTCCTCACCATCAGAGGCCTGCTCTTCTGAGAAAAAAATAATATACGATACAAACCTAAAGTCAATAAGATTTAAAGTTTGAATTTTTGCTGTCAGATTTCTCCTAATTGTGTAAATATTAAGAGTGACATATTTATCACTGAAAGTCTTTAGTCAAGTTTATTTTAAGCCAAGTTAATTTATTTAGCAACAAGACAGGTCAAAGTGCTTTGCAAACACATAATGCAGGCACCAATTATTAAAGAAGCAATAAATATTACACATTAAATGCTGTTAACAAATTCACCAAGCAAATATACATCATAAAACAAACCAACAAAAAAAGCCTCTGCCAAAAACCTTCTGTCAGATAAATATATATTTGTATTCAGGCAGCTCTTGTCTCACATGAAATGTGCTTTGATCTTTCTGCAATCCACAAAATAATATGAACTGCAATACATATTAAAAACTTGGCTTATCTTTAAATATAAGAGCTTTTAGACCATCACAAAATTAAGGAAATGTGTGTGTGATCCACATAAAAACAAGTAATGTGACAAAATAAATAAGTAAATCAAGATACCAAACTTAAACTGAATTGATGTATCATTTAGTAAAATGTTTAATAATTAAACTGTAAATACTTTTGAATCTTTCTAGAAATCTGATTTCAGTCATCTGTATTAATTATGTATAGTGTAATCTCAGTGTTGAGCATTTCTAAAATCTTTCTGCAGACATAGTTAATTTGTCATGTGGTAATGTTGCATGGAAAGATTTCTTTAGACCGTTTTCAAAATGCTTTGTGTTTTACGCTTTAAGGCCAGGAAGTACATCTGATCAGTTTGTATTAAATCATCATGATATGTTATTTCATTAAATATGTTTCCAGGGTCTTTTGTATTTTTATATTTTTATAACTGTGCTTAATGCTCTGAATTAATAAAATAAAACTTTGTAGCTTTATTTGAGTGCTCATTGAACATAATATTTAGAAAATAAATAAAAAACCACATAAATCATAATTGCTTTAAAATTATACCTATTAGCTTTTTTTTCTGTATTTTTATGTTAATTCCCTCCATAAAGTATTTTTAGACATAATCATATCTTTTAGCATGGGTTTGATGAAGCTCAGGTTCTTTTATTACAGTTCATGTTTTGTTTTTCGGTGCAACAGTTTCATCAGTTGAAACCACATTTCGACAGGAAGTTTAAGCAGGAGATGTAAATCTGACTGGAACCAAGTAGCAGCTCCGTTTCACATCAACAGGGGTACAATTTGGTTAACCTCATTTCTGGCTCTGGTTCTGCCTTTCGCGCAAACTTTTTACAGTCGTAGAAAAAAAGACTCTTATTTTTAGTCAGCAGTAAGCACAAAGTCTTTTTCAATTTTTGGAGTGAATTATGCTGTTCTTTTTATTGATACTACAAAAACAAGAGATTTGGTTGAAAATTGTATTGAGTGTTGGGCAGTTTTTGTGTTTTTTATTACATAAAGGAAGTTTTAGTGCAAAAACGTAGAAACTTTACTGGAGCACACTTAAAGAGGGGCAGATTAAAAAAGGGAATTCCACTTGAGTCAAGGGGTAAATAATGTTATGACAAAAGCTCTGCGCATTTGTCTTAATTAAGGAAGATGTAAGTCAGATTAATGTTCTCTCTATTAGAAGAATGCGGACAGGTCAAATATGCGCAAACAATTTTCTTGGATGAAAAAACAACATATTAAAAGTTAGACTCGGTTTAATGCAAAACAATGATGTGTCAACACGATTGCAGCAGTAGGTTTGCCCATAAGATTATAAACAGACAAATTTATAACCTATTATGTGATTATTAGGACACTGCTCTGAACAATATGGTTCTCCTACTCCTTGGTAGATCAGGTGTAAGTGAAAGAGTAACCCATGAAAATGTGTTTGTTCCACACAAACACAACTGCTTCTAGTTATAAACTGGATTTTCATGATGTAAATTGTAATAAATAGGTTAGTTTTAGGTTTAATACAGTAAGAATTAATGCATTAAAGTGTCAAAGGTAATTGCAAAAGGACAATATCTCAGAAACACATTACATAGTTGCTGGACCCTTAGTTTACAGCAAAACAAAAGAGGATAATGAGGCTGGAAACCAAAACATATCCAGTCTTGCCTCTGTAGGATATGGTTGGAACTCTTTTCATGCAGAGAAAGTCTTGGACTTTCTCTATGACCCAGATTCAGAGAAGCCCAGGACATAAATCCCTCTGATTCACCAGAGAGGGCGCCGTAACACTACTAACAATTCATAAGAAATGAAGTACGTTATCCTCAATGTTTTCTTCTCTTTCCAAACAAAATGTACCTGACGTCTGTCCCCAGAAAACACAATGATGTCATGAAAATATCCTATGTATAAAACAAACTCTACTTACACCATTATTTAGACTTGATGCAATGTCAGTATATTTTTAATATATTGTTCTGCTATTGTCCAGAAATAGGTAGAGAGTGTCTGTTTTCTTTTTACAATTGCCTGGGAATATCTGTTTTGGTATATTTAGTGCAGAAATATATATATATAAAAATAAAGATTATATCAGTTCCATTTATTAAACTCAGTTTAAAATACCTCTGTTCACTGAAAGGATAATATCCATAATTAAATATAAAAAGACAGTGTAAAGTGTAAAGACAAGTAGCATGCCTGAAAAGTCATAAAAGACACAAGAGAAAAAAAAACATTCTGAACTTCTAGTTGTGTCTCTTGTGGAGGAGGAGTCAATGCAAAACTGTCAATCAGTTTCTTCATTTATGTTCCAAGACAAAGTTCAGGGACTCATTTTAACATCTGACCTCCGGACAGAACTCATACCAGAGACTTTTACAATGATCAGAACAATTTATTCAGTTGTTTTTCTCATTGTGCTTTGTGTTATAGATGGTAAGATCATGGAGGTTTAGCTAAAAGAAAGTAAGAGAATGTTTTCTTTTGTGATTACATTAACAAATTGTTTCCCTTTTTGCAGATATAGATGGTCAAACTCTAACCCAATCTGAATCAGTGGTTAAAAGGCCGGGAGAATCCCACACTCTGACCTGCACATATTCTGGGTTCAGTAGCGCTCCTTACATTAACTGGATTACTCAGGCAGCTGGAAAAAGACCAGAGTGGCTCGGCTGGATCAGTGATGATGGTCGTAGCAGTGGCTTTTCTGAGTCAGTGAAAAATAGGTTTAGCATCTCCAAAGACAACAACAGACAGCAGGTGTATCTGCAGCTGAACAGCTTGAAGAGTGAGGATTCTGCTGTTTATTACTGTGTTCGAGACACAGTGACACAAAAAACTAAAACACTGCACAAAAACTAACCATATGGACCCAGTTCAAAAGTTCATCCACAGAATGTCGGGAATAATTTCACATCAACATTCTGAACAAAACTACATCTTTCTAATGGAGAATATACTGTGTAAGAAAAAATAATTTTATAATGTACATTTGAAGAAGTATAGTAATTCTAAATGTTGCAATAAATAAACAGCATACACACTTGCTGTAAAAACTGTTACAAATAATTGCAAAAAAACAAAAAAAAAAACAATGTTGTAGAAGGGAAACTTTTAACTGGTCCATGAAGATTTTAACATAGTTTTTTCAAAGTATATGCATGCACTATATCTCAACTACAGAGGATATATGCTGATTTATTTTATGTCTATGTCATTTCCTCATAACTATTAATCATGAATGTTTGTTACATTTGGAATTTAAAAATGGTGGAAAAACTCAGAGTCATAACCGAACACTTAAATTGAAAATTTCCTACATATATTTATATATAAGAAAGTAAAGGTGTGTCTTGATGAAGAACGTAAGATATAAGTAGTGAGTTATGCTTTTATATACTGAAGGTATCAAATAGCTGAGCTAATAGTCAACTATCAAAAAGAATGATCGAGTCATTTGTCAAAGTTTAAAAATTAACTGTAGAACAAATTGTCCTTATTCTGCATTAGTTTTAAATAGTCATGTTAATTCTTCATAAAAAGGAACCAGTCAGCATCCTGGTTAAGATTTTGGTCTTTTTTAAAAGTATCTCTTGCTGGAAACATATTTTTATGGACTTTTAAGTGTGTCTATGCATCTATGATTTTATGGTGACAGAGAGAAAGAAATGACAATAAATGAATATTTATAAACATCAAAAAGATTATTAGTATGGACTTTTGGATCAGCTACATTTGCCTTTTAAATCTAAATCAAATGCTGACATCATACTTCAGACCTCCTCCTGTCAGACTGTCTTTATTAAATGATGGTTCTTCACTCAGCTTCAGTTTCAAGATGTTGGCCGGACTGTGTGTTCTGCTGACAGTGCTCTGTCTGCCCTGTGAGTTTTTTTTACTCTCATACATGTATTAGGCCTTACATTGTTTGTGTCCAACTTAATTCCTGTTTTTTTGTTGACAGGTTTTAACAGCCAGAGTCTGGAGTCCATTCCTTCCACCTCAATGATGAAAAGGCCTCAGGAAGTTCTGAGTCTGTCCTGCAGAGGATCTGGATTTGATTTCAGTCAATATGGAATGCACTGGATCAGGGAACCTATTGGAAAACCATTGGAGCACATAGGTGCAATTTGGTATGACGCAAGTAAAACAATTTATGACACCATTGTTCAAGGACGCATAGAAATCACCAGAGACAACAGCAAAAGCCTGGTGTATCTTAGACTGTCCAACCTGAAACCAGAGGACTCTGCTGTGTATTACTGTACACGAAACACACAGTGGTTAATGTGAGCACAGAGGCTGTACAAAAACTCCTCACAGAGCAGTCGGTGACAGAGAACAATAATGATATCCAGTCTAATTTGGGGTTTAGGTTTTCCTGTTTTCTCTCTTAGGACAGAAAGAGATAACCTACCTGGTGTGGAATACAGATTTTATATTGGTCTACATTTTTCATGAACATATGTATGGAAAAACAACTCATAAAAAATGTATTCAACAACTAAAAAAAAAAAGCAAAGCAGACAAATTGTCAACATTTTATTTCTAGTAAAATGTTTCTAGTTTTTATTAGTGTATTTCAGACCGTTTCTTGTTGTACTTCTTTTTTTTTGGTAAGACAATTTCTATTTAAGATCTGAGATTTATATTTTTCATCAGGAGTTATGAGAATATATAAAAAAAATATTTTTATGTTCTCTGAAAGTGTAGCGAAGATGGTTAACAATATATGTCCAGAACTTTAAAGCACACAAAGCCATAATAATTATATGTATTTATTAAGTGTATCTTTATGAGGCTCATTTATATGATAAAAAAGTACCCTTTTAAAAATATCAATATTTGAAAATTGACACTCTTTTATTAATCACACAATTATGTTTTATTGTTTTGTATTGATCTAGTATTTAAAGTTACTAGATCAATACATTTGAAGTTACTAGATGAATGAAAACAATGAATGTTTTCATTCATTGTAATAACGATAATTAATAGAATCAGAGTCTTGAAAACATTAATCCCTCTTAATATCATATACAATTGAGTTAATTATTTTGTAAAATATATTTTTCCATTAATATTCAAATTTATTTCTGTACTGCTGAATTTATTTGCACAAATCTTATTTTTTCTTCTTCTTCAAAGGGGAGGAGTTAATTCAAACGGCACTTATCTTTAAAGGTACTACAGTAAATCCCTGACAAACTCATTGCAGAGTGATCAGGTAGAGATGACTCCTACAATGATAAGACCTGCTGTGGTGATTGCTTCTCTCATCCTATTAGTCAACTGGACAGGTAAGACAATATGGTTGTTTGACGAAACAGAACAGAATTATTAGATGCCAATCAATAACAATTAACTTGCCTACAGGAACTGATGGCCAAACTCTGACTGAGTCTGAATCAGTGGTTCAAAGGCCTGGAGAATCCCAGAGACTGACCTGCACATATTCTGGGTTTGATCAGCATTACTGGAACGCTTGGATCAGACAGACAGCTGGAAAAGAACTGGAATTTCTCGCTACAATAAGCGGTGACAGTGGCAGCATCTACTACTTTCAGTCAATAAAAGGCCGGTTCACCATCTCCAGAGACAACAGCAGAAACCAGGTGTATCTGCAGATGAACAGCCTGACAGCTGCAGATTCTGCTGTTTATTATTGTGTCCGCCACTCACGGTGAGACAGAAAGCAGAAATACTGAACAAAAACTCATCTGTGCATAAAAAACCCAACAGATGACATAAGGCAGAACATTTTACTCAAACCTCCAAGAGAAAAATAATCATTGGACTTCAATAAGCAATCTTCTCTGATGAGCTGTTTAAACAA
Source organism: Phalloptychus januarius (assembly GCA_902982915.1). Lineage (NCBI taxonomy): Eukaryota > Metazoa > Chordata > Actinopteri > Cyprinodontiformes > Poeciliidae > Phalloptychus > Phalloptychus januarius. Next base: position 8,108,813 of record CADWAE010000476.1, read on the forward strand.
ATAAAACAAGCTGACTTTGAAAACCTTGTAAGATTAGTTGTTAGTATTTATTTTCTTCTTTATTTTGAAAGTGTTCAGATCAGTCTGTCAAGATCTACTGTTGTTCTATATTGAACAGAATGTGAAAATGTCTCAATGTTTCCAACTTGTCTTCCTTTACGGCTTCTTTGTGCATAAAATCATTTTAGTGTAATTTAAAGTAATCATCAACTATAAAAGAGTAAAAACCTATGACTGAGTAAGTTTCCCCTTCTTTTATTTGCTTCAGATAATAGAATAGGATACAATTGAGTAAATTAATCATAAATGATAATGTTGTAATTATCGTACTAGTATGTATAATAACTATAATACAGTATCTATTCATCTCAATGAAATCAAAAAACATATGGTTTGAAATTATGTCATTTAAGTAAAAAGCAAAACATATCTAGGCTCATTTCATTGTTGTGAACTGCAAAGATTCAAAGATGGGTTGTATGCTGGGACAAAAATTGTTTTGTTTGTTCAGGAAGTTACATATTTATGTAAGAGGATCCCATTTGGATGTCATTTTGAAGATGAAATCAATGACTCAATACCAGAGGGCGGAGGTTTTTGACCCTCCCCTTCAGTGACATGATGCAAATCTGCAGAGTGTTCAGAGTATTTCAGCCCTGTCGATTTATCTCTTTTTGTGTGGAGCATCAGAGGTCTTATCAGAGATTTCAGGATGATGAAGGCACTAACTTTTTTTATCCTTGGTCTCTCTTTGCCCTGTAAGTTATTTTGCTTCTTAAAGATGTACTTATTTTTTCCAATAGTCAAAAAAATTTATATGAATGCACCCTGTCCTTTATTGTAGGTTGTGAATGTCAAAGTATGGAGTCCATTCCTTCCAGTTCAGTGGTGAAAAATCCTGGAGAGACTCTGAGTTTGTCCTGCAGAGGATCTGGCTTCACATTTAGTTGCTGTTGGATGCACTGGATCAGACAACCTGCAGGGAAACCATTGGAGTGGATGGGATTAATCTACACTGATGGGAGTGGAACCCGTTATTCTAGCAGTCTTCGGAGCAGAATTGAAATCAGCAGAGACAACAGCAAGAACATGATGTACTTAAAACTGTCTAACTTACGGCCAGAGGACTCTGGTGTGTATTTCTGTGCCAAGGACGCACAGTATTCAAACTAGTACAGAAGACTGAACAAAAAGCCCATAGAAATATTTTTATATTAACCATAAGGTGGCAGTGTTGACCGAGAGCATGATGACTCAAAGTAAGCAGTGGCTTCAGTACATGCACACTAACCAATAGCACATGAGCCTTCTCATATATTTGTAGTCCCATTGTGAATTAAAATTTCCTAAAGATATAACACCATTAAATTTCTGTCCTGTGTGAAGAAACACACAGAAGATGTTTCTTTTAGTTGGAAAAAGTAGTAAATTACAATCTCTTCAAAAAAAAAGACCACAGTCTCATTTTCTTCTGTGCCATTCATTTATTTTTTTATTTTCCTCAAATTGTATAATCAAAAATTGTACAAGACATTTTTTTAAGCCTTACTCTACTTTTATAGACAGACTATTGTATTTAAGCATCTTACAAGGGATTGTGTTACTTCATAGTCTGCTCTAATTAAATATCGTATAGTTTTTGTTTCGACTTCATTTATTAGCATTACACATATGCACTCCTACCTCACTTCTCAGTAAAAGGACATCTGGAAAAAAGCCAATGAACAAATAATGAAAAGTAAACATAATTGTATATACTGTACATGATTTAAAAGTTCAGAATGAAATACTGCATGTTTGGCTGTTAGATTCAGTCAACACTATGTCAATGAAGATCCTTGAGGTAAATTTAAACATATACAAATGGTTTAACAGAAAAGACACAAAGGAAACAAAGAATTGTATCGTAGTAATAAAAAACTAAGAGGGTGTAGAAAAAAGTGAATATGGAGATACAAATACCTCACCATAGGGAGAACAGATGCTATTCTGGGTTTCTTCTGCTTCTCAACTTTTCAAGTACCTTCAAAATAAAGATTGTTTCAAAGACAAGGAGCAACACAGTGTTGTGTTGTGGAGAAGGTAAAAAGGGTGTTAAATAACCATCTTTAATTCTAACATGTGCACCAAAATGTTTTCATTTCAACATTATTAATTGCATCAGCGTTTGTTCATTATTTTATATGTACTCAAAGCACAGAGCAGTAAAATTAATTTCAGAATTAAGGGAATATTTTTGTTTCTTCTTGAGGAGGAGGAGTAAATGCAAAACAGATCAAGCCAATTTCTTCATATGTGTTGCAGAGCAAAGTTCAGTAGTTCATTATAACAAACAAGCTAAAAATTGTAAACATCATTGTGGATTTATAATGACCAGAACAATTTCTTTGATTGTTTTTCTCATTGCATTAAGCGTTAAAACTGCTAAGACCATGGAGGTTTAGATGAAAGAAAGTAATAACATGTTTCGGTGGTTACTATAACTAGTTGTTTCCATTTCTACAAGCACTGATGGTCAAACTCCAGCCCAGTCTGAATCAGTGGTTAGAAGACCAGGAGAATCCCACACTCTGACCTGCACATTTACAGGGTTCAGTAGCGCTCCTTACATTCACTGGATCCGGCAGGCAGCTGGGAAAGGGCCAGAATGGCTTGGATGGATCAGTGATGATGGTGATGGAAGTAGACATTTTTAGTTTCAATGTGTTAAAACCAGGAAATGTTAACACATTAAAACTTTCTGGTTTTAATGTGTTGTTCAAACAAACTGAGGTTATATTGATGGGGTTGTTTTGACAAACTGCTATATATCTAAGGTTCTGATGGTCAAACACTGACTGAGTCAGTGATTAAAGAACCTGGAGAATCCCACTGACTGACCTGCACATATTCAGGGCTTGGCAGTTGGCAAGGAGTGGAAATGCAAATTCAGCAAGTTTCTCCATCACTCGGCTATAAAAACCTCCTCAGTCTGTGTGCTTTACCACAGATCATGTTCCGACTAATTCTGCTGCAGCTGCTTCTGGCAGCAGGATGTGAGTGTCAAGGTTTGCTAAACCACTTGATGTTATTTTGCACAACTGATTTTCAGAAATGTGTTTATTTTTTCAACAGGTGTGAGGTGTGAACAGCTGACACAGCCTTCATCTGCAGTTTTGCAGCAAGGCCAGCAGCTATCCATCAGCTGTCAGGTCTCTTATTCTGTGGGTAGCCATCACACTCATTGGATCAGGAAACCACCAGGAAAATGGCTGGAGTGGATTGGAGGTGCTCGTGTTGGATATGGAGATTACCAGAAAGGTTCTCTGAAGAGCAAGTTCAGTTTCAGCTTAGACTCGTCCAGAAACACAGTGACTCTGAACGGGCTGAATATGCAGCCTGATGACACTGCAGTGTACTATTGTGCCAGACAGTCACAATGATGTAAAACATTAGTGCAGCTGTACAAAAACCCCTCAAAGCCTGAACACGTTATGAAGCCTGGAGAGAAGGCATTATCACCATATTGTGATCTCAACACCTGCTGACAATCAAATGTTGTCTTCTAAATGTGCACAATAAAGGTGGAAAAATGCATCAAGTGCTTGTTTTAAAACTGGAAATCACTGAAATCCATATTATGGACTGAAAGCAAAATCAATGATGTTAAGCATTAAAAGGAACAATAACAATGCCACTGTGGATGCTACCAAACAAGACCGATTCATTAAATGTATAATTTGCTTGTTGACTGAGAATTTATTTCAACTTATTTTATCGATATGGTGTCAATGAACAACAAATAAAAATGAGTGAGTGAGTACTTTGAAGAAAAAAATAATAAATGTTTAATTACTTTTTAATCAAGTTGATGAAAATACAAATAAAAAGTGGTTTGATGCAATCAGATCCAGTAAAAAAATAAAAAGCTGAATTAGTGAAAAAGTTATCCCTGTGCTCTGCATTGCCTCTTTACTTGAGGATTTTCAAAACTTGAGAGTGCTGAGACCACAGACACGCCCTCTGAGGGATATGACGCAAATCTGCAGACTGATCAGGGTATTTCTGCTCACTTACTGGTCAACTTTGTGAGGAACGTCAGAAGATTATTCTCTAACTCTAGAATGATGAATTCTCTCAGTCTTGCACTGTTTGTTGTCTTTCTTCCCTGTAAGATGTCTTGCTTCTAGAAGTTGTGCAGTTTCTTTGACAATTTATAATTGTAATTATTAACAGAAAGACATCATTCTTTTTTCTATTTAGGTTTTACAGGTCAGAGTATGGAGTCCATTCCTTCCAGTCATGTGGTGAAAAAGCCTGGAGAGACTCTGAACCTCTCCTGCAGAGGATCTGGATTCTCATTTGATTGTTGTAGCATGCACTGGATCAGACAACCTGCAGGAAAAGGACTGCAGTGGATGGGACGTGTATACAGTCATGGGAGAACAACAGAATATTCCAGCAGTTTTCAAAATAGAATAGAAATCAGCAGAGATAACCGCAACAGTATGGTATATCTGACATTGCCCAACCTAAAGCCAGAAGACTCTGCAGTTTATTACTGTGCCAAAGACACACAGCATTAAAAGTAAGTGGAGAGGCTGAACAAAAACTTCACTGAAAATGTTCTGAGGCTGACCTTAGGTGGCAGCGTTGACTAAGAACAGCATATTGATGAATTCATTAGTTTGTCTGATATTAATTAATTTTCCAACATACAACATTTATTTATAACTGAACCCATCAAATTTTAATGATATCTTCTCTTCTAAAAAATATTTACACACATTCCTTTTAAATCAGTCACTTTTTGTAATTACAACTGAATTTTGTTAAGAAAATTAAACTTTCTGTACCACAGACACTCCCTATGAGAAAAATGCTTCAACAGAGTGCATTATTACTGCATAGAAAGTTAAACAATTACTAATGGATTATGTCAAACAAACAAGACATTATTTTTACACATAATCAATGCAAAACATCAAACATTTATTATCAACTCTCAGTTAAGTGACGATATTTTAACTACACAGAAAATGACAGAGAACTAAACACTGGTTTGTTTTTTTAGCACAGTAATGATTCAGAACAAATGAGCAAATCCACACAGAAATGGCTCCCCAAACACAAATACAATCTTTTTCATGCTCATCTCAGGCTCAAGAACAGAGATTAGAAAGAAATTATTATGAGAAGAATCAGGACAATCTGTGATTGTGCAAAGAAGAATGGTTTCCATCCAATATTAGGCCTAATTTTAAAAGTGAGATTAATGTTTCATAATCAAATGTATTCTTTTGTCTTTATGTCATTACTCTTTTCACAGTTTGCAAAATATTCATAACTCAGTATATAAACACATTATGTACAGATCAGTAATACAGTTTTGCATCAAAATGTCTAATAATATTTGAAAATATATTTAAAAACTCATCTATAATTATTGTCATTTGTCCCTTGAGGCGGAGTCAATGCAAATCTCCATCATCTCCAACCTACTTATCTGTCTGCTGGGAGCAGAGCAGAGAACAGAGCACACTCTGGTTGAAATGATGATTTGTAAGACAGGTCTTCTGCTTTTAGCCTTTTACCTGGCAGGTAAAAGTTTACTCTGATTTTGATCTGAAAAAAATGTTTCTGTTACAGTCAGACAAGCTGAATAAGTATTCTATGTTTATGTTAACAGGTGTTGGTGGTCAGACTCTGACTGAATCTGAACCAGCGGTTAAAAAGCCAGGAGAGTCCCACACCCTGACCTGTACGCTCTCTGGTTGATAATTTTGGAGACTATTGGATGAACTGGATCAGACAAGCACCTGGGAAAGGATTGGAATGGGTTGCAGCTCTCAGTCATTGGGCTGGAAGTGATAAACGCTACTCTCAGTCAGTTCGAGGCCGGTTTGCCATCTCCAGAGACAATAACAAAAAGCAGGTGTTTCTGCAGATGAACAGTCTGAAAGCTGAAGACTCAGGTGTTTATTACTGTGCTCGAAGCGCACAGTGATCAAAGTCAGTTTGGTAGCTGTACAAAAACATACAGCAACAAACCTGATGTCTAAATTTGTTGTAATGAAAGAACATTTTCTTTCCTCTCCATGAATTAATAAAGACCTGTCAAACTGACAAAAGGTATATTTTTTTAAATTAAAAATGCAAGAAAGTCTGTATGAGATTAGAAAAAGTGACAAAAAAAACAACTAACAAAATCAATGAATGTTTGCGTTTAAATTTTGGACGTGTAGACATACAGCAAACATGATGTTGTACATTCAGTTGCTTTCATCAATCAGCTGAGCTAACCTTTAGGAGTTAAGCACCCACCTCAGTCCAACAGTGTTAACATAAACCATCAGAAATAATTTGGCTGTTTGACCCTCCCTCTCATGCAAATCAGCAGTCGGTATAAGTACATCTGTTCCCTGACTATTCTCACTTCGTTTGGAGCATCAGAAACCTCCAGCTTCAAGATAATGAATATACTCAGATTTGTGATACTTTTTCTCTCTCTGTCATGTAATTTGCTTTTTTACTTTATTTCATCTTTTTAAAGCTTCATATTTAAATAAGGTAATAAATGCATAATAATTTGACATTCTCTTATTTCCCTTCTTATTCAGGTTGTAGAGGTGAGAGTATGGAGTCCATTCCATCCAGTCCAGTGGTTAAAATGCCCGGAGACACTTTGAGTTTGTCCTGCAGAGGATCTGGGTTCACATTCAGTTCCCATGGCATGAACTGGGTCAAACAGCCTGCAGGAAAAGCACCTGAATGGATGGGATATATCTATACAGATGGAAGTGACACAGATTATTCCAGCAGTTTTCAAGGTAGAATAGGGATCACCAGAGACAACAGCAACAGCATGGTGTCTCTGAGATTGTCCAATCTGAGCCCACAGGATTCTGCTGTGTATTACTGTGCAAGAAGAGCACAGTGATCACAGTGGGTGGAGAACCTGAACAAAAACTCCTCATAAACAGTTTTCACGTGGACCACTAGGTGGCAGTAAGAAGAATACTGCTGACTAAATGGAACGTTATTTATACACAGAACGAGTCCAGACCAGTTATACAACTATGTGCACATATTCATCCTAAGAGAAATGAGGAGGGAACAAATAATAAGCACATCTTTACTGTGTGTAAAGAGAGAACATGCAAACTCCACACAGGAAGGTTTGTGACCGGGGTTTGAACCCAGGATTATCATCATCCTTTCACTTTCTTGGTACAGAAATTGAAGGAAACCAAATCATGCATGTGAAGAACATGTAAAGTCCACACAGAAAGAACCTTCCTGATTATTATTAAGAATTTGCAAAATATTGATGGACTTTTACAGCCTGATGATGGATCCATTCAGACCCATCATCATTAAGTAGATAAGTCACTGACTGGCTTACTTTCCCTGGACTTTATACATAAGCATGCACATAAGGTAATTTCAATGCACATTATTCTAGATTCTAGTGCAAACATCTTTGAAATAGAATAAAGCAAACTTACAACTAACATTTGAGCAGGAAATGGAGTATTGACTTGTTTTAAACCAAAGATTCCCTAATATTGACCAGATTTATGGGGCTGTACAGTGTGGTAGTTGGGTGCAGCCTTGCAGCAATCAAGTCCTGTCTACGTGAAGTTTGGATGTTCTTGGAGTTCTCTCTGGGTGCTCCAGCTTCCTCTAAGTTATCCTTAGGAGTTGATGTGTACATGCATGGTTGTACACAGCCTTTCGTCCAATAACCGGTGGGCAAAGGCACCAGACCGCTGGTGACCGTGAGTATTGAGATAATGGATTAACAACTTTACACAAATATTTTCAGAAAAACATGAAGCTAGAACCCTATCAACAAAGCAAACCAAAAAGACAATTTTTACTTAATATATTGTTAAATGCATTTACCTATTTGAATGCATTTTTGCATTAAAAATAATATTAAAAATATATATATTTTGAGCCTTTTGTTATAATATCTAACCATATAAAATGTCAGACAAATAATCAGGAAACTAATAAAACAATTCAGACTTGCTTTGACTGAAAGTATATATTTCAACCAGCCATTTTATAAACTCATGAATATAATAGAATAAAAATTATGATTGTAAATCTGACAGCTTTTGGATATTGTCATTTCGACTTTAGCCCTGTGGTTAGGTTTTTGTCATAGGGTTTGTCTCTGTGATGGACTGGGGGGCACAGAGATATACACCAGTACAAAAACCTCACCTCAAAACTCTGAGATTAATCTGCTCAAAAGACAGAAAACAAGACAATAATTCGCCTATTTATAGTTTATACATAAAGTAAGACAATTCTTTAATAGTTTTAATTTGCTAATGTACATGTACTATTTTTAACTTACTGTTTAATATACAACACACATATTACATCTAACCTTATAATATTTTCAGCATACAAATCAAATTAAACTCAAAGTTCATTATAAACTTTTCATACAAATCTGAAAGGCGTTATCACATTTATAGGATTATTACATATTTTTCTGACTATTTGAGTTATTACATTATTACTTCTGTTGCTTCATGTTTTTGTTGAAGGAGTCCATTGAGATGTAGCACTGTGATTGCTTTTGACGTTTGGGGTAAAGGAACCGAAGTTAAGGTTGAATCAGGTAAGATCATTTTAAAATATGAATACTTATTTCTATTTGTTTTTGATTGTGTTTTCTTATTCGCCCTTGTGGTTGATTTCAGACAGGTTATGGAAAGAAATGTGTGATATTGGGATTTTATCTTGCTTCCAGAAGAGCACATGAAATGCATATCCATTGTGATAAGATGTATAATTTATTTAATGTATTAAATAAACGCTATGTCGTCTTTTTTAAAAATAAAATAAGTAGAGGCTTAAAACTCGCAAATCTTGGCAGTGAAAGTAAAAAATAAAGTGTAATTGTGTTGATGTTGGTGAGTTTGAGTTGTATGAATTAGTATAATTTGATATGAATTCCCAGCGGCTTAACATGTCATAAATGAGTTTTATTTGGTACATTTATGCTCTGCTGAGATAATAAAACACAGACAAAACTATATTTAACTTTTAAATAATTGTTCAAAAAGCAAAACAGTTGCAACATAGAATCATCAGGTGAAATTTCCCGTTTGAAATTTCCCGTTTTATTTTAAAAGAAGCTGGTGACAGTGGTTCCCTGATTGTTCTTCTTCACTGTCTATTTTTTTGTGTTGCACTTTTATTCTTATCAACTAGTATCTTTTAATTATTTAAGTGTCAGTTTACAGGAAAAAAAATCGTTAGAAAAAAACAACCGGTGCCGAGTTCTGAAAAAGAATAAAAATCTTTTTTTTTTTTTTTTTGTCGTGTTTAGTGTGAAGTTTAAAACAATCGAGCATATGGATAATAACATAGGGGAGCAATTTTGCTTTACATAATTCGGTTACAGAAAGCTCGGGCTCTCTGTAACTGTGCGACCATAAACACTGTTCGCTTGTAACTTTAAGCTGAATATTATGACATTTCTGTAATCGCTACAATTTGCGTCGTTTTATAAGTGATTATTCCTCTGGTTCTCCGAGGTTCTTAGATAGATTGAAATAATATTACCTCTTAAAAAAATATTTGCAAAACAATAAATAAAAAATCCTGCTCATGGATAGAGTGCCAGATTTCTTTACTTCGGTCCAAGTGACATTCGGATCTTCCCGCAATAAATAAAATTATCTTTTTTCTCTTGCCATTTGATGTCTTCGTACTTTACACTAAAATTCCGCTGAGCAAATAAATACGCGTAGAGTGGAGAGATCCAAATGCGTCCGACTGGAAACACGGAAAAGCTGCGAATACAGCATCATCAAGTAAAGTGTTAAAAAATGCATCAAAAATAAATCTAATACAATATAAGTAATAATAATAATAATAATGATGATAATAATAACAGAAAATATTGTGCAGTCATTAAAAATAAAAATATCGGACTTTAAATCTAGTTGAATTATTTGCAGTAAGAAATACTTCTCACTCTTTTTAAACATGACATTTACTTACTGAAAATAAAAGTAATAAGTTATGTTATCGTCATTTGGAAGGTCAACAAAAAAAAACTAACGAATCACTTTTTATCTATATTCTCAATATCTACGCAAATGTAGCATTTTATTTATTTATTTATTTTAAAAAAAACTCTACAAGACAATAATATTTTGCAAAGAAAATTGTATTTTTATTTCAAAGTCTTATTCTGAGAAAACTCATGGTTCTGGTTCACTGTTTGTTCCTTCGCAGTTGGTTCCGCTCAGACTCCGTCCCTCTTCGTCCTCAATCCTCTGTCGAATCCCGACTCCCCCCTGAAGTCAGCAGACGAGCTCGGTCCAAACGTCTGTCTGGTCACAGGTTTCCGTCCGAAGGGGGGAGACGTAGTTCTGAATAAGAAAGGGGGTCCGGTCAACGAGAGCACTGATGGTGCTGTTACGTCAAAGGACAACACCTACACCTATGCTGCAGTCAGCAAGGAAACCATTTACTCCTGTGAGATGAACGGGACCGTCGGCAACAATGAAGCTGGTACCAAACAAAGTTTTGTTTCTGTTTTGACCAAAACTGTTTCCTGCACAATTAGAAATGATCCATTACAGGAAAATGTTTATGTAATTAAATTATGTCTCTGACAGAGTTTTTCTGATGTTTGTGTGACTGATGTTCTTTCTGTCTCTAAACAGATGATGAATGTGGCAGCATTTATCCAGGTCAGTCTGAACTCAGTTTGGTTCCATCACTGATCGCTGCTCTCAGCTGTTTGTGTTCAATTAAATCTGTTTCTCTGTGGTGCAGAAAAAGCCAAGCTGAACTTCTACCTGCTGCTGATGAACGGAGTGCGAGTGGTGTTCACCAAAGCTCTGGCCTTCAGCACCGTCCTCACCATCAGAGGCCTGCTCTTCTGAGACTCACAATGATTAAAACAAATAAAATAGAACAGAGATTAAGTTGAACTATTTCAATAAGAAAGAGAATAATATTAACTTTTAAATATTTACTTTGCTTTCTTTTTAAATATAGGAAAATAAACATTGTGAAATGCACAGATTTTATAATTTTGAAGAGAAAAAATCAAATATGTACGTTATTAATTCTCTATTAGTTAAAAAATAAAATTGTAAAACGTGAATTAGAAATCAACTGCCATCTCTGTTGGTCTCTGTAAAATGTCCATATTTTTTGCAATAAACATTTGTAGATAAAAAATTCAGATGAACCGTAGTGACTTTTTTTTGTTTTGCTTTATATGTAATTTTGTAATTGAGGTGAGCAATGTTGCAGGAAAACTTTTCCTTTCAGGCTTCTTCATTTCTGAGTTCAAGCTCTGGACTGAAATTATTCTCAGTACATTTTCCAGCTCTTGCATAATATACATACTGTTTTATGTTTTTTAACTTTCAAAAGTCTAACCTTTATTGTTTTTTAACTCATGCATTGTTGTTGAGTAAGTACAAACTTTGCTGTCATGTTCAGAAAATAATAAATACAAAAACAAGCAGATGCCATTGGGTGTTTATTGTGTCATTTTAAGTTTATTTCTTAACATGTTAAAGACGTATAAATTACGTATAAATATATACTTATATTTATATAAATTAGTGACATAGCAAAACCTCTGGGGATACAAGCCAATCTCACAAATGAATGCAGACGTCTTTGCATTAAATTAAATGTAAAGAGATTTTCAGACGTTAAAAACAGGAAGTACATAAAACCAGTGATATATACAACATTAAAAAGTTATTAAACTGAGTAAACAAACAAATTCTTATAATTATCAAACAATTGAAAAACATATAAAATAAAAATAATAAAATAAAAAAGTTTCATGATAAACATTAGCTTAAGAAGCAACAATATAATAAAACATAGATAATAGAAATGTTATTGGAATTGTTAGTAACTATCATAGATGATAAACAATATAAAACTTGAACTTAAAATTCGGACTCTATAGATGTGTCTTTAGTTTGCTTTTAAAAAGATCCAAAATATAGAATCAATGAACAAACAAAACATTTCTCAGCAGCTTTAGTTGCTTTAAATACCATTTCCTGCCAAAAAAAAAATAAAAGATATTATTCAAAGTTAAAACAAATTCTAAATGATAATAAATAAATAAAAAAAAATTAAGCTAAAAGAAAACATCTATTTTAAAAATATTTTAATAGTTAATACTGGATTGCATTACAGTTTCACAATTCATTCTTTGGAATTCTTTTCTGAGTTTCAATATTGGGCACTTTATTTTGTTAGATGTGAAAATATACTAAATACAATTTAATAAGTATTTCAGTGCTAGAGAATGTTAAACTCTTTTCTTCAGCCGCTCAGGGTCTTTTGAGTTTACAGACATTTTTTTTTATATCTGGGAAACCAAGACAGCAATGAAATTCTCATCAGTTGAAACCACATTTGAACAGGAAGTTAAAGCTGTAGATGCAAATCTGCCTGAAACCAGAAAGCAGCTCGGTTTCACGTCAACAGAGGACGCTTTGGTTAACCTCAGCATTGGTTGTTTTTTCCTTTCACACAAGTTTACATGCATATTTGAGTGATTAGATCTTTGCTTGCAATGAGTCAATATTCTGTTCAAAGACATTTTTTATGATATGCCGATAAAACTAAAGACAGTGGCAATAACCATAAGACATTTGTGAAAATTTGTAAATGAAGACACACAAAGCAGATGTGAAGAAAACAACATGAGAAAATGTTGCATTATAATGAACAGATGTTTTCTTGAGTTGCTGCACTTTACAAAAAGAAAAAAGAGGTTTTCTTCTTGGGTTTTTTGACTTCAGCAATTGCAGATGTCAGCTGTAGTGTCTGTAAATCACATAGCATAAATATAGTTACTGAAGAAATCACTAAAACGAAACCCATCTGATAACAAAATGTAGGCTGAATGATCTCAAAAGCCAACACCCTATGCTACGTTGACAAAGTCAGATGCCAAAGTGTGGAAAGTATAAGTCAGTTTTAGAGTTTTGAGGATCGAGTCAACTCATGATCCACAAATAGAGAAAATATTCTAACAAGGTGAACCTTTTAGGAGTGTTTGGCCTGCCAAAGTTTCTCCAATAGAGGAACAACAATTCATCAAGGAAAACACAAAATAACTCACAATTCAATTCAGCTTAGTCCACTGTACTTATTCACAAATTACCCCTTGGCAAGAACATCAGAAGCACTGCACACTTCTCTTACCTCAGTCAGTGTTCACAATTCATTATTAAGAAAAAGACTGGGCGTAAATTGATATTGATATAACATTTTGTTTAGTTATTGCATTAAATTCGGAATGGGTTATTAGTAATTTCTCCAATAAAGAGGGGGAGATCCCCACTAGAGGGGGATCTAGCACATTATATACAATCTTGGCATAGAACATCAGAATTAATACAAATCAGCAGTTCAGATTTTTTATAATTAATCTGTTTTAAAAAATAAAAACAACTAACAACCTGAAAATTGATGGAACTAAGACAACCATAAGATTTTTTCTGTATGTTTGGTTTTGATGATAACATTTATTTTAAATAAACAAACACCACATTGTTTTCTTCATTATGACCTATGGTTGCAGGAGTTCAAAATTAAATAAGGCTCCTTCATGTTACTAATGACAAACATTTTCAAAAGAAAGAAAACATTTTTCAAATATCTTTGTGATTTTTTTTTTACTGTAACAGATTTCTTTCTTGTTCCATACCAATGCAAAAAAACATTCACCATTCTTGTGTAACTGTCTGTATGCAAGGCAAACTTTGTTTTCTTAAAATACTTGATCTTATTCTTTACTTCAGAAAATAAACTTGGATCATTTCACTTTCAATGGTGACATGTTCTCTGCAGCTGTGCTTCTCCTGGCTGCTGGATCCTCAGAGTCTCACTGAGAGAAGCAAACTAACAACCTGCTGGAACCACAGTATGAAGATTATTTATCGTAGTGCTGGAGATAACCTTTTAGAAATAAAGAACCATGAAAAATAGGACTTAATTATGCCAATGAGCCTTTAACAGTGGCTTCCGCTACTGTTAAACCTACTAAAATTACTCTACTAAGTTTAAATAAAGCTAAACATCAGATTCATTGTACAAAATTGAACTCTAACAGGAAAAAAAATGTGAGGAAAACTTTACTACTCTGATTTGAATGTAGCTGATTATTCAACATGCAAATGAATAGGATTCAAAAGGAAGACAGAGGCCTGCTGCTTGTCTACTGTCAGTTCAGCTTTAACATCAGTCATGGTCCATTTAGCTCTAATACTTCTTCTGGTCACTGGAAGCTGTGAGGATTTTTTTGTGGAATCTGTCTAATAAAAACACCAGTCTATCCATTTTTAGATGAATAACGGCGTTAATATTCTTCTGTTTGTTCACAGGCGTGCTCTCCATTGATCTCATCCAGCCAGAGTCAAAAGCTTTGCAACCTGGACAGTCTTTGAGCATCACCTGTCGACTCTCTGGTTATTCTCTCTCTAATAGTTATGCAACAGGCTGGATCAGACAGCGGGAAGGAAAAACAATGGAGTGGATATTTGATCATTGGGGAGGAAGAAGTGGTAGCCTTTACCAAAATAATGCTCTAAAAAACAAATTCAGTTTTAGCAGAGACATGTCTGCTGAAACAGTGACAATAACAGGACAGAACCTGCAGCCTGAGGACACAGCTGTCTATTACTGTGTGAGACGAGACACAGTGATGCAAAAAATAGAAAGACCTGAACAATAAATCAACAAGCAGAATGACAAAATAAATGCTTTGTTAGATGTGTATTATCATTCAGCTGTGAGAATGATAACATAATTTAACTAAAAGAACTAATCATGCTGTGATATATTAATTAGCTGCATTGATTAATTCAACGATGGCTTCACATCTCTGCCTAAAAAGTCAACCTGCAATAAATCCAGACTGCTATCAAGCTGTTGGACTTTAAATTGAGATCTGAATACCAAAAGCTATCCAATCACTCTGATTATTATCTATTGGCGCTCCGATTACTCTGTAACCGATTACAACTAAGCAGCAGGTTGGATCTGACACCAGGCAAAACA
The DNA here is from genome assembly GCA_902982915.1 of Phalloptychus januarius. NCBI lineage: Eukaryota > Metazoa > Chordata > Actinopteri > Cyprinodontiformes > Poeciliidae > Phalloptychus > Phalloptychus januarius. Next base: position 8,123,879 of record CADWAE010000476.1, read on the forward strand.
AATCTACGGAGATTAATTTTTTAAGTGTGAATGTTGCAAACATTTGCCAAAATGGTTCTCTGAAGAAGCTGCCCAGTGGCGCAGCTGGTAGAGCTGTTTCCTTGCAGCAAGAAGGTTCTGGGTTCGATTCCCGGCCCCGGTGTTTCTGCATGGAGTTTGCATGTTCTCCCTGTGCATGCGTGGGTTCTCTCCGGGTACTCCGGCTTCCTCCCACAGTCCAAAAACATGACTGTCAGGTTAATTGGCCTCTCTAAATTGTCCCTAGGTGTGAGTGTGTGTGTGCATGTTTGTTTGTCCTGTATGTCTCTGTGTTGCCCTGCAACAGACTGGCGACCTGTCCAGGGCGCACCCCGCCTCTCGCCCAAAACGATGGCTGGAGATAGGCACCAGCAACCCTCCCGACCCCACTAAGGGAAAAGGGTGTAGGAAAATGGATGGATGGATGGATTCTCTGAAGAAGAAGATCAGCTGCGTCTGAGACACTTCAGCATAGCAGCAGTAACAGTAACAGGACACGACCTGAGGACATGACATGTAAACAAGATTTTATGTATCGACTGGAGTCTTCCTTAATTGTAGCACTGGACCCTTGCTGTAATATCAAAGATTACTTCTGTCAATCATATTTTAATTACAAAGAGTTTATTTCTACTACAATAAGTAGCAGAAAACACATAAGAGTAATGCAAAGTGGGAAAAACAATGTTGCAGCATTTAAGAAGATCTCTAGAGGGCGGTAACAACCTGTGTAACAAACAGACACTAAAATTTAAAAAGGAAAAAAAAAGACGACTTAGGCAAAAAGAAAAACTTCAACAGACCACCAGGAAGAACTCATGATTTCTTCTCCATAAAGTTTAAAGATTAAAAATCAATCAATAAGTCAAACACTATGCCTTCATCAGCAACTGGCTTTTCTGCTTAAGATTGACATCATCCTAATAACCACATGTTATATTTATCCTCAGTCAAATGAAGTGACAATTCATCAGAGTTACCTGCAGTCTGGAGTCCTCCCTTCTCTTGCTTTTGGGGAGGGGTCTATGCAAAATGTTCAATGCTATTTAATCAAAAGATGAACAAAGAGAACTGTGGAAAAAAGCAGTGTATTTTACCAGGATGGACAGTAGAATAGTGATACTCTTAGCAATAGCAATCTGCTGGAAAGGTAAAGAATACTGGAAACATTATCACCTTAAAGCTGGAGTCTAATGCCTCCACTGTGTTTTAATTTTTATCAAACCTGCAACCACATTTTTAAGCCATAGTTAGATGAATTGGAAATATTTTTATGAATCTCTGTAATAATTCATCTTTTGTTTTGTTTGTTTATGTCTTTTTGGCAGGCATTGATGGTCAAACTTTGACAGAATCTGAACCAGCAGTAAAAAGACCAGGAGAATCTCACAAACTGACCTGCACGACGTCTGGAATCTCATTCAGCAGCTACTGGATGGCCTGGATCAGACAGGCTCCAGGGAAAGGGCTGGAATGGATTGCAATTATTGAATATGACAGTGATAGGAAATTTTACTCTCAGTCAGTCCAAGGCCGGTTCACCGTCTCCAGAGACAACAGCAGAGAGCAGCTGTATCTGCAGATGAACAGCCTGAAGGCAGAAGATTCTGCTGTTTATTATTGCGCTCGAGAGGCACAGTGACTGAATTTATTTCAAGACGTGTACAAAAACCACTGCTCCTTTCTTTCATATCATTTTCTCAGCACAGAGATAAGTTACACAGTATTGTATATGCTCTATATTTGTTCAGTCTTATTTTGTCAAGAATCAACCAGACTTGTGCAAATCCACAAATCTCTTCCTAATATCTTGGCTGGTTTCTTTTGTCTTTCCCAAGAAAGCAGCATAATCAAGGGGTGACCTTCACATACATCCACAGATGTGCATCCAATTAACTTCATTAATATCCAAAAATGGATATTAATGAATATCCATTTCTGTGTAATTTATCAAAGAGTAAAAACTTTGCTTATTCTAACTGACCTAAAATGAGAGGAACTTGACATCTGGGAAAAGATTGGATTATCTTAAAATATGTGTGCAATACTTGTAATGCAGCTAATACTTGCTTTTCTTTTTTGTTGAAAATCGGGATCTTCGGAGACAGGAATATTTGACAATATTTCTACACTATTTCACTAAAAAGACATTTTGTCTTGAATCTCAAAAGCAAAACCTTCATATTAAAAATATGTTGTTACTCTGAGGATACTGTCTCTCTTATTTTTTAGTATATTTTATAATCATTTGGTTTGTTTTTCACCCACATACTTCTCAATATATAATGAATTGTTCACAATTTATGCCCCTTGAATTAAGAAAAATTAGCAGCACAAAATGAAAAGACATTTTTATTATACCATTAGATTTTTTTTTCATTTTAATATTGATTAATTTCAAAGTTGGAGCTTTTAGTAATTAAAGCAATATTTTACTGTGGATTTTTTTTGTTATCATTTGAGGAGGAGTCTATGCAAAACTCAAACTCCTACCACTATTTATCTGACAACACTGAGATCTTGTGATAATTATTGTGAAACCATGGATTGCAGGATCAGACTGTTGCTTTTAACCATCTGTTTGACAGGTGAAGCTTTTCTCCTATTTTAATTTCTCATTAATCTTATTTGCAGAATTTATTTTGTGTTTTTATATCTCTCCTTAGGTGCTCATAGTCAAACTTTGACAGAATCTGACCCCGTCATCAAAAGTCCTGGTACTTCTCACAGGCTGACATGCACAACGTCTGGGTTCACATTTGGACACTACAGGATGGTTTGGGTCCGACAGGCTCCTGGGAAAGGACTAGAGTGGATCGCTTACATAAGCACAGCTAGTACTAGTAAAAATCCATTACATAATGTCTATCCACAGATGAGGAACGTAGATTTAAAAACACTCTACATGTTCGTATTGTCATGATGGTGGTTGAACCCAAAATGTGAGAGGAGTACATTGTTACAGTGAAAAAAAGACATTCAACATCAGCTTCGTTAACTTATGGGTGGAGTCAGTGCAAGGAAGGTGCAGAGTTTCACTGATATTCAGTTTTCTTATCTTCTTTTTTTGTTAACTTAATAACTCATCTTCCTTTTAACAGGTGTTGTTGGTCAGACTCTGACACTGTCTGAGTCAGTGGTTAAAAGACCTGGAGAATCCCATAAACTGATCTGTACAGCCTCTGGATTCTCACTCACCGGCTACTGGATGCATTGGGTCAGACAGGCTCCTGGGAAACGACTGGAGTATATCGCTACTGGTGGCAACAACTTTAACTCTGAGTCGGTTCAAGGCCGGTTTACTGCCTCCAGAGACTACGACAAACAGCAGCTGTATCTGCAGATGAACGGTCTGTAAACTGAAGATTCTGCTCTTTATTATTGAGCTCGAAACAAACAGAGGCTGACAAAACCTGTACAAAATCCAGCACAACCTTCAGGTTTAAAACAGCTTCAATAAAGTAAAGGAAGGTCAAAAGTTTAAATACACAATCACGTATTAACTTAGATATCATTAAAATAATTACGAGAACATTGAAACAATTTTTTAAAATCCAATTATTCATCAAGACTGCATACATAATAAAACATGCAGCTGATTTATATGTGTAGATATGGAAATAAAGTTTGATGAGCAGTTTTTGAAATGTCTTTGGTCCAATGAGTTGAAAGAAGAGCTCCAACATCAAGTAATATCACATTTAGGGATATAGTTTTCATAGAACTGAATAAAAGTTCATGTTTGGACAAAAGGAAAACAGGCAATTAGGAGGTTTGCCCTATATATTCTAAGTTTCTGAAATATTCTCTAATTATTACGCACCAGTATATTATCATAGATGAGACAAAAACATAGAGATTAGAGAAATTACAGACAAAAGGAGAACTGAAATTTTTTTTTTTAATATAACAACATACTTAAAATGTAACAAGATGTTTTATCATAAAAACAAAAGCAGAATCACGGTGAAAAGAAACTGCACATTTCTTTAGCTCCAGGCTCCAAATTATAAATCATAAAGACTTCAGTAGGATTTCAAGATTATTAAAACTTGATTCTGCTGCTTAAAGCTCCTCACCACATGTTCATCAACTTATTTATTTGTTTGTTTAAAAAAGTAAAATTAAAATGGGAACTTCAGAGAAAAGTTTAGCACATACCTTCATGTAAATCATTTTAAAGTGCCTTATGCTATACGAATAAACATGACTTTACTGAACACCTTAAACTGTGATTAAGTATTAACTGTTTGTCAGTCATAAAATTATGTTTCAAGTCAGGTCACGTTCAATAAAGTAGACTAAACTACCGATCCCAATAACATTATTTTAGTACACTAAAAGGAAACTTCACACATGCATCTTTTCACTCTGAAACCACAGGAGCCAGAAACACGAATGAAACTTATGTAACTATGGACTCAGTCAAATGCACAGAGAGAACATCTGCTGCTTTGGTTTGTGAGTTCCTGCCCTGTTTTTACTCAGTAGCAGTTAATATTGTTTTAAAGTTTAACTTGTTAAAAAGGCAGTTTGGAAATGTTTGTAGCACAGTTGATTGACAAAAAATGTCTGATGGGGATTTATCTTTGATGACCTCTGGAAACATTTATTAAATCTTTAACATTTTACCAGTACAAAACAAACATAGATAGAATAGAAATATCAACAACATAGAGATAAAATCATTTGTCATAGGACAGGCAAGACAAAATAAATCTGAGAGAAAATGTCTTGATTTTATTTTTATTTTCTAATAATATTGACTGTATAAAAAAATAATGTGTTGTCAGGAAAAGCTTCAATATTTTTAACTTTACTGTAAGTAGTTTTATAAAGGGCTTTACTTTATGATTTGTTTTTGAAGATGAAAACTGTTGAATTTTGTTGAATTACAAATGTTTTGTCATTAGTCTCATTCCTTTAATAACTATTTCCTATTTGCAAGATTACAAAAGATAAGTCTGTGCCTGGGTAGATTTTCCTATAGGAACTGTTTGCGTACTATGGAGGAGGAGGAGCTTCTGTTAACAAATTTCGGACGAGTTGAAATCCTTTTTAAGCCAAACTGGTAGTTTTTTAAAACTTACCAAGCACTCTTTCAACATGGCTCACAGAGATATAATCCTGTTAGTGGCTTCTTTGTTAATTTTGAGTGGTACTGAAGGTCAAACCATTAGAGAGTCTGAACCAGCTGTTAAAAACCCCGGAGAGTCTCACAGACTCACATGCACAACATCTGGTTTTAGCTTCAGTAGATCAGTGTGGGTCTGGATCAGACAGCCGCCTGGTAAAAGACTTGAGTGGATTGCTTTGGTGCACACATTTGGTACTCCCATCTATTATTCAGACTCAGTCAAGAATAGATTCAGCATCTCCAGAGATGACTCCAGCAGTAAAGTCTATCTACAGATGAACAGTCTGAAAACGGAGGACTCAGCGGTGTATTACTGTGCTCGAAGAGACACAGTGAGGCAAAGTGGCGGAGGAGAGAGACAAAAACTACTTCCTCTGTTTACACCACAGGGATCATTTGATCTTCTCCTTATAGCACTCTGTTTGATCTTTCTTTACAATATGAGATTTTGTTGAATAAGTTACAAAGGTAAAAATTCATACAATATGAAAAAAAACAACTCTTAAAACATTTTTACAACAAATTCTTAAATACGTTCCATCTCATAAGCACATTAGTCCATAAAAAGTAATTTATACTTATAAGAAATATTTTTTTATGAGAACTGAAAAAAAGACAAAAGCTTAGAAATATTAAGAATTTTATGTTAATATCAATAACAATACATTAAAATTGTCTTTGTTCTTGATTTCCAGTGAAAGTTGAAAAACATCTCATGCTGATTGTGGCAGGTGGACAGTAGGATGCTTATAGAATGTAAATTTGGAAAGGCACACAATTTAGTCCATAATTAGAAAGCAAAGTTTGAGATAAATATGTACAATGTGTTGTATTTATCATTTCATAACAGCTAATGAAATTAGACTGTGATCTTTATTGTGCTGTGATAGATCAGGGTCAATGCTTCTCTATAAGCCCAGTTTGAATCTCTAATTGGACTTTCACATAATTTATGTTGAAAATCAATTATGTACCCAACCATGTCACCTTAAAGGTTCCTCATTGAATCTTGTCTGTGCAGACTTTTCTGTCAAATGATGCATCATTCAATTTAATTCCTCATACAGTAAAAGTTTTTATATGGATTATTAGAAACGCAACATATATAAAATATCACAGTTGGTGTACATAGTTGTTTGTGTAGGATTGAGATCTGTGAGGCACTTTAGCTTTACAAGGATGACAAATTACTTTTTTTTTTTTTTGCCCAACCTGCTTGTTTGCTATATTTATTTTTGGGAGGAGTCAATGCAAAATGTGGATCTTTGCTGTTTCTTCTTATATGACCATGAAGTGAAGCCAGCAATCAGTGTGTGTTCTCAGTTTGACATGATGGACGTGAGGACAGAACTGTTACTCATTTTTATTTTTTGTGAAGGTAAAAAGTTTCACCTTTGTACATTTGCCATCTGTTTCTTAACTTGTAGCTAGTGAAAAATCATCTTAATTTTTTTTTTCAATAAAAGGTCTTTGGTCAGACTCTGATACAGTCTGAATCAGTAATTAAAAGACCTGGAGAATCTCATAAACTAACCTGTACAACCTCTGGATTCACACTGAGTGGCTAATGGATGGGCTGGGTTAGACAGGCCACTGGGAAAGGACTGGAGTGGATCGCTGCAGATACTGGTGGCAACCAGTATCAGCTGGTTCTGCATTAGTGGAGCTGAATGTCATATAATCATAGAATGGGTGCTAAAATGGCACAATGACAGTGATACTATATATCATATTAATAGAACTAATTCTTAAATGAAAAATATAAATCAGTGTGTTTAAAAAATAAAGGTTTTGATGTTTGTAAAATTTGCTGTGTTATGGTGATTTTCTTTATGAGAAATTGCTGAATAAAAGAAATGAAGGATTAATTGTTCAGTGATAAATAGCTTTAAAATAATTATAGAAGAAACAAGAAATGCTGCTACTCACAACAGTAATGTGTATGTAACAATATAAAATTATTAGTGAGTCAAGTAGCTGAGCCACAGCTACTTGACTGTGGCTCAGCACAGTCTGTATCTTTGTGCAGAAAATGTCTTTAAACTAAATATTTTTAATCAACTTTATTTAATTGATTTTTATTTTTTATTTTGTCCTTAAATACATAAACACAAGTTTTGATTGATGAACAATTAGTTTTAAGTTTACAGTGGAATTTTTTACACTGCAAATGTAGTTTTCTTTGTAAAATTATGATGCCATTTTCATTCAATATGCAACATATGAAACCCAGTTCCTCAGATCAAAACTTTAGTGACATACATTCTCAACAACTCTGTTATCTAAGTGTAGTAAATATAAATATTTCAAATCCAAACATTTTCCTTAGTACATTAGAAAAAAAGATTATTGCGTATCTCATTTGTAGTAATGGCTTCACACTGAATACAAGTTAAAGTAACATTTTTCTGACATAAACCGTAAAAGCAGCTACGCCTTTGTTTTTGAGGAGATAGTCAAATTCAGCATCAAACTTTCTAACAGACATTCCTTCTCACTTATTTTCTATGATAAGTTTGAATTCAGTAAAAAATATTCAAGATGTTGCTTTTAACACCTAAATTCAGTGACATTCATCAATCAAACTTATCAAACTTGAGCTTTTGATTATGCATATATTATGCTAAAAGATTATATTTCTCTATTTACCACTGCATTAGTGATGCTCTGTATTTCTTCTTTGTGAACATTAAATTTTATCCTCTCAAATAGGTTTATAAAAGCTATGCACTCATAGGACAATATGTAAATCCAGAGTCTCCACCCATTTCCGCTTGTCTTGTATATTTTCACCAGAACAGCTTTCGCATTTGAAATCTAAGCTGCAACCATGATAGTCATAGGAAGTATTTTCCTCTTGGTTCTTATTTCAGGTGAGTTAAATAAGAGTCCAGAGACCCTCATCTAGCCAGCTGAAAAAAAAAGAAAAAGGTCCAAATGATGTCTGCAGTTGTTCAAACTCTGTGTTTGTTTCAGCTGCTGGGAGTCAGACCCTCACGTCCTCTGAGTCTGTGGTCCAGAGACCAGGACAGTCAGTCACTTTGTCCTGTAGAGTACAGGGAACGTCTCTTGCTTGGCTCCACTGGATTCGCCAGAAACCAGGAAAAGGGCTAGAATGGATTGGACGCATCGACAGTGGCACCGGCACAATATTTGCCCAAAGTTTCCAAGGCCAATTTTCAATCACCAAAGATACTTCGCAAAGCACCGTTTCTCTGACAGTCAAGAGCCTGAAACCAGAAGACTCTTCAGTTTATTATTGTGCTAGAGAGCCACAGCGATACAGAAGCCAATAACGCCATACAAAAACTGACAAACAATAATATCTCTGAGAGGCAATGAAGTGTGTGATGCTTTGAAAACAAGTTTTCTATTGACTTAAAAGCATGCATTGCGTGGATAATCTGTGTTTCTGCAGAAAGAAAATAAAATAAAATCTATAAAGGAATTAACAAAAACCCTCCTTTAGTTTCAGTCACCATGATTCTCTGTTTTGTCTAAGTTTATGTATAGAAATTTTGAGAAACACAAAACAGATGGATAGATGCACAGATAGAAATATGAATGCAGAGAGAAATTTTGGAGAGATTTCACGGGAAATGCAGAAAACTGTTCAGTTCTCATCCGCATTGAAAGGTCCTCTGGACGCAGGAAATATTTATAATTTCATATCATAATATGACAGGATAGGGCCGGATAGAATAGAGACCAGGATGACATGGGGATTGGAATGGGAGAATGTGCCATATTTTAGTAATAGTATTATTTAGTATTTTATTACATAAAAAACAATCAAACCGGTGAGTAGTTTTATGTGTATGAAATAAGATGGCACTTTCAAGCTGGGAAAAGAAAAAAAATGCATCGTTATAGACACATACTGAATTTTTTTCTGGTCTGGCTTGAAGATCATTTATTGTTGTTTTAATTATTATTATTGTCTTTAGGTTGGTTGGAAACTTGTAATTAGATTTTTCATGTAATTGTGTCTGCAAACTGAATCACAATGCACTTTTTCCATGTCAGAGTTTGTTTCATTTAAATAATAGAAGCAGAGCTTAGATGATTACAACTAGAGAACAAACTAAAATATAAAACAAACACAAACTATAAGTTATGGTATAACAATGTGCTTTGCAGTTCCGGTGTTTGAACACTAGAGGTCAGTGAATGCAGTAAAATAGAGTGCTACTGTTTATGCCTGAGTTATAACACTAATATTATATATAGATATTAGATATTTGTTTTATTTTAAGAGTAAACAAAATATTTTTATTTCTATAAACATTTAATAATATGAAAATAATTGGTTTTAATTATTTGCTGCACAAATAAAAACTACAGGCGAACGTCTATGTTAATACAAAAGTCTTAAATTCAAAGTCATATTGTGAGAAAAAGGAATAACATTTTCCCGCAAAGGTTTACTGTAAAATAAAAAGGACTGTATATGATGGTAACAACACTAACTAAAACATTTACATTACAGAGATTCAGAAAATCCCTTAAAACTTTGACAGCTGTTCCAGTTCCTCACAAAGTCAGTTCTTCTTGACTGAAGAAATGCCCATCATGATTATTTACATTTATATTGTGCAGTTAGGATAGATAAGCAAATATTTAACCAGAAGATTCCTCAATTTTACTTGATTTCAACTGATGTTTTGTTCTACTGTTTGAGGAGGAGTCAATGCAAAATTCCAGTCACTTTTCAAACTTATATGACTGCAGATGGTGGCAGAGAGCAGTGATCAAAGTTGACATGATGGACTGCAGAAAAGGGCTGGTGTTTTTATCCTTCTGTTTGGCTTGTAAATACACTTTTCTTCAACATCAGAGACCTTTGAGATATTTTATATTCAAGCTTGAAGTTTTACTAAATACATTTTTATTTTTAACTTGACAGGTGTTGTTGGTCAGACACTGACTCAATCTGAGTCGGTGGTGAAGAGGCCAGGTGAAAACCACAAACTGACCTGTACAGGCTCTGGATTCACATTCAGCAGCTACTGCATGAACTGGATCAAACAGGCTCCTGGAAAAGGACTGGAATGGGTTGCTGCTGATTGTGGAGTCAGTAGCAAGTACTACTCACAGTCAGTCCAAGGTCGGATCACCGTCTCCAGGGACAACGGCAAACAGCAACTGTATCTGCAGATGGACAGTCTGAGGACTGAAGATTGTGCTGTTTATTACTGCGCTCGAGAGACACACTGACTAACGTTGATTCAATAGCTGTACAAAATCGCTAAGTATCTTCAAAGTCATTTATTCAGTACTTTTATTTAATCTATGAGGATATCTTCTAGTTCCTTACACTAATTTTAAATTAATAAAGCAAAAAAGAAAACCAAATTTGAGAAAAAGAAAGTTTTTCCTACAAACTAAATATTTTTTCTAGTTAATTACCACTTTAATATGAACTAAATGACATTTAGATTTATTTTTTAAACATGGCACAATTAAGAAGTGTAACTTTAGCCCCAAAATAGTTTCTTTGTATCCAGTGGTCAGATATATCTCATGACATCATGTAAGACATTGTAAAGACTTAGAATTATTAAACGTTTTTAAGAAACAAGTCTAAGTCAATCCTGAGTTACTCTGTTTGACTTGATGGGCTGCCTGCTGGAGATAGCAGCCCCTCCCAAATACCCTGCAGCCAACACAGTGGCTGGACGGATGGACAGATGGCATTAATCCTTGAAATGTTTAAACAGTTTTCAACATTATCATGAGAGGTTTGTCTTCTTAAACTTCTACAAATGGACAATATTCATACATGCAGTTGTTTTTTGATGACTTTGAATATTGAAATGGGATTCATTTAAATTATAAACCCATTGACCTATAAATGACAGGAAGATGTGGTAAGATAACACAACTTATGTAAACACAAAGACACAAAAACATGCCTCAGAGAGAACAGCTGCTGCTGTGGTTTGTGACTTCCTGACAGGCAGAGGTCATTAAAACGCTAAAATTGCAGTAACATGTGCTAATTATGTTACTCAATTTAACAAACTGTGATACAAGTGTAAAGTGAGAGTGGATGTTTATGTGCGTGGCATATAACAACCCAAAATTACAGCTCCCCTTGATTGAACCACTTCTGATAGTAAAGGCTTGTTTGGTTTTATGCAAACTCACTTTGTTTATATATTAAAGTGTATATTAAAACGGTTTGTTTCTTTGTTTTGTTGTTTACCAGAAATGTTTTGAGTACATTGACCAACTAAATATTACTGCCTTAATTTCAAATAAGCTATGTATAAACTAAAGTCTGTTCACCTTCTTTATTTGGTTTTGGGAGGAGTTAATGCAAAATGTAAATCTGTTCTGCCTCTACTTATTTGACCACGCGATATTTGGCAGAGAAGAGAAAACTGAGGTAGACATGATGGACTTGAGGGCGCCATTGTTCCTTATTTTCATTTTATGTACAGGTAAAGAATATAACTGATGTGTGTTTTATGCTGTTCACCTGCTCGCATACAATGGACTGTTCTTTGCATTGACAGGTGCTGATGGTCAGACTCTGACGCAGACTGAATCTGTGGTTAAAAGACCTGGAGAATCCCACAAACTGACCTGTACAGGTTCTGGTTTCTCACTCAGCAGCCACTGGATGGACTGGGTCAGACAGGCCCCTGGAAAAGGTCTAGAGTGGGTCGCTACTGAAGCTCATGGCAGCCTGCATTACTCTCAGTCAGTCCGAGGTCGTTTTACCATCTCCAGGGACAATAACAGAAAGCAGGTGTATCTCCAGATGAACAGTCTAAAAACGGAAGATTCTGCAGTTTATTATTGTACTCGAAACTCACATTGACTGAAGTCGGTTAAAAGCCTGTACATAAACCTACCACCTAAAACTCCTTAACAATGAGACACATACTTAAAAGGAACCTGGCAGTCTTTAGGTTACTATAAAGATGTAGACCAAAAAACACTTATTTACCAAAAAAAACACCTTGTCCTGGTCAGAGAATGTCATATATGCTGAAGCCTTTCATTTAGCTCCAGTTTTAAAATTGTTGGGGGAAAGACCTGCAAACATTTTTTTTTTTATATCTATGCATCTCTTATTTACACCCAGTTATTGATGCAGCTTTGAGGTGGAGCTTGGCCCCATCTCCAGTGGTCATTGGTCGAGAGGAGTGGACACGCTGGACACATCACCAGTCCATCATAGGGAGACACACAGTCATGCATAAACACACTCACACCTTGGGGCAATTTAAAGACCTCTTTCATATACAGTCATATTCATTAAGCTATTATATATGTGCTCCGTTGAGACTTGTTTATCAGATTAAAAGCAGGTATTAAACATATCCTTGTTAAGCCACATTTATGTTTTGTTTTATGGGGACTTTCTGGACCGATTCTTACCACTGTCCACAGCAGATTTAAGATTGCCTACTGTTCAGGTGAAAACTGTCAAAATTAATGTTTTTCTAGATTATCTGTTGTGCCAAAAATAAATAATAATTGAAAATAATTAATCCATTCAAATATTCATTTTGAATATAGTTTGAGATCAATGAAAATATGTCTGAGGTAAATGAGTAAGAAACTAGCTCTATTAATTAAAGGCATTTGTAATTTAGTAGCTTTTTATTTTGAACTTATTTAGTTTTCAAAAGTAATTTTAACAAAATTGTTTTAGTTATTCCATATAAACTTTAAAGTATGACAAATAAATAGAAAAAATATATATTAATGAACAAAAATGAACTCTTGTTCTTCATTCCTAATAAACAACTAGAATCGAGATTAAAGCAAAAATGAATAGCAAAATGCACTTGGATTATTTCAAAACAGCAAATTCAGGATATTTTTGACTTCAACCTATTGGCATGAAAATGTAGAAGCTGTTGACTTTCCTACTCTGATTATTTAAATGTAATTTACTAAAGACATTTTTGCAGTTTTTTATGCTCACATGTAATTTTAGTTATTTATTTTATTCTTTTCCGACTGTGTTTGGCCATTTCATCTTAGCTCACATAGCAGATATGACTTGTAACTTGTACAGATGTATAAGACACTTCCTTATCCTTTCTGGACTTGACTTCAATTTTTCTAAGCAACAAACCCACAGATTATAGTTTTGCACAATCACCACATGTAAACATGTGAAATTTAAACTCATTCAAGCTGATAACAAATTAATGGAAGATCTGTTAAAAAAAAACATCTTAAAAATAAGAAACAAGTTTTTTTTTTCCTGTGATAGAAACAAACTCCATAGATAAATTAGTTAACAGTTTCAAGGTCCTTCACAAGGAAATACTAACATCTAGTGGCAGTTTAATCTCTGTCTGATGTTTCTGGCATGTTCAAAATCAGCTGATGATTGTCTATGAAGGTTTAGACACAATGATATTTGTGCTTAATGATCAACATGAAAAACATTCTTATTTTAGCGCAACGTGCTACAAAAAACATTTCTATCTCCCAGGTCATTTGATGGCATATGGCTCTGAAAGGAAAAAAGAGGAATATTTTACACTGTAAATATGTTTCTGAGAATATTACTCCACTAAAGGATCAATGCAAAATACACTGGCTGATTGATTAGCAAAGCTATAATTCATAATATATATGTACATATATATATATTTGACACTTTTGCATAAGGCATTTTAAACCTTCTTACTAACTTATATAAAGAAACATAAGTTGTTGGTATTTGTTTTTTTACTTACCTCCTCATTGCGGTAGGTCCACCTCCTGTCTAGTGTAGAGAAGAGTGTGTTTTTGTGCTAGAGTTATCTGTGGTGATTACTACGGGGCCACAATGAAACACACCCATACAAAAACATTGGGACAACAATAAAACTGAATGTTTAAAGTGAAATTACTGCTGATTATCTGTTCACACACCTCAGACCTGGTTATCATTTCTGACAACACCTCGCATAAGAAAACAGATTTTAAAGAATAATCTGATAAAACATACAAAAAGACAGATTAATTACTCATTTAAGTAGGAATGACAAAGTGCTACAGGTGATAAACTATTAGAAATGATTCTCTTTATGCTCCTAGATCTTTAGCTTAATACTAACCAAGACTTTATATACAGCACAACTAAGAATTATTTCAATGTGTAAAACATTAGTACTTCATCAGAAGTGTGATGACTTAAAACAATATAGGTAAGAAAAGTGATGTATAATTTGACAAATATTGGAGGCCAGGTTAATTTCAGAGAAAATCAAGTATTAAGGTTGTTTCTAAAGTCTCCAGATCTAAATATATCACCACCAGAGTTTTTTTGAATTTAGGGTAAACAAGTAAAGGCATTCGTAGTTCAAGTATATTTTCATCCGTTGTCCTTGGATTAGTGGACCCCAAAAACAGATTTTAAATAAAAAAAACCTCAATAAATTACATATAATTAAGGACTAAAAGCACAAAACCTGTTGACATAAAAACAAATAAATTAAACCAAAACTACAGTATATTAAATATATAACACTAACAAAAGCTTCTACAGCCTGATGGATCAAAATGTTCCTGAGGAAAGTTGTTTTATAAATGAATAGTGCACAAACAATATTATCAAAAATTCCACTGCCCCAGCAACTTCATTAATGTGCATATTCTTTTCCACAACATATTTTTCATGGTGAGTTGTTTATTCAATTACACCATTGATAAAAAAGTGCTTTTATCATGAACAATAATAAGAAAAATTCTCAATTAGTTTTCTTTAAAATGATAATAAATGTCCTTAATGTTTCCTAGCATTTTATTTTGTCTGATACTCAGTTTTCTAATTTTTTGCTCCACTCTGACCACAGTCAAAGCAGGAAATGCAAACCATTAACATAGTATTGATTTTGTTGAAAATACCCTTTTCAGACATCATGTTCAGGACGTTAAGCATAAAGAAACTTATAGGCACAGAATCAAGATATATCACAAACATTGTCAGTTCTGTGATAAAGATAAGATAGGCAACTTATTTGTTATTTTTTTAACAAGTAAATATTTTAAGTTGTAATAAACTCAAGACATATGTTTAGCTATGTCTACATGTTTTGAGATTGCAACAAAATATTTTTAATTGGTGGAATCAGAATTCACAAAAAATAAAATCAAAGAAGCACCTATTTCAATTGCAAATAAAACATTATATATTTTTAATTCTTTAATTTCATTGAAGTATCCACCCACAAATGTTTGTTACACTTCAATACCTTATGAAGGAGTTTTTGTTATAGGGTCTGTCATAGTGTTATGGGTGGGTGGACCACAGTGAAAAACACTCATACAAAAACCTACAGAAAACAATACCTTCACTCATTGTCTAATAAAAGTTTTTAATCAATTTTCAAATTAAAATGTGAAATAAATGTCTACATTTTTCTTAACGTCATTCTTCATCACTCATGTCATGATGAAATAGATTTAAGTTTACATATTGGTTATTATACTTTGTTCATTAGTGTACTGTTATAATTGTTAGCTTGATAGATGTTTTAGCTTGTTCAAAATATATAGAATATAGATCCTCAGACGATGTCCAAGTTTCTGCGATCTTAAAGTGTTTTATTCATTTAATGTATTGATTTAACTTCATTGAGTGGTTTTTAGTGCTTCAGGTTTTTGTTCAGTGAGTGAATATGAAGCCCTGTGGAGCTTTTAACTATTGGTGAAGTTTCCATGTCTTAAAACAAGTCATGTTTTATACTAAATATTTGTGAGGGTTGATTTTTCAGAATTAACTTTTTTTTTTACAGGAATTTTTGATTTACATGCTCTAATCCATACAGACGAAGCAGGTCATTAGAAAAAGTATTTTTGTTCTTCAACACAATTAAAACTAATATATTGAAGTAGCATAAATTAACCCAGAAGCATACTGTATTTTGCAAATGTCTAGACATATTTTTTAATTAAAATTTTTGTCTAGACATATTTTAACCCTCTATTTATTATGTTAGAAACACTTGGTTTAGAAAGCTACTTCCTGACTTTACACCCATGAGACGACACCTGGTGAAGAGAAACTCTGCAGAAACCATCTAAACTGTTACGACTCTAGAGTGTTTGGACTCAGGATTACATCTATCTTTATATTTAGATTATTTCCTGGTTGTTTTCTGCTTAGTTATTGTCTTCATTGTTCACCCCTTTGTATTTTGTCTTAAGTTTGTTCTTATATTTCAGCCACTGAACATTTGAGTTGATTTGTGTTTTAGATCATGTTTTCTGATCTATAAGTTCTGTGCTCACTTGTCTTCTCCCCAGGTCTTCATTACTCCTCTGTATTCCTGTCAGCTCAAGTCTTTCTTGACGTCCATTCCTTGACTTATTTGGATTAAGATTAAGGGACTTTTTTAAAAGTCCATTAGGAAGCAATATACATTCTAGCGTAAACAGGTTGACATTGTGTTTACAAAATTAACAAGACAAATACTCCCATTTTCATGCCTATTACCAACCCAAAAGCATTTCTTGTGATTCACATGAACTGCACATTAATAATATTCACCAACATTTCAAATTTAAACTTTTTAAGATGGCTGAACAACTTAGCTTTTGTTGTAATCTGGACAGCCTTTCTGTTTTACCTTACGATGATCATACAAAATAAATTACAAGTATTTATATTTCACTCTGGCAGCACATGTATTAAGTTAAGATTCAAAATAAGAAGCAGAAAAACACAAGAAAATTATTTTGACAATTAAGTGAAAACGGTGTTCATAAGCTAATCAGTAGCTGTAAAAAAAAAAAAGAAAGAAAAGTCACAATATTGTGCTTAAATCAGTTTTTGTGGATATTTGGGTCATTCTTAATGCATGAACCCATAATAGCAAAACAACAACAAAAAAAGCTTTGTGTTTTTGAACCAGAGGCCTGCCTCAGTGTTTTATCACAACCAAGTTTGAATGCAGAAAAACATTTTGTCATTTTAGAATTCGTTAAAAGATTTTGAAAGTTAGGGCGCAGTAATAAATTGGTAAGACCAGCAACAATTTTAATTTATACAGAGCAAAAGGACATGACAGGTTCTAAGTGAAAAACATCCAAATTAAGGATAAGTTGGCAGCATATGTTGACAACTAAAACTCAGCACTAGTTTGACAGACGTGGTGGTTGGACTTTGCACCAAACATGTAACACTGAAGGAATAAAAGTGAAAGAAAGAAGTTTGTTGTGATAATGATAGAAGAATGTTGTCATGACTTATTGTTTCCAATGTTACCAGCAGAACAACAAAACCTCAGTGGGAATGTTTTCTACATGCCATTGAGAAGGAGGCGCTATAAGATCTGAGGAGGGTTTTCCTTCAGTGGATTAATAGAGTTTAATATTGTGAAGTGTCATCAACTATTGAAAGTTTCCCGTCTCACCTCCTTGTTTGATATGATGTATTAAAGTTCAGGCTTAATTTGTACCACAATCAAGAAGGCAGGAAATATGTTTGTTAAAATTTGTTCATTTCCAGGCTCTTCAGATAAATTTGCATCTGTGGAAGAAGAAAACCTCTAATGTTTAGAAATGAAGATGCTTTTATTTTGCAGATCAGTTGCTGAAGCACTTTTAGCAGTATGTATTATTTAATTTTAATCATTTATCACCTGTTAAAGACAGGTTGATGATGCCAATAAAGTAGTGGGAATATAGCAAAATTCTATCACAGATGTTTTCTACAGAAAGCGATGTTCATGGGTTCTTTATCCCAGAAAACTATTATTAAAGCAATTTATCTTTCTTCCTTCATATTCCCCAAAGCAAAAACTGAAGGCATGGTAGCAAGTGCATTGTATGTGCAATCATTTAACATTTTTTTTATTTGCAATTGGAACAATTGGAACTTTCTTTGACCCTGCTTAGTGCTTCAATTCAAGCTTAGTTATCTGTGTCCATGTTTATGTACCTGAATATGTGAACTAACCAATACCAAAATGATGTTATGTCCTGCAATTTGTAGATCATTCTGGGCCAACAATGCTAAAGACAGCTTTTGTTTTTCATTCCATCAATATTTTTCTAGTATTCTTTATTAAATGTTGCTATTGTGCAAGAATCCATGGAAACACATTCAAGCCAGCCTTGGATTTGCCATGCATACATTTCCACACTAAGTTTATTGTTGATACATCTTAACTTTTTTGTGGAAAGCATATATGCAGAATTCTGTGGATATGCACCCTTTGCAGAAGAAAGTCTTGAAACATTGTATGTCTTGAAAACCATATCCTGACATTCCCCTGGAGTAAAACTCTTTAGGAAACGATTAGAGCCCTAAATACTTTTGGCTCAAGTGTGTACACATCTGTCAGTGTCATAATGCATTCAGGCATGAAGTGGCTCACAAACACTGAGAAAGACAACAACTGACAGACCAATTCAACAGCAGACAAATAGCTCAGCCCTAAACATGTTTGCAATATAGGAAATTATTGATGCAACATATTTAACTTGTAGAAAGCAAGTAAACTTACAGTTTATGGCGAAATTAAAGCAATAATTTTTGTCTTAAATTTGTCCTGTTTTTCAGAGTTCATATCTTCCAAATAACTTAACAAAGGGTTTAATTGATTTCATACAATATTTCCTAATTTCCTAGTTGTTCCCTAGTTAAATAGTTTTTAACAATGAAAACGGTGATTGATAATGTTTTACCTACATTAGGAATTATTTTTAGTGTGCAGGAAGAATAACTTAAACTCAAATGTTAAAATTATTTATTATAATAAAAATAAAGATAAGTGTACGTTTTAGGCTAATAACCTGAATGAATAAATGTATTTGAAAAAGTAATGAATGTTTTCCAGATGTCTTAGTTCTGTATTACTTTACACTCCAACAGGGCTTTAGGTCCCACCCATTCTCCACTGGAATTAACTGGTTTTTGTTTTAGAGATTTTCAAGGTGATAATTGGGCAGCACAGTGATGCACACTAAAACAAAAACCTCTGTATTAAAAAACCTGAACTGCTGAAATACAAAAGAAAATTTACCATTACAATATCAGGTGAGCACTCGATTGATAAGGTGACTTTCTTCCATAAAGCCATTTACAGAAATCAAATACAGGTTTATTTAGTTCTGAATAACATCTCAATGTTAGGATTAATAATTTAAAAATACTGTTGTTTTTTCAAACCTCACATAAAAATACTGGGTCATAAGCATTTAGCAAAAATAATTAATAGATATTTTCTTTATCCAGCACCTTTAACGCATCTTTTTTGATCTTTCATGTTTTTGTACACGGACTTAGTGAAGGTGAAGCACTGTGCTGCTTTTGACTACTGGGGTAAAGGAACTAAAGTCATCGTTTCTTCAGGTAAGATTATTTAAAAATATTATACAGGTATCTTTTTTCTTATTTTTGGTAATATTGTAATATTTAAGTTTTACAGGATTTCTAATTTGATGTTAGTTAGTACCTTACGTGAAAAAAAAAAAACAGATGCAACTTGCTCCGAGGTTGATTGTCATGCAATTTTCATACGATATTTTATGTCTATTGATATCAATTCTGACTTTAGACATTAGATAGTGATATTTGTGCTATGTTGCAACAAGTCAATTGACATTTATATTTATATCAAAAAGTTGCTAGAAATCTGTAACAATTAAAAAAATAGATAATATATTTCCATTAAAAAAATCTGAAGTTGTGTTTGTATTTAACATCGACAAGTACTTGTACAAATGAAGAAGTACCTAACTATTTTTTGCAAGATTGTCTGCAAACAGACACTCCTTCAGACAATCAGGTGAGATCTTATTAGTGCAGCGGTACGATAAATTAAAATATTAAGAATTAAATTGATCCTGCCAAACACTATATACATAGTGGATTAAGATAAAATTACCAGCAAGATGTCATTTTCTGTTGGTTTTTCTAAATTGTATTTCTTTCTTTTTGTTAAAAATTACCATAGGTTAAACCAAATGTAACTTGTTTTAGCAACATTTGTTAGAAGTGTCTTCTTCAACACCAAATATGCTATATTGTCGGTTAGTTAGTTCAATTAGCTACAAATATTGCACAAAATAAGTTGCACTGAAATTATGGTTACGTTTCAAGTCACTAGAAATGTGTTCTGAAAAAATTATTTCATCATATTCTTAAAATAATGGCTTGAATTTTTTTTTTCCCACAGTTGTTTTTTTTTACTTTTTTAATTTTTATAATTTTTTATTTGATTTGATTTTTTTTTTCTGGTAATCACTTGTGGCAAAAAATTACTTATGTCATTTTTTTTGGAATATGACAATATGGAATTAAGTATATTTGATATGTAAATGACAATAATATTCACAAGACATGTCAAATGTTCAGTAATTTTATATAATTTTATGTTTATGCAAACAGTGGTTTAGCATTTATTTAACATTTTTAGTGTGAGTTGTTGGTGCATCTGTGCTATATATTGGAAGATTAAGATTTTAATGAGGAATTTCAAACTGATTAAAACAAATTATTAAACAAAACAGGCAAAAATATGATTATTAAGGACCATACTTATTGACCATAAAATATAGTCTTTAAATATTTTAAAAACCATATTTAAGACCATATTTATTGAAATCTCCCAGCATTAGTGGTACAGGCTGGTGGAAGTTGGTTTAACTGTGTTCGTTGTTTCCTGTGTTTCCTGTTGTACATGGTTCATCAAGAGAGACCGAGAGACCCAAATATGTTTCCAATACTGTAGTTCAACTTTAATTGTGATCTCTTGATATTCGCAGTGATGCTCATGATTTAATGGAGGTATCTGAATCACGGCAGAAAACAAGGGATAGAAATGTCTTGTATTTAAATAAAATAAATTAAGGCAGTGAATAAAGCTGTAAAGTGATGATTAAATACTCTGGGGAGAGTTCAAAGATTTATTGACTGAAACATTTTTAACATAGCTTAAAATTATGTAACAGCATATGTATAAATATTCTTGATTTTATTCTTGATTAATTAATAATTTTCCTTTTGTCTTAGCCAGCAAGGTCAAAATATATATATATTTTTTATATTCATGAAAATCATAGAAATTAAATTATTTATATTATGAAATGTAAAACAAAGTGTTTCTTTTTTTTATTACAGACATCGCACCAAGTCTTTTTCCTGTGGTTCAGTGTGGTCCTGTAAGTGGAGAGAAGCTGAAAGTTGGCTGTCTGATAAAGAATTTCAACTCAATGAATACAATCAAATGGACCGATGACACAGGAACTGCATTGGCAAATTCAGTCCAGTATCCTCCAGTCATAGAAAACAACACGTATGTTGGATTTAGTTCCGTCGAAGTAAAAAAATCTGACTGGGATTCTTGGAAGTCTTTTAAGTGTGCTGTGGATAATCAAAGTATACAAGTGGAAAGTATGTTATTTATTTATTGAGTTCACTTATGTCTTCTATTTCATGTTTTCATATTATGAAACTCTGATTTACATTATATATAGTATTCTTATTATAATCAATATGACTATTTAAAATGGTTAGGATTAACATTTTTTTAACATTTTCAATGTGAAATACAAGCTAATTCCCTGATTCTTACACCTTTTCAGAAAAACCATCACCTCCAAAAGTTAGTTTGCTGAAAGAACCAAGAGATAACAGCCAGGTCCTCTTTTGTACTGTGGAGGACTTCCTTCCAAAAGACATCTCAGTGAAATGGAAAAAGAATGGACGTGATGAAACCTCTAATAAAGACTGGGACTCAAAATTGAATAAAGGGACATATTCAACCGTCAGTCTTCTTCAGGTTTCAAACACAGACTGGAACAGTGGAGCTGTTTATGCTTGCGAGGTTACACACAGACAAAATCTCTACATCAAGAAAGCATCCAAAGGTAAAAGACTATCATCCATTAAAACAAGTATACAAAATGCAAACATATTTTGTCTTCCTATGAATAACAATTATTCTTTCACAGCTGTTATCACAGTGAACCTAAAACAACCAAGTCCGAAGGAAATCTTCAGCAACCAACAGGCAAAGTTGGAGTGTGTTATTGCTGGACAAGACAGTGAAATTATAAGTAACACTCAGATCAAATGGGAGATTGAGGGACCAAACCAGAAAAACAGAACTTCAGAAGAAATTGGATCTGAAGGTGCTATGTACAAAAAGACAAGCACACTAACTCAAAGTCTCTCTGACTGGCTGACTGTTGAGAAAGTGAGGTGTTCTGCAGAAGGAGAGCATGTGTCACTAGTTACCGAAGAGATAATTGTTCAAAAAGGAGGTAGGTTTGTTGGAGAGGGGAAAAAAATACTTGGTCAACAGCAGACAGACAAATATTGTATCATGGAAGTTACTGTCAATAAAATGATTAAGATTTCCTTTCTGAACCTTTTTTTCAGATGGAAAAGATCCAAAGGTGGCCATCCACATTCTCCCTGATTTGTATATTGAGGATAAAGTCACTTTAATATGTTTGGTTTCCAGTTCCGTGAAGCAGGATTACTACATCGCCTGGTCAGAATATGTTGGACAAAGTACCAGAGTCTTCACTGATGGGATAACATTTTTCCCAGAGAAGCATGATGGTCATAACATAGTTGCAAGTCTGTACACCACCACCAAGGAAAAGTGGGAGAGTAACTACATGTTTGAGTGCAACGTCTGCTCTGCTGGTACAGGCAATAAGATTAAACCTGCATCAGTGTCTAACGCCATAGGTAATGCAAT
This sequence comes from Phalloptychus januarius, assembly GCA_902982915.1. Lineage (NCBI taxonomy): Eukaryota > Metazoa > Chordata > Actinopteri > Cyprinodontiformes > Poeciliidae > Phalloptychus > Phalloptychus januarius. The sequence goes on from CADWAE010000476.1 coordinate 8,146,712, forward strand.
CGAGTGTCGCTAAATTCTTTAGATGTTGTGTTTTCTATTCATGTCTCATTGTGTCTGTAAGTGAATTGCCATTTGTGAAAGTTTTGTGCACTGTTTTATGTTACAGTAAACTGCAAGTGGAAAAAAAAGTACACCAATGTTTCAAATGCTTTTTTGAGAGCATGCTTTGTTTCAGTTTGTTGCACTGTCTAATTGTCTAATAAATGTGCATACTTTTCAAAATAAATGTTGCATGGAGACACTTGTGTATTATGTCTGAATGAGAACATTTCGATACACACTTTTCTTATTCAAACTGTACACTGTTTGGTCAGATTTTTTAGTTGTGAAAGGTGAATCGAACTTTTCATTGCATGCACATGAATAACCCTGCCTTTCTTTCTAATAATCTATAATCCAACTTTCTTTCTTTAGATTTTTCAAATATGACAATCTCTTGCATAGAGGAAGCCGAAGATGACTTTAGCAGCTTGTGGTCCACAACCTCCTTCTTCATATTCCTCTTCATATTCTCTCTCTCCTATAATGTGATTTTCAGCTTACATCAGGTAAAATACTCAGACTGTGTATTTCTATAAAACTAAATGGGATAATTTGTTTTCACAAGCATAAGCTTAAAATGCATTAGCCAGCTGAAGTCTGCCAAACTCAGAATTTAAGACTTCCAAATTGCATGTAGTCTTTTTTATCACTGAAATTAAATTCTAATTCATCAAGATTAAACAAACTAATGAACATAGAGACATTTATAAGGAGTAAAGGTCTTAAGTAGGTCACTGTGGTCAAGTTATTAGTATGTATGATAAACTGCCAAATGCTCTGATATGAGATCAATTTGGAAAGACTCCATAGATTGAAAGAGTTCATTATGGAGATAAAACATATAGCATTCAATTCCAATATTCAATTTAAGCAAATTTAATTCAGTTAATTTTAACTTAACTTCATTTAATGTAAATTTCAGTGTATAATTTTAATTTCATTTAAATAAATTGAATGGTTTCTAATTTTTAACAAAAATTATAATCTAGGCAGTTTTCAATGAGTCTATTTGATGAGAGATAATTAAATATGAACATTTTTGAAAACTGAAGTTGTGAATAAATTATTTATTCTGTGAGATTTTATTGTTCTTTATATTAGAATGTAATTTTATGTCTTTTATCATTCTTTTCCAGATGAAGAAACATTGAAGAATGTGAACATGAAGAGAGTTCATGGTCAAGCATTTAAAGTCGAAATGAAACGCAATTGTCATTACTGATTATTCTTATTATATATATATATATATATATATATATATATATATATATATATATATATATAAGTATAAAAATATACTTATATATGTGTGTGTGTTATGTGTAACATATATATAATAATTGCTACTTATCAGGTATTAATTATTGATCATAAAACGAGTTTTAAATTTCCATTTTATAATTTAGTAGCAAGTCATGAAATATTTTTTGAACGTGGATATTGTCACTGATAGAGCTGTTTTTCCATGTGGTGATTTTTGTTTGATTTCACTATTCTACAACTGCTTAGCTCCTTTGCTACATGAAGAAACTGAAGAACTTGAGCGTGAAGAAAGGCAAAAAAGAATTAAACTAAATGAGATTGAAAAAAAAATAAGTTTATGTTGATTCACTTTTGTTGGTTGTTCCTTTTGTTCATTTATAGTTGTATATTATGCACATTTTAATATGTTTCATTGTGTTGCATTATGAATAAATACAACGATCATTTAATTATGTGTGCATTTTTACTGTGGGCATTTAATTTAAGAAAATATTGTATAAGGACCAAACGTTTACCAATGAATTTCTTCTGTTGCTTCTCTTGAAACTGTCAAATTAATTAAGCCTAAAAGGAATAATTTCTTTGGCATGTTTAAATTTGGTGAAATTATTTAATTTTACTAACTTGTTTCACCTGATTAAAAGTAAAAAAATAAATTAATTAAAATAGGGAGCCAAAGGTGATGGCAGGGAGGTTTTTCAACCTCAGTTTTGAGGTAATCACCAAAGACAAAACTAGTGTGACAGGATCAATGTAAGTTTATATTTTGTTGTTTTTTGTCACAGTAAACTTGTAAATTATGTCAGGTTAGTTAGACGCAAGCTATTGTTTTTTTATGTTATTATCAAGTGACAATTATACTTTTTTCTTGTTGTGACCAACTTAAATTTCATACATTTAAGAATGAAATAAAGTGCAGTATCAGTTACAGATAAGATTATTTTCATTTTTTGCAAATTGAAATTGCAGTTGTTAAAATCTTTTTAAGCTTTTTACTTAAATGTTCATGTCTTGTATCTGAGCCTCAGAAACTGCTAATATGTTTTTTTTAAAGAAACAGCTGAAGCTCGGATGTGAAGTTATTACATCTGAAGGAATTTTTTGGTATAACAAGCTTTTAAAAGCAGAAATGACAAGGTAAACCCCAAAATAATTAGAATTTCTGATTTCTTCTCATATTAGAACTTTTGTAAAGCACTGTATGCCAATATATTTAATAAAATACAAAAAATATATATACATGATGGGCTTGTAACCTTCCTGTAAAACAGTTATATTTCTGCAAGTAAAGTTAACACACTCTTATGTTTCAGTGAAACATGGATGCAGCAACAAAGAGATTGCACATAAGACACTCTGAACCTTGTCAGTATTACTGCAAAAACTTTGTAAAGTTTATCCCTAAAAATATAGGAAATTATTTACTCTTTACTTTGTGTTACACCATTAAATTCCAATAAAACACATTTAAGCTTATGGTTTTAATGTCTCTCTGAAAACGGTATGGAGCCTCAAACATTTTTGCAAAGCACTGTGTTGCTGTCTTAATTATTAATTATGGTTTTGAGATCAGAACAACGATCAAAACTCTTGAAAGTATGAAGAAGTTTGTACTGAATATACACCCAAACAGTTCAATCAAACAAAAAAAGAACAAAATATCTGAGTAAGAAAAGATTTCATGTAGAATACATGTTATTGTTTTAATCAAATCACATCTATTAAAAATAAAATAAAAATAAAATAAAATAAAATAAAATGAATATCTTTAAACATTTCTTTCATTCTCTGGAAGGTTTTAGTTTCCTGATGTCTCAAAATAATGTATGTTTAGAAAGACACTTCCTGACTCCTTGCACCCCTGAGAACACACCTGCTCAAGTGAAACTCTGTAGAACCCAATAGAGCTGAAAATAAATCCCCTTGAAATAACATACACATCTGTTAGTTTCAGAATTCACCCAGGCACTAACTGGTTCACAAACCAGTAGAAATAACAACACATATACTGTGTAGCTCAACATCTACTAATAGGTCCAATGGCTCCTGGATGTTTTCCAAAAGTGATTGTTTGCAGAATGCATACATTCAACATGTTGTATTTATATTTGCCATTGTAAGATCACAAGTAGGTTCTAAGTAGGTTGCAAGAATTCAAATTCTTACAAATTACCTGAAGGCCGCAGGACTGCAGGAAGTCTGAAGCAATGGCCAGGTTTGCTTATAGGACGGTTCTTTTTTTACCCAAAGGAACATAAACAGAAGACTACTACCCAGACAATTTTTGGAGCACTAAAAAAACAGAATAATTTATATCCCAAAAGGTGAAAAAATGTAAAATTTAAATCAACAACTAAATAAAAAGTTGTCTGGAGCATCCCATGATTTTGATGCTGTGGGCACATTTACTCAAATAAGACTTTAACAATCAGTTGTCATATACAAACATCATAAGTTGCAAATAAGAGAAGTGCTATCCAAAGCAGATCACACATTCGGATTTGTCTTAAAGATTCATTTAATAAGCCCTCATTTGCATAGATGTCAGCAGTGACTGTTCCACTGAATAATGTTAAACTCCAATTTAAAGGTATACCATTTCCTCATATTGTGTCCTCCAGACTTGGTAGAATAGAATATGGGCTGTGTGTATAAGCATTGATGACCTCGATGGTCATTGTCAAATAAGGAAAGATATGGCAGACTGTGGAAACATGTCACATGAGCTCCCTCTGTTGGTGATTTTGGCTCAGATCTGTTTTTGTGACTTGTTTTTCCTCAGGTGACTGATTAGAATGGATTTTGGGAACTTAAGTATGCAAGCAACTCAATAACGTTTTGTGGTTGCTGTTGTTTGTTGGAAGTGTTTGATTGAGTTTCCTTTTCATTGCTTTGTCTCTTTGAAGTGTTTTAATGGATCTTATTGTCCTTTGAGGGTTCATCTAATTGACTTTCCACCTTTTCCTTGTTTTTGGTCAGCCCATGAGGTTTTAGTAAACTTAATTGTGCTTTTATTTGTTACTGAATTTCATCAGTTAGTTGTAATAACCTAACTTAGGCTATTTAGAACCCCAGCTGTAGGATTTTTCTTTAGCAAATCAAAATGATCAAGTTAATTTTTTAATGCTTCACTCTTTTTCTTTCTGTCAGAAACCTAAGCATGATTTTAAAAAGACAGAAGAAAAGAGATATTTAAATTTGTTCAAGAAGGGTCAAACATGCAGGTTGGTTTTCAGAACTGATAAAAGGTTGATTAACTCTGTATCAGGCAGACTCTATTGATAGAATAGTTGAAAATCTGAATTTTCTGTTGATGTTCACAATTGTCTTACCCATATTGTAGTTGTAAGTGTGTTTTTGTGCTTATAAGTTCTAAAATAAAATCTTTATTTGTGCTGCCATCTGCAGGTCTCTATCTGTAAATCGCAATACAAATATTGTACTGTAGGATGTTGCATGATGCCACTCAAATTAATATGCAAGCAACACATTAGCCAAATATAAATGATTGATGCTGCAGTGTAACAGTTTAATTAAATAAGAATCAAGAGCTACTGACAATAATCAGCGAAAACAAGTTAATTTCTAAGCCATCTTTTTTATAACAATGACAAAAAGCATAAAAAACTCTTTTTTTATAAAGATTATCAACAGGAAACTTTACCTTTTCTCCAGCATTTGATCCTGCTGAACTTAGTGAAGAGGATGTTTGAATGAAAATCTTTGAAAACAATCACTGACCACTAAATGTCGTAACATTGTTTATATGACGAATAATCTTAGGATTCTAATTTGAAGATTACATGTCTCCTTTATCTGTAGCAAGCAAAAACAAAACAGAAAAAGTAGGAACCTGCATGTAATGGAATGTTAAGCTGATGGTTACACTAATAAAATACAGAAAAACATTTAAAGCTTGTTAAAACATTTGCAAAGTGTGCATTGAATGGTATATACAGAAACGAGACCAACAGTTATTGAAGTGTGCAATATTTCATGCCATGGGTTTTGAACCATGGCATGGCATGGAGTTAGCAGCCGCAATAGTGGCTGCTAACTCACAGTTTTTGTTATTAGTTCAAAAGCCTGCACTGAACTAATAACTGATGTTCTATTATATGGATACTTTTATGCATGTACAAAAAAATAATTATGTAATAATTTAAATAAAATTATTTATAAAGCTTTTAAACAACTTTATAGAAATTTGCAAGTATATCTTTATTTTTTTTCGCATTTGATAAAATTTTTCTGAAAAGGAGGGGAAATAAACTGGGGAAGAGGTGACTCACAAGTTAAATAAATCTATTGAAAACTAATTATTTAAAGATAGTTAAAAGTTCAGAAAAGCAGGAATAGAGTTGTACAAAAAAATGCTTGGTTACAGGTCTTTGAGCTATGCATTGTAGTGTGGCCACTGTGGTATATTCTATAACAAAAAACTTTTAGATCTCTTAGAAGAAAAGAGCTGAAGTGCAATATTTGATGTAATTACACAAAACTGAATTGTAAGTTATAAACCATGGAGAGTGGATTTTTTTTCACTCCATTATGTACTGTAGTGCTTAGTTGAATAAAATGAAACTAAAATGAAATGAACTGAACTGAACTGATCTAAAAAAGGTAAGAATCCATACCATCAGCTGTACCATTTTATGTCCTTTGTTCCCTGCAATAACAAAAATACAAAAATTTTCAAACATTATATTTAAAAGTTGAAATATTGACAGTCAGAAAATAGGACCTGAAACATAAACAAGTTTAAATTGTTAAGAATTAAATACTAGCCAAAATAAAAAAAACATAAAATAAACAAAACACACCAAAACTTTTACTTAGCATACAAAAGCAAAGTGCATAAAAGACTGTCAAAAGTAGGCAGAATTTTTGCATGGGAAGGAACCAGTGTGTGGCAACTATCACAGTGTGAAACAGCAATACAAAATCCTCCTTTCTTTTCTGTGGAATTAATTTTGATTTTACTGCATTCGATCTTGATCCCTTTCTCCCTCTTTATTTTTCAGCTACTCCAAGCCAGATCCTTTGACTTTTTGTTTTTAATTTTGCATTTGGCAAAGCCAGTGTTGTGGAAATATGGTTATAGAAAAATTATTTTATATAAAAAGGCAAAACAATAGCTATAGTTTCTTTGAATAAACAGAAAATATGGGCAATCAGTATCCCACTCAATATTTTTTGTATGGCTATGCATCACTGTGTATGGAGTAGCAACCACACTGACATATAGCTGTACAAAAACCTCTGAAATAAAAGGGTTGTTCAAATTGAAAACTTCCTGCTCCATTTCAAACAGAAAATATCTCACAAAGTTTCAGAAAGTTTGGATTAAGAAGATTTAAATAATATCTAGGAAATATTGGTTCAAACAGAAAAAAAACAATTTTAATACCATTTTTATTACAAAAGACAGTATTAAATGCTGTTTAATACAAAAAAATCTGGGACATGTCTCAACACATTTTTTACATGTTGTTTGAAACATCCTTTGTCCCACTTGTACATGCAGTGTCTTTGGCTTAGAGATGGGACACCCTGGACAAGTCACAAGTCCTTCACAGGGCTACACATAAACACACAGGGAAGACATGCACAAACACACACACACACACAAGCAAATGACCCCATTAAAGGATTTGAACTTGGGACATTCTGTCGCTAACCAACTACCAACTACACCAATGTACAAACCTATGAGAATAAATATTTGAAAAGAAAATAACAGAAAAGGAAGATTTAACCTCACCAAAGCTTGCACATGTTTTACTGAATGTGTTTTGTGGGGATTTCTGAGCAAATGACAATGAAGTTATTTCTATTTCTAGTTTATTAAGTTTAAGGTGCAGTATTCCATGTCCAGGTTTTTGAATGGCCACAGTGTGAAACTGGCCACAATGACAATCAGCAATATAAAAACCTGTTTAGAACAAATAGTTCTGTAGAATAAAAAAAAGAAAGCACCATGAAACTTCTGTGAATGTATAACTTAACCAAAAGGGTGGCACAACTTGACAAAAACACTTAGGCCAGCATTAAATACTTTAATAAAAAATATCCACAATATATAAATAAAACAAATGTACTCAAATCATTCACCCACTTCTTAAATCTGGTAAACCTTGCAGCTTAAATCTATGTATAAAGATAATTTTAACAGTTAGATTTTATTGAACTATTCGAAGGTCTATTTAATATTTCTTTAAAGTTTGATCTGTACATAAAAAAGATTCAACTATGAAGGCTGACGTCAACACTCACAGTATTACAGCCTGTAAGTAAGGTGGGGTTTTTGAACAGGATTGTGTCACAGTGTATTATAACGGCCACAGTGGTGAACTCTGTGACAAAAACCTCCTGCCACTCAAAAAAGCTGCGCGAAAACCAGCCTGTTGCAGTTTCTTCCAACAACAAAAATATATGGTTCAGTTTTGATGCAGTGATAATTTGTTCTCTCTTTTCATTATTTGCTCTTCTGTTCAGTTTTTAATTCATGTTTCAAACATAGAAATAGCAACTATGTACAACAGCCAGTGTGAAGGGTAGTTTTTGTTTTGGTGTGTGTCACAGTGCACTATGACTACCACACCGATACGCTCTGTGACATTAACAGCTTAAAGAATACACTGGTACAATCTAATACCACCTAGACAGCATGAACTGAACAAGCAAAGGTTCTTGTATGAGTATGGACCACTGTGTATTATAACAGCTACCACAGTGGGAAATACGAATACAAAATCCTCTCCACAAATAGAGTTTGTGAAAAACGAAAGATGTTCAGTTAGTTAATATAATTGGATGGAAAGGAATAACAATACAGTTTTGTTACATCTTGTGATGAAAATCCTTTTTATATAAAGAAGAAGTTTGATTGATAAATAGCACAGCATAAAAAAGTATAATTGTGCAACAAAAGTTTCATGAAGTTTCATGATAACATATATTATCCATCCAGCCATTGTTATAAAACACATATTAAAAAAAAAGTCAAAAAGTTAGATTTTCAAAAAATACATATTTCAAGTTAACTGAGGTTTTATGGTGCATGACTACTGAATGTACAAACTGGAGCACTTGAAAGGTTTTTGTATGGTCACATGTCACTGTGTGGGGTGGCAGCCACAGTGATAAATGGCAATACAAAAACCCATTTCAGGCCAAAGTTTTCAAAAAGTGTCGATCTGTCTATTTCATAAATACAAGCACACTGTAGATAACTACACCAAATTACAATTTGTAAAATAATCTGTCAAACATTTCACAGTGTTTTTCATCATGGCTTTGCTACACATGACCTTTAAAAGGCAACAGAATAAAGCAATAAATAAAACTCACTCAAATGACAAAGAGTTTCAATAGTTTTCATCTTAGCTGATGAAAACACGACTCCGTTTAGCTCAGAGGTGGGCTGCTCAAAATTGTACTTATTGTCAAACTACTCACTCAGACCCGGTTCCAACCGGTTTATTACAGAGAAAACCTTTTCTGTCTTTGATTATTAATGTGTGCATTTGTTTCCACTTGTAGTTGACAACCATTTTTCTTCTCAATAGTTATATAACATACAGGAAACTTTCTTCACCACAACAGGGTCTTCCACATTCATTTCCTAAACTGACGCTGTTGACTGAAAGCCAAAAACTCAAAAAGCTTGGGCACAAAGTATTGTATCAGGTCACAGAGTATTTTTTTAGCTTTGTTCAAGAGAGGTGAGAGGATTTTATTCGTTTGGGGTGAAAGATATGCTTGACAATTTTTGCTTTAGAAAGCACATAATGTAACAATTATAATGTGTGGTTTTACAGTTGCAATAAAATGCAATATTTCTACATCTTATACAGAATCTGACTGAATTTTGGTGAGAGGTGAGGTTACTGTATTTGGTTTTAACAATCTAAGGTAACCTAAACACACTTTGCAGGAAGTATACCTGATAATAAAACATTATCAGCAGTATCGTCTTAAAGCACAGTTTGATTCAACATATCAAAGGTCAGGTACAACTAATGATAAGCAAATCCATTTTGAATAAATTTGATCACAATTTACACACAAATAAAACAAGAGTTTCTGCATAACATGCATTTATTTTTTAACAAAACCTAAAACAAACCGTATAACTGAATTGTGAAATAAGCATAAGAAACTTAATCTTAGGTTGGGTCAGAAGTTCATAACAGAAGAAAACGGGACGTAGAAAACAAGAAGTTCAGAGAGAAGTTTTTGTTCAGTGTTGAGTTACAGTGGATACAGTGGCAGCCACAGTGAAACATCCTATAGCAAAAACTTAATGCACCCAAAAAATTAATTATTTAAACAATCAGCTGATTTCCCAGATTGGCAAATTTTAATAAAAGACTTCTGATCAAGTGAAAGTTAGCCGTGTTCTAATTTGATCACTGGATTGAACTTAAACAAAATTAAATTGGAATTAAATTGGATGGATCTGAAACAATATCAATAAAGCTGGATTCTACACATCAATAATCCAGCTAGACTAAACTTCTCTATTTATAATTCAGTACATAACATGTTTCCTTTGAGGTTCCAATTCATTGTATGTGAAGAGTTAGTACACAAAGGTTTCATTAAGTGAATTTTTCCATAAGCCTTTGGATGAGCCTTTCACATGATCCATTATAAAAAACTATTACATATCAAAACTTTCATAGGTAGCATGGATCAGGGTCCCAATGTTTAGCATAAAACACAAAACAATTTTTGAAAAAAGAAAAAGGAACAATCTCCATAAACACAATGTTTCAAATTGACCCAATTGATCAAATGATCCATTAGGTAGTTTAACAAATCTATTAGCTAATAAAATAAACCAAAGTAGGTTTTAGGTTTTACTAAAGAGTTTCAAAGATAATTTATTTTTCTTTCTTTGTTTTTTATATTTTATTTTAGGTCTCAGGAAATTTGAAAACAATAACAGCCAGGCTTTTGCATATTATATTAACATTACGTCTTAAGATACATTTTTTGTGTGATTAGGTTTTTGAAAGATTTGTCAGGGAAGCAAAACTGACAAAGTCAAAGATGTCATAAAAGAGACAATAGATTGTTTTTATATTCCTTGAATTTTCATTGAGGCAGTCCAAACAAAAACCTAGACAATACGAACACGTCTTTTTAAATACAATGTATATCTCTACAAACTTTATCCTAGCAACAGCAAAGATAAGATTAAACTGCATTTCCTGTAGCTCTTTGTGACGTTTGTCTGACATTTATTTAGAATAATAAAAAAAATGTCCATGCTTTACAATCTGAAGTCCTATTCAGATTACTGGATCCAGTATACAGCAGGATGTTTTTGTCTGGGGTTGTGCCACAGTGCAGTATAACAACCACAGTGATGTCCTCTATGACAAAAACCTCCTGGCAGAGAAAATTAAAAAACATGTTTAGTTTATTCCAGCAATGAGAGTTACATTTCTATTAAATGTAGAAATTGCTCATTCTATGTGACATTTTCTTCTTATATATTATGTTATTTCCACAAGGTTACTGAATTGTTGTTTTAATATTTGTTTTAAACTTATCAAATTATTACTATTCCTAAATGTAAAAACCCTCATTTAAAAGAGCCATGTACTGTCAATATAAGTCTGAGTGAAGGGAGGAGTTTTTGCATAGGACCATTTTACTGTGTACTATGGCAACCACAGTGATTTACTCTGTGACAAAAACCTCCTGACTAAACAAAAAAAATTATTACACAACCAGTAATTTCTACGTAGAGCAGATATTGCACTTACTTTAAACTTTACAGCTTCAAACTACATATGTTGAGGCATTTTATGCCTCAGTAAATGTCTGAGATCTATCATTCAAGGAGTACTTGTAAGTACTTTTAATAATAAAGGAAGAACTCCGCTTTGGGGTATTTTTTGTGTGTCTTTTCTGTTTTCACTTTGTAAGAATGTTTATTAAAAATTTATGGAAATAGTCAGAAAAGTCAAATCACCAAATAAACTAATAAACTGAAATCAATATGTGTCAAAAGTCTGGTCAAAAAAGTGGGAAAAGGGTCATACAATAACATTCAGGAATGTATTCTTGTACAGTGTTTGACCACAGTGCAAAGACTAATAGTGGATCTTAAAACATAAACTTATCCTAAGAAATAAATACTGTATTGGGTTCAATTCAACCTGCTCTTTTACAGAAAGACATTTTTTACTAAAACTGGTGTCTGATCTACAATATATCTGATTGTACTGGATATTGATCATTCATCAGATTTGTATAATCAAATTTGAATTAGATTCACTCGTATGGGCTCTTTTAATTAGCGCTTTTCTTGGTTATGTAAAGACTAAATAAAAATAATAAGAATATAAATTGAAAAAAAAAATATTTCCAAAAATGTGCCTTTGCACAATTTGAAAAAAAGGCTGTTAAAATTTGAATTTAACTTCACGATTTCATGAATTAAATAAATAAATGCATATTGTTTTATTATTGTAAAGCTCTTAGTGGAATCTAATTAAGTTTGAAAAGTAGTAAATAAAGTAAATATTTTATCAAAATTTACCCCAAGTACAAATGTCAGATTTTTAGAACTCAAAATATGACCAGTTCACTAAATGAGGCAAACGTTTTTGTATGAGTATAAATCACTGTGAAAATAGTGGCTACCACTGTGTGAAACACCAATACGAAATCCTCTCCTTAAATTTTATGGTCCACAATTAGCTACTGTTTTTGAAAAATGAAATACAATGTCTCTGATCTGCTTCTTATGGAATATTACAATGTTGGCTGTTTAAATTACACGTTGCCTGAAAAGAAAATCTTCTTTTCTGTTTTGTACAAAATGATTTTTGAAACATAAAACATTATACTTATATTTGAGGTGAACTTATGTATTGTGTTAGTTAAACAGGCCACATTTAAAATTTTTAAATATCAAACAATTACAAATTAGTAATGTAATACAGTCCAGTATCAACACATGTGTACATCATGGACTTGTGGTTGTTGACAACCTCACAGTGGGTTATTTATGTAACACTGCAGGAAATATTTCACCACAACAGGTGCTTCCACATGTCACTGAGAAACAGAAGCTTTAAACTAAAATGTAAAGAGCTCTGACAGTAACACACCATGTCACTGAGGCAAAAAAAGTGGATTAAAATACATTTCATGAAGGCATTCTTTTCATTAAATATGTTTTCTCCCAATTAATGTCTAAAATAAAGCTAAAACGACACAGCATCAATACTTGAGTGAAAGACTACATATTTACAAACTCTGTTTCTACAGTCCAGTTTCCTAAGAACTGTGAAATAACCCCTTAGTTCAGTGACAACAGGACGCTCTGAGCCAGACTTAAGTCTTAAGCCAGTCTTAATGACTTAAAGCTAAGCTTCCTCACAGAACACTCCTCCCCACTCAGTTTCCCCTAGACTAGTGGCAGCAGCCATTAGGAAACACCTGGTGGATCTGCAAGTCTGCTGAACTCATCATACAAACTACTCATAATGATAGCTTAATGGAGAAATGTCCTTGTAATAACGAGAGGAAGCCGGTGTGAGCAGAAGCTTCCTAAACAGGCAGAGGCCCAAATTCAAGGCATTAAATTAATAAGTCCAATTTATCCTATATCATGTTTGATAAATGCAGCATTTTATAACAACTGAAGGTAACATAGTGATTTGATTGTGTTATAAAATGTCACAACGTGCCTGAAAAATAAATAATGCCTCCCATTTAAAGAACTCAACTTCATATTCAGGTCAAGATTGACTGTGCTTCTATTTCACAACATCTTGTACCATCATCTCATGTTACCACTATGAACAATCACAGGTAAGCTGTATGTTGCACTAAAAGCACTTATTAAATGACTTCGGGATGTAAAGTCAGTTCCAAAATAAAATTCTAGTTTGCAGAGCATCAGATTAGAAGGTGAAAAAGAAGGTATATTGTGTTATCTTCACATTGGGTTTCTCGGGTAAAAGAACTGCAGAGTGTAAGGACTACAAAATAAGAACAGGCAAACAGGAAGTGAGCAGCTAGTTGCATAATTTTATGGAACCCAGACCACAGGAAACAAATGTCTCTGGGGAGATGTTGGTAAATAGTACAGATCAAAATGCCTTTCAAAACACAGAATAATTGTAAACTGGTTCATCAGAGACTGAGTTTAGTTTACAATTACCTGGTGAACAGTAAACATGAATTCATTCTGATGTGACATGTTTGTGAAATTTATTTTGAATGAGTCACTCAGGGTCTTGACATACAACCCTACAGACTAAACAGTGATAAATTAACTGAGATGTTAAAAGTTTTACTTGCCCAAGCAGATTTGACTCATTTAGATTTAAATATGGATCTTTTTTCACATAGTGAAATCTCAAGTGACGTAAGACTTGATCTTCAGGGACAAAAAAAGGTGTAATAAAGCAATTTTTAAAAACATTTCTGTTTAAGAACAATACACACAAAACAAATGTGATTTACACAAAAACACCAGTTATGTCAACTACTGCTTTTGTTTTTCAACAGTTCCTTAGCAATGTCTCTGAATCCAACTGGGCATCAGGTTGGTTACTGACATATTTCCATCAATGAGACAGTTGGTCTAATGAAAAACCTTCATCTTGGTGAGTTAAAAACTAATGGAAAATCCATCTGCCAGTAAAATAGTTACCACTGGATTCCTACTTGATATGTAAGAGAAGTCTAGATCTGTGGAAGGTGCTGGTTTATTCCCAAGTGATTTTGACTTTCAATATTTCAACAATGGCAAAGCCTCGTCCTTAAAGCCTGGTGTCCTGCTTCATTTAGTTCTTTGTATGGTTCAACACACCTGAATTAAATGATGGTTCATTATCAGGCCTCTGCAGGACTTTGAGTGAGTAAGTGAGTCAGAAACTTCAATTTTGGTCTCATATAACCATTGCACGTACTTCCACATGTTTGCTGTTCTCCATTTATTAAAAACTCCAAGCTTTCTTTTAACAACAGGTTTCCTCTTCTCAGAGTTTTGTAGAGTGCATCACTTATTGTTGTTCACAAATTAATGTTTTGATTAGGTTTGTCACTTTAGATTGGTGGCCATGTGATTTTCAGTGTTTTTTAGGATAAAAGAATGGAAAGTTGTGGGTGATATTCCAACCTTGAGATTATGTTTACGTTCTCCAGAACTTTCTCCCTGATATGTTTGTTGAATTTCTTGGTCTTCATATTGATGTTTGTTCACTGATGTCCTCAAACTTTTCAGGCCTTCGCAGAACATCTGGATTTATACAAGTGTTAAATTATACACAACTGTACTGCATTTTCAAACCAGTGCACTGGATATAATGAAGATGTATCTGATAAAAGGAAGTGCATACATTCCTGGTGCACTTCAGATTATTCTTTGTAAAAAAAAAAAAAAGTAAAGTAATAATAATCATCTTATTAAGATACACTTAAGATTCTGGTTCAGTATGAATGATTTCAATGTGAATGAAAATGTTTGCAAAGCATAGTACATGTAAGGGGCATGTGGAATTTAGATGAAGGGTTTGACTTTTTAACTATAAATGACTTTTCATATGAAGTTTCCTGGCATACAGAACTGTAGAAATTAAAGCTGACAATAAGATCAGGCAAGGAGGAAGTGGGCAAGAGCTGTTGAATAACTGGCATCATTTTATGTAACCCAGACCACAGGAAATAAAAATATCTCCAGGGAGACGATAGTAAATACTACAGAGCCAAATGCTCATAAACATCATTTCTTGATTCACATGAACTATTGTATTTGTATTAGAAACAGATTGCAATGTAGCACTGTGACGGCTACTTCGACTACTGGGGGAAAGGAACACAAGTCACAGTGACTTCTGGTAAGTTTTAACCTTATATCTCTTAAGATGACAAGATTTAATATCTATTTCTTAATAAATTATTTATCCTGGTTAGTAATTTTATTTACTATGAAAACCAATGTATGTCTATCAAAACCAAAAAGTGTGGAAAATAGGTACTGGTGACAAAATATTCATTTTTAGATGACAGGATATTTTTGCACCAAAATGTCATTGTAATTTGTCACCGTGCAACTACTTTGACTACTGGGGAAAAGGAACCACAGTTACCGTCACATCAGGTAAAATACGAAGCTTATTATCGACATACTTTAATTTACATACTAAAGTAATTTACATCGACATACTTTAATTTATTAATTTTAGCCTGAAATGCATTCGTGCATTCTAAATTTAATGTGCTTAACTAAGACATTTATTTTTATTACTAAGGGAAAAACACAAAGGTAAGTGTCAAAACTGGTTAAAAAGATCTGTTTTTCTCTAACATTAAATATTGCAATTATTAAGGTGTTCAGTCAAATATGTTTGATGTCCCAGTGGCAGTGGAAAACTCTCGCTGCTTGTTTTTGTAAGTTGGGTGTGTTAAGTTATCATACTGTGACAATGCTTTTGACTACTGGGGAAAAGGAACTACGGTAACAGTAACATCAGGTAAGTCGATCTTATTTGGTGTCTGTACTCTTTAAATTTGGCTTTTACAAGATTTTCAGCCATTTTTTGTCAAAATAGAGTTTCCAGAGAAACTCTACTTATTTCAGGAAAACTCTTCATAATCTGTGCATTTATGGGATGCTTACTCTAAGCTTTTTAGAAAATAATGTTGTGTTTTAAACTTCCTGAGGTTTTATAAGTATTTAAGGTGTGTTTTGATGGGGCTGTCTCATGGCAAGGTAAATCCTTGAACATGTTTTAGTATGAGACAGTTTAAGCATTGCTTTACTGTGACTACGCTTTTGACTACTGGGGAAAAGGAACGATGGTCACCGTCACTTCAGGTATGAAAAGATTTTATTTCTAGTTTCAAACAATATTTGAAACATATAAAAAGTAAATATTTTCAGTTTTATGGGGTTACGACAATTGGCACATAAAAAGACAATAGTATTTTTTGTCAGTGTACAAACCTGCAAAATTTAAATCTCATGGTTGTTAGATTCGTGTGGATTGATTACTCATTAGGCAGATTTATACTAGAAGGGAATATAGATATTATTTGTAATAGGTTTTTGTTGCAAGTTTGACCAAACTGTATTACTGTGACTACTGGGCTTTTGACTACTGGGGAGCAGGAACCATGGTAACAGTCACATCAGGTAAGATTTGTACCTCTTTAAAAAACTGCACTGTATTTTTAAAGGTTATTTTTATTAAATTACTGTGTAATATCAGTATCTGAATACTCAAACTTAATGGGGAATATTTGCTGTAAAAAGGAATTACTCAGCTGCATAATTGGCAAAACTGATAATTAGGGTTAATCGCTTTAGATTAGTGTAGATTAGTTATATAATAGTGAAAGTGGTGACACGATCACCATTAGTCCATTACGCTTTTCATACTGAGACTTAAGTTAATTCATCACTGTGCTACGGTGCTTTTGACTACTGGGGGAAAGGAACTACAGTCACCGTCACTTCAGGTATGAAATTATTTTTTTTTAAGTAGCAAAAGGAAATTCTAAATTAAAAAAACAGTTTTTGTTGCTTTTTGTCACAGTAATGTTAAGGATTGTTAGTATAAAGTCATGTGACTTGTTTATTAGGTTGAAATAAAGTATTCAGTAACCGATTCAAATGTTAATTTAGAGATTTTTTAAAAATTGATTGCAAAATCATTTTTTCTAAGACCCAATGTGAACTTTAATCGCATAAAACTCGATATCCTAAAATTGAACATTGCTAAAACTGATAACTAACATTCTACTGTGGGTTTCTAGAAAGTTTAATTGGGTTTGAAAAAATCGTAAGAATATTTAGGTGTTAAAAAATTGGAAATTCTCCATTAGTATGTGAGCCTTTTTATGTACAAGGGTTAAGTATATTTACTACTGTGCTACGCTGCTTTTGACTATTGGGGGAAAGGAACTACAGTCACCGTCACTTCAGGTATGAAATTAAATTTTTTAAGTAGCAAAGAAAATTTTAAATAAAAAAAACGTTTTTGTTGCTTTTTGTCACTCGAGTAATGTTAAGGATTGTTAGTATAAAGTCGTGTGGTTAGTTTATTAGGTTGAAACAAAGCATTCAGTAACAGATTTAAATGTTAAAATAATTTTAGAGATTTTTTAAAAATTGATTGCAAAATCACCTTTTCTAAGACCCAATGTGAATTTTAATCACATAAAACTCGATATCCTAAAATTGAACATTGCTAAAACCGATAGCCAACTTTCTACTGGGGCTTTTTAGAAAGTTTAATTTAAAGAAAGTTAAATTTTGAAAAAATCTTAAGAAAATTTAGGTGTTAAAAATTGGAAATCATCCATCAGTATGTGGGCCTTTTTATGTTCAAGGGTTAAGTATATTTACTACTGTGCTACGACGCTTTTGACTATTGGGGGAAAGGAACTACGGTCACCGTCACTTCAGGTATGAAATTAAATTGTTTCTAATTTGGCCATAATGTTTTAAATGAAAAGAAGAATATAGAGGCTTGTAAAATAAGTTGGAACGTAACTTTATGGATATGCTTGAATTCAAAATAAATTTTTAGACAAATTTTTAAATGCTGTGTTCATGAGACAACCGGCTTATCAGGGATATTTTTGAGAACTTTGGAAAAATCCTTCCAAAGTTCACTTCAGATATTTAAGTATGACATTGTTAAAATGTATGCTATTTTCATTCATTTGGATTGTTTAAGTGGATTTAAAAAAAGTGGGGATTCTGAAGTGTTAAAGGCTTTGAAGTTCACAGTCAGTAAATCAACCTTTTTAAACTAAGAGTTAAGCCGATTGATCACTGTGTTACTACGAAGCTTTTGACTATTGGGGAAAAGGGACAATGGTCACCGTCACCTCAGGTATGAAATATTTTTATTTCTAATTATGAAATTTAAATTGTAGTTACAGGATTATGTTTTGCCATATTCCGTCACACGACGAATAGATTTGAAAATTAACTACAAAAAAATTATAATAAAAATGCGGCTTCTAAATAATCTTAGGATATAAATCAGTGAACAAGTTTACAGAAATATGATTTTGATTTTAGACTTTTTCTGATAAAAAATAATTTAACAGTTATAAATGTTATAATTGATAAAAAGTTTTAACAGCATGTTTACAAAAAAAAAGTTTATGATATCTCAATCTGAACTGTTTTTGGATGTTTTTTATTGTAGTAAGTTAATCCCATCAAAATTAATTACATAGAATCTATACTGGGCAGACTTTACAGAGTTTACAAAATTGTGAGTTTTTGAGATGTTCATTTTCATCATAAGTTCAAATAGACATTTTTAAAATGTGGCAAGTTGCCTGCAGAATTGTGGGGAAAATAATACATTTTTAAAGCTGTAAGCAAGGTGGAATTTGAATTGTTTAAAATCTGCAAACATGTTGGTTGTTTTTTCTTGAAATTAACCTGAGCATTGTTCTTTGGTTGCTCATTTGGATTTTATGAAATGGTGAGATAAATGAAATGTTAAACAATTTGTTAACAGTACAAATGGATTGAACAATGTCTTACAATGTTGCTTCTTATTTATGAAGAAAATGTGTATTTCTAAGTTTCTTCAGGTAAGACTAGTGTACCTATTATGTAATCTGTTAAAATGAGTTAAAGTTTTAAATTATGTTTTGTATGGATGTCTCATAAGTAAAGTTTGTGGCTTTTTATGCACTGGCATATTTTCTTTATATGAAATGTGTAACTAAAGATTTTAAAATAGGCTTTTAAAGCAAAAAAAGTCAGATTGAACTCTCTGAAGATCTGTTTTTCATAAGTCTGAAGAAAAATTGTTATGCTATTTCATGTACATATTGTTGTTTAAAATGTGCTCTTGTCTTTTTGTCATTTTCAGCCACCCAGAGTGCTCCCACTGTATTTCCTCTGGCTCCATGCGGTTCTGGTGGTAGTGACATAGTCACCCTCGGCTGTCTTGCCACCGGTTTCAACCCCTCTACCATCACCTTCTCGTGGGAAGGCAGTACTTCTTTGAACAACATCATCCAGTACCCTTCAATCCAGAAAGGCAATGAATACATGGGAATCAGTCAGGTTCAAATCAGCAGACAGGACTGGGACGCAAGAAAGCCCATCAAATGCATTGCAAATCACGCTGCAGGACGACAACATGCTTCAATCTCTATACCAAGTAAGTTTAATGCAAAGTTATAAATCTTTACTTTTTAATATTTTTTTAAATTGCATTTAGTTGTCTTGTATACCATAGTTCAAATTTCTTAAATTAAAAAAATATATTTATTATTTCCTAAAATTGTAGAACCTTTAACTAGAATTATTTTCATTATTTTAAAGAACTACTCATGTCAGAACTGATGGGAGTTCTGACATGAGGTAGCATTAGTAAATAAAAAAAAAAAAATACATTTTTTCAACAGCTAAAAATTTGGTGAAGGTATGTTTAATTATTTTCTTAATAATTGGGAAGTCACTATTAGTTTAAATTCATAACAATGAAAATTTGATTTTAAAAATCGCTTAAATGGGGCATGTACTTTATATGTTCATTGATATCTAGTAGGATTTACCAGGTGGAACAAGAGGGTAAATTCAATAGTATTTTCAGCATCTGACTTGGTTGGTTTTCCTCCTCACTAATACCTTTCTCTTCATTTCATAGACTACTTCTGCATCTTCTGGGTTTTATGTGCCTGAACAATCCTTCTTGTTTCCTGATTTCTGCTGTTTGTTTTTCTGTTTGTTGATTAATAATCTCTTTGTAAACCCTGTTACTTTGTGCTTGCAAGTCAATGTATATGCAGAAGTGAGTGCTAGTTCTTCGGCGTTCTTTAATGGCAATTTTGGATAGATGTATTTCCTTCTTGTATGGCATAGAACAACTTACTGCTGTGCTCATATAATGAATGTCTTAAATACATGAGTTTGATTATGTTGTTGGAAACAGTTAAAGATGCATCAGATCTGATCACATGAATCAAGCCTCATATCGTTTCCCAGGGCTTCTGCATATATATAGATTTTGTCCTTGCTTCTGCAAACATATATGTGTATCTGTTTGTCTTTCAGATGTCGTTTATGAGCTTCCGACTCTTAAAGTGTGTTCCTCCGTTGATGAGGGAAAAGAGGAGGCTTACTTCTCCTGCTTTGCCAAAGATTTTTCTCCAAATAAATATGCGATCAAATGGTTGAAAGATGATCAAGTAATCACCGGGACGGTAGATGAGGTCGTCACATCGTCTCAGGGAAGAAATGACACGAATGGAACTATCCTGTTCAGTGTGGCAAGTCTGCTCACACTGCCGTCCAGGGAAGTGCCTGAAGGCTCAAAATTAACATGTTTATTTGAGGGAAAAGGCGAAAGAGCTCCAGTCTATCTGAATTCTACTGTGTCCCACAAGCAGTGTTCAGCTGGTGAGTATGATGGTAATTTTTTCATTACACCTAATCACCAAATTTATGCTACCAATTTGTTTAATTATTATTATTATTATTATTTTTAGTTACTGAAGGGTGTAGCGAAGATATGGACATAAAGATCATACCCCCCACAAACAAAGACATCTTTTTGGATGGAAAAGGAACCCTGATATGTGAGGTCACCGAGAAAAAAGGGGGATTTGAGAAGGTCCTCTGGTTGGAGGAGGACGGCACGGAAGTGGTATCCACACAGCTCGATATAAGATCCAATGTGCATCAAGCTAAAATTGAAATCACCTTTGATGAATGGAGCAAGGGGCTTACGCGTGTCTGTGAAGTCCACAGCACTGAGTGGATTGATCCAGTGAAGAGAGAGTACAGAAGGAACAACGGTAAGAAAACTGTTCAGAATACGTCCTTTACCTGCCTTTACTTCTGCTTCTCCTGACAGAAAACACTTTGTGAGGGATATCTTCCCATGAACAATAGATGTTTCCGTCAGATTATGTAGTTATTCATTTGTGACCCTAATTGTTCTCTCATGGTTACAGGAGGAGCTTCTAAGCGTCCATCAGTGTTTATGTTGCCTCCCTTAGAACAAAGTAGAGAAAATTCAGTGATTCTGACTTGCTTTGTGAAAGACTTCTCTCCTCGGGAGATTTATGTGGACTGGCTTGTCGATGATGAAAAGGCAGGCACAGGATATCAGTTCAGGACCACAGAACCCGTGGAAAACAATGGACGCTTCTCTGTTTACAGCCAGTTGATCCTCACACAAGCGCAATGGAATCAGAAAGATGTGGTGTACAGCTGTGCTGTTCATCATGAGTCAGTCGCAAAGTCAAGCAAATCCATTGTCAGATCCATTGGATCCAGAACCTTTGAAAAAACCAATGTGGTCAACCTTAGCATGAACCTCCCTGAAACGTGCAAGGCCCAGTAGATGTGTCTCTGCGTCTTGTTTTTTTTTTTCCTTTCTTGTTTGATGTCTGTTGCTTGTGATTTTAAATTGTTTGTGTGTTTTTAGTGCAAATTTAAAACAAAAATAAAAACAAAAAAATACTCGCCAACTGTGTTGATGTTTGTCGCTTGTACATTGTGTGTACTTGATCTGGTGTTGAAACTGAATGTTCATGTCACGTTTTACGTGAGTTTTCTCCTCATGCAACTCAAATAACATATTATTTGAGTTCTACATGTTTAAATTTCAAATAGTGGTGCTATAAAAACATAGAAGGATTTCAAATGAATAGTACTTTCAAGAATACTATCACCTCAATAACATCAGTTATTGAACTTGGATTTTCTCATTTTATTGGCAAAAGTAGAGCAGACTGTGTTTCTGTGGTGTGTCTTTATGTGGCTGTTTCATCTACTGGGTTTTGCACCCCAAAAAAGTCAGATGACTCCTAAACTCTGATAACAAGCTCTTTCACAAGCAAGTCAGTATCATAATATAAGTGATAAAATTACTGTAGGACTTTTCAAATAGCTAAAGTCATGGAGAGCTAGAAAAAAAATTAAATGAACAGAAAAAAATGCATAATTAATTATAACCTATGTTTCTGGAAGTCCTTATATTTATTGTAAAGTTATTGTAAAAGGAAATATGGATCATTATCTCACAGTACTGAAAAATACACTAATTTTAAACTGTGCAATAGAACCAGACATCCTGATTGGCTCAAGTGGGATCACCACAGAAGAAGATGACATGACTAGCACGGCAATCACCTTCATCCTTCTCTTCCTCCTCACTCTGGTCTTCTCCATTGGGACCACTGCCTTTAAGGTAACACAACAATTTGATGTGGGCACAAATTTGGAATTACTGAGATTAGAAACTTAAAATCAAATGTGTATTTGCAAAATGACAAATGACTCTACAGTGGATATGAGCTAAGCTTTTGGAGGAGAAAGTAGTCACACCCTTGAAGAAAGGTTTTATAGCTGTAATGTATTTATGATGCAGTGAAATCTAAATTTTTGCATTTTTGTCATTTTCCTTTGTATTAAATTACATACTTCCAACAGCATGATGTTAAAATCACAGTGCAATACAACGAAATCACAGATTGGAAGATTAAACAGCCTCGTTTTTTTTACCTAATTCAGAGTTCCTTGTGTTTTGTCTTCTAGTGTTATAAAAAACGGAATTACTATTTTCGTGGCTGACAATTATTTTGTAAAACAGTTTCATATTAACAGCTTTGAGTTCTTTCTTAAACAACTTTCTCAGTATGGCTTTTTGTAGTTGCAATGCTTAATATTTCAGTTGTTTTAAGTGAATATTGAAATCAACTGGAAGAGTATATTTATGTTTATTAAGCCCAATGCACATTTGATTTTAATCACATTAGGAATTAGGCATAAATTGACATGTCAAAATACTTCTTTGGCCTATACTGTAAATGCGAGCAAGACAAAGAGTATGTGGAACTATTATGTAACTCTGAAATTCTTCCCAAATGTAAAGTACTTCATATGTAAAATGTATACCCATTTTTATTATTATTAATACTAGAGAATATAGTTGAGCTTCTCAGAGACACACAGGGGAAATAAAGGATCAACATAGAAATTTTCCATGATGCTTAAAAGCACAAATTTTCTCAATATCAAATGTCTGATTCCTTCAAAAACAAACATTTCCGTTTCATTGCACTGCTCCACTGTAATTGCTATTCTAGTTTATAGATTCTAGAAATTACTCTAAAAATTACACTTCAGCACTTTGGTGGAATCAGTTTTAACTATCTCTCTTTATTTTCTTTTCAGATTGTAAAACTAATCACATAGTCAAAGTTAAAACTGAGATAAAATGTATTAACTGATAAACCTGTTAAATTAACTTAAAAAACACATTGCTTTATTGCATAACATCAGAGACCAAGGAGGCACAAACCTTTATTTAGTTTTTTGCTTTTGTGTATTGTTACTGTTAATAGGCTTTCACAAAAAACATGATTATAACCAGAGTTCGTCAAATTATTTGAGAATAGTGCCAAGAACATAAGGATTTCAAGCAATAAAAAGAATTACAAAATCAGCTCATTCTTTTATTAATTTCATTGAGCCAAACTAATACAATTGAATAATCAAAAATTCTGCCTCAATTAATTCGATATACTGTTATTCTAATTATTCTAACATTCTAAAAACAATACAATATTTTCACACTGTAAAATTATTATAACGGAAGGTGTCTTAAAAAGAAAACAATCAGCAATCTTTGTTTTTTTAGTAACAAAAACAATAGATAAATGCATTAAAATTATACAGCTTATGGGTGCAATCACATAGAGCTTCTGTAGATTATCCAAATATTATATGAAAGTGTAATATGTTGTTTTTTATTTTTATGAAAAAGGATCATATAAGTAATTTTTAATTTTTATTTTTAATATGCAGAAATACTTCTAAAACCACTTTAAGATATAATTAATCTGTTTAAAGATAATTAGCACTTTTGGTCAGAATTCGCTTTGTATTCCTAGCAATGGAGTGTCCATAAAGAACAACACAGTTCAGCAGAGCACTATTATATTCATTATGTCCATAAATGTTGATAAATAATATCAGTAACACAATGATATAGTACAGTCTTTAATGCATGTTTTTCTTTTTTTTTTATTTACAGGTCAAATGAAACAAGACGTATATAAAAAGGACATTTAATAGATAAAAAAAATACAAAAACATCTTTTTTTCAGAAATATTCTTATACTTTCTATATCATGTAAGTAATTGCAATGATATTTGTCAATCATTCCAAATCTAAAAGCTTCCAATCATTTTTGGAGTGATACAGTTTTCAAAGAGGATGACTGCTTTACTCTTTTTATTTCTTTACAATATTTTAATGCTGTTCTCAGTTGTGTAGTTTTTGCTTTACATTGTTGTTCTCACCACACCACCAGCACCTGGAATCAATGACCCATGTTCAACTCTGTATGTAAATTAGCACATTTCGCTGCATGGTTACTTTTTTCGGTTTGTTATTACTGGACTTGCAAACTAAAATCTTTGGCAAAGTTATGAGAGATTGTCTGTGTGTTATATTATGTAAAGTAACCTGAGATATTTAAATGTGTTCTCTGTTTCTCTTACTGGCATAACTGCACCCCACACCTGCTGTCTGTGCTGCTCTGTTGCTCTCTGCTCTGTTTCGCTTCTGCTTTTCGGTCCCCATTTTGGACCTACGTGTTACACAAGCCTTCCGCTCGTTGCATGCCCTGGTCGCTCTGCTCTGTCAAGCTCAACATCTGTTCAACAGACTTTTAATCCTATTTTTTGCATTTTTTTTGTACAATGTGGAATATAAAACTCTGCCAACTAGTGTAAATAAAAGCAAACTGCACGTGAAACTCAAAGTTCGTTATTAGTTAAAGTTGGTTGTTAGTTAAAGACCACAGTAAAAAGGTATGTATGGATTAACTTTAATCAGATTAAATCTATAAAGAACCCCTGCTTACCTTCATAATATCATGCAATCTTCTCTCTTCCACAGTTTTACGGGTTATTCCCCCAAACATCACCTTGTACCCTGTTTGGGATGGAGAATTCAAGATTTCAGATGTCAGACTTGTCTGTGCTTTGAGCGGCTACTTTCCCAAGAACCTAAGTGTGGAGTGGTACAAGGAGAACCAGCTTCTTAGAAGCAGTCAAAATGTGAGAAATTTTATAAGTGCAAATGAGGGGGACAAAACCTACAGTCGAACCACTGAGATTATTCCAGACAAGGAAGAATGGATGAAAGGATCAACGTTTACCTGCAAGTCTACTCACAAAGCCAAAAATTTGACAGAAAAAATAAACATTTGTCAGAGTAAGTCAATTCAGGGACTGTCACAAACCAAATGGTAAATTGGATAAAATTGGTCTATATTGTTTGAACTGTAAAGTAAGTGTTTTCCTTTTTTTTCTTTTTTTCTTTTTGCAGTGCATGGAAAATACACTCCTCCAATTTATATGGAGATCCCAAACTTCATGAAAGTGATGACACAGTCTGAAGTGGAAGCAAAGTGCTCCATTTCCACCGTGCTTAATGCCAGACTGACCTGGGAAATGGACGGGGTTCCAGTAGTGCAGACAAGCCAAGTAAAAAATGAATCATTTGTAAGCTCTACACTGAAGGTTCCATTGGAGACGTGGGCAAAAAAGAAAAGAATTCAGTGCAAAGCTGAACATCTTTGCTTCTCAGCTATGAAGACCATAAGTATTTCAGGTAAAATGATACAATAATACAACTACTAAAGAACTGTTTTCATACCAGACTGAAAACAGAGAACATGGCATGTTCTCTCAAATAAGCTGTAACATTTTGGTATTTTATGTTGTGTTATATTTTTTATAAACATTTCAAACCAGTACACCCAAACAGCAGTGGATATCAGATGCTTTTGGTGACACCGTATGTGTGCTTAAATATTTTCTTTTATGTTTTTACCTCTTATGATCCAGGGCCTCCAGTTGGACGTCCACAGGTGGAGATCAGAAGATCTTTCTCACAGCTGCGGAAGGGAGAAAGTGCTGTTTTCCAGTGTGAAGTCTCACAGCTCTCACCACAGGACCTCTATGTCACATTTCAAGTGAACGGAGCTGATGCTTCGCAAAAACATTATATTGATCTTCCTGAAGGATTCGGCCCTTATTCAGTCAGTAGAAGTTTCTCTGTTCCTAAAGAGTTCTGGATAAGTGACACAAATGTCTCGTGCAGAGTGAACCAAGGGTTCTCCAGCAGTCCCTTCAAGTCAAATTTGATGAGCAGAATTTTTGGTGAGAATTGTTTCCAGTTTATTGCATTGCTTTTTAATAAGAGCTTTTATTCAAATAAATCTAAATATATTCTAAGGACTTTAAAAATCTGTGTCTTTTTCTCAACAACGTTTTAGTGAAGCCCTCAGTGGAACTCCTGTTGGCCCCAAGCAGGGGGTCAGATCAACAAACGCTCTTGTGTTCTGGATGGGGCTTCGACCCGCAAATTAAATGGCTTAATGGTGTGGACCAAATATCTACTGACACCAGCATGGATGCAAATGGACGTGTTGCCGTGACAAGTCAACTGCAAGTTGCTCAGACACAATGGAAATCAGGAAATGTCTTCACATGTGAAGTGTCTGACAAATCTCTAAATGTAGTTGTCAGTAAGGAAATCAGTATCTGCTCAGGTAAACTGGAGAACTATCCATCCATCCATCCATCCATCCATCCATCAATTTTCTAACACCCTTGTCCCTTAGTGGGGTCGGGAGGGCTGCTGGTGCCCATTTCCAGCTAACGTTCCGGGCGAGAAGCGGGGGTACACCCTGGACAGGTCACTAGTCTGTTGCAGGGCAACACAGAGACAGACCGGACAAACAACCATGTACACACTCACACCTAAGGAGAATTTAGAGAGACCAATTTACCTAACAGTCATGTTTTTGGACTGTGGGACTGTAGGAGGAAGCTAGAGAACCCAGAGAGAACCCACACATGCACAGGGAGAACATGCAAACTCCATGCAGAGAAATAGTGTTATTGATGAATGAGATAATGCTATTGATGAAGAACCTAAGTTCCATTCCTTTCCTTTGCATCTTGGAAAATTGCATCTGAACAGAGTGGCCTACCCATGACATAATGCCTTATTCATCACCATGACTCTGTCCTTGTAAATGATTATTCTTAGTCATAATTGTTTTTTTCTTGTGTTTCTCCCTTTCAGCTTGTTCAAGCCCACCTCCAAACATTGAATTGGACATTCCAAGCTTTAAGACTGTAGAGTCAGAATCTGTGAAAGCTACATGTCTGGTTCACACCGCTTTTGATGCCAAAGTCACCTGGCTGATAGACGGAAACATTCTGGAAGGACATGGACCGACTGAACTTCGAAACATTACTCATTTAGCCGTTTATGCGAATGTTCCTTCAAGAAACGGGAAGCAACTGACGTGCAGAGCAGAACATAAGTGTTTTTCAACCACTGAAAAGACAATAAATTTAGCAGGTGAAGCAGCGCAAATTAAATATTGACTTCACAGAACGTTCAAGAAACACAAGTATGACATATTATTTTGCCTTTACCTCTTATGATCCAGGGCCTCCTGTTGGACGTCCACAGGTGGAGATCAGAAGATCCTTAGCAGAGCTGCTGAAGGGAAGAAGTGCCGTCTTCCAGTGTGACGTCTCACAGCTCTCCTCGCAGGACTTTTATATCACATTTCAAGTGAATGGAGCTGATGCTTCGCAAAAATATTCTATTGGTCTTCCTGAAGGATCTGGGAATTATTCAGTCAGTAGAAGTTTCTCTGTTCCTAGCGAGTCCTGGAAAAATGACACAAATGTCTCGTGCACAGTGAACCAAGACTTCTCCAGCAGTCCCTTCAAGTCAAATTTGATGAGCAGAATTTTTGGTGAGAGTTGTTTGTATTCTCTTGTAAAACTCATTGCTACCTAGTGGCATTTTTTAATCTGTTTTCTTATCTCTTTTCATTACTTTTTTCGAAATATTTTAGTGGAACCCTCAATGGAAGTTCATCCTGCTCCCAGTAAAGGATTTGAGCAACAAACACTAGTGTGTTCTGGACGGGGCTTTAACCCAACAATCAAATGGTTCAACGGGTCAAAGGAAGTAAACCCATCAAATTCAGACACCAGTATGAATAACAATGGTCATGTTGCTGTGATGAGTGAACTGAATGTTGGTCATGCAGAGTGGAAAAGAGGAATGGCATTTACATGTGAAGTGTCTGACAGTTCTCTGAGGAAACATGTCAAAAAGGATATCAGTGTCTGTTCAGGTAAAATTCTAACTAAATCTGTCCATGTAGTTTTCTAGTTTTAAATATGGATCACCTGCTTTATCAACAATTTATTTTTTCCCCTAGTTACGCCAAAATCTTCCCACATGGTTGCCGTGTATATTCAGAGACCTAAACTAGAGGAACTGCAAAAGAAGGAACTGTTGACTGTTACATGTCTTTTCGTTGGGACTAGTCTTTGTGATTTCTCCATAATCTGGAGAATAGATGATCACCAAGCTTCCCCAAGTTATATCAATATGGAAAAACCTGTGAGTCACAACAACGGAACGGAAACTTTACACAGCTCCCTCTATGTGTCAGCAGAGGACTGGCACTCAAATAAACAAGTGTCTTGTGAGGGAAAACATCTATGTTCCAACAAAAGTTATAAAGACTATATCAGCAAAAATACAGGTATTACAAGCACTCTAAGGACTATTTACAAATGTTATCTTAAATGTAATTTAATATTTCTTTTCTTCTGTTTTGTGTTGGTGTTTCCAGATCTGAATCAGCCAGTTTTGAAGATAGTGGAACCAACATTTGATGATCTCTATACATCTGACAGCGTCATGCTTACTTGCTTAGTTTCAGGATTTTTTCCATCTGACATCATTGTTCAGTGGAAAGAAAATGACCAACAACTCCCAGCATCTCACTATATTAACAGTCCTTCATGGAAAGAACCAGGGCTACGCTCTTTCTCAATGAGGAGCAGACTAAATGTAACTAAGGCTGAGAACAATAACTCAACTTACTCTTGTGTTGTCAGACATGAATCCTCTGAGGCTCCATTTAAAACCAGCATAAATGACGTGTTTGGTAAGTTAACGATCAGTTTTCAGAAATCTTATTTTCTTCTACAGTACACTCTAAACAAATAACTTATTTCCTCAGCCGCTGTGAGCTTCACCAAACCCTCAGCCGTTTTGCTCCAGGGAGAGAACGAACTCGTCTGTCTGGTCTCGGGCTTCAACCCAAAATCCATCAATATCACTTGGTTCCGCAGTGAAACCACAGAGCTGTCAGACTACAACATAACCAAGCCCTACATAGGCCCAGATAGGAAATTTAGCATTCTTAGTCGCCTTCGCCTTGCACTAATTGACACCTTACCTGGCGTGGTTATCACCTGCCGGGTGACACATGAAGGCACCACTGTCTCAGTGAACATGTCCAAACCAGGTGTGTGAACTACATTTTCCTTTTGTTTAAGATTTAGTGTTTTACACTGTGAGTCAGATTTATTTTTTATTTTTTTACTAAAGTCATCATAAGCTTATAACCAATGAAACTCTATATTTTCTACAGACACACTGGAGAACTGTAACTTCTTTGATGCTATCAAGGACATTGATGTGAATCAAGATGCATTGAAGGAAACCTGGTCTATGGCATTAACTTTCCTCTGCTTTTTCCTCTTCACCATCATATTTTCTCTTGTTGTCCTCATCATTAAGGTAAGAATCAGCTACAGTGTTGCTGCAGATACCTCCCTGAGTATCATTTTGAATTAGAATGTTAATCACTTTCATGTTGACACATTTTCTTTTCTTCTACTTTCAGACAAAATAGTAACAATCAGAAGACAGTTTTCCATTTATTGGATGGAGAATTTTTATATTTTTCACTGTTTATTTAGTGTTTATAGAGTGGCTCATTAGTTTTTTGTTTTGCTATTTTTTTTCTCTTGTGTTTTTTGTTTATAGAAAAATATTTTTGGGGAGTTACTGTGTTTCTCTTATGAATTTGGTGTGAGTTGGCAATGCTTTCAAGATAAATAAAATTGATGATACTACAGTGTGCTATAATCAATCAATGTTTTATGTACTGGACAAATTGTCCACAAGATGGAGACAAAGTTCAATATTAAGCTTTGTTTGTTTCAATTTCCAAAACAGAAATTATGCAGTTTTAAATCCAAGATATTTTCTTTATTTATTTTTTTACAAGGAAGCAAAATAACAATTGTGACTTTACAAAAATCTAAAACAAATGTTTTGTTTTAATTTACAGATGCACAAGTTGATCTGTTTGCATATTTCATTTGAGTTTCCACTTTAGGCTTGTGTTTGCCTTTGTGCACCTTGTGGGTTCATTGGAATCTATTTCTCGGAGGGATTACACCAGGAACACAAAGGTTTACTATTGGCTGCTGTAGTGATCTGGCAGTGTTTGTGTCCTCGATTGGCTGTGGACCCCGTGGCAGACGGCCCATATCTGTGACGCTGTTGCTGGGAGGGAGTT
The DNA here is from genome assembly GCA_902982915.1 of Phalloptychus januarius. Classification (NCBI taxonomy): domain Eukaryota; kingdom Metazoa; phylum Chordata; class Actinopteri; order Cyprinodontiformes; family Poeciliidae; genus Phalloptychus; species Phalloptychus januarius. The sequence goes on from CADWAE010000476.1 coordinate 8,177,474, forward strand.
GCAGTGTGCTGCTGCCAGTCTTGTGTCAAGGGGCCAACAGAAAAGAATCATGGAAGCATTTCCTTGTAATTGCATTATTTATCTCATTTATTTCTTCCAAAGTATCAGACGAGGCTCGATCCCTTTGTATTTTCATGAAAGCAAAGCATAAGCTGCAGGTAAACATCTTTTCACGGACGCAACAGTGAAACATGAATGGCGAATGTTACCTGAAAGTCAAGTTTCACCTTAAAAAAAACAGAATATTTTTTTTAACATGTTCAGATTTCTCACACATCCTTTATAACATCAGAGGGTGTCATAATCTGAAGTTGCAGATGAGCAAAAACTTATGTATATGTATAAGATTTATGCTATTTTACCACACTGCATTCATGATTAAACAAATTAAGACCATCATTGCTATATTTAGGGCTGCCCAGTGGCGCAGCTGGTAGCGCTGTTGCCTTGCAGCAAGATGGTTCTGGGTTCGATTCCCGGCCCCGGTCTTTCTGCATGGAGTTTGCATGTTCTCCCTGTGTATTCGTGGGTTCTCTCCGGGTACTCCGGCTTCCTCCCACAGTCCAAAAACATGACTGTCAGGTTAATTGGTCTCTCTAAATTGTGAGTGTGTGTGTGTGCATGGTTGTTTGTCCTGTCTTTCTCTGTGTTGCCCTGCGACAGACTGGCGACCTGTCCAGGGTGTACCCCGCCTCTCGCCCGAAACGATAGCTGGATCGGCACCAGCAACCCTCCCGACCCCAGTAAGGGACAAGGTTGCAGGAAAATGGATGGATTGCTATATTTAAACTTATGTTGATCAAGCTTAGGGTGGAAACTCAAATGAAATAGTAGAGCATCAACTATTACAGATAAAATTGCTTTAAAGAAAATTAAGTAAAGACTCTAAATGTTCTTACAGGTGTTATTTTATAATTGCATAATTTGCCCTGCTTCAAGAGAAACTGTTTACTAAAACTCAGTAACTTGGACTATCTGTCCAAGGACCTGTATTTAATTAATTGTAACAGTGACACCAAGTGGTTGTAACATTTATTACAGCGTTATATGAGCAGAGTAAGAAAGCCAATGATAACTTATAAATAGGAAAGAAATTGCTCAAAACTTTTGTGAAAAGAAAGTTTAAAAAATATATTTTTACTTTATTACATTTAACCATAGTCTTTTTCTAAGTTGAAAGCATTGAAGCATTGCTTCAATTAATAACAATAAAAACTTGATTACTGCAACAAACAAGACATCAGTTCCACCAGAATTCCTTCTGTCTTAAGATCAATAACAAAACTTGTAGGAGTCCTATTGCCTTATTAAGAGCATAATCGTGTAATCTTCTGTTAGGCCTAAAGAGCATAACATCTAATTCATTAACTCCTGTTCTGTTTTCCTGTTATGGAAAAAACAATGCAAAACTAATGCAAAACAGTTTATTTTCCAATAAATAAATGTAATTGGACATTAAAGCAAATGTAGCAATTCATAATCAAATATAGGAAAAACACATACTTTTTTTCATTGTATTTTAAAATTCTCAGTTTATCATTCCATGAAATTATATAATACAATTTTATATTAAAATTATAGTAAAGGCATATGTCACAAATGTATTTTCTGAAAAACATTTTGTTCCTAAAAAATATTAAATATTAATTTTAAGCACATGAATTTAAACTGCTGTTGTGTCTTGGTTAACCTGCACAACTACTACAGAGTTGCAGACCAATCACCATTTCTTTCGTAATGCTTGCTTCACTCAGGGATTAGTAAAATCAATAGGCTCACTAGCTGAGCCTATTGATCTGATTTATTTAATGCAGCTTCAGTTTTACTACAACTTTCACAATGTTGAAACTTTTTAATGTATAAAGTTGGCATCTTTGGCACATGCTGGGTGATCTAAATTGCAGTGCACATATTTTAGACTACTGCTTTTGCTACAAATTTAGATTTGAGCTCCAAATGGCATGGGCCCAACCTTCCTATAGCAGCTGAGATTTTACAGCTGCATGTTCATTTCATTCACAGCTGCTCACAACCAGCCCAGATCCTGTGTGCACACACCTGGTGGAAACATCAGTCTAGAAGCACCCTGTGTTCACTGGGCTCTAGTAAATCAATAAGCTCACCCGCTGCAAGGGTTGCACAAAGACTAGGGAGGAGGTCGTCTACATATATACATGGAAATCTTTTTTGAGCTTTTCAACTGAAAATAATGGCCAAATTTGAACCACTTATGTTTCTCCATCACCTGAGTTGTTGGGAAATTGCATCAATTAAGGAGCAGTTTGGACTTGTTGAGCTTTATTCAGTTCCAGTGATAAAGATATACTTCAAAGAACCAATCAAAGTCTATTTGAAATCACAATTTTTGGATATATATTTTACTGAGGCTAGCCAGAAAGGGTTTCCTTCAGTGTTAAATCCAGGTGTATAATTCCACACTCATCTCAGGCCCAGACATTAGTCTGGGGTCCCCACAATGAGCTTAGATGGCATCACACCCCTAAGTTTCTGTGTTGCCATTTTTCTGCGTTCAAATTTAAGCAACAAAAACAGTTCCTTTTAATTGAGATGGAATTTGAAAAAGTAAATAAATTCAAAATTAAAAAAGCCAATCCTAATTGAAATTATTAGTCAGCATACAGAAAGAAGGCAGTATATTTCTCATTTGTCCTTGGAGAAATGGCCGGATGCTGCCAAACTGTTCATAAAATATTTTGAATGCTATCATTTTGCGGCCAGTTCATAATTTTTCATTACTTAATGTTTCTCTATCACACAAATTTTAACATGATATACCGAAGTGTGAGGTTATAATGGGACAACATATTGAAAAGATTCTAGGAGTACAAATACTTTTGCCAGGTGCTGTAACTCTGTTTAATGTTGCATCATTTGCGACTCTTGATGTGGGTAATATTCAGAAGTGATGAGATCTATTTTTTGAGTTTTAGTGAGGGCATAAGCAGCTGCATAAGTGTAACTTTGTTGGCAGATTTGTGAAGACATTGTTACAAAAATAAATTTGACTGAAGATAAATGCATGTATGAGTTTCTCAAGATCCTGAAAACATTCTTCAGATGATAGAAGGCCGACTTTAATATCGTCTTTATGTCTGAGTTCATCACCTTTACATTTTCTAGCAGTAATAGATGAAGCTGCAGTGACTCTTATGTACAGATAAAAACTTAAATTTTGTTTCTGTTCAGCTAAAAAAAGTTATTGCACATCTATGCTTTGATTTGTTCTATGCATCTACTCAGCGGCGCAGTGGGTTCTTTGTCACTTGGTGACGTTTTAACGTAGAGCTGTGCATCATCCACATAGTTATGGTAACTAATGCTATTCTTTGCTAATCTGAACCAGCGGGAGTATGTAGATATTAAATAAGAGGGGACCTAAGATTGAACCAAGGGGTGAATTGCACGTGATTTCTGTCTGCCCCAATGAGACATTACCTACTGACAGAAAGAAGTTCCTGTTCTCTAAGTAAGATCCAGTCAAGTACTGTCCTTAAAAGTGGCTTATTTATCTGTGATTTGTACCCACAAGAAGTTTCATATTGCTTTTATGCAAATGAAAGCAATATGAGAGTTGGAGCACAGTATGAAGCAGGGATCTCCTGCTTGCATCAAAGAAAAAGAAAATCAACTCATGTCAATAACCCTAAGTCCATGTAGGATTCATTGTTCACACCCTGTTTAGTCTGCTTTATTTGAACACCAGTTTGTTTGCCTAAACAGTCTGGTTTGTTTGGGAGGTGTGAATGTGCAATCAAACTCTGAGGCAGACCAAAAAAGCAGACTGGTCCAGCTAAAAACCTAAATCTTGTTTCAAATAAAGTGAACTCTGGCATGGTTTGAATGAATATGTGAATTAAAGTGGAACAGAGACCAGGAAGTGAAATGCAACCAAAACAAAAGTGCGAATCAAGTGCAAGAGTGAGAAATGGCTTGTGGTCTTTTACCAAGGACAAAAGAGAAATCCTACAACCGCTAAAATGTGACACCACTCCGTTGCTGTTTACTTTTTGTGAAGAAAGGAGATATGCTCAGTTTCTTCTTCAGAGGTTTTCATGTAGCTTCCTTCAGTGGTTTTTGGTGGAGTGTCATCACAGGCAAAGGGTGGGAACAGATTTTTCAAAGGGTTTGGTTTGTTTGACACAACAGAGTGTGAAAGCAAAGTGCACCTGCAGAAAATTGAACAAATGCTGCAAGATTCATCCGCAATCAAACAGTCTACCAGGCTATTGGGTGTGACAACAACCTTAGAGTGAATCACAGATTACCAGGACTTTTCTCTTTTTTAGCTGGAGAAATCCAGACTTCACAAACAGTTATGTAGTACAACTTGGGGGTGGCAAAAAAAAAGGGCTTGCCCAGGATGCTGTTAATGCAATAATCACCACTGTGATGCAGCATGAAATAAAACCATCACAATAAATAACCATATAAGGTCATGCATATATAAGAAAATACAATAATATGGCTTCAGAGGTTTCTTGTCCAGCATTTTTTTCCAGAAGGTTTGACTCTAATTCAAATGCGTGCCCAGAATTTAATCGAGCTGAAACGAGTACAGCCAGTCGGCCTACTTTCCCCGGGTTTCACCACTGACAGGCGGAGAGCAGCAGGAAAACTGAGTCTAGTCTTTCTCATTGCAGCCCCGCTGCTGTGCCAATGCGCAAACAGTCTCCGCCGTTCAGGGATAGGTCTCCCCCCAAAATGAGGCTGCGCTCGAAACGATCATGCGATTGAGTGACGAGCGCGTCATGCTTGTCTTCCTCCTCCTCTGCTCTGTGCGATCAGTGGCTCTGTGTTCCGCAATCCCCCGGGATACTGTACCGCCCTCGATGGCTCTGCTATCGCCGTTCCGTTCGCACTGAATGGCCGGCCGGATCGAGGAAAAACGGGGGGAGAGAGCGCTGCGTCTCCTCCTTTAGACCAACGCTCTGCATCAGCTTCCCAGTGAAGGGGTGAGTGTCTTGCCTTTTTTTTTTTTTCTTGCCGTTGTGTGGGGGCGTCCTATCGGGGGGTCTGATGATGATCCGGTGGCGGCGGAAGTGGGGATCAAATCGGTCTAGCAGATGCGGGACGATTAAAGTTTTTGGGTTAACCATGCGAGCGACATGGAACCAGGTTGGCGCAGTTTAAACTTTCGTCCCTATCTTTTCTCAGATCTGGATTTTAATGATGTTTAACAGATTTATTCCGTGGGTCTCAATAAACTTGCAAGGTAGCAAGCAGTCTCTCAATGGCTATCTTTTTTATTATTATTATAATTTGGCCCGGCAGCCCCTTGTGATAGCCGGTTTCGAAGAATTGTGCCTTGTTGTGCTCCCACCGACCCCCCCCTCCGCTCCGTGCCGCACTGGTTCCGTCTGGCTCGCCCTCAGCTGCTGCGTGTCCTGGGATGACCTGTTGATGTCGGTAGAATGGAGAATGGCAGAGGGGGAGCCGATTTCCCCCATCACCAAAATATTCAAATAAGCTAAAAAGAAGACAAAATTGGGGTCTCCCACACCCGGGGCCCTAGCACGTCCCTTAGCCCCGTCCTCTCGGGAAGTAAGTGTTGCTTTTGTTTATGTTTTTAGCGCGGAAATGCCTCGACATTGTGCAGCCGGGATGAGAGCCGCCGGTGAGGTGGGATGGTGAGCCCAAAATATTTAACTGTGGCGTTAGCTTAGCCGTTAGCCTCCTCCCATAGGCCTGCTGCGGATGGGAGAGGGCATGGAGCATTTAGAGTCTGTTAAAGGGGATTAATTACCAGCGACTTGTCTGCTTAGAACCCAACAACGTGGGCCGGGGATTGCTGCCTCACGTCCCCATCCACCTTTCACAGAATGGGTTCTGTATCACTTCTTCATCACAGTCTGACATCTTTTCCAGTTTAAACATCTTTACAGAGAGGCATGCACGGGAAGAGATTCGGAAAGGAGAAGCTTTGGGTATATATGTCTGTGCAGTTTTGATTTGACTAATCACAAATAAGTCCTGTAGCTGTATATGTCTTGACATGAGAGGAGCAGCACAGGTATGCAGGCATGGACACATGCAAACCAGGAAATGCCTCCACAGAGGGAGTGAACTGTGTGCCAGGTGTACCTGTGACTTTCCATGAATCATCCATGTTGCTGTGTCAAAACTTGTGCTGTCTGCAGATGCAGAGCTAGATTAATTGCATTGTTGTATGTTGTCACATGATCTTTTTTGTTTGTACAGAATAGCTTATTTTTAATCATCTTGTGTTCTTTTCCTTGTTTTTTTAATTATTATTCATTATGGGCTCCAGGTGAGTTTGCCATTTGGTACCTGAGTTGTGTTATTCAATCCCCTCTCTATACCCAAAGACAAACCATGTTGTACTTATTTATTTGAATCACTGCAAATCCGGTTAGCTCGTTTTGCAGCTAATCCCATGTAAGATTTTGTTAAATTTAGTATTTTCTGAGAATTTTGAATTGCACCTAATCTCTATTTTGGTTCTGATCCCTACTTGGGTCATTTCACTCCTAGGAAATATAATGCTTACTCCTGATGCAGGCAGAATGAATCTAAGCAACTTTCAGTTGGTAGATTAATTTATTATTATATTTCTACATTTCACTGGAGCAGACTATGGGTATATTGTACAGGGTTATTTCAAACCCTCTATTCTCAAAGCAGGTATGAAATGTCCTCTGGTGGTACGAATTAATGTTGGTAGGTAGAAAAGTGACTAAAATTATAAATGTATAAATGGTGGGAAAATGGTAAGCCCTTTAATGAGTTTCTATGATTGTGCCCCATTTTCCAACTTATGCATGATTATCGTTGCTCCCTAATTTTCCAACAGACTACGAATAGAATATAGAAAGGACTTTAAATTGTCAGCTGTCAAAGCCCTTAGTAAGTACAAATTGACAGATGCTCAGCACAAACTGTTGAGACGGCACCGTTTTCTACCTGGAATAAGCTTTCTAACTGGCTTTCTTGTGTAACAAATGACCAAAACTATGAAAAAAATAGTGGCCACCACATTTTCAGTATCTTATCAAACTTTTAAAAAGAGTTGAATGTCAAAACAAATGATTTCATCAGGCACAGCTTCAGTGGTGACAGGTCATGTTTGTTGGTTAGAAATTAGGACGCCTATAACGTTTTTACAGACAAAGCTTTGGAGTTATTTATACCAATACCTATGACACGTTATGACCCAAAACACATACAAAAAAAAATTAAAAAATCTTTGTTTTAGATATCCCCATTCAAAAAGCAATTCACTATGAATTTGATAAGTTTTTGTTGTGAGCATAAGTATTTATTTGGCTAGTAACTGTCAATTGTTCTTTTTATTTAGTCAACAAATGATGTCATGTCGTTGCATGAATCGGGTTCAGTTTGTCTTATCATTAGGTTGATAAAGTCAGTTATGCAACAGTAAAATATGTAATTTGACCCCTTTTTGAGCAAATATAACTTGACACAATAAACTAACCAGCTTAGGGATGCAGAAATATGAACATTGGAGTCGGTAACCAATATTAATAATGGTGTTGAGAGGAAAAACAAATATTACTGTTGTAGCCAATAATCAATATTTACCGATATTATACACCATTCCCTACCCTTTCAACACCTTGAAAAAAAAGAAACAACCACACAGCTGACAATGCTTCCCTACTTCAGATAAGCACTCCACAGTCCTGTATAACTATCACGGTCACATTCCTATACAAATACCACATGACCCCCTCATCCCAAAACACATACACAAAAGGCAACAAGATGTAAATAAGCATTGGTTGTTGATTTTGGCCCAGTTTTACTTATTCAAATACTAAAAACGATATGAAAGGAAATGTTACTGCTTATATATTCATCCCTAAGGCAGATCCACAGTACTTTTTCCTAAACTACCTGGAGAGGACACTCAAAAAACTGGATTAAATGGGGGTTTCTGAAAAAAATGTCTGTGCAGTTCCATTTATATGTGGGCCAAATATTCCTGAAGCTTACAGTGATAAGTCTTTGAGTATGTTGCAAGAATGTTTGACCTACTTTCTCCTCCAGGCTGGCTGGTATAAAATTTAAGCCACAGTATGAGATTGACTTGTTCCTATTGCTGTTTTTTATATATTTAATGGCGTAAGGACTTCATATGATCCCTCTCATCTCCGCAGGCCCCACTACCCCTCCTTAGTGCATACACACACACATGGATACAAGCATGCATACACACACTCTCTATCACTGTCCGGGTAAACTGAGCAAACACACCCTGCTCTCAGCGTGGCGTTTAGTGTGACTTTACGTGCACGCATGTGTGTGCTTGGTGCAGCTCGCCAAACTGTAAACAAGCAGTATTGTCTAATGTCCATGTGTGACTCAGTGTGCCTTTTGTGGGTTTGTTTGAGTTTGTGTGTGTGTATGCATCTGTGTTTTAGTATGAGAGAGAGGGAGCTTGAGAGAGACAGAGACAAAGCAAGCATTTCTCTTTTACCCTGGATCTTGGATGGATCCCAAATGAAGGGCTTTGGATATGATGGGGCTGCTCAGTCCAGCCCTCCTCAGTCGCAGTCACACCAAAATTGGTTGTATACTTCTTGCAGGGTGGGTATCAGTCAGTTTGTTCAATTGAAAAACAGAATTTATCTGATGCGTATCTGTTTTTTCCTGTTTGCACGAGAGCAGCATGCAAACAGCATTTTTAAGTGCTAAAGAATCTGTTTGATGCAAAGCTTTTTGTATGTTTTTTACTTGAAAGTGTGGTATGGGAACACACTCAGTCTTAAACATGTGAAAATTTCACATTAGCTTTAAGAACAACCAGAGCTATATGGGCAAATCAAAGAACCAATGCTATTTGCTTTTTAAGAACAACCAATGTTATGTGGGCAAGTTAATGACTTTTTATGATCGTAACTTTGACAGAGAGCATGCAAAATAAATACAACACCTTCCAAAAGTATTCACGCATCCTGAACTTTTCCATATTTAATCCTGGTACATCAACCGTTTTTGTGTAGACCAGCACAAACTAAAGGACACTTAGTTCTCAGCCCTTATTTATTATTTTTTGTTATACAAATGAAATGTCTGAAAAGTGTCAGCCTTTGCCACACTCTCAAATCTTTAGCAGTCCCAATAAATTTTATTGCAGTATTGCCCTTTCCATACTGTCGAACAGTTCCTCTGTCCTTGTTGAGCAGGATGCTGCCAATGCCACGTTTAATATCTGGATCAGTTCTACTTTGACCCTTACAGATCATGTTTTGCTTGTGAAACCAGACAGACAGTTTTGGTTGTATCTGTTCAGAATACCCTCTTCTACATTGTTGCTGTGTTCTCTTTATTGCTTGTAGCAAATTTTAAAAGGGCCTTTTATATCCTTGTTTAACAATGGGGTTTGTCCTTGCCATTCTTCCATAAATGTAATTGATGACTTATGGCATTTAAGGACGAACAGATCCTTCTATCTGAGCTGTGGATCTCTGCCATTCCTCTCTCGATTTAACTTGATCCTCTTGGTTTGTTCTCTGATTTTTGGTTTCTTTGCCCATCCATCTGCTGATGGTCTTTACTGGATTGTCCTTGTGGCAGATGTCTTTAATCTGTGGTTCATGCTGGACAACTGTACAGCCTATGAAAGGACAGCACATAGACACACAGGACAAACAGCCATGAACACACTTCCATACGAAAGAGCATTTTAGAGTAAACCGTTAACCTCACAGTCATGTTTTTGGACTGTTGGATGAAGCTTGGCTACCCAGAGAGAATCCATCTTTGTGCAGGAGGAACGTCCAAACACTTTAGAACAAGAACCAAGGCTGGGATTTGAACCCAGATCTTATTGTTGGAAGGTAACCACACTAGCAACTGTGTTACTGTGCAGTTTATCTCCACAGTCCTCATCATTTTAGGTTGATGGGTTTGAAGTTCCGCAGTACTTTTTAAATTATCAGATGCACTGATTAAACAGGTTTTTATTCTTACTTGCAAAATAACTTATATTTTTGAAAACGTTACCTGCCTTTTACATATACTTTGTGTATTACATAACATTCCATTGAAATACATTGAGGTTTGTGGCTATAACAAACCATTTCAATGTAAATAGTTCCCAGAGTATGAATACTTCTGCAAGTCACTGTACTTGGCATGCTGAGAATGCTGGTACAGTAACTGTAAGTAATGCATTCGTGCAGACCTGATCACATGACAGTAAACAGATATGTCTTCCCACTGTTCTCAAGTATTTTATTTCTGCCTTTGATTAATTTTTATTTAACAGATCTTAATGCAGCAGTCCAAGAGAAGCTTCATGCCAAGTGGGTGTGCAGTAGTTTCACTGTTGATTGAGGTGAACTGTAACATGCAATGTGGTTTCTGTTCAGACCACACACACTTTCACACACGGAATAAGAGAACATGACCCACTTATCTGAGAACGTGCAACTTTATAGCTTACACAAAACACAGGATGATAAAAAGGCTTTTACCCAGCCTAGCCCTGACAATAACAGTTATTGTACAGCTGAAGTTATTTACTTGAGTAGTGTGATTATAGGTTATGTTGAAGTTTAAACAAATCTGCGAAACTCTACAAAAGGTCCTCACTGGAAGAAGTGCTTTTTGTGTCTTTGAATGGAAAAGTATATACAGGGCACGTTATTATTATTGGGAATCCCAATGAACACTTTTGCAAAAGTCTTAAAGTAATATCAATACTATCTAGTGAACTCTTTTTTTATTGATTTGGCTGTATGTTTGGATCATTTTTAGTTTTTTGTTTGGTAGAGTGTGCCAGGTTTGGATGCCACATACTCCTCATTTGTTTCAGTTCAGATCTACCTGGAGTCGTTGTTGCTGGACAGCTTGGTCTCGGTCTCATCAGTCCAACGTATTTCCGAGCAACTATAGTTACCATGCAGCTAGTTTCTGATGGGTATTTTGGAGACTTTGGGATCCATTTATCTAACTGTATGGTTTGTGGACTTTTTTTCTAAACTCCATTACCATCTTCCTTGCTGTGTGTGATGGCAGTAAAAACTTGGGTTTTCATCCATTTTTCTTTTTCCTTTCTTTTTTTTTTGCCACAGCCACTGTGGCAAAAAACACAAAAAGTAGGCTTTTAGGTGTTTCTTGAAGCTATCTCTTTATGTATGAAGTATCTCCTTTGCATGAATGGCATGTTCTCTTGCCTTTCCCATTTTTAAGATTAGCTAAGAGAAATGGGGCAAATAAAGTAAGACCACATTACTTTACTCAAAAATAGTTATTCTTTACCAGTAATCTTTTTGCCACGTTTTATACAGTTATTAAATGTTTAAAGTTTCTAATCTTTCACTTTCAGATTACCTGTTTATCTGAAGGTTTTATGCCCATTTTTATCTTTTTATATGTCTGGAGGATTAAGAGCTGTTCTTTTAAGTATAATTTTCAGTTGGAGATAATGTGATTTTTACAGATTTGGATTAGATTATGTTCTTTAGTTACTTTATTTGCACTGGTGAAATCCCATGAGACATTTTTAGTTTCTTGCGTCTCACACATTCCTCACCTGTTTTCCTTTGTTTGAGCCTTTTGTCTTTTTTGTCCTTGTTACATTGCTCCTCCTCCACACATTACCCTCTGAAATGTTTCTCACACCACACAGACATCACAAGAAGAGTTTTTGTCATCGCTGTGAGTGGCTCTTTCCAAGTTATCCCACTGTGTGGCCTCGATCCTGCTCGTAGCTGTGGATAAAGCTGCAGAAACCCATGAATCAAAGTGTTACCCGCTGAGCAGCTCTACAGTTACCATGTGAATAATGTCATACCCAGCCTAACAGCTCATTGGATTTATTGAAGTCTACTGTAGAGACAGTCTGGTCTCAAATTAAAGACTTGACCTAGTGGTAGCTTAACTTATTCGCTCCTTTTTCTTCTTCCTTTCCCAGCAAACCCTTTGGTGGTGTGCGTAGGCGCGCCATGGCCCAGACCCTCCAGATGGCGATCCCAAACTTTGGCAACAACATTTTAGAGTGTCTGAACGAGCAGCGACTGCAAGGCCTCTACTGTGATGTCTCTGTTGTGGTCAAGGGCCATGCCTTCAAGGTACTCATCACACTTTATTCTACTGTTGTATTCTTTTTTTAGAGAACGACTCGATTGGGGATGAAGGATAAAATTTGGGAAGTTGGAACTGTTGTGCCTTCTTGTTACCTTTTTGGTTTGTTTTATAGAGGATATGATGTATATGACAATTTTTACTGCTGAATTCCACTTTTACTTTGTCATACCAAAGTTCTGGTAAGTAGTGGTGTATGAATGATGCCCTAGACAAGCCTTTTTCTTTGTGTCTGATACAATTGATACAATAAGTGGGTTCACAATAATGAAATGAGTAGAGATTTTATATTTTATACCTTTGAGAAAACAAGAACTTCTTTTTTCAGTCTCTCAGATCAACGTGAAATCACCCAGTCCAGGTTTAATTGTGTTTTATTTCACTTTTCATCCTTTTAAAGTTATCTTGATGTCCTATTTGGCCCAAGGCTATTCCTTGTCAAATTTACCAGTGTGCGCAGTGGTTAATCAGCTAACTCTGAGAAGCCTGGCTGTTGTCACCTGCTTATCCATCTCCAGATATTCTACATATGTGAGCTGGACATTATGTCCGATAAAACATACTAGAGACAGCGGGATTTTTTTTCATAGTAAGGTTACTCTTAAGCCTTATACACGGAGCCGCTTATCAATTAAACCATAACATTTTTATTGTGATCCTCGTCTTCATGATAACAGTGACCAGAGCCTCTCACAATTTTTGCAATTTTTGGCTTATTCTATGCATGAACCAGCAGATAATAACAGTAGTAATGATGGATAGTATTGTACTGTGCTCTGCTCCTTAACCTGTTAAGTTTAACACAACTTCTGATAAGGAAAATGTGTTACATGAGCACTTCTTCTATGAGAGACAGAGACGAGTTACAATGTGGTGTAAGCCAGTGGGTTGCAAGCTAAGGTTCTAAAGTGCATGCACATTCAATGACATGTTAAAATCACAACACCGTATAGTGGCCTGGCATGACAACTACACCTGACTCAAGGTATTTTGGCATTTCCGAACTTTATCCTGATCAACATCATAAAATAGCGTCAGTTTCCAGGCAGCTGTCACGTGTTGGCGTAGCCTTAGCCCATCTCGTATATGACAAGTGAGGAAAAAAAAAACAGAAATCTTAAGATTGGAGCCAGGATACTATAGAACAGGTAAGGAAACATCTGTGCTTATTTATGTAGGGGAAATGGCTTATCCCAGTTTCCGAAACAATCTTATTTCTTACAGAAATACGATTTTTGTCTACAATGGGGGAATGACTCCAAGTGAAGGGAGTAGAAAAACAACCTGTTTACCCTGAAAACCTCAGCATACTATTCAATATATACTCTGTAAGAAACAAGAAACCTATACTGTTGTCATAAAGGACATTTACCTAACAAAACCCTTTAGAAACTAGGGTTTGTGAAACAGACATATTTTATTTTATTTTTTTTAAAATGTCCGTTACATGATCTTTTAAAAAACTCCCCTAAAAGCCCTTTACCAAATACTCTGAAAAACTCCATTAACATCAGCGTTCTACATTTTTACAAATGCGCAGATAAGAATGATTAACATACAGAAAGGGAAAAAAACAGAAAAAGAAAATAGTTTCTTAGAAGAAGAGGGAGATATTGGTTTTCTGTCATGCTTCAAATCTTATATGGACTTCCTTCTTGGAGATGGGTTACAAAAGGCTCCTCTGATCCTTGGATGATCCACGGCTCCCCCACATGGATAGCCTCTCGCACTATAGTTTCGCTTTTTTAGCTTCATCTTGCACCAGGAGGGACTGAAACCTCTGGCACATAAGTTTCTTTATTTCTTGAGAATATTGGGCCTCATCATTGAAGCCTGGAAGCACTGTGAGGATCATGTTCTTTGATTTCTCCAGTTCTCTTAATACCAGTCAGCCTTGAATTCTGAAGGACAAGCTGGAGCTGGAGTCAGGAGTGGACCATTAGCTGTCCCAATGGATACTGAACTACCTCAGTGGCTGCCCACATTATGTGAGGACACAGGGCTTTGTCACGGACATGCCGGCCTGCAGTACAGGGGCCCCGCAGGGAATTGGTCTGGCACTGTTCCTCCTCTTCACCCTCTACACTGCAGACTTCTCAATCAACTCTTCTCTGATGACCCTGCCATCGCCGGCCTCATTACAGGTCAGGATGACTCAGATTACAGAACAGGGCTTTGTGGATCCTTGCCAGCTGTGGATCCTTACCAACACAGTGAAAACCAAGGAGCTGGGTGATCGACGTAGCTGCAGATTCACCCCACCGAGGCCTCTGAGCATCTAGGGAACTGACATTGAGATAGTGGACTCTTATATAATATCTTGGTGTTCACCTGAACAATAAACTGGACGGGAGTCTCAACATTGGTGGTCTTTACAGGAACACCACCAAAACTTTTTTGCTTGAGTTTTTGTGACCAGGATGTTGTTTTGCTTGTCACTGTACTTGTCCATATTCCAATTTTGAGGCTATAATGCTGCCATTGGATTCACTAGAACGTGTGTGCACTTTTGCACACATTACAATTTCTGGGTCATATAAATCCGATTAAATGAAATATTGGTATTAAATTTGATCCTGTGGTCTGTTTTCTATTTCAGTTGGTTGTCAATTGAAAATGGACCAAAAAAAAAACAATCCGATTGATAGACGGACTCTAACAAACTCAATAAATGTTTTACATCCTTACTGCTATTCGTATAATTTTTCAGACTTTGGTTTTTTATGCTCAAGTACACATTGACATGTTGTACATTTCTGATATTATTTTACTTAGTTGCACATTTCTTTGGATAGGAGTATGCTATTATCATTTTGGATTTTCATTCAATTTGCTGTTATTGTACACTCTTATTCTCACCTTCTGTATTTACATTTTGACCTTAATGTGAATTGACTTGCTTTTCACTTTGCTGCTGGGACACCTGAATTTCCCCGTTGAGTGACAATAAAGGTTATTTCGATTTCTTTTTCTGCTATTCTTACTTTAGGCTCATCGAGCTGTTCTGGCGGCCAGCAGCTCTTATTTCCGGGACCTTTTCAGCAGCAGCAGCAATGCTCCGGTTGCTAACAGCAACGAGACGAGCCCCACTGTTGTTGAGCTTCCTCCAGCTGTGCAGCCCCAGTGCTTCCAGCAGATTCTGGCTTTCTGTTACACGGGCCGCCTCAGCATGACAGTGGGGGACCAATTTCTTCTCATGTATACTGCGGGCTTTCTTCAGATCCAGCAGATCATGGAAAAGGGCACCGAGTTCTTCCTCAAGGTAAAGGTACATACAAAATGGGAAATAGATTTAATGTTAGTAAACATCAAGAAAAACTGAAGTGACAGTCAAGTTAAGAAACTCATCTTAAATTTAGATATATAGTGTTAAAATAAATCTAGCTTTGCTTTATTTTCTACCAGAATCTATGTGTAAATAGACAAGACTTATAAAACTGAAAATATACCTCATTGTTCCTTATGTGAGTCTTCCAGTTTTCTTCCATTTTTCATTTAATTATCTTGCTTTTGTTTCAAGCAAGAACAATCCAAAAGTGCTCTTAGAGAATTAGTTGTTACTTCCCTTCAATCTAACATAGATTAGATAAAGGCCATTTCATGATATTTAGTGGTCATTTTTTAAAAGCAAGATTAAAAACAACAGGAAGACATGTATTACAGTTGCCAGTCCCAGGATCCCAAAATTATTCTTAAAAAGTAATTTAAAGGCTACATTTTTTAGGTTTCAGCTGCTACATTTTGGAAACTAAATTAAACTAAGCTTCATAAAGTTTGTTTCAGTTTGGCAAGAATAAGACCGAACAGTACTGTTTGTAAAAGAATAGTTGACAGAAGAGGAGACTTAAAAAAAAACAATAGCATGCCAAATAATCAAATAATTACATAACCATTTAAACACATGATACTAAAATAGAGATGCTTGGCCATATGATCTGCCATGCACAGCGGAGGAGGGCTACTGATTTGAGATCTGCAGCCACAGGGCCTGAGCAAAGTCTAACCAGTAAATTGTGAGTCAATTTTAAGATGGATCAGTCCATCAGTAAAAGTTTAGTGAATAATGAGACGCATAACAGGATAATGCTTGAATATAATTGCAAAGATAAAATGGACAACATGAGATTGTAAAGAATCAAGGTAGAGCTCCACAATGTTAGGAAAATATTTGCCGATGTTGCGTAGATCTTTCGTAATGCGGTGAGAATATAACTTGTGATAAATGCACAAGTTATATCCTCAGCAAAGGATATGATTTTGCAAAGGTTTTCCTTTGCTGTTTAAGTTTGGCTTCAACAAGACTGTTGAAGCTTTTCTGCTATCCTAGAAAACTTAGACCGTATATTCACAGAAAAAACGTAATCCGTTATTTCTTTCTTAACAACATGGCTTTGTTGAAAAAGTTGGATATTGCTACATGCGCTGACTTGAAGAAGCCACAACTTAGTTGTACTTTTTTAATTACTTTACCAAAACATCTTAGTGTCATAAAGCATCAAGCCGTATCTTGTTGCTTTATGTCCATAGAGAGACACTGTTTATATTGCAAAGAGTAACTTTAAAGTGTTAAATTAAAAACTATCAGAGCTTAATGGAGTCGCCTATTAATGAATGCCTACACATATCTACACATTGAATTCAATTTGTAAAGTTAAATGGGCTAAAATTTCCATTTGTTATAAGTGAGAAAATTCATGTGCAGCATTGCTGAAGTGGTTTGAATTCTCCAAAGACTTTAGGTTTTACTTTGCTGTTTTAAGTTGAGGTTTGACTTTTCTTAGAACAGCTGCAACATAATGACATGAAATGAGATAACATCAGACTCATATAGCGCTTTTCAGGGCACCCGAAGACACTTTACATGAAATCAATAATTTCCATTAACACAGACATTCACACTTTGACGATGGCAAGCTGCTAAATTGTAGCCAAAGCTGCCCTGGGTGAGGCGATCTGATAAGAATAGTTTGTTAATGTTAGTTTATTTGTCTTGTACACATCTGAGTGAGTCTGACTCAATTTTAATAACTTTTTTAGAATGGAGAATTTTTTTTGCTACTTTTCACTATGAATATTTAGAGAAATTACCAAATTGTACATCTCAAAGAATGAACACTTAAAGACAGTCATATAAGACTAAACTGTTAAATTTACTTCAGAAAACTGCAAGTCCATAACTTCATTAAGTGACCATGTGTCCAAGCATAAAACTTAAATTTTCATGTTTTTTTCTAGGTGTCCTCTCCAAGTTGTGACTCCCAGGGTCTTCATGCCGAGGAAGCTCCAACCTCAGAGCCGCAGAGTCCTGTAACACAGACCAGTAACGGTGCTCCACGTCCTGCCTCCAGCGTGACGCCGCTCCCTCTCATTTCACGACTTAAGACAGAGCAGCCATCCAACCAGACGGAAGCCGCCACTCCTTATTCTGTGGTTTGCACTCCTGTTGCCAAGAGGCTGTGGGAGGGCGGCAGCACCCGCGACGGAGGCGGGTTAGGCTCGGGTGGCGGCGGTGGAGGAGGGGCCAGAAAGGCAGCCCGTTATTCCCAGGAGGCGGTGCGGGGCAGTGCCATCCAGACCCCCGCAGCTCTCGGACTGGCCATGGGCATGAACGCCACTACAACCAGCCTGGCAGGCATGGCGCCCAGTGGTGGGATTGGTGGAAATGCCGGCACCAACGGGAATTCTGCAGTGGGGCTTGGAATGTCAGAGGGTGCCAGCCCCGGCACACTGAGTACCTACGCTAGTGACTCACCCATCAGCTACCATGACGATGAGGAGGAAGAAGAGGGAACGGATGAAAGTGCCGAGGAGCAGTACAGGCAGATCTGCAACATGTATACCATGTACAGTATGCTCAACATGGGAGCAGCAGGTAGTAGAACTAAAGCAAACATCTAATACACATTAATATGCTTCAAAGTACACAAGTACCCTTTATTTTTATATTTGACTCTAATTCTATTACGCTACATCAAACTAGTGGGCGCAATCAGAAAATACAATGAGTGTGTGAACTTAATGTGGGTCTTATTGTTTCTCCAGCAGCTGGGGAGCGCGTCGAGGCCCTTCCTGACCACATAGAGACCCGAGGTCGGATGCGAGGCAGAGACCTTACTTGTCTTCCTCCAGAACTTATTGCTCAGATAGGAAACCGCTGCCATCCCAAACTGTACGAGGAAGGAGACCCTGCTGAGAAACTAGAGTTAGTCTCAGGTACGTGAGTGCATCTGAATATTGTTGAGTATGGTGAAATCCTGGGAGGAAAATCTGTGTGGATAATTCAGCTAACACATAGATTTATTGAGTAGGTGTTTGTGTTTTAATTACCAAACTAAAAGAGTCGATGTTCCACCAAGCATGGGATAAAGTCTAGACAAATCCTGCGTTTGTATGGTGGGTTGTGGACCCATAAATCAATTCATTATAGAGAATCATTGAACAGTATTCTGCTTTGCACATTTTACAGCTTGCAAAGAGGCCAGGTGCTGAGATTTGCTGACCTGTAGTCCAAATAAGATTTTTCTTTTGTTGTTTTTTAAACTTGGCTAAAATGGTCTAATATTGTTTAGTTATTCAACTTTCAGAGATTACAGATCTGAATATAGCGCACCCCTGACCATTCTTTATGTATTTTATTTTACTTATTTATTTAGCTTTTGATAATTTGAGTAGTTTTAGTAATTCATAATTTTGTGCTATTTTCTTCAGCTGAGTCTCCAAAAATACACATTGAAAGATCATGCTTCTTCTGTTTACACTGATTTACTGCTGCCCGATACATTTCAATGAATTATGTGGTTGCCTTTTAAGGCGAGTTAGGTTACATGCTGCTGGAAAATGAATCGGTGCTCCATTGTTAGTGTATTTTTTTGTTGTATTTTTGCCTTTGTTAAATTGAATTTTCTCTCTTTCTCTTGGGAGTTTAAAAAAACACAAAACAAATTGTTTGCTTTGCTTGTATCTTATGTTTTTTTTGCTTTGTATATAACATGCAGCCAAAACCTGAATAATTCTATACCATGGTTGCTCTAATCCCCAGATGTCATCTTAACCTTGCAAGTAGTGATAGCGTGTTCACATTTAGAGGAAGCTCTTCTCCGGATAACAGGGGATTGGCACTCGAGTATAAGACCGTATTGCACATATGTTTGTGTTAAGGACATCCTGTGATAATCTTCACATTAGATGTGGGTGTGGTTTCAAGTTTTACTTTATAGTGTCTTGTGTGTGCATATGTCTGTGTGTGTGTTGGTATGAAAGGTGGGAAAAAAATGCAACCTGCAGAATACAAACTTGTTCTGCTGTGAAGCAAATAAGACACAAAGAAAACTGCAAAATAAGTGCAAACACAGCCTGGCATTTTGAGAACAACAGCAGCTGCAGCAATCTGATATGAATCACAGTTGTCTCTAGATAAACAATTTCTCCATGTCTTTCTGAACATAACCAGATAAACATGTCTCTATAAATAATCGGTGTTGAGGACATGTCTTCTTCATTTGTTTGTGGTCGGGTGTTCAACCTTCTACCATGTGCTTTTGTTTGCAGGAACTTCTGTGTATATTTCGAGAGCCCAGCTAATGAACTGTCATGTGAGCGCAGGGACGAGACACAAGGTGCTGCTGAGGAGGCTGCTGGCTGCCTTTTTTGACAGGTTTGTTTCCTCTGCGAGGGTCTATTTCTGTAAAGACAGACGAGGCTCTGGTTTAATATGGAAATTATTGTTTCTTTTTGAGCTCAGTTTAGAGAAATAGGACAGCTATTTTAGCGTCCCTCCATTCTGTTCACTCATTTTTGTTTTGATGCGTCAGGAATACTCTGGCCAACAGCTGTGGGACAGGGATCCGCTCGTCCACAAACGACCCTAGCCGCAAGCCCCTGGACAACAGAGTTCTCCATGCGGTCAAATGTGAGCGTTTTGCCTATCTGCCTATGCAAATAGTTGAAGAATTTGCTTATTATTTTAATTAAGCATAAGAAATGTAAAGAACAGCAACACATTTTTACATAAGCCTTTAATTTTTATTACTGTATCAGAGTCAGGTTTTTTATTTTTTTCTTAAAAATGTTTGTCTTTATGACAGTTTGGTAGAAGAAATCCTAGAGCATTTTGCACAGTTATGTGACGTCAAAGCACTGGTTACTTATTGAACTTGGGTACCTGCTCTTATTTGAACAATAAACCTTGCCCAGAAGTGCAGAAGAGGAAAGAGTGAAGACTTGTGCACATTGCTGAACATGCAGGTTTCACCTTATATTGTTTCACTCTTACAAATGAATGAAAGTGGAAAAATTTAAAATGTACATGTACATGAGTGTATATATAAATTGACATGCAGTCATGTCAATTTATTTGTACCTTATAATTGCCATTTAGTAGTAATTTGTTTGACCACAGATTAGGACCACTAAGACAAATATATATGTTGAATTTTAGTGAAACTCTGGAGCTGCAGTTCTTCACATTTACATCTCCAAGTCTTTTTGGGACATAAATCTGCCAAGTTTGCATCTTCTGATGCATCTTTGACCATTCTTCTCTGTAAAATATTTGAAACTGGGTCAAACTGAATCTCGTTCACAGATTTGCAATATAGATCTGGGTTTTGACCGGGCCTAAAACATGAAAATACTTGAAACATAAAAATTGTAATAGCACTCTGGCCCTATGTTTACCTATTTACAGATACATTTAAACAGATCAAAATATTGTGAAACTATTAAAATATATATATATTTTGTTGATCCCAACAAGTTTTCTTTCAGGATTGCCTTGATTTTTAGCTCCATCCTTCTTCTCATCAGTGGCCCATGTGTTCACGGTTCAATTTCGGTCTCATCTGACCAGATTTCAGGAAAGGACGTCAGCAAAGGACGTCTTCTTACCTCCATTAAGGCCAACTTTATGTAGTGTAAAACCAATAGTTGACATGCCAATCCATTCTAGCAACTTAGCTTTGCATCTCCTGACTGATTATCAAATTAAGGCTTTCCTGGCCTGTTGGTTTAGATGGCAGCCATATCGTGGCAGGTTTTCACTATTTCTGGATGCTCTTTGTGAGTTCCTTGGTTTTAATGACACTCCTTGTCCATTAATACTTTGAGGAAATTTGTCTTTATTCTAAAATTGTGACACCAGTGGGACTTTTGAAGGAATTGCTGGTAAATAAAGAAGTTTGATCAAGCATGTGCTGCTATCTATCACAAAGTCCAATAAATTAAATAAAAATTAGTGATGAAATGCAAGGGCACTATGTATTTTTTAGCCATGATCTACTAAACTCCATCGACCAGTGAAGTCTTAAGTTGTTCTGAGAAAATGCAGAAATATTCCATCTCATTTTACTAATGAGTGTGACTCAAAGGATTTGTCTGTGGGATTTCCCATTTTCAGCATCACCCCAATCTTTTACTACGTGGTTTTAAAACAAGATAAGTTCAGTAGTTTTAAAAATTTATCTTTAGACAGGGTTTTTTTCTTCCATGGCTGTCAGTTAGCAGATGGCTAAATGAATGTCTGATATGAAAACAGATAAAATAGGTCAAGATGTCTAATGAAGCTCTATGTAGTCATTTTATTCCAATTGTGTCAGCTGCAGAAATGAGTTGTTTCAGAGTGAGTTCCAGTTATTCTCAATGACCTAGAGCACCTGGAAAGACTTACTTCCAGTTTTAGTCATTGTAGTTTAACATGTATAGATTTAGTGCACAAACATTCTGCGTTAAAATTGAGTTGTTTTTAGGAACATATGATGGGAGCAGAAACAGATTTGAAGTCTGTGTAGCTGCAGGAACTACTTCAAGATATTATCACAAAGGAAATTGAAGAAACTGCGTACTCTGTGCTGAAATATTTTTTTTATTATGTTTTTCAGTGAGGGTGGGACTTGAATATTTTATGTAGAGAATTCCCAAGCATTTAACTGACAGTTTTCAATCTGACTGTTTTCTTTCATCTCTTAAGGTTTGTGGGGAAAGAGCAGCTATGAAACCTGTCTCACCTACTTGCACCTTGCATGCTGGCGATGCGCCAAAACCGCATCTGTCACATCTGTAGAAAAGTCAAGCGTCTGCCTAAGTGGGAGTGTGAGATTTTACTTGACATTATAATAGTGACAGATTGATAAATGAGCTTAAAGTTAGAAAACTAGAGTGATTAATGTACTATAATCCCACTTAAGATGTGTGAAACCTTCTTAAGTATTTTCTTGAAACAAAAAAGAACATTTAAATTTGAATATATGTATTCAGTTGTAAAAGCAATTTTGTATTAACAGATATAGGTTTCAAATAAATTCAAGGGACCCAAAGTATTTTCACTTGTGCTTCTATCTCTTTGTAAAACCCTTTCTACAACATTTAAACAGGTTAAAGCATGACAGGTGTGTCTCCAGCAAGCTTATCTGTGTCTTTTCTGTCTCAGTTTATTGCCAGAATTTTGCCACAAGTTTCAAAGAGAGTGAGATGAACGCCATTGCAGCGGACATGTGCACCAATGCCCGCCGCGTGGTGCGAAAGAGCTGGATCCCCAAGCTGAAGCTGCTGATGGCTGAGAGCGATGCCTACTCCTCTTTCCTCCCCGACGGAGTCAAGACAGAGGACGAAGCCCTGGGGGCGGACCAGACCTTCGAGCCCGCCTCCCTGGAGGCCACCGGCGGTGCCGGCATGGAGTCGGGCGGCTCCTCAGGTGAATCTCTGCCAGGCGTGGGAGGGGACGGAGGACCGTTGTTCTAAACTCTCAGCCCAAGGAAAGGTTTAAGTCTGGTGACGCACGTACCAGTATTCCCCCCCGTCCCCCTGTTGTGCTTGCCTCCTCACTCTTTGGCCCCCCCCCGATCTCTCTTTACATCTCTGCTGTCTGTACAACAGTGCTTGGGGCGACAGCCGTCACTCCGTTATAACCAGGACGTAAAAACTCGCAACTTTTTTTTGTTTTTATTTTTTGTTTTGCTTTATGACTGTAAAACGGAGTTAGTGGAATAAAAGGAGAATGCGTGAGGGTTTGTCCTCTGCCTCCCCTCGTCTCATATGGTGTGTAAGTGCAGCCACGATTGCACTTAAGATACATTCCCCGAGGTGCAGGTAGAGGGCGCTACCAGTGCAGCCAGAGGAAGAAAGGAGAGATGTTTTGGCAGGCTGGGAGCAGAGGTGACAAAAAAAAAAACATGAATGTAAGAAATGTCGCTGGCTTTTTTTTCTCTATGCAAGCCTGACAACTTGTGTTCCAGCCTTGGGAATAGAACTAAATTTAATTGTATTAAAACACAATAACACTACTTATTCCTCCTTACATCTTCCTCTCAACCCACCTCACCTCAGAGTGTTTCACTGTGCCGCATATTGTAGAAATATTCTCAACTTTTTTGTAAACGTACTCGCATGTTTGTGTCTGTGAATTGAAAATGAAAAATTGTGGGTGGGAGGAGGGGAGATATTTACTAAGATGATTGTAAAGAGGACTGAGAGGAAACAGGTAAACAAAGATGGTTCTATTTTCGGAAGAAAAACTATATTTATACAGGCGCTCATGCCTAAATCGGTGTGAGCGACCAGAGCGAGGGGGATTGTTTTAAAATCTCCACGTAAGTAAGCTTCTGTTGAAAGAGTTATTGTCAAATGAGAGGAAAAGTGCTATTTTTGCAGGAGTATATAACAAAGGAGTCTTAGGATAGGAATTTGTGTCATTTATTTTTAGCTTTATTTTGAAATGAAAGAGATGGAATGAGCAGTTGAACTGCTAAATTTGACACATTTCGTCTTCTGTTCACCAGCCTGAAAGGAAATTATTTCGAACATTTTAGTTGGATTTCACTGTCAGTTTAAACCCTTCCTTAGGTTGTGGATCTGCAGCTTTGATAAACCGCTTGCTCACAATCCTGAAGATTACTTGCAGAAACTTAAAGGTTTTTCGAGATATTGATCTCGAAAAACAAAACAACAACAAAAAAAAAACTGTTTGCTTTGTCTTTGTACAGAAATTACAAAAAAAAAACGAGTCAGTAGTAGTTATCAGACAAAAGAATGTGCCTTTTAACTGAAAGCAGTAAGAAAAAAGCGAGCTATTGCTTGAAGTAAACCGATTTTAATGGTACTATCTGTGTGTGCCACGTAGTTCTTTGGTGTGGATTGTGCAGATGTGTGTCAGTATCTTATCCGTCGCACCTCTGCAATGTAGGAACTCGGAAAGGCTTTTATTTTGGAGTTTGAGATGACTTTGCACCTTCCATGACAGACGGAGAGAGAAATGTGGGTGGTTTCTGCACCTTAATGAAAAGAACCAGTGGTTCGTGTATCTTTTTGAGAAACGTGTAGCAATCAAACCCGTGTAGGTGGTGTATGTCTTTTAATTTGTCCCTCCCGATGCCTGCCTGTGTTTCTTGTAGACGACCAAGGAGACTGTTGAGTTAAATCCCAAGTGTTCTTCCTGTTTTTTGCACCTGATTTGTCTGGTTAGAAAAAATGTCAACAACCAATGCTCTTTTTTTTTGTCTTTCTTTTATTTTGCATTTGTTTTAGTTTTTTTCCCCAAATCTGAAGGTTTGTTTGACTGAAGCCTTTTGAATGCATGTCAGTACAGGGGACTCACTTTTCCTGACTTAGAATGTGTCGTTAACCTTTTAATATTATTTTGCAGGCGATTACGGGGGAATCCGTGTTTCTTTTCAAATGCAGTTGAATTCTGAAGTGCTTTTTTGTCTTGCAGATTACATTGCTGGGAGCGTCACAGATGCATAATAACTCAACCTCTTTTGTCATTGTTCAAAATGTAAGACTTGACTTAGATAGCTTAACTGGGGTCAGTGTAGAGAATTTTGTTTCGTTTTAAAAATGCAGTATTGTGTAAGGGTGACAACTTCAAAAACCTCACTTCTTGCTTTCGACTGTAAGTGCCACGTGGGCACGCCTCCCCCCGGTGTACCGCTCCACCATCTCTGAAGACTGTCGTGAGCTTCCTGTCCTTCACGCTTCAAGCTGGTGTCACGTTTCACTTCCACCAGCCTAATCATGCGTTTCTGAGAGGCAAAGAAGAGGTTAAGCCGTGCGGACAAAATTAGAAGTCGCATCTCTCATTTGTTTATTTTTG
Organism: Phalloptychus januarius; assembly: GCA_902982915.1. NCBI lineage: Eukaryota > Metazoa > Chordata > Actinopteri > Cyprinodontiformes > Poeciliidae > Phalloptychus > Phalloptychus januarius. The sequence continues at coordinate 8,202,651 of CADWAE010000476.1, forward strand.
TAAAGTGCAGCACAAAGAAGCCTTTGCAGCGAGCTTGTTGTAGACTGGTTCACGCTGCAGAGTGACCCACTGAGCCATTTGTAATCTGATTCATAGCAGATTGACTTCTCCCCGGTGAGTCATCCATGTTAGTACGACACTCTGGCCCAACCCAAGAACACAACATCTCCACATCCTATCAGGTCTTTAGATTAGACTACTGATAAACGCTGGTTTAGGCTCAAGTGGAAAGAAGTATGACATGTCAGTTTTCAAAGGTCCCTTGCTCACAATGTTTTATCTCATTTTTTGAGAACTGAAAGCTTGTTTTTTGTTTGTTGAACATTAAGAGCAAGATGTAATTTGCATAATATTTTTTTTTCCACATCCCAGAACATGTAGACCTTCACACTTGAATGAGTAAGGTGTGGCACAGCATGAGGAGTCTTTGTCTCTAAGCAGTACATATATAAATATGATTCTATACATGTATAGATACATACTGTATATTATATATAGACACACACATAAGGATCCGATTGTTTGTTGTGCACTCGCAGCATGAGGTATATATTTACCCAGAAACTAGGCGCATCCTCGCCGCCCCTGCTCTTTGCCCTCTGTAACCCTGTAGCACCAGTGGACCTCCTGTACTGCTCATCCTCCTTCTTTCTGTGTTCAAAGTGCCAATAACTTTGTGAAAGCCCTGTAACTGTGACCCAACGTTATCAAAGATAATTGCACATTAACAACTGTAAAATAAATGCAAATTATAGAAATGGAAATCAAAAAGAAACTTGTCATGAATTAAAAAAACAACAACATCCTAATAAAAGATTTGTAACGATTATTTTATTTTTTTCTTTTGCTTCTGAATTTTTATCTCATGCTTATTTCAAGTGGAATGCACAAACACAAAGAGATGCTGCTTTTTTAGCACACTTCACTGCTCTCTCTAAGAAGCTGTCATGTGTGACCAGATTTTCATACTATGTAAAAATGTCCATCACAGCTGTTGCCGTCTAGACTCTAGAGTTTGGTTTTTCCACTTGATAAACTTGACTTTGCATAACCGGATGGGAATAAAAAGCCTTGTCAGGTGATAAATATTTTATGGTTTTATTTCATAAACTCACTGCTGCACAGTCACTAGGATTTAAATGTTACATTTTTATAGTGTTTTTATTCAGTTGATTTTTTATTATTATTGTGGGCCTTTTCAGATCTTGCAAAGCATTCCTAATGTTGCTACATCTCTTTTGTTGTCCTTTGGTAAAGATGCATAATAACCCTTCAAGTAAATTTATCAGTCTCATTTCTAATATGATCTGGAATGAATAATTAAAAAAACAGTAACCTTTAATTTGAATGTATTTATTCAGGGTTTGCAAAGTCTGCTAGGAAATAATAGAAGTTTCCTGTAAAACAGATCCTACTCATGGACTTTGATTTACTTATATTCTTCATTTAGAAAATATTGTTGATATAATTTAGATTATAAAAGACTGAACTGCTGATCAGTGGGCCAAGCTACTTTTTTGATATTTTTCATTTCATTCAATGCTTAAGTTCCCAGAGTTTGAAGGAAGAGTGGAAAGGCACAGAATTCAAGATGTGTAATATCCAAACGTTTCCACAATCCGTCATGAATTTGCTCCATTGTTCTTATCAAGTCCTAAGCATAGTCATGTTCTAGCAGCCGTCCTTCAGCTGACAATCTTTATGCAACTGCTAATTTATTTTCCAGCAGCACTTGCCACCTACCAACTCTACTAGAAATACCAATACCTGGTGTAATAAGCATGTCACTAAGCTTTATTGGTTAGCACACTTACCAATTGAAGCCCGACAGACAAGTAATGAAATATTGCTAAGAAGAAGAGGTGAGACAACAGAAGCAACCTATTGAAGCTTTGTGTTGGTCACTGATTGCTAGTTTTTTAACAAGTTCATGAGTCTCAGTATTTCTCTTTTTGTATTTATTTTGGCTCCCGGTCAATTCCTCTAGGTCTTACTGGTATGCTCCCAGGTAGAAAGGTCTATGAAAACTACTACCATTGCAAGCATTAGTCTGAAGAATGTGTTTTTATAAAATAGCATCAGTTTGTGCAGTACTTGTGCGTCTGAACAATGCAGGCCTTGATAGGAAATGGATATTTTGAAAAGAAACAAAGAACACAACAAGAAGCCATGATGGAGTTAAAATACAATGCAGACAGCAGCTTTGAACATTCACATACTACATAGTAAAACCACAAAGGCACAATACCACCATCAAGAATCAAGAAACACTTTCAAGTTTTATTAAAGATTAATTGTTCAGAAATTGCTGACTCAGTTTGGCCCATATAGTTGAAATATAAACTAAGTTACATGTTAGTGTTCATACAGTGAACTTCTATTTTCCTATTATTTTTACTTCGTGTCCTTTAGGCTCCCTGTGAGACACCAATCACTGTCAATGCAAAGCAAAACGCAGATTTCTAGGTGTTGTTTGTTACTGCACCACCTAGTGTTCAAGTATTGTCTAGACACCATGAGGCAGGAAATCATGATCCACAGACTCCCTATGAAAGTTCAGCAGTGCTGGCCAAAGGTTTTATCGGGCCTTGAACAGAATTTGATTTGATTTGACAGAAGTCCATCAGGTCTATAGTGTCCAAAGAAACAGAGGACAGTCAAGCAGCTCTGCCACCGGAGGGGATATTTTTGCAATGAGTTGGAAAAAGCAGAGCACAAGTGGAAGAAACTCACTGCGACCCTTGACCTTCACACAGGCCATAAAGTAATCTTAGTACCAGAGACTTTCATTCCTGAAATCTGAACATAATTTCCCTCTAGCAGATGTTTCTTTAATGAATCCAAGAACATTGAAACTATTTTTTATGTCACACAAAGAGATGCAAATAGGAAATTTTCTCTTCAAAAATAAACCAAAGCCTGCTGGTTCAGAGAGAACAGAAATGCTGCTTGATGCCAATAATATGCATTCTCAAACATTTTTTTATGATGGTGAACTAATTGTTATTCAAACAGACTATATTGTACCCTAACATATATAATTCAGTTACTTTTTAAAGCTATACTTTTTCAGTTAAACACAACCTGTTTATTAATCAGTTGTGGTTATATTGGCAATAAATTGCTGCTGTTTTAATAAATCCATGCAGTTTTAAGTATTGAGTTTTTTTTTTTTTTTACACCTGGACGAATTACACATAAGAAGGGTCGATTTAGTTTATAAATATTAGAAAGTGGGGTGGTGCTGACATCTGGTGGACACATCTGAGCACAGCAGATTGTTGTAACAGCTATTCTGTGATTTGTATGTACATCACAGTTCACTGATTAGCCTCCAACTCCCAGAAAACTTTGTCCCATCTCATATTGTGTGATTGTGGGTAAACAACATTTGCAAAGAATTTGTTTTCATGTTCAAACTTTGCTGAAATAGCCAAAAATGGAATATGAAGATCATAGTTTCTAACCTGGGTTTTACATACCTGTTGATAAAGAATCAGTTTTACTTAATTTTTTACTTGTAGAGCATTTAATTCTCACATGGCTGAGAGTTTCCCTAAGGTCTTTTGGCCTCATTAAAATCATAACAATTCTCTGGGAGTTAGTGGGTCTCAAAAGAATATTTCATCTGACCTGATCGGAATTCTGGAGTCGTGCCATGCATTGTTACTCCTTTACTTTGTCAACAAAGAGCCTACAGAGGAACATCCTCATCCCATTGGTCAATCAGAAAAGGAACATTGCCTTCTGAAAACAATCCCAAGTTCTGCAAAGAGGAATTTTAGGTTTCACAAAAATATACATATCCATTCAATAAATTAGAATATCTCTGAATAACCTATTTGTTTTACTAACTTCATCAGTACGCATTGTATAGATTAATTACACACAAATGGATGTTTTGTAAGACTTTTTTCTACTAATTGTGATGATTTTCCACTTACAATTAATGAAACCATATTTCAAAGTAATGTATTACATCAGACCTTTAAAAATAACCTTTTTTTAAATGTAGACTTAATGTAAAGTATGTTTAGTACACGCTTAAAAGTTATTATTTTCAACTTTTGTTATGACAAACAAAACTCAGTGGGATGTAAATTTTTAATTTATTCAATATGACTGTAAATCCATCCTCTTAATAAAATATCAGTGCATGGAATTCCAATCTTGTTATTCCTCATTGTGTCCCTAACAATATAAAATTAACCTTTCAAATGGTCTGGTTCACATTTAACACACTATTAGGTGATTCAAAAGTATAAAAAGTACCAGATCAGGCTGCATGGCTGGAATATCATGAAGCCAAGTCCACTGATATGTGGTTAAGTCTCTGACTGCAAGCTACTTTCAGATACATGGAGTTGTTCCATATGTTTTTTGAAAAAACTACAAACCTTATAGATATGTAAGCTCTCAGACACTTTGATTTGTTCAGACTTGAATAAAGTAAAAAAAAATAAGACAATTTGTCCAAAGTTGAGCTCTGGTCCTGGGCTGTTTGCTCCATGTCTCTCCCTTCTCTTTTGACACTTTTTCCTGTCTTACCAATAAATGCCACTAGTGATAAAATGTTGTTTTTTTTAAAGTGGATGAACGTTCAGCATTGTTTTCCATTCATTTATCAGTCTCTGCACAATCTCTTGCAGTAACTGACTGATATTTGATGGTAAGTGGAGCAAGGCCTCCACCTTGTGGACAATTTGTCTAATGCAGATTCTTATTTATGCAACAAAGTTCAGCTTGGCTGCTTTTGTTGGTGATGCTATAAATAATATGCAAGTAAAATTATGTAAGCTTTTCTTACATAGCAACTTTTGCAGATAAAAATCACAGTGCTTTACAATAAAACCAAGCATAAAAACACAAAAGGTAAACCATAAAGATCAAACCAGAACATGTGTAACATGACCTGACCTGAGTAACCAGACCTGAGTTCTTAGGTTAAGAAGTATTTTTTAGCAGAAAAAAAAAAGAATGACATAATAAAAAAGTAACACCGACGTTTCTGAGGTTTGGTTGCAAAAAGAGGCCAGTACACAAGTAAAGTATTACAAACATTTACAATATAAGAGCCAATAGCAGGATATTTCTTAAAAAAAAAAAAATACCACAGGGAAAATGTCATTCAGACATGTAGACGTTTTCATTTTAGCAAGTAAAGATGAATGTCGGTCAGAGTTACTATATCAGTCCTTTTCAGAGCCTGTGGAAGTGGAGAATCAGAAACAAAGTTGTGCCACTTACATGGACAAATGCTTCCTCTGACATTACTGACCTACAAAACACACACAAAAAAGAAAGTCATTGTTGTCAGCTTTAGAAGGCTTTGGTAAGATAGGAATCACAGGTGAGACAAGATTGTTCGTAGTTTCAAACACGCCCTTACAATTTGTCCTATTTGTCCAGAGGAGGAATTTGTGAATCTCAAGATTAGTGAACTTCCACAGGCATTCTAACTAACAACGCTTTCTTTTGGATTTACAAATAGATTAATTTATCTATGGAGACGATTCTTTTAGTTTAGTTTTGTTTTACAGTGGTGCAGAGGCAGTTTTCAGCTGTACCACTATTATTGAAAGATATCCAAGCAATGATTTTTAGATGAGTGTTGTAACCATCAACATTAGAGCACTCCCTCAGTTATTTCGTAGAAATAACTTCCTCCAGGATTCTGCATTTAGCTGGTGGAAAGCTAAGGTTAAAAGATACACAGCAATGATTAGTCACATGACCATCAATGACAAATTATGATACTTAGGCCAAGAGAGAAAACACAGTTCAACATGTGTTTGTGGGCCCAGATACTTGTTAAATGAAATTACAAAAATCAGTAATAGATAAACAAACTGCAATTAACTTCATCCACATGCATGTTAAAATGTCTGATCAATAAAATTTTTTCACATTTAATAATGGAAGATACAGAAACTGTCAAACCAGAGAGAAAAGCACCAGCACGACCTGGAAGGCAGTAAATGAAAACACAATAAAATATTTGAAGAAGCGATCTGGATCACCTATGACTTGAAAAAGGTCAGCGTCTACTGTCCTACATGAGAAACTTTCTCCATGTCCACAGACATGGTGGTTGAAGGGTAGTATCCCAATGAATGAGTATCAATAGTTGAGAGAAAAAAAAACATTACATATGCAGCTCTTTCTCCCTCTTGTGGACTATTTGTGTAGCACATGCTTAAGATTTTAACTTTTTAAAAATTCTATAGCAACACAAAGTAGCTCTGATGCTCAGGATGAATTACCCACAACCATGGACGAGCCCTTCTGTCTCCTGCATTTATTTTGTATTTTAATTCCTCATCAACAACCTTGTGAATGCACAGTGAAAAGCAACAATTTGAGCTACATGATTGCTGGCTGGGCTGTAAGCGCACTACATAAAACAGTATGTAATTTTCTTATAGTTATGTTTTCAGGCAAGATTAAGTTGTAATATTTAAAGTGCTTTTGATTATTTGTTTTCCAAGCCTTTTAAAAAGTATTTCCATTATGTTTTTTCTTCTGTTGTTTTTTTGGTTTTTGGATGCTTTTGCATTCATCATTCATTTCATTTGATAGTACCGACTATCAAATGAAAAGCATCTTAGAATAATACCTAATAAAATAATAAAGTTGTAAAGACAGGATAAACGCCAGATGATCTGGATAGTTAAACAGTTGCTCAACAAAGCAATGGCTGTGTGAATAAGATAGCATAGATTGCTTTAACCTATGTTGAACGGCAGATGGCGCTTTTGAAGCAGAAATTCTCAGACGTTTGACTGAGTCAGTGTGTCACGTTTCACCTTTCCTGAGGGTTTGCTGCACCTTTAGAATGAATCCTGCAACATTTGATCTCTAATATTAAGCCGGATTACAGCATAAAGACCTAGAAAAGAATGTATTAACATTAAAATTATTTTAAAAATCATCCTACTTTATATATTCATCACTAATAACACGTTTTATATCAAATGCAAATGAATATTATTTTAAACAGCTCCTGGAACAAAGCTTAAATGAAGCTGCTACAAAAAACTGTTGACAAAACATAACATAAGCAGTTAGTTACACATTGATCTATGCATCTATTTGAAAGACCACTCGTTCATATGTTGTTTTAATATCCAAGCATGAACCAATTTTTCTCAATAAAGGTTGTCAAACACACATCAGGTATTCCTGGAAAATACAACGCAGTCTGGATGAAAAACAACCTTCCACAAGAATGTACTGCAACAGAATATTTTGAAACATCCAAATTTCATATTACCAATATGCACATAGTTCTAGCACATTCAATGCATTTCTCCAAATCAAATGTGAAGCAGCTGTACTTCATGCAAAGTTGGGGGAAAAACATTTCTTTGCCCATATATGGTCTCAGGGAAGTAGCATGCTGACGCAATCTGTGCTACTGTTACTTTAAATGGCTTCAGGAAACAAGGGCTCCCACACACGTCATGGGTTTTCCTCAGCAAGGCCCCAGAAGAGCAGGATGTACCTAATATGGGCATGTGTCTGTTAACCCCAAACCTCCCTCCCCCCCCTTCCTTTTTGTGTTTCCTGCAAAAGGAAGCAGCACACTGGGGGATGGGTGAGACCAAAAGGAAGCTTGAATAATACAGCCTCTCTTCTTGACTGATCCAGATAGCTGCAGGAGCGGAATGGCATTCATTCTTGAGGTGAAGGTGGCTAATAATAGACAGGAATTCCTTCCACTGCTTTGACTATTTCCACTCTTGCATTGTAAAAACGTGTATGTGCAGACATAAAAATGATTGTAGACAAATGAAAATCCCGCTCTTCAATAGGCTTAAAAATTCAGAATATCCTGAAATGGCAATTTTCACCAATGGTTGGCAGATTTTTTCTAATCTGTCAAAAGGAAATTATAATTTTTTTATATTGTCCAACTGACTGAGCTGACACTATTTCCACCACTTAAAAGAAAGTTGCCATCTAAAATAAATATGAGAAAAATAGTCATAATTTTGACTTTCAAAGTAATATTTTCTCTTTAAATTACCTATTTTTTCTCTGACAATCACATCAAAATAATAGCTGTATTATATAGCTGTTATCTATTAGTTTTCCAAGTGGTAATTGTTGCATTCTGTCTCATAACTGAATCAAAATGTTGACTTTGAATCTTACACTTGAGATTCATTTTGCAGAAAATGTATAGTCATATATGTGTGCTTTCCATTAATTCATGGGTTATTTTAAAGCTGTTTACAACAACTTTTATTTACAATCTTAGGGCTTGCATTCAAGCCAACGTTATAAGCTTATTAAAAATAGTTCACAGTTGACCCACACAGCTGCTCCACGGCCGATGGGCGGGACTTCGCCCTGTGACTGATGACGCTTGGCGTGTGTGACGTCAGCGAGGTTATAAGTATCAGTCCCGGGTGGACTCTGTATTGTGTCTACGAGTGAAGTTGTAGCAGATCGACGGGGTCATTGAAGTGATTGTTTTCCTTCCTCGGACTAGTTTCAAAACAAGCTGCGAGATGGAGGTCAGCGCCGAGGCCAAGCGCATCATGGTGGTGGCATTGGGCAAACTGTACAGCTCCCGCATGCAGCGTGGGGGTCTCCGGCTGCACCGGAGCCTCCTCTTGACTCTGGTGATGAAATCCGCTCGAGACATTTATCACGCGGCACAGACGACGGCTGAAAGTATGGAGGAAGAGCGCGAGGAACAGCAGCCCTCTGAGGTTAAGATAACCACAGAGGCGAGCGGCACTCAGGAGCTCCAGGGTCCCGCTTCTCTTCCTCACCTGGCCGCCGACGCGCAAAACCAGGATAATACTTGTCTGAGCGGGCCGCCGCACCACACGCGGAAAAGACGGGGCAAAGCTACCGCCGAGCCGGACTTCCTGCCGTGCAAGAAGGCAAAACTGGAGTACGGGACTGCGCAACAGCTCATTGTCAGCTCAGTTTTGGTGGACTATGCAAACTGTTGTAGTGAGCTGGGACCTTCCCCAAGCCCCATCCCCCTCCAGACAGTTATAGCAGCGTGTTGAACACCCTGAGAGAGGACTTTTGAAAGTTTTCTACTCGGCCCCGTGGGAGCCACGAACGCCCACTACGGTGAACCTGTGCCTGTGTCTGGGCTGGGGTACACGCCTGCGACAGCGGAGGCCCTGACGGGACAGCTTGGGCTCCTACCAGTTGGATCTCTGCAGTTCATGTGACTCATAATAACTTCATCTGAACACAGGCGGAACTTCTCAAGGATTGGGACCTTTTCTGCCTTTCATTGACTTATTTCACATAAACGTGAACTGTGTTGCTGCTTCACATAACAAACTTAATGCGAGCTTGTTATTGTCTACATCCTGACTTAACATAGAAGATGTGATCAAGTGTAAAATTCTCATTGACTGCAACTACCTCAGTATTTATTAAAAACTTTTTGTACTTGAAAACAGTCTAGAGTTTTTCTTCCCCTTTGGAAACACGTAATTCAGGCAGATCTACAAAAGGGATTTGCATTTGGGAAAACTGTCCGTGTGAAAGTGGTGCCTTTGGAACCTTGTTTTGGTGCTTAGAAGTTAGTTTCCTTCCCCCACAGCTTCACATCCCCCCATGCTGATTAGCACAATAAAACCAGGGAGCATTCAGGAGACTGTGGTCCTAAAGACCACAGTCTTTAGGACCACAGGGGGGGGGGGGATGCCATAAAGGCATTGACTGGCCAAACACTGAAAACAATGGAGGGTTTGTTGCTCCTTAAGTATTACTACATGATAGTAAGTTGGAGTACACCTTTTCTCACCTGAAGAGCATTCAATTATTGTTGCATCATTAATAAAATGCAAAAAAAACCATATTGTTTAATTCAATATAGGCAGTTATGACATGAATAATTAAAAGTTTCATGTAACTGGTGTGCAGGGATTCACCAGTAGCTGTGTTTGTTTTGGGGGAAGGGACATTAGCCCAAAGAGGATGGAGGGGGGGAGTGCAGTAGGGGGTGTACGGCTGTGTGAGGCCTCAACTGAGAGCTTATTCTTCCGGCTGAAACCAGAGTGCCGTCTGCGTACGGGGATCTAGATGAGATTGGTCATGGCTGTGAAAGTGCAAGCGTCATACACATTACACACAGAGTGGTTTCTCTCACCAACTCATCTGAAAAGAGGAATTGCTGAATATTATTACATTGTGAATACCATCCATGGGAATGTGACCTAACTCTGATTTATTTTGTTTATTAAGACCTGGGAGGCATTTGTATTTGCATATGTTCAAAATATTAAAGCCTGTGCACAGTCCATAACACTAAGGCGGCATATCGCCCAGGTAGAAATTATGAAGAGGCGAAGTGGGAAACGCAGGATAAGCTCAAAGCTGAGCTGCCAGAGTGACCTGAATTCATCATTAACCACTCACAATGTAAGTATTGCCACCTTGCTATAAAATAATGGCTCAAGTCATTTTGCAATAAAAAGGTGGTGGTGTTTTCTTTTTTCCAAAAATGACTTTGGCCATCATTTTAGGAGGCTGATTATATGCAAAAATATACAAAAAATGCTGTTATCAATCTTCTGGATGATAACTTTGTCTTTTTTTTGTTTTCAAAAGTCTGCAATGTATCACATTAAACCAATTTATTGAATTTAATCATTGTTAAAGACAAAGTGGGCTTCCACTCAGCTGTGGATAAGCAAAAGCAGGGCATATGGTGTATGCTTCAGCTGATGCATTGATTTCCTCACTGGGTGACAAATGGTTCCCACCCACACATTTAGCTTGTCTCTTTTCAGACGCATACATTAGAAAAGCAACTACATTACATTTATGGGTATGTCCAGTGCTTGTCTATAACACTGACATACATTTTATAATCTCGTTATTAACATGGCAGCTTATTCATACCCATCATTCCCTTTTTAAAACATCAGTACTTCTGGAATAGCCCAGGGGCGCCGACAGGAATCTTGGGCCCCATAACAAAAAAAATGTAATTTAATCTACAGCTGGAATATTGATGACATTCCAACTTGTCAATCTACATAAAATTAGCCTTAAAAGTAACATAGCCTGACAATAGCCATCACTCTCAAAATTATTTGTGAAGAACTAAGCATGCATTTACTCACATCAATGCACAAAAATACTGAGTAAAATAAGACAGTAGGGAGAAAAAAAGGCAAAGGCATGTGCATTCTCTCTGGATTTTATTCTTTAGGAAGAGATCTGTTTGGAATTACAAAATGCACTGGTAGAAATAGCGGTGAGACTGGCCGAGAGTGAGAAAGGTTAGAGAGTGAGAGAGATAAGAGTTAGAGAGGGAGCGGGGGGGGAAAAAAAGATTACGTTAGTGAAGGATCAAAGGTCCAACAGCCAGTTAGAACAAGCACATCAACAGATTTGGCTCCTGCACCCCTTGATCCTCACATGAGTAGATAGGAGAATACACCGTCTTCAGAACTGTTGTTTATTCTCTCTTTTTCATTAAAAACAGTTTTTTTTCTTTTGCGGTGTCCTGAACTTGGATGTGTTGTGTCTCAACCCCATAAATGAAGAAAAGAAACAAGACTTTGACTCTTACCAAAGTCTCTTCAGTGTTTTCATTTTTTTTTTTACTTTTTGTCTTTTTTGTTTTCAAAAATAGAAGAAAAAAAGGAACATTGCTTTTTTTTTAAAAACATCTACCTATTTATATATCTTTTTTTCTTATTTCTCTGAATTAATTAATGTGCTTTTTCTTTTCTGTCCTGAAGGTGACTTTTAACCCACGGTGTGGCATGCACATAGCACATGCATTTCTGGAACTAGATTTTTTTTTTCTTTTTAAATATCTTTTATACCTAAAAAAATCAAACAAACAAACAAACAAAAAATACTTTTTTTCCTCCCCATTGCGACTTTACATTGCTTTTTGAAGAACTCGTGTGGTTAATCAGCGTGTTAGTGGATTTTACTGCAGCATATACACAAAGATGGAAAAGTGAATGCTCAGGTTTTGCACGTCTCATTCAGAGCTTTGACTGACAGCGCACACGCTCACAAACACGGATAATCGCAAACTGTCACAATGATATGACAGACATGTTCAGAACTTGAAAAAGGATTTCTGCTGACAAAGCATAGAAAACAAAAGCAAGCACAAGAAATAAAACTTCAGTGATCCGAGACACATTCACCCGTGTACATACATACGAGCAAAAAGCTCACTTCCACACACCACAACCAGGAGCTACATACCTAGTTGCTTTCTGATTTATTTATTATTTTTTTTCTTCAGTGTAGTGATGTGAAAAGTACTTGTTCGTGACATCCCACTAAGGCTGGAAAGACACTAATAGGCAGTTTTTATTTTTCATTTCTGTTTGTTTTTGATGCATTCTCTGGTCAACGTGTGATAGGCCTCCAGGTTAAAAATGTTGGTCAACCTAAAAACAATAAACGGGAAAACAACAGTGCTCTGGGGCTGACAGTGGTGTGCGTTGGTGACCGGGGTTGTTTTGAGGCACACAGAGAAACACACCGGCAAGGAATCGGAATTCAAACACTCAGAACCCAGGTGATTTCCAGAATATCAGCAGAAGCCCAAACGTCTTTTCTCCAACCCGTCTGAACTGTGCTACAGTGCAGTTCGCTCACCTGCTGACAATGTGAACACTGATGAAGTGGCCTGGAGGTGAGAGAAAATGCTACAAGCACAACTTCTCAAACCTAATTGAGTTTTACTATCATATGGCACCCCCTGCAGGTCGCCAGTGGAGTCAAACATTTTGGGTTTATCACCTGCCTGAGAGACCTAACAACACCTGGCTGCAGACACAGAAACTGGCAGAGTTCTGCTGATGGGTGGAATCAGCTTCAAGATAAAAACATGTGAGTTTTATAGAGACTTCAGAAGCTTATTACTTTCCTTATCTTATTTCTTACCACCCTTCTTTTAAGTTATGGTTCTTTTTAAGCTTATGGTCCAGTTATTGTGGACCATTACAACAAAGCAACTCCTTTTGAAAACATACATTTACAGGGGTGTGTTACCGAGAAGTTTTGTTGTTTGAATGCTTTATAAGCATCACAAATTTTAATATTCTTTAACTGCATACCTTTTGGACAACACAACCTCAAAATCATTTACATTTATACATTTTTATGAATTGTCCCAAAGACTAGGTTGTCTTTATACAAGGGAAAGCTGATGTATTTATATATTTAACATAGATACAATAGATTACTAATCAGAAGAGATACGATTAAGCAATAATTTGTTTAATCGCAAATTGTTATTGTTATCACTGCTGCAGACAGCTGAGTGGTAAGACAGTATTAATGGATAATGAACACATAACTATATCCAGTAATCTTTTAAATACCATCATAATAAATTGATACATTTTTAATATCAGTCCTGCAAAGGTACCTTTACCTCTGTTGTGTATTTGTGAATCTTTGATGGATATAAAACTGAAAGTTTGCATTCATTTTGTGCACACCTTGGAGCAGTTTTCTATTTGCTGAAGATTAAAGGGGACAGAGATCATGTGGTTTGTGGGAATTACAAAACTATATTACCTTCCTTGTTCTAAAACCTTAGATCTCCTGTTCAGAATGGATGAACAGATCCTAATAGAAACAACCTTTAGATTTTTTTATGTTGCTTCATACAATGATGTTAATAGCCTTTTGAGAACATTATTTTTATCTTTTCAATATAATATTGAAAATCTATAAAACTCCCCCTTAAAATTAAAATATTACGTGCTCTTATCTTTAGAAGCACGTCTTGGCATACAGTTAATACCATTTTCCCCAATCTTGATTTTTTAGTAAAATGTTCAATGCTGCTGAACAACTTACACATCCTCACCCCTTGCTTTAAATTAAGCTGACCTCTTTCAAAGGTGTAGATTAGATTATTCGACATGCTTCCACTCTAGATATTATGGAGTCGGCATACCTCCAGAGCTCCGCGAGATTCTGTGTCTGTCACCAGAGCTATCTCGAAAGAGGGGACAAGCAAAAATCCTTCTGCCACAGCATGTCTGAGTGTTAGAGGTCCACCACAGGATTGGAAAAAGGATTACCTGAGCTCCAAAAAAAAAACAAAAAAACAAACAAAACACAGAGCATCCATCTCATTCTCACAATCACTAATCAAATACAAGCAATTACATTAGCAGTTTATCCAACATTTCCCTCGGAGACGAAGAAAAACAAAGATGAAGAGTTTCTCTCCTTTCTGTGCCTTTCTATTGGTCTCTTCCTCTCTGATACCTCTGTTCGAACCCCAAACCCTGGAAGACTTTAAGATTTGAGTTACTGATTTGTCTGACTTTTCATCACCACTACAAATACCCCCCCCCCCCCCACCCCCACCCCCCAAAAAAAGCAGTCCATGTTAAGTTTACCCTGCTACCCATTATATCATAATAGCATGATGACGTTTGTTACAAAAAAGTTACTTTCACTAAAAATATGTGCAATTCCAGCTGTATCAGTGGCAGGCGTTTGGCACAGAACGGACAGTTGAAGAGCAAGCAAACCCCCCCACCCAAACCCACCCGCAGATAAACATACACTAACTATTCGATTTCCCTTGTAGCCCTCTGTCGTTAGATTTTTACTGAAAATGAAGGTACGGCAAGAGGAATGTCATTCAGAGCACAAAGAGAGAAACAGAAAGTATTTTTCAGTAAAAAAGAGAGAAACCCTACAGATCACAACGGAAAGGAGGAGAGACCCCCTCCTCCCAAACAGACAGTAGATTCTCATTGTTTGTATCATTAGTATTCTTTTGTAGCATTCATGCAGGATTCCATAAAGTGTGACAACTCCGCAAGTCTTAAAAAAAACCAAGCTGTGTGGGGTGCAACAGAAGATTCAAGCTTCGATGTTCTGAAGAAGAAGAAGAAGAGGAGGAGGAGGAAGAAGAAGCAGCCGCAGGAGTAGAACAAGAAATACTGCAGAAAACAGTTATTTTTTGTTTTTTCCTTCCTCATTTTTTTTTCTTGGTCATGGGATGAGGTTGGCTAAAGTTTTTTTTTTTATGTCTCTGGGAGGAGTGTGTTAAATATTGCCAACACACCCATCCACTCCTCTGGCTTTTTTGACAGAGAGACGTTTTACCACCCCTGCAACATTTCCCAACTCTCCCACCCACTTTGCCTTCTTACCATTTACAGGCAGAGGGCTTGTTGTCAGATTTAAAAACACAGATGATAAAACTCATCAATATTTCATTGGTGGCTGGGAGGGTTGGATTAGACTATTTTTACGGCTAACTCAATAGTTAGCCTTGAGAAAACTTTATAAAAGGAAAATAAAAGGTTGTTCCTTTTGCTCTGACTTTAAAGTGTCTTTTATTGAGTCGCAACTCTTGACATCTTGTAAGTGGCTGTAGCTCATTGCCAGAGGCATAAATTAAGACACAAAGAGTAGTGTCTATCATTTCTCCTCTCATCTTAAAAAAACTTAAATCTGAGCTTCGTCTCTTTTGGCTTCAAGAGATGATCAACAATGCAAGCAGAACACAAAAGTTGTTGCTTCTTGTTTCTCCAGACTCAACCTTTGCCTTCTCGCTTTGTCTATTTTACGCTGATAACAATCCTTTCATCCCGTGAAGCGTCCACGTGGCACCCCGAGAAGTTGGGGTGACTAAAACTAATAACCAGACGAAAAAGAAAGGTTGTGGTTTCCCTTGGCAGTCACTGCTCTGGCTAGGAGCTCTTTTCTTTTTATTCCCAGTCTATTGATTATACATCCCTCCCCCGTCCTTGGGGGCTAGCACCAATCGTCTTCCTCCCTCTCACCATAGGGTTCGTGCAGTCCCTTGCGGGGACCCCTCGGATGCCCAGCCGGAGGAGGAACCTTGTGAGGCCCAGTGTGTGGAGGTCCATGGAGGTGTGTGGAAGGGGATGACGATCGGTAGCCATTTGGTAGGCGGCGCTGGGCAGCAGGCTGAACCTGGTTCTGCACAGGCCCAGTCAGGGCAGTGGTGGGAGGAATCGCCTGGCTGACAGTCCTGGGTGAAGTGCGAGTGGGCTGCGGGTGGGGGTTGTTCACCGGATGAGGCTGCGGAGGAGGAAGGGGGTGGGGATTGTGAGGCTGTGGTTGTGTGGGAGGAGGCAGAGGGTGGTTGGCCAGGGCGTGGGGGTGAGGGTTTCCACCCTGCATGGCACTTGGCTCGTAGGCGGGTGGTTCATGGTGCGGATCATAGTCCTGGTACTCCTGATTATAGAAGCAGCCATCCCCTTCCATGGAACCGCCTCCTCCACCTGAGTCACCCCAGCGTAGTGGGGGATGATGACTCTGGCGGGGTGTGCCATGGTGGGCCATTGGGACTCCAGCTGGAGGTGGACCCTGCCCTTGAAGAGGCTCTGGAGAAAAGTGGCGGGGACCTTGGGCTGGGGGTCTGCCCTGAGGTCCCCCAGGAGGAGTGGGCATGGACTTACGCACTACAGGGGAGTAGGTGACATGGGGTCGGGGTGTGGCAGGGGTCTGAGGCAACTGTCGGCGACCTCTCCGTGGTGTACTGGTTCCCGAGGTCGATGGAACTGGACTTCCGCTGACTGAACTACTGCCCTACACAAAAAGTGAAATAAAGCAAATAAAAAGAACGAACCACAAATTCAAAGACACAACATGTAGAACAAAGCAGAAGATGATGAAGACAGAGCATAAAACAAACAGAGAAGGAGAAAGAGAATGCAAGAAAGACAGAGCAAGCCAAATAGAGAAGCAAGGGAAGACAAGAACAAGATTTAAGAGCAACAAGAAGAAAAGCCCCGATCATGATGTTTGTGGAAGAAAAAATAATAATAAAGGCATCAAAGAGCAGAAGAGCAGTGGATAAACAGGAGTAGAAGATGTGAATATAAGGGATGAGATTCCAAACAGCACCATACAAAGAGAAGCAAGATGTCATGCAGAGGAAAGAAAACAAAAGACGACAGAAGAAAAAAAAGTTAAAGGGTTGATTTGCAGACCAGCAAACACAGCAGAGTGTAAGTATTGAGAATAAAAACAGAAAACATCTTTAGTTCACTAGAATTAACTTTGTATTTATCCAGTGTATAAAGGCCTGCAAGGCCATTTTTCAAAGAAAGGAACATTTAGTGGTGGGATGTGATAAAACACTAGAAAGCTAAGAATATTAGACAGCTGGTCACAGCAATAAGGTAGTCAAATATACATTTTCATTAGAGATGCTGAGAAATCAGTTGAGAATCCAATGATTTTGAGCTTGATAGGCACCATACTTAAGCTAAAATGGTTTCCTGTACATTTCAGTAGGACAACAATTGAAGGACAGCTCTGCTTTGCATGGCTTTCATTCAGCTTGCAGATAGATAACAGTGTTGGTAGAATGGGATGTCTCAATTTTGGAGGGACAAAGCTTATTAGATGATACATCTCTAACTTTAATGAATATTTGCTGGATTGTTGGAGACATACTGACTTCATCAAACATACATGCCTCAATCAATAATATATTTTGCATTATTATTGTGACAATAATGCATCAGTTTATGTGAATGTAGTAGTACATAAAAACATTTTCACATTATTTGTTTTTCACATTTTCAAGACAAAATGGCCTCTGATTTAATAGCAGCACAAATGACAAACATTTTTTTGGGCTCAGTCAATCTTCTATCAAGTACTATCCTTCTGGAAAGGAGATGATTTACAGCACATCAATGTGTATTGTGTCTTTTTATCCTTTGATAATATGTAAGGTAGCTGCCATCAAATTAGAAACACTGGAATAACACAAAACTATCAAATCAGTGGTTTTACATGCAGGAACTAAATGACCCTGGAGCCCACCTGTCTGTGCGGAACGTTGTCACGGCCCTCGCTGGGTGATCGCGACCAGCGCCGTTCCCGGTCCCTGTCCCGGTCCCTGTCCCGGTCATGCTCCCTGTCCCGGGAGGGTCTGTGTCCATACTCGCCACTGCGTTCTGGCACGTAGCGTTCCTTGTCCACGGAGCCGTGGTGGTGGTGATGATGGTGGTGGTGCTTACGGTCTTTGGATCGACCCCGGTCTCGGTCGCGGTCCTTCTCTTTCGATGTGAGATCACCTGACTGTGTGGTCGTGCTCAGGTCTGTGCCCGGCCATCATATTGGATTAATAATCAGTGTGTTAAAAACACATGATTTAGTTTACAAGTCATACCTTTGTATCGCCTAAATACAACAGATGTAAATGTACTTGTCTTATTTTCTCTGACCTGTGTCAATTTCACTGTAGCGACAGAGGGACCTCTCAGACGCCCGATGACTACGATCCTTTCGCCTGTGTCCGTGTCTGGAAGCTCTCCCCTCCTCCGGTATTGAACTCTCCATGTGGTAATCATCTCCTTTGTCTCTGTGTCCTCGCCCAGACCTGCTGTGGCCCAGAGACGAGGCGGACCGCTTCATTGGACTGTTGTCACTGATGGTCTAAGAAAGAAAGAGAACCCACCAAGAGATGAATCGAAAGTTTCTTGTGACCGTCAAGATGGCGTTTTTGGGCCAAAATGTTTGTTTGCTAAGTTTCCCCCTAGAATTTCTTGAAAATTCATCTGAACTTAAAGACTATTGCAATTACTAATGTTACAAGGACGCTCTTTCAAAATCCACTTTATGGCAAATGAAATTCATAGGGCAGGGATCTGCAAAGCAGCCTATCGGGCAGGTTTGGTCTAAAACCTGAGATGTTGTGATTCCTGCTATCTAGAAAAATACCGATGACCATATTAAATACTGAAAAGAGAAACCTGATATAATTGTGACCATCTATTATTAATAAAATGTTTTTGCTAGCAGTACTACAATATTTCCATCATCTTCACTGCATTGGTGAGAAAGTATTCTCTTTAAAAATAGTGTCACGGAAATAATCAGGTTTTTAGTTCATTTTACAGGAAGATAATCCAGACTAAAACATAAACTGTCAGACACTGAAGCTATGTTCTCACAAATATACATTTATAGCTATAGTGTGAAACAGATACGTCCTTTTCAAGGTTGCTTCAGATACTCAGTTCAATTAGGATTTTTGATTTTTCTGCAGACCCAGAAAAGGGAGGGGCATTGGGTGGAAATAAATGGTTACTTACTACATATTGCAGTCCCCTATTTAATAAAAAAACAAGCAGCAAATAACACAAGTATTACAATAAGAGGAGGTTTGGCAAACAACCATGCCTTTCATGCTTCTTTGACTTGCTTTCAAAAAAGAAAAGAAACAACAAATTGAAGAATCATTACAACTTGCGATACTTCCCCATCTTCACTCAGAATTGCCCTGAGCATGGCACATTCCAGGTGGCAAATTAATTTTCTGCTTCTATGCCACACATGCTTTCCCACAGTCATGCATAAACTGAAGTTGTTTCAATTCATCTGATGGAAGTTTTTGGTCGAGGAAGGAGTGCCTGGGCAACGCATTTGATGGAAAACTATGATCATCGTACCTTGGAACCAAATCTTTTTGGCAGCAAAGCTGACCTAAATTTGACAGCAAAATATGTCAGCAGAATATAGTAATTTTAACAACACCTAAATTAGTTGTTTATTTGCTTTAATTGTCCTTAAATTTCATACTCCATCTCTCTCAAGGAAACATGCATACATATTTTTGTTTGAGACATTATTTCCTCAAGTTTCTTGCATGCAGGCTGAGCAATACTGAGTGCAGACCAGGGTACAAACGGGGGAATCGTCAACATCGTTACAGTTAAGCAGACAGGCTTGAGGACACACAGCAACAAAGCAGTGGCAGCAGCTGAGCAAAGAGAGACAGAGTCATAAGATCCAGAGGAAGTAGTTTGAAAAATAGCTAAGGAGAGGGGTCAGGCAAACTTCAAACTGAAAAGTCTGAACCTATTTCTACCAGTTTGGAAACTGGGCTGGCGTAATATTTCATGCTTTGTAACTCCTTCTCAGATAACCTTCCTGTATAATAATGCATGATAGACACAACATGAAAACATCACATATGAGGAGGGGGAAAAAAAATAAACGAAGAGGCTGAGAATGATTGCGAGGAACAAACAACAGAAGACAGGGTACATACACTGAGGTTACTGCCACGGTGCTTCCCTTTCCTCCGCTGCTGGATGAGCACAAAGAAGACACGCACACACACAGAGCCACACATACACCAGAGGTATGGTCACACACGGAGCAAACCCATAAAACCAAGAGAGGGGCAAGGAGGCAATTAAAGGAAAGAAGGATAGTTGGAAACACAATGAGACAGGATACACCAAAAAAAACAAGTAAAAGCAAAGGGATGTTAGTGGGAAAGGTTCAGCACAGACAAAGATGGAGTGCCATAATGAAGAAAAGAGACAGAGAGAGAAGGAGGGAAAGATTAGACAACTAAGCAGCAGAGACGGTGAAAGAAAAAACACTTAATACAAACACAGGGAGTGGTGTCCACCACAACCGTGCCACGGCGACACTCAAACTGTCACTCAGGTGCAGGTTTGATTGGCTGAATAGAATTTGTTTGCCTAACTTCCTTTAAGTCTGTTAGAAAGCCTAATATCAATTTATTATGTTAGGCAACTATAGCGAACTTTCAAAATATTGGCACAACTTTTTCCCCATATAGTCACGAAAGTCACAATGTTTTATTGGAATATTATATGATAGACCAACACAAAGAGGCTTCCAAATTGTGAAGTGGACGGAAAAGGATCTGAAGTATGATTTTCATAAAGTTCCATACATTTTAATTTAAGCAGAGGACAACTTATATGAGTTATGGCCCGATTTTACTTCCAAAAATACAGATATCCGGATAACCAAGACAAAAACAAAATAGTCTGTCTGAATATATCTTTTATCACCACCACCTACCAGCATGTCTGTTTCTTCAGAGTCACTCTCACAAGAATTTCCATGAGCGCTTGATACGTTGAGTCGGCTTTAGTTCTTTTTCAAAATCCTGCAGTGCGCGATTCCTCAGCGGGAAAACTTGTTAAGCATGTGATCCTCAGTTTTTCAGTCGAGGAAACAAAAACCCGTCTGTTAGGGTGAACTCGTAATCTTTTCAAAATCTGACGACTGTGAAAATCTTGTACTTAATGTTTTGGAGTCATCCAGGCAGACTCCTGAGTGGGAACTGAGCTAAAGATTAGGGTGATGAAAAGGAGGCCTGCCAACCTCAAAGACTGGGAACTGATGAGTCACATTTTTAATAAAATGTAAATAAAAGCATGTACATTACTCCTTTTGAATTAACTTATTCCAATTACATTGTTTTATCAACATATTTTGAGGCTAGATTTCTGGACATGAAACCTTGCCTCATGGATTTCAAGGAATCTGTCTGGCAACAGCAGACAGGTTTTCCTCAATGACTCTCATTCATCTTTCCATCAGTTCTGACCAGATAATCTGTCTCTGCTGAAGAATCACACCCCCAAAGCATGATGCTGACACCACTGTGCAGGAGTTTAGCTTTCTTTCAACAATAGCTTTCCTTTTGTCAGGCTTCACAATACAAGTTTTTATTAACACTTTCTCCCACTTCAACTGTAAACCTCTGCAGGCGATAGATCTCCAAATAGAACCAATGGATTTTATTTAGGCATATCTAATTGAAGTTGAACTAAATGCAATCGCCACACTTTTCAGGTAATAATTTTAATTATCTAGAGTTTTTTCACTTCACAGTTGTGTTGATCTTTCACATAAAATCCCAACATAAGCAATAAATTGTGGTTCTAACATGGGAAAATGTTAAAAAATGAAAGAAAGTGCTATGAATATTTTGCAAAGCACCATATTTTTGCAGAAGCAATCAAAACTGCACTTAAGTTTTGGTTCTTGAGTGCCTGAAGGAACAAAAACAACCGCACATTAGCGACCACAGCGATGACAGTGGGCAAAACACCCACATGTATGAATCTGCCTTCACAAATATGTACACTTTGATTTCAAATAGCAGCACACAGCAAAGCAACAGGACCGACGAGACTCTGAAGGCACATAGAACAGTGAGATCACAGAAAACCTGCAAAGCACACACATGCACAACACACACCTGCACACAGTCCCACACATGTTTAATCACACAGCATTATGTTTGTTTTATTCCAAACAGTGAGTAATAAACCATTGCCTGTAGGGAAGAAACAATTTAATAAACCACAACTAAAAAAATAAATAATTCGTTAGGTAGGAGTCCTGACAAGAAGGCGTAGAAGGAATAAATAAAAAGTTGGGCTCGGGGACCGTGTACGTGTTTGGAAAAGTTTTTTGTGTGGATGACAACCAGAGCACTCACTGATACGTGAATCATGATAAAATGGATGATGGTGTGAGATAAAAACCAAGGAAATCATGATTAAATACCATCATGCAGGTGAAAGTATAAACTGACAAGAAGAGGTCTGATTTAGACTTGCTAAGAGGAATTCTAGCAAGTAGGCAGCATCTGGTAAAACATTTCTATGTTTTAGCATATCCATGTTTTAGCCAGACAAATATTTTAATGGACAGGGATTTTCATGACAGTTGGGCACACTGATTGTTTCTGATTAGACATGAAAACAAAAACCAGCAATTGCAGCAATTTGCCCAACGCTGTCTTAGCGTGTCCCCAGAATTTCTTCAGCCACGAGCAATTTTGTACTCAGACCTTGTAAGATGTAATGGTGCTAAATAACAGCAGATGAGGCACGCACATGATGGGGGAGAAAATACAAAGACAGTGGAGAGGTGGGGATGCTGCTCACTTGGTTGTCGCCTGGGAGGCGGGGCATGGAAGCGGCCCTGCCATGGCCTTCCATTGGTGGAAATTGCTCAGTATCCGAGATACCATCCTGCCCCATCTCTCTCATCTCTACCGTCTGTAAACAGAGCAGGAGAGCAGGAGATGGTGTGACTGGCTGCCATGATAGCTAACAATGACGTAGGGGAACAGTAGATACCTGGTACAGTAGATAGCTAAACGGTGGGAAAATTTGGAAAGTGTATGTATTGGCGCCGACTGCCACAGCGATTGAAATTTAAACACGGAATGACAGGAAGTACACTCCAAAGAAAAGCTGCCATCAACTCAACTGAGTGGACAATGGGAGGAGATTTTTTCCTTGTTCAAAGGCTTTTATGACATATAGCAGGAATGGATTTGAGGAGAAAGTCATGTGCAGCCCAAGGGACTTATGAGACAAACAACAATAAAGTTATCCAGATGCAATAGTGACACTGCAGGCAGCAAAGAAAGTTGTGAAGAAAATGACAACTGCTGTTGAAGGTTAGTTTGCACACAGAGCAGTTAATACCCAATTAGGCATCTTGTTTTTGTTGACACAATGCAAATTTGTCAACAATGTTGATGTGGGTTGATGTGATATTCTAGTTTTTTTTAAAATATATCAAAATCTGACTTGCAGGAACGGTTGAACTATACATGTGTCAGCTGAAACCGTTTCAGACCTTTGTCGGTCAGTAGGGAGGGATTGCTAAATCTGATGCAGGCGCCACTGATTAGAAGTAGGAGCACAACAAACATGAACATGAGTCACTTTGAAGACAAACAAGATCGATGCTTCAGGGAAGATACAGAAAGATTTTGAAAAACTATACAACTGACGAGAAAGACATTGAGGGTGAGACAGTTAAAAAATGTAAACAAGATCATAGTTGGAAATGATTTAGTGAGGACAAAAAGCAAGTAAGAATGGTCCAGCAGGAACTCTCAACCCCTTTGTACCAAGATAGCTTTGTTTTATACAGCAGAAAAAGAACACAGAGAGGAAACTAAGGGGATCTAACACTTTGGCATCGAACAAAGGATATTTCATAAAATCGCAATTATAGTGAACGGGTTTAATTTAGTTTCAGATTTAAATAAGTAAAGCTGCAGCTGATGAAATCATTCCATTTAAGATTAGAAAATTACATAAAGAAAACATTTTAAATATTATTTACAAAAGGACAAACAAGCCTTATCGAAGTGCATATTTCAATTTACTGAGATGTACCTGCATTATACCGTCACTAAAATGGAGTTGAGGTTGGGGCTATTTCAGAAGATCTATATTAGTCTGCTTCATCGATTTCAAAACAACTTTAGATGTGTGTTAAGGATCTCTGTGTCAATTTGCATTGTTCCACTCTATACAATATACAATAACACTGGAACCAAAAAAAAGCCCTAACTGCAGGTACAGTGTGCGTAAACTCGAAACAGTGACACTTCCTGTCGTTGTGCAGCAAAGGATGCATCTGCAGCTAAAAAAGGGTTGATCTGTTTATGACTCTTTGGCTTGACTGATAAATGACTGCATTGCAAAAGGCACTCAACAATAGAAACTTTGCCAGTGGAGGAGTTCTGTGTAGAATATATTTACAGTCTGGTGTTTTGTTATATTAATGCAAAATGTATATATGTTTTGCACAGTTCTGGCCAAATAACTACTCCAAGTATGTTGTTTTGTAGCAGGTATTCAGTCTGTACATCAGTTAATGCACTAAATTAATTGAAGATTATTTCAATAATCAACTGATCACGTTTGAGACGTATATGACCAATTTCTACAGTCTGTTGTTGTCCATGTTTGTTGAGCCAGAGCACCTTGTAGCTCCAGCGTCTTGTTCTGAGCAGTAGTACCATTTGCTATGGTTTTCTGCTGCTGTAGCTCATCTGCTTCAAGGTTCTACTTCTACACATTTTCTGATAATTGTTATCTAATAAAATGACTGGTGAGTGTATGAGTAGATTTGAACTTGTTAAAAAAGAATTGGCAATAATTTTAAAATCATACATTGAGTTCTTATTTCTGGGAAAATGGTTCAAACCTAATTAGCAACCAAACATCAATATGTCCATGGCGACTTCTAACAGAGTTCATTAAAATGTTAAATACTCACTGACTCAAACTTGCACCTGATGATGGTGCATGTTAATTACATAGTGCTGTGTATTGCACTAAAGGTTTTCTAGGGTACGTCTTTTAAAGTCGTCTACCTGTGAGTTGGTCATGCTTCCTAGGCCGTCCTCAGAGTGCCCTTCAGGGCTCCAGCTGCCAACCTTCTGGGACATCTCCTTGGCACGAGCCGTCACCCACGACTGGCTCTCTGGGATCCTGCCCTCCACCGGCCTGTGACACGCACAGAAACACATCTTCCTGCTTTGATTTTCTTTAAAGAAGTAACAGTGTGTCAAAAGGACTTATGAACTCACAAGCTGTTGCCAGTATCTGTTGTCTCAGGCGGAGACAAGGCGTTGTTGAGTCCCGGACCCCCTTCCTGGGAGGGGGTTGGTGGCTCCACGCGCTGAAACAGTAATGGCGTTCGGTTCTGTTTGAGATATACAACATGGCCGTCGCCAGCTATCAGGCAGACTGACAGGGAAATGCAGGGAAAAGGTGCAGAGCAGGAGCAAAAAGGAGGCAGTTGCCTAAAGCAAGGCCAGGCAAACAAAACCAAGGGATCAAAGTAAAAAAGAGTAACTTCGGAACAAGTGATACCCCACAGCTTGATCAACAAAGAGAAGAGAGAACATTGCTCTGTAAAGGTCTAGAGGAAAGAGGAATTCACCACTGACACCAGAGATCGACTAAAGAAAATAATCAGGGACCCTCTAGGGCAGTCATGCCCATTTCCAGTTGCTAAGGGCCAGTGTCATAGTTTGAGGCAAGTTTTAAATTTGCCTTTGCTTCGACAGCCCGGATTTAAATGTTTTATCTCTTCCTCAGCATGCCATCAAGTTTTAAAGCACCTGTTAATGACCCACCAGTTCACATGAGGCCGGTTTTGAAGCAGAGACACACCTAAAAATTGCAGAAAGCCAGCCCTCGAAAACTGGAAAAGGATTTTGGGTTTCTTCTGACAATCAGGTAATGATGAACATGGACAGAAGAGGCAAAACAAGATGCAACATGCTTCTAGATTAGCGGTTGTAAGACTACACCGTTTTCCAAATTATTATGCAAGTGAAGTTTTCTCAGATTTCTTTAAATGGTCAATGCAAATGATGGTCAGTATAATTTTCAAGTCATGAGCTATTACAGTATAAATCAAATTTTACTGAACAAAACCTCCCGATTAGAGCAGTATTTTTTCAAAAATAAAAAACTCAAAATGCACTGTTCCAAATTATTATGCACAGCAGATTTTCTAAACATTTTATGTATTATAAAAAAAAGGTATTGTTTTGAATGTGCAGCATTAAATGGTCACATGTACTAAAATCAAAAGCTATTTTAACAAACAGAGTTACATGTTAACATAGAACCCCTTCTCTGATATCACCTGCACAATTCTTGCATCCATTGAACTTGGGAGTTTGTGGATAGTTTCTGCTTGAATTTCTTTGCAGGATGTCAGAATACCTTCCCATAGCTGATGTTTTGATATGAACTGCAATGTGTTGTGCCAACAATTTTTATTTTTTTATGTCAGCATTTTATATTGTTATAAGTTTCACTCTCCACTTTAATAATGCAACGTAGTTCTATTAAGAATCAGTACGAGATTAAGAGGTGGAGCTGGTCCTCCTGACATCATGTTGCATGGGTCACATGAGGTGGAGACAGTGTGATAGTGGGTCATGAATATTAAAGTCAATGAATGAATGAGGGGAATTGTGAGGTTAGAGTCAACGGGATAAAAATGAGGTAACAAGTGCACCTAAAGGTCACATTACTACATGCAGTTAATATGTGAAGCAGGCAAATATTGCTAATACAGTAGCATAAACCTGTCAAGAAGTAA
Source organism: Phalloptychus januarius (assembly GCA_902982915.1). Lineage (NCBI taxonomy): Eukaryota > Metazoa > Chordata > Actinopteri > Cyprinodontiformes > Poeciliidae > Phalloptychus > Phalloptychus januarius. Next base: position 8,229,342 of record CADWAE010000476.1, read on the forward strand.
AACATTTCCACTCAGAAAATAGGTCCTCTAATGTTTCCAAACACCTTCAGGGGAAAAATTATTAAATACAATAGCCATCATGTAGAGAGTGGTCACTCCACTTCCTTGACAAGTGTTTGAGTGCTGAGTTCATGGGTAAAGGAGAATGCTTTTATGCAGTGCAAGACAGTCCAAGGTTAGGTTAGCAGATGCAATATCTTTGCAGGCAGTCAATATGGGAAAGATAACAGGGACTTTTTAGGTACGGGCACCTTTGGGGCTGTGACAACACTGGAGGCTAAAAATATGTGACCCTAATGTGACATTCTGGGTTTTGAATTTTGAGAAAGGTTCAGTTTTAAATCTCCACACCAAAATGTCAACACTGAAATTGCTGTAATAGACTTTGGCCACAAGATGGCAGCAACGTGTTTACAGAAAGCTTTTTCCATAGTGAGAACATTTACAAAGTCTTTCTCGTGACTTTTATTTATTTATTTTACTTATTGGGAAGTCCCGATTGGAACAGAGGCTGTCACAGCCCACATTTGTAGAAATAAATCTACACACCTGTGGTCTTTATCTCAGCGCGTCAGTCTGCCTTTTAATTCAGGGGCTCAGAGGCAGGCAGGGCGTTACTTTACTAGAGACTGCAGTACCTGTTCATCACGAAGAGCCTGGGATCGTTTGATCTTGCTCTGGCGATAGTATTCCATGATCATCATGGCCGCGTAGATTTTCCCAACCGTCAAGTCTGTAGCTGCTGAAAGAATGACAAGTTACCCTGCAGGATTAGACACTTTGGTATGGGCCCTGAGCATGGAGGATGGTAAAGAAGAGCAAGGCATGCACAGAGTGTGCAACCTGCGCTTTACCACACAGGAACATACACAGATGGAGCAATAAGTCTTTTCACTGACAGATGGATATATTTTTTTTTAAACGTTTCCTCAAACAGAATGGCTCTCAAAAATATTAGAATTTCAGATTTTTGTGATGCAAAAGAAATGACAACATGATATTTTCAATTACTCAAATCATTTCGATTTTTTTTTCATATTTAATGCAACATTTATTTTGTACAATTCATATGCATATCAAGCAAATTCGTTAAAGAAAAATATGACAAAATTGAAATAAAAAGTTGTGATAATCTAGTTACGTATATTGCCCCATTTCGTAGATACCAAATATTCTTGCAAAAAGGCTTTTTAAAAATGTTTTCCCACAGGTTTGTTCATTTCTCTGTTAAATTTTACAGCGTACGTATGAAACATTAAATGTTGGGGAAAAAAATCGGAAATGATTTATCTTGTCTCATTTTTTTACATCACAAAAACATGCCATTTTAACAGCGGTGTGCAGACTTTTTGTATCCACTGTAAGTTGTGCTTGCTGTTTTAAACAAAATGCCATGCAGTCCCTCCCACATTGCCAGTATTGATGCATTCTATCTTTTTTACAAGTTTTTAAGAGCAAGATTCATGCACTCATAACATTTTTCAATATGTTTAACCAGAAACAGCTTTAGAAATTTAATTACTCTGAGGGTTCTGTCATTGTAACTAGCAGTTCCAAATCAAAGACTTTGTCAGTGCATGCAGTACAAGCATTTACCAGTTTATCTCCAGCATTAAAGTCATCCAAATAATTTCTTCCGCTTTATGGTTAAGCGTGTGTGACATAAATTATGTTTACATATTTACACTGAGATAAACCTCTCAGAAAAAAGTGCACAGAAATACAAGGTATATCAAACTTTATTCGGGATACCAATAGAAGGAGCGCACATTCCAACATGGGAACATTTACCACTGATTTAGGTTTTCCACTACAGTTGTTTCAGAGCTATCTCCTGTACTGATGTACTTCTTTACAAAATGCAAAAAAGAAAATGTAACTGCGATATAAGACATTAAATTCCTGAAGTTTATGCTTTTAAATCCTTTTCTGGACTCTACGTTTTTGTTGACCACTGTTTCTTGGTCCTCGTCTTGCAGTATCTTATAAATGTAATTAGCTCACGTACTGTGAAAGACCTCCATACCACTTGATGAAGAGCTGCTAAGGTAATAGAGTCCTTTGTGTAAGGGACAGTGGACAAAACCATCCTGATGAAGGCTGAAGAATCAAGTTTAGAAAACCACTTCAGTTAATAACATAGATCACATTGTTTGTCGAATTATCCCTTAAAAAAGATGCAGGTACAACCGAAAGGTGATCTGCATTTCTGTAATACCACAAGCACTGCAAAATTGAAATTGAATACAGTGCATAATATTTGGTGCAAAAAATAAAAGAGCCAAAACAGGTTTACTGTTGATAGTTGGGGATGTATAGAAATGTCTTCTCAGTGTATAGAACTTTATATAACGCCACATTTAGACTTGAGCTCTGGCTGCCTGGAGTGAAAAGACATCTATAGAGAGTTTATCTATAGTATGACACCCTCTGATGTCAGGCACAGATAAAGCAAGAAATAGGAAATATGGTTTCTTTTGTATGTGTTTGCTTTGTGTGCAGAGTTGTGTTTTTATGTGTTTGCTTGATGGAGGCATGTTAGTATTTGTTTAGGGATCTGTCAGCTGATTCAGAGGGTGCAGCCGTGACAGAGACAGAAAGAGAGAGAGACTGACTTAAAGCGGACCTCAGGTGGTGTGAAGTGAAACATCGTTGGAGCACTGGGTGCCATAAGGTGGCTGGACTAAGCCACAAATCTGTGTCTGCACCAGCACTCTGAGACTTACCCTTGTGTGGTGTGACCAGCAAGTCCAAAGTTTTCTGGGAGAGGTTGGGCCATATCGCCATCATTTCTTTCCTCAGCTCCGCGTCCATCTGATGCTTGTCAATGCCACCTACACATATTCGTAGCAAGACCAATGCATGCATCCAACATGCAAGTACAAACCAATAATGTTGTTTAAAATGTTTAACACACAAGAACGCATTATTCGTCCAAAGAAAATTTTATATAAAAAAGGAATACACACCACATACAAACAAGGAGACAGACAAAAAGAAAGAAGGTGTTTATTAGTAAGACAGTAGTTAGGATCAGTTCAGTTTGTGGCTCCATCTGGTACTCTTCCAATTTTAAGTCGTAACATCTTAAATACGTGGTATAATATAAAGACCAGGTCATATGAGGTAAAACAGAAAGATCTAAGGAGCTGGAATGATATATTACAAGTATAAAATGCTAAGTATTTCCTAATGAAAGTCTATGCAATGTAGCTATATTCAGTTGCTTGCAGCAAGGAACTTTGTCTTCAAAAGTAAGTGCAAGCTATTATTATGAAGTTCAGATTTGAAAGTGTGTAATTTAAGCTTGGCACCTTGTTTTGTAACTCTTATTTTAAAGTTGTCTATTGACAGAGTCTGTTCACAAAAACATTGGGAACAGGTTATAAAAGGACAGAGGAATCCCAAACCATGTTTAAATCATTATCTGGGCCCATTTTGAGAACTCCGGAGCAAAAAAAGAAACGGTGACAGTGTGGCAGACAACATTTTTGCAGAGAATGCTACAATTGGTTAAGATTAAGCCCCTAACAACATAAAAGTAAGCTTCAGAGCTATTATTTCACAAGTTATTTTTCATTTAGTCTAGATTGCATTTGATCCACTCAATCATAAACATACACAATAAACTTGAGAAGCCTTCCCCAGTCATCGATCACAATCTGTCACACTACATGTTAATCCGCTGAGCATGCAGCTGGAGTTCTGGAACCAAAGGGTTAGTTTTTTGGGGGGATATTTCCCCTTTTCTGGCTGCACTTTGTACTCTAGCTCTCAGGGAAGTTGCCCAAACACCATTGCAACTTAAAATACAAGCAAAGTTGCTGTATGTATAATGAAATTCATAGTGGTTTCTGGTTTCTGACTACCTCTTGTAGTATGTTGGGACATGGTTTTGGTGGGTGGACTTCAACCCCCCTTTGTCGGGATTGTTCCGCTGATTTTGAGCACGCCTTCAAGATGACGATGATAAGACAAATTTTACAAACTTTTATTTTTAAAAACCGAAAATGCGAGCGTTTTCAAAATTTTTGTTTTAAATCGAGCCTACCCATTGCAAAAATCTCTTCACCTTCTTTGGAACCAAATATTGTGTATCATCTTATCTCATCAGCTACTAGATGTAACCTAGTGACAAAGTAATTTCAAACATTTCATACCCTTCGCAATCTTGATATCCAGAGCTGTGCGGATCAAAGCCATGAGTGTGGAGTTGAAGTGGACCGAGTTGTCGTCACCCACAGGTAGATCCATACGAAGTAATCTCTGTGAGGAAGCCAATTAAGGTGAGCAGTGAGAAAATTTGGAAAGTAAGGGAAGTGTTTGTGGAACCTCCAGGTGACAGGACCACAAGGTTCGTGGTTGGAAGGGGAGCTGGGAATGAGGGAAGGGCAAGGGTCCTCAGATTGAAGGAGCTTTGCACAGCTTACATAATAGGAACTAACTCTGCCTGTAATGGCTCAGATTAGACAGAATTACTTTTCCGTGAGAAATCCCACTAAACATATTTTAGTTAATTCCAAAGAGTCACTGATTTGTTTTGTAATTATCACTTTGATCATGTTAAAACTGACAAGTAATCACAGGCTGGTTTAACAAATGAGCATTACAGGCTGAGTAGTGCCTAGTGTTACCTAGAGCTCCCCCTCAAAGTTTGGAGGTTCACAGTAAAAACAACTGAGACCAGCTGATAAACCAATAAAACAAAAACAAACTATAGGAGAAATTACAGGAATAAATCACATTGTTTTTTTTATTTATTGGTTTGATCTTCTATGGGTCTCATTGACTAGTATTAGAAGAGGACAATACAAAGACAGACACCAACTCACTGCACGATACTCGTGTGTGTTTTGGTGGAAAAAGACAACAAAAGGGCGAAAAACCCTTACATGCATTGCACCATGCATTCCCCATGCACATTCCATTTTTAGTACATCTACATTATTCCAGCTTTCCCCAAGTCCTTCTTGCACATACAGTCCCCATGCAAACATGCAGCGCACACACAAAATGTCTCACAGGACAAACAGCTGAGTAGCTGTGAACAGAAAGTCACTGCTGGTGACATTGGAATGATCTTGAGTTGTTTCAATGTGGTTGTTGGTATAATAAACGAGAAAAGACAATGTAATTGTGTTAACACAGATGAGTAATTTGCTGCATGTCCAGTTTAGACGTTGAGATCTAGTGTGTGAAAAATGGATTAAGGTTAAGAGGGTTAATAGGTGAGAGAGAGCAGTGTTATTTTTTTTTTTTTTTGGAAATTGGGGAGAGGAAAAATCAAGAAAAGCTCACCATGGAGGAATTATGTTTTTCCATAAATATGTAACTTTTTGGGTATACGTAAACAAAACACATGTAGGGAATATAAAGTGAAACATGAAATGGCAGAAAATTTGTAACTGAAATGCAAAGTTCAGGAAAGAGAGACGACAGATTTAGAAAAATCATTTGGTGCTGATGAGGTGAATATAACAAAAATAAGTGACCAAAAATAAAATAACAAAAAAAGAATGCATTTAAAAAGAAGTAGAACAACAAAATTATTGGTTGGCTGTATGTGTAAAAAGCAGTCCTGCCTGAAGCGTCTGATGTCTTTCCTCCAAAGAGAGAGATAGTCAACAGTGAAAAGCAAAAGAGCTAACTATATCATTGTTTTGTGAACTGGGTTGAAATTTTCAAGTGAAGATTGGATTGAAAACACATGTATGGAAATGGTCACATGATAATGTTCAAAGGACAGATTATCGGATTAGGCCATGCACAAAGCGCATGTTGTGCTGTCAGGAGAACAGAGGGGTTACACATTTCCTTTCTTTCAGGAAGGACGCTTGTAATGCCTAGAAAACTCTTTCGCATTTTGCCATATTTCAACCACAAACGTCCAAGGAATTTCACTGAGTTTGTAAGAGCAACACAAAGCAGTGCACAATTGAAATGGAAGCAAAAGGTATTTCATAAGAAATCATCTAGATGATATGGCATGCATTTTTATATATCTTCCTTTACTACTACACACTATAGAGAAATTCCAGAGCAACCATTTGCTTTTAGTCCACCTGAGCGTAGCAGGTTTTGGACATGAAATACTGTTCAGCCCATTATATGAAATGAAAAGAGTGTGACATAGCTGCAGCAAAAGTCATGAAGGAACAGAGAAACTTGCATAGTGCAGGACTTGATTCTTGGCTCTTTTATGAAGCACTCCATTGCACATCAACATGACTTTTTGAGCACTTGACTTTTTTTTTTTTACCCATATTGTGGCTAAACCTTTTACAGAGTGAATGTGCAGCTTTGGCATTTCACCTAAGCTGACAAGTCAGGAAGGGAAAATATTGATCAGAGAAGCAGCCAAAAAGCCCATGATAACTTTGGGTGAGTTGTGAATTCTGCAAATCTGTCAGTTTTGGTGGATGAGCAAGAAGAAAACTTTTGTTAAAAAAATAAATGAAGTCTATTTCATTTATTTATGGCTCCATCACAAGCCATAAAGGGGACTCGACAAGTCATTGAACATAGTGGTGAGGTGACAGCATTATGCTGTTGAGATTCAAGGAAGTTGGACAGAGTTGATCTGAACATTAATATAGCTAAAGCCTGCAGAAGCCTAAGACACTTTAGTTTGGAGGTTCACTTTTTATGGGCCCAACAACAGTGGAGCAAGAATTACAATAGAATACTCAAGAGCTGTATGGTACTATTTTCATTGCCAGAGTGGCTCAATCAAAGACCAAAACTAAATCTAACTGATCAGTTCATATATGTTCTCCATCTATCTTTTCTGGCTGAGTTTGGCCTGTTTTTCAATAAAGAACAAAGACTCAGGTGGACTGAACATGTGCATGCCACATCTTTCAGATTTGGATTCACAAAGTATGTGCAAAACTACATATCTACCTTCCATGTTGCTATTGTACACTACTTTGTTGTTGTAGTGTAAAATACAAGCATAATAAAATACAATTAAGGTAGTGACCAACAAATGTGAAAGAGTTCAAGTGGTATCAAAACATTTGCAAAGAAATGTAGTTTTAAAATAAAACACAAACAGACATAAAGGGAGATGGCGATGGTGCATCTGATGAAACAATGGAAAATAACTGAGAAAGAGACCAACAGAGCTTAAACTGTATGGGTCAAATAGTAGTGAGCTCTACTTTTATTTGTGAGGTTAGGTTTTTACTCAGGGAAATGGCCCAATAAGACAATAATCTCGATGTGAAAGTTAATTAACCTCTAGAATTAAAAGTGGGCACAGGAATGACACATTATTAATATTGCAACTGTGTCTAAGTCCCATTCAGTGTGGAATGGTAAATACAGTAAAATGTCATCACTATTTGCCCAAAGTCTGTTGATGAAGGAGTGATGGCTGGGAATGGAAATGGTCTCCTGTGCCTACAGGCTGTTTGGCTGGCTGCCCCCCCCAGAGGCTTACAGTGATCTGCCAGTGATTTCTCATGGGAGCCGATCACGGGAGGAGTTAGGGGAACATATGCTCACACGGATGTGATTACCATTCTGTATGCTTCTATTTTGGAAATATTTCACGTGTGACTCTTTGTGTCTGTGGTATTTGACAAACAGGGCGTGTGCAGAGGAAAAAAAAAAACAAGGAAACTACAGTGGCAGTGGGTGGTCATCGGCCGTGCAGAAGGCAGGTGAGCGTATGTGTGGGGAGGGGAGCAGCAATATTCAGAGATGAAAGGGGGCTGGAAACAGAATAGAACTGCATTGACGACAGAACCAAAGGACAAAGAGGAGATCGGACTTGCAGATAGAAAAAAAGGCTGCTCGAGGGCTTGGAGCTGCTGCTACATGAAGGGTGACAGAAAAAAGAACGGCTTCTGAATGGCAACCAAAGGCTCCCTGAGGAAAACACATCACTGACACAAGCCCTCCTGCTCTCTCTACCATGAGACATAGCAGAAAATATCTATGTGTAGGTTGATGTGACCTAATTCCCTGTGTTTGTGTGTATGTGAGTGTGTATGTTTGAGAATGGGCCTCATCCACAGGAGGGAGCGAGTCAGAGGACGTTAAGTCTGGTGGACCTTCCAAGCCCTGCTGCACATGCATGCTGTCGGATACGAGTGCGATTCTTTATTGGGTTCCCCTTCCATAAAAAGTTTGGGTTATTAACCTCTACACATAATATCATCATCTCAATATCTTGAAAAAAGGAGGAAAAAAAGGATAACATCGATCTGTTTCTGCATGTATGCGTTTGTGAGCTTGCCTGTCCAGTGCAAACGAGCTGAGAGGGTCCCTCGTTCTCGTCACCTCCTGCGGATACGCCACATCCCATCCCCCCGCCTGGAACCTTTTGAATTATCTTTCCTGCTATCTGCGCCCACCAGTTCCACACCACCACACAAAGGCCACAACACCGACCAGCCGACCCAAAGTTTTCCACGAAAAGGAACAGAAACAAAACCAAAGAAACAGTGACACTAAAGTTTACACCACGTTGAGCGCTTAAATCCCTGATCCCTCCCTTACAGACCACCCCCAAATCCCCACGACACCCATAAGAAAGGCTTTGATAGAGATGTGGGGGGTGGGCCTTTCTGACCTTGTAGGCCACCCGTGCTGGACACCTCTTTCCTAGGCCCAGCGGAGGACTCATGTGTCTCAGCATGTCATACATTTCCCTGCAACTGATCCTGCCACTGCATCATCAGACAGTGCCACCACCCCGTTACCAAATCAGGAGAGGGAGAGAGAGAGGCAGAAAGTAGATGAAGTTAAAGTATAGATTTGAAAATAGAAAATAGGATATTAGAAAGATACAAGAGAAAGTGGGAGGAAATTCACCAAAACAAATAAAAATAGACAGCGGGTAGGACACGCTTTTGACTTAGAGAGTCTGTGGGAGTGTGGGTTTTTTGAGTTGAAATATTTCTCATCTCAAACGTGAGACTCAGAAAGCAAAGGAGGCAGCAAATAAAAGCTGAAGACTGGAATTTAGTCACGTTTCTACTCGGTTGAGCATGTAAATAGGTTTTTCTATGCAAAAGATAAAGAAAAAGTTTAGTTTCTAACACTCAATATTAAGTGAATGCTTAAAGGGAACAAAAGAAATGTCAAACATAAATAAATCTCCTATTTGCACTGATGTTTGGGTCAAAATTACATGGTGTGTTTAGACAAAACAGCTTGTGATGTGTTTATCATCTCTACCTTGGAGATGATGTACTGTCTCCGTTTTGCTGAGAAAAATTAAGCCTCTCTCAACTGAGCAGGTTTATTTTTTTTTATCCAGTAGCACAATGTTTCCCAAGGTATATCTTGAAGTATCCTCAAACCCTTCAGTCAAGTCATTTTGGATTTATAGTCATGCTTAATGTTTTCAACTCCTGATACTCATCATTGTTGTACTTGCTATGATTTTACATATAAGCTGCACCCCAAGCAAGCCGTGAGTCACCAACTTTGTGCTGTTATTTTCAAGATCATTGCCTCTTTTCTTGTCCATGGCTTGCAAAGCTGTTTCATAGTCCTTCTGGGTTTCTTTAACAATATAAGTGTTTTTCACCCTTACACTCAATTAAATAGTAGTTCAAGCAGCCTTTTGCAATTACAATTTTGCTAACACCGATGTTGGAATGGCAACAAGTTTTCAATATACTGTGCAGGTGTACAATCTCTAAAAAATAAAGTATGCTTTCTTTAGCCAGGTTTCTTTTACATTTATTATGCTAAACATTTATTTTGTAGTTCTACATTTCTTAGTAGTGTTTTAGAGAATTCCTAGATGAATTAAAAATAAGGAATTTAAACAATGACAGAATATGCAAGCCTTTATTAACTCTTTAAATGTTTTATCTACTGTTTTTGGTGGCTAAAGAATGATGAGTTAATGATTTTTTGCTAATTGATATTTAACATTGGTTATACATGCTAAATAAAACAGAATCATGTTCAGTAAACACTGAATCTTGCTTCTGCATGTCGGTGTGTGTTCAGTATGTTTGTTGGCGCATGTTTGTGCGCGTTTCCAAAGAAAGGCAGAGCAAAGCTTGACACAAGCTATGTCTGCTCTGATCAGAGAAGGGAGGAAGAGGAAGGGGTGTCAATGCAGTTTCTGTTGTTCCCCTAAAACCCCCAAAACCAAGAACAATGCAACACTACAGTGGACAACCGTAGCTTGCTACATTAAAGCCATGGCTCCACAGCAAGCAAAAAAGAAAAAAAAAATCAAAGATTGTCAAAAGAAATACAACAACAAAAAAAAAGATCCAGTTTATAATGGCAAAACATCTTAAAGTTTTCATTTGTGCATTTAACATGCTTCTCTAGGTGTCTGCATTGTCCTGCACATTCTCTCAGCAGTTCAGAATGCAAGTCGATAATGGTGGAAAAGAAGTTGAAATGAAAAAACAAAGAAAACAAACTAAGAGAACAAAAAAACCCAAAAACAAATCAAAAACAAAAGCAGCATTCAATCCATTCCTGGATGCCGTGGCTAGCAAGTGTGGTTGAGGTTTCATTTGAATGAGAGTCAAACCTTGCAGGCCACCCTATGGGGGCATTTCTTTCCTAAGCCAAGAGGCGGGTCGATAACTCGTAATAAACTGTACATGTCCTTATAATGTATGCGCCCGCTGCAAGAAGAATACAGGGGAGTTAAACATGGACACGAACAGGGGAAAAAACATCCAGAGAGAAGAGAGGACATTGGGAGCAAGAACACAAGATCGACAAGAACAAGAAAAGACTTTACAGTGTTGTAAAAATGATCCTTGAGATAAGATAAATTACAAAAGCATCACTACAGTGCAAGGCATCTTTTATTTAATGATTGTGAAGCTTTTATAAAACAAGCCCTTGATATCTGGCTAACGAGTCGCAGCAAATAAACAATATAATTCAAGAAAGAGCAGAGAGACTAGGAAAGTATGCGCTTGATAATTGCTTAATAGCTGCTTTTGATGTGAGGAGTCCCTCCCTCTTAAATGCATGTTTAGTGTTAGCTATTTGTTCTTGCTTCCTGGATTTTGTCTCTTTACATGATTGCAGAAAATGAAAGTCTTTTCAGTTATTGGCTAGTTATTCATTGAACAAATGTATCCATTCGTTACTCCTTTATTATTATGATGTTCTAATAAAACGGATTATATAAGAGATCTCAAGGCTACTCTCAAACATTTTTGGTTTTAGCTCCTCAAGTCTTTTTACTTCTTAACGGTTAAACAGCTTGGAGGACAGCATAGGGCGACACACAAAACCTGGAATACAGATACCTTGAAACTTAGCATGTCTACAGCAGATATTTACATTAAAGGGAAGGTTGGTGTGGAGTATAGACACTGCCACATTAAGTTTTTGCCAGTATGCCGTTTCCAGTAGAGGGAGAAGATTTAGAAACAGGTAAAAGATATATCTTGGGAAGGAGGAGGGCAGGAGAGGAGAAATCAAGGGATGCTCTGTGTGATGGAGATAATCAGGGATCGCATGTGGTTGTACACATATGCAGCCATTTGGCAAGAGCTTCATTTTGTTGTGACAAGCTGAGCACTTGGATCTTAAAGGTGCAGTTGGGAATTTATTATATATATACAAATTGGTTAAAACTGCCACTACGTCTTAACAGTAGTATATGATAATCTGTGAAAACAAATCAAACTTCTCTAGTTTCTCTCAGTGGTCCTAGTGCAATTTGCAGAAACACATTTCCTCCAGTCAGAAACAACCAATCTGACGCATGAGGAATGTCTTACTATTGTCAATCAAGCTCGTGTATGTGCTGCTCACATCCTGAAGCTCAAGATTAGCAGTGTGCTGCAGCTGCCCTGATGGTGACAAAACAAATTAACGTTACAGGAAAACTAACAATTTGTCAAGTTATCGGCAAACTCTGCTATACAGGGAGGGCTGTGGAGGCAGAGGGGCTGTAAGGAGTGCCTTGCTCAAATTTTTTAGATTAAGTCCACATTTTTCTCAGAACTCCCTACTGCAGCTTTAACAGCTTTTAAATTCCATATAAAGACATTTGCGAGTCAGGATTTATTTTTACCAGAGAGAAAAACAGTCACAAAGTTACTCTGCGGTGACCACAGACCCTGGTGAGAATCCCTGTGTGAGCAAACTTATTAGATAAAGAACAATTTAACAGATCTGAATGTGATATGGTAACTTGATGTGTGCGATTCAATAGGCCTTGTGTTTCACTGTAGCTGGGTGTAGGCATGTTAGCACTCACCAGGCAGCAGGATCATACTCGGCCCATATCCTTACATACTCATCAAGGTGGTGAGGTCCCAGAATAGATGAATCTCTTGTCAGGTACTCAAAGTTGTCCATGATGACGGCTACAAACAGATTCAGCATCTGCAATATATGCATTTGAACACACACGGAAGAAAGAAGAGTTCACCATTCAATTTGATAAGGGGTATCTTATAATCAGTCAAATAAGTTATGCAGCTGGAATACCAACCCAAATATTTGTTTTTTCATACTTTCCCCTCTGAATCAATACTTTGTTGAACTGAATTTTGTAGCAATTATCTGCAAGATCCTTAAGGTTTCTTTCTATCGCCTTTGCACATCTAAAAATTGAAATTTCTGCCTATTCATTTTTGGCAAAATAGCACAAGTATAACCAGTCTGAATAGAGAGTGTTAGTGATGGAGTTGTATTTTTCTACCACACATAGCAGTATATCCTCTTCTACATATTGTTGTGTCATGTACATGCATCATTCATTAAATTAGTACATGATTGTGGTTGTAAAGAGGTGTAAATGATTCTGTTAAACATTGTGATTTACTCACCAAGAACGAACAGAAGAAGATGAAGGAGACAAAGTAGAGGTAGGCCACCTGGCTTCCACACTCTGGCCCTGTGTTTCCTGAATTGATGTCGCACTCCTTACCGCCCAGACAAGCCAGCATAATCTCATGCCACGCTTCTCCTGTCGCACTCCTTCAAATGCACCAAAATGAGATCTTTAGCAAAGAAGGACTATGGAAGGGAACTGAAGATGTATACAAAGTGCAAGCTTATAAGGACATCGACTCTTTCTGTGGATCCCAAGCAAGCAAATAATCACCTAAAGAGAAGCATCAAAGCCTGCACAAAGGTCCTGAAGTTGTTGTGTTGGTTGATGGCACTCTCTCCATCTTCTTCAATAGCAATATTCCCAAATAGCTGCCAAACAAAGTCATATTATTAACATTAAAATAAATTTTAGGAAGAATTAGAATAAATCTGAAAAACACATGACGTTATGCTATTCCCCGTTGGAGCTTGCATCAAATCTCATTTGTCTCTACATTGCCCCATGCAATAAATTCACAAAGTAAAATATATTAATTGCATCTTCAAAACACTGTAGAAAAAGTAAAGTGAAGGATGTCACTCACCTGCATCCCGATTATGGCGTAAATAAAAAACAGCATGGCGATGAGAAGGCAGACATAAGGGAGTGCCTATGGAGGAACATACATGACAAGAATTTATAACATGTAAAACACACAAACGTCCATTGCTTGTAGAATACTAGAAATTTGTGAATCTCTTAATATGAAATAATTAGTTAAAACTAAATTTAAGAGTTTCACAAGTGAGAAGATTTGAACATTTACTGACAGAAATCCCAGCAGATATGCATACTTTACCCTTGCCAAAAATCAAGAAGAAATTCCATCTTATGCATTACTAATGATTTGTGATTTTCAAACATCATTAACCTTTGCATAAATCATTTCTCTTTCCTTTTCATGAAGGGGAATTCAGCTTCAGAAAAACTTTTATTTCCTGCTTCCCATCCACAGTGTGGATATGATATTTACAGAAGTCTCAACGACAGAATATTGTGTGGACGAGTGAAAAACTCGTCCACAGTATGAGCACTGATACATTTTCTACTGTTAATTATTTAATTCATTAAAAATTTAAAACTACATTACCAACACCTGAAATATATTTGCAATACCTGCTACAGGTATCCTTTTTTCACGTTTCAAATATTCTTAAAATACATTTGCAAAGCTTGGATAAATTTATCTCGTTCTAACATCTAGGAAATATTGTGCATCCCAATCCTGCTACAGTTAACAGGACAAATTTAATAGGTATCTGGAACTGACACCTAGAAAGGCTCGAATTTGTCATGAGAACAATTATCTTTAAGAAATCTACAATGTTAAGTGCACACATAAAATATGGCATTCACACATGTTTATGTAAGTATTAATTTGGAGGCATCTTACTTAAGGGGGATGACTGTGATTAGTTGCAAAAAATGAAACTTTTTTTTGTATTTGATTTTCTTTAATAGGGGTGAGTATTAAAGAATATTCACCTTTAATAAATTTTGAGTCCTGCAAAATTTGGTGTTTTGCAGGACTCAAAACACCAAATAATGCAATATATATATATATATATTTAAATCAGTGACTATTAAATATGCATGCCGTAGAACATTTTAATGCTAAGTTTAGCTTTTAAAAGCTATGCTGCATGTATGACAATGTTTGTGTTCTCAAAAATGAAAACATAGACTCTTAGGGTAATTTGAAGCAAACCTTAAACGACTGAACAAAGGTCCAGAGCAGGATTCGGATGGTTTCTCCCTGCCTCAGCAGCTTGATGAGACGAGCTGCTCTGAACAGCCTTAGGAAACTTAAGTTGATGAAATTATCCTACAGTACAGCCACATCATGACCAGAGATAAAGACAGGTGGAGAGGTTGAAGATAGGAAGCAACAAGGAGAGGGAAGTGAAAGAGGAACAGAAAAGAGGAATTGGGGTGAGAATAAAATGAAACAGTGGTTAGTTTTGAAGCAAGTTGTGCCACTTCTAAAATGACATAAAATATAAAACGGGGGAAAGAAACAAAAACAAAACTTAAACTAATGCAGATTTAATGTCAATAGAAATGAAATAATAAAAAGTCATACAAGTCAAAGCAAACCAAACTCAAGTCAGCAAGGCTCCAACAAGCTCTTCATATCCGGTAGATCGGGCAAACAAAACAATGCAACACACGAGGGGGGTGGGGGGAAACAAAAAACATTCAAATCTAACTAGCTTCATCCAATTAGGGATATGTTATTAGTAGTTGTGGCAGAGAAGGTGATCAGTTTGGGTGCAGGACTGTCAGGACATTTTCTTTCAAAGACAACCAAATGCACTAATTCTCTCAAGGCAAAAATGCAAATTGTAAAGCATGACGAGCAGACAGCATGCAGAAGGAAACAAAGCAAACCGCAGATTTTACAGCAGCCCATGCATCACTTGAACAGGTTGAAGAAGTCAAATAGACATTGTACTGATGTCACAATCAAATAAGAGCAACAGAACCACAACTTTCTGAAATCATTTCTTAAGTTTTCACATTTATACTAAAAAGAGTTCTGTTGGATTTTGTTGCCTTTATTTGATTTTCTTGATTATATAACATCTTACAGAAAGTGTACTTCCACTGTTTATCAGATAACAGAACAAAAGACCGCTGTGTGAAACGGAGCGCTGAAAAGGACCTGGCAGCAGCACATGCAGGTTACTGTACGGCATTAAGTGCACCGCTCTGTGAGTGTGTATGCGTGTGTTTGTTTGTTTGTGTGTGTCGTAAAAATAAAGAGCTGCTGCCAAAGGCATGCGAGGGTCATCATGCATTACTTATTCTCTCTGCCAGGAGCAAAACATTGGAGTCACTGTCTTGGCAGAAAAAAAAATCTATCAGTCACTTTCAAATGTGTGGGTGAATATGTGAATATTGTAAGCTCACATATTTGAATGTAGCAGTCTGTAGCAGTTTATAGTGTCTTAATCCTTTACAAACTCTGCTCAAGTTCTCAGTAAAGGATATACAGTGAGTGTTGTGGGTGAGTCAATCACAGCATGCACAATTCACAAACATAACACTGGCTGGGATGCCGATAAAAAACATGCAGCAAAATAAGATCTCCAAAAAAATTACAAACCATCTACATGTGGATGTTGCAGACATATGGTTTATAGCAGCACATTTTTGGGGATTTTTGGTTGATTCCAAGAACAACCAGACAGATTGACCAAGCCGGTTGTCATGGGTGGAACACAGAGGATTCATAGTGCATTTTGATTGGGCGAAATCACAGGACCAAGTCGAGGGGGAGAGAAGGGGAACAGGGCAAAGTGGATTACAGAAGGTCGTCGTAAAGTGTGTAGACGATTTAAAGAAAGCATGTGAAAAGATAAAAAAACAAGACAAAAAATCAATGGTCATAACATCCAAAAATCAGCACAATAGCAGGTGTCAGATTATAGATTTTACACAACTTTATAAAAAAAAAATAAAAATCATGGTCTTAAAACTATATAAAAAAATGCTCACATGGTTAAAATTACATAACCTTAATAATAGTAATTTTCTTAGGGCTCCTTAGTTAAATTTAAATTTTGGCCAAATACTTTCAATTAAAAACTGAAGAAATTTCTACAAATACAATGTATAAAAATATATAAAAATCTGAAACAGCAAAACACTTATATTCAACTTTCAAAGCATTTTCACAAAAATTAATCTCAACATTAATTTAAAAGCAGCAACATAATTAGTTTTTTAAAATAAATGCATCAATAGTATTATTTTTTACATTTAGATTGTGATTCTGACCCATGCCGGCTGTATGACAACATCAAGAGCAGCATATCACAAAAGTAATAAATAAAAAACCTTTGCAGCAATTTCAACATTTACAGAGCGCTGATATTTCTTGCTCCAACAGACAGACGTTTTCAACCATCATAACGCTTTGACAACTCAGTCTAACCAAGACTGTAACACCACTACCTGCACATCTGTTTAATAATTTTTTTTGTACGTTTCACACTGAAATTATAAGTACAAAGGCGGGTTTTTAATCATTGCATTATCCTCACCTCAATTTGTATGAGCCTGAACTAATTTCATTCTGCACTCCTTACATCTTTGATCTCACTTTGTTTGCAGATCTTAGCGCGAAAAAACATTGTTTAATCCAGTGGTTCGGGGGCGCGTGTGACCCTGGGGAACAGGCTGCTTTTTTTTTTTTTAGTTATTATAATTATTAAATATTATTTATTGATTTGATTTAATTTTGCAATGGTGCAATTAGTTGGTCAAACATGTTTACAGTTTAAACATGTTTAAAACACGTCTTAAAACAGACTTAAAACACGATTTAATAAAGTTATTCTTTGTAAGTTTGACCATATGTCTTTCTTTTCTTTTTTTCTTTAATGTTAATAAGGATAAAATGTTATGCAGAGATGGATAGTCACGGTGGGGACTGGGGGGCGCGAATAGTTTTCTTCTTGCTAGGGGGAGCGTAACAGAAAATAATTGAGAAGCACTGGTTTAATCCAAACACAGCTTTCAAAATAGGCTATTAGCAAGAAATATGATTTACACTATATTGCCAAAAGTATTTGCTCTTCCCTTCAAATCAGGCTTTCCATTCCCATTCACACTTGCATGGCCATAGATGCATAAAATCAAGCACATTTCTATAAACATTTGTGAAAGAATGAATTAGTCTCAGGTATTCTGTAAATTCTAAAATCTACAGAATATTAAGGATGCTATCTGTGCAATAAATCCTGGATTAAAGCTAATAAATATTCCACAGTCAACTTTTAATGGCACTGCTACAAAAAGGAAGTCATTGAGGGTGAGAGCACCCATGAAGTGGTAGGTTGGGAAAGAGACAAGAAGTGCATGGTGCTAATCCAATGGACAAGCATGGATTTGATGGGTTCCAGGAGAACCCATATTAGCACATATCTGTCTGCACTGTGCCAAAGGTAAAGTTTGGTGCTGCTGGGTTCACCCTCTTAGTTCTAGGAAAATAAATGTGTACTCCTTCAGGATACTAAGACATTTTGGGAAACTTAATGCTCACAACTTTGTAGAAACAGTTGGAGAATGGCCCCTTTGTGTTGTACAAAGTAAGTGCCATGAAGACATGGTTGGGGGAGTTTGGTGCAAAAGAACTTGAACGTCCTGCTGACATCTACCCGACTGAACAAGCTTGTGATGTTTTTCAGCAGCGTCAATGTCTTATATATTTACCACTAAATGTATAAGAACGGGATGTCCCTGAAGTTCCCACATGTGTGAAAGAACATGAGTGAAGACTTTGGGTTATATAGTGTTTGTAAAAAGAAATAAAAAACTGTTTTTTTTTTAAATAATAGCCTTATGTGTCTCTTTGACAACACTAAGAGTGAGATGATTACTGGAACATTGAAGCACTGACTGTAGTGACTATCAGACATCTAAAACAAGCAAATAAACATGATTGGCTGCTTGGACAAGCTGTTAACTGGGTCTATGTAGAGCATCAGCCTGCTCCCTGCCTTGCTGACGGTGGCTCGGAGTTGGCTGGCTGGATCCCCATCTCACCAACTGGGACAATTATATAAGACTTTCAAGAGACGGTCACGCATGACTGAGCAATGCCAGACTCAACGATGATATCTAACTCACGCTCTTCCCTTATTCTCTTGGCTTGTATAAGTTTTTGAGAGACAGTCACAGATTTAAAACTTGATTGACACATGCTGCAGCGCACCTAACTTGCAGTGTACTTCCAGAGGCTTTTTCAAATTTAATACTGGCCTTTTAGAAGAAACGGCTTTAGAGCATAAATGGCAAAATTGCTACTTACCCCGAGCTCTGTGACCAGGATGTCTGTAATGCTGCCCAGAACTGTCACACAGTCAAAAATATTCCAGGCATCTTTGAAATAGTTCTGAACAAATCAAAGAAGAGAAGCAGCACAAGGGAGGAGAAAGATAGGGGCATAAAATGTCAGCGGAATGTTGCAGAAAATGATGTGAAGAAATTTATCAAGGTGGAATAAAACAGAAAAAAAAATATGAATTTGGAAAGGAAGGTAAATATGAATAAAGGAAATTAATTAGGATAAAGAAAAGGGTTGGGCAATGCGTTTAAATAATTTGAGTAAATAGAAAAAGCAGCAGAGAGAGAGAAGCAGAATGGGAAAGTGGGGGGAAAAAAAGACATGTCAGACTCAGACAAGAACAGATAAAAATTAGATTGGACAAATGGACCATCACTGACTGCTGGATGGATGCCATGTTGTCAGGTTAAGGACAAACTCTGCTGCAGCACACAACAAAAGTGGCCATCAAATATTATAGCATTATATACAGAATATACATTACTTAAAAATACATACTTAAAAACAAAGTCTGAAAAAATATCTGGTTTGAAAGGAATCACAGAGCGATGGTCAAAACAAAGAGTTGATACTCTGAGCACTCCATTTTTCTAGTGGTTGCTTGTAGCTAAACTGTGCATTAGACTTAGTGGTAGCTATCATAATAAACCACCTTGATATACACTACAAACACACATGCTGATAAAGGATATGTCTGAGGAGTGGCATTATTTAGGCTTAAGATGCCCATGTTGAATGTGTTCTGGCCTTCTCACTAAGATTCAAATCCTCTTCTCTCTAATCACCGCCCTCAGAGTAATCTTTGCTTCTATTTTTGTCACCAATATGCCATTCACTCGATTTTAACTAATTACTACGGTGCTGTTCCCACACTGTCCTTTATCTCCACTGACCATTCAGCCTCAAAATATATCTTGCTCTTTTTTTGCCTTTTTGTTCCACAGTTTCAGCAGCTGCACAATTTACCCTTTGATTTTTGTTAGTTTTATCTGTACAGCTGTGTACAAAAAATGTAAAACGCAACTTTAACTCAGTTTTCTCCACAAAATGAAGACAGTAATGCTGAACAATCAATATGTGTGTTTCTACTTCAGAGATCTTTGTTCAGGAATCAGTTTAGGTCCCTTTCCACTGTTTCTACGACAGATCTGAATGAATTTTATATTTTAGTTATATTAGCCAATTGTAATTTTCAATCTAATCGACTTTAAATTGCCCAGTTAAAGTTAAGGTTTAGCCTTGTAATCTGTTCCCATTAGGGTGTTAATGCATTTCCAACATGTGCTAAGAAATATAAGAGGTTTTATGTTTTTACAGGTTTCTAGGCACAAATTAAACCATGTTCTATTTCAATGTAAATATCTTTGTTGCTGTGCCTGTTCTTTACTTCTTATCATACTTGCTCGGTTTCATCTGATTTAACATGAGGTATTCCAAATACGTCACTTTTACAATGTATTTGCATCCTTATGAAGACAATGTTAACATGAATACCTGAGTTATCTTCCACAAAAATGTGCAGGAGAGCAGTGTATTTTTACAGAACAAAAGCACACACACATACACACTCACCAGAGCCCCAAAGGCAATGATCTTAAGGACACACTCCAAGGAAAAGAGGGAAGTAAATACTATGTTGAGGTTGGCTAACACTGCTTCGTAGGTGACAGAAGCTCCATCATACTAAAGACAAAGACACACGATACACTCAAATAGGAATAAATTAAATGCAATAAAACAACATCAGAATCAGTCTGACCTATTCTGTACTGACTAAATGTTTTACATCAAATATTTGAATTTTATACTTTGGCAAAATTTCTTACGGTGACTAGAAGATACAGTCATCTAACAATAATAATTACCACTTTATAAACACCAAGTTCTTCTTCTTTTTGCACGAATTGCACACAACAATACATTATTTCCAGTGGGCCAAGAGACGCCCACTGGGCATCTGATTGGCAGGCCTACGAGGAACATGCAGGTACAAAGGTTCCAGCCGGAAAATAAATTTACACTTCTGACAAATATCATCTCAATAAATCCATGAAATTCCCATCTTATAAATTCTCCTTCAGTGTAAATGTTGGTATCATGCTTAAAAGTACAAGTACAGAGAAAAACATTGTGATTAGTTTGTATTGCTCAAAGTAGGCAACACGGTCAAGGTGTTTCCAAAACTGAAACTGAAACATGGAAATTATTCCTAGATCCATGTTCCGCATTGCAGACAAAACAAATGGCAAAATCTACCTTAAATAACAAAGGCAGCCCAAGTTCTATTAGTGGTAACACTGATAACAACTAGCGGGCTATGTTATCGCATGTATTGTAATGTGACTTACCTTCATCATTAGCACCACGGTGTTGAGCGCGATCATAGCCATGATGGTATATTCAAATGGCGGTGACACCACAAACTCCCACATTTTGTACTGAAAGCTCAATTTATTCTGAGGCATGTGGCGTGTCAGAGGCCTGGCGTTGATGGCAAAATCTATGCATGCTCTCTGTCCAAGACGAGAGAAAAGTGAAATTCTAGTCCCAACCAAGTTCTCTAAACTCAGTAAGAATTCAATTATCATAATGCTAATTTGCAATATTGTGTTAGCTTCTTACCTCGTTCTTTTCCAGACTATATTCCTCCATCATTTTATCTCCTTGTTCTTGGAAGGTGATGATAATGAGAGCAACGAAAATGTTGACGAAGAAGAAGGGGAAGACCACGAAGTACACCACGTAAAAGATGGACATTTCCATCCGATACCCTGGGCTCGGGCCCTGATTCTCATAGGTCGCATCCACTGAATGTTTCAGCACCCTATAGGGGGTAAAAAATCATTATCAAATTAAAGAAAATAATTTAATTATCTACTTAATGTTACATAAGTAAAATAACTTACTGCGGCCACCCCTCTCCAGTGGAAACAGTGAAGAGGGTGAGAAGGGCCCAAGCCACATTGTCA
Organism: Phalloptychus januarius; assembly: GCA_902982915.1. NCBI lineage: Eukaryota > Metazoa > Chordata > Actinopteri > Cyprinodontiformes > Poeciliidae > Phalloptychus > Phalloptychus januarius. Next base: position 8,250,997 of record CADWAE010000476.1, read on the forward strand.
TAGTGGAAATCGTATTTCTTCCACTCCCGCTTCTGCGCCCTCACTTCGTTGTCACGTTCATACACCAGATATTCGCCTCTGAAAGACACATATTGCATCCTCAGTACGACAAAAAATTACTAAGGTTTGTTCTCATATGCAAACATCTTTGGACTTCGGTGCATGTCCTAAAAACATTAGAAAGAAACAAAATGACTTCACAGAAAAACAGCATTAAGCTGTCATAAAGCACTGGTACTTCCTGACCTGCAGTCGCGCTCAAACTCTTTGGATTCATCAGTGCAGTAAAAGAAACGCCCCTTGAAGAGCTGCACAGCTACCACCGCAAAGATGAACATGAAGAGTAGGTAGACAATCAGGATGTTCAGGACGTTCTTTAGTGAGTTCACCACACAGTCAAACACAGCCTGATCACAGAAACACAGAAAGAAATCAGCATATTATTTACATTTGTCAAAACACATAAATCTATAACATGTATTTTTCTCCTGTCAAATACAGTGAGGCTTCGGCCTCAGTTATGATGCAGAGTTTGATGAGTAAGGTGGACCTACCTTGAGCTTTGGAAGCCGTTTGATGGTCTTCAGAGGACGCAACACTCGCAGAACCCTCAAAGATTTGATAGTGCTGATATCTTTTCCTTTACTGCTACCCCTACATATGAACACGTAGACAAACACACACATAAATTAAACAGTTTAAGAACAATACAACTGCGTTAGCCTTCTGCATACCAAAATGGCCGTGTGCAGCCATTTTTTTTGTTCGTCACTGATTCGAGTTAGCTCGCAATGAGTAACTACGTCAGGGTTAAATACATAGCAACACATGCAGCATTGCTATAATATTACACTACATCCTTACGTCTAAGTGTGGCTTTGGCATTGTAGCTACATGCTAGAGTTAGATGTTGTTCAAAACTATAGTACATGCTATCAATCCTGTCTTAATACTGTTGTTTTACTCTACTTGCTACACACTTTGCAATGTATTTCAATGCTTTACACATATGGCTATAGCCTTGGCTTGCACATGCCCAGCCAATGGTAAAATCTATTCATGCTGCATTGAAACCTTGCTTCCATGCTGAAAGATTTATTTTTCTTTTCAGCAGCAGCCAGAGTGATGGAGAAGGGTATATTTTAGAGAATTATTTCTGGAGAGATTTTTGTGCAGTGTAGTTGTTGCTAAACATAGATAAGTCTTCAGCAAGTGTCACTCTGCCAGAGTTGAGATATATATATATATATAAAGGATTTTAAAATATCAGATACACATCTCTCCCAAATAGAGAGAGGCATTTCTAGTAAGGATTTGAACAGATTAGCTGCTTTTTGATGTTTAAATATTCAAGGGCTCTCAGGCTTGGTCTTCATGAGTACCAAGACAAACCTTGATGAAAACCTAAAACTAAATCCAAGTCAGGCTCTTGTACTCAATATATAGTTAAACAATATCAAATTTAAGAACAACAAATAAGTAATCTGATGTGCTACATGAATTAGATTACACAGGTGCAATTATGCATTAGGAAAATCCTAATGTGAGCTGATTATGACCTGGGAAACTTTACAGTATTTTAGCTCTTTTTGCTCTCGCCAAATATGTTTTTTTTCACCACACTTGACAAATAGGGTGAGTAGATGAAGTTTAAAGGTTACCAAAGCGATAGCAGCTGTTTACACAACTGCCAACTTCTTCCAGCTGTCAGGCCAGATGGCAGTCTGCTGGTAGTTATATACAAATTTCTGACTTGGTGTGTAAGACTGCATAAGTGTGCATACTGCGCTGAACTTTTTAGTGAAGCACGCAGTTTCCTCACAATGAATTTAGATTTTTTCTTTTACAACATTCTCACCCTTTTAATAATAAAAAAAATGGCCATAAATGCAAATTGCAGGCATTTGTTGGGTATTTGTCTTTTCTTCATTGATTCTGTTTTGTGTTAAACCTTCCATGAGCACCTATTTTTGCGTTGCAGCACTGTGATCCACCTGACACATGATGCAGGTTAAAATGAGGCTTAAATGTGCTTGAAGCGGAGTTATTTCATGGTGAAAGGTACATGTTTCAGCAGTGATGAGAGATAGATGAATAGAAAAACTGAGTGTGATCTGAAGAACAGATACTGAGAGTGCAGAAGGAAATGAAGAGGAGAAAGACTGAGCAAGACAGAGAACTTTACCCGCCGCCGCTGTTGGTGATCCGAAGGAAGAGATGAGTGAGAAGTGAAAGACAGTAAGAATAAGGGGAAGAGACGACAAAAGACAAAGGGTGGGAGAGAGACACCAGATGGGACATAGAGAAAGGAGGTAATACATTCATATGAGAGACAGAGTTAGAAAAAAATATGAGGACATAAGGATTGCTCTTCATTCATTAAACTTTCAAAGTAACATAACCCTGCTGCAAAAACAAACATGTACATAAACATTTCAGAAGCATATTACTAAACAAATTATTAAATATGTTCATTAAAATTTCCTTCAAAGGTCCTCACTAAAGTTCAGTAATAAGGTATGCCTGAATAAATTGTTGCTAATCCCTTCTTTTCAACACTTTTTCAACACTTAATATTAACATGTAATGAAATAAAATCAAATGCGTTTCTCTTATATTGGTTTGAGCTCTGACTTCACTCCTGACAAGAACCTCGGGTTGACATTGGAAATGACCAGGACAGCCACAATTGCGACAAACGACACTGCAGCTCTCAGACCTGACTGATTGGATTAAAGGAGCGATAAACATCTCAAGCAAGACTACCGATTCTTTCTGGAGTGCTGCTCGATTTCCAGAAATCAAATTAAGGTGCTATCTTGATGGGTGCAAGTCTGGTCTGACTGGTTCACCTAATACTCATTAGCGCTGTGAACCACAATTGCGGTCTAGCCTGATTAATTGGATAATTCACTTCTCAACTAAAACCCTGTATGACTGCCCGTACATTAATCCGTACATGTGCATTGACAGCAACTTTGAGAGACAAAAAAATGCAAACACAAAACCTAACTCACTTGATATGCAAAAAGTTCAAATGATCCAGTTAATGATATATATGCATTGATCTATTTTATACACAGATAGAAACACAAATCAATTACACTGAAACACAGGGCAGGACAGAGTGTAGGTAAAAAGATAGCACACATAAAGATGAATCAGAGAGAATGACCCAGGAAAAAAGCCGGTCTTCTAAATGGAGCACCACCACTGAAGCCCCTGTATTATTCATAGTTTGATTTTTGAATAGTTAAAGCTTTGAAAATCAAGTTTTGGTCATGGGACATCCAAATTAATTTAGCAAAAGAAAAGAAAAAAAAATAGTGGTAGAAATGCCTATATTTTATTTCCCTCAGTTAAATAAGTAAGTTAAATTGAGGCTGTGAATCTGAGTACTAAAAGCGGTAAAGGCGTCCCAAGAGATAGATAAAAATAAAAAGTAAAACGGAAGAGTTGAGTAATTTAATATAATAACTCTAATAAACTGCCTTGGAAGACTGACTGAACATTTAATTGTTACTACATTTCAAAATTGTTTTTTAATGATATTAACTTGAAAGCTTGTTTCACAACTACTCAGTCCAATTCAATTATGTTTTTTTATGTATATAAACAGCCAGTTTACAACAAAACCAATCTCAAGGTGCTTTACATCACCAACTGGTCCAACTAATATAACATATTCTAGTTACCTTCACTGAAGTGTGTGAATGTAACTATTTTTAAAACCTTTTGCACCACAGATGTAACAGGAAACAAGTACAATCCATAAAAAATGTGCTGATGTTGCTAGCATTTGCCACAGATAAGAGACAAAATTAACTGAGACATTTCATAAGGACTGGCTTAGTGCTATGCAACTTGAGTGAATGTAGGAAATCACACAAATATGTCTAATTCCACTGGTTCTTTGTTTATACCCAGAGTAGCACTTAAGCTCTAAGTTAACTCACTTACAAACTATTTTTGCTTCATCCCAGCCATGCAGATTAGGTAGAATTGAAAATACCTGCTTTGTTGAGGAGAAGGGCATGGAAGCCAAGTTCAGCATGACCTGGCCTGGCTTTGCATTGGGCCCACTTTAAGTTTAGAACGCCCTGGGCACTAAAGGGTTACAGGTGCAAAGGGTGGTCCTCCCCTCTCACAGGGTAAAAATCGGGTTGGTTGGGAAGGATGCAGGGGCTCTATTTTCTACTAAATGCTTGAGTGTAAAGCAGGTGAAGGAGGGCTTTGAAGGAAGAGTTGCTTGAAAATAAAAAGGGTTTCAAAATTATAAGATGGACTGGAGAGAGAAAGTGGAAAATAGCCAAATGTAAAGGATTGGCAACAAATAAATAAAAAATGGTGAATTGAGGAAAGGGTACAAGTTAATGTACATGACTAGATGGTTGGGACAGAAGAAAAAGCCAAACAGAACATCAGGAAGGAATGGAGAGAAAAAGGAACCATGGATAGCCAAAGAGGAGTACGAGAGGCTGTACTCCGAGGTACAATTGAATTTAAGAGATGGGACATGATGAGGTGCAGGAAAGGAAAGGAGAGGGAGAGGAGGAAGACTTACGTGAAGGCGAAGGCCACCAGAGCACCACTAACCACTATAAAGTCAAGGATGTTCCACAAGTCCCGAAAATAAGAGCCCTGGTGCAAGACCAAGCCCAGATCCACCATCTAGAAGAGAGACACAATTCATAACCAGATTTGTATTGGTTTGTATTTGAAACTAACAATGGCATTTAAAAAATGCTAGTTTTACAGTTTGTTTTACCTTTATCAGCATCTCAAATGTGAAAACTCCAGTAAAAACATAGTCAAAATAGCGAAGTACCTGTGGAATGGAAAATAAATATCTAAGGAAGGAGAATAGTTATGCCAAGGCAGACAAAAAAAACAACTAAATCTATATCCACAAAATCTTTAAGATAAAAGGAATTCAAAAGCTTTGCATGACCCCCAAAATAAAAAAGATGACTCATCTGAACTGTCCTCTCTAAAAACTATAATTTAATTACTGGTCAGATGTTTAAATTAATAGGCCAGAAAACAAGTAGAGGGAAAACCAGGGACAAAATTATATATAAAAAAGAAAGTGAAATACATAGTATCTTACACAGAGTTGGTAGAAAAATGTATGTTAACTTTCTTACATTGTTTCGAGGTGATTCAGGCCAGACAGGATCTTCAGCAGCCAAAGCGATACTGCTCATAGCAATGACCAACAGGATGCACATCTCAAAGTAGCGTAGAGTACAAATGTAGTGGCATGCCCGCCGAAAGCTACAAGAACATGACATTGGTTATTGTTTAAATGCTATGCGCAATATTTCCTATTTTCTAAAAAGAAGGACTAACTTTAAGAATTTAAACGCATCATCATCCTGCTTATGCACAGTTTTGATTCATATGTGCTTAAAGCTTCTCTTACGGGTTAGTAGTGGATAAGATGAACATGGAACTATATGGAGGCATGGGTCTGGGTCCTCCTTCGCCTCCTTTATCATCATCGTCATCCTTGTCCTCCTTTGCCGGTAGAGGCTCAGTGTTCGCATTTTTATTGACTGAATCATAAGTCAAGAAAAAAAAAGGTTTTTGGTGGGGATTTGTCTGTAGTTTCTTTTTTTTTCATTTTTAATTATAGGCAGTTGTGTTTTTTTTCTGGCCTACCTTGGAGAATAGCGTTAATAGACGGAAAAATTGGCATGTCCACTGCCGTGTAGTCAGGGTGAGGCAGCCTGATCACACTGTGCGCCCGATGATGACCGATGTTGCCATAGCTATCCAGTGTGACTAAACTACCATGGGTACCACTGTTAGCAAGATGGAGAGCAGAGCCGAAGCCAGGGGCTAATGCATAATTGGCAACTGGATTAGAATGACTTTGGCCAGGTGGAGAAGAGCCAGAGACCAGTTTGGTGTTCATTAGGTTGTCCATATCTTCACTGTACTGGCTATTCTGCCTGGAGAGGCTCTTTTGGATGGGTCGAGTGGTAGAGAGGTTTGGGACACTGCAATCCCTAGGAAAAAGTCATTGAATAATTAAAAAGGTGGCAGACTGATGAAAATATTACCAAAGTTGAGAAGTAAATAAACAAAGAGGGCCTTTGTTTGTGGTCTGAGGACATCACTAAAGAGATATTTACCTCCTTCTGTGCTGGCACATCCTCCTGCCCTCTCCTTCTGACTGATTGCCATGCCGACTTCTTTTTGACCTCCTCTCACCACCTTCACTGGCTCCCTGATGATCTCCTCCATCTCCAGCTCCATTCAGTCCCTTACTCTTATGCCTCCCCGATTTTCCAGCTCCTCCTCCACCCTCCTCTCCATCCTCTGCATTTTTTCGATGTGACCTTGTCCTCCTGTGCTCTGACTGTCCTCCGCCTCGACTGCCACTCCGGTTGTGGTGATGGCGTCTGGGTGGCCTCTCTTCTGAGCCTGGACCTGGAATGACTGTTGTGTCCAACCGGACATGAGACTTGTGGTGATGCTCACCTTTGCGACTCCGCCTACTCTCACTGGACTCCCCTCGATCCAGGAGAGCCCTGGGTTGGCCCGAACCGCCTCCGCCTCCCACTTCTACTTGACCGTGTTGGTCTTGCAGCTGCGTTTGTTTGTGGAGCTCATCAGAAGAATGGTGCTGGGTGATACAGAGGTCCGAATTATTGGCAGTGGTCTTGTTGGTGTTGTTGTTTCGGTTCTCACGGGGATCAACAACTAACGGTCGATCCAGGTGAGTTTTCATGTCAGGACGGACGTGACGGGCGAAGTTGACCTACAAGAAGATATGAGGATAGAAAAGCAAAAAAAAAAAACAGATGATGGAAAAGAATGAACACATGGAGCAAAGAAGAGTTAAAGAACAACACATTTCATTTTCTAATCAGATTTGAAGTGTAAATTGTATTAAGAAATGCCAGCCAGCTTGTGTACATTGATAGCACAAGTCTAAGGGCTAGTTTACGCCTGGTCCTTTACATTGTTGTGTTCTTCCCTCCCTGTCCTTGCCTTCCAGCGATCATCAGGGTCCAGCTCATTATAGAGGGCCTCACGACTGGACGCGAGCGTCTGCTTCCTCAGCTCTTTGGTTCGCTGTTCCCACACTGATTTATTGATACCTTTGTGGTTCTTCTGCTGTTCCTTACTGTAGATAGACAAAGGAGGAGAAAAGGCCGTTGTTAGAATTGGGAGCCGTTATTAGGCTGCACTTTGTGAAAACATACACTTAAATATATGAAGATGATGACATGAAAATTAACACCAAAAATGTAGGTATGTAAAGTAGCAAGGGCATTAAGACACAGTGGGGCCCACAGACATTTACGGGACAAGTTAGGTCTATAAAACAGGGCAGGTTTCAACAAAACATAGCTACTGTTGTCTACACAGGTTGCCAAAGTGAAAGCCATTTTGGCCTTTCTTACTGAACCATGTGTGGACACAAGAGGAGGATAAATCTGAGGTTATGGTCTGAAATCATTGTCCACAATTGACACAACCTGCTTACACGCAATTTGTAAAAAAATAAAATAAAATAAAAATGTGTAGTTGTCAGTGGTCAGTATTACCCTTGCTGTAGAAAACTGGACAGCTACAGTTTGGAAAAAGATAAATAAGTTTGGTACTGAGACACTAGCTAACATCTAGCCATAGCAGACCCAAGACCAAAGTAGCTTGGGTCTGCTACTTTGGTCGAATGCTACTTGATGAATCTTGATAAATCATCCATTTTCCACAAAGTGACATAAGTGCACCCTTAAGAAATTGCTCTAAAACAAACAACCGGTGGGCTCAGCCTACCATCGACATTTGATAAATTCGTCCAATTGCTAAATTTGGTTGCCTGTTTCTGACTATAGTTCTACCTCAACTCACTGTTACATATTTTCATGATTTTCCACAACTCTGAATGTTGTCTGCTGCAGGTAATAGACCGACTACTGTTAACAACTCCACAGAACACAAACAGAGCTTAGAAAAGCAATCAACCAAAGCAAGATCATTAAAGCTACGCCCCCAGAACCGCCACTGAGTTGACCAAATGAGTTATTAGTGACCACCTCCTTTCTTACCCTCCAAAACTACAAACGTTTACTCCATTGTCTCTTAGGGCCAGCAGTCAACCACAGTAAAGCAATAGCAGTGCTGTGTGGAGCAGGCAACAACAACAAAAAAAAAACCTGTAACACAAATAAGCCAACATAAAAACAGCTAACAAAAGCCTGAAATGGAAAAGGAAAGTTAAACAAACAAAGGTAAGAAAGGAAAGAAAGATGTTCTCAAACAAAAAAAGGAAATAAGGAATGGTTGTAAAGTCAAACAGAAGGAATTCAGAAATGAATTAACAAATAAATAAATACCAGTCCAGAAAGGGGTCGGATGCGTTGTGACACTCACTGTGTACTTTGTTGCTGAGGAGGGAAACAGCTGGTGAGTGAAATGGCACAAAATAACAGAAGGATTTTATTCCAAAATTGGTAATGTGTCCACCATAGCAAAGAGTGAGCCAACTTAGAATAGTTGCACTTTAGATATTAATTCAGAAAAAGTTTCATTTTCATAAATGCTAATTTGCTTTGCTTTTTCTTTTCTTTTTTTTTTTAAGAAATTTTTGGCATTTTGGAATGCAATCCTTTACAAAGAGACACAATACAAAATGCACATTAAACAGTCACCCAAACCACTGAGTCAGCAGTCTGCTCCACCTCTCAATCAAAATCTGTGCCATTTATGCAACGCTGGGCTTTTTGTGATATTCACAATGTCCTTATGCGGCATGCCTCCCACCATCATCTAATGTGTGCATGACACAAGGACTTTTTTTAAATCACATAGTGTCTATTGAAGTGTGCTTTCATTTTCCATTTATTTGCAATATTCAAATAATATTAAAAAGTCATACACAGCAAAGTATATTTGTTACTCTGACCTTATTACAGTGTGTAATTTAATATGCTTTTATGCTAAGTAGAATATGATTAAGCTCCAAGATGATGAACATGAAAACTATGGCTATTTCCTATGTTGTGCTTTCCATTATGATGGTTTTGTTTGGAACATAAAAATTGACTCTGTCGTCATGCTGTTGTTTTGCAGGGTTTTATGTAGATTTCACAGTAGCTGTCTTTCTGAGACAACCATAGAATATCTTCTTAAAAGATTCTTTATGCATCAGTGGTGACCCCATGTTGAAAATCCCTGCTTGGAAAAGAAAGGTCTGTTTCGAGAAGGAATTTCAATAAATTTCCTAAATCCTTACACAAGTTTGGGATTTCAAGCAGAATTGACAACTCAAAACAACCTTGTGTTCTAAAATTTAAAATAAGATTTAAACATCCTCTCAATTACAAATTCAGTCTTACTCTGCAACATATGGCCCAATCATAGTTGGAAGTTTTTATCTTTCTGATTATGTATATTGGGAAACATTCCTAGAAGGTGAAAGATAGGATGGAGCTCCTGCATGCAGTTGAAACAAAGGCAAATACTTAATGCCTATGACTAAGACAAATGCACATATGCTTACAGAGAAAGTGCAGATCTATGGAAACTAAAGAAATAACCATAATTTAAGAAATAACGTATTAATCAGCAGTCCACGTTGTATCTGAGCATAGAGTCAGATACTATGTTTACAGAGGCTATCAGAGGAGTAAGGTCAGTGTCTACCTGTCATGTGTGTTGTCTCCCTGTTGTGCTGACCATATTGTGGTGTGACAGAGTGTGTGTGAGTGGGAGAATGTGAACTTTATCAGTAACAAAAGGAAAGACCCCTGTGTATCCAGAGAGAAGAGATCAAAGACTTGTCTGGCCTGAGGAGAACTGGCACAGAGCAATGTTGCGTGTGTGTGTGTGCATTTGTGTTTTATCAGGTAATCGGGTAATGTGCCATACTGGGTCTGGTTCTGGTAAGCTGCCTTACATCGAGACCAATACATTCTCTCTTACTTTAACTTCTCCTTGGTGAAGAATATCGGCCCATGAATTAATTTTCTACACTGACTGCATGAGACCAGTTAGTTTGTACAAGACATTGATCAACAAAATTAAATCTGTTGTATTATGTATGAAAGACTTATTATATATGCTCAATTCCATTCATTGCATTTATATAATTCTAATTCAGAAGACATGTCATCTAAAGGCACTTCGCAAAAAGAAAAAGAAGGAAAATTCAATCAAATAACAGGCAGATTCCAATCCAAGCACACAGATCCAGCGGATAATTTTAGTTGCCCTGGTCAAAGTACCAAGAGAAGCAAAAAGCAGATGTAAAAGGACACAAAAAAAAACAGACAATGAAATGACATAAAGAAGACCAGGCAGTAAATATATGCACGCCTCAGCACACAACTACATTTTTCAACCAAGTGTATCCATATCAACTAAAATAGGAAAATACTAATAAAGGAATTCTTGATATTCAAATGGAGAAGCTAAAAGAAAAGACATAATAATGGCAATAACAAAAACTCACGCTGCAATGGAGAGGTTGGCGGCTGACAACGGACTGACTTCAGCCACCTCCTTTGCTTTCTGCAGGGCAATCTTCTGACTGGCAGCTTCCTCTTCTTCCTGCTCATCCTGCAGAAAAAGGATTATAGGCGAAAATCAAGCACAACGTAAATGAAACAAAGAGAACTGAGAGTGCAAATAAGTGGAACAGAACAACCCTCTTCATAAAAAAAAATATATCTGGTTTTAAAAGTAAGAAACGCCTATAAAGTGTCAAGAAAACTGTGAAGTACTTTACCTTGGTCAGTTCTTGAGCATTGGCTAAATTGTCCACAGCGATGGCCAAGAACACATTTAGCAATGTGTCTAAGAACAGAGTTAAAAAAAATACAACTCCTCTGGCATTGCAAAAGAATACAATACAGTATATTCATAAACAAACAGCAAACCGCATTTTTATAATGAAGAAACAGGTTATATAAAGTATTTATTAAGTATAACTGTCAGTATTTAGCTCAGGGATTGATGTTTCTTCCCCCGATTCCCATCAAAGGATACAGTTGCCAAAAAGAGTGAGAACAATAAAGAAGACAGAGAAGGCCATCCCTTTTTGAACTCCACCCTGAGACTGAATGCCGTCATACATCACCACGTTCCAGTCCTCACCAGTGAGGATCTGTGACACACACAAAATCCAACAAAGTTACGCCAAGATACACGGACACGACATACAAAGCTCAGTCACATTTATTGCCAACCCTTGTAAAGATATGAACAATTACCAGAACATAGATTCAACTTTTCTTTGAAGAATATTTTTGAATTTTTACAAAAAAATATAGCTTTTCATTTCAGCAGATAGTGGGGGAAAAAAAGCCAAGTTTAATAAACAGCTTTTAGAGAGAGACAAGTCACTGGCAAAGTTATAATTGGCAAAGTTATTGATATACAAAGCAAGTGGTATAAAATAATAGAAACCAAAGCATTTTCAAATGTTGTAGTTTTCTTTTCATGTCGATCAGAGCTTCTGGGAACTCTTAATTTGTATTCTACAACTCCCTGGGGTCATATTTATAATATGCTGAGTGGCTCATTTATTTTAGTCATTGGCCAATAGACTGGATAAGGATGCAGATTTGTCTTCAAAAACACTCTCCTTGTGGTCACTGCATTTTTTAACCAACCGTTAGATGCTATCTACATACCTATTGGCTGCCTGGGAATGGTACCAGAAACAGTATTTTCTGTAATGTAGTTTCTTCCTTTTATACTGTATGTTTATGATCAAATTGTTCAGCCCAATAAAAACTAGTTTTTCTGATCATTTTCCCTCCCTCCCACCTTTTCTCTTTCAGAATATTGCCTCCGCTCACCTGAAAGACTGTCATTATTGCTGCAGGGAAGGTATCGAAATTGGTCGGAGGGGTGCCATTTTCAAAATTAAACCTAGTAGGAGGTAAAAAAAAGAAAATATAAAAAACAACAAATAGCAGTAAAAACAGATTTGTCTCACAAGTAAAGCTCATTATGTTTCAAAAACAATTTTAAAAAATTGCTCAGAAACCAGCAATTATCAGAAAGCTGTCTCTTGGCGGAAAACTGCTGCAAATGAGGTCAATTATGACAGAGAGAGAGTGAGACAAGAAAACAGCACTGACTGTCCTCCGAAGAGCTGCATGCCCAGAAGGGCAAAGACAACTATGAAGAGGAAGAGGAGGAACAGCAAGCTGATGATGGACTTCATGGAATTGAGAAGAGAGACGACAAGGTTACGCAACGATGCCCAGTACCTGAAGAGAAGAGAGAGGAAGTGTGTAATAAATTATGCTTAATGGTGATGGCAACAGGAAGTTGATGATTTTAGATGGTAAGAAATAATATTTCTCTGACTCACTTGGTGACTTTGAAGATTCTTAATAACCTGAGAGCCCGAAGCACACTGATGCCAAATGATGTGCCCGGTTGGATGATTGACCACAACACTTCAAATATGCTGCCACAAATCACCTAATGCCAATGCACAAAAAAAAATAATAAATTCTGCACACATTTGCATTTACAAACTTAAGTTCCTGTTTCACTTAAACGTTTGAGCAAACAATTTTTAAGTGCAATACAGGATCTTACAATGCAGTCGAAACAGTTGAAGGAGGAGTTGAGGTAGGCCTGTTTTCCAAGGCCGTACATTTTAACACACATCTCTGTCAGGAAAATCCCCAGGAAGATGAACTCAGCATAAACTAGACATGGAGGAGAACAGTCAAAGAAATACATTTTCACATTTTAAAATGGCAAAGTTTTGATCTTATTTCCAAGCTTTGGTCAAAACAATATGAGAACGATTATGTCAACCAATCAATTTGTCTGCACAGTGGTTTTATCTTAGGTACATCAAGTGGGAAGGAAAGTGTTAAAAGTAGAGCCTAGTTAAAAAGATGGTCAGCACTTTACATCTACATTTATACTAATATGATATTAGTGATATTCTATTTTAAACATTCAGGAATGCAGCTCCTGGTTACTTCTGGATGTACTTGTTTGGTGATGTCTATGTCAGCTTTTTCATGGATTTAGCCAAATTACAGAAAAAAGAAATGCTAACCCACTTCCTTTCTATAAAGCTGCGATGTGTGTTTGCAGGAATAATCTGTACATAAAGAGAGCTTGTGCTCCCTCCTACTCACATAGAAAATCTGAAAGTGGTTCAGGCTGGTCGTAGTGTACTACAGCCACACACAGTGTGTTGAGGCCCACCAAACACAACACGGTCCAGTAAAATGCCTGGGACTTGACGACGCGTCGTACAAAGAACCGAAATCGCCGCTCCCGCCGCTTGAAGGTTGAACCTTCGAGTTTCGAGCTTTTCAGACTGGCACGAGCAAAAGGTGAACCTGGAAAATATTAATCAAGAGACAAATAGGCTTTAACCTGATACTTAAACAATTTAATCAGTACACAAGTTGCTTCACGTGAACGTCCAACTCTGAGAAGTGAAAGGGCAACGTACTTCATATGTAGTATTTATTTCTGAGTACATTAATAATAAATGTATATCCTCTAAGGTAGTCATGAAACCAATATGAGGTCACAGTAAAATCCTTTATGACCACAGAACTAAACATTAACCTTATGCTTCTGTGATTCTTTGACAAAAAGGAAGATAAAGGTTATTTTGTTGGATGGCAATTTCTGAACAATATATATATTTTTTACTTTACTGTTTAGCATTGATTGCACTGTTACGCAAAACATACTTGTTGAACATTTTGACATTTTGTCCGATTACAATAAACTGCTGACAGTTTATTGTGAAGTGAGGGTAGAAAGATGTGTTGGTTTATATATTTAAAAAGCATGGAATACATTTCTATTCAGCCTTTTTATTTATCTTTTTTTGCTAATTTGGCACTTACAGTTGAAACCCTTTTGGAGAATATCTGCATCAGGGTTGCACACAGTCTATAATTAGTCCCTCCAACTCAAAATGGACAGATTATCTTTGGTCATCAGATTTAAACTCTTCTATAATTTAGGATTGATGTAAATCTGGACTTAGACTAAAAAGTGTTAACGTGCATAAACAGATTTTGATCTAAACCATTCCACTGTAAATCTGGCTGTACAATAAGGGTTGCTGTTCTACAAAACACTTCCTATGAGTTTTCTACCAGGAGAAAGGACCCAAAAGTTGCTAATAGTGCATGGTTGTACTCAGATTGTGAAGTACTGGGAAATGCAAAATTGCAACCAAGGCTTGTAGAATAAGTCAGAAACTTAAGGTCACTCTTTTTGAAATTAAAGATGTGGTGAAAGAAGATCCGAAGGCGTGAAGCTGAACTGAGACAATAACTCTTGTTAAACACAGGGGAAAAAAAGAAGGCATGGAGGGAGAAATGTAATACCAGGAAGAACACAGCCAAATAGAAGAAGACGGAAACGCAAAGGGCAGAAGAAGGGAAGAGACGGCGGTCAGATAATGCTGGAATGCAAGATAAGATACCATCTCTATGTACCTGAGGTTTGTGTGTGCTTGAGATAAACTAAGTGAGACAGGACATATCTTACCCAATGCCAGATCTCCCTCTCCTTCCTCTGGATTGAGGAGCTCCGCTTTGCTTTTATGGTTTTTTGTAGCTCTTCTACGAGAACCTGTAGCCAGATAAAGCTTTTTTAAGCCAATAAAATTCATGTTGAAATGTATGGTTTTTAGTCGTTGCAACAGATTGGAAAAGCTCATTAATATGTGTACAGCATTATTTCATACCATCATAATCATTTTCATTCTCATCATCTGCCAAGATGACCTCTTCTGCAAAACAGAGAGAAAATGTTACTATTAAACATATCTTCATGTTTTGCTGTAACAGCAGCAAAATCAACCTGCTAAAAGAAGAAGACTAAATATCAAAAAGTAAATAAGACAGAAACTTGCTTGTATTGTGCATATAACAAACAATTGAAACCGTGAATCTTGAATACAAAAGTAAAATCATGTGTCCATGTGTACAGACACGTGCTAAGTCAGAGCAGCTACTCACTGCTCTGACTTAACTCAAAAGACATACATGATAACTCAGAAAGGATCAATACTGTCAGATATTAGTGATTTCATTTAACAACAAACAAAAAACAACAACTGCCTTGGGTTAAATATCCGTACCTTCCAGTTTTCATGCAGGTTGTCTTTTTAAAAAAACTCAAAGGTCTGTTCCCATTTTTATTTATTTTTCTCTTTCTGATGATAAGCCTTCCATTTCATCCCTTTTTCCCATCAACATCCCCTGCACATTGAGCGTAATGTAATCAGGAATCGGGAGAACCGTACAAATAATTTGGTCAATTGACTTCGCACTTCAATTACGGTAAACTATCATGTACTTATTGTTTGATAATCACTTTTACCTGTTATAATAAAATTCTGTCTTTTTTAACAAGAACGAATAAAGAATCTAATAAAAGGGCTTACTTTTTGGCAGTGTAAAAGCACAAAAATAAATTACACCTTCCTATGTAGAGTTATTGTTGAACATTGTTCTGTGATTAATTGTTGATATCATCCAATTATTTGTTTGCAAAAGGATGAAACAAAACATTCTTTGATGGAAAAAATGGTTTTCGGATTTATCTCCAAAACATGAGAAGCACATGCAGTGAACTTTCCATACCAGCCTTGCAGATCCACTCCAGGTATCCATTGAGTTCCCTTTCAATCTGCTGCTGTCTTCGAAGCTTCAGGAACTCTCTCCTGTTCTCCACACGCTCCCTTTCTTTGGCAAACTCCCTAAAGAGAGAAACGCACAAGAAAATGACAACTTTATTGAGGACAACATTAATCCAATTTAGAAAATTAACAAATTAATTTTTACATTGGTTATGATATATAACAACACACATACATGACATAAGCTTCCATGCTTACCCTGACAACACACCAAGCACCAGGTTGAGCATGAAGAAGGAGCCGATGATGATAAGCGGGATGAAATACATCCAGTTCCATGCGCTCCCTGAGGCGTCGTTGCTCTGGAAATACACACCCAGACAATATGCAGAGTTGCTCTCTGCTCCTTCTACTGGTTTATGCCAACAGATATATCTCATGTCCAGCTGATATCAACATAATCAATTATAAACAGATAGATAATTAAAGAAATGAGGCACATATAAAATATTTAAAGTAGACGTTAGGTGGAAAAGCAGAGAAACAGATATAAGGGAACAAAAACAGCCCTGGGAATTAGCGCGATGATGTATTTACTGGAATCTAAATTCACCTTGAAAGTGGCATTCAGAAATAAAAGATTGTTCCAAGATGTTTATGTGATACATAGATACTTTTGATATTATATACTTTAGTGACTATTACTACCTCAAAATCAACCTGCTAAGCGTAGGCTTCCAAATTTAACGCTGTATATACTGTAGGAGTCAGAAACACAAGCAGGAATGACATGAATGTGCTTGAAGTCATCTTAATAAGTAAATGCATCTCTGCCACTCTATTTAGCTGCACTGTCAAACTAAATAATGCACAAGAAATGCTTTTTTTGTTCCATCTCTGCTTCTGAAATTTTCTTGTTTAGGGAACCGTTTTCCTTAATTTCATTAGGGCCTTTGTTTCTCGTGTCCATAATGTTTCAAACTTTATGTATTCAGTCCAGATTTAGGGAATTGTTTATTTTGTATTTTAATGTCTGCACACTTCCCATTCTTTATCCATTCCCATCTCCTCATTATTACTGATTGACCTTTCCAAAAATGACTTCTTTTACTCTTTCTGCCTTGAACTGTCTCAAGTCACCCATTTCCCCGCTCATTCCTACCACCTGCATGCGAGCTGCCGCTGCTGCTGTGTACTCAGAGTACCGCAGACCATTTTTTCTGCCATTAAAGTTTTATTGCTCCTCTTCCTCAGCAGCTGCAAGAATAACTTGGACTGAACAGGCTCTTTTAAATATGGAGCAGTATCGGGAAGGAGAGGCACGACGAGAGAGTGCAACAGACAGGGGAGAGCAGCAGAGGGATGGACGGGAGAAAGATTAGAACAAACAAAGATAACGAACACCAAATAGCAATTAGTGAAAGACAGAGTTGACGTTTTCAGACAAAAAGAAGATTAGTGCAAAATTCTGTCTAATATAGACTCAACTTTAAGCATTGTCCACAAATTTTGCGCAGGGATGGGGGCAGGGCTTTAGGACAAGCAGACTGATGTTGACATACCTTATTTGTTCCAAGTATAGCTATGATGTGTTTCATATACATTTTCTGTTGAAACACCTATTTGTGTCTAAATATCAGCAATCTGACCCAAACAATTGCAACCTCATGAAAATAAATCTTATAGAATCTTGAGGAAAGAGGAAACACTCTGCAAATTATAAACAAATCAGCTCAGAAAATATGAGTATTTTGAAGATGTTCAGAAAATGATAGTATTTTGAAAAAACTATGCTGTCTCGGTCTCTAGGCAACACAGTCATGACAGATGTCCAGAAGACATTCACAGATACCCTCCACTAGAAGGATCAGCCTCAAAAGGCCATTGCTAAAGAAGCCAGTGTTCACATAGCACCATATCCAAGAATATTCATAGTTCAGTGGAAGACAAAAGTGTGTGCAGCAGAAACAGGGAATCTCTCCAGGTTCTCTTTGCTGTTCGTTTCTCTAGATTTATGGTTTTTGTTCAGTCACCTTATCTTAGTAAATATTCATCAACTGTCCGCTCCTGCATTGGGGCCCTACAGTACCTTAAAAACCACAGCCCATGACAAAAAAACATTTTCATGGGCTACAGACGTCGCAATTTTGGTCTCAAGGAACTCCTGAAACAGAGACAAGTTCAGAAGTGTCTTAGCTAAGGAGAAAAAGAACTGGACTCTTTCTCAGTGGTCCTCTCTTCTCAAGTGAAAGTTCGCATTTCAGCAAATTTTAGAGCACTTTGTGCTTCTGCTGACAAACTGTGTGGAGATGCTGATTTTATTTCCCAGCAATTCTTGGCACCTGCCCACATTGCAGGGATTTATTGGGTACTGTCAAAAGTAAAAGGAGAGACACTGTACTGAACAATACTGATGACCTGGAGGCTGCTATGAAAGCAACCAGGTCTCAGCAATTCCCCAGGCTGATTGTTTCCATGCCAAGCCGCACTGATGCAGTAATTTGTGCAAAAGAACTCCAGATTGAGAATTTAGTGCATAGGCGAAAAAACAACATACTTTTAAGAAGAGCGATATTCCTGTGTAACATATCTCTTTTTACTTACTTTATAAAATATCAAAATTTCAGAGAGACTGACTTTTGGGCAGTCACTCTCTATAAGTCATACTCACCAAAGTGACAAGAAAGAGAAGCTAGAAATGTTTTATGTTATATGCAATAAATCCATATAATGTATTAGTTTCACTTTTTAAAATGAGTGACCAAAACCTTTTTCATAATATAATATTTCTTAGATTTACCTGTACTGGAAAGTATTGTTCTCCACACTGAAGGCAATGTTACATTACTATAGAATGAGATGATGCTGGCTAAGAAATAAGACCCCACTTCAAAACTTTTAAGAAGTTCAATTGCAATCTAAAGTTAGCCATGTAGATAACTTTATGGAGACAGGTGCAATAGTCAGATGAGACAAAGACTGAGCAAATTTGGCAAAATAAAAATAGATATGTCTAGAGCAGCCATTGTGGCCTTTCAAACCTTGGAAGAATGATTCAACAATCGAGCATGGTGGTACCCTCATGTCACAGTCTTAAACACTGCCAATGGTATTGCCGTGTTTTATAAAGTAGGTTGACCTGTACAACACGAAGCCATATGGCAACACAGTAAAAAAAAAAACAGTAACATTCTGCTTGGTCGTACGCACATAGTAGAGCAGGTCTGTCCAGCCCTCCATCGTGATGCACTGGAAGACGGTGAGAATAGCAAACAGGATGTTGTCAAACTGGGTAATGCCAAAGTTTGGTCCCAACCAGCCCCCCTTGCAAATGGTGCCATTTGGACACTCCCGGGATGGAGGTTCTTCTCCACATGGGAACTCTTCCCGGATATCACCTGTTTTTGGATGGAAGTGAAAATTCATAAAAAGAACAAAAATAGTCACAAGCCATTATGTCAAGCATACAGTGGTATTATTTTTATTTCTTATAGACCTGAACAAACTAAACTATTTATTAGCATCATAAGGACATTTTCACCTGTGTCGCTGTCAAAGCAGGTTTTGTGGAATTTGCCTATGTAGAACTCCAGACCAATGATGGCAAACATGAGGATGGCAAAGAAAAGCAACAGGCCAATTTGTAGCAGGGGGATCATGGCCTTCATGATGGATTTGAGCACCACCTGTAAGCCTGAAGAACACAGCAGAAACACACTCATTTTTGTGCAACATGATTTTTATTTCCAGATGTATCACTTTTGTGCTTTTGATCTGATCCATCAAGACAGCACTCGTCAGTCTTCTAGATGTGTAGCAGCAAAGTTTCAGATGTGAAACATGTTCCTGTAGTCTATATTTCACAAAAGCTGCTTCATAACTGAACTGAAGTACCAGCCCAAATAACTTTTTTATATCCTCGCCACAAGGCTCAAAATCTGATCTAATCAATGACTTTTACTGCGGATGGCGACTCGTGTCAGTTAAGATGTCACAATAAAGATCTTTTCCATAAAGAACAACACAGGGCACACAAGCTCCTCTTTGTCATTCTCCTAAAAATAACATTTTGTTTAGCTGCATTCAACATGTATAATGAATGCTTCACTTTCATAAATCCATGAATCTGATCTAAGAATCAGTCCAGAAAAGAGTAAAACAAAAGGTTGTAGAACTGTAACTGAGAAAAATCTATGTATACATCTGGAGATTCAGACTACTGAAAGTATCTGCTTCTTCTTTTCATAGTACCTCTAGGTTGAAAATATTATTCTTTTGTCTCATGGCTAACTACTGTGCCCTGAACAAACCCTTTCTTATTCTGTTATCACCTTTTGACGTGAAATAGAGCGGAACCAAGTTGACCCAGATGCCTCAGAAAAACTAAATAAAACAGCATTTTATTTAATGCAAAATAGCATGTTGTGCATATTATAGCAACTTTAATGTCATAATCAATTCTAACAACAGTAATCTCAAGAATAATATTTTCTCAAAGCACTGTTGTCTTGCAGGAAGATGGTCTGAAACATGACTCTTAGGTTATTGGTCTCTTTAAATTATACTTTACATTTCAATAAGCATATTGTGCACAAAAGACCATCTTTTGTTATTGAATTGTGCAAAAACAAAAACACAGAACCAGCATAAAACTTTGACTTTAAGGCCTGTTGGTCCTCAAAACCAACTTAAACAACAATGACATTTAAAGAAGAGCAGCTCATAGTCTTCAAAATTCGTCAAAGAAGTAATTTCAAGATAAAGTTGGAGACTTGAAAAAGTTTGTATCGTTCCAATAATAGGTATTGACTTACTAGGTATACCGGACACCAGCTTGAGAGGCCTCAATACCCTCACAGCCCGAAGGGTCCGCAAGTCGAAATCTGAGCCCACAGTGGAGAGAATCCTGAAAGCAAAAAGGATAAATGCTCAGATGTGTTCATGGCAAATCAATATTTGAGCCAGTCAGGCTTGTCACTGTCAGTCAAACTCTGTGTTTCTCACATTCCCTTTCATCCACACACAACCCCTGCAAGGCCATTACAAACAACTGGATGAGCTCTGTATGTAAATCCTGTAAGAGCCAAACCAATCAATAGAGCTGACAAGTAAAGTAAGTCAGAGAAGTGTATCAGGATGAGGGAGGGGCCGACTGAAGAGATACCGCTCTGTATCCAGATTTTAGAGGGACTACTAAAGAAAAGGAAAGATAAAGAGATGCAGAGAAGATGGAGGTTAGTAAGATGAAAAAAGAGACACAAAGGGAAGTACTACCAGATAGTCTGAATGAGAAATCCCATTTTCTTATTTTGCGTGTTTGAGATACATTTAGCTTTTCTCAGTCATGCTACACAGTAAGCACATTGTAGTGTGCACTATAGCACCTTTATCAACACCGATCATCAAAGTTAACAGCTCGAGAAGGTTAAGATGTTCTTGGGTGCTGATAGACTTCCAGTCAGTCCTTCTGTCTGACGCATTCTGTGAATCATCCGTACTTCCCACTTCTGTCTCTCTCTTTCTCTAAATCTCTCTCTCTCTTTCATTCATCCTATCACTCTAACACATTTCTGCTGTCCTCTGTTCCAAAAAGATGTGAAGTGACACAGCAGAAAGTTAATCATGACTCTGAACTCTGCCCACTATGCTATGATTAGAATACATCACATTTAGAAAGAAGGAAAAGAAACTTTACTTAAGAGTCAGTGGGTTGACAAAAATGCCAGCTGTGGTTTTAAATATGGGATAGCATTGGTATAATGGTTTGCACTGGTAGAGATTCAAGAATGGCTTGGGTTTGGTGTATAGGTCTTGTGATGGTGAATAGTCCTTGTGTGTCATCAGACACTAGGTTATAACTAAGATACACTAACACTTACTATTCTTCAATGGTAATTAAAGAATATCAAGTTGATTCTTTAATTATCATTGAAAGAAAAGCCTCTTTTACAATGAATCTGCATAGGAAGGGGGTAGTAATAAATCTGAAACAGCCAACTTATAAAGCAATGACAGACAGTGTGTGCAACCAACTGGTTCACTGATTGCAGGAAAAACAAAAACAAAAATGACCTTCATGGAATGTAGCCATATTTTATTTTTAATTTTTTTAGGATGGGTTAAGCTACCTTGGGTCAAGACAGAATGGGTCACCTGAATTAAATCAAACGTGGTTATTTTAGAGCAAAACTGAGAAAGTCTCATTTCATTCCAAAGTGGAAGCATTACACGTGTAAAAAAGTCAGCAGTGGAAAGTTATTTACATAATCCCTTAATTAGTTTCATATAACTGATAGGGCAGGAAGATGCAGACTAATATGAAGGGAGTATTAAATAACAAATGGCATAAGACATTATTGACACTGAAGAAATATTCCTGCTTAGCTGCACAGTCAAAATTTACTAGATACACCGTTGTTGATAAGTAGGGAGACCTTTGTGTTGTCAACCATGTGCTGCCCAATGTGCTCATAGTTTATTGCTGAAGAAAAACTGTTTATCCATTGTTATTGGTGACCATGCTCACTAGCCTGAGAGTTCACAGCAGGCTCTCGTGTGGGGAATGAGCTATTGAACGACAAAGAGTCAGAGGGAGGGTGTGACTGACAGCACAAGACCTTGCTCCTGTCTGATTGGTTACAAATGACAGTAGGAGGCAGAGGAACCTGACTTTTAAAGTTTTGTACTGCAGGTTTAATGATTTTAAACCCTTCGGTGTGGCTGAATTGAAAATAGTTCTTCAAATGAGAATTAGCCACAGCATTCTTCACAGCACTGCAACAGATGAACATGCAGCCAATGCCGCACCTTTGATGGAAAGTGTTCCAGACAAACTTAGCATAACTAGCTATTAAAATACTTTTACATGGAATAAATAACAATAAAATGGGAAATAAATTTAATGTAGCTAAAAAAAGGAGAGCTCTTAGTCAGCATTGTACTGGGAGAAATAAGAAATAAATGCAAAAATACAAACATAAGTTGCGCTGACAGCAGAGAAAATGCTAAACCCTTTTTAGTGTGGAATAAACCACATCCTTTTTCTATGCTTTGCTTCGTACGCAGGCTCTGGACCCTAGACTAGAAACGATTGCTTGCTGGAAGCATATACTCTGTTGAAGTTTTAAATAATTGGATATTATTTTACCGAACTGCTAACATTTGGTTGTGATGCATGTAACATGCCAGCAAAGCTTATCAGAAATTGTGTGCACTGTAAACAAAGGTGGGAATAAAGCCACAATATTTTTGGCAGCAATAAAATATCTTGCGCAGACTTTAATTGCTCAAGCGTTGCTAACATGGACCAAATGGCTTCCTTCACTTTCTCCGCTACCATTGCCAGCCTACATCCCTATAAAGGCAGGCTACAATTCTGAAACAGCGCAGAAAATTAATGTCAGTCATTCACAACTCCTCCTTCAGTGTGCTTTTTGGTACGACTGAAATTCAACCGAAGAAATCAAGTCAAATGAGAAAAATACGGAACACTGAAGGAAGAGCAGATGAGAATCAAGCAAAATTGCATAGGGAGGAAATGACCAGACAGTTTCCATTCCAGAGGATACAATCTTGAAGAAAAAAAACAACAAAACAATAAAATATACAACTACAAGCACATCTGTGGCATCAGAATAGTATGTTCAATGATAACACACTTAAAAGAAGACAATATATGTGATTATAGCTGGAAAATGTGATGAAAACAACACTGATATAAATTCGGCTTCCAAACAGCATCATTGTCACTGACAGTGTCACACTGATGAAGCAGTTCCTAATTCACACCGTCTCCACGGTTACAGGACCCTATCTCATTCATAAATGTTTCCATGGCAACAGGTGCCTCGGCTCATTGATAGAATCTTTGTATCACCTTGGAAACAGGGCCAAGGGAGGAGTCAGATTGATTTCTGTCTTTCTTTTTTCCTCTATCCTCTTCTGTGTTTAAATATGCACAATTGTGAAATAACACAAATAGGCACAAACATATGAACACAGGCACACAGATCCGCGAGGCAAATGGGCATGAGGTAAAACATACTGGGTGAAAATAAGTACAAATGTAGGAGATGGGGATGCTTGGAGAAACCTTTGAAAAACAATCTTTTGGTCCTGAGAGACAGAGATGCTGTCTAAAGTGGGAATTAAAGGAACAAAACACAAATAAACACAAACTCTATGTCCGCACTTTAGGCAAAGGCAGACTAAAGAAAGTAATGAAAATTGAGAATTCATATACATATTTCCTACAATAATATTGTCTGATGTGTTCATGTATCCTTCAGGTGAGCTCAATTTAATGAAGCAAATCGTTTATGTTCACTTTACTAGCAAAGGCAATATTATTTCTTCTTTTCTTCAAATTATCAAAATATCTTTTCCCGTGCTATTTATATGATATTCTAAAGTATTTTGGATTTAGTGTAAGAGTAAATGTTCTTTTAGGCAAATGTTACACACTACATTGATAGGAAATTAGAATCTTTTAATGAAATCTCTAGAAACAGAGTAAAAGAAAGACCACTTGAACATCCAAAGTACATTGTGCTGAAATCTGTTAAATGACAGCAGCAAATGCCTGTAGAATAGCCTGCACAGTATTTAATTATCTGAATGCTAATGCTATGGGGAATTACAGCAATTTTTCACATTAACCTGCAGACACATTTTAAACTGGGAGAGATACTCCTTAAGGGCAACACATAGGTGTAATGGATGACACAGTTGGCATGGAGAAAAAAATAATAATTTTCAGATTTTTAGTTGAACACATAGTCAAAACATGTAATTTAGGTCAAATTATAACTGAAGAAAATTATACTTTTATCTTTACATATCAGCTGTGGGATTGATGCCAATCTCTTTTTCCTGTATCTCCCAACCCTGTCATAATCCTAAACAGTCTGTATTTACAATACTTTCATATCAATGGTAGGCAGCACAGTTACTTGATTGTGTTATTAAATGGCACTATGCACCTGGAAAATACTCTTCATCCCTCAAAGCCCATTTTTAAGATGCATTGGTTCAAAAGTAATATAATTATTTCCCAAATACTTTTTTATTCATTTCTGTGTGTCTTGTGTACTGCATTTTAAAATTCTGGACCATTTATCCCCCAAAAAAAACATTTTGTACAAAATGAAGGGGCATGATAAAATCTATACCTCATAGGTGTAACAGGACTTCACGTTTGATAAAATGCATTTTATTTCTTCACAATTAAGTCAACGTAAAACATATATTTAGATATTTGCCAACATGTGTTCCAGAAAAGAGAAACTAATTTGTTGCCGCTTAAGGCAGAGGTACAGCAGAGGGAGTTATTTATGGTCAGAATGGCTATAAACCAAGAGTAATTGGACTAATAATCAATATTAGAAATTAGAAACAACTAGCCTTTTCCCAGGCTCAAACCACTCTGCAAATTTACAACAGATCGATCAATAACACAAAACACAAATTAAGTGGCATGCCAAAAGGCTACAGAGTGTAACGTTTCTAGTCATTGTATTCCAGCATAAGTGACATTTTTGAATGTTTTAAAAGGAGCAACTCAAAGAGCTAATATAGTGAGTACGAAATGAAAAGTAATATTTGAAATGGAAATACATGTGGTTCCAAGTGTGTGCGTGGACATTGGTCAGTGTGTTATCAAAGGTTTCCAACCAAAGGTAGAAAGAAAGGCCAAGTAGTCTTTTATCTTCAAAGAGCTGTGAACCACCATTCAAAGAAAGCACAACAAAGAATATGTGTGTGTGAGAGAGAGAGTGGACAATATATAATGTATCACAGAAACATCCCCACAATGGCTGCAGCATTGTGTGTAAATCTTTACACCATTCACCCATCCATCCATTTTCCTACACCCTTTTTCCCTTATTGGGGTCGGGAGGGTTGCTGGTGCCTATCTCCAGCTATCATTTCGGGCGAGAGGCAGGGTCACCCTGGACAGTCTGTCGCAGGGCAACACAGAGACAGACAGGACAAACAACCATGCACACACACACTCACACCTAGGGACAATTTAGAGCAACCAATTAACCTGACAGTCATGTTTTTGGACTGTGGGAGGAAGCCGGAGTACCCGGAGAGAACCCACGCATGCACAGGGAGAACATGCAAACTCCATGCAGACAGACCGGGGCCGGGAATCGAACCCAGAACCTTCTTGCTGCAAGACAACAGCTCTACCAGCTGCGCCACCGTGCAGCCCTTACACCATTCACCTTTGTCATAAAAAATGAGGTGACATCGGTGTAGAGAGGAGGATGCTCTCATTCCAAATCCTTTGTTGTTCTTTAAATTGGTGATATATTATAGACATAGACAGAGTTTATTGTCATTCAATTGTGCTAATAATTATTCGAACAATAAATATAACAAATATATATAATACAAATATAATTATAAAATAGATCATAATTATACTATTATTGCTGTACATACTCGTAGAGCACATTTTGATTTCCCTTTTGAATGTCCCTACTATGCCTATTTTATTTGTAATTAACTATTCCTTCAAAAATGACACCTCTTATTCACTTCATTTTTAGTCCTTTTGTCACTTTTCCTTTTTCACACTCGAACTAGCAAAATACTACCTGAAGTGCCAATTATTATTTTCACTGCTGGTCACTTTTGTAATACTTGGATTATATTTTATCGCAGTTTTTGTTCTTTTCTGCCCATCCAGTAATCATAAAAAGCACATAAGTGTTTATACCTGGGAAATAAGAGCTTAAAGAGCATTCTGGGATCATTGCAATGTAAAATCTAAAATAATATCTCATCGACTTGAGAACAATTAAACATGATGAAGAAATGAAATTCCAATTATTTCTTCTAATTAATCCTGGGGTGTAACTTTTCATGTTAACTTTAAATTTATAGAAATTCTTCTCGCCCTGCTCACTACATCCCCTCCTTGTCTTCCTCGCTGCGTCTTGCCGTCTCGCTGACACTTGTCTTCTCACCTCTCTCACAGTGACTCTGTTGTGCCACACTGAGACGAGCTTGGTGTCATGGTTGCTCTTGTTAAAGCTTACAACCATACTGCCAGACGGGGAAGAACATTTGTGCCTGTACAGTATTTGTGTGGTTGTGACAAAGTGTGAGAGAGAAAACAGGTGAGCAACAGATGGCAATCACTGTTTCTCCTGACACCTTGTCTGCAAAAAATTGCACAATTCTTATATATTGTTCAGAACAGTAGTTTATATCACACCTCATATGCACAAATATGTTGGAAATTTTGTTTTATTTTAGCAGTGCATTAAAGATGTTTCTCTTGCCTGGGTGGATTGAAAGTGTAACTTGTGACTTAAATGTTTTTTAAAGTGCAAAAGTTTGGAATAACTGTATTTTTCCCCTCTGGTTCATATACAATATAAATTATTCAATGAGGTTAAGTGTACGCATAACATAACTAACTAAGTCACCTCTGCTTTTCGCTTTTATAGTTATATAA
The DNA here is from genome assembly GCA_902982915.1 of Phalloptychus januarius. Classification (NCBI taxonomy): domain Eukaryota; kingdom Metazoa; phylum Chordata; class Actinopteri; order Cyprinodontiformes; family Poeciliidae; genus Phalloptychus; species Phalloptychus januarius. The sequence continues at coordinate 8,278,080 of CADWAE010000476.1, forward strand.
AACATGTCTAGCAAATATTTACAGACAAAATTGTGGCCAATGTTCACCTCTTAAGTGAGGTCAATAAATTTCCAATCACACCTACATCTTGATGTTAGTTTACTTGATCCATTCCCAACCCATTCTGTACATTATTTTTGAAACATTGGCCTTTTAGAAAAAACAGTTGTGTCAGAGTTTTAATAATTTCAGCCTAACTTTTAGGTATAACCCACAAATTTTCAAAACAATTGGTGGGCTTTGGACTGAGCATTGCAGAATATTAGTCTTATTTATCTATTCCAAACCCAGTTGTTGTTTGCTTTGTCTACAATGTTCACCTGTGGCCATCAAGAGATATTGAATCATTTTTAGGTAATCTTCCTTTTTCATTGTGCCATCAATATTTCTAAATGTACTAGTGCCACTGGCATGACCCCTAGCATAATGCTGCCATCACTATACTTGCAGTTGTCACAAGTGGGTAGTTTGTCAATAGTGTGGAGGGCAAAGTAATTTTAGGAGCTTAATGTTTGCCTTCTTTACTCACTCCAAAAACAGTTTTTTATGGATTTTTTATCATTGCGTCATGGAAGTTAGGTCCACAATGGAAAAACAACTAATATAATGAACTGTTAATTCTGCCAAGAAGACCAGTCAAACAATTAGCCTGAGTTATGCCAGAAGTTTGGTGAGGGCAACATAATTATGTGGTTTGGTCTACAGCTTTCTGACAGACATTTAAACTGGTGTGAATAAACAGTAGAAGAATTTTTGAACAATTTGGCCCACTGCGGATTAAACTAATGTGCAACTAAATTTGTTTTGAAACATTTACGTTTTATACTGTTTTAACAATTCACCTGAGAACTTTGATCGTTGTGTGTTGCTCTGAAGGCGACCCCCAGTTTTGTACCACTATTTCTAATCTATTCCTACTCTGCCTTTAACAAAATGATTGTGTTTACTGTATCTAGACGCACTCAGAGTTTATGACAACTTACACATCCAACTTTGCTTTCATTTTGTCCTTCACACACTTATTTTTCTGTTTCTTTCTTTATCCAACCGTTTCCTGTGTTTCTAATTGACTACCAACACGTGTCCATTTTTCTTAAACCTCCCATCTTGCCTCCTCACCAGTGTCTGCTCCATCTGTCCCCCCAACCCGTTCTTGTCTCAGTATATACTGAGGTGACATTTGTTCACCACCCAGGCGACTGGCTGCCTGCGGCTCAGCTCTGTGATCTGACTTCTACCTTGCGCAGAATGGGGCCCATTCATTAAAGCAGACGAGCTGGTAAAGGACACTCAAACACGTGCTGGGCGTGTGTGGGTGTGTGTGTGTGTGTGTAGTGAATCCTGGGACATTAAAACTAGCAAAAAGTGGACCAGAATGACACTGAAGGAAAAAGCAATTCTGAATTTTATGAGTTTTTTTATAAAGTGACTCAGCATGTTAGTGTGCATGTTATTTGTCTCTGCAGTTACCTACCCTGTTAGCACCACCACGAAGTCCATGACATTCCATCCATTTCTCAGGTAGGAGTTCTTGTGGAAGGCAAAACCAAGCGCCAGGATCTTTATTCCGGACTCAAAGCAGAAGATTCCTATAAAGTACGGCTCTGTATCGTCCTTCGGAAGAAGACGAAATGACAGCAAGAGAATAAAAATGATGATGAGGAGCTTTGTCACAAGACTAGAGCTTGCTTTCTGAGTTAGCATTTTCAAAAATAGGCATCTAATTTCTGAGCTACAATTAAGTAGCACAATAAAAATGTAGAACAAAACAATCAAATTGTTAACTTTGGACACTTTTTAGTCTAATATACGTTTGACTCACCAGCCGTTCAGACAGTGGTGTCTTGTCCCCATCAGGCAAATGTTGTTCAAGAGCTAAGACAATGCAATTGGCAATGATGGTAGCTAGAATCATCCACTCAAATGGAGTAAGGAAAGTCAGTTAAGGAACAATTGGATCAGTTTTTCAGTGTAAAATGCTTTCATGTATAATCATAGCGAAATCCCGACTATTCAAAACAGCACTTTATCCATAACACAGTATGCATTGCATTACACAAAGCGACTGATAAAGTCAACACATAGTTAGCAAAGATCATCTTCTCCCAGTTCTTCCGCGCAAGAAAGAAATCCAGGAAAAACTAAAAACGGATCAACAAACAGCATATCTTCCTTACAATACGCAAACATTCACACAGAAATAGAAAGACAAATTATCTCTCTTTAGAAAATGTATTGTAGCAACAACATTGGTTTCTTGGGTTCACATGTACCAAGATCTTAATTAAAGTTGTTTTTTAATTATACCATTACTAGTCCTTCTTTGAATTGATGGGTCTCAAACGTGATGTCTGACACTTCAAACATCCACAAGGGTCCCACTTTTTAGCCAAAATGATTTCACATCAAAGTAATTTTGGCAATATAGGCAACCTGTATGGGACTATCTCAACAGGCTAAGATAGTCTGTTAAGCGGTCGACTGTTTTAGCAGATAGCTTGACTAATTTACTGCCTAACAGATGTTTGTTGTAATCTGTTCTAATCTATAAACAGTAGACCAAAAATAAAAAGTCAAACTCAATCCTTGGTTTTTATAATCTTGAGCTGACCAAAGCAATAACAAGTGAAATCGCTTCTTTAAAATGTAACTGCCGATCGGTGATTTGGATAACATTATTTTTGCAGCTTTAGGTTTCTAATTTAAATAAAAAACAGTGATTATTTTTTATTTACATATTTTACACAAGCCTATGCCTAGATAAGAAACTTTTTGAGCATTAAAAGTAAGAGCACAATTACTTTGTTGATTTCTGCAGAGATGCATAGACATATGCACATGAAGTAACAATTAAGATTCATCCCCTACTTCCAATGCTTAAAAGAAAAAAGAACTATCTGGTTCCCCTCACTGTAAATGAGTCAAAGAGACAGCAGGTCCAAAGCTCGAATGGACCTCTGTCTCGCCTCTCTTTTTGCCTCTGCTGCCTGTTTTCACACACAAAAGGACACACATACACCCCCACAAGCTCGTCGTTATGAGTCAGTTAAATATGCTCTGCTAAGTGTATTTTCTGGTAACACGTCTCCCACGCAGACAAACAAAACAAACACAGACATAGGCTATACTAAAGTGGTAGAGAGCCTCGACAAGAGAGGTTTATTCCATTCAGCTCCATGTACAGGCTTACAGCATCTAAAGGATTGTTCATATCTTAATGTCTTCATCATAGATTGATTCTGTCAAACAAACAGTGTTGATTTAAATCAGTGCACCTTTCTAATTAAAGTTTTTATTGCTTAGCTGCATGTTGCACTCAAGTACTATAATAAAATATGGCACTACGCTGCGCCTAGCTAATGATGGCGATGTTTTCATTTCGCATTTGGTGCTGAATTAAAGAACTGTTTCAATGTGTTTTCAAGGAATTAGGAATATATTTTATCATTTCTTATATATTTAGACTGGTTAAACCTTAGTGGGGACATTCTAGTCCTACAGTAGATAATTAAAAAGACTTTCAAATTACAGAAACCTTTAATCTCTTTGTGTTAACAAAAAAAGAGCACTTCTAATGACAAGGACAACTTTATGTTGAGCAGGGAATGGAAATCTCATTATACTATGTAGACTGAATCATTCTATTTGGATTTCAGATTCTTTAAAAAATATTTTATCCCCCAGATTTTGGAAACTTTTGTACATCGTGTAGAGAGGAGGGCCTTCCTCACAGCAGCATTTCTGCATAGATTGCCACTGCGATAGAGACAAATAAGGGATTGATTAAAAGAGAACAGAAGCGAAGAAACGGGTGTGATCATACAAAGTTTCACTTACAGAAAAATCTGACATTTTTAAGCCAACCTAATAATCACAGCTCCCATTTATGCTCCCTTCCTTTTCATCTTTCCCCATATTTCTTGCTTCCATTACTAACAGGAGTTGGCAACTGAATGTTCAGGAGTAAAAAGCAAGAGGAAGCAATTTATAGAGAAACACATTCAACATCTGGATGCGTAAAACAGCTGTTAAACAGAAAAAAAGCCTAGAGAGACACCGGTCCACATTATCACTTTGCCTATTTCCGATTTATTCAATCATAAGTCTGAACCAGTAATGTGCATGCAGTCTGAGTCCTCCCTCCCAACATTCTTTCAGCTTTATGTTTTTATAAAAGTCCATTCATGTTCATTTGTACTTGAAAAGACGATGTGGGGCAGGGTGTATCAGACTGAACAGAAGAGGAATAATGGCGGAAAGGACAGTAGAAAAGGAGAGACACTGATATAGTAACAAGAGGACAAAAGGACAAATACATAATGTGTGCATGAACCATGTGAGGATTAGCTGTTAAGCATGACTGTGTACAGTCATTAACCCAGCAGCATATATCAGCATATATGTATAAGTGTGTGAAATATATAAAGAGCAAAAGAAACTGGGTGGTTCATTTCTTACAGTTAAGAGAAAGACTGAACATTTTGTCAAACAATAACATTTTTTATTTTTCACATGCTAAGACTAATGTAGCCTTAGCATGTTTTGGAGAGTGGGAGGTTTTTATATGCCTAAAGGTCAAAGATGGGATTTGAGTCCATCCCTTTTTCTCTTTTAGGTAAAAGTGCTAGGATTTACACACCATGTCCAAACCTTTTTTGATTCATTCATTTATGTTTTTACAACTTTATGCCTTCAATCTTGTATGTCCTGTGTGTTTGTGGAGGGGTCAATGAGTCAAAATCTTTAGTTTCCACTACATAATGTAGTTCAATGTTGATATTTAAAGTGCTGTGAATGCTTTTTAAACAGTTTTGTGACAAAAAGGTCTGTTTCTTCGCATCATCTGAACTTTGTTTCTAACTCTTTTCTAATTGAAAGAGTAAGGAGCTGATTTTTGGGCATCCTTTTAGGTATTGAGGAGAAAAAATGTTAAAAAATAATTACTGTGAAAGTGAAAGAGAACAGCAACAAAAATTATTTCAGATGACATATTAAGTTACTGGATCATGCCCTTATTAAACAGGAAAACAGTTGTTGTAAATGTTGTTTAGCTATGACATCTTTGTCTTTAACATATTGTTTTTTTTTGCCAGATGAAGATTATTTTGCAGGTTTAGTCTTTTTATATTTTAAAGGTTTGCTATTTTTTTAAATAGTTTGGCACCAGAAAAATTAGGTGTAGTTAAGGCAGCAAATATAATGTGCAGCCTGGTTGGACAGATGTTCTAATATTAGAATCCAGCACAGTATTTCAAACTTATTGCAGTTCATAAGATTTTGTCTAAAAGGGCTAAGGCTGAATGCAAAATGCAAAAAACATGGGAGTAAAAAAGCAAAAGGATTCATATTTTAAGAAGAATATTGTTGCATTGGCTGGTGGCATTTTGACCAGATTCATTTCTAAAGCACAAATCAAGCTTAAGCTAAAAAATAACATTTCAACAGACACTGAAGGCTGAAGGCTTTAAAAATGAATGCATGTTTAATATTTTTTTGTTGTTGTTCCTTTATTTCTGATTGCTTCATCTTTTACTCACACGGTGAGAACAAACTCTTGAATTTCAGACTTTTAGGTTTAAAATATTTACTGAGACAAGTGCTAATGCATTAGCAGATAAACGCATGCAAAACTCAGAAGAACTGATGACTCATAGCTTGCTATAAACCTTCAATAATGAATCTTTCCTCCCTTCTTAAAAAGCCGCATACAATCAAACCCAAAACTGCGAGTTAAAGAGATGACAACACTATGTTCTCCAAGACCCATTTCATTTTGTCTTTCTCTCTCTTGTTTTAGATAATATTTGCCTTGAATTATCACTGTTTTCAATCCATGCATGCATATATTTGTGTTGTGAAAATGAGCACGATGTTCAGTTGCAGAACGATGTGCTTGCAAAGGAAAGAGCACGCAGATGAAAGCATCTGACATACATCAAGACACACTTCTAATGGCTTTTATTAACCTGGTCCCTCAGTACTCTACGTGGAATCTCTAATGTTCACTTCTTTGCAACCAGTGCCTTCCTCTGATGTATTTCTCCCACTGTCTACCCTCCTAAACCTCCACCACTTACTGCCACACCTCTGCTTATTTTCTACAGTTTCCTTCATTTCTTTGTTCCATCTCTCCCCCCAGCTCGGTCTTGCATTTATGCATTTCTCCATCATCTCCTTACTTTCTTTTATCCAGCCCGCCCATCAATCATTTCACCATCTCTGTTTAATATCGAATGAGACAGAGAAAGGAAAATGGAATGGTGCCGCGTCAGCAAATGCACAAGAACACAAACGCCACGACCATATGAGGAGTAAGGAAAGAAAAAAAAACTGGAAGAGGAGAGTAAAAATATATGGATGGTAAAAATGAGAGAGAGTGAAAAAGAAGGAGGAAAAAAAAGAGGAGGATAAAAAAATTGCCCTGTGGGCACAGACATGGTTAAAAAGAATGAGTGATGAGGAATAAAAGAGAGCGAAAGAAGGGCAGACCTAGAGAAGGGAAGAGATGAAGAGCACACTAGAGCTGAATGAGGAATAAAGCAAGAGAATTACACAGGGGTGTGATAAGATTGCAGTATTTTCTTCTGCTGAGCCATGTATACTCTGCCATAAGTAGGTTATACACACACATACACACACTGTGTAAATTTATATACTGAAGGTGGAGTCAAATCCAAATATGGGGTTTGGAGAAGCAGAGTGGTTTAAAGATATTCATGTCGCATAACTATTTATGAAATTGTGATCCACTTGAAATGTACACAGCAAAATCTATTAACTGGATTTTCCCATATTTGCATAACGTGTAAGCCTTGTGAAGAAACTCAAAGAATAAAAATATCAAAATTCAAAACCGTCTGCTGAAAACTGAAGGCACAAATTCACCTAAACTAAAAATATGTCCATCTGAGTTCACTCCAGTTTCCCTCATCCTTTTGTCACTCAGTGGAGACTGAAACCTGACTACACGCTTTGTTCGTGATAGTTAGCAATAAATTGTAAACAATCAAAGATGCTTGAGCACCAGACATAATTTTGAACATTTTAAAGGTGCCCTCTGAAATAAATCGTCACTTGGCTGACCAAGACATCCATTTTGGGTGGTTAGCCCTATAAGCTTTAGGAGAATTGACAAATAAAAGACAAACAAAGAAAACTACAAAAAACTACTGAGCAATCTAAAAGCATCTAACAACCATTTGATTTTAGAAAAAGGACAAAAAAATCATCAAAGGTCTTGACAATCATGTATTGAATGCCAAGTTTTCAGCTACAATTTATTTGGAAATAATCCTTTTGGTACAAAAATGAAAATTTATCTCAGCTATTTTGTTTTGGCGCTTTGCTTTGCTTGAATGATTTTTAAGGTGCATGCTGGAGGCTACTTTGTAGTTTTGCCATCCTATCATTTTGTGACAAGCATACATATTGCACAGAGAAATGAAATTATATGCAATGCTTATATATATAAAGAATTAATTGGTATGTTTACAGAACCAAAAATGAAGTAAGTTGAATCAAAATGATGCCTTTGATTTAAACTGATGGCATTATTGTGTTGTGGACATCATGAACATTGTCTAGAATGTTTTTACATACATTCTAAATTAACAAAAACATTTTTACCAAAAATGCTTAAATTAAAGGATGCATGAAAAAAAATATATACTAGAAAAATCCTAGAAAAAAACACTCATCTTCAAAGGTTTTGTGATGTTTTCAGGACACAAAGGTACCAAGAAAAATGCAGATCTTATAAATGTACACCCCCTCCCTTCTTTCATTTATGAGACTTAATTTAAATCTCTAATTCCTTTCCTCTCCGTTCTTCCCACTCCCTCCTCTGTGCCCTGTTACATTATGGAGCAGTGGCAGAACAGCTCAAATAATTACTCCACGTTCTTGTCACTTCTGCCTAAGAAGCTCAGATTTGATCAGATGAATGGGATTAAGCAATGTGGTTAAAACCCAGCTAATTATTTTGATAATCTGAAGCTGCAGAGATAAGAGGCGAAGTGGTGGAAGTGCTTCGTTTTGCTCTTGTGAGACAAAATTTGAATAGATTTTTATGGCTTCACTCAAAGCCTGGTTTCAGATTTCCAATCACCCTATAGTGCAGCACTATTCATGGTTGTTAGGTGCTGTTTTTTTGTTTTGCAACATCTAGCTGCAATAGATATCAAAAAAGATGTGCTTTTCTCATGAAACATTTTTGCCTGCATGTAAAAGTGGTTAATTTGGTTGGAGACCAACACAGAGATGCAAAGAATACACGATTTTCTAAAATCGCTGTTCGATGTGTGGATATGAAAATAGTTTAGCACAATTTCAGATTTACCAAGACGTGACAGTCAATCTAAACTAAGGCAAAGATTATTAGTCAAATAAGCAGCCAAGATGGCCATGATAACTCTGGAGAAGCTGCAGATATCACTGGTTCAGGTGGGAGAATCAGTTGAAAGGACTACTTAGTCATGCACTCTACAAATCTGGTATTTCCTGGCTATAAAGAACAGAGCCATTGCTAAAAGGAGATGATAAAAAGGTCTTGTTTGCAGATTGTAAAAAGCTTTAGTAGGGACACACTAAATGTGTGGAATAAGACACTGCTGGTCAGAAAGAACCAAACTTGACCTATTTGGGCTGGGCTTCACACAAAAGGCTTTGGGTAGAAGAAAACTAACAATATATACAAACATATAATCACAGCCTAGAAATATGGAAAGGACCGAATCATGCAGAATCAGACACAGGGACGTTGGTAAGTACTGATGGGAGGATGGACAGTTGCTGAGGCAGCAAAAGATTTCACTTTCTTGTAGGACAAAGACCCTAACCATACAGTTAGAGCTTCAGTAGAAAGGCTTAGAATAATGTCAATCTCTAAATCGGTGGAGACATAACCCAAAAGACTTCAAGTAAGGTGTTACAACTTTATTATGTTTCTGTTTTGGCTACTTCTTCAATATTTACATCAATCTTCCTATTTTACTTCATTCCTTGTGTGTGTTTGTTTATTTTTATCGTTTGTGCTTTGGACATATTTCCTTTAATTTGTGTTTTCTTTCTGTTCATCATTTAAGTTGATTTCAGGCCTTTTATATTGTTTCATCTCCTTTCTCCCTGTTCTAGCTTTCACTTCCCCTCAGCCTGACTCCCTGCACAGCTGTTGTTCATCTCCTCGCTTCTCTCTGCCTGCATTCTCTCTCAGCTGCACACTATTGCTTCCTGATTAGTCCCTCTGGTTCCTATGTCACGCTCCAGCCCTTCCTCTGTGTATATATATAGCTCCCTTTCCTCAATGTTTTCCACTGATTCCTTCCATGAAATCACCTGCTACTGTTACCCTTATTATCTCCCTGTCAATCCACTGTTGTTATCCCTGATTGCCTTTGTAGCATGTTGGATGTTTCCTTTGTTTATTTTTTCTTAAAAATATATTGTTCTGCACTGCAAGTGTCCTGCATTTGGGTCCTTCTTTCAGCCAAACATGAAAACTGCAGTTTTAAATCTGTTCTATAAGGTATTAACTATTTAAGGTATTAACTATATATATATATATATATATATATATATACATATATATATATATAATATATATATATATATATATATAAATATATATATATATATATTATATATATATATATATATATATATATATATTATATATCACTATAGTCTACTATAGTCTACTATATATATATATATAGTATACTTTTCCTTCTTGCTATCCAATCATACATTTTCTTGCATTTGCATATCACATAAAACAATGAGAGAAAATGCAAAAAGTGTATAAATACTTTCTGCAAGGTTACAAACAGGGCTAATTTGGTCCAATAAGTCTTCACACTTATAGACTGAACAGTCACTTTTGTCCTTTAAAAATCCCATATGCTGACAAAATCACGATTTCAAAATGGTAGCTCATAAACTATCATGGTGGCTCTCTCTACTTCCTACACAAAGGCTATTGTCTCTCCCTCGCCCTGCCACCAGCCCTCCCTCATCACCCACATATAGCCGAGCTGTCACTTTCTACAAGATGCTGACAGTGGCGTGTGCAGGAGGGTGTGTGGGGGTGTGTGTGTGCCCGGGCAGCACGTGACATTTTTTCACATAAGCTGTATGTTCAGGGAAAGTAGGCGCTGTGTTAATGTGAACTGTGCTCGTATACTTGACAGTACAGGCTTATTTAAACGCCGCTTACTCCCTTTCTGCCAACATGTATTTGTATGTTGAGTGAGCAGAGTTGAGTTTGAGAGCATGCCAGCACGCCCTGCAGGTAGAGCGGAGGCCTCCGACAGGGTATGTCTACTAACAGCTGCAACACGTGACCAAAAGGGCAAAAAAAAACAAACAAAAAAACATGAGCATAAATAAAAGAAAAAAAATCAATCCATCACAGACGCTCTCCCTCTATTTTCTCTCTCTCCACTTATTCGAATCCCAAAAATAGATCTCTTGAGCGTCACTGCACCCCTCTCTCTCTCACACACACGCGCGCACATTCGCAGACACACACACATTGGTCCGAACTCGACTGGAACTGAATAATTCAGCAGAGTTAGAGCACAGAGCTCAGAGAAAAGAGACGAAAAAGAATCATGAAAGGAAGAAGATCTGGACTTGAAGAAAGGAAACATTTACAATAAAGCGTTTAGTTTAAAATGAAAATGAATGACTAAAAGAACAAAGATAGTCTTTATTGTGCTCTCTACAAGTAAAAGTTTCAAATTTTGCTGATTGCATCTGGTATTTCCTCTCAGTGCAGTGTTTCAAATATTTGCCTAAAATGATGCAGCGATGCAGAGACTGATCAAATCAAGTGGATCAAATAAACTAAATGTTGTGTAAAACATCTGCACACATGAGACCGCCGCGGACAGGAACTGACACCCAGATTGCTATCACAATGCATACCACATTTTAACTCTAATTTAATATTTGCCTTACTGATTTTTTTACATATTATATCTAACACCGACACTCATCCACAATAATTCTGGAAAGGAGAAAGGCTCACACTGTAATCGTCACATTTTAGACTTGCATGCAGCAAATGCTAAGACCATAACCAGATTTGCAACGGTTTTCAGCTTGAGCAGCCATGACCGGTGACACAGCTGGTCATGTTTATACGTTTTCTGTGGTCAAATTTGTTCACATGAACGGCCAGGTGGTGCGGATCATGTGCATTGTGATGTGTCAAAGTCACAACGAAAAACATACTGGATGAATGTGCAAAACCACGCACATAAAGTTTACAGTAACTATCATGAGGAGTATTTATTGTCACCAATTGCAACCAATCTCAATACTTAAAAACCACTGAAACTAAACTAAATGAGATTTTAAGAAACACTTACGTTACCACAGTGCCTTCAGCTCTCTCTTAGAAGCTATTTTCCAAATAAGTTATGGCCATTGAAGGCAGTAAAATCTCATCTGATTGGCTAAGTAAAAAACCAAATTAGATGCTCTACTGATGCTCAAAAACGGGTAGAGCATTGCTTCTTAAATCCAGCTTTTTAGTGCACTGGAAAAGCGTTCCGCATTATATCTGAAACCACAAGCTTCAAAGTATTTTAAAGGGATCTTTAATATGAGTGTGTTCTTTAATATGAAAGAACACACGGTTGCAAGAGATTATCCAGAGGATAGAAAATGACACAAGTTTGAAAGGTATGGCTATGTGTATTCAGACCCCTTTGTTCAGAAAACCCTAAATACAATGAAGAGTAACCCATAGTGTCCAGTTGAGTGTCATTTTATCTCAGCAGATCTGAGAAGACATTAAGGGCTTCTGAGTAAACAAACAGCATCATGATGACTAAGGTACACACCCAGCAGTGAGGGCCGGTAATAAAACAACACACCAAGCTTCGAACAATCTCAAGCAGCAGTGCCCAGTCCAACATCGGGGAAATTGAAACAATATGTTGTTACTGCAACCTCAACAAGACTTGGCCATGCACCAAAACAGATAGATGGGGCAAGCAGAGCATAAATCACAAGATGCTGCCAAGAGGCTGTAGCGAGCCAGCCCTCAAGTGGGAGGATCTGCTGATGAGACAAGTATTAATTGTGGAAGAGTGGCACGAAGACACTGTGTTAAAATAAAAGCAGATAGACATTCTGTTTTCAGTTTGCTTCAACCCATGTAGGGGATTCAGGGAATATGTGGAAGAACTTTTCTGTTTCCCATAACACCAACATCAAGCTTTTACAGCTATGCAAAACATTATATATGGTAAGTCAGACATAACCCTGAACACATCATCACCTGTGTAATAACTGTAGGGATGCTTTTGTTTATTAGAAACAGGGAGGCTGGTTGGGAAGATGGATGGGGCAAAATACAAATTATTACTAGGAAAAAACAGCTGCAATCTTCAGCAGACTTAAAGTGAGGTAGACATTTTTCGCAGAGCCTTAACATACAACCAAGGAAACCATTGTATGGTTTAGATAATAGCAAATTTGGGGGGTGGAATGGACTAGTGAAAGTACAGATTGACATTCTACTGATAATCTTTGGGAAGACTTGAACAGTAACTTCCACAGTCTCTCTCCATCTAATTTGACAGAACCTCAAATGCTACTCACTACATGTCCACCTGGTTGAGACATATTGTGAAAAAAGCTCTGGAATATTCTACACTGAATACAAATGCACATCTTGTTTTTCTTTTTTTTTTGTAAAATAGTTTAATTATGAGCTACTTTGTGTTGACTTGTGGTTGCAATGCAATAAAATGCGGAAATTTTCAAGAGGTCTGATAACCTTTGCAAAGTGCTGTATATACAAGCATATAGTGGGAATGCGGTTTTTGTCTAAATCCCCATAATCTAATAATTTTCTAAAAATGTTTTAAGACACTTAGGGTGAAAGCTTTTACAAAATATTATGTAACAAAGTAATGAGGATTCTGAAAGATTAGAATTTATTGTTTTTGTGTGCAACTGAGAGTGTGCCTAGGGGCTAAGGATATGGATCAACTCACACATTTATTACCAGACAGCCAAAGTTACAAGGTGGGCAGATTGTGCCCAAAGGACACACAGACACACACACACACAGGGAACAAGAAGTGTTGCATGTGTGCCAACAGACTCATGCACCTAGCAACTTTTCTGAAAACCAATTAAAAAATGATAAACTACACTTGCAACTGTCAGAATGTTCTGCAAAATATTCCCCAAATCATCGAGACTAATGTTTTAAATTAACATCATAGAAGTCAAATAGACTCAATTCTATATAGTAACAGAAGTGTCATCTTGGAGAGCTGGAAGAGAATGATAAATCATATTTGAGTGAAAGGAAAAAACAAGCTGTGGCGGTGAAACATGAGAAATGACAAACCCTCACTTCATATCCATCAAAAAGAATGTCAGCAAAAGAGAGAAAAAGAAAGGCAAACAAAAGGGTGGAAGTTTCCAAAAGTTAGCCTGTACAGTTTGATTATATATTATTATATTAGCCAGAGCTGATGGAAATGTTGAAATAATATAAACACATAATCCATTCAAGGTTAGGATTTAATTTGTGATAATGCAATGCAGGTTAAACATCCCAGAATGTCTGCTCAAGTAAATAATAATAATAAAATAACATCTTAAGTACAACTTTCACAACTTAGTTTAATTTATACACAAATGATCAATGCTAATTTTCTGCCCTCTTAACAATAATGTTTGCCTTCCAAACTGTTCTTTTCTGTTTCTGTTCTGAAATGGCCCCTCGCTTTAAGGACCAAAGTTTCCAAAGGCAGTAGTCACCTTGTTGCATCCAATTCAAATCCTTCACCTTCATGTGAGACTGACTCATTCAAATGCCAAACTTTTACTTTACAATTTTTGGCCAAGAGCCTTATGCAAAACAGACGGCTAAAAATAGCCCCTGCTAGGCAATGCAGTCTCGGACTGTGCCAAAAGGTTTTGGTGTTTTCTATTAGAAGGATGAATGTCATTTGAGTTACCTGTTCTTTAGTGCAGTCAGGATCTAGTTGGGGTTGGCACTGGCAGAACTATGTGCCCATACATGACACTGACTACCAATAAATACATTCTCAATGATCAAATCTCAGCACATCACTGCTTAAATATGAACCACATATTAAGGTTGCATTCATGTTGTTTGAAACCCTAACACTTAGACATTTTATTCACCAGTTGCATTGATGGTTTCTATTCTGCTTTAGTCAGGTTTATTGATTACAAACTTCCTAAAACATAAAATAAAATAATACTGTGTAGTCTAATTTTAACATGTTTAAGTATTCTCCAACTAAACCCTAGAATACATTAGACTTTTGCACAGTTTCTCACTGTTCACTTATAATGGGATCATAGTAAGGGATGAAAACTAAGCTGAAATGTAATTTAAATTGTTTTAATTCCTCTTTTGTCTCTCTCCTTTTTCCTCTCCAGTCACTATTGAATTTATGCCACAAAAAACTTAAAAACAAAAAACAATTAGGAGTGGACCACTTGCTAAGGTTTGGAAAAATTCAGATTTTAAAGCTGCAATGAATAATTGTTCCCAAAATGACCAAACACTTCAACTTTAGTTTAATCAAACAACAGGAAATGTTTCCAAAATTTATTTTATTGACCTTTTAAAATAAAGTTACCAAGTAAACAACGAAGACAAAGCAATCTTAATTTAATTAATGCTTTGTTATTTCATCTGCAGTTGTAATAATTGCTGATTTTCTCTTCTTATTGCAAGCTATCACATGTTGTTATTACTTTTTTCTTCAGCTCTTGTCTAAGCACCACTGTTCTGTCAAATGCCTGCTCTCAAACATTTGTTTACACTGAAAAATGTTAAAGAATTTGAATGAGAAAGTGGAGATTTTCACTTTTTTTCTCTATCAACAGGACTTGTTTCAAACCACACTTGTAACTTTAAAGCCGGTCCAAAGACAAGCAACAACACTTGGACATATTTAGACTGACGAGAAACAGAAAACACCATGTGAGCTGTCCACTGAAACACGAGCAAGGAAAAAGACAAGAGAAGGCTGCTTGAAAGAACACAGATGAATATAAGACAACTTCTACAAACAGAAGTCAAGTATCCTACATTATCAGCTGACAAAAGCAAGTTAGAGAACAGCAAATGAATAATTTAGATCCTGCAGTGAATGTAGATCACCACCTACAACTACCCTGGTCCCTTTCTCTTTTCCTGCTTCTTGACTCATTTGTGCGTCTCTCTTTCCCCTTTTGTGACTCGGCTTGTCCTGATGACTTTAATTAAATTATGACTGACACAATGTCTGTGGCCGATAAAAGGGCAATGCCAATATCTCAGAATATTACCTTCTTCTAACATTGGGCAGAGTTAGTCATGAGTTTAGGCTGCATAATTGCTTGTCCATTTATAAAAATAGAATATGTATTCCTAATGACATACTTAGAATTTTAATAGCCCAACTTTGCTCTTCAGTAAGTATTGTCCTATTGCTTGTATTACCAAAGAGAGATTAGAAAACAGAGATTGCTCATTAATGATATTTATGTTTTTTTTTTTATATATATATTACGTTGTTGGCCTAATGAGAATGTCGATACAAATTTAAAGAGTATGCAGATAAGCAACATGCCTTTCATAATTTTTATGCAAGTAACCAAAACACAGCCAGAAGGAAGGCAAACAGGCTACAAAAAGAAACATGTATCGTGCTATTAATTGATTTATTGTTTAATTGATTAATTGATTTAGGTGCGACATTATATGCATTATGCTGTGACCTTTGATTTTCTGAATGAGTCATAGGTCAGTGATAAGCAGCAGAAAAGTCAGAGTAAAAGAACCTTTTGAAAATTGACAACTTTTAAGCAGGCTCCAAACTAATTTTTCACTAAGGCTACATTTCTTTAGTCAAATTGTTTTTATACATCTGATGTCATTTTCAAATATTAAATGTCATGTTGTCATTAAAGGTAAGCAAAAAATCATCACAACTAACAGAAATAAAGGCTTTCAAACATCAATCTGCAAGTAATTAATCTATATAATGTGTTTCACTTAGTGATAAGATTCCTGAAATAAATTGACTTTTTCATTAATATTGAAATGTATTGAATGAATCTGTAGTCTAACGGAAACCTCTGAAAGACCTTCAAGAGCCTGTAAAATATTACTTAAGATCACTTGTAAAGATAATTTGAAGTATTAAGACAGTAATATAAAGATGTGAGGTTGGTTTAAGACATTTTGCTCAGTACTGTATTTCAAGCGGAGCTCATTGTTGCTATAGATAGAACATATATTGACTTCCTCTCCATTTACAGCATCGGGAGGAAAAAGCACTTAAGAGCATGCAGATGACGCAGACACCATATGGCCAGAATGCAGTGTGACCGCATGCATATCTGCATAAGACACCAGGTGTAACTAAACCCCAATTTTTAACATTTAGGAAACTTAATAGTTATTTACAGTGACAAAAAAAAGTTTTTTTTCCCTCAGCAACAGTGAGCAAAGTATCCAATGTTTTATATTACACATCAGACTATTTGGTTTTAACATCCAATATTTATAGTGTGGCATGATATTTGAGCACATGAGCATTTGATTGTACAGTAGATTTGTGTATCAATATAGCAGTCAACAACATATTTGACTCCGATTATGTTTAGTGACTATTCAGGAACTGTGCACCACAGAACAGTGATGTAATACAATAAAAAAAGTAAGTAAAAATTGAGAAAATGTCTGTCACATGCATAATATTCTTTCTATTTCAAAAATGTAAATTAGAAACGATGAATATTTAAAATGAAGAGATTTAAGTTAAGCCATTTTAATGGAAAATGTGTTAAATTACCTAGATACTACACAAACTTCAATTTTCAAATAATTTTTTACAAGATGTAACAAAGTACCATGTTTCAGACTCCAAAGTAATATGACATTACTTATTTTAATATCTTAAAATTGCAGAGTAATGCACCTGAATTCTGAATTTTATTATTAAATAATGAAATATTCTCCTTTAGTGGCATCAGTGTATTTTGTGACAGAGTTGCTCAGCCTTGGTGCTTGCCAGCAGAGTTGGGTAGTAACTGATTTATTTTACTCAGTTATACTTACTTGAGTAAAATTTACTTTTATTATCCTGTACTTTTTATTTTACTTGATTAATTTCAAGTTTTATATTGAAAGAAACTGATTAGGAAACTTGTCTTTTGCCTGATTTTGTTTTTTGTTACTTATATGAAATATTGTAATTTCGGTCCTTAAAATACCAAAATTTCCACTTAACTTTGTATTTTGGTCCATTTGATTATGTAATGTTTAAATATTAAATTATAGATATTTGATCAGTTCCTCAGTACAGTGATTAGACTTTTTACCAAATAATAAATAAATAAATAAATTATCTGAAAATGGTATGATAGACACAAATGGGGAAGAAAATATTTTATTGCCGCATTAAAAAAGCAGAAGTTTAAATTCTCACAGTCCTAATCTTGATCCAGTTAGGGAGAAACGTTCCAGCTTTTCTGCAAGGTTTTGTTGCATCATGCAATGAGAAAGAGACATTTTAATGAGAAAACCTTGAAATCTACAAAATAAGTGCTGTATTGTATTAATATGTTAACATTTTCTCCGCAATATTACCAATTGCCAGCTCACCAACCACCAACCTACTGTACTTCCCAATTCATTTTTACTTGGATTAGCTGTTGTTATTTGTCACTGACCTCTAGGGGCGCTCTTCAGGAGAGCTCTCTCTTTCTCTCTCTGTGTTTCAGTTCTACCTGAGTGCCACAGGTGAAATGTGTTGGAGCTCGTCAGCCCTCCATAAACTGCTCCATGTCATGTGCCTTGATCTGCAGTGATCTTGTCTGCTGACTGTTGTCTATTGGGACTTAAGTGATCTTGCTGTGAGTAATGTTGTGAGGAATTAAATATCGAACTAAAACAGTGTGTTTATATTTACAGTGGAAGCTGGTAGGGGCTCTCTGACATTTTCGTTGTAAACTGTTTTTCTCCAGTTTTGTTGTTAGCCCGGGAGTTTCAGTACTCCTCGAGATTTTTTTAGTTAAAAGGGGATGTTTTGTTTGTTGTTTCGGCCTTGGAGACCCTGAAGCCAGCTATCTTCTCTTGTAATTGAGATTTTACCTAAATTGTGAAATAAACTTTTTTGCTATTGACATAAACTGTTTAGTGATTACAGTTTTTGTGTTACACCCAGTGCCGTTGTCTTGGGGAGGGGTTGTAACATCATTGAATCAAGCATCTGCAAACCTTGCAGTACAGAAACTTATAAAATAAAGTTACATTTGGCTTTATCTTATTGGATGATTGGTTGATTTAACATAATGTGAACTCTGCTGTAAAGATTCTTTAAAGCTGCAGTAAAACGTGTCTTTATAGTATTGACCAAAGTGCAGTACAAAAGGTATAAAATGGCTTGCAATGGTAAAATCTATATTGTTCTTCAAATTTCACCATGATTGTTTCCCCATATCCAAAGGGTTCTTTTAGCTATTCTAATGGGGACACTTATTCAGTCATGTTGACTGTGACTACTGTTCTTACAAACTTGTACAGCACAGCATTAAATTGGAGATTTTGAATTTAAAGAAACAAAACTATTTGTGTATTTGGAAGTTATCTGACTCATTAACAAAGATCAAAGATCAAATAGGAATTAAAATGGTGAACTCCATCAACTACAATAGTTTATGTGAAACAGAAACTATATTTTTAAACACCTTTAAATCAGGGATATGCCTTTAACAATCTAAAGTTTTGCTTATGTTTAACATAATTAGGTCAGCTGTTGGGATACTGCTGACATATTTTGCAAAACAGATCATACAAACGCCTAAATGTGAAAGCCACACAACCAATTTAAGACAGAACCTTGAAGCTGACAAGTATTTCTCATTTAAAAAGTTCCAAAATTCAAGCAAAACAAATAAAGTACAATGGATGACTGTCTTTTTTAGATACGAGTTGAATGGCCTTTTGCCCAGGGCGTCATTGCAAGCACAAGAAAACAAAAAGAAAATAATTTTTTGTGCCCTGACCAAGTTTTCTATTGTAGAGAAATAGAAACCCCACCCTGTAGAGAGTAGACATCCCCAAGTCTTATTTAAAGTTTAAACATTGTAAGAAAATATGACTATGCCCAGTTAGCTAATAAAGTCAGAGAAAAAATTAGTCATCTCTAGTTCAAAATCTAAAGAGTTTTACAGCTACACTCTCATTTTTGTGAAGCCAATATTGTGTATTGAATATTAAGCACAGAATGCACACAATCAGTGAAAGTACTGGAGGAAGAAAGAACAAGAAGTCATACTTATCCCCCCAAAATTTACCCCATAAAATAAAAATTATTATAAAGATAATCAAAATTACAACAAAGAAATGCAGCAGCTGACATTTCATAGCTTCTGTGTCCAACAACCACATGAAATCTAACATATGTTATTCTTTAAAGTGAAACCAAACTCATCTACTTTTGTATCCTATAAAGTAGATGAGGTTACATCTACTTTATAGGTTATAAAGTAGATGCTCAGTGGCGCTTGACTGGAGGAAATGCTTAGTTTGCATTTAGAGAGGAGGAGGTATGGAATGTCAAACGTGCCACAATTCAATACATAATTAAGTTGCTAAATAAATATTTAGCAACTTTATATCCATCTACTTTATAGGTTATAAAGTAGATGTCTCATACTGATAAAACCTTTTAAAACTCTGGTGACAGAGTTGATAATGTTTTGTTAGATTATACTGTTTGAAGATAGAGCGTCAGACACTGAATGAAATCAACAGAGACTGTGTTTAATCTGTCCAAGTGAACTATACAATGACCATTTATGCTGGAGTTCTTTGACTGGCATCTTTGGCCACCAACTCATCTGTTACTTAATGTTGCTTCAAAGACTGTAAGTTTTGCATTCCACCAAAAGAGACCAATTAGTGCCTGAAGTTATGTTGCGGCTCAGGCTTCAGCACAATCATTACTACAATTTCCCTTCTTGCCATTAACCAATGTGGGAAACAAAAGCAAAAAGTACACACTGATAATGTCGACGTGAAAACCTTCACTTTACTTGCTGCCTTTTGCATGAATTGTATAAGAAAACTCAAATGTAGGAGATCGATGGAAATAATTTCCCGCCACTTGCAAAACAGAGTCATGCAGGCAGTTTGGAGATGATGACATTACTTCAGTGATGCCTGCATCTTGCCCGATTAAGAGCAGAAAGCCTCAAATTTGGGGGGGGGGGGGCTCCAGTCACGATTTAATGCTGGGGTTAATACACCATACAAACTGCTACCTGCTATGTCTCCTGCACATCCTATCTATAAAGACACCTGCATCACGCTGATAGGAGTGTGTGTACAGCAAGGACACACTCACCCAAACACCCCTTCACACCAATATTGTGCTTTTTTGGTCTACCCCTCGCCTCCCCCCAACTCCACTTCCTCTCCCACTTTCTCTGTACTAAGCATCGGGCCTGCTGCACATGCTGACATCAGCAACCAGCGGCGCCCCCTAGACACCCACCAAGCCTCCCACCCTTATCACACTACACACACCTCTCACAGACAGGTATATCAAGCAAATCCTGCTATACATTGACGTGAAATTAAAAGGAAAAAGTGATTGATGGGGATCAACAGCCCCCCGCCCTCCACTTAATTACCTGAAAATTGCATAGTCAGTATTTCCTCGGCCACATCACATAGATAGTCCGTATATATATATATATATATATATTTGAAAACGTACCTACTTGCATATATATATATATATATATATATTTGAAAACGTACCTACTTGCAAGACCTGTATCATGAATGTTCACTCACTGAAAAAAGGATATGGCCATTCGGTGATCTTTTTGGCGTATTTTCTCACAAAGTTATCCTCGCTGAAAATGAACAGCGAGCGATTGACAGTGAAGCAGTTCTGGCGTACCGGGATGGGGTTATAGAGGGCCATTGTGCGGGCTCTCTGCGCCATAGACTGCTTATACATTCTCTGGGTCCCGGGTCCTCCTGGTGGTCCGTGGCCGTGCCCATGGCCGTGGCCATGTCCGTGTGGCCCGCCTTGCCTGCTGCCGCCGCGGCCCCCAGGGCCCCCTCCACCACCGGGCCCCCCGCCATACCTGCCCGGCATCTCGTCTCCGAACCGCGCCATTCAGCGGACACCAATCTTGGACGCCAATCTTCACGAAACAGCGGAAAAGGAGACCAATGCACAGCTGTGTGGCCACACCACATTACATCTCATCTGGAGCCGAACGTCTCATATGCACAACGGGGGTTGCCTTGCGAGCTTGCCGATCAACACCTGCACCTCCCGGCTTCAGCAGACGAGGACGCCCATGTAAGCCTACGGCGTCTCCTTCCTCTGTGTGCCTCTGCCAACGGCCAACTGTGGGTGTGAGGAAATTAAATGTGTGGTCGGTTGGCTGACTGGTTGCACTGTAGGGTAGTGCTGTTGGGCGTCTCAGTCGTAGTCCGATTTTATGTCCATAAAAAGTAGGATTTGCCTCCAAACATGAGCTCATGAGGAGACTGTCGAGTTAAACATGAATGTTTCATGTTCTTCTGTATGGTTCATGCTTGGATCAGAGCGCTACCAGATGTTCCCGCACCTTTCTGGACGCTTCATTTCTTCACTCTTCATGTTCCAATTTGTGATAAAAAAAAAACAACGTAAAACGAAGGCCCCGATAACTAAAGAGATTTTTTTTAAATTGATTTACGGATGTTCTCTCAATGTATCCATATAATAAAAAAGGCATTGGCAAAAAAAAAAAAAAAAAAAGGAGGGAGAGCCAGAATTATTTATTTATTTATTTTTGGAACATCCGCAATGTTTGATACAGCGTGTGGCAATAATGTGGCTCCCGTCGCCCTACAGCTGCTTTACAAGTGCGCTCTGACGAGCCTTGACACCAGGAAAAAATGTGACATTTGTCAATCTCAAATCTGATCGCATAATCCCATTCAGAGATAAGATGTTGGAAAAAATACCGTTTTCCTTTGGAGCCTCGCTGTCATTGATGTACATAAAAGTATTTTCTTCTTCATCAAACGAATTCAGAAGCATCCTCCTATCCTCTTCGTTGCAACCACACTGTCCTCCTCTTCTTCAATCCCTCACCTGCAGCGAGCATCCATCCAGAAGCGGAGGGAAAGGGACGGCGTCGTCAAAGACAAGGCTGTTCTTCGCCGCCTCACACCCTCTCATGATCTAGGTTCGGCCGATCGAGGAGGTGCCGAGAAAAATATCCCTCACCATCCCCACCCCGAACAGTCTTGGATCCGCACCGATGAGCCCAAATGTCCTGGAAGAGCTCTCTCTCTTTCTCTCTCTCTCGCGTTTTCTCGCTCGCTCTCTCTCTCGTTCTCTCTTTCACTGGAGAGGGCCTCCTTATCCAGCAGCCCTCAAGGGGAGAGGGAGAGGGAGATGGACAAACGGACGAACGAACGTATGGATGGATATTGAGACAGATCGATTGGTGTATGGACAGAAGGGAAACAGAAAGGGAGGGGATCGTGCGTGTGTTTTTTCTTTCCCTCTAAATATCAAGCCGATTAAATGAAACCGCCAGCAAAACCAGTTCGTCTAAACTGTGTTCTGCGGGTACCGCGCATGACGCACGCAACTTGTACACGTATGCCACGGGTGGACGCTTCGTTCTTCGTTCATAGCCTGTTTCTCCCCAGGTGCTTCTGGCTGCAGTATAGACGCGCCCATTTCGCTTGAGCCACCCCAGTTATGCGTAAAATATTCAATTGATTTGAAGGGAGGAAAAAAGAAAGAAAGAAATGAGGTGTTACACATTTCATAATATCCATATTAGGGTAAGCGTTTATTATAAGCCAGATACGCGTCTGTATGTGTGACTGACGTTGGCATCATGCAGTTCCTGCAAAAGACACAGCTGCAACCCGAGCTGACAACGACTGCGCGCACACGGGAGCGTGTAACAGAAAGAAGAAGAAGAAGAAGAAAAGGGGAGAAAAAAAAGCTGCGCGTCACAGTGCGAGCGCGCAAGTCTGCATGTGTTTGTTAGGGAAGGTGGAGGGGAGAGGCTATTCTTAGCAACAGACGTTTGGAAATTAATGGACGAAGAGAGCTCACTTCTCTCCCCTCCCTCCCTGAAAGTGAGTCGAGGATCTTCTTCCCTCACTCTCTCCTCTGCTGGAGGCTACTTTTTTCATCCCACCGCCAAAACATTGGTGCTCTTTCCAAGGTGTGACCAGCAAGCACATGCTCTGCGCTCAAGCCGCAGTACTCTGCAAATGCTTTCAGATGCAACTCAGGGGAGCGTGAAATGGATAATAACACTAACATCTTAAAAAAACAAAATTTTGTAAAAGCTGACATTTTATGGCATCAGTCTTCTGGATATAGAATTGGATATAAAGAGTGATGTCACTTGTCTCATTGTACACCTTCTTTAAAGGGCTGTTGCCACGTTACGTGAAGCGTCAGCAGGGAGAAAGGCTGAACCTCACATCATTATCATCATCATCATAATCCTTCTTTTTCTTCTTCTTCTTCATTACAGGGCAAAAAATGTATTACGAGACCTAATTGATTGACTCCACAAATAGCCGCGTGTGTGTCTGTTTTTGCGCGCGCGCATGCTTGCCTGTGTGAATGGGCAGTGATGTTGCATATCCAGATTTAAGGGTGACCCGGAGAATCAGCTCTTCTCACCTATTGGGCAAACCAAACTGGGGGAGGGAACAGCTTGCAAGCGTGAGTACCAATCGATAATGGCGCGACCTTAAACGACCATTCGATATGTCAGGAAAAGGATCGTTTTGCCTCGTGTCCATTTAGAGAGGCTTTTGATTGTGAGGGAAGGCTGACCCCACCGCAAGGACAGAAAAAATATGATAGATAGATAGATAGATAGATAGATAGATAGATAGATAGATAGATAGATAGATAGATAGATAGATAGATAGATAGACAGACAGACAGACAGACAGACAGACAGACAGACCCAATCAAGATATTTCAGCACCAATGACAGCAGCAAAAAGTCAATACTAACTAGACTACTGGTTTATTTTAAAGTTGAAGTCAAAATAAAAAGTATAAAACTTAAAAAAAAAAAAGACAAGCCAAAATAAGTCTAGGTGGAACCTAGTTAAGTACCTGTAATGTAGAGTCAATATCATGAAACACCAGTCCTGCCATAAGGCACAAAATGTCCATCAATTCATATGCAAATTCCTCCATTTCAGAAATGAATCACTACAAAACCACTCTACCCTCTTAAAACCTCTGGGTACAAAACATTCAATATTTGACACACTAAGAAAGGTTTGAATTCCATGTGTTTTTGGATTTGTTTTGTATTTTTGTAGATGCTATTGTTTTGTTTTGCTAAATTCAGTTCAGTGCTTTAATCTTAATCCAATATTTCTCTTGTGATTTGTAGTCTTTGGTTTTGAGTTTTCTACTTACTAGGTTCATTTTATTACTTACCAAATTACTCCCAAATCCCTGTGTTTTCTTTTTTTGGTAATCCTACCATTTTCTCTGTCTCCCTCCTCTGGTGTCACCCTCTAAGTTCTCCCACAGCAGCAACCTGTTTGTTAATTAGAATCACCCGCTTCCATACTAGTAATTACACTCAGTAATTACACTCCACTGCTGATACCTCTACCAGCTCTTCCACTTAATTTTCAGATCTTCCTGGTATGTTCTTGTTAACCTCCATGTGTTTGGCCTCTGGTGTCCTATATGGATGATAAATGAAGGTGCTCTTGTCAAAGCCAACCACCCAAACCAATTTAACCCAAACCAATTAAATTTGATATCAATTTTGGGCTTTGAGTTTGACCAAGCATAACTGTTTATGTCTTCAAACTCCAAAAATGGTTAAATGACAAATGACCAGTGTATAGGATACTAAAAGGAATAACCAGAAACTAACCTGCGATGGACTGGGGTCTTGTCCAGGATGTAATCTGCCTCTTTCCCAATGAGACAGGCACCAGTCCCCCATGCGACCCTGCAAGGATAAGAGGGTATAGATAATGGATGAATGGACAGATCTGGATTAAGGTTTAGTAATGAATACTTTTGACTGAAGTCAAATCCTATTGACTGAACATAGTCAACATTTTGTAAAACAAAACAAAACGAAACAAAAAAAAATTGTGACATTATGAAAAAAGTACTAGTTGGTTTTCAGGTTGCAGGTTCATTTTCAGCCTTTTCTTGTCACATGTCTATTTGGTTACTTGTTCATTATAAATCCCCATTAGTTTCTACATATTTTGTGGTGTCTTTGCAAAAAGAACACCAGTCTAACTGACTGGCTTCATAGTGATATGGGAAAATATATATATGGCCAAGACTTAATAATCTTTGCCCATGACTTAATATCTTGTGGCCATGACTTAATAATTTGTGGGAACGACTTGTTCAAATCATGGGCACGACTTAATATCTTATGGGAACAACTTATATATTTCATTGGAATGATTTAATTATAACAAATTGTGGCCACAAGTTTTTATTTTCTTCCCATGTTACCAGACGGGCTCCATATAAAACTCACAAACAAAATCAAAACACAAAAATTATGCCTCAACATTTTTAACAGTCGGTGCAAAATTGTCTTTGTCCCCCTGGGCAAGGCATTTTGCCCTAAGTTGCATACCTATCTGTGTACTGGTGCATAAATGTGAGCATGTTTGTGAATGTGAATGGGCGAATGTCTGTGTAGTGTGAAGCACTTTGAGTGGAATTCTATCCATCTACCTTGAACAAAACACAAATAAAATACAGAAATAAAAGAAGCCAGAACTGCTGCATTCTTTATGTTTCCTTTAAAGAGGTCAATAACCTTATTTTTTAAAATTATTTTTAATTGTGATTTAAAACTACCAGTTTTAAAACATTGAGATATGACATTTTGCCAGACAGCCACAATGCTAATGTGTTTTTTTTCACTTTAAGGCTATAGAAACTTTGATGAGTAGCAGCATTTGAGGTTACAGGGAATAATATATAGCTGATAGTAAACTGGTGTGTTTCATTTAAGGTGTTTATAGATGAGAAAAATGAATGTGACATGAAGGGTTATAACTGCAGTGTAAAAAGGATGTAGACTGCCACTAAACTTTCTCTTGCTTTAGAGAAAAGATAAGCATTTTACCAATACCTGGGCAGTGCGTACTGGGATACTTAAAAAGGTAGCGTGGATGAGATGTTTATTGTCTCAGTAACCCTACCTCTTTATGGCTCTGGAATAAATGGGTTTCATTTCTCTACACTGCACTTCACTCCACTTTTCCTGGTAGTGCCCTCATCCTTATATAATGGCATTGTAAATTACTTTATTACTGCACCCAGTCCTTTCAGTAATACAACATATCTTCCAATGGCATATTTCCAAAATGATGTAGGGATAACTTTAGGTGATGTTTTAACTTCTCTTTGAAATCTTGAAACTGAGAAGGAGCAGACTGCATTCAAATGTTAAAAAGTAATGGGCTACTTCTGCTCGGCCTGATGTAAAACTTAATTAACCTTTAATAACCATTCTTTAAAAAAAATGAGCACCAACTATCCACGGCTTTATTTGAGAACATAAAATGTCATGTCACTGAAAATGATGGTTCCAACCCTTTCTCTGAGTCTGGAAGTAAAACACATCTGCATAATTCTCTGTTGTTGTTTTTTGTCTGTCAGATGTTCACCTAAACTGAGGCTGAGAGGCTGCAGCTCTGAGGCGAGGGCCTAGAAAGGAGTGGCATGACTCAATGATTCATAAAGCTGAATAATTCAATGGCTGTATGCATGTAGAGCATTCCGCCCCTGCTGAACCTGCTCTTCCACAACCCAGTGGCAGATTTTCAGGCAAACCTCTGCAAGCTTGGTCCACGCCACATGACCAACAGACGGGCAGGCAAATTCACGCCGTGGCAAGTCAAAAGTGCTTTTCTAGACATCACTCCAACACACAAGGACCAAATGACTGAATTCTTTCATCGACAAGTCATTAAGCTCTGTAGAAGCCTGGTGATGAGACAGTCATTTGATTGAGAAGTTATAGGACAGCAGCTTTGTGTTTAATATGTTAATATGTCTTGTCAAAACAGTCTCTTTTTTTAATGCTTGTCTTTTTGTTCCACTCATATGAAATACAATATAAAAAGTATTTAACCTCTTGGAGATTTTAACCTTTTATTGCTGTTACAAATCAGTCATGATCAACACATTTATTTTGACAAAAAATTTACTAAAAACATATTTCTTCAAAATGATGACAACTAATTAAAAGTATGTAATCTATACATGCCTTCCAGGGCCTGCTGCCAAAAAACATCCCTGCCCCCACAGCATGATACGGCTAACACCAGCAACATGATGCTGTGAAGCATGATGCATGGTGTGTTTGAGGGATGCGTAGTGTTTGATGTCTGTCACAAAAGTGAACTCTTGAAGACTGAGTCTTGAAACCACTTGGAAATATGAGCAAATTTACGTAATCATATTGTTCAGGCTTTTTTCGTAGTCAGTTGACATTTTCCTCTAAAATAGACTCGCTAATCATGTTTTTAAACTGAACCAAATGAGTTACAGGTATTCGTCGCCCTCCAGTGTTCATAGTGAAGAACTACAGCATAAGTGGGAGAAGACGTAATGTTTTTATAATGCAGTTAACTCGTCGCATTTGGTACAATTTCTTCCAAATAAGAAATTGTACCAAATATTCTTGGAAACAAGAGAGGAGTATACTCAAAAGTTTTGTGTGTGGTTAAGCAGAGCATACTCACTTAAAATCAAAAACATATCGATAAAATACAAACCCGCAGAATTGCAGAGCAGAGCTATGTCTGCTGAAAAATAGCGCTAACTACACGTCGCCCCTATTTATTTTGAACATAAAATCCACGTTGGAAACCTTGAAGTAGCTTCCTCTATTTGGCAAAAATCTAGGAGTCCTTTACAGTTATCCTAGGTTTTCTAGGGCAAGACCACATGACCCACAATGCATTGCGATTCCATCATGGCGCCCCACACGACTCCCTGACAAGCGACACTAAGCGTTGCTGGAGGTAAACAGTTCTGTTTTTTTTAACTAGCTAACTTAGCAAGTACGGGAGGATGAAATTGTTGCTGACGACACTGAAACACACACGAAACCCAGCTGTTTATCTCTGCCGACGCTGCTGTTCGAGCCCCAGAAGCAGCGGTGGATTGTCATCTCTCCAAGATGAGGTGATGGTGGGGTCAAGCCTAGAGCTGGTGCAGGCTGTGGGCTCTCAGGTGGAGGTGAGGCCGGGCTTCATCACAGAGGAGGAGGAGGCTGTCCTGCTGCAAGAGCTGGAGCCAAGTCTGAGGAAGAAACGCTACGAGTTCGACCACTGGGACGATGTAAGACATGCTTACAGGGATTGCAGGGACATGTCAGTAATTTACCACAAACAATAAAACTCATAGGAATTTGTCAAACACAGTTTCAATCATTTATTTTTGTAATGACTCACAGCTATTGAAAAGCAGACTTCTGATTGTACAGTTGTCCAGCAGACAGTGGTTGACACCCTCCACAAGAGGGTTAGTCATAAAAGCTCACTGTCAAAGAAGCTGAATGTTCATAGAGTGACAATATTATTGGAAGATTGAGTGGAAGGAAAAACTGTTGCACAAGTAGCACAGATGACAGTAGCGCAGTTTTGCAAGGATTGCAAAGCAAAACCTAGGGCTGCCCCTAAACATTTGCTAGCCCCTTCAGCGGCATACTATCACCTAGTCACATGCATTTTTTTAAAATGCAGGACTTTAGTGTGCCACTAGGTGAGTCCTTTCAAAATGTTCTGGAGGACTCTTCGATATTATAGGATGTAAATAAATTAGTTATCTGGGTGGGCATTTAGTTTATACAGGGATTGTAGATCAAATGTTTTGAGTTATTCATTCAAATAGATTGAATCGATCCTCTCAAAAACCAAGTGGCAAACACACAAGTCTTTGGTGTGTCAAAATGAATGTTGAAACTGATAGGCCAAACAAGTGATTCTTATAATGTCATCAATTCAAGGAATGTAGGAAGTTCCGAATCTGAGTCAGCAATTTTTCCAACGCTTTTTCAAAATATATTATGCAAAATCTTGTGTGTATATATATATATATATATATATATATCCCCCCCAACTTTTTCAAAGTATATTCTGTAAAATCTTGCATATATCCTCCATACATTTTCACTCAGCTGTTATTGATGCTGTCCATTTGTTAGTGAAATATATAAACATAGAGATGGATAGCATCAAGTATTGAAATGACTTAAGAGCATGTATCTATTCAATACTCACTGTAAATTAATTTGCGCTGTGCACGTTCAGGCAATTCATGGCTACAGAGAGACGGAGCGTGTCAGGTGGGCTCCGACATGTGAGGAGATCCTGAACCGTGTCCGGTCTGTGGCGTTTCCTCGGACCGCTCCTCTTTTGGGGCCCGTGCACGTTCTGGATTTGGACAAAGCAGGCTACATAAAGCCCCACGTCGACAGCGTCAAGGTGCCCTTCTGTCCGCGTTGCTATGATGTTTGGTTATGTTTGGTCTCTTAATAGTTACTTCTCTTCTTGTTTTCAGTTTTGTGGCAGCACCATTGCTGGTTTGAGTCTTTTATCTGACAGCATCATGCGTTTAGTAAAGGAGAACGAGCCAAATGAATGGCTGGATCTGCTGCTGACTCGTCGCTCCCTCTACATACTGAGGTCCACTGGGCTTTTGTAGAAGAGATTGGCAGAGTATAAACATACCAAGTTTATCGGACAGTTTCTCATTTATTTTTGTCCTGTTTGCACAGGGACCGGGCCAGATATGACTTCACTCATGAGATCCTTAAAGATGAAGAGTCAGTGTTCAAAGGAAACAGGGTGCCGCGACAGCGCCGGATCTCAGTTATCTGTCGTAACCTTCCGGGCTAACGCGTTCACGCTCTCTGTTAGAATAAGAACATAATGAAGACTGGTTCTTACCAATATGTATATGTCAAAACCAAAACAACCTGCTTTGACTGAGTTGGTATGAAACTGAAGGAAAGGTTTTGGATTGTATTTATATAATACCATCATTCTGGTGTGTCTTTCTCTTTATGTATAATACAGACTCTCTTTTAGAAGTACTGAAACAACTCTCTGTCTAAAAGTAATGTTTAAACATATACGAGCACCATTTGTTTCACTACCGACTTCCAAAATGTAATTGTTTTAAAACAATAAATGTTGAAAGATCTCAATGCAGCTATATTATTTATTTTAAAATAACTTGTTGAACAGTGAATAAATTTGTTTACATTTGTACATGTATATAAATAGTATGGGCACTATAAGCCGGGAACTGAACAATGCTACCAGTGCTTGACAATATTTGAAAAATAAAATTACTATAACCTCTAACTATCAACTGTAATGTAATATTCAAAGTGAAAATGAAACACAGCACACAGAGCAAGTGGCAACCGCATGCTTTGAGGAAATTTTCAAGCATAAACCCTGATTTAGTTTGAAGTAATTCTTGGGGGGAAGCTAAAAATTACAAGATTATTTATTTAACTAAATGCAAATAATGTTTCAATTGCATTATTGTGTAATGTAGGGTGGAATTCAAAGATTTGCCCTCAGACACACTTGAGTTCCACAAATAGGAACAATATTAAAGCAGGTTGCGACTCATTTCCTTATTTTGTATGTTTAATGCCATCCATCCATCCATTTTCCTACACCCTTGTCCCTTACTGGGGTCGGGAGGGTTGCTTGTGTCTATCTCCAGCTGTCATTTCGGGCGAGAGGCGGGGTCACCTGGACAGGTCGCCAGTCTGTCGCAGGGCAACACAGAGACAGACAGGACAAACAATCATGCACACACACACTCACACCTAGGGACAATTTAGAGAAGCCAATTAACCTGACAGTCATGTTTTTGGACTGCGGGAGGAAGCTGGAGTACCCGGAGAGAACCCACGCATGCACCGGGAGAACATGCAAACTCCATGCAGACAGACCGGGGCCGGGAATCGAACCCAGAACCTTCTTGCTGCAAGACAACAGCTCTACCAGCTGCACCACTGGGCAGCCCATGTTTAATGCAAATTATGTTTTTATTGTCCTGTAATATGTGGAGTATTTTAAAAGTAAACAAAATCATACAGGACTGGTGTGAAAATCTTCAGGAATTCACGTGGAATGTCGTAGGTTCTGTTATGTACATCTGACCATCTTTATTGCAACATAGTTGTCAAAAAATTGTACACAAATAATATCACAATTTCCAGAAATATTCATTTACTTACAAACACTCATCTGCTATGCCTAAATGCTAGCTGTAGACTTTTATCATTGTTAATTTTATATATTCCTGTCCATTTAATTCTTTTACATAGTATTGCAGGGAAAATTTGACTTGTTATATAACACAATCAAATGAAATCACAGACAAACCAGTCAAGTTTATATTTTATTATAAAAGTTTTGACTTAGAAAACAAATTATGTTTTCTACTCGCGATTGAAAACATTGTGTTTACTAAAACATTACTGTGACTTCAGGCTCAACTACATTAAGAAAGTTCAACAAAAATACTTTAGCAAATCTACTCCTCACACACAGCTGATGACGGAGCTGCTGTGGCATGTGTAAGAGAGCACACGATTTGTTCCAGGGATCAGGGAAAAACTCTGCTTTACTATGGTTTTGTTATTATTCCTACCGCTGTTTGGCTGCTTACTCTGTGAGGTAGAAGTGCATTTTGTCATTGACCATCTTGCGCTCTGGATTGAGACGCTTCAGGATCTGAGCGAGCACGTTGACCGTCTGCTCGCTGCTCAGACCTGTGCGCTTCGTCTGGAACTTCTTGAGCAAGTCTTTGGTGGTCATCGGCTTACGGATCAGGTAGCGGCGCACAGCTTCCTCCGTCAGCTGCACGTCACTGTGGGGAGAATTTTTGGAAATTGTGATTGGTTTCGGTGTATCCGAGATTAAATATTAATAGTTCATTCATTAGTACCTGATATTTAGTATTGGGTCTGTGATTTTTAGACTCAGTTTCATCTATTTTTTGTGTGTTAAAAGTAGGCCATACCTTGAGCTTGGAGTGGATTTGCCAGATGGGGGCTGAGGTGTGCTCTTCCCAGACGGGACAGGGCTCTGACTGCTGGGCTCCATCTTGAGCCTTTTGGCTGCTGGTGAATCAGTACCTGCAGTCTGAATTTGTCTTTTCCCTGATGAAAAATGAATCAGTCTTTATCATAAGCAACTAACACAGACATCCAAATCTCTCATGTGTTTCATTTAAAAGCAGATTTTGTGTTGGTTTGGACATTTTTGCTGATTTACAAGTGCACACCTTGCTCTAGCTTGCTGGCAGCAGCACGCAGTGTGCTGGAGGTGGAGGCGGGGTCTATGGATGGCGTCCCAGGGCGACTGCCCGTCCGGGAGCTTCCTGCAGAGCCGCGCCCACCAGGCCGCTTGGGAGGCGTGCGCTTCTTCTGCGAGTAGAAAAGTTAGAGACATTCAATAAGAATAAAAGTAAACATGTAACAATGGTATAAACATAAAAGAATTCATACATTCACATTTGCAAATTTAAAATGGCTCCAAATACTTCCAGCATCACTTACACACTGTCAATGAATTACTGTCAATATTCAAGTCATAGTTCAAGTATACAAGTCAAAAAGTGGTAATGATTTAGAAACTAATAACCAGTTTTTCTGCCACACACACTTTAGCTACCATGAACAAAGCAGAAGCAGTCTCTCCATCAATGTCGCTGTCGTCGGAGCTGTCTGATTCGCCACTGCTGTCTATAACACAAACAATACAATGTCACTCAACATCTGTCAGTATTTATGTCTTTTAGAAAAACCTCGAAGAAAAATCCTTGCAGTGTTTCACCTTTTTTCTTCTTC
This sequence comes from Phalloptychus januarius, assembly GCA_902982915.1. Lineage (NCBI taxonomy): Eukaryota > Metazoa > Chordata > Actinopteri > Cyprinodontiformes > Poeciliidae > Phalloptychus > Phalloptychus januarius. Next base: position 8,311,035 of record CADWAE010000476.1, read on the forward strand.
TTTTCCACCTGGACTGGGGTTTTCTTCCCTTCCTCGTCCTCTTCCTCTTCTTTAGCTTCTTCTTCATTTTGTTTCTCCTCTTCACTATCTTCCTCACTCTCGGATGCCTCATCAATTCCTGCACGTTTAATTATTTTAGTTAGAAAAATGTTGTAATTCCCATTCGCAGTTTTAATTAACAAATGCATCAATTGAAGCCGATATTTGAGGCTTTTTGCGACTCGGTCGCCATCTTCAGTTGTTACCTTTAGGGTGCTCTTCTGCTTTGGTTGGTTTTTCATTTGTTGGCTCTTCGTCTGAGCTGATAGGGGCAGAAAAAGAACACGTTAACACAATTATTAACAAAATAAACTCAAAATACTTCACCCCAACAACCAATGATGGTAGTGAGAGTGGAGTTTCAGAATGAGGAAATGGCTCAAAGTATTAATATGCTGATGTAACATTAGTGATGGCAACATAAATACACTGGGAACAATTAAGAGCATGGGAAAGTATTACCCAGAGTCACATGTTACTCTTAACCTCTAAGCAGCTTTCTGTTTATTTAGGTCTGGAATCAACAACTGATTATTTTTGAACATTTAAAAACAGAAATTAACTAAAACAATTTAAAAATAAAACAGTCTGTGTTTTAAATAAAAATATTAGGGAGCAGTTTTTATTTTGAGACTGATTTCTCTCTCAGTATAAGTTTGCAGACAGTCAAAGATGCAGTAAAAGCAAATGCAAATATCCCAGTTGGGAAGTAATGTAGGACATAAAATAGCAGTGCATTCTGGGTACTGGCTGGCAACCAAGCAGGTACACTAACAGGCAGCATATGTACCCCAGTTGGAGAATGAGAAGGAGACAGAGTCATAAGGACAGAAAAATACATTACAGTAAGAGGTCATCGACAGAGCCTCGGACCAGTTCTCTAGACAAAACATTAATACAGGTTGGAGCCACACAAATGTCAAAACATTGTTTTTTTACTTTATTATTAGACAGTATGATTAATAGAAGTTAGCAGTTTCTGCGTTTCTTAACATGTAATATTGGTGAATATCATTGCATATCTGATTAGTGTTAAACAAATAAAAAAGCATTAACTTCTTTTTGCTGTGGATTTAAAGCAAACAGACCACAGAAAATAATCAGTCCATCCAGCTACTGGGAATTTGCAGCAACATAGTGACAAAGTTGCTTTTCAGCAAGCAGCATCTGCTGTTTTGGCACTGAAACAAATTAGTTTCTGAATAACTTACCTTACTTTCTATTTTTTGCTGTTACATTATCACCAAATATATTAGAGATATAAATAGTCTAAATGCATAGCACTTCATTCAATAACTAACATTAATTAGCATTTAGGCAGTGTTTTGTGAAATGCATATTGTATATTGCTAGAGCCGTGATGTGTTGTGCATAGATTTTCTAGTTTTATTTAGATTTTGCTATCATGAAGTCTAGAATGGTGGTTTATAGTCTGTTCTGCTCAGCTTCCCAAATAAACATTTAAAAGTGTCTTTTTTCTGCCACTAGGAGGCAGAAATGTGTCATCTAACATGAGAGTCTTGTTTGTGATTAGTGCTGCTGAGATGGAAATAAATGGAGTCTTAGTGAATGACCTGCTTTCCTCTGACATATAATCCACCTCCAGACCCTCATAATCTCCATCATCGCTGTCTTCAAGGGCTTCCTTATCATTGCTCTTCTGCTTCTTCTTCTTTGATTTCCCTTTTCCTGTAGCCTTTTTCATCTTTGCCTTGCTTTCTCCATCTGTTACATTAAAGGGCCCACAAAAACAGAAAACAGGCAGAATATTGATAAATATGAAGATTTACAATGTGTTCTGTTGAAGAAATCCCACAGTTCCTTACCTTCTCCCATGCTGCTGTCACTGTCATCACTACTGATCTCAAGGTCATCATCTAGGTCGTGAATGAGAAGGTCACCACCCTTACTACCCCCTTTCTTTTTCTTCTTCCCACCCTTTTCTGTCGCATCTTCATCGTCATCACCACGCTCCTGCTCCCGAAGCCGCCTCTGAAGCATAATACTGAAATGGTTTACAACCTTGTTCCGCCTGTAAAAGGAGAGAAATGTGTAACTTACAAGGTTTTTCATGCAAGTATACATTTATTTATGTACGGATTAACTTGCAATTTCAATTCATTCATCCACGTACCTGCCCCACTCTTCTTCGGCTTCTTCAGCGGTTAACGTTCGATGCTTTGCCTGCTGTGTAAAGTTATACCACCCATGAACTGGAAAGGCTTCAAAAGCTCCATCTGGACACTGGGTGAAAATGTAGTAGGATGCATTTTCTGTAACTCCACCTTTCTTTATACCCTTAAACCTGATCAAAAATAAAAACAAGAGTAAAACAAAAAACAGGTTGAAAACTACAAAATGTTAGAAAAACTCCATTAGGGGTGCATAATTGGTGCAAAAATGTATTTTGCACGTTTTAGCAAAAATACATTGTGACAAGATTAAGATAAAAAAAGACACTTTGAAATATTGCTAAGCATTTGAACTTCTTAAACCTTATAGAAGAGTAACCTGTTTTCTAACCTCTTGCCAGCTTTGCCATTGACCTTCAGGATCCATGGCTGATCCTCCACTTTGAACTCTCGGGTAACAATTCCAAACTTTTTTCGCCGAGCTTCCTCCCGTTGTTTTTTGCCAAACTCGCTACCTGCGCCACTATCCACTGTCTCCTCCTCCCCATATATTCGCCGAGCACTCATGTCTCTTTCCATACGTGCCTGGGAAGAAAACAAAAGGGAAACATAACATTACAAACTCACATTGGAGGTATACTGCAATTTCTCATCATTCTAATACTTTGGTTTCTTCTTTTTTTTTTATTTCTCAATTCTCATACGGATATATGAAAGCTCACCTGTGTCCAGCTTGAACAGTTGACTTTATCCCCTGCATTAAAAGCCATTATATTGTACTTTTTGGTGGTGTTTCTATAGGAAAAACAGAGATGAAAACAAAACAATAGTCAGTTTAATTTTTCTCCAGGTCAGAGAAAATCATTATTAAATGAAGGTAAATCATATGTCGCTTAGCATCTAAATACATACTATCACTATATTTGTTTGTTACTCACTTGGGGACTCTCACAGTGTACTCTGTGGTTGAGGAACTGCTTCCACCCTGTAAAATAAACGGAGGGATGTGTCTAAAACCATGTCATTGCCCATACTGTAACTCAGGAGCTGTACAAGCCGAAATATGTTCAAGTGTTTTCCATTTAGACTTTAAAAGTTGTGACACGTTCTTAGAATGAACTGCCTGTCAAAATGGCAACAAAGAAGAAATGAAAATGTGCGCTTTCTGAGAAAAGTCACAACTTACCAGTGACGTCATGGTCAGTGATCTACTGGTTGGATTTGTAGAGAGCTGAGTCAGTGCAATACACTAAATAACAAAACCAACATTTAAAACATTGACATGAGCATAGAATAGTTACTTCTAGACGAAAATAAAACAGGAGCCTCAAAACCGCTGTAGCGCTTTGTAGATCCAAATGATTTGGTATACAAATACCAATAGAAGCTTAATGTTGCTCAAGCTACGAACGAAACAAACAAGTTATCAAATTTTATAATCCACATTAAATTAAACTTAATAATACAGAAGTAATGAATAACAGTACAAAATGCTATAAACCCTGACCCTGCACAGATTAAAAAGGCTTCACCGTTAGCAACAGATGCTAATACAATTAGCACTTGCTGGTTAACCAAAACTGTGATGCTATTTGCTGCGTACTGCCCTTAACCTTGGCGTAAATAGTATCGTGTTGCTTCCAACTTACTCACCTACAAGTGTAACAAAAGATAACTCGAGTATTACAGAGCTTTAGGACATCAAATTGAGCATGTTGGTAAGTGGTACAACACTGTGCCGATCAACTCGGCGTAATGTGTTCCGTTTATGTGGCCGACTAGAAACAACGAGCCACAAATGGTTCCGAACTACACCCCCGTCACGGCCTCGACAGTAAGTGCTGCAAAGTCAATATTTTTGCTCATAATATTTTGTGTTTTTAAATCAGTCATTCGAAGAAAATGCCGGGAATTCTTTTGACAGAAATCTATTCACCAATTTGCTCAATAAAGTGAACATTAACTTCACCACATGTATTGCTTCTAGAACGTCCTCTCATAACCACGGCATTTACACGTTTCCAGTTTTTGAGTGAAAAACAGTGAAAAGCAGGATGAAAATATGTTCGAAGATGGGATGCTTTTGATTAAAGCAAGTTACAATGGTTACAATGTTATAGTCCAGATCTAAATCCAAGAACATGGGATATTTAAGGTTTGCAGTGTCTACAAGCTGTAATTGCAGAAAATTGAACTTCTACAAATTATTGACTCAGAAGGGCTCAGAACAAATGCACAAACATTTCATAATAATTTGTTTTAGACGTAATCATTTCCTTTCATTTCTCAATTAAAGTGTTGATGTAAATGCTAATAACATTTATTGAAGACTATGTTGTTATTGTGACAAGATCTAAAGAATAAAAATGGCATGAAGGCTTTTAAAATGGTCACAGTTTGTATTCAATTTTTAAGGCAAAAGCGCTTAAGCATTTATAAAAACTAAAAAAATACACCAGAATTACTGATATTTGTCACACAGAGAGTGTGTATGTTTAGAATAGTTAAAATTCTTCCAAACATAATTTAATCTTTGCATATGTGCAGTATTTCCATTATTATCTATCAATATTATCATAAAAAGTGCCTCTTGATGTTTTGTAGTTTCCCATACCTGCCACAAGATGTTGCTGACATTCCAAAGTCTAATTGTAATGTTGCAGAATGGCAATTCAGGTTAAGAAAAGAAATTGGCCATAATACATATGTGAACATTGCTGGTTTCAAGCTAATTTATTGCCTAAAAGAACCAGTGTACTGTGCAAATCGTCACCATGTATTATTTCTTATGCAGTAAATAAAAAGTCACATCATCGGTTCTGTTGCAAAGCACCCAAGATTGCAATTTATTTGACCTTATAGACTTTATTTACATGTTAATATTTTTTTTCACTCATAGTTCATTGTTTTTTGTTTTTCCACGCACTCATGTATTTATTATTTAAGCAATCTGAATAAAATTTACACAAGATTATATATTTGCACATTTATTTAAATGGTAATCTATATTTAGAATAGCAGATTTTAATCTAGGTTGCCTGTTATTAATTAAAAACATCTAGTTAATGTTATGTTTGCATGCAAACGTGAGTGTGTGACAAAAAGTTAATGCATTCGATTTGCTGTTTCTAATTCATGTTTAATACTGTGCAGCTCCGAGGACTGATGAGAACTCAGTGTTCCAGCTGCCTGGGTGCAGGCTGCATCGTAGCTGAATTTAATGACACTGAGCAAACTGTGGTCTCATGTTGTCCACTCACCTTCTCACTTGCAACCTTCTTCCATAATCATGTTTGTATCTCAAGCGCTTGTATCTCTAGCACTGAGTCAAACTGGTTTAGTTGTGATGTATTTCCAACTAAACTCAAAAAATATATATATAATTTTTTTTTATTACAATGATTTCTCTAGTTTAAAAAGAAAAAGTTGAAGAACACAGCTTTTTTATCGAGCAACTTGACTTAATCGTACGATGTTAGGATGATTTGCTAGAGGTGTCAAAAGAGTAGCCTTCCAAGCATGTGCAAGTCTTGCATATCAGCACAGACTTTGTGTTGGTGCAATGTGACAAATTATTTCTTTCATGAGGAGAAAATGTAAGGCACAGAAACATAACTATTTGTCTCTTTTTTAATTTAACCTAAAAAGGAGAACAAATATCCAAACTCAGCGGTAGATTTGAGTGCATCTATTTTTTAAACTTGGTTCAGTGGAGCAAATTCTAGACTTTAAAAATAGAAAATTATCATTGAGCTCCTCTTCCACCTCCCAGTGGTCAACCCTGTGATAGACCAACAAAAAGTACAAGTAGATTTTGTACTTTGTGTTGGTGCAATGTGAAGGACTCAGCGTACCAAATAAATCATCAGCATCTCAGTGGGGTGGTTTTGTCACGGTCAATGAGCCAGGTCTTAACACTGGTCAGTGCTATTAGTGAGATGACTAAATCACTGTGGACAATTTATCTGAGGCCTTAAAAGACTTGAAACTGAGGCAGCAGGTAACCTTTCAGTAGGAGAGCAACCTAAGTAATGTGGACATTTTTGTCAAGCTGAGTTTGTAAAAGGTGATTATTTTAATAAACTGAGAACATAGTGGTACTATTAACACCAAAGCAACTTTTAAAGTCTATTCCAAACAACAGGCATTTGTTGCTTTAATGTAATAGTTAAGCTGCAGCTACCTGTAGAGCAGATAATGGAAGTACGGAGCCAAATAACAAGATATTACAGTGCTAAAGCTTCATTGTCTCTCGCCCCTCTCACACTCTTTGCACCTCTTCTCCATACTATACGCGGTTGCCATGGAAACACACTCGGAGCGCTCGAGTCGTGAGGACAGTCAGCTGCGATACCTTGTCTGGTAAACAATCCTGCAATCTGAGGGGGAAAACGTTGGCTGCATGTCAGAGTTTGTCGGATCACGTAGACATCAGCCAAAGGTCAGGAGCATCGGGAAGGTGGCCAGACCAGAGGTGAAGTCGAGTTCGCTGATGTGAAAGCCTAAAACTTTGGACTTGTTTTATTATTTCACCGGCTTATGAGTGACAAACTGTCACAGACCACTGACAGCAGCTGCAACATATGATGCTATAGTTATACGTATAGATGTTTGTTTCAGTAAATTGTTAATAAATATACAAATATTATTTTATTACATCACAGCAGAACAGGAGAGACAAACAATTAGAAAACATCCTCCTGCCATCTAAATGAAATTTTCACTTAGATTGTCCCAAAAGTTATGCCAGACGGCTTGGCTCTGTGTCCACCGATCTTAGAAGCATGACAGAGTTTTATGAAACCAGTCTGGTCAGTTGCAAGTCTGAGTGATTATTCCTCACTCTGTGTGCACAGTAACAGTTGTTGTCCTCCGCCTCTGACAGGAAACCGTCCTGTCTTGCTATAATTATTCCAGCAAATCTTCTCTGCAGTCTGGAGCACACACTAAATGTAGGAATAATTTTTAGAGTGTGCCCGGTAGGTCTTTGTTTCTTTCTTTCTTCAGTTCCTGCCTGTCACCTGTACTGAGTTACTCTAATAATGTGATGAAATTCAAAGCGATGTAAGCAAAACAACAATGTTGCACTGGGGAGTTTCAGTACCTCATCGGATGACATATTTCTGTAATACTGTTTTGTATTTGTCTGGATTTCTTGTGCCTGTGTCGGAGAACTGACCTAATAATATTATCACTCAGTACAAAGCTATACATATGTTCTCATTTGGCACTGATGAAGATTCATTCAGCTGTGTGCGGCTGACACAGAGAAGAAGATGGACTTAGTTTCTGCACTAAAAAAAGAGAATAGAGCTCCAAGTTAAAAACTGAGTTAGTTACATGAAATCAAATGAAATTAATCAAATGTCATTTATTTATGTTTGCTTAACATTCATAAACCTCATATTTACTTGGATAAACATATTTTGTTTACTTGTTACTTATTAACTCTTTTTTAAGTTGTACTGCCTGTTTTCAGTTTGTTTAAATTAACAAAGAAGTATTTGACCACTTGGGGGAGGTTACTTTAAAACAAGAGAAACATATTTTCATGCAACATACATGCCATTTTTTAAAATCTACGTAGCATGTAAAGTATTCCAAAGTATTTTACTTTTTTAACAAAACTGAGACTTATTCTTGGTAATCCGACGTTTTTGTCAAATGGTTACAGTAAAAGGCAGCAGCTGAGACCTGAAAAGTGCAAATATTCTTTGAAATATAACCTTTTCATATTGACTGCTTGATAACCCTGTTGGACTGACAGTTTGGTGTTCATTAAATGTATATTTATAATGTTTTTTCACAATGTTCTTTAATATTTCTGGCATCTTATCTTATCATGCAAATGTTTATTTGCATTTAATGTCTCTTAGGGAACTTTGCTACCATCCATCCATCCATCCATCCATCCATCCATCCATCCATCCATCCATCCATCCATCCATCCATCCATCCATCCATCCATCCATCCATCCATCCATCCATCCATCCATCCATCCATCCATCCATCCATCCATCCATCCATCCATCCATCCATCCATCCATTATCTTCTGTTTATCTGGGGTTGAATTAAGGCTTTAAAAGTGAACAGTTGGATATTAACATCAAAGATGAAGTTATAAAAGCCCAAGGGATGATATTTTCATTTTTTTATTGGCTTGCAACACAGTTTTTATATAAATCATTTAAAACATGCATCTGGATACCATTATTAAGAATTTTTATGTGAGAGCCGTGGACAAAAAAAAAAGCTGGTTGTCGCAGTACAGACTTAATTAAATTGCTGAGTTTAATTAGACAGAGGTAAAGGTAGGTGACAGAAGGTCTTTAATAGGTTAAAAGGAAGTTGAATCAGGAAACACATTCTTCCCCTCCAGTCTTCCTCCATCACTCCACATTTTGGTGTTTTTTCTTATCTAATGATTTGGTCTTTTAAATGCAATCTTGGATATTCTCTAAAGGAAATTCAAAGATATGACTTCAAGCTTTAGCCTGCATATCATAACGATCACACTTGGTCCAAAAAGCACATGAAAAAAAGAAATGGAAACATATTTTGTTCTTTTTTCTTTCTTTTTCTTTTTTTATATTGTTTTCTTTTAACTCTTCTTCCAATTTCTTTATAAAGTCTGTTTGGCTGTGAACACAACAGTTTGACCTCAGTCACATAAAATAAGTCTAGATTTTGCTATAATTGTTTTTTTCTTGGGATTTGGTTTTGGAGTGTTTTGTTGTTTTCTTAGGTTCTTGCCTCTGAGTTCAGTTTTGCTTTCACTGGAACACATACATTAAGTCTGTTAACACACATCATCACAAAGCCTCTCAAAAATAAATTAGTTATTTCTTAATTATCAAGCCTAGACAAGCTATTGTGATATTGCTAGCCATAACTGGGAATGATAATGAGAAAATATTAATAAGAGTCTGAGAAACACAGGATGCTCTGGAGGAAATTGTTATCCATTAAAATAGACAAAGATTGACTAAGAGAGTTAATGAGCCTTCAAGTACAGTAGTTACATCTGTTTGGAACAAGACTTGCATAGTGAGATGGACAAGAAAAAGAAAAATTAAAGAAAAGAAAATGGACAAACAAAACAAGCAAACAAGTCAGTAATGAGTAGGAGATGTCTGTTAATCAGGTATAATCAAACTTTCAATAGATTCGTTCATGTGAAGCAGGAAGCATTATTCCCACACTGTTCACACATGCAAAACATGTGCCTCTCCTATTATATCTGGAGTTTCCTCCATCTTAATTTACAAGCTACTGAGGAATGCAAAATCCAAATTAAAACACTGTAGACGATTGAAAAGAAAATATATAGTTATGCTTCTTTTTTTATTCTTTCTGCAAGCAGTTTTCAGTTCTGTGTGGATTCATTTCGAATTTGTAGGAAACAGACTTCAACGGGGGTCAGACCAGGCCAACCAATGGGACATGGGATTTATTGTTACTGGTAGACAGGATCTTACTGGCACTATAAAACTGTCTAAAACAACCAGAGAGTTGAGCTGAAAGCATTCAAAGGGGGTCTGTCATACATTATTATCGATATTTATCTTTATTCCAGAGATAGTGATCCATATCAATTAATACATTCTCTAAAATAAAAGGTGATACCTAACGTGGGGCGACATTAAGGTCTCCAAAGTTAGTGGTGAGCAGTATAAGGAGGCTTTTCCTTGAGAACCAAACATGTACAGTCTGAAAGAGAACAGGAATGTCAGTAATTATTAAGGCCATCAGTCACAAACCTTGCTGTAACTGCACAGCGAATAAGTGAGGGACGAGCTTAGGATAGCTGACCAGACCAGGGTAGTGAAGCTAGTAGCTAACCAGTCTACCGCCCCGCCCCAGTTTGTATGTCTTTAACTTGTTGAATGACAACAAGTTAATCTCATCTGAATAACTTGTTGTCACAACTGCACAGTACCACACTTCAAAATATCTGAAATTTAACTTTAAGACGGCTTTCTGTTGTAGTAGGAAATGAAAAAAAAAACACTGGAAAAAACATAACAGGAAACAAAGCAGAAAATCTATAATTAATGAAGACTAACAAAAACTAAATAGTGGATGGATGGATGGATGGATGGATGGATGGATGGATGGATGGATGGATGGATGGATGAATGGAATTTGTTGATTTGTAATTCCCTTAACAGAGTAATACATTATCAGGTACCACATTATTTTTGCCTTATACCAAAAAGGTATGTAAAAGAAATAAAAATGTGGTATAAAGTAAAAAACAACTGTGTATTCGCTGTTCTCTTCCAACCTGGGCTCTCTAAGAAAGTATGTAGGTCTGTGTTTGTTTTCACACACTGACACACTTCCAAAACTTCCGAGTGTGAAAAGATTTCTTGTTTTTCATATTCTTTTTCAAAATCATGAATCATCTCCTGGAGTCTCTCTAGACAAAGGATGGACACAAACACACTCACACGTTTCAATGTTGCACCAGGAACCTTTGTGCCCCTGCTATCCTGGAAATCCTCACATACTGCAGTGTGTGTAACAATGCAACACCATGTGCACACAGAGAGGCCATCTTAATGCAACATTAGGTCTGAGGATGTCCACAGTTGGCCTTTCAAAAATGATTCAGAAAGCTGCGGCTGTCACTTGTGAGACCTGTACTCAGCACATGAAATCCTCCAAGAGGACAAGTGATAGCAGCAAGATGCAGATCATAATGCAACAAGACAGCAGCAGAAATTGTTTCATTTGAAGCGCATCAATTGTGATGGGTGAATTTAGTCATGTTTTGGTCATTATGGAAATTTACATGGAAATCTATGTGAACAAGTGGAACTACATGTTGTGTCATGGCATGTAGGCTGTATATAAGAAGGCTCCCTGGATAAACTTTGAACAGTCTCAGCTGAATAACTTGAGCAAATATATGCTCCTACTTTTACCATTTTTAAGTATCTTCAAGCCTGGCTTTTATATAACCAGAGTTACTCTCCTACCTGCTGCCATGTATTCCTTCACTCTTAACCTTCTGTACCTACTCCTCTGTGACTACTGCTCCAGTGAACTAACTCCAATTAAGATGCAGCTGGAGTCCTTCTCCACCCAACCTTTGACACCTTCCAACTATGAATATCCGTTCAACCAGGTCTTTAAAGCAACTACATCCCCCACTGTGCACCTGGTGCAGCCTCAGGCTTGCCATGTCGTGAAAACCGCTGTAATATACTACTATCACCGCTGTAATATACTATCACTATCACTATGAACTAACATGAACAAGAAAAAGGACATGTAACGCTTTTGTGGACAGCAAATGCTGAACAAAGGACACACTGATCCTGTCCCATTGTACAATTATCTCACTGTTGTACCATTGGGATGGTTCTGAAACCAAAGTGTGGGACCTTGATACGGAAGTTGCACAAGGTCAGATTGTTTAAGTTTACAGAAAATAGAAAACATCAATCTTTGTCTCCCATTGATAGGTCAAAGTCACAAGGTCAAGTGTGCCAAAAAAGGGCACCATCTCTATTTTTCTATTTATCTGATATTAAGTGAAGATGCTACAAAGCATAAAAAACCCAACCAGGCACAAGTCCCATTCCACAATACATTAAATGTTTTGACATTTATACAATTCTGTCTTCTGAAAAGAGAAGAAACATCATGCCAGATTGTACATGCTTTGTATTTACTTTATGTCTTTACAAATGTTTTTTATTACTAGATAGTAAACTCGGAAGTCAGATGCTGAATTAACACCGTTATGACCGCTAAATCTCCTTTAACAGAGTTGACCAGAGCTGCACCAAATGTGTTTACTAATAATTTAAATCCTTCTGTAAATATGTAAATAGTGACAAATATAGCAGATTCATTAAGAACTGTAAAACCAAGTAATGTTTTAATTTGAACTAACTTCATAAGCTCATGCTGATGAGGTCACTGAAAAGTCCCATTTTAATGAGACTTGGGTTTTCGAAACTTGTTTAAGGGGCGTTAAATGCAATCAATGTGAGAAAATATACAAAGCCTTTAAAATCCCACTTTAGACCAGTTAGTTTTAAAATCCAATATGGAAGATGCATAATCAATCCGTAGCCAGTAAAGATTGTGGAAAGCAGACTTTAAGAAACGGTTAATTAGATTGTTTGGTATAAATGACAATTGCTCACAAGAAAAGAGATAAATTTCAATCAATATTTTATGTTTATATTAATAGGCAAAACCGCTTTGGGAACCATTGATGCTTCTTTTGTCTCAAACAACAGGACTATGATGCTAGAAATGTCTTGTATTTGTTTTTATGTATGCATTGTTAAACCACAAAGACTTTATGTGTGTTGAGTGTTAATCACCTTAAGAACATTTCTTTCTTACACTTCTGCTTCACTTCATAAAACTTGCAGTCAATTCTAGCCGCTCCAAATGAATTTGTCAGACTAAACAGAACATGATCTTACCTAAAATGTAAAATGGACAGTGTTTAACAATCTTTCTTTCTTCTCGTATACTTTAACAAAAAGAAAATGGGTTTTCTGTGAGCGCTTAGAAGACTTTAGAAAATATTCAAACAGGACAAGTGCAGTAAGTGAGAAAATTTGGGGCCTCAAATTGCCAGTGGGACCCACCAGTATTTGAAATTTTATTAGATATGTTAGAAAATGTGTTGGTTGTGAAAATGCAACACATTGTTTGAGACCACATTTGTTGGTAGAAGTCCACTTTACTCAGCTATAATTCGCAGCCAGACAGCCTCCAAGAAAAAGCAAATCCGTCGATACAAAATAAAATCTAATAATACACTGCAGATAAAGATAACTACTGCTAATGACCTAACGGGACCTAATTTTCATTTTAATCTCTTTTTGAATTCATTTCTGGCTTACTAGTTATCTTTAAAATGAGCTGTTGTGAAACCAAAATTCAAAAATAATCAACGGTGGATAATATGAAAGCGATGCTGGAGGGGCAGTAATGGCAGGTGGACAACAAACTTAAACACATTTACAAAACTCTGCCTGTGGGCCCTGAACATCTTGAACTGGCTCTGTCTCTGTGAAACATGATGCAAACTCTGCAGGGAGAAGTTGCCTTTAGCATGCATGTTAAAATGTTTAGTAGTCAACATCTGTCAAGAAGTAAATCAAAAGGGTTTTTTGAATTGCATTTAAAATTCTGTTTCTCTGGGAGGTAAAATATCACATAGGGCCAATAATTTGATTTCTAATAGAGAACTACAGTGGAAGCCATTCAACAATCATAGTGAAAACTGCTGACTTGACAGAGACTGACTGTTGGGTGTCACTGTCATACATGAACAGAACTTGTTCTTAAACATTTTACTCAAAAAAGCAAAGGCTCAAAAAAAGCAGAAGGGGTTACAGTGGCATTCAAACAGTTGTGAAGCAAAGCTCAATTGAAAAGGCAGATTCAGAAGATTTAACTACTTGTAAATATTTTAGGAGTCATCACAAATACAGTGATGGAGAAGCATGGACAGTCTTCAACTATTGAACTAGACAGTGTCAGAAGCGTTTGACCTGTGCATGGTTGCACAGTAGTCCACATTTAGTGATGATTTGATGTGTCATGTTGAGCTGATGTTGGCCCACTGATTTTTATTAAGTCCAAAATCAGTGCAGCTGTCTATAACACAAAAGTTTATAAGCTTATGAGGAAGCTGAATTCATTTTTGGACAGGACTTGCTGCATGCACACACTGCCAAAAGTGCCATTACATGGTTTATTGACCATGGTATCATTGTGTTTGATTGGCCAGCAAATTGCCCAGATCAAAGCCCAGTAGAGTAGAGACACCAGAACCAAGAATGCAGATCAGCTAAAGGTCACTGTGAAAGCAACAGCTATTGTTTCCCTAGCATCTCAGCAGCGACACAAGCTCATCCCCTCCATGGCACTTTGCACTGATGCAGTAATCCATGTAAAAGGAGCAATGACCTTGAAGTATTGAGTGCATATACTGTGCAGTACATGGACATCACTTCTCAGTAGGCCAATACTGCCCTATTAGAAAATCCTTTTTTAATTTGGTCTTATGTAATAGTTGGATTTTCACAGATCCTGATTTTCTAACTAGCTCTAAGCCATAATAATCAAAATGAACGGAAATGCTGGAAACGGGTCACTCTATTAATATACATTCACCTTTTTTTAAAAATTGAAATAATTAAATAAAACCATTTTTGAATGATATTCAAATTCATTAATAGCAGTTCTTCAGCATGTACGTTTTCGTTAAGAGGCCCAAATGCCAATCAAGAGTTACTTGTGTAGGTGGGAGGGTTTGTTGTTGTTTTTGTTAAGAAATCTCAGTGTAATGTTTGCTGTCAAGTTGATAGAATCATTGATGTGCAGTATAGCCACCTCCTATATGCAGTTTCCTGTTCATATATCCAGTAGATCCTGAATTCGCCTATCAGTCATTGCTTACAGCACCTAACCTATGCATAAAAGACCAATGTACTGTAAATTTTCTGCTACTCAAACAGAAAGCAAAGCTCACCGCATTAAACAATGTTACACTACGCAGAGGTCTATGCATCCTCCCTCTCTCTCTCTAACTGCCTCTCTCTTACTCTGTTGCTCTCTCTCTCTCTCAGTCATCCTCTCCCGCCGTGGTGCTGAGCCTGCGACGGTGCTTAGAGAGAAAGAGGGGAGAAAAAAAATCTCATCCTTTCTGCTCCAGCCACTGAACGCACCATCTGACGGGGAAATAAGTGAAGGTACTGTGCAAAAATATATTCGCTTTCATTTTTACAACATGTAGTTACTTATTTATTTATGTATGTTAAAGAACAGTCATGCTCCGATATTTCATATGCACCGATATAAAAGGGACGGCGGGGAGAGAACGCACCTGCCCTCAGAGACTCCAACCTTCTTGGTGCAACAGAACCTCACTGAGCTAAATTGACGATAGCATAAAAAAGCGTGTTTTTCATTTTCCCTGTTGGAGCTTTTTGGAAGACTTGTCAGAATAACATATTAATGTGTCCAGGTTGAGTTTTATTTATTTATTTATTGCAATACGCTTTTTTCCCAATGGGGTTAAAACGCACGCCAAAAGTGATTAAATCTGTGTCACAGATTTAAAGTGTCACATGAAGCCAGGTTGGATTCTGCAGAGATAGGGCGGCCGGGCACAATACGCGCCATGGACAGATGTGCGAGAGAGAGGGGATTTAGTATCGAGGGAGGAATCACGCAGGGGATAAAGCTGGTGATGCATGCGCGCCCCGGTGTGTGCGTGTATGTGTGTGTGTTCTTGCTTTTTCTCTTTTTTTATTCTGGGTTAAATGGTCGGTTTCCCAGCAGTGTTGACTACTCACGTGCACGACAGAAAAGCGGCTCACTTCACCTGCAGCGAGGGCTTAGGTGGAAGCCACCTTTAGTTCTCCAGCATGCATGAGTTATTGAATGTGCGGCTCCGATTATGTGTTTAAGTGAGAGAGACAGAGTAAAAGAGAGAGAGAGAGAGAGAGAGATACAAAGAGAAAGAGCTCTCATGCCAGCAGCGGCAACAGTGTCCAACTGCTGACCGATGGACCACACAGATTTGTACGCCCACACACTGTGGACAGCCAGGCACGAGAATATGCGTAGCAACAGGAACAAAACACTTAGAAATCTACTATCTGTATCTTCATGGGCAGTAAAATCCCTGTACAACATTCATCTGACAGGTTTTGGTCTTAAAATGCAGAAGGTAGTGGACAGAGTGTGTACTGATCAGATGGGATTGGTACGGGTCATGGACTCTAAATGTGCAGATTTACACGTTCCAAGTAGGCATGAGCTTAAAAAAAAAAAAAAGAATACCATGCAACAATGGTATTCACATAAACAATAAAACACCATAAATATCAAACATGATCTAACTATTGTAATCCAAAACAGATTAGCACCAGTAGACATTTTGATTTTGCAGTTATAATATCGGTAAGCATACTGTGTGTATTGTTCAAGCAGAACATTTTCATCAATGACTGGTGACCTGGATAGAGCATACAGTAATTGTTCCTTAATCACTGGAAATGTCTTTGAGTGGAATATTCAAGTCTTTTCAATTAAATTTATAATAAATCCCAACAGCGAATGAAATATGGGAACTCATATTGCACAAGTTTCGTTAAAGAATTGTTGTATTGATAGATCTCCTTTAGTGGTCAGTACTACATTGCTGATTGGTGATAAAAGCCAGATTTTGGGGCTATACGTAACAATTACAAACATGGGAATCTATGGGTGTGTTCACTACATCCCTGTTAGAAGCCAAGTGACTGTAACTTTTGGGGGAACTCTCATTGGTTTTGTTCCCTCCAGACTTTGTTGCTTGTGCCTGTCAACAACCATCGGTTTGTTTTGTAATAAAATCATTCTTTATTTATCTAAGCTGGTGTACATGAGTCTTCACAACATCTCACAGAGGCATATTTATAGACAACTCCTAGGACACTTCAGTAGCAATTGACTTTGTTTTCAAAGTTGGAGATTAGAAATGGGCAAGAGTAGAGAACTGTACCAGATTATGATAGCTAAATGGCCAGATTATGGCATCTCCAAAAATTGTAGTTCTCATGGAGTTTCATCTGTTTTCAGTGGTCATTTTCTGTCAAATGTGGTCCAAGGAAAGAACAGATGTGAATGGGAAACAACAGGTTACTGTCATGGTTGGTTGGGGCTCAGTGATAAGAGATAAGGCTGGTCTGTGTGGTCTGATATAACAGGCAAGCTACGTTAGCCCAAATTGCTGAAAAAGTTATGCAGATTCCAGTCGAAAGGTATCAAAATACAGCATTACGACTTGTTTCCTGAACTGGCTGCACCAGTGTAGGAGCCAACAATTGGCATTTGACCATTCAATCTGAAAAATGTGACCTGCTGTGAATGATTTTTTTTTATTTACAATGCATGAATGGTGAGGTGAATATGTGTAGCTAATCTGTGAAATAAATTGCACCAAGATAGACTATAAAAAACATTGTGAGCTATTGTAGGAAGCATAGAGCCACAGCACATCTTCATGGGTCTAGTGGATTCCTTCCTTCAATGATTCAAGTCTCTTTTTGCAAAAACATGAGCCAGGAGAAAGTCTTTATTTGGCTGCTCAACAGAAATGTCATTCATACTGTTTGGATTGAGTAAGCTGTTATTACAAAACTCGGAGACCATACAGACGCATGATGCCTTTCAGTCTGCAGCTGAACGGCATCATGCATCTGTGAAAGAAAAAAAAATCTAATCCATGTGTTGATACAGACATTTATACTATTCCCGGACATCAAATCTTAGTGTTGTGCATACAAGGCCACAAACAGATAGCATGAGCAGAGAACCAGGACAATTGCACTGTTGCCATATGGTAAACATTTACTAATGGCCTGTTTTGAACTCAGTTTGACATTTTGTTCTGTATCCAGAATGTAGATGAGATAAGGAGAACGTTTTGGCAAACCAACAAGCTCTTACAGGATACTCTGATGCCTTGTGATGCAAACAAAACTAATAAACAGAACGCTGCTTTGGAAACCATCTTGGCTATTTTTCCCCCAACAAGAATTACCTGTCAAATACAGTTTTAAGAGGAGCAGTGGGTGATGCCATGACTCTCTGATGAGATGAACTTTTTTGTTAGCACAGAGAAAAGTGTAGGACAATTCCCCCCACCAACTCCGAATATAATTTTCTTGGACATTAGAGAGATGTTAATTGGAGACGCAAGACATGACAGAGCGAAAGAGTCCAGTTTATGGTTGTTTTGTGTGTTTCGTGGTTCAAAAGTTCACACGGAAACTTATTTGGTCCGTGTGATCAATACTTAATAAGTTCTTCATCTGATTCTTTTAAAAATGACAAAAGGGGGATATCAGTTTGCTAAGTAAGTGGATTCCCTTCTTATAAGATGTTGTAAATTAGCTTTTAGTCCAATCAATAATGAAGCCCTTTCCTATTTTCACCCATGACATCTAAGGTGCAGCGTGGTCAGAGAGATCCCTGGAGACAACCACTTAAAATGCAAAAGGGTTACCCTTCCAACTTTATTTTGCTATTCTATTGCACCCGTTTAGCTTACACACATAGTCCCCTTCTCCACCCGCTCCTTTCATTTTACCATGCCTCTTGATGTCATCCCTGGAGGAATGATGAGCAGTCTCCAATCAATTGCAATCACATATCAGAGCTGTACCAAGGGAGAGAAAGAAGGAGAGGCAATCAGTATGGAGGAACAGGCCTGGATGAAGGTGAAGTAACCACCACCTACCAAACCAAACCACTATGTAATCTTCTCTTTATCAGATTTCTATTAAGCAGCGTGAGCCATAATTTTGGAAATCCATAGTTATGTCTGTGGGCGATAATCTGAAGAAGTGATGAATGTTACACTGGAATGAGGCCTGAAAATGCAATTGTCTTACTTCTTTATATTTTTGAGAAAATAATGAAATATGATGCAGCTAAATTTCATGAACAAAATTAGGATATTACACCAGCATACCTGTAAGGAACCGCTTCTTGAACAAGATGATTGGGAATATTTGCGGCTGCAGACATGTCCAATGCATTGGCTGGAAGCGATTTATCTCCTTGATCTCTTTGCTCTGAAACCAGCAAAAGTTAGGCAGGACTGACCTAATTAATTCTGCTTACAGTTAAGTTAAAAAAAGATGCGTGTTCTGTAATGGTATGAGCTAAAATGCTGTGACAGCAAATGCCTGGCAGGATAGTTTTCTTATGGTCATAACGGCTGTATAGCAGAACACATAAGAAGACGAAACACTACATAAAAATGATAAAGAAAACATGTTTCTCATTAATTTCAGAATAGAAACTAGATGGCATGCATATTGTTACAGGTAATTTTTTTTTCACATTTAACAACATACTCGGTTGTTATAAATGCACAGTTTTATAAGGTGAATCATTGAAGCCACTACACACTCCAGAATTGACAAGCTGATTAACATAAAGTGCTGTGAACCATTGCTTTAAAGATAAAAAAATCTAGAATTGTTGTGGATGCTTCTGTTTGGCCTGTTTTTTTATTTTGTTATTATTTAACAAAAATTATATCCGGTTTAAATGTTGCTACAATAAGAACCATGTAGGAAACTCAGCATGTGAAAGAAGGGGAGATCAATGCCAAACTTCCTGGCCTACATGAAAAATGCTATGAGAGAGAGAAATTAATACAGCACATGTCCTTAAACATGCCATCCCTACTGAAATACATGGTGGAGGGAGCATCATGCTGTGGAAACGCGCTGGTCAGAGTTGGTGGGAAATGAAGAGAAATAAACTAGACAATCCTTGAGGACTATGCTTATTATGGGAAGCAAAAGATTCATTCATGGAATGAAAGTTTAACTTTAAAAGAGAACATATTCTTTAAAACATACCACTAGCGCTAACTAGCGCTACAATAGAAAGTCATAGTCAGGTGCTCAAAAGGCCTAGTCAAATGCAGACCTAAATGGAATAGAAAATTTGTTTGAAAATAATACCTCCTGCTGATTATCTGAGAGTTTGAAATAAGAAGCAAAAACTTGTAACAAAATGTCTACAATTTAAAATGCTTTTTCACTGTAATATAAATCTCATGGGGTCTCCCTAATAGATATATTTACACTAAATAGCTATGTGAATTATTTCTGTATATTAATTCAGCTAAGAATGTGTCTGTATGCACGCCTTATGAAAATCCTTGCAAGTAGATCCTCTAATAGGCCAAGTGAATAAATTAGGTATTCAGGAGTGTCTCCTTGCTGGTTCACAATTGACAGTCTTAGATCTTTAGGCCTCCCCACCTGCTCCATCCCTCCTGGCCTCTGTTTCTCTGCCACACCCTCGAAATTGATCTCAGAATCCTTCAAGGGAGATTATGCAAAGATCCTGAGAGGGATAACCCTTGGGAGAGATCCACACTTGCTCACTCCTCCACATCGCATTTTTGGCCACTGCATGCTGTGCTCTCTTTCAGCCAACCAGCTGTTGGGAGTCCGCTGCACAATCAATATGGCCATCGTGTTTCACAACAGCCAGCAGTCCCTCACTGCCAGGTACTTGTGGGAGGTCCCCCAGGGCAAGACAATGAAAGACATGGGAAGACACCTTTATAGTTGACAGTTTTCAGAATTGCAGCATGTTTGAATGATTTGAGGAAACTGGATGTGGGTCTCTTTAACTGTGCCTCTGCAAGACGTGAATGAAGTAGCAGGGGAACTGAACGTCTTTGTAGACAAGCAGAAGCTGTCTCAGAGGGAGAAAAAAAATAGATCCAATTGATAAGAAAGTGGAACAAGAATATTACAGTATGAACTATATGTTACATATGTGAGAAGGAAAAGAACAGGGAATAGTCAGAAGCTCTGATGAATGTCATGCACTCCCATTGTGTGCTTTAGGCATGTCTCACACCTGGCAAGTGAACTAATAACTGGGGAGAATATTTTTTGGAAGACTTTTCCAATTTTTTTTAGAGTATTGCTGATTCCTTGACTCCAGCTTGAGCTCAACTTAATTTTTTTTCATTGCCACATGTACATTGCAAGTCTGTTGACCCTGCATCATGTCATGATAGATAACTGTCTGGATGGGTTTTTTATTGAAGTGACATTTTGTGAGGGACTTATGTGAAATCAGTGTCTTAATGTGCCACATTTTGGAGGAACAGGATTTAGTTGGGATTGTAAGCAAACAGATACTTAAAATATGCTCTACATTGAAAAACAAATCAAATTTCAAAATTATATTAGTATAATGTAAGTAGCATTCTTTGGTGTGCATTTTTTACTAGAGAAGGTTAATGTCAATTAATGACATTGTGTGCATCTTTGAAGTTGCTTTAAGTACAAAACATCTTCTGGAGGATGCATATAATAAAACTCTTACTTTGCAGAGAGGCATACTGGATGTAAACTCTTAATACAGTGAAGCCTTTTGCAAGAAATTGATCTGTCATTTTACCGCTAATGTGCTATTGCTGGATATTTGTCTGAAAGTATTATTTGCATGGTTGCACTACTAAAGAGTTTCTACGTATTTTATCCTGACACTGGTTTGTGACATGTTCTGCTCTTTTTACTGTGTGGAAAGGTGTAGTCAGAAAACACATGGCTGACCTCCACCCTAATTTGTTCTGAGTAATGGGTTTGTAACATAGTCATGTTTCCAATGATTTGGTGTCCCTGTTTTAGGTTACCTATAAATAGTTGCATTTTTTTATTATTCACTATCAGAGCAGACACATATACTTTATTTTTATTTAACTGTTGCTGTCATATTTCATGTTCAACTCAATGTCCATTAATACAATTTCAGTTACTTACTTGTACCAAAAGTGGTCAGATTAACCCAAAAAGAAATAGATGTAGGTCATCCTATTAGTTTCATGTTTACTTTCAAACATCCAGCATACCTGGAGAGCACATCTTAGTACATGCACTTAGGAAGGCATATTTCAACCTGTCCCAAAAAGCCACAGCCTGGCTTATCTGGTAATCCAACTATGGATTCAACACTGTCAAATGAATAGTTAGATGATGATGGCATCTTTTGTCTTACAGCTGCCAAGAAAAAATAATTTCAATAAGCTTTTCATGTTATTTTACTGTTAGAAAACATGTACCACTTTTCCAAACCATAAACTATCTGCTGCCTGCTGCAGGAGAGACACTGACAACTCAAGCATACTTCATACAACCTTATTTATGAACAAAAAATGAAAAATTTAGATGAGTAAAAGGAAAAAATTGCTTGTCCTTTTAAGTTTCACTAAGTGTCCCAGAATGGAATAAACCCACAGCACTTTAAGGCTCAACATTCCTTTGAAATTACCGCATTCAAAACTTAACGCTTTCTGACAGATGGCAGTAACAATGTGGTGCAACCGCTTTGTAGTCTTTAGATCTTTGTAAGAGTGATAATGTGGAGATGCATGTCTGATGCAGAACATTAATTTCTTTATGATGACAAATTTAGAAACCTTTGGTGGGTAAAAGAAAATACACAGAAATTCATTCTGAAGGAAAGTCATTACAGTCAATTGAGATCTCTATATAAGTACAAACACAGTCAAAATATTTCATGTTATAAAAACACTCTTTTGTTTACTCTGTGAAGATTGCCCAAATTATTTATATTTTCTAATTGGCAGAATAATGAGTGAGACTTTTTTTATAATGACTGTAGGAGTTGGGTCTATCACAACCTTTGACAATACTTTGACAATACTGGAATATTTATGTTCAAGGTTGTTTTTGAGGTTTGATTTCTGTTTTACTCTAATTTAGTCCCTCCTGAGTGATTCTAGATTATGTTTATTTCTTGTGTCTAGTTATTCCTTGTTACTCTAGTTAATTATGTTTCTTTGGTCTAGTTATTCTTCACTGTTAGATTGTTTTACTAGTCCCGTGTGTACTCTCCTTCGCGCAATGTGCCACTCTGTCTTCTGCTCTCTCCCCTCACACCTGCAGCCCGTTTCTCGTCAGCCATGTTCCTTGTTCAGTAATCAACCTCCCCAGTATATTTACGACTCATTCTCAGCTCCTCCTTGCTGGTTTGCCTGGTCAACTCCTGTTATTTTCCTGCTATAATTTTTACTTAGATTCCTGGTTTTGTTTTTGTCTCTGGCTTCCTGTGTCCTATGTGGGGTTTTTTTAATTCGGACCTTCTTCACATACAAGCTGCCTCTCTGTGTTTGGGTCCATTTACAAATACCTCATCATGACAATATTGTCCTATTCCTCCTGACAGAACTGCTGTAACCAAGTCAGATTTGCAGAGCACCAGGCAAGCAAAAATATTTTTTGCACTTCCAAGCACTTAAGCAACCATACAACTAAGTTAGCAGTGTTACTGGGCATATTGTCCAGTTGTGATTTTATGCACAATATTTAAGTTCTTTTACAATGTTTTATAATGTTGAATGTTGCAAAATATTCTTTTCTAATGATATTATCTGTTTTATGAAAACCACCCATTCCTTTTGAAGCAAAACACATACCCAATACTGTCACCCACATACCTGACATAGAGATGACATTCTAATGCTCATGACCCTTTTTCTCTAAATGCAACCTTGGTCATAATGATCAAATGGTTTCATCAGACCATAGGAAACATCTCCTAAAACTAAGATCTCTGTCCTTGAGAGCAATGTAAGCTGAGATTTGGCTTTGTATGTTGCTAATGTATGTACACATACATTGTGTATGTACACATCTGGTTTTAACAGTGTATGCATAAACTACAGATTCCCTTGTACCGCCCTCACTGTTTTTAATTTGCTTCATCCAGACTTTTCGAAATCATTCAGGCATCCACTCGGATCTGTAGTGAAACAAATACACCAGACATTACTTACCTCTAAAAACGGCTGTACTGCTTCCTTCTCCAGTGCTCTACCATCTCATAATCCACCTGCAGGCTCTGACTGAGGGTATGATATAATAAGTCCCCAATGTCTCTTTATGAACATTTTCTGTTAGAAATGATGAGGTCAGGGCCTACGTGCCACTTCTCCGGGTTGCTATAGATATTTGTGTGTGTGTGTGTGTGTGTGTGTGTGTGTGTGTTTATAGCCAGAGACAGAAAATGAAAAATAATTAAGCTGTTGTTTGATCTTTGGGGAGGAAAAGCTTTTTGATGCATTTTTTTAAGTGTACAAATTTTCTGAACAAGAAATAGTTGAAATCAGCTCATGCAATATGTATGCTGTACTTGTAGAATTGCTATTTTAAGGCTCCTACTTGCATCAATACACAACAGACTTCCACATATTTTCTGCTCAGTGTAATCTGAAATTATTTCAAGTTATTAGAATTAATGAAAAACATCTTCTGAAAGAGAGAAATTGAAAAAGGCAAAGATAAGTGTGTGGGAGTGTGCCAAGGTTTTTCTTTTTTCTTAGATCTTTTTTTTTTGGTTGAGTTAAGTAACTGCAGCCAGTAAAGATATGATTGGCAGCAAAACTGCATCACTAATTGACTGTAATGAATGTAAACAAATAAAATACAATTGATCCAATAAGATTAGTCACAAATTCATACAAAAACAACCGTAAACCATGATTACGTGCAAAGCTTAGCCACGCTTTGTGGAGACTGTGATGCTTTTGCAGAAGTCTCCAGGTGTGTGTATGCATGTGTGTGTTATGAGCCATGCATAATATATACTCTATGTGCTCATCCTTCTGAGTAAGAGTGTGTGTGTTCAGTGTCAAGTGTGTGCATGTGGTGTATATGTTAAGTAAGGACACCATCTGCCATGATCTTTGGTTTGTGCCAACCCCCCACCCCTGTTAACCCACGCCCATGCACATACACAAAATCACTCAGTGTTGATGAGGAGAAATAAAGTCTCTCTCAGTGGATTGTGAGAGTGAGGCAGGGGATGGATGCTGTAAGAAGAGTGGGAGTAATGCGGAATGCGCTGTGAGGATTAAAAGAGGATGAATACAAAGAAAGTTGTGGTGTTCCAGCTTGGTTAACCTCTGGTATGTTACTTTGAGAAGTGAATGCTTAGCGTACTGTATGCTCCAGCAAAAGAAACACAAACATTTAGAAATAAACACATTCACACACAAAGAGCTGCACATGCGTACTAAGTAGATTTTTGAATAATGCTTTGTGTTTTTTTTTTTTCTGAACTGCCCTAGATTCATTTGGCATCTGTGCTGCACACTCATTTCTCTCTCACTGTCTCTCTCTCTCTATCTGTCTCTCTCTTACTTTGATATGCCTTTTATACACATCATCGCCCTCTTGTTTTACTCTTTTCACCCATCTTTCTCTTTCAGAGAGAAGTGACGGTGAAAATACCCGACATAAATATTTTAGCCCTCTTAGCCTTTCTGCATCTGCACTTTTGCACTGAGAGAGAGATTACTGTATATCTGGTTTACTACAGATATACAACATGCTGGTGGGTTTCCTTGTTAGAACCCACCAGCTAGGGTAAATATACATAAAAATGTCCAAATCCCACATATATTTTGTGTATCGTTTTCTGAAGATGTTTTATTACACCATATTTATATTGATTGTAGTTGTGATACTCACTTGGGCCAGTAGACAATTATTAATAATGGCATCTTATTAAACCATAATGACTGAACCACCTCCTGAAGTTAGATATTATAAGTCAGACAATCACATTTCCTTAAAGGAAGCTGGGAGCATAATGTGGGAAATTAATCTAAATCATCAGTTTTCAAATGGTGGTGAGACATTCCTAATTCAAATGCAAAGTAAAAAAGTATAGATTGCTCAAATTCTACAATCCTTGGCTAATTTAGATACAATAGCTACTTTCACCGACACAATGATGTTAAAATTAAAAATTGCAGACAGTGATCCATATAGAACGTGAGCCCGAAGATGTTTACTTTAGTGGAAGTGAGCAGTATTTTCAGGCTGTGTTTGGATAAATCATCCGTGTTTTAGCCTGGGCATAATAATTACAGTTTATGCCAGAGGATTACAGATTAGATTACTTCTGACAGCTTTCAGTACTTCCATTGATTTATTAATGTGACAAAATTGTGACAGCATGTATATGTGGAAGTGTTGTGCTCTCATTATGATTGGGAAAGAAACGAAAAGAGCTTATGCTGTGAAGGCTTCTCGATGCTTAGGCAGGTTTCTTGGCTGAAAGTCTGCGGTATGAAAACGAAAATCTTGAAATGAGCTGCTGGCTTGAAATAATCAATATACAAACAAATAGTACCTCTTCCTTTTGTCAATAATAATATTGATTGTGGTACATCCTCAGTTAAAACAAGCCTAGGGGAGTTTATTGTTCTTCTTTTTCATTTTCTACCACTTTGCTATGTCATCACTTGGTCTAACGGCATTCGCACTCAAGTCAACAGAAATAAAGTGTGCAAACTTAGGTTACATCTCACTCAGACACAGTCATGCATGCATACACAGGGAGTGAAAGTGTGTGAGACTGTCTGCTCATGTTGCTCTACAGTTTGGGTGTAAAGATTTAAAAACGGAAAAAGATTCAAAATTCAGTAAATTAAGTAAGAATATTTTTTGTATGTAGTTTATTCTATATGATACATGAAGTGAATAGAGTTTATATTAGCAAACAGCTTATGCTGGTAACCCCTAGTTACCTTAATTTAAGTTGTTGGAGATGTTATATTTTAAGTTATACTTTGACTGAACAGCGGTATAAGTTTGCAATAATTCCCAATTATAAGAAGATATTTGTCTTGCTAATATTTTTAGCTTAAACAATGTATTCACTCTTCAGCAGAGATGTGAGTCCCAACACCCCTGTCTCTCTCAGACTGACTGCAATTCAGTTATTTTCAAGACTAATACAAATGTGGCTTTCCAGTACAGGTGATTTTATATTTTAATTTGGATTATTGTGGACAAATTTAATTTTACAATGCAATACGATATGTTAGGTAAAACACAAAGTATACACCTTCAATAATCACATTTTCTGCATTCTTTTTAATTTCTTAGTAATGAGGATCACATTTATTCAGTGATATTTTTTTAAAACCCTTTTTAAGTTTAAGATCAGAAATGATTTACACATCCATTTCCCAAAAAAACTGACTACTTTATTTGTTGCCAAAATCTTAGCAACTCCCTAAGTTTTTAATTACAGTTTGAAACACAGATTATGTCAATGTTATGCAAAATGTGAGAGAAAGCCAATCAAACACTGATGTTCCACATATATTTTGTGAACTTGCAGAAAATACCAGATTTATTTTGTACCCATTTGTGAATAATTTTTTTCACTGAATATGGGAATGCATTGGGACAAAATTAATTCACCCACAAAACACTGATTAGATATCTATAATAAAATTAATCATTGTTGGAAGTGATTAGGAATTTTAGTGGCCTTACGTAACGCAAATAAAAACTTAAAACAACTTGAAAAAAAATATTGTGATGTTACTTGTCTTAGATTACAAAATTCTTTACTATAAGGACCTGTCTGTCCTGCTATAATGTTACATATTTAGTTCCCTTCCTTTGTATTTATACTCCTAAACAAAATCCTGTAACCAGGTTATAAGTACTACCCTCAAATTGCAAGAAGAAAAAGAAATGGGAGCAACAGAGTAAAAATAGAGTAGGGGATTCTTGAAAATTTCATTTAAACTCAAACAGACTGAAGTATTCTCATAAATATGCTCTTCATTTCATTTTCTGTCATTCACAGTTATGACCCCTTCAAGGCAAACACATAAAAGATGCAATACACTATTGCTGTCACATAAAAAAACTAAAGTTGTAGACCCCAAACGAATTACCTGCAGTGAGTAGGTGGAACTGATAGGTTGTCAGTGAAGACACAGGCTGAAGCCCTCACTGACACTGACTGCAACCCAATACTCATAAAAAGTCATGAGTCACAGAATGGCTTAAAAACCCAAAAGGCCGCCTCTCTCTTCCCACACACAAAATTACCTGCTTGGACCTTGCAAGACGGCAAATAATGAAGAAAATGTTACTGATGATCACTTCCAATGTTACTGGCTTGATTAGGGTATCCCAAGGCAAACGTTTTCTACATTTGAAGCAGGCTCCATCATAATCTGGGGAGTGCTTTCCATCGATGGAACAAGGTAGCTTCAGGTTGTTTTGGTATATCAAACCCCAGCTGGCAATGTGGAGATTTTGCATCACACAACTGCTCTGACTGACGGAGCTCCCCTGTGGTTGCATCGATGCCGTTTATTACGCTCATTTGACAAAAGATTTCTTCCAGGAGAATGAGGTTTCTCTCTTGGGTTGTACACAATTCCCTGATCTAGAAGACTGTAGGGGAGTTTTACAAGAAAAAAATACACCAGTTTTAGACCACAACTGTCTTTCAATATGTCATGTTCACCACAAGTAGCAACATTTCCCTCTAATGCCCTCTATTTAATTGCCCCTTTGTAATCTGTTATGGAGCATATGTACAGCTAAAGCATTAGCATCAACTGCCTTAGTATATGTCAGGTTTATTTGGTGGGAACATACTTTATATAAAGACTGATGCATGCTTACATATCCAGTCTAAACTAGCTAAACATTAGCAGCAATTCCTTTCACAACTAGAGTAAAACACCATGAGAGCAACTGACCTGACAGGGAAGTTGAATGAAGCATCTCCAATTTATTACTAAGAAACCAGCGAGCTGCAATACAGTACAGCATTAGTGACGCTTGGCAAGGATAATACTAGGAGCAGCCACAATGGAAAGTGTCCACCACGAAGAAGAACATTGGAAGCCAAAATTAGAGCAACATAGGAAGAAGTCAGCCAATTGTCAGATCTCCAGAAACATGCATCCAGAAAGGGAATACCCCAGAAATACAAACAGATGCTCATACCTGAGGCCCTGGAAACTGCCACAGAATCCAAGCTTTGGCTGCCACACTGAAGAGATATAAGCCAGACAAATAAACAGGCTGTTCTCCACCAAATCGGCTAAAGTGTACTCACTGTGGCGGCGTACTAGCACACAAAGTAACCCAGGAAGGATTGAACAATACTGGAAATAAGCATCACATAGCAATGATGTCCAGTGGGTAAAAGACCTGGAAGCCTAGCACACTAATTTCCCTGTACAAAGTCTGGTGAACATCACAATGGCAGACATCCAACAAAGATGTTGTTGGTAGGAAGGGCTGGACAGCGCCAGGCCCGGACATAATCCATGCCTACAGGATCAAGAATATGAATTCTCTTCATGAGCATTTCGTGGCCCAAGTGAACCAACTGGATGATGGCCGCTTCACGCTTGAAATGAAGAGCCACCCTCCTCGCCCAGGAGAATAGGGATGGGTGAGAGAGTAGTTTTGAATAATGTTAGAAAAAGATTTGATGGTGGAAATAACACATCCGTTTCTCATCTCAGCATCTTGAAACTTTTCCTACTGAGCCTGTGATGAACTATAAAAAAAAATAGGTCGACAACTGTTTTTTATGCCAAGGTTTTTTGTCATCTGTCTCCTGCATTGGCATTACTTCTTGTCCTCCTTTTTTTTCCTCCAAGGTTTTTTTTAATGTTACTTGCCTAAAGCTCAACACAGTCTCCGCGGCAGATTTTTTTCTACCAGCATTAAGGTCACACACACCTTAAAGGAAAAGCAGATCAAAATGGTTACAAGATGAGGACAGACAGCATTTGGTAGAAGATAACTCTGTTCCACAGTAACACTAACTTACTTTAATGACTTGTTTTTGCAAAGCTCACATTTTCATCACAGCCCTGATATTTTTGAGACACTACCTGGAGGAGTTGCTTTTGATACAACAAATGTCTTGTAAGCTGAAGTTCACACTTTGATGGCAACTCAAACAACTGAATGGATCAAAGTGATGGTAACATCTAATTGAGCCTGTAAGGTCATTGCCAGATAACTCACAAGTGATGACTGCAAAGGGAAACAACTGTGGCTCACCAAGGAAAGTTGAAACCTGAATGTAACTGCATGTTCTGACAAGATAATGATCCCAAACAAACATCAAAACTGGTTTTGAAGAAGAAAAAACAGGCTGACCCAATTTCAGGATTAAACTCCAGCTATAGTTTTACACAGCAACCTAGAATGTGGCGTAGTGCACAATGCCATGAAATGTGCTTGCTTAGGAGGTGTGCATTAAAACAAAGAAATAAGTGGTTCTTGGAAGTCTCCATCTTTAACTAATGATTCTATATTGTCTACAAATTAGTGAAAGCACATTTTTTTCCCTTTTGCTTAAACTTTCAAACATTTTTTTTTACTTATATGTTAAAAAAAATGGATGTTACAAAATGTAACATTCTTGTTACATTTTGACCGCTGGCAAAGTATACATTGCAGATTTGCATAAACAAATCCAAGTTTCTTTGAAAAATTGGCACATTTTGTCTATGCACCTCCAGAGATAATATAACATCTCCTTTATTCTGATTCACCTATATATTCTTTTCAGACTGCAAATCTTAACTCTTATGCCATCTTCCATTTAGTGCCTTTTGTAACGGCCTTTAAACATTCATGGTCACATACAGATGGTGTAATAATTGTGCAAGAGTGTTATTAAAAACATTTTCTAATTTTATTCAAGGTCAAGCACTTACTCTGTCATTCTCCATAAAACATAAATGAAATAGTTTCAAGTAGTGTAACACATTTAAAGCAGGTTTATTTTTTTCAATCAATTTCAAGATTTTATAAATTTATATGTATTATTTTAATATATGGTCTAATCTTACACAAAATCCACAATGTTTAAACTATATCCTTACAAAGGTCTTTCTGCATGGAGTCTGCATGTTCTCCCTATGCATGCGTGGGTTCTCTCTGGGTACTCCGGCTTCCTCCCACAGTCCAAAAACATGGCTGCTAGGTTAATTGGACTCTCTGAATTCTTCCTAGGTGTGAGTGTGTGTGCATGGTTGTTTGTCCTGTCTGTCTCTGTGTTGCCCTGCGACCTGTCCAGGGTGACCCCACCTCTCGCCCAAATTGTTTGCTGGAGATAGGCACCAGCAACCCTCCCAACCGCACTAGGACAAGAGTGTATAGAAATGGATGCATGTGTGTATATATATATAGCTTTAAACACTAAAGAAATAAACAAGAAAGAAGTTGTGACTGGCAGAATAATTGCACCTTTAAAACTAAGAGGTAGCTAGTCAAACTCAGGCACAGCGTATCACTCTTGCTATAACTGAGGAAAATGCTCTTCATGCTTCATTTCCCTGTTGCTATGTATTATTTCACTGCTCATAATATCTAGAAATAAATAACAGTAGAAATAATTTCAAGCAGAAATAGGCTTTTTTCCTCTCATATATATAATTTATATTTCCTCTCTTCTATCATTAGGAGGTCTGTGGCCTTCCTGTGTCTACTTAAACTACAACTCAAGATAACATACCCCATTAGTGTAAACCAACCATTAGAAAAGGAAACTGATGACAGCATCTTGCTGTGAGTAAGGCTGTTTGTTTCTGTGTGCGTTCCTGACTGACTCATTTCAAACCTCCTCATTGTATCAGCAGCTGTTTCCCCTTGATGTGATTATAGGTGGGAGAGGAAGAACAAGACCAGAGCTGAAAGAGACGAGATGATACAAATGTGTCGACTCAGGAAATTTAGGCAACAAAAGCAGTCCGGGACTGCGCACCTCCGTCCGTCAAGGTTTCACAAAAATAAATCAGAGCATCCAGATCCAAGGCTGGTTTGGCATTAGAAGTTTTACACTTCTTAGTTGCTTTGCGTCAGGAAAAAACTGAAAAAATCCTGGAAGTCTGTCCAGGGGAAGCAAACATAATCCTCTTGGCAGATATAGTAATGGTGGACAATGTCCCAGTCATTTGATGCGGTATGTGTCTGACTGAAGTTGCATAAGCAGTGACATCATGGTTAAGTAAATATTCATGTATCTGATCTACACAGCATTTGGCTATTTAAAGCACTCAGTGAAAGCTTGAGGAAGAAGTCCAAAATGGTGTCCATCTATTATTGAACATATAGTTGAGAAGAGACAAAATACTTAAAACATATTGCTGAATGTAAGGGGGGATAAAAAAGACCTTTATAATGCTGGATCATAAAATCCAAGTGTACTACAATGTACAAACTGAGTATGTCAAGAAACAATTGAACTCATAATTGAACTTTGGGATTTGAATGCCATGTTCCCATTGGCTGCTGTACTTTCAAAATATTCTCAAGGACTTTTGTGTTGCAACTCCGGAGAGATTCAGAAAAGTCAAATTAATACCACTTAAAATGATGCAGAGATATTTTTTTATGTTTTCCTTTACTTGGTGTTAGCAAAAGCATGTAATTTTTTTATTCAAGGAAAATGTGCTCGATACAATTCATCATTTCATAAAGAACAAACAGAATGTCCAAAAATCCAGCCTCTGATTTCTGAGACTGTTTCTTGTTTTGGAGCACTGTGTTGGGATGCAAAAGTAATAAAGTGACTCAAAAATTAACCCAATTAAAGATTAGAAATCTGCCCAGATGTTAAACAAATGGAAAACTATGGAAAAGTCTCACGAGAAGCAGGTTGATAAAAGGAGCCAAATTAAGATCAACACTAATTAGTCAAGAGCAGGTCACCTTCAGTCAGGACTTAACCTTTATACTCCGCATGTGTGAAAAATCTTTGAAAGGGTGTGAAACACTGATCGACAATATGCAAACATGCTTCCTTTAGACATTTTAATTACATTTTCTTCAGTTTACTCAAGCAAAATTGTACTAAAAATAATAGATCTACAAAACAGCATAAAAAAGTATTAGAATCGAACTTGAAATTATTGCTAAAATTGAGACTTCATCCTTGAGTCCCTTTTGGGTGGCTGGCCAGGCTGCTCCTAACTGATTTAGATTGTGTATATATGTGCACCACAGAGTTGGTAAAGGTGCTGATGGGATAGGGAAAAAGACAGCAAGAGACCATTCCAGAGAGGAAGAACTGAAAGAGCGAGCCCCACAGAGATAGACTGACAAAGTAGTGGACTGTGTGTGCCACTTTCTCTGACAGTTATTTGCAGGAATTGTTCATAGACAGCAAATGTGCTGTGTGCTGATGGCTGGAGGTGTTTTGAGACAGGTCCTCTGCTCTGTGATTGAAACAGAAGATGGTAGCCCCTCATTTTATACAGTACCACTGGCAGTGGAGCTGTCTGCCACTGTGTACCCTTCTGATGCATCATCAACTGTAATTGTCATCATTATTCTTATCCTACTTTCCTGCCCCCTTGGTGGTAATTTAAATAAATACGCTGGCAGAAGTGTGTAAAAAGTTGTAGGAAAGGCAAAGAGTAAGGGCTAATAGAGAAAGAAAAGGGATATTAAGTAGACTTTATATGGGCTGTATATTGCACTTTTCTATCTGTCCTTGGAGGCTGAAAGCATTCAGCATCATTTTAAGTTGGACAGTGCTCTTAAACTGTCTTGCAGTTTTGTTTTGCATTAAATTTTAATGTTTGCTGAACTCTAAATATCAACGTTTTTACTCCTGTGTAATATATATTTAGTTGTGCTGCAATATATTTAGTTCAATTAAAACTCTAAAGTTTTGTTGCAATGTCACCCTTTGTAAAAAAAAAATAAAAAATATTTGGAGATTTTACACAAACAAAATATTTTAGTTCAAATACTAACACAATTAATAGTAATATCAACGTCCAGTCTGAGGGAGATGTATAAGATCGTCTGGAGAATTTATGACTTCTGCAGGCTGTTGTTGCATTCCAACATTACCAGAAATTAAAAATTTATTAAATGACACTCTTTTCTTTTTTATATAAATATCTGCGTTTTATTTTATTTCCAGGCTGAGATGTGTCTCATGTGAACCACACGGCACAACCACAGAGGGGCTGTAGAAAGTCCAAGAACAGCGAAACAACTCTCAAAAACTTTCCAGTGCAAGCTAAAGTACCAAACGTGGGAAAATCTGCCTCCCTGGTTTTCCCCAGAAAGGATAAACAAAGATAAATCCAGGGAGTGCTGTGTAGACATTACAACAGGTAGGGGATACATTTTTTATTTTCTTTAGCTGACAAAGGTGTTTTCTTGAATAGATTTTTCTTTTATATGGTCGCAAAACATTGATTAAAGTTTTAAATGGCTCCCCACAAATGCAGCACGCCTACTTTGTACTCCTGGTGAAGATGTGTGAAAGGCCTTAAAATAAGTTTGGATTTCGCACCAGAAACACAACGTCACACTAAAAAATAGCAAAAGTTTGTGTATGGCAAGACAGAAAAGTGTGTTTTGGGAAGATGAACTTGGGTTTTCATCAGTGTTTTTATTTGAAACTTTTTAATTATTGATCTGATTGTTGAGATTATCAAGTTTAGACAATGAGATATTTTCTTCATCATTAGTTTAAGTTGGGTTGTTATTCTTTTGATGGGTGCCAAATGTGATGGGAGCAAAATTTCTGTTTGAAGAAAAAAAGTTGCTTTGTGATTTTATCTTTAATCAGTAAAAATAATAATTAATGGCTGTTTTTTGTGTCAGTGAAAAATTATGATACTACAAGTAAGGTTATCAATCATTTTCTTCCAGGAAACCCATTATAAAGGTTGCTGTATATCCTTACTAAAGACAAATTCACCACATTCAGCCTCTTGTTAGAAATGCTTTAAAGGTAACATATGGCATGATCTTAAAATAAGATTAGATCCAACTTAACGTTCACACGTATGGCCTCTAATTTTTCTCAACTTCCTTGCCAGCATGTATATAGTCTTGTGTCTTTGTATGATAGTCAGGATCGGACACACATATTGTCTTCCTGTACGTACGGGCGCGTGAGCATGTATGTATCTATGACGGATTTGGCATGAGGTGCAGGATTTGTTAGTGTCTTCTTAATTAAACCTATATTATGCCACGGTTCCTGCATTTATTGCGCCTCTTTTACTGGCAGCACTGTGATTAGTGCCGACAGTATTCGACCTACCCCTTGCTATTATATTCTTTGTGCACATATGTGAGAGCACTGCGTATGTGCCAGGCAGAGATAAAGTAAAAGCAGTAATTGTTGTAATTATTCTTTCTCCGATCTCTTAACGCCTACTGTGATGGTGGAGAATCCAGCTCTGAGAGAATCTAACCATGTAGCATGCAATCCATCCCAATTTATTCACACTTGTGAGCATGCCAGCTTATGGTGCTCATTATTGGTCATTATGTTAATTGCTAGTGTCAGGAAGAAAGTCAGAGTTCCTGACAGATGTGCAAAAAAAAGAAAAAAAATCCAAAATATAACCCTTCTTAATCAAAACTCAATTAATTTTTAAAAGAAACTGCATTGAATGTGTAATTTTTTAACAAATTTGGTGTAAAGCTGCACTTCTTTTAAGTTTGGAGGTAAATTAATATTTCGAAAGACAAATTCAAGGAGTGTGTGTTCACGTCCAAGGAGATAAAACTAAAACCCATTTGTCCCGTTTCTCTGGTGGCCATCTAATGCAGCTCTGTTGCCGAGTGTCATCCCAGATGCTTCTGTAAAACAAACGCCTGAGATCAGACAGCGCGTGCACACAAAGTAACCCTAAGGTCGGCATTAATGTTTTATTTTCTTAGCTGTTTGGTGTACAAAAAAACTTGTACTGTGTCGTGAGAAAAAAGCTCATATTCGACCTGCAGGAGATAACCTCCTCTGAACTGTTTATCTCAACACAAAGTCTCCTTGTGTTCAGCAGCCATGACTGCAGAGGAAGTATCAGGAGACGCAGACTTTAATACCACATAAGTGTTATGTGGTTTGCTCTGGCTTTATGGGAGGTTATTGGCGTGGCCGTGGTTTTTAGTCCTGCATAGAAAGGTTTCTGAGCCACTAAGCAACCCTTAAGTCTCTCCTTAGAGTTTTGGCCCTAAAAATATAGTAGAAGCTGTAGTTTTGTTAATTAACAGAGCAGGGACTTATTATATTCAGACCAAAGATCTAAGTCCTGAAATTTAGATGAATAATGCAAGCAGGCAAATTTAAGCTTTTTTATTTTTGTTTCTTGCTAGTTCTCTAAAATCATCCTTAATTTAAATGTTCTGAAGACGTGCTATGTGTGTGTGTTTTTTCTTTTTCTTTTTGTATTACTTTCCTATCTTGAATGCTTTGAAGAATTTTCAAATCAAAATATTAGGGTTGTTTTATTGAGGATTTTTTAAATTCTCAATAAACAAAACCTTGTTCACCCAGTTCTTATTTTTAAAGTCACTGACGTTGGAGGGAGTCAATCATACCACTGAAATAAAAAAGAAAAGCTCAAATGCGACCTTAAAAGGTTATGGCGAATAACCAAGATATTCCTCCTTACTTCTCAATGTAACTCTCAGTTCAGTTTTCCTGCTTTCTGTTGTTTAATATTTTTTATATTTTCCCTCTGCGATTTTGTCATAAAACCAACCATGGCAATACTTCTTTGTTGCGATGGGTTCAACAACAACCTATGTTCACAAAAGGAGATGAACAGATTTCTGGTTGTTTATTACAGCAAACTATGTTGGAGATTATCAGCGAGCGTAACTGAGGCAAACTGACGTCTTAAACAGGTTTATTTACAGGGCGATTCCTTAATGCCAGGAAAATTCATGTTGTTGGTGAAGCAGAATAACAAACAGCGTTTGGGTCAGCATTTGCTGCAAAAGCATTAACATGAGTTACAACACTTTTTTCTGGCTGAGAACATTTTCAGAAAAAAATACAACAAATGTAAAAGGACAAGATAAGAATAAAATGTGCAACAGATATTGCATAAACACTTTTTTTTCTTAAGTGATGTTGGCTGTTGATTTTAAAGTGAATCCAGTGAAGTCACTGTATAAGCTCCTTTGGAAAAAAGCAATGCAACAATGCTGGTCGAACCTAATCTGTGCTACATTTTAAATCGAGGCTTTTAGATGTTGAGCGGTGGGCGAGAAGAGTTGCTTTTAGCAGCTCAAAATAAATTCTGCTCTTAAATCATGAGATTCACAAGGGAACCAAAACGTTCCCAAGACCCTTTTCATGAAAACCACCACTGTTGTTCTAAAGTGTGGGTTCAACTAGAATCTGTGTGCTTGCTTTTAGCAAACATGTAGATATTAATGAAATGAATAAATGAGCAAGACTGTGGAAAGAGTGTTTGTTTTGAGTGAATCTAAAATCCAGCTTAGTCATTTAAAGATGTCTGGAAAAGGAGAACTCTTAGACGATTGTCCCCGAGAACTAAAGATCATATCTGAGCCATGTGTAAGAGATAGTTGCAAAGCATATTTTAGATTCAATGAAATAAAGAAAATTGTCAAAACTTCACATTAAGGAAAAAAACTAACAATCTTTTGATTCTAAACCACCTCCTTTTATGCTACCTAACTTTATGCTACCTAACTAGTCAACATGCACCGCTCCTCAAAACTAAAATTACAGCTAATGACAGAAAAAGCACAAAGTACATAATTTAGTTACAATTAATTACATCTTTTGATCAAAAGTATCCAATAATATTCAGCTATCCATCCATCCACTATACCTGCTTATTCGTGCAGGGCTGCCGGGGGCCTGGCCACAGGCTGTACATCCTGGACAGATTGCCAGTCCATCACAGGTCGACACAGAGACACACCCGACAAACAGCCGTGTGCACACACAGTTGGCCTGTTGTCATCACCCTTGGCTGCTGGAGGCACGCCTCAGTTCACCTGCGACCCTGAACAAGATCGAGTGGGTATAAAAGATGGATGGACGGGTGGATGTTACCTCGTAATATCCTCTACTCTTCTGTGTAGACCAGGGGTTTAAGGAAAGACTGTTTGTGGCGAACATCCAATTCAAAATATACTCTCCTGGCAGAATAGTGTCCTTGCAT
This sequence comes from Phalloptychus januarius, assembly GCA_902982915.1. Taxonomy (NCBI): domain Eukaryota; kingdom Metazoa; phylum Chordata; class Actinopteri; order Cyprinodontiformes; family Poeciliidae; genus Phalloptychus; species Phalloptychus januarius. The sequence continues at coordinate 8,348,555 of CADWAE010000476.1, forward strand.
GCACCACCAGTCAGCATGAGCTGCAGCTTCTCAGTGGGAGCCTGTAGTGCTGTCTCGTTCCAGGGAAATCCTGAAATCACTGAAGCAGCTCGTATTTCCCTGTTCAAAAGAAATCCTTTCATGAATACTAGAGCCACTACAATGTAGACAATTTCGCCTAAAGTTAAAGGTGTGTTTTCATTTTTGCACGTTGTAAGCTGAAAGAACGGCAGGTAGGCCAGTGATTTTGTGAGGAAAAAAGGAACTTGTAACTTGTAAAACAAACATAAGGTAGTGATAAACATCCAAAATGGACAAGTACTTTAATTACAAGCCGCTTAACGTTTCTCTTCCTGTAAAATTAACCTGTTTATGAATTGAAGTCTGTGCAGAAAGAAAGACCTACTGCAGGTCTTTGACTTCTATTGTTGCTTTATGTGCTACATCACATGCATGATTTCTATTTGAACTTAACCCTGAGAAAATCCTGTGGTCATTCGCACAGCCTGACCCTCTGGTCAAATGATTCCTTTGTGATTGAATCACTGTCCTTGTCATGTTTAAGCCTGGAGTTCAATGCTGGACCTTGACGCTGTTATTTGGTCATTTTTTTCTTTTTCTTTTATTTAAACAGTTCTACTTAGATTTACGTAAAAGCGGAACAGCCTCTTGGTTGATCCCAAAGAGGTTTTGAGGTTTACAGAGGCCATGAAAATTCCTGATGCACTGAAGGATAAAACAGAAGAATAAAAGAGAGCTGCTGTCATTCCACAAATCAATAACAATGGAGGAGAAGCTGGGCTCTTAGTTCTTCCATAGATTCTCTGTTGTTCTGTTATTTCCTTTTAAACGGTCACAGGATGAAAATGACCCTTTTTCCATAGATTGACTAATTAATTAAGTTTGTTAATTATCAATCATGAATATATTTCTGATTATAGAGTCCCAGTAATATCACAGAAATGTAGTATTATCAGCATTTTGCACAAAACCCATTGTCATTTATATTAGAGACATTTAGACACAGTTTGGTTTCAGTGAAAGAGCAGATGCATAATTACTGATGAAATTATAGGACGTTATGTGTTATTCCTCTTTTAGTTAGGTGGCTATATTAAAAAATACATTAAACTTGTTTGCCAAATGTCCATCAAATGATTGGCATCCTGTCAGCAGTTTTCTGCTTGCTGTAAATAATCAAAACCTCAAAGAAAAAAAAACCAAACAAAACCTGTGGCCTGAGCCACACAAAAGCCTAAGATGAAGAGAAAGAGCTTCTGGCTTTTATTTTTGTTGCCCTTTTTATTTTACAATTCTTTTATATTAGTTGGTATTGACCACACTTCTTTTCATGTGGATTTAGTTTTATGTGTTTGAACACCCAGAAGAAAAAAGGGTTTTGTGGGATTTGAAAAGGAAGTAGATAAAAGAAAACCCTCAAAGGGCTTTTATAAATGTACGACTTATCTTATATCCGACTCAAATAGTATTATCAATGGGCAAAACACTTTCAAATAGAGCATAGCAAACAATGTTGTTTCAAATATTTTGTGCCAGGAGCAAACATGAAGTATTATATGGGTGAGAAGAGGAAGGAGAAATATTCATTTATTTTTATTTTCAAATCCAAGTTCTGCACTGTGTGTGGTGCCCTTGTATCCTGCCCCCACTTATTCTGATGCCCCTAAATATGAGAAAGGAAGATGGAATAGACATTTATATTGTTCCTTTGAGAGAAAAATCAAAATGAGAGACAAATGAAGGCACACGCAGAAGAACAAAAACAGAAAATAAGAAGTAAGTGACTGGAGGGTAACAACAATTTACAAAAGAAGAAAAAATGAGCATACTCAGACTCACCAAAGTTTATTATAATTAAAAAATTTACAAAATATCCCCACATTTTTGTGCATACGACTGCCGACTGCTTACAGGAAAAGGAAAAACTGGGCAGATAACTGCATTAAAAAAATAACTTGTAAAAAAAAAAGGAAGCACATTTATAATTTTTCTCCTATTTCACAATTTTCCACTACTTTGTGTTAATCTAATGCATAAAATCACAAAACACACTGACGTTTGAGGCTGTAAGATGGAAAACTAAAAAAAAACAAACCCTGCAAGATATTATGTTAAGTAATTTATAAAGTGATACACATCTACAAAATCAATTAACCCTCATATCAATACAGCCCTGTGTCAAAGTTATCCAAATTTACCTTTTCAAGAGAAATGATGAAACTGTTTTCTTTACACGTAGCATTTCCCACAGAGTGTACTTTCTGACTTGCTCACATATACTTGCTACTTTACTTAATAGTAACTACTTATCACTAAACTCTGCATGTTTCTTTCCTCAAGCATTTCATAAAACTAGAGGGGGGGAAATCAAGTTTAAAATGTTCTTGGTTTTTTCAGAAACCGTAATGTGTACAGATGGAACTAGACCTTGCAGAGTAAATGTCTGCTGATGGTGCCTGCCAGCCCCGTCCATGTATCGCGTTCAGCTTGAAATCCGTCTAATGATGTCTAGGAACTTGGCAAGTGACGTGGAATCCCCAAGGGTTTATCCACAAAGCTGGAATGTGCTAGTGGAGATATCAGAGCAATGTGAACAAGTCTGACATTTTGTTGCCAGTTGTGATTTCTCTAACCATGAGCTGTTTCAGGCATGAAAGCAGTTCCTGCTATTCTGCTTTGAGGAAGTTTTTGCCAAATGGGACAAAAATTATGCAGAGGAAAGAAAGTTTGGAAGCTGAAAGCGATAAATTTCCCCCAAACCATATGAACTTTTATTGACGTCTGGCTTTTGGAACTCTTGTCTTACGCATGTGCAGCGAAACCAAACTGTGATTGCCAGCGATGTGAATGCCAGTCATGACAAGATTGTAACAGTAACAGCCGGAGGGAGCTTTGGTGCAGGGACACAGTGATGCATAAATCCTTACACAGCACAGTTATTATTTTAAATGCCGTCCAATATATATATATACAAAAAAAAAAATATGTATATATATACATATTTTATAAAAAATATGTATATATATATATATTTTTTTTTTGTGTGTGTAAGAAAGATTTGGAGTGCAGAATTATGCTTTATCACATATGCATATTTGTAACCAAATAAGAGGGAGCTCTGCTTCTTTGTAAGGGCTTTAAAGATTAATGGTGGATTCTTACTGTGTTGACTTTGCTTGAGTGGCTTGGCTTTCACCCACACACTCACACCTACACCCTGAACACATCCATAGGTGGCAGCAGGCATCCTGCACTGCTGAAGTTAAACAGAATGGACCAAATGAAGAGACCAGAAAAATGATGGGTGAAAAGTTCATGCCGAAAGAATGAAATGGACAATTTATCTACCACATTTTGTTGTTTTTGTTTTTCCGCACTTTTTGAGCTTCCCCATCATTTCTGACCCGCCCCATTTTACCATCAATGCGGTAAATTCTGTTTCAAGAATGAGACACATTTCTTTCTCCCTGCCCTAAAACTAAACAAAAATGAAAGAGTCTTGTCATCGGTAATGGGATTATCGACAGGATGGAAATAGAATTGAGAATTGGTAGATGCTATGTTTGTGTGTGCAGAGATGGTGGTGTTCAAGAATGTGTGTGTGTCTGTGTTCAGCACCGTCTTGAGTTTTGTTTTATTTTGTAGATTTTGCCTTTGAAGGAATGAAGCGTAAAATTAGCCTGCTAACTTTCATGAATGGTGTGTCATCACTTAATGAGTTTTTGTTTTTACTTTTGCTCGTCAAGGTGTTTTTCTATTTTAATTTGCTTTTCTCTACAGTCTGTGATTTTTTATTTTCTGTTTACGTGAATAAAAGAAAAAAGATGACTGCATTTTCATACCTAGTTAAGATCTAATGGTATTGTTAAACCAAGAAAAACAGAAAGTTGTCTCTTAATTAGTGTCATTGTTATAGTTGTTTCTCAGAGGTCTTGATTTGTTTTGTTCCCTTACGGATCAGGGGCATTTAAGTACATGCAGTTTATAGTAAAGTCCCTGATCAATGTTTCAATAAAACCAATGCCATAAAAATGGTGTAAAAAAACACATCAGTTTTACAAGGTCTACATTAATTTTATGAACCTATCTCATAAAATTAATGATCAGGAATGATCACAAGTCACACCCCCAATACTATTTGTTTTATTTTTGACGAGATATTTTGTACTCACAAAACAGGGTAGCTAGGTCAATGAAACTTTGGTAATGTTCTGACAACCAGTCAACTAAGACAGGTTCATAATCTGCCTCTGGAGATATTTCTGATTATATTTTGTCATGCATAGCAGTTTGCTAAAGTGCTATGCTAGGAGCCGTTAGCCTCTCAGGTTCAGTTAATTCTATGCAGACAGACAAACTGTTCAAACTGTTTTATTGTTTTATGATACATAGACTGGTACAGAAAACCAAGGCTTTGTTACATAATTAGGTGCAGAACTTATATTACAGCTCAGCTGGCTGTGCACCATAAATGAGCCCCGACTTTTCAACAGGGCATGCAAAATGTGCTCGAGGGAGTTTTCTGTGCCTGTGGGTGACAGAAACGTAAAGACAATAGATCAGTAGTAATTATCAGCTGCTGGGTTTCATCAGGGGATCATTAAAAAAAGCCTTGTTTGGCACCCCAGGCAGATCAAACTGAGACATCCCCATCGACTATATCTGTTCCCACTTTTCCCCACACAGTTAGATTTCTCTTCTGAAACAGTGCGTGTAGCCATCCCTCCCTTTACTGCACTCCTTATCTTGTGAATCATATAACAGTGTCTTCAGGTTGAACCTGAATTCATGCTTCTTGCAATGATCCTACATAATTTGAATTATGCTTTGGTTAAGTAGTGAACTGTTTTGTAATTAAAATGCAAGCTTCTGTAAGTTACTTGTTGATGTTGAATTACAAGTTTGTTCTGGTGTTTCTTAATTATTTTTCTGTTATATTCAAGCTACAAGATGTGGGATGTTTATTTTTATGTCTCATTTTAACCTCATACAATTTGCTACGAGATCATTTGAAGTTGAATAGCATAGCATAGCATAGATCTGTTGTTTGTTTAGTGTTGAGGTCGGCTGTACATAAATCAAAATTTTAGTTTTAGTGATTAAGATTGGAAGTCATTCAAATCGGAGCCGACGTACCGGTTGCCAGTGGAGATAAAAGTTTTTTGTGCAACGCAATTACATTTTTTCAAGGCAAAGTAACAGATCTGGCTCTGATCTGAAACTTGTTTGAATGAGACTTTTAACATGTGCTTAATAGTGTGGAGTTGTAAAGGAAAAAACAGATTGATTTGGTTGACCAGGTCCAAATGTTGCCATCAGAGCCTCACTAATTTAACTCTTCCTGGATAAAAATCATCTGAAATGAAATTGTGAACTGTTGGAGCCAGTGGCGTCTTTGGAGCTTGTGCATTTGTTGGCAGAAGTCTCAGTGGTTTTCTTGGTGGCTTCTCGCAGAGCCCGTCACATCCCATCAAGCTGACCGGAGGGATTTGAAGTTGGCTGAACATGCCAGCAGTTTCTGTGGGCAAATTGGTGTCCTGCTGAGGGGGGACGCTACTATAGGTGAATGCTGTTGACAACAGGGGGATTGTAATTGGTCTCCAAAAATGATTTGGTGGGTGACAAGTGTCAAAGCAACACTTGTGTGGATGCTGGAATGCCGAGGAGAACGCTGCATTGCAACAGGAGGGGCAATGCCGCTTAACTCATTTGTTAGTACAACAGCAGAATGTTGCAGACTTATTTTTAGGAGAGATTTTAGATAAAAGGTCTAATGCAATGAGTTGCACAGGTTGCTTCAGCAATTTACCTTTGACTTAAAATCTAAAAACAAGGTGTGTCATTTTTATATTTTTAGATAGAAAGTATTCATAATCCTTTGTTTTTTCTACATTTGGTTGCATTAAACTCTTCATCTTAAGTCAATATGAGACTTTTTTCTTTTTCTGCTTTTAAAAGAGATCCAAACAGTTCTGAATGACAAAGCAAATATAACTTTTCTTACGAGCAACTTGTTCATTCAAGTCAATACAAAGTACTTTACAAGAATTAAAAGGAAATACAAACACAATAACAAAAGGAAAGAGCAGAAGAAGAAAAATAATCTAATGTTGATCTAAAGTATGTAAAATAGGTGCTCCTGTTCAGGGTTGCTAAGTATCCTAAGTCTAATTCCATGTCTGGGTTGGGAGAACAGGAGTCTGGAAAGTGGTCCATGTTCAATGTTTACATTTTGATCAACTTTTTTTCTGAAAATATGTTTCCTTTTGCCATTATGGGCTATTTTGATTTTGTTTTATTTTTTTAAGGAATCTACACTTTAGTCAGTTTTAGGACATATTAACATAGCAAAAAGGATAATTGTTTGTTTAGACTGCCACAATGTCAAAACAGTGAGAGAAATAAGAAATAATAAGATGTCTTCATTCCTTCTCCTACATATGTCTAACACTCATACACACACACGCACACCCCAGCAGACGCACAAAGACAAAAAAAGAGGAACCTGCTGAATTCTTCCCAAGTTCTTTCCTTCCTCACGACTCTCACCCAGTTTCACTCCCCTGTGTTTGCCTCCACCTATGTTCTTACTTTTTACACATCTTTGTTTAGAACAAATGTAGCGGCAAATTGTTGCTATATTCTGTCTGGCATTTAAAAATCATGCTCAAATTGGATGCGGTCTTTAGCCTCTTCTACTTAGATGTCGCATATGTTAACACTGTTTATGTTTAGAGTTTAGAGAAAGGCTAAAATCAAACAGCTGCACAAAACTAGAAAAAGCAAACACATATTTTAAAGTACATACTGAGAATGATTTTAAGATTCTTTAGATCCTTTTAATACTTAGCCAGGTCTTTGCCTCACTTGTTTATCTGATGTGTTGTTATTGCAGGTCCTTCAGGTATTTTAATCTCTATTCAACTGTCTTCTAAATCAAAACATATGGTGAAGCATATTCTTCAGCCCTATGTGCTCACTGCTTACAGCTGTACATAACTGCAAGTAATATTTAAAAGAAATTGAGACATTCAGCAACAATCGTGTCATTTTTCAGTTTGATAACTATTACTAACCAGTCCCTGAGAGAGTTTGAGATCAAGATATGAAGACAGCTTATTATTTCATAATGTTAATGGATCTAAAATGAGCAACACTGTATGAAAATCCTCCTGTTATCCTGGCATGAGCATTGTACTACCTTAAGAAGAAGATGTATCAAAACCTTGTGATTGTGATCATATGCTTTTTTTGTTTATAAAAAACCTGCTGAATGTATTTACTTTTCCAGTTTCTGATGACTTTGCACATCTGCCTCTGATCTCCATGCAATGATATTCTGAACAACAACAAGCCTTATAGAGTAAAATCTAAGCTGCTGAACAATAACTCTGAATTCTTATGTAATTAAAGTGTTTGGTAACTTTGAATTTGATTTTAATTTCAATTAAGAATCAATGACCTTCTGTTCCTGTCGAATATAAATATGACGTAACAAAGAGCCCTTAATCTTAGACATCCAAATTTCCACATTTGATGCATCTAAATATTGAAGAAAACAGGGCAATCATCTAGAAAGCTAGACATCAAACATGGTCTAAATTTTTAGTAATATTTAGAAGTATAGTACAGTATTGCTAATACATAATTTTCTTTGTTGATTGGGGTATAAATATAATGCAACATAGAGATCAGGCTGCTTCAGCCACATGTACCAAGGTTTATTTTGTCACTGTGAACAGTGAGGAAGATTTTTAAAATCCTTAAAACTTAATGTTTAGAGAACTGCAACATTTTGGTTTAGGTATGGTGGAGGATTTGTGAACCGTGATGCTGCGGGCCTGTTTTTCTTCAAAGAACCCCTAGTAACCTCGTTAAAATGGATGTAGACCTCAATAAATATTACAGAAAAGATCATATGGGTTTAAACAAAAAACCTACCTTCTACCATCTCCCCTTACCATTACACAAAATATCTTCCCTGTGTTTCTGTTATTTCATTCCTTCTGCAACTTGTTTATATATGCATGAGTGCGTTCAGAAACAAAACAGACGGCTCACACAGATGCTTCCTTACACCGATATGCACAGCGTTGCAGCCTAGCACACAGCCATACCCATGCAGGCATTAAATTGTTATAATAACAATGTCAAGTGAGGGACAGGGAGAAATTGTTCTGCAATCCACAAGATAAAGCGTACAAATGTCGCAGGCAGTGCAGTGGCTTCCAAATCTAGCTTGAGCATAAACTCAGTTTTTCAACATTACCTCATATTTTTATGGCTTCGAACATTTACTCTAATTTGTTCTTTTCAGTCTTTGAAGTGGTAATCCGCTTGCCAGGTCTGCTGGCTAATGAAGCTGCAGCCTTGAGGTAATTATCAGTGCCTTGAGCATGTGAGGTTACCAGCTAAAGGCAAAAGACTAAAGCAAAAGTGCCTTTTTTCCTCCTGTGAAGGATTACAACTGCAGTATTTCCAGACATTGTTTATGCTTGTCTGACAGTTCATTATGGTTTCAAGTCATGTCATACACAGAATGAAGGCATTCTGTGTAGAGTACTAAGGAAAGCTTTATGGGCGCAACATAAGCTTTCAGGCACTGGACAATGTGGCTAGGAAATAAAAAAGAATAACACAATCAAGGAAAAAAATAACATAAAGCAAAAATATACAGCTTGAACAGACCTAATTACTTTAGTCATGACATTTTTATGTAAAACATTTATTTTTTAGGAAAGGGTGGGCATGATTGTCAGTGCGGAAAGAAGAATTTAGCTTGTGCACCATTTCAGCCATGATAATTGATGCTGACATTTATGTTGCTGCTCTGCCCTCTTCCAGATGTAGACAGTTCAAAGGATAAAAAGAATATGACATGATTTCTTTTTGCCTTTTAATGCTTTTTCATGCTCCTTCTAGACTTGTAGACCCACAAGCGATGTAGTATTTTTTTAATTTCTTGAGACATTCAGAGCCGAGTACAATTACACGTCCACCTATGAATGTTCCTTTTAACTGCAAATAAGCAACTCTGAGCACAATATTAATTAAGTGGTTTTCCATGATAATCTCCTTAGCAGTAGAATAACAAAAAAGTCAGGTTCCATTAGATTCAGCCATCAATTTTGCATAACTCAACCTACATACAGCCACAGCCAAAGATGATTCTATCTAAGTAACTAAAAACAAACATCAGGTGTGGGAATTGAAAGTAGAACGCCATCCAAGCGGGCAAAGATATTATCAATATGCAAAGTGCAAATGTATGTTAACATTGACTACTGTGTGGGTTGTGGTGCAATTGGTGGCACTTTTTACCTTGCAGGAAAAAAGATGCTGGCTTTGAGAATTTTCTGCATGGCGTTTGCATGTTCTCCTGATGCCTGATTTATAGAACAAAAATGAACCGGGTTTTACTCGGTTATGCTAAATTGTGGATCCTAGCTAGAAGTTAGGTCAGCCCACTTCCTAAGACCCAACTTCACCCCTTTAGCCGAGACAATTTCAGTGAAATACATTATTATTGCCATCTTGCAGTCTGACCTACATCTGACATCACCCTGTAGAAAGTTTGCTTCACTCCTCACTTTCATCACTGAGTTGGAGTTTCTTGCATATTCAGCCAATTTCATGATCTATGCTTTTGTTTCTGCACTTTCAAAATCTTAATGTTTCACCAGTATTTGGTAGGTAAAGATTTTTCCTATTTTCCTCAAACACCCTCTGACAGAATTCATGAGGGATTCTATGAGAGTGCAAAACACTAAATCTTAGCAAATATTTTTGGTCTACTTTCTAGTGCAAATGCTCAAAATAAGAAAAATGCATTTTCATCAAATCTTGTTTTTAGTCAGTCATTCATTCTTCAATATATGTTTTTTTTTTCTTGGAATGCTGGACCTGATTTGAGCCAACATGTCTCCTGATCTTGTATCCAAACTGATAATGCACCAATCCATTTTTTTCACTTCCGATACCAATACAGACATCTGAATTCTAGAATTGATGGATACAGAAAAATGCTGAATTGACTTGAACGTTTATTTTTTTAAACAGACATAAATGTACTGAATTACTAATGTATTTGATAACTCTGCACCAGTACAGCTCACTTAAATGCACCATTAGCTCCACAAGCCTGGTCAAAACAAGAAAACTTTGATTTGTTCAGTCAGTGCAAAGGAGTGTGTAACAGCCAACGTAAAATATATAATAAAGAAACTGAAACCGACAAAGAAATTTGGTTGACTACCTTGATCAAACATGTAAAAATAAACTTCAACAAACCTTCTGTTCAGGAAGTACAATTAGGAATTCTAAATATAATGCAAATAAAATAAATAAACTATGATTAAGTATATAACTAAACTGAGTAAATCTGCCTTGTTGATCAGGCCCATTGAGATTAAAGAACTCTCTGGACTCTTTAGATGCTGCACTTGTTTTTCTGAAGGTACCACACTGCTCTTTCAATATCACCATGGTGTTTTCTCCCACTTTTTATCACAAGCACAGTGAATTACACGTCTGAGGTTTTAACAGTGCAGACCTCCATCAAAAGGCTTTTCTGTTTGTGCACACATGTTGTGATATGCCTGTTTGTAACTTAGCAATTTTAAGAAAGAGTAAACATGGTGGTGTCGTATTCTTTAACAGATGCATTGTTTAAAAAGTCTTTACATCTTTTTTCTTGTTTAATTGTTAGCATTATTGACATTTATATTAGATTTAGTACTTTAGAAAATAGACACTTTACATAAGCTTTCCCTATTTTTTTAGTCACATGAATGTAGTTGATAAACTTCCTCCTGTGGAATAATGTTTCCTCCTGCATCAATAAGCCTAATGTAAAGATGATATTTTTCAGTTCAAGTTAAACAATATGTTATTACATTCAAAATACTTAATTGTGTCTAGTTTTTTTTATTATTATTGTTAAGTGGACAATTTGTAAAGAGAGTTTGGTTATTTTCTAAGAGAAAACACCAAAATATCCTAATTTTTTAAATTATTGAGTTCTGTGTCTCATCTCCTTTTCCTCTGATTGATCATGTGTTTTTTGTTTTTCATATAAAAAAAGTAATTTGGAAAGCATCTACTTAACATTTTAACAAAAGAATTGTGCTAAATGATAGTTTGACGCAGTGGGAGAAAAAGGAAAATGATCAAAGAAACAATGAGGTGTCAGTGTAACATTTACCCCATGGAAATTGTGCTTCCATGCTGCGCTTGTGGTTCTCTTTGTCTGAATGTCGTTGTAAAGGGGGTAGATATCTTGCATCAGGAAATGGTTCATGTATAAGTGTGTTTTACCCACTTTCCCACCAGGTAAAAGTTATATTTGCACTGATTTTTCCAGGTCTATGTAAACTTTAACATTCACTACTATGAGAGAAAAAAAAAGATGGTAGGTGGGGTGTGTAGGTGTGTGCTAAGAGATCTAAGTGTGACCGTTCAGGTCCCCTGACTTATTGTGCGCATAGTGTAGGAGCTGCCAACATAGTGGGAGTTTGCAGAATTTTTGCAGGACTGTACGGATTTGCTTTCATAGCAGCTACATCCACTGGATGAGCCACTGTGGCTTGTTCAAAAAGCCTGCAGCTCCAAGCTTCAACCAGATCTTGACTTTTTGTAACGGTTAATTGTATCAGTTATCCACCCAAAGTCTAACAATCTTTTCAGTCAAGACACATGCCATCACAAATATGAAGACAGATTATCCAACTTTTCATCATTTAGCTATTAATATAATCCCTTTTCTAATGATTAGATTTAGCTTAAAGGATATATTTTCTAAATTCTTTCATTTTTATTTGAATATTCATTACAAAAACACACATTCTTGTATGTAAATGTAAAAGAGTGAATGTTCTCTCCTGCTTCCCAAGTCTCCTAAAAGAAGCTTAGCAAGCTGTGCGTTGGTTTACCAAGTTGCTTATAGGTAAAACATGTCATACTGGAAACTTTAGTAGATGCATTGGAAAACAGTTTGGGTTATAGATTCACATATGTTGGTGAAACACAAGAAATTGTCATTTACCACATTATAACATTCATCTTAAATTTAGCACTTGTGTACATTTCTTTCAATGGGATTAGCAATTTGCTCCTATTAGGGAACTATCAAGATTATGGAAATTAATTATTGGGCAGGCTGATCTGCATCTGTGCTATCTATTGAATATTCCCTAACAATGCAGTTTGCAAACATTTTTTTTTTAAACCCAATGCCCAGAAAAGTCAAAATCTATCCTTGGAAAGTTAAGCATCCAACCTACCTCTGTCCGTTCAGACCACGAGTTCAACAGGTCCAAGAGGAAAACTGAGGAATTCCTCTGCACAGCGGCATTCTTGAGCTTGTTTTGAAGAATCCCGACGCATTCCCAGACCAGAAAAGAAACGGTATATAAACCCTCCAGCAAGCTTGAGGTCTGGCCTGGGGTCTCCTCGCAGTAGGATGTACTCAATACTCCCCTAAGGCAGGCACTCAGATTTGCAAACTGATTCCTTTCAAAAGCAAATGAACAGTGGGTGTCCCCCAGATGATGGAGCAACAGTCCAGCAACCCTAAAGACTAAGCTCATTTCAGCTAAGTGTCCAGGATGACACTCAGTTGTCCATAACAATAGCTAAGGGTTAAAATCTGATCTAATGTTCTGTCTGTAACATAGAATCCTGGGTTCTTATGCAAATGTCAAGTATGGCTCCATCACACAGCAAAAACATATCTGCAGTATTAAACCCTTTATTTGCACCTTTTGAAACTCTTATTTCATTAAATCTGTCTCACAAAGTGTTACCAGGTGGGTAACACAGTGGCACTCTAACAAAGTGTTCACCATGCGTTCCACTGTCAGTGTACAATAACAGTGTTTCTGTTGATCAAACAGCAAGAATTAAAATATTTGCTTTATTATGTGTTTGCTTGGCTCAGAGCTGCTCTTGGATATTTATTGTTTTTTATTGATTTCTTTGAATAATAATGAGAAGAAATATCTAAACCCAACACTTATGGCACATACCTCTCCTATCTGAGCTTAGATTTCATCATATAAGCTGTGTTCTCCTTTCTTTAGGTATGCTTGTTACTTCCAGAATCCTAAATAAAACAAGAAGCAGGTCTGCTGCGCTCAGTAAACAAACCCCCAATTCAGCTAAGTGTAAAGCATCAGACTCAAAGCTGCTGCCAAAAAAGTGGTGAGCTCTGGGAACAACTAAACCAAGGCGCTGCTTACTTAGTCTGAGTTCAGCTTCTGCACTTCATACATCCCTTTTTTTTCCTCTGAGCTGTTTTTCATGTCACTCAAGCTGTAGCCGTTCACTTAAGTAAGCAAATGCACCATTAAAAAAAAGTTTGGATGCGCTGTATTTTTAGCTGAGCATATGAGGACGATTTTACTGGGTCATAATTTGTATGAGGCTAAGTCTCAATTAAGATGCGCCCACACATACACCTATCAGCACACACACATTCACATACATTGCCAAGAAGACGAAACTGGAGCATCGAATGAGGAACGGTGTGTCGTCTGAGACCTAGCCTCATGTTATTTTAAACCTGAGAAGCATGTCAGGGTTATACTATGTAGGTAGCCTAGAATGAGTTTGACCTGGCAAACACCAACCATATAGTGCACACTCTGTCGAGTATTAAATAGATGCAAAGTACTGTATTAAAAGTTTATTCAAAGGCAGTGACAAGAGGAACATTTTGTTTCTCAATGCCCAACTATTTAATTAGTTCTCCCCCGTAGCATATAATAGGTAATATATCTTGGTGGCTCCTCAGAGTCGATGAAGCCACCGAGTTCCCTACATGTTATTTATTTTTAATTACACCACATAAGACATAAGGGGAAAATGCAAAGAAACTTATGCGTGCCTCCTTCAATCACCAGAGATACAGCCACCTTCATAACACCAAAAGTGCTTCTTGCATTACTGCGGTGCTTTTGCAAAAGTTGTGAATTTCACCTCTATTTCTGTGCGTGGAGCCGAGGCACGCTCGACTTGTGGGAGAATCAAGAACGCGGCGGTGATTATTTCATATACGCTGCTGCAGCCAGCAATGTATGAAAGCATTGTTCTCCCAACCGAAGCCATTATTCTTTCAGTCGTCTTCTGTTTCGGCATGATCACAGACCATATGCTGATGATATGCCTACACAACAGGCGCCCACGGATGAAGAAGAAGAAATAGAGAGGGGAGGCAAAAGAGATATATTGGACGATAAATAGGTAGGTAGATAGATAGATAGAGAGAGTGCTTAACATTGCTAACGCTCTGCAAGCAGAACAAGCCAACTAAATCACCTTGTTGTAGTTTGTTTGAAGGCGTCAGGCAGAAGACTGAAGGAGAAACCTAGAAAACATTTGGAGAACATTGTACGCCCACCAACATGTCAAAAACACAAAACAAGAACAAACAGGTAAAGTGATAATGATAAGTTCTACAAGTTACAAAGTAACACGTTGGAACAAAGAACGTTATAATGAGACGGGTTTTTGTTGTCTTTCGAATAGCGTCAACTCAAAAACAAAGATTTGTTTTCTGCAGTGCTCACTTTTCTTCACTCCTCTCCCTTTTTTTTATCTTCCATCTCCAACTTTGTTGGCCACACATCCCCAAACTCTTTTAACGTAGTTTTATCACAGATATACAATTGTGAACTTTTGTTTTCTCCGATTTCCTTTATCATTTTCACTGATTCTCTAGCAACTTTTACCCCTGCATCATTCTCTCATCATTGATCGCTCTTACGGAAAATCTCCAAATATGACGGCTCTTGTGTTTATAATAGATAAAATGCCTAGCACCAAATTAACATTAAAATGACGTTTTCAAATGAAACGTATTTGTCAAATTGATTCTTTAGTAATGAAGAGTCTCTTTTGTGTCAGGTTGATGAGTCTTGGTAGGGGAATTAAGATGGTGTCATATTATCTATGTGTTAGGCACTTTAACAAAATCTGACCCTGAAGAAAACCACAAAAGAAAAACCCCTGGTGCCTCTTGATTGCCTGTGCAGAGGGCGTTGAGCAGTCTTGGCTTTGACACGATAGACCAAATGAAGTAGCTCTTGCTGCTCCTCAAGGGAAGGCAGGTGTGGAAAGTGCGCTGATGCATTCTGACTCTCAAATGCATCTAATCTCGGTTGTGCTCAGGCCCACGCCTGCAATCTTCAAAAGAGTGCATTTGCAGTTGACAATTGTCGTTTTAGGAATCCTAATTGGATGAACTTACACTTAGTTAAGACTCCAGCGGTGCGGGAGATAATATACTTCACTGTGGGGGGTTTCCATTAGGGATGTGGTGAGGGACAGCTGTAGAGACTGGAAGCAAAGAAACGGGGGTTGTGGAGAAAAACATGGCATTGTTAGTTTCCAACAAGATGCCTGTGGTATAAGGACATTTTAAGACGAATAGGACTTTGCACTGTGCACTATGCTGAAGGCTTTAACACTGTTGTCTCACAGCAAGGCTCCAGTTTGAATCCCAGCATGGCTCGTTGTAAGCAGTTTCTTCCAAATGTACAAAAACACTTTTTTCAGTAATTGCAGGATGGTTTGTATTCGTTACTTGCTGTGTGTTAGGTGATAAGCCAAAGTTCCTAAAAAAAGGAAAATATGTTACAATCCAAATCATGACACTTCTATAACCCCATGAATGGTGGCATATGCTCTTTGTGTGTTTTGTGCTGAACATGTCCAACGATGTAGCCTACATTTTACCATCCAGTTGCAACAAATTATCTAAGCGTTTCTGAACAGGGCAGCTAATTCATGTCTGCAGTGATAATTGTGCTGAGTTTTTTACTGTTTCATAATTTCAAAAGTTCTGAGATGTGTCTACAATATAATTTTTCCCCTAATAACAATATTACATCATGAGTTGCTGGTTTGGTATTCACATTGTTTAATTTTAATTAGCAGATTTTCTGTGTTTTCCCATGTTTAGATTAATAATTTTTGCTGTTTGCTCAATGCTCACACTTGTTCCTGATTCACACAATGTGCCACGTGGAATGTGTGACTATTGTATAATAAACTTCAGCTTTTCTAATTCTCTGTCAATCTTGAGCCACTTTATGGGTCATTATCATTAATCTCAGTGTTTCTTCCTCCTCTCATGCCATTATGTTTGATGGTCCACCTTGAGTTTATTAATTAAAAGCACATCAGCTTTATGTCCACCTGTCTGCTGTTTGGAACTTGAAGTCAGCCAGTCGTGACAAATTTGTTCACACTTAAGCCCCTTTTTGAATGCATTATCCTTTTGGCAAGCGCTACGTTTACAAAAAGATAGTGTCAAACATTTCTTGTGCATGCATTCATTTTTTCACATGACTGCATACATCTTTGCCTTTGTCCTTGGATCAGTATTTGAGTTGTTGATAAGGGCGACTCTTAATGACAGAACAGAAGGTTATTTCTCTCTGTCCCTGTTTTTCACACACTATTTTTTTCTTTCCACCCTTCTTCAATGTGTCGCAGAGATCTAACAAGCGAGACAGAGTTTCGTAACATTATCTGTTTTGGTTCATTATAGATGTGCTGCCTTTTGTTCTTCCCGTCAGCCCCATTCCTCTGTTCTCATTTTCTGTTTCCCCTTTCCCAGGCCTCACTTCTTCTCTTTTCTTTGTCCTGCTACATTCACATCTCAGCTAGAAATTAAGTGACTTCATATTGTTGAAATTGGATGTTGTAATAATTAGAATTGAGTCATATCCAGTTTTAGATATAATTTGACTTTCATGAAGTCTTTGTATCATAACTGCATGGAATATTTGCTAAACTTGCATAATGGAAAAAACCCCAAAAAACGCTTAAAACATAATTTATTTAAGTGTATCTTGGCAACAGATAAGCTTAAACTGCAGCAGTATTCGCAAAAATATCATCACTGTTTTATATCTTGTTTTTTTCATTGTTCAGCTCAGTTTACTTTTTAAAAAATTGGGCAATACATCTTAATAAACATCAACATGTAGGTACATACAATTATGCCCAATTTTTTAAATGAATATAACACACGCAGCTTATTACGAAGCAATAAGTCGATTTTACCAATGTCCAGGTTCACTTGTTCTTTTGCTGCAGTAAGGTGCAATAATGAATATTTCAAAAATTAAAGTCCATCACTCGAAAAGTTGAACAAAATTAAATCAAGATAGCTAAGTGCAAATATTCATTTGAATTTTTGGAAAACATATCAATCAGATAAAATAATTATAATTTATTTATGCTCCAAGATTGCATTCTTAAGTAAGGATGAGCAGAGAGAACAGGAGGAGGAGGAGAGATGAAAGGTGAAATTGACAGATGGGACACCATATGATCTGGACAGGTGAGGAAGAGGAGGCTATCAGATAGTTAAGACTCAGGTTGTCTGTTTTTATTTTTAGCACTTTGAACTCATGGTTCAAAAGTAAAACATGTTTTCAGGAAAATCTGACAGTGATAAATCAAAAATAATAAAAAAACACCAACGCTGTTCAGCAAGTTGGAGTTTAGTGTGGCATACTTCAAGTTCCTCATTATTGATGTTACTAACAATTACAAGAATAAACAAAGATGAAAGACTTATGGTTTAGCACTAAAATAGAGAGCTGCACTTATAGGCAACACTTGCTAAAAATGAACAAAAAAAAATCTTTTATCCCAGTAACTTAAATTCAAACTAATGTGGGAAAATCTAAACCTTAATTTGATTATATTTGTTAAGAAATATTAATAGTTTTTTTTTTTCACTCATGAGATAATTATATGTACCCACAGCAGTTCCAAAAAAATTATATAACTGGAACTTAAGATTTGTTAACCTACTTATATCAGTCGAATGGAGTGTCTGTGAATTTTAAATTATTAATCACAATTTTATTTGGTTGTGATATAGAGGTTCATTCACTGAGCTACATGTCAAATGGAAAACTCCAGAAATTAGGCCATTCATCTCAGGCAGTCTTCATTTTAGCTTTTACTGTAGAAATGTCTACAAGAAAGATAGATATTTGTACAAGCCTGCAAATATATCTTGAGTGAGAGCAATAATTAAAATGTCTATTATTGGCTGGTTTTGACACAAAAGTTTTTACTTTCCAGCTATAAATAAAAAAATGCACCCAAAAATCCAGTTTTTGAAGAAACGCCACACGTTTGGCGATACCGACATTGCTCTGCTAACATCTCTTGTTCACATTAACATCACATTAACATTTGAGATCAGACACGTAGTATTTGACATTACGTAATAAGTTCATTACCTATTTTTTTCTTTCCTCAATCTCCTTCCAATTTCTTTGTCTCTCCATGTCTTATTTGCCTGAGGCGAGGCAGTGGCCTAGTTTAGCAGTGCAGACGGTTGTTAGCATCATCCCCAAACCAAAACAACTGAATTGTGGAAACATAAAAACTAAAAACTACACATGCATACATGGATAGCTCCACCTATCCTTTGCTGTTATAGGGCTGGATTTGAATGCTTTACAGACGCTTAGATGTTCTTACTGCATATGGACTCTCGTATGAGTGTGTTCTGGAAGCACAAGGACATGTTGGAAAACAAGCAAACACACACCCACACAGAAATGCCCTCCACTTTACTTTTATCCTTGCATTTCTTTCATTTTAATCTCTTCAGGGTAGATATTAGTTCTTTTCTTGACAAAAGCACACCTTCCTCCTGGCTGAAAGAATGTCTTTCTTTACATCTACCAGGACATTTCTGAAAATATTTCATTAACGCATATCCAGTCATGACTGACGAGCAGTTTTTTTAGGAAACATCTTTATCACATCTTTTTATACTGGTAGTGAAAAGACAGGAATGTGGAGAAAGGAAAAGAGAGAAACATGTAAAAATAAATAAACATCAAGGAAAAACATGATATTGAGGTAAAAAAAAAAAAGGTTTTTTTTCACAACTAGATCTTTATGGAAAATATGCATCTTTTTTTTTGTTTTTCTGTCATATGTGTCAGTCCGGTTTCTATATGAGTCAGTACATGGTGCAATCCCACAGACTGCTGCATTAAAAGCCATCGATCTGGGGCCACAAATAGTCAATGCCATTTTCAATATTATTAACCAGGACTCATTGCCTGGTGTTGCTGCTGACTCACTAATAAAATAAAATAATAACTGGGTAAGACGCTGCACACTGAGCTGGAATACCTGAACAAATAAGTAAATGAATAACAAATCAGGTTTTAGACATAGGGGAAATGAATTTAATCTTGCATCCAGTGTCAACCCAGATAATAGAGCTCTCACATAGAACGAGTCACCAAAATGTGAATTGTTAAGGGGCAATTAATTTGAAACACAATCTCGGTCGGTTGAAACCAATTTATAACTTATTTGCATAAGCAGATAAATATAGCTAATGCGGATGTGGTGGTATGTGCAGCTTTGTGGCTCTTGTAATAATCCACAGATCTAGTCTGTAGAAACAGATCTATTCAAATAACATAAAATCATATTTCACTGTGCATAGCCCACCTTATTACAATCCCTTTCTAGTACTGTTATTACCTCAATTTTTAACGGGTTATTTTTTATGTCCTGTCTTTTTTATACTGTAATTCTGAGCTCATACTGTGACCTGAAAAATTAAATATACCAAGCCATGACATATGTGTTACCTCAACACTTGAAACATTAAAATAAATTGAGTATAAATCCTGTGAGTAATTTATTTGTTTGTATAATTAGGGGTTAATCACATCCTGGGGGATTAGATCTTATGATTTTAAATTCCCACATTATTTCTCAGTAGCTGTTAGTGACTTAATCTATAGGCTGTTATTATTTTAAACCCCAGATAAGGTGTAGTTGCTTAAAATTTTACAGCACCTGCCTGTGTTAAAAACACATTTAAAGTAACAAAGAGAGTCGTTCTCAACTTGTCTTGAAACTAGAATATTCAACATTGTCCTCACAGAATTATTTAGGTTTTTTTTACGTATTTTCATGTTGTTTTAATTATTTATTTTCTTTTTTTAAAGATATATCTCTAAATTTGGAATAATCAGGAACACAACGTTGTAATGCTAAGGATCATTACCACGTTCTGTTAGCTGCATGTTTTGATATCTACTTGCATGATGATAACCCAGTTTCCTAAAGAGTGATGCTGCTGGGCAAACAGTGTGTTACTATTTTAGACCAAGGTGTCCTGAGTCTAACTATCATCAAGCTAAGGGAGCCAGCTGGAAAGGATTGCAGAAATGGGGCGTTTCAACTCGTCATTTGTGAAAATATAACACGTAAAGTATTCAGTGGTGACTGGTCCTTTTGAATAATTATAAGAAGCAGAAAAAATGCTGTGTCCCACAGTCAACATAGACATTCTGTGTTTCCGATGCACCAGAAACAACATTTGGATCTGAAGCCTGTTCAGGTCAAAAGCCTCATTCTGGAATGCTGCAGTTTATAGCCAAGCAAGTAATGATGTAAAATTCAAGTGTAGTCTTGGTTAACATAGTCCTCATTAAATATGAGCTTGTTCAAAAAAATAGTCATAAAAAATATGACAGGATAAATAGAGAATAAAAAATAAATTCTTCAGGTTTAATAACACATTTAATTTGATATGCAGGACAATTCATTCTTTTGGTTAATTATTTTCTCTTTTGCTTTTTTTTTTCAAACCACATTCAATTCTTCTTATGATGTTGTTGAAAGTGTGAAGATTTCTGTTAGGTTAAAATTAAAACAAGAAATGGGTAAAACTGGAAATTATAGAGCCTAACTATTAAAACAATACAGAGTAACTCAAAATTGAAAAATATATATATTTCAAGATAAAACCATAAACCAAAATAGATCAACATCCAACCCTGTACTATATAACCAAAACTTGCAGAGGTTATTATTAACATGCCTAGTTAATCTTTCCCAGCATTATTACACCAGTTCTGCTCCATCCAGACCTTCCTTTCTTTCGGTAGTAAAGTTACAGAAAGTCCAAAAAGTTCTCCAAGCCTGGATAGATGCCCTCAGCTGTTTTATTTGTGCTATTGAGAAAGAAATGGTGCTGCATGGCTGCATATACTCAAAGAATTACACATAGTGACTCTCTCTGTATAACTCCACTATGATTTTAGGAATCTAAGAGTACACACTTTTCCAAATGTTTTCCTTCAGTCCACAGAGCTGAGTAAGTCATCTAAAAAGAATAAAATGTGCAAACTCAAACATATAAAAAAAGAATGTTTATTTAAGATCTAGAAATACATTTTGATTCCTCCTACTTTGATATTTTTTTCTGCAGCTGTTTGCCTTCAGCTCAGAATCTGTCAACACTGCAAGATACAATTAGGCGTCTAGAAATTCTCATGACGCACACGGAAATGGTGACGCTGATCGATGTCTTGCTGAGAGGATTTGGAGGAACGTATTCATGGAAAAGCAAAGCACACTTAAACAGGAAGTTTGTTTAGTTCCTAGAAGTTTGAATTCAGATTTATTTTGAGCATCACACTCACAGTAAAAAAAAATCATATATATAAATGTATAATAAATGTACCAGATGGACAATAATTCCCAAGACAACATCTATAAAAGTTTACTCTTGCCATATGTGTCCTGTGCTTTCACTCCCTCTCTTACAGTATCTCTTTGCTCATCTATCTAAATTACACCATTATTTTATGCATCGTTGGTTATTGTGCTCCTGTTTGAGAGTGCATTGCTATCTCTCAACCAATAAAGAATTGTTGCTATAGCAGCACTTGTGCAAATGTGAGGGCCGTGCAATTAAAAAGCTGTGGTTATAGTAGCAAAAGTACTATAAACTCTGGTTAAGTAATTGTAATGTCATTCAAATAAATTAAAGTCACTTTATTTATGACTGACAGATGTATATATTTATTTTGTTTATTATTGGCTCTTTGTCACAGTTGCTCCACCCTAAGTCTTGGCAAGGAAATAATCTTCTTCTTCCCACATGACTGCTGTATCTGTGCTTTAGTTTGAACATGCACACATTTGACTTTTACTTGAGTTTTGAGTGGTATATCTTAGCTTTTTCCACTGGAACTACGCCAACTACTTTTAGCTTACAGGCCTATGACCCACCACAGGACGATGTCTCCGGGTCTTCCTGCAGGTCATCCTGTGCTGTGTTAGTAGCCATTATGCAGTGGGCAGATGGGGCCCTGCTGAGGTGCTCTGCTCTATTTAGCCCCAGACCTTTGGGTCGGCCTGCCACGGTCCACTGCATCACTTCTTCCTGCAAGAAATTCAAGAAATAGATATGATGTCATGGGTGAGCAGCCACAGATAACAGTGGTCTAAGCATTACGCACAGGGAAATAAATATAGACACACACACACACACACACCCACACCTACACACCCCCACCAGGAAGGTCAGAAAGAAATTAAAAATGGAAGAAAGACAAAAAAGAGAAGCGTAGATTTTGGGGAAATATGAATTTCACGTCAGACCTCAAATGTAGCTTGAAGATCTGTCCTCAGCTCGACTTCAGATTCTTAATTCTTGTATGATTTCTGAAGATTTTTTCTTGCTTCATCTTTTTTAACAATCTCGTACATCCACAGTAGTTTATGTTGCAGCATATGTGACTTTTCCTCTGTTCCTCGTAGCCACAAAAGTTTGCAGAGAATACACAGATCAAATGTAGTCTCTCATCATATCTGCCTTCACTGTCTTTTCCACTGGCCTCTCTTTGTGCTCTTTTTTCCCTGTCAGATCTTCCTATTTTATTTATATCTTGCAACATTTTTCTGACCTACTTGAGCACCACATAGCTGTCAAGACCTAGAAACATAGGGATCAAGAGAGATCATGGAAATGCATATTTTGGCTTTTTTGTGCTACATCTGCTCAAAAAGGACATGCAAATTTGCATCTTAACACCTTTTAATGCACCGTTTAGAAAATTAAACTTCAGTATTGGAGAACAACTTGTTGGAAGGCTAAAATATATTTATAACATTTTTGTAAATACTTTTGTAAATGAACTGCTGCACTTTTGACAAAAATAGGACATGCTGATGAATGTAAATTAACTGGACCTCAACCTAGTTTCTGTATGCAGAAATGGAGAGCTTTTTATTTAAAGTTCAATCAGTTTCAGCCTGATTAAATCATCAGTGTAGGCCATTGTTTATGCTCTTGTTTTTGAAATCATTGCTTTACAGGGGTCAGATTCTTCAAATATTAAAATTGTGGTTACAAGCTTTTATTTTTGTATTTTTGCTAATGCAAGTTATCAGGACCGCAAAGAACGACAATCACCAAATCCAACTGGTTTTCGACTTACAACATACATGTGATTTGATTGAATGTCATTCCTTTGACTGTTTCTTGTGCCCAAACATAATAAAATGCAACATTTTGATAACTTTCAAAAAGCTGAATTTGATCATTATCAACACCATCAAGACACTGTCAAATAGGAAAAAAATATTAATTGTTCATCATATGCAACCCTACACATATAATTACTCAACATACTCAGAATTTGAGAATGTTGAGTGGTTATACACTAAGTTACTTAAGGATCACTTTTTTATTTATATTTTTTTCCATTGTTAATAATTATCTAAAAAAAGTTCTGCTCCCAAATTCTGAGTATTAGAGCATAGACTGGAAGTGGTATTCCTTCTCATCCAACATCAGTCTGACCTCACAAATGCTCTCCTTGAATAAAAGTCAGAAATTAGAATAAACACAGTCCTAAACACTGTTAAAAGCCATCTGAGAACAATTTAAACTTTTATTGCAGGAAAGGATGGCTTAACATCAAATCAAATCCTATGCAATAAAAACCATAGGCAACATTGAGATGAATAATATTTAGAAAATTTAAATACTTAAAGTATTTGGAATTTAAAAAGTGATCAGATAATATAAGCATTGTGTAAAATACTTGTACAGTTTAGCTAAATTCAGTATTTCAGCATAGTGTTCTGATTTTCAAAACACCTAAAAGTGTAGAACTTGAACAAGGTTTGTATGTATCTTTAAATCCCACTGGCAGTGACACAAGTAACACACACTCAATCCTTCTGAACAAAAGAGTAGAAATGCTTTTAGCAGTTTCTCTCATGATCACTGCGATATCATCTGTTCCTCTCAGACCTACACGAGGTTAAAGTCTCAGAGGAGCCTCGTATTGCTCTGCTTGTGTTTGTCTCATCCTTATGTCCTGTGTGAAGTGGAGAGGAAATGTTTTGCTCACAGCCTAAACCTCTCAACACTACACCGACTTTTTCTCCTGGGAATGGGCCTCGGACAACAGGGAAGTGCAACAACTGTGTTAAACCATGGAAAGACTGTGAGAGGCGAGAAAGAGACAAACTGAGGGATAGTGGGAGACAGGAACAAATTTCAAGGCTTGAGGGGGATTAAAGAAGCTGTGAGATAAAAAGCAATGGCAAAGAGGGAAAGTTGGGAGAGTACAAAGATCCTGTGATGCTAAAAGATACAGAGAAAAGAGAAGGCACTAAGAGACTGTGGAGTGAAAAGGGATCGTTGTCTTTGTGGTTGCTGGAGGAGACTCTCAGGCAGGCCAGTGTTTCCCAACCCTGGTCCTCGAGGCTCACTGTCCTACATGTTTTAGAAGTTTCTCTGATTTAATGTGTCTTATTCAACTGATTGCAGTTCAGCAAATGCCTGTTTGTCTTTTGATTCAAATGTGTATTACATTACCATTATCTAATATCACTGGCATATATTCATGTCTT
Source organism: Phalloptychus januarius (assembly GCA_902982915.1). Classification (NCBI taxonomy): domain Eukaryota; kingdom Metazoa; phylum Chordata; class Actinopteri; order Cyprinodontiformes; family Poeciliidae; genus Phalloptychus; species Phalloptychus januarius. Next base: position 8,373,275 of record CADWAE010000476.1, read on the forward strand.
TTGTGCAATTCCTACTTCTGGAAATCAAATAACTTCATAATTAATTTGCTTTCAGTCAAATTTGACCATTTCTGATGTCATATAAACTTTGATCAAATGCCACTTGGCTGAAATTATTTTCAGATGAGATGTTTGGGCTTCGTTGTAATAACAGAGTTAAGGGCACATCCCATGATGCTCTCTGGGAAACGTTTCCTTAACAATGCATCAGATTGATGATCATCATACAATTTACTCGGTTTCTGGAAAGTATTTGAATTTCTTCACTTTTTCTAAATGTTAAGCTACAGCCTTACTCAAAATTGTATTGAATTAATTTCTTTCCACAAAATTATAAACATGGATGCTTCATTTTTAAATGTTTTGCAAATTTATTGAAAACAGAAAACCAGTAAATCACATTTTCATAAGTATTCACAACGTTTGCCATTGAAACTCAGAATGGAGTTCAATACTGGTTAAATGTCTTTATTAAGACGTAGTATACATTTGCATTTTCCTTCTTTCTTTCTTTTTCCTTTCTTTTTTTTTTTTTAGCATTTCCAGAAATCAATTGAAATACCCAAGTTATATACCCACTTGAAATGAATCCTTGAATTCATGGATCTTTCTGACTCACGGTGCGATGAATGAAGTGCATTTTCTAGCGTCATGATAAAAATGAGGAAAAAATGCAAAGCCATTTACTTCGCTCTCTAAAAGGCAAAACATTGTAAACATGACACAAAAACACACTGAACAAAAAAAATCTAATTTCATCACAAATCAGTCACTATTTTGTTTATTTGCTAGGTAGCAGTCGCTGTTTTATGGTCTCTCCAAAGCATTTTTGATGGAGTAATCACAGTTTGTACAAACACATGCTCCTACAGTCAATTAGAGAGCTCTCGTTGGAAAATATGCTGCTGACAGATACATTCCCAGCACCTGCCAAAATAATCATAGAGTGCTGGTGTGGATCACTAACAGCTACAACCTAAATAGATTTGTAATTGGCATTTTATCCTGTGAGACTGTCTAACCTTATTTAAAAATGCTTACCAAGATACTTTATTAGCTGTTCAGGTGAAGGACCAGTGAGTTATTTTCTTTGTTTTGTTTTTAACAACAGTGGGTATAGCAGATTGTATTTGCTATTGTTTATTTCTAAAATCTATCTATGTGTATAATGACACATTCAGTGGATTAGAAGGCAGCACATTATAGAGGCTTTTGAGAAGAAAACCACATTTTGGCAATATGTTTGGAAAAAATGCTTATGCAGCTGAGTGTTCACCTTGGTAGGTACTGTTTATTTGAGGACTTTCTCAACACAGCCACAAAAAATATTCCCTTTCTTATTTTAATATAATATAAGAGTCTCAATAAAAGGCTCAAGTTATCAACCACAGTCATGTCACATCACCCTCATATCCACTCTTAATCAGAGCCCCAGATTGAAAGCACCTTGGATAATGTTTTCTCGATTTCACCTATACGAGGAAAATGGTTCAGCTTTTTTTTTCTCCGAGATCTCATATTACAGAATATTTTTATATCCAGAATTTTTAGCAAAATTCTATAGTCACTCTGTCCTAGTCACAAAATAATTGCATACTATATGCATAGTAATACTCAGATATTTATTACTGTGCACTGCCTGTCATCTGGCTGAAAAATGCTCCTGAAAGTCATGGTGTGGAAATAAATGGAGGATAGAAATTGGTAAGTGGCCTGTACTTGTATTGAGTTTTACCAAGTCCAGAGGACCCCACCGTCATTAAGTTCATACAACTTTAGAACTGCATTTGGCAATGCATTTTAAGCAGCACACGGCAAGCTGGCTACATACACTTTTGCCTTTCTATTTAAAATCAGATGGTGTTATAGATTTTTGCTTCAAATATATCTGTGCTGCCTTTACAAAGAGAGATGGTTTATTTGCATTTGAAATCAGGCCTCTTCTGATGCCCAGAGATGTGGTTCCATCAAACTTCTACAGGCAATTGAAATATTTTGTCCACATGTTGCATGTGTTCAGTACCTACATTGGGATACAGGTGGTTGTTGTGTTTCTGCTCCAGCTTGGTGCCACTACAGACCCCAGTGCTGTCCCATGTTAAACCTGTACAAGCAAATGACATGGGGTCTTTATGTAACCCCATGTGGCAATCACATTTGGAACTCATATTTTCTGCCCATTTCATACCAATACACATGTAAAAATCTTTAATGGGACACTGCCAATGCATTACTGTACAACAGGCTTCTGTTTGATTATTCAACCACTAACCACACAGAGATTGTGAACACTAATCAAATACAAGACACAATATCCAATCGCCCTGCATTCCCACTCTTGTTTTAGCACCTCATTTCATCCAGAGCGTTTAACTCACAGGCGATGCAATTCGCAATGACAGCATCATATGCAACTGGAGGCGCGACGCTTACCAGCCACTGAATTTACATTTAGGCTGACAGTGGCCTGGCTCCAAGAGTCATGTTGGTGATAGTGTAGAGGCAATACAGACCCCCTCCAATTCTACCACCTGTCACAGCCAAGGCTTATTGGAAGCTATTAGAATTCATGGAGGAGAGTTTTATCATTGTGGGTAATGGAGTGGAAGAGACACGCTGATTTGATGCAAATGTCAACAACATCCTTTTCTCTTAGCATGAGAGTAAATTGACACTGTCAATCATATGCGTTTCCATGGGAACTGCAAAGAATAACTGGAGCTTGTATGCTGAGTGACCCAGATGTTTACCTACATCAGGACGCAGCTAATGTGATGCTTGCTTTTGTAACGCCCAGGGTTCCCAAAACAAAAAGATTAGCAAAGACGGCGATGAAAACTTGCTTTAATTTAAGAACTTTGGTCTGAATATGAACATGTTTTATTCCAACTATACATAGATTGTTTCAACTTCAACAGGGCTACAGAGGAAAACGAACAACTCAGTGACACGCTGCAGTTTGTTCACATTTTCTAAAATGCCTTTATAATTTCTATTGGCATCTGTATTCCTGACGTCACATCTGAGGAACAATACACTTCTTTTGTGTTATGGTGAGATAAGAAAAGCAATATTTAACAATGGATTCAACTACAATAGTTACACAATTTTGAGGTTTAGCAAACATTACATAAGTTATACATTTTGCCTAGATGATTAGTTGATATTAAAAATAAAACACAAACAAAAAGTTGCATTGGATGCACTCCTTTTTTTAAATAATTTAGCTAATAATAAAATTTTTTGACAAATGTGTCCGTGCTATGAAATGCTTTACCCCAAGAAGTGTTACTTGTTGTCCCATGTTTCTAATTATGTAATCACATCCCTAAACATGGGTTTGTTCAGACATACAGTGTCTCTTATGTCCCCCATGTGAAGCCTTTGGGTTTTGCTATGTAGAGCACCAAATGAGATCATGTCTATTGTGGAGAGGATAGGCCTCAGAGAAGAGAGCAACACAATGCATTTCAAGAGAGGGTGCTGAATTTTGTTTTGGGTTTGTGATACTCTGAAAACAGGCTGCATTTCTTCCATTAGGGAGTAGAGAAACAGGTGGAAAGCAAAATATATTACCCACCCTGAGTTCAAATATGAAAAGATGTTTCATTCAAAATTAAATAAACAAATACTGTTATCAAAGCTCATAAATACTCCAGCAAATAAATAAATATCCCCATGGAATAAAAACAAAAATAAAAATATATTTTTTAAATGGGAAAGTTAATTTGTCAATCACAGTTTTATTTATTTATAGATATTAATTAAATTTTGAGAGTCACTTTTAAGTATGCTTAATGACTTTTATTTTTTAACTCTGATTTTGTCTTATGCTATTTACAAAATAAGAGTCACAAAAAAGTACACCATTATGAATTAATAAATAAAACACAGAAAAAAAGTATAATGCACAAATAAATCCTAAAATAAATATTAAAAAAATAATTAATAAAAACGTGACTGACAAAATAAGCACCCAATTTTTGTAAATATTTATTTTGCTTTTATGTGATGGCCACATACGTTTATTAGAGGGTGTATTTATTCAGATTTATTAACACAGTATGCTTATCAATACAGTATTTATTTATTGAATTTTCTTGAATGAAATAGCTCTGCTTACACAAATTGTACATTCAGACATTCAAAATAATTAATACAAAAATCTGCTTGTAAACTGCAGAATAACCTGCTCCCATCATGAAAATTTAAAAAATGGAAAGTAGCAAATATATGGATAAATTATTTATTTAGCTAATGTAATCTAGTTATTATGGTTTAGGATAGATAGAAAAGCCCATGGATTTTTTTTTCACTTCAAAATAAACATGAGATAATTATCCATAACCCTTTAACCTTTTGGCAGCAAAAAAAATCTACATACCAATGCAGTTTCTTGATCCTTTTCAGATCATTCACATTTTTCAGGATATCCTTGAGCTAAGATTTATTTTGTAAGCTGTGACAGAGGCCAGTAGTTTATACATTCTCCTCCTGAAATCAGGACATTTACAAAAAGGCTCTATTGACAGGATAGTCTTTGTTTTTGCAAAAGATTCATGTTTGCAGTTTTCAGCAGTAATAAGCAAAGACTAAAAATGATGATGAACTTGATTTCCTTGCTTGCATCTCTGGAGACCGTGGACCAGAATAGCCTGTAATGAGTTCAGTTCTTTGGGCTGGAATTAGAAAGAAATGTGAATTTGGAGTAGAAGCAAACTTTTGACCTTTTCTTGGACATGAGGAGATGCAGACTTAATCTTTGCCTATGGATTTGCTTTTGTGTGTGCCCATGTGCTGGTATTTAATAACATAATTGAGTATGTCACGCAAGCATTTCCCAGAGAACATGTGCTCCTTTCAATTTGCATATTTGTGCATATTGTGTGTTAGTAGCAAGCAAAAGGACAATGTCTGCTATGATGCAACATGCAACTAATCTTCCCCATATGTATTGAATATGCTATTCAACTAACATGCAGATGGGTTTTAGAGCTTAGGTTTTTGGCATGATAGTGTTATAGGAAGAAATATCTAAGAAGATGTTCTTTCAAGCATTTTGGTGATTAATAGTCCGTGTTGTTTTTGACAAATATTCTCTCTGTGCTGATGAAATATTGGCACTAGATAGATTCTATTGTAGTTATCAGCAAAGGTTTGATGTCAGTGAGTGAGTCAAGGATCCAATGAGGATGAAAATGTAGCAGAAAAAAGGGCTAAGAGAAGGTTATGTTTTTTAGTTGTGCTGCTTAATTATTTGGCGTTCCAAAATTAAATGTGGAGGAAAATCGTTCCACAAAAATTTATTTGTTCTTTTTTCAGAATAATTAAATATAGAAACTGACTTGTATAAAAATTCATAGTGCGTATATATATTAATGCTTTTCCTGTGTTATGTTTTTCTCTATAGATCACTCCAAGGTCCCATGCCACTGAGTTACACAGACGTCATGTCTTCAGTGAGAGCATGAAGACAAGTTGCTTCCCTTCAATTTGTAGTTCAAGAAATTATTACATAACAAGGATCTGCTGCTCATCACCATAATGCCGAGACAGGGATTCTAAATCCCTCACTCCTTCTTCAGCACCCAACCCAGGCCCGTTTCTTTCTTTTTTTGGGGGGGAAGTTTTTCCTGGTTTTCCTTATCCTACAATCAAATCCTTCTCTGTCTTTGCCCTGATTATAGCCTTTGCACTCTACCTTTTTCTTTTTATTGACATCATGCAGCGTGCTTCCACTGTTTCAGTTCTTCTCCCTCTTATACTTTTTTCGCTCCTCTTCTTTTCCTGGTTTCCCAACATGGCCAACGGGGACTGCTGGCTTATTGAAGGAGACAAAGGCTATGTTTGGCTAGCTATATGCAGTCAGAACCAGCCTCCCTATGAGACTATCCCCCAGCATATTAACAACACAGTCCATGACTTGAGGCTGAATGAAAACAAGCTGAAAGCTGTGCTTTTCAGTTCCATGTACCGCTTCACAAACTTGACCGACCTCAACTTAACCAAGAATGAAATCAGCTATATTGAGGACGGCGCTTTTGCAGGACAAGCCAATTTACAGGTGATTAAAAAAAATTATCCTAAAAGCAAGTTGAGGCTTATTTGGTCTGAGAGAATAAACTATTTGCTAAGATTTTAAGAAAAATCAACTAATTCTAATCTAGATGGAAATGTATAGAATTCAAAGGTGAAGTACTTTATTAATTAACTTTATAAACTTTTATTGAATAAAAGAAACATTCAATGCATCATGAGTAATTCTCATTTTAACTTTAAATGTATTATCTAAGATGCAAACTGTTATTATTCCCATAAGTTTAGCTTTGCAGTTTAACACAAGTAAGAAAACTGCCATAATATATATATATATATATATAAATTTCTTTCTCTCAGGTCCTTCAACTGGGTTACAACAAGCTGACGAATATCACTTAGGAGTTGATGAGATTGTGCACTGAGCCCAGCATTGACCTCTCATCCAACAGACTCGCCCACATTGACCCGGTTACATTCACAGCTCTGAACCGCCTGATGGTATGTGAACTGGCTGCAAATCCATTCCACTGTGGTTGCGATCTTCTAGGTTTCCTGCGCTGGCTAGAATCCTTCAACAACGTGACACACACTTATGATCGCCTCCAGTGTGAAACACCAAGGGAAATATTTGGCTACCCATTGCTGAGTTCTTTTTCTTCAAGCCACAGTGGCCGCAATGCCAAAAACATTTTGAACCATCGCTGCAAGGATGGCGTGATGATTCCAGGAATGACATCTCTACCACCAGATATTGATGGTCCTTCTGGGATTGGACCAGACATGTTTGGTGGTGTTGGGCCATACTACCAACCTACCCCATCATCTTCATCCACAGATGACAGCTTGAACCCAAGCATTAAGCTCCAACATGTTTCTTCGTCATCAGCCTCTGTCATTATAAAAATTCCAAGACCATTCAGCAAAATGTATATTCTTACACAATACAATTACTCAATGGCATCTGATGTCACCAATTTGAAACTGATGATACAAAAAATAACTCTCGACAAGCTTAGGCCAAGCAATAATTACACCTTCTGTGTATGCTCTGTCCGTAACTCTCAGCGTTATAACCACACCTGTCTCCAGTTTACCACGCGAGGCCAAAATCGGGACGATATGCTCCCCACTCCCTCAACCACGACTCACTACATAATGACCATTGTGGGCTGCCTTTTTGGCATGCTCATTGTCATAGGAATTGTCTACTACTGTCTTCGTAAAAAACGAATGCATGATGAGAAGAAAAAGTCAATTTCTGTGAAAAAAACTATTCTTGAAATGCGTTACGGACCAGAGGTTGCAGCAGCAGTAGCAAATGATCCATCAGCAGTCCAAAAGCTTCAGGAGCAGTCCAGGGAGCACGGGTATCAGCATCACCATGGCGGAAAACTGTCCACATCCTTAAGCTCTGGACTGCTACATTCTGCAAACACTACCTCCTCAAGACTTTCCTCTATCCCTCAAGTGGAAAAGATGGCCTCAGCTTTCTCCGAAGCAATGGCTACAAGTAAAGGAAACTACATGGATGTGAGAACTGGAGGGGCTGGGATGGAAAGAGTGGGGGACGGTGGTCATGGCGGGAGAAGGGGTGACGACTTGAGGGATGATGACGGAACTGATCTTGGCGATGATTCAGATGACGATGGGCATGGCTCTGCCTCAGAAATTTCTACTATTGCCATGGAGGTGGACAAAGTTAACCAAATTATTAACAACTGTATTGATGCTCTTAAACTTGATGCAGCAGCAGTCGCTGCTTCAGGCAGCTCAACTAGCCACACAGCTTCTAACAATCCCACCTCCCCACCGCCCACAAGCACTTCCTCCCTTACCCGTGGCCTAATCCCAGGAGTGACAGAAACTTGTCAGGTCATTGCTCCAAACAAAATACCGCCTCCTCCGCCCCTGCCTGCTCTAAACACACCCCTCTCTGAGCGACCAGGAATCACTGGTGGGGGCTTCGTTGTTTCTCCCCCATACAGACACCCTCCCCCAGCCACAGCTTCACGTCCCATTCAGCGGCAAATGAGTGCAGATGCAGCTGTTGTTATGGCAAATGCTGTCAAAAAACAGAGCAGCACCACATCTTGTGGCTCCACAGGTCGAGACAGGGAACGTGGAGGAACTCGAGTGTACAGTCTGGATGTTCCTGAACCAAGAAGCCCGGATGCCTGTAACCAACAACAGCCGCAGTACCCAGACCGAGCCAGTCCTGTGGGATGTGGGGAGCCGCTGGAGAGACTGCCTTTAGTAGGGAGTGGGAGCTGTGGAGGAGGGGGTGGTGGTTGCGACAGTGGTGGTGTTGGTGCCCAACATCCGGACAGCCAGAAGTCACATCATTACCATCAGCAACAGCAGATGCAGCAGCAGCAGCAGCAGCTGGACGTGCAACAGGACTACCACTGCTCGGAGCATCGCCACTCTGTCCCAGCTCTTTACTACCAAGGCTCCCACCATGGCTCCCCAGCCCAGCGAGTTTCTTTTCTAAAACCCCTGGCACGATCTCGCAGGGACGCAGCATCCTATTCCCAGCTTTCCCCTGCCCGCCAACACTCCAGTTACTCTGGATACTCTTCTAGCCCAGAGTACTCATCAGAGAGCTCGCTGCGTATCTGGGAGCGCTTTCGTCCATACCGAAAAGGGCCTCGCGATGAGGCCTGTTACGTGACAGCTGGAAATGCTCTTCGAAAGAAGGTGCAGTTTGCTAAAGGGGAGGACCTGCATGACATCCTTGATTATTGGAAGGGTGTGTCTGCTCAGCAAAAGTTGTAACTGGGAATGGAAGTTAAGCAGAGTGGGAAATGGAGTTTTGGTACTTTTTATCCTGATAAGCCCATGGGCCAGAGAAACCATTTGAAGTTTATTGAGGGGAAAAATGTAGGACAAATTTTTCCCGTGGGCTTGTTTTTTTTTTTTTTCTCTTTTTTTTGGCATGCTAGGTGTATAGGATATTGTGCTACAAGCAAGTACTGTGAAACTGTGCCTGGGAATTGGACATTCATTACAGTGCTTTTTTGAAGATTTTTTAACACTTCATTGTAGCGTTTTTTCCTTTTTTGGTGTTTGTGTGTTTCATTTATTATACAGGGAATAAATGCCTACTGTGTAATTTAGTACTCTTTGAAGTGATCATGTTTTGTGATCCTATGGACCATTTTTTAATCAGTGCCATGTTTCATCTCAAGCTTCAAGCTTATTTGATCTTAGATGTTCCTATTATGTATCAGAGTTTACATCCATTTCAGCTTTTTATCTGATAGGTGACTTGGAATCAAGGCGCTGTTTTAAGGCACGCAAAAACAAAGATTGGTGAAATATCTGCACAATGCAGTATTATACTCTTTCCTCTCTTTCAAACATTTGTTACAATAAAAAAATAGATAATTGCACTCAAATGCTGATATGAAATAAAAGCTATCAGGTCAAAATTAACTTTAAGTTGTGTGAATTTGGAGTGAGACGAGAAAAAGAAGTAGGGGTTTTGTTCGAAGTATTAAACAAGTTTCCATTTAACACTTTTACATGGCTTAGTGAGTGAAATCATCAAAGAATAATATATATATATTTTTAATTCATTCATCATTTATGGAAATGACCCCTCAGTTGACTCTAGGGGTTTGACAATACATCCATCTCAAGGATGAATGTATTGAATTCTTGAGAACAAAATAAAATAAATTTTTTTAGGAAAGCTAAGGCTATTGTTCACATAAGGAGAAAATGCGACCCAAATCCTTATTTTTTGGCTCAAATGAGACCCATATTTGACTTTTACAAGCCAATCTGAACTGCCAAATTCCAATCTTTTCACCCCCCACAACATCTGATTGGAGCCACTTAATCACATATGTATCTGACAAAGTCTGCTGTCAGAACTGTCATGTCACGTTCTGTCTGACCTCTATGTCACTGACGAAAGACATGTATCATCATTCTGCACTAGAAGAAGCCAGACTTAAACAACGTGTGAAGCATGCAGTAATGACACTGGATGAAGCTAATCAATGGAAATACAGTAACATCGATGCCTCCCATATCTCCACAACTTAAAAATTGATCTGTAGTTTGCTGCTGTGTGACGTATACATTCTTCTGCACATGCGGATTCCTTTGGGGTCTAAGCCGTTCACACAGGAGCCTGATTGCATAAGTAAATAGAATTATGATTCCATTTACTAGCCTTAAATTTCTATTGTCTTCCCTATCAAATACAGGTTTTGCAAGTCAGTCTGATTTAAAGAAACTATGATCAGTGCAGAGTATCTCAGTCTAATTTGAACATGATTCCATACAACATTTTGATGAATGTCTTAGGCCAACGTCAACTTTAAGCCCACGCAAGCATTGAAAGTCCATTCTTCCAATGTTTTCACTCACAAAGTATAGGTTTTATTAATTTATTTCCTGCGTTTTAAAATTTTACCAGCCTAAATGTTTTAGATTTTGAACCAGGGATGATCAAGTTAAGTCCTGAGTCACTAGAAAAAGTGATATTGCCCTTTAGTTTCACACTAATAGGAAGATGACAACTTCAGCATCTTTAGCAGCTATGGCTAACGTTTTTTTGTTTTACCAGGTATTTCAAATGCTTCTAAATAACTGGATGAATGGTGATGAAGGTTTCTCCAGTGTTTTGTGGCCTTGTGTTAATTGGCCATAACAGCAGGATGTTCAGAAGCCAGTCAGGGCTACTCAAGAACCGCTTCTTTTCTTACTTCAAAATAAGGGTCTCAAACATTGATAACACAGGCTGTCAAGTGTAAAGCAGTCACCTTTGTATCCAGGGCTTATAACAGCAGCTTAGAGTCACTTCACCAGGAGAAGCTATGACCTGGATGGAACTGGATTTAGCTCTGTGAGACAGACTTAGAGCCATTTTTATATCCTGAGTTGCCACTGATAAAACCCATATCTGTTAAGGTTTCTTAACACAAAATTTTAGTTATTGATAGATGAGTTTACATATCTCCCTTTTAAAACTGTTGTATTAAACACTGAACAAAAAGACCAAAAACATGGAGAGTGAAAGAAATGCAATCGGAAGATAACGTACAAACAATATTTCTGAGCATAGGAGAAATGTACATAAGATATACACTTATGATGTGGAGAGCATCATTTAATATGAGCATGACGTTACATTCCAAAACCTTTGTCAAACATTAAAAATGAACGAGGCACAGTAGGAAAGGGTGCTTATGATTACTGCCAATGTGTTTATTCTGTTTCGGAAACAACTACTATTGTCTATAAATGATAACCTAATTAACCAACTTGTGACAGGCATGTCCTCTTGCACTTTAGGCCTCATAATTGTGTATGTGTAGCTGTGTGGTACACAGTGGTCATTGTAAGGAAGTGTCGGCATGCCTTGTCAGATAATATCTCATATGCCCAAACAGGCTTAAATTAATATCTTTTTTTTTCCCCGTGTCTGGTTGTCTCAGTGTGAACAACAATAGATTATTAATGGCATGTACAAATGTACATATGTCATACAAGTTCATGGTACTTTTTGTCATACTTTGGACATCACTGTGATGTGCTGTGACGATTCAAAAATGCACTGTGCTTTTTTGGTAACAGCCATCAGTGGACCTTGCTCACATTTTTGGGTAAATTAAGCCTTTTCATAATCTGTAATTTGTGTCACTGCCCGGGATTTAGAAAAAAGGTTCAGTTATCCAGCCATTGAGGACATTCTGTACTAAACTTAAACATGTGAAAGTTTATTTAGCTTCTATTTTTAACATTCTTCTAAGGTTCTCTTTTTCTGACTGCCTACCTTACCTGGTCCCTTAGGTAATGTGGGATGTTGGTATGAAGGGAAGTAATGATCTGTTATGCAGGCACGCATAAGCAGTATTTTCTGGATTGTTTTAAATGTTAAAAACCTTTGCAGTTAACCTTCAGCATGATATTTATTCTAGTGAATAAATGCAAGGTGAGCAGGAAATATGCAAAAGTATGTCCACGTGTCTCAGTACCGATATCATTCTCATTTTGTTTCTTTAAACAGTGGTTATCTTATACTCTTTCTACCAATTTTGTTATTGTGAGGTGCTCTTTGAAATTCCAAATTCAGATATGAGAGGTGGAAATACCAAAACAAAATTCATGTTTCAAATATGGCTTTATTGGTGCTGGAATATTAGGGATGTCCTGTCTCGCCCCTAGCGCCACCATTTTATGATCATTGAGATGTTTCAAGTTTTGTTGCTTTCCAATCATCTCAAGTATAGAAAACATTTTCAAAGGATACAAGATAATTTTATGAAATCCCTGGATAACTTACTCGCTTTGTCTTTTGCTGATATTTTTGGAGCATTTTATCAAACAGAGGAAATTTGGTGCGCTCTATTCGCTGCAGTCTTAACTGCCATAACAAGTTTACAGGAATGGACTCTGAAGGTAACAGCAAACATTCAGGATAAGAATGATGGCGTCATCTCAGCAGCCATTCATGTTCATTTTACAAAATATACAAAAAAATGTGACTGAAAATGTTGTTTACTATTTTCATGAATAACAACTGAATTCAGACATTTCTATTTTATTAACATATATATACATATAAATATATATATATATATATATATATATATATAATATATAAATATATATATATATATATATCAATGTGTTTTCAGGAAATAGACTTTCAGGTGTAAGATGTTTCAACTACTCTTCTGCTCTTACTCTATTAAAACACTTGCTTTAACTTAAAGTGAAACATTTAAAGTCCTATCTCAATGTTGGGGTGTGAGTTTTTTTTTTTTTTTAATCGGAGCAACTATAGGTTATTGTCTTTAAAAATAAATAAAAATGAAGGTATTGTCAACATTGCAAGCAATTTTCAAACAGCATAATTGAGAAAATAATTACAAGTACGGTTTAACAGAGACGCAAATCTCAGATATATAGGTTCAGAATGTACTCTATAGGCTTGGATGCATATGAATATTTTATATCAAGATGATATTCTAGCTAGGGCTGGTGGTAATTCAAGCGCACTCCGATTAATAGATTGGTTCTCTAGAAAATCAGCCCAGAGTCTCGTCTCTAAAATAATCTGTTCTCATACATGTTTAGCCTTTCCTCTGTAGTTTTCTGAAATTCTGTACAGGATTACAGCTCAGGGGGACAGTTTAGCTTCATAAATTGTAAAGTTTGTTTCTGACCATTTCTGCAATCAGATGCCCTGCAATCCCCATTTGAATTTATTAACACTGTTTTATACAGCATACAGTGTTCACGATCCGCATCAACTTATTTTTGATTAGCTTTAAATAGATACTAAAAACTACTATGTTTTCCCCTCAAACTTAATATTGTGGGACAATAAAGATACAAAATATGAGATGCACATGTTGTAGTGCATGTGCATCTCATATTCTCAAATGTTGAGAAGATATTCTTAAAGATGTAAGTCGATGTGTACATTTTGGATTTAAAAAAAATTTGTTTCAACTAAACTTGGACAGAAGATACTGTATGAGAAAAACATGTAAAATTAGCATTTTATTATTTATGGCTCAAACAACAACTGATAATCCTGATGTTATTGGATTTTCAATGATCAGAGTGTGTATAGTTGTAAATATCAACTTTTTCTGCTAATCTAACAGCGACCAATTAAAATTTTGATATGTGAAATCTGCAGATGGCAGATTTTAATTTCACTATCTAAAATATTAGTCATAGCATCTGCGGTGAGACTGTGTTGTCCCACACAGCCGGCAACAAAGAGAAAGAAAAAATCTCAGCCCACGTTCTCCATGAACCCCTGGAGGGTGACTTGCTTAAAGATGGATGGTCCTTTTGTATCGCCATCCCTCTTGTTTGCCTCAGAGCCACAGGAAAGCGAGACGTGAAAAAGCCATTTACCACACCATCAATGTTTAATTATTATGTTAGAGACTAACTTGGGTGGTGTCCGAAGAAACAGACATGTTTCAGCTTGAAACTTGTTACTGTAATCTGACACGGTGCTATTCCAGTGTAGCCAAATTAAATTGGGACGAATTAATTAATTTGAGACTGCTGACTGTTACCCCTTATTACTGATGGATGAAACATCTTCAAATTGAAACATCCTCTTTACATTTCATATTAATAATGAATCCACAAATTGAACGGTGTGTTACATTACAGTATTTTCTACATTTGTCTTCCTTCCCCACAATTAAAATAAACTTGCATAGAGCAGATGATGGAAATGCAACATACAAATGTGAGTCAGAATGAGTCACACACACTGGCTAAACCAAAATGACTCTTTTCCTGTAAGGCAGGTAATGTGCAAGGTCTTCAGAGAAAGGGCATGGAGTTAGACTTTGGTTGAATGCAGGCAGACATCTGTAATAAAAGATGTGAAAGGATGGCTACACTAAAACCTTCCCTGCATGAATCAGTGCATCGCTTCAGATGAACTTTTGCACATGAATACGCACGCAAGCATGTCTGCTTAACTGAAAAGTATCGTAGGATTATTTTTGAACAAGTTCAGAAAATGCAACAGTAAAAGCAGGTTTTTTTGGGGGGCAACTTAATTCATATTCGATGTTAATGCAGGTGCCAGTACTGACAGTAGGATGCAAAGCTTTTCATTTGGTGTCCTTTAGACCTTTTCTCTAATAGTCTGCTAAGTCTATTAGCTTTCTGTGTGGGAAATTAGCCTGAGTGGATAATGTGTCATATTTGATTAGTGGAAAATTGTGTGTCCTTTTATAATAGCCACAGAAGAGCTTGTTGAATAAAATGAAAAACATCTTTTTTTGTGTAGGTTGCTCTGATGTGAAACTGTATTTGACAAATTAAGCATGTACTGCTGTGGTTGGGCAAGCATGAGAAGAGATTTTCCACTAGGACTACACTCATCGACCCCTTTCTTAGGCACATCTTGCTGGTGCCAAGTTGAATCCTGCTTTGCCTTCAAAACCACTTTAAAATTTTATGGGGTGGATTCAAGAGATTTCCACATTGACATGATAGCATCACAAAGTTACTGGAGAGTTGTTGACCAAACATCTGTAAGAAATCTCACCTGCAGTGCTGTTTGCTCCTGCTGCAGTCAAGTTAATGTTGTATTAAATTGCTCTCCTTTAGGATCTGCATTCAGAGGCAGCAGCCTCAACATTCCACGTTGTGATGTTTGATCATAGCTCAAGCACGACTAAATGTAAATTAAAACAGATATATTAAAACCTGATTCATCACAGAAGCATTTATACCTTCAACATTGTTTTCTGGAGGTATTAGCTTCAATGTATTGCCTGCAAATGTTGATATATCCGAGCAGAAGAGTATTTGAAAAACTTTAAAGTGAGCTAAAAGTTGGGCTATGGTTTGCCACCTCATTGGACCCAATTTCCAAAGGACTTATTCTGTGAAATATCTGTGAATTTTGTATACAAGATGAAAAAAAAGGTTAAAAAGGCTTCTGTGGATGTTTTATACTCAGCCTGAATTTCTTGATGTCTGTGTGCTCTCGGTTTTGAGTTGAATGTTTGTCTTTGTTTGATTTCTTCTGGGGACTGGGAGGCGAATCAGGGGGCTGATTTTAAGTAATTGCAATGATATGTCATAAAGGTTAAGAACAGAGAAAGCTTAACTCAGTGTACTACTTAAAATAATAAGCTGTTATATTTGCATGATTCCTGTAATTTTTGAGCGATACAATTTTATGTTGTGTACAATGAGTGAGCGCACATTGAAAACAAAAATCTAAGGCTGCGATAGTTTTGTCAAGTACCTTTCATCTAACATCAAGGGTTTTTCTGTTCTCTTTCTCTGTCTTTTTTATGTATTTTTTTTCATGTACATTCTTGCCAACTGGTTTTCATCAGGTGATTGTACAACAACATGCTGAAATTGTAGACAAGCTACACTTTTAGCCACAGGGTGAGAAAGTTTACACTCCGCAGCTGAGGGCATTTTCACAACTGGTGATTTCTTTCATCCATCTCCATACTAGTTTACGCAGATTAGTCTCTCACGGCAGATAGCAGCAGCTGGCTTTTAGGTTTGAGGCCATGTCACAGCAGCGCAATTTTCTCTTAATTCAGCCATTTTCTTGTGATTAAAAACATATCACTGCTTTTGAAAATTGTGGCGAAGTGATGTGGACTCACACTCAGATAGTGTAATGGGCTGAACCTAATCTTAATCCATCAGTTTGAAGTCCCTGGTAAATTAATGCAGCATCAGCAGCTCCTCCCTTAGCTGCAGCCCTCTTGCTGCTAGCTGAAGGACTGACTTTTTATTCAGCCTCCTCTGGTCTCAGAGCCTGCTGGCTCACTATCCAGTTAGCTATTGAATTTACTTTGTGTTCTCATACTCGTGAGTCAGTCCTTTATCACCAGCATGCAAATCAAATTGAAATACAAGAGACAGGTAAGACACTGCAGAGACCAAAAAAATTAACGACTAGTAATTGAGTTAAAGTAAAGAATAGTGAGGGTGAAATATGAGGTAATACATTCCATGGCACAGAATGTATTTTTCCATTTTTGATGGAAGGAGAAAAAGATCCTCACATAAGCCATTTTTATTTTTTTAGAAAGGCAATACTCATGCCTTGGCCATTGCATAAAACTGAATGCCCCATTGCAACAATTCTGAAGAGAAGATCAAAAACTGAGTATTTTCCACATGTATATTTCCTCTGCTTTGTTTGTTTTTTGTCACATAGCATTATTTAAGGGTTTTTACTTTAATATCAGACAAAAGCATAACTGATCATTTGCACAAATGATCATTTGTTTGATTAAGAAAAAAAACAACACCTATCCAAACCTCTTTGGATCTATACGAAAAAGAAATTGCCACATGAATAAGCAGTAATGATCCCCATGTTTTGGAAAGGTGAACATGAACAGCATAGAAAACATATGAGGGCTAAAAGAACTAAATAAATTCATCCATTTTCCTGCACCCTTGTCCCATACTGGGGTCGGGAGAGTTGCTGGTGCCTATCTCCAGCTGTCATTTCGGGCGAGAGGCAGGGTACACCCTGGACAGGTCGCCAGTCTGTCGCAGGGCAACACAGAGATATACAGGACGAACAAACATGCACACACACACACTCACATATAGGGACAATTTAGAGAAGCCAATTAACCTGACAGTCATGTTTTTGGACTGTGGGAGGAAGCCGGAGTACCCGGAGAGAACCCACGCATGCCCAGGGAGAACATGCAAACTCCATGCAGAAAGACCGGGGCCGGGAATCAAACCCAGAACCGTCTTGCTGCAAGGCAACAGCTCTACCAGCTGCGCCACTGGGCAGCCTACTAAATAAATTCAATTATACATAAGAAATAAAGTTACAAGGAAAAGGTTGCAACAATGCTTATCATCATAACACTTTGGGACTTCAATGAATCACATAGACATTTATTACAAACAAATAGAGAAAACATGCTCCAATATTACAAGATCATTCATATGCAGAGTCAAAAAAACCCCACAAAACTGCTGATAACACAAAGGCAAGAAAATCTAATTATTAAGGCATTTGTTGCTTCAGGGCCTGAATGACTTGCTGTGGTAGAGAGAATCATAAATTCTCCTCCATACTAGAAAATGCTGAAGGAGAATCTGCTGCCTTCAGCTCATGACCTCAAGTCAAAGCCCAAACGGATCATCCAGCCAAACTCTGTAATGAAATCCAGCTGAGTTGTTTTGCCCTGGCATTAAATAGGTTGCTCATGTTTGAAACCAATCCAATGTGGCAATTCAGTGGAAGAGAACGGGCCAAAATTTCTCCACAACAATAGAAAAATGACTCATTATTTCTCACAGATGTTTGTTGGGAGTTGTTACCGCTACGGGTGACATTTTAGGGTTAGAGGAAAGTTATTCTCTCACAGACGGTGCAGTTGGCTCGAATAGGTTTTTTTTGTCTTTTTAATTGTTGTAGCCGTCTTTGGAAAAATTGATTTTGTACAGAGGTTAGTTTGGTCTGCTACAAAACAAATGGATAGACAAAAACAGAAAAAAATGTAAATGGTATAGAACTTTTCCGCATCACTGCACACTGAGCTAGTGGACATAGTCAGCTTCAGATATGTTTAATTACGTAAAAAAAAATAAAAAAAAACGTCATGAATTAGACAAGTCAATTTTTCTTTATTGGAGGCGGAGGCTAATCTGTAATCTGTGGTTCCCGTTTCTCTAACCTCAGTCCCAGGGCAGTTAAACTTGCTAAAAGGTTCCACTGCGGCAAGGGAAGATACATTTAAGTGTCAGGGGCCCATCATTTAGATCAATGTTAATGTTTTCTGCCCTCTCGGAAAGCAGTGGCCCAGGCATTCATTGCTATTCCAAACACACAGTCGAGTTCTGTGGTGCCCTCAGAGCAGAATGATTGGCCTCGCCGGTGCCAGACATTTAACACTCTGCAGCTTTGGGAAAAAAAAAAAAAGAGGCTGCCACTCTTTGCAGAGAGGATGTGTTGGACGGGGGAGTGGGAGTGGGGTTTTTCTTTTTTCTTGACTTACCAAGGAAATTAGATGTCTGACTGATTTGTTCGTAAGCCCACAATATCTTGGAGCTGCATCAACGGAAAGCATTTGATATTTATGTGAGCCTCGGAGAACACTTCGTGCAAAAGCTTTGCTCGTTAGAGATCAGGAGCAGACGCTGTGGCAAATTATGAATTAGGATTGGGGATATCAAAACCTGCTCAGTCAGTAATCACTCATTTTATTTTTGCTGAGCTCTTGCTTTTAGATCCAAGAGGTTATAATTTTCCATTTCGTTAATGAACACTGTGATATAAAAGATACAAGACATGAAGCAAGAAAAGTATTGTGCTGATTCAAAGCAAGTACAGTGGTTATGCTCACTTCGTTTTATTGTTTTAGGAAATAATTCTGTTTGTTTTGTTTGAAAACTTTCCTACTAGTTATGCTATTTAAAAAAAGTCTGACATAAACAGTGTCTGCGATCACAGCCATGTTAATTAAAGTCAAATTTACAAAATAATTGCCTGACTACAGAACAGAGGGCCACATTTCAAATTTTGAACATTTTAAGTTCCTTTTCTGGAGATGTTTATGACATTTGTAACTTTCTGTCTATGAATAGGCCCATCATTATACTAAATCAAAAGTCCAGAAATTGTGTCCTAATCAAATCTTGTGGGACTTACCCCTGCTGGTTTCATTCCCGGTTAATGTTTCGTTACCAGGAAGGGAAAGACAAGAAAAGGGTTTGGATTGGTGGACACAAATCTTGGCTTCCTGCTTTCCTTTATCTGTTGCTTATACTGACATTTTCTCTTTGCATTTTCTGTACAAAAGATCTATTTCTATATTTACAATAAATTTGTTATAGAAATAATAAAAAATGACATGTTTATGGTCTATTCTTCACTTATACGATGCAGGCACATCGGCATTTGGTATGTGCCTCTGTGCAGCGTGCGTTAACCTTGCCTTATCTACAGAACAGTTCACACAGTTCAGCTCCTCTTCAGTCCACCTGAACCACTTGTACTCTCCATTAAATCCCCTTCAGTGCTTTGATGATGCACAAGCACAGATGGGCACTTGAAGAGCAGAAAAAAGCAAAGCTTGATGATTCATGTAAATAACAGGATGAACCACCTCAGTCAGAGATTCGCCGAGTGTCAGCTGTCAAGGTGTAATAAGGACTGAACATGCACATTTTGTGCAACAACTCAGTTGGACAGGTTGGTGTGAAAGGATGGATAACTGATGGCATTTTTCTATTTGCTAATAATGACAACTGATGGTGTATATAGTTTCAGTCACAATGAATACAGGCATATGACACCACTGCATGTTGCACAACAGGCAGAAACTATTAAAAACGCACATAAGTCATATTCAGGGCTGTGAGAAGGTCCTCAGTTCCAGACAGAACATTTCTGCATCGACTCATGTTCTCCCCATGTAAGCATGGGTTTTCTCTGGCTGGTGGGTATGGAGGGTTCTTATGTCCAGTGTGTTTCTGGGTTAGGTTTTTAGACTGGGAACTTATCCAGGTTGTATCCCACCTTTCACCCGCAGAAAACTGGAATGGAAAATGAAACATTTTTTAAATGATTTCTATGCTAGCACCATTATTTAAATTATTGTATATCTCATAAAAATTCTCATATGTTTAATAAAACAAATAAAAAAAAGTAAAGCTGATATATTTCCAGACAGCTGTAAAGTTGTTTTAATTTAAAGGTAAACTGAACCAAGAGTTCCCCAGTAACATTTTCTTGTAACAAGTCATACATGGTGTGATTTTTCAAAGTGTCCGACCAAAGACAGATTGTAGTCAGACTGCCAGACAAACGCAGAGACCTGTGTCCCAAGCAATCTGTGAAGGTGCTCTGATGAAAATCTCATTCATTTCATCTTCAGGCCATTCACACCTCCATTCACCTCCGTCTAGATACGACCGGATCACCCTGAATGCATATTAGTGCCAGGTGTGAATGGAGCCACTGCTGATTGAGGACTCGCACAGATTTCTTTAACAAGTCCTCCTA
Organism: Phalloptychus januarius; assembly: GCA_902982915.1. Lineage (NCBI taxonomy): Eukaryota > Metazoa > Chordata > Actinopteri > Cyprinodontiformes > Poeciliidae > Phalloptychus > Phalloptychus januarius. The sequence continues at coordinate 8,393,829 of CADWAE010000476.1, forward strand.
CTGTTTGGCTATTAAAAAGTGCTGCTCTCATCAAATCTAATAAATCTAAAGGAACATGCTGCTTCTGCTATACCCTTTGGATAATATGAGCATAATTTAAACTATATGAATTGACAAATAAAATACTGGATACTAATTCCTTATTTTTGTGATATTGTTGAGTTTTTTCCTACATGCAACAGAGCTGCAGTTCTTTTCTGGGGAATCCCTTTTCTCTGCACTGATTGATTGCAGAGATTCATGTAGGAACACAAATTTATAAAAGCACCAATAAATCGAGCTCATCTACTTTGGAGTCGTGCCTTCACTTGTACGGGTGCCAGTTTGGAAAAAAAAAGAAAAAGTGGAGGAGTACAAGCAGCTAAAAATGAGGCTAAAGGATATTGGACATCTGGATAAGTGACATTTGTTGGCAGATGTCCACCAGAGGCATTAATACAACAAAGCATGAAAAAAAAAGGTTCGCTCCTCTGTTTTAAAAGGTCTGCCAGTCAAAGGATGTTAAAGACAATTTGCCATCCTGACTGAGACACTTCCTCCGCTGAGCATTAAAACCTCTGGTGACGACCTCCCTATAATCTGTCACAGAATGACAGATGATGTATGTTTTGGCATAGTGAAGAATGGGATGGAACTGTAAGCTAAGTCAAGCCAATTGTATTAGTTGAACTCATTCCAGCAATGGGGCAAATCAAAATATGAAACAACAAACAGAAGCAAGCATTTCAGTGCAGTCAGTGGTAAAATAAAAGAAAGCAATTAAAAGGTTGCAATGCAGAGTGTAGTTAAAGATGTTCCAGTTTTTATTATCCAAAGATAACATTGAACAAATTAGTTTGTAAGCCTTGATTTATGAGAGCGCAGTGTTGCAGCAGGTTTAAATTTGTTCCAGAATTTTATTCTCTGAGCTACAGGGAGCTTGTCTTATGAACCTGTAAATTAGAATTACATTGAACAATGCAGTGTAAATCCATATGATTAACGACACAGATCCTAAGCTACTTTGTGATCCTGCTGCAGTTTGTGACCTAATTTTATTTAATTCACGGTTTATACTTCCAATAAATGAAGTGGTAGTTCTGCCCAATTAGCCTCTGACAAGACTGCACCATGTCAGAGAAACATGAACTTTTAATATTACTGTTGAAAATTGTGATGACAGTATTGGCTGTCGTTAACTTGCTCTCTCCTCTTTTTCTCTATTTTTGATCATCATAATGTTTCCACCACTGTCATTTCATGAGTTTTAGAATCTCTGGCACTAGATTCTATGTTAGGTGTGTGCATAAAGACCACTCAAGGTCAGTCCAATAGACTTGCAATGCAGTATTTTTGGCATGCAGATAGGTGAATGCATCACACTTTAATATACAGTAGCTTAAAAATATTGCACTTATATTGTATACACTGCTGTTACTATGAGGGTTTTATTCTGGAACAATGAGCCGTCGGAGAGCTGAGATTCTTTCTGTAACCGTCTACAGCCTACAGCTGTTTGGTGACAATAGGTCACTGAATCTGGCAGGAGTCATATTGTTTTGCTTGGCTACTCTTTCAACTGATAAGTGCATCATCACAAATAATAATGCCAAAGGTTTAAATCAGTCATTGCATAATCTGAAACGTTCCAGCTAAAAGATAATAAAAAAAAGACAACTCTGTCTGAACTGTCTTTGTTAACCGGGTCTAATTTTAACCGTATGATGTGATTTATCATTCCTTTGCCTCATATCCTGTCCCCGTTGCATGTCCTCTCTTTGTCTTCTCTTAACTGTTGATCTATTAATGAGGAAAATTGTTTCCACCAATGAGCTGACAGCTTAGTATTCTTCAGTCTTTTTTTCCCCCTTTATTTTCCCATTCACTCTCTTCCCCGGTGTCTTTGTGAAAGCATTATCCCCTCTATTTATTGTTTTTCATTGTCACTACATCCCACTATGTGAATTGTTTTAGCTTTGGTTTCTACACACAAAAAAGCCATATTGCTAAAGATACAAAAGTCAGAACTACAAATGCAGACCTCTTTATGGTCTCTGGATTAATGGAGTGGATTAACCCTCCATTCCACTTTTACCATGGTTAAATTATATTCTATCTATATATTTGTCTTTATGATACTATGTGAGTGTTTCTTTGAGTTTATCTTTCACACACAAAGATAGAAAAAGTGTGAGAAAAGCTCTCATACACACACAAACAAAAAAACTGAATTCAGCGAATGTGAAACTCGCTGTAATGTCATTTTGCCCTTCACTTTTTCACTTTCTCCCTCTCACAAATACACACACGCACACACACACACCAATGTAGAAAACTTGAAAAAAAGCCAAAATACAAAACAGGAGTATCTGAAGACTAAAATCAAATTTGGAGTTATGAACAAACTTACAGACTAAAGATGTGATGGTTAAAGATTTTAAGTTACTACTTAATGCATGCAATCTCTAAATAAATAATAATAATTATAAAGGTTAAGATATAACTCATTGCTAAAAGTTTGACATGCTTCTAATACCCTATTGAGGCTGGAGAACATTTTCAGCAGGTATCAATGATACTCCACAGAGAAGCAGAGTAGAAAAGTGAAGCTATAAATGACTGACTGAGTTGAACTGCATCATGTAGTGTTCATTATTCCTGGTTTGCCAAAGAAGAAAACTTTGTTGATCCTTGGATTGCGTACAGTATCATCCGATACTGTCCAGTATCGGATGAGGGGCAGGTAAGTGGTGGAGAATAAACGATCTGTAGCTCCCCTAAAAGCTTGACTGATCTTCAGTTGGTATTTTTGCTGAGGGCAGACAGGTAGGCGGTGAGTAATAGTAGGTTGAAACTTTATATAGAAACAGTGGCCACAAATACAAGACTGCAGACTGAATGCCACTTGAAGGCCCTTCACCTGTATACCCTTTCTGATTTTTTTTATATTTTATTTTTTCAGCTTGCACAAAGGGAAATCGCTCCAAGTTTATTCCTGTTCATGACTCTTGAAGGGATTTTGGAGAAAGGATAAAGAGCACATGTAATTTTATAGTTTTTCAATGTAGTTTGTATTTAGGGATGGTCATAAAAGTCACAACTATGTTTATGTTTAGAATTTGTTAAGCACAATGAGAGGCCTGAGAATAATCACAGCAATATACAGGGAGTTCCCTTTAATTGATCTGTTTAAATTAAAATCTTATTAACATTTATTTTTGCTCCATTCCAGTTCTTACATTTATGAAATACATTTTTACTTTCACATTTTCAGAAAATATTTTTTAAGGAAAACATTAAATTTCTTTAAAAGTTTAATCTTCTAAAGTTAGCTTTGATTTTTTTTATTATAAATTAATGTAATTTTGCTATTAAACGGTAGTAACAAGGTGGCTAAATAGCACAAAGGATCTCTATGTGCATTACGTAATCTTGGCTATGAATGGCTCTAACATCCTTGTTGCTGTACAAAGTAAATTTGCAGATGCTGTTGCCACTGCCAATGCAGCCCATTTACAACCTACAGTTGCCGTGGTTCCAAATTCCTGCAGCAGCTTGAGAGTATTTAAATGAAGGGGACCATAACAAACTGAACATCAAGACTGAGGTTTGCAGTCTGATCACGTCTAGTAACAATGTAATTTAAACACAGAAATAACCACAGGACATATTTTTCCCCAAACAAATCTGTCCTGAGAGATATTGACAGTGTTGGTTTGGGTTTTCACACAGTAAAAAGTGCCACAAACATAAATGAAGTGGAGAACGGAGCTCCTTCCTCACTTAACGGTGTGAAGCGGGTGTGAAAATCAGATTGTCAGTTTCAGAGAGTCATGATTAATGAGTGAAACACACACCTTCTGTCCAACACAGAAAGATGTCGGAGGATGGGGTTTTTGAAACAAACTGACCATCTGATGTGTTTGGATGCAGCAAAAGTTTAATTCTGGCCATCCATTATGCCTCATAAACCACTAATCATGAAATATTGTGGAAACAGGGCTGAACACACCAAAGGAAATTAAGGAACTTAAAATTGATTGCCCAAGTAAAAAGCATATTATTTTACTATTGGTGATGTTATTTTGATGAAAATCCAAGTCTGCTCATTATATCAGATCCATCCACTCATCCACAGCCTATAATCACTCAACCTTACAGAGTCGTGGACGGGCTGGTACCGATCTCCATCAGTCGTTGTTGAGAGTGATAACAGACGTTCAAAGATGTTGATTCTAATTCTAACACTGGAAATTTTTTCAGATTTGTATTTCATGTATGTATTTTACTTGCATTTGATGTGACAGACCACGAAGTAGTACTAATTTGATACTACATGGTGTATGGTTTTTGAAGACTTGCATAACAAACTTCTAACAGATTTACTCAAATTTAACCCAATTGCACCAATTCTATTATCATAACAGTTTTGTGAAGGCCTCTGTTGTTTATTAGAAAACATTCAGGAAACAAAACAGCATCACAAAGAGTACTAGTGATGATGGTAAAAGTTTGTCCCACATTTCGTGGTTCAGGACAGCTGTGGCTACTATGCAGTAGCTTGTCACAATCAGTGTGTGAATGGGTGAATGATTGAATGTAGGATGCAACAAACAAACCAGACAGGTCAAGGTTAAAGTTGAGCAGAAGTTCAAAACAGTCTTAGGTCTTTACAAGATTTGACAGCTCTTAAAACACTGCTCAGTCATTCAAAGATTGAAAAAGCATGGCTACTGCATTCATATCAAGACTTGTATCAACATAACACCCCCCCAAATCATGAAAATAACTTTTTCTGTAAGTGAGATTTGAAAATAGGGCATAAATTATTGCTGTTCCTGGAGCCACAGAGCTAAGTACTTCTACACAGTGCAAGTCTCAGTGGACAGACACATTCATCCATTGTCCATATTGTCTGTCGGTGTCTATCTCCAGTTTTCATTAGGAAAACCTGGGACAGATAGTTTGTCTATCACTGGGAAACTTGGTGATACAGAAGGCAGATTACCATGCAGACACATTCACAACTAAGGACATTTTGCAGTGCCATGAAGAACCCACTCATGCACAAGGGGAAGAAGAAAAAGCCGTGCAGAAAAACACCGGGCAGGGATTCATACCTGGAACCTTTTTGCTTTGAAGCAAGAGAAGTAACAACTGCTTCACTTTGTAGCTCTTTGTGGATCTACAGAAACATCAATCTTGGAATAAATTTAGAAAGAGCATCTCTCTGAGACAATTCCCAATCTGTCAGCTACTGCATGCAGGTGAAAAAAAATCTTTCCTTTTCCAACCATGTAATTACACAGTATATTCTGTGGCACCTAAGCTCCTGCATAAAAAGCACATCAGGAATCACAAAACTATTAATGCTCATTTGAACGTCTCTTCATCCTTCTTTTTCACCCTCTCTCTCATTTTTAAATCTTTCTATCCTTTAATCCTTTCCCATCTCCTTTAGGTTCATCGCTCCTTGCTCTTTTTTCCCTTCCCTCTGTGTGCTGCTAATAGACGGATACTATCTGGGGCCATTTCTATTTCCACGATCTGCTGTCTGTCACCCTGTTTTTTTAGTTGCTTGACCTGCACATCTTAAGACAAACATGTGGTCATAAATATTTTAATGGCACTTCTGGTAAAGTAAAGTGTTGCTGTAAAGTGTTGACAATGGGCAGATTCGCTGTAGATTTTTTTGTGTAGTGGTTTTTGATCTGATCTTGGAGACCAGCAATTAAAAGAGAGGACAACAGCACAGCTGATGAAGCAGAATTGAATGCGTATTTACAAAAAAAGGTGGAGCGATAGAGTAAAACTGGTCCAGCTCATTTAAGTGTTAGTTAGAGCCTGCCTCCAAGTTTCTGCTGACAGCTGAGCAATTTAGCAGATGTGATGGTGTGCAGCTAGTTCAGCCATATGGCTCACCAGTGATTAAACATCTTTGAACTAATACCAAATGATGTGCACAACCCTGCTTCATGTTTGATTCCCAATGCAGTGGTTTTGAATAATAATTTTTCTACCGACAGTGTATTTCTTTCACATCCCTGTTAATATTCTGTGATATAACAATACAAAAATTGCTCCCAAGAAGGTAGTTGTCAAGTGTTTTCACTGTAATCACCAAAATATGTTGGGTTCCTGCTGCTGCTGCTGCTGGAGTAAGAGAAATGCTAATTGTGCCGGGAAGACTGCATTTGAATACAAATGCATGGTGAAATCCAGCTATGGTGTCCTAATAACATGACTGATGCGCATTCACTCACATGGCTCCTCAAAGCAATCAGGCTCATTAAAAACCTGTTGGAAGAATCCTCTGCATTTTTAATGCAGAGTGATGCATTCAAGATTCTGCCAGATGTTTTATTCATTGTACTTAAATATAAATGGCATGTGGTGAATACTGGATGTATTTTTAGAATAATTTGTTAATATTCTTCTTGATCACGAAAGTGTTAGCGGTCACTGCAACACTGGCTGTTTGTATGTGTGGTAAATACTGTGTTTGTGTAAGGGAGTATCAGAAGTGGCATGGAATCAATGGCATGCAACACCGCAAGGAGCAAAATGGATAGCCTGCAGTGTAACAGGGTGCTCTCATGTGTTTCTGTGTCAGATTTCCAGTGGATCTGACTGCTCACACGGTGAACTGTAGTACTAGTCTCAGCACTAGCAAGAATTTATGAATCCTGAGTCTGTCCTTTAGTCCCACCAGGCCTGTGAAGAAGGAGATGTCTGAATGCTTTACAGTGAGATTTACGAAGTTTATGTTAATGTCAAGATGATGATTTCTCTGGAGCTGAAGGCAACACGTTGCCCTTGCCAGTAACAGTTGGATTCTTCAGAATGGGCAAATAAACTAATAGTCAATGGTGCTTTCCTGCTGAGGATTATTCTCCTACTAATGTTCTTACTGGCAAATCTGCAACTGCAGTGAACTATTATTATTCTGTTTACAACAAAACTACATATATATATATATATATATATATATATATATATATATATATATATATATATATGTTAATATTTATATATATGTATAAGGGCAAGAGAAGAAAACATGTTGCAAAAGAAATTAAGTAAAGGAACAAATTAAAGTACAATAGAATACAAAAGCAACTTGACAGTGTTGGTTTCCCCTATATAGAAGTAGTTGTATATATAGAATAGTAGAATAGGAATATCCTTTCTTGTCCCACAGTGGGTAAACTTCTGTACAACAGCAGCAAAGTGACTGACAATCAAGACTAATACATTCACATAAAGAGGAATATGCAATATATTAAAACAGAGTAAAAAAAATGTTGTAGAATAGGTGCAAAAAATCCATCCATCCATCCATCCATCCATTTTCCTGCACCCTTTTCCCATACTGGGGTCGGGAGAGTTGCTGGTGCCAATCTCCAGCTGTCATTTTGGGCGAGAGGCGGGGTCACCCTGGACAGGTCGCCAGTCTTTCGCAGGGCAACACAGAGACATACAGGACAAACAACCATGCACACACACACTCATACTAGGGACAATTTAGAGAAGCCAATAAACCTAACAGTCATGTTTTTGGACTGTGGGAGGAAGCCGGAGTACCCGGAGAGAACCCACGCATGCACAGGGAGAACATGCAAACTCCATGCAGAAAGACCGGGGCCGGTAATCGAACCCAGAACCTTCTTGCTGCAAGGCAACAGCTCTACCAGCTGCGCCACTCGGCAGCCCAGGTGCAAAAAATCTTAAGACAAATTCTGTGTAGTTATGAAAAACTTACTCAATTTTAAATGAATGAGTAATAAAGTAGATCGCTTTAAGATTGTACATGTGTATTTGAGCATAAGAAGAGATTATTTACAGTTAGTGACAATAAAATCTGTGTGATGTGCAGATACCATCAGAAATGTTATTCACATTAAGTAGAGCTGTGCTGATACCAGCAGGTATAGAAACACTTCTAGAGTTAGTTGGGAGCAGAAGTCAACTCCTGACAGCTCTGGCATGATCCTTAGCAGTTGTGGCAGCCTCTGGAGGATCTTCATCATATTCATCAGGTCCTTAGGAAGCTTGGTCTTTGGCACTGGTACCCCACAGGAGTTTATACTTTCCCCAGCTAAGGTTGAACACAGATCCCGCAATGACAGGCAGATGATCTGCAGAACACCTCTGGAGCCCTCTGAACCCGCAACTGGTTCAAAACTGAAAATACTGGTGTCAAAAAATGAAATTCGACTCCACTGACTCTTTTAAAATGGAGCTAAAGACATGCAGGCTTATAACTAGACTGCAACATTTTATCTCAGTTTTTATGTTCTTGTTTTTATGTTTGTGTCTTTGTGAAACACTTTGTGATTTTAATGTCACAAAGTTTTAGGTGCTATGTAAATAAATTTGATTTACTTTTACTTTCTAGAAGCTCAGCTATAAACACTGACCTTCCAAAACTGTGATAATTTTGCATATTGATGACCATTTTTCAAACATTTGAGCATTTTTAACACAGATTACTTAAAGTTTTGTGATTGGATAGTGATCTGTCCAGCATGCACCCTGCTTCTTGCCCTGTGACCACTTGAAATATAACTCTCCAGTCTTTCCCCCAACACCATGACCTTGCACGGCAAGCTCATATGGATGGGAGATGTCAAGATGGATTATTAAAAGGTTACATCAGTTCAAATGGTATTTTGAACTGCTGCATACTGCCTTGTTCCTCCATAAACTATTCTGACAGACCATCCAATGTAAGGATGCTAGTAGTTTTAAAGTTTTCAAGTAATTTTTTGCAAAAACAAACAGAAAAAACACTTCTATCTTATTCAAATGACAGTAATTGGGCATCTTAAACTTCTGCATTTGCTTTTTGGTGTGCTTTGAGCCATCACATTGGGGACGCTAAGAGAGTCAGAACCTCATAACGAAACTGGATGCCTGAAGTTCCTCAAAAGACAAAATGTATGAATATTGAAATATTTTTTTTTGGTCTTATTTTACTGTGAGGTGATGAACTTTGCTGTGAGATATTTCAGTTTCAGTCTCACTGACCGAGCTTTAGGTTGATTCTTGAAAGATTTGTACATTTCTGACTTTGTGGAATTTAATAAAGTTAAAAAAATAATTCAGAATTTCCCATCTGTATTAAAACTTGATGGGTACTACAGATTAAAGGTAGTACTCAAAATACCTGGCAATGCTTAGAATAACACGGCAATCAGCATAAAGCTGAGTCTAAAATAAAGAAAGGATCAACCCCTTTGAGCTCTTGGCTCTTTTTATATGTTTATTCAGTAGCAGCTGCTCTTGTCACAGCAAATAACATTTGGTCATATAATTCCCAGAGAGCCTGTGTGCGTGTGCATGTGTGTGGCATGAATGAAAGAGAAAGGAGCACAGATATTTAGCATAAGACAGGTGTTTTCTCATACTTTTTTTTCCCAGTAATCCATCAGATACTGAAGCCAAACAACTTTATTATTACTTATCAATGCCAACACACTCATCCTACTGTCGCCACGAAACGTCAGCGCACAAAGCGAATAGAAACATTCGCCAGGAACACTGACTTGTTAACTCAAGCATGACAATGTTAGACCTCAGCTAATCACTGACAGAAGCTGGGCTTATGAACATGATGCCCCACGTATTCACCAACAGGCATACAAATCAACCATTCACTTCAGTACTTGAGCCTGTGCATAGTCAAGAGATGTTGTCAAAAACAGACAAGGACACAGCTGTGTCAGTGAGAGACTTCATGCATAAACATTTCACTGCTGAATGAACACTTCATTTACTTTAGTTTGAAAGATCTGAAAAAGTATTTTGTTTGCATTATTTGTTTTGAATGATTATATGTTTATCTAATAAAATATTCACAAAGTCATGTTACATAACTGCTTAGTTTGCACATCAAATATTAAGGCCCTGGAAGAATATTAGGAAAACTAATTTTCTTTTTATATTTTATATGAAAAATGTTGTTTTTCAGTTTATGTCAGTTTGAATTTTAGCAGATGCGCAGGACAAAATCGTGTTTCAAAGAAATTCAATTAATATAAAGAAAAATAGGACTTTCAGACTGAGAGGGGGGCTTTAAAGTGCTATTACTGCTTTCAGGCTTCACTGGACACCTACAAGGCATTGAGTGGGCATGTCTATTCCAACTCAAAGTAATCACAAATCATGTAAGTGCTTTAAAAATCCGGTTTCTTTGAATTCTGTTGTTCACTGAGGTTAAAAAAACACCATTCGGCAGAGAAGATGACGGCCTTATGTCTGCAGAGGCAAGTAACAAAAGTCGTCAGGCATACTTTTTAGTCGCCCATATAATTTTTAAAAAGAATTTACTTACTACTCCTGCAAACAATGTTCACCTTTTCATGTTTGTCTCTGTATGACAGAAAAGGTTCTGTTTAGTGTTTAAGTGTGGTTATGAAGACTTGATGATCCCAAAAGTTGCTTTTTTGCTCAACCAATGGGCTTTGGATACTTTGTTACTTCATTTCCCATTCATCTCATGGTACATTGCTCCCAATATCAAATTGGCTCCTCATCCAGCCTGTGTGCTCTTTTCTCAGTTCCAGTTGTTTTAACCTTTTTAATGCTGGAGTGTAAATCTGCTGTTAGTTTAAAAGGAAATGTGGTGTCTAAGATCCCTGATAAAGATGTGAAAAAAGCAAGGATGTAGATTAATTTTTTTTTTTTTTTTGCAATTACATAATTTTATATTGGAAAAAATTGGACAAATCTGGCTTTTTACTAAAATACATTAACTCTGTGGCTAACGCTGGCAGTGACATTAAATGATGTCATTTCTTACATCAACACTACTTACAATAACTCTTTTAAGAATCTGTATTGATATGAGTATCAACATTTAATGTCCTTTTGTGATTAATAAAGTATTTTTGAATTTTAATTTGCCACAAAACATATTAACATATTAAGGAGATATCCATACATTTCAACAAAATCTCAAGCTTTGGTTATCCCATGCGAACCCACACATAAAAAGCTGACTCTGGGAAGTAATTTATTTATTATATGGAATACACTGATAATGCTTATCCCTTGCAAATAGGGTGTTAGATAGATTGTTAATTAGAATCCATTTGTATGTTGTTAATTTCAGTACATGAATTGGAATCAGCAAACAATGTAAGTGAAACATTTTTTATTTCTTTGCATATTTTAGTTAGAAAGCAGTGTGTTGAGCATTTTCTAAACATACTGTTTCCCCAAAATGAGATTTCTAAATGAGTAAATAATTTGATCATTTAGCCTGTCTATTTGTTTTTGTTTTTCTAGTATTGGGTCGTGTTGGATGCAATGATCATAGTCAGACAATAAGTGCTTTGCTACGATGAGTTTTTAAATGAGGTGAAATCAAAGAGATTTCACAGAGAGTGTCATCAGACATGTTCTGAGGAAAGAGAACCTGGGTAAATATAAAAAGGAGTTTTCAAATTATGATTATAATATAAAGGGAAAAAAGCTTTCATAATGACTTGAGCCTGTTTGAAAATGTGGTTGCTTCTATTGTAAAGTCGTGAATTAGTCATTATCGACGCTCAGGACTGATTGCTGCCAGATTTTAGAAATAATAGAATGTGGTTGAAACATGATGGAGGGTAAAAGCTCTCAAAAAGCAACACATTATGTCACAGTCCGGACAAATCTAAGAGCAGATGAGGACCAAAGGATTACTTATCCATGTTTATGACTTTGACACTCAAGAGAACCACAGTTAGTCAGTACCACAAAGTAAAACAGTGGTGAACGTTTTCAGGACTGACCGCCCAACCAAAATTACTCCCTGAGTGCAGGAGGAACAGAGAACAACATATATAGCACAGAAGGTCGGTCTCACTTGTCTTAAATATGGTCATTTTTACAAAACACACATTTGCCACGAGAAAAAAAAGAAAAATCTTGATAAATTCCAAGATTTCTGAAACATTATTTTATGGACTGATGACATAAAATTGGAACATTATGAGAGATCTGCGTTCCTTTAAATCTGGCACAACACAGCTCCGCTGCTTTAGGATCTTGACAACTTTTTACCAGAAATTCTGATCCTTAGTAAGAAATTCATAAAGAGAATATCCATTTCTAACTCTGAGTTCAAGTACGCCAGAAAGATAAAATGAAAAATTTAGAGCGACATAGAAGAAAGAAGCACCTTAAACTTAAATCTGATTGTGGTGCAGGAGGAGTATCTTATTTCGAAGAACCCTTCAATGTAGTTGATTTACTACAATTCATCAACAACAAAAAAAAAAGAAATCGAATCAAAATTCCTCCACAGCTTTTATTGTCTGTTATTTCAAATGCTTCATGGTAATTCCTCTCAACAAGAGAGAAAAAACTAGTTTTTAGTTTTGAAAAATCATCTTCTGTTTCATGACAGAAGATGTCATAGTTTATTCTTTGAAGGAAAAAAGACAGTCATTTTCCAAATAAACTATTAAGATCTAAAAGTAGGTTTAAACAATAGGCCACGTCAGGCTGAAGGTTTGCATTCAACTACAAATTGAACTACCATAATAACTAATAAATTTGTCCTGAAGCATTCATTAAAAATCTGTACATTTCAAAGGATGTGAGTATCTTCAGTGGAAAAAACAAATATTTTAATCAGCTGCCCTCAACAGATTGCACTTTTACTTCACTAACTGCATCCCCATGAGCCGTGTAAATCTCTGTGTCCTGACCCTTACGCTCCTTTTAGCATCAGAACTAACCTTTACCTCTCTCCTGCTGCCTGGAGATCTAACCTTCCCAGAAGGCTGTGCACCATGAGCCCATACTGCCAGGCCTGCTACGCTGCAGTTCGAGGTCATCACACCATGGACACATACTGACAGGCCTCATGGCTGTGGACATATTTGTCCTTTTGAGAGGAGCATGAAGTTGTTTGCTAAAGAGCCATTTGTGCAGTTTTGTTGTCAGAGAATTACAATTGACACGTGATTTTTAAAGACCTTTAAATTTAGTGCTTTTGCCGAACAAAGATTCAGAATTTCTGGGTCTGCTTGATTTGTATGTCTTTTCCCAAACTGCAGTCTGCTAGCATGTTGTAGTCACATATTTAGACACATCTGAATTTCAGATGGTCAGCAAAAGATTAGGTGGCAGCATTTTTTTCAAGCACCTTTTGCCCAAAATCTTCCCCAAGGCAAGGAGAGAAATATGTATGCTTGTATGTTCCAAGCATAAAGCAAAATGGTAATGCCTCTACCCGAGTAGATTACTACCCGAGTACCATTTCAAGGAGGAATAACCTCTCTGAGTGCCCCTTTAAATATTGAATGTGCTCTATTTCCTCATGCAAGACTTTCATTTTGCCTGCATGCGTGTGACTGTGTGTACAGCCTGCAATTACCCTGCTGTTGCTCTAAGAGACAGAGAGGAAGCGAAGCAATGGGAGTGAGCAAGGCGATAATAAAATTGAGAACAGAAATGAAGTCAGACTACACAGGGAGAAAAAAAAGCATGATTATGATAATTTGCAGTTGACGGGGCATTGTAAAGGTTTCAACCTTCTTACATTGTAATTACAAACAAAGAAGGATGCGTGCACTGTTGGACATAGATGCATGTGTGAGGCTCCCAGTCCTTTGACTTTCTTCATGTTTCCCTTCAAAAACAAGACAGGACTTATGAAAAATGCGGATTATGAAAGGTCAAATGGAAAACTGTGACAAACTGGTTGATATTGCATATATTATCCACTTGTCTCTGCAGCATCTTCATGATTATTTGCATTTTTTTAATAGTTATTTACAATGATTTAGCTTCCTTCACACATTCTCAGGTTTGTTTGTGACATGTTATATTGCAATTAGTTTCCAAGAATATGCTGTCGAGGTATGTTGACAATTTGAAATGGTCTTCTGTTAAAAGGGACATTTCTGGCAAACTGTTTATGTTAATGTTTCTTCGTCTATAGTCACCATTGTGTGTTAATTTGTTCAAATCTTACATCCAGTGTGAATGTTTGTATAAATTGGCATCACTGGACATAGCTTAGTATAATTTATCCTCTTTAAAGGAACCTTTGGAGCTGTACATGAGGCATTATATTTTGCAAACCAATTAGTTGTGTAGATGAGTTTAGAATTTTGATAATTCAAGTTTCTTTCGGACTCGATTGTTTGGTTTAATCTATTTTCTGATGGTACAGAAAACAGACTTCAACACAAAAAGAAGGCTGAGGTTCTTCGATAGCATTTAGCCAGAATAATAATGCACGCAAAACAAATTATAGAGTGGAAATTAAATAATTTCCTGTAATAATAGATTTAGAAATATTTACTGCCCCTGTAATTTGTCCACTGTATACTGAGCAAGCAACTGTGAAATGACAAAATTCACTTTGGAAGGGCTGTATTATTATCCATAGCTGGCAACTAAAGCTGATTGATGAGTTTGTTACAGCAGAATAGTTTTATTATTATCCAGGTTGTCTAATTGATTAAACTGACTGCTTGACACATTATTGCAAATTTAGTTGTCTTTTATTAGGTATAATAATACCAACTAATATGATGTTAAAGGCAAATTATGTTAAGTTTTTTTTTTTTTTATTTTATTTGATAAATATAAATCTTGAGAGAAGCCCTGTTTGCTGTGTGTTTCTGCTTTGCACATCTCCAGACAATATTTTTTGTCTATGTTTTCCCTCGAGTTTACAAAGACTAGATGGATTAAAATCTGGATGGATATTCTTTGACGAGGCCATTCAAACAAATGAAATGTTTCAATAATATCATTCAATTGGATCTTACACCAACTGACAGATTTTTTCACTTTTACCTTTTATTTAGCTCCATTCATCCCTCCATCAGACTGCCCCCACCATGTTTCATTATGACGATGGTCTATTCTATGTCCAGAGTTTAACAGAGATGGGATAACAAGTGCAAGCTGGGGGTTTAATGAGAAGAAATGGGAGTCACATGATGGTTCGTTTCCACTTTTTATTTCTGTTAATATTGCATTCATTTCTGCGCTACTCACCTATCAAATGGTTTTGACATGTCATCATGTCAGAACCATTAAAATACAATTTGTCAGTCCTCTGACAGTTTGTATTTTAATAATTTAATCCTAATTTATTTATATTTTTCTGGTTTTACCTGAGCAATTAAACTTTAAAAAGCAGTTTTTACAATTTACAATTACAATTTACAATTTACAATTTGAAAATTCCATATTCAAATTGTATATCATAATCTGCAAACCCAACACTACAATACTGGAATTAGAGGCTGAGACTTGCTAATCAATATCCTGATCTAGGTCTAGGTCACTTCTCAATTTTGGGGCCAATCAGAGAAAGGCACATGGTCACACTCAAAATAGTCTTAAATATCCACTGAATCCATTATTAATATTTTTTAAACTGGAGTGTTAGAGACAACCAACACATTCACAAGGAGAATATACAAGACTTTAGCTGTAGATCTAAATCAATGTTTTCTGAAGGTGGATACAGTTCTAATACGATCAATTCTACATTATTATTCTCCAATATAAAGGTCATTGGTATTAAGAGGCAGAGAAATGAATGAATCATTCAGTTAGGTTTAGAAAAAGAGAATGCAGTGTTGGTATTGGAACCACATCACATGCTCTTCTCTCACAACAGTAGCAAACTGTTCTCATCTCAGATTTTTTTTTTTTTGCCTTCCTTTTTATGCTAATACAACAGTACTGTGGACAAAAATAACCATTGCAAGTACACCTTCTGCAAGGAATGCAACTGGAACATTATCACACTATCCCAATGACACCAGCACCCAGCAGTGGTTAGAAACTCTTTAGTGTTGTGCTATCTAGAGTAGCAGCACAACAGGAATAAAAGATTGTAGATCCTGAGGCTAAAAATGGCATTCTTTGACCTACATAACATGTTTTTAGAATAGCAAGAGGACGTAATGTCCTATTTAAAACGACTTTTTTGTGTTTCAGTTATATTATGACATAACAGTTCAGCTCATACCACCATGGAGACATTTTACACACATATAATTTACAAGAATTAACTAGTCCAAATGGAAATCTGAACCAAATTATATTAGATTGCATCATATTAAACTTGAGAAATGAGCATTTGTATTACTTTTCTCTTAATAACTAATAAAAATGCTGAACTACAATGAAAAGTAAATAGATTTGTCATGGTGCAGGTCCCAAAGTGGTTTTCTTGCAAGTATGAAATGGCAGGAGAAAGGAATATAATAGCTACACACAGATAGGAGATGGACAAGGGGCGAACTGACCCACAGTTTACAGTGTGAAGTTTTTTGCAAACACAGGGCTTTTTACCATATTAAGATACCTGTTATTATCTTAAAAGACAGAGAAAAAATAAAACACCATTATGCTAACTGCATTAGCTAATATTTCACTGTTTATAGCAATCATACAATGCATAAAAACATGCTTAGCTTGTAGCACCTGCACAACCCAAGCCATTGGGACTATCATACTGTAAGTGTCCAAAGATGTAGTTGCATTTAGAAAGCCTGTTTACTAATTGCTCATGGGTCAAAGTGTTTGACTTTAACAGGAAGCTTCAAAGTCTCTTATTCTGCACGTGTGTGTACTTTTTAGATTTCACACACACACTTTTTTTGTAAAAGACATGCAGTCCCGCACAAACATGTGCATACAATAATAAAACATTACAAGGCAAGTAGGATCAGTCATAGACTCCCCAGAGCATGTCTGTGTTGTAGCGAATGCATTGCGACAGGGAACTTGACTCACCACAACACCCGAGGGAGCTGGGCATTAGCAGCGATCCAATGTAGCAAGGCGCTTGCAGCACCAAACATCCTTTTGAAAGGGAAACAACACCCGATGCACCGCCATCCCACAACTGTCAGCGTCAATTACTGTGAATTTTTCAAATCATTGTCATGCCTCAGTTCATCTTGCTGAACCGGAGGTGAAATATCCTCAGTGGTCTCTGAGATCTCGGTGAAGGGATCACCTCAATGAGACATAAACTGAATTTTAATATGTATAAAAAATTACATAAGTTTTGATAATCAAACTTTTGTGCTATTTTTTCACAGCAAAATAAGAAGAGAAAAAATAATTAAGAGTATTAAAGTAGTAGGATTAGTGTTACAAGGAGCTGGACCGTAAAAGATCTGCTTTGCTTTGTGGTCCTGCGGGAGCCAGCAAATCCTAAGAGAGATTTTCAAAAAAAGACAAGTCACTTTGAAATCTATCCTATTCTGCATACAACATGTTGTATTATCCCATGCACATAATCTCCTAATTGAGACTTCAGTTAATCCATCTGCAGCCTACAAGTCACTCGCATTTCAAGTAAAAACCATCTTATCTGTTAAAGGTGTGTGACCCTCCAGAGGCAATTTGGCTTTCATCTGCTTGTCATCATTTTTTAATGAGTCACAGCATTGGAGAAAAGAACTTACTTGAAAGCCTACAGAAACAAGGACAGAGCTTAAATGATGAAAAGTTAAAATGCTGAGAGATCAAGATCAAGACCACCCACTTATGGGCAGTTTTATTTATTTCATTTTGTTCTTTTTGAGAGATCAGATCCTCCTGGACCAAAATCAAAACTATCTGTCAACGAATTATCATAACCACTCAATCTGGAGAATGCCATTATTTTGCAGTAAGAGTATGGGATTCACTGGAAATCTTTTGCTATCATGCAATATTTGTGCTCCCAAAACCTTTACGCCAGTGAACAATGTGCAAATGGTATTAAATTAATTCTTATGAGACATTGTTTTTGACATAATCAGGCAATGTAAACTTTTTCCTTTGTGCTAAGACCTGAAGACACATTATATCCCATACACAGAAATGTATGGGATGCCACAGCAAAATATATTTAGTCATGATGATTGGGTGAGTTGCCACACTCACTCAATCATCCTCACATCCATTCAATGAAAAGCATATCAACAGAAAACCTGGGACTAAGTGCCTCCTATACACAACAGGACGAAACTGGAATCAAATCCATAATTTTTGGGTTATGAGATAACTGCTTGCTGGTAAGGGCAGTCGACTCACAGTGATCAACACTGTTGATAAGCTGATGGCGCTGATGGTGTTTGCATTCCGCAGCACAATACTGAACCTGATGGTGAAAGTGGAGAAACCTGAAGAAAATTCTGCTGGTTGTTATAACATAATCTAACATAATCACAGTCCAGCTGCATCCTGTGATGGACCAACATGGTATGGTAGCAGGACCCTATAAAGTAAGTACTAAAAATATAGAATTTTTTTTTTTTCACTTTATAACTGTGTTTTTTGTGTTAACCAGCACTGACAATTACATTTTTGTTTCACTTTTTCCATAACAGCTTGCAATCTGATATGTTTTTCTGTTCACTCCCTACTGTCATATTTTTCTTGATATTGCACTGTATTTTCATAGTATCTATGTAACTAGAGTCTTCTTGCTTATACGTTCCTCCCTTGCCATTGCATCTCCAGTCAAGCATAACTCCCCTTATATCTCTCAAGCTTTAGTGGTCAATGAAAAACACAGCCTAGAGCTTTAATTGCACCCCAAAGGAGCCTCCTTCTCCTTTCTCATCATACTCTCATCACTTCTGCTATCACTTTGCTCTGTTCTTTCTTTCTCTTTTCCTCCTTCACTTGCTCTCGTTACCACTTAGATGCTTTTTTCCTTGTCATTCATATCTTTCTATCCTTTTTTTCGCTTGCAGTGAATACTAATAGTGTCCAGAGTTATTTTTCCCCACTAAATCTAACACTTTGAGCACAGTTTTAGTGAAATTTAAAAAAGCTGTCAGGCCGTCATGTCTTGCATGAACTTAACAAGATTAAGGCTCTAAAGCCTCTCGAGGGAGCTCTGCGGATCTCTACTCAGCTACAGTTGTGATATGCACAAAATTTTGTTATTGGCAAACGACCGTACCGTGACATGTTTTAAAATCACACTACCACACATGAAGTTATGGAGGTTTTTGTATTTTGTACGTTAATATTTAAGGGCATTTGCAAGGAATACATGTTTCTGAATCACTTTTATTGCTATTATTACATAAGATATCATATATTTGTCTTACATCATATCTTAAGTAAATTCTGTTTTTGTCTGACTAGGCCTCGGCCTTGTTTGGAGCTTTTTTTCATTTGTGTGAATTTTGCCCTATTCTCTGCACTTTAGTTGAAGATACTGAGTGCAAAGCTGCAACTGTAAAAGGTTCAGAGTTCAGAGTCAGTTCAAGAAGATTCAGATGTTTTCTGTCATGCTGCTGTGAACTGCCTGCCCCTTTCCACACCACCATCCCGCCACAGGCTTCTGCTGATTGTGGTGATTCATCCAAGCCAAGTCCCAGTCATAACTGTCATACCGTACAGCGGTTGAGTTCATACACGGAGGAAAAATAAAACATGATCATAAAAGCTCAAAAAGGCAAAACTGTGGCTTTGAATATGTATCATTCAAAGCCATAGTTACATTTAAGCTTGTTTTATAAGATTATGTAATTAACAGTATCTCCCCTTTTTTTTTTTTTTTACTTCTTGGCAATATCCACTGTATTAGCACCACTAACATCTTTTCTACTTCCCACTCTCTAATGCAAAAAACACAGACCTGTAGATTATTTTGGAGTCTTTATTATATGTTTATTTTTTTTTGCAGTGCCAACTTGCAAAATAAAACAATTTTCATTACCATATGCATGCCAGAAAAAATTGGCTTTACGCAAATGTAGTAATGACACGCAAACTTAAACGTCAGTGTGGAGAGTACAGCAGAAAACACTGAAGAGTCAGTCCATATTAGTGCAAAGTTTTTGAAATATATTGGAAAAGTTTCTAAAATTAGTGAGGCAGATTTCATAATGTTCCACAGGCTACATGTAGTTCCCAGGAAGTTGGCTGTATCGCTTCACACAATGCTGCTGAATGAGTCTTAACTATGTCTGTGATTAAATCCTGTCATGTTTTTAAATGAGAAATGTTTACATCAAAAATAATAGTTAAATAAGTACATTAATTGATTAAATAATATAGGTCCTCCTGCCAGTTGGCATTGGGATTTAAAATATACTCAAATATATGTTTGAGTTTTGGTAATCTGCTAAAATAATATTAAGATGAGAATTATTGCCATTTTTCACTATGTGTAGCCATTGGGAGGCTTTCCTTGTCAATTAATGCAAGTCTGTTTCTGAGCAATGACAGAATGATATATTTTGTGAAAATATTGAGTACTGAGTATTATTTGCAATATTCATAACATTTATGTAACCCTCTGGTTTAGGTTATATTTATAAATAGGAAATTGAGTTGTTGTTTTTTTCTACCTTCCTTCACAACTTAATCCAGAGCATTTTGTTAATTAAGTACAATATTTGAATATTTCAACCATCAGTGACAACCAATAAATATTAGATATGGTAATGCAAATTATATCTATACAATCTATGGCTGCTAGACAGGAAAAAAATGTTCTGGGTATAAATTAAAGAGTTATTCCTTTCATCTTGGTTATATAATCCTATTGCAGGTGAAACTGGAAAGAAGAAGCTCTAAGATCACACTTTCATGTTGGAAGATAACATCTAGAAAGGCTCATGAGTCGTGGAAAAAACAAAAAAGACAAAGAATAACTGTGTTTAAATTGGTGTTTTTGGCCATTATTATGCATGTGTCTGGGTTTTTTTTCTGAGGATAATTCACATTCCTGATGTGCAACGAGAAAGGAATCAGTCTGATTGCAGGTTTTGAGTAGCTGCTTATCAATTAAGAGAGGCCGGGGACAGGAAGTGGAGTTGTCAAGCACGAGAGGAGAAGTCAGTGGAGGTTTGGACAGAGAATAAGAAAAAAGGCAGGGGTAATCAGATGGGTCAGGAGATGGACAGATAAATGGCGGATTGCACTGACCTTGGGCTGGAAACGAGAGGAGAGGCAGACAGGATGACAGTTTAATCCCTTTTGAGAACAAGTCAGTGATAGTTTCAGCAAAGGTTTGAGAAAATAAGAAGCAGAGGAAATCAAAGTGGCAGACAGAACACTGATGGTGTTACAATAAAATCTAATTAATTATGTAGCTACGTAGAAGTTTTGAAATTGTTCAGCACAGATGATTTAATTTTTTTAAAGTTATGAAAACTCTAAATCCAGAATTACTGGCCAGAAGACAAAAGGGTTTATAGCATCTGACAGGACAATAAATCTTGAAACCTCCGGTTATGCTTGGATCATAATTTAGAAGTCTAACACTGAAATGAGAAAAAAGGTATAAGGCATAAATCCATGAACATCTTTAAACGGTCAAAGTCACAGATCAAGAAATGTCTGATATGAAAAGTGCCTGTGGGAAAGAGGGTATGTTTAAAGTTACAGTTATATGGTCAATATTGCTGTAACTTTATTGCTGTTTCCCTGTTGCATATTTTTCTGTCAGACGTTTTACTTACCCCCAACTTTCCAACATGTACTTGAACGCAGCACTCTGGACAGCTGCTTGCTTTAATAATAATTTTTCTCATCTGATATCTTATGTAAATTATGTTTTTTTCTAAAAGGTGTCAACTACATTTATCAAAAAGATCAGAAATAAGAAATCAGATAAGAAATAGAAATAGAAATCAGAAATACATTAGGTGCACTAAATATACAGAAACAAATGTCTTTCACTTTTTGGATTAAATGACTGAGATAAATTTGTGTTTTTTATGTTATTCTGTTTTACTGGGGTCTGCCTTTATTGTTCAACCCATTTGCTGATGCTAGTACATGTGCAGCAAAATACTGTAGAAAAGATTTTCCATATATTTTTATATTCTCATAGTCATTCAGTGAGCACGCACACACATCGGCTCATATCAAAAGGAGCAGCGGCAGTCATCCCTAGACGCTCTATTCCTTTTGAACTTCAGTTCTTAAGAAGAAAGGAGAAACTCTTACAGCGGGAGACATGGACATTGAAGGTCATTTCATATGTTAACTCCACACTATCTTTAACAAATCCCATAGATATGCAACAAACTGATTCCACAATTCTAATTAAAAATATATATCTATATTTCTTATATCTATGTATTTTTTTATTTGAGCCTTTGTACTTGTGAATTTGTACATAAGTACATCTGCATGTTAATGTATGGCTGTGCAGTGGGCTTCATTTAGTTATTATTTTATAAGACATACTGAGTGAATATTTTATTTTCCGAGCAGAATTTTCAAAAGGAGGCTTAAATATTTAATTGAATCCAGGTAGCAATATTGCTCAGAAAAAGCATGCACTTGCTACTTCAGACGAGAACTATCTGCCAAATCCAACATGATTTCTACAAGGACCCCACTTATTCTGTTGGATGAAGATGTTTCAAACGCCGATTTTAAAAGATGTGTTTCATAAAATATAAATTTACATACCACGAAATGATCAGATGAAGTTTTGCAAGTATTAGATGTGCTTTCAATGAACAATGTGAACATTGCTTGAAACTCAAAAGTTAATAATGTCCTTGGGGATATTATTGTAGATGTCATGGGTAATGGTGGTGAAGGTGGTAAGAGTTGGTCCTGCCTTGTTCGACCCCCCACTCCATCTTTTTCCGTCACTTTGTCCTCAGACAAGACACTTCGTCCAGCTTGCCTGCTGGTGGTGGTCAGAAGACCCAGCGCTGCCGTCAAACTGCAGCAGGACAACAAGAGATAACTGAAATTCAGAAATGATTATTGAATTGAATGGGTGGAGGTAGTGTGGAGCTCTTTAGGGTTCTGTGGATTTGATCAATCGTTAGCAAGCCATTTAACATTCACCATGCCTATAAAAATTTTTTCCTCAAACTATTGTTCTTCTAAGACAAAAAGGAAAACAACTGAGAACAGAAAACTGTCTTTCGCTCCAGAAGTACATTTAGTTTTGGCTCCATGAACCATGAAGCAGGAATGTTTTTTTTGTTTGACTGATTTTTTCTTTGGTATTAGATGAAGAAAAGGATAAAACATTTTTACATATGGAAAATAACAGGTCTGTCCTGCATGAAACATGTACACCAAAGGTGCATGTCAAGTTAAAACTGCAAATAGTAGAGCTTTGAATGTATTTACTATCTCCACCCAACTGGCACTCACCTCACAACGAATCAAGCGCATCCATCCCTTTTCAATCTCAAGCTCAGCAACAAATCTATAAGGTAACTTGGCACGCCTGACCTCTCTTCAAACAAAGAACCTCACCTGAAAGCTTCCTCCAAGACACCACTGGTAGGAATGGAAATTATTTATAGTTTACATCATCCAAAGTCCATTCAAAAGACCAAATAGATTTGTTTGATGTAATGCTTTTCATGTTTGTAAACAAATTAATTGCACTGTTGGAATATAGTTTATTTATTGACTGTCAACTTGTAAGTAAATTATTAAATCATTGAGAAACTAGTTAAGCAGTCAGTGGTAAAATAAACTCATTGTGATATGGAATTAATATTTCTTTTATCTGTTTGTAGGTTTTCAACCTACTCTGTCTACTCTTTATCAACTCTGTGACCACATGGTGTTGATGAGATTCATCTACAGAAAAAGAAAAAGATAAATAAAAGATGTCACTGAGATGAGTTGGTCCTGCGTTTCTTTGGAGGAAGAAAGCCTTTCCAAGTTTGGGAAAAGGTTGAGTTGCCTGAAGAAGGCAAAAAAAAACTTGACTGCACAAGGATAATTGGTGTCACATGTTCTGATGAGACTTGTTTGTCATGTTTAAAGTACCTTTTGAAAATAACCTTTAGGCATTTAACAAGCATAATTTTTATTAAACCCATATTTCTGTATGCAAAATCAGTTTGGTTTGATGTAACATTTTAATCTAAAACTAAAACAAATGTTTTGTTTTCATTAATTCTACATAGAAAATCATAATTTTCCTGAAAAATGTATATTTAACCTTTGAAATATATCTCAGACAATTAAGTTACTTTCCAATAACATTCTATTTTATTGAGATTTTGTGTATAGAGGTTGAATTATTTACAGGTGTAACTACGCTAGTCAATGGTGACAGACAGTTGTGATTTTGTTTTTGATTTGCTTATTAGTGATTTCTTAAAATCCAGACTCTACAAGCAGCTCTAGTACATTGTGAATGGACAGATGATTATTTGATGAAAAACTCAGACATTTCCAGATATTTTACACACACAAAACATTAAAAACTGTAAAAAAGTAAATAAATAAAAATACACCCAACACAAATACAGATTAATCAGAGTCAGGATCTAAGTATTGGGGCTAAACAAAACATCTTCTTATGCTTCCTTTTTTGGTCCAATCCTCATCATCCTTTGTTCATTTATAAAATGCCTATTAGAAAAAAGTCGTCAATTTAGTCAGCAAATTGCACAAATCTTTACTTTGATTTAATGTGGGCTTAATACTAAGGACTGATTAAGACTTTATTTATTTATCTGTTTATCACAGAGGGTACCACTCTGACTTCAGTATGTTTTGGCAACATAAAGACAAATAAAAAACCTTTTGTCTCGTGTCTTAAGAGATAATGAGGATACAAAACTGTTGTTGATAGGAGTCAGATTTGTGTAGACCAGACAATATTGTCCATTAAAATTTACTTTTCCATTATTTCTACTACTAACTACAATCAATTTGTAACATTATTTTTTATACAAGTGGTGTTCCAAATACACCTATATTGCAATTTCTAGCTGTTTAAAAGGCTTTTTTTATTTTCTTAGACAAATTCAGGCTATGTGTACAATGTCAGCTTTATGTCCTCTGCAACATGTTTGCATTGCAAGCGCATTGTTGAACTGCTGTCTCATGGAGCAGTCTGGTGACAAAATGCTGTTGTTCACTATTTTGCAGAGCTGCAGTGTCACAGCTGCTGAGCCTGACAGTCTCCAGGAGCACTGAAATGTATCATAATAGGAAAAAATTCTTGAATTATTTATAGATTCATTCCAAGTTACCAGGCTTTTGTTGCAATCTTTTCAAGTGGTATTGATTAACGGTTCTTTCAGAGTTTTTCTCTTTTAATTTTGTTAGCTTTTCCACTCGTTAGTGACTCAAAATATTTGCAGTTTGTCATGTGAAACGTCAATGAGGGGAACCTCAGCTCCTAAAAACCCTTTACATTATTTGATGCTATTTCAGAGTTGTGTTTCTCTTGATTTTCTGTGCAAGAAAATTTTTGTGAATTTGCATGCAGACATATTCAAAGGGCTATGTGTGAGGCTGTGTACATACTAATGATTATACCCTGAGGCAAAGCTACAGTAGTAGTTTGTCTGTTGGTTTCAATAAATGTTGACTAAAAGCATTGATTATATATTTTTGGAAAGTTGTGCAGTGGAATCTACTGAAAACTCAGGTATTTTAGGTTTATCACTTAGTTTGGACACTTAATATGTCTTCTCATGAAATATTGTTCAGTGAATCCTTGGTGGAAACATTTCAGGCACTAGTTATATCCAAATTGAATCTTGGCTGAACAATTTTACAGTCATTATTATTTTTAATATTAGTATTATTATTATGCTGTTGTGCATCACACTTAGTGTTTAATTATCATGAGTCATGGCTGAGAGTTATTGGCTGCTTCCTTTGTTTTGTGGTGTAGCAGAAAAGACTTGAGATGAGTTAATCAAGGGCCAATCAAGAAATTGTCTTTTTCACTTGAAGCTGCAAGTCTGCTTTCTTCCCACTTGCACACTAATATATTCACACTGATCAGCCTCTACAAGTACTCTCCTTGTTACTCTCCTTCATACCACCAAAATGCGTAATTTATTTTTCACATGAACTTCAAAAGAGCTCCAAAGACATCTTGTGGTTTTCACACTCAAAGACTTCAGCTGTGGAAAATTTAAATCCTTTTAAGTACAAGGCTCGACCTTTGAGGGCCAAATGTTTCATCTCCTGCAGTTTATGTACTTATTTAGTCATTCATTTGTTCATTCATTGACTCATCAAGGAGTAACCATACTTGGATTTAATAGGAGATATCACAATCATTTTTTTTTGTCATTGGCCCTGGTGGCTCTGAAACATGGCAGCCTGACCTCCGTCAGTGAGCCCCAGGGCAGCTATCCAGTAGCTTGCCGCCATCAGCGTGTGAAGGTGTGTATGCGTGGGTGTGAATGTGTGAATGACTGAATGTAGTATGAACCGCTTTGGGTCTTCTGGACATGAAACAAGTACAGACCATTTACCATGTACCACCTGGACTATTTCAGACAATTTTAAGAGCAAATACAATTTTAAGGGCTGAATTTCTTCTGTTGATTATTAATTCCCACTACATCCATTTTTGCTTTCGAATTACTCATATGTGATATATCTATTGAAATGGGGTGTAGCTTTGTAAAGCAGCAGAACATAGCATGCAGATATCATATGTTATTTGCAAACAGATGCATCTTTGATATATGGGTTTAACAAAGCTCCCTTCTTTACATTTGAAAAGCACACTATGAAATAAAATTAAGCTTTGGCAACAGTCTAAAGTGCAATTATACTCTGAATGCAACAGCTGAAAAATTAATGTGACAGTTAAAAACATCTTAGCTGGTACCTGGCTTCCTGATAGCCCTTCACATTTGGAGATTTATGCTTTGGTGTCATTTCCTGGCTCAGAATATGAAGTGAAGCTCTATAGGGCAACAGCGAATACTGCCAAAATAGACTTATTTGCATAGTATTTCTTTGCTAATTTACATGACGCACAAACCTTGATTATCTTGGATTTGCACAAAGGACTGTGTGAGCCTTGAAAGCACAAAAGATGAATCTTTCAAGCCTTAAAATACTGCTACTACTATTCTTCAGAACAATCCTTCAGAAAGGATTGATTAAATAGCATCCTTGACATGCTTGGAAATGTTATCATTTCCTCCCCCACAGGTGTTTGCTGTGCTGCACAACAAATACAGTCTGCAGCATTGGATACCCAGTGAATTAGCTAAAGTAAATATCACTCTGGTCAAGGTTAATATGAGAGTCATTTTCTTTTTTTGTTGTTTTTATTTTATGTTTTGCAAACTTACAACTGAATTAAAAGTTAGATCAAAGGCAAATTAGTAGTGTATAGATTTCCAGTTTGTTGACTGATAACCTTTCAAATGTTATAGCTTAGTCCAACTTCATGCAAATCTACTAGAAGGTTCTTGACATTCAAGTGTATCTATATTTATTAACAGTGCATGATAACTTGAAACCTATATGATGAAACATTGTCTAATGCAGGAGCAGTCACACAGTTGTGCGTTTAGTCATTTAGCTTCCAACAGCATCGGTGACTGATGATGTTCCTCCCACACATTCATTATTTTCATGCTTTTTATCTATTAGGGGTTGATACGAGACCCTTTTTGCAAACTGGTGACATGGTTTTATTACCATTGCTTTCAATACTGAAGCGTTTAAGCACCTGCTGTTATTATAAGTGTTATATAAGTTAGCACATGGATTAGGGACCCACTGTTCTTTTATCCTCTTAGGGTGCACTTACTCACAGATAGGAACCTCCCAGACATGAACGTGTGGATATAAGTCGTGGACTTATTCATTCCCTGTGACGTGATAGTGTTACTGTAGCCTCTTTTTTTCTATTAGAAGAATCTAATAGTGGATTAAAAAAACAGTATTTTTTTTCATTGCAATTTATGAAATAAACTCTTGGTAGAAAATAGGAATAAATGAAACACCAAAAAGCCTCCACATTGCTCTTTGAGCATCTTTGTTGGCCGTAACTGAATCTGCACATGCAAACACATTCATGTACACAAACCTTCTGCAGATTAATAGGTCAGTGAGAATTATACCAAGGTCATACAGTTTGCGTATGCAGGGTGACAAGAGGTAGGGAGGATTTGCTTTGTTGCATCATCCTTTGATCTGTTTCTACCACGTCAAATTATGGTTTCCCTCCTGTCTGCCAGACAGCAGCAACAGGACAGCAAAGGAGTCACTTGGAACTGCTTTATTATTGATTGTCTTACAAGCTCTCTGTATTGTGCACAATATATGAATAAACCTGACTGAGTGATTTCATCTAACGGTGCTTGGAAATATTTTTTTTCCACAACGATGTGCAGCTGCAATTCAGTGTCCAAGATGTAGACATCAGTTTTGGAGCAGGTGCTTCTTTTTTGGCCAACCCCATCTTGGGCCACATTGATAATAGATTTGCATCACTTCAGATAGACGTTGATATTTCAATATTTTCCAGTTTTTGATTATGTCATGGTGGTTTTTGAAAAGCTGAACTATTTTTTTTTTTATTTCAGGTGAGGCTGACATTTTGCATTTTTGTATTCGAATGAATAAAGCTTTCTGAAATCTCTGAAAGCTGAATCTCCACCCTGCTGAAATGTTAGGGAATAATGTAATATTATTCCCTAACATTTAAACACCCAAAGAATTTAATAAACAATCTCCTCAATTTTTGATAAGAAGAAGGGGTCAAATCCAGTCAAAATTATGCCAGATACTTCTTGATGGCTGTAGGTATGTGTTATCATTCTAAATGTATACTCTTAAGTAAATCAGAGAAAGTCAATGATAATTATTTATTCTTATCAATCAGTGAAGTTGTTGCTGATTGTGTAATCATTCCAGTATGAAAATAAATAATTAGCGTAATATTTAAGTGGGTGTATGTAAATATCCATTGTGCAGTCACTATAAAATATGAACATCAGTATAATGTACTTTGTGTTTATGGCTGTTAGACTAAGTGTCCTCATTTTTTGCAAGCACTGTACTAAATATAATTAAATTATAGATGTAAAGAGTAGCATAATGCAGTTCTTTTACTGTGTTACAGAAATGACGATGCCTTCGGTGAAGCTCACCCTTTCCGCTGAGCTATGTTGTGTCATATCAGCAGAAATGTGCCGACTTTATTGGTGCTCTGCAATAATGTCAGTCTTTTATACGGTACTTTCAAGTTAGCATCCAAAACTTGTGCTGCAGCTTTATGATTAATAATCCATCCTTACTGGCTCGGTATTTTATATCTCACATAAAAAAAGAGAGTAAGATTCGTGCTTCTGCTTCCTTGTGGTATTCACTGTCACCTTCAACCTCTGCATCTGTTGTCGGACTCATCTCCTCGTCATCATCTCAAATCGACTCCGGGGTATGTTAACGTCTCCGCATATTTGTAAGAAAAACTCTGTCCAACTTTCTCAAAACTCCAAAGATGGTAAATTTGGTTTGACCAAAAAAGTTAAAACTGTGGGATTTTTAATTAAAGGCCCCTAACTTTCAACCTCTGCATTTTTGTCCCCCTTAGTATACTTTGCAGGGGACAAAAAGGGCAGGACAAAAGGTCATAGAAGTTTCCGTACCTTCTGTCCCATGTCTGTTTTAGTGCAGCTGTAGGAACAGGATTCTCAACATTGTCTGAGACTCCTCACAATTCAATGAGCTTTGTGAACTCTCAATGGTACCTCAGTCTGATTTGATGATGTTCCATACTATCTGGGGTTCAAGTGAGGTGAGTGTGGGCCAAACTAGAACACTGATATTGTGGTTGTTAAACAAGGTATTCATGCTTTCAATAGAAGAGGCAGGTGCCAAGTTCTGCTGAAGAAATCAACATTTCCGCAAAGCCTGCCTGAGGCAAGCATTAAATGCTCTAAAATTTGCTATAGATGGCTGAGCAGCTCAGCCTGAGCTGACTTTGAATTTTTTTTTAAACGCAGTGGACCAACAGATAAGGCTCCAAAAATTTCTGCTGACTCTTAGAATTTGACACTAGACTTGAAGCAACTTGATCCTTCCACTCTTCATGAAGTCATCAGAGGATGAAATGCAACATGTATGCTCATCTGAAAATATGACTTTGGATCCTTGAGATCATTTATCTTTTGTTTGTGCATCGTGTATTTTCTATGTTAGTAAAAAGTAAAAAGTTAATAACAGGAGAAGGACAATGTTTAGTTGTTGGAAGCATTACCTCATGGACTAGTTTTTCAGCATTACTTAGACAGGGTGTTTCAAATGTTAGCAATATTTCAGAGATGAAAGAAATAAAAGAAATAAATCCTAGGAACCTGTTTAATATGGGATTTAAATAACAGAGCCCTGTGGTACTCCACACATAAACCTACAGAATGACAAGGATTTCTTATTCACATGAAGAAACTGGAATCTGTTGGACAGAATAGACTTCAACCAGCATAGTGCTGTTCTCTTAATACCTACATGTTCAAACCTATATTGCATAAGAGTTAGTTAAACTTCTTTATTGAGCAAATCAAATAAATGCAATTGCTTTCTAATTAAATCAAATGCATTTGCTTTATTTGCATGTTTTTTTGTTTGTTTTAAGATTTTTCAGAGTAATACATAACAGAGAAACCCATGTATTGTTTTACTGTATACTATTTCACATACAATGAAATATCAATAAATTGGAAAAAAAAAAAGAGAAATCGGAATTTACCTATTTATCAATATTTAACTTTGGGACTTGAGCCTTCTAAAATTGTCTTAGCGGTTAAGCTTTGCTTCGCAAACATTAAAGACCTAAAAAACCGTAAATACCACTTCCATTGCCGCACCCGAGAGAAATCACTTGCTATTTCGATGTGCAGCCACAGAAGCCCCTTACCCTTCAACTGCAATCTCCCTCGTCCCAACAGAGGTCCCCTGAGACCGGCAGAAAACATCTGTCTGAGAGACTTCTGATCTAAGCCTTGCTTGACCCAGCCGGAGCTTATTTGCATAGATGAACTAAAACATGTCAAAGGCAGAGGCCACATCATGCAAGTTACATAAACTCGTGCACAGTGCTCAGAGGCAACCCTGAAACGCCAACACGACAGCAGAGATGTGCAGATTAATTAATGTGTTTCCATGGTGTCAAGTAAACTCAAGCTGCAGAATGCAATATGCAAATTAAAATGTTAGAACGTACATAAAAAGCATGGAGAGTGGCACCTCTGTTGCAACAATCGAATACATTTTTAAAGATAGTCGAGATGTTTACATAAACAGCTTCAGTTTCTCTAATCTATTCAAATTTGGTTCCTTTTTTGTCTTCAGTGCTTGTTTGTGCCGTGGAGCAACGCAACACTGCCATCTTCTGTCCTAAAAAGTAACTGCAAGACTGCAGCAAATTGCACTGATGTGAACAAGTGCTCCTTGATGTCTCTCTTTCTTTTTTATCTGATGCAACTTGCTGATTCATCTGGCTACAAAAACCAAAGTTTCTTTGATCAGCACAATAGACCCGACAACACCTATGCTCTTCTTTCTCTGTATTCTGTTCTTATGACTAAACCCTTTTCAAAGTCAGATATTTTGGGGGGTGAGGGGTAGGTGTGGGAGATGTCTAAATTATTTCGAAAAATCTCCTTTTTTAATTTTTTTAATTTTATTTCTATTTCCTTTTGTACACATACCCTATTTATTTACATAGGAATTCCTTCTGCTACAACCATACCTACACTGCACCAATAATTTTAATTAATCCTAATTTCTGTCTCATTGTCTTATATGTTTATAATTCGTATATTCAAATGTTTTTTTCTCTTCCATCACAAATCTACTATCCCGCTTTTTTTCTTCAATCTCCATCTGTCTTTTTATTCCTCCATTGACATTTCTCCCTCTCCCTCCAGCTTTCTGTGCTTGCCTGACGTCATGCTCACTGCAGTGCAAAATCTAAGACTTCCTTCACTCCACACATGATTCTAAAGACAATAATAATGCCAGTTAGGCAGGTGAACACCTCCAAAGTAAAAAGTAGAGTAGGAGGAAAGATGTGGCACAATATGATTGAGCCACACCCACACTGTTGTGACATGTCAGTTGAATGAACTGCCTGGACCACTGGGCAGCAAACTGCAGGCAAGGTCGATCGCTTCAGCATCTTTAATGATGTGACTCACTCTGGCATGGTGCGGCAGACCTAGCATGCAGGCATAGCAAGCAGTTTAAACAGGGAGGACTGTCATGCTGTTGTGTCAGCATTCAGACGTAGAAGGCAAGGCAGTCTGAGAAACAGAGTCTGATGAGGTGGTAAATAGACATTTATTTTTAGAGGACCACAAAGAACTTTTGAATGAATAGATGTCTGTGACAAAGCAACATGGAAGAGGAGAAAGGCAGCAGGAGCTGAGGAGTAAAATGTCTTGCAAATGCAATGATGAATGGCAGAGATAGACTCAAGTGTTTGTCACTTTAAATAATCACGGAGCTCTTCTTCTGAAGAGTATGCAACATGTGTTTTCATCTGCAAATAATTAGTAAAGATCTTAAAATGAAGCAGCAGAACTTTGCTATATATTAGAATTATTTAATTGTTAGCACAGTCATCCTTCACTTTTCAATAAAACTGGCTCTTCCTGCCTCTTGTGCTTAGATCCTCCACATAAGGGCATGAAAAAAGTACAAGATTTGATACTAGAAGTTTTTGAGGAAAGGAGCAAGTAAAGAAGCAGCATTGCAAGAAACATAATAAATGATACAATTACGGGAAGATAGGAAAAGTTGTGACAAAAAACTGATGTATATGTTTGTTTATTTATGGATAGTTTCTTTTAATTTCTTATGCATGGCTATGGTTGTTTTTGTCCTTAATCGCTCCTTTGTAAAAGTATGCTAAAAGTAGTCAGATTCCAAAGGTAATTTTTGGCTTTGGAGTTAATGGGCTCCATCAAACCAGCACTTTATGTTCCTCTGAATACATCGCTGCTTTAAGCTTAAAAAGTCAATTTTTTTTCATTTTGTAATGGGTTTCAACTAATCCATAGCAGCAGGTTTTTGTCGTAGCAATGTAACCCAATGTATTTCTTCTTATAAATAGTGAAGTCGATTTGATGTAGAGAAAATGTAGAGTCTGTTTTGTTTGACTATTTAACACACCTTTAGCAAGATGTTATAAACAAGGGAAGCAATATACAATATATACAATGTATGTACGTATGTATGTATGTATATACATACGTATATATATACGTATGTATGTATATACAATATACATACATACGTATGTTGTTTCAGCTCTGCTCTGAATCGTGACTCCCTGCTTTTCTGGCTCGGGTATGAATGAGGGGCGTGTCTATGCGTAAGTGAATGGAACACATCAGCGCCATCGTCACACAGTTGTCGTCGCGGAAGGATATTTTACACAGAAGGTGCTGCTCCGGGATGTAGAACAGGGAAAACCCTTTCGGTGTAGGAATACACAGGAGCTACATTTCGTCTTTAGCAGGTGCACAACGTAGATTATGTCAGTAATGAGAAGCAAACGATAAGCATATGATAGGTCCCCCCCACGCCCCCATATTCAACAACAGGACGTATATTAAGCATAACCAGGACAATGCCACGGTAAGTAAAGTGAATCGGCTGTGTTACGTTGTATGCAACTAGCAAAAAGCTAAGTGTAGCATGAATGGCTAGCATCTGGAGACTCTGAGAGTACGTAATAACGCCATTGTCTGGATTGTTTTGAATTCTACAGATGGGAAAGTGAGCGTTTTTACTGCAACAACAGTTTCATTTGGTCTTTTACATCCGCGGACAAATGTCAAAGCGGATAAAATATGTTGCATAAGAAAAATATAGTACAGTTTATCGGCTGCACCTGACGTCAGCTGTGACTTAACGTAACGGTAATTGATCAGCTGACAAACCACATTAAAACCACAATAACAAACAACAGCAGTAAGTGCTCGTACTGTCGGTGTTTCATTTGTATCTTGCATATAACTTGGGTCTCTTATCGCTTAAATGTCATTATATTAGTATACTTTTTAGGAGCTAAAAGCTTTTAGCAGAGATATTAATCAATAGATGAATATCTCTGCTTTCTGTAAATGAGTGACTTCACAATGCGCTTTTGATTTGATCACGATCTTGAGGAAATGGCAAACAACAATATTTTGTGACACGTGTCCTAATGAGGAAAAATGAGTCACCAGTGTTTGGGTTACCATGAGGAACAACTGGAGGCGGTGTTCGGAATCGCAGTCGTGGTTTTTGCCAGGTTTGGTTTTAGGGCAACACAAAACTCTTTGATCAACGTGAGTTGACAGTGTCGCTGTTAAAAGCTGTTGTTCTCTGCTAATTTTGTCGAATCTGAAAACCAGGATGTTGGTCATTGCTGCTGGCAAGGCAAAGTGTTTGTCTACTTTCTGCAAACATAGCAGAGCAAAGCCACACCTATTGAAGCTGAGATGTTCTTGTGTTCACAGTAGAAAGTGATACAGCTTCAAATAATGGCAAGTCAATAAATAGTATTTTCTAACCCAGTCAGTGTTCCTTAGCTGCCTACAGTGCTGATTGTAATCAGAAATAAATAATGCATTTTGCTTGAACAACATCTGGAACATAATTTTTAATTTATTTAGGATTTTTACACATTTCAGTTGCATAACAATTTACCAAAATGTTACTAAGGATCATAGAGTATAATCTAATATCCTGTTTTACTACCCATATTTGTTGAATAACCCTCTGATCTCCCAGTCCAAACCTACCTTGTAGAGCAGAGCACAAAATGGAACTTTTTTTTTTTTGTGGAACTTAAAGTTTGGTACTGTCATCTCGATAACTAAATGTACACAAATGTACTTGAAACTCTCTTTTCAGGATATTAATTCTGTTTGTTCCAGATAAGCACGTGACATGATGAGATTTTCAAAGTTAAACCCGATTAAACATACCACAGTTACAGCAATGGTTAACACAAACTAACATTTTGGAAATTATTGACTTTTTGATTTTGGTTCATAGAAGAAAAGTAAACACCTGACTATAGTGGCTCTCATTTGTTTTTGCCATTCTGGTATTCATAGAGTGGAATCTGGAGTACATTTAATACCACTATTAACCTGCAGCAGTTAGTAGTTTGGGTTTTCTCCAAATTGCAGTCAACTTCTTAACAGACATTACTGAGGTGTAGTAACTTTCCTTCTTCAATAATGTCCTCATTGCAGTTTTTACCAATATTATTGCCACCGCAACATTTCCTTAAATCTGCAGCCCTAGCCTGAGTCTATGTCTTGTGGAAATACCAAAAGGACAAGAAACATGTTAATATTTGGGCTTCTGGTTATTCCATATAGACTCTGAAATTAACAATTAATGCAGTAAAACAACTGTGAATTGTTTACAGCCAAGTCTTTCTGTGTTATGAGAGGTTGTTGTTTAAGTTGTGTGTAAATAGCTTTCTTTGTGCAACAGTTTGCAGGAAGTCTATTACAAAGTTCACTGGCATGTGATTAAACCGGTAATGTTGTAAGGAAGTGTCTACACTTCTCTTATCCCCTAGAGTTACACACAGAGCTTCCCTGAAAGTACTTGGCCATCCTCCCAACCGCAAATTGATTTATCATCTCTCTTAAGTCTTAAATCCCGCCTCAAATGCTACGCTGCTAGAATCACTCACTCTTCCACGGAGTTTGCATAGTGGTGAATTTCTTCTCTAGGTTACCTTGTTCTTTTTTTTTGCTCCTTCAGTTTTTACTTGGATTCATAATAACACTCCTTAGCTGTACAATCTAAATAGGAAAGGAAATGTATATATATTTTTAGATTTATTTTCCCATAACAGTAAAATGCTTGGGGTGGATGGACATGATTTCAAGTTTGTTGATGTCAAAAACCTATGGTAAGCAACTTTTGATACAGAAATCTGTATGCACATTTTCTATTTTTGCAGTTTTTTTTGTGGTTCTTGTTAAATTTCAAAATTTCATACGTACAATAATGGACTGTTTCATATTGTTCAAATTCATTCAGGTTTAACAATAGGACTACTGGTGCAAAACCAGAGCCACTCTGATTTGTCTTTGACTCATACTAATGTAGAAATTGTAATGATGCATACTAAAAAAGCATGTCTAACTTTGGCAGACAAGTTACATGCTCATAGAAATGAATTTTATTGCATATGAGTTGATGTATTAGATACGTCTTTGGTAAGTGCAACATTTAACACAGATCCTGGCAGTGAAAGGAAAACTGCCGGGATCTCTTTTTTTTTATTTTTTTCCCTCTTTTCATTTGTTCTTATGCAGAGATCCTCAAATTGATAAGAAATAGGGATGCAAGTTTGCAATTGAGTTGATTAATCTTATTGATTGACTACAATTGATAATCTTCAGTTTTCTTACAAAAGCACAACTTTTGCATTTCTGTATCAAAGGCTGTTTTTTTGGATGATATGCGAAATAAAAATAAAAAGCATTTTATGTTTTAATATTTCTTGTGTCAACTGTATTAAGTACTGACTGAATAAACAATTTTTTCACATTATTAAATGTAGATATATGTAGAAAATATAACAAAGCATAGAACAGAAATAGACAAGATGTCAGCAGATTTGAATTGACTGCACATAATCTGACTGTAAGGATTTGTCTAAACTAACAATTAGTTTTTGTAGTTTTGATTCTACTGTAGTGATAATAAGAACTATTGATTCGTGGCAACATGTTTTGTCTTGTGTGGAAAGGCTCTTGCACTGGGTTATAGCCTAATTGTTGGTAGCTTTTTTTTTAGCGCTGTTAAAACTATGCAATAAATTAATTTGCAATCTGTTTCTTCCCCAGTTGTTCCACAGACTGACAGTCGCCTGATGTCTCTTCTCTCGATGGTCCTTTGTCTTTCTCTGTGACCTCAGTTAATCAACAAAATGTCTGGTAATTAACCATTTTTAAAAAATAACTAATTTATTGTATACTTTGGTCTATAATAGCCTTTTTACTTCATTATGTTAAAGGATGTTTCTCACATTGACTTATTTTTTCCCCCTGACTGTGTTAGGTACTTACACACCAGCACCTGGTGGATCTTTTTCTGCTCTCACCCCAAGCATGTGGCCTCAAGACATTTTGGCCAAATATCATCAAGTGAGAATCTGATTTAATTTTAGCTTCTGAAATGAGTTGATGAAGTTATTTTCTAAGTCAACAGGACAGCATTACAAGCGAAAGAAGACGCCTCCAAAATATGTTTTAATGTTAGATTAGTTACTTATTTTGGTAACTGAAGCCAAAATGATGGTCTAGAACCTACTAATAGTTTTTTATTGTCAGAAGAGAGATGATGACTATTAAGGTGAATAAAGTGAAAAAGTTAAAGTATGCCATGAATTTCACTTAAACAGATATGTTTGTGGACAGCGTTATGATGGTATTGTGGTCTAATTTGCACATTTTGAGTTCTTTTAAACGAAACATAATGTTCCCATATTTTTAACCTGAAGTAGATATTTCGCTTCCCTATGAATCTTTTCCGGCTCAGCAGTTCTCAGTTTCATTCAATTTTGTTTTGAAGAAACAACGAGCAAAAATGCAAACAGTAATTCAGTTTGTGTGTTACTATATGGTATTTTTCTTTAAATAAATGATGCATGGAGTTTATTGCAGTAAAATAAACTGTTTCTTCATTGTAGAATGTATTCTTTGTCTATTGTTTTGATACATCTTATATATAAGGCACACCTAATAAGAATTTGTTCCTATGTTGTCTCTACAGAAAGATCCTGCAGAGCAGCCTGAGCAACAGTATGATGAGTTTGGCTTCAGGATGGATATGGAAGGTATTTACAACATGAAACACAACCACAAGCATTTTCCTTTAATCCTCTTTTTATAAACATAACTGGTAAAATTCCCCACATATAAATGAGGAAGAATGACATCTTTGTATCTTTGTATAAAGACTACACATACTCAGTTCATGTGATCGCAGAGTTGTTTTTCACTATTTTCTTCTCGTCCTAATAAATGAAAGCATGTTTTGTGTTGAGCACCAGTGCTGCAGCTGATGTGTTGGTACAGACAGTCCTTTTTGTCACAGTTACTGATTGCTCAAAGTGAATTAAGTTTCTCTAAATGTTTCCAAGCTTTTTCTCTCACCGTTACCAGAACAGTGCTAGTGCTGCTTTTTCTTACTTTAACTACCGATTCTTATCAGTGCTGAAAAAGTCAGGCTTATGTACTTCTTCAATTCTTTTTTTTTTCTTATTTTACGGGGAAACATATTTATCAATATCGTTACGGTTACCTCTCACAGCACCATCATGTCTCATAACGTGCTCAGTGCTTTTCTTGCATTTGGGATAGTCTGTTGTGTAGCTTTTTCATACTTGGTTAATATCTGCTGCAATTTCATTTTGAAATACTTCTTTTTGTTTTATGTCTGAATCATTCTTATTTACAAAAGTGCTTCCTAGTTTTAACATTACTGGAAAAGGCTAGCCTTGCTAAATTTTGACATTTTCCTCTCCTTTAAGATGATGGAGAGCCCAAGATAAGGTTGGGCACAGAGGGTTCCCCCCAGCGTGAAGACCCCCAGCAGCGGCTTCGCTGGCAAGCCCACTTGGAGTTCACCCATAACCACACGGTGGGGGACCTGACCTGGGATCTCATCGATCCTGTCCTTCCACAGTCGGAGCGTCTGCGTTCTTTGGTCCTTGGTGGTATACCTCACAGCATGAGGCCCCAGGTAGAAATTCTCACCGGAGGAGACGTGTTTGCTGATTTGACTAACCGTGGGGCAGAAAGGGGTTTCCCTGTTCTTGATGTCACTTTTAATGCCAATAAATTACCTCTAATTTTCTCTTTTCTTTCTTAAATGATTTAGTTATGGATGCGTCTGTCTGGAGCACTGCAAAAGAAGAGGACCTCAGAGATTTCCTACAAGGAAATTGTCAAGAATAGCTCTACAGATGACACAAGCACATCTAAGCAGGTAAAATCTCAAGCAGTATTTATGTTCACTATATGCATCACTATATGCAAATGTTTATAAATTGCTCTTTTTGTTTTAAATCCTTTTTTGTTGATGAAGATAAATTTCAGGCAACATCAGTTATAAGTCGGGTATTTTTTAAATATTAAACTCTGCCTTCCAGATAGAAAAGGATCTGTTACGGACCATGCCGACCAACGCATGTTTCAGCACTCTAAACAGCGTGGGAGTCCCAAGACTGAGGCGGGTACTGAGAGGTCTGGCATGGCTCTACCCAGATATCGGGTACTGTCAGGGCACTGGCATGGTGAGAACATATATTAGCACTTTCTTAACTGCACATTTACACAATCTCGTTTTTAAATTTTTAGTTTTTGGCCTCTTTGTTTCTTCATTTTATAAATGTCTTGTTCATTTAGGTCATTTCTTGCCTGCTGCTCTTTCTGGAGGAGGAGGATGCACTGTGGATGATGTGTGCTTTGATCGAAGACCTCCTTCCTCCGTCCTACTTCTCCTCCACACTGCTGGGGGTCCAAACGGATCAGAGGGTTCTGCGGCAGCTCATCGTTCAGTACCTCCCTGCCCTGGACCATCTCCTCCAAGAGCATGACATAGGTAAAAATTGAAGATGAATTATATATTTGGTTTATTATCTTTTGTATTGGATGGATTTAAAGAGTTTATAATGCATTCTTTCCTTTTACATGCAGAGTTGTCGCTAATCACATTGCACTGGTTCCTGACGTCATTTGCCAGTGTGGTGGACATCCGTCTGCTTCTAAGGATCTGGGATCTGTTGTTTTACCAGGGCTCTCTGGTGCTCTTCCAGATCACACTGGGCATGCTCAAAATTAAGGTAGGGATGCTGCACCTGCCTCAGTCACACATTTATTTTCCCCCCTGAATTAGAAACACATCGTGTGCATAGTTGGAATGCTTTCCAAGTATTCTCGCCAACGTGTAAAATGAATTTTAAAAAAGTCTATCGTTTTTAAACATTATTCTTACTGCATTTTACTTTGACTCTAGGAGGAAGAGCTCGTATCATCAGAAAACTCTGCGTCCATTTTTAACACTCTGTCCGACCTGCCAAGTCAGTTAAAGGATGGGCCTGCAGTTCTTGGAGAGGCTATGCGGATAGCCGGGACGTTAACCCAGGAGACATTGGAGGCTCATCGTCACAAGCACCTGGCCTATATTCTCAATGAACAGGCACAGCTCAACAATGGAAACAATTCTAAACTCAATGCCAATCTCAACAAGGTATGTTATATGCTGACAGGCCTGAATGTCAGTCATGCTGACTGTCTAATTAAGGTTGTTCTGTTTTTGTGAATCTTTAGGTGGTGAGGAGGCAGTCCCTGCGCAGGAAGTCCACCCTGACCTCTCTGCTGTTT
Organism: Phalloptychus januarius; assembly: GCA_902982915.1. Lineage (NCBI taxonomy): Eukaryota > Metazoa > Chordata > Actinopteri > Cyprinodontiformes > Poeciliidae > Phalloptychus > Phalloptychus januarius. The sequence continues at coordinate 8,433,917 of CADWAE010000476.1, forward strand.
GGGGAGGATGAAGCTGATGCCCTGAAATCCAAAAACATCAAGCAGACAGAGTTAGTTGCTGCTCTAAGGGAGGCCATCACTCGTACTGCAGAGCACTTCCACTGTCTAGACCCACGGCATTCCAGCTCTGTAGGTCCAAGCATTGCTTTGCACTTATAAGCTTTCACTTTGTTATTGTAATACCCCATGTTAAGAACCCCATCACTCTGGATTCTCTCTGTCCTGTTCTCTCCAGGATCTGACTCCAGATTACTCCATGGAGAGCCACCAGAGAGATCATGAAAACTTTCTTGTGGTGTCCCGTAACCGACGGAGACGAGCAAAGGCTTTGCTGGACTTCGAACGTCATGACGACGATGAACTGGGCTTCAGAAAGAATGACATCATCACTGTGAGTTACACTAAGATGCATGTTTACGATGTATAAACTCATCCTTTGCACTTATTCCACCTCATCTTTCTGTGTTAGATCATTTCACAAAAAGATGAGCACTGTTGGGTTGGTGAGCTCAACGGCCTGAGAGGTGTGTGCCCTTTATTATTTCATCATTAAATATTACATTGCTAATTTGTTTGCACATGCATTATTTATTTTCTCCCTCGTGTGATAGGTTGGTTTCCAGCCAAGTTTGTGGAAATTCTGGATGAAAGAAGTAAGGAGGTGAGTTATCAGATGTGGAAGGCTGTGCTCAATATGTACACAGCTTCGGACATCTGTTCCTTTGAATATTCTATCAACTGATGCACCTGCCTGTGTCCAGTACTCATTAGCAGGTGATGACTCTGTGACGGAGGGAGTGACTGACCTGGTCAGGGGAACCCTGTGTCCTGCCCTGAAGGCCATCTTTCAGCATGGATTAAAAAAGCCCTCCATACTTGGAGGACCTTGCCATCCATGGTTATTCATAGAGGAGGTAGATTTATTTTTTCCTTATTATGGCATCATAAATTAAATGGCTTTTGTCAGGTTCAAAGTAGAAATGCATTATTCTTCCTAATGTGCTTTTCCTCAGGCAGCTAGTAGGGAGGTGGAGAGAGACTTCAATTCTGTCTACTCCAGACTTGTGCTTTGCAAAACATACAGGTAAATGCAATCTACACTTATTTTATTTTTTTAAAGATAGGAGAGCCACAATTTGTTTTTTTTTCTTCTTTTTTTATAAATCAGCTAAAGAACCAAGCCTTTTTATTCCGTGCACCCCCCAGTATAACCTTCTTATTACTACTTTTCATGTTAAATTTATGAGAAGTATTTAACATAATTTTGTAAAATGATTCAAATTAAATTCATTTAGATATTCACAGAATCACAATATGATTAAGGTTGGATGAATGCGTGCATGGCTCGCATGTTGACAAATATAAGTAGCCAGTAAGTCAAAAGTTAGGCTCCAAACGGGTAACGATTGCAGCACAAGAGTCGGTATCTGCAGCTTCTACGTCACTCTGCTGCTGCGGCTTTTGGGAAACGTGTAGAGCATCAGACCTACATTTATAATTCAGTACCAGAGACCACTTCTCACTATGAAAACTTCTATACAATGGTTCACTGGCCAGGAATCAGACACCCCATTTGTCATGTTTGTTTTGAACTTGCACAGACACACATGCTGCTGTGGATTATAGAGAGAGAGCGAGAGAGACATACAGCACTTTAAAGGAACATTGCAACTACTGCTAAAAACTGTAAGAAACGTAAAAAGATGAAGTTTTAAACATGGTTTGTCAAATGAATATATTGATGGATTTTTAAAGTCTGTAAATCATTGGATCAATAAAACAACGTTCTTGATTGATACTCACTAATTTTCAGTTGCAAAATTGTTAAGGACCTGCCCTTCTTGGCATACTCAGTGTAATATGTAACAGGAATGTATCAGAATATACATTTGTCATCATACTGGTTATGGATGCAACAAGTCACTGTTTCTGTTGTTTACTAGGTTAGATGAAGATGGAAAAGTGCTAACACCTGAGGAGTTGCTATACAGAGTGAGTGTACAAAACGCTCCAAAGAAATTATTTTAATCTAACAAAGAAGTATTTTTTCTTTTTGTATGCTTTTCACCCTAACTGATGTCAATATTGTATTAAAATGAAACATGTCTGTTTTTTCTAGGCAGTGCAGGGTGTAAACATGAGCCATGACTCTGTACACGCTCAGATGGATGTCAAGTTCAGATCTCTTGTGTGTGTCGGCCTAAAGTGAGTTTTCTCACAAACACACACGTTTACAAAAGGTTCCACATATTAACGTCAAGAAATGTAGATCATTTTACAATTAAGTAGAAATACTTGGTTCCTAACTTTGCATCTGTCTTTCTAGTGAACAGGTTCTTCATCTGTGGTTGGAGGTGTTGTGCTCCAGCATGGCTGCTGTAGAAAAATGGTATCATCCATGGTCGTTCCTGCGCAGTCCTGGTTGGGTGCAGATCAAGTGTGAGCTCAGGTATTAAGATGAGTGACAGGAAACTGAAATATTACAATTACAACTTGAAACTTAAGCATTTTTGTCCTGCCTCGAAACAGTAAATAAATAATTTTCTTTCAGAAAACCTTAAGTGTAATAAGCTTATGCCTCTGCCTACACTTTTCAATCTGTAATTTGCATGTTTGCCATGAAATATAAGTTTTAATTAACTTTTTTTACATTTGTTGGACAAATAATAATACTTGGCATATTTAACATTAATTTTTGTTATTTCAATTTACTTTGCTTCTGATTTTCATTTGAGCCAAATAAAAACTCCTTGAATGGCAGCACTGTTTGCATTTTAGTTGAATTCTCTCCTCTGTAAGAGGAAGTTTTGCACCACTTTAAATACTGCTTAGCGTGTGGATAACGAAATAAAACTTTCAAAAGGGAAACATATTGATACTACAAGGCCATGGTGTTGAAATACTTTTGTTTCTGTGTCCTCAGGGTCCTGTCAAAATTTGCCTTCAGTCTCTCTCAAGACAGTGAGCTGCCTGACAAGAAAGTGGTGAGTAAAAGACATGGGGATAATATAGCAGCAAAATCAATCTAATTATCAGAACAGCCTGTTGCGTTGAGGAGAGACAATCTTGATGATGTCATACCATTTCAGAAATCTGCTATTCTGAAAGCAGAAGTTATGGATGTGCTGGTTCAGCATCACCTCTTTAGTTGGGATCTCTAGGTAACCTGAATGAGACTGCGGTTGCTGTAAAAATGATTAAAATTAGTTATTAGTTGAAGCCAATTCACGGTTTCTGCTCCAAACACAAAACCTCCACACTGGGCCCCTTTATTTCTGCTTCAGATTTTATCCCAAACCACACATGCTCTGTAGATCTTTTCATCATCAGAATAATCTGCCTGATAAAACTGAAAAACTTGATATATTTTGAAGAAACATCAATTTCTACAGATCTTCATAAGCATACCCCTAACAGTTATCTACAATAATCACCCTAAACGCTTCCCTTCATCCACAGAGTTGCAGATACCATGAATTAATACTAATGCAGCTTTTTTTAATAGGTCATGTTCAAATATTTCTGTGGAAATCTGCAACTAACCCTATTTCTTTTTCCCTCATCATATTTTGCCATTTATCTTCCTCCCTCCCTTCTTTAAAAGCAACCATTGACATTCCTAATATCGCAAAAAGTATCCATGCCATTTCAACTTCAGATTTTGACACTTTACAACCACAAACCTGAAAACTATTTTCCTTTTTCTGTATCTAATTGTTTTAATGTTGTCTTTTAGGAGAAAGAACAGAAACCACTGAAAGAAGGAGTGCAGGATATGCTGGTGAAACATCACCTGTTTAGCTGGGACATTGATGGCTGAACGCACAGCACAACATCTGATTTCCCCTTTGTGCTGCATCTTGGTATTATGCTGGTGTAGATTCTCGGCCATTCAGGACACAACAATCCAAAGTTGTTCAGCAGAGAGCAATTGGACTTCTTTTTTTACCTTTCACCAAAAGATTTCTTCAGTTCTGAAGGTGGTTTGAAGCAACAGTCTCATAAGTAGCAGTCAGAGGAATGTCATGCTACTTCCAAACTTGATCAAAAGTGAAGAAGCCTTTTCGGTGAGAGGTGAAACGTTTTTAAGAAACTAAAGAAATCCAGTGGCTTCCTACTCTACACTAGGGATTTTATCTTGGTGTTTCTGATGTATTTTCAGCTTCTAATTGCAATTCATACCTTGGACAATTCTTTGTTAAACTAGCATAGCCACTTCAGACGTGTTCTCACCCTGAGAGTCATGGACACTAAATGCACCAAAGTAATGACTGAAACCCCAGTAATGTCTATTTGGTTTGTAAAGACTAAAGTTCGGTGCATTCTGTATTTTTGTCCCGTTTTCAATGTTTTGCCACCAGACTTAAAAATATGTTTGGAAGGCAAACATTCCTGTTGTACAGAATAATCTGTACTGCTATGCTGTATTATTTCATGAACACTACTTTGTGCATGAATTGTAAGTGCACATTCAATACTTTTCTATCATGATCCTCAGTTCTTCATCATGCTGTAAACTCGTATGTTTTAGGACCAAAAAGGAACATTCCTAACCATGGGGCTGTAAAGATATAGACTATTTTTGCGAAGAATTTTCATTTCTTCAACTCTCTTGAAATTCATTCCACGTCATGTTAATCTGCCGTCATGTTTCACACGCCAAGAAAAGCCTTTCAGATGGTGATTATGAACTGTGTGTCTGCTACCATAAATAAGGGTAGCAAAAATGCACTTAACTCCTTTAATGTGTAGAAAAGTAGCTACTTTTTGTGTTACAGCAGTATGTGTTACATTAAAACATCTATATGATCAAAATGTTGGTGCATTTTATTTACCCAGCGATGTTAACGTTCCCACATTTAAACACACAGAAGAAACATCAAAGCTTAAACTTTGGGAAATAAAGCTTTTAAAGATAAAATAAGCAGTTATAACTCTTGAGTACTCAAAATATTGAGTGCTTCAATTTCAAATAGCTCAAGAAGAAAAAGTTTCACCCACTTTTAAACATTTTAATTTGTGATGAAAATTATGCATACTTAGAAACCAGGACTGCTGAAAAGTTTTCTTTTTAATTTGTTTCTTTCTGCAGAAAAATGTCTGAAATTGTCACAAGCAGCAACAGGCCATAACACATGGAATCATAGATTTACAGGTAAAGCATTATAATCATTAGCAACTGCTTTAGTGAGAAATGTGCTGCTGTCTTTGTATTAATGCCATTAATATAAGGTTACCACCAGTTTAAAGCATGACAGATACTACTGAATCTAAGAGTGTGAGTGAGATTAAATATAGTCCATCTAACAGTAAACCTGCATGTGCAGCAAATAAATAACTAGGTTAAAGTAATGCCACAGCTTACTTCGTATAGCTTAAGTTTTGGATCATTGTTTGCCCTGTGCTACATTCATTTGTAATTTGCATACAATTTGTACAAACTCAGGTTTCCAATTTGTACAATTTACATTTTCAGTATAAATAGCACAACACAGTTTGTTGTAAATACACAGGGAATGCAGGAGGGAGTTTAAATTATAGCTGCACTTACTGACACTGGTCTCCTTTGCTTTCTCCAGCCAAAGGGCTGATTCCAATGACTTCTGGAAACTTAAAATCTCATCATCCTGAGTGAGACTGGCCTCTTAACACCTTACTGCTTTCTAAAAACAAAACTTTTCCAACTTGGTGAAAGCAGCTGACCATAAAACGTGTAACAGAGTCAGTTTCTCTCTCTTTTCTTTTTTTCAGTACAAAAACAAAGATGAACTGGTGTGAAAGAGGCAAGGTTTAAGACAATCTCACTCCAAACATGTCTATCTAATTGGTTTGTGGAATGACACTTGGTGAAATTAAAGAGGGAGGTCTCCATCAAAAAATAAAATTGAAATAAAGACAATTCAGCTGTTTCCTGTTGCTGTTGAGGAGGGAGCTGCCATTGAGTTGGTGCTGCTATTTTGGCCTTTTCCTTTGTGTCTTTGGCCACCCCTTCTCCTTCCACCTCCTCCAGACTTTGGCTGCAAAAGGAGAGAAAATGAAAACCCTTTGTTAGGTAGCACTCATTATATACTTTAATAGTAACACAACCTGTGCTTAGATCACATTACTGGGCTTTTAATTCAGTTGTCTGCTGGGCTTCCATTGTTCTTGTTCATACACATTTTACCTTGTTCTCTTTTGTTTGAGGGTCATCATCTCCCTCCCCCTTTGGATTCAGCCACGCAAGCAAAGAAGAGTGTAAAGTATAAAGAAATGATGCAATGTGGCAAAATTTGAGTTTGGGATGAAACAAAATAAAAATGTGACATTGATTAAATGAATAAAAAGATGAATTGGGGACAAAAAAAAGGAGGACAAAGATGTTAGGAGGTTAGAATTGATTACTGATCTCCAATAAGTGGAAGAAAACACAATAATCTATGGAAGATTTGAACAATTGGGAGTGTCTTTAGATCTGTGTTGACTCACCGGCTGTGACATGCTTGAGCCAGCCGGCTGTGCTATCGTTGCTGCATCATCGCTGGTTGCCATGGTGCCATCCTCTTTTCTGAGTGGCACCTTTTTTGTCGATTGCATTTTGATTTGTGGAGGTTTGGAGTTTGATGGCATGTTATTAGTGGAGTGCAACAGCTGTAAAGAATCATGAGGAATTAATTCAACTTGAAAACTCGATCTTCGCTTTCTGTTCAAGAAACAGAACCAACACTGCAGTGTCCATGCAACCTTCCTACCTTGGTGATGGTTCCTACAGCCTTGGTGCGACCCTCTCTGAACACCAGCCTCTGGTCACAGTGAAGGTACTCTGGGGTTTTGATGAAGCGGAAATGAACTGAAGCCTTGTCCCCTGTCCTTAAGCAGTCTCTATTCATGGACAAGATGGTGGCGGTCTGTCGTATACTCCCACAATGGACTGATTGTTGCATGAGGAACAGAACAGGCAGCAGTTAGATGAATCAATCCACGTTTTGTCTTTAACACTAAAAGACAAAACGTGTCTTTTAGTGACACGTTTTGTCACTAAAAGACACGACTTTACCTTTTTCACGTTTTGTCATGTTAGAGCTGTAAGCATTTTTGTGGTATTTTGTATAAAGGGACTAATAAAGTAGCCCATGATTTTGAAGTACAACAAAAAACATGAATTTCTTTCAAAAATAACTATCAAGGCATGTTTGTTTTCTTGTTCGCCATAAAGTTTCTTTCACATAGATGCCGTGTTCCTCGCACAGCTTATGGCAAACTTTAAAAAGACTTCTTATGCCGATTTTTTTATTTTTTTTTTGCAATACATTACAAGGGATTTCATTTAGTGGTGTCAGAGTAATGAGAGCAGAAAACAAAGGTCCAAACTTGACTTGTCTGTTAAAAAAAATCACAAAACCTCACAATGTTTTCTTTTTTTTTCCACATAACAATCATCTACTTTGTGCTATATCATGAAGCTTGCGGCTGTTGGATGACAAATATGTCTTAGTGCTGTTGTTACCCACCCATTGCCTGGTATCTGGGGGATATCGTTGTGGGATGATGCAGAACCAGGATTTCAGCCTCAAACTCCCAAGTTGCCTGGGGGTTTAACTTTGGCGATACCATCACCATGCCTTTTCTTATAGACGAACGCTTGATCTTTAGAAGAAAGTGATAGTAGAAGAGAAACACATTCAGTGCAAAAATGCACACAGCATAAAACAAACTTCTTCTTCCAGAAGTGCAGCAGTTTTTCTTCCCTACCTTTTTTAAAGCAAACGAGGCAGTCTGGCCGCCTCTGACCTCCTTTACAGGCATTCGTTTGCGGTGGATGGATTTAACAGCAATGGGGATGAAGCTTCCAAGAGGATCTGGACCCAGTAGCATGGTGTCATTCAGACGTATGAGGCCTCTTAACGTAGTTCCTGAAACTACAGTTCCTACTCCCTGGAAAGAAAACCAGCACAACAGCAGGACTTTAGTGACAACTTAAACTAACCTAGGGCAAATTTGGTTAATTTTGCATTGTCCAGCAACTGAAGTTAGACAGTGCTTAGTGTACCGGCACAGAGTAAGTATCATCTATCTGAAACTCAGCAGGCTGGTCATCTCTGTATGATGTTCTGGAGGAGAGCAGGTTGAGAAACATCTTTAGCAGGTCCATGTTCTCCCCAGTTACGTTGGAAATCTGAAAGATGGGGCACATCCTGGCCAGAAATCCACACATAAACACACAGGTTACGAATAAGCAGTTTAGTTCTAACTATAAATTTCGAGTTGCACATAGAGACTCTGTACCTCTCTGAACTGAAGTTTGAAGCTGCGACTATCACATCATCTTTGTTCTGTACAAGGACGGGAATCTTCCTGCAACCAGGAGACTTGAGTAACCTTTGGAGTAACTTCAAGGTCTCTGTTAGATAGAAACAGACAAACACTCTCACATTTAGTTTTTGTCTATGAAATTCAAATGCATTTTAACTGTGGACATAATCAGCACAAGGTTTCTTGAATGCATTGTAAATAAGTGTTAGTTATGACATAGCTGAAAGCTAACCTTGTAAGATGTTGGCTGGACACATGTCTATTTTGGTTACCACTACGAAGACTGGCACATTCAGAGCTAAAGCCAAGCCAAGATGTTCTTTGGTCATCCCAACAATACCAGCGTTACTGCCAACCTGATGAAACAGAAAAAAACATCAAGTGTTTTATTTTATTCTGTGTATATATATATATCAGTCTCATTTCACACATAGGAAATCTAAAAACTAAATTTGCTATAGCTAAATTACTTCAATAAAATAGGCAAAACCAAAATGTTTTAAGAGGAAGAAATTTCCTTCACACAAACTTTCTGACCATAAGCATGCAGAAGTCCGGAAGGTGTCCAGTCATCCCAAACACGGTGGTCTTGAGGTATTTCTCATGGCCAGCCAAGTCTATGAAGGTAATGACTTTAGAGGACTTCTCACAGATTTTGGTCCAGTCCAGGCTCCCTCCATGACTGTCAGGCTTGTTCACCACCTGGCCACAGACAGAGGATATTGTTGTGTAAAAAAAGTGCAACAAAACACAAAGATCAGATTAAAAGTCGCAATGCTTACTTTCAATCAAGAGAATTTTTACTTACTTTATTTGGGAGTGAAAAACTATTTTTTCTACATTTTTACATTGTAAAAATTCAAAAAGTGGCAAGCAAGGAACTGACATGAGATTTAGCTTGATTTGTTCTCCAACTGACAGAACAAGCAGGGTGAGATTAATGTCCGGCTAGATCAGGGGTGGGCAACTCCAGGCCTCGAGAGCCGGTGTCCTGCAACTCTTAGATGTCTCCCTGGTCCAACGCGCTTCAATCAAACAGCTGAATCACCTCCTAAGTGCAGTCAGGTTCACCAGAGTCCTGCTAAAGACCTCATTATTTGATTCAGGTGTGTTGAAGTAGAGACGCATCTAAAAGTTGCAGGACACCGGCTCTCGAGGCCTGGAGTTGCCCACCCCTGGGCTAGATCTATAATACAACAACAAAACCAATTGAAAATATATATATGTGTAGATATCCCATATAGAGACATTAAAGCAACATTTAAGCTCATTAACTGCTACATATTATTGATTTTTCTTAAGTATGAGTGATGTTTACATTCATTATGAAGTACCAAGTGAGTCATTGATTGTGGTGTAGATTAAGCTAAGCTTTGGTTTGTTCCACCTTCTTTCTCCATTGACACTTTAGTGCGATAAAGGTCACAATGTTCCCAAATAGCAGACCTGCGTGATACGTGGGAGTCATGTCAGTTTTGTTTTGGGGTAGCTGCTTGAAGTAGCATGACGAACCGACTCATGTACCAAGTGAAGAGTCATGTGCTTTGTATTGCGCATAAACATTCTGCCTTCTCTTCTGTATTTCTTCGATACAAGCTAAACTGACGTCTTCTGTCTGGCCCTCACCTGACCCTCCTGGTCGAAGCCCAGGATGTCGTTGCCCACACTGCTGGTCCTGCCGCTTTCCATCTCGTGTTTGTGCCTGAAAAGTTTCTGCCGGGCAAATCCTCTGCCGTTGTCCAGCTCGCCATGTGTCAACACTCCCAACAGAGTGCTCTTGCCGGCATCCACGTTCCCCACCACTGCGACCCTGGAGGGACACAAAAGCACGAAAGCAGCTTTAGAAATGCCTGACAATTGAACACTGGTGCAACCCTCTAACCCGAGGGACAATGATTCTAAATGCTGGCTGTCGCCGTGATATTCCAAACACTGACCTGACCTCCAGGAAGTCCAGCTCACCCACACGCCTCCGAATCAGATAGTCGACCACCATCCCAGCAGCCTCAGTACGCTCTCTGAGAGGGATGAGGTCAGAATCCAGCTGCTCGCACATTGAGTGTATTGTGGCAACTGAGGCTTCCATGTCTTTCTCATCCAGACCCCAGTCACCACCGTCTACCCAAGAGGACATAACACAGCTGTTTATAAACACCAGAGATTTGGGAAAGTCTCACTGAGAGAATAGCAGTGTGCTTCTCACCTGAACCCATTCCAACCACATAGATGGTTTCCCCACAGCCATCCTCCATCCTGTCCCGAAGCTGTCGGAGTAACGAATCATACTGCTCCCCGTTTGGACTTACAAGTGCCAGCTGTTGGGTTTCAAGAAAGGAGATAAAATAAAGAAACAAAATACTGATGATTAATAAGTGCATCAAGTATTTATTAATGTTTTTAAGTATGAATGGCTCATTTACACAAAAATGTAATAATCAATGGAGAAGATATGTGGGGATGGAGCAATCAAAGCTGTGTTTTTACATATAAGATCCCAGCTGTCACTCTTCCCATGAAGTCCTTCAGTCACACATTTACACAGTACAGCTGATATTGACACAAAGTCTTCAACTCTTTCAAGCTGCCCTACAGTAATAGCTGATTTGGATTGCCAACAGGAGTTAATGTCTGGTACAAAGATGTTAGCCGTTTTTATCTTTAGAAGTCTTAGGATTCACAAAAGCCCTATGTGTCACTATATAGTACAGATTATATATATATAGTACATAATTACAGTATTTTTGAAAAAAGTAATTTTCTATTGAAATATTTATTTTTAGAAAGCAATCATGACTATACATTGTCATGGAGATTATCTTTGCATTATTGTTCCTGATGAAGTAAAGCGTAAACATGCAATAATGCAACTCCCCAAAGACTAAGACCTTATGTAACAGAGCAATAATATATGTGCATTTCAATAACATTTTTTATATGCTCTGAAGTCAGCAGAAATATGGTTCTGTGATGCAACCCTGTGCAATCTTTTCATTATGACATTACACCTTAATGATGTGCAATCTGATGCTCCAGGAAATACCTTGATTGCTCTCTCTCTCTCTCTTACAGTCAAACAATCAGAATTACATCATGTCAAATCTTCTGTTCATTTCGAGCGAATTGGTACCAAATATGAGCTTCATATTAATCGCTCCACAACACGACGGAGATATTGCTGATGAATATCTCCAGAACAAACCCGCTAAATGCTGTTTTGCTTTGTATGAGGTGTTGAGACTTAAAGCTAGTGGACAGTCATTACTTTGGATAATGGCAATTTAAGTATCCAAAATAATCTGGTGTTATTATTTGTGTAACATATGGTAAAAATGTGATTTGAAGCGCAACTAACGCCGCCGCTCTCTTGGCTTACGCGCTCATGCATCAGCTGGAGCTAATGGTAGCCACATGGCTAACTATTTCAATAAACGTCAGCAGAAACTGCACCAAACCCAGCATATTCCAGCACGGGCTCTGAGCCCTTACTTTCAAATATAATGCTTAACCTGCGCATCTGCATGATATACGCCATAGTAACAATGTAATAATCACAAGCAGAGTTCATATTTCCATTCATTCATTCAGTCGTGTTAGCTTAGCAGTGCTACATCCAGGCCTAGAGTTACCTTGCTGCTGCAATCAATCCTTCGGTCCTCGGGTTTGCCATTGGCCATGTCCTCGTCCTCGAGGCACTCGTCGCCGTCCTCTTCCCCACATCCTCCCCGGTCTGGAGCAAATATACTCGCGGGAACTAAAGCGTCAGCCAGGGCTCCAGAGCCCGGTGTTATTCCTGGCTCATGCTCCGCTGCTAATGATGCCATTTCGATGCCAACTCTAGTATTAATTTCCAGACCGTGCAAACTGTTGTGACGACGGCTAGCTATAGACCACACTCCCCGCTGGCTCCACGCACAAGGGTTTTTAAACTCGCACTCACCAGACCGGGAATAACCAAGCTAAAATTCACCAAATGAAGACAATAACATGCAGGTAAAATGTCAGAGCTTTATAGCGAAACGTTTTCTAAATAATGGAAATAACTACAACCTCATGAATATTAATAAAGACGGCGTAAGTGGGTGTGTAGGGTTTAGCTGTGTTCGCAAATACAGCGCCGTGCGTCTGAATATACGAGCAGGAGGCCAATAGGAGTGAGGGGGATTGTTCATATTATTAAAGGTAAATCCAGCCCATCATAAGGGAACCGGGGTGCTACAAATAATGTAATAACCCTGTAACATTTCTTGAAAACAGGTTTGGCCACAGAAGAGGAAAAAACATTTAATTCTAAAGTTGCATAGTTTTAAAATGTTGCATTTCTGAGAAAAATAAAATAAGATAAAATAAAATAAAATAAAAGAGTGGATCTGACTGCTTTGTGCCTCTATTTGGGTCAGGTCTGCGAGGCAAACGGGTCCTAGGTGAGGGATTGGACCAAGAGCAGCCCAAAAATCGCTTAGAAATAAGCGATCTTTGGGAATGTTCCTATTTAAACATGACAATGTAGTCAGGATTCCCGTTACAACCAGAGCTACAGACAAAAGTCAGAGTTTCTCCCAATGTTTTATCAGCCTGGCAGGCCACCAGGCTTTATTTCCCCCCTACCAGACTATGAGTTGTTATTTTTAATTAGCGTTTTTCTCCAACAGTGACAGTAAAGACAGATTAAAGGTTTATAGTTGAAGCATTGAACTGACTGAGGAGTTGTGAACCAAAATTGTGCCGTCCCATCAGTTGTCTGTTGGCTTCACATGCTGTTATTTTGTATTCTTCCTACTCCTTTCAGCCAGAAAAGGAGTGATAAGCCAATTACTTTGTTGGTTATGTATGCATGATTTTTTTCTGTCCTACAAATTACTTGTTTTTAAAGACCGGTTTGAAATACATCAAATATTTGTTAGTTTGAGTAAGCTAGAGGCACTTACAGAATAGTGCTGCTATATGTGTGCTTGAAGTGAGGTAAGGTGGAATAATTTATTGATGCCAGGTTGTAAATATTTATTTTGAAGCAGGTCAAAGAGAATTCAGTGCTGAAACGGCTGTTAGTTAATGGAGATGCTCATCGTTGCTCGAATGTATTGTCTGTCAACAATCGTCCTTCATAAAGAAACCCGTAAAACAACAGATTAATTACTTGGGGACTAAATAGAGCATGTTGGTAGTGATATTATGTGACATATTGAAGCTGTGTAATAGGCCATGAGAGAGTATATTGTTGACAAAAGACCCTCTCAGGGGATGAAGATCCCATCGTTGAAAAGGAAATTAAAACAAATGTGTATTATATGACTTGATGTCTGTTTACATGGCTCCACCGCATGGCAAACAGCAAAGTGCATGTTTGTTTGTTTATAATGCATTTACAGAAATGCCATATTTAGCAGTAACCTCTGTTAGACTGGAGAGCAGTGTACACTTATTTCAACTTCAAAATGTTAGGTTCTTTTATTGGAATGGAAACAAAGATGTATGCTCTCCAGTAGCTGCAAGTGTAAAATATGCACTACAGCTGTTATAATGTGTCCTGACCTGACCACATTCACCTTATAAACATTACTACAACAAGGCAAAGATATCATTACATGCATTTGTTATCTGTTCACTGCAAAGGTTACTTCAAAATAACTGTTCAGCCATAGAGAGGGTGTGCATAAATGTGTGTTTAGATGCATGTGCTTTCTTCTAAATGCCACTGCTTCTGTAATGCTTATTGTGAAAAAGTCAGTTTTAAGGTCAAATCTTTTCCCAAGGGTGTCTGGGATGAGAAAACTACTGTTTGCTGATGAACAGGGCAAGCTGTGGTTGGGCAACATCATTTGGTTCCCTCGTATTGCATAACACAAGAACAATCCTCACATTGTCAATATTAATTGAGAAAGTATTTTCACAAGTTACTATGTAAATGTGGGCTTAATGAAAAATTAGATTACACATGTTTTGAATTGGGTGCAGAAGTTTAAATAAATTTGTTGATTCACACACTTACCTTTAAGGAAGTAATTTCAGAAGTTTTTTAAGATTGGGATTTTAAGATTGAGTCAAAGTTTCAGTAAATGAAAAGAGTCCACATGAAAAGACTACTTCTTTTCATGTGGACTCTGTGTTACCACCAAAGGCCTGATGTAAATTTTGTTACATTTGTTTGAGCTATGCTTATAGTCAGGTCCATGCAAGGGAACAAGCAGTTTAACTTGCATCATTTCTCATAAGAAGAGCGAAATTGCCATGAACAAGGCAATTTTTGTTGCCTTGTTCATGGCAACAAAAATTGTCTGGTCTGAGCTGCCCTGCCAAATTCTGCTCTTAAATCTGATTGAGTTGCTGAGGCATGAGGTTAAAGAGATCATGTAGGCTGATATTGCTGAATTAATATAATTTAACAGGGTAAGCTGGACCAAATTTCATAGATTAAAATTGTAAAATGTAACTTTTAAGCTGAAAATTTGCAAAACGTAGCTTACAAAAGTACAAAAGGTGAATTACCATTCAAAAAATACTTAGACAGCTGTTGTTGCCAAAGGCAGATCAGTCTTGCCACAGTTTGTGTGGCATAGTTGTTGCCCCCATACGAAAAAAAAAACACATTTTCCAGATAAAAGAGATATAATCACAAACCAACTATTCTCTCTCACAACTTTGGCTACATTCCTTCATAAATACCAGGTTTCAATGCATTTTGGGTCAGATATGTACACTGAAAAAAATAATTTCTCGAATTTACTGTAAAACTACGGAGCCCCTAAGGGGACATGGAGAAAAAAAAAAGGAAAGAAATCCCGACTTACTTTCTCGAGATCACAAGAAACTAAGTCAAGATCTCGAGATCCCGACATTTTTTTTCGAGAAAATAAGTCTGGATTTCTTTTTCTTTCTGCATGCCCCCTTAGGGGCTCCGTAGTAAAACAGTGGTTGCCAGAATTTTGCCATATTTATAAGGGACTAAATAAATTAGAGATGTTTTTTTTCCTTTACAGTGGACCTGCATCATTTGAAAATCTTTCCAAAGAACCCTGTCTTGTAGACTAAACAGAGCATAGGTATGTAAACATGTTTTAAGTGATCGATATCTGCACACACAGGTCTTCGTTTCCAATATATGGAAAATTTTATAATGTGCTCCTCACTCCTCTTCTGCTTTAGGTATTTCTACATAGTGTTATCATGAGATTGGTCAAGCTGCTCTCACATAGACCTCTGCAGTGTCATATAACAGCAGGGAAGAGCTCCTTGATCCTGGAGACTATCTAAGTGCTACTTCCCCAACCTAGGACTGATCTGCCCTCTTTAGCGTCAAAGAACAGCCCCCTTTCTTTAACAATAGACAAATGGCCAGACCATCTGTGTTGGGCTCCACAAAATCCTTGGTACATAACAATCAGGGATTCACACCTATTGTCCAGTCAAGTCTCTCTTCTCTGGCCAGAACCTATAAAAGGAAGCCAGAGCCACTGATAGAGGAGACTTGACAGACTCCTTTGACTCTGTATTTCTGTTCTCACCTTGCAAGGTTTTAATACATTTCTTATTTTCTTCTCATCCAGACTCTTGTTAAAGTAATTTTTTCCACAATATATTTCATACTTAAGTCCCTTAAAAATGTGCCTTTACAGTAGATTTATTTCCTGATAAAAATGTTTTTCTATTGGTCGGATGTTGCACTCTAGTCTTAAATACAGCCATGTTTTCATTAGCTGTAGTTGGAAAATTATCATAATGAAAAAGAAACGGCTTGGAAACATCAGGCTGCTTGTGATTAAGCTACATATTGTGCTTCACATAGTGATTTTTTTTCACTGAAATTAGTACATTTTTAACCATTTGAATGTGACTGACGGTAGCCAGTCAAAAAGTTAATGGAAATTGTTTGTCCATAACCATGTTCTAGGCATTGCTTCTGCATTGGCTCCGAAAGGCAGATTAGCTTTTTTTTAAATAACTTGTATAATTATGAATGGATTTAACTCTGTTTCCTTGAAATGTGATTGCATTTCTTTTAAAAATTGCTTAATAGAAATCTTTTAGAAAAGATTAGAAAATAAAAAAAAATACAAATGTTTTTAAGACTTGTAAGGTGTTGACAGTTTGATGGCCCCTCCCTCACTGTATATATTCACCTGTAGAAGCAAAGAAGAGAGCCAAGATTATCACCACTCTTTTTCTCAGCACCCTCTGATCGTGTACTCTGCACCTGGAAAGATGAGTAAAGTAAGTATGATAAACCTTTGAAAAGAGTATACAATATTCCTGTAAAATATTACTGTGAGCAACAATCAGGTGTTCCTGATCAAAAAGTGTGTGGACCTTAAATTGCCTCTCTACTTTTAGTTGTGGTTAAAATTACAACAATACATTGTGAAGTAAAATGTAACATATTTCCAGAGTATATATAAAGGCTCTCCATATATATTTGTTTTCCACAGGGTATGGAAGTGAGACAGATGTCTTTTAAAGTTGAACAAATTATGACTGTGACTGGAATCCCTGAAGCTGATGCCTCAACGTATGTAATTTTATCTTTATCTTGACCTTTCAAAATAAAGGTGTGACTTTTTCAGTTTGGGTTTTTATAGTTTCTCTGCTAAAATTACCTTAGGGAACATAAATGACGACATTACTTAAAATCTTTAAATTAATTTCAGTTTTATTCTTATAATTTCTTGTCTAAAACACCTTTTCAAGGGAAGTATTTAATTTTCAAGTCAGTTGTAAAGAGATGTTTCCCTGCAAGATGACATGTCAAACTTTTTAAATGCATAAGATGCATAAGTTTTATTTATTTATTTTTTGTCCACTGTAGCTTCTCAGTAAACATCGGTATAGACGAAAACAACCTGGTTGTCCATCTCAATCCCCGTTTTAACTGGGAAGGAAAGAATGTGGTCATGGTGAACTCTTACAAGGACGGCAACTGGTCTGATGAAGTGAAACAGGATTTTTTCCCTTTCCATCAAGGAGAGGAATTCAAGGTGTGAGATGTGACTTATTGACATATTTTTTAGAAGTGAACCCAATTTTTCTTCTAACTTTATATTCTGTCTTACTGTTATAGATCATCATTCAGTTCACAGGGTTTGTGATGAATCTATGTGGCGGCTCTACGTTCGACTTCCCCAACCGCCTGGGTGCGAAAAAGTATACTTTCTTCTTATAATGCGTTGACCTCAATGCATTATAAGCATAAAAGTGATTTATGAGTAAGCCATAAATCACTTTTTATTTTATCTGTAATGCAAATATTGCTAAAGGTTTTCTGTAACTGCTGCTGGCTTGTAATGCTTATAGCTTCGTAATATTAAAATCTAGAATTTCTTGGAAGCAGATGTATGTAACCACACTATCAATAATCTTTGAAATATGGCCTCAGAAAAATGTCAACAACAATTCTGCTGCTCTAAAAGATAAGAGCGGCAGGCAGTTTCAAAAACTCAATAAAACATGTAAACATATAATAATATATAAAGTGCTCTCTCTTTAAATATCAATTTGCATTGTTTTTGTACTTAAATCCATGACCAAATCTTTTCCTTACATGTACTGTAAATTAATCAATATAATGGCAATAAAGCAAACGTTTTGTCCACGATACTCCCTTGCAAGATGTGTGAATAATAATTAATAATAAATGTGTGCATCTCATCTGTGGACACATTATTTATATTTGCAAAAATTTCATTTTTTGAGAAAACAATTTATATCTTCACAGAAAACACATAATTACGTTGGTGATAAAACTAACCTTGAACTTTACATGCTCAAAAAATGCTCACATCTTAACACAAGCATAATTTGACCTGAGTTACACACATTTCTTTTTCTGAATGTTAACTTGTAAAATCCTGTGATCCGTCATGTGTATGTTTTGCGATTTTTGAGCAACAACGGCAATCTCAGTCATGTGTTAGGAGTTGAAAGTGAGTGGCCTCACAGAGGCAAACCCTTAATCATTTTCCTCCAGAAGAAAAAGAAAACATTGCTTTTTCAGAAAATCTGCTTGCCAGTCGATCATGTTGACCCTTAGAAACTCCTTACAGTAATTGAACACAAGGCAGCTGGCTGCACTAAATATTTATCTGTCTCCCTGGTGACAAATACATTTCTATTTCCGTCCACAACTCTGGGTAGTGTTCCCTTTTATACAGGCATCCTCAACTCTACTACTTTCAAACTACTTACCAGAAATTATTAGCTCATATGTCAACTAATTACACTTCACTGAGGCCTAGAGTAATCTTTTGACCACTATTTTCAGATTCTAAAACTGCCCCTTATGTAGGTTGGCTGGTCGCCGGGGACAGCGACCCTATTTGCTGTGCAGAGTGCCACTCAGTGTGAAGGAGCCTCCCTCCCTGCATTGCATATAGTCACCAGTCTGGGTGTAGACGCTGAGGCAAGACCCTGCAGTACTACTCACTCTTTTTCTCAGCTCCACTTGACTCTCTTTATTTGCAAAGATGGGGAAAGTAAGTATATTTTTCAACAACATTTCTGTCCTGCTTTTATAAACTGCATATTTCATGAATAATAGGTTTAGTCTTACGTCAAGCTTATGTAAAAATAGCAGCTGGTGTTACCTTTTTTTGCCAACTCATGTAACTGAGTGTTGCAGATTTGTGCTTTGACTACAGAAACTTGCATGGAAGCCTCCAGCTTAATTCACTCAGGCCTCTTTTTAAAAGCCTTTTATGGGCAAAACATTGACAGCAGATGTGAGCAAATTGAAGACTTTGCAACTTAATAATAATGGCTTAGCTGCTAAATAAAAGTACAATGTTAATGTTCTCACAACATTTCTGTAATAGTAAGAAATAATAGCATGTCATACAATGTGATAATCAACTCGCTATTATAAAATAGTTTGAATAGCATTCTAACCGCTTCCTAAACTCAGGGGTCATAAACTAAGCAGATAACAATGAAGGCTTCTATCTTATCAAATATTGCGGTAAATGTGTTTACTGCTGTTTGCGCCAGCGGTAAACACATTTAAAAACAATTAATCAGGGAGGAGAAATATAATATAAATCATTTTTAACAAATAAATCAATATGATTCTCATGTTTACTGCAACTTGCATGCATATTATTGCAAACCAAATCTTATATTTTGTCACATTACAATTTCCGAATGTAACTTCATTACAACCTATGTAATAAAGTTGTGTAAAATTGTGAGGTGGAAGTAAAGGAAGCATGTTTCAAAGTGTGACATGCCATTCACTATAACTCAATCTCCAATTTTTGGGGTTATTTCTCTTACAGCTTTGCACATTTGAAGACTGAATCTTCAAAATTTCTCATGTTGAATATAGAGTATTATGTGAACCTTTATCTTCAGGTCTTCCCAAAGATTTTCAGTAGAATTTGGTTTAGACTCTGACAAAATAATTCCAATGATTTATTATGCTTTGATCCACACAGTTACATTGATGTGTGTTTTTTCCTCTCTCTCCAGGAATATTAAGCTCTGCCACAGTCTGTAGTTTTTTGCAGACTCAATCAGATTTTCTTCCAGGATTGCCCTATGTTTAGCACCATCCGTCTTTCCGTCAACTCTGACAACACTTTCTGTCTCATCTCCTTAGTCTCAGAAATTTCTGTCTTATTTGCCTTTTTTTTTCTCCCAAGAGGAACAGATTTGTAGAGTGCAAGGTTAAATAGTAGCCCTTGTGACCGATTCTCCCACATGAGCTATGGATCTGGTCAGCTCTTTCAGAGTTATCATAGGCTGACTTGATGCTTCTTTTGCTAATTCTCTCTTTCATTTCACAATAATACCCTACATTTGTTGCTCCATCACATTAAACTTTGTCATTGTAACATGACAAAATGTGAAAAGGTGAAGGGGTATTAAAAATTTTGCAAAGTACTGTATATCTTGGACAGAACAAGTCAAAGGGGAGAGGTTATTTGATTCTCAAATAGAATGAGAGGATGTTTCACTGATGTCATCCCTGAATATGCTAGAGGTGTTAAGTTAGCTTGCATTAAGTCATTGTGTAACTAAAAGACGCAGCGTAAAGCCTCCACTTGGTGCAAGTGGATGGAGATTGCAGAGGCTTGAGGTCAGTCTGACCACATCTCACACAATTCAATACTGAGTGATAATTACTACAGATACCTAACAGATGACCTCTATGTTGAAAGAATGTCTAGTCCATGTGATTCTACTCCCTCTTGCCAAGCCATTTGACTTATGATATTTTTATTTTTGTTTTGTAAGATTCAACATAATCACAACTTACCTCTGCACTCAGAACTGGGAACTCTTCACTCCAATTTGACTATGTACTTATTTTAATGTTTTATTAGTTATTTTTAGGCAACCATTTAGATTGACTGAAACAATCAATTAAAGCTTCTGAAATCCACTTTTTTAATGTAGTCATTTAGAAGGAGATGAATAAAAATGTCATAAAATCCGATACATTTCAAATGTATGTACAGATGATTAAACATCAGAAAATGATAATTTTCTCTGAACAGAAACAGAAGTGAAACCTCAAAAAAACTTTGTCTAATGTTTACCATAGCTACCAAAGCTATGAACAATGTATGATGATACACTTATATTTAAAACAAATTTACTATGCATATAATGTCACCTTTTCCGTTAATTATGACACTGTTAATTTCACATGGCACAATCTTAGGAAGAATTGCCCTCACAAGATAAGTTTCTTATTATACCTAAGTTCTGTATTAAACTCTATATTGTGCATTAGTTTTTTTCCCCACAGTACAGTTACCATTCTATACTGCAAGGAGGCCTATAGGGGTCTACAGTTTAAAATAACATTTGAAGCTCATTTAAGAATATTGTGATATATATCGTGTATTGTGATATAGCAAAAACATTTTGGGATACTAGATTTTCCTCATATCCCCCAGCCCTACAAGGAGGAAAATATTGCTAAAACGAACTGCAGTCAGCCCTCATAATTTTTCAACACGTTCGGCCCCTGGCCAACTTGGCACTATACAAACTTTTTTTTGGCAATTGTGAGAGAGGAGAGAGCTGGAATCTTTGCCGAATTGGTCGGTGGGAGTGTAATTGGAAACACATGTTGCTGCTGTTTAAACAGTGGAAAACGGTAGGGTTGGTTTGCCTTTGGGTATTATTAGGACTTCATTTCTGTGTCAGCCATGTATACTATGCAATGTTTCTTTAGGGGTTGTGTCACTAACCTTCTCCAATTGTGCACAGGGTATGATCATCAAAGATATGTCCTTCAAAGTCGGGCAAACCCTGACTATCGTTGGAGTGGCAAAACCCGATGCTACAAAGTGAGTATTTAAAACACCTACATGTGTCTCTGTTTCTGTGTCTGCTTTTCACATTAGCCTTATTTGGTTTACAGCTCACACTAAAGATAGTTCACATTGGATTTGCAGAAACATTCTTGTCATGGGATCTTAAAAGGTTGCAGTGATTTGATAACAGATGCAGCACTGAAGTCATAAGACTCATGAGGCATCTTCCTTCAAATTTAATGAAATATATTGTTTCTTTTTTTTGACACATTGGGGAAAAAAACAGACATCAGCGCTACTTTCTGACAGCACTAAAAAAAGTCACCTGCTAAACAAATTGAATTTAGTTTATTTATATAGTACAAGGACACAAAACAAAGCAGCAATAGTGACAGATAAATAACAGAAGCAGTAAAACACAGCTAACCATAATGTTCTGAGAAATCAAACTGAGATGGACACAAAGGAAAGAGGCACAGTTAAACACGAAAATAATACCCTCTATGGAAAGAAAAGGGGAAAACCAAGTAAATGGCAGCAGTTGTTGCCATGAACTTGGCAACGTAAAGTAGCAGGATTAAAATAGCACAGTGCAAATGCAATTGATACTTTCTTCTGCACTCTAACATATAGCAGTATAACTATAGTAATGGCTCAGAAAATAACTATAAGCTTTAAAAAATAAAAGCTTAAGCTCAAAAGTAAACAGGGAGTACAAAGCCTATAATAATGATAACATATTATACATTTTTGCTTTTTGTTTTTCTCAACCTGCAGCTTTGCTGTCAATATTGGCCCTGACGAGCAGGACATCACGATGCATATTAACCCTCGTTTTAACGCACACGGAGACGAGAACGCAGTCGTCTGCAACTCCTATGAAGGAGGCAACTGGTGTGAGGAGGTCCGTGAGGGAGGCTTTCCTTTCCAGCAAGGAGAAGAGTTCAAGGTGTGTAGATACTCTCAGAAAAATGCGTCACAGCATCTCTATCAATCATGTTTTGATGTCAGTCTTCTGTCTAATTTATTCCTTCCTTTAGATCATCATTGAATTCACTCCCGCTGAGTTTGTTGTGACCTTATCAGATGGCTCGACAATTCACTTTGCCAACCGCATGGGTGCAGAGAAGTACTCAGTCATCAGCTTTGAAGGAGAGGCTCGCATCCAGAGCGTCGAAATCAAGTAAACCTCCATGTTCTGAAGAGTATCTGAACTGGCAGTTAGATCCCACATGTATCGCTTGCTTTCAAAATCCTCCAAAAATCTGTTTCCAGATTTTGATATTTAGCAAAATCGTGACCAGGTTTAGGCTTATTAAGACTAGATGCATTCACAAATAAAAATAAAGGTGGGTAGATAGCAGCTCTATACAGTAAGAATCCTCAGATTTGCAGAGAAAAATATGCATATGGTGAGTTTTGTGACTGGAACAACGTTTGATTTTGCAAATTTAACAACTGACCAAAGACCTAAAAACATTGTTATGTTTTCTAGTGTTATTAGGGTTTTGAGTTTGTCAAATTGTCCAAACATAATTACACACACATGTACACTTGTTTTTGTTTATGGATCTACCATTTTTCTTTGACATTCCACTGGAATTACAATGTTTACCTGTAACAACATCCGTTAAAAATGATCAACATAAATAAGCATTTCAGACATGTCAAGAGTTTCTTTTCTTGCAAAATAAAATCTCAGTATTTGTGAAAAAAACTATTGGTTGCTTCTTCTCAATATATTTCGCAGAACCTTTTACACTCTCTGTTCTCATGAGAAGTGAAAAGCATTGAGTTAATCCAGTTAAATATCTCAGCCCTCCTCACCCTGCCTTCCCCTTCCCTTTACAACCTTTGACCGAGGCTATGCATTTTGCCATTTTGCTAAGTAAGTGGAAATTAATAAACCACAAAACTGCAAGGGGATGCTGCAAGGCTGTTTACACGCAAGACGGAATGCTGTCAGAAAGACACTGGAATGACACAGTAATGATGATGATCTGTCAAATTAACATGACAAATGTTTCGTGAACTCCAGTCCAAAGGAATGTGCAACTGAGGTGGGGAAATTAAAAATTTCAAAATGTGCATTGGATTATGAAATAATCATATGGAAACCCTTTTTTGACTTTGTTTTCCAAGCTATTTTTGTCTGATATTGGATTTTATTTGATTAATTTAATACATATATATACATATACATACGTACATATACATACATATATATATATACAAAAATAAAAAATATCATTTTAGGGGCTGATGAAAAGCAATGTATGGAAAAGTCTTACTTTATTTCCACCTTTTGTTTAGCTTCAAAAATAAGATGCAGTAATTATCCTTCTCATCCAGTAGGTGTCAGTATTGCTTCATTATAAAATGAGAAACTGTAGTTTGATCACAATTTGTGCTGTGTGTCCTAGACTTCTGAAATTAAATCTCTAGCATACTTCAGCCGAGCTGCAAAAGAATTAAGGTTTCAAAGCACTGCTATGTGTCATGCTCATAGAGCTATGTGAAATGCAACTGATTATGGTGAAAAAGTAAAATGCTTAAATCCATTCCTCCTTTATATAGATGACAAACTGTCCAGAAATACAATTTTACTCTAATATCCTTCACACATTTCTCAGCTGCAGCTCACACAGAGATTATTGGGTCCATCTTTTATGTGCGATGCCGTTTCAGATCATGGGTTGACATGGCAACAGCTGCTAAAACACCCCAACACATCACCATTATCAAGTAGCTTAATGGTCATTGGTGGGTTATTACACTGACCGCACTAATTGTTTCTGCTTTTCCGCATTCTTGCAGGGCATTCATTATTAGCTAACTACTTTTTAATGTTAGGCAACAAAAAAACATCAGTTATAATTTTAGTGTTTTATGTTTTTCTTTTTGCGCTTCCCTATTTCTCACTTTCAAAGTACAGTCAAATCACAAAGATATGAAATATATTTTTCTTGAAGAAAATGACTGAAAGCACATTGATTACCTAGACCTGGATATAAATGTATTTCTAAAGCTTTGGCTCAAAAAACAAGTTGTTGTTTTTGGTTTGAGTCAAATAACTATTACATAACAAAGAAAAAGTGAACATTTTTACATCATGTCTACTTTTAGGCTCGGTATCATGTGGGAAGAAAAGGTTAGAAGTGACTGCACAAAGAAAGATCTCTTCACAAACTCATAAGTGACATTGTCTGTGGTCTGTTTATCTGCTTAAATCAGAATTAAGGTCTAAAAAATCACAAGAGGGACTGTTTAAATATTGCCACGACCATGTAGGAGGCATAGAAAACATGCAGAAGAAGGTCAGATAAAAACAAAGCTGAACTGTTTGAAAAACTTGCGTGTGGCAAAAAATAAACCATGTGCATCACTGTCAATACACCAACATCATGCAGTGAAGTGCAGTGAAGATGTTTTTCTGCAGCTGATACAAGAAAGCTGCTGAGTTTAGCATGGAGCTGAAACAAGGCAATCATGTGCAGCCAAAATGTCAGTATCTGAGTCGACATTATATTCTGTTCTGCTACATAAAATCTCAGTAAAATACATTGAAACTTGTAGTTGTGACTTGACAAAAAAATCCATAAGATGCAAATACTGGAGCAAGACACTGTACATTTTCTAAAACAAGACAATGATGCTCTGAAGTTGACATTATACGACTCATTAGCTGACTATTCAAAGCACAACTACATAGTGACACGAAGATGAAAAAAATCCAAAGCACAACAAAAATCAAAGGAGACATCACTGTTATGCATGTAGATGTGTATCTGACTCTTGGGATTGGAAAAAAAAACTTGATGTGATGTAACAGGAGGAAATGTCCTGAGATACAGATTTGAATTTAAGAGACATGAACAGACAATAGGAAATCGGAAGAGTTTCTTATTCTGTGGTCCATAACATTAAAAAATGATGCTTACTGGGTTCTTCTTGCTTAGGGTTCGAGTGTGTCATATTAAATGTCAGTTGCAAAGGTGACCTAGGTGGGGGAAGAAATTGAGTTGCCACTATAGCAACTAAATTGCAGGTTTTGCATAACATAGCATAAAACCACATTCTTAATGGGAAGTAACTCTGTTTAGCTTCATTATATTGTGTCAGACATTATCAATAAGCTGTGCTGTGTTTTCTCTGCATCCTCACAGATAATTTTAGGTTGGCTTGAAGCTGATCTATGGAAGCCAAACAGACCAGCATACTTCCTCGCAGGGTTCGGGGTGCTAATGTGTGGATTTCTGTTTCTTGCATATGCTAAAGGTGATGTTAGAGAAGATGGGGACGATTCCACTCGTCAACTCGCATGCCGTCGCTCATTTCTCTCCACTCTTTGACATATTATAATCTCTTTGCTTGTTGTGGAAACACAAAATCACACAAACCTATAAATAGACACTGAGTGAAAAAAATTGATTTTTTTCACTCAGCAAGCAGAAAAAAATATGCTTAGCAGTCAGCCGTTCAGTTTCTTTTTAATTCAATAGTCTGAAAACGCGTCAGTGTTATTCTCTTTACCTGTACGATGTCACTTATTCAGTGTGTGAGTAAATGTGCTGAAATGTGTGGAACAGAATGATTCACCTCAGCTTACATAAAACCTCTGTCTATATTTAGCACCAGCATGACTCCAGATTTCTGCACCAAAGCTATCAGCCACACACTAAGATGTGCGTGGGCCTGCCATGAGCTGACTGCAGTGCTGGATTCACGCTCTGCAAAAATAACAAATAAATGATGCATGATTGTATACAGTTTGTTCTATGTGCAGTGGCTAGGGAATATTAGGATCAGTTCTGGGCGGAAGTCTACACGGACATAAATGTTAAGGAGTTATTGAGGTTTAAATTAGCTCTTGGATTTTTTCCCCTCCCTATGGGGCTGGAGGACTTCATTTCCTACATGTCTAATGAGAACAAATCAGTCTTTCAGTATCAGTTTATTGTTTGTGTTGAGAAATACCAGGTCTAAAAGGATTTACCACATCATATTTATTGTGTTGTGTTTCTGAAAACTTCTTTTGATAAAGAAAAGGATGGTTTTGGTTTTGGCTGTTATCAAGCTCAATTAATGGGTGGATGTTTGAATTCTTATAATAATTACACTGTTTTTATAGTGCTTAATTAAATGTGTTGGTATTCAGTTGCACAACTTGCAAACCATTGTTTATATCTTATATCTTATCAACATCACTAAGATCTGTATTTGGGAAGGATTACTATTTTGCTGAATCTCAAACTCTGTCCAGGTTTCATCCTTGTAGCTTTTCCTAGTTTATCTGGAAGGATTTCGGGTACTCCTTTGACATTACATAAAGATTCTATATACTCTAGCTCTCTGCTTGGAGTTCAGTGGGAAGATGCCAATGTGTCCTTGGGCAAGATGCCAAACTCCAAGTGGCCTACCAGTCTGCAAACCGATGAATGCGTGCACAGACAGGTCAAGGGGAGTTCTTGTACTGATTTGACTGTCTACCATTTATTTGCTGCATCTCTACTATGTTTATTAGTTGATACATGATTGAGTCATGTATGCATTTTAAGTCATGTCAAGGCTCGGTTCTTCACATTTTACTTTACCAAACATTCCTCTTGACACTGTTGACAACTACTTGGGCATAATCTCTTTTTTCATTCAAATCCTCGAGTAGAGACTTAACTGTTTGATGTTGGTTTTTCTTTTTTTATATATATATATATATATATATATATTTTAACAATTGACTAAAAGGCTCATCTTTAAATTGCACCTCAGCATGTCTGTCATGACTATTCTATTTAGTACTGTCTCAGTCTGCTTTCTGTTCTCTGTCTTAATGCTGCATACCAGAGTCCAATCAGATTATCTGCAGATTGTTGCTAAGCAAAAACAGGTTTGCTAAGAACTTAGAAAACTACAATGGGCCTCTACCTACATGAGGATTCACATATTCACAGATTTTTAGCGGAACATAGTAATTATTTGCAGAACATTTGGCTATTTGTGAACTTTTTTCATTGAGCATGTCTACATTTAAAAAAGAAAATGTAGCTTGAAAAGCTGAAATACCTAGAAGCAATGCTTCTTAACACTTCATTAGCCGCTGTTTGCACAGCAGCCAATCATGGAGTGCTATTTATTTTCCTTGTCACTGATTGGCTGCATGTCCAAGAGCAGAGAGAAGGAAGACTAGATATTGGCTTCTGCAGTACTACCAAGACAATTTCCACTGTGCATAATAATGAATGCTGAGGGATGTTTGGCACTTTAACAATAAGAAAAAGCAGTTATAAGAATTTGTAGAGAGGGGAGCCTCAAGTATTCAAGAATTTCAGCTATTGAAGGGCGGTTGTGGTCCCTAACTCTTATGAATAGGATCCATAGTAACCTTAATTATGGTTACTTAATTAAGTCTCCAGCAAAGTAAATCAAACTTATGATTTTCTGTGGTACTGCAATCACAAAATAAACCCATTTTTATCTACATGTCTTTACGACATTGACCTGGTCATGTGTTGTTTTTTTCTTTTTCATTCTTACGGTGTACTGCTCTACAGTAAAACCAAGCAGCAAAAGGTGGGAACCCAGGGGAATTTGGCTGTTTTGTCCCAGCCAAGCTGAAGAATAACCATGACAGCTTGGAAAGTACACTGTCATTGACCTGCCCTCTCGTGACAATGTGTGTGTGCTTGTGTAAAGTGTACCCATGTGTATGCATGCATGACAGTACAGGTGGCCTTTTGCCACAAAGTGAGACATCAGGTATTCTTCTTTAGCTGTACTGCTGAGTTACAGTAGGTTGACAATGTTCAAATCATGCTCGCTGTCACAAAAACATTTCATCTTTTTTGCTGAACAAATGTTGTCAGCAAAGTCCGTAATCCTGAATCAAACATTAGGTTGTATTATAATAAGTAATGATTGCTTAATTGCATGTGTGTGTTTAACTTGACTTCTGATACCAGACCTGAGGCAGATTTAAAATGCACTTCACATTTACTGTGCCTATGTTGCTTTTGTTTACTTGATTTGGCATCATAACTGAAATAATGCTAATGGCCACTGTGTTCCAAGCAAAAATATGGAGATCGGGGCAAATAGTGTATTTAGACGTTTGTCATACCAACAAGCATAAAAATGTCATAATTCGTGTTTTGACTGCAACAATGTGTCCTTTAGGTTGTTGACTAAAAGCAAATGTTTGCTTTTGCTATCATGCGGTATGCAGAGGGGGTTATCCTTCCAATACGCTGCCATGCTGCAGGAAGTAGACCTTCAGGCTGTGTGCTCTCTGCTCAGCCAAATCACTGCAGGCTCATCCTGTAAACACAGCTAAAGTCTTTCAGGCTCTGCTGAATGCTCCCCATTTGTTCTTTCACCTCTGATGATTTCTCTTCAGTTAATGCACTTCCAAGCACTCAGAATCATCTGGCTTCATCTCCCACTCATGCATTGAAAACATTCACTTCTTTTACCCTCCACATGTCACTTTGGAAATGTGCAGTTTCTAAACGGCTGGGTTTTATTTTCTTGTGATTCATAGACCACATTAAGTAAGTAGTGGTTACACAAATGTAGCCCGCACTACAATGCACAGGTCTGAATGTGTGCAAAATTCCATAAGATGCATAGGGCCTTGCAAATTATTGTATTTAATATTTGCAAATGTCATGTTACAAAAACCTGACATTTGCAAATATGTCAGGTTTATGGGACAGACCAACACAAATAGTGGAATTACTGAAGTGAAATAATTTTTTTAAACTTTTTTTTAGAGTATGAAATTCATGCTATTTTTCTTTGCTAAAACTCAATTAAATTGGTTGTAAAAAAATGTCAACACATTTACATGGCAACTGTCTTGGCTATTCTCTGAATGAAAATGCTTTTATCTAAGTCGTTCAACTTTATCCATAATTAATATTGTTATCTGGGCGAAATGTGACTTGGGACGACCTTGTATTCAGTTGCATCTTCCATTGAACTGATGTTCTCTATGCCTTCTGAATATTGCCCCTTATCATGATGCTGCTTCCACCATGTTGCACTGCAGGGATAGGAGAGTTGGGATGAGGGTGTAGAAAAAATTTTAAAAATAGGATTTACCTTTATTGTCACTAAATCTGCAACTGTGCATTGGTCTCTGACATAAGATTTAAGTCAAGCACATTAAGAGAATATTTATGTCTTTTATAAATAATTACAAAATACATTACACTTCTGGTAAGTATACAATTTGTGCTGTTATGGCAAAGCTGTCATAATATAACTTCAGTTTAGAGTGACTTCTTGTTACTCCCAGTGTCAAACCCTTAATTGGACAACTGTTTAATAAACCAACAGGGAACTACAAGTGTTACAGAATTATATTCAGCCCTTACATAAAGCTGTCATAAACAAGCACACATTTTGATGTCCTGTTAAAAACAAACAAATAAGGAGAGGAGCAAGCTGTGGGGGATGATGATTCATGCTTTATGTTTATATGTCTATATAGGAACAATGTGTTCATGGGAGAAAACAGACATGTCCTTCCTATTCTAATAGTCAGAAAATAACATGTTTCACAGGCTGTTTTCGTTATGTTTTTGGAATACAAAGCTGTCAAATAAAACAATGTTCTTAATGTCAAAACTGCACTGAAGGAGATGATGACAAGCACAGTGTGATTGTGGGTGTGTGTCGCTGATCAAATCTGCAGATGAATTAGATTTAATCCAGGCAGCTTTTGTAAACACAAGGAAAGGATTTCAATGAAAATGTTCCATTGCTACTTGTTTCATCAAGCAGCTTTTAAATTATGTATTGGGATTGATCCATTTAATGTTAGTTAACTTTTTTTTCATAATGTTTTATTACAAAATGAGAATTAAATGTCGTTTTTGCAGCTTTTAGATTTTATTTGCTTTGAGATCATTTACAGTGTCCATCCATCTGTCCGTCCATCCATCCATCCATCCATCCATCCATCCATCCATCCATCCATCCATCCATCCATCCATCCATCCATCCATCCATCCATCCATCCATCCATCCATCGCTCATTTCTTTTTCCTTTTTCTAATTTGTTTTGTTTGCCCAAATCTTTTAGCTTCTGTCAGTCTATTACCTGCAAGGCTTGGTAATAAAACCTGCCTGTAGATTTATTTAACCTGGCTGTTTCGGGAGTTTAAGTCTGCTTGTCACTTTGCAGTCTAATTATCTCCCTGTTTCTTTCATTTAAGAGTATAATAGAGCCCCTCTGACTTGTAAGCATGACCACAGTCTTATTCAATTGTGACTCTCCATTTTGAAATCCAGATCACATTTCATTGCCTTCCCAGCAACCTTGTGCTGTATTACTAAGATTATTATATATACTTCTTTCATATCCTGTTGCCGGTAGCTTTTTTTTTTTTTGATCGTTGGTTCTATATTTGGTCAGAAACTGTCTCTGAGTTTTACTTCTGACAGAATGGACATACACAGCTCAGGGAAAAATCTACCCTTTCTTCTCTTCTTTTAGGTTCAGGAAGTAATAATGTGTGCATTTTGTACATTTCCTATTTAATCTTTTCTTTTTCCTTGTGTTCTTTGTCTCTCTCCTTTCCCCTGTTCTTCCTCCACCAGACTGTTTCCACTCTGGTCCCTCTTTGCATCACCTTTCTCTCCTAGTGTCCATTTTCTTCTGTCTCTGGAGTTATGTGCTTCATAATCCCTCTCTTGTTTTCCAGGTTTACATACCTTTGGCCCCTCGGGTGGGATGAGTCAGGTGTGAATACATCTATTGCAGCTCAGAACTGCAGTCTCACACATTCATTTTTTTTTCACATTTGAATTTGACTTTTTTGTAATTCAGTGGTAGAAGCAGTCTTTGGACACCTTTCTGTGACAGGTTTCAGCCGTCCAAAAGAGGGAGTTTACTGAGTCCTATCTGTTTGTAAGTGATGTGTTTCCAGTGTGCAACATAATATTAAAATGACATGCCAGTTGTCAGTTTAAATCAGTGTTTGCATCTAAGGCACCATACAAACTCACAGCGGGCAAGAATCCACCATCACAAAGCATAAAAGGTCTGTGTTGGTGCATTGTTGATATGTTGCAGTTCATTTTGTGCTACACAGTGTTAAATGGAATTAAGTTATGAAACAAAGTCTATTTGTTAGCTGTCCCTCTCACTAAAATCAAAATACTTCAACCTTATGGAGCTATGCAGTCAGTATTTAGTTTTCTTTTATCTATTTCTTCTTTCTTTTTTTTCTAGATAAATATAAGTCTCACTTTCTCAGCTTTTCTTCATCCAATCCTCAGATGACAGCAGCTTCCACTGGGCTTCACTTTACTACTTTTCTTGCATGTCATTCTGAATGTTTGGATCAATAAGAGGTAACTGTGTAATAGAATTAGGCCTTAATGGAAAGTGCAACTAGCTTTCTATTTACTCAGTCCCTTCAGGGAGATTCAGGATAGGTAAAGAGCAGATTGCAAGATGAGATGGCAGTGGAAGTGATTTAGGGATTTTTATGTTACGGTGTTAGGATGGTTGCATTATGGACAGCTGTGTTTTAACGATGTGTTAACATGGATGATGATGAATACTGGAGGGATAAAAAAAGAGAATAATGATGATGTTAAAAATGTGCTGTTTTGACTTCATACTTTTCAACGGTCATCCTGATAAGTAAGGGCAAGTTTTATTTACTATTTGATGTGTTGAAAGTATACAATTTTTTTCTCAAAGAAGACACAAAAATGAAGTAATCTTCTTGGCATGATGCACCAAAAACAGCATATTTGTGTTGGAGTGTCTTCAGATGCAAGTGCATGCTGAGTGTTTGCCTTAGGATCTTTACTTCAGTGTTCAGTGTCCTTGTGAATTAGTTGATAACTCTGTGCTGTATATTGTGTGATCTCCTCACTAACGTAATGAAATTATCGACCCAACGGATGGCTCAATGAGTTCCAGCACAAATGTCATCTTGATGACTCTTAAGGTGTTAATGACTTTATGAGTATTTCATTAGCTGAACTCTTCACCAGTGAGATCCTTGATATGTGAAATGTCCTCAGGTTACTCAAGATAAGTCAGGTTTCTTTGAGCCATATGTCCTCAGTTCATTATGTGGAGTTACAATGACGCTGTCTTAAAAACCAATTGATTTGTGTTTCAAAAATATATAAATATATTCATTTAGGGTTTTTTCTTATTCTTATTAGTTGTACTTTTAATTTATCGTATTGTTAGTTGTATCTTTTCATCAATAGAGTAGCTTCCTCACCTATTAACAATAGGTGGGGAAGTGTGCAGTTTTTAGTTGACAAAAAAAATCTGAGTCTTTTCACAGGGGAGACAATGTGTGAAAAAAATAGACATATGGAAACCAATGCTGCAGTCATCACACTTACGATGACTGTATTTTAAAATTCCAGTTGAGTAGACACAAGCAATATGTTTGTTAAGCAACTGGCTGCAAGCCTGTGACTGGAGCAGACAGCTTGACTAATAATAGGTAAGGGAAGGTAATTTTATTTATATAGCACATTTTCAGCAACAAGGCATTTCAAAATGCTTTATATGAATTAGAAGGACATACAAACAAAGCAATAAACCAAAGGAGAGAGCAAAAAGACAAAAAAACAATGCTCTAAACAGTGAGTTCTCCACAATTTCTAAAAGTAATCAGATAATGCAATTACTAATACTACAATCTGCAAGTGTTGCTCAGTTTCTGTGCAATCTCTCCTGTGTAAGTCAATAAGAGATTCAACTCCTTAAAGTGGTCGTACATGTCTTGGTGGCATCTTGAACTAAGATTATATTTCTTCTTGTCTAGAGAGATCTAGTCAATGGCCGTAATGATAATTGTTTTTGTGGTATGTCAACATGTTAGAAGTGAAACACAGATTAACCAAAGACTAGTTTTCCCATTCTGAGAAATCTTTATCTTGCATATTTTGTTAAAAGGTCTGAGATATAACATTTTTTATTTTTTCCTGTATCAATCTCTTGCATAAAAATCTGTTTTCCATAATCCCAGCTTGCCTAGAACTGCTGCTGTTTGCACAAAAAGGTTACTTTTGGCTTAATCAATGCAGTCACAGTAGAGGAAAGAAGAAAGAACCAAAAGGTTTTGCTAAGCAAGTAGCAGTGAAAGAAAAGTTTGTCCAGGACAAAAGCAAATTAATGCAGCAGCAATTTTTAGGAGCTCAAACAACTGGCATCTCAGTAGAAGCCAGCCTCAATCAGAACAGTCATTCAAACTGGCATGAAAGATTTAAAGTTTATTGTGATTGTTTCATTGCGTACAGCTGACTGGGTAAAGAGGAGCATATTTGCATTTCTACAAAATTCATTTATCTCTTAATTTTTAACATTTGACACCAACACTGCGTCTGGAACAGAAGGGAAAAAAAACACCGAAATTCAATTGGCAAGCATAATCAATTGCAGGATTTATTTCATTTGCATATATATTTGGAAGCAAATACACATTCAATCAACCATTAATTCATGTCTTGTCATTCATCTATTAATATGCACAGTGCATCTAAAAAAATTAACCAAGTAGTATCATTAATATTTATATTCTTCAATTCCCAGGATGGACACTTGCTGCATGAGTCATGCCTTTGAGATTCCGCCTAGAATAAAAGAAAAACACCAGAGTCTTATGTGACTCATGATGCTTGTGTACTATTGGATTGTTTGGTTGTGGTGCCACGCAGTGTGACATAAAATGACCCTGATGTGATGCGATGTGCTTTGGCACTGGACGACATGATGTTCCATGAAGTGATGCAATCTACAAGTCTTATTCTTTTCATACAGAACAGCCAAAGCAGTAAAAATGCCTGTCGCCATGGAGCCCCCAACGATGCACTGCTGCCCTCTGTTGTACCTCATCTGAGTCACTAGTCATTGTATAAAACATTCAAGTCTTTTCTTTAACCAACCTACAAAAGAATCTTCGTTCCTAAACCAAAGGATGCTTTTGTCATGTACCTCTGCTGCCTGCTTATGACCCAATTCAAGTATTATGGTGCCCTATAAGTACAAACTTAAACAAAGCACGCAAGTCAGCAAATATTCCCTCTTCCAACTGTGCTACTGAGATCTTAATTATTCACCACTTATGAATAACAGACTTTACCTCAAGCTGGCAAGTGGGGGTATTTTTGCACATAGAGGCTTGAATTAATCATGACTTCACAATGGGAAAAACATGCAATTTTCATTTCTTCATTTTCTTTTCTTTTTTTCTCTTTGCAATGCCATGCTGCAAAGCTGCAAACTTGACTCATTGACTGAAGCTGGTTAGCTTAACTGCAACACTTCGCATAAAACAATCAGAAACTGAAATGTA
Source organism: Phalloptychus januarius (assembly GCA_902982915.1). Lineage (NCBI taxonomy): Eukaryota > Metazoa > Chordata > Actinopteri > Cyprinodontiformes > Poeciliidae > Phalloptychus > Phalloptychus januarius. The sequence goes on from CADWAE010000476.1 coordinate 8,468,796, forward strand.
TCTTCATGGAATGTTATGTGAGGGCCCAATATAAAGATGCAAGTGTTTGAGTTGTGGAATGGAAATGTGTTTTTCAACTAAAATCTGAGATGTTTGGCATGTGTTTGTGTTTGGTCCTCTTAACTCCGACGCCACTAAATGAAATCCAGTGCAACTGGCTGCTGCCAGAAATGGAGAATTGTAAAAAGAGTTCACCAGGCTTATTGTCAGCATCAACAATGTTGTTCTGTGAATGCCTCGGAGACTTGTTAGAGATCATTAGCGAGAATGTGTTTTTTCATCAGTCAGCCTGGATGATAACATGGATCAAGCAAAATGCGAGAAAATCTTGGAAGAGAACGTAGAGGGTGAGGCTGGGGCAGAGGCTGACTTCCCATCAGCACAACATCCTAAACATACAACCAGAGCTACAATTGAAGGATTTAGATCAAAGTATATTATTGTGTTAGTATGGACCAGTCAATGCTGAGTCCTAAAATTGTGATTGAATTTGTTTCAAGACTTGAAAAGAAATGTTCATAAACCCTCTCCATCTGATCTGACTGAGCTGTGTTTATTTAGCAAGATATAATCTAAAAGACTTAAGCGATCAAAGCTGACGCAAATTGTGATTTTAGGAGATTTTAGGAAAGAAATATCATAAGAAATTCATAAATTTAATCAGGAGTTTGTTGATATCTAAACATGACTAATTATAGATGGGAAAATCCAGCACTCCTCAGTGAAGATGACGTTAAGTCAGACTAAAGAAGGCAACAAAAAGAAAACTTGTCTGCGCTGATGAGACATTTTCAGCACATTGGACAGCTCCAAAGAGGGGCCCTGCTGGCTTTGTAGCTGTCCGTGGGTCTAAAAAGGGAAAATTAAGAAGCTGGAAAACAGAAGAGAGCATGAGAGAGTTTCCATGCCCCCAAACTTCAAAATAATTTTATCCCCTGACGATTTTTCATCTGCATTAGGCAACACCTCTGGGTGATTCATCTTTTCTTTTTTAACATGCTTTGATACCCAGAGATGGGTCTACTTTCTGCACAGTGCAGCATGCTGTACATTACCCCTTCATATACAAATAAGCTATGGCTAAACTGTTTATCGCTAACAAATTCCCCATGAGGATGCAAACCTTCCATCCACAAAAATATTTTATGGTTGTAAAGTGGGAGGAAAGAGATGCATGATTTTTTCACAAATTAAACTTAATGAAGTTTTTCTGTGAAAATATAAAAATGCATTAAAAAAAATAACCCTCTGCAATTAAATATAAAATACAGTGTAACCAGTTGCCTTCAGCAGCTACTTAATTAGTAAATAGGATTTCTGAACAACGTTGAACAAAATAAGCTTCATGAAGACCCAAAAACATGTCACATTGATCAGAGAACTAGTTACAGAGTGAGTATGTAACTATTAAGTTTGTAGCACAAAAAATACCTAAATATATTTTCTTTGCCAAGATATTTCATGTTTGTTTCTACGTAACTACCTGGCAGCACCATACTGTGGGGATGCTTTCCATCAGCAGGGTAAGTTGGTCGGTGCTGACATGGAGATGAATGAAGCTCAACGTAGAGCAATAGTAAAAGAAAACCCGTTAAAGAATGCAGCTTTGCAACTTTTGCAGCCTTCCAGCAGGACTTAAACGATAAATATACAAAAGGATAATTCAGATCAAAGCACATTTACCTGTCAAAAACCTGGATGCAATTACAAATCTGTGGCAGGTCTTAGATTATGTTTGTTCATAGTCGCTCTTCATTTAATTTGACTGACCTAGAACTATTTTTGCTCAGAGAAAGAGCAAAAATATCTGTTTGAATGTGAAAAGTCGCTCAAACGAACACATCTGATCAGTTGACTTTAATTGGATCTATAATCCTAATAAGCAGAATTTGTGTCTTAATCAGATATCTGTTGTTATTCATTTAGGATAAAGACTAAGCAGTGCACTGCATTGTGTTAAATTGCCTCAGACCAGTGAACCCATCAATAAACAGGATGGTAAGGCGAACTAATGAAGGCAATAAGAAACTGCCTGCACTGATTAGACATTTTCAGAACATTGGACAGCTCTGAAAAGGGGATTCTTTCGACTTTTTATCTATGTGTGGTGCAAAAAAACCCCCCACAAATCTCTGGAGAAAAGAACTAGGATTTTCAGTGTCTCTAAACTTGCGCAGATGATTTTCAATCGCCATTATAAGCAACCCCTTTAGGCGACTGCGTCTCTCTTTCTATATTTGAGACCCGGAGCTCGTAGTGCTTTCTGTAAGCAGTTAATAAAATGTTCTGCCGGTTGTTCCAGCACAGTAAGGTATGGCCACATCTCTTTTCTCCCAGATCATGCGCGCACTTTTCAAAAACTCATCCCTCCGTGTGGATGCAGACCAGCTCAGGCGTGAGTCGGCCGCGTTCACGGCGCGGAGGCGCGCAGTGGAAGACACACCGCTCAACTTGGTTATGCGTCCCTAACTATGCACCTGCTTCTTTGTGCCTGCTCAATGCCACGTTGCTTTAGTGCCCTGCTTTGAATTGCTCACAATGGTGCAATATTTTCCAGAAAAAACTGCAACATGCCCCCAAAGATAAAGCAATGAAGGAGAGTACACAGCCTGGCTCTTTCCCGTCTGTTAAGGCCTGGTCTGGTGTTTGAAAAGTGGGTTCCAAAATATCTAGCTCAGTTTATTTGATTACCGAGTGATTTACTGCTGTAACACCAAATGTAACCCCTATTTCTCTCACATGTTAATCTCTCTCTCTCTCTCTCTCTCTTGCTCTCTCACACTTTCGTTCAAGAGTCAAATTAAAAGATGAGGTTTTGATACGTCGAAGACAAAGCAACACTTCGATACAGCGTGGCGTAACAAGTAAATATCAACTTCTCTTGTATGCTAAACTTGTCAGTGACAATTAGTTCTATGCGAGCGGGTTTTTCACCGAGCCTCTGCCGAGATATTTGGGCTGCATGCGGTGCCGGTTTTCCCAGATGCGCCGCTCCGACGCTTGCTCCACTGGGAGGGAGTCTGGGCGCATGATGGAGTGACGGCGATACTCTGGGAAATTGTAATGCTTCAGCCAACGGGGGGAATTAACTGTTGCTGTTTTATTTTATTTTCTTTCTTTCTTTTTTTTGACTGACACGCCTTTTTTTTTGGAGAAAACGTCTGGAAATGTCAAGTTAATCACCGAAATATCTGTCGGAACGAAATGGGATAGAAAAGCGGGAATTGCGCAACATTTCTTTGGAAATGAACGAACTACAGAGGTTTTTACCATTTGTCAGAAAAATGCCGGGTTTAACATTTTCGCCTTCTTCTACTGTTTTTTTTCTTCTTTTTCTCGCAGCGTGCCCTGTCAACGTGACCATGATGGAAATAAGTGTTCCCAAATTCCTCTGCGCATACGGTTTAAAGTGCAACTCTGATCACTGATTATAACTAAAATCCAGTTGCTGCCTAAAGGTGATTTGAAGCAAAAGTTGGCTGACTGTGCTTGGATTTTTTTTTTTCATTTATTTTTTCGGTTCAGTGAAAATGTGAGTTTCAACGCGCACCAGACAGTCGCCAAAGGCAGAACCCAGATTTTCCACCGGGGGGACCGGGCTTTGTACCGCAGCGACGTCCTCACTGTTCTTCTCGCCGAAATGCCTCTGGGTGCGCCGATTCCGTAAAGACACAAGTGGATATTGCTTCTCCATGGTGTTCAACGACCAGGTGCATCAGAGAAGGCAATATCTGGGCTGTTTTGTGCAGTAAATGCTGGACACACCTTTTTGAATGTCCGTCAAGGTAAGTTACCTACTGCCGATGTGAAAGGCTTATCTCATGTTGCTGTGAGGGACTAAGGCGGGTTATTATGGAACATGTTTGTAAAACCTGAAAGAGAGCGCAGAGAGGTAAAAGTCTTGCCTACTGTTTACATTTTCAGTCACTGTGATCCGGCAAGCGATGCATAATGTTTTAAGTTTTACCTCTGAGAATGTGATTTCTGTTGCTATGAAAAACGCTCAGCAAACACAAAAATGTATGGAAATTCTTACTGTATGATCACATCCAAACTGCGGTTTCCACAGAATCTGCAATACCGTGCTTCTGTCCATTAGGATCACAACTCAGATGCCATCTTCTCTAAGGCACTTTTTTATTTTAGTTATTGGTAAATAAGCAACTAAAAATTGTTGCATCTCTAAAAGTTAAGGCCTTAAATAAAATGTCTGCAGGTCCATTGGTGCTAAGTAGGGACTGAAATAAAATATTATCAAAGTTAATTTTGACATTTTTTCCAGCCCACTTTAAGATAAATAATAATAATAATAATAATAATAATAATAAAACTGCTGCAAGTATCTGATCAAGCTCACTATAAGTGGTGTCACCAAATTTTTCTTTATTCACTCCTTACTCGCTTACTAAAAACAGACCATCTTTCATCAATATGATGCCCATAGTGCCAATCCTGCCTCTTGTAATTTGTCACATTTGTTTTATTTCATGCACACACATAAAAAATAAAATTGAGGGGTTGAAGACTTGGTAGCACTGTTATCTTGCAGCAAGCTTGAGTCCCAGCCTGGAGTCTTTCTGCATGGAGTTTGCATGTTCTCCCTGTGGATGTGTGTGTGCATGATTGTTTGTCCTGCTTGTCTTTGTTTTGCCCTGTGATGGACTGGTAACCTGTCCAGGGTGTATCCCGCCTCTCACCCATTGACCGTCAGGGATGGGCACCAGCAATCCTTGCGAGCTCACTAAGCATTTAAGCTAATGGATGGATGGACTTTTGAAAATGACCAAAGATGCAATGGGCCACAATGAAAAAAACATAATGTTTTGGCTGACTAATGTAGAATTGTGGTTAATTCTGGAGTTCCTTTACATCAAGACAACGCTCTTCAGTCAGAAAATCTTGGTCTGAATTTAGTAATGGATTACAGGGGCCCCAAAAATTTTAGTGTATTTGTAAATTTTGGGTGTGACATATTGTTATTTGTGTTGGTTCTGATGAAGAGTGAACAAAAGGCATGTCAACAGTGATCATATATTAAAGTAGGATGACATTGCTACTTGGAAATCTCTCTCACCTCAAACATCAAACTGACCTCACTTGAGATATTTATTTGCTATCCTAATTACAAAGCGTGACATACTCATAAGTGCAGCAACTGGTTTGTTTGTTGTGGTGCTGTCGGTAAAGTTTAAGGAAAGTTTGAACCTGTTATTAACTTACTTTTCATTGGTTGATGGACTAGAAACTTGAAATGCCTTCCTAAATTCACTGCAGGATCCCTATGTGGCCAAGTTTTCATCTTTTCTCTTTTCTTGCACTGCAACATCTTTACACAACATTGAGGCAAAACACAATGGACACACTTTGGAATTCTGCATATCAACTAGAAAAGATACATTTTGTTTTCCTTTTTGATGCACAGGGTCACAATGACCTGCCCAAATTGGGCAACAAGCAATAGATGGGTTGAAAAGATAGAGAGCGCTGAATTGCACTTATTGGTAAAATGTGATAGAGAAACAGGTCATGGTGCAAATATGAGAGGAAAACCAAAGAAGAATAGAGAGAGGAGAAAGTGCATGAAGTCTAATGATTTAGGGAAATGAAAGAAGAAAAAGAAGTGGTGAGATGGGGAGGAAGGAAAAACACAAAGGGCTGGACAGAGCACACAGAGACAGAGTAGGATACATGTGCATCTGCAGTGAATGTTGGTATTATTAGGTTAGGTGAAACGATCGGTTTATGCTCGACAATTGTGCAGCCACATGCTGCGCCTTGAGAGTCTCCTGCGAAGGCCAGAACAAGTGGGAGAGAAAAGGAGGGGAAAAGGAGGGTGGATCTGAGAAGAGATTTGGTAACTGTGGGTGTCGATATTCTATTAAGGAGGACAAAGAAATGCAAAGTGTGGAAGGGCAAATACCAGTAGTGTGTACGACACAGACAGAACACGTGGTGAAAATAACTCGAAGAGATGAACAAAGACACAGTTCATGCAGATAATTGTGAAAGAATTGTTGCTCTGCTTAGAAGTGCTTTTAGATTCACATCAATGATTCTCTGCATTCAACAGCAGCTGATTTAGAAAAAACAAAACATAAAAACAGCAGGTGTAATCGTTTGAAACAACATTCATAGACCTTAAGCCACTCTGTTAAACATATGAGTGTAGTAAATGAGGTGGTCCTGACTTCAGGCCCACCTATCTCTTTCTCTCTGTGTGTCTCTTTCTCCCTTCCTGGAAATGTGAGTCACTGTGAATGCCACTGGCAGGCATGGCTGTTGACTCATGAAAACTCACCCACAGGCTCTGTTTCTTTTTCATTTTTTTTGTTTTTTCCTTGGCATGCTGACTATGATTGTAACTAAAGGTGCTCATCAGTGTATGTGAGATCAGTGCAGTGTTTAATAACAGGATCTGTGCAAATGTCTGGAGATGTGATGAAAATTGTGGCAGGTTAAAGAAAGAGAAACAAAAGCTGAACTAAAGTTATAATTAATTACTTAATGATACTTTGGTTATTCCATGTATTAGCTGGTAATTAAAAATATAGATAGACCTAGGAAGGCAAGGAAAGCATAAAACATGGTTAAACATTCACCAGAATATTAAGATTCATTTCTTGAAACCCACACAAAAACCATCAGCGTCAATTTTTTTTTTCATTTTGTCGGACAACTATTCTGCTATTCTCATTGGTTTTATAGTCTTTCACATTTCTTGATTTTAAGTTATTTTTCTGCAAGTATGTATAACATAAATATAAATTGTAAAAGTAGTCTATATTATGGTATATGAGCTGCACGGTGGCACAGCTGTTAGCACTGTTACTTCACCAAGAAGTTCCTGGGTTTGAATCCCAACATTTGACTAGTTAAGTTAAAAAAAGTTGTTAAAATGTTAATAGAGGAGCAATGTTGCGATAACTTCCTGAAGGCAGAGTGTCAGAGCAAGACTTTCTTAAAGAGGCCAATTTCACGACATTAAATTACAAAGGCAAATTTCTTTTAAGTCATATTTGATATATTTCATTTTTATAACAGCTGAAGGTAACACGGTTCCTTTATTGTGGTGTATAATGGCACTTTGTGGCTGGAAAAAATAAAGTTCTGCCCCTTTAACATGTTAATATGTTAAAGGGGCATATTAACATATTAACATGGCTCAAACTCTCCATACTACATTACATTTAACCTTATAATAAAAATTATCTTCTTGTAAATACCAGGTTGTTTAGATGTCTCTTACTTAAAGCTCCTGTTATTTAGCCTTAGCCAGAATTACATTTGTTGCTCATCAATATTTGCTTATGTTTATTGGTCACCTATTTGTCTGCAGATGTGCAGTTTATTTTATTTTGACTTGTATAGTCTTCTTTTCCTTTATTTACATTTAAAATCCACAGATTGGTGAGCCATAAAGAAAATGAAAAAGTCACATAGGTGGAAATGGCACAATATAGAAAATAATATTGTTTTTTAAAGAAACATTTTTTAACACAAGAATTTTTGATGTGGAAAAACATCAAAAACTTTAAGCAGGATTATTAGCTCAATCTATTTTTGATATTTGGATATGCTCATTTTTGTCATCAACCTTTTTGCAGATAGTTTTCTTAACAGTGTGACATCTGTGCTTCCCGCATGTTTGCCTATAGGTAGATGTCTGTTTGCATTAGCACAGGCCCCCTGTGTGTCCTTACAGTATCACTTTTTATCCAGGAGCTTTCACTCAGTGTGCTCAGGTGCGTCAGTGCAGTCTAACCCAAATGTAAGCACAGTTGTCAGCAGATAATCTCTGTTGACAAGCAGCATTCACCCAGTCCCCAACGTTCCAATTATAGATGAATGTATGCTGCACAGCAGTTAAACCAGTGGATTTATGGTGAATGTCAAGCTTTGGGACTAGATGATGTCTTTTTAGATGACATGGTAGGTGGCAGGTTATTACAATATTGTAGAGTGTGTACTGAGTTAAAACGATTTTTCTGAAAATACATTTAAGTTGCTCGGAGCCAAAAAGAGAAAAGATTGCTGTGCAAGAATAAGACAAAGGTAGAATCTGCAAATGGATGTGTTAGATGACCTCCCTGACAGTCATTTTGTAAACATTTTGGTGAAGCTGTGTTTTGTTGAGACCAATAATATTTTAATATTCCATGTGATAACATAAACAAAAGGAACAGTTTTAATGGAAAATCCACTTTTTAAATGTATATATTTTTGCTTTTATTTTGGCAATTTATTTATGGATATTTGTGAGGGCAGCTTTAAATGCATTGAATGCATTACATGTTTTTACCCAAATCTTATTAAAAGTTCATCATTGTTTTGTTTTTATGATACTAACCACTCAGCTTCAGCTCTGTGCTGTTAGGAAATTTTGAGTTGAGTTGTGTCCTTTTTAGAGCTGTGGTTTTATTACTCTTTCCCCCTCAAGATTTCAGTGTTTCCTTGTAATAACCTCAGCACTGTCCCTCCAACAGTGTTCTGTAGAAATCTATCATATTAAGCTATATATATATCTATATATATATATCACTCCTCCTCCTGCAAGATGCTGTTCTCCTCCTTTCTAAATCTGAGTTGCCTTTACATACAAAATTCCAAGAACCATATTCTTCTACATCAACCATTAGCTAAATTGTATTATATCCTGCTATAGCTTATCAAATAGCATTCAAAGAAGAATTCTCACTTCAGTATTTGTCCATGCTAAATATTGTTTCGTTATTTGTCAGACACTCCCTTTTGCTTTGAAACTGCCCTCTTTGCACCGGATTACAACCGACTCATGGTCACAAAGACTGCGATGGCCATTCGAACCGGGCTGAATAGTGGTGAATCTGATTTTATCATGAAAACATCCACTGCTAGAGGACATTTCTTTGTCAGGGTTTTTCCCTTCTGCTTCCCCAACCTACATGGCAGTATGCAGCTGAGGAGGGTTTCTATACAGAAGGGTGACATCCTGCACAGTTATCTCAGTCAGGTGCTTTGCTGTGTGAACATATCAAGGCAAGTGCAAAAAATAGAAATGATGTGCATGGAACCCAAACGGTTTCTACTCACAGTTCCTCAAAACCACAACTTCTGACATACGCAATCTGGAGGTATGTGCACTGTGTACACAGCAAAGAGAACTAATCCACATTTAACACAAGATCCCTTTGTGCAACTGGCCTGATCATGTCATCATGTTTATGGCTGTGTAGATCAATTCTACACAGATCTATTTTCTGTTTAGTGAGCAGTGGAGTCGCACTGCATCTGGTAGCTGCAAGTGTTTTGTCAAATAATTGGAGTGCTTCTATGCCAGTGTGGCTTTGATTATGTCACAGTGTTGGCATAAGCCAGGTTGGCCCTCTTGAAACCCCTTGAGGACCAGTCTATGCTGGTGCACACAAGCCACATGTCATGGATAAGTCGCCAACACTGCTTGCAGGATCTTTTATCTGCAAGCAGTGTAAAGGTGCTAATACAATAATGAATGGACATGATCTCTATGAAATTTTTGTGCAATTTCAATACAGTTGGAGTAATCTCAATCTCTGTAACTCATACTTAAGAGATAAATGCTACATTTTTGAGAGAATATAAGACTTTATAATATATCCCCTCTCTGCTTTTCTTAAGAATTTGGATAAGAGCCCCTATACTGCTACATCTACTGATGCTGCAGAATATTATTTCGTTTTCTACACCCACACGAACCATGACTTTTGCATGCACTTTTATATTGTATTATGTTACTCACACTAAATGCTTGCATTTGTCTTCAGAAACCTCGCGTGTCGAATATTCATTCAATTTGACCCAAATTTCTTATCACTCTTGCACAAACTGAGGCACACGTTGCGGCACAACATACACGCATGTTGTCCCTTGGCGGGCCTCTTGGCGGCTGTTTTGTAACCTGTCAGGACTGACACCAGTAAGGGAGGCCATCTCAGGGCCAGTCTACCATCACTAAATCATTTTGACGGATAGCACATCCCACCATTTAGCTCCACTCTGCTTGTTATTCAATAGAAGTAAATAAACAGAACCGCACATTGATGATTTGTAACTTTCGAATTTTTTTTAAATCAGAAAAAAATAATAACTATTCTCCTCCTCTGATCTATTGATGGTAGTAAATCCTTTGACACACAAGTATTAACATTATTAATAAAGCCTCCTTTACATTTGATCTATTTCATGTAATTTCTGTAGATATCAATATAACTTCTATCATAAGCTAAATTATGTCCTAATTTTCTGAAATGACCTATCCAATAGTTTGAAATAGATTATAAATCTTTTGTGCAACAACTGTCCCAATTTACAGCAACTTTAGAAGGATGTGAATGGCTTTTATTCCAACCAAAGAATGATCTTATTCAGTTTTCAAAACTTATAAATATGTTATATATTATACAACCATCAAATCTAAGCAATAAAAGAGAAAGAAGTCCAAAGCAGTTGCTAAAGCATAAAATCACTTTTGCAGTGCCTCATATCAGTGAGCTTAGGAGATGAGATGCTATAATTTAATGCATCTCAACATAAAGTCACAAAGACTCATGCCAATCAACTTTACAGTGTTTGTTGAAGCAGCAGCAGAAGCAGCTTTGAGTAAGCAATTCAGAGACTCTGGGTCATATTTGGCTGAACTCAGGGAGACATTTGACTCGAGTTATCTCTGGAAAACTTATCTGCTCTGATCAGATTCTAACTTTTTCTTTGTACACATCCTAGAAAATGTGCAACTGATCCTTAAGGACCAGTATCTTTCCAACATATCAGAAAATCAATATTTGATTTGACTATTTTACACATGCTGAGCCAAATAATCTGTTTCCTTGAAGATAGGAACCAGGTTTTCAGGCCTTTGTATCCCCAGATGCAGCCCACTGAGGAAAACGAACGCTCTAAAGTCATGTTTCTGCATGTTTGAAGACAGCAAGGAAGCGGTTATCTTCATTAAGGTTGTTCTGACAGTGATAATGCACAACAATACAGAACAGGGCTGATTACCATTCTAATTTTAGCAAAACAAACCATTGTTTTTATTAATGTTTTCTGTTAGATTTAAAATATGTGAGCTGTTGAACCAATACAGATTCTGCAATGTAGGATTCAGTTGCATTGAGAAATTTCTCCATGGAAGGACTAACTTAAAGGATTATCAATGGCCTGATTTCACCTTTCGTGGTTGGTTAACTGTGTAACCTGGACAAGCGCTCGTAGCAATGTGCACATCAATGGGACAAAGAGCTGAGTGCAGAGATTTTCAATGAAGATAAATGGTGTAAAGCCTGAGTGTAGGACCTGGACAAAGTCACTTCATTACAAAGGTTGAGCAAAGTCTGCACAAAACTTAAACAGTACTTCAGATGAATGAAAAATAACGCATGCCAGTTAAAGCTGATAAAAAAAGTATAAATTATTGCAATCAACTAAAGTCTCAGGTTTTTAAATCACTAACATGAATATTCTCTTAGCCCACATCTCTTAGATGTATGCTATCTAATCTACCTTTATATTCCATTGCAACAGATTCTGATTTCAAGTTATGCAGTGCACTGCACTTCATAGGGTTTGGAGGCTTCTTCCTATTTTGAAACAGAAAATTTGCTGTCCACTTTGACATGGATTTTTAAAGTTCTATTTCATGTTACAATGTTATTCTGTTATCAAAAACATACCTGGAGTATGTTTGTAATAAACATACTCCAGTGTAGGTTTGCTTCTTTCATGCATGTTTGAAGAACATCCTTGAATCTCCAGTGGCGGATTTTCTGGAGTTCCTAAATGTTTGCACAATCATTGCTCCGCCTATTTATCTGCCTTGGAGCTTCAGTCCTTAGCTGAGCTCCTGCCACACAGAGAAAAGTTGTAACTGGTATAATAACTGAAGATAACATAGCTACTTGATGCTATGTACCTCAAAAATACATAATACCCCAACTTACATACCGTAGATCTTTTGTTATTATTTATCCAACTATCCTTAAACCTAAAGGTCACTTTAAGTCACTTTATGACCCTAAGCAGGACACTCTTCATTATTCTGAGAAGGAGGAGATTTTATGACTTAAATAATTAATTATGGCAAGTCAACCAGATCCTTAAGGAGAAGGGCAGCCGCTGACCACCATAGTAAACTATTGCCGCCACCATCGCCATATATGACTGTTAAAATTGTTTTATTTATTTTTTAAATTGTGTGAGTTTCCAAAACGTCCCACTGTTTTTTCCTCATCAAATTTATGAGTTCATCCAAAATGAATGACAAATATAAGATAGCCTTTTTTGTTCTATTAGTCTAGTAGTAGTTTTTCCTTGGACCTCTCCAATGCATACAGTTTTTATCAATCTCTCTTTCTTATTGTTACAACATAATGTATCATCTTTCAACACATAGACACATTTAAAATGAATGCTAATAGATATATTCTTCTGAATATATCATGCCATCACAAAGAACATTTGATTTATATCAATTATTTCACGTTGTCACTATTTTTTTAACACCTCCTTGTCTTCTCACCTGTGTAATTTATTATATTGTGTTAACCATCAACAAGAGTTGAGAGCATCATATTGCTTACCTCCTTTACACAAAGAAATTACTTTTCACCATTATGACTGAAAACAGCATTATGAACATGGCATTTTAATCATTAGCATCCATTTTATCACAACAAATTATTTTGTCATCATTATCATTATCACAGCCACTCCATCATCACTTACAACAGAAACTGCCACTGCTGGAAACTAATGGGCTGATTAATGTAGCTACATTTGTCTTGCAACAATGGTGACGTTTGTAGTTCTGTTAACAATGATACAAATGTTTTAAAAACTCTACGCTTTCTGTACTCATGCACCGCTTAGAAATACTGTCATTTGGGTGCTGTGGTGGCGCAGGGTTTAAGCACAACCTACATATGGAGGCCTTAGTCCTTGATGCGGCCGTCGCAGGTCCGATTCCCGGCCTGGCGACCTTTGCTGCGTGTGTTCTCCCTTCTCATTACCCGCTTTACTGTCAATTCACTATCAAATAAAGGCCACTAGAGCCAGTAAAACATAAAAAAAAAATACTGTCAGTTCATTCAGAAACAACATACACAATATTTTGTACATTGTGGATACACAAATAGAAGTTCAAACTTAAAATGGTCTGTTTTTGAACATTTTAAACACTTACAATAATAATAATTGTTTGAGATTTGTTCAAAATGAAAGTCCTTGCTCATTATCTTCCAATTTCTCAAATGTGCAGAGCATGCTTATAAGCTACAGAAAAGTCTCAGGATGAATTTTTTTTCTTTTTTTTGTTTTTAATGCTCCTATAGTGTTTGAGTTTAGGTTAATTTCTGGTAGTGACTTGACTCTCTATCTGTTATTTATTTATCTTCATTAGGCCTTCCCATACTGTATTCACTCCTCTCTATTATTATTTTGAAGGATTTACCATATGCCGTATTTTTCGGACTATAAGCCGTTACTTTTTTCCCACGCTTTGAACCATGCGGTTTATGGCCCGGTTCGGCTTCTTCTTCAACCAGCATGGGGCTCTCTAGTAGGAAGTGAATGATTGGAAGTCAAAATTTGAAATCAAAGAAGAAAGCGCTAACTTTCATTTAGCACATGCTAGCAGCAGGCGTGTGGTTTCATCATGGAAACCACACAGAGAAGTTCATATGATGCTGCTTTTAAGTTGAAGGCTATCGATCCGACAGTACAGATCGATAGCCGCTGCATGTAAGCCAGACTTGAATCCATGTTTCGGGGTTGGAGACTCAGGGCTACATCCTTATTAGCAGATTTATGCGTCCTTGTGGAAAACCGAGAGTGGTGGAGATACCAGCGGCTTGTAGCCCGGTGCAGCTTAAATATATGTAAGTTTCCAGTTTTTTTTTAACTTTGTGGGTACGGCTTATAGTGAGGTGCGCTCTATATTCCAGAAAATACGGTAAATTGGTTTCGTTTAGTTGGTAAGTTTCTTTAATGATCTTGAGTTGTGTTTTTTATTAGCCTGGTAAAAATAAGCCTCTTCTTCTATGCACTTTGCTTCATAAACAGTGTCCAAACCTGGGTATCCACCATAAGGGAAAGTTTTGAAATAGTCACGCAGAAACTAATCTGGCAGAAAAGCAGTGACATCACTGGCAGAGAGCTGTAGACAAGAGATAAATGTATATAGATGTAGATTGGCCAAATATTACCAAATGTAAGATGCCAGATGACTCCCATCAAAGAATACTGAAATTAAACTGAAAGGTATTTCCACAAAGCTTTAGTTTATTGGTGTCCAAGCTAATTTAACATTATAAATTCCCCCCTTAAGCCTTTTGTTTTTGCAGAGTTACACAGGATATGCATGGTCTGGTGGAGAAGTTTGGAAAGGATTGTCATGGTTTGATTTAAACCTGAAATTTCAAGAGGTTTGCACACTTTTGAGAACCACTTTGTATGCTGGAGAAAATCATGCACCCTTTCCAAAAGAATGGATCCAACTTTAGTTCAGCTGTGTTGCTATGAGGTGACAGTTTAAACCACAGCACAAACATAAACTCATAAAGTCATATTTTAGCAGATTTTTTAGCAGATTTTTCTATTGCTTGCAAAATTATTTGTAGACCATGGCACTTTTTTCAATCAAAAGTTGAACACTCTGGTGACTGTCTGTTTGAGAGGCAAGGAGCAAACACACATACTCACACAGGAATGCAAACACATGCACATAAAATTCTTCGAGCTGCAGGGCTGTAAATGTCAGTCCTCACTCTGTCTATTTGCTGATAGATTTGATTGATCGTGGGCTGTATGTGTGTATGTGCTCATGGGTGTATGCTTGTGAATTATAGCTCATGAAGGAAAAGCCAGAGAAATGCAAGTGCAGAGGCATACAGCTGATGAATTGGACTTTAGTTTGACCTTTCAACAGAAATTTCCAAAAGGTATTATTTGCAATGGTAAATCTGCTCAAGTGCCTCCAGTTTTTTTATTTATTTAAAACCCACAAGCTTTTTCATTTGAAAAAGAACAAGAACCTGCATATGCTTCTTAATTGTCATGTAAGTGATACCATGCCCTACTTTTAAGTATCTATGCAATCGTATCTTTGTTTGTGTTTTACTGAATTAATAGTTTTTTCATTTGCTTGACAAAAATAATTACAAAAGCCTCTTTAGTTTTATATAGACCATAAACCATTTGAAAACATAAAACAGGAGTAAAATGAATAACAGATTAACTAGCATGATACCAGGAAAATGTGTGATAAACCA
This sequence comes from Phalloptychus januarius, assembly GCA_902982915.1. Taxonomy (NCBI): domain Eukaryota; kingdom Metazoa; phylum Chordata; class Actinopteri; order Cyprinodontiformes; family Poeciliidae; genus Phalloptychus; species Phalloptychus januarius. The sequence goes on from CADWAE010000476.1 coordinate 8,484,077, forward strand.
GAATGAACTAGTAATTAAAAAGTTAATTTCTTTATGCCTTTGGTTGATTACAATTAGTAAGTCTCTCCAGCTACATAAAAGAATTATGTCATTTTAGTCTGAGCAACCATTCTTAACCGAAAAGGTTGTCTGCTGTTTTTGCATTGAAGCAACTTGGTTTTAGTTTCTTAATTTTTCTATTATGTGAAATTCTCTTTCTGCACATTTTTTATACTTTCATTTGGGTCTTTACTGCTTCTAAAAACAGCCCAAGTGCTAAAGAAAAAACATATCCAGGAATTTTATGGCAATAAGTAACTGTTGAATTGGTGTCAGGAAAATAAGCTTAATCAAAGAGCCTCCCAGGTATTACGTCACAATCGGTGGACAATGCCCAGTTACCAAGCAACCCAAGCAGAGCTCTGCCTCTGCTCAAATCCCTATTAGAAGACATTTGGCCAGCTGCTTTTACTGCTGTGTGTTTTGTTATTGGCTGTTATTGAACATGTGTCAGTGCATTCACTATCTTTATATATAGATATAAATATGAGATAATGTTCTTACTGTATGAATTAGTGCTTATTGTTAGAATATTTAATATGCAAGACTGTGACCAGTATGTAAGGTGATTTAAACAGGAACTGTTGTGGTTGTCTCTAGCAAAACTATGCCTGAGAGCGAGGAGTAAGCCCTGGTATGTTTCTATGGTGCTCTAAACTTTGGTTTCTTAGAGACTGGGACATTCCTCCAGTAGATCTGGGATTTGCTCATTTGAAGACAGGCGATGTTTAAAAGTTGAGCTAAATCTGGTGCTCTGCAGCTTCAGAGACTGACATGGCCCTGAAGGCTCTTAGACTGAACCTCATTCTGTTCTTCTGTGGCTGTCAAATACTTACATTAGGCAAGCATGATTTTAAAATGACAAGACATTACAAGCTGGGACTTTTTGTGAGGAGCCTTATATTTGTTTAGGGGGTGGAAGGTTGTATACATTTGCTTGTTATTAAACCTGTTGTGTTTTTGCTAAACATTTTTTGGGAAGTATGACTATAGGTATGGCAAATCCAAGCTTATTTTTGATAAATAACGCTCAATTCCTTAAAAGATCTTTATATGGTGGACACACAAAAAAACCCGAATGATAAGATGTCATTGATTGCTGAACTTGTCATCTATTATTCTCTTCTTTTCACACTGCCTGTCTAATCTTTCTCTTTATTGCCAGATGCATATTTGAAAGACCAGGCAGGAGCCGACAGACATATGGAGCTATTACGGTTGTTAATGGTAATGATGTTGTGGTTCCTTTGAACATCTCCCTGCTATCCTGATTCATTGACTCCAGTTGCTCATAAAGACAATGATCCCATACAAGTACCAGCATAAGGATTTCACAAACTAACACAGACATAAAACTGGAAATAAAAAAACTGATTTATGAATGGTAAAGATACCATGCATAAGCACGTATTTGAGGGATAGTTAAGAATTTTCCTAATCTCTCTAGTAAAAAAAAGAAAAACAATTCAACACATATTTACACATTCAAACCTGCATAATACCTAAACACACTTCATCTTTATACACACTCATTTGTAAGACGTGCTGACACATTTCTCCCTTCCCCCAAGGACTCTTGTAATTAGATTCCTACAGGCCGAGTTTCTCAATTTCACTGCATTTAATTGGAAATGCACACAAAAGCAAAAGCGCGCATGCACACTCAAAAGGCAAGCCTCCACAGGTCCGAGTTTGTTGATCACAAGTTGAGGTGTGTGCCACTGACTCTAATTATTAATTTCCTGCCTGGCCCCTTCCCATGCCTCATTTACAAATAAAGACCCTTGCCTTATTAATTCTATCAAGTTGCCCAACACTCTGTCAGGACATGACCAAGGGAAGAGACCAAAGGTGAATGTCTTGCCGTCTTTTCTTGTTGGACACCCAGCAATGTGCCATGCTTTAGCTGTTGATGGATGCGCAATTGTTTCAACTGTTGTCGTTGTCCCTTCACACCCCAGGGTGTGAGGGGAAAAAAAGACAAATGCATGAAAAGCCACATGCTGCTCTTTGAATGATATGAGACTGATTGACACTGACATGTCAGCCCAGGGCTTTCTGCAGGGTTAAATGCTCTGATGCACCTGAATCCAGCAAACTACTGTTATGATATAATTTTAGTTAGGAGTGACTAAAAAAAGCTACACGTTACACTCTGAAACATTCCCAGGCCGTAACAATTATTTTTCCAAAGCATGCTGTATTTATAGGAATGTTTAAGCATAACTATGCTTTATTGAAAACATTAAAGTGCATCACATAGTCAGGAAAGAAAGATTAATATCAAATCAGAAAGGGCTGCTTTATTTAAAAAATGTCAGAACAACACACATGCATTTATCTTGTATTTGTTGTAAATTAAGGAAATTAAAACACAAGAGACTAAACAACTGCTGACACCTTGCTTGCATCATCTTGCAGCATCTGTAGAGTTCATACTCCACTGGGACTTTGACCAAAGACCATCTGTCGCAGGCTCCATTTTTCTAATTTTTTTTAATCATTCTTAGAAAAATAACCAAACAGTCACTGACTAAAACATGCAGAACAGATTTGTGTATGAATGGGCAAGCATGGACAGGATGGCTATTTTATCTTTCTTCATACAGGTAAATCTCTCTGGGATAATGGACCTCATTATCAAGAGGGGCTTAAAATATTTCCAAATTATTCTCCTTAGTAAATAATTGGAGCAAGCAATTAAGAAAGGTAATGTAAGCTGTTGTTTAATGCAGATGCATGCAGTGAACTAGACCATGAAACCTCTCTATTTTTGACAGCACTCTTCTTCCCTGGAGATATATCCCGCATCCCGAGACAGTCCGACTGCTGCAGACATGCAGTTGGGAGATGTTTGAAGACTCATGACTATATTGATAATACATGTTTATTGCTTAAGCTTCATGTGATCATAAGTTAATATTGTATTACATCAGGAAAACAATCAGCCCCCTAAAAAAACATATTTTCTGTATAAAAGATCTTATTGAAAGCAGTTGTTCTTATAGCATAAGCTTACTAAAGGTTAGCAGAAATTATTATGCTGGTGTGGAAAATCAAATGTTTTGGTAATCAGGCTTCCCACTTTGCAAATTTGCTCTGAGTTAAGATTTCAGACAATATCACTTTTTCTGTTTTCTAACCCCAAGCTTCCTTTCTTAACACCCAAATGACGAGCAATCATCTTGTGTGACATAAACCAGGTTTTAGACATTTTTCACTACCTTAAAATATTTTTTTTTTAATAACAAACATGAAAATATTTGTTATTATGCAGTTTTGAAATATGCAGTTTTGAAACTGCATCAAAACTGCATATTTGATGCCGTTTCCTCTTTGGATTTGAACTTCAGCATAACTTTGTCTCTCACATGTCATGTATGCTTCTTTGTCTTTACAATTATTTGTCTTCACAAGACAAGCTCTGTCATGTCAGCAATTCGTATGCTTATTGCAGATGTGTGGACTCTGTTTAAAAACTTTATGACTTCAGAGGCACTGCTTAGGATTTTCATTCTAAATCTGTTCTGGCTGCCACATCCTTAGATAACATTAAGTGGTCTGAATGCTTTTGTAAGACACTATGTATGAGGCATGCGATTCATGCCTCTAGACCTGAGTAGCAAGATGGAGCAGACAATCATTAGTATTTTTAGAACCGCTAGCCTCACAGAAACCACTTTTTGTAAATGTTAAGTTCTCTCTGCCTTTTGGTCTGTGCTGCTTGTTAAGGGTTGCTTCAGGAGAGGTGAGGCAAAAAGAGATGACAAGAAATAAATCTAACTTTTTGAGGAAAGCAGAGCAGAGTTAAAGACGAGAATGAATACTCTGACATGCTTGTACCAAAAAGATGATGAGAAAACAAGATGAATACAAAGTACACTTGTTGCCTCTTGGTATTTCTTTAGGGAATGATTTGCATCACCATTAAGTCTTGCCTCAAGATTGTAGCAGTGTTGCAATAGCACAGCAATGCACTCAAGTATCTATAAAGTTGAAATTAGCTTTACCAAATGGACCGTGACTAAGACGTCTGTTGTCACATCAACAACTGTCACATTTTTAATTATTCTGAAACAATAAAGGTCGCATATTTATAACCCTAATCAGTGGATGCAACTGAGAAAAATGATAAGAATTTCTGGCAAAGGTACACTCCATATTAAATTTCTAGAGTGTGTTCGTGTAAAAATTAAATGCTATTGTTTCAAAAAAGAAGAGAAGAAAACTTACAAGTTAATAGGAAGCATGCATATGAAATGAGTGCTGCAGTGGGATATTTCAGTGCGATGTGGTTCTAACTTTAACTCTAATGACAAGTGAAAGAGAGGAAGAAGAGTGCACAGAGAGAGACTGAAATAACTAAAATCAATTTATCACTTTTCCCCCAAAATGCTTATTTTCTACTGAATAAGCAATCACTGGCAGCACTATTGATGTCGGCAAGTGCTCCACTCTAAAAACTCAACCTTCCGAAATGCAAAAAGCTCTCAAACCAAGAGTGGCAGGCAAAAAAAAAAAAAAAACACATCATACAAAAAAAAAGAAAAAAACAAAAGAAAAAAAGGAAAGAGAGAAACATCTAAAACTGACATACAAAGAGGAGGCGGAGATGCATCAGGTAAAAATAAAAGATGGACTGAATGTGTGTAGACCTTTAAAGATTAGCATGTGAATCATTCCTGTGGTAATTGCATCAGCTTTTCACCATGCTGCGTGGCAACGGCTTTGAATGTGAGTTTACATAAGTAAATACACTGAGTACGTATGCTTCATTCAAACACTGCAATCTGAGACATAACGTGTTCGGCACTCTTAGCTCCAAGTGGTTCACGCTCAGAGTCACGGCTGCCTGATTATATTATAAAATGCAAGAGCAGAGAAGTGAAGAAAGGGAACATCCATAAGTGCCACTTTTATCCCTTTGAAAAGTCATTTAAATAAGGTTTCCTGTTCTCATATGGTGAATTAAGGATAATTCTTTATTTATCGTTAATGTGCTTCCATTATGAAAATACGTAAGCATACACTGATCAGGCGTTACATTTTGACCTGAAGCCTGTTATAGTGCTGCTCTGCCTTTTAATGTCAAAGCAGCCCTGTCTTGTCAATGCATGGACTCTGTTGGGGAGAGAGAAGCTGTAATTTAGTTTTTCACCTGCATATTAGCATCAGAACCTTCAAGTATTTTACTAACAGTAATGTTAGTGTTTTTCTCTTGCCTCACAGCAACAAGCACCAAGTCAGTAAGCATCCAATCATATAATCTGAAGCTACAATTTTTAGATTTTTGCTGCGTTTGGGGAAAAAATAAAAAGCTTAGATAAATGTAGAGTTTGTCCAGCTTTCAGTTCGAAGTGCAGGAGGCTGCATCAGGATGTGCTTCCATTCACCAAAACCAGAGATCTGGGGATGCAGTAATGGCTGAAATTGTAGAGTGTATGTCTGGTAAGCCTGACCTGATTTGTTGAGCTTCACAGATGGTATGGGCAGAATTTGGCGAAAACAGCTTCAACCCGCAGACAGCACCTACCATGTGTCCACAGTCCAGCTGGCTGTTGGTGGCGATCAGAATGTTTTAAAAAGTATCTTTACTGTAGGATGGGATGTTTGGGACCCAAGAATCACATGGTGCTATTAAAGTAGCCTTCTTGTTGAATCCTTCAGTGGGTTAGTGACACTTTCCACTTAGGAGATTCAAAATATTAATTTAGACACAAAAAGTTCATATGTGAAGCTTAAAGATATTCCAAATATGTACACTGCATTAACTAAAATTTGAGGTTTTTCCCAAAATGTTACCCAAAAGCAGTAGTTTTTGTTCAAAACAGATAATTCATGTTGCGTATAAGTAAGATTAATAATGTGACGACGTAATGTAATATATTGCTCTTCTAGTTGTGCAGTTGCTGATGGTTTTTTATTTGTCAAGTGGAAATGTGACACATTCTGTAAAGGACTAATGCGTGCCTTTGGAAAAATTCAAAGGCTATTTTATTTCCTCTTTGTGGATGATTTCACTCAGTCACACTGAATTATGCATCAGAGTATAAATGTTTAAATTTTCCATGGAAAATTGAATAAGAAAGACATATTTATGATGTTGTAGTTATCACTGTTTGCTCAGCGTTTGGTTGTATTCTTTGTATCTGTAGGTTATTCACTAGCTGCTATGTTTCCTCTATTCCAAAAAGCATGATCATGAATGTGTCATTTGTCAAATAGATTTGTGATCCTTCAAGAAGCCACTCCCCTCTTGCTTCTTCATTGCTCAAGGTTGAATTTGTAAGTTTTTAGATTTTTTTTATTTTTTGCTGCTCCAGCAAGTAAGTTACAGTTGATCTGAACTGACCATAAAGTGACAATTTCACCAGAACAATAAGAGTAACGGTGAATTTTTAGAAAGTTCAGTAAATTATACAGAAAATGTAAGAGTCTGGAGATTACTGAACATATGAAGTGTTTTTGCCCACTAAAGTGATGCAGCTGACAAATAAGCTGCATAATAAATGAGGCCCTTTAGGAGATTTTAATATGTAAAACTGAACTGCATACATTTGGTTTTTCTATGGTCACAGCTAAACAGTTTTCTCTACCAAGTCAAGGTATTTGAATTTTCAATGTTGTTTTCCCGGAAGCCATTAATTGATTACTACAGAGCTTGCAAAACACACACACACAGACAGACAGACAGACCTCAGATCACTGATGCCCTCCTGAGTGTTTGGTTAGATTCTGTGATATTAATTATGAGTGCCATTCGTAGGTTTCAGACCAGAGGCATTCAACTCTAGACCTTGAAGGCTGATATGTTGCAACTTTAACTACAAGTAAAGCAATGAGGAGCCATTCAGTAGTTGGCATTGCTAAAAAATTGCATAAACTTGAGAAGGATGGCTTTGGTTTGAAGATCAAAGATAATTTTACTTGTTACATATTAATTTGGCTCCTAATATTTGTATTTTTATTTATCATTTCAAGGTAGATTCACAATATCTGGAATTTCCTGAAATGAAATAGCTTTAAGTTTGGTTTAAATTGGAATAATAAGCTTTTTAATATATATATTTTTTACATTTGATCACTGAGCATTAAATCAAGTCGAAGTTTCATTCATGCAATCAAAGCAGTCTTACTCATTTTATTATCCTTGTTTTAATGTGCTTATTCTGGTACATTAGGGCCTAATTGTGGGCAACATCAAGTGATGCCTTTTGCAGTTTATGCATTCATTCATTCTCATTTATTAAGTACCCAGTACATCCAAGTTTGTGTCATTAGATGTTTATCTGTGTGCACATTTCTGGATGTCTTCCTCATATCTCCCATCTCGAAGCTGAAGCAAAGCTAATCACTTCACTGCTTCCCAGTGGATGGGGCTAATGTGCTTAAGCAGTCCTGAGGGATCTGATGCTTGACAGCGTAGAACGGCCTCTCTGCCCGCTGCCGATATCTGTGTGCTTTAGTTTTTTTTTCTTTTGTTGTTTTTTTTTTTCTGTGTGTTTTCTCTTCCGGGACCTTCTCTCTTTCTCCAAACTCCCAGTTTAATTTCTACCCTGTCACTCTTTTCCGCCATCTGTTTGCTCTTAAATCCAAATCATCACAGCTTCAAAAAAGGAAACATTACTAAAATATTGAGGGTGGCTTTTTGGATAAAGACTGAAAGCTGCATTTTCTTTCGATCATAAAGTATTTATTCTTATATACTAATCAAAGTATTCCTACTGATAAATCTGTTCAATGTCTAGTAGGCTTTCTGCTACTGATTCTGCTGTCTTCTTTAACTCTTTTTTTTTTTTGCCTTCTTTCTCTGCTAGTTGGAGTAAAGGCAGTTTATTATCCACTGGACCTGAGTAATTTAAGCTCCATGAACTCTTCAACAGAGCCATCTTTTGGTCAATTAGAATTTGATCAGCTGGAATGATTATGTAGCTCGTAAATGTTTTGCTCATTAACACTGTTGAAACACTTGGAGAATCCCCCGTTCAGCTTTTCAGATTGGATATCAGCATCGTTATGTTATACTGAACAGCATACGCTAGAGAATAAGTGAGACAGATACGATTTATCTAATAGAGCACCTAAAAATGATTGATTTTGTTCACCTAAAGTTACTAAGCAGGACTAAGAAGGTAGATGTCTGCAGGAATTTTTCAGCCTTTTGAAAATTTTACACACAACCTCAAATATATTTTACATGTAGCTGAGTTTTTGATATTTAGCTGTACAGAGGCTCCGATGTACAGCTCGTAATTTTATGAAATATTTTTCCATTTCAAAAACATACAGTATTTTTTGAACCAGCAATGACTAATGTCATATTATTAACATAAACTTAATTATCAAACATAAATAAAAGCATGTAATGTGCTCAAAGCTATTACGTAGTTCTTTGCGATTTATTGTGGGATTTTTAATATTACTAGTTATGTTGCCACAGAACTCACGATACCTCAAGTATGAGGAAAGATATACTTCCCTCACAGTTTAAGAGTCAGTGAAACCTTATGCTGTTGGTCTTTGTCACATGTTTATTTAATCATCTGCCATCACTCTGCATCTGGAGCTTTCACAGTTTCCCTTCTCTCCATTTTTCTCACTCTCCACCTCAGTCTGACCTGGAGTCTGAATCTGGAAGGCTGCATAATTCTGCTGCATGGCACTTCAACAAGCTAAAGCATAAAATGTGCTTTTAAGGTGTGGAGGAGTTTAGAGTTTGTAGATTTATTGACGGGTAAAGCGCTTACCTGAGCATGATTGATGGTGCTTCCTGTTGGCTCTGATTGGTTGTTTCTGACCTGGAGGGGCGTTTTTCTGCACATGGTTGTTGAACCACAGGGAGAAGCAGAGGAGCGCCACTTCTTTTCACAGATTAACTGTCCCATTTGTACTCTGAGGACATTGTGACCGTTTTACCAAATAGGAATATGTAAATAACATTTTATTTTATAAAAGTTACTGACTGCAACTTGAAATATTAGCATAACAAAACGGACAGGAGATGCTGGTGTTTCCTATAAATCAGGATAACATAAAAGGTTGAATGTTTTCAGGTGTCTGCATTTGTTGCAGATGTGCCAAGTTTGCACTTTTTCATAGCAAAGACCACATTTTAGGTTAGTATGATTGAGAATTTACATCACAACTTTTAAAATCTTTTATTGTTTTATTTAAATACAATTTATTCATTGTTATGTTTTATATAAATTCATCTATTTACTGAAAATATGCTGAGGAGGCAGGATAAATGTAACTTATAACAGTGTAAACTTTATCAGTCATAGTGTTTGAGATAAGCCAAATTAACTCAAGTCTTGAGGATTCTTTTTTTTTCCCTGTTTTGATATTAATATAAAAGTGGCAACATATATTTCATTTATATAGAAACCAAACATCACTGGCACAAAGTTAGGAGACACAACTGTTATCAAATGAATGTATCAGGATTAATTGTGTAATATTTTAAAGCTAAATAGTAAGTAATTCAGTCAGACAACCGCTGAGAGCGGATTCCATTACTTTCCAATAGATTCTTAATTGAAAAGCAGCACTGGACAGATAAAATGAAAATGAGCATTAATGAAAGAAGATGAAAGCAGTAAAAAATGATGGTGCAGCACAAGCTAAACGTTTGGGAGTGGTGGGGGGAGTGGAGGTGGTAAAGGAGGGAGAGTAAGCTGGATGTGTAAAAAAATACCTTTAAAATTGAGAGGGAGCTGGCAAGAGCGAATGTAAATTATTTAGTTTATGTCGATGAGCGTACAGAAGTCAGGAAGGGATTTAGGTGCAGATGAGATCATTAAAATCAATTTGTTTGCTTGCAGAACAGCCTTCTCTCATGACCAAGGGTCAAACACATTAGACCTTCTTAAATTAGACCAGCTGAGCAAATGAAGAGGCCTTTTTTTCTAATGGAAGAGGCAACATTTGGTTTGACCATGGATATTTTTTAGTCTGTCCCTTAGAAAACCAACAATAATGACAAATACCAACTGATATGCCATTTGACACACGGTTGCTATTCGTCAAATATTTTCCTTTAATCTATAGTGACTTTTACTGCAAACTAAAATAATTTAACTTGTTGGACCACTGAGTGATTGCATATGGGTTTATTTTTTCTAACAAGCCATTTTTCCAAAAAATTATTGATAGGGAGGCTGATGTTGAGCTCATTTGGATGCTTCAAGTTAAACCTCTTAAATTTCATGCTAAAATGTGGTTTCATGCACTGGACAACCAAATTTGGACAGTAACAGACTGGAAACACATGGATCTCAATTTGACATGTAACATTCTGCTTATAATGAAGTGGGTGATCTGGATTTAGTGATCAGTGAGTCTCAGAATTAGTATTTACATCAGGTCAGCACTATTTATGGGTTTAAGGTGATCCTCTGCTTCATTTTGATTCATGCCAGTTTTTTGTTCTACATATGTGCTTTATATCAAGAGAAACGAACGAAGGAATTAATGAATTTATATACTGTATATATAATGGGTAAATAGTATTCATTTAAAAAAAAATCAATTGTAAATTCCAAATATGGACTCAAAAAAGATTCTGATGCTGTTCTAACTCACCTTTGTTTTAATCTGGCATGGACTCCATTTTAGCCTCATCTTGTTTTGGTTTCCCTGCCTTGTCATAGTGGTCGATCTCCACTCAAAATATAAAGAACAAGGGTGTGAGCATTCAAAATGAAAATATGTTCCTCTCTTTCATTCTGCCTACTTTCCTCCTCTTGATCCTGTATCTGTGTTTTATTTTCACCCATTCTGCCCTCTTTCCCTCTTGCTGATCCCCGCTTTATATTCATGACTCTACTGTAGTCCTCTGCTTCTCACATCTCCCTCCTCGGCTTTCCTGTCCTTTCCACTCTTCACCTTCCTGTCCTCCCTGTCTCCTCAAGCTTCCTGCACTTACCTCCCCCCTCCTGTCTTTCCTTTGCCTGCCACGCGTTCATGTGGCATCACAATCCTTTATTTTTACGATAGGCTTTCTTTGTGTGTGTGTGTGTGTGTGTGTAAGTTTGTACAGTATGTGTGTGCGTGGATGAGTGGGTGGGGGGCTGAGGAGAGCCACAAATGCTCCAAGAGCCATATTCAAATCTCATTTCACACTGCTGAGGGTGAAAAGACCTGACGCAGCACTCTGCAAGAGAAGGAAGGCAGGCACACAGAAAGAGAAGGAGGATGAGATCGGGAAACGAAGGGAAAGAAATGATGCCGGAGACAGCGCTGAATCGGAGGAGGAGAGTGAGGGACATGACATGGGGGAGGAGCAGAAGAATAGCTGTTGGCGTTAAGCTACCTACAGGAAGTGTGCAACATTAGGAGGGGGAGACAGGGAGCAAAGAAATAAATACCACTCAGGCGGTACAAAAAGAAGAAAAGGATTGAGAAACCAGAATACCGTGATTATGAAAAGAATGTTTGTTATCTCTCAAGCTTCATAACTTCTCTGTCTTTCAACTTCACTGCAGAACTCACTATGCTCCTTTCTCCACTTGAATCCCTGCCTCTGTGTCTCCAAAACTCCTTTTTTTTGCTATGCTCAGAGCCCACATCCTTCTGTCTTGCACAGTGTGTATGTTTATGCAAATGAAGTAATTAGGAAGCTACATGCTTTCATTTGAGCTCTAAGGTTTGAGGAGAGGTGTGAAGACAAAAAGGAGCGAGGAAGTGGAAGGATAGGCATTCAGGCTTTGGAGTTGGTCTGCATATCAGTATTAGTCATTCCTATACAATTATATATTCCCTTTAAAGAACTGTACCGTTCTATACTTCAGCATATTGCTTTAACTCATACTGCATTTATTGCACATTGCTGTCTTGAAACTCTTTCTTGTTCCCTGTCTCCGGTCTTGTATTTTTGCCTCTAAGTCCTTTCAGCTCTACCATCGTCTCAACCTCTACTTTCTCTCTGTCACGCTCGCTTACAGTATATTTTCTTTCTGTGTTGTTTTTCTCTGTTTCTGTCTCTTCTGTCTCGCTTGAATCTGTCACCATACCCCAACATTTAAAGCCCAGTCTTCCAACTTCTTGGTTTTCCCTTTTCCCTTAAACCTCTGTCTTGTCATTTTCTGTCCTTGATTGATACAGTATTTTACTTTCTTCTCCATCCTTTCTCTTAATTTAATTTCCCCCCTATGGTTTTTTCAGTTACTGGAGTAAAATGGCACAATTTTGGATGTCCAAATGTCATAAATGCATTATGCCATGTTTATTACTTTTGGTGCACCAAGTAGGTAGGTAACTCAAGAGTTTAAACACTAACGGCTCAGATGCAGTGATTGTACTCACTGTGCTGCTTGTTTGATGTGATGCAAACCCTCAGAACCACAAAACAGTTATTTATGAAGCTGACATTACATGCTATCGCTGCAGACCTGAATATTCTGTCAGGAATGGCTTTTGACATTTTATTTGATTTTCAGAGTTTAAACATTAAAATTCACACTTTTGAGTACAAAACGAAAACAACATAAACCTTGCTAGGGTAAGAATCCTCTCAAAACAATAACAGCGTTGACATTGCACATTTTTGACAACGTTTTCTGTACTTTTTAACTTCTAACGCCCTCATCTAACATTTATAGTTTAATGGAAAAGGCTGCCAAAATAATGAAAATTCATGTCATTCTTTGGAGCCCGTACATTTGACATAGAGTAGGTACAAGTCTTTTCCACACTATCTCCGAAGATGAGTCCATCCAGCAGGGTCATTCAGCTCATTTCAGCTATTTGTATCCAGACTCTTGTTCTTTTAGTCGCAATCCATATAATTTGACACTAGGTAAAGGTCAGAACATAGAGACTTGTGTTTTGGCTTTGTGACAGACCAAAGCAGCACCTTTATTACTTAATACATAGCACCAGTCTTTCATCCATCTTCCTCCATTTGAGACAGAGACTGACTCTCAAGCAATTATTTTTTTCTTGATAAGACCTATGGCTTCATGCTAGTTGTCTTACACTCACCTGTGAATCACCCCAATATACAATGTAGGTCATGGTCAACAGAACCTCATAATGTGCAAAAAGCAGACAAGGTCCAGAAATTTCCAAACCAAATACCTTCCTATCCACTGGAGTACTATGCAGTGCTTTTCATGAAAATTATAAACAGAATTGGGGACAAGAAGAAGGTTTGACAGAGTCCAACCCCACAAATTGCCTGCTTTAAACATATGTAGAAATATGGTTTAAGTTTATTATTCAGGCTCTTTTCTATTCTAGTCTGTATCTAAATACCAAGTCACCTCCATCCAAACTCAGTATTGCCATATGAGGTTACTTGGTGGCTGACAATGATCACTCTGACCAATAAAAGCACCCGTCTCATCCTTAAAGAGTGGGAAAGCCTTCATCATGCTTTAGATTTGTATTGTGTCATACACATCCGCACAGTTGCCACATGTCCAGCCAATGCAATCATATGCATGCGTGGCAGTACTGCACTTAGGGAGAGACAGTAAATGCATCAGTGGTGAACAGCAAATTTTGAGATCTCACCAGCGTACACAAACACATAATCACATGCATGCTCTGTCAAGGCAGCTTTCATTTCTAAAGCTTGCCACCTCAGGGTTCATATCAAGGCTTTGTCTGTTCCCTCTTTGTGTCGTGTGCTCGCTCTCACTCACACAGTCACAAAAAAAGCACACACAAACGCGTACTCTTTCCCACATACACGTCACCTCCCGCCCTTTCTGCTGGAGTTTTCAAACTTTGGATGGCAGCTTCCTGTCAGGGCATGAAAGCAGTGGGAAAAGTGATTTCTGAAAGGAGGAAGAGAGGCAGTGAGGAGACAGGGAGAGAAAAGATAAAGGGTGTCAACAGATGTTCGACTCAATGCTTTTTGGCTTCTGAGGGGAGAAGAGGAATAGCTCAGTCATTACTTCTGCTCATCCTTTATCACATCTGGTGAATCCCGCCATAAATAGAGCGGCGCAGCCTCATTCTGTTTAAAATTGCCCATATATATCTGCATATCAGTATTAGTCATTCCTATACAATTATATATTCCCTTTAAAGAACTGTACCGTTCTATACTTCAGCATATTGCTTTAACTCATACTGCATTTATTGCACATTGCTGTCTTGAAACTCTTTCTTGTTCCCTGTCTCCGGTCTTGTATTTTTGCCTCTAAGTCCTTTCAGCTCTACCATCGTCTCAACCTCTACTTTCTCTCTGTCACGCTCGCTTACAGTATATTTTCTTTCTGTGTTGTTTTCTCTGTTTCTGTCTCTTCTGTCTCGCTTGAATCTGTCACCATACCCCAACATTTAAAGCCCAGTCTTCCAACTTCTTGGTTTTCCCTTTTCCCTTAAACCTCTGTCTTGTCATTTTCTGTCCTTGATTGATACAGTATTTTACTTTCTTCTCCATCCTTTCTCTTAATTTAATTTCCCCCCTATGGTTTTTTCAGTTACTGGAGTAAAATGGCACAATTTTGGATGTCCAAATGTCATAAATGCATTATGCCATGTTTATTACTTTTGGTGCACCAAGTAGGTAGGTAACTCAAGAGTTTAAACACTAACGGCTCAGATGCAGTGATTGTACTCACTGTGCTGCTTGTTTGATGTGATGCAAACCCTCAGAACCACAAAACAGTTATTTATGAAGCTGACATTACATGCTATCGCTGCAGACCTGAATATTCTGTCAGGAATGGCTTTTGACATTTTATTTGATTTTCAGAGTTTAAACATTAAAATTCACACTTTTGAGTACAAAACGAAAACAACATAAACCTTGCTAGGGTAAGAATCCTCTCAAAACAATAACAGCGTTGACATTGCACATTTTTGACAACGTTTTCTGTACTTTTTAACTTCTAACGCCCTCATCTAACATTTATAGTTTAATGGAAAAAGGCTGCCAAAATAATGAAAATTCATGTCATTCTTTTGGAGCCCGTACATTTTGACATAGAGTAGGTACAAGTCTTTTCCACACTATCTCCGAAGATGAGTCCATCCAGCAGGGTCATTCAGCTCATTTCAGCTATTTGTATCCAGACTCTTGTTCTTTTAGTCGCAATCCATATAATTTGACACTAGGTAAAGGTCAGAACATAGAGACTTGTGTTTTGGCTTTGTGACAGACCAAAGCAGCACCTTTATTACTTAATACATAGCACCAGTCTTTCATCCATCTTCCTCCATTTGAGACAGAGACTGACTCTCAAGCAATTATTTTTTTCTTGATAAGACCTATGGCTTCATGCTAGTTGTCTTACACTCACCTGTGAATCACCCCAATATACAATGTAGGTCATGGTCAACAGAACCTCATAATGTGCAAAAAGCAGACAAGGTCCAGAAATTTCCAAACCAAATACCTTCCTATCCACTGGAGTACTATGCAGTGCTTTTCATGAAAATTATAAACAGAATTGGGGACAAGAAGAAGGCTTGACAGAGTCCAACCCCACAAATTGCCTGCTTTAAACATATGTAGAAATATGGTTTAAGTTTATTATTCAGGCTCTTTTCTATTCTAGTCTGTATCTAAATACCAAGTCACCTCCATCCAAACTCAGTATTGCCATATGAGGTTACTTGGTGGCTGACAATGATCACTCTGACCAATAAAAGCACCCGTCTCATCCTTAAAGAGTGGGAAAGCCTTCATCATGCTTTAGATTTGTATTGTGTCATACACATCCGCACAGTTGCCACATGTCCAGCCAATGCAATCATATGCATGCGTGGCAGTACTGCACTTAGGGAGAGACAGTAAATGCATCAGTGGTGAACAGCAAATTTTGAGATCTCACCAGCGTACACAAACACATAATCACATGCATGCTCTGTCAAGGCAGCTTTCATTTCTAAAGCTTGCCACCTCAGGGTTCATATCAAGGCTTTGTCTGTTCCCTCTTTGTGTCGTGTGCTCGCTCTCACTCACACAGTCACAAAAAAAGCACACACAAACGCGTACTCTTTCCCACATACACGTCACCTCCCGCCCTTTCTGCTGGAGTTTTCAAACTTTGGATGGCAGCTTCCTGTCAGGGCATGAAAGCAGTGGGAAAAGTGATTTCTGAAAGGAGGAAGAGAGGCAGTGAGGAGACAGGGAGAGAAAAGATAAAGGGTGTCAACAGATGTTCGACTCAATGCTTTTTGGCTTCTGAGGGGAGAAGAGGAATAGCTCAGTCATTACTTCTGCTCATCCTTTATCACATCTGGTGAATCCCGCCATAAATAGAGCGGCGCAGCCTCATTCTGTTTAAAATTGCCCATATATTCATGCTTTTAGCCATTTAAGCAAAACATCAACAGCGAGAGCATCTATTGTCCTCATTCATTTTACTCGGGTTGTTAAGCAAAAGCAAGCAGAAGTGAAAAACTGTGATGGACGATGGCGTCGAAAGCCGACATTCAGACTACTCACATAATGCATGTGCACCTGCAGCAAGTTCACTGGTCTGTGCCTAATTTGGATTGATTGCGTTCAGTTGCGTGACCATTGTTTGTGCGCACGGCAAGGATCGGATAACTGCTCGATTTGGATTGGAAACACAGTGACACACAGCCAGCAAAGCACAGTGGAAGCTTTGGCACGTAAACCTATAAGATTGACCGTTTGTTTTATTTGGCTCGCCTACCCCGAGCGCGCTTTGGCTCACACACCGGCAGCCACGGGGAAATGTTTATCATTTATCAGGATGAACGAATGACAACTAGAGCTCTAATAGTAAATCATTGGCAGCATTATTGGACCACCCTTCCCTCGCCAATATGGATTTGCGTTGGGAAACTGGAGGAACGTGTAATAAATCAGTCAACAACACGTAGAAGAGCGCAAAGGAATACTCAATGCACATGGAAAACTAAGGGCTGAAGTCCACATTCCCACATTATTTTCACCCATTTGTATAAATTACAAAATACATTAGATGTGCAGATAAGTTGCCTTGCTTCTGAGATCTCTTTGTGGAGTCTTATTTCTACTTTTTCAAATGCTCTGTTTTCTTGATATTAAATCTTCAGAACAGCATGTCTCTTACCTTGAGTTGCGAGGTAAGGGATATGCCTGAAAAGCCCAAATGTATATATTGCACGGCGACTTGCAAAAGTAGTCATATCCCTTAATTATTATGATGTTGTTTTACATTATGCCATGTTATAACCTCAGTTAATAACATGTTGTGGTGTAATCTGTCAGTGTCTTCAAGATGCTAGTGTGATGATGATTCAGGAAAAAGGCTCTGCAGGCTGGACTTTGGTTGAACAGCAAAGATTTTATTACAAACTGCAGCCTAAGTCGGGACAACCGAATTATGAGATCTTGGCCCAGTCATATAGAAGTCCCCTCGATCTCTGGTCAGCGTCCCTTTTATAGGGGTCAGCTCAATCCATATTTTTAATATAAACATATTTTGGCATTTGCATTTCCATGTTAACATCTTGTCTGGGTGTTGTCACATTCACATGTTACACATTGTCTCCTTGTGCCGAATCTTCCTGGAATTTCTCATTCTGTGTAAATCTATTAGAAGACATAAAGTGTGTTCAACAATGAGGAGCATGTGATCCTCTTGGTTAGCCCATTTTATCAACACTAAATACATTTTAGCAACATTTTGATATGTCTTTACGTGGACACAAATATGTCTTTCACTTCCAAAAAAATATTTCACCTTGCTTAAATAGTAGACTACATTATGTTTTGGATGTCTGTTGTACAGAACACACAGGATATTTTGATAGCAAACAACATCAAAGCAAAAATGAGAAATAGCAGGTGACCACCAACACCATAAGTGAACATTTTCCTTGATACAGTTTACACATTTATGCTTGCTTTTTCTTTCAACCGCTGAATAGAGTTGTAACTATTAAGTATACTTAGTTTTTGATACGCTATTAAGTAAGTTCCGATCCAACTTATGGGCTACATTCTCCGCTCACTTCTCTCTTGCTCATTTGCTGACCTGTCAGTCTTCCTTCCAACCAACTAATTTATAGCATTACATCTGAACTTTCCCGTGGCCCAAACTCTGCAATCTTTTAGCACGATGCTACAGCTAAACCTTTCCGCTTATTCGTGCTGTAAAACTATTGAATTAGCATCAGCAATAGCTTGTCACCGCATTGGTGAGGATTTACAAAACAGAGCAGTCATGCTGGCTTAACGACACAAAGACATGCTCAGCATTCATACGCTTGGTTAGAGCCAAGGCTGTTAAAACAGATTAAACTGATGGGGCCTCTGCTTCAGTGTAATCCACTGGCAGCAACTCTCTGAAGATGATTTTTGACACACAGCGCAGTGTCCTCTTCTTCATCATAAAAGAGGAGATGCTGTGAGAGGGAGAGAAGTTCAGAGGAGGCATGAGTTGCAGAAGGGCAACAGCGAGGGAGGGAAGAAAGGAAAGGTTAAAGAGGGTATCAAGATAAGAAAATCAAACAGATAAAATAACATTCCCTTAAGAAGGTGTTTGATTAAGCAGGAATGAAAGGGAATGTTTCATTCTCTCCTGAAATTAAAAATGAGTTGCCACAAAATTATATTTCAGAGAGAAGTTGCACCCAGAGAGGCTCCCACTGGCCTGTCTTAGATTAACAAGCTATAACAACATGATCAGAAACAGATGAAACAAATTCCGTCTGAAAGTGGGTGGGATACATTAGTAGGTTATTTTTTCTAAAACTGAGAGCCAGTGCATCCGTAAAAATACAGCTTTTGTGGTGTGTCTGCAGTGATTGGTATCTGTTAAGAATGGTCAAAGGAAAGCAGGACGACAATGAAGGCTGGCCAGTGAAGTCCAACCCCTACTGTAGCTGATGTATTAGAAGTTAATACATTTGTTGTAAATAAAATGTCATGTTATTGAAACCTTTCTCTCAGTTACCAAATGGGACTTTATATAGATTCATTACAATTACTGGAAACAGATTTTTAAAGCTTTTATGTTTGTTAATAATGATGATCTTTTGTTAATGGCTAATGACATACCTGATAATTACTTTGATGTGAGGTAAGATTGTACCTGTGCAAATGAGTAGATGCATTCATAAGAGTGCAAAAATAATCATTGCTTGTTTAAAAATAGCATTTTTGTCTCATGATGCGAGATATTTGTGACTGTAAAATCCATTCACTTATTGTGAAAATAAGTTTTGCGTGTTTATTTTTATCACCTGCTATTCCCAAATGGTCTAATGAAATGTTTCTCTACAGACCATATGGTTGTGTTCGGAAAATCTGCCCAACTGGCCAGTATGCGATCCATAACAAATGCTGGGCCAATATGGCTATACTGCAGAGTGTGTATTATGCTTTTCTGGAGGCAAAACATGGTTTTGACACCCATATGTCACTTATTAATGAAAATACCTTAAAGTGTCTGGCTTTAGGAGTAACAAGCAATTTCAGTGAAATGCTTGATATTTTTACCCACTGCTAGACAGAAATCTGAGTTACTAATTGAGACACAAGCATAGAAAAGATTGTGGAAAAAAGTATTTTAACAAGAGTTTGAATGAGAAGAAGTCCATCCATCCACTTTCTTTACACCATTGTCCCTAGTGTGGTCAGGAGGGGTGCTGGTGCCTATCTCCAGCTAATGTTTCAAGCTTGGAAATAAGCAGACACATAATAAATCCCATAATTTATCTGTCATCCAGGTTGTTTACGTCAGACTCCCCCTGTCCATCATTTCCCGGATGATTCGTCTCTCTGTGTCTTTGTTAATGTCAAGTTAATACATTACTTTATGATGTTACCGGTCTTGTATTCTCTGTTTTATTCACCAACTGAGAATACATGGGACAATAATTAACCCTCTCAAGAGTAGTTGACCAATTTACATTACCTCAAGAACACATTAACAACTCATCCAGGAAGTCATAAAAGATTAGATCTGCCCCAATTAAGGTCAAATCTTCCTCAACGGTCAGGCGGATTCACAAAAAGAGATTGGACAAAATTTGACTGACGCCTGACCAAAAAGAAAATAAAGTGCCATCTCACATGGCAAAAACCCTCTTTGGTGATGCTTAAGGCTTTTGGGAAAATAGTACGTGCATCCAGTTGCATCCAGATTAAAGCTAGTAGCATTTAAAAAAAGATCATATCAATTATCAAACATGATGGTGGTAGAGTGATAGTCTGCAGCTTCTTTGCTGGACTGCTTTAATTGATGAAACCTTGACTTTTTCATGACAAAATATGAAGGTGAATGTATAATAAAAGGCTCACTATAAGCTACAATTTGATTATGCAGCTGGACAATGATTCAACAGCATCATAGAAAGTCCACTTCTGACTGTTAACTTTCAAAGGGGCTTGTGAAAGCCCGGACTTGAATCTGGTTTCAAAGCTGTGGTTTGCCTTTAAACAAGTATTTGATGATAGGAAAACCTCTTATGTGGTTCCAATTAAAAAAAAAAAAAAAAAACTTGGCCAAAATTTCTTCAGAGTGCCTTCACACTGATGTAAGAGATTTAAAAAACTACTGGCAGTTATTGCAAATGCTTCATTACACATACTGCTGCCAATGTCGGGACAGTTAGTTAGTAAGTTTAGAGGTTGTCTGGTATATTAAAAATTGTTTTGATTATCTAAAACATCTAAGTTAAATGGAGAACTAAACCAAATCAAACAAAGAGGTTATCACAGCTCTGTTTTCATTAGTTCGGGAGTGATAAAGTCCAGTCCTAGTGATGTGTTCTGCAACTATTAGATGCATTGTCTCTTCTACATAGCTTGATCAAATCTCGAGGACTGAAATTTGGCACCCCTGCCTTAGTTTATGGGATGGTGCACAGATATAGGGCTTTGTAAAAAAAAACTGTTGCGATAATATTCAATTTGTTTTATTGTACTGTGAGAACCTGAAGTTTGTATTTATATTTTACATATGAAGTTAAAACAGCTGTGAAAACTGCCTTGGTGATTTAGAGTTAGGATGAAATGAAAAGGCAGCCATTGTTTTTTTGGCTGTCCAGTAAAGTTTATTATAGGATCTTTACAATGTGCATAACGCTCCAGTGTAATTTTGGACTGACGAGTTTAAACATAATAAAAGTGCTAAACTATACAGATGAAAATTTGCTTGGCAAGGTAAATATGCAGAGCAAAGATTATGATCTTATCCTTTATGTGAAAGGCATATTTATCACATTTAGAGGGCAATTTTATGGTGGTGTCAAAAAGCCAACTCCACTATTCAGTGTTGGTTTCTGTATCAGTGGCTCCTCGCGGTGTGCATTTTTACTTTATCATTGATTATACACTGATCTCACTAAAACAAATCAGCAATTTACTGTTTTGATCACCCAACTATTAAACTGGTTAGCCTAGGCTGCGTGCTTGTTTCAACGTTTAATTACATTCACGAATAATATCCTAAAGTGACTCAAATTTCATTAGTGTCTGCGTTCTAAAAGACCCCATGGAACATTATGTTTCTTCTGACACACACATAAAAAAATAAATAAAACCACCTCAGGGAGAGCACCAATCCTCAGGGATGCGCTCACGTTTTCTCATAATATGCTGAATGTTTTCAGTCCAGGCACCCAGAAATGTGAGCTATTTTTTGTATATTACGGATGTGTATTCACAGCTGATTACACTGTGTCACCTTCACTGTTTTCTTATAGTGTGAGATTAAATTAAGCAGGGCCAATGCTGAGTAAATTAAGTGGATGAGAGATTCGTGATATTTTAAGGCATGAATTTACCCAAGTCATCAGGTTCCACTCAAAGGCGTCAGGTACAACCCGGCAATGCATTTGTTTCATAAACAAATGAATAAAGCTGCACAGAGGCAATATGTTACTATTATCTAGTAGCTGAACAACAAATTTGCTCATAAATCATAACACCTGGTATAAAGTTAATCTTTGTAATACTAGATTTTTGACTAAAATAAAAGTTTAAATACAAGTTATTATGACCTGCACATCAGCAGCTCAAACTTATTGTTGCCTTGCAGCACAAACGTTCCAGGTTTGGTGCACTTTGCTAAAATCATGCAACAGTACCAATTCTCACTCATACAGTGACATTAAAACAATGCACAGTTGGTTCTGAAGGGCCCAAAGTGTATCAATAAGGTCTTCAGCAGTTGTCTTCACCATGTGCAGATGATTAATTAGTTTTGTTAAAGAGCAAGTTAACAAGTGTGCCTAATAAAGTGTCCAGTGTGTATGTTATTAAGCCGTTTGATGGTTATCAACCCATACCCAGTTTACTTGGGTACTTTAATTTCAGTCATTGTGGAGCTAATGCAACAAGCATTAAACATTTTGGAAGGTGGGTCAGTCTTATTCAGAGGAAGTCCAAACGATTTACATAATTATAAGAGTAATAGTTAAACAAATAAGTATGTTATTTGGATCCCGAACGGTTTCTACCACTCTCAGACGTTCACACACATTGTGCTGAATGTCTCTGTGTGTTTGAGCTTGAGGGGATAACGGGCAGCGAAAACATGGTTTTGCATGGTAATTTTCCACCACAATTAGCAATTAGCACCACTGTTCTGACTGCAGCTACGACTGGATTTGATGCCTTTACCAAACTGTATAGTTTTGCCTTTCAATTAGCACACATAGTGTGCATCAGAGCTGAGTTGCATAAAAACAGATAAACAGGGCCGGAAGATACCAGATTTTTGACAGGCTGGTTTTCTTCACCGTAAAACTTATATTTCAGCACATTTAATTTCTCTTTGAGATCATTAAAATGAGTTCTATCCCTTGAGCCTTGTAGATGAGACTTTTGATCTCTTGAGTCAGAAGAATAGTTTTCTTTTAATTTTTTTGTGTTCAGACTAGTTGTATGAACACACTGTAAGACAGCGCAGTGTGCCTCAAACCATCATTGTTATGATTTTGCTGTTGTTGTACATCCATCCTCTTCCTGCATCTGTCTCAGACTGTCGCAGTGGATGTGCGTGGGAGGGGGAAGCGAGTTTTTTGTGGCATCATTGCAGGCCTTAGCTCATAGTGCAGCTAAATGGGTGACTGTATAGCTGCTATCACAATTAAGGGTGCTAATGTGCCATAGCGTGTACGTTGCGAAGGTGTGAATGTGTTCATGTGTCAGTGCTGAGACATCATTTGGAGCCTTCTGCGTATTCTGTCTTCAACACTCTGAGTGTCACACACATCCATCAGTTGTCATTATTAAACACAGAACAGAGGAATGTTTTTAAATGAGTATTACCCTCATTTTAATGCAGTTAAGATAAATAGCTCTACTTGTTGTCTTTACCATGAATTCATATAAAAAAAACACGACAGAGGATTCATACACAGGAGCATACTCCTTTCAAGATTTTCTGCAGAGCTGTCTTCGACTTAATTGTAGTTGCTTGTAATAGCTGCGGGGTCTCCCTAAGAGGTTTGTCAAGGGAAATAAAGCACAACAGAGGAAGAATAAACTTCCTGCCTCCAAAGGAAACAGCTGTTGTCATGGCAAAGCTAATTAAAAATACCAGTTTGAAAAAGACAAAACACTAGCCCGGGTTGAGAGGCTGCATTTATTAGCACAAACAGCACTCATGAGATAATAAATGGATACACACTTTTACTAGACAGAGCTTTGTAGGCAGTTAATGTATCAGTGTGTTACTATGTGAGGAGGGTGACTTTCTCAGTTTTACCATGTTCTTCCACTTCAGCATCTCTTTGGAGGACTATCTTTGAAACACTAAGAAGTGCAAGCCACTAAATCACTGCTGTCCTATTTTCTTAGCTTGTAATGAATAGCCTTTAATATCATTACCCTATAAAAGCCCACTCTCCTGCCAATTCTTAATGCCGCTGAGCTGCATGCACACAAAAAAGTCACATCCAAATACACCCATTATATAGCGTATAACATGCTATATGCTATACATTTATAGCATTATCATTTGAGATGTTTAAAATATTAACATTTATGCAGAATTATTCTATATACAGAGTCCTGCAAATGTTTTCACAGCTCTTGGACTTTTGACAATTTGCTGTGTTACAACTGATCTCTCATTTTAATTGTATTATATTCGATAATCCAACACAAAGTAGTGTGTAATTGTGCAGTGGAAGGAAAATAATATGTGAGCTCCAAAATTTTGTACAAATAGAAATCAGAAAACTGTGGCACCCATTCACATGTATTTAGTCAATGCCTCTAAATAAAATTCTATGCAGCAAATTGTATTCAAGTAATGTAATTCATAAAAAGAGTTCACCTTTGCATAATTTACTTTCAGTACAAGTCCAGATCTGATTCAAAGTGAGAATTGACTGACAAAACTGGTAATCTGGTGTTTGATTGTCAGATTACGTCCAGTTTGATTTTGAGCTATTTTGCAAAGAATTGGTAAGAAAAATAATCAATTTATAAATTCATATACATATCTAGTAAATACAAAAGTGCTGCTGTAACTTCAGCCAAAGATTGGTTTTATAATATATATAACAAGGGGGATGGAATAATCCTTGTTACACTTTTAGATTTTTATATGCAAAAAAAGGAACATAGGAAAATGTATATATACCATATTTCTCGGGCTGAAAGTCGCAACTTTTTTTCCCACGCTTATGGCCCGGTGCGGCTTTTCTGTGGAATTTTCTTCAACCACCAGGGGGCTCTCTAGCAGGAAGTGAATTAATGGAAGTCAAAATTGGAAATCAAAGAAGAAAGCCTTAACTTTCATTTAGCACATGCTACCAGCAGCACTACGGAGAAATGTTTTCAAACTCATACCCCGTCATCATAGAAACCACACGAAGAAGTTAATATGATGCTGCTTTTAAGTTGAAGGCTGTACGGATCGATGGCCGCTGCACGTAAACTCTGCGTGAACGAATCCATGTTTCGGCGTTGGAGACGCAGGGCTGCGTCCTTAATAGCAGACTTATGCGACCTTGTGGAAAACGGAGAGCGGCGGAGAGACCAGCGGCTTACCGCCCGGTGCGGCTTATATATATGTAGGTTTCCAGTTTTTAAAAAAAACTTTGTGGGTGCAACTCTGAAATAATGAAATGTAAAAACTGAAGGATTATTGAAATGCATGGGTCTTAAAGATGATTATAATGTGGCATACAATAATTATTGTAAAAATAATAGTAATATATATATATATAGCCTATGAGTTAGGGTAAGAAAGCAAGAATGTGTGTGTTGTTAGCACTTGTGGGTATGTGTGAAAGTTATGCATATGTGTAGCTCTGCACATGTCCAGCCATAATTTGGCTGCTTGCCTCATGTCGGTTTCCTTCTTTGGCTGTGAGTTAAATCGAAAGAGAAAAGCATTAAGTCCAGTGTTACTATCAAGTCACCTAGGATGTGGTCTCTGCTCTGCAAGTTTATTGCATGGGGTGAGTTACTGAGCCAAAACCTGTCTTTACTTTGTTTATTTAATTAATTTTCTCCTACTGACATTTTTTTGCTTTATCATCTTCAACATGTGTAAGTTTGCTGTCTCTTTGGATAAACTTGAATCCGTTCAGAAGGTTAGAGATTGGAAATGGGAAGCTATTTCCTCTGCACAACTGTTGTGTGAGGTTAAATGAATCGTCAGTGAATGTGCAATGACTGTTGGAACTGATTCACTCTCTGCTGTCTTACTTCCCTGTGTATGTGATGTGAATCTGTTCAAGGATTGTTATGCAGTGTGTCTACTTCAGTTTAACACTGTTTAACTGTATGTTTGGTCCTTTTTTGGTCATATTTCATATCTAAAGCATTGGAATTGACCGTGGCCCATTAAACTGAGAGATTAGAGCTGACCACAGCACGTTGAGTATTATCCAGAGGAGGTCCAAGTCAACCTGTAGCTTTCCCACTGTGACTTAATGCAGAATACATTCAGTTTAGAACCATGACCTCAGAATTGGAGGATCTGACTCTCATTTTGTTGATCTGGTATTCCAAAGGTTTTTTTAAACTATTCCTTAAAACTTTGATTCCTTTTTTGTTTCTACTATTATTTTTAGTATTATTTTTAGTTTGTTTCACATGCCTGCTTAAGTGGTAAACATGTGTTCTATCTTCCTTAAACAAAATAAACACTGTGTAACTTTGTGACAGTGGTTGAGTTTGTGTATACCACTTGACCTTTAAATATATTTCTGATTTATTTAGTCTTTGGTCATAATGTTTTAATTGAAACATTGCTGTTGTAAATTTGGTTTACTCACTATTGCGAGTTGGTTTGTGGTAGCATTATTTTACAGTTTACATCCATGCATATGGATAAGATTTTTTAAATAGCATTTTAGTTTGACTGTAGTTGAAAAGGACCAATTTACCACGTCATCTCGAGGCATGTTAAAAAAAACACTCAGATGATTTCCTGATTTCAAAAGAGAAAGATTCCTTAGCTTTTCTGTAATATAAATTTTTTTTTAAATGAAGCTGAGGGGTGTTTTATACAATTTCAAAACTCTGTATTGAAATGTTTTGTTTTTCTTCTTTCACTGAGATTCCTGACATCTTTGTGCCGTTTCTTTTTGGTTTCAGATTTCAGCGGGGGTACCATGACGAGTGAGGAGTGTCCTGTGCCGCTGAGGAGTATCTCCTCAGCACGGCCAGGGCAGAGCGAGGAATACGGCTCAGCACACATAGACGACATTATTGAGGAAGTAGGTCCGGGCGACGACGACGTCAGCATCGGCAGTGACTTAAGCACGCTTGTGTTGCCCTTCCCTGAGTTGGCGCCTGTGGTCTTCTTCTGCCTCAAGCAGACGACCTGTCCTCGCAACTGGTGCATTCGCATGGTCTCCAGCCCATATCCTTTCCTTCCTTTATACGCCCCATTCAACCTTAAACAAAAAATCTCCACATCTGCATTTGACCTGCATCATTTATCAAGTCTGTGTGACACACCTTTCTTTTTAAATCGATTTATGTGATTGCTTTTATTTAATTAATATTTTCTTTAATGTATATCTTTTTCATTCATTTCTTTGATGTTCTGTTTCTCATATGTGTTCTTTGGTGTGCAGTATTTGGTCCGCCATGACTTTGCCCTCACAAACGCATCCAATCAAAACATTCTGTTTCATCTCGGCATTTCCAACCACATCACAGCTGTCATGCTCGGATCTTCTCAAAGTAAGTGTGTTTGACATCCTCATACAAGATCAACTGCAGCAGTCGGTCTTACTCTGCTTTGGAAAGTGCAGTTTTGTTCGTGTGTGTGTGTGTTTGGGCTTTTAGCTAGCGGATAAGAATAGGCAGTTGTCTTTTTACTAACGACATTAACCGTGCCAGTTGGATAATGATGGCTCTTCACGGTAGAGGTAAAAAAAGAACACTGCAGCACCATCTATCTGTTTTAGTTTTTGACTCTAAATGCCTCGGAGCTTTGGCAGGAATCACTTCCTCCAGCTGATCTACTGATTTATTCATTTTTTTGCAAGAACTACAAGAGACTTTTCTTGGTTTTTATGCAGTCTTTGGGGATTTAGTAGTAACCTTTAAATATATGTTTGGTTTTAGTAAATGCTTCCTTATTTTTATGAATATTAGGGCAATGTTTACTACAGTCATAGGTTTCCTTAAAAAGTTACTAAATCAGTTTTGTCTATGCTAACACACAAAGACGGCCAAATATGGATTCATAATTGTCAGACATTATAGCTTCGCATATGCCAGTTGCTGTTGACTTTCTGTTTCCCTTTCAAGTCTCAGCTGGCCTCAAAGACCCAGCACACAAGCAGTGTAGCTAATTTTTCTTCACATTGTTAATTCCTTTGTCACATCAGCCTGGATCCTCATTGGTAGCTGGATACCTGTGATAGCTGAAGCAGCAAGTGTGTAAAACATGTCTTTTGTTTCCTGTCTGAGTTTCAGGGCTGTGTGAGGAAAATATGAGAAGGCATTAGGAAGGCAGAGCATGATGGAAGTGGTTTGAGGCAAGGTTGTTTCTTCTGGAGCTATGGATGCTTTCTATAAACCTACTGGAACTCACAGGAATTTAAATGAGCGTAACCTCTGCCACAGCTGCAGCGCCATTCTCAGTTACTGTTTTTGCAACACAATCCAATACTGAAAAATGTAGAAAAAAAACATCTTTGAATTGAGTGAATTTATTTAATAATGACAGTCAGACAGCTGCACAGTGGTACAGTAAGTAGCACTGTTGCCTTGCAGTAAGAAGGTTCTGGGTTCGATTCCCGGCCTGCAGTCTTTCTGCATGGAGTTTGCATGTTCCCCCTGTGCATCCGTGGGTTCTCTCCGGGTACTCCGGTTTCCTCCCACAGTCCAAAAATATGACTGTCAGGTTAATTAGCCTCTCCAAATTCTCCCTAGGTGTGAGTGTGTGTGTGCATGGTTGTTTGTCCTGTGTGTCTCTGTGTTATCCTGCGACAGACTGGCGACCTGTCATGTATGCTGTAAATGTACGCATTTACAGTGTACATACTGTAAATGCTTTTACAGGATTAATGGATGGATAGATAGATAAATTATGGATTGTGCTTTTATGTGCCAGCAAATTCTTAATGCAAGCCTTTTTTTGTTAACTTGGAATACTTTGATTATGAAATCTTGCAGCTATGATGTGATTACAGATGTCCTTTATTTCATTGCCATAAAATATTGTTTTGGTTGTGCTAGGTGAACTATATTCAATTGTGTGTGAAGGACAGCAATAAGTGGTTATTTCAGCATCTCCTTTGAGATCAATAATTGTGTCCACCACTCAGCAGCCGTGAGAGGCCTTCAGTCATACACACAGCAACAAACGAACACACACACACACACATCATTGTTCTCCCACGCTTGCCTGCAGCACAGCACCTGGAGCACCTCTCTATATCGCACCCCACTCACATCCTATGCCTCCCTGGATTCTAACAGTCTTTATATGTCATACAGTGGAGATATACCCAATTATTACATGTCTCACCTTATTAATATTTGTTAAATGCTGTCGATTGTTGATAAGTTAGTTCTGCTTTCCAGTAAATGTCTTTTCGATGTGTCTGTTTCAGAACATCTTAAGGATTTAGTCTGTGCATTGTGTGTCATATAGAAACACATGGAAGGACAAAGCCACAAAAAAATATTCATCTGATTTTGTAAGAACTGCTTATGATGTCTATGAACAATTTTGGAGCATTTTAGGAAAGATGTTGTGGCTTTACAAGTTGTGAAGACTATGGGGGAAACAACTCCATTTATTTAACTTTATTCACAGAAATAGTCAAAAAGGAGGCTAAAAATGTTGCAGCATTCATACATTATTTTGTTTACCAGACCACTAAATGAAAAGCAATGCTTTCCTATCAAAACCTGTGTTGTGCTGTCTTGCTTGTTTTCGTAGCATGTGTCTGAGTTCCAAAGAGAAGACTATTTTCCATCAATAATTTAATTTACAACTATGACTGTCACTCATACTCCAGTACGCTTGAGCTAACATCAGACCTTCTTTTAGATCATTTCAACCTTTCAGCAGATACCTTATTAAAAATAAAATTAAATACAGAAAAAATACATTGAATTTTCAGCAGCTTTGTTTTGTGTTTGTGATTGTAATTTTAGATGCATATTTCTAAAAAAAATGTAGTTTAATTATTCATCCAAATGAACAGTGTGCTTTTCAATATCCTGCATTGTGGTTAACATTACCTGTTCAATAATCCTCTTTTGTAGGAATAGATTGGTTGTATTTTTTGGGGAAACTTAAGCTGTAATGTAGAAAATGATTTGCAGATTGCTGCAGCTGAGACGGGGGAAGATTTGAGATGTTTGGATGAGTTGTAGAGAAGCAGATTGTTGATTGATGCATGGCTCAGGGCGCTTTTTTCCTTTACTCTTCCGAAAATCATCAAAGTTGTGCGTGCATTTCCCTTTTTCTCCCAATGGGATTTTCTTTGTTACAATTCTTTTTATCGTAATAATTAGCATCATTCAATCATTCACAGTTGCCTTGCCCATAAGGCTTTTTTTTATTTCTTACTTCAGTCAGTGCTTTGCCTGGGATTTCTTTTGATGCACCTTTCGTACCACCATATTGGTGCTGCTGGACACTGCCTCCTTCTGCATTGCCTCACCCTTTCCTCTCCTCCTTTGCTTTGCTCTTGTGGTGTTCAAGCAGAGTGACCAGTGTCAGTGGCCCATGATCCTCTCCCTCTCTGGAAGCTTATTATCTGCTTGGTGACTGATAACTGAGGCGTTGCCGTGCCTTGCTCTTGACAATCACTGGGGATGGAACTCACACCTGCGATACATCACCTGTCTCCTCTGTTTTTCTTATTAATTACATTTATTTGAAGTTTCCCATATCCACTTGAAAAGGCTGCTCTTTGGCAACAGGGTACGTTAACAGTGTTTTATTTTGCTATAACACCTGATCTTAGGTGTTTTAACTAAATAAAGGCATGCTTGTAGATGCCGAAAGACTGTTTGACTTGTTTTGGCAGATGTTTTATTAAAAAACATCAAAAGTCTGTCTTTATATAACAGCAAGAGTCTTCCCTTCTCTCATCTCATGCTTGTTTTCTTGTCAGCTTTTTGGCGCTTTGTCCTACACGCTTCAATTTTGCATCACTCAAAAATTTTGTCACGTTTTCTTTTAAACAAATCTCTTTCCTTCTCGCTTAAGATTATGCCTAGTTCCACATTTTTAGTTATGCCTCCATGTTGTGCAATAATGCAAGTGTTTCACTTATTTTAATGAGTCTCTGCTTCAAGAAAAGAATGAACTGCTGTCATTTTCCCTCAGGGAACATCTTAAAAAAAAAAGGTGTAAACATTAATGAGACAAACCTTGCTTTAAAATAAATACAACTCATTAGAATACTAAAGCTTTTGCTTGAAGAATAAATCCCAGTGCTAATGTTAGCATTTGCTCTAAAACTAATTCTAATGATCTCCTTTCCCTCTTTAGTCTTCTGCGCTGCTCCTTCCTCCCTTTTCCTCGTTCCACTCCCTCAGGTTTTGCACAAACCCCATTAGTTCTCTGTGGTCTGAAAGAGATAAATGGGAAACAGTGTAGAAACGATGAAGAGCTTATAGTGACTCTAATGACAACTGTAGACTGCATGTACTCTCTGCATGTTCACCCCTACACACACCCACACAACTCCTCTACGACTGTCATCTTGAACCCAACGTGGATTTTTTATGCATGGATGCCTTTAAGTTCATACAACAAAGTATATATATATATATATTTAAGTGCCAAATTTGAATGTTTATTGTTACATCTTCACATCTCATTTTGTCACATTAGAATTGACAGTTTCTGTGTGTGTGTCAAAATAAAATGGTGAAGACTACTTCACCCTAAACGATTAGAATGATATCAAAACTTATTTCTGTTTTCCAAAAAATGTTTTCCATGAGTTAAAAGCAACAGAGTCTGAGATTGAAAAGGGCTTAACGAGCTTGGTTTCTGGCTCTGCCTGAAAGAGCAATGGAGCTACTTTGTTGAATCATGAATTCACCCACCAGTTGCACAGGCATGTTTTAATGTGTGTTATTATTCTATTTTTTTTCCTGCTGTTGAATTATGGATTAGAAGGAGACCATTTTGAGCTTTAGCCATAATTGGGTTACAGGTACATTCAATGTCATGCTCTCAGAGGAGAATTTAATTCATATGGCTTTGTTGACATTACCCACCTGCTAGTT
Source organism: Phalloptychus januarius (assembly GCA_902982915.1). NCBI lineage: Eukaryota > Metazoa > Chordata > Actinopteri > Cyprinodontiformes > Poeciliidae > Phalloptychus > Phalloptychus januarius. The sequence continues at coordinate 8,515,722 of CADWAE010000476.1, forward strand.
ATAAATATATATATATACTATTTATAACAGCAATACTTTATCCTGCATTGCCTGTTTGTCCCAACTAAATATTATTAGGAGCAGCCTGCTTTCATCTAAACCAATGATAAATGTCAGAAGGGCACAAGCAGTAGCAATATGCATACACTAGCACAGCAACATGCTGACTGCCAAGCGAAGACCTTGGCCTTGCTCTGATTGTCTATTGTGGGCTTTGCAAAGTGATTTCAATTGTTTTTGCTTCATGTTCTCTAATGTTTCTTAGGGTCTTCTTTGTTTTTTGTCTTTTTCATGTCATCCAATAACCGTCCCTAAATTTGTTGGTATTTAGAGGGAAAAATGGATCAGTTCTTCCGTCTGCCTGTCACACAAGTTGTTGATTAGCCTTTCTTTCCAATTTATGAGCAGCTCATTTGAATTCCTCTTCATATTCCAGACCTCGCCCCTGATTTTTTCATTTTTTCCTTTCTGCTAATATTCCTTAATCACATTACACACAGGTTTTCAGCTGCCTAAAAGCAATTCTGCTGTGCAAAAAGTAATTTTATTTGCCGAGTGCATCTGCTTAAACTGGCCTGAAACTTATGAGTAGCTGAACACAGCAGGTTCGATTCCCGGCCTGGCGACCTTTGCCGCATGTCTTCCCTCTCTCTCGTTTCCCTCATTCCTGTCCATTAACTGTTAAATAAAGGCAGAAAGGATATGATGTGAGCGACCCCAAAGACAAAAAAGACGAGGCCACTAGAGCCAATAAAACCTTTAAAAAAAAAAAGAAATTAAGTAATAAGAAACTTTCATCATCTAGCATCTTCTATAGGCAGAAATGAATTGCGATCAAGGACACTCCCTAATAGGAGGCCTTTATGAGACATTAAGGACAGGTCAGACATTTTTATGGCCGTCTTTGCCGATATAAACTTCATAAAAAGACAAATATTGACAATATTTTTATGACAATGCCCGTTTTATTTCTAATGGATGCTAAAAGCAACAAGTTTATTTTTTATGTGTTTTACAAATTAACTTAAAAAATAGGAAAATAATCAAATGGATTACACATAATAAAACATAAATAACACAATTATGCTAGGGAGATGGAAAAACAAGGTATACTAAGAAAACACCACAACATAACTGATTCTCAACAGTGTAAACATCTCTGTTAAAAGGCCAGTTTTACGTAATCAAATAAATAAGGCAACAGATCATCTTTATTACAGCATTTTTTATAATTACAAGCAGATTTTCTCTTGGATTTAGGTAGAAATGTTGATTAGTAGAAAACTGAAGGTTTTCCTCTATTCAAATATTAAATAGACCAATCAGGTCTGGCGGAGGTTTTTACTAGAAATGTGAAGATGGCTCTTAGTGTTAAGCATCACGATTTCAGATCAACAAATAATGGCATCATGAGCGAAAACTTGTTGTGCTCCAGCCTACCCAACATTTTCACAGATAATTTGTGCGGTTGCCAGAAGTGTGCTCTGGACAAGATATGTCCTCAAAAGGTTTTTTGCAATGCATCATGGGTAATTCCAAATTTTATCTTCATTGTGCAATAATAATATAATGTGGTGTTGTGATCTCTTGATACTTTTGCACAAGGAAATGGCCTTCATCCTCTGTAATGTCTGCAAACTCTGCACCCAGCTAAATAGTTAAATTGAGTTAATTCCAGAAAAGGCCGACATGAATGATTGAACGTCATGCCAGGTACAGTTCACGTCAGCTTATATATGTAATTATATTCAAAATAAACATACCACACTGGCTAGGTTTGATGCATTTATCTTTAGATAATCAGATTCAGTATATTTAATGGCAGGTGTTTACCCAAGAAAAGCAAATTGATTCAATTAGGCTTTAACAAAGAACCTTTTAAGGCTTTATGCAATAAGGCTATTTAAAGTTAATTTTTTTTCTATTGGTTTCATTATGATATGTGATTTTAAGCCTCTAGAAAATTCCCATTCAGAACTATGCTTCCACCTCACAAGCATGAGCAATTTTTCCTTTCACCTGTCATCATCACATTCTTGCAGCTTCATTTTTCTATTTATATTAGACTCATATCCTCCTTTCCCCCTGCCAGCTCAACTCAGAAGTAATGCTTTGCTCAAACTCAAGCTCTTGAGAGAATTTAATAAGTAATTTTATGGCTCTATCATCACTAACTACAGGGTACATTTTATTCATTTGAGTGCTTTGTAGTTTGCTATTTGTCATCTATTATCCACAAAGTGCTATATAAATTGCATGAGTCATTCTGCAGTGAGTCTGTACACGATCCCACAAAAAATTCTCTGGAACTGATCTGAAATTTCTATTCTTCTGTGAACTGTACCTGCAGTATCTAATGGTGGAACAACACTGGGCTGGGTTCTACTCTAACAGAGGAAAAAAAAGCCAGAAGACTTCTTGAATATATGTGCAAAACTCTAACGTGAAAAATCGGTTGGATGATGTATTTGATTTTAAAATATTGTAATGAGGAAACTAAAGAGGTTTCTGTGAGTAAAATACAGAGATTTGTTGATGCCCTCGCTTGTTCGTAATGAGTATACTTTAGTGGAAAGAAATTCATCACTCATTCCAGTCAGTAATATGCTCCAGTGATAGGAAACTGCTGCACAAGAGAAGGGGTTTGTAAGAAAATGTATTCTTCAATATATTGCACAGTTCAGTATCCATGTTGATTCAGCCTATAACTGCTGAATCAACATGCCTGGATCCCCATTTCTGCTCAACACAGACATTTACAAGCCTGCAAACAAAAAGTGATGCAATTATGGCCATACTTGTCTGTCATTCACAAAGTAGAATATGCCAAAAAAATAGTGACCTGAACTGGCAGCTTTGCTTTTCTCCACAGTTTTCGTGTTGCTTCTTTTTTTCCCATTTTACCTAAGAATCACAAAGAAGTTGTTTTTAAGGTGAACATGTATTTTATAGATTAGAGTTTGGAATTTAATCCTGTAGCCACCTTTTCTTTCTGCATAGTTTTTCAGAAATGTTGCTGTTCTTCATCAGTGGTTGTATGTCAGACACAATGACAGAATTATGGCTTATGCAAAACTGTAAGCAAACACAGAAAGTAACAGAAAGTTTGTGTAATGAATCTGAGCATCTTGTTAAAATAACAAAAGCATTTTCTAACTATCCTATAGAAATAAGACCTATTTGAACTCAATTTGCATGCGATCCACAACAAATACATTTTGGACTTAAGCCTGTAAAGTTTTTTTGCTATAAGTTTTAGTATTACCATTATAATAATTACCGGAAGCGTACATTAAAACAGCTTCAGATAAGCAAGTCTCATATTTTAATTGAAGATATTTCTTTGTAAAATGTAATGTTTGACGTTTTAGATGTTTTTAAGTTACCCTTATATGTACCTTATATGTAGATAGTGTTAAACTGTCACTATCTGAAATTAAAGAGTTTGTATCAACAAAGATTTATGAAAAAATGAAGAAGAAATAACTATTACGTATACTTTCAGTCATATTGGAAGTGTGTAATTTTTGTTTGCCATTTACTGATGTTTATGAATAGTCAGCGTTTTCATAGAGCACCAGATTCACATAGATTTACTCCTGAATCATCCATCCGCCCACTAGCTGCACAGGCTCTAAGGTTTACCCTGTGGTAATGAATACTTATGAGCACATTAGTAAACCAATGAGAGTCATTAGAATATCAAGGAGTCCAGCAGATCTCATGTGCTTTTAGTGCTTTGGAATAGAGCAGACAGCTATTTTTTTCAGCTTTGATGATCTGTAACAAACCTATAGGATCGTGATTAAGCAATCATAGCGATCACTTACCTCCTGGAACAGGGATATTCGTGTAGCGAATATGGCCTTTTTAAATGTCCTCTGCGGCCCAGAAAGCGCCAGAAATTCAGAGTATATTCTAGAACTGTGGTTCTAAAATTATGAAATACATATGTCAGCTATCATGACACCACAGAGCACAGAAAAGTTCCTGCTTATTCTACTGACAGCGATGAGTTGTAAGGTGATGTGTTTACTTTGCAATGCTGTGATTAAAGAGTACAAATTGAAAAAAAAACTCTTGGTTGATATATTTAGGCTTAAATATGGTGTCAGTATTTCATGGCATGAAAAATTTGGTAATGCTAACAATGTTTGGATCAATGAGTCAAGCTTTTCTAGCAGAAAAACAACAGCATGATCCTTCCTGAACAGTTCAAAGTTACATGAATCCCTTAGAAATCCCTAATTATACATAAGTAGCTAAATCAAGGCAGTGTAACATATCACATATGTTTAAGTCAAAAGTATGTGGTATGCCTCACCAATAATGTATGGCAATAAAAACCTGATTTTACTTTTCTGAATATTTTATTCATCCATCCAGAAAGTATTCTGGAAAACGTGAAACACTGTGATTGTTTTCCAATTTTTTATTTATTTATTCGGATGCTCTTCATGTCCGTTATAGCAGTGACACAAACGTCTTTGTGTGACATTTTCTTTTTGATCCTCTTCAGACTGTAGTTAAATAACCATGTTCTAGGTCTTCATGGATATTTCCCTTAGCTGCAACTTTAGTGACTAAGGCTTACAAAATGCATTTGCAACTTTATAATTATATGAATCCTTTTCTACCCTTTACAAAGAGTGAAATGCATACAATTGTGCACCGGACCACAATGAATATGTCATAAAAAGGCAGCTTGAATAGTTTAATTTGGTCCGATGAAATGGGAGGTCAAGACCAAGCTGCTATTATTCTAGGATCAAAGATCAAAGTAAGTTTCATTGGTCTGGCAGAATTATTTTGTTCTTTTATCCTCTAAGATGTTAGAACAAGTCATCCCTCCTATTGTCTGATTTGGATAGAAGATGTAAGGTTTGATGAAGCATGAGTGAAAATACTCATTGGTGCACATTTGTAACTCAAAATGTCATCAAAAGGAGTATTTATTCATGTAATTGGCAGTGTATGGTTGTTTTTGAAGCACTAACTCCAGCTGCAATACATCCCCTGTGAATCTTTTCTAAACTCTCAAACAGGCTTTAGTTCTCTGTCCTCTCAAGCCTTTGGCTATCCCTGTTGTTTTTACAATATGTTTCTCAGGACTCAGCTTTCTATTAATTTGATTGGATATAGCTCTGTGTGAAAAGCCAGTTTCTTCAGCAAAACCCTCTTGTGGCTTCCACTGTTTTGTGGAAGGTGCAGTGTCTTTGTTTCTCTCTCTCCCTGATTGTGTGCAACATACACAGTCAGCTTGAATATGCTTGATATTTTGTACTAAACTCATTACCTTTTCTGTGACACTCTAATGTGAGATGGACCTGAATTCTCAATTTGTATAATATTGAGCAGCAGCTTTTTTTGTTGCTAGTTTAATTCTGTTGGATCAAGGAAAGGAAGACTAAAATGGCACAAATATCCTACTTTATGTGCATTTAGACTTCTATAATGGCACACAACACAAAGTCAAAGACTGGAAGTAAATTTAATTCAGCAGATGATTAATTAATTAATTAATTTAATAAACAGAAAAGATTGAAAACAGGATAGATAGAATGGAGTAGATTACTCTTGCAAAAGATTGGTTAATGGGGAAAAAATAAAAGCAAGATACTCAATGAAAGGCTTGTAACTTTTTCTGGAGATAGAAATTAGAATAAAAACACTTTGGAAAGGTGCTCACAAAGAAAGTTAATGTGAGAATGAAAGATTCCCTGTTAGCAGTTTTTCTCGGCTGATCATTTGAAGAAGAGGGGGAGAAAGAGAGATGGTTAGTAGAGTGGCAGAGTGAACTTTTGCCCAGTGTCTGTCAGTACAGTGGATGACAGAGAACGGGTGTGTGCGTGTGTGTGGGGGTGTGTGTGTGTGTGTGTGTGGACCCCACAACATGTGTGGATGCATGTGCATATGTGTATCCTTGCCTTTTCTTGACAGTGAAGAGGAACATGGAGTCACTAATTGCTCTGGTGACTGTAACTAAAGACCTCTTCTTTGGTGAAGGAGAGAATAGGAGTGAGAACAGAAGGCAAAAAAGATGGAAGATCTCAGTAAAACGCAGATAAACTCATTTACTCTTTGTTCTGAACCTATATTTTTTTCCTAAGCCAAAATACTCATATTAATCATTTCACAAAATTAAAAACTTAGTTATGACTTACTGAGTTCTTCAGTTATTCTATTTCTTAAGAAGATCTTGTTTTGTCAAGTTTAACAGCTCATCTGTTACAGATTTATTATTCAGTACCATTTTTATGACTGTTGAATGATTTTTAACAGTAGTTGAAGTTATGAATGTCTAAATCGTTTTGTTAAAAGTTACTTAAGGTTTAATCATTTGTTCCTCTGATAAACAAGAACCCCTTTTATTTGTGATTTCATAATTTTTATGAAAAAAACACACTTTCCCAGGCTGAAACAATTAAAATGCACTGATATATTATCTCAATAAGTGATCTGCAATTATCTTGAGAGTTTAATATAACCTTTTCGAAAAAAACAAAATGTGTTATCTTGTAATATTGACATATTTACTGCTTTTACAAAACAAATTCATTCACTACATGTAGTGATGACTATCTTAATATCTTGGAAATAAGCTTTGTTATCTCATTCTAATCACATATTCAAACTGCTATTACCAAGCTTTGAAGTTATTTGATAATGATATACGTCAATAACTCAAGAAGGCAAGATTTTTATTCCATGTTGTCAAACTCCAGTGTGTCCTGCAATTTATAGATTTGTCCCTTGTCCAATACAAAGCCAAATTGTCACCTCACTTAAGCATGCAGTGATCTTGTGTGGAGTCTAACTATTGAGTCTGTGGGGTATTTATTTCCAAAGGGGATGATTGCTTATACATGCCTGGGCAGATTTGCTATACAAAAGGGATATTGTAAGTGCAGAATTCTAATATTGTGGACCTTATTATGTAGGGCTAGGGGTCAGGTTGAGGATTAAGGTGTGAAATTAGTTTAGATTAGAGTTAGGCATAGACTGGTAATTGTTAGGTTTAGGCTTGTGGTCATGAAATTAATGAAAGTCAATGCAAAGTCCCTGTGAAAACATAAAGATACAATATGTGTGAGTGTGTGATTATATGTGTAGAAATAGATTTGTTTGTGTTGGGGTCCAGGTGAGCTTGGCCCTGGAAGGTCCTGGAAGCAAAGAAGAGTTGCAGGAAACCAGCCATTCATGACTCAGCATTTATGTATTTTACATCTCAGCATAATGAGATGTAGTCATCAGATGAAGGATAAAAGAAACTTTGTTTGATTTATTATTTGGTAATTGTGACATAATGATGTCTAATTCATAAAATCATGAGTAAATGTGTTGTGATTTTAAGGAAATGAAAACCAATATGAAATGAAAAATGTATAACTTGTTTTAACTGTAATAATGGAAAATCAAGCTTTCTAACCATTAAATAAATACATCTCCATACAGTAAGGATTATTATTCAAGGTAATTGCTTATACATTTACTATGAAAAATAGGCCTTGTAATGATTAAGCTTTATGCTAAATACCTTATTAACATATCGTTATAATCATAACGATAACAATATAAACAACCTGTTGTCATTCATGAAACTACTTTCCTTTTTAAAGAGAATATACAGTTATATACTGCTAAATGTGACACAATATTCTTCACTATTATATTAAAATCAATGTCTGGGTAATTTGTTTTTAACCATGTCCTCCTGATTGAATAAATGCAAAACATTTTCTGGACACATAAAAAATGATGCTGTTATGGAGAGAATACATTAGCAGCTTATCTAGCCTTTCGTATTAGTGGGACTCTATTATATTTAGACACAAATGCATGTAGTGCTGAACAAATATGTTTCGCTGAGATGGTCTGTTTGTACATTTGTCCTCAATTAAAATAAACAAAGCAGGATGATAGTGCTTTTAATTAAAACGATTCAGATATTTGCATGTGTAGTCCTGCAATGTTTATTTGCATAATTGGACTTGTCTTTTAATTCCTCAACAGCTTTAGGGTGTATAACCATATTTTGTGACTAGATTAAAAAAAAAAAGAAAAATTTTCAGCATCAAAATAGGCAGCAGTAGTCTGTTGGGAGTTTTTGTAAATGTGGTAATTTAATGCAATGAATATGTAAATACATTTTTCAACTGCTTTCTATAGCATGATAACAAAATCGATTTTTTAATTACTTTGCTGTTCTACATTGATGATGAGAAATGTGTGTAGCACAGTTGCAAAAACACAAATTACAGTTCAGGTCTCTTGTTACCACTATTCCATCTATTTTTTTCTCTTTTCAGGTGTGTGTATTTCTGATGGATGTCAGAAATGTTAGATTAGCAGTGCAGATTTGCTTCATGGTTTAGGGATTTTAACTGCACACCCTGACCTGGTGGATACGCGACATAAACGACTTGCACCTCACAAGCTCACCTCCGACATTTCCCTAAGTTCTGCTCAGTGACCCTTGCTCTCTCCTGGACATATTCCCATGTCTCCCTGTCAGCTCTGAATGGAAATCAAGACAAAAGCAGGACAGACAGAGTGGGGAGGGGCTGACAGTGAGCAAAAATAAAGATAGACACCCTGTGGTTAGATGGAATATCACAGAAAGAGGAGGGGGAAATAAAAACCAACATAAACAGTGAGGTAAGAAAGAGAGAGGAAAATAAAAAGGATGAGTGGCCACTAGGGGACTTGATAAAACGATGCTCCTATGTCACTGTCTTCACACAAACTCAAACAGCTCTACTTCTCTGGCTCCTCACTCGCTCATATATACACATAATCCGTGCTGTCAGATATAAGTTACATATATATGAATCATACTCAGCCCAAATCCTTTTCCCAGCTGCAGTGGTGGTATGAGTTGATGTGTGGGTGGCATCTGTCAGGTCGGCTGCTAAAACCCTTCCTCTGGCCAATGATAAAAGCTCAGACCCAGTGTGTGTGTGACCACCCAGATGTTTGTACATTAGCTGACTGCTGCTATCTGCAGCTCAAATGAGCCTTGGAGCTTAGGTCATTAAAGAACAGCTTTAAACTTACTTGCACACACACACATAAATTCACACAGCTTTTGATCTTCTCCCCGAGCAGCTGAGTTGGTAAGTTTCTTTTAAATCTCTGCAGATTCTGGTGTAACAGAACCGGTGCCTGCGTCACTGGCAGACCAGCAACAAGTGCTGGTTTTATTAGCTTAAAAAAGCTTTGTAGGAAAGAAAGCAAGTAGGTGAAAGGGGAAAAACATGACTAAGTAAATAAATAAAGAAACTTAGAGTCTCTTCCATCTTATATCTTAAGTTTGCTGAGGGATTCTAATTTGTCTCATAGACTTTGGTGTTTTTTTTGTCGTTGTATCTATGAATATATGCAATACAGTCAATCCAATTTGGTTAAAAGTTCCAATTTGTCCCCTCAATGTTTTGGGTTTTTTAAAGGAACACCAGGCAGATTTCCTTTTCAAACTCACATTTGTCTTGCATGGTCCTTTTATCTACATGTGCAGAAAGTTGCTAGCAGAGCCCCACAAACAATCACATCTAATCCCTCAGAGTGGCCGACGAAAACCTGGAAATGATGTGCTACTTAGAATGCTAATGCCAATAATTATGTATCATGGAAATATTGTGGCTTTCTAACCATAAATTTGGTTATAAGCAAACACCAAATACAAATAAAGAAGACATTCAAAGCAGAATTATTCTTTAAAGTAAATCCTTAAAAATATGGAGAGTTTAATATTTATAGAATTTGCATTAACAATAGGTAGCATTTACTTCACTAATTGTCTTACATTTAAAAGCCCGTTTTCCTATTTTTCTGGGAAACTTTTAAAACCATACAGTGACTCCCACACATAAACTTGAAGTGAAATGAAGCATTTCTTTTTATGGACAGAAATGAAGTGACTCCACAGAGTTTTAGAATAATAGCTGTTATGGATAGGTCAATCTTTGTGGTGCCTGGGCACTCTCAATTTTCCCAAAACATCAGTAATGCTAGACGAGAAGAAAATATATATTTCCCTTGTTTATGTGTTCTGAATTGCTTTACACAGCAGTGCTTGTTGGGAACAAATGGGACCAATCTAAAAAAGAAAAGAAATGCGTTCCCTGACCGTTGCTTCCACCACTTGTATATTTATAACTTTCTGTTAAGGTACATTTTAAATGGATTACTATATATTTTCAATAAAAAATATGTCATCAGTTGTAATGCACAAATGATAAGATGAAAAGTTTTACATCAAGCATGTTTTACAGGCTTGATTTCAAGCAGATAAGTAACATTTATTAATTACATAAATTAGTACATTATTAATATATTATGTTTAGGTAAACTACTTTTATATATTGTTTTTCAATTTGCTTTTTAGGAGATTTTTTTAAGCAAACACAAATACCAGCTGCAGACATTTGACATGTGTGGACATGTTGTTTGTCCCTTAACTAAAACCGCATTGAAATAAGATGATTCATCAGAACTCACCAAGCAACCTGCTGTCTTCAGGTAAAACCCTCTGCACCATTTCTCTCACAAATGAGACTTGACAGCACAGTTCTGTACAATTTAGTATGTTGGCAGAGAAGAGAAAGCAGGGAACAGAGGGGGCAGGGGGTGTTGGGTGAGAAAGAGAATGCATGTGTCCTTTTGGCCTGTCCTTTTGGCCGTTTTCCCAGTCAAATGAGTGTGAGAGAGAGTGCAAAGGCAACCGTGGCCCTTGCAGAGCTGAGTTCTGTTTAAACAATCTTATCACAATACATTTGTTTCACTCCATCTGTTTCATTTACGCTTTTGCTCTTACTGTCCTCATCTCCCACCCTCTTTGACGATCTCTTTCTTTTCACATATTACAATTAAGCAAATAAATCAAAACAGGCACTTTACTAAAACGCCCCACATGGATCTAAGATCTATTTTACTGGTGATCATCGTATAATCTCAAAAACATTCACACACAACTGTTAAATGCTATATAGTATGATTGCTGGTCTTATTACAATACCACATAAGCACAGGCACTAAATTACTACCTCAGTACCCTTCAGTTCATGGCCACCAGCCATTTTGTGGCTCAATAAGTTATTGATTAGAACATGCCTACAGTTCTGCAGGTCCTTGTACATTCTCAAGGACGTTACCATTTCTGACCATCTGTGAAATTGACCAAAAAACAGATTCTAGTGGCTTTACCTAGGTCTTTGTTCAAAAGCTTGACGAACATCCTGTGACATAAATTTGAAGTAAAACCAATGTAATCTTTACTTCTGCTCATATTTTTAATTAACTAATTCATCTTTTATTGGTGTCTGGTCTACCTAATAAAGAAAAGTAATACATTAGCTCGCAGCACATCCAGTGGTGAACCACAGTGCATTTGCTCTCCCTAAATGAAGTGTAATAAGCACCCAGGTGGGTTGTTTGATTTCCTCTGCAAGTTCAATTCAATATTCAGGGGATTTTTTTTGACACAATCAGACATTTTCATTCACACAACTGCTTATTGGAAACATCTGTTAGATATTTTACATGAAGACCCCACAAGATCATCAGTTTCTGCAGTAATTTATCTGACAGTAATAATATTAAAACTCTTTTGTTATTTTAGTCATTGTTATCAAGTTAAATGTTTTATGCCAGGATTCATTATTTAATATAAGGTAAATTATGCACAAATGCACTGCTTGCACATTGTCTGCGCTCTCAGTGGGTTAGATAAGTTTGCTCTTCTAAATTAAACCATAATTTGGCACTGTTTGATTTATGCTCCAGGTTGTTCTTGTTGTTGTTTGCTTTTTCTAAAGAACTAAGTCTTTCTCCTTAGACCACATTTCTAAATAATAAACTACAGTGAGAAATGCTTTAAGGGTATATGTTTTTAATATTTCTACATTGGTACATTTAGTACTTTTAAAGCATCCCAAGAGTAAGTGAAATGTTCAACACGTTTTGCTTGAGGTAATATTTATCTTATTGCCTAAACGGGTGCACTTCATTTAGGAAGCAGTCTTCTTGGATTTAATATTCTGGCTTTTAGTTTTTAGATTTGCCCCATTTTGTTTCCGGCCAATGATTTGACTAGTTTTATGTATTTTGTTATTTTTAAAATTATTATGAATCTCGACAATGAAGAAACATCTGAAAATACATAAAATCTCAAACACAATAATAAAAATCTCAAAACTTATTGTATTTGAGAATCTTTCGTCCTGCAGAAGATTCTTCTACAGGACAGGCAGACAGAGTTGCTGTCGCTATGTGAGAAGTGAGGAATCTTTGCTGAATGTGCTTCTTTGTCACTGTGATTAATCGAAACTCTCCTGCTTCTCTTTTACTCATCTAATTACTTGCCCCATTTTGTCAGTCGTCCTGTCTTCAACCCACCGAGGACGAACTGTCAGAAATGTCGAGTAAATTACAGCAGTGGAAACATTTTTCTTCTGGTACCCGTCATGCCACTGTGGACAGGCTGAGATCTGAATTACCGGTTGTTGCATGGTACTCAGGGCTAATGGCTGCTCACTTTAAGCTCTCATTGATAGAGTTCAGTTTATACAGTCTGCAAGACTCCCCTTACACAAGAATAACAACATTACAACATCAATAAAAGTCAGAATGTGAGTGTTGAAGAGGTCTTCTAAGGTCCATCAAGAATACACTGTGTGAGGCAGCTGGAGAATTCTTCGTTTTTGAACATAAAGCAGTTTTGGTGAGATCATGGGGATTGGATCTAGATTGAGGGTGTCACGTGGAGAAGACCTGTGCTAGCAGTAATTAATTATCCACGATGAATGGCCCTTACATGCAAGCATGAGTTAGTCAATTGGACCAATGATTTTTCTGGGTTTATTTTAAGGCCATAGCATCATCAGACCATGATAGGCCTGGTAGGGAACCGATGATTAAATATAACACTCTTGGATAGCTTGCCTGACAAGTAATGAGGCGACTGCTGCAAGCTAGTTGAGGCAATCAGCTCAAGCTATACTCCTGTTTCACATGTGATCTTCCTCACAAACTGCAAAACATTCACCTGCCTTCCTGCCAGGTGAATGTTTAGCTTGGTTGTCTTGAGTTCCACCACCAATCTAAAACATCCAGTAGTGCCTCAAATAGGGTTCATTATATCATTTAGATTTTTGTTAAAAAGTCACATTGCCGACTTCAGGCCCTCGGTGCGATCAACTCAAAATGATTCGTGAAATGTGCAAAGCTTTTGGTTAATGTGTACATGATTCATTCTGATTGCATTCAGCAATATGTGTGCAGACCACTTGGTCACATTTCAATTATTGCACCTGATGGCACATTCTCTATTAAACAGGAACCCCCTAACCTGCATTCTGTCATGCTGCTGGTAAATTGAAAAAAACCTGATTGTGTTTTCTCCTCTGGAGCAAGGCAGAAATGTGGCTTAGAAGTGCAGAGATCTTCTATGTTACATGGAGAAATTCAACAAGTTGCAGAGAAAAACCTTGGTGCACTTGTTATACCCAAGGTGGTTGCAGTGTGGTAGAATAGCTGAGAAAGCAGAGGTGAAAAATCAATTTGGTGAGAAAGAGCTCAGCAGAATCATTGGCTTCACACTGAGATTAGGTTTTCCTGATTTGTTATAAATCAAGCAGCACTCTTCATGTAATGTGAAGCAGACGTAAGATTAATGTTAAGTATTACAATAATTTAATTCTAAGATAGATATGATTAAAATTTGTCAGTTGTGGAGTACGTATCGCACAACTTATCTATGTTTGCTCCAATTAAAACTTAAAATGATCTTTTCACCTCTCTTATACATTTCTGCACAACTGTGTATATGCACAGGTTTGCATTCTTTTTGTCCAAGTGTGTGCATGAGCATGTGCATATTGCATTTGCACACACTTGAATTTGGCAACCAGGAGAGATGTGCTCCCACAGGGTTTAGTCACTGCCACTGCCTGTTAAAATCACTGGCACCAGTAGAGCAGCAATAAGTGACCTTGGGTAGGCTCTTGCTAGACCAGTGAACTAATGTAGTCCACTTTACTTCATAACCAGGAAAGTAAGGAACCAATCATCATTGGACAGAGACATCAGATTGCAGGTTTAGGAGCCAGCCATTTTTAATAAAACTGACACAAAAGTACCACATGGCATCCAATTAGAAATTGTGCAAAATCTAGTTATCAAGTATTATTGTTCATTTTAAATATTCAGTGATTGGGTTTGGGGGATAAAAAGGCAACATGAGTTCAAATCACCTCTCGTCTCAACCAAACTATTGCATGATACATTTCCTGAACCCCTAACAGCTCACCTCAAGCCGTCGATGAAATGGGCCGTAGCAGCCAATCAAGGCTTGATTGCAGTTATCATATTCAGATGGGAGGATTAGAATTAGCATAATGAACATCAAAGCAGGGCTTCATCCTGTCTTGTATCAGCAATACAAGCCTCTGCTGGTGGTGTTATGGTGTGGGGGGATATTTTCTTGGACTTTGCATGAAATATTAATATTAGTACCAACTAGCATGATTTACATACTTCCTGAGTCTTGTTGCTTGCCATGTCCGTCCTCTTATAACCACAGTTTACCAGTGTGGCGATGTAATCTCCTCTAGGATGACACACCATGTCACAAACCTCATATCATCTTGAATTGGTTTCTTGAATATGAAAATGGATTTACTGTACTCCAGCAGGCTCCCCAGTCACATGATTTAAACATATTTTAGATGTGATAGAATGGTAGATTTGCATCATGGATGTAGAGTCGACAAATCTGCAGCATCTTCATTATGCTATCATATCAAAGTAAATCAAAACCTCTGAGGAGGGTTTCTGACACCTTGTTAAATCTGTGCCTAGAAAAACGTATGGCAGCTCTGAAGGCAAAATTGTGTCCAATGAGGAATAAAAGACAAAATATATAAATGCATTTTCAGCCCGTTTTACTCTATATGCTAAGAATGAAAAAAGAAGGCTTGCTATGACAGTGCAAATAGGCTTATTTTTTCTTACAGCAGAGTCATAATTAAGTGCATACCTCACTAAGTGTCGATATCTATTGAATGTTCAACTTAAACTTCTTCCCACTAGCTGTGACTGTCACTCCAAAAAAAAAGGCTCCTCACGTAATGATGTATGTTAGGTTTCGAGGTGGGTTTATGTGTTATTTTAGACATTTACTTCACAATCAGTGGTGTTGTGTGCAGCTATATCGTGTTTTTAAATTGTTTAATAAGTACTTAGTTCAGCGAGGTACCATACTTGCCTGGGGCTGAAACGCTCTTGATAACTTTTGATCTGCATTGCTCAGGCTGTTTAGATTTATATCTCTTTTTGTCAGTGTTCTGTGATGTTAGAGACAAGAGCATCTTGCATTTTAGCACCTACTTCCTTCAAGGTCTTGCCATCCAGCTGAAGGTGAAAAAAGGAATGCATTGTTATTTTATCACATCATCATGTTTGGAAAGATCAGTCCTTCAGCACACATTTAGAGTATTCTGTTTTAGATTCCTGGCATTGAGACTTGGCAAAGATGCCCACTCAGTGCCCTTCAAAAAGAAGGCAGATTATGAAAGCCATTAAAATGAGGTAAGGGCTGTTTGACTCCGATAATGACTGTAATAAAAATGAGCAGAAGGGTCAGCACTGGGGAGAAGCTTCAAATTAAAACAAATGGTAGTTATGAGAGGTGGGAGTCGCTGACTGCAACAAATGCTACTGCTAAGTGAGGTAAATTAATAATGCAGGTTTGAGTAACAACTTAGTTTGTCCTATTTTTTTTCTTGGTTCAGATGTTTTACCTGCCACTGTAAAGAAAAAAAAGAAACAACTGAGTCTTAGTAATGTGAGTCATTGGATGTCATGCTGTGTGGTGCAGTATGCTTTTTACAAGTCATGTCAGCCTGCAAGTTGGCTTGACTCTTCATTCTGCTTCATGTGCTTTTCAATGCCCTTTGTGCGCTAAATCAAGCATGAGTAAAGAGAAGTTCAGAGGGGATATGAGGACAAAGAGCTGCTTGCCTGTTGCTCTTGTTAATTTGTCTGTGTTGTGTGGATGGGTTGAAATGAACGTTACTGTAAAACTGTATTTGACATGCACATGTTTTATTGCAAATGGGTGTGTTTGTACAGCTGCGTGCGTGTACGTGTGTGTGTGCCTTTGGTAAAAGTGTGTGTGTGTCAGGTGGTAATTAATAAAGACAGGAACATTGGCTCTCCTGCTGTGCTTACATGCCTACAAGAAACTTGCCACCAGTTGAAGCCTTTGCGAGAGCTGAAGACAGAGAAATCTCTTTCAGACAGAACATGTGATCAATCAAATAGTAAATCTCTGATTAAGATTTCCCCCTTATTTTCTGTGCCCTATTTTTACTGAACTTTTACCTGAAGCAAGCACTATGCATAATTGAGTCTTTCTTTTTTTGCTTCATTTCAGTAGTGAAGAAAATGTTCATTAAAATTTCAGTAGCCTTATAAGGACAGAAATAAAAGGCTTGAGCAGAAAAACACTTGGTAGACTTGAAAGCATTTGGAAACTTAAAGTACTTGAAAACAAGGACTAAACAAAGTTAACTTGCTTACTTTGTGAAGAATGGCAAGTTAGAGCAAAGCTGGCCATGCTGAAGGCTTAGACTGCTGCTAGGTTGTGCAAAAGTTGGATATTATTCAACTCATAAAGTCTTTTGGACAAATTTGGTTTTTTAATCACACTGCAATCAAATACTGTGGATAATGTTAGAGATTATGCACATTTACAGTACATCATAGCCAGATTCACAGCACTTAAATTGTTCCAGATTTGATCATGTTATGTCTGCAAACATTGGTGAGTTTTAGCAGGATCTTATGCGATAGACAAAGACACATTTGATCCTGAGGTGGTGGGGGAACATGATGGAACATTTCTGTTTTGTTTTTATTGATTTTGGCCAAAAAGCAACACGTTAAATGGGTGAAATATGAACAACCCACATTACCTTAAAGGCACAGTACTGATGACTGCGTCATGCTGTGGGGACGTTTTACTTTAGCAGGGATAGACAAAGTGGTTATTTAGGAAATTGTTGGAGGTAAATAATGGGCAATCCTGGTGGGATTGTTTTTAACTGTGTCAGTTAAAACATCCTTTACAATTTGTACTTTGTTGAAATGTCAACTAAATCTAATTATTCAAAAATCCCAATCTGACCATAATTTAGCTCTTAATACAGCAGAAGGTTGGTCTTGCATTTTGCCTCAATATTATCTGGACCTATTAGAAGCATTTGAAGAAACATTTTCTTCTTTCTACATTTTATTTTCATGATTGTTGTGGTAAAAGGGTATTATTTACTCTTTGGAGAGAAAAGAAGTAACCTGATGAATTTGATGGGCATGTGTGCGTTGGGGTCCTTTTAGCCCTACTCCCATTGTGAATCAGATGCTGAGACAGAGAAGATGGAGGTCAGCTAGAGGCCTTAAAAACCAATTAAATGATAAAAGAAGAAGAAGTTATCAGGAGTTTGTTTCCCCTTTCAGAAGTTAGAAAATTCTTTAAATAGATCGATGTAGAGAAGATTGTAGTTTCACAAGAAAGAAAAAACCCTGAAGAGACAGAAAGGAGTGATTGGATGCATAATGTATAGCATGTGTCTGTCAGTAGCCCATTATTTTAGTGTACTGTGTTTTAGCTTCAGGAATAAATATTAATCTGAGTGATAGTAATAAGATACTTCCAGGGATACTATAAAAAGGCAAGGACGGTAATGTAGAAATAGAAAATCAGCAATAGAGGTATTAAAAACAAATCATGAGCAAAACAGAACTTAAAAAACCTTCAATGTTAACTTGTGACATGTCTCAAAAAAAGGACATCTAATTCCACGACTCCAAAGTAAAGCTGCTTTAACGGTATATTTTCCTCCCTGGATTTAAGGATTTCATTCAAAAATGTACGAAGCATAAAGAAGGGGTTTAATATGTCAGTCATGTCAGCTGTCAGTGACTCCACGTTTTTGAGCTGCTAAATTTTAATAAGGAAGGTGGAACTCCGCGCTTTAGTGTTTGGGACTAGCGAGACAAGGACAGGAAATGAGCTGTCACAACAGTTCACTGTTACTTTATTATGAGTTCAAATGTACTCACAATTGAACTAAGGGAACAGTTTGTATTAGCTATGTTTTGTACCATTGTTCAGTACTTATAGTGCAATCTTGGACACATATAAATATGTGACTAGAAATATGCAATCTGTCTGCTTTTCACTACATAGATATTTCATTCATGCTTGTAACATAGAAATAATTATATGTTAGACACTTTATCCTGTTCAGAGGGAGCTTTTATGGAGGACATTTCTGCTTGTAGAGCTTGTGATTTCTCTGCAATTCACTAAGATACAATTATCCAAATATTATTTGTTGTAAATTGTGTGTAATCACATTGGCCTGTTGCATTATTAATCCACTCTACTATAGCATCTGTGCCCATCAGTAGTGTATGCAAACTTAAACAATAGTTGACTTACAAATAATTTATATTAATGGATATTATGCATGACAAGTGAAATCCAAACACAAAAACATTGTTTGAGGAGACAACTTTGTTGACAAATGGTAAAATTACCAGTGAAGCATAACAGCAGGTTACACCGCTTCACCTCTTTGCTGTACGATGAGCCTCAGAGAAAAAAAGGATCACTGAAGTAATAACCCCTTTGGTTTTTAATGTTTCTCCTGCTTAGACTCTCCTCTACTCCGTGTCACCTCGTTCATCTCTCAGCTTGTTTGCTCTGGTTTCATGAAACACCTGTGAAGCTCAGGGATGCGTCACAATTAGAGCCACGTGCTCAGGGAGCCAAACCAAATCACGGGGAAATCGATTGCCAGAAGGAAAAGGACAGAAAGAGAAGAGAAAATCTGACGGTTCAAGTTGTACATGTGAGGTTTAAAGAGCAGGAAAATTAGCTTGTGTGTCTAAAACAAATAGGACTGTTCACATTGTAGTTCCCTGCATCCAACTCCAAACCATAAAGCTGCTGGAGTTTATATTCTTAATATATAAAACCTTAAGAAAACTGTAAAAACTCTGCCTCTTTAATTGCTGCTTGAGCCCATCTGGTCTCGTTTCCTTCCCTCAATCCTTTTTTCCCCCCTCTGTGTTTGTAACAAAGATCATGTCAGCCCATTAGACCCATGTTGAAATATGGATGAAGAGATGAGAGAGACTAAGGCTTACAGCTCTCCTCTCAACTTGATCCACTTCATCCCCATCTCCTCTCTCTGATCTCTGTCAGTCCTCTGTCTGTTCAGAGTCAGGACTGTGTTCTTTGTACGGATCTGCCACACTGTTACAAACACTTACCGAGGCAGTGGATGGTATCATGGAATCGATCGCACTCTGAAAGACTGTGACACAAACCAGCCGCCACTCAGCACAAACGCACGGCTTCCAATCATTTCATGTTACACCATTTGTTTAAATCTAGATTGCTGCAGTATCATTAATTTATTTTTGAATCGGTATTTAAAAAGATACAAAACACTTTTTATCAAAAATGTCATTACATTTTATATTATTTGTGAGCAAAGTGTTGCAGCTGATGATCAACTTTTTCATCACTGGTTGTCTTTTTTTTTCTAAATGTTACCAAAGTTAACTTTAACTGCATCATTCTAAAGATAATGCATAATGTCAGCAGACAGACAGTATATGCATTTCCTTGAAAAATAAAATGAAATCAGCTGAAACGGGAAGAGAACTGTGGCGCTCCACAAGTCTGATTCAATACAAGAAAATTTTTTCATTTTCATATTTAAGTATTTGCAAGTGTGCCTCCAAAATTCACTAGTTTCTCCAAAAATCTCAGATTTGAAAGTCTAGAAAGCCGATCCCGTTTTACGTCCTCCAAGCTGAAACACCTGTACTCATAGGATTTCCAGAGATTAGGGTTTGCATGAGGTGAAATGGGATTCAGCCTTAGTCTTATAATTATCCACTATATCTTCTTATTTATACAAGAATATTCCCTTTGTTCATGAGAAGACGGTTCGGTCTTCATCTGATATCATAGAGTCTGGTTCTTTGGAACAGCAATGTCAAAGGGCTTCTTCTGTCAGATCAATAGGATTCCTTAATATCTTAGGATGAAAAGAGGTTAAAGGCTCTTGAGCTTCTAGTGCCCTATTCTGTAAAAGAAAATCCTACTACTGGCCATTTTTTTTAAGATTTCTATTTTAGTGTGATATGAAACACATATTCTGTACATTACTTTTTATGTTTTTCATTTACTCAACATTTACCTCCCTCCTGGTTGCAGTTCAGTATTTGCTCATTCATGTTGTCACAGATGTTTCTGTGGACGTGAATCAAAATTATTCACTGGAAATTTACGTTTTGGATGATGTTATCGTGAGGCATATCTAACATAGCAAAATGAAAATGCTGCTTGGGAAGTTGAAATAGTTAGGCGCAATGCTACTTTACACTGGCTGGTTTTTACAAAGCACAAACCAACAGAAGTAGCTGTAACAGAAGTGCAGATAAAGAAGACTGTGGATAAAAACTTCTGTGGTCGTGCAAAGACTGGTTTCTACTGTGAATTTTAATGCATACTAAGGTATATTTGACATTTGAACTATTGACGTTAGCAGTGAGGATCAATTATCGATCACGTCTAAAATACACTAATCTCTGGAACTGGTGTATTTTAGCAATTCACCTGCAAATTGCTAAAATATTGGTGTCCAGTGTTTACTGTTCATAATAAGAACATTTTCATTAATTATGTGAATTTGAAATGACTTAAAGAGTAAACGTCAGTCAGCAGATCTGCAGTAATTGCCAATTAACAGACCAAATACTGATTGAAATTCAGATTTATTTTTCCTCTATGCAATAAATGCATCAAAGTAAGAACTCTAGTTTTGGTTCATAATTGATTCAACAGGCTTCATCTTTTGAGCCACTTTTTTTTTTTTTTTACAATTCTTAAAATCAGATAAAGTTCAGGGACATTGATGCAAAAATTAAGATAATCTTAAAATACTTTAATGTTCTGTTGGATTAAAAGAGGTCAAAATAGTATAAACATTATTTTTCCGTTTATGTACTCTCATCCATTAAAAATCATCGTAATCAGACCAAATCAGAATTGGCAGCTCCGAAAGAGAAACTTGATCTGTCCATCTCTGAGATGCTGTGCCAGTCGTAGCTTAAAAGAACAGATAAAAAGTAGACTTTAAGCACATTTTGTCACTCAAACATCCTTTAATATGTTTCACTAAGAACTTTTCTTTCGTTCTTCAAGAGGTAGAGGATAAATGAGTCAGACGATAAAGAGGAAATAAGAAAAGAAGGTTGTTCAAGGGGACATTAAAACGTCGAGATCAGATCCAATTATCAGTGATATCTGCAAGATTTTCATAACATTAGTTTCATCAGTGCCAAGAGTACTGCTGCTGTCTTTTTTTTTTTCTTCTGAGTCCTTGCATCTCTCAGAGTCATGCTACACAGCATAAGCAGACAATGTCCAGAGCTACTCCTCTGACACTCATTTCATGTCACAGCAGCTGTAAGGAGGTGGGGAAGTGGTGGAGAGATCACAGAGCAGATGGCATCACCGCATGAGATCAGTCGAGTTGTTATGAAAAACTAAAGAGGTTCAAAATGCTCTTGAGTTTTGAGACCCACACCGCAGGATTGTCACAAGCATTTCTTCAAAACTCGTAATTTATTATTCACAACATAACTTTCCACAAGGATATTTTTTTTTTCTTGGGAATGACTAACAGACAGAAAGACAGGTGGCAGGAGGGAAGCTGAGGGTTGCTGAGGATGGTCGCTTGTCAGATCACAGTCTGAGAGGTCCCTGGAGATGTTGGCAGCACAGTCCTGTCATCACATTTCTTTATCAACCCCTCGCTCTTCTTTCCTTATGTTTCCAGCTGTCTGACCCAGTATCGAATTCAAATCAAGCCGTGAGTACACTGCAAGCAACGCTGTCTGGTTTACGACACCCTGGAAATGTTTTAGTCTTTATCGTTTCTGCCTCTTTCAAAATTCTGAACTCATTTCTATCACAATCACATTGTTCCCTTGTACGCTCTGGGTTTATGTTGGTATCCCTCTGCCTGTCTTTCGCTCACCTCCGCTCTATCTTCCTGAGTCATGTTCTTCCTGTATCTGGTTTCCTCTTCCTCACTCACACACGCAGACAGACAGGCACAGAATGCATCAGCTTATATTTCCCATGGTATCTGCAATACATTCTGCTTCACTAGGAGCAGCAATGTACTGGAGCACGGCACCTGCTGTGCACAGCTGATATGAGGAGAGAGACAACGCGCTCACGCGCGTGCATACGCAGCCACACAGAAACCACGAGCTTTCATAAACTGGATGGAAAATGTAATCCTCATATGTCTGTAAATGCACATGCTACACAAAACTAGAAATTTAAACACAATTACCAGCAGCATGGAAAAGGAACTAATCCCTTTGGAAATAGCATAATTTCATTTTTGAACTATATTTTTTTTTTATTCCAGTGAAACCAAGTTTTTCTATTGTCATCATAGCAATAGGCATTGAATTTTAATATAGCAACGTCAACTAGCAAAAGTTACTAGAACGGAAGATGAACAGTAATGTAACATTGAGGATTTAGAATAATTATGCAGTAATAATCTAGGTTTATATTTTATGCAGTTGCTTGTAAAAGTATTCATACATCTTCAACTGTATAAAGTTTAGGGAGTTTCACATAAAAGAGCAACACAAAGCAGTACATAATTGCGAACCATGAGGATGCAATAATTTTAAAATTTGCTACAATCCAAGTCAATACTTACATATATGGTCTATTAACTAATCAGGTAATTGATATATTTATAGGTTTCAGAATTGCACGCCATACTTATAAGATTTTTATATCTAAAATATGAAAAACATGTTTTTTTTTTTGCATTATAATTTATAAGTTATTATAATAACTTTGTCTACATTATGACATGTAAAAAAATATTTAAAATGTAATTTAATTTAAATTAAAAAGGAACATCTGCAGCTTATGAAGCAAAAACATCAAGCTCAAGTAAAAAGGTAACAGGAAAATAGATTTTTTTCTGGTGTATTCCAAAAAAGTCTGCAATAAAATATATTTTTAGTGATTTTAATATGGGCTGCCCAGTGGCGCAGCTGGTAGAGCTGTTGCCTTGCAGCAAGATGGTTCTGGGTTCGATTCCCGGCCCCGGTCTTTCTGCATGGAGTTTGCATGTTCTTCCTGTGCATGCGTGGGTTCTCTACGGGTACTCCGGCTTCCTCCCACAGTCCAAAAACATGACTATCAGATTAACTGGCCTCTCCAAATTGCCCTGCGACAGACTGGCGACCTGTCCAGGGCGTACCCTGCCTCTCGCCCGAAACGGTAGCTGGAGATAGGCACCAACAACCCTCCCGACCCCAGTAAGGGACAAGGTTGTAGGAAAATGGATGGATGGATGATTTTAATATGATAAATTAGAAATCTTCAAGAAGTATTTTGGTGTAAAAAGTATTTTACACCAAAATGAGTTTGCAAGTTCACAATTTGTTTGCAGATTAAAGCTGCAGCTGCTCATTATTGCGGCTAGTCTTCCTCGAAGGGAGATGCTAAATATTGAATCCTCACAGAGGTAGAAGAACAACCACAGTGCAAACAGCTGAAGACATGAAAGATTCATTAAAGCAATTTGGAAAAAGCAAAGCAGGCCAGAGATCCTAGAAATGATGGAATGACTTAGAGATGCTGTTTACACACCAATATGGCTGAGCTGAAGCACTTGAATATAAAAAACCAAAACGCATCAAACCCCGCTCTTAAACAGTCTCCATGTCTGCCTATAGGTTTTCCTTTATTCCTATTCATAGTGAATCAGTTTTCTTCCAGTGCTCTAAATGTTTAATGGTGTTTAACAAAAGGAATGAATTACTACATTCAGTGGATTGTGTGTCTTTGCTATCAGAGTTTTTTAGAGCCGATAACTTTTTCCAATGTTTTCTGACCCTGTGATTCATAAAACACGTCTGCTCCTATGGCTTTGGTCACAGGCTTGTTTTGAGATGCGCTGAAAATCACCAAGTGCAAGGTTAGCCTGGGAGTTTGAGTCTGTCCTTGTTTTCATACACTAGCGTGTCATTTGCCTTAGTAGTTTAGGCATTAGCACTTCATGCTGTGCTTTTGTTGCAGTTTTGCAAGCACTAAACAGATCACAGGGTTAATTATTAAATTACTCTTTCTTGTTTTCTGTAATGAGGCCTCTCTCCTGAGTGTTTTTCTTTCCTTTTGAATTAAATTTGCCCTTGCCTAAACAGAACTCAGGCGCTGCCTTTCAAACTATGTTTTCATCTAGAGCGTTATAGTGAATCATCTCCGCACCCTGTGCGAAGTGAGAGTAAGAAGTTTATTGCATTTGTTTATTTTTTTAAGATTTTAATATTTGTTAACATTAATTACTTCATGCAGTCAATCAAGCAACAGTTGCAAGACAGACAATACTGGAATGTGCCCTTTTCTTTTGCTAACTACAAACACCAATATAACTTGTTCACAAGTAAATATTTCACAGCACCATATGTGCCACTGGCTTAACAAGCTGCAGACCAGCAGAAGTGCTAGCAAATATTTTATACTTCCAACTTCCACCACATTCCCTATGCGCATTGCTATATTATGTAAAACAAAAAAAATCTGAGGCTGCTGTGGAAGACCCATTAAATTATGATTTCATGGGTTTTTGTTGAATTCCAGACCGGCAACTAAGAAAACAAAGGGACTGTATGTGTAGCTTAATGTTCTGTGTAAAGATTTTTGATTTAAATTTGAACCCAAATGATCTCACTATAATAATAAACACATTGCTATGATGTTAGTTTGTATTTTTGAAGAATTTTATGATTATTTTGATGGAAGTCAGTGTTGATGCCTCGTTATGTAAAAACTGCAGAGTTGTAACTTTTGAAAATATTTAAAGTTCAAGACTTTCAGTCAAGATTTACAAAAGCAATTAAAAAAGAGTTGGACAAATTCTTTTGACGCAGTAATTTGGATACTTGCAAAGCTATGTATTAGATGGGGTAGCTTGTAACAGGAAGCTTTCTAAAGTTCCTTTTTCTGACCTTCAGCAACCTTTTTTAAAAAAAAAAAACCACATTATTCAGTAAAACTCATTCTGACTTTACATTTTTTTAATGTAGATCCTCGGACTTAGATAACGTTTCACTTTGAATAACATTAAGCTGATCCGTTGAAGCCAGCACCAAATCCCAACTGAGCTGTTAACGAAATAAGTTTTTTCTTGCTACAGGAAATAAGGGCGATTTGGAATCAAATGTGTTTACTCCAGCACTTTTAGTTTAAATAAGGTCTGTTTCTATAGACTGCCAACATGTTATTAAGTAAAGATACATTTCAGTGCTTGTATAAGTATGCAAAAATTGAATCCATCAAATGTCTAATGGTGTTTTGATAGCAAGCAGGGTAATGTGGGTTTGTCCTGGTAGGGAGACTTTTAAGAAAGAATGGATATGTGAACATTGCATTTGCTGAGACAAGCATAGCAGCACTTACAGGACCTTTGCTTCAAGCTTTTAGGATGGAGCTAGTTTAGCAGGGGAGCTTTTACTCCACTGTAATGCAGAGGGAAGGGCTTTGTTGTGAACAGTATGAGCATAGCCTCCTGTCATTATTAAAGGTTAACTGTAAGCACTTGCACAGCTGGATGCACAGATACAGTAACACTGAACATGCAATTTTCTTTTGGTTTGCAACTTTCTTGTTATTAGTATATGAGGGATTGCAGCTAATGGAAAGGTTAAATCGTGACACAAACAGAGAAGAGGAAGAGCAAGGACTTAACATAAAACTGAAGAGATTTAAAAAAATAAAAACCGACAGGCTCTAAAGACGGATGGACGGAGCAACATCAGCATCAAGCCAACATCCGGGAAAGCAGCTGCTCTGCCACACAGGAAGACACACTGATCAACTTTCCAACAAGACACTAGAAAATTAAGGGGGATAAAACGAGCGACGTGAGCTGAATTAGGCAGGTGGGGAGCACCTTGGCAACTTGCCTTACTCGCGCATTACTTAGGGGGAATGCAGATAAGAAAGTGACAAGGAGAGAAGCAAGGGCAAAACACAGCAGCTATGAAGTATTTGATGTCAACAGAGGGCCGGCTACCGTCTGCATCAGTCTGAACATTGGTCAGCAGAGACGTCGCCAAACTGCAGTGATGGATTCTTCCTCCAACAGCCGGGACTCTCGTCAATGTGCCAGTTTGCTGAAGTTGTTATACACTTTGCCACTGTAGGTCTTCATAAGGTGACAGCAAATATTTGAAGAAATTTACCCGTTTGATGGAACTGTGGCCATGAAAAAATGTTGGTGGATGAGTTCATGTATGACCGCCTGTCTGTCATTGGGTGTGTGTGTGGTTTTTTTTTAAAGCAAGAGACAGCCACAAGTCCCGGTGTGTGCTGGGACGACATGCGAGCACGTGTGAATATGTGTAACAGTGTGTGACCCATCATGCTGAGTTCTCATTAGGAGAAGAGGCAGGGACAGGCTTCAGCGCCACAGTGAGAAGCTAGATGTCATTTTAATTCAGTTTCAATGGGACTGATCCTGAGGGGATTCACAGGAATGCACGTACAAGTGCATGGACTTGGATACTGTACATGGCTACAGAGAGACATTAGAGCTCAGAACGCCGTCTAAAAGCCTGACTTTGACTTGTGCCGATGTGGCATTAAGCAAAAGTGTTCTCGTTTCTGTTTAATGCATCCAAATGCTCTCATTATGATGCCCTGGATGTGGCCCCGTAGGAGCAGATGTAGTCTATATGTTTTAAAAATGTATTACAATTTTAATTAATATTTTAACATTTATGCAAACTACTTTTCTTCTGCCACTGCAATAGGACTGAAGACAAAATGCTTTTAGCACTTGTCTCTGTTTTTTTATTTTTTGGTAAACTGTTAAGATAGAAAAGAAAATGTAATTTTTCCACTTTAGCAGGTTAGAATAGGCCTGGTTGTCTCAGGCTTACATGCCTTATCTAGTAAACCTCACTGATATTACAGTAATAGTGTGCAAACATTTTTATGTTTTCATTGAGAATGTTCCTCAAATATGCCAAGATTTCAAACTGGCTTTTGTTGAATACTGGAAATGCTTTCAGCCTAAAATGAATGTGTACTTTCAGAAGGACATCCTGCTATGTTAGAAAAAATGAGACCATAGTAAATCCATGTAACCCTTTTACCAAAATAAGACTGATGTTATCGCTCAAATCCTGAAAAGACTGGATCAGATCCTAATGACTACAATAACTACTGACACATTTCCAGTCTGTCTTTCATTTGCAATATTTTTAAGGAACAGTTGCTATTTAAACTTCACTCACATTTAATTCAAAAATAACCTTTATGAACAATTACAGTCTGTTTCCCATAGTTTTTCTCTCTCCATCGAGTCTTTCCCTCACCCTGGGTTAAGAGTCAGTGTTTCTTCTTGATAAATTCCTATCGTGTATGTCTTCCATTAATAATATGACTCGGTGTGCAAATCTTTAGCAACACATTTATCAACCTTGCTGTTCCCTCAGCACCATGAGCAGCAGTTCTTTGTCCTAAACTTTGGAACTTCCTCCCCACCAGACATCTGCAGCATTGATATTCGTCCCTGTTTAAATCCAGACTTAAAACCCACCTGTTAGACTCCTTTCTCCTTTTTCTGATTTTGAAGTTTTTGTCTTTGTTGTTTTTACTTTTATTTGTAAAATGACATTTTGTGTTGTGAATAGGGTTTGTGAATAAATTGCATTGTTTTAAAGAAATAACTTAATTTCACTGAAACAGAAACCTTTCTGTTGCGGGTTGAGTTTTTTCTCACAACAATGCTTTTCACTGTTAGTGATATCAGAACATGACATTTGAATCCTTGCTGATGATTCAGATCTGTGCATTCAAAAGTGAAGGACTGTCTGTTTTTTTACATTTTACAATTAATATTTTATAATAATCTCATGTGATATAAGCTGTTTGCTGCACCAGAGAGGGATAGTGTCATGGGTTGTGATGCTGATGGTGAGAAAATGCAGGCTGGACCGGGATGTAGCATGAAATTGAGAATTTAATAAAGAAAACACGATGAGACCAGGAGACACGACGTGACGGTGTAACACGACGAGGATCCGACAAGAGACAAAGACAACAGGTGGACTTAAATACACAGGGAGGGCAATGAATGAGACACAGCTGGGACTAATCAAGAGGAGCAGACAGGACAACACAGGGACTCACAGATCTCTCACACAGAAAACCTAAAATAAATACACAGAGAACTCAACTCATAACAGATAGTGTGACCATATTTTACACTTGGTCAGATGCCGAATTGGTGCCACTGATCTAAGTCACCCACATCAAATGTGAGATTATATGAATCATGAGCGCTGGTAGGTGGGAAGCCTGGGAAACTCCATCCTCCTTCATGTACATCTTTGCCTTGTTGCTGTGTGTACAACGCTCTTAAAATGGATTGCTTCTTTATGGATTAAGCATAAAATGAGGATTTTTAAAGTCTGCTGAAATTTATTAAAGAAGCATGACTTTAAACAAGCTTTTCCCATCTTGAAAACCCTTCACATTGATATCTGACAGTATGTATTGTCTGATAAAAATCTTAGGAATGGATATAATAGTCATAGAGGAACAATCATGAAAAACATAAACTTAAAACCGTAGACTGCCAAAAAAAATAGTTTTGAACACTCTGCAATTGTATTAATAGTTTTGAGAGACGTCAGTGTTGACTATTAGCAAGAGGTTTTAGTTAGACTGTTTCTTTCCTGCTTTATTACACTATTTAATAAGTAGTTGTTTAATTTCTACATGTACATGAAATATTTGAGAAAAAGTTTTAAACATAAACCCACAAATTGGGTTTCCAAAGACTTTTAAAAGCCTTAATATTTCAGCTGATGAAATATTTTACAGGTCATTTAATCTATAAGCTCTGAATCCGGTGAAGGGTTTTGATGCTTGAGTAAGGCGAGGCAAAGCAATTTATTTGTACAACACAAGGCAATTCAAAGTGTTTTACATGATTAAAGGAAAATAAAAGCAAAAAACATTACAACTGCAAAATAAAGGAAAATGATGACAGGTTGAAAAACATACTTCGGTTTATGGTGTCCCAGTTACTAATCAAATGCAACTTTAAAGAAACAGATTTTAAATTTGATTCAAAAGGAACTCAGTGTTTCAGCATTTTTATAGATTTCTGGATTTTTATTAAGTTCACTGGAGCATAGAAACTAATTGCTGCTTATTTGTGTTTGGATCCTGATGGGGCATTGGACCTTTGATCCTAGAAATGATCTGCAGAAGGCCAGCTTTGTTATTCTCTTTGTTTGCCTCTGGATGATCAGACCTGAGTCCATCACAACACCCACATCCAGTGAGAAACACAAAACATTTAGGGAAGAAATTCATTCAGGTAATAAATTGGTTTAGTGCAAAAGCCCAATGCTTTGGCTCAAATTATTATTACTTTTCTCTACAATGCTTCCATGCATTCTTACGGCATGAAAACGAATCCCCTTGAGTTCATCATCGAGGTAAACAGAAAGAACCAGAGACAGAAAGCCAGAATTTTGAAATGTTTTGTCAAAAAGCGAGAGGGTGAGCTTGATAAGGTCAGAAAGCTCCATACAGAAAAAATAGGTTTAAAGAGAAGGGCAAGTGTCTGACAAAATGTGTACTGACGCAGAGAGACAAGCATAGGAATAGGTAGAGACGTGGAGAAGAAGAAAAGAGAAAAGATGAAAAGTGAATGAAGACAGAGAGGAGGCCCCGTCTGTGTCCTAAGAAGATTAGATGGCATGGAGAGAGGGGAGAAAAGATGCTAAAGACAAAAAAAAAAAAAAACACATCTTCGGTTTCACATGAATAGTTTCTGGGTGGGAAACAGTTTGAACTCGGTAGCTTCACACAGACCAAACTAATTAAAAACTGAGCCTCAAAGGCATCGCTTTCTTCCTTTATTTCTTTGCAAATCACCGATGTCGAAGTCGGTGAGCGCCGGCCCAGCATGACGAGGGCGGGGACATGACTGCTCATCGGCTACAGTGCTGTGGAATCAGCTGGGTGTGAGTCAGACGCCTACTGCTTCACTCCCTGGGGAGCGAAAGGTCTGGGGTCATTATGACAAAGAAAGTGAACTCAAACCAGTGCTGAGTCACTTCACATGTCAGAGCAGATACCGTAAGGTTTAATAAGGTGGAAGTGGGGATCACATTTAGGTGTGAAAGGTGTAAGAAAAAGGAGAGGAAGCAAGTGCGTTTTAGCCGGCCTGCTTAAAAATATCCAGAGCCATTGCTGAGACAGTTCAGGGTCTAATTCACCTACTGTTGAAGTTTAAGAGGAATGAGCACTTTTGGAGGCATTGGGTATCATTGGGGTGTTTTTGTGCTTGCTCTAAGTTGAGGATTTATAAACATAAAACCTGAGGGCAGGGCCTTGGGTAATGGTGTACTGGTGCTAAACATCTATTTAAAAATGCACATAGATTTTCAGTGACTGATTTTTCATTGCTTGTTGAAGTATAATGTATTCTGAACAGTTTGTTTTGTGCCATGAGGGCAAAATTGTCCATCATTTCCTTGGAAATAATAGAAAATGAAAGTAGAAAAAGGAAAAGGGTGAGATGCTGTGAGCTGGGAAAATTGAAGTCATTTTGAGAGACGAACAGAAAAAAAGTAACCTAAAGGGAATTAAGGACACTTATTTAAAAGGAAGGTATTGGTTGTTAGATAAGGAAACGCGAACAAGAAGGCAGGCAGACATTTTATGAAACATATTGTCCAGATATTTTTGTTTTCTCATTTCTCTGTTACTCCAGAAAAAAACTGGCAAAGAGAAAACTGAAATGGTGAAGAGGAGAAAGAATAGAGAGAGCAAGGTGCAGACATTTTACCACATCTTTGTGATTTTCAGAAAAAAAATCTCCTCAAATATAATTATTTTAACAATAAATATATATTTTATTGATAAATGGTAAAAATATATTCACTATATGTGTGTTTATATATGTGTCTGTGGTTTTAATGACCATCTTTTTTTTTCCTCCAGTATGTTTTTAAGTATAAATGTGTCTCTGGTGATACAGGTTTTGAGATGTTTCCCATTAAAATAGGATCCATTGCTGAATAACGTGATTTCCTATATTTATTATAAAACAAACAAAACAGAATCTTTTGCAAATTACAAATTTGTTGATGTACAGCAATGTAAAGATTGCAAGACAAAAACTATCCTCACTGTCTAATGGACGCTGAGCATGACCGAAATTGCAGAATTTTGGTGATGCTGCAAAGAACTAACAGTTGGAAGCTCAAAATTAAAAGATCTGAAAGCTGGGAGAGTTTTAAAGTGGATTATGGTGATTATAATTCATACACATCTGTCTCTCCTTATGTATGCATAATAAATGCATTTATCATGTGGAAACATTTCATTTCATTAACATAACTATGTTATTTTCTGTTGAGGCTTCCAGAAATCGTCTGCTGCACTTGCAGGTTATACATCTGCAGTTACTTTTAAACAGGATTGTCAATAGAATAGAATAAAATAAAGCATGCATTTAAACAAAAATAAAAATATGATTGAAATAGCTGAGAAAGTAGCTCAGAAAAAGAAAAGGAATCAGTGATGATGTGTGGCAGTTGTATCATTGCTACTTTTAAGTATTTAAATAATTTGGTGTGACTTATGAAAGACCTATAATTTTATATGTGCATTAATAGTTCTTAAAATATCCATGTATTTTGTAATTAAGTCACATAAACAAGTCATAAGGAATAAAAATCATTTTCACAAGTTTCATTTAAGTAAAATACGGTAGTGAAAAATGTTAAGCAAGTATTTTAAAAATATATAAACATAAAAAGTTGCTTACAGAGCATTCCAGTGATTTAAAGGACTTTTAAGGAAGTGATAAAATGGCTGGTGCTTTTGACTCTATTGAACATCGAGTAATAAAATGCTCCCCCACCTGATGCATCATATGGACAGTCAGCTGAATAAAAAAAAGCTTTTACAATAGTCTTTTCTCTAATTTATCAAATTGAAGTGTAAGGCAGCTCTGCTATAAAGCTCCACATGGTTAGCCAGGAGTGGCATCTGTTGTGATTTAGTCAAGGTTAAAGTTTATCATGCTGTGAGAATCTCAGTTTGACCTACGACCTGTGATTACACATTATGTTCAGTAAAATGGTACACTGAATACATTAAGGATAATGGAATACAGGTTACAATCTTCATTGAACAAAAATGAAGGTGACAAGAAAATTATATTATGTTACATTATTTTAAATTATCATATATTATGCATTGTAAGAGGAACGATTTAAGATTTAAACGCCTGATTCTAACTCATGGTTTTCCTCAATCTTGTATTTTACCCCTTCAGGACTAACTGAATTGTTTGTTGCATGCTGTACACGTTTTCCTCTCCTGCCACGCTCCTTAACTCCAGTGATGTCAGCACGTGGTTCGAGAGGATTAGCATCATGGTGATCCTGCTCAACTGTGTGACGCTTGGCATGTACCAGCCCTGCGAGAACATTGACTGCACCTCGGACCGCTGTCAGATACTCCAGGTAAGGCGGACGTTTGCATGTGAGTGACGATGTGTAATCACACTCAGGGAGATGTAGAACAAAACATCCAATTACTGAAAATGCACTCTGCTTCTTGTTGACATTCTTCAAGCTGTGATGGAAAAACACACTTCAGATAGATTTTTATTTTTTTTTCCCCCTCCTGGAATGTTCATATTTTCTCCATCCTCTGAGGAGGGAACTGAGGCTTTGTTTGTGTTAATAAAGTCTTGCAGAGCAGAATTCAGATTTTTTTTTTGTCACCTGTTGAAAGGAGGAACCTCTTTTGAGAGTGTTTGTGGAAGTTCCCAAATGGCACAATTGGCATTTGAGAACATTCACTTGAGATCCAGATTTACCTGCAGGCTTTTCCTAATGTGCAATTTATTATTCAAATAAGAAACTAAACTGTTACCCTAGATTTTTTTTAGGATGTTTCCACCTTCACTAAACCATATAATAAACTCCATTGCTTTTTCTAAGACAGAATAAAGTCTGGTAGCATCTGTGCTGAGTGTTAACTAATCTAAAGCAACAGATTTCCCCAAACTCTGTTTATTGTTTCAACACCTGACACTTCCTAGGCTCCGTAGATCCCAGATATTAACAGCTATAGTGAAAAAATACAGCTACCTAACTTCTTAATTATAATCGCACACATAATTGAAAATATTTAATCTCATTCTCATTATGGTTTTCCTTTTATATTTGCTTCATTAGTGCTTATTTACTTGACTAATTATGTAAAAATTGTTACTGGCAGTTAAAATAACCAACAGGTTTCCATTGATTCCTATAGGACATACACATAAAATAGAGTTCAAAATTGTGTTATTCTATTTATTTTTTTTAAATTGCTGACATTCTGCCATTGTATCAGTAAGCCATGTTGGGGCTTAGGCGGACAACGTGTTGTTGCCAGCTGGCGGCGGAATCAGTATGTACCTCTGGGATTGTAATTGTTTTTCACTGAAGGCTCAATTTCAGTGGCGACACAGACGACCTAATTCTGCCTTAAATGTGTTTTTTTTTTTTTTTTTTTTTTATGGAACTAAAAACCTTTCTGCTGTGACCTGCATCGAAACAGTATTGTTAGTATATTTAGTTTACTCTTTTTGCTCCCATTACTCCCTCCACCAAACACTACCTTCATGTTTTACTCTGTAACAAACATACTGTCTTCCCAGGTAGGGGTCCTGTTTAGCTGCTAATGGTAACTGGAAGGGTTTCTGTCACGTAGCTGAGCTAGTAAACATGGCCCTAAAATGTGTTTCTGGCCCTCTGCAAATTCTGTTAGCCCAGCATGACCTCACATTTAATTCACAAGGTCTTGATTGAGATATGAACAAGTTAAAGTCAAAGGCCTCCTACAGCTGAAGACCTGGTGGAGGTGTAGTCTTCAGTCAATATGCATAAATAGGACATGGATTGATGGATCAATTTTGATAATTACTGTGAAAATGATTTACTCTGTAATGATGCTACAGGAAAGTCAAATTAACTCTAAACGTGTAAAGCCACTTTGGCATTTGCAGCAAATGAATTCAGCCCAACCACCTTGATAGAAGATTCTTCCAAAGTCACTCACTTTTCATTTGAGTGACTTTTTAAGGAATTTGTGCCAATATAGGTGAAAGATACAGTTTTTTTCTTTCTTTATGTCAATATAGTCATTTCTGAAATAGGGGTTAGATACTTTTTTATTGCACACTTTATTTTCTTCTTTAAGAAGAAAAATGTTCCCTAAGTTATGCAACTTGGATTACAGACTGCATTCTAAACAAAACTTTCAGAAGATATACCAAAACTCTGCACTTAACACATTAAGCTAGCAGGTCCAAACAATCACTGTGTAATTTTTTATTCTTAAAAATATTTTTGAAAATAGAGAATAATAAAAAGCTATTTTAAAAATAAAAGCTTAAAAATATCCATTTGTAGAGAGCGAGATACCAAATTAACATTACCAATTTAGAGGAGAGTATTAAAATTTAATTCAAAGTTTACGTTTTTCTCCAAATTTGTATTTTTTTTAATATATAAATGTAGTTACAATGATTTCAATTACTGCATTTTAAAGATGCATTAACTTTTCAAATGCCATTTATCTTCTGATTAGATAACATTGCCAGATATTTTTATATTCCTAGGAGTATTAAGTGAACATTTATCCTCCGGGTACCTTTGGTAATTTTGTCAGTATCACATCAAGTAAGACACACATAACATAATTTTTAAATCACTTGCCATTCCAATCTTGATGACCCACTTACTATGTCCTTTCCTCTTGGCAAATAAGTGGCACAATGACAGCATATAAAGCATCTTCCTCACCAGCTCATACATCAAATAATGAAAGGGCCCATCGCAAGACACCCTCAACCTCTTTACAAATCATGCAGATGATGGAACCTGATAGGGTGACTGAAGAGAACGGTGGCACCGGTGACAAATAACTATGATGAATTCATTCCCCTTCCTCTCAAAGCAGCAAGGGACGGGAAACTGACTGGTGCATCCACTGTCAGATTACATATGAAGTGAGCAGGCTGCATTATTTATCAAAACATCATTTAAATAGCATGTAGGCCAGACTTCTCGCCTTCCCGATAGAATTCTGCTAGGTCCGAATTACGGGTTGATAATGAGATAATCCATCTCACTGTCTTTTTTTAGCTGTGTTCGCATGCTTGCTTGCCCCTCTGCACAAATTTGTGCTGGCTTATATTTGTCTCCTCTGAAGAGAATTTAAATAAATCCTAAATCTGTATGTCATTCTTGCTTGCATGGAAATGAGCTTATTTACTGTGTATTCCTCTGTTTGACTCTTCCAAGTCAAACACAAGAAAAAGGATTTTTCAAAAGTTGCACCATGGATAAATGCTTAGAATTTAAGTTGTTTTGCAGGAGCAAACTTATCTCTTTTTTTTCCTGTTTAACATTACTGAATGGATATGAGTGTCAATGTATGTTCCTCTTTTCCATATTCCAGCCTTTTTCAACTGCTACAGATTTTTTCTGAGCATGTCTTACCCCCTCACACACACAAAAACAGCATTAAAATCTTCAGAAATTGGATTCCTTTGCACAGTCTTGCCAGATGTATCATCGGTGTAAATGCTTGACAGAGTAAAACGTTTTCCTCACAGTTTGCACAAAACGTCCAGTAATAAAAGTTAATTTTCTAGGTAGCAGCAGATCCAGGTCCTGCAGCAAAGCACAACTTAGTAGCAGTAGTGGAAGTGTATCCACTGCTGCCATAACGTTATGGCTGTGTGACGGCCATAATGTTTGGCCGTCACAAAGCAGTGTGACTGGTCATCCAAGAATTTGAAGTGGACCTGGACACAATATGCCAAGAATGCAACCTGTGAGTGAGAAGTTCCCCATGTAATTTACTGCAACAACTTTGCAGCACCGGTTCTATGCTCACGGCGTTTTTCCACTGCTCTGGCTGTAACAAAAAGAATCTCATGGAGTAGCTGCCACTGGCAGTCCGCAGTCTTCACGTCAGTAAACACAGCGGTCAGGCCCCTGGTTCTTAGTGATCCGTGTATTCATTTGACGCATCAGACTCCCAAAAGACAAAAACATCTTCAGATTTAAGGAGACCGGAGAAAACTTTAAGATTTCAACCTGCAATTTACTTGCAAAATATATTTATCAGGCAAAGTAAGTTGTGGTATTAAACCAGAATGAGAAATGGGGAAAACAAAGAGGAGAGGAGAAGAGAAAAGGAGGGTCATAACTTATTAAAAGAACATTTTCAGGACAAGCTGATCTGCAAAAACAAATTTTTCTTTTTTTTTGGGCGCATGGTCTTATTGTGCACGACTCTACACTCAGCCGACATCACTAAATTGTGAGGAAACAACTTACCTGTGCTGTTAACATTGTGGTAGGACAATCGGTAACAAAACTATTTCAGTGCTGTGTTCCCTGGATCTCTGTATTGGCTCAGTGCAGAAATGGTATTAACTTGTCTTTTGATAAAATAATGGGCAAAAGGATTTATGTGTTTAAGATGAAAAGGAGCATCCGAGCTCTGGAAAAATAGTTGAGTTACTTTTCCAAATGATAGATGGTGCATGCGTGACCACAGCGTAGCAAACTTTCATATGTTCTATTGATCCAGAGCTGCTGTGTATATGGATTTTTGTGAGTCATGTGCTGCCATCAAGTTAAGTTCTTATAGGGTTACACAGTTATTACAGTGAGGATTTATACATCATAAAGAGACAAATCAAAGAATGGTTGAAATGTTGTGTTCAAAAGGAAGAACTGTGTTCTATTTCTTTTTTCTTTTTTTTTACAAAACTCTGACATCTCTCTGCTTCTGCTCTTAGTGATATTGATTTAGATAAAAAAAAAAAAATACTATTGTGAATCCTAGTTGTACAGTGAAGACATTGAAAATAACATGCTTGGCGCTTTTTTTCCCACTGTCTAATGTTTCAAAATGAACAAATTTAAGACCTCTATGTTTGATAAATGCTAAAAGGCAAACATATTCTTAACAGCTTATGTTGCATATTTTTTTTATTTATGGTCATATTTGGACTATAAAAATACCACATTCTCTCTAAAGTAGCTTTTGAAAATGATCTCATTTGACACACACTGCATGCATTTCTCTTGCCATGGATGGTTGACAAATTGCTTTTCACCAAGCAGCAATGGGTCCATTTGAATGCTCAGGCCTAGAGAAACACTTTGTCAAGAGGTACTAGTTTGAATAATGCTGTGCAGGAATATGCAACAAGGCAGTAAATGCAGTCATTCAGCCCAGGGCAAAGTGCATGGAAGATGCTGTTCCATAAATACAATGGGCCCTTAAGCCAGTCATCTGAGCATAATAATGTATCCTGGACAACATAGGGAAATATTCACTTCTGCCTCAGTTTATCTTTCATGATTTTTCCTCCTTTGTCTTTCTTTTTTGTAGTTTTGTTTGCGTTCTTCTGTTGTTTTCATTTTTACTTTGTCATTTTGATCAGGTCAAACAGAAAATTCCGATGATTTCATTGTATTTCTTTAGGATGCTAATCAAAATCTCATTGCTTGTCGACATAAAAAAAAGTAACCACTCAGATAACGTTGTCCATATCCAAAAAAGGAGAAGCAGAGAGAGTCAGCAAGACACAAACTTCATTCTTCTTATTATTGAATGAACATCTGTGTTGATTAATGCAGCAGTTCTTCTGGAAGAAAACGTACCTGACAGCTTCTGAGAAACTGGTGCACTTAAAGTTGTGAATGTGCCATTTAAAAGTGCAAGATGAGCAATTATAGGTTGTTTTAAAGAGTTTAAGCTGATATATAAAAATTGATGAGCGTGGGGTAGACTTACCAATAACTCTGAATCATGTGAGAATTCTGTTTTTTACTGATAGCTTGAGCTAAGTGATATTAAACTTTCATTGAGAGTGTCTTTACTAAGATCAAAATCTTAATGTGGTCTTGCTTCAGTTGCCTCATTGTTTACATTTCTTTTCACAGGCCTTCGATGCATTTATCTACATCTTCTTTGCATTGGAGATGGTGGTAAAGATGGTGGCTCTTGGGATCTTTGGCCGTCGCTGTTACTTGGGAGACACCTGGAACAGGCTGGATTTTTTCATCGTCATGGCTGGGTGAGCAAGTGTTTCAGAAAGCAAGAATCATATTCATAGCTCCTGAAAAAAAGGCCTAACAGTGAGTCTGTTAGATTCAACACTTTCCCCAATTATATCTTTGTCCATAGTGTCATTATCATGCTATTATCCATCCATCTACTCTTCCATACCTGTTTCATTAATGATTGCGGCGGGGTAAAGCTAACCCAAGATGACAGAGAGCATGAGAGAACATGCAGTGTAATTGTATTATTTTATTTTTACAGCTGGCTTAACTAGTTCAAATTCAAATTCTGTGCTAACCCATTTACATTTGCAATAGGTGACCGTCTCCTATTTGTTGCTTTTCATGCAGTCCCATATGACAATTTTCTTTGATTGTTTTTTTGTGACTTGCTAACAAAAGGTTGTGCATACTTATAAAATATAAGGACACAGCAGATTGTTTATGGAGGTTCTGACAAATAATTTAACCCTCTTTCTCTAATACCTGCAAAATAATAATAAAAATAAAAAACTCTGCAGCCAACTCCCCTCTCAGAGGTTACATATTAAAGACATGCTAAAGTTAGAATGACCCAGTCAAAGTCCAAAAAATAAATCCAGATTAGAATCTGTAAACTTGTAACTTGTAAAAGCAATACTTATAACAATACAATCTAACTGAGCTTGAGATGTTTAATAAAGAACAATTAATCTGTGATGTTCTACGTTTGTATCAGCTGGAGGAGGTGACATGTATGCTACCTTCAAGGATAAAGGTTTAAAAGTTCTTGAAAAATATAATTTCCACTCTACAAATATGTATGGTGTTGTGCGTGTGGATTAAAGAAAATCCTAAATAAATACATGGAAGTTTGTTGTTGTGATGGGTCAAAATGTGTTATTCATTATTTGGCTTCCCCCCTCATTCTAGATAATTTTCTAATTGTAATGAAAGTTGAAACAGAAGCTAAATTATGTATTTTTCTTTTTACATTTTGTCCATTTAACATGTAATTGTTGTTTTTCAAACTTTTTCAGCTGAGCATCTACAACATTTATTTTAGCAAAAAAAATCTTTCAGACAGTTAAATCATAAACAACAAACTGAACGCAGCTCTACAAGGAATTTTACATTCCCCTCAATCTTCTCATAAAGTTTGAGTTTGGGTTATTTTAGATGCTTGAGATTTTCTCCTTTATCGGGAAAGAAATTAGCTTGACCCCTCTTTGATAATTTATCCCAAACTCTCCAAGCTGAATGGTCTAAATTGCTCTTTTCAAGTGAGCAACTGATTGCCTGTACGAACTCTACGCAATCCATTGTCAAGAAAATTGACTAACCATCTGGGCCATAATAAAATGTACATTCCATTCCCATGTTTTGCAATCAAAACATGATTGCCTTTTCACAAGACTTGGGCAATTGTACACATATAAATTTGATTATTTTTTTGCTTTATTGTGGAAAAAAGCACCAATAACTCATTAATTTTAGGGAAAATGTGACTAAATGTAAAAATACATATATGTACACATATTTTAGTGACGTGTTGCACCTGCTTACGTACTTCATTTCTATTATGACATACAGTGTCACTGTACAGAATAACCATGCCATGCAACAACACTCGCATCCATAGTCATACCATGTTTTTGCATAAGATTAACATGTTATTCCCAATAGTTAATTGCTGTTTTCATGGGAGACCAATGCATGCAGTTACACACAGAGAAAACACATCTGCTCAAACACCTGCTTTGATGCAAGTGAAATGAGACGCTCAGACATGGGTAATAAAGCAAGTCTGGGTAGGTGTGTGTATTAGTCATGATGCAGAACATCAATCTGTTGGCTCAGTAGAGTGGCCCTGCCTGAGCCCGTCGTAAAATAAATCTCTTGAAATTATTTTGTATGCATGTTTGATGACGGAGTGTTACACTGTTGGGTTAGATTTTGGTTAAGATTTAGTATTTTTTAAGCAGTAGCTTCACCTTTAACGTGTGTTTTTCTGTACGTGTGAGAAAGACAAAGAGATTTAGGTTGGAAGAGTGCCTGATATATTTGCAGAAAAGCAACAACAGAGCTCTAGACTTACAAGGGTATCTGGAGGGACATTCATCTTCATTTGACCTGAATCACTTTATCCCCAGTGAATGTGCAGAGAATCTCAGCAACTGCATGTGTGTTTTAAGTCTTTAACATCGGCATCAAAAGTTTAGAACTGTAGAGTTTGGATATGGATTTGTGTGAACAAAGCTTGTCTTTGTTTTTTTTCTGAATAACTGGACATTATCTCAGAGTCTGAGCTAATTGTAGAAAGCATGTCCAGCATTTCCAGACCCAAGCACAGTCGACATTCTGTTATGAGCTCTATGTCGTTCTCTTCTCTCTTTTTCCCATAGGCATTACCTCACTGTTTCATAGACCTTCTGCAGCCTTTCTTTCTGTCTATCTGACTCATCATCCCCTCTCCAGACAACATGCAGCCTGTCACCCAAATTGACATGTGTAGTCCCGTGTTACCTTTTTTCATATCACTGAAATCCACTGCACAAATCTTACAATTCCCTCTCTGCTGTAAAAAAAACCCCCAAACAGATTAACAGTAGAATAAAATAAAAGCTCATGAGATTTTAAAAGTAACTAAAACAAAAACATTTCCTATTTTTGATGCTCACAATAATTATATGAACCAGAACCATAATAACCATAAAGTCTTTATTTAGCTGGGAAGATCACAAAAATATGAACCAATACAACGCAATTACCATCCTAAAAAGTCAAAAACAAATAGAATCAAAACAACAAAATACATAAAGACACAGTAAAAAAAAAGAGGAATAAGATGCATACAATATCTACCAACTGGCTTTTACTGGTTTATATTGATTTCCAATTTGTGTGTCTGTGTTTAAAGTCCGACCCTTTAGATTTAAATCTACAATTCTCTTTTACGACACATAAAAAGTGCAATAAAACATGCTGTAGCCATTATCAATTGAGGCACATTTTTATTTATAAACAAAAATGTGGTTTAAAGTAATTGCTTATGTTAATGTGTGCATCGACTAAAACTGTGATACTAGGTTTAAATGCAATTAATGAATAGAAAAGAAAAGAAAAAAAGCTGATTTCTCAGTTCTTGACCTGCCAATCAGAGCTGATCAATCAAGAAGTGACCAATTAGATCTGCAGGAGATTAGGTGGTAGAATGCCACAACCAATTAACTGTTAAATAAAACGCTGGCTTGATTGGAGACATTTTGAAAGTTATTACAAAGATATGGAGCAAAATATATATATTTTTTTACCAAATTTTGAGTGGACCCTGGAATATTTAACAATGTTTTTAAGAGGATCTGCTATTATTGTCACTGAGATGACACAATAAAACTTAAATAGTTAGTAGAAAAATTACAGCAGAGTGATTGTAACAGCCCCTGAAGATAGGCAGTTTTTTTATTATTATTATTATTATCCATATTTGTATGTTAGTTGGTGGTTAAGACTCAAGTTTTAGAGAATGTTGCACTGATGTTGCAAGACTTCAGACTTGACTTTGAAAATCTTTTGCAAACATTTCTTATGTAAGGTCAACATTAATGATAATACAAAGGCTTCCCTAATGTCATTAACTGAAGTACATAAAATTATAGAACGTACAGCATAGATAAAAAACTAATTTAATGGACCTGAATGGAATTTAAAAGAAATCAAAGGACACCTCCTCTATGTAATAGACAGTTAAAACTTTAAAAAAAAAACTTTCCCTTGAAACTTTTTTTTCCCATGGGAAGAAGGAAATGAGAAATTATCACAAATTTGAAAGTAAATACAACATATTTTTGCATCTTTATTACCAAATCTTTTTAGCGCCCTTTATGTTAAAGTCGTCTTTTAAATCTTCTTTCTTGTTTTGCCCTCAATCTCCTCTGAATTCTTGTTTATAAAGCAGCACACACACTCAAACACACACACACCCACCCCCACGCACTACGCCTGTCACATAAAAGCAAAGTGAGGATAAGGGTATCACAAAAAAAGCAATGTGAGAAAAAGAGAACGATCATGAAAAGGACATTTGGGGCAGTCCACTAATTACCTTTCCAAGCAAACCGATGTGATTGATGTGCACAGGGGAAGACTAGCTAATAGAACAGACACGTATAAACACACAATGCATTGCAAAGATAAAAAGATTACCATCAATCATACACATCTAGCGTCCATGTGTTTGAACTATTTGAGCTAACCAGTCTGATCAGCAAAAAGCTGGATGTGCACCGGAAAAAGAATGAGATAATAGAAAAAACATCATAATCACATTTTTTTATGTGTGTGAAGAATGACATCGCAATTATTTAACTAAATTACTCATTAGGTTTGGAAATACTTTGCATTCATTGTACTGATGAGCATTAGAGAGTGATTAATGATACACACCCCTAAATTACATCACAAGAAAGGCATTGATCAAGCGTAGTTGTGTATAGCCTACAAACATGGTCCATCTGAATTCTAAACGCTGACATTCGACACCATAATTGGATTTTGTCGCATAAAATCTTTTAAGGTTCATTAGGTCTTGTGTGCAGTACACAATTTTTCTTTCTGTGTTGTTGTAAACT
Source organism: Phalloptychus januarius (assembly GCA_902982915.1). Taxonomy (NCBI): domain Eukaryota; kingdom Metazoa; phylum Chordata; class Actinopteri; order Cyprinodontiformes; family Poeciliidae; genus Phalloptychus; species Phalloptychus januarius. The sequence goes on from CADWAE010000476.1 coordinate 8,558,639, forward strand.
ACAACAATCTGTGTCAAACAAAGACACAAAAGCATAATATTTATTAGTTTATAGCTTATCACTGTAGTGCATCACATCATAATGTATGTAATCAATATTATATCATATTTAGCATAGAAATTTATTTTGCAACATAATACATGCAATATTTTGGTATTACAAGACGTCACATCACATCACAAATATATATACCCCTCATGTGACCTTCATTAAATTTGTTGGTGAGATTTATTCTTGAAAAATCTAGGATGGGTTTAAAGCTATGTCACTTTTATTTTTTAAAAATCTGTTTTTTAAACATTTGTTGTGACAGTATAAGACAGATAATGTGTGAAAAAAATCAAGCTCCTCTGACTTCTCCCAGTATTTACTGCAAAAATACACAGCTTGATCAGAAACAGCCAACCAATGCCAGGAGGAGGCGCTCTGAAGTAGCATGAACACAAGGATGATTGACATCGCCAAGACCTTCTTCCTGCCTCTGATTGGTTGTTTTTGAACGAGAGCAGTGCATTTCTTCAGATCGCTGTTGTTAACAGATCCTCCATGATAATCTGTGAAATGGATTTTTCTCACAGATTGTCTATATAAGTGTCAACATGTTAAATATGGTGACAGTTTTGACAAATATGGAAAAAAAGTGATTTTTTTTTCACAAATGTTACATATTGTAGCATTAATAGGACCCCTGTATGTAGCTGAAAAGAAGTCTGACCACCAATAACAACGGTTGTGCCTTTCTTTATGCTTTGACATTTTCATCAGGTGTTTCTGCTCTATTGAATGAAGCGGGGAAAGAAAATTAGCCTATTGCATTTCTACATCCCTTCAAGAAATGCATTCTTCAAACACAGGCAGCAGCAGCTTCAGGGACAAGAGGAACAGAAGTATTGATGGCAGCAGAGGGAGAAAATATTTCACTGCAGCATTTTAGCTTGCTCTGCCAGATGCATAAACTTATAAAGGGTTGTTAAACCAAGTAATCCTCCTTAAGTGACTGTGAAGGGCAAAATAGAAAGTACTTGCCCGTGGGATCAATAAAGTATCATAATATTGTAAATGACATGTCCATGTGACAGACAGAGAGATTGATTTGTTTCTTTGAGGCCTGCAGATAAGATTTGGGTGTTATCTTATGACAGCGATGCAGTTGTTAGTTTCATGTTGTCCTGTCAATATTATAAACACCAGCAAATTACATCTGGATGCACAAGTAAAAAGAAAAAAAACATGCCATTTACAGAAACTTGTTCTGTAACTTGTGCAAACAATGAACTTCCTCACTCACTTAAACTGTATCTGCACCGACGATTAAGAGCCATCTCACAGTTTTCGCCACATTTAGAGAGACTCACCGCTTTAACGGGCGCATGTACAGTATATCTCACCGTGACTGCTCTCGTGTGAAAGTGGTTTAAGTTTGGGGGCACAAACAGCTTAGCCATGCAGTGAAAATGACTTGCTAACAGATGCCAGGCCCTGACTGAGACACAACATCCTGCAGGCAACACTTAGAAGAAAATGAATCCATATTTCTGTCTTTTCTTCTCATATCTCTTTCATGTCATTCTTCTGCTCTGTGCTTTGTAAGTTTATCCCCCTTCCTTGAGTCTTGCACCTTTCCTTGGAACATCTTTTTGATGCAGCTGAGGCTCTTGCAGCTCTAGGTGACACGGTGGAAATCAAAATCCATACCGGCCATTCAAAAATGTAACAAGCCATCATTTCTTCTATTCACACTCTTGTGTAATGTAGTTTGTGTTATTTAAGCAAAACTAAATAATAAAGAAATAGTTAAAAGTCAATTAGGATGTTGTGTTTAATAACACAAGTAGGTTCCAAGTCCTCTGACAGTTCAAAAAACATGACTGTGAAGTTAATTGGTCTCTAATTTACTCTGACATTTGATTATATTATTGTAATGTAATGTGCTTTCTCAATAGAAACGTTAATATAAAAAAAGAACTATAAATGCGCATTCTGCTTTGGAGTGTATTTGTCTGAGGGAGGAGATGACCTTTGCTCTCATTGTCTTTTTTTTATGACTGGCTGATGACTGATTGATGTGGACAAAACGTCCCAAAAGATTTGTTCTGATGCTTTAAAAACTAAGTGCTACGGTTTGATTGCTGTAATCATTAATGATTTGTGTCATAACAGGGTACTTTGTGTTCAGGTCAGTACCTGTGAAGTCATATTAAGCACCAGCTAAGCAGTGGAGGGGGGGTTCAAAATGCAGCTCAGGCACATTATGGCCTCCAGCAGGTCTGTCGTAGAAATCAAAATGCTTTTTGAGTTGCCAGTAGCGTATAATTTGATCACAATTACGCAACACTTCCTAAATGTACATGCATTTCGCCAAAAGTGGGTGGCAATTTCCAGCCCCTGTCTGAGGGATCTAGACAGGGGTAGAAGGTAATAAATATATACTTCAAAAACATGTGAGTAGATTGTGCTTGTTTATATTTTTTTGAATAAAAAAGGAGAAACTGTCTTTGTGTTTCTTTTAATGTCTTTGAATCCAGGATGGTGGAGTACTCTCTGGACCTGCAAAACATCAACTTGTCTGCCATTCGCACGGTTCGGGTTCTTCGGCCCCTGAAAGCCATCAACAGAGTCCCAAGTGAGAAAAGCTGAAGTATTTTTGTTTTTAACTGGAGATTGTATGCATTGCAAGTATGTCTTAGTATCTATGATTTTTGCTGTTTGAAGTGTTGCGACCTACATCTTGAGCTTTTTTTCCTTTTCTTGAGCTTCTCTCTGTCGTCACATCTGTCTGTCAGTTTACATCAAGCTGAAATGCAGTTGCATGAAAATTCATGCAGATGAATTTCATTTTTCTTGCATCTCCGGGAGTTTTTTTTTTCCATCCTTATACCACAATTTCCCGATGGGGATGATTAAACTTTCATCTAATGCTTCATAACCAAGTCAGCTCAAACCTTGAGCCATGGCCTTATCTAATTTACAAACCACACATTAATGCTGCTTCAGTGATCAGTGTGTGACCATAGACCCATTCTCCTCATCTAATACTCCGTTCTCCAGCAAGGTTTTGTCGATCCGATCGATTTATTTGTACGGCTGCCATAATTGGCAGCTTGTCATCATAATAATTAGCAATTAGCCTGAACAAGCAAGGCCTGGGGTCATGTCATTGCTGTACATTTGTGTAGACAGTTGAAAATAGATGAAAGCTGTTTGAGTATTTGAGTATTGAAAAAATACATATGTATAGCAAAAATGGATGTGTCCAACACTTATTTTGTCCACTGTATGTTTTATATAGATTTTTTTTTTTGGCTTGAATGTTTAGTAGGATTTCCGAGTAAAAAGCTAAAGTTACCTTTGCTGCCCCAGAAAGTTGCAATGATGCTTGGCTTAACACATGAAACAGGAAAGGAAGAACATCCTGACCATACTAATAATATTAACTAATATATCTCAATCAATCTATTGCATCTTGAATTGAGTTCTGCACATATGGCAAGAAAAAACTCTGCATGATAATGGAATCAATATCGGCAGTTCTGTTAGCTACTTAGACCGAAATGGCTCATCAGGTTTTAGGTCTGTGAGATCTCAACAAAGAAGGTATATCGGTCTATTCATTGCATTCCCCTTCTTTCTCTATGACACTCTCTGTCACTTCCTCTCAGTCATTGTCTTCACAATAGTAGAAAAAAGTGAGAATATGGAAAAAATAAAAAAACTTTAATTACACTCTTAGGGTTGTGATGGTGGAGTTCAAAGTAAGAATGAGGAAAAACAAAATACATTGTTCTCTTATACTGCTTCAAAAGCACAATTTTCCAAGACTGCAACAGTTTAACTAAACCTAGAAATGTAAAAAGCTCTGCTCTGAAAAGTTCTTTAAAACCCTTATCTGTTTGTTTTAGCATAGGTTTTCATGCGGATGCAAACCGTAAATGCATCAATTACGTCTTGCTTTGCAAAAATGTCCATTTTTAATTTGGCCAGTGGTTTTAGTGAGGTAAACACATACATTGTCTTCTTTTCCTATTTTACTTGACATATTCTGATGAACAAGATGTACTTCCTTCCGCAGATGTTGTAAAAGAGGAACCTGCTCAGTCAAATATTTGGTGCACCGGCAGCACTTAGGGAAATGGTTTGGAAAATGTATGAAGACGAGTGTGTACGGTGCTTTAGAGAAAACTGAATTGGTTCAAAACAAATCTGCCCTACTGTAGACGATTATATTTCCCCCCTTTCCTGTGCAAATATATTGGTTTATTTTTGCATACATAGCTCACAGGCAGCTCTAACATTAAGATACTGTTAATCTATCTTGTCTAGATTGTTGTACAAGGGCCTTTTTATGTACCTACTTTGTATTGATCTGCAAAGTATGTATACTTCTGTGCATAATTAGTGTGTGCAACTGCTCTGTCTTGAGACTGTCTGAAGTGAAGAAGCAAGGGGATAAAGCTATTTGTTCTTTCTTCAGCTGGATTGCTACTTTACCCACAGGTACAAAGGCAGCATGGACACTCCCTGACCCCACACATACCTCAATTTGTAACCCTCCTACAAGGAGCAGATAATAGCAGTGTGTGGCATATGTGAATGTGTGCTGTTGTGTTAAACTTTGTTTTTGAGGAAATTGGTGTGATGTAAAAGGAGTGCTAGACAGAACTGTTGGGGGGGGCAACAAACACCACAGAAACTGAAAAGAGAAGAAGAAAAGGGAAGAGAGAATTTTCTTTTTCTTTGGTGAAAGGCGCAGGCAGGGAGCCAAAAATGTGTTAACAGTGTGGTGTAAGCTGAGGCATCCATCTTTATATGAGAACAGCAGCAGCTGCCAAACAAAAAAAAAGTCAGTGAAAAGGCTAGAAATGAAGACAGGTAGACGGGGATGGAGAAGGAAAAATATTTTTTTATTGCCACCGTAAAAAGGGAAAATATTGATAATAAAAGTTATTATTTTTCCACCATAAGATGTGCTTTATTTGTATTCTCCATTTTATGATTTTCTTCCTTCGGTTCCTCCTTTTTCTCCTTTTTTTCCTTGTTACTGAGTTTGCACACCATATTTTTGTTGGCAGATTGTCTCCCTCTCTACCCCTTTGTTTCCCTCAATCCATCTCTTCCTCTCTCCAGCCAATTAGGCCTAATGGAGCAGTGGCCTAATGACAAGAACCCTGGGGAACAAATACATTTAGACTCGCCTCCAGCCATCAGCACGCTAGCAATGTTACTGCTTCCCATTTAAAGTTGACGAAACAAATCAGCCAGAGATGACAAACCGGTTTTGATTAATTGTCAAAAGAAAATCCAAAGTTAATTGAAATATATTTAAGGAACTATTTTAGCTTACAAAAAAATCTGCACAAGAATCATTGATATTTTCTCCAATTCTAATAAATTCAGTTTTTTCAAAGCCTGTAGTAATTTCTACTTCAGTGCAGAGGTGGATCCCTCCAGCCCCCACACAAACAGATGTTCACTGATAATCATTAGATTTTATGCACCAAGATTTTTCAAAAAATTTATTTTCTGAAAAGCAATAGAGAAAGAGATATCTCTTTTGTGCTTTAAGTACAATTTTTTTTTTGTTTTTTGTCTTTCTTTTGGTTTTGTTTGTATTTCCTTCTAATTCATGTAAAGCACTTAGTGCTACCTTGTTGCGGAAAATATGCTATATAAATAAAATCACCTTAACTTACCTTAAGTGATCAGATTTTTAAAAATTGAAATGAGTAATCCATGACTTCCCTGGAGCATAAATGACACACAGTATTCTCTGTCAAATATCCACTCTTAAAAATGGGAAACTCAAGGAAATATGCAATTTCATTAATTTGGTTGCATGTCTGTCATAGTTAATCATGGCGCTGCATGGCTCAGTGGTAAAGCAGACACCAAAGAGATGCTCAAAGTCCTCAATGCAATTGTTCCCGGTTCGATTTTTGGCCCTGGACCTTTTGCTGCTTCTCTTGCTTTTCCCTCTTCCTTTCTTTTTGTCCACCAGTCTTGAATAAAAGGCCACTATTGCCACAAACTAAAAATAACAAACTAAAAATAAAATAAGGCCTGCAAAAAATAAAACATATGATTCACCCAAACTTGTTCAAATGACTATGATAGCAATAATTTTCAGGTTAATATCTATAGCTTGAAAATTATTATCTTGCCACCACACACTGTGAGCAAGATTGTGACAGAGATCATAATCTCTGTCACAAATATATATTTATATATATATGTACATCTTCTTAGTGGCCAAATTGGACATTTTTGTAATTTTTTTATAAATCCATCTATCCATTGCCTGTAACTGCTTTTCCTTGCAGTGTCACAGGGAACTGGTGCCTATTTCCAGTAGTTATTGGGGCAAGAGGCAGGGATAAACCCTTGATAGGTCCCCAGTTCATCACAAGGCTACTCATAAAAGACAAACAGCCCTGGACACACACTGCCATACATATGAGCAATTTAGAGTCATCATTTAACCAAACAGCTTTTGTGGATAATGGGAGAAAGTCGGAGGAAGCCCATACATGCATGGAGAAAAGATGCAAACTCCATAAAGAACCTTGGATGTAAATCAAGGACCTTCTTGCTGCAGGCCTGCAGTGCTACAAGCTGTGCATTTGAAAAACAGGGACCTTTTTTAAGGAATGTTAAGATTTTAAAACAGACAACCTCTGTGTTTACATTGCTCTGTGTCTGCATAGTGAATAAGCCACAGGTATTTTCACTTCTGCAAATATAATTATCTTCTTCTTCTGGCTCCTCTGTCTCTCTCCTTCCCACAGCTTTTTTCCTGTCACTCATTCTGATAGCAGCTTACATCTGCTGTTGAGACACATTAACCGACCGCTGAGCTGTTTTTCATGAATTAAAGCTCAGAGAAACAACACACACTTTTGATGAGTGGATGGTTCACTTTCACAGTAACGCCGTCTCTGTGCAGTGATCTCATCGTAGGGGTCTCACCTCACTCGCTCATTAGACCAATCAGCTGTCATTATGCTCTGCTAATCACAGTATCAGTGCAGTATGTCATCACAGTGAGACAGGCTCATCAACAGGGGATAAGGTCATCATTATTCGACAGGGGACACACTGTGTTTCTGCAATTAGGCTTCATCTCATCATGACTGTGACCTCATGTAGTCTGGAAATGCATCAGTGTCACTGATATTTCAGTTGATCCTTGAATGAGCTCATTTCAAGCTGTTGCCAATGATATATTTGTTTTTCTCTGTGTTTTTTTTCTCTACTTATTTGGAGTTTTTCTGCAGTTTTGATATGTGCGGTGTCAAATCTCAGCTGCTGGTTAAAAATTAATTAGAATTTTCTCGTGGATAATTAAATCACAAGCTTTCGGAATCCCTTTTAGCTTTCAGTCCTCTGCTGAATCAGAAAGTAATCAAGAAGACAAAAAAGGTCAAGGCCACAAGCAGCTTTGAAACTAAACACATTTTAAAAACATAATCCACACTAAAGACCAGGTAGAGGTCGCCACCAGATTTTAACCATTTGTGACATGAAGTGCTCAGGAAGTATTATATGATGCAAATGCAAACGCAGACATTTCTATCAATGAAACATCTCAGAACTAAGAATAAGCAAAACCCTTGCTCTGCACCATTTTTGCTTGGTTACACAAACTAAATGCTTTAAAAACATGTATAAAGGTATTTTATGTAGACACTCCTACTTATGTTGTGGATGAATGCTTATATTGAATTTATTAATATTAATTAAAGAATGTATGACATAAGGGTTTGATAGTCTCCTTAGGTTTACCAACGTATTTGTCTATTGTTATGACATAAGGTATAAACCAGTCATCTGGTTTTGATTTTCTCATGTTTCAGTTTGCTATAAGGTTATCTAGCAAAGTTTTAGACAAAAAAAGGCAATTCTGTAATGTACTTTTAGTGAAACTGTGTAAAAAGATGAAATACATCTTTTTTTATTATTTTTTTTCTTCAATCAGTAATATTTTTCTGCTACTGACTGATTAACATGCTAATCCTTGCAGGTATGCGCATTCTGGTGAACCTGCTGCTAGACACTCTCCCCATGCTGGGCAATGTGCTGCTTCTGTGCTTCTTCGTTTTCTTCATCTTCGGCATCATCGGCGTGCAGTTATGGGCGGGACTCCTGAGGAACCGATGCTACCCTGAGGAGAACTTCACCATGTTAGTAAAAAGAAAAATGTAAAAAAAGACGCTCAAGTGGGATTTGTGACTCTTCTTCCTAAAACCTCTAATGTTTGCTTTCCACATTTCTTCACCTCATCAAACCAATATTATGCCAAGAAATCTATCAACTCTCTGTGAATGTTCCTTTTTTACAAATTATTTTAGTGTATTTTGAATAAGCCAGAAAGCAAAACTCATTTACATGGTTTCATCGTTAATCTTTTTTTTTTTTTTTTTTTTTTTTCCCACCGCTGCCTGCAGATTCTCTTCTCCAGCTGGCTCTTAAAAGCCAAAAAAAAAAAAAAAAACTGTTACAGGAGTCTTTCTCTTTTGCAACTGTGAACGCGATTAGTTTCCAGCTGCAGCCCTCCATATTTACGGCGCTGCGTGACGGCATCACCCACTGTGTCTGAGTGCAGGACTCTTATTGAACTCTGTTTGATTGCATTTTCTTCATGCTTGCCTCAGCTCCCTGGAAGACATGCAAACACATGTGGGCTCTAATATATGTTAAGACTACAGGCAGATGTGCCTCTGCTTTTTACCACATTGACACAAATACATCTAAAGTTCTATTGCTGACACACTCCTGCTATGATTCATGTAGGATTTGATGTGTGCATTCATCACACCTATTACTCAACCAAAGCATTATGCCTGTGTATTCTTTATATTATTGCACTAGATATAGTCAGTGGGGCTGAAGTGCTTAATTAGAAAGGTGTGAGTTAGTGCTAGAGGACTATTATGCTAAGTAAAGGGCATATGTTTGCGAGGTTATAATGAAGTGGGCTAAGTGCTGCTGTCAAGTGCAGCATTTGCTTGGCAATTTTATAGCCTCCCTCTGTCGGCCTGCATGATTTATTTTGTCCTCAATGGTTTTGTTTTTAACAAATTCCTACAAGATTGCATGTTCTTTTTTTTTCTGTAAGTTAAATCTTTTCCCACATTCAGTTGTTTCTTTTAGAAAGGCCAATGTGATTACAAAGACATTTTAATGGTACAGTGTGTAGGGTGTCCTTTCTGTGCTGGCTGCAGGTGTAAGCCAGCAGGCTAATTCCTGTCTCGATTTGCCATTTGTTTCTTAACTTTTTTTTTAACACTTACCAAAGCTTTTCTGTGCTGCTCCCACTCCTTGGTCCTTGCCTCCACCTCGCTCTCCATTGGCAGGTGTCTTCTCAGTGTGAAGTCAGGTTGTGCTGTGCCATGCTGTGTGATGCCAAGTCTCTAAGCAGGGGGGACAGCAACCTTCATTCATGCTCCAGTAGTCTTTCTTCCTTCCCTTCATGTCTTTCTTGAATTTAACCAATCTTTTGTTGGAATTTCTTTTAACTTTTTACACTAAAAAGTGAATTTATATCTAAGACTATGATGAGTTTGGATAGGGAGGGTTATGTTAAAATGAGATGTGTATTCTTAACTACATGTTTACATGCTGCATGTTTGCTTAGATGTGAAAGGAAATAAACATATCTGAAGTTTTTTGAAGCTATAAGTCACATCTGGCTATGGAATCTGTTGCCCTTTTTTAGACTTTAAGCACATCACTTTGTGTTCACTTTCACTTTAGCACCTGACCATGGGCATCCTTCTAATAAAAAATACAGCCGTATAACCCTGTGCATATCCAGTTCTCCATTTTGATAATTAAAATCACAAAAACCTGCTTTTTGTCACATGGAGCCAAAAAGAAGAAGACAAATAAACAACATGGGAGCATGAGTGCTCTGCCTAGCAGATATGCTGTCCACTTTCAGTCACCAAGCGCATCTCATCATGTCCCTCAACTATTTGCCTCACCTCTTCAGGTTTGGACTGGCAAATTATTCTTTGGCTACTGAGATCTGGAGGTAGCCATCAACCCCCCTTTTGACCTTGCAAATGTAAGCAGCCAGAGACAATGGATGGATGGCTGTCACCAAGCTGTTCAATGAGTTTCAGAAATGTATTCTGAAGAGCATTGGGAAAATTAGAAATTGAAGCGGTGTTGTTGAATTTTGCAATGACAATATTGGTTTTGATTGCTCCCACATTTTCTTCCTCTTCTCTTTCATTACCATTGACATGATGTTACTACCGCTCTGTGATTAGTGGTGGGCATTGAGGGCAGTGGGAGTGCACCCAAAAGGCAAAGCGAGAGTGCATGGCACTTGAAATATAATAGCTTGCCAAGAATAGCAGCCAAGCAGTCCTTTACTGTTACAGTTGTGACACAGCACACACTGACATTGGGATGAGGATGGAGGTTCAATACATTGTGCACTTCTATGCCATCCGTTGTGCGGTAGCTTTCAATATGCTTGCATTGTACACTTTGTAAGCTTGTTTTAGAGACCTGAAAAAAGTGCTACTATTGATCATGTTACACTTCTGTGCTGCTGGAATATCTGAAGCATACAGTGGAGGTATGCTGATACTTTATCAGCCCTGATATCTGCAGAAAGAGAAAGGATTAGATCAAAAGGATTGGGTATAAAATGAAAGAGAGAAACCAACAAGAAACAGAGATGAATAGGAAGTCTGAAAATCCTCAAGGGAGAGGAGATGGATGTGATTATTGTAAAGGACAGACAGAAGGAAAGGCAGGAGGAGTGAATAAAAGTGTTCACGTTCAGAAAATGCTCCATTAATCTTCCACATTTTATTAATAAATACTTCAGCTGTATTTGAACAATCCAGCTGACATGACATTTTCTGACTTCTCTGTGATTTCCTTAATTATTTAATATTGTTACTAGTTTTTGTTGTTGGCTCATTTTTGGGTTTCTGAATCAACTTATTGCAGCAGCATTACTACAGTACTTTTCTTTCAAATCATACAACTGAGACAATGACAAATTGGAAAACTTGACTAAAAGTTGCATCATACATGATACGTATATACGTATGATGCAAAAAATGTCAGACTGTGCGCAGTGTAACAATGTTTTATTCTTCGTTGAGGCAGGACTTGAGACTCTGCAGAAATGACATAGTTGTAGTAAATGCAACACTATCCCAATTTGAATCAAATAAAACATTCTTTTACAAGAACAATTATAAACTTAAAATGATTTAGGAAGAGATGGTGTTTATGACAAAAACATATACACCTTGTCCAATACATGTTGTAGAGAAATGTTATGTTAACATCCAAGTGGGATAGAGGTATTGAGAGTTGTATTCCCTGTGCTTTTAGTAACATTTTCACTTTTTTTATTATTTATAATACTTTGGGGAGATTTATTCAGAGAACGCTCCCTATAAAATATCTCATCATCATTTTTCCTTCCTCTTTCTTTCTCACTTCTGCCCTTCTTACAGGAATCTCCATGAAAAATGTAAAACATTATTAAACAGGATAAAACTGACAATATTCGACTTAAATAACCTTATATACGTTTTTGCGCAGACCTTCAGGCATGACGCTGCCAGCTCCCTATTACCGACCAGATGAGGATGATGAGCGGCCCTTCATCTGCTCCCTGGCTTCTGATAACGGCATCATGTCATGCTCTGATGTCCCCGCGAGGCGGGAAGGAGGACGCATATGTTGTCTGGATAAGGAAGACGCTCTGCACAGACAGTCTCTGGGCCTGAGTCCGGAGCCTCTGTCGAATGGCAGCGGCGCTGGTGAAGCTCTGGGTCTGTGCATCAACTGGAACCAGTATTATACACGGTGCCATACTGGAAGCAGTAACCCCCACAAAGGAGCAATCAACTTTGACAACATTGTGTATGCCTGGATTGTAATTTTCCAGGTAGGTTCCATTCTTGCAAAGTGGCCTGTTAGATCTATAAAATATAAGACAATCATAAATGAATACTGTTGCTCCATCTCTTTCCCTAGGTGATAACATTAGAGGGCTGGGTGGAGATCATGTATTATGTGATGGATGCTCACTCCTTTTACAACTTCATCTACTTCATCCTTCTCATCATTGTAAGTAACACCGCTCCACACATGTGTCATGCTTGCTTAAAGGGTTAAATGTTAGACATAAAATAAATACTGCATTTGTAGCCTTGGCAGCAAACCAGAGTTTGTGCATTTACTTAATTTACAAAACCTTTTGCAAAGGGAGATGTGCACTCTAAACCACCTTGTTAAGCAAACAGTACGTCATGGCACTGGCTCTGTTTTATCACAAAAAGCATTATTATTTGGGCAGTAAGAGAAAAATAAATCTCTATTTATGCATTTTTCTCAGATTACAGAAAGTGTCATATTCTCAAAGACAAATGCTGTTTGTCCCACTCAGTTAGTCAGAGATACAACAGCTTTCAAAAATATACATACCACTGATTAAATGGCACCATCGTCCTCATCACGTGTCCCCCACAGATTTTTTGATTCATGTAGTGCTGCACATTCTTTATTGACCTGCTTATTCATGCTAAAAACCACATTTCATCTTTAGCTTTTAGCAGATAACTGAAGAGTCATGGCCTAAGCTAACTACAATATAAAACTGATAACAAATTAAAGGACTTGGATACAAATCTCATTAGTACTTTAAGAGCCTGATGTTGCTGCCACCATGTTTAGCTGTGGGTTTAATGTTCTCTTGGTAATTCTCAACTTTGTTATGCCAAATAATCACTTAGGTCATTTGGAAGTATAAATCAAAGGTTCAAGACTGATTTTGCATAACTATAACACATTCTTCCATTAACTTTTGAAATATTTTAGCCAGGCCTGGTGTTATCTTTGGAAAGATAAAATTATGTCTTGAAACCTGTTTCTGAGTTCAGCCATATGGAGCACACTCTATAAACCAGGGGTCCCCTGGGGTCCCTGGGGCCGGTCTCCTGCAACTTTTAGATGTGTCTCAACTTCAACACACCTGAGTCAAATAATGAGGTCATTAGCAGGACTCTGGAGAACCTGACTGTACTTAGGAACTGATTCAGCTGCTGGATTCAAGTGTATTTGACCAGAGAGACATCTAAGAGTTGCAGGACACCGGCAACCAGGAGAGTGATGTAAAACCAACACTCTCAATTTTACGTTAATACATTAACATTTATTCTAAATGCAGTGCTTTTTACATCTTTATATCAATAAAATGTGGTCTGTTTGATGCAATACTATGTGCTTTTGCTTAGAAATATCTTCCACTCCATGTTTTATATTTTAGGGGTTTCTCTTGTTGACAAATACTCTTTGTTAGAAAGCAGATGATGACTACCACTGCTTTTGGTAGACACAATAAAAATGTGCACACAGACTCTAACTATCAAGTAATGTAATTTACCTTGATACACAAACGAGAAACATTACAGGATGTAAAGGTGGAGGTCCACATGTAAACCAGCTTTTCAGTCTATAATAGCTCAGTCCTAGGTTTGGACTGTTCTCAGATAAGAATATCGGGAAGTGATTGAGTTTATTCATGCTACTCTTTACAACAGCTTTTTTCTGCCAAACCTTTTGATTACAGGACAAGATATGAGGCTTCTCACTCAGTTGTCAGTGTTATTTATCCCTTATTAAACTACTGTTCTACTGAGAAGTGTTACCGAATCAAGGTTTTAATTCTTGATAGGTCATTCAAATAAAATATCATAAAAGACAATCTACAATCAATATTTAAAGGATGGAAGAAGAGAGGTGTAAGTTACATAACTTGAGCTTAATGCAGAGTAAGACAAATGGGAGGGGAGGATCGGCTTGAAATGTCCAGTGCAAGAATGTAGCATAGTGAGATTCAGCAGATGCTTTCCATAAAGTGCCAGATGGCACTGGACTGAAGGCTGTTTTATTCTGCCCTTGGTGTCCTTTTGCTTGACTGTAAAAGGGATTATGTCCCTCTGTCCTGCAATAAAGCTGCAGTACAAGTCACAGATGTTGCACATTTCTATGAGCAGGTGAATATGTGAACAAATGTAATGTTGTAAATGCAAATTTAAAATTAAAATAAAACAAAAAACCCTGACAGTGACAACAAGGTTATATAAGAAAATATTTTAGAGAATGATAATATGGAAATGTGGAAAGCAACAATATTAAAAAGTGGAGTGAGAAGTCACTCCTCGTACATGCAAGCCAGTTTTCCACAACAGTTGCAGTTTTAGTCAATTCATTCCCAGTCCCTAAGGGTGAAACACTCCACGTTGTGTTATTATTTTGGTTTGTTTGAATATCAGTTGTCTAAAGTTTTTGGAAGCAGTTTTACAATTTTAGCTTTCTTTTTATGGGGGGGATTTTGCATGCTTCGGTTTTTAAGATTCTCCAGAGCCGTTTTTCTTCAGCATCTTGACTGCAGATGGCAGGAAACTTAAATCATTTCTGCCATCCTATGGTAGCAAAATAGTGTTGGAGTCAGGAAAATAATTAGCTGTTTCATTTTGATCAAACTGTACCTTCAAAATTATCTACAAATTATATGAAATCGTTTGAAATGTGTTTAAATGTTCCTTCTAAGTTACTGAGTCGACCTCTGTGTATTGAGCTTGTGTGTTCAGGGTTGCAGAACTCAGGACAAGGAGTTTGACCTCCTGATGTTTAACAAAGAGGCTCTTCTCTGCATGACACTTGATACACTGAGAAACCGTAAGAGCGTTTACTGTGGCACTTTGAAGAGAGTAACTCAAGAAAAGTAAAGGGCAGATGGTAAAAAATGTTCAATTTGCAACAAGAATCACCTCTGATGCTTTCAAATGTATGTGATAGAATCAACAACAAAATCTATAAAAGTCCTCTGCAGTAAGCTTGACTTACTATTAATATTTGTAGGGGTTTTTTTTACGGGAACATACCTGCTATGAGATGTGTGCGTATTGGAGTGTGTTTGTGTGTGCATGCATGCATAATGCAGTGATGATCTAAATGTGTGATATTCGACTGCCCTCCCTGATTATGCGTAAAGCTGTCCGCTGATCAGAATCACAGAAGAGACACTCGCACAGATGCAAGCCTGGAGGGAAATCAAAGCCTCCCACACCTGCAGACCTGCTTTGACCCACAGAGCACAGATGGGTGTCTCTCCTCCTTTCTTTCCACCTCCCTTCTACAATTCCCCTCCATGTGTTTCTCTCTGTAAATATCTCTGGGTTGCCCAGACTCTCCTTCACCTTGCCCCTAAATCTTTGATCATTGCAGATGAAAGTCTAAAGGTAGAAGGCCATTAGTTTTGGATTTGATGCCTGAGCATCTTTTATTAAGCATGCATGTTCCAAATGTGTTGGCCTTCAACATGTGTTTATATCTGTGTTCTTTTTTTGGCATGTTTATATCTGTCTTAAAGGACTATAGCTTATAGAAAACATACCTAATGTTCCTCTTCGTCCAGGTTTTCAGTTTGTCAGCGTTAGCAAGTATTGATTTAATCACTGTTTTGTAACCTGCTCAAAGTACCAGAGTAAAGGCCCGTTTCAGCAATTTCAAAATGATTCCCGTTACTACCGCTAAAAAGTGCCAACTCTTTAGTTTCTAATTGTTTCTTCACCTAAAGTGCCTTGTAAAAGTTTAATTTGCTGTTTCCACATTCATCCACTAAACTCAATGTGTTTTAGATGGTATTTTATGTGATAGATTAACAAATAGCACATAAATGTGAAGTGAAAGAAACATGAGGCATGCTTTTCTTAACTTTTTTTTTTAATCTTGACCTACCCATGCTTACTCTGACATCCCCCAAAAAGTGCAGCCACTTTAATTAGAATTGTGTAATTTTATCTGAGTGCATCTGTTCTTTGACAGTATTATACTGTTTCCAATAAAACATATTAATGTGTGGAACAAAGTTAAAACATATGGAAAAGTCAAAGGGGTTTCACCACAAAAATGTTTGACATATAAATATAGAATTTTAATAATAACTTATTATATATATTTGTTCACCTATTTTAAAGATTGGTCTATGTTCAACTCATCCCTATGAGGAAAAATCTTCAACAGCATATACATACACCAGACTTTACCAATATTTCCATTTATAATTAAGGTTTTGGTTTTTCTAACCAGTGAAGTGTTTATTACAGAAACAGGATAACATTAAGGGACTTGAGGACATCTTTTGATTAGTTTGTTAACATGCCTTTCTTGTTTAGTTTACAGAAAAAAAATCATTTCTTAAAATAATTGTCAATAAAACATTTACTAAGTGACTAGATTTAACATTCAGGCCAAAGTTAAGAGCCATTTCATGATCCCTCAAAGACTCCACTGTGGTTTTCTTCAGACAACTAATTTCAAATAGTTGCTAAATTTAAGTCAGAGAAGAAACAGAAAGAGAGTGAAAGGCAGAGACTGAACTGTGCCTTGGGTATGTGCTGGCTCTGTCTGTCTCCTCCAGTCAGCCTTGGTTTGGTAGGAGGCCAGACCTCAGAGACCTTCAGCATGTGTGCAAGATTTCTACAAATGGAATCAGAAAGTTTGAGAGCTTCTACAAACAAGTGTGCAAAAATCCAATACCTCACATTTTAATTTATTGCATCTTGATTTGTAGCCTTTTACACATATGGGCAGTAAGGTTTTACATTCTTAGCATAGACTCTAAGGAGTAATTTGCCTTTTTATGCTCAATCTTATCCTCCATCTACTTGTATATTCTTTCAGAATATCCTCTTTTTATCCCCCCTCATCCAGATTGGTTCATTCTTCATGATCAACCTGTGCCTGGTGGTCATCGCCACCCAATTCTCAGAGACCAAACAGCGGGAGCACCAGCTGATGCAGGAGCAAAGAGCGCAGTGCCTGTCCTCTTCCACCTTAGCCAGCATGGCTGAGCCAGGAGACTGCTACGAAGAGCTCTTCCAGCTGGTCTGTCACGTCCTTCGCAAGGCCAAGAGGAGATCAGCAGCTCTCTACTACACTCTAAGAGGCAAGCCCGCTCCGGCTAGCGTAGGCAGGGGCAACAGGCGAGGGGGAGGGAATGTTAATGGAGATCGGCATCATTTGAGGCACCAAAGATGTAAGTAAGAGCAAATTATTAACGAGAAATTAAATACATTCTGTCTGGCAGATTGACATGCAGCAGTTCAAGACTGTGTTCATGATTAGACTTGTGTTGTTGTTGTTTCCCCGCAGCACCCAAATGTCCACACCATGGCAAGCAGAACCATGACTCCCAAAGTCAAGCTAACTCCATCAGCCTGACTGTCCAGAGCCCTGAGGAGTGCCCTATCTGTTTGAAAGAAGGTTCGAGGTCTGCAGGACAGGAGAATGGGGAAGAAAATGAAGAGGATGCCGTGAAGGAAACAGACAAAGAGGATAACCACTTAGAGGAGAAGAAAAATGAGGAAAAGAAGAAAAGGAGGACGTGTTTTGGATGTTGTAGGGACCTTTGGAAGGAAATGAGAAGGAAACTTTGGGGAATTGTGGAGAGCAAATACTTCAGCAGAGGGATTATGATTGCAATTCTTATCAACACCATCAGCATGGGCATTGAACACCACAACCAGGTAAGATGGTCAATCTCACTATCGCACTTTAAAATGAGGAACAAACGGTCAGGCGGATATGTGTGGATCTTAGCCTCAGTTAGTTAGTTAAATGTTAAAATTGATGAGGGTTCTGTTAGAAAAAATCCTTTTTATAGAATGTCAAGCGAAAACATTAGACCAGCACACAACAGGTCAAATATCTGTAAAGGAAGTTGGTGGAAATGTGATGATTTTGATTTTTCTTAGAACATCTGGCAGCTGAAGCTTAATTGACATATATTTTTATCAGGGCCGGATTTGGACCAAAATCGGCCCTGCCATTTCTGGCCATGGCGGCGCAGCATGGTCATCATATCTGGAGGCTCAAGACATATCAGAGGATATATGTGCATATTGTGTTGTTTCAGAATTTCAAATAAAGTCCAGCAGCCTAAAATTAAAATCATAGCCATGTTAAAGAATAGATAGACTCTTTAACTACTAGACAATGTTATCCTGGGAAAGATGACCAGAATGTTACAATTCCCATCTTGAAGTGAAAATGGATGTCAAAGAAACACTGCTAGAGCTGTATGTTAGTGTTTTATGAAATATACTATTTATACAATTACAGAAATATACACATAGTAAGACCATAACCACACACTCCTCAGGAACTCCTTAATAAAGTGGTGCCTTAAAGTATAAGCACTTTAAAAGTTGAGGACCACAACTTTAATTAATCTGGAAAATATTCTAACAGATTAGCTTTCTGGCTTTGCTTGGAAAAAAAAGCATATTCTGTACACCACACATTCTCAATCCTTCAATGTTCGATCCATTTCGCACTGTTGTAATTGTCAAGACAGCGCTCTTATTTATTTGTGACTTACTCCAAAAGCTCTGAGCCAGCAGAGATAGTGATTGTTTTTGGAACACTGCATTCAATTATTTAGATTGGCATACAGAACTATGGTGTCAACAGAGTGCGTTGGCGTGACCATTTTTCACTCCCCTCTCACTCCGACGAGTCACAGAAAGAAATATTGCAACGGCAGATGAGATTCCGACAGATGAGCGTGGGCGTAGATCATCAGTGCCACACAGTTTCTTGACAGAGGTATAAACATTTAGCCCAACAGCAGACAAAACATAGCCGGCTCTTTAACATCGGCCCTGTCTGTTCAGAGGCGAACGAAGCAGGTGTCGGCGAGCGAGAGTGGAAAACGCCTGCCAAGGACACGCATGCACTTGCAAACACATTTTTTTTTGTCCAGTCTGTGTGAGGCCAAACAAAATATATTTTTTCATACTTGTGCAAATGCACCAACAGAAACACATCCAAGCAAAGACTCACAAGCTGTTAAATAAGACAGCTTGATTCCTCTTCCTTTCCCTCACCAGATCAGATGATTCTTCTCCCTTTTTTCCCTGATATTATTTCCACCTCACTCTCCTTATTCCCCCCATTAACCCACTTTGTGTACCTTTCCTTTCCACCTTTTCTATGGCTGCCTTTCTTCCTTCCTACCATCCTTCCTGTTTTACCTCCAGTGTCGCATCTACTCTCTGGCTCTGTTTTTTTCTTTTTACCTCCCTTGATTTCACCCGCTACCTCCCCACTTTTTCCTCTGTCATCCACCCACTCACTCTGACAGTGTACAGAGTAGTTGCTTTCTGTTTCTCTCATCTCTGAAGACTCTAAAAATAAACGAGGGGTTGGTTGGAGAAGGTGGTTTGGGGGGGAGACAAGTGAGTAGAGGAGGGAAAAGAGGAGGAAGGAGGCCTCCAAAGGTGCAAAGGCAGGCGGAAGTCACAGAGCAGTTTTCAGCTCTGTTCCTGGTGAGAATCGGGGTTTTGCTTTTGTTTTTTTTTTTTGTTTTTTTTGAACAAGTGTGGGCTTTTCAAAGCAAGGAGCCCACACTGATGTTTGGACACACACATCTTTATTGCTTTTTTGAGTATCTTCTGCATTTTTCTGCCTCCACAGACTTTTGCAGGTTGACAGAAAAGTATTCATTTAAGTGTTGTGTTACTTTTCTGGATGAAAGGCACATTGCCCCCTGCAAAAATCCCAGCCAGAGTAATACCAAAGAGCAAAAACCTTATGGAGCACATTGATTTATATTTAAAAAGTGAATTTTATTGGCAATTTCAAATTCTTCATAAGAAAGTAACCAGCCCTTAAATAGTATGATTGGTTGTCTCACCCATGTCAGCAACAACTGCTGTTAAGTATTTGGTGTAAATTGGTAATAAGTCTTTAAATGGCAATAGATGAATTCTGGTCCGCTCTTGGTTTCATTTTAGCAATGTCTCATAATAAAAGACAATATTTTTGTTACAAATTCACAGCAACTTTAAAGTAACTTTACAGTGTAACCTTATACATGCTTGCAAGGGTTTATTTTATGCAAGATGCAGTTGGTAGAACTGTTTCTTTGCAGCGAGAAGGTCCTCGGTTCTATTCTCGGTCTGGGGTCTATCTGCATTTTCACGCTCTTCTTATTCATGGGTGGGATCTCTCTGGGCACACCGGTTTCCTCTGACAGCAGTCCAGAAACATGACTGTTAGATTAAACAAGCTCTCCAAAATGGTCCATTTGTATGAGTGCATTCTTGTTTTTCTTGTGTATCTCTGTGTTGCCCTGGTGGCTGGAAGGAAATAAAACCATACGAACTGATGAATGTACCTACCTAAGGATGAATGGTCAAGTTGAAGTAAACATTGTAGAACAACTTGAGACTGAGTTAAGCAATGGAAGGTAATAAGGCAATGAAAAAAGGATAATGTATAGAGGAGTTGGGTAAAAGCCTGAAGAGAGAGTGATGATGGTATTTTGTCTGAGTTAAGCTGTGATGTCAAGAGTCATGATAGGTATGTCAATAGCAATAAATCCCCCATCATGTGTTAGTGTTAAGGATGAGTAAGGAAACTCTGGATATATGTCAAGGTTTGAGCAGGTGCAACGGAATAAAAATTGCATTTGTGTTTCTGTTTACCTCCTTTTTACAACTGATCAGGTGGCGTTATTGTTTCTGTGGATTTTCCTTTTACAACGCTAGATGTTTAGTGATAAGAGGTATTTTCTTTTGCTCCCTGTTTACCTTTAAGTGTTTTTTATGTTTTGTTTTTTTTACCTTTTCTCCTCACTTATCCTGTCTTCACCTGCAACATCCACTGCCTTCTCCTCATCTCCTTCTTCTAAATTCACTCCATTCCTTTCCTGTTCTCTTTCTACTGATCGACAGGTTAATATCGATTGGGAAGAGATGGGTCAGCCTGATAATGAGACTCAGAAAAAGGAGAGAGAAAAAAGGGATGGAAGTACTAGGGGAATGGAGATAGATTGGAGGCAAAAGCGGATTAGAGATGGGGAGGGCTGAGAATGTGTTTCCCTGACATGGTTTGCTAACTTTGGCAGGGCTCTGCTGGCAGTTTTTTTTTTTCCTGCTGGCTTTGAAACTGAAAATTCACAGGGGGTATCAGTGAAAGCATCTGATCCATATTGTGCAAACACCAAATTCAGTCATATGCACAATACACTGGGATAAAGTGTGTCTAGTCATGCACAGTCACATACAAATGGAAATAAACCCTGCCTTGTGTATTTCAGGGTGTTTTTTAATGCAGTTCTTATACAGTGCCCTCCAAAAGTATTCACATATTTTGAGTCTTTTAGTATCTGTTATAGCACTCCACATATTGTATTTTATTGGAATTTTCTGTGATAAACCCACATAAATTAGTATGCCATTTATACATAAAAAAGGTTGCATGTTTTCAAAATAAAATAAAAAAAATGTGCGGTTATGTGTTCAGGCTCCAGTCAGTACTCTAAAGAGCTGCCTTTGGCAGCAAATGCATCTGCACGTCTTTTTGGGTATCCCTCAAACACTTTTGGATACCCAAGAGACTAAAATCTCATCCAAAATTGGATGAAGAGTGTCTAAGCAGCAATTTCCAGGTCTTGACAGATTCATGAATTTGCATTAAGCCCTCCCTTGAGACGTCTTACAACCACTTTTTACTGCAGATACTGAATTTCTTGCCCACACACCAAACGAAGTCAGACTGGATGGAGAACATTTGTGGACAGCAAGTTCAAGACGTTCTAAAGCTTCTCAATTGGATTATGTTTTGAATATTGACTAAGGCAAGCCAGCAAATGTATATGCTTTAATTTTAAAAAATGACATTGTAGCTCTAGCTGTAGATAGAAGGTTTTGTCTTTTGCACCCTCTATCCTTCTTCCCATCACTTCTGATCAAATTCCCTGGCACTTCTGAAAGAAAGCATCTTTACAGCATGATAATGTTAGTTCAAACTGTATATATCTATACAGATATTATCTGACCGGAAAACCTTATTTCACATCAATGTTGTTTCCCATTGTTGTCTTTGATCAGTTTTAAAATGGATTTCTCATTACTTTCTCTGAACAAAGGATTTTTAAATTCTTGGAGTCTTGGCAACAGATTATCTCACCTGAGTTGTCGATTTCTTTAGCTGGGTTAAAATGGAGTAATTGACAACTTCCCTGATTAATTATCTCTATCCTCTGCCTGTCAGTTTAGTTGGACAGCCATGTTTTTCTGGGTGCATAACTGATTTGATAGTGCTGAATGAGATGTTGAAAACTCTGAATATTATTTTATAACCAAACTCAAACTTACCTGCCTTCTGTGCTCTTTGATTTTCGTGATCATGTCTCTACACTTATGTTATTTTTATAGAATAGCTCTTTTAATTTAAATTTTCAGAATAATATATCAAAGTTTGTGGTTGTAATAAAAAAAAAACAATTTAGTTCACAAGGTCTGAAAGCTTTTTCAAGGCACTATAGTTATCTCTCCTGTTTGGTTTATCTTTTACATCTTATCTAACATGAAAACTAGCCCAGTCTCTACATTCTTTACTTTTTGTTTTACTTCAACATTTTTGATTCCATTCTCCCTACTGACTTGTTATTTTTTGACATTGTCTCTTTATGTTTCTGTGTCCACCAAGCCTGAGGAACTGACCAATGTCCTGGAAATCTGTAACATTGTCTTCACCAGCATGTTTACCCTGGAGATGATCTTAAAGCTCACAGCTTTTGGCTTTTTTGAGTACTTGAGGAACCCATACAACATCTTTGATGGCATTATTGTCATCATCAGGTCTGTAATCCATCATAACAAAGGAAAGTTATTGGACAAACATGTAATGTACGATGATGCATGTCTGATGTAGATCTACATTCATATGACGACTATTTTTCCAGAAATTGTACATTTTTCCCTTATTCTCTTATTAATTTGAGTTGAATGGAGCAAATGTATAATTGCAAAATAAAAAAAATCTGATTTTCTGCATTTAATTACAGTAGAATCAAATAGCAGCATGTTTTTTTTACTCCCAGAGTTACCAGTTGTCTTTATTTGTCCATGCCATCCCACACTCTCTATTTGTGCACACTTTCTGCAACACAAACTCCAGTGTGTGTGAGATCATTGGTCAGGCAGATGGCGGTCTGTCAGTACTGAGGACGTTCAGGCTGCTGAGGGTCATTAAGCTGGTGAGGTTCATGCCTGCACTGAGACGGCAGCTTGTGGTCCTGATGAAGACCATGGACAATGTGGCCACCTTCTGCATGCTGCTCATGCTCTTCATATTCATCTTCAGGTAATCGTAGGACTTCGTTTTTGAATTTGACAAGTTAGAAAATCTATATTTTGCCTATACAAGTTGTCAAACTAATACTAAAAGCATGTATCTTCTATTCACAAATGATTTTAAAGTTTTGCTTGGCAGTATGTGTACTATTAGCTTTGGGCTTAACAGTTTGAGACTGAAAATATATTTTTCATCATCACTGCAAAGCATAAAAAATATCTAAAGTGCAGTCCTGTCACTGGTGCAGTAGGCATTTTTTTGATTTTAGTAAAATTGTTAAAAGATAAGTTTAAACATTTGCTGAAGAGTTAAATTTGAATGTTTTGTTATTTTTTTTGTTTTTAATAATACATTTGAACTGTTCTTTTTTTGCGCATGAAATAATAATAGAATTTATTACAAATTATGTTTTTTTAAAGCAAAAACTAAATTAAACAATTTAAAATTAACTTTGCTTTTCTCAAATCTTTTATCTATTCATCCTCAAATACATATAAATGTCTGCTTGCACCAACATGCTTGTTGTAGGCATCAGTAGGTTTCCTTTAAAACACAGCATATTCTGTGCATATTCATACTTAAAAAAATCTTGTTTTGCTGCAGTATCTTGGGGATGCATATATTTGGCTGTAAGTTCAGTTTGAAGACTGAGGCGGGAGATACGGTTCCTGACAGAAAGAACTTTGACTCCTTGCTTTGGGCAATCGTCACTGTGTTTCAGGTACTAGTTTAAACTCACAAATTCATACTATGTGTTTTCATTCGTTGGGCAAACAAAAGGCGTAAATGCTTTTCACCGTGCTTGTGTCTGCTTTAGATTCTAACTCAGGAGGACTGGAACATGGTTCTCTACAATGGCATGGCGTCCACCTCTCCCTGCGCTGCTCTGTACTTCGTCGCCCTTATGACATTTGGAAACTATGTGCTCTTCAATTTACTCGTTGCCATCTTGGTTGAAGGTTTTCAAGCAGAGGTAATTATAGAGACAAACCATGCATTAAACACAATACAACAAAAGAAATAAGATGTTCTTAAAAGTTTTTTTTAAAAGTCTCCACTTTAAGTGTGCTTTTTCTCTTCTTCCTTCAACAGGGTGACGCAAATCGCTCCTATTCGGATGATGACAGGTCCTCCTGTAATTTTGATGAAAATGATAAGCAAAAAGACTCCCTTCACCTCTCAGGTGCAATGTCTCTGACTGTTTAGCAGAGTTTTTTCACTGCTGTTACAACTAGTTTACTAAAAAAAGAATGGAAAGTATTTTAGAAACTATATTCTAAGAACTTCACAGTGAAAAACATCTCATCTTCTTTAATGTGTTAGAATTTTATTCTTTTTCAATGTACAGCATTTCTTCTAAAACTTCAATATCATCCTAAAATAAACAGATTTTTATTAAATCTATTTATTTATTCATTTAATTACTTTATAATTAACTATATTATTATTTTAAATGTGCACTGTCACATTCAAGTATAGTGGCTGCAGTGTGGGCTGTGAAATTTGTAGGTTATAACCTGTGGCATAAAATCCCTACAGTTTTCACAAGAAAAGCTTGCTAAGCACCTTCCCCAGACTAAAGATGTAAGCTTAATAAACATTATGAATTGCAAACTCTGTTTCAGTTTTAGCATTCTCTCTGCATATCCCTTCACATCCCTTAGTTGCTGAAAAAGCAGGAATGAACCAGCCGTAGACTGCGGTGCAGAGCGGCATTTAGCAGCACATTAGGGAGCCGTCTGATGGTGTCTGATCACCGTTCCCCTGAGTTCAAGTGTACCTTTTTAAATGTCACTGTTGGTGGAAGAAAAGCACATTTGAATTGTTTTTAAAGACCAATTTCTCCCAAAAACGCGTTCAGCAATGGATAAACCACTGGCACATATCCCTTTGTTTCACTGTTATGAGTTTCTTTCTGCCTTCTGAAAGACAATTTATTGTGAATTAAATCCTCCTCTGCCCCTTGGAGGTGGCTATAACATTGTTTTGGGACATTTATTGTGTGCAGTGATCTGGAGGCCTCTGCTTCCATAGCAGCAACAGACAAAACATAAACAAAGGAAGGCAAGGGGTGTATTTAATGCTCCTTGTTTCTCCTTTTGACAGTTTCTTTCCACTCATCTGTCTTATTTTTCTCTTTACCTCCACTTAACACTCGTGTTGATTTCCTTTGTCTGCCTCCCGCACTTTCCTTCTGTCTTCTGTAGACCCAAAGATCTGTACTCTGACCCCTAACGGACACCTGGACATGTCATTGTTGCCTGCTGGTCTGTTTCCAGGGGAGAAGCTGAGCTTTGCACTCGGCTCCAGAAAGAACAGTGTTATTTCTCTCGGCAGAGCTGATCTGGAGAAGAGGGCTGCGGTAAGTGGAAAAGGCTGTAAATGTAAACTTTAACCACATTAGCTTCTGGATGAATAACCATATATGAGCTATGTAGAATAGTTAGCGCTTGAGACTCTCGGCCTCGTTTATCAAACCTGGCACAGATTTGGGTAAAAAATGACTATAGGCAAGTTCCAAAAATGATTCATGAAACTGTGTATGCTGGCCAATTGTAGTGTATGATCAATGGTGTTGATGTAGTTGCTGGAAACAATCATCCTGGGATGCAGCATTCTTGTTTATTTTCAACATGGATGAACAAAAGAGCAAAAAAATCAACCTTTTGCTCAGATTTTAAAGAGACAGAAGATTTTTAAAAAGTTAAAAGAAGCTTCTAAAACTCAAACCAAATCTATCTATCTATCTATCTATCTATCTATCTATCTATCTATCTATCTATCTATCTATCTATCTATCTATCTATCTATCTATCTATCTATCTAAATTGTCTCACACTCACTTCTAAATTTTGATGAACACAGGCCAGTGAGAGGATTTTTGAAATTGCATTCTTAGAAATTCATAATAGATGTTCTTTTATCAGTATCCAGGTCGAGGTTACCACAACTGGGGCCGACCACTGCCTCCCCAGCCTCACCCCTTGTGGGCCCGTCGCTCCAGCTGGAGCAGCCTTGGGGGCCGACCCTGCTCCTCCTCCTCTCCGTCTGCCAGCCCTGCCTTCACGCCTACGTCTGCAAGGCCTTTTTACGGCTACGGTCTGGGGGGCGTCGGAGGGGTGATAGGAGGAAGCCTCCGTATTCGCGGCCCTCGTGCCTCCTCGTCTCCCCACCATCACCATTATATTCAACCAGATGAAGAGGAGTCCCTTCTTTCTCCACCTGCTGCCGCTCCTCATTGTCTTCAGCTGCCGCATTCGAAGCTTCATGACTATTTTGCACCTCGTAGGGACCGCAGAGCTCTGTCCCTGGAGCTCCCCCACATGCTCCAGTCTCCAGCTGGAAACCCACAGCAGCATCATGCTCTCCCTCCCGTGAAACTCCATGCTCACCACAGGAAGAAGAGCCTCTCTGGAGGACTTGTGATCAGCACCGGTGGGGACTTGGAAGGAATCCACCAGGACTGCAACGGGAAGACGCCACTGTCGCACCTGCTCCTTCCGCCCTCAAGGCGGCAGCCGGAGCAGATCGGAGGGGTGAACCTCCAGGGCCACCTGATGACGGATGTCTTTCCCCAGGTCAACACACGCAACAAGGACAGGGAGGACCTGGACGACGACATTGAATATGTGAGTTACTGTTTGTTTGCATGGAAAGGCAAAAAAGCTTAAATGTTTGTTTCATGTGTGAAAAGTGATATTCAGCTGCACCTCCAAACCTAGAGGAAATGAGTAGAATCTGTTTTTAGGATTTAATGTATCTAGTCTGTTGTGTAGGAGCAAAACAAGGTTAATTAGGAAGGACTATTTAGAAAGCAGGGGAGAAGAATTGTGCAGATGGTAATGTTGAAAGATGTCCAAGTCGTTTCTATACAAATGTTTTACTTGCGTGAATAATTTAAAAAATGCAGCCTAAACTGGCTCTTTCTATGAAGCTTTGTGTTTTCTTAGCTGTGTGTTTGTGTGTACGTGTGTGAGCTCTGATGTATGTGTTTGTCGCAGAGCTTATGCTTCCGAATCCAGAAAATGTTGGAGGCATACAGACCAGACTGGTGTGAGACAAGAGAGGACTGGTCCATCTTTCTCTTCTCCCCGCAGAACAAGTGAGTTAGTTCTACCTTATAGCTTTAGGATTTATGGATAGTGACAGGTAGTGAGTTTGTTCACAAGTTTCACTCCTAATGCCCTTAATTTTAGAAATAAAAAAAGTATATAAATACAAGAATATTTTAGATAATGCGGTGTCATTTTTGGAAAAATGAAATGGTATAGTTCAAGCAAAAAGTTGTTGCAGATATTTTTTTTCCCAGAATGTCTGTGGCGCCCACTTTGCAATGCTACCCTGAGCAATGAGCCATAAGGCCAGAATAAAAAGTCACCAGTATTTAGATCAAGTTGATTCAAAAATTTTTCATAATCACTTACAGTTTTGTTCTAACATCTGCTCCAACTTTTTACAAAATGTTTCTATATTTTGGAATGTTATTATTAATAAAAAATATGATCTAAAACAAACACATTTCTCCTCCACTGTTGTTGTTTTTGATCGAGAATAGACCTGGCAAAAGAACAGATAAACTAAATAATTCACTTGCCCAGTTTTTACCAACAGCAGACTCCCACTCTCTCCCCGAGAAGTAAAATCAGGACTGCAACCTTTCAAAACATGTCATTGTGATTTGCATCACCTTACCGTGATAAGCTAACATCTGCCTAAACTGATGTTTAGTCTTCCTATAATTCTAGACATTATAGGAAGATGGGCTTAATATTTTTTTTTCTAAAAAATATATAGAAAAATCTCCAGGTTTATTTACAATAAATATATATTTTCCTGGTTTTTATATTCCTGTCATCTGTTCTGATAAGAACTTCAGTGAAAATATTTAATTGCTTTTTGGCAGCGCGCGCTGTCACATGCTCACGTTTGAAAAGCAGATTCACTGTTCATACTGAACGTCCCATTTCCTTCTGCTCAGCCCCTCCCTCTCTCTTCTCTCTGTGTGTTTCTCTCAGATCCCTCGACTCTGTTTTCCCAGCAGAGCTCTGCACTCAGGGTTCCTGGGATTCTGAGAGTGCCGTTAAAGTAATTTGTTTTGAATTAGAAGCCATGTAAACAGGGCCTGAATGAGACCATTTACTCACTGAGTTGTGAAGAAGCTACCGTGCAATCACAGGAACCGGTTCCATTTTGATTGGATGGAAGTTGCAGAGAAGCTCAGGCACAGTGTTAGGAGAATAACTATATGCGCTGCCTTGTTTTTAAAGTTCTGCATCTTGTTTTCTCCCGTCAGGTTCAGACAGATGTGCCAGTCCATCATCGCCCATAAGCTGTTTGACTATGTTGTGTTGGCTTTCATCTTCTCCAACTGCATCACAGTGGCTCTTGAGAGGCCAAAGATCCTTCAAGGCAGCTTGGTAAATCCATGTAAAATGTGTCAATGCAGTTTCATGTTAAAACAATCATACAATTTGAACAGCTTTTTGTGTTTCAAATCACAGACTTAAGAGTTAATTTTGTTAGAGCAACACAAAGCAGTGAAAAATAAAATGAAAGAAAATTATACAAGTTTTTCACATTTACTTATAAAAAAAAATCTGTCAAGAGTGGCATACGTAAACGTTTGTCGGATGCCTGTCAATGACATCCTGTGCCGCTACCTGCTTTCAGAAGATCTGATTGGTAATAAAAAATGTGCTAAGATTAAATTGTGTTAAATTTAATCTTAGCACAAATCCAGCTAATCTGTGCAGGCGTCAGAGGTTTGGCAGAGAAAATCAGTGAACAAACAGCTTCATGAACACTATTGAACTATTGAAGTGAGTTTTCCAGAAGTAGGATCTTTTGGAAAAATCTTACTTTCCAGAAGAAAGTAGGATGAAATAAAATGTTTAGATATACTTTAGTACAGCTGCAAACCTACACTTTTTCCACTTAGGCACTAACAGAGTAACTCTGGAGGATTTATAAACATCTAGAGCTCAGATGGAGCAATCTGTTAGATTTTTTTCACAAATCTAGTTTTGGTGGAAGAGTGGATAGAAAGAAACCCATTATTGCGAAGGCCACAAGAACATATGGAATGAACATATGCAAAGAGAGATTTGCAAAGAGAGATTTGCCAAAATGTTCAGTGTGTTAATATACAAATCCGATAGACACAAAGTCCAAAAGACTTGTGTAAAAGCTGTATTTGCACAGAAAGATGATTCTGCAAACTGCTCAATGCACACTTTGAAGATTTTTTTCTTCCGGTATTACATATATTCTGATCCATCTCAGAAAATACCAATAGAGGATGTGAATACTTTTTCAAGGAGCTCTATGTGTTAAGTTGAGGCTGTTCATAAATGCTCTTGTTTTTGCTTTGCAGCAGCATTTTCTTATGATAAATTGAATATTACCCTCTAATCGGTGCTGTAAAGACGCTTTAAAACTCCTGATTGGCCCATTTTGTGCTTCTGACACTTGACTCTCTTTTCTGTTCATACAGGAAAGAGTCTTTCTCACAATTTCCAACTACATCTTTACAGCCATCTTTGTGGGCGAGATGACTCTCAAGGTAACATTTTACAACCTGTCTCTCTTTACTGCCAGTGCAGGCTCCAAAGAGATGTCTTCTTTGTTTGCCTGCTTCAATTGACTTGCCTTCAGTTCTCACACAGAAGAAACAATTTCCTTCTTTTTCTTTTACAGCCAGTTCCCAGGTTCTTTTGGGGGAGAAAAAAAACAGTTATGCAATGTCATTAATTAGTGGCTGATCTACTCCTATACATATTCCCCTACTTGCTGTGTGTCTCTCTTCCTTTTCTCTCCACTTCTATGGTTTAACTTCTTTAGGGTCTGAGCAGTCATTTTTGTAATTCTCAATCTGTTTGTTTCTCTGTCTTTTTTTTCATTCTTCTCCCTCACTCCTTCGCTCCCATCCTCTGTTTTCTTTGAAAAAGTGTCTGGCATAAGTGGGCCATCAATTATGTACTCCCGCAATCAATTATTAACCAATCTGAGCCCGTCAAGGAACCGCAGACTTGTCAGCCCTCTGGCCAAGCGGTACATGTCCCCCTTTGAGCCTGTGTGTATCTTCAAAACGTGTGTGTGTGCGCTTGTTTGTGTAACATTAATCTCTCCATAGGATTCTATCATCTGTTTGAATGCTGCATACAAGATGGAGCCAAAAAAAAAAACAGGGAGGATGGGGGAAGAAAAATACAAAGCAGTAGGAGAAATGGTCAGCAATGTGAAGCACCTTCAGGAAAAATACTGGAGTTACAAAACATGTGTTTGATGTATAATGCAATTGTTTTGTATGGTTTCTGCAGACCATACAAATCAAAGGAGATACAGTTCTTTGCAAAAGTGTAGAGTTACTCCTCATTCCCTTATAAGTGGCTTCTGAGAGTTTCTTGTAGTCCTATCCGAACAAGTTTGATCTGAAGGTCTTTCTTTGGACTTTATCAGGACTGGTGCTCTCCAATTTCAGAGGAATGTTTGTTTCTATGTTTGTTTGTAACATTCAAACATAAAAAAAGCTTTTAAATTCAGTCGAAACTGCAAACACTAAGAGATTGCTATTTATTCAGTTCACTTTTTAGGATTTAAATCAGTTAAGAGTTTTGGCATTCGGACCTTAGATGTTTCCCACGGACTGATCTTTCAATCGTGTTGATGTTTGCACAGAACCCTTTCATGATCTCTCAAAGCTTTGCTGAACACTTGGCAAATAGCTTCAAATGTCAGCGGTAGATTTTTGCTTAAGCAGAAATGATGCTCCAACTTCTACCTTGCAAGATTCAGTATCCATCTGTGTGCATCTAAACTGTAAAGTTTGGTCAACATCTGTATGTCAGTCTCATCTCATGCTGCACAGAAGGCAAAGATAAAAGCTTTAGCTTTGGAGTCTCACTTCAGCTGTGAACTCTGTTTCGAGATCAGTAATGGTGACAGTCATCATTACTTGCAGGTCCCAGATGGTTGCTGCTTTCTACCACGTTTCTGACTGTTTCTGTAGAGTCTACATCTACAGTATGCGGCAGACTAAGTCTGCTTCTCTACATGTGCAGAACTTGTCTTGCATTTACTGCTCCTCTCACTGTTGTGGAATGAATGTCTTTTTTTTTTGTTCCTGCTATTCAGTCTGAAGCAGACAATCTACCACTTTCCATTTGTGTTCAAGCTGCCCCAATATACCAAGTACATGTTCTCATCATATTGCTTTGCCACCTTTCTGTTCAGGTGGTTTCCATGGGACTGTATATGGGTGAACAGGCTTATCTGCGGAGCAGCTGGAACGTTCTGGATGGATTCCTGGTTTTCGTGTCATTGATTGATATTGTTGTGTCCATGGCGGGAGGGGCGAAAATCTTGGGCGTGCTCAGAGTACTGAGATTGCTCCGAACGTTGCGTCCCCTCAGGTATGCATTAAGTCCTGGGACATAAGAGTCAAATTTGTAATGCACCATGTATTTTTAGAATACGTTAATCATTTTGCTTGTCTTAAAGCTGCAGGAGCATGACAGTATAACATGAGACAGATAATTTGTGAACAAATGGAGACCCTCCACCTCCTTCCAGTCTCCGTACTGTCATCAGCAGAAATGCGCTGATTGGTGTACATGAGGGTGATTGACAGCGCTAAGACCTTCCTTCTACCTGTGATTGGTTGGTTCTGATCAAGCATTGTATTTCTGTTGGTGGCAGTAGGGCCACATGGCAGAAGGAGAAAAACTTGATTTTTTTTTCTTCACAGATCATCTGTCTGACATTATTCTGTCACAATAGCAATTTTAGTTTTTTCTACATACTGCAGCTTTAAAGTAGATCTACTATATATTTTGGTTTGTGTTGGAATTGATTAAAAACGGCAATTCACCAAAATGTTCATTTCAATGATGATGCACTAAAAGGAGCAATACAACATGGTTCACCTAAGCATATGTAAATCACCTTTATTAGACTTATATTGGCTCAAAAAATATTTAAAATGGTTAACAATTAAATTGAGACTTATCTAATAACATCCGAATACTTATCAATATCTGATTGAAAACACAGTTACAAACATACATATAATTCGTTAAATGTAGAGTCCCTAAAAAGTTGAGTCATACAGTATGTGCATCTGTGAATCTACTTAAACATGGCACTGAAGTAAAATCTGATTTCACCATGTTATTTTTTTCATAATTTATAAACATGTCAGCTATTTGTGCAAATACAGAAATAGTTGCACAAAACATAAATGCATTATTACATCATATTAAATATTATTGTAATATCATCTGTCTTTAGAGTGATAAGCAGAGCTCCAGGATTGAAGCTGGTGGTGGAGACACTCATCACTTCCCTCAAGCCTATCGGCAACATCGTCCTCATCTGTTGTGCATTCTTTATCATCTTTGGTATCCTTGGCGTACAGGTAGGCAACCAGGTCTTCTAATCTGACCCTCACATTGTTTAAGATCCTTGATTAGATCATTATTGGTAACAGTTTGTGTTAAAAGCAGTTTATATCACTAAAGGCATAATATTTCATTGTGAAGCAGCTTTAATTCCCAAGTATTTTTCTCCTTCTTTTGTACATCACTTTTTGCTGTTGAGTTTCTCAGTCAGCTCATTATTTTATCTCATTAGAGTGACACCCAATGGCTTATTTTTCTATCTGGAATATATAATAAAATGGCATCAAAAGGCTTTTTTTATCTTTATCTTGCAGCTTTTTAAAGGCAAATTTTTCTACTGCCTCGGTCCTGATGTCAAAAACATCACCAACAAGTCAGATTGTCTGGACAAAAAGTACAAGTGGGTCCACCATAAGTACAACTTTGATAACTTAGGACAGGTGGGCATCATATGTATTATTTTTTACATTTTTACAAAGAGAATCAATGAATTAAAAACTGTAAAAAAAAAAAAAGAATAATAACCTCCAATAACTTTTTATCCAAGGCTTTGATGTCACTGTTCGTACTTGCCTCCAAAGACGGCTGGGTAAATATCATGTACCATGGCCTGGATGCAGTGGGTGTTGACCAACAGGTATTTTCATATTAATTGATGACAAATAAGTTTTTATGTAAAATAAAAAAAATAAAACCTGCCTCTTTTCTGATTTCTATTATGTCTTCTTTTTTTCCCATCCAATCTACCTACATTAAATCATTCTACCACCCCAACTGCTTCAGCCGATAACCAACAACAACCCATGGATGCTTCTGTATTTCATTTCCTTCCTCCTCATCGTCAGCTTCTTTGTCCTCAACATGTTCGTTGGCGTGGTGGTGGAAAACTTCCATAAGTGTCGCCAGCATCAGGAAGTGGAGGAGGCCAAGAGACGTGAGGAGAAGCGACAACGGCGGATGGAAAAAAAGAGGAGGAGTAAGTGAGATGACTGAGTGGAATAAGTTTTGTTTGGACTGTGACATGAAATCCCAATGAAATATATGCCGTTTTGTTACAGCATCAGGAGAAATATTGTTTTTTGTCTGCTCGTTTTATAGTTGGTGAAAATATTGATCCACTCATCACTTTTGAACATTAACATTCCACCGACAACAGGCATTTAAATTAGCTTTAAATTGTTGATATCTTGTTGTTTTTTTTCCTAACAGAAGCTCAGAAGCTGCCTTACTACGCCAGCTACGGCAATATGCGCCTCATGATCCACACACTCTGCACAAACCACTACCTGGACCTCATCATCACCTTCATAATTTGTATAAATGTCATCACGATGTCATTAGAGCACTACAATCAACCTCACGTAAGAAGAATTGCTTCTTTGGTCTTTGTAGGGTCTAAATGCTTCATGTTCAGTTAGTGTGAATACAAAGGTCTACTTAAAAAATGAAGGTTACTTGATTGTTTTTAATTTATTTAACTTTGCTTGGTCATTTTAAGACATTTTCCTTACATAAGAGCAAATCTTCTCTCCTGCAAGCCGACCATCTTGCAACGACAAACCAACTGAGGTCAGGTTTCTCTGCAGCTTGTGGATGCTGACACAAAAGCTCTGATTCATCGTGGCTGTTGTCAGATTTGTCCCTTCACACACAACAAAAGCAGGTTAATACCTGGTAGCGCTTTTCGCGCTAAAGAGAAAGGAGATTATCTTGAGATAAGACACCCGTTTGACCTTTGAAAATGGCGCAGGCTTCCTCAAATGGACTGAGCATTAGATAAATATCACAGGTCTCACCTGTGTTTGTCAGTTGTTGGTCCTGACATTTGGCAGCCTCCCACTTGTCAGAAGACGCCTCTGTTTATGTGAAAGGAAGAAAGAGCCAAACAAAGATTGCAGGAGAACATAACTGTGGGCCAGCTTTTAAATAATTACAACACGCTTGGCTCGTTAAAGCTTAAAACTCACCTTGACTTGAATGTACGTTGGAGGACGTAGTGTAGCAGTGAATGGAATATCATAATAAGGGGGAATCTTCTGAGATGACCTCAGGCTTTTTGATTTCAGTCCAGA
Organism: Phalloptychus januarius; assembly: GCA_902982915.1. Lineage (NCBI taxonomy): Eukaryota > Metazoa > Chordata > Actinopteri > Cyprinodontiformes > Poeciliidae > Phalloptychus > Phalloptychus januarius. Next base: position 8,593,296 of record CADWAE010000476.1, read on the forward strand.
AATAACTGGAACAATTCCAGTTTACAGTTCTTGCCTGGACTTTTAACAAGGTCCTCTTTTCTATTTCCCACATACATTTACACACACAATGGTCTCTCACTGTCTTCTTTTTTCAGTCCCTGGACCTTGCACTCAAGTACTGCAACTACTTCTTTACCTCCACATTTGTGTTGGAGTCCATTCTCAAGCTCATCGCATTTGGATTCCGGCGCTTCTTCAAAGACAGGTAATGGCTCGAATTTACACCTGCTGAATTTTCAGCATTGTTGGTATGAAAGGGATTGTAAAAAAGTTTTATTGTAACAAGACTGCAGGATGTTTCTGTTTTTTTATTTATTTATTTTTTTTTATACTTGTAACAAATGCGATTAAAAAAAGATGTTAAACATTAAAGGGGCGATTAAAGCTCTGGCATAAACGTTAATCTCTTGACTGAAAATGTCATATAAATAGTGCCACAATAAATAGCTGTTTAGCTCAACGTGTCTGTTTTTATAACTCATAATTTTGCTTTGATCAAGTATTCATGGAATTAGGTCTAGCAGTTCTGACAACATTGAGGATTATAAAATTTGTTGAAATATTTGAATCAGCATTGAGCTGCATTTTGTTATGGATGAACAACATAAAGACTTTTTATAGTACTACTAAGATCACAGACCTAAAACAAACTTCTTATTGTTGAGGAGTCCTTAAAATAAGTGTAGTATTTGTTGCAGTCATAATATTATACTAAAAGAATTTGAATATATATTGAAGTAGATTTTGTTAGTGAAAAATAAAATCCCTCATTCCAAAAAAAATCACTAGAAGCACACAGTTATTTTTAATTATTTAAACTTTTAAAATGCTCATGCTGTGAAATAACCTTTAATATATAATTTTGTTATTTCTCTATTAATTGTGAAATGTGGATTGAGGATCTTTCCTCTACATAAATATGGTCAAGTAAAGTCTGAATTTCTCAAGTGTTGCTTCCAGTGTAAAATTACGCTATTCATTAAAATAATTATTTATTATTTAGATTGCCAATAATAATGAAGGGTGCTGTACATGCATTATTCCCTTATTGCATAATTGTGTGTTATGTGTTGGTTATTTGCTTGAAGAAAATCAACTTGTCTCACAGTTTTTCACACATGATGCTATAGGACTAAGGTGTAGGACTTCAAGTTCCTACATCTCACACACTTTCATCTTTGTTTGGTCTTCATGGTAAGAACACATCAACATTGTTCCATCTCATTTTCTCTGTCATACCACGACACCTTGTACAGTGACAAGACCAATGTCCCCTTCTTATCTAGGATGCATGGCGCCTAATTAAGGCGGAAAGCAATTTGGGTGCTTATATGGTGCTGATGGTAACTTAATGTCATGACCTATTTTAGTGCCTGATGAAAATCTTTGAGTGCGAGAGGATGAGAAGAAACGGTTAGAAAAGGAGATGGAGGACAGATAATATATGGCAGGGGAAGCTGGTCTGATCAAAGATGAAAGAGGAAGGGCACAAACGAGTGATGAAATGAGAAAAAGATGGGCGGATGTAGGGAGAATTTATCACTCGGTTATCTTCGAGCTCTTTGTCTCTTTTTATGTTGTGCCAGCAACAGCCGTGAACAGTCATTGTGCATGGAGTGATTTATAGTTTAGGGTCACTCATAGCTTCAGAAGTGGGTCACTGGAGCAGAGATTAACATAATAAAAGGAGAAAAAAAGAGTTTGTTTGTAGCATGTTTTTTTTATATATATATTGTAATATTAAGCATTTGCTTAAAGGAAATGCTGCTGTCTGAAATATGGCTACAAGCGGATCGTGTGGGTTTGAGGAGGAAGAAAATCTGAGCATAGGACAAATAATCACTGACAGGAAGTCACACTGCAGCAGAGAAAACTTTCATGAAAAGCTTGATGATTCAAAGATGACAGGTGTCACACCATCATTGCATAACCCGGCCAAATGTTCAATCATGGCCGATGCCTCATTTTGTGATCTCAGATCTAGAATTTCTCAGGCTTTATCTTTTTTATTTAGCTTAAGCTGAACCTAAGTAACTAAATAACAAGAATAACTTGTCATATAAACATTAGGTTGTTGCTCAGCAACAGCATTTAACACAGTAAACAACCAGATGCAGTTATTGAAAGCCATTCAAGAAACCTCTTAGTGTTTGAACTTCAATAAAAATCAATAAGTTAAAAGCCTGCACCTAACAAACTAGAGCATAACACATTTTTAATTTTCTCCTTTTAATATATGCTAATATATCAGGTACAACAATGCATCAAGACAGGATGCATGGCAGGAAATTAGCTTTTAATGCAGCCTAAATCTAAAGAAAATCTTTTTTAAAAATTACCTGCACTTATTTTACAGATTAAAGGAGCGTGTTTCTTTTCATAAGCTAAATGTGAAGAGGTTTAAACTGCGTCCTGATTGCATATATTTGGGCCCTGCATTAGGTGGAATCAGCTGGACCTCGCCATTGTTCTCTTGTCAGTAATGGGCATCACTCTGGAGGAAATTGAGATCAGCGCGGCACTGCCCATCAACCCCACTATCATCAGAATCATGAGGGTTCTGCGAATAGCACGAGGTACAAATGCCAGACGCTGCAGAAATCCTCACTCTAGCACATTTATTTCACACCACACCTCCTGTAAATAAAAGATCTGATCTTGTTAGTTTGTTATAGCATAAATGTTTAAACTGTTAAATAATTTCACAGGTCAGTTTGCTGCATAGCAGCGATAGCTTGAAGTGTTGTTCTCTTTCTGTCCACATATTACTAAGGACAGAAATATTTCAATTGTCTAATGTTTATATATTATCCATTGAATTGTCTTTAATCCCATTTTTTGTTTCTCTTTTCAAATGCTCACAGTGTTGAAGCTGCTCAAGATGGCAACAGGAATGAGAGCCTTATTGGATACAGTTGTTCAAGCCCTGCCTCAGGTACCTGGATGCTGTCTGCATCCCTTCCTTCCTCCCTGACTCAGACACCCCAATTCCTTAGAGAAATTTGGTCAGTCTCCATCAATAGTCTTGGGAGGCTCACCCTGCTTCTCATTTACTATTGACCTTTAGACAACCCTAGCAAAACCCTAAATCAAAGTTTAGGAAAGTGGAACACAAATGCATGTGCACAGAAGTTGTCTTGTCTTTGCTTTCAGTACTGCAGAATGGAGGTTTCCTTACTGAGATCACAGTCAGTTAGAAGCAGGCAGTCTGCAGATTTAGTGGGGAAGCATCCACAGTCGCAATATTTCATTCTAGTTATTCCAGTGCACTTCAGTTTCAGCTGCAGCAGTGAATGCTAGATTTGTTTGTACATACTGATCCTGCAAAAATTATTAGCTTAGAAGTGAAGACATGGTAGACGATGAATCATGCTTAAAAAATTAAAAGTGAAAACATGAAATCATGAAAGATTGCTTCCAATGTCCTCCTTTTGTTTCATGTTATAGTTTCTACATAACAGTGATTCACAACCAATATGATCTGCAGACACTTTCTGAGACAAAAAGATAAATTTGGTGTTATAGTTATTGAGACAAAGATGTAAGTGTAAAGAGAGAGAGAAAGCTAATTCCATCCATTATTCTGAACACACTGATACCACAGCATCTTTCATACAAGTATGTTAAGTATATTGAGAAATGAAGTGTTGCTTTATTATAGCCCACTTCATGTCACTAAAAAGATAGAGTTTTTAGTGAAATTGAACTAAAACAAGGTGGTTCATCACTAATTCTTGCATAGGGCAAGGTTGGTTTGGACTACTTTTTATTCTGATTCCCTTTAGTCTGAAAATAAACGTTGTTTACAGTCTGAGATACCTAAGTATCGCAAAAGAGCTGAAACAGAACAAAATCCGCAAAGGAGAAAATAGTTTTTGTTTTTGCTGCAGAGTTTTCAGAAAACCTGCAATGGGCTCACCACCTATGGGAGGGGCCAAAGAGGTCGGGTGCATTGTGTGCTGGGTGGTGGCCGAGGGAGGGGGCCCTGGCGGTCCGATCCTCGGTTGCAGAAGCTGGCTCTTGGGACGTGGATTGTCACCTCTCTGGTGGGGAAGGAGCCGGTGCTGGTGTGTGAGGCTGAGAGGTTCCGATTAGAAATAGTCGGTCTCACCTCGACGCATGGCTCTGGTTCTGGAACCAGTCTCCTTGAGAGGAGCTGGACATACTTCCACTCTGGAGTTGCCCGCGGTGAGAGGCGTCGGGCAGGAGTGGGCATACTTGTTGCCCCCCATCTCGGCGCCTGTACGTTGGGGTTTACCCGGTGAGCGAGAGGGTAGCCTCCTCCGCCTACGGGTGGGGACGGGTTCTGACTGTTGTTTGTGCTTACGGGCCGAACAGCAGTTCGGATTACCCACCCTTTTGGAGTCCTTGGAGGGGTACTGGAGAGTGCCCTCCTGGGGACTCCTCGTTCTATTGGGGGACTTAACGCTCATGTGGGCAATGACAGTGAGACCTGGGGGGCGTGGTTGGGAGGAACGGCCCCCCTGATCTGAACCCGAGTGGTGTTATGTTGTTGGACTTCTGTGCTCGTCACGGATTGTCCATAACGAACACCATGTTCAGGCATAAGGGTGTCCATGTGTGCACTTGGCACCAGGACACCCTATGCCGCAGTTCGATGATCGACTTTGTCATCGTTTCATCTGATCTGCGGCCGTATGACTTGGACACTCGGGTGAAGAGAGGTGCGGAGCTCTCCACTGAACACTACCTGGTGGTGAGTTGGCTCCGGTGGTGGGGGAGGATGCCGGTCAGACCTGGCAGGCCCAAACGTGTTGTGAGGGTCTGCTGGGAACGCCTGGCGGAATCCCCTGTGAGGCGGAGCTTTAACTCCCATCTCCGGCAGAACTTTGAACACGTTCCAGGGGAGGTGGGGACATTGAGTCTGAGTGGACCATGTTCCGTGCCTCCATTGTCGAGCGGCATACCGGAGCTGTGGCCGTAAGGTTGCGGTGCCTGTCGCGGTGGCAACCCTTGAACCCGTTGGTGGACCCCTTCGGTGAGGGATGCCGTCAAGCTGAAGAAGGAGTCCTATCAGGCCTTTTTGGCCTGTGGGACTCCGGAAGCAGCTGACGGATACCGGCGGGCGAAGCGGCATGCGGCTCGGGTGGTTGCTGAGGCAAAAACTCGGGCGTGGGAGGAGTTCGGAGAGGCCATGGAGAAAGACTTCCGCACGGCTTCGAGGCGATTCTGGTCCACCATTCGGCGTCTCAGGAGGGGGAAGCAGTGCAACACCAACACTGTGTATAGTGGGGATGGTGTACTGCTGACTCGGGACGTTGTGGGCCGGTGGGCAGAGTACTTCGAAGACCTCCTCAATCCCACCAACATGCCTTCCATTGAGGAAGCTGAGCCTGGGGACTCTGGGTCGGGCTTTCCAATCTCTGGGGACGAGGTCACCGAGGTGGTTAAAAAGCTCCTCGGTGGCAGGGCCCCAGGGGTGGATGAGATCCGGCCGGAGTTCCTTAAGGCTCTGGATGATGCAGGGTTGTGGTGGCTGACACGACTCTGCAGCATATCGCATGGACATCGGGGCAGTTCCCCTGGATTGGCAGACTGGGTGGGGGTCCCCTGTTCAAAAAGGGGACCGGAGGGTGTGCTCCAATTACAGGGGGGTCACACTCTTAAGCCTCCCTGGCAAGGTCTATTCAGGGGTCCTGGAGAGGAGGGTCCGTCGGATAGTCGAACCTCGGATTCAGGAGGAACAGTGTGGTGTACGACCGCTGCCAGAGTCTGGTCCGCATTGCCGGCAGTAAGTCGGGCTCGTTCCCGGTGAGAGTTGGACTCCGCCAGGGCTGCCCTTTGCCACCGATTCTGTTCATTACGTTTATGGACAGAATTTCTAGGCGCAGCCGGGGTGTTGAGGGGATCCGTTTTGGTGGCCTTAGGATCGCATCTCTGCTTTTTGCGGATGATGTGGTCCTGTTGGCTTCATCATCTGCGGCTCTCGCTGGAGCAGTTCGCAGCCAAGTGTGAAGAGGCCGGGATGGGAATCAGTGCCTCCAAATCCGAGGCCATGGTCTTGAGCCGGAAAAGGGTGGAGTGCCTTCTCCGGGTCGGGGGGGGGGGTGTCCTGGGCTGAAGGAAAGTGGCGTCCTCGTCTTTCTTTTCTATTGATCCCTCCCTCATTAACACCCAGGCTTTGTTTTGTCCCAAGGGCAGTCAGGCAGGTAATTCAAACTAAGGCTAATTAAACGGTTCCTGGAGGTCTCATTTTGTGCACGGGGTCTGTGTGCATATAGAGATGCTGACAGAATTATACCTGGTGACAGATTTTACCTCAGGTGATATTTCACTATGCAATTGAAATGGCAAGCTGCAAATTAAATTTCAATTCTGTCAAATATAATACCACAGATTTTAACAGTCTTCATGCTTTAAAATATAAAGAAGTACAAAATAATATAACATATTGACAAGATGTTTAAATGTATAGTCATTTAAGAGTGACTTTTATTGGAGAATAAGGAATAGCTTTTGCTTATAACAACTGAACTTGCATCAAACAGCATAAACATATGATAATCTACAAGTAGAGTGAATAAGATCTAATATCCCTTTATCTCTGCACTTTCTTATCTGTGCAATATATTAGACAGCAAACAAACATTTTGATAGAAGCAGAAAAACTGGCCAGCATAAGGGTTTGAGCAAGACTGAATCAGAGAATCTCCCAAACTGCAGTTTATGTGGGATGTTGAGAGTCTGCATTGGTCAGTATCTATTGAAATTTATCAAAAGAAAGGAAGAAAGGAGAATTGGCAACAGGATCAAAGGGGAGCCAAGGAATTTCCAGTCTAAACTACGCCAAGTAAAAACAAAAACAAAAACCTCCAGCCTACTCTATTTTGCTGGAAAAAGGGGTTAGCTACTAATGCTTTGTGCTTGGACATGTCTAGTTCTAACAGCCAGAAAAATGTTCTTACTCTCAGTGGAGCAGCGCGACTGTTTCATATCCCAGTAATGGGATTAGATTTTAGCCCCAAGTGCTGTCTAACATCTTCATCCCTGTTAAGTTGTGCTAACAGGAGGTTGTTTTGCGGTGGAACCGAGCCAAGTCCCAAAACCCCCAAACTCCAAAATTCATAAAAAGCACAAAAGGTTCACTTGTTAAAGTCTCCAAATAAGCTGTGCAGCAGTTTACAGATCCGAACATGGAAACATAAGAACGGTGCAGCAAAAACAAGCTGAGCAACCTAACATAACCAACAGAAATTTCAGAGAATAAACAGAGAAAGTCTTACTGAAAAGCACTTTCTACAGTTTTTAAATGTCATTTGAATTAATAAAAAGAAACTAAACTATTCTAATGGCAGCAGGTTTATTTGAAGCCACATTTTAACATTTTGGACTTCAGAGTTTTGCTAAAAGAAACTTAATTAAATGTTTTCAATTACATGCCCATTGTACATTAAACAGATAATTAGAGATTAGAAAATTGCTGTTACTCTGATGGTTTTGTTGCAAGTGTTTGAGCTTTATTGAGGAGCGTAATAAGGCAACTACACAACAATAGGTTGCTTTGTTTACATGTGTACTGTTGTGTGTTTCTGTGCACTTTTACTTATGCATGTATATGTGTTGCAGGTGGGTAACCTGGGCCTGCTCTTCATGCTGCTGTTTTTCATCTACGCCGCCTTAGGAGTAGAGCTTTTTGGAGAACTTGGTAAGATTTGACCATTTATCTTCAGTAAAGGGATATTGATGCCAGGTGAAGGTTTATTGTACTAATATTCAACAATATTTATCTCATCACTATACAGTGCTGTGCCTTGTAAAGTTTCTCATTTCAACCTCAAATTCAATATAGTGAAAAGGTATACATGTGATGTTACATATGTATGATGTTACCTTTTTGCAGTATTTACTTGGAAAGGTGGGTCCACTACATATTATTTAGGGCTTCATATACAAGCCCTTAGTTTTAGACTTGAACTTAGAAACTTCTTTCATTTTACAATTATGCACTTATCTTATGTTGGTCTGTAATAATATATTGAAATTTGACCCATAATATCTGGCTATCAAATACTTTTGCAAAGCACTGAATGTCATAGGGACAAGGGCCAGTTAAAATTTCTTTGCTCTAGCAAGCTTGACCTGTGCACTCAGGATTTTGTTAACCTTTTCCCTCAGTAATCATCTTATTCTCTGTGCTGCATTTATCCAATTTTAAAGTATTTTCTTCTGAAGCGATTCCTGACAGCCTCTTGGGAATTGAGCTATTATCCAATGTTTTGTTACATAAACTCAAAACTATCCTGATTCAAGCTGAATGATCTATCTCCCATCATCTATCTCTCGTCATTGACCTCATTCCAAGCAATTTCCATTGAATAGACCTAGAAGAGATCTTCTGTCTGCACCTTCTGTCTAAACAAAATAAAGTTGATAGAAATGTTCTACTTTAGTCACAGAGCCAGGGATATGTTCTCTCTTTTATGTTTACAGTTTGTGACATTAAAAGGAAGTCAGAGATTAGAAAAACAATAATCATGAAGTCATAGTTTGAAGAAAACTTGAAGACACCAACATCACTGAATCTCTAATTTTGGGGAAAGTTATGTTCCAACGACTGATAGTTTCTTTCTTGTGATCCTGTCCCATTCCTTTCCTTGGCTTTTATTTTCCTCTCACCACCTCTTTTCTCTCCTTATTTGGCTCCATTGTTAACCTCACTCTCACTCTTAGTTTGCAATGAAGACTATCCATGTGAAGGTATGAGTCGTCACGCTACCTTTGAAAACTTTGGCATGGCCTTCCTGACCTTGTTTCAAGTCTCCACGGGCGACAACTGGAATGGCATCATGAAGGTAAAAAGACTCGATCAGCCAGTTTTTACTGTATTTAGAGTCATGAAAGATTCAAATAGACATTTAAAAGCATTCACACATTTTAAACGTTTTCACATTTTGTAACTTTGCGACCACAACTTCACATGGGTTTTACTGGGATTTATTTGACACGTGTACAGGGTAGTGTAAAATTTTGAAGGAAGTGGAAAATGAATTTATGATTTTCAAAATGCCTTAAGAAATAGAAATGAGGAATAAGTTTTTATTTATCCTCCTTTATTCTGTCCCTCATTAATCCATCTTTGCTCAATATCCAAAGCTTTAAATGAATCAATGGAGTATGCTACTAAAATCATTTTCTGTCCTATCAAATGTTCAGAAAGTTAAAAGATATGTGTCCTTTTACGAAGCACTGCAGAGAACAGTTACAGCCTAAAAAAAGACATTTGAAACACTCTACATCTCACAATCATAATGTGTTGCTTAGTTTTGAAATCTACTGATGATAAAAACTGAATAGCTTAATACAAGCACTACATCTCTCTCTTTGCAAAAACACCATTTTATAATGAATCCACATCCATCAGCACCTCTTCAACGTACCGACACTGTAAAGGGAAAACAAATCATACTGGAGCAAGTTTCCTAAGATTAGATTTATGCAGCAAAGATTGCACTGCACATAAAAAAAACAGACTCCAGATGTCAGGTTTGAGAGTGGATCCTAGCTTTTGAAACATAAAAAACTGTCTATGCATTAACAGAAGATATGCTATGAATTAGTGAGAAGCAGGTGAAACTGAGATGAATTAGTGATGCAAAGAAAATGAAATATTGAGGTTGGGAACTACAGGGAGGCACCAGTGAACTGTGCCACAAGTGGAGAAGGGTTAAAAGTTCCACTTATTATTCTTTCTCCTAACCAGAGGCAAAATGAAAACAGAAATGAAAAACATGATGGCATCGCAATGATAGGAGCGGAAAGGGAAAGAGAGAGAGAAAGAGGATGTTTGTGTTAGAAAATGCCTGGTTTAGTTTAGCAAATGTCTGAAATATGCATAGAAATAAGATGGAAAGGGGGATGTACTCTGAAATTGGAGATGTTTTGTGAAGGAGCACAGTGTGTAAATGTCAAGCCAAATTAGACACAAAAGACCAGCTTCAGCTCAGAGGGCTGAAATTGTTATGTGTGGTCACAGCCTGGCTGAGATATGCATTCTTCCTGGAGAAAACTCTTGTCACTTTAGCTTTGCTGTGATGAAAGTCCACAGCACTCATGTTAACTAGAGTGGAAGACAATCCACAGGCTGGATAATAAAATAATTGTAAAATAATAATAATAATTGGTGCTTCAAGATTGTAAAGTTAATTTCTATTGACATTGGTGTAAAAAGCTGCAAAAAGCATTGAAATTGATTATTTTATTGCTGTAGTGTGATTTCACAGAAACACTCCAACCTTTAATTTGAATATGTTTATTCAAGGAGCATTATTCACAGAAGCAGCCAAAAATTCTCGTGGCAACTCTTGAGGAGCTACACAGATCCAAAGCCCAGGTGGAAGCATCACCTGAAGAAAAAAAACAAAATAAAAACATGTATTATTTTCCTTCCACTTCACTTTTACACACCACTATGTTGCTGAAGCCATTCTCCTTTTTTTGACTTAAAGACAAAATGGGAAAATATAAGATTCCAATATGTTTTTGATGAAGTAGCACTTCTTTTAAAAATATTTTTTTTAAATTGATTGATTACAGATTTAATCTATTATATATTGTCTTTGTGATGTAATAAAAGACTGTAATTTGGCTCTGTCCAAAGAAAAATGTCCCCCCAGACAGAAAGATAAAGAACCTTATTTTTGCTCAGTTAGAGAGTCTATATTGTTGTTTTCTGTTCTCAGAGAAACACACTTAGCACTGAGCTAATATAAACTAAAGCTATAAACTAAAGAGCAGTCTTATTTCTAATTACATTACAAATTGAACTTCTTACCAATACCATTCAGTGTCATAAAATGTATGTTTTTGCATCTTTTCAGCAGTCTTAAAGCAGAAATCTTATAATTTGATTTTGACAAACCCTGACTTTGTTTTGTTTTTCTTTCCTCATCTCACCAGGACACATTGCGGGAGTGCCCACCAAACCATGACTCCGGTGTGGACTATGGCTGCAATCCGAGCCTTCAGTTTATCTCGCCCATGTATTTTGTCTCCTTTGTGCTCACCGCCCAGTTTGTGCTCATCAATGTGGTGGTGGCCGTGCTGATGAAGCACCTGGACGACTCCAACAAGGAGGCCCAAGAGGAGGCGGAGATGGATGCAGAAATTGAGCTGGAGCTGGCCCAGGGCACCCTCTGTTGCATGGGCGCCCCCAGTTGTGGGGTTTTGGGGGTTGACAAAGGACTTTTGACTGTTGGATCGGGGCTTGGAGCTGCGCCAGGGAGAAGGGAGAGGGGCGGAGGTGCCAGAGGCGAGATGGGGGAAGGAGGGAGGAGGCTGCGACATCCTGTGACAAACCAGGGACCTTACAATTCCTGTGACTCTCCTCAGTCATATTCGCCAGCACAAGTGAGTATTTCTGTGTGCGTGTGTCTGGGTACTTTTTAGCTCAGTGAAAATGTAAATGAGTCATTTTGTATGCTTGCGGTTGGTGGACGAGGATGTCTGCAGTAATGCTTCAGAACTTAAACAGTCAGATCAGACTGATATAGGTTGGAGAAAAACTTACATAAATTTAATCAAAATCTTCCCAAAGCTACTTAGAATTGCTCTTCTGCTAAAGTCGAATTATGAACATCTTTTAAAATATAAAAATTCTGCCAGTCAAATGAAGGAAACAGATTATAATCTAAAAGATGTCAGTTTTAGGTTCAGAAGTAGGAATTGTTTGTGAATCAGCTGATCCACTCTGTAATGTTACATTCAAAATCTGTCAACAGAAACCACTTTATCAGTATCAGTATTTTTTCTGAAGCTTTTTTTTTGCCCTATCTATCTAAACATTGTATATAGTACAATCTGCTTTGTTTAGGAAGGAAAACCTATAACGGAAGAACAAAAGGATATGGAATAGTCAATAGAAGAAAAGTCAATAGAAGGTTTAGTAAGCCTAAATTCTTATTCTTCAAAGATTTTTTCTTTCGCAAACATTGCTAAAAACAAACTGTAATCATTTAAGACGTACAGTGCCTTGCAAAAAAAACCATAGCCCTTGAATTTTTTCACATTTGTTGCATTAAAGTGACTAAAATTGAGGTTTACCAACTCCCTGACATTTGGCAAACGATTCAGCTAGATTTAGTTTAGGACTGCTAGAGTGAAGAGGGCTCAATGCAAATCAAGCTCTAATCTGCACAAAAATATATTAGATTATTTTTTGGGATGCCAATGAGCATGAATTGTTTGTTTAAAGAAATTATATTAAAGTTTATTGTTTTTCCACAGGAAAGGCGTTTTTGCAAACATGTTCAGTAGGAAATTTTGCTACTGCAGTAAAACATGCCTTTCTTTTAGAGGTTTTTACACACATGCACAGGTATTCCAATAAACATTGTTTATCATTCCCTGCATTATGCTATAACACACCATACATAATATGAAATGGTACATAGACTGATTTAATTTTTTAAATATGCAAAGTAGAAGATTATGCATAAGTTATGATCAAAAATTACATGCAATTTCCTGCAATACGTTTGCTACTGTATCGCCTCAAGCTTAGTGTGTTGGGATTTACATCTCCAGATGGAAATGTCAAAGTAATTGTCAGAAGGGAAACAAGTGAAGAGATTAAAGAAGAAAACATTGCCTTATGTTGGCATTGTTCCACAGGAGCAGCTGAATTAACATGTTTGTGAAAATATGAAGCAGCAAAAAAACAGCAACACTGGTAACATGAAAGGCAGAGTTATGTCATATGAAGCTTAAGTTACTTTTTTTTTGCATTAGTAGTTAGAGCAACCTTTGTTACAGGCTGGAGTATTGTCTTTTTTTTTCCGCAGTTTTGTTTTTTCAATTACATTTATTTTCCATTTTGGGTTCTTGCAGATTCATGTTTGTGGGTTGATTATAATTTCACTTCCTAGACCAGTGTGTAAGAAAGAGACAGTCCGCAGAGACTCACGCTTCTATTATGAAATGTCCAATGATCACCTGCGATATCCACACAGATACAAACATAAAGATGACTCACCCTCTGCCGAGAGGAGTTTCACCTTTGTAGAGCTAATCTTGGCTGCGTAGAGCCATTTTTAGTTCGGTGCTGGCTGACAAAGGAAGTTAATGCAGTGGCAGGATCCACCCCCGCTTTTTCTATATCCATCCTCCCTGCTCTGTTTTCTCTCTCTCTGGACTGATGCAGTAAGGGATCAAGCAGACCAGGGTATTTTATGCACAGCCCAATTTCTTGGGTTTTTGCTGTGTGTTAGCATGAATGCTATTTTAGATGGTCGAGTGCAGTAAAAAATACGCATTTGCTTAATGGTTTCATTTAAGAGTTAAAAAAAGCTTGAACTTTGTCTATCCAAAAAAGTTGATCAAAAATTTTTCAAAAATTGTGTATGCTAGAAGTAAACACCCAGAGGAATGAACTCAGACCAGATCTAAGTATATAATAAAGAAATTGTCAAAATTAGAAACAAGGATGAAGGTCCAAAACACATAAACTGATTTCCTCCATCTCAAATGTTGCCAATCTGACAAGAACAAAACTCATAAATAAGGTTAACTTAGAATATCTGTTTAGTACAAAAAAGTCTTGAATGCATTTCTGCTCTGTTGAGAGTCACAATGTTCCCTAAAGTAATTTTTAGCCAGTGTTGATCATCAGCATTTCATGAATGGCTGCTCTCTATGCAGAGCTGTCTTTGGGATCTGTGACTTCCTGCTGTTTGTTTAAGCACTGAAAATCACATTATTTGAATTAATGATTTGCAAGTTGGAGGAATCTATTCCATTTCCAATTTGTCTTTAGGGAAATAGCTTTTAATAAATCTAATATTTTTTCCCTCATACATCTGTTGACGGATTGTTGATCTTCTGAACACTTTATCTACTCAAGGGCTCTGCATGTTCCTTACGAAATTATTTTAATCATACTGAAGGCCTGAAATGCAGAAAAAGATGTGTTGTAAAAGTTGAAATAAATTCCTCAAGACAAAATCAGTAATTTCTTATAGGTTAACAGTGTATGCAGATGCTTTTGCAAATCAAATATATGTCAAAAAATAACCACTGTCTGAATCACAAGCTCAAATTTCTATCACATCTATTAAATCTTGATTTAATAGATGTGTGAATTCACTCCTCCTGAATACGAGGAGTGAATTCACAAAGCCATGCAATTTGCTGTTTTTGCACATTCACCATACCTGCTTTACTTCTGCACTCTTTGAGGCAGATTGATCATTGCACACAGACTCTAACAAGTCTTAGCAAGTAAAATATTTGAAGAATTGTCTACTGGTTTATTTTTATAGGGTCACAATTGTTCTTAATTGTGACAACAAGTATCACAATTAATTGTTAATTTGGCAGATGAAGTGTTCAGCAAGAGAGCACATTTACTCAGCAAACTGGTTCCTGAGCAAACTGGGGAATTTCTCAAAACTAATAACATATCTGCAATTCTTCAGGGAAGAATCACATTTAGAGTCGAGTTTCTACATCAACATGCAGCGTGGATTTCCATATGAAGCCCTTTGGTTTGTTAAAGATTAATAAGACAAATAGGAAAAGAAAGTGCAAACATTTTTACCATGAATTTTTCCTGTTTTTTATTTATTCATTAAAAAGTGATCTTTGGTTTCTATTTCCGCTGTGCTGGTTGATGTGAGTTCACTCACTACCTTCTTTCTTTCGCTGCCTAACAGTTGAGAGGATCAACTCTGCCTTCTGTGAAATGAAATGACTGTTGTACACAATGAGCATCCTTTGAAAACTTTGTTTGCCCCAAAGTTGTTTCGTAAATAGACGAGGCTCATTCTGCAAGTCTTTTTTTGTTGAGGATGCAATCAAGACACTGCAGTTGTGCATTGCTGCTACTGCTTCCATGCAGTTTTACTTAATCAGCTTTATTGCCTATAAACAGTTATTGTTTTACCTCCAAAAAATGCTGTAATTAGTTCCATTGGAATATGTGCATGTACTTCCAGCTATAAACATTGAATCTGTGATTTTTCTAAATTGCTTTATATGTTATCAACTTGAATAATTAGGGTTTTGAACTTCAAATCCGTTGGGGTATCAAGATTTGAGTCATTGCATCTTTGCATGACTTTGCTTTATCTTCTTTCATTTTAAAATAGGAAAGATTTAAATAATCTTTCTTTAAAGGTTTCCTCCTTAACTTTAGACCGACTGAAGATGCCTTTATTTAACTGAGTGGTGCTCAAAGTTTTGCATGTCAGGGCAAAGAGTCCTTACAAATGGAAGACACGTATTTCATCTACAGCCGATAGGCTCTTTTCATTGTGTCTTGCTTTATGCAGAAACATTGCTAAAAAACTGCACAAACTAAAAGGTTACACTGCATGAAGTTGACACACACACACCCCCACACACACACACAGTTACAGTCCAGGAACAAGAGAGGAGAGATAATGGCTGAGCCAGTGACAGTCAGATAGAGGCAGTAATTAATTTCAGCTCTCTCCTCTCTTACTCTCAACTTCCAGTCCCTCCAGACAAGCCCATTGTTGTCCACTAATACAGTTATTAATGGGGGCCAGCACACAGACCACCACAGTCAATCAAGCATTATTTTTTCATATTAAGCTCCACCTACACATTCAACAAAATATCCAAAGCCTCCCTGTGAATTACAGTTTGTGGGGGGTTTTTCCACACTTGCATGTATCAAGCCAGTTTCAGCAGAGTCACTTTGTGGCTCTTCAGCTTTATTTCATAAATCAACAACATTCCTATAATACGCAGCTAACAGTACAGTAGGTCGGCTCTTGAAATCTTAACCCCCTCATTTTTTTTTCTTTTTGAAAACATAAGTCATGGCTAAATGTAATAAAGCCATGTGAGTCATATGAGATGGTGTGTGTTTGCATAACATATCTAAGTATAGTCCCATAAGCACCATTGCAGAATTTTATAATGAAAATGGGCTTATTCTGGAATTGAAGAGGAGTGACCTTATTTCCAGTGTTTTTTGGGAAATATCTTCTGATGTAATGCAGTTTTTTTTTTGGCTACAGGCACAATGCATTCAACTGAAGTGAATTCATGTTTTGAATATTCGTTCTTGAAGTAGTCTTTTTTTGCCGCTATAGTAGATGCTTCTCCAGAAATAAATCTGGCAGACAAGACTCAAGCAAGCGAGGATCATTGATGACAATAAAAAAAGCCCTGAGTGATTCAAGCTCAATTACTTTAAAGCTTATAATATACCCAGAGCAAAAAGCAAATACCTAAATCTAAAACTGTTTCAACAAGGTATTGAACAGCCTAATTGAGGTGATATATCAAACGTAATTGCTTCACACTGAGCGCCCAAGAATTTGATAGTAAAATTAGATGTGGCTTGACTAATGAGCATTTGGAGCTTTATTACTCGAGATCTTGTCTTTCTTTTTTCTTTTTTTTGAAACAGTAAAGATTTATAAAGAGGAGAGAATGATTGCTACATAATCACTGACAATGTTTTCGAGCAACAAAACAAATTGCCTCATAATTTTTATCTATGAATCATTTGTGTGTCCTTAGACACTACAGCGTTTACTGCTGTACAGGTGAACAAGAACAGTGCTTTGCAAAAATGTTCATTCATTTTATTCTTTTTTATTTTGCCACATTAAAATATCAAACTTCAATAGATTTTCAGATGTTATATGTCAGACCAACCCGAAATAAAACATCACTGTGATGTGGCAGGAAAAGTGTACATAGTTTTCAAAATTATTTAAGCATAGAAATGTTTCTTGTTTGCTGAGTGCCTGTTATTCTTATAACTCCTAAGAAAAATAAATGCCTGTAATCAATTGTAAATCATGCCCAGTTGTGCGTAACTGAATCACAGTATGGCTGTGGCAGAGGCCTCAGAGATTGAAAACTAACAGCACATAACACACCACCACAGTGGAGTATGGAGGTGGTAGTATCATGCTGTGGGCATGCTTTTTTTTCAGCAGGGTTAAACCTGGTAAAGGCTGCCAAAAACCTGAGACTGAGAAAGTGCGTCACTGTCCAACAGTCACCTAAATTGTGCAATGAAATATTTTGTACCAAACCAAATGAATGTGATAGAAACCCAGACTCCAACTGAAAACCTTTCAGATTGCAACTCATATAGACAAAATAAAAGTGGTGTAAATTTTTCCTCAGCTTTACAGTAATGAACTATTTTGTGTTGGTCTATGACACAATGTCCTTAAAATACAAAATGTGATATTTAATATCAGGGGTGTGAATAATTTTGCAAGGCACTGTATATGAATGACCAATTGCAGTTTGTGAACAAAGATTTTAAAGAAAAAAAGGGCGAAAGCCTGCCTTGCGTGTGCACACGGGCTCTAATCCTTCCAATGGTGTATGCATTTCCCTGCGTGTTTTTTTGTCCTCGCATGTCCGCATGTGCACATGTTTGCGCCTGCGTGCATCCTGGTCTGCTGGCCTCCGTCCCGTGTACGTTTCTGTCCGTGTGCGTGCGTGCGCGTTTGTTTGTTTGCGTGTGTGCGTGTATGTGTTCCAGGAGAGCCAGTGGTTGGACAGCGTATCTCTCCTAATCAAGGATACAATAGATGGGGAGATGCTGATGATCGACAACCTCTCCGGCTCCGTCTTCCACCATTACTCCTCTCCGCCTGTCTGCAAAGACTGCAAGGGCCACCCGCAAGAGGTACCACCCTGAACACACATAAAACACTGTTCAGTACACGCACACACACACACAACCCTGGGCTTATGAAAGGTTTAAAATTTTTAAAAGCTGAACAGAAGCAAAAAAAAAAAACAAAATTTTTCTGACCAATTAAGTATTTATTAATCCTTTTTTGTTAATTTTAGTCGTTTTCATCTCTTCACACCTCATATACAGACATCTTGGCAAAAAGCAAAGGAAAAAAAAACAAGATTAGGAAGATTAGCCTCCTCTTAGTGGAATTACTTGCAATAAAAATGAGCTTTAGCAAGAAATCCATAGGCTTAATAAGCGAGCGCAATACTTCCCCAACTGCTTCTGTGCTTCTCAGCTACTTTTTCACTGAATGCAAATCAGATCTGCTATTGATATGCATGCTAAAATAAAAAAATATTTACTGGTTCAAGCACAGTGATCTAAGTTTACCTGTAAGCTAATGAAAAAAAACATGTTTAATGGAGAAAGAAATTCAGAAACCCCTGCAAACTTGTGTGGACAACAATGAAGCAGGTCTACAATCTGTAGCTCTAGAAACATGTCATGGCTCTTTGTAAAAAAAATAAAATATAAAAACAGCCTAAATTGCTATAAATCTGCAAAGTTTTTTTTTTTAACTTAAAAGCAACCAAGGGGCTTGTTTGAGCATTTTGACTGTAGTTGTGTCTCCATACAATATCTCCATACATTTTTGTCAACAGAACAACACAATTGTACATAAAAAAACTCAAATATTTAGGCCTCAAGCAAAGCACAAAATGTCCTGATTTTCATCTAAAATGAAGACATGTTAGAATTATATTTTTCTTAATTATTAAACTTAAAAGAAGAATACAAATAAAAACAGGAATAAATTCCTTATTGAACTTAAAATAATTTTAAAAAATTTAAATATTGGGTATTTTTATTCTGATTGCAATCTTTTTTTTTTCCCAAAGACTTATATCTACAATGAGACCAGTCATGTTTCTTCAGTGCTGCTGTAGTTTTCAGGGCTAACAACTACATTCAGTGTTTCAGCGAACACAGCATCGTCAGTCTCTTCTAGTCTCCCTCAATATGTACTTGCTTTTGTGCTTCCTTGGAAAAAAAAAATGCCTCCTGTTGCTTTATCAAGTTGTGTATTGTTGGGGAAAGCAGTATTTGAAGTTAATAAATATCATTTCATTCTTTTGTTAACAAAAGAATGAAAAATTATTGCGATTTCACTTGCATTTCACTCATGTAAAATGCAGAAAGCCTAATGTAAATCTGCTGGGTATGAAAGATTTCTGCACATATTTTTTATGTGTAAAATTAAAACAGCTGCTATTAGATGCAGTGATTCATTTTAATGCGTTTGTATTACATTTGAGCCCTACGGAAGAGTCAAAACAGAAATGATATACCTAAATATGAGCCTTCATAAATACTTATCAGTACAAACATGGACGATTTTGCCAGCTGATGGATTTCAGACTGTAATGGACTGTAATGTGTAGGTAGACCATCCAATTAATTCTGGATTTATTCTTGATTACTCCTAGAAAACCCATATAATAAACATCTATATATAAGCAGTACATTCCAAATCAGGGTCATACTCAGGAAGATGCATTTGCATGCTCTATGAAAATACACTGATAAAACCATGTTGCATGGCTGTTTAATGGATTACTGAGGCCACTCTGCATGAGCTCACAAATGCACCCATCCTTCATGACTGTTTGCTTGCATGGGAGCACACACACGGCCACCCACAGTCTCCTTGAGTTTATATTCCAAGGTGTCTTGTTAACAGGAAAGTCTTGCATTCAACAAGCACTTAGAAACATACTGTCCTGCACGAGTGTTGTCCATCACAGTGACAAAGTGCAGTGGGTCAGCTCAGAGGAGGAAGTAACTGGGATCTACACCTCCTCACCTGTCAGCTTCGCTTTCTGCCTGTCTGCAGCTGCTGTCAGACCATCAATCTTCTCTTTCTCTCGTTTACATGTTTCCTCTCCTCTCTGTACACTTCCACTCCTTTTGCTATCCGCGCTTGGTCTCTGATTTGCTATATCGGATCCAGAGCAGTTCCGCTTCAGTTTATTTTGAGCGCTAATGCCTTGCAAAGTATTCATACCCCTTTTATGTTTGTGCAGTTTGTCACATTTCAATGGCAAACGTCAGTGTATTTTATTAGGATTTTATGTGATGTAAAAAAAAAATCTGAAAGGTCAGATACTTTGTACTATCACTTCCTTAAATTAAACACAGTGTTTAAAAAATAATTTAAAAATTCACCTACCTGGTAAATAGACTGTGTGTAATTAAATCTCAGTAAAAACACTAGTGAAATTTGTTCACTAGTGAACAAAAAACATCATGAAAACCAAGGAATACAACAGACAAGTCAAGTCTTAGTTATGAAGGGGTATGAAGCAGAGTTTGGTTAAAGAAAAAACTATATTCCAATCTTTAAACATATCAAGGTTGGAAGGGCATTCAAGTAGAGTTTTAAAAATATTTTACAAGTAAAAATCATTCACTCTCTAATCACCTGGTCAGAAAGGCCGCCAACATGTCCATGGTAATTATAGTGATCAATTACTCAGGTGAGAGAATGATCAGAGTTGATGGAAACAGGACAGGAGAAAAACACAGGAAAAATATTGTGAGTGGCTACAAAGGACTTAAGCCTGGGGTGGACGTTTGCCATCCAGCAGATACCCATCCTAAACAACCAGCTGTATCTGCAACAGAAAAGCTGAGATAAAAGTGGACAGAATTGTTTGAATGGTCCAGTCGAAGCCAGAGTTTGACCCAATGAAGAATGTTTGGCAAGCCTTGATACTGATGGTCACAGGTGATCTCCATCTGAAGAGAGTTTGAGACATTGTTTTAAAAAAAACTGAGCAAACTATTTACTTAATGGATGTGGAAACGCATCAGTCCAGTTATATGCAAATGCAGACAGTTTACCATGACTTGTTACAGCTCAACAAAAGGTGGTAAATGTAAAAAGGTATTATTTTTAAATGTGACCGTATAGGGTTAGTGGAGCAGGGAGCTGTTGTACAGCTAATCTAGATTGTGAAGTCTTCACAGGATCGGAAAGTCTGAAACGCTCTACTAGAAATCTGGGCTTAATGTGTGTAAGAGGAGAATAATTCATCATGTTCCTCTGTAAAGAGCCCTTGAGGCAACCTGAAGGTGGCAGTTCAACCTTTACCATTAATTTAGCTGCATGTGTTGACCTTATGCTTCCTTTAGATCAGCATTCCTTCTATATTGCTTCATTTGTAATCACAGCAGTGCATTTATTGTAAAGCCTGTTGTTAACCTTTGTGTGTTGAGTAGGAAATTGTCTTGCTATTGCTATTCCTGCAGGGTTGGAGCGTATATGATACAGCAAACAGTGCGTGCTGGCTCGTGTGACTCGTGCTTTGGTCACGAGAACTTTCATTTCTTTTCATTCCCCTTTTCTGTTGAATGTTCTCCCTTTTCTTATACCGAAGTGAAAACTTTTAGTTTGCTATTACCAAACATATTTCTGGAGTAGCAAAGTTTCCTCTGCCTTTTGTACCTCTGTGTTCTCCCTGAAGGCTCAGCAAAGAACACAAGAAGGACGTTGTAGTTTCTATTACGTGTCGATAAAAACACCTGCTGGAAGCTTGCAGGGGTCTTTGTCGAGGCTATTTATTGCCCACCTATGAGACACAAGTCAGATACGGTGCTGCCACAAAGTACCACATGTGAGGGCTACTACATGAATCAAAACAGCACAACTGTGAAGTGTTTCTCTGAGCTAATGAGTCGCTTTGCTGTGCTTGTGCCTTGTGTCTTTGCTTTGCTTCATTACGTCTCACTCTCTCTCTCGCTCGCTCTCTTTGGGATCTGTGGCAGTGGTGATTAACTGGCTCATATCAGCAGTGAATCTCTCTTTATGAGCCGCTTTGTGCACGTGTTAATACATGGCTAACCAGCCTCGCTCCATTGAATTTCACTTGGCCCACTTTAAGTACTGCGGTTAATCCACCCTGCTCACGCTGACTGTTTATTGCTCTATCACCTCTAAGAAATATTGCTGGAATGCCCAGACAGCATTTCCGATTTCAGCTCGTTTGAAATATTGCCGAGGAAGAGCACATGAGCTGATCTGCATGTTCTGTGAATTGAAGAAAACTGGTTTCAAGGAGTTTTTGAAAAGGAAAAAACTCTAATATCATATTAGAAAATGGGACACATTGGTTTAGCTGATGATTACAAAGTACTTGCTTGAAACGTCTCACCATGCTCTCTTTACAGACACATCCCACAGCATTATTGCCTCTGAATTGTCAACAACTGGTGCATCTTGGAGGAGGTTTTGTCTCTTTTGTCTGTGAGGATTTTGCTGGTATATTAGAGCTAATGAATAATCAAAAGAAATCCTGCAAGATCTTTGTATGTTTTCATACTTTTTCATGCAGATATTCATGTAAATATTTAAGGTCTTCTATGATAGAGATAGTCACAGTGAGCACTGATGAGCTTGTGTTCTTCCAGGATGTTGGCCGTGGTCACCATTTCATGTGTCTTTGGCTTTTAAAGGCATCTGTAAGTGAAATAAACTCTTTGCAGCAGATCAGAATGGCAGAGATTGAGCAGGCATCACTGAAGTCGGAGCAACTCTCAGATAAGTCCTCATCTCCTGCTCTCCCTGACGACCTGAGCCTGGACGAACACACCAGCTACATATTGCTGATGCAAGATGGGAAGGTGAGTTTAAACTGAGGTTGAAAGAGAAGATTAAATCCAATACACCCCTCATTGTAGGAAAATTCACTTTTCCTACAGTGAAGAAAAAGATTTGTTTTCTTTTGGGGTTTTTTCCGTCTCCTCTCTGGCTGTGTGGATCTCAGAATTCTACTGAGATATCATGTTTAGTTTTTGCTTGTTCATCTTGTTATGGTTTTATCACCACATGTTGCTGGTATGTGCTGTACAGATAAACCTGATTTAGTACATAACATAAAATATTGGCTTTACTTTTATGTAATAATTTCATTCATATTTTTCCATTGCCTCTAATAATAAATTAAAGAAATATGAGCTTCCCTTCTCTTAACAGAACTCTTATTGCAGCCTTTTTTAATTGAAAACATTTAAGTGATTTGCTTGGACATTTGATAAAGTCCTTTAATAATTCACCTTAGAAATAATAACTGCAAATAGAAGTTGTCTGAATTTCCTTGGTGCTAACAATACTTCTGCTTTGTTTTAGTGGTGGCAGTTTAGTTGTAGTGATATTTCTAACATAAATATTGTGTTCTGAAGGCCTCTTTACGTCTTGTTCTGTATGTATCAGGATAAAAGATCTTGTCTTTGAGGAGCCCACCATCTCTAACCACTTCAGAGCATCTCATGAATAAATCCTTGCCCCATGTTCCCTTTAGTCTCTGTCCTCACTGCTACTCATGCCTACCGTTCTTTGACTTAGTCTCACCGTGAAGAAATGATCTGTTATGCTTCACCTTTTTTCAGTCTTACATCTCTAGTAATTACACACCTGTCCTGCACTGCCCCCTCTATCTCTGTCCCTTATCATTTTCTTTGTAACAGGGTAATGCTTCTTGTTTCTGGATACCCAGATAAAGGTGCAATCAGAAAGTACGACTTTGATTCTCTGCTTCTATTTTTCAGAGAATTATTTAAGTAAGAGGAGAAGAAGGGGCTTTATTACTGAGAAAATATAAACTGAGCATGGCATAGTTTAGAAAGCATGCCATATAGGTATCATATTAATCTGTTTCCGGAGTCAAATGATGTTCTCACTCCCCTGTAGGATGGAGAGCATTTCTCTATAACCGTTACGCCTTACTGAAATACTGAGTTTAGGGTTAATCTACAGTAAATTAATGAAAATCGATATGCTGCTCTCTGAGGGTACGGAAAAAGAACTGCAGTCTCACTGCCACTATGAGCTAGTGCTAATGTACAAGCAAATGTGGCCTTTTTTATTACAAGGATGGAATAAACTCATTTAAGCAAAAGCTCATATTGTTCACATTTATCCCATTATACCTACAATAACTTACAATTCCAGAAAGATGCATATTACTTGAGTTTAAAGTGTGATCAGGTTTTTAAACAACATCCCAAATTCGGACCTGTCCATGAATGCTCTTCAATCTGTCATTTAAAAATGAAAAGAGTTCAAAGGTGGGTAGAGTAGCCAAAAAAATCATACTAAAGCATCACTTCAATATGATTTTAAGTATAAGTTAAAAAGCATATGGTAAAAACCCTACTTAGACTCCAATTCATTAAATAGCACTGTTCTTATTTAATTTGTGAAATTCGTGTAATCATGCAGACAAAACACTAAACTATGTTCAGGTCTTTATACTTTAAATAATAAAATAACAAGTGAGCAAAAATAAATCACATCATTGCAAATTTTAAAAAATTGGATAACAAAAACACACACTTCCAAAATTCAGTTTTCCACAACATAAAACTTTTGACACCAATACTTACTGTAAGTAACGTATGCTTGTGAGCCACTGTTCACTAAATATTCGTTTGACTCTCAAATGGCACAACATGCTCAGCAGACAGAAAATAAAATAAATAAAATTAAAACAATGAATTTAACTTATTCTTTTAAAAAAATATATTTGAAAGCCATGTTTTTTTGTCTCTTTCTTCAAAATTATGGTGCTACTTTATATTGGGCTGTCACATGAGACCAATAAAATACATTAATTGTTGTAGTTGTAATGTGAAACAGATGAAAGTGTATGTACATTTCTCCAAGACAATGTATATTAGAAACAGAAATTCCCCGCTTGATTTTTTCTGATATCAAAACATTAACATGATAATAGCTGCTAATAATAATTTCCTACTGCTTGAGAGGCACTTAAATGAAAAGCCAGTGGAATGATGTAAATCAGAGGACATGTTTAATATCCGTGCAGAGCCTCGGGGATTGTTCTGTTCTCATTTTCTAATAATTTTGTTCTCAACCAGGAATTGTCACATTACGTGTACAATAGTCTAAGCTTGACTTGTCCCTTTGGAAAACCCATTAGACTTCATGGACCACATTTAAGTGTTTTTATTTGACATTTTATACATGTGACCTTTTCTTACAAGTTACATTTCTTACTCCATAAATTTAAGATTTTGATCTGTATATTTATCTGCATTAATATAGATAATCACTAACATTTTTATTGAAGATTTCTGCACCCTTTCTTGTTCTCCTTTAGGGAAGGTGCAGCAGTAGCTCCCATAACTCTGATGAGGCCGGTGGTGGAGGAGGCGGCCATGGAGATGGTCATCAGACTGAGGAACAAGGTCAAGGTCAGGGGGCGTCCCTGCAATGCAGGGCTTCCAGCTCGGACACAGAGATAGAGACTGAACTGCAAGAGATGGAAATGCAAACATACCACACAAAGATGTGCTCACCTCTCTGCTCCCCTGGTCAGTAAATTCCCACAAGGCTATTTTTGAAGAAAGTTGTGTTTCAATTTTACCATGATCAATCAAATGTATCAAATGGTTTGAGGTAATGTTTTGATTTGTTCACCACTTCGTGAGTCCATTGAGAAGAGGTAGGTAAAAACATAATACTAAACATTATGACAAGTTTGACATAGTTTAGTTGAAGTTTAGATTAAACTGAGATACATAAATATTAATCTAAATTAAGTCAAAGCCAAAAAAACCAATACCAAACTGAAAGCTTTGTTGCGGTAATAAACCTCTAGTCGGAAAAACTGCCGAAATAATTTGCTCTTCTAGATTCATGCCTTGTTGTTGTCATGCTTCCAGAATAGTTGTTAAATAAAAATAACCAAAATCAAATTTAAAAGACATCGCTGAAGCAGATGATTTACACAGATAAAAGAAAGAATTCTTGAAAAGAAGACTAGAAATGAATCGCTGTGGTTCTCTCCTGAAGGTGGGATTTCCAGCATCAGCAGCAAGGAAAGAGGCAAAGGAGACGAGGAAAAGGGAGCCAGTGGCATTTCTACCCTGTTTCATCTGCCGGCTGAGTTTTTCCACTCTGCAGGAGCAGCCATCCCGGTACCTTCGCGCAGCCGGAGCCTGCGTTTGTCAAGAGGCCTCAGGCTGACCTCCCCAGCCTCTTGGGTCTCATTCCGCTCCCCTGGAGCCCCTCGAAAGATGCTCTGTGCACAAGTAAGCAGAGGGAGGTTACAAACTAAATTAAAAAAAGTGAAAGAATGGCGATGAATGTGAATGAAATTAATGTGAGCAGTTGCACTTTTCCAAAAAGAAAACATATTAGTCGATGCGTTCACTTTTTCTTTTCCACTCCTTCTTTCTCTAGTACCCATCCCACAGTGACTCGTCCCTTGCCACTGGCAGCTCTGAAGGCAGCCTCCAGACAACCCTGGAAGAAGGACTGAGCTTCAGTGTTTCTCCATCGCAGAACCTGGAATTGCCAATCCCAACAGCTTCCTTATCACCCATGTGCCCTATCTCAAAGCCTGAAGATAGAATTACTATTTCCTCTCCAGTTCAGGCTCTAAAGCCTAGGGTGAACCCTCCATCTTCTGTAACCCTTCTGGCCACCAGGGGACACCAACGAAGCCAGAGCAGTGGACGAGGCAGCACAAGCCCCGGCTACAATCGCGACGACTCAATTGACCCCTCAGATGAAGACTTGGGCATTGGCATTGGCTCGTCTATCGGTGGCTGTGGCTCTAGCCAAGCGGGCAACAGTGAACATTTATCAGAGGCACTGAGCAGCATGTCACTAACGTCTTTGCTGCCGCCTAGCACCATCCTATGCCCTGGAGGACAAGTAAAGAAGTGCAACAGCACAGGTAGCCTTGACAAGGGGGGTCTTCTGCTGTCTTCCCGGTGCAGGGAAGGCCGCAGGGAAATTATGGGAATGGAGCTAATGGACCCCCAGGGCTTTTTGGCCAACCCTTGGACAGGAGTACTAGGTGACAGCAGAAGAGGAGAGGGAACTGGAGTAATAAAAGATGCAGAGCACAGCTTGAAAGGGAAGAGCTCAAGCCAAACAACAGTGGGGTCTTCTCGAAAAAATAGATGAAACCTACTGTTTCGTTTTTCTTCGTCTTTCCATTTCTTGGAACTAAACCCATTGCCGTTCCTCTCACTCGCTCTGCTTCATCAGTGAGAGAGAGGCCTGATGAAACACGATGATCGGTATTTCAACACCAAATCCTCATCTTGCCCCTCAGCTTTTTTATATACATTTTTGACAATTCCTGTATGTGCTATCTAGGTGAGTGGCCTTGGCTATGGTTGATGGTGCAGAATTGGCTCATAGAGTAAAGACAGACAGAGTGGCTCCTCTGATGTCTTAGGAGATGTATTCCTGCAGGATCCGATGGGAAGTTGGGCTCACACTGAAAAACAGCAGCGTTTGTTTGCAACAGGAAGTCAGTCGAGGAGGATGTTAGGGAGCTAAACCTTTAAGATGCAATAGCGAGTTAGTATTGCTCTGAAGCAGTTTCCTCCTCTCTCTAATGGGTTGAGTTTATTGGGATTGAAAATAAGAAATCCAATCCATTTCAAGAGACTGTGTTTAAAACTGTTTATGTCTTAAAGACAGGGCTACATTTCGGCTTGTAGAGGACCTACTGGGATGGAATACATCAAGGTGGAAAGTAGACTGGGAAAGGAAAGGCAGATGTAATATCTGGGTTTCCTGGCAGACCTTCAGCTCAGATCCGACTTAAATGTGAGCAGGATGGAAAGTTCAGTGTAGTTCGGTCCGGGTCTGTGTTTGTGTTCCCGAGCACTGCCTCAGGTATCCAAGGCATGAATTAAATCATCATCATTGCTGGCTGTACCACATCTCAGTGTTTCTGAAACCTGATATAGGTATCGACATTGTGTGTCTGTCAACTTGGTCGTCATGACAATGGAAATAAATTGAGGGACAGTGGAGGTAAAACTGTGCATGAAGTGATTTGTGAAATTGGTTATTTTTCATTCAATCTCCAGCATTTCTCACTCATAAACATGGGGGATTAAGTGTGAAAGAGAGGCGGCGAGAAAGGACTCGGAATCCTGTCAGAGAGCACCTAAGTGTGTGCATGAAGCAACTTTTTGTGCACTGAAATGGAGCTCTAAGTGCACTCTTTTTGACTGCACTCCTTTCTCAGCATCTTCAAGGATTCTAAATGAAAGGACCCTGTTGCAAAGAACCTTGACTGCATGATGGGATTGCATTTAAACATGATTTTTAATCTATATACAGATGTGTACTAAGATTTCAATGTCGGGTGATAACCATGTGATTCCTATTCCACTATTTTTGTAGACAAGAGAATAGGCACGTTTGCGTATTGCCATTAGTTTGTCCTTACTGAATCCCTGCAGTGTCTTTGACTTGTCTAGGACTTTTTGTCTGCCACTGGCTTCCAATTTTGTAAAAATTTTTTAACTGAGGGTGGTGCGTGAAATGACAAAGCAAAAAATTTCAAAGAAATATGTGCGCTGAAGTGATTGTCCCCTGCACATTTTCCTATGGGAATACTTGCTTCTCCAGGACTTTGGGAGTTGTTTTTTTGTCTTGGTTTCCCATGAGTTGAAGTCTGTGGACGACCAGAAATGGGAACAGCCATATTCACTCACCACTTGTGGACATTCTAGCTCACAAACATGGCTGCAACATTCTTTGCTTTTGTAGCCTCATGACTGAAAACCTCTGACAGCATAAACCATCACGATGAAAGCTTTAATTTTAGAGTTACATTACAACATATCGGTTATGGGCATCCTACTGCACCTTAAGCATGGTTCTGGGATTGCAATACAGTATGCTACTTTATCACGATACTTTGATGCACTCATCTTCTCCATCTCATTGTAGCAACCCTTTCTAATTTTATTGTTTAATTTTTAAAAAATGTGCAAAGTCTGTTTTTTTTTCTCATTTAATGAAAACTTATTTTGGTTTCGGACTTCTAGAGTTTTGCTTCATTCAAAAAGAGGATTCTGATGCCTGAGGTAGACTGTTGTTTTAAATAATAACCTTAGTTTGAGTTTTAACACCGCGTTAAATCCAACATGGAGGCTATGTGGGACAATGTGAGGTTTCAACCTCATTTATCATGCAAAATCACAACAGTGACTATGTTTTATCTTAAGGAGTTTGTTTTCGATGGACAAGGCAATTGTGTGTGTGTGTGGTGTGTGTGTGTGCGTGTGTAAATAACTTCAGGTAAAGTGTCTTGCCTTTCCCTGAAGTGTCCTGTTTGTCAGTGAGGAGGATACTTGTGGCATAAGGACGAAGATGAAAAGGCAAAGCAACCAAGGGCTGTTTTAGCTTCAAAGATATATTGTCTCATGATATCTTTTTAAGACGAATCGTTGTCAATGAACATGGCATCAAAAGCATAAGCCTGACAACACAGCAATAAATGTTCCATGTATGTTCCCTGAGTAAATGATGTCAATGTGATTTTTATCTCCTCAGAACAGAATTCATCAGTGTCTGTTTTCACTTTTATTTGTCTGAAACACCCAATCGGAAAGCACCTCTGCCCTCTCAGATACCAGTCAAAGAAGAAGAGATGGGCTCCAATTGGACAGCTTGAACAAATGAGGTTATTGAACTCAGGTCGGGGGGTAAAAACCACTAGAAATATCTTATACAATAGCTGTGAAGTTGTGCTCAGACAGAATGCAAAGCAGAGTTTTACCTGGTTTGATTCAGTTTTGACATTTTGCCCTGTTTCTGTGTGCTTTTAACACCCAGATATGAGCTGTAACACCACGTTAAATCTTTGTGTGAACAAAGTGTGCCTTTATACATTGTGCGTGCAGCAGCTCATACTGAGTCTGACTTCAAAAATTGCCAGTAACTTAAGATGATTTTACTGTGTTACCTTTATTCAGTCTTTTTTCCAAATATTGACCAGTGCCATTTTAAATTTCTCAAAAATCTGGATATCTCTAAGGCTAACTTTAAGATCCAAAGCTACATGTACTAAAAAAAAAAGATAGCACTGGACACAGTTTATGCAAACTTTGGAACAAAACAACTCTTAGCAACTTGTTACAAAATTAATATCCAAATTATCCATTACTCATTAGCCCAGATCACTGTACAGACATCAACCAAGCCTCATGAATCACATGTAAATCATTTTTTTCCAGAAAATCTCAAACACAATATGAAGAGAGTAGCTTATTATGTACGATTATTTATGTGCAGAGTAATGCTTCCACCTCTACTATTCACCTGTTCACAGAAAACAATGCAAGATAAGAGCCTTTATGTACATTGTAATTTACTCATATAAATACATAATCTCTTCTTTGAAGAGACCTTGTAAACACCTCTTTTCTCTCCAAAACTCCTGCTTGGTTGATTATGTTAGGTGCCACCAGAGCTAAAGGATTTGATTTGCAAAATGCATGTATCCAGTGTCATACCTTCCACTTGTACTCAGAAGTCACATGTTTCCAGTTTTAAATTGGCGTAATTTAGTCCTACATTTCAAATGGCTGCAGCACACATAAACTAGCAGAAGAATTGAAGGAATAAACTGTTTATTTACTCTGAAAGATTGTCTTGTACTGTTAATGCCAATAACAACCACAAAGTTACCAAATCCTACTAATTCTTGCAACTAGAACTTCATTAACTTACAGTATATGATGTAAAAACATTGATGCATATCACTTTATCATGTCAGGGTCTCATTTATTCTGTACATCTCAACTGCCTGATCCAGCTTTATTTAAAGCAATGTTTGATTCTAATTATAAGATTTGAAAAGTTTCATGTTTTTCTCATTACTATAAGCTGAGGTGGGAGGATTAATTGATTATTTAGGGAAAGCCAGATGATTTTGATCTAAGATCTTTTTGAAATTTAAAATGGCAACACTTAATCATAGTACAAATACAACATTTTTTGGTAAAGTGTTTGTAGATAATTATCAGTTTTTGGCTTTCCTGTAGTTGGGTTACACTCGCTCTACTTTGTACTTAAGTCATACTCAACCCAGGACCAAAACTGCTTTGCCTTCTGTCCAAACACACTTTCCAAGTGTATAATTCACAATTGTACATATTTATGTATTTTGAGCTGCATGTATGCATTGCTGCTAATGATAATGGAAATATAATTAGTATGCATCTTAAAAGAAAATGTACAAAGGTAAAAGAAATGCCCCAATGTTTTTGACCGCTGCTTTGAAACCACAAAAAAAAAAAGAAAATGGCAGTCTGAGTCAGAAACAGTTGTTTTGTTCCAGGACATGACTATAAAAATATAAAAAGATTGTTTTTCCATGAGATGTTTTATGTCTACTCTTCATCTTCACAAATGTCATTTGCATTGAAAGAATTGGTCCTGACAGCAGCTGAATCGGAACAGTTAAAAGAAAGAAAGCTGAAGACAGGATGGAGACACGAGAGCAGGAAGAGTCCAGGGATGACACGAGTGAAGTTAACAAACAGCGGTGAGATGCTGCAGAAGAGGGAACTTCTGCAGACAGCTTGTCATCGGCAGCAGTGCCCAGCGGAGCCGTCAGCGCGAGAAAGCACATTAGGCATGCACACTGAACTCCGAGGTGTTGTTTACCTCACACCCTCGACCGGCCGGCCGGTCAGCCAGCCCTTTGCCTCATCTAACCTCTTGGAACCAGTTTTCCCTCCAGGCCGCTGTCTTTCAAATGTCACAGCAAGAGTGTGGAGGTATATGTGCGTGATGAGTGGAAGGTGTGTTTGCATCTTCGTTACTCTGAAAGTGTTTTTTTACATGTGCCGATTTCTGGATGTGTCAGTTATTTCTAAGGTTTTCCCAAGAAATGCCCTGCCATCTGACATTTTGGGGCTTTTCCTCTGGTTTCCTTCTGTCTCAAAAGATTGTCCTCATAAGATACTTTCCTGCTGCACGAGCTCCAGTGGTGAGGATTTGATTACCTTCCCATGGCAACTAGAAGATTGGCTGAGACATGAAGCCTACTTGGATTTTTTTCAAAAAGCAATTTGACGTGAAAATAATCTGGTTGTGCCTCAGTAACAACCTTTACTCTGCTAACATCAGTATCTTAGAGCTGAAAGGGAGACCTCAGGCTAATAAAGGTTTATTAAACTGTTCTAGAGATAAAAATGGAGACATATTTTTCCAATGAATAAGTCAAATGTAGCACGTCAGCATGGTACAAAATTCTTCATGGTAAGGAGAAAGGGTATTTGTGAAATGTCAGACAAAAAAATTATCTGCCTTCTTTACATGTGCAAATCAAGGAAACAAAGACCCAATACAAAGTTCTAAAACTGTATTTTTTGTTGAGTACAAAAAGAGATGAAACACAAAGCATTAAATATTTTATTCCTATCACAGGACTAAAACAATTTTGCATAGCCTTTACGTAGTAGCAGATTTAGTAGGAATATAAACAAATCTCACCATGTTATTTAAAAATATGGCTCACAAAGTGAAAATAAATTGGCCCACACTATAAAATTTAACAAGGTCAGATTAAGTCACTTCATTTGTATATAGCTAAAAGAAAAGTTTCCCCAAAGTGCTTCACACAATTAAAAGCTCAAGAATGAAATAATGTATGGCATTTGTACCAAACAGAATGAAAACAATGAGTTAAGATCGAAATCAGACAAAAAAAAGAAAACGTTTTCTGAAAGGACTCAAGAAGTGAGTGAATTTGTAATCTCGATCTGCAGCAGTTACTGGCCATTTGCAAACAGATTGCAAATGGAGTGGGAGTCTGCTCCTTAACTGGGTCCATCTCACAAAAAGCACAACAAAACTTATCCCTCAAATGATTGGTTGGAACACAGAGAAGCAGCTGGTCAGCTGACCTTGGAGATCTCGGTGGGCAGTAAGGCTGTGGTACAGGCATGTGCTTCCTCATGCAGCGTCCTAAAAACTACAAGTTACATTTCAAATTTGGCTTTATTTATGAAGGGCAGGTGGTTCTACGACGTGAAATTCAGACTAATGTGAGAGGATACAAGGATTTCTATGTTTTTCTCACTTAAATGTAAGGCCATATGGTTTTTAAGTTTAATTATGCAACTAAGAGGCATTCGTTCAAAGACCTGTGTTAGGAAAGCTAAGCGCCTTGGTACGATGTGACTTATAAGTAGTAAAGAAAACAACAATTAAATTATACCAAGATAGTTAGACTCTAAATAAGATGCAAACTGAGAGCCAAGCCAAATACCCCCAGCCAGTGCTCCCGATGTGCTGAGATCTACAAATGCGGCTCTGAGATCTTACAGCATCAAAACCACAGAGTTCTTGATACCGCAGTTAATCTCTCCATCACATTTACTCAGCCAGCCAAATTCAGCTCACATTATAAATAATTAAAGAGTCCAAGAAAGTTGGTTAATATCAAAAGGAACGCATGAAATTAACTGGAAATTGGTTTGTGTTGCTTCTCTTCTTCTTTGAACGAGTTTAAAATGTTTTGTCGTATCAAGATTTTGATGTCTGCATTTTTATGCAGAAAACCTTCAGCTGCCGCCACCAAAAGAGCTCCATAATATTATCGACTAATATTAGTCGTTTTCAGTAGTTTAATGCAGGAGATAAAATTCAGTGTTAGCCAATTAATGAGTAATGTGAGCAGATAGTATATGATCTGCCAAGTAGCATTGACTCTACAGCTGATATACTGGGCAGGTGTGGTTGAACTATATCATCCATGGGGAGCAGAAAATGTTGAGGGTCAGTGAGCAGTGTGGGAATTTTTACAGAGAAGTGTTGGGGGTTTTTTCACTCTCCTATGGCTGAAAATGAAGATAAATGGCTGCCATTCTGTTCCTTAATGCAGAAAAGAGGGGCTATCGTGAAAATGCAGCTTCTAGATGCACTTCTCCAACTGTTTCTATTTTTTTTTCAATTATATCAGCCTGCCCAACATTTACCCAATCTACACACCTGAGATCCGTGCACAAATCAAGGCCGTGCATGGAAAACCAGCCCCCTGTCAGCTGTCAAGGCGAAGTGTCCAGGGAGTTGTCCAGAACCGCTGATCCTATCTGGGAAGAGAGCCAGATAAGGCAGGTCGAAAGGGCTGCACAACATAAAGAAAGAATGGCATGCCAATAGAAGAAGGGGATTGCATAAATCAAACTAAATAGCTTTCAATCACAAAACGACACCTAAATACAATGTAGGCAAATCATATGATTTTATTTGTGCTATTTCTGTTCTTTTGCTCCGCGTTCTCACCATGATCTCCGTGGCTTCAGAAGATGAATGAAGGTGCTGCAATCTCTTCATTGCTCCCAATCTGCTCTAAATTTAAATAAGCAGCTCTCTGGCCTTTATGAACTCAAATTTGCATCAGTGCCTGTGTGAATTTATTTCCCCGCATTCCCCCCGCCCCTGCACCACCCTCGTCTTCTCCTTCACTCACACTAACAAAAGAGATCCAATCGCTCATTGCACCTGATTCTCAGAGGAAAGGTGCCTGTCAGCACTAATGGCTGAAGCTTGTCCCCTAACAGGCTGCGTTCCTCCTCCCGTTCTCACTCTCATTTCCTCTGTTGCTTTTGCTTGTTTTTTGCTTTTTTTGCCTGAGGCAGCTGGGAAAGAGACGCAGTGACATGTTGAAACCGTGGGACTTGGAGCAGCACTGACACTGCTGCTTTCAACGTGATTGACTTGTTTTCTAAACACCTGGTCTGGTGTTGTGTAAGAGAATAGAGACAAATATCATAGTAACAACGCTGAGCAACTGGTTTGTGCTTTGAAAGATTTATCTGAAGCAAGCGGTTCTGTCGTACCCAATGACGGGAGCGTCTTTTGCAACAGCTAGACTTAAAAAACCTGGCTTCTATCTCTCGGGCTTTGTTTGACTTTAAGATGCTCCACTTTTCCTTTACATGAAAACCAATTTCAAGGTTGAGGAAACTGAGAATTTGGAAGGTATTTCCATTTTACTTTCAGCGTTGAGGAGCTGAGGGCTGCAGAAAAGGTGCTAAACATTATGTACCTTTAAATAAACAAAATATACAGTACAATTCTTTTGGAATAATTTAATGAATGGAGAACAAGTGTTTTGGAATTTTAACAAATAAAATATATAACCTTGAAAATATACAACTATCAAAAACGAAAACGATGCTATTCCCATTCTGTGATACAAAGTTGATTGGTGCAACTCTGACTGAATTTTCTAAATATAAAAAAGGACAAAAACCTGCTACTGAAATATTGTCTCTCTCTCCCTGGATGTTGAGCTCTTAGCATGACATGACAGTTATGCTAATAACAGTATTTCCAGTCTGAAGCATCACAATCCACAGCAACCAGACTTTCAGACTGGTTGGGCCGCCCCAAAACAATATTGCTTGTTGGTAAAAAGTAAGCCATTATTTCTTATCTAAATCTGAGTTTGGCGTACATCATCCTGACTCACTCTCACAATCTCACTCTCAGTAAACTCTTAAAAGTTTGCAGAAAATGAACTGGCATTTTCAGAAGTCACAGCGAGTACAAAATGTTCCCAAGGTAGGTACAAATTGACGCATTGTTCTGTATTAACAGTCCTGCTGCAGACTAAAGGAGCCAATCAAAAGCAGCAGAGTGTCTGTGTTAACCATCTGTTTCAGTCGCTGAAGGTTTTAAATCAGGAGTAGCCATCTTCTTATTACCTTTGATTCCTTTGATTTCCTTTATCTTAAATGCAATATTGAAATTTTTTTTTTACTTTGTGGGGATTCTCTGAGTACTTTGTAGGAACATCTTACTTTTCGTTTGTAAAAGGTTAATTGATCCACAGATGCGATTTGATCACCTTTTATATGTACTTTTAGTTTAGCCAATACATGGCTGTAATTGCAGCCTTTTTGTTGGTCCCTCAAATTTATATGAACTCATTGAACTTTACTGAGAGGGCGATGCACAAATGGGAAGATCTTAGTTTTAACTATGCATATTAAGTATTCTGATTAACCAATCATTCATAGGACGAAAAAATGTATTACTTTTAGTTCATATTTTTAATTTTTGCATATAAAATATATATTTCAATGGTAAAAAAAGAGAAAACACAGATAGATTATTTTTTACTAATATATCAGTGTTGCCAGGTTTTTCAAACAATAAAGCGTTTAAGACTAAAACTGTTGGATTCTAAAGGAAATTCCTTTATCACAGATGGCTCTTAACGATAAGACATGCTGGCTTCAGCCTCTAATGCATGCTGTGCTACGAGTTTATTGAGAATGATAATAAAACTGTGAACATCAGCTTGAAGTCAGACATGCTGGAATTTGCATGATGCATGACACAAGGTTGCAACGAAGGACAAACCGGGGAGACACTCATGAATTTCAAACACTCTGAGTTTGACTGAATATGTTATAAACACACAGTGGCCCTTTGCATTATGCCTAAAATTTTGATCAGAGCTGCATTCTAGAATCAAGTCCCATACAGAATACCCATGAAGACATTTATAAAGCAACATGAACATATACAATTTAATAGGAAACCTTAAGTTTTGCTGCCTGTATTTAAAGAAACAGTGTTACCCATTTCCAGTCAGACAGTTAAGGCTTTATCTTCACTGTCACACCTTGTTTATTTCTAATATATTGGTCATTGCATTAGTGAATATATAGCATATTCTTGGGCTCCATCTTGGAGTTTCAGTCCCCAGCCAGGTTTCCTGCCCACTCAGCTCCTTCAGGCTAGCCGCAGCAGCAATTAGCAAACATCTGGTGGAACTGCATGTCTGCTGAGTTTATCATACGTGCTATTGTTGTGTTCCTGTAAAATATATAATACCTCTCCTTTGATATGAAGTTCAGGTTTTATTCATGTTGTCCCTGAGAGCCAAATTATCCTCACTATGGAAACAGCAGATCTCTCCTCACCGTTTTCTTCACAACAAGCTTTGTTGATATATTTTTTTTCTCATGCTGCTCATGATCTGACCCTTCATTTTCTTTACCTGTTGTGTGTTTACCCCGGCTCTCCTCCCCCTTGACTATATCCCTGCGGGTTTGTGCAGCAAATGTGGTAACAAATGTCTAGGTGGCACACAGACTCTGCAATCTACATGGCCACTGGTGTCAATAGAGCTGACTGGGAGGTATGAATTAGGCATTACATACATTTGATGTGTCATGCTGACTTACACAGAGACAACAAACATTACTGGACTTCAGGTATGAGTAATTCAGAAGTGGGGTTCTCAAAAACAGAACAATGCCGAATGGACTGCAGGTTCAGCGGGCGGTGGCCATGTGCCGCCGCTGTGAGTTTCTATACTGGAAATTAATAGAGCTGTGTAATTTTTCTTGCACAGTGCACACAGCCGTTGTGTTCTGCCACACAAGAGCTGTGTAAAGACCTACTGTATTGCGGCACTGTAGTTGATCACCTCCCCCTGTCAAGTAACTGAACGTGTTGTGTGTGCATTCCCCTCCCAAAACTCCTTCTTACAAGTCTTTATCTACCATCTCTGTCACTTCATGTATCACTGCAATTAGTCGCTCTGCTGAGCAGGCAGGTCCTCACTGAAAGAGTATTCCTCCTCGATTAGAGAGCTTGTTTCCCATGGTTATTTTACAGTTTTCTGCACATGAGCTCGTTCGAGCATGTTTGTGAGGTAGCCTTAAAGCAATCTTTGGCGAAAAATGAAATTTTTAAGGAACCTACTGATTGTTAAGTCTTTTTGTGTTGTGTAAAAGCTTGGATCAAGGACCCACCTGCATCCTTTTGTAGCCAGTGCTGCAATTTATCCTCACTGTCTCTCAGTCTCTGTTCACAGAAAGCAGCAGTATCGCTGACAGACAGAACCGGTCAGGAGACTAAGAAAGACAGGTAGCAGAGACGGGTAGACAGCGCTGCAGACAGGACAAAAAGCAGGCGGAAA
The DNA here is from genome assembly GCA_902982915.1 of Phalloptychus januarius. Classification (NCBI taxonomy): domain Eukaryota; kingdom Metazoa; phylum Chordata; class Actinopteri; order Cyprinodontiformes; family Poeciliidae; genus Phalloptychus; species Phalloptychus januarius. The sequence goes on from CADWAE010000476.1 coordinate 8,630,814, forward strand.
AAGATGAATGAGCTTGAATGCAACTGAGAATGCACAGAAAAAAAAATGTGCCAGAACATTTAAGGAAGCATCAATAAAACAAAGTAAAGATGAATGTGCCATTATGCTATACTGCAATCTTCAAAAGAGAATAAGAAAAAGGCTATTTGGTATCTGAACATATGCTCTGTATCCACAGGAGCTCGGGAGGTGAAACCAAAGCCAGCACTTCTTGCACAGAATCCATCCACCCTGGAAAAACATTTTGGCATGCATACTTTTTAAAAAGGAGAGTGAGACGACATGAAGAGTCTCGAAACGGGGCAGAGAAAAGAGAAGCATAAAAAGCTTCTTTTTTTTCTTTTCTCTAAAATAAGATAGTGAATACTGAACAGCCAGTGTTGGTCACAACCAGTTCTGTAGTATGTAAATCAGATCACTGAATATGTTCAAGAAATAATCAACAAGGATTCCTGATTTTATGTTGTTCCTCAGACTCAGCATAAATACACTTTAAACTTTATGATATGACTGATACTTCAGAAACTTTGAAGCTTGTAATAAATACTAAACAATCACTACATGCATACATACCCACATATTTGTCCTTTTAACCTTCAGTTGAAAGCAAATAACCAGAATGTCTCAGTGGTATTTATGAGCAGGGAGGAAACGGTTACAGCGAGCATAACCCTTTGAATTATTTATATCAGAGGTTAACCTCTGCTTCAAGACACAATGGAGTAATTAGTGAACTTTTCCATGAATGTTTTAAAGTTTCAAATGAGATTAAAGATTCTTACACTTCTATTATTTTATTTTTCTAGAAGAAACTCTGACTTAAGCAGCTTAATTAAAAAAAGACGAGAAAAAAACATAAACAGAAAAATTTTTAAATAGTGGGAAAGAAAGATTTGATTCTAATGAAAGTTTAGAATGTGACTCAAAAATTTACACAGTGATAACAATTACATTATTATTAATGATGTAATTATTAATGCTGCCTTTTCACATTCTGAAATATACAACATATCTTTAGTTTTATTTTTAAATATAAAACTAAATTAAATTGAGTTGCTAAATCCAGTACTTTCACATTTGAATCCTCAGAAATATGGATAAACAGAGAAAAATGCGTGGGACATGTGCATCAAGCATGAATGGTCAGGCATAATTTTAAAAGCATGCCATAATAATACTTACTAGTGTATTCTGCACAAAACATGTCTGTAACACTTTAAGTGAAGTAACACGGGATCCTTCTAGGAAATAACCATTTGATAAGCATCTGCACTAAAAGCTCTTGAGCGTTTCCAATCATCACACGCCCTAGCAATCTCCAGAGTCTAAAGGCTAGAGAAAGAAAACATACAAATTGTTCCTACGTCAACAGCACCTAAAAAGAAAATCTGCTTCACTGTGGGTGGACAGCCACTTTCTAACTGCATGACCTGCAGAGTGAAAACTTTATTTCTGCTGTGGTTAGCAAGACCATAAAAAGAGTTTTGCAAATATTTATCCTCTTGACATGTTGAATTTTACATGTCAATCGACCTTTCCTGTGTTAGCATGTACTGTAAGCGCATTTGCAAACCGACCAAATCTTTTTATTTCCTGTCTTTGCAGTGCTTGCTGTTATTTCCTATGTCTCCATGTGTGTTGAGGAATTTTACCTGTTGCGCTTTTCAGGCGAGTTTTGTGCCTCAGTGGGAAAGTGTGCTGTCTGCTTCACTCCTTTACTAAAACTATTCAATCATCCCTCCAAATGGTTTAATTTACACGCTCCAGTCGCTTCATGGTTGCAGGTGTAAAAAAATAAAAATACAGTGAATTATAATGTAGCATCATAATAAGATGCCACCTCTGCAATAAGTCACATAGGAAATGTTCCTCCCCCACATAGTCAGCCATTAGTGGTGTTATAGCAAATTGGAAGCGATTGGGATCCACAGCAGCTCAACTATGAAGTGGTAGACCGCGCTGGAGTGTGCAGTGTGCCAAAGTTGTCAACTTTCTGCAGAGTGAATGACTGTAGAAATTCAAACTTTTTGTGCCCTTCAATCTAGCTCAAGGCAATTTGTAGAGAGCTTCATAGAAAGGATTTCCATAAACGAGCAGATGAATGAAAGCCTTGCTCAGTGTTTCTTATTCCTGGTCCTCAAGGCATACTGGCCTGCATGTCTTGGATGTTTTCCTGCTGCAACACACCTGATTTGGATGATTGAAGTTCAGCAAAAGTCATCAATCAAAATCAGGCGTGCTGGAGCAGGGAAACTTACAAAACATGCAGGGCAGTGTGCCTTCAGGAGCAGAGTCAAAAAACACTACCTTACATCACCAAATGCTGTGAAAAACATTAGATGCAGCGGTGCATGTCATAAATGGACTCTAGAGCAGCGGCAAGTTGATGTTTAGAGTACCTTTAAAACAGAATTACTGTACACACTAATCTAAAGAGCGACATATTAGTTTGCTGGAAATGAATATGGATTTGATTTCATGAAGTTATTTCTAAACTTTTGTAGTAATTTCTTTACTTATAGAGTCAAATTTAATTGGATATATTCTTTGTATATTTTCAAACAATATACAATAAATAACATACAATTTTGGCATGTCTAATAGCAAGATCATAAGTTGCAGAAAATCTCATCGAAATGTATGAGCAGATCATCCTGAACTGTAAAACAAAACTGGTTAAAATAAATGTCTACTACTCTGTGAGCGATCACTGTTGGGGATTAAAAACTCTGACAGGGAATTCTGTTTAAATATTACTAAAGTCATTTATCCACTGTTTTACAGCAACTGCTGCAGAAAAAAACAACCAGCACAACCACAAATTTGTTTGTGTTGTAAAAAGAATACAAAATCTGCTTTACTCTTATTTGAATTCATTTGAGTCCAAATAAAATCCAATTTGGCCTTTCAGAGGGGCTCAATCTTATTTAGGCATGGCGGTGTGACAGATCGTTTTCAGGATGTCTGGTTTATTAGTTGCGTGGTCCCAACGGACTCTGTAGGCTAATTTGCTTGCTTTATTAGTTTTACAAGAGCCGGCAAAATGTAGCGTGACCCTGCGCAGCTCTCTCTAGGGGGATTCTTCTAGTTGCAGAAACATTGTACTTGCACGTTCCTATTTTGTGGCAGATGCTCGCCCTCCTGCACATATGGTATGAAGTCAGCTGAAAAAAAGGCCAAAGTAAATGTCCATTTCTGTTTGCCACCATGTATGCTTGGGGGGAAAAGGATGCAAATCACAAGCTGGTTTGGGCCATGCAGCAGCATTGCTCAGCAACACTTTGCATCCGTATGTTGTTTAAAGTTTTATGTTAAAAGGCAGCATATGTTATAAGCATTTAGTAGTAACTTGGGAGTGAGTAGATTATTGCGAGTAGTTGGGAACTGTGCAAAAGCCTTAAGTCATGGCTCGTTAAATATTTTATGCACCCGAGCTGCTTCTTTTAATCTTTTAAAGTGGTCCTGATTAATGCTTGTTTGGATTTTCAGAAAGTATTTAAGTTGAATATTAAAGAAGCCTTTTATACCATGTACTTCTGCTTTACTTTATTCACATAGCTTTTTATTCTTTGATACTGAACTGTTAAAGTATAAGTTGAAACCAGATATTTACAAACACTAGATACAAAATACATTACCTTTCCATCTGTCTCACATTAAATCAGATTAAACTTTGCGCTGTTTTATTGGAGGCCAGACCAAGATGAGTTTTTATGCTAAATGCAAGAATAATTTACATACATGACAGATTTATTTCCCTTTTAAAGTAACTATTTTTAAAAAAACTGAATGAGTTGACTGAAATGTTTTTTTTGTTTGTTTTTTGTTAGCCAACTCATTCATGCTAGTTTTAGTATGCTAGTTCTAGAACATGCTAAAACTAGCATGCGTGTTAGCTCTAGACTAGCACTCATGTGAGCACATGTGCTACAACTAATGTAATCAGTCACGTTTTTTTGACTGCCTTGCTTAGATTGTTTTTTCTCTCTTCTAACCAGTTTCCTCCTTTTTCCTTCAAATGTTACAATGCTCACTATGCCCAAACACATCAGAGCCAGACTTTCAGTATCATGAGACCACTGGACATGCTTCCAAAAATTATAGTCTTTGTCCTTGTATGTGTCTGTGACTTATTGGCATCCAGCAGATGATTTTAAAATGTCTGCTGAGAGTCGAGTCTTCCTAAATTTCTCCACAGTGGCAAACACCCAATTGTTACCAAAATTGTATTTCATATTAAGAATCATACTAATTTTTTGATAGCATTCAGCTTAGACATTGCCACGTCTGGTTAAGTTCTTGTTGACACCTTTTCTCGAATATCCTCATAATTCAGCAATCCACTTTACTCAGTAGAATTCAGCAAGTCTCAGTTGTCTTTACATAATCCTTGTGTGTTTCTTGTGTGCACTACAGTAAACCCATAAAGGGCAGAGTTTTTTTTAGGCATCCAGGATTTACCTGAGACAAGTGGACCAACCATTTCCACTTAACAGCAAATGCTCAAGGAGAAGCAGGAAAAAAGAAACCCAAACAACTCTGGTAATAATTCTAAATTGTTTCTATCCACATTAAGCATAACTGAGCCTCACAATCATCCCTATTGCTTTAATGAAAAATTGAACCAGAAGAGATCTGCAATGCATAGAAAAATCAAATGCAATCATACTCTGGAAAATAACTCGATTTTTTTTCTGCATTTAACAAAGGAACGTAGTGAATCGCTCGCAGCAGCAGCTGATTCAAACCATGTCAAATGAAGCTGCATAGCATTATGCGTGTTCAATTTTGCAATTGGTTTCAAATCTGAGGTGTGTCCAAAAAGAACCTGCTTAACTAGAAGAAATTATGTGAGACCAATCAGTGCAGAGAACATAATAATAACACAACTCATTGTCTCAGAACACTGTGCGATTAGCTTGGTTTTTCATTAGGCTTAGAGCACTTTTATGCCGCGGTCCAAGTAATGTTTTAATGTACAATAGGTGCGTTATAAAGATCAAACGTTACAATTTCCCCCTTATGTTGCCTGTAGAAACTGCTGAGCAATTACGCTCAATAAAAGCAAGTGCTATGGGTATATATATGCAAGTACAAGTCTGGCATGCATGTTTGTCTCTGTTTGCATTAGCTTTCTAGAGAAGACCAGGTCCTGCAGGTTGTGAGGTGAGAGTCAGGTGTTTGCTGAATTTTCCATTTCAGTGCACATCAGTGCAAATGTCAGTACACATCGGGTTCAGTCTCCTAGAACGCAATAGAAAAAAATTAAATACATGCCTGCACCTGACTGACTTGCAGCCTAACTGCTACCGTCTATGGACATTTTGTAAATATATCCCAACAACCCTAATTTATTTAACCATGCACCAGTTGCATAAAAACTATAGAACCTTCTGAGGAAGCAAGAAACAGAGATGTACCACCGTTTTGCCACCACCTGCCTGCTCTTCTTTGTTTCTCTCCTTCTCTGTCATCCTCTACATTACCGCTGTGGTGTCACTAGCAGGGGCAACAGGAAGAGGGCAGAGTAAATCAGCCGGGAGGAGGTCGGCCTCGCTCAGCGGCCAGCATCGGTAATATCCTTGCAGGGAACGAGTCTGGTACTGATTTGCATGATTAAACAGCATCCGCCAGACAGCCAGCGTTTCATTACTCATCATGGACACACAGAGGATGATTAGAGGAAAATAAGTGGAGCTCCATGCACACACAAGCGCAGACGTAAACACCGACATGCAGAGACACCAAAATACTGTATATCATAGTAATGCCATATGACAGCATTAGCAGCTGAGCAGGAGCAAAGATGAAACCTCAGAAACACACGCATTGTCCATCAGTTTGAAGCCCCTACGCTTAAGGATGCTTAAATCTTAGAACAATTAAGAAGCTACATCTCTGATAGACAATTTGCATAACATTCTGGCTTGTCAAACTTGTTTGTATAATCTCGCTATTGTGGATAGGACACATGACTGATCTCTGTACCCGGTAAGACAGGGAATCAATAGGGAGCCTCTGAAACCCTGAATCGATGAAAGGCCAAAGGATTCAGAATACAGAGGCCGCCCTCCAGCATTCATCCAATATTTGACATTGTCAGGGTAGTGCAGAAAACTTGTCAAATATGTCGTTTTGTCAGAAAGATAATTTTATTGTGACATCTGTCAAGATATACACTAGTGATTATCCACTCCTTTCCTTGGTAATTTGGGCATTTTTCCTAACTGCCAGGACTGTCCGCCCTCTCCAAGCACCGCATAGATCAATAGGCGATATGCAGATGTGCTGCAGAGACAGCAAACAGCTTGTCAAGACTTACAAGCTTATAGGAAATAGATATTATATACTTACTTTGAGCCAAACATGCATGTGATACAGTGTGTGCCAAAAGCAGTGTCAAAAAGGCAAGGGTTAGTTTGAAAAAAAAAAATAATTAAAGTGAAGTTCTGGGGAGTTGCTGACAGCAGTCAGTATCTTGCCCTTTGTTTACAGCTGCTATCAAAATAATATGTTTATAAAAACAATGAGAAGTTTGGAAGGAAGAGTCAAACTAACTAGGAACACTGAATGAAAATGAAAGCAGGCTTATCCTGTCTTGCAACCTCAACTCTCACAATTTTTTGCGCTTCAAAAGGTTCGAGCAAACCTTAAACTTTTTAGAATGCGGGTTACCAAGTGTCAAAATCCTTTCAAAACATTTCATCAACAGAAGTTGTGTTTTGTAAAGAAATCTATTTGTTTTGCATGTCAGATTTTAAAGTTATCAACCCTGTCTCGAAATCCGACAGGAATCCTACTGATCGAATAAAAAAAAGGTTTGGTTTGCAGTTTGCATGTCATTAAATCTTTCACACTATCATGTCCACTATCTATTTAGTAACATTATCCTTTAGCATTTATATTAATATAATGAACAGATGTTTGCTGCTATTAGCTCATTCTGGTGGTGCTAGCAGTGATTAGCCTCCTCATTGATCATAACATTGGCAACTAGAACATAGTTTCATCTACTTTGATCTCAATCCAAGGTCAAAGTTCAAGGTACAGATGATTAGTGTTTCCCACGCTTAGCAAGGCATCAGATTTTATACCTTGTAAGTGCATGTGTGTGCGTATGCGTGTGTGTGTTTGGAGTCTGTGGGAAAAAAATTTGTTGGGTACAAGATATGGATTGTTCTGTAATTTATTTTATTAAACGGCTCAATTTACATTTTTGTCTACATAATGGTAGCACATAATGAGGGACTACAATTAGAGAATCTGCTTTAACTTTGTGCAAAGCATCTTTTCTTTGCATGTTACGAACTGGATGCATAATACTAAGTGACATATATATAAAACAACGCTGGCAAGAAAGTTTATGACGTATTCTGGTCAGGAGTTCATCACAGAAACATTTACATCAAGTCAGACAACCTCCAAAAACAAAAAACGTCCTTATGAGAGCCCTTCTAATGTACAACACACTGTAAATTTCCAGTACATTCTGAGGTGTAGGAAAGTGTTAACATCACATCCTCAACTAGAGCAACCCCTTTTCAAATCACCCGTCACAGACTGTTTCATCCTGCTTGTGTTTAAGCAGCCACCCCTCTTTGAAGTCCGACACGAGGCTTTTATCTTGTTATCATGCTGTTTCATTGTATTCCCCTGCGTAATGCCATGCAGCGTCCCGAGAGGTACGACAAATACCCTCTCATCCATAATAAGAGAGTCTCCAATGAAGCTGGGGAAAAAAGTGGTAGATAAAAATGTCTATTGTGTAACTGAAGTACATCAGAGAGGAGTGGACCATGCACCGTAATGACAGGCCTAATTATTCGGATACATAATTCATGCGACATGAACAAACAGGAGGGATCAGGAAAGACTGCTGCCATCAGCATTTCTCTCAGGAGAACATTCTGAAGAATTTCTGACTGAAACAAACATGCTGATTAGAGGTTGATTAACACTTCAGGTTGATTATGTGTAGTAAAAGGTATTCTTAAATAAGAGATTCATAGAGAACTTCAAGCATCTACTAAACACACATGTAACACAAATGTAACACAAACTCAACATTTTTTGTGCTTCTCGACTTTAGATAATTGGGTTTCTTTGGAGTAAATGTATGCAAAACAAACCCTTAAGGATTACACAATTTTCAGAAACTCAACATTAAGAAACATGACTAAGTTTAGCTCCTTTCCATGAAATGTTCATACTTTATCCTCACACACATTCACATTTAATGCTCACATTTACTTCATTTTGTTTGCTCATCTTCCTTAATTGGTTTGGTTTAGATGATAAAGACAAAATTGCTTGGAGTTGAAGATGGAAAATGGTTTACCCACCCCAGTTTAAATGAATCCTACGTGTTTCACTGCATGTCATTAAATACAATTTCATGCAACTGAACTAGAATTATAAGACAATGCAGTCAAATTCAGTTCATTGATTGAATTGATTGTTACTGAGTTTGCCAAAGTTGGGACACAGATAAACCAGAGGAAACAAGTTGATGTGATAAGACATTAATAAATAAATGTATTCTGTATAACCCAGAGATGTATGAAAACAAAATAAGCATATAAGGCACAAATTTAACTTTTTACTGGCTTCCCAACTTTTTACTCGCTATATATAAAAGAATAAAGACACTGTTGTGGACAAGTACGTGTCACAAAAGACACATGCTTAACGGATAATTGAGAGACAGCGTTCGGGACGGAAATCTCAGAAGAGCAATCATGAAAAAAAGCTTACACAAGTTAAAGCCTACTAAGAATTTTAAAAGCTAATATGTCTCTTGATATTTTAAGTTTAGCCTGTGGGCATTCTAGTTGTACACTTTTTGCAGTAATATTAGCAAACACACTTTGAATCATTAACTAAATGCTGCTCTATACTCTTCTGAATATTTTATTAAGCACAACTTTAGCATCATATAGATAGAGACACAGGAACCCCTAAATCAAATTCATGCAAAAGCAGCTGGAGGAAAATCAAGTTGAGCCCAAACACATTCAGACCTCTGTACATGTTAATCTGACAAACAACCCTCAATTGAATGCATATAATAATTTGTTGAATATAAGTGAAAAAAACATATACATAAGTTCAAAAACCTAAAATTAAAATAAAAAAATATATATATTTACACATATATATATATATATATATACATATATATGTGTGTGTGTGTGTGTGTGTGTGTGTATAGAGAGAGAGAGAATTTTACTAATTTAAAATTGGTAAAATTGAAAAAAAATTTACTAATATGTAAAAAATTACAGTTTGGGAATGTACAGCCAAAACACTAGCGACCCTATTTAATCTTCTTTATGTAAGGAACTGTAATTTTTGGATCAGAAACTATTTAAACTTTTGTGAACAGCAAAAAGTGGAAACACAAAATTGCTGGCTGTAAGGTCAAAATCTTCTCTGCTACAAACACTGAATATAATTTAGAACAAGATTTATGTGTTTGAATTTACTCTAATATGTTTCTCCAACACATAAATAACCATAAGACTCTTTAGGCCTGTTGCAATTACTGAGATCAAGCGAACTTCAATTCTGGTGTTAAATTAAGTAATTGGTGTAATGGAAATAAACTGGGAATGTAATAAAAATAAATGAGCTGGTAGGTGATCATTCATGGCGATATTGGCTGAAGAAATTGGATTCTAATAAAACCCTTTAAAATGAAGTAATTGAACGCGTTAAGCTGGTATTATCTGATGACTCAGCAACCCATTAGAGGGCAGCGTCATATTTTCTTCACTATATCTCATAAATCATGTTTTGTTGGTTATTGTATCGCTGCATTTCTGGGCTTTCTCTCTTCACAATTGGACACATTTCTAAGTTTGTTTTACACTCTGCAAGACCATTGACTTTTATGTTAGGAGTTAGGCAAGGTCAGCTGTGCCCAGCCCCACGGACACAAGGTTACTTCTCCCTGTCTTAAAATATGTGTCTGTAAATGTGCTGTATATGGGCTCTTAAGGTGAATTGCCCCTTTTTGTGGTGGGGAAATACCACAATTTCCCCATAAAAACTCTCTACCTAAAAGCTTTTATATTATGTTTTCTGCCAACTTTATTTTCCGAAATCTGATGTAAATCAAAAATGCTCAGCAGAAACCCAGTGCATTATCTAATTTGTGATGACGCATCTAAAACAAAAATAATAATAATACAATGTAAAGTTTCTGGAAACATTTCTTTCTTCCACTATTTTATATAATTCAGTCCTCCCCACTATTTCTGGTGGCGTTTGCAGCAGAGAATGAGTTTCTGTTCACAGAAACAGGTTTTAAAGCTCAGCTGGGAGGTCTGAACTCTCAAAGTGACTGCAATCCTGACTCTGGCCAGCTCTTCAGGGGCCAGAACCGCTCATACTGCAGGACACAAGAGGGGGAAAAAACAGACATAGCACAAAGGAAGAGATGGTCAGTAAGAGAGAGAGAAATAAAAAGAGACAGCTCGTTGATTCTGGCTCCCTTCTTGAGGTGACGCCATCTGCTGAGACAACAATAAAGGTTGTGCAGGTTCCACAACTTTCTGCAGTGGCGAAGTCAATGTCTATTTTAAGTTATAAACATTAATAAAATATCCAAGGTTCTTCCACCTCTGCTTGGTTGCTCTTCCATACATAGATGTTTAAAACACGAAAAGGACAAACCTATTTTCTGCTCTGCACATTTTTTATCTGTCACCTTGGAGATTAAAACCTTTCTTAGGTTGTATTAAATTGCGAGTACTGAGAAACAAATGATGTGGGACATCAGATTTGGCTACGGAGAAAAAAAAATTGGTCAAGCAGCTTTCAGGGCATGACGCATGAGTTCAGTTCAAATGACAGAGAAATTATTCTGCCTCATCTCAACCTGAGTGGCAACTGACATAAGCTGTTAGCAAGTAAAACAGTTCTGGTTATTAATCAGACAACGAGCTAACAGTCCTGATGAATTCCATTCTCTGGAATAACCTCTGTGCTGCTCCTGTCTTTTAAACTTTGCTTGAGAGTCACTGCATTTCTCTGTAACACCACACTAGAGAATCCAAAGGCATTCTTCTTTTTGTCTGTTTTTTTTAGCATCCCATTAAACTCTCTCTTTCCTGTTCTCTTTTCCTGTTTCCTGCACTGTCACATTTTGGTTTCTCCTGCCTCCCCTGCTTACTCTCTCCCTATTGTTTCCAGCCTCTTCTTCTTTTTTTTTTCCTGTAGCTGCAACTTTCACCCTGGGGAAATTCTGCTTTGCTAATGACATGTGCAGACTGAGTGTTGTAGAACGGGACATTAATGTTGCCTGAGTGTGAGACTGTAGAAAGGAGTTGCTATCCTCAAAGGGTTTTTTTTTTTCTTTTTCTCAGTTCCAGTGTGAACATGCACAAAATAAAAGACATCACATACACAGACAGACACATTCCTTCTCTACACGTCTGAGGATGATGCTACTGCCAGCTCGGTGCAGAATCTCAAAATAGGTACATAGCGCCCCCTGCTGTTAAGTAATCTAAGAGCATAAAATTCACCGCATATTTCTTAAATATGAAAGGCAAAGCTCATTGCAGCTCATCAAAACCTCCAAAATTCAGAATGCAATACTTAAAATTTAACATGTCACATTATGTGTAATATGTTCAATTAAGTGCCACATTTGACACTTTGCAGATTCCTAATCAAGAGTAAAACGAGATCCCATTTCTGACCAGAAAGGGAGATAGTGGGAAATGTAAAAAAAAAATCATATACCCATCTGCATAAACTGTAAAATACTTTTTTTTAATTAGTTGTTAGAACTAATGTTTCTCTAAACACTTTTTGTGAGCAGCTTCAAACCTGTGTTGCCAGGAGAGAACTGACCTCAGGGATCTGTGAACAAGTATGCCAGAACAATTGGAGCACACCAACATTCCTCTGTATTTCTGGGTTTTGCCTCAGAAACAGAGAATTTTCCATGATGGTCTGAAGATTGACATGACAACGCCATAGTGTTAAAGGGACCAAAATGCTGACGGCATACCTTTAGGTCAGTGATGCTTAAAAGTTTTTTCATAGTTATGTCCTCTTCAGATGAGGGAGCATAAACTCTTTAGGAATGTTTATGTATTATGATCCATGACTCCTAGAGTATGTCAAATATGCCCAACACTAGTATGAGAGCCATTCCAATAGCAGGAATATGCTTTACAGAGGCTAATGTCTGACCAACTGCCTGCAGCCCCGAAAATCAATGAGAAATTTTGGTTTCATCAGTCCGTACAACATTGTGTGATATGTCAATATTATCCTTGGCTAATTGCGATATCTTCAGCATGTTTTTTTCTTTTTTCATTAAAAAGAAAGAGACAACTTAACCAAAAATATGTTCAGCATTGTCTGGAATGGGGCTGCCCAGTGGCGCAGCTGGTAGAGCTGTTGCCCTGCAGCAAGAAGGTTCTGGGTTTGATTCCCGGCCCCAGTCTTTCTACATTGAGTTTGCATGTTCTCCCTGTGCATGAGTGGGTTCTCTCCGGATACTCCGGCTTCCTCCCACAGTCCAAAAACATAACTTGTCAGGTTAATTGGCCTCTCCAAATTCTCCCTAGGTGTAAGTGTGTGTGCGTGCATGGTTGTTAGTCCTGTGTGTCTCTGTGTTGGTTTGATAGTTACCTGTTTAAGAGCAGAATGATTGTCAGATTGAACTTTATTTTTGAACAAGTCATGACAGCCGAGTTTGTGGTCCATTATACTAGTCACTTGTCCTGAATTCATATACTTTTAGGAAATAATTGTAATTAATCAAAACATAACCAGAATGCTAAAATTTGTGGAAAGAGTAGATTATATAGTTAACAGTGGAAATAAATGCACACCTTTTCCAAAATTAAGCCATCCTAGCTGCCTGAAAATTTCTAGTTTCTAGGCCTAAATTGCATGTTTATATATACTACAAAACATAAAGGTTTGCATCACTGCTGCTAGATAAAACCTCCAAATTGAAGCAAAAAAATTCATTAGTTAGAAGTAGAAAGATTCAGCAAACTTAAACACTCATTGAACACCTGTCCTAACAGGCCACCTTAAATTTCTGAAAATAAATAAATGGCTTCTAAGGGGACAAAAATGCTGCCACAACAAAGGATCTAATTCAGACTTGACACTGTAGACTGAGGAAATATAGCTCTGAAAAGCCCTTAGTTTTTTCCCCATTTATATAAATATTCAATACCAAACTATTTAACCGGGATCATCAGATGATACCTCTGAAGCCTGAGAAACGGTGTAAAGACTACTTGAAAAATTTGGCCTAGCATGTCTAATGTGCTTGGAAATAAAACTCATTCAGTACAACTTACCTGAAATGTGCCAAATATTCATTTCAATTGTAAAACACTTTATAAATGCAGAAGCGGAATTAAATGTTGCAACCTGTTATCTAAGGTTCCTCAAAGATGGTGATGGCAGTGGGTAAAAATGACCTCCTGTAGCAGTCTGTGTTGCAACGGTCCTGGTGAAGCCTGTGACCAGAAACACCGTTTTATAGAAAGAAGATGCCTAAATTTGTCCATTATGCTCTTCATTTCTTGAACAATTCTTCTTCACCTCCAGAACTGAACCATCTTTATCAGCTTCTTCACCTTTAAGTAACGGGGTCTGCTATTGCTGCCCCAGTTAGCAATAGCTTCGGGTAGTGGCAGCTTGGAGTCCCACCACATTTGCATCTTTTCTTCACTTACTAAGCATATTTCAAAAATCTATTAATCAAATATAGAATTCATCACAAAGAATCCCCGCCCCCACAAAAAAAAAACAAGACGAGATTTTACCTTTTAATTTAACATGACAACATGTACATTAAAAGCAAGGCGAAAATTAAACAAATCTTGAATGATGAAGAGCTTCAGATGAGAATTAAAATCAAAATATTTTACATTTATGGGACAAGAGCAATAGCCATGAGGTCAAAGTGGAGGAGGAAAGAAACACTCCCTTCCAAGGGTCTTACATTGTACATACGCTTTTAATTGAGGTTTGTTTAAAAAAAAAAAAAATAGGAGGTCAGGGGAAGAAGTAGAACCTGACAGATGAGTACAAACCACGAGCACTGTTTTTATTCAATTCCCACTAAATGCCAAGAAACATAAGATGTGTAAAGATTTTCAATAAAACAAAACAGCCCATTAAGAACTTTATCTACACTTTCCAAGTGATATCTGGCTGGCATCTATTACCAGTGAATCAGATGAATATGAGATGAACCACAACTGTCTTTTATCCAGCCAATTAAACAACAATAACAACAAAAAAAAATCTAAGTATTAACCCTCTGTCCTCATTTAGATGTATCATTTCATGGTTATTAATTAAACAACCCCCTACACATCTGTGGTTCACCTTATTTGTAAGCAGCGAAGTCAGGTTCAGGGTAAAGGTGGGCGTGCTCTTCAATTTCTTCCTCCACAAGACTTTCCAGCTTCCCCTGCAGAGCAAAACGGCCACAACAAACAACGTTAGCAAGGATCCCACAATACGGGCTTGTAGCAAAGACAGCCAGCTATGCAGGCAAATGTTTATCTGCTGGTCAAATATAGTAATTTTTTTTTTTTGTCGGGGGGGCAAAAATGACGGTCCCATTAATAGACAATAATCCAAATAACAGTTTAGATTTGTAGCATAAACACTACAGGTTTTGAATATATTTTGGCTAGTTTGGTATATTTTACCTGCTTTATATGTATAAAAACCTAATATTTTAAAGACAAACCTATATAATCTTCCTTTCGCCAAAGTGGAAATATGCCTGACATGTTGGAGAATTTGAGCACAACAGTAATAACACTGTGGACAAGTCTGTGGCAATTTCAGCCAATGGCAAAAGGACATGAAGGTCGTCTCAGATTATTCATTCAAATAACTCTTCTTCCCCCAACATGTTTCCAAATACAGCAGCAAATCAGACAATTAATACATACATGTTCTAAAAGAAGTAGCTAGTTTTTTTGTTGTTTTTTAGACAGGCAACAGCATTCAGAAATGGATGTGGGTAGAGAAAGGAGTACCTGGGGTGAGTACCTGCACAGTTTGACAGTCAGAGAGTATCCAAGATTTTTAATTTGCCCTTTTTCTCATGTGGGTCTCGCTCACAACACCAACGCTGTGTGAGGTATAGAAGTCAGCTGCAATTCATCCGATAAGCCCTACACCTCCAGTTAGTGTTGTTAAGACCCCCCCAGGTGCTATGACCCCCCCACCCCCAAAGAAAAACACAGTGCATGGCATTATCAGGCACAGTAAGCTGGAAAATGGGCAAATTCCCAAAGGTAAAATCTGAACATGTAGAAAACACAGCCACTTAATTTCCTCCCTGAATGGACAAACAGCAATTACTATGTTTTCCTGTTTCAAAGTAAGATAAAAATGTAATGAAAAGTAAAAACATGTATATACAGCTAGAGAAATTTGACTGGATCTGTCATTTCTTCCACAGAGTGAAATTAAACATCTGTAAGGATCAAGAACTGATACAAAACGAGGGGTACCTCTGGGCATGTTTGCTCAGGGCTACACTGGCCTTTCCCTCTTGGCTTTGTGTGAATGTTTTCTACTTTCTTCTCATTCATCGGGCCTAGTCCTTCATCTTCAGTGCATACTTACGATGCACTAATCAAAAACAGGATAAAGATATTTGCATATAGTACATACGACAAAAAAAAAAAATCATAGGCATTGAACTGAACATAAACAGCGTGGGAAACGGAAGGGGCAGATAGGGAGGGTGGAAGGGAGGTAGGAGGGCTGAAGGAAAGGGGAGAGAGTGTGAGAGGAAAGGTCGAGAGCCAGGGGGAGTGAAGAGGAGGACGCACTTACCTGAGCCTGATCTGAGGTCCTATCAGATCAGTTTTAATTGGACTGAGTGTCACCTTCAGATTGGAGGAGCTCTTGCTGGCCGTTAAGCAGAGGGGGGGAGGAGGAGGCGGCAGCCTCAGTCTGCATCGGTTCCGGCTCCGACGAAGCCTTAACGGTGGCTGTGTCGCTTTCTTTCTTAGAGCTGCTCTTCTCCTCTGTCGCCTTACGGTCTGACAAAACGGTACAGATATTCAGCAGTTGACCAATTATTACAGTCTGAAAATAGCTCACTTAAAAAGCCTGTTATTCAGGCCAAAACAAAGTAGAACATAACTTACAAGTTGAAGTGAGAAAAAATATTTTTTTCACAAATGTAAACCTGAGAAGTAGGATTTTATTACTACTGGGCTTAAGTCTCTGCCAGCTTTCTATCTCTTCCATATGTTGAATTATTCTTCTGGGGGAATTAGCTCAAGCTCAGACTCCAATAAACTGTTTTTGATCTTTACAGATGTTTAGTTAATTACATGATAGATTAAAACAAGCTCCATATTTTCTGTTTGCATTATTTAGCGTTTTTCTCTTTCTACCAAGAACTGGATGACAAAAATCTTCAGTCTCAACTGGCCCTTTTTTTGTTTGTACAGAATTCATAATTCATTTTGTTCTTTTGTTTTGGATATTTTAAAATGCCTTCCAGTTCCAGTGTTAAATGTTCATCAGAATTTAAAGCTTATTGATCTTTGAGAATGGTTTCTAGCATTATCATAATATTACCAGACAACATTTACTGCAATAACTTCTGCCATTAGAGCGGAGGTCATTTTTGCACCAAGGCCAAAAAGTTTCTTTCTAGTTTGAATTGATAAAAGCAAGAGCTTAGTTTCATTTTCAACTCACTTTAAATCCTATCACAAAACCCTGAGGTTTCATGATGTAACATGACAAAAATGGCAAAGCTCAAGCTCAGGAAAACAGGTTTCTACCTTTTTCTTTTGGTGACCGCTCTTTGTCTTTGTCCCTTCCTTTGTCTCTGTTTCTTTCTCTATCCTTGTCCTTATCCTTGCCTCTGTCCTTGCTGCGGCTCCGGCTGCGATGGCGGTGAGTCTTGCGCTCAGAGCTGCGCGACCTCCTCCTGTCACGGCTGCGGGAGCGACGTTTTCTGTCGGATCGCTCGCGACTGCGCCTCCTCTCTCTGTCACGACTCCTGAAGAAAGGAGGAGAATGAGTTGAAGTCAAGAGTATTGTTCTAAAATCCTTTTCATGATGTTAAATATCTTTTTATAAGAATGAAATATTTCACCCAACTGAACATTTTAATCCCGTTTCATAGCAGATAGGACAAGAAGAAGAGAAAAAAAAAAAAAAAAAACAATAATTGATCATACCTGCTGCGCTTCCGTTCTCTGTCTCGGTCTCGGCTTCTGGACCTCCGGTGGTCGCGGGATCTGCTCCGCCTCTTCTCTGACGTTCGGCTGGAGTGGCGGCTGTTGGAGTGGCTCCGCCTCGCCCGTCTCTCGCGGTCCCGGTCCCGCTCTCGCTCCCGTTCTCTGTCTCGCTCCCTCTCGCGCTCCCGTTCTCTCTCTTTCTCCCGCTCCTTCTCCTTTTCCCGCTCCTTCTCCTTCTCTTCCTCCTCCTTGCGCTTTTTCTCCCGCTCCTCTCTCTCGCGCTCTCTCTCTTCTCTGTCCCGTTTGACAGCAGGGCTCTCGGGGGGGTCCTCGGAGCGACGTCGGAGTTTTTCCTGAGGAAACAAATTCCCAATTGAATGAAAGTCAAAACCAAAAGCATCCAAATTACTTGTCTTAGATGTGCAATGCTCAGCTGAGGCATTTCATAAAGTCACCTTCAGCTCCTCTACAGTAGACTTTATCTTTGCGTAGCCCATGTGTTGTTTGCCCATTAAGTGGTCGTCCACCCGGGACTGTGCGTCACCCACGATGAGGAAGGCCCCACACACCTCACACACCTCCATCTGTTTCTCCTGAGCAGCAAAGCTCTCAATGGTCTTAAAAAAAAAAGAGCAAAATATTAGTTTCACCCCATAATTAATAAAACAGTAATTCATTTTGGATTGGTGTATTTCAGCACATTGTAGGACAAACTCTTGTTTGAAAACAAATAGAGTTACACAAGCAACATCTAGTATCTTGAGCTGCATCGTTCGGCCGATTAGCCGGTGTTAGCTGACTCACCGAGGGGGTGGAGCTCAGCATCTCCCTCTCCTCCTTCAGCTGCTCCACCAGCTTCATCATTCCCTGAGCCTCCTCCACGCGACCCTCTGACCCCAGCTCCTCAATCTAAGGAAGAGAACCACGTTGCAGTTTATTAGCAGAGCAAACAGGAAATCTTGGTAATCTATTACAATTCAGTTTTAGCTTGTGTAACTCCTTTTATCACCAATTTATTCCAATGTAATGGCAATTCCAAATGTGTAGCTGCAGTTACTGCAGAGTTACACTGGCAAATTTGCTCTCTTTTTGAGGTTTTAGCTTCTCTCTGTTATGAAACAAGTTGGGTCTGGAACCAAAGCATTTTGGAAATCATAGGAGTTAAACTAAAAACCAGAATTCCCTTAGATGACATTAGCTGCATCAAAAGCTACTTTAACATGTTGTGAAAAGTTTTCCTGCACAATTTTCTGATCAATGCATCTCAAACTAAAGTCAAATCAGCAAATTAGTTGCAAACCTGTAAAACCAGGTCTTCTATCTTCTCTGTCAGAACTTTAACTTTCTCTTCGTTCTTTCCAGATGGAGCCGGACCCTGAGGGAATAAAACCGCAATATCTCACACAAACAGTGCATTCGTTTTCCTGTGGTTTTTCCACAATAGGTAAAAGTGTATATTAGTGTGAAAAAAATGTTAAATTACAAACCCCTGCATTTTGCTGAGCTTGGGAAAGTGCAAGCCGAGCATGTCCTCTACGAATCCGCCGCTCTACTTCCGCCAGGAGAGACTGCAGATACCGCAGGAATTCTCGCTCGTAGCCTTCTTTCATAAACCGAGAGCTTTTCTCGTACCTGTGGCAAGAAAGAAGTTTATCAGGTCAAAACATCCAAATGGAAAAACAAAACAAAACAAAACTAAAATCTTTAGCAGAACTTACAGTTTCCTTAGATTTTCATCATGGATTTTCTCACAAGGACCTGGAACAAAATAGAAATGCCTCATTACACTATATTGTTACAGTATTAAATAATATATATTTTTTTCCTTTAGGTCCTTACCCAAGTCAGAGCGTGTGTTTGTGAATAGCTCCGCTGGGCAGAAGCCACACAGATAGTATCGACAAACCTTAAGAGAAAGAAAAAAAGAAAACTTTTCTTAAGTTTATATTCTAAGAAGTATTTATGAAGAATTGTAAAAGTCTGAAAATCGAGGTTTTCATTCATTCAAGTCAAAACCTTTTTCAGACATCTCTGAAGCATGATCAGTACAAACACACTGAAGGAGAAGTGCACACTTTTGACTTGTACAATTCAATACACAAACAAAAATAAAGTTAACTTTACTCCAAATCAATTCAGATGTCAGCATTTTGGTATCAAATGTCACCAACAATAATACAATATCTTCCTCTAACCATATAACAGAAAATAAGAATCAGCAGATTCTCTAGCTCCGAAAAGGAACTAAACCTGCATCACTGCCTTAAAAATCCAACTTTACTTGGCTTCTTTAAAATACAAAATGTATAAAATGATTTGTTATTCATTTTTATTACAGTAAGATAATGCCAAAATGCCAAATTTAGCTGAATAGTAGATTTATTATTTTTAAATAAACTAAGTCTATGATTTAGAGATGTGAAATGTCCATGTAACAAAAACAAATTAGATTTTTTTTAAATATATATCTTTTAATTTCCTGGCATAACAATCTCACTCTTTGTATTTTTTTTTTATAAAACATATTCTACAGTAACTAATTTGGTTCTTTGAATAAAACACCATAACAAACAGTTCACTTAAACATCTGAAAAACTAAACAATTCTTTGCTTGAGGTTTTAGAGCAACATGCTAAGCATTTTCTGTGACTTAGGTAACAACTTCTCACTGGTTTCAGTGTAAAACGAGGGTGAAAAAAAACTCCCAACAAACTTTAGCGGTGGCTCTCATTTTAAACCCACACGTGATCTTAGCACTTAGAAATTTCTTTCAAGACATAAGACTTTAAGTTACTTACTCGTAGAGCACATATATGAACAAAATGTCTAATCTGAGAAAACTTGATTATGACACAATTAAAAGCATCTCTCGGGTATCTTGATGCTTTAAAACTTTGTTCTAACGAGAGCGTTGCCATCCTTCATTGTGGTCTACTGGCCTAGCCTAGCTTCACCGTTAGCAATTTCACGTTAATACCGCTAACATGCGTACCTATACTGCAGTGTCCCTTAAGATTTAATTGGAAAAAACGTTTTAAATTAAACTTATAGCGAAAATCCCTGACGAAGAAGCCAATTGAGCCCCACACCATATAAGAAATAATGTTAGACATCACGCATTGCCTAAAAAAACGTTAGCTCATCACATTTTCGAAGCTAAGGTTAGCAACATGCTAACTTACACTCTCGTCATCCCATCGCACGTTGGAGCGCTTCTCATCAGGGGCCAAGTTTCTGTCTCTGCCCATTAACTCATCGAGTAACTGGGCTGCAGACAGCATTTTGACAGAACTGCGGTGCCTTCTCCTGGAGTACCGCTGTGTATCCCGAGGAGCCTATTTATGCCTAATACAACGCTAAGTAGTTCTAACCAAAATGGCAGACGCTATAGCAGCAACAACGCCCGCTCACCGCTCGCCTACGAAAAGGTCAGTCTGAACCGGATGCAAAAACTGATGCAGAGTTGAGCAAAGTCCCACTCAAGGTCCCACTGTTGTGAGCAAATGTTTTATAAGCTATGACATGAAAAAAATGCATCTTAAAGATTTCTTCTACTATCATTATTATTGATTTTTATAGTTACAGTTTAATGTTACAGATCATATAAAACCATGACAGAGTACACACAAAATGTAATTTAGAAACTTCAAGTCCAGTTAGAGAAAACAGCTTACGGTTTATTGGTTCAACGTCAACAATGAACCAATTAAGGCAAGATGTTTACAACGTGAATGGAACTGACACTGTCTGATCTGTAGAATCAATCAAGAATTCATAAAACCTTTATGAAAACATAATATAGGCTAAAATATATCAAAAAGCAGCATCATATGAGGAAAAATATTCAATGACATATTAGACTCTAAAATATTACAGGGCATTGGTATCTACAAACATTTCAATTCAATGACTCGTTTAGAACTTAAAGAACATGTAGTTAATTTATTAAGTTACTGTCCATGTTAGAGATAAGGACAAATATGGAAGAGTTTAAAAATTTTTTTAAATGACCTTGTCAAAGTTCAGATGTAAATCTGAATTAATTACTGTGGCATGACTTTGGGTCAGTTTCGCCTTAAAATAAGGGTTTAGTTTGTCAAGTACATGATCAAATTATACATTTCTTTAATTATACCTTGTTTATATCTATGCTATGTCAACTTTATGTCTTTGACTGGTTAGTTTGACCATTTGTTTACTCAACCAGTAACCTCTTTAGTGCAACTTCAAAAAGCTTAGCATTTCTTTCCATTTCATATTGCCTCTACTCATTTTTATCATCACAATGTATAGCCTACATTTTTAAGTTTATGCCCTGGAAACTTGATAGTAATTGGTTGACTGTCAATCACACTTTATTTGTCCCATAGGTAACTTAAATATTGTAACTTCTGCAAGGCTCTTCAAAGAGTTATTGTAGAGGCTGATGGATCTGGGCAGAAATTATCGTCTGTTGCTGTTTCTAATTATCAAAGAACAAAAAAAAAACTGATTATGTTATTTCAGATCTAGGATAGCGGCTGAGCTGGCATGTAGTTTATTTCCATCTAGTGGTCACATTTTGGAGATGCAATAGTCATTTACCTATATTAGATTGTAATAAACATTACAATAACTCCATCCATCCATTTTCCTACACTCTTGTCCCTTACTGGGGTCGGGAGGGTTGCTGGTGCCTATCTCCAGCTATCGTTTCGGGCGAGAGGCAGGGTACACCCTGGACAGGTCGCCAGTCTGTCGCAGGGCAACACAGAGAAAGACAGGACAAACAATCATGCACACACACACACTCACATATAGGGACAATTTAGAGAGGCCAATTAAACTGACAGTCATGTTTTTGGACTGTAGGAGGAAGCCGGAGTACCTGGAGAGAACCCATGCATACACAGGGAGAACATGCAAACTCCATGCAGAAAGACCGGGGCCGGGAATCGAACCCAGAATCTTCTTGCTGCAAGGCAACAGCTCTACCAGCTGGGCAGCCCTTTACAATAACTCGTAATGTTTATTTACATTTGCTTTATTAGTGTGGATGCTGTAGACATACATTTAAAATAATTTACTGTTTATATGCATTAAAAATATAACTATACACCTGTGGTTTAATAGGCTAATTTAACCCTATTAAATTTTGTTTTTTATTTGTTAAGCAGACAAAATTGTGAAAAATAGTAATAAAGAGTAATGTAACAACAGTATTTTGAGCTAAAGTATGAGGAAGTGGAACCAACTACCTGGGTGCCTAATGTTGTCACATCCTAACCCCTCCGACTCGACGAACAGGCGGTGGTGTTTGAGACTGACAGGACACCGTCACTACTGTCTGAATGACCCGGGCAGGGCATAGTCAATGGTAGTATGACATGAACTAACAGCATATTTGAATATTGAGAGTTTAACTCCAGTCTGAGAATTTGAAGAACTCTTCAAAACGAAGTTACGTTAGCCGAAGCTATATGTTGTCACAAGCTAGCATCCCCTGTCAAGCTAGCCACTAAGTAGGTAAGGTTAGCCGGTTAGCTGTCCAGACCTGTGTGCACATTACTAGCGAACACAGTGTAAGACCATATTATTGGCGAGACACTTTTGCCATCCTATGGTCTCACTCCGCTAGCCGTTTGTGCCAAAATGTCCACGACTTCGTTGGATAAAGAATTACAGGAGCGACTGAGAGAAGCGTCTGCCATCGGGGATATCGACGAAGTGCGGTCGCTGGTGGAGAGCGGTGTGAATGTTAATTCACAGAACGAGATCAACGGGTGGTAAGTGTTTCTAGTAAATTACCACCGTTTGTGACTGACTTTTGTTGTGTTTAGCTTCGCCAATTGAAACCCTCGTAGCAGTCACTGAGCCAAGTGCGTCGTTGTAGGGATAAAAATGGTCAGTGTTATCCTATTAGGCGACACTAAGCCTGTTAACCAGTCGGTCTCGCCCCTTTTGCTTATCCGAGCCGTAGAGCGCCGAGTCTTTCGAAATGCCCTTTATCACTCTGCATGCCAGTGGTTAAACAGGCGCGTTGTTGCTTTCATAAGGACGCATGACTTCAAATATATTATTTTCTACAGTGAAACTAATATCACAATGGATTCCAAAGGATAACCCTGCAGGGAGTCAGTGCTTCAGGGCTGGCATTGTTTATGTGTATTCTCTGGTTCAACCCACCTGAGTCAAAAAATGGCTCATTAGCAGGCCTCTGCAGAACTTTGACATGTTGAGATTCAGCTAAAGGAGAGCCGCATGTTGAGGGCTGGAGGTGGACACCTATTCCATAAAGGCTCTGACCATAGCGAGATCAAATATGGTAACAGGTGCATTTCAATAAATTAGATTAAAAAATTTATTTCAGCAATTAAAATTAAACATTTCAAATTCATTCAAAATGACTGAATCCTATTGATAGTAGTATTTTTTTCTTTTAATTGCAGTTGTTATAGATAATAGGAACATAGAAGTTACTTGCTCATATAATCAGACGATTACATAAGCAGCACTTGCAGTAACTTTTTAATTAAGTCTGCAAGCTGGTACATGTGGGAGTGACTCGGGGAGGACATTTTTGAAACATGTAGGACAATATTCTCATGTACTACAGATTTGTATCTATTTAATAGTGGGTATTGTGGTGACCTTTGACATTTGCATAATTCACACTGTACCTTTATCAGGCTAGAGTAGAATTTAATAGCTCCAATAAATTACAGCTCTTTAGTCCTGATAACACACATAGGGGTGTGTGTGTGTGTGTGTGTGTGTGTTACCAGCATGGCTTAATGCAAGGGATGCCAGAGCTAAAGCTGGTATCCTGGATACATCTGTGTGTGGTGGTTCTAGAAACCCCTGCAGCAGTGCAAGTCTCGTAAATCTCCTCCTAAAGCTTCTAATATCCCAGTTGCTTGTACACATTTACTACCAACCAGCTCCTTAGGAGTGAACTTTTGTGGCAGCAGTTTTCCCTATGATTCCCCAGCCAAGAGTGTGGCCATAACATTAGCGTTTCTTTACTAAGTTTTTATTTATTTATTTATTTTACGTGATCCTCTGCATTTTCCTAATTTTCTGAGAAGCTGGATTTCAGATTCCCATTAACTATAACCCATAATCATTAATTGTTGAAATATAAAACTATGTATAATTTATAAAATCATAACCTTTTAGGCGATTTGCTCATTTATTGAGGTGCACCTGTTGACACTAAAGTACATTAAGCAAACTCAGTTTCACACTTAAGATGTAAAGAATAACTTTAAGCAGCATTTTAAATGCTTAAATGTCCACAAATGTGAAAAATAAATACATAAGCAGGTCGACTGTTGGTTGCTCAACACAAAATACATGTTTAATCTATGTTTAAAAATCTTGTGAGAGTTTAAAACGGCGAGTATAATTTAATTGTCCTTTTTCCCAGGTCCCTGATAAAATGAAACAAAAATGCAATGGTTTAACTAATGAAATGAGGCCTTGTTTGAAACTTTGGAAGAAAAAATTGTTTTTTTTAGGATCAAAGTATAGAGCGTTCTCAAGCACCTCTGGTAAACTACATGATGTTTACCAATAATCCCAAAGGATTTGGAAATTTTATTTGAAAGAAAATTAACAATATCTATCTTAGATTTTTATACAGCATAATGTTAAAAATACCTCAAAATGAAACCTGAGTTGATGAATTATTTCCAGTTTCGAAAGAATGGTTGGCATTACAACATGTGCTATTTTCATTTTTTTTATTAAACATGATACTTTTAGTTTAAGTTTAAAGGTAGCTCGTTCACACTGCACCATATGGATATATACAATTTTCAGGTTTCATGTTATAAAAGCAGGATGTTTGTTGTTAAATGATAAATGTAAACATACTTTTCTTAGACTCTTTAGCAAGGAAGCTGTCGAGCATGAATGGATGGAATAAGCAGTTTTGCTTTTCGAATTCTTCCACCAGGACATGCCTGCACTGGGCTTGCAAGAGGAACCATAAGCACATCGTGTCCTACTTACTCAGTTGTGGAGCGGACAAAGAAATCCTCACGGCTAAAGAGGAGCTCGCCTCTCAGCTTACATCTAAACCAGAGATCAAGAGACTCTTGGGAGGTTATATCTTTTTTTATGTTCTCCTTCTTGTTCCCATCATGTTCCAATTTTGCCATGTTCAGTTAAAACCCATGCCATTATTTGTCTAAATCTGTCTATTAAAGAATCGTCTTTGTCATTATGCCAACCCTTTAATAAATAATGATTGTCTGTTCGTTTCATAGTTGAGGTGGAGGAAATGCCTGAGGTGAAGGAGCCTGAGTTACCAATCATCCCAAATTACCTGTCCAACCCGCCCTTCATATATTCCAAGATGGACAATAAGTCAGAGATTCTCCAAACCCAGCCCCTCACACAGAACGGCTCTAGAGATTACACTGAGGACACGCAGAGTGATACAGCCTCGCTGTCCTCCACCGATGAGCTCCAGAAACCCCAGGGCATGGTGTGCGACGGGCCCGCCCCTTCACCAAACCCCGCCGTCAATCACAGCCAACCTCCAGCTGCTGAATTCATTCCTGTGCCTGAGCAAAACGGCGTGTCGCCCAGCATGGCCTCGTCCCACAGTCACACTGTTGTGAACCACACGGTGCCTGTTGACCTCTCAGTGGAGCCTCACCTGGTCAACCATGCTGACTACCCTCTCATGGTGGCCCACAACGGTACTGTGAGTTCACCTCCACTGGCCTCGTCGCGCCCAAGCTTGACCGGCGGTGGCGGCGGCACACAGGTTCAGGCTTCGGTGGCCGGCGCGAACCCCACCATGAGCCGGCAGCAGTCTATTCCACAGCAGCTGAGCTACAACCAGGCCAACGGGCCCATGCCAGCGTTTCAGCCTTTCTTCTTCACCAGCACCTTTCCTGTTAATGTACAAGGTGGGTTAAACTACTACTTCTTTGTTGTTAAGTTTACATAAATATTATACTGAAGAGCCCACATACAGCATCCAACTTGTTGAGGCAGAAAAGGCTCTAAGTGGGTGTAACATCACCTACTGTGACCTCTGACCCCTACAACAGAGACAAATGTGCAGAGAAGTTTATCTGGTCCAACCCAACAAGGTTGCTTTGTTAGTACATGACTATAATAAACTGGTGACTCAGTTATCCTGAAATCTTTCTGTCTCTTAAATAAGCCATATTGTAATAAGGAGGCAACTCTTGCTTTTTTCTCTCAGAGTTGGTTCTGAAGGTTCGAATCCAGAACCCAAATGCACGGGAGAACGACTTCATTGAAGTGGAACTGGACCGTCAGGAGCTCACCTACCGTTCCCTCCTGAGAGTCTGCTGCCGTGAGTTGGACATCAGTGCGGAACATGTGGAGAAGATCCGCAAGCTGCCAAACACCATGTTAAGAAAGGTACAGCTGACAGAGATGTGTTGTGCTGTGGATTATGTTCTCATGTGTTACTGTGAAAGAAAAATGCTGTCTGCAAATCAAAGTCTACTGAAATTAAGACTGCAACTAACAATTATTTTAGCAATTGGTTATTCTATTGATTAATTCGATAAAAAAAATTCTACAGATTTTTTTATTTAATCATTTAAGACTTTTTTTATACAATATTAGAAATACATTAAAAGTTATAAATAATAAAATTCAATTTTTAAATAAGAAAATAAATTTATTTTTTGAATTGCATTAATAGTATTCCATTGTTGAATGTTAATAATGTGCCATCTATAGCTAAAAATATATTTTTTAACATCAGCTTAGCCCTTTCTACTGGTCTTAGCATAAGAACGGTGTTACACTAATTAGTTGATTAATTACTGGATAATAATTGGATAGTAAAAGGTTTACAAACTGTGAACTTGATGTATACCAGTTCTGGGTGGAACATTTTTATCAGTTTTTTTTTAAATGCAAACCTTATAGAATTGTTGTAAAATTTTGGATTATTTAATACTCTGAATGTGTTGTTCTTTTCGCAAGCGGAACATTTCTTTCAATCTTTTTGTTCCAGGTAGCCATTAACTGATTACTAAATTAGTCGACAATTATTTCAATATTCGATTCACCACGATTAATTGTTTTAGCCCTAATTGACACCAAACAGTCGATGTGAATTGTCCTCATTTAAGTTTGTTTTTTTAAGGTTGGTAGCTCATCACTGAGAAATTTCTACCACCCTTTCTCAAAGACAAAATGGTCATTAATGAAGTGGTAGTTTTATTAGTCAGCAATTTCTTTATTTCAACCGATTTGTCCTTCCTGTTCAGGACAAGGACGTGGCTCGGCTGCAGGACTTCCAGGAGCTGGAGGTTGTGCTGGAGAAAGCAGAAGGCCTGTCCCTGTTCTCCGGTACGGGGAGCCTGACAGACAGACCCTGTTACAACATGAAGGCGTCTCGCCTCACTTACTGAAGCAAACCCAGACCCTGAGGTCTTCCTGACGACGACGGGCTTCTGTAGCTTCCCTCAAGCCACCTCAGATAGTCGCCCTGCCCAGCTCCTTTGTTCCAGCTTTGTTCAGCTTTGATGTTTGACCAATATTCCAGCTGGGATTTGTTTGTACAACTGTAGCTATTGTCCTCCTCCTGTCCTCTTCTGGGCCTGCTGCTGCTGCTGCTTTAGTGTACCCGAATCAGTTACAAGTGAAAGCTGATGCATGGTATCCTTGAATATGTGCAATGTATTTGACCCTCTTTTTTCCTCTTTATCATGCCCTCCTGCTGCACTTTGTGCCAAGGCATAAGTGGGTCAACAGAGGGGGACGTTGGTTGCCTTTCTAACGGGCTGGATTCTGCAATCGCTTTATAAAGACAAGTTTTTATTGTGGAAAACTGACCAAGAGGACATCAGGAAGGATTAACATCATCAGACCACCATGCCGGATAAGCTGCAGCACAGCGGACCACACAGCAACTTTGGTTTCTGACAGAATGAGCTACAGAGTCATATCTGATAGTCTTGGTTGTGCACACATGCTCTTTGCATAAACCATAGTGTCTTCTCACAGACAATATCTGTTATTAGCCAAATGAAAGCAAAGTTTATCTCACTTAATTAAGACTAGTACATTCATTGGCCTCAAATAAACATATATTCTCCTCTGCATCCGCTCAGAGACGATTTAAAGAAAACTTATTTTCTGTTTTTGAAATAATTCCACTGTGGTAAAGGAATAACCCAGGAGCTATGTTTTTTTTTCTTTTTTTTTTTAACATAGCACTACATTGCTGCTGCTACTTTATGCAGCCAGAATCATACTTCAGTTTTCAGAGCAGAGCCACGTTTTGCATTCTGGTGACAGAGTAAATGTGTATGAGGTTTCAACTTAAAATGTTTAAATCCTGCCCTGTGTTAAATATTTTTCATTGCTGTCAATTTGTTTAATGTCGATTTAAAATCGAGACCAAAAAATAAATAAGTATACTGAACTAGCCAGCAAAGACGATAATGTCACAGCTTTAGAGGAGAATGTAGCTTTGTTTTCATTTGTGTTTTCTCACAAATGCTAAAGGAAAACTGACAGATTTTTGTTTTCTTTTGGAACTTGGCCATGATATTCTTTGTTCATGTTGAGGACTACACATAGCATCAATATATAACACAAGGCCACAGTTTAGCTGTTCAAAGCCACTCTGGTCCTTTTTCTGTATCATTATTTCAAAAATAACATTTGCCTTTGACACTTTTTCTAGCTTGACAATTTAAAAAGTTCACTTTGAATTTGACTTGAAGAATATCTTGAACACTGAGAAAATACATATATACTCTAAAGTCATACAGTTGTGTTAGATAGCGGATAGGCCGTTTACACTGCCTATGTTAACATGTTACTGGGGCTCCTGTTTAAAGTTCAGTCAATGGACACTAAACATGTCTTACAATCAGCGTCTTACCTTGTGGTGAGAGTTTAATTCTCTGAATATACTTGAGCCTGTAACTCTTTGTTTTAATTTGGGTTTTAGGTAGTTTTTGTGTATATTTTTACCAGCTACGCCTGTTTTTTTGTTTGTTTGTTTGTTTTGTGTCAAAAAAATCTGCAGTTGTGCAGGAGTTCATCACCGAAAGACCTGAAATGCTTTTGTGAAAGTGCAATGTGAAGGAAGAGGAACGTGTTTCAGTAAGAAGAGACGTTAAGAGAAGCCATGCCACGTGTGAGAAGCTGGAGCTTGAAATAACAAAGCAGACATTGTGAACTGAAACAATGGATGGTAAATGAAGTTTGCTTTTTTTTTTAAAAGAAAATTTGATTTTATGAAAAGGGGATGCCTATGTTGTGCTAGTTGGTTGCACATTATTTCAAAAAACAGAATATAGTTGGAATTAACCTATGCATCCAGAGTCTGATATTTTTATATACAGTAGGACCTGTATACATGTACAAATAATCTAATAAATAGGCACTGTTAAAATTGTGATTTTGTTCTGGCAACCTTTAACTGTTCTTTGATAAAGCATGGTAAATGGAACAATCTGTTTTCCTCATCCTTTACTTTAAATGGTTTTTGTCTGGTAAGGGCAGCCTATTATAACATGCAACGGTTGTTGTTTTCCTTTTCATTCAGACAGAAGATTGACCATTTTTATTTGAGTAATTCCTGACAACATAACTTCAACAGCACTGCTGGGATTTTCAAAGTTACCTTGTTCAAAGTGACAATAATCAAGCTGAGAATATTTTTAATAATGTATCAACTATATAGATATTGATTTTGATCTGCATCAGTTTTTCAAACAATTTAGAAACATTTAAATATATAAAGATTTAGAATATTTTGGTACAATAATACTATTTATGTTGTGTATTTTTTGATTCCACACAGTCAAATTTAATTCCATCAGCTTAAAAGAAAGCAACAAATTAACATTTCTGTTCATGTTTTGCACCATTGTCCTGTTAGCATATCCCTTATGTTCAAGTCTCAACCAGCTGACTGTCGACTACCAGCTGACTCAACCATGACAGGCTTGGGAATAGATGCAGCAGGCTAATGTTAAGCTACAGTACTCATAATTATTTTGAAGACCTGAATATATTAGAAGAGTTTGTTGAATTGCAGGAATTGCGCCACCTTCCAGCTGCATGTTGAGTCAGTCGTCACATGCATTTGCACAATAACCCACTGTTGTGTTATCCTGTAATGATCTTACCGAACATGAGGTTTTGTTGTGTTCCTTGTCCGACTTAAAGAACACAAACAGCACCTACTTTACGGTCACGTCGTCACTGTTGTATCTGTGAAATGAAGACAATAGTGTTCATGTGGTGACCAGATGTCCAGGTGATGCAATCTGCAGAGGACAAATATTACAAAATCTACACAGAGGGTCGCGAGTGCTGTGCCTTCATACAAAGGACAAAGCTATGCGAGGCCAGTCTACTGGCCTTGCTGTGTTCTGTTGGATGTCTAGACTAGAGTGGGGGGTAAGCTTACAGCCGTGCTGTGGCTGGATGTGTCCCTCTCCTTTGTTTTGAAATTAGACACTTATTAAACTTAAAATGCACTTATAATACATTTATTGTCTTGAACCAGGTTTCTAGACATCCACCACAGGGAGTAGAAGCAATGGATCTTCATGGTCAGGCAACATTAGTTGCAAGTTCATTTTTTGTCACTGAGCTGTTCAAGTCATTCTCTAACAGATCGAAAAGTATTTCCCAACAATACTGTCCTAAACAAAAAAGAAAATACACTATAGTTTGTATTTAAAAAATAAAAATCCTCATTCCTCTTTACAAAACTGTACTAAACCCGGCATGGACTCAGTGTCTGAGCTACGATTGCTCACAAACTCGGTGAAGGTCAAAGTCAAGGTCTAATTGCAGACAATACATGACTGAAGGCTGATAGAGCGGCCCCCAGAAGGGGTCCCGCATGTAGCTTGATTCAATATGCTACATGCCCTGTAGCCTCAGTGTTGACAATGCTGGGAATGCAGGGTCTTGAGGGGTGAAGGTTAAGGGTGGGGGGCCTAATGGGGGAGGTGGGGGCAACAAGTGGGTGAGCAGACAGTGAAAACACAGCTTGACTGTGTTTGCACATTTGCAACCAATTGAACTTGTATATTTGTGAGCAGTTCCACTTCCCTATAAAGAAATCCCTGTCACTAGTGAATATCAGCAGCTAGATAAATAGATTTTGCCCTGATGACTGATGCTCTTATATTTCCTTTTTATGTCCATAGATGTCTCACCCGTTTACATGTGAATTCCCACACAGACAACAGGGACCAGACAGAGACTGCAGGGTTTGGCCTGAAGATCACCAGGCCTCATCAGAAGCAGCAGGGGTTCACCTTGGGAAGCATAATATCCATATCGCCGACCGCGCCCCCTGCATGCACACAGTAATAACTATTAAGGTTTAAAACATTACTATAGAGAGCCATCCATTTACCCTAATTCTCCATGCACTTAATTCTGTTGTTACAGTCTTAACGGACACAGAGTAATTTTTTTTTATACTGAGCACAACCTGTTTAAGATCGCAGGTCTTTAAGTTAAACTTAAAGCAATGTATCAATCAACTTCCATAAAGTTCCTTTTTTGTCTTGTCAGATCATTTTCCAAATGTCTTGTTGATTACGAAAACTAGTGTTGGAAATGGCTTTTTGGCCCACAATGACCTAATTTCTCATCTCATTGTTTTTTAATGAATTCTTGATTCAACAGGCCAAGCAGTAATTAAATTTGTCTTTAATTAAGTTACGTGATTCCTCTTTTTATATTTTTCACAGAAGGCCAGATCGGCTTGGATACCTTTTTTTCATTTAAATATCTTTTCTATTTACTCAGATAATCCTATCTGTCTGATGTAAAAACATTTCTAAATGATCTGAAACATTTATGTTTGACAAAAAGCAAAAACAGCAGAAACTGTTAAGAGGGCAAATATCTTTTTTTTTTACAATATAGAAAAAATATATTTTATATTTCAAACAATGTTTGAAAGTAATCGCAAACAAATTTTTCTTTTTGTTTTAAACAAGCTGAAGCATTTACACCAGCTGTTTGTTTTGAATCATTCTCTTCCAGGAATTGCTTTTTGGGGAACAACACCATTATTCACAGCATGACTTCAAGCTGTATGCACTACTTGTGACTTCTTGCATGTCAACTTTGTGCTATCAGCAGATGGTGTCTATAG
This sequence comes from Phalloptychus januarius, assembly GCA_902982915.1. NCBI lineage: Eukaryota > Metazoa > Chordata > Actinopteri > Cyprinodontiformes > Poeciliidae > Phalloptychus > Phalloptychus januarius. The sequence goes on from CADWAE010000476.1 coordinate 8,663,157, forward strand.
TACTCCATTGTTGACTGCTGTATAGCCTTCTTAGAGTTAAGATAGGACAACTATTAATATATTTTATTTTTGAGGAAATAAACTGGAGCTGATGTGTACTGACACTAAGGACCTGGTAAATTAAAATTTTTCTTTCTTCTGTTTGCATGTGCAAGTTTGTTGCTGAGTATGGCAAGCTATTAGTGTCAAAAATCTTACCCTTGTAAAAAAAAATTATATGGAAATTACTGACAGCATAAAAGCCAAATGAGCGCTGCTTTCTATGTCATGCAGCTGCTCAACAGACTCATGTTCATAAGGGCTGCCGCAAACAAAATTTTGCAGGTCTTATGAGCATGATTTTTTAAATTTTCCAACATGTGGAACATTACTCAATGCCATGAAATATGATGTTGTGGTCAGGTTTTTCACAGCTTCTATAGAGTCCGTACTTATTTAGAGTAATTATTGCAAAATTTCTTCATCAGGCTGGTCGAAACTATAAGAAGTTTGACACTAATTTCTTCCCATAAAAATCATCTATTTGTACATGTCTGTACAAATGTGTGTTTAATGCTGGTTTGATTGCTTTTGGAAATCAGAGGTGAAAATAGCATCACACAGAGTTTAGGGCGTTCAAATCAGGGGGTTATCTACTTGATCCGCTTGCAATTGTGCTTAAATAAACTACTATTCCATGGAAATGCAAAAATCAATCAATCAAAATAGAGAGTGGAGTGAATTTGGCGTCATCTACTGGAGATGTATTGCTTAGACGAACAAACTAAATATGCGTAACATAAAGCATATAAAATAAGCAGATGCTCTGTAGAGATTCTGCAGGAAACTTGTTTAAGGAATTCAAAAATGATAGAGTCTATTGTTATGCAAGTGTGTCATAGGTTTTTATTGTAAAAGAAATATTAAATTAACCTATTTTCAATTTAATATATTCCAAATGCTTTTTTTAAACTCATAAATTCTTAGTTTATTAGTAGTTTAATGTAACATTTTGAAACGTTTACAGTAAAAATAATCCTCCATCTTCCACCGACTTTGCCAGCTAAGGGTTAAGGCTGCCGCAGGTGTCTGGCCAGTTCTTCATGAAACTTCTTTTTTTTTTTTTTTTTTAATTAAGTTGATCATGACTGTAACGCAGCTGGGTTTGCTGTGTGAGCAGACAGGCCACTGTAATTCATGTAGCCAGAGCCTGAGGGGGGTTCGCTCAGCACCGTCAGCCTCAAACCGAACCCTTTCTGCAAAGCGTGAAGCAACAGCTGAACCTGAAAACTCTGCGGTTCGGAACCCAACCTGGGACGCTCGATATATGATCCGACACATCTGAGTGGGTTTCAGATTAATTAATGACATTTCTGGCAGCTTGAAAACTTTTATCAACGGTGCACTTTTGTTAAACTCATCGGAGTTTTAACATTTTTGATTCCCCCCCGCCTCTACCGAGATGTGGTGGATGCTGTTTCCCCAATGGATTTGGTTTGTTCTTGGACATGGCTGGACTGTACTCCTGCACACGAACTGCCGGGTGACAGCGATGCCTATGATGTCCGCGGCAAAGGTGGTGTACTCTCATGCAGGTCTGTGTCCCAATGACCTGAACCCCAACCTTTGGGTGGACGCGATGAGCACCTGCATGCGGGAGTGTGAATCCGACCAGGTGAGCGCATCCAACACAAACCCTACATGTTACGGTAGATTAAATGTGCTCAATAATCGGCATAATGAGGAAGAGTTGACAGTCTTTTAAGATTATAGTAGAATCACAAACAAGCTGCATGTATCTCTTCCATATTCTGATCAAACAAATAAATAAAAACCTGTCAAATTATGTTTGCAAATTTTAAGTTAATCATGCTATTAGACACTATTCTATGATAATCCAAATAATCTTATCTAATTTCCACATATTTACAGCATCATCCTCATTAATTGATGTCTCTAATTTGAGCACATTTATTGAGTTGGGAAAAAGTCCCACTTCAAGACATAATTTTGAACAATTATTTACCTTGTGCACCCCACTCTTCCACATCATTTTCTTTTTCTTTGTTTCTTTCTTTCCTTGTTTTCTTCTTTTTACATCTATCTATCTATCTATCTATCTATCTATCTATCTATCTATCTATCTATCTATCTATCTATCTATCTATCGTTTAGTATAACATTATACCACTGCAATAAGAGAAATTATAAAAATAATTTTTCCACATCCTTCCAAGTGTCCAAACCCCATTTTTTCCTTTCTAAACTTCAGGACTGTGAGCCATTCGAGAAGTGCTGCCCTAACGTTTGCGGCAACAAGAGCTGTGTGGCGGCACGCTATATAGACATCAAGGGCAACAAGGGTCCCATTGGCATGCCAAAGGGCGCCACCTGCGACAAGTTCATGTGCACCCAGCAAGGCTCCGAGTGCGACATCTGGGACGGCCAGCCTGTTTGTAAGTGCAGAGACCGCTGTGAGCGGGAGCCCCACTTCACGTGTGCGTCTGACGGCATGACTTATTATAACAAGTGCTACATGGACGCAGAGGCCTGCTCCAAGGGTGTCTCAATCACTGAGGTCACCTGCAGGTAACATGTTAAGTATTTTAGACATTTATTTGCCTGATTCGTGAGGTAAACGTCTTTTGCTTTTGTCATCAAAGTCTAAATAATTTTATTTCTTGACTTTTTACAGTGCCTCGCAAAAACTTTTCCTACCACTTCTTCACATTTTGTCACATTACATTTATAAACATTGGTGTATGTTGGGATGTTATGTGAGAGAACAAAAAGGGTAGAATAATAGTTTTCAAGAAGTTTGCAAATAAAAATGTGAAAAGATAAAAGTGTGGAAGGATTGTGTTGCACCAAAATAAAATCCAGTTAACCAATTGCCTTCAGAAATAAACTTTATTAATGTATTAATAAAGTACAGCTGTGTGTAATTTATTCTGATTGTAACTCAGCTGTTTTGTGAAAGCCTGGAATGCATGTGGGAAAACATTACATCACAACAAAGTCATACAACAACACAGTAGCTTCAGTCAGAGACTTCCTCGGGTGTTCTGCAACACATACCTCTACAGGAAATCCCTCCTGCCAACAGCCACAGCCATCAGCGTGTGACCCTCAGAAAATAATGTCTAATTACCTTTGATAAAGAACTACATTTGAGTCAAATAATTTTTTTAATGTATAATAAAGAAACCAGACAGATCTATGATAAAATAAACAGCAGCATTTATTGTCCCGCAAAGGGGAAATTCTAATAAATATTTGTAGAACATTAATGCAGGATTAGTTTATAAAATACCGACACAAGATTCAAACATCTCATCATTTCATATAGATCATTTGCTAGGCACTGTAAAAGTAGTGTATATATTGCTTGCCATTTAGCACCGACTTACTGTCTCATTTTATCTACCTACAGGTATCACCTTTCCTGGCCAAACACAAGTCCAATCCCTGTGGAGACCACATTACATCCCACTACCGCTCTTCAGACCACCATCCCAACTGACATTCAGCTTCCTGCCATACACAACTCACCCATCAAACAGATTGTGTTTGTGGGTGAGACGGCCAGCTTCTTGTGTGAGGCATCAGGGAAGCCACAGCCAGAAATCACTTGGGAGAAACAACTGAAAGGCAAGGATAATGTGATAATGAGACCCAATCACGTACGAGGTAACGTTGTGGTGACCAACATTGGCCAGCTGGTCATATACAACAGCCAGCTTCAAGATGCTGGAATCTACACATGCACAGCGAGAAATGTCGGGGGAAGCGTGTCGTCACACTTTCCCTTGGCCGTGATCAAGAGAGAACCAAGAGGTAAAAATGGGAGGGGAATAATACCAACCTCCCATTCCCAGCGGCCGAATGCCTCAAGAGTCCCGACACAGACGACTGTGGAGAGGAAAGCATAAACTGGTACTACGAGCCCAAGAGGAACAACTGCTTCACCTTTACCTACAGCCAGTGCAATAAAAACCTAAACCACTTTGACACCTATGAAGCATGCATGCTGTCCTGTGGAGGGGAGCTGGCAGCCCCCTGCAGCCTACCAAGCCTACAGGGTCCTTGCAAGGCATATGAGCCTCGCTGGGCGTACAGCAGTACACTGAAAAAGTGCCAGTCCTTTGTTTACGGAGGCTGTGGTGGCAACGAGAACAACTTTGAAACTAAAGAGGCCTGCGAAGAGATGTGCCCCTTTCCAAAGAACCACAACTGCAAAGTGTGCAAGCCTCGAGGCAAAATGGTCTCCAGCTTCTGCAAGAGTGACTTTGTGATCCTTGGGCGCATGACTGAGCTGACAGAAGAGCAAGAGTCAGGGCACGCATTGGTGACCGTGGAGGAGATCTTGAAGGATGAGAAGATGGGCCTAAAGTTCTTTGGCAAGGAACCTCTGGAAGTCACCCTTCTGAACATGGACTGGAACTGCCCCTGCCCTAACATCACCATATCCGATGGGCAGCTGATCATTATGGGGGACGTGCACAATGGGATGGCCGTCCTGCAGCCCGACAGTTTTGTTGGCTCCTCCAGCGCTCGCAGAATCCGAAAGCTGCGCGAGGTTGTCCAGAAGAAAACCTGCGATTTCCTCAAAGATTTCTCTTCAACCTAATATCATGGTTGATACAAATGCTTTTATCAACCATGCAGTACAACTCCTTTTAACGCAATCTGCCTTCAGATTGCGTTAAACTCCTCTGACCTCAACAGCCTGACTGACAGCCAGTTTTTTTTTATTTCACTTTTTCCCCCTTGTTCCTACTCTTCTTAAAAGATCTTAGAAAACTGTTATCAAAACGTATTTACTCTGAGAAAATATTTAATATTTTACCCTAACAAATCATATCTTGTATGCACTAACATTATTCAATTAGTAATATTTTTATATAATTATTATATGCCTTTTGTTTTGATGGGTGTTTTGTACTGTTCCTATTGTGTGATAGCTGTCTTTAGCTCTTAAAGGGATAGCTTGGGTGTTGTGGAGATTTTAAGAGGAGTGATGATCTTACTTGCTCTCTAAATATGGTTTGAGAATTTATAAAAAAATATTTTCACAAATTGCTAGATAATTTTTGAGACTAGAATTTCATTCAAAGTGAGGGAGTTCAGAAAGGTAAGATAATTACTTCTCCTAACCTCTTCACCAAAAGGCCTAAATATCAATTAAAGAGGAATGTCAAGTAATTTTGAAGTGAGGAATTGATAAAAAAGTCATAAGTAATTAATATCTTATATGCAGCAGGTTGCTCTATATGTGCCTTCAAATGGTAAAAATCTTGATTAGTAAAGCCTCAAGGCTAAAGCTAATGCTAGTCTGAAATAGGCTAACACTAACCTGGACTTCTACTGTCTTAAAGCAATTTTGATGTAAAATTATAGAAGAATTGTTGCAGTTTATTTAGTTAACCTTTAATTCATATCCATATTAGTCAGAAACCCTTAACTTCATAGTTAGTCTCAGATGCTTATCATATCATATATGCTTAACATATCAGCTCATACAAGAGGAGCTGAGACCAAAGCAAACTTCAGCCGTCTCAAAACATGCATAAGTCAAAAAACGCATAAAAAAAGCAATTTAATGCATGTTATTCTATAAACCTTTAAGCTTAAGTAGCTAAATTATGGAATAGTGTAGCAACATAAAGTTGAATAGAAATATCACTCATTTAAACTGCTCAAATATTTTTACCTTTTTACGACACTTGACTTTCCTCTGGCAAGAAATGCTTTAAATGCTCAGCATGTTTCTCACAGGAAGATCATTGGTGATCATCCACCTCCTACCTCCATTTCCTGTGGAAATAATCAGCCACTTCTACATAAATGGCAGTGCAATGCCAATGTGACAATGGTTTAGAGGTTTAGAGTTGCTTTACACTGGTAGAAGTCCACTTTGTTTGGGCCCATTTGGGACTAAATATCATAAGCTCAGCCTCTGGAGTCAATTAATCTGGACCTTACATAAACTGAAGATATCACAGGAGCTTATAGCGCAGATAAATTGTTTACTTTTTAGAACTGCTTAACAGAACCTCACATTAAAATTCCTTAGCTGCCCCTTTGAGATCACAAGAATGCAATACAAAGTCTCAAGTTTATCTACCAGAAACAAATAAGCTCTTGGGTTCCATTTTTTTGTGGAATCAATGTATTTCATTTACAACACTGAATATTTTTATAGACTTGTTTATGTTATATTTATTTTTCTTTACCTCTATCTTAGGACCTTGTTAAATGGATATATGCAGCACAGAGGAATATGAATCTAATTACTTACAGAGCTTTTTTTGTATCCTGTATAGCCAAGATTAGTAAATAAATAAAGATGATTTCTGAATTTACTCTCTGCTCTTCATTTTTGTAGCGTCAATCCTCAGCTGAAGGGAAAAATATTCAAGCATTTTGACAATTTGCTCTTGTAAAACATCCTTCCATCCATGTCCTCCTCCTTTGCTCTTGTATTTAGCACTTACACACTCGGGCTCTTGTCTGGCATTAAAGTCTGAAGCAGGTCACATTCCAGCCCAGCTGCGGTGGCCTGCCGAGCTGTGTGTGTTGTGTTGTGTCTGGGTTTGGGGCCCTCGCATAGCACACACCCCGCCGGCCGTCCATCCGCGTTGTGCGGCCTCTTTCATGTGTAAGAGGCCGGGGTGAAGGGGATGGGGAGGAGGAGAGGGACGCTGGCTGATTCTTTTTCTTTCATTCAGTCTGCCGGTCACATCTGTGTTTAGGAGACATAATAGAAAACAGAGAGCTGAAAGGAAGGGGGAAAAAACATTACGTGGTACGAAAGGTTATCAGTATACATTTCTACACTTTTATAAGATCTTTACTAAGTCCTGGTGTCTGTGGAGCTTGTGATGCAATGTTCGCTTCGGCTCATTAAAAATCTGTCTCAAGGACCAGCTGAGCATACGTTAAGCAAGTGCTAGCTAATGCATGTTGTCTCCCTTCCCCCTCTGAGCTTTATGTCTCCTGTTTTTGAGCCTGCTTCCTGAACCGATTGCCTCCTCAGATCGACAGACAACCAGCCTTAGGAGATGAACTTTGACCTTGCTAATGAAAAAGGGGCCGTGAGGGAAAAAGGTCACTTTCATTAGAACTGTTGACAAGTGTTAAGTAACTGGCTGCCCTCCAGACTGAACTCCACGGAGCCTCCTTGATGTTCTACGAATCACAGCCGGCTGCTGATTTCAGTATCAAGTTCACTTGGAGACCACCAACTAGGCAACCTGCCAGACAGACTAGAATAATAGACCAGAAAGTTGCAGGTACACACAAGGAGCAGAAGCAGGGAAAAAGAACTTGGTGTTCAAAAGAGACATTTACTTTCCTTTGAGATACATAATGTATGTTTTTCACATCTTAGTAGCTGCCCGTTGATAATAAAACACAGATCTAAGGATGCCAGCTTTAAGGTTCATTTGAGACTGTTCTAGGAATCATTTATCCATCACAAAAACACAGTACGAGGCCATTATTACTGTGTATTATCAGCTTTTTTGACAGTCAGCTATCAATGAAGCTGATAGTCAGCTGCAGAAGAAACTTTACATTTTTAAGTTCTATTCAATTTAAACTGAATAGGAAGGGGGAAAACATAACAAGAAAAAAAGAAATAATCTGCATTTTGTTTACATTTATACTGACACCTAGAAGTTTACACGCATTTCCTTAATATTTGGAAGAATGTCATTTAAACTGTGATAACTTGGTTCAAAGATTTTCTTCCAGTAATCTTCTGTAACTTAGGGGGTTTTGCTGCCTTGCTCGAAAACACTTATTTTCTCCCACAAATGTACTGTGGGATTGGGATCAGGGCTTTGTGATCGAGACCTAAAAAAAATAAAAAATACTATTTAATGCGATCAATAATGGCATCCACAAGATGGCAGTACTTCACAATAAAAGTAGACTGTTTTTGCAACAAAGTAAAAAAAATTATCTTTTTTTTGTTGATTGCAGAGTGGGAGTAGGTTGCTTTCCACAAATTATGATCATCACTGAAAATGATTAATAGTAGATATTTTAAATCGTACGCTATCTAAACTTTGAAGTGCGTTTTCTCATGATTTCATGACTTATTGTCAACCACTTTCAAACTCCCTCTACTCAGAGTCACACACTACTTGAATGATTCTAATAGCTGTCAGCCAGATGGTCTGATAGATTGTGGTTGGTGGAATGGATGAAGAAATCTATTACTGGATGCAGTCCTACACAAAATAATAGGCACAATAACACACACACATGTATCCAAGCAGATCTGTACAGCACAGCTGGTCTGTATTCAGGCAACAAAAATTGCCAGATGGAACAAAACAGAGAAAAAGGACACAAATATGAACAGCTATACATGCTAGTGCTAAATTTAAAATATCAGCACTTCACATTTAAGTCATTTTAAATGTGTCACAATCTCAGTGTACTAAGTAAGTGGTGAGCTGGAGGTGTTTTTTTCACGTTGGAGCATGTTGCTTGGCTATACAAATAATCACAATAAGAAACTCATATGAAGTGTATTTTGTTGTTTTAGTACCTGGAACAGCAGCTTCACTTTAAGCATAAGTGGGAATGTTAAAAAATAACAAACAACTAAAATTAAATAAAACAAAAAAAAAAAGTAGGACATGTTGCTAGAGGACATGGAGAAAGAAAAATCGAAGTGCTTTGCTTTTAAGGACTTCACAGTCACAGTCCTTGGTCTTGCAGTTTACCTTGACAACATACAAGGTCAGAGTTTTCCTCCTAAATTGTTCTAACAACAATATGCTGCTAGTCTTTGTTGGAATTTATCTTAGTGTTTTCTTTAAATTTGGGTCTGCAGCTGTGAAACAGAAGACAGTGACCTTCACCAAGTAGTTTTTGAAAGTTTTATTTTCTCAGTTTGACAAGACATCTCATGTAAATGGGAAAATGTGGGATTAGTAGAAAATGTGTAAAAAAGTAGGAATTTTTTGGCTTACGTTTTGTCCTTGCATTATTAACTGGAAAGGACTTAATTAGTCTTCAAGTCCTGTTAGCAACATTTCACATCAAAACAGAGAGAAAATATGCTCAATGTTTTAAAAAAGGACTTTCTCTATATATTTAGTCTTCAGTTTTTTGTTAGTTGTATGTCTTCTTAACAAGCCTTCTTTTCTTTTTTATGTTAATTTATTTCTAAACCCTGCACCATTGGGTAAATGTATTCTGTTGCTGATTTTCATACAGACCAGAGTAGCGCAAGTGCATGCACTTCCAGTGTTTTTCCATTCTGTCCAATCCTTATTTTCATTTTATTTAGTATTCCTTTCTCCTTGTGCCAAATTTAGCTCCTCTCCTGCTCTGTTCTGTTGCACTGCTGAGAGTTTTACATTATCTGGCAGCATCTAATGCTTGCGTTGGTTGGCAAGATATAAAGTGAGTGAAACATGAAATAAGGGGTTAATTTCACATACATACCATAAATGTATTTTCTTTTCATTGTCAAAATAAAATAAATGAATCTTTTCTTTGTGTCCTTAGATCCTACATCAAAGTGTATTTCAATGCTTATATAAAGGACATAATTGGTCCATCTTTTATCAGACGAAGGCTTTCCTTCTGTACCGTTTGTCCTCACAAGGTCTCTGCTGACACCTGAGAAGAGAAGAATGGAGGGAAGGGAACCAGAAAAGATGAAAAAAAGTAGAAAGGACACATGAAGCAGAAAAATAAACCAAGATGAATGTTATTACTGGGATAAGATGGAAGCACAGAGGTCACAGTAACTTAGGGAATGTGATAGGATCATAAAAGTGCTTCTCGTGGGGATTCTTTCCCCCTTATCTGTTTTTGCTTTGACTATAAATAGCACACCTGCTGGTTGTGAGTATAAACTTGGAAATGGATGCCTATACTATCTATTTTCTCCCTCTCAGATGAATAGATAAATGCTGATGATAAGAAAACACAGTTAATCATACGGAAATATCTCTCGCTCCACTTTTCTGTCTATGATTTGTAAGTAGCTTATAATGGATTACAGGTTAAGAAAAACAACTTTGTGGCTTTGGTAAAAAATCCAGAAACCAAAAAATAAAAGAAAAACCTTAAAGCAAATGAAACATATCGATGAATCTTGATATGACTCAAGGAGATTACACATTAAATGTGACTATTCTTGCAAGCTTTCCAGATGTAAAGTTTTTTGCTATTCCGTTGCAGCAGAGGGGGGGGGGGGGACTGTCTCTTTAATAAGATGTCACACCACCAGTCTTGTTTTTATACACGTCATGTGCTGATGCACACACAAACATGCATTCCTTTAGGTTTCACATAGCACAGTTCAGCAACATAAACACATTTATGCTGCGGACACACAACGAATATCACCGTCTTCCTCCAGCGTGAGCAATAATCAGTGAGAGACAGAGCAGCAGAGAGAGGGAGAGACTCTGGTAGGAGTGGCTTGAAAAAAACGGAAAAGGGGGCAGAGATAAAGGGATGCTTGGGACAAAATGTTCTAATCTCAAGCTCAAATCGCAAAGAGTTGCTCACGGTTTCCACATTGTTTCTTTTTTAAGGAGACAAGAAGCGTTGTCCCTGTGTGACCCAGCTCCATGGCAGCAGAGCTCAGCTGCTATCAGAGAATGAAAACAAGGAGTGTCAGTGACTGATTACATTTGAAGGGAAAGAAAATCTCTGTGTGACATAGAAATGCACCCAGAGTTTTAAGTTATACTTAAACTTACTGCTTGTTCAAACCAAGAACAAAAGACAGTGAAAGATGGTCTTTGCAAATCAAGTGTTTGACAAATTCACTGAACCTTTAGAAAGTAATGTTACCAGTAATTTATGGCATTTAGTATCTACCAATAATTACTGCAGCTATGTCATTAGTAAATGATTACCTAACAGTACCTTGCAATAGTATTCATACTCTTGGAACCTTTTCAAAAGTCATTTAGGGAATAACTAGATAAATATATATATATTTATGATTTGATCTAAATCAGTACAATGTAACTGTTTGATGTAACTACAATTGCTGGTCTTTTGCAGCTTTTTACAGATTTTCTGCCTTATTTAAAGCTTAATCCATCTTCCCATTCTCAGTTTAAAAGAAAGCAGCCAAACTGATTAAAGGCGGTATGTTCAAGGTGCTAGCCTTCCATCGTGCAAAACTTTCTGCATGTGTCCCAAATGCACATAGCATATTTAACAGTATTGGTTTTGAAAACTCTGCTGCTGCTATTCCCAATGAATCATTAAAAAAGAACATATAATACTCGCAGCCGGTAATAATTAGTTTTATTTGTCAAGACAGTAAACAGACGTCACTGTGGATGACGAAGACTTCTGCAAACATTTCTCTTTTTGCTTTTCAGACTCTTGTCTGTGCGGCTCAAGCCTGTGGATGAACGTCTCTTTGAGGGTTGTTAGGCTCTGCAGACACTGGGGGGAGTGCCAGGCTGCTGTCTTTTAATGAGTTCAAGTCAGACATCCAGACTGGAAAGGGCTTTATGCTTTGCTTTGAATTGTTCCTTCAAGGTTGATTTTGTGGTCAAGCAATTTTAATCGGAAAAAAAAAAAAAAAAAGAAGGCGTTTGCCTGACTAAATCAAAGATCAAAGAAGACATTTAGAAACCCTTATTCTCATTATTTTTTTCTTTTAGAAAAAAAAAACCAAACAAACATCTGTTGTTAATTGATACTCATTCCAGAATTTGTTTTTCTAAGAACTGGGGTGTTCAATTCAATACTTTGTGTAAACAAACAGGTTCTTACTGTTGACATCTCATAATCAGGCGTTTATGAAGGGAACTCACTTCATAGTAAGTGTTTGTTTACACTTCAAACATGGAAAAACAACCTTCATTCGACGGCAAATGTGCAGATTTCTGTTTTTGGTCAGTGTGAACACAAAACAAAAGCACCAACTTTATGCTGGTACAATTTGGACTAAATTCTTGGAATCTCTTTTCATAACAAAGCCAAACATGTGACCGGTCAGCCATCTAGCTGGCTCTTTGTCAATAAGGGCTCACACCTATGCTACGTGACTCCATGCAGGATGTTAAGCAAAAGTGTTTTGATTCAGGTGCAAAAATCACACAGTTTCCAATGACTTCTGCTTTAAACTTGGGATTAACCTCAGATACTCCATGAGTCCTGATAGTATAATGTTGTTTGTAGTTATTGGAGAACAGAGAGCAGGGAGCCAGGTGATCTGCTTCAGGGAAAGTCTGTTGACTGTGATAATATCAGAAGCAGTATAGTAAACGTAGTAAGTGTGGGGCTGTTATTCGGTAAGCCTCTGGACCTGAAGCAAAGTACAGTGGATGTGTCTTGATTTGATTGTCTTCTATGTTATTTGACAGTTTCAGAAGGGGGAAAATTAAGAACAGGATAAATATATGTCATTTTTAAAATTTTCAGCATTCAAAACACACAAAAAGAATGTTTTTCTTCCATGGTAGTTGAGATTTTGAAGCAATATAGGAAAGCTATAGTAGTAGTTGGCACATGCCCTACACTGTGACACAACATATTCATTGCCTCACCTTTTTCTTAAAAAATCTGTTGTGTTGTTATTAATGCCTGCTTCCACTCCAGCCATCTTGCACCTGTGCTTGACCACTACCCTACTCAGCAGCTTGTAACTAATGTGTTGTCCTCACATAATTAGTTGGTCACTTATGCCCTGGCTCAACATTGGGTGCCACTCAGGCTTGTAAAATGCAGATGTCAAATATTTTCCTCAGAAAGTCATAACAACCCCGCATTATGAACACGCACAATCACTTTGACTGCAGTTTGGCTACAGTTTATCATCAGATCATGTCTTCGGTTTTGATGTTGCACAGTTGTGCAAAGTTATCTGTGATGAATATTTTAACCACTCGGCGTCTGACCTTATTTCCAGAGGCCTTACGTAAGTGTTCACCACTTGAAATGGAAGGAAAGCGCCTGGGCTTGTCAGAGACAGAGTGCAAGATAGAAGTTGCTGCTGAACTATTTTTGGATTGCAGTCAGGTTTCTTTCCCCCAGGGTTTATGCCTCAATACCATGAGAGAGAGGGAATATTAATCAATGCTTTTATTGTTTGTGTTTGTTATGGAACCACTCCGCCACCCCACTGTTTGATTGGCAGGGACACTATCAACCTGTCTCCCTCTGTGTTACAATGCGAGCTAAAGAACATTTCCCAGAGAACGAGAGCTCCTCTGCGGTCGGGTAAACTGGGACACATGTTTGAAGTCGTACTCCTCTTTTAACCAGGGATTAATAATCAACAGGTAAACAGAGGGATAAATTACATTTTCCACAGCTGTCCACAGACACACGTGTGTTTTCGTTAACGTATCTGAGTCCGCGACTAGGCAAATGCGTTTAATCCGACTACAGGCAAAATCCTCACGTGCAGCTCACATCTAATCAAGGCCTCTGTGTTTGTATGTGAGTGAACTGTATTAATGGGTTTGTCAGATCCCACGGCCCCGTGCTTAACGCTGAGCAGCTTAGGCGGAAAGTCTGTGTAGGTATCACATGACACCTGACCTCTGACCTGTGCCGTGTCCTGCACTAATTCGGAAAATGGCATAGCTGAGAGAAAAAAGGGACAGAGTGAGTTGTGACAAGCACAATGAGGTTGCATTGGCAGCTGAGGCTCATCTGTCAGGATCTAATGAAACACCAGTTTAAAGTCCATTTGTTGATACTTTTCCACAATCAGCAACAAATAAGTAAAACTCTACTGCCAATGTCTTAGCCCTCTTTTCTTGCATTGCAGTCTCTACTGTGGAGTTTTCACATATTTCAATAGCATTTCAACAGGAGCCAGTTACGAATAAATCACTCACTAATCTTTTAGGTGTATGTTTCAGCTTATTATCCTGTTGTTGACCCATGACCCACAAATGAGTCTTGAGACAAACAATGTTGAAAGCTGCCTCACAAACATTTTGTGGAAAGTCGACTGTGTCATTTGAATGCTAATAAAAATAAGCATTGAAAAGTTTTTACTTGCTCCTGCAGCCCTTTTTCTTTAAAGTTTTTTCTATACAATTTTCCAAATGAATATTTAGCAGTCACATGATATACAGTTGAAACTAGATATCTATATATGGCGAATAAAAAAACATGCACATTTTTCTCACTGTCTGAAGTTAAATCAGACTAAACTTCTCTTGTTATAAGAAGAAGTTTCTCAGTTACAATTACCAAATTTATTTCTATTTGCTAATTGCCAGAAAAATTTGCAATAATTTTTCAAATTCAGAAATTTACATGCATTTGGTCAGTATCAGGGATAATTGTATTTTGAACTGTATGGCTTGGGTCAGACCTTTTGGTTTTGGGTTGGAGCCCACCTATGGATGCATTTTAAATTCCACACCTAGAACACACTGCTTTCTTGTCATAAGAAATCAGCCAAGATAGCAAGAAGTGAACAATAAAGCTGTTCAAGTTTGGTTCAGCCTTCAGAACAATATCCAGATGCTTGAAGGTGCCGCTGTTCAAATGATATGCAAATATAAACATGATGAGAATGTCCAATTATCAAAGCAAGTGTACAAATAATGTAGCTGAGAACAGCCATAGCATAACTGCAGCTATGTTTATTTATTATTTCATTTGATGTGTTTTCCCAACAACTCGACTGTTTTTCATGTGTTATGTGAAAAATGAATGGTTCTTGTGTTACACCAGGTTTCATCATGCACTATAAATATCATGGAGCACTGAGTACAGATGGATGTTACTTTCAGCTCAAATCAGCTGTCAGCATGACTTTTCTTCTTTCTATGCAGAAAGCACCCAATGGGCTCTGTGCACGTACGGTGCTGACGTCACATCCGCATGACCGAGTTGCCATGACAGCTAGAAAAGACAAAGTTGTACTTCAGATGTAAATAAAGTAATACATTGTTGTGTCTCTAATATAATGGGCGTTTAAGTTTTCATGGATTTCCAAGCGATCCTGAATTAAGAAGACGGTGGCTTGTAAATATTCGTCGCTACAAGTTTAAGCTAACGCCGCACAGCAAAGTTTGCAGCCTTCACTTCACTCCAGATCAGCTTCTTCTGCCTAAAACTACAGGGGGGGAGACGGATGGGAAATAAAGGAGCCGTCCCTGTGTTATTTTCATGGAACAACTTCTGTATTCAGCCCGAAAGAGCGAGTTTATGGGAACGAGTGATCAACCAGAACCAGACAGCGGAGCAACTGACCGCTGTACACACTGCTGTAAACATTGTCCTGAGCTCTTCACAAGAAGCTTGCATAAGGAACAAAACTGTATAACACCGAGACCTTAAGGAACCGGAAATATTTTTATAAAATCAAAAATTATATACCCGAACAGTCAGTTGAACTCAAACTCTGATATCAGTGCTGCCCTACTTTTAAGCTATGGGGTTCGTTGTGCCGAAGCACAAGCCCCACCGACAATAAGCACATATAATGTATTTGAGAATAAATATAATATAAAGTACAAACATTGTCTGTTAGAATGGATTTGAAATGCTTAGATACTTAAATAGCCCTTTTTTCAAGAAAAATGTCCGAGAATATTGCCTTTAGCATAAGCTAAAGTTAATGTTAGCCACAAAGTTTAAAGAAAGTAAAACTCACCTTCGTATCTGTGAATGTATAACGAGGCGTACATCTTAAAACCTTTCTCCAGCTTACTTGTTGGGGCTTCGGATCGATGTACATCATTAATTGTTACGTTGGGCAAAGCCCTGCTAGCACCTGGTGTAACATGCCATTTTCAATAGACCGGAAGTGACGCAGCCACTTTTTCCCGAAAGCGGAAGCTGACGTGCAAAGAGCCCATTGGTTTCCTTGTTATTTTAGAAAAAAATATAGCTATCATGAGAACGTTAATTACGTAGTATATTAATTGTATATATATTTAAAGAAAAGCTTTTTATCTCAAGACGAAGACATGATTAAACACAGAAATGAAAAAAAAAAACTTCATTTATGAAATAACCTAATGTGGTTATGAAATAATAATATGTACAAAATAATTACAAAGCACTTTGGAATGTTAAAGTTTGAAACAGATTGCATAAAATCTTGATCTGTGCAGTTGCAAGACAATTTAATTTTGTCCTTTGTGGTCCATGAACCATTCTCTCACATGCTGTAATTTGGATCTAATATCTGCTATAATGTCTGTTCAGAGCCCATGTCATCTTCCTGAGCAGCCATTAGTTTTCACCTCCAGCTACAGTCGACTTTGACGGGCAAAATTGATGTCATTCATCCACCTGGGTGAGCATTTCAAGGGAAGAAGGTGACTGTAAAGTAGGAAAAAGAAAGCAATGAAGAAAAACAGGACTGAATGTATTGACTTTTTCTCCTAGTTGTGTTTTCCATTAGTGTTTGGCTGTATGGGAATATTTTGCACTACCGAGATGAGATCAGCAGAGATCTCCTCTGCAGCTCTTTGTTGTACAACATTGCACTGCATTAACTCTCCACCTCAAAGCCTTCATCCTGAAATGTAATCGTTTATTGTTCCAACTTACGCTTTGCTCTCAAAAAACAAAAAATACAAATGATAAAACAGATTTTCCTGCCATACATAAGCAGTGCAGATTCACATAGTAATACATAACTGTGTAAAATTAATGTCTCTGACAAACATAAGCAAATGATGAGGGAAAAGCAGAGTATCTTTAACATTATCAAGCTTTCCCTGAACATAAAGTAAAACTTCCTGCATACTTTATGCATCACTGTAATTCTTCCTTTGGTAATAATGAGAATGATGAGAATGTCTTTTTTTTCTGCGTATAAGTTGCACAGTGACAGGTGCAGTAGGTATTAATGGGCTGATGAGTCAGTATGTCTGTCAACCTGCTCCTAAATATAAAAGTGAGACGGTTGTAAAGCCCTTCTCATTGCATCGCATTCATTTAGCACTCGTTACATAAGAGAGAAAACATGAAGCACATGTGGCTCAGGATTTACATGTGTACAGGAAAAGCAAATGCACACATGATGACCTAATGGAGTTACCAGCTCCTGCCATCTCTCTTTCACGGTTAAAGTTGACCGCTAATTAACAGGAATATTTATGTGTTTTTATTTAATCTAATCATGAAAGGTTACAAGATTCATTTTCTTTTAGAGAACCTTAAAGAACTCCACTAAGCAAAAGTTAAGATCAGCCCTAATTTATTAAGAAAAACACCAGTTTAACCTTTAAACTAAATATTTGTTACCCGCTCTCAAAGAAAATAAATAATCCAGCCAAATACCCGTACTATTTGTAGCGTGATATTCTCTTGATAAGCTCCCCCCCTAGGGTAGAAACACAACATGATCTCAGATCACAGAGCTTTTCCTGTAAAGTATCGTTCACTTTATTCATCATATTCATAATCAGAGCAACATTTAGGCCAAACAGAGATGCCTACGGCAATTGAAAGTCTGTTTGATGTTCGCCACAACCTTCCTTAGAGTAGAGCAGATGACAAGTATGGTGTCATCTGCATAAAAGTGCATTTTTGCCTTTGGCATTTACTCCATTTTAACTTTAAATGCTTTCCTCCTAGTGTCACTAATGGAAATGCAAAATAAAATTGTACCTAGAACTGAGTCTTGTGGGATTCATTTTAAACCTTTCAAAAAGTAGGCCTACATCAAAAACACATTATTTTCTCTGAAACATTTTCCACACCAGTGTTTCTGAGTGCACTTAATTTCTCCATATTTATATGGTTTTCATACATGGACTCATATGTAACAACATAACAACAATGACTCTGGCATAAATCAGCTGGACAAGTTCAACCTCCAACTCCTATGAGTTGACACAGTGACACTTAAAACCCTCTAAGCCTAGTCAACCCACTGGTGGGTTGACCAATCACTTGAGTTTGAGCTCTGCAGGTAAACAAAATGAATCACAGACTTTTTTCTAACTTGCCTGCAGGAGGATGATTTAATGTTTCCAAAACAAGCATCCTTATGAGTTTAGCACAAAAACCTATGGTTTTACAACTATTTAACAGATTTAACAAATAAGAGAATTGGGAAACTTTTTTTTTTCTCGAAGACCTCAGTTCATAGAAATAGAAAAAGTAATGGTAAATATTAAGTTTGCACAAATCTTTTAATATATGAATGTGTCATTAAAGAACAAGAGTTATCCAAAAAGCGAAAAGTCAGACGTAGTGTTTCAGGTGTGCTGCTCCTTTGGGGCGTGAAGTGAAACTCTTTCCTGCTAATCAACAGAAGCTGCTGTAGCCTTTTTGCTTTTCCTCCCCTCCACTCTGTCTCGGAGTCATTGTAATGCAGCACAGAACACTCCACACATGGACTTGACAAAGACCGCTTGTACTCCAGTAGACCTTGGGCTGGGAGCCTTTGTGGCAAAAGTCTGTGACCTCACTCTTTCCTTTTATTGCGCAGGCTCACATAACACAAACAAATGTACTTCTGAGGGAAAGCACAGACATGTGGACAATCTGGGAAAAAAAGGGCATCCACACAAATTTAATTTTGTGTTGCTTACAAACACAATACTGTTCCCATCGACACATATGGACACTTATATTGTTGATGCATAAATACTTGCCCCATCTATTCACAACCTAACTGTGCCCCAATCCAGCTTGTAATAATACTGACATGCTGTAATTTGAGTCATTTGAAAGCTTGGAAGATCTAAACAAAGCTGACCAACATACAAGTGAGTGTGTTTGTGAGCTGAATGTGCTGTGAATGGGTGTGTGTGGGAGTCACGTTTTGTCATGACCGCACACACTGGGGTTCCTAAAAAGGTGGCAGTTTCTGTATGATTTTCTGTATGACCCTTAAATATAGGGTTTCCTCGTAGGGTTTTCCCTGAATAAAACAGTGTAGTGATGATGATTTGTTTCTAGTATACCTGATATTTTGAAGAAAAGGATTAAGACTTTGTGGGAAACAAATCAGGATTGCAGCCTTCAATTATTAACTAAATGTCCAAGTTCCTAGAAATCAGAGCTACTTCTGTTCTTTCTCCATACAATTTTTAAAAAAATCTTCCTTCTCCTCTTTTTACAAGATAAATATATTCACCTCTTTCCTGCCTCCCTGACCAATTGAGCCTTGCTATTTCTTTCAAAAGTGTTCCCAAATTAGTAATTGTGTTTGTGAAAAGCCCATCTTTTCCAGATTTCTCCTCACAGGCTTGTCTCATCTCGTCTCTCGTCTCAGCTTCGGATGTTAACTGTGGCGTCTATCTGATTGTCCATCTAGGATCTGTTACTGCTCCACCTTTGTTCTCCTGCAGTCATACTTGCTTTTCTGCTTTTTCAGTCTTCATAACCAGACTAGCTTGACTTGACCTGGCCCAGTTACATTTGTAAAGTAGACAACTTAAAAAAACTCTAAAGAAAAAGTAATTGGGTTGTTTTGCAAGCCAGAATTTTTGGATAGCAGGCAAAATATTGCTTCTTTCTTGTAGCATATTTGTATATTTTCTTTAGCCAAATGAAACAATGAATTCATGCTGTCACGTCCCAATCTGTTTTAGGTGCATGAAATAATTTTTTGTGGCCAGAGTTAATCCTTAATAAGATTTACTTCAAAGATGAATTTACAAATAGAAACTGAGTTAATTCATGCCCAGAGTTCACCTCCTAAACACTGAAATAAACTCACTTCTGCAAAAAGAAGATGGTCAGTCATCATAGATTTTGGACACAACAATAAATAAAATCGCTCCCAACGTCACTCACAAATTTATAAATTGATTTTGTCATCATGCACCACTTGCAACTGGTACTTTGCTAACCTGAAAGTAAAATTAGTCACAAGCGTTACTAAGACTGGATTTCCTATTGTGACCCACGGGGCTGATGCCTCTGAAGGGAATTAAATACAGAACCTGAGTCATACTTTTGGCCATAGTTGCCTGTGTTGTGATTTGATGCTATGTAAATAAGTTGAGTTACCCAGAAACCCACCAAGAGATTCTTTCCCCACTGCAGACTTATGCATACGGAAAGCAAAGCCAAGTGCAAAAACCTACTCAGGATAGTACTGAGGACATGTTGGGTTAGAGTTTCTAGTTGATGTTTGTTTTTATGTCATCACATACAGAAACGTGCACAGCTGACAGTTCGAGGGAAGATGCTGCCGTTGAGTTTTTTTGTGGTATATAATTTAATGAAGCCAAGGAAAACTGCACCCAGTTCAAGTAAAAAATGTGCATCTTAAATCCAACGTTGTCCAGAATATTAACACTTTCTAATTTACTTATGTTTGTGCATGTTGTTCTTGTGGCCAAGATTTGAATTGGGGAAACTTTGAGTATTCCTCGATGGCCAAATACAGAGATCACAACAATCTCAAATATTTAATAATAGTCTATTTTAAACCATCTTCCTTTTCTGTGAATAAACATTGCAATTGAACCTGGCAGGTGCACCAACTCTTGGGAAAAGAACTGGTGGCATCTGTGGGTGAACAATGTCGTATCCACTAACAAAGCCCCAGAGGTTCTTCTTTCAACACAGTTCTACACTAATGGATGCATAATCAATAATACAATAACAGAAAGGGGAAAAAATACTCGAAGGACTGAAGCAGATAAAAGAAAGCCTCCACTTAACAAACATCACTGTTGGGTGAATCTATTCATGCACAAAACAAGTTATTTAAAGCTATCTTTTGATACGTATGAAGTTATCGAGGGAACTATCAAACATAGTTTTATACAGTTTATTTTGTTTCACAAGGACTGAGAGAAGATATGGTGGCCATATTTGCTTTATGTAATAGTCAAAATTCCAAGATGAGGAAATAAGATTTTGTCAACCTAATTTACTTTTAATTTCAACACTGTATAATAAATAAATTACATAAATTGTGTTTTTATACCATATAATTTGAAGAAGCTTTTTCTGGAAACTCCATACGTTGCTCTGGAAGGCACCAATCTCCATTTCAAAGAGCCCAGAAACTCACAGAACCGCATATGAACACACGTACATGTGCATCAGTGTTCGTCGGCCACAGACTGATATGTAAAGCAGCTGTGCTGGCAGTTGGCTATGTGGTGGCCAGAGGGAGGAACACAACAGAACAGAACAGGACTTCAGCAATAATACCACAGTGGTCAGCCTGAGAGAGAGAGGAGACAGAGAGGCACAGCCTGCTGAGCTAGGCCTCTCATTATGTGGGATGTAATCTGAGCTTTCGGGGCGCAGACCGGCCCTCTGACAGCACTGAATGGGGTGTGATGGGGGGTGAAGGGGCGATGAGGGGAGGTTCAGCACCGGCCCCCTCTGACTTTCCTGTGCTTTCACTCTGCTTAGCTCGGCAACTCTGATTATAAACTAAGAGGGTTGGATATTTGGGCCATGGTGGAGTTAGGGTGGGTGCGGGCAGCAGAGATTTAGGTGTTGAAGGTTTGGGTTACAACCATGTGATGAAAGGGTTACCATGCAGTGCTTGGATAAGTTGGTTTCTAAAGTATGATGTCACATTTCTGGGCATTTTTTAATATGTTTTGTGAGGTCACAATTACAAACCTCAAATTATTTCATCCATCCATAGGACACAGGAAGCATGTTGATTCATGTGCTCAATGAGAACAAACTAGATTTCCAAATTTCTACATGTAAAATGCAGTCTGAACACACCGTTACTGCTGAAACACAGAAGTGGCATCATCATGCTGTGGGTATACTGACTGGTGACAAAGAAGCTGGACAGAGTTGATGGAAATACAGATGGAGATGAAAGACAACTTGTGCAAGGCTGAAATGGAGTTGAAACTGGGGCAAAGGTTAACTTTAGAGGACAGCACCCTTAAAGTCATGTGTTGAGCTGGTCTACTCAAAGCTTCCTCCTAAGTTCAAATGAAAGTCTGTGGTAAGACTTGAATATTAAATTGAAATGTTTTCAATCAAATCTGACTAAACTTGATCAATTTTATAAAGAACTGGCAACAAGTTCAGTCTTGAAGCTGGCAGAGACTCATTGGCTCAAAGGGACATTTCAGATTTAATCTTTGTTGCAAAACTAAAATGTTTCACAGTTTTACAGTTATGTGTTACTTTGTGCTGGTCAGCCCTAATGGTCAATCAAATGAAACTCTAATAAAATACAATAGCGTTTAATGGGTACGGAAGCTTTTGCAAGGCAACATAGGGCATACAGAGATTTTTAAAATGTCTGAGTGAATTCATAAGTCACTTTTCCAATAAAAGCATGTCCACTAGTAGAGGTTAGGTGAAATTTGTATTCATCAACATGTAAATTGTCATGCTGTCATCGCCATTGGATTCTTCTATACTAGTAGCAGCAGTTATCAAACACCTGGTGAAACTGTATGGTAGCAACTGTTTGTTTATCAGATAAACTACATCTCAGTCCAATGCGCCCAAGAATGGTGGTAAATGGAATAATGGAGGAGCATCTTTGTGATGACATGCTGAAGGTGGGGCATCAGAGAGAGCAGGAGGTCCTTAAGGAGACAGAGGTCCAATTTCAATGAGTCAAATTGCAAAGTCAAATTTCCTTTATGTCATGTTTGATATATACAGCAAATTCTATGACAACTACAGGTAGGATAGTTACTATATAATGGCACTATGTGTCTGAAAAATATATAATACCACCCTTTTTACAATGAAGACCTCAACTCGATATGTAGCACGTCATTAAATCAAACTGATTACCAACCAATCTTACAGCACAATTAGATAATATGTAGTCTGTTGCTTCACTATTTCAGAGATGACGAGCATTAACCTAAATTATGCACAGCACTAGAAACACATTCAAAAGCTAATCACAGTTTGTGTCAGCGACAGCGAGTTTAAAGGTTTAGGTGTGATGGTGACGTCAGTCCAGGAAAGAAGCACGAATGACCTTGCCTTACTTCAACCTAAATGATGCCTCTGCACAAATGCAGACGATTAATTGCCGCCTTCTATTTCACGTGCGAAAGCATATGAGTGAAATCATGCAAATTCAGTGTGCATGCGTGTGCAGGACTGTGTGTGGTGTTAGGTCTGACAACCTTGGCCTCTTCGAGCTAATGAGGCCTGGCCACCAACGTCCCATGGCTCAATCCAAGCACAGCGTGCACACCATTCATTTGCCCTGGCACAAATTGTCTATTTTCATCATTAGTCTCCGTATTGCATTTTTCATTTGAGCCATTACAAGCACTATTTAGAGCAGCGGTGTAGCTTCCCATCAAATATAAATAAGCAAAGAAGTTCACAGTTGCAAAACAATTTTAATCACAAGAAAAGAAAAACAAAAAGGTGAGAAAGTCTTGTAATGTGACCCTGTTTCTCATTGGCAGAAGCCTGCCTCGTATGAAACAAACACGACGGTAGGCTGCGTATTATTGTGTGATATGTAAAAGGGAGGTGGGTGGTTCACCCCAGGGGAGCTCTCTGCCTGCCTTTATGTGTTTCTGTGTTTACTTTCTGAAAGTTGTAATTGGAGGAATGACTCACTCTGGTGTTCTCTTGGGAACAAATTATTAATTTATAACCCCTTTCTTGCCAGACTAAAGTTTTAGAAGAAAAACAGTGGCAAACAGACAAGAAAAGAAGTGACTTTAGGCCATCTCTGTTGTATGTTTTTACAAAGTCACATGCCTTCTTTCAGACGAAGTGAATAGTGGCCTAAAATAGCAATTCAACATAGTCATATGGTAATATTTTCTATATTTTTGGCAGCTTGCTTATCTCCAGCTTAGATTCCACAGCTGTGTTTCAACGTGAGTGCTGGAGTCAAGAGGGTAGCAGTTGGCAGCCCCACACTTGCTTGTGAGTCAGTTGAATCACTTACAATTGGCATGCCGTGTCATTTGACATAAAAGAAGAAGAACCAGAGAGCAAGAGCACATTGAAGCTAATGATAGAGGGCAAAGGCAAGAATGAACAGTCCCCAAAAATCTGACGGGTGAAGCTGCTCAAAGATTGATGCTGTAGCAGGTGTTTTGTCAATGGCACCAAGCTGGAAATCATGTTGAGATACAGCTTAGACAGCAAAGTGATTTCACCTGCCATCATGAGACACTGCAGTCTGCCCAGTGCTGCTTTTATCAAGCTAAAACACCACTTGTCATGGTCACAATAATACGGTGGTGATGGTTCAAAGAAACCCACACTTCATCACTGTCTGAAAAGGTAATCAACATTTTTTTTCACGATTTTTAAAAAAATTCAACAAACTTTAGTGTGACGTTGACTAAAACTGAAAGGTTAGAAAGACTTTCATGCCGTGCGGCTGATAAACCACAGAAGCAGCGTGCTTTTAAAACATCTTCAAAGAAAATCTGTTTTGAATGCTAAAGAGGCAGTGGAAAAACTGCTTTCAGTCAGAAGAACATAAGGCTAAAGCCACAAAGTCGGTAAAGTGGGTCAGTCGGGTTGCACTGTCTATTTATTCCAGCCAAACTAAAAAAAAAAAGAAAGAAATGCACACAAAGACAAACTGACATGTGAGAAATGTAGGATGACAGCAGCAACTCAGTTCCAGGTCTAAAAAGTTAGTTTGTATCCATCCGTAGGACGAAAGGGTCAAACTGAACTGTATTCAAAGAAAAACCGGAAAGGACATTTAAAAACAAATTTGTTTTTAATCTTAGCTTCATCTTTCACCTTGCATTTTAACCATTAACTTAGAAACATCATAACTATGCACACCTTTGGCTGACAAATACAGATAGAAAATCATTCAAAAATGTTCTTGTTTGTGGGGATTGAATCCTCCAGAATGTTCCAGTGGGAGACTTTTAATTGATCGATAAGTGTGAATTTAAAAGCCAACTCTATCTGTTATATTTTTATACTCTGCGGCACGGTTGCACCCTCCATGACAAAAAGATAGATGATAATTTGTGTGTTGCTATCTTTGGTGGAACGCAGGCTCTGCCCACCTATCAGTAGCTGGATTTGGAGACCTGAACTGGGGATTATAGCTGTGAACAAGGAGGGTGTGATGGGTCTCAGATTAGTTTGACCTGCTTTTTATAAGAATATTGTGTAATGCTTAAAGAATTATGTCCCAAACACCACACCCTGTTCTTTAAAGATGAGCAATGGACCCAAGCTAAACCTTCAAGATGTTCAGTAAGAGAGAGAATAAGTAGAATATTTATTCAGATCTTATCAAGGAGATTTCAGGATGGGACTCTTTTTTTTTTTTTTTGCTGAGCTTAGGACACAACCCACATCATGCGGACAATAGGTAAACAAACAATAACCAGCACAATAGAAATAAAGCCTCCCATTCTGACCGACTTTTAGTTGTTTTCTGGTAGAATGTGTCACTGTCAGAGGTTTGTCCCTTCTCTTTTGGAACAGCGTTGTTGACTCATGTCCTTATTCTTAGCACGCTGCATCAGATGTCCTCTTTGTATAGTTTGGCTGGTTCACCATCTATTTCAGTCCTTCTGTATGGACAAACGTGCTGTTAGTGGGAAGACAGATAAGGTTGAAGGCAGAAGGGAAAACTGGGAATAAGACAGTAAAATGTTGTAAAGTCACATTTAGAAGCCCAAGTGTGGCTTTAGAGAATTCTGATTTTGTAAGTATATTATAGCATTAATTTGAAAAAGAAAAGTCATAGTTTCACTAAATACTTACTTTTGTGTTTTTAACTAAATATTTATGTTTCGAACTAAATATTAGTTCATTTATTCAAAAAAGGGTAATTACAAGGAAATAATTATGTGAAGTTAGTAAAAAAAATGAAATGGTAAATGTGAAGGTACTAAAACCCCCCCCGCCCCCCAAAAAAAACTTGAAACCAAGCTAACCAGAGTGATCTAGTATAGATAATAATTTTAAATGTATTTAAAAAATCTTGGCCAGGTTTTGTCAATATGTAGAAGTCGAGCCAAATCTAATCCACTGTCATAAAGCCCATATTCTCCAAAGTAAAGGATCTGCTGCGATCTGTATTTTGCCCCATTTTCTGTGACTTTGTAAATTTATCCAATGCCCAAAGCCAGTGGAAAATACCATCATTTATTACCAAGATTTGCATAATCAGAGTCAAGCCTTGTGACTCAATATTTACTGAAAATCAATGTCCCTTTGTGAGTGAGAGCCTGAGGTGTTCAAACCTAATTAAAACAAATGGATCTGCATTGTATCTGCAAGCTAGTCATAGATAACATCTGTGTTTAGGGACTTGTATGTAATTTGCCTCTTTGTTTTTCATTTTAAGTCCGTAATGCCATCCACATGTTCAAAAATCTTTGTATGTTATCGCTCACTTTGCCTTTCTATAAATACTTTCTCTTAGATGACAAGTAAATACATAAGGATGTAAACAGCATTAATGGGCCGCTCTGTGGCACCTTTGAATGTGTCAACACCTCAAAAGTTGATGCGTCGATCTGTCACTGGTATGACACATAGTGAAGAAAATAAATTGTTTATCCTAAGTTTGAGACATGTCCCGTGCTTCTGTTGCTTTATTATTAAAGATCTATTACAAGAACAGAAATAGTCGGTTGCATTTCAATCCTTTTCTCCACAAGCAGATGCTTTATTTAGACTGATTTAAGTTGGGAACAACAAATCAAGCTGGTTATCTTAAATGGACTACGCAATATAAAGTCATTAAAAAAATGACTATATAAGAACTTCTGTGCTTTTCTAACTGGACATGTAATAATTTTAAAAACACAGAGGAATGACGCTAATATAAGCAATCAATAAAAACTAGAGAAAATACCTTTTAGGATTAAGTTTTTCCTCACCTAGAAAGCACCTTCCTGTTTATGTTGTTTATTTAATGAGTAAAACAAAGTTAATATGTTATGTTTAACAGCTGTTTCATTTCTTTTTTCTCTTTTAAACCTGTAAATGTCATGTGCCATAATCCCAATTTGTAAAATTTTATACAATTAAACTGTTATGTTGCTAACCTCGGGATTTTCATGTGCAACAACTTCTCCGTTCTCATTCACAAAAGCACATAATTCACAAACAAACAGCATATAATCAGTGCTTGCAGCTTCCTGTGGAGGAGAAAGGCAGAGTCTAAATGATGATCTTTATATTGTGGTTCACTGAAAGCCTGTGGTCTGAGTAACGTCAGTATACGTTGCTATTTTGTGTGTTCATGCTATGTGTCAGAGTGTACCCGGCCATTACTGTGTGCCTATTGTGCAAGGCTGTCAAGCTACCATGAATACCACTGGGGCTGCAATTGCAGGGTGGGAGGAGCGACCACGTGCCTTATTGCTATAATGCACAACAGCGTATATTATCATCTGTGCTGTGATAACAGTGTTTTACACTCTTAAATTTTCTCATGGGCAACAACAGTGGAGGGCGCTGTGGAAAGCTGCCACATTGTGTGCGAAATGATTTGACTTCACGCTTTGGGAGAGCATGAGTGACTGTTAATGCTGTTGTTGCTATGGAAGAAGCTAACATCTAAACCATAATCCCTGTGATCATCGTGAAGCTTCAGTTGGAATATTGCTATAATTTCTGCTGTTATTAGTAATATTTTAAGTAACTTCCCACTTATCTTGGCTTTAGATATTCTCTTTTTTATTTATTTCTTTACCTTTTTTTTACTCTTTTCGTTAACTACCTGTACCAGGGTACCTGTAGCGATATGCTAATGACAGCTTCTCCCTTGAGTCTATTGGCTTCATTAAAGAATGCCTTCCTGCTGGGCTCTGAGCTGGCGCATCGCCGTCTCTTTCTCTGCATCCTGTCACATGATGTTTCACCACTGTGCTTTCAGCTGTCAGCCTACACATGCCTGTTTGCCCTCTGAGGACCTTCACATTATTTACTCATTTTTGAAGACTCTGTGTGGGTGTTTGTTTGTGTGTGTAATAAAAGCTCAGTGGGGCTAGCATTGTTATTTTTTTTTTATTCCCGAAGTTTTGGGTTAAAGTATGCATTTTAGGAGTCCAGGTTTGAAGCAGGTATCGTCATTACTTATTAAGGAGTATTAGACTTTCATATTAGTGTGAGTTTGTAGGAAAGTGGAGAAAACCGAAGACTCCCACACAAACACAGCAGGACAAATGAGCTAACTTTTTCTTTCTTTCAACTGAATCGCACTGTAAACTGTCTGCAGCACTTCCAAACACAGGAAAGAAATCAAAGCAACACTAGTGCTTTAAAGTTGCTTTTAGGTTTGAGGACAATCACTACATGATGTTCAGAAATGTTGTAAATTGCAAAAAGCCGCAAAAATGACAATAAATTTACAATAAAAGCAGCCTATTGGTAATTCCGCTGCCAGTCCTTTATTGTAAATTTTGCTGTGGATTTGACATAGAGCATTTTAATCCATTGAATCTATTTAAACATCATAAACTGAAAGTGTTCACACCTGTGAGAAACAATGCTGTTAGTCCAGGTTACTATGTAAAGTTATATTGAATGAGAATAACTCTCCCAATCTGTGTTATTAAGACTCAAGCTTAAGAACGCCAACAGTGGAATAAGCTTTTTATTTCAAAGATGGTAGTTTTTCATAAATTATCCCTACAGACTCAAGATTAGCTTATTGAGCGGATTCATAGAGCTTGTTGTCAAATTAATGCAAACGTTGGCTGAGAAACTTATCAATGATCACTTGTAAAAATGTAGACTTCATCCATCCATTTTCCTACACCCTTTTTCCCTTACTGGGGTCGGGAGGGTTGCTGGTGCCTATCTCCAGCTATCGTTTCGGGCGAGAGGCAGGGTCACCCTGGACAGGTCGCCAGTCTGTCGCAGGGCAACACAGAGACAGACAGGACAAACAAACACGCACACACACACTCACACCCAGAGACAATTTAGAGAGACCAATTAACCTGACAGTCATGTTTTTGGACTGTGGGAGGAAGCCGGAGTACCTGGAGAGATCCCACGCATGCCCAGGGACAACATGCAAACTCAATGCAGAAACACCGGGGCCGGGAATCGAACCCAGAACCTTCTTGCTGCAAGGCAACAGCTCTACCAGCTGCGCCACTGTGCAGTCAAAACGTAGACTTAATATGCACTATTACACATATATCTTTGGAAATGGTGGATTTTTGAACTTTCTTTGGCCAGTTCAAGTTTATTTGTGTAGCATAGTTCAGCAACGAAGCAATTTAAAGCGCTTTGCATAATAACAACATAACAAAATAATCAAATACGAAACAAGCAACAAACACTACATTTTGTCAATAGATATGCATGCTTCATTTTTGAATTTTTATTTATTATTTATTTTTTGTATTCCTTTTTTACAACTATGAATAATTTTAAGCTTGGTTCACGGGCTATGAATACTTCAGCATGACTCCTATAGATGATTATTCACACGACATATATTTTCTCATTCCTGCTAATCACACTCTGGCTGTACTTTACATTAAAGTCATTCGCTGTTAAGGCTCCTCTCCTCAGTTCTCTTTGCCTCTTTATTGCTCAAGTTGTCTATTTTACTTCATTTTTCACGTCTCTTTCAGCAGATCACTCCTTTCTCCATCTGGCCATGTCTTTCTGGATCTCTCAATCATTTCATCACTTTCCTTTTTATTTCCTACTTTTATTTCTCTGTCATTTACTCTCTCATCCTCCATTTACTCCCCATCCCTTCACTTTAATGCGATCTGTTTCAGCTAGCTGGCAAAGCTGCTGACGTCTGCAGCAGAGAAGAAATGTTCTAAATCAAAACGGTTCCTAATTAATTCCATGCCTGCGTCCAGATAAGTGAGCCAGGAAGATCATCAGACGTGTGCGGTCTGATAACTTCTCTACACAAGATGTAAAAATCATCTATGATGTATGTTCTGTAACATTAATTAAACAATTAAAGAAATTATCAAGGGTATGTGGTGATCTAGATAGAGGTATTGCCTGAGATTTCGAGCATTTCTGAGACATTTTTAGGAAGCTAGTCGGGAGCATTCAAGTGTGTGTTGACTCAAAGCCAACAAGGAATGACACAGCAGTAGTTGCAGAAAGGGGATTTTGTTGCTGCCAACCAATTTTAGAAAAACCTATTTCCAAGCAATCTAAAGTCTGCTGTGCAACACTGAGAGAGATCATAGACAAAGTCTGTTGTAGACAATGTATAAAAGAGGGAGAATTTTAGACAGTTTGAGACAAAACATTCTTTCCTGTGGTGGATTTTTGCTGGACTTAACTTGAGGTCAGGATGGGCTAAGAGAAAAATGTGAATATTTGTTATGCCTCAGTTAGCATAACAAACACTAGATTTTGAAATAAAAAGTTTTCTTTCAAAAACAATGTGACAGTACAGCTTAGAGTTTATCTTAAAACCTAGGAAACAATGGCCTCTGGACAAAAGAGACTAAAGTGAACAAAGATGTTTGCTGTGTATCAAACAATAATAATGACCACAGAATGAACTCTTCAGTGAGCATTCTTTAAAAAAATCACATCTAAATAATAAATGCACATTTAGGCTAAAATTGGTAGATATTTGAAGTAGATTTAAGATTTTTTAACATGTTTTTGTACATTGACACAAAATCTGAATGTTTTAGACTGATTGATTCAAACAGCTGAGATAAAATAGAATGAGGTTGTCTGAGTTTTTTTTTGTGCATGTTGACTGCAATAAAAGCATGTCTATTTTTATTGTTTTCATAACCTTGTGGTTTTATTAATGCACAAACATCTTCCCTGCATAAAATAAATGGATATATTTTTCAGTTGAACTATTCAAAATACAGATAAACTCTGGTGTTATTCCAACGATCTGAACCAAAATAATCCCAAACAAAGACTCAGACATGATAACACTGCTTAAAAAGAAGCAACATGCAGGACAAAGCAAGCTTAACTACTGCTTTTTTTTTATTTTTATTTTTTTTATAAAATCTGGAAACGATCCCTGGTTTGGCTCTGGATTGGATACTGTAAACAGAAGGTGGCCATCTGTTCCATATTTGATTTTCCACATACGTATCACTTTTCCAGAGCTCTAAAATCTGTTACCTGACCCATATTTAAAAATATAACCGCCAGGACATTAAGTCACAGCTTGTTTGAGCTTGTTTTTAGTTATTTAAACAAACACTTCAGCGTCAAAAGAGGGAGGTGAAAAATCAATTTTGAGAGTTATTCCTCTTGTTGAGTTACAGTCAGATTTAATTCTGTTTCCAAATGAATTCTGGCTGTGCTTTCTCGAGCGGGACGAGCCTACTGATCATATTTCAGAGACATGGGATGACATGACCTGCCAGGGACGCTATGCAGCTTATATTCTCTCCCTTCCACGTTTGGCTGCAGCCAAGCACCAGAAAACTCCGAACAGTGCCAGTAATCCTTGGTGATGGCTGACAGCGCAGCAGGCACTATATCACAAGATGGGATTGATATTTTATGGGCCTATCCGTGGACCGCCATCAGCTGGAGGGAGGAAAACGTGTGAGGCATGGACTATAAATCAGGACTGAAATGCAGCTACTGTAAAGGTCCACAGCACCACAATATATATAAAAAATATAAAGAAAGGAAGCTGTCGGATTTTTTTTTCCCCAAACCAACATTCAACATTCTTGTGAAAGCATGCACTTAAAACTATTACCTATTCAGCTCAGTCCATCAACGCTGTACAGCTTGACCATACCATGGTGCAGTGCAGTGGAGTTGAGGTCATTTAAACTAAATCAGAAGTTTTCAGATTATGGTGCAGTTTTTTGGTCCTGATCTCACCTTGTTTTATTTTCCAGATGTATTTTGTTGTGTTATTGCTTGGTTTCACATCACAGCATGATGGCCTGCTTTGTGGGAAACAAACAGACACAGAGGCTGAAATCATCCCAAAAGAAGTTGGCATACAGCCTTGCCCTGAGCTCCAACTGCAGTACTGAAGGATTTTTCTTTTTCTTCCGTGAATAAGTGGGGAGATATGCAATGAGCAAGCATTTAGGAGAGTCAGAGACTGAAGTGTAACTATGGATGTTTCTGCTCATTTAATGGTCATAATTATTGGACTTGAAATTTCAGCATTTTCCTCAGAAATATGATATTTTTGTACAATAACTACATAATGTGGCATCTCGTGGACTGGAATTTAAAACCTTACCTTCACTGAAAACACTGACATGTCTCAGATGCTCATAGACCAATGTACAGTTCAAGCTCAAGCAACATGAGCAGAAACATGTCAGATCGGCTAAAGAGCAACTGTGAACTTCAGTTTTCAAGTTTTAATTGTTTTTTAATGAACCATAGTAACAAATGACGATGCAATCTTTACGGTTGAAACCTTTGCCCTCAGCTTCCCTGTCCTGCCGAAGAGAAAGAAGAAACCCGACCACAGGATGCTAATGCCACATTATGTAACAGTGCCTCAATGTGTAATAATGTAATCGGCTTTAAAATGTGGTGAACGACACAAAATGTAATGTGAATTCTTGAACGCATCCTGGGTTCTGGCTATGAGTCCCAAAAGGCAACTAAATGACTAAACGTTCGACATTTATTGACCAAAGTTTCAATTTAAAGTGCATAAGATCTACAAAATGATTGTTAGGATGAACACATACAGTTTCTTATTTTCACATAATTCACCACATTATTACATTATAAGCTAAAAAAAGGGCAACCTGTGTATTTTATAGTAATTGACACAAACTTTAATGTTATTACATGTGCTGCAAAAAGTGCTCATGAATTTTATTACATTTTACAGTTTGTGTTGATTATTACATAATGCTGTTTTAATGATTTTTTATTACATTTTGAAGCCTGATTTTATTACATCATTGCATATTGCGGTATTTTTGCATAGTGAGGCGTTACATAGCACCTTCATGTTTCATGACTAAGATTTTGTGCTCAAGGTGATAAGAAGTTGATTTCTGCTGTAGCATTTAGCTTGTTATCCAAACCCATTAGTTTTGATCTCATCTCATCTGATCAAAAAGCCTTCTTCCACTGTACTCGACAAAAATGACCTGGAGCCTTTTAGAGACTTCTCTGATCAATGTTCATTGCTTTCCAGCTTTTAGTTTAGGTGGATGGCCATCTATTGGGAGGTGTGGCTTGAACTTTTTATTTTCAGGCTATAGAACAATGCCAAGTAAGATGTTGAAGGGGGAGTATTATCTATTTTCCCGTTATATAGTGCCATTTTATAGCACAATCAAACAACTATGTTATGCTTGTTACTTGTTATGCTATGCGGCACATTATACTCCAGTTTTATTCCTAAGCTGTCTGCTGTGGTCTTCATGACCATCGTTCTGTTTCTTGACAAATGTTCTGTAATGAACCTCTCAAGCCTTCACAGAACAGCCGTATGTATTTATACCGAGATAAAATTACATGGCTGCACAGTGGCACAATTGGCAGCACTGCTGTCTTACAGCCAGAAGGTCTTCGGTTCTAATCTCAGCCTGGGGTCTTTCTGTGTGGAGTTGAATGTTCAGGCATTTATTTTTTAAAACATTGCAGAATTTGCAATGTTTTAACCATTTCTCTATGTTGGTTTATCACATAAAATCCCTGTAAAATAAACCCAAGTTTGTGAAGTTGTTCAGAATGGATAGAGTTAAAAGTCGCTTTAAAAAGGCACTGTCTCGACTAACTTTACTTCTAGAGAACATTTTTTGATTTAATTTTTTTTTCAAGTTGAGACACAGGTCACAAATCACGTAGAAATGACTGGGAACTGTTACTGTTCAGAGGGGGAAATGCTTTGTGTGAAATTGATTATACACTGCCTTGTCAAATTTCATTAAGTCAGGTGGCTTTGGCAGTGATAACCTTCATCTTTGCTGTGCTCAGCACTTATTACATAGTACAGACACAGTGAAGTGGTGCAGACATGCATGGTGCAGTATAGAGAAGCCAAATAAAGAAAAACTATGATTGTCCTGCCTGTGATTTATTTTGTACAGAACCTTCCAGGGGACATGGGGAAATGTTTTTCTTTTGCGTTACCTCGCAAAAGGTTTTGTGTTCTCTTGTAATAATGTACTGATCAGTTCTTGTGGCATAATTGAATACTGTAAGCCTTTTTTATGGTGGCTGCTGGACTTTCTGCTTTTATACAAGGTTATGTAAGATCTTTCCATGAATGTTAATATCTCTTTGTGAAATATCTGAAGTTTTATCTTTTTCGGCTCCTGTAAGGAAGGCTTACAGTATTAAATTATGTCGCATGAACTTATCAGTACAATTCTGCGAGGAATGCAAAAGTTTTGTGAGGGAACGCAAAAGAAAAAGATTTTCCCCATGTCCCCTCGAGGGCTCCGTAATTTCGTAATCTTCAAGCAGAAAACACTGCATGAGGAGAATGGCCTGAAATAAAGTCGTAAACAGAGAAAACCAGCAACACATTAAAGGAAGCACACAAGAACAAACCACAAACACAACAAGGCTGCGGATTGTAAAAGTAAGTAATTTTCTGACACAGTGTATGTGTGAAAATTACTAAACAAATGGTGTTCAGATGAAACAGAGTTAATGAGTGATGCAATCAGTGCAGGGAAAAAAATCCTGAGAAATCACATCAAAAACAAGAAACAAGGACAACTGAACAGAAACACTAAGACCAGTCGACGTGATCCATCCATTGCTAAGCCTGGTTCCTTGTTTTCATGGTCTCATGAATGCTGGTTCCCATCTTGGTCAATAGGAAAGTGGTCAGGGTCAAGTAACAGGTCTGTCGCAGGCCAACATAGAGTCACATAGATGAAACAAACATGCACACACACAGAGCTGCGGGTGCTAGTGGTTAGCTAACATACCATACATACTGTGTGATCAACAAGGATAAACAACATACACACTTGACTTGGTTTTGAACCCAGATTCGTTACCAATATTTGTGTGTAAGGTAATCCAGAGAAAGCTGCTACTTTTCGGAACATGGCAGAATGGAGATATGGCCATGTTTGTTTCATAGTAGGGCGCGGCAACAGACCAAGCCCCAAAGAGGTATCTGTGGGGTGACAGTTGAAGTCCTTTCTGTCTTTGTTTCCCTCTTGTTTGGTTTGTCTCTCTGACCTGTGAGGCTGACTAGGTGGAGTCCTGTGTTTTCACTCTGCCATTGTTCATCAGGCATGTGGCGAGTTCAGTCCTGATGCAGAAAGAGAAAATAGGCTTGTAGGCGTGACAGCAGAAAACACATTAGTGATCCCCCCTCTTTTATTCTTTATGAAACCTTATTTCAGTGCTGACGTTCTTATGCAACACCTCCCACTGAGGTCCCTTTAACACCTCCCACACACACAAACACACACGCTGGCAAACACACACACACACAACCAACCCACACAGGAGTAGCCTTCAGCATGTTTGTTCTGCGTGGGAGAGAAATGACATCACGAATTCCACCTGTGTTGTACGTGCAAAAAAGAAAAAAAGACAAAACAAAACAAACATCACAACATTAATGCAAATGTACTTTAGTTCAGGGATGTGCAAAAAACTATCAGCGATAATTATTCCAGCTTTTCATTTACTGAATGTCAATCAGAGTCCTACTGAAGTTCTGACAATATTAAAAGGAATAGAAGAAGAATATGCAGCTTTAAAGTGTATATCCAAGTATTTATGTTAAAATTGACTCTACATTGTATCCACATAAATCTAATTGAGAAGTTGTGGAAAGCCTTATAAGTTGAAGTTGTCTATCCCATAAAATCTCTATAAAATGTTTAGAAAAGGGGGAATATGTTTGCAAGGAAAAGTACACAAGCAT
Source organism: Phalloptychus januarius (assembly GCA_902982915.1). Lineage (NCBI taxonomy): Eukaryota > Metazoa > Chordata > Actinopteri > Cyprinodontiformes > Poeciliidae > Phalloptychus > Phalloptychus januarius. The sequence continues at coordinate 8,698,807 of CADWAE010000476.1, forward strand.
CTAAAACATCGAGTTCTTAGAACCAACATGCACAAAGGATATTCTCATAAGTGTTAACTGTGATTTGCTGTTGCCTGTGAAAAGTTATTAATTTGCTTCATCTTTCAGACACTCTGGCGTTAGGCATGACGGTGATGCTTGCTAGGCAGTTCCCAACTTCCCAAGTTGATGTCAATAATCGCTGTTTAGTCCTTAGGAAAAGAAATGTGCATCTTAACTTGCTACCGAAGCTTTGGGAGTCTTTGTTTGTTGGTTACATTGGTAAAGTTGTGCAAAATACCTGTAAATATAACAGTTATAATATTTTTGAAATGTTATAACTGATGGTGGGATATTCTTCTTCAGGTTTTTCTGATAGAAAACAGAATCCTTGTTGCAGCAAGTTGTCTTTGTCCTGAGGAAGTAAAGCAGGCCCAAATCATTACTCTACCACCATCGTCTTTGACTGTCGATGTGATGCTCTTTTTCTGAAATTCTTTGTGCAAAAAGACACATGCTGTATTTTCCAGACTACAGATTACTATAAGCCGCATCTACAAAGTTTATTAAAAAAAAACTGAGCTGCTGATATCTCCACCGCTCTCCGACCCTCCGTCTCAAACGCCGAGCCATGGTTTCACGCTGACCTTACGTGCAGCGGCTCTATTTCCCTCCTAATCAGATTGATTACCTTCAACTTAAAAGCTGCATCATGTGAGTTTGAAGAAATTTCTAACTCATATGTTAGGAGCATGCAAGCCTGCTGCTAGCATGTCCTTGTTCTAAATGAAAATTAGCGCTTTCTTCTTTGATTTCCAATTTTGATTTCCAGTGATTCACTTCTTGCTACAGAGCCTCCTGGTGGTTGAAGAAAAATCCACAGCAAACCTGCACCGGGCTATAAGCCGCATGGTTCAAAGCGTGGGGAAAAAATAGCAGCCTATACTCCGAAAAATATCAACAAAAGAACAACTTGTCACTTTATTTTCTTATTATTGATGCAACAATAACAAAAGTCCAGCTCTATTTTCTTGGCAACATACAGTGGACCAAGAAAAGATTGGCTGGATTGAGGAATCTCTATCGTTACTGCCAAGTCTGACCTCATTATTGCCTCAGTGTGCATTGCTGTTGGCTGACAGGTGTGTGGTAGATTCCCCAAACTATTACACCAGCTCAGCTGCACCACTGTGACAACACTGGGGAGGTGGAGAGCAATTACAGTCAAGTATTTAGTTTTTATGGCAGAAAATAGAGAAGTAATTTTCTCACAAATTACTTTAGGTCAAATACTTTGAAACAAAAGTTTACGAGAACTGAAACTTCTTTTATGCAGAGGAGGGCAGCCAAGACATCTGTCTGACAGCTGTGTTTATTGCTCACATCGTGTTTTAGTTGGATTTTCTGGGGAGTTTATCCATACGGGCAATCACCTTTCCAAAACTTGTTTTAATGTGTTAAACGATATAAACATTGAAGCCTTTGAAAATATTTCTCTCAGAGGCATTTTTATTTTTTTTAAAAATATGTACATGGAGGCAAACTCCCACCAGTGAGTTGTGTCAAAACAGTAAATTTTGCAAATATAATTCTGACTCTGCTTGATGTGGTGCACTCGTCTTGCTTGTAAATAAATCGGACTGAAATAAATCTTCGGCGATTTTCTGGGTTCATAATAAAAAGCTTGCTTCTAACGTGTTGAATATAATTACATTAGTGGCTGAATCAATTCAAGTGCAGCTAAAAAGATATATTGTTCTCCAATAGGGCAATTGCTTTTGAAACAGTGAGAGTAAGAAATCCATCTCCTTCATCTGTTAATTTCCACAGAGCTCACTCATGGACTTAGATGGTCCTTGAAGAAAAAGTGATCACTTCATCCTTTTGACATTAAAAATGTATTGAGAAAAATCTGTGCTTTTCTGTAGAACAGAATCAAAATCTGCTTTGAAAATTCTTCATCTGCTTTAAGGACAATCAGAATGGCCGATTAGGATTTATTTGCTTCATATTTCAAAATGGATAGAATTTTATTTAATTTTTTTTAAATATAAGGGATAGTTCAGCCTTGTGAGAATGTGGTATAATGGTAAAATTTGTGGAAGTAGTTCTCTTTACTGATGACGCTGAAAAGAAGCATCTGCTGTTGCTGCACAGAAGATCACGTCTTCAAAGTTCGTGGAATACATAATCAGAGCATTTACCACAGATCTAATAAAATAAATATATTGAAATGTGCATCTTTGTTAGAAAAAGTCAATCTGGAGAGCATTTTCTCGACTGAGTGTTGCTGACCCAGGAGGCCTTATTATTGAAATGGTTTAAATTCCTCGGCCTTGAGTCAGTCAGGGCCGCTCCAGCTGTGGAGACATTTCCTGGTGATGTCGAAACAGGTTCCCTCACAAACATCTATCTTAACTCTCAGCTGTTTTATGAACTAGTAATGAATTAATTTGCGCTCGTACTTGTGGATGCATGCTGCATTTCTGACAAATGTCTTTTAAGACATTATAAACACTGACTGTTTATTTTTTTTTGTTTCTGCTCTGCATAAAGTAAAATAGCAGCTCTAGAAATGTTAATTCATCACTGCTGCTGCACATCATTACCAGTAAATGCTACCTGGATGGCGTTTTCTCTGTATTTTGAACATCTTGTCCTGCAGATCCACATGAACCTCGGCAGGGTTTGCTAACAATCCCACCCATTTAGGGGAACAGTGAAGAAGAGGCTCCATTAAGAACCTCAGTGTAAATGAAGTCTGTTAGCAAAACATTCTACATCCTGCACACCCAAATACTGAGATCAAAGGAACAAAGAGTCATTTCATGACTTGAAGCTCGCCGGCCATCCCCAGTTTCTCTCTTTAATGTGTGCAAATATTATTCATGAAAGTATTGAAAGCTTTCTGAGGTATAAATCAGGTAAATCCAACCTGACTTTAAGTAGACGGAAAATGTGTTTAGAAAGCAATAGCTATATTTTCCCAGCTCCAGAGAAGACTTTGTGTTGGCATGTAGCATATAGATAAAAGATGAAACGGTCCTAAAAAGAAAAACAAAAAAACTGGAATCACAAAAAAAATTTTCTCAATGTGATTTACGTCTCTTTGATGACTTTTAGATAACTTTCTTTTCAATTATGTCACATATTACGTAGAAATATGTACAATTTCATTCCACTGTATCCATATTTACGTTGAAACATTTGTGGCATGTGTTTATGTGAAACTGATTTACCTCCAGTCTTTCTCTCAGTGGATTAAACAATCCAAACTATCAGAGTTAAGATGACTAATGTTGCTAAAGCACATAAAAAAGGAAACAAACATAAGCAAAATTCTGTATTATGGTAACATTAACACATTGCAATTATTTGAATGCTGTAGTATATTAATCTTTTACAGCTCTGGAAAAAACTAAGAGACCACTTAAAATGATCAGTTTCTCTGATTTGACTTTTTATAGGTATATGTTTGAGTAAAATAAACTTTGTTCTTTTATTCTATGAACTACTGACAAAATGTCTCCAAAATTCCAACCAAATATTTTGTATTTATTTGCAGAAAATGTAAGACGATCAAAATAACGAAATCGATACAATGCTGTCACACCTCAAGCAATGCAAAGAAAGCAAGTTTGTATTCATTTAGAAACAACACTAATGTTTTAACTCAGGAAGAGTTCAGGAATCAGTATTTGGTGGAATAACCAAGAGGTCTTCAATCAGTTCTTCCTATAGGTTTTCTACTTCTGTGACCATTTTTGATGGCTTTATTCTCCATTTTCTAATTTGCATGGTGTAATTGAGTCCATTCTTCTATAAAAATGATTTTTCTCATTAACTCAAATTCTTAATTTTCTTAGCTTATAATCTGAATCTGTGTTTTTCCCGTGACGGAGTGGCCCACTTTGTGTGAAACAGAAAATTAACCCGGCAAAGTACTTGTTACTTGATCGCTCAGTAGAACATATTTCTAAATGGATTAGTTTGTTTGCATATTATTTTGGAACAAAAAATGCTTAAGAGGTTCTTTTATCCACAGATTTCCTCATTGTTATATTTATATTGATATCTCTCCAAAGAAATCTGGTACACTGTTCAGTCTACGTAATATTTCCAGTGGCCTCTTAAGAGCCAAACAAAGAAATCTGATTAATGTTTTCTTATGAGCCTTTGCCTGGAAAATTTTTAGGGTATCCTTCAACTCTGATGAGAGAAACCCCCAGCTTTAATCCAGCCGTGTTTTGGTCACGTTGTAGTCACAAAAAAAAGAGATGGAAAATGGAAATGGAAAAATGAGGCACAACCTTTAGCAGGAATAGCTCATTTTAAATGTTTCTACTATGCCATTATCAGTTTATGTTCATGTGTGGCAATTTTGACCTACTACTCTATTCTACTAATCTTACTTGTCTGTACCGGTGGAAAAAATAATACATTTGGTAATTGTAATTGTACGCCACCATTTGTTGTTGCTTTGTTTTTTTTAACTGAACTATGTTTAACAGCCAAACTAAAGTAGTGCATCATGAATCATCTTGTGGCACGTGATTCAACATTCAACAACAACACACTATAAAAGAATATGCTTTTATCACAGTGAGTGATCTATGGCATGTGAATATTATTTAAAGACTTGCTACAAGAAGCGTCATTGTAGCTTAAATACACATTAACTTGCAGCATGTGATAGTTAGTTATCTTTTCTGCCACTCAGCTGTAAGGCATCATTATGGGAGTGGCCTGATAGGCTGCCCTGGAAGCTGAAGCACGTCATCCTGTGAGGTGTTGAGAGGGTGGGGTGGCCGAAAAGTCTTGGTGAGTTGTTGGTTTCCTTCTGCAGATAAGAGCAGCTTCATAAACTAAGGCTGGCACTGTGAGTGGTTGCTATGTATATGTGCAAAGTGAAGAAAAATCTAAAAAAAGAACAAACCCACTATACATCAGAACGTCTAAATACAGTTTGTAGGTGTGTAGGCGAAAGTGTGAATACAGGGGTGCAGTAGGAAAAACATCAGAAAACACCGAATCACACATCTTATTTCTAACCGCATGCAACATTTAACTTTATTTTACTGATTCCCTTTTAGGTTTAACCTCCATCACACTCAGCTTCTAGTGCATTGGTAAAGGATCTGAAGTTTCCCATCTTTTGTGCAAGCTGATCTAAATCGAGTAAAGACGAGAAAAAGGCACAGAATTGTGCATGTTGGGTAAAAGCAGCCTGTCCTCTGAAAGAGTGAAGATAGGATGTGGTGAAGCAACATTCAGAGACAAGCTCAACACCTTCTGGCTTATTATTGTTTAAACAGCTACTGGATCCTTCCTGAAACAGATTCAGAGTAGGACCAAAGTAAAAAAAGAAAAAAAAAATTGAATTATGCTTTTTTTTACCCCCTGTGCTGAGGAGGGGAGCCTTACTATAAGGCTTTGCTGCCTGACTGGGACACAAGCAGATTGGAGCTCCTCCTGTGTTTTATGGCAGGGCAGGTGGGGGTTGACAGGGACCTGAGCTGTGAGCTTGACATCAAATTAGCATTGATGGTGGAAGTGGCAATGTTTCTCTTGCGGTCACATTGCACCATCCCTTATCTCTACTGTCCCTGCTTCTCATAAAAATCCAATCTTTCTCTGCTGCTTTGCTCCTCTGATCCTATTTCAACTCTCATGTAAATTTTCCTCTCTATTTTATTCCTCAAACTGCATTTTTATGTTATTAACTTCATGCCATCATTTTTCCTTCAAGCTAATTTCATATATGTAATTTCAGTATAATGAAACTAAGCAATTAATTTCTAATATGTAATTAGGACAATCAGCTCAGTAAACTGAAAAATGTCCAACCTTTTAGAAAATTGTATGTAATTACAGTAAATGTTCATATGTAAAAGTTAAAATATTTATTTTCTATCAGGAATGAGTTTCATAAAGATTTAGATATTATCTATGGAAAAATATTTACAATGTAGATGTACTTGAACCTTCCTGTTTGTTGCACAGTTTTTGAAATGTGGCATTTTAAAACCATAAACTTGAATGCATTTAGATTATTTTACAAGCGAGAACAGAGAAGAGCATAACAGTGAAATGAAAGAAAAATGGCACATTACCACACTGTTTGGTATTAGTCACAAATATGCCCCTTGTGTAAAATAGGCAACAGGACATTAATTGTCAAAAGAAAAGGGAAAAAAATTAAAAGCTTAAAGATTCTCACAAGCCTTATGGGCAGCTTTGGCGAAACAAAATAAAAAATAAAAATGACACTGCTGAAACGGTATCTTAAAACACCATTTCCAAGGGTGAAACATGGTGGAGGCAGCATCATCCTGTGAAGATGCTTTCCTATAGCAGAAACATGGAAGCTGGACAGAGTTGAAAAAACAATGGATAAAAGAAAACATGATAGGGCGTACAAAACATTTGAGATGTTTACCTTCCAGCAGGATCCTAAGGACAGATAGTTTAAGAAAAGTATTGATTTATGGGGGGTGAAAATAAATACACATCACACTTATTTTCAGTCTTATTTGTGAAATACTGTTAAAATGATCAATTAATGTCCAAACACTTCCCAAATAATCTTTGCTTTGTGTTCAAACTCTAAAGAGGTTTGAATATTTTCACAAGGCACTAGATATTTCATATTGACCAGAAATCACTGTCAAGTTCATTCTCGCTTTCATTGCACCCAAAAGACTTTGCTGGTGTCAACCTCATATGTCCTGTTAGTTCACACCATGTGTGGCCTAACAGCATGCAGAACGAGGGAGTCGATATGTGTGACTATGCCTTCCTGCCCCTGTTAGCCCTGTTGGGAGTTCCACTCCCGAGTAACAGCTTTACAGCAAAGTGTTGACAAAAAGAAAGAGAGATACTTCACAGGAGGATTCATTTCAGGACGACTTACATTGACTTTCACCCAGGCCGTCATACGTGCACACAAACACACATGGTGCCACGGAGCAAGATAAACAAATACACTCCTACCAGAACGCTGTATCAGTGCCTCAAGATAAACGCACATACAGGCTGAACTTTACACAGGCCTATCAAGCCCCGAGTGTATCAGAGGACACACCAACAGACGAGCGATGATGAGCCAGCTCTGGAGGGACCCTGATGTTCCTAGCAGGGTCAGGGTGATGTCAGCTGGCCCGTGCCAGCACTAAATGGTCCAAAAACCTATTTGTGGCAGCAGACATCACACACACTTTTAAAATTAGGATGTGCTCATCAGGAACATCTATTTTTACTTTAAAGTCTAATCTTATGTTGAATATTAAGCAGTTATCAGCAACACTTCCACTTTGACTTTGCTCTGAAGCCAATCAGCCATATCTAATGGTATATTAGGCAACAGACATCAGAAGACGTCAGACCTGCGATGTGTTAAATAATCAGTTGGATAATTGCAACAGAAGTGATTAAACAAGGTTGTTTAGGAGTTGCTGCTTTGTGTTTCTGCTAACCTCAGACTTTATTGTAGCTGTCATTCAGAAAAACCCACTTTGTTCAAATATATTGCTTGTTTTTGACCCAGTGGGATACATTTGACTGTGGGCAAATAAGTAAAAAAAAAAAAAATAAATAGGTAGTTATTAATTAACAGGTCACATCACCAGAGGACACTGGGTAAAATGTAACCAGTTTGTTTGGCTTTCAGCAACTACTTGATTCAGGTCTGCTCAAGTTTAACATATTTTATCCTGTTTACACTTTATAAAACCAAATTCCTGACCTGAATAGTAGCCCAGCAGCGACCGCATTAAGCTATTTTAAAAATAACTAGTCAATTGTTGTAACAATAAGCTCCTTTAAGTCCCAGTTTAGATGATCTTATACCTATAGATGCTAAAAGGTTTAGCAGCCCATTAGCTAACAGGCTTTTTGAGGCTGAGATTCAAGCTAAGCAATTGGACTTTAAATAATTTAGTTAGCTTTCTGCTGGTCAATAGCTAATGCTTAAGTTCAGAAGGTTCTCAGGATAGATTTAGTTATTCAGCTGCTTTCGTTAGCCATTAGCCTGGCGGGTGTTTTTATTCAGGAACTGCAGAGCAAAGTTATGGCCCAACTGTGGTGACACTTTGACCGAGGGCAACACTTGGCCAACACCTTCTCCATCCAGTGTGAAATATGCTGCAGGGAACTTATTGGTTATGCTTTGCAGGCACAGAAAATGATTTGTTTTGGTGCATGTTAGGCAACATAAATTTCGTTCCCATAAAACCCGTGATAATAAAACCGCAATTTCTGCTTTTGCGGCATTCTTTATGTTTTAGGGTAATTACCTGAAGCAAATTAACATTGAGCTTCAGCGGTTCATATTTTTCTTAATTAAAGAGAGAGTGGCTGTGGAGAGAGAAAAAAAACTTGATTCGCCTTCAAGATAGAGTAATTTTGCCCCCGTGTTTGTAAAACTCCTTCACAGCTGCCTCGCATTGCAACAACTGCAAACACCAAACACAGAGTGAACACGTTTCTTATTTTCAAGCTTTTTAATACAAACTTAATAAACTATCAGTCCCTCTTAACATGTAAGACACTGACTCCGAATACTTTGTTATACCGTTTGCTTTATCAAGTATTGCACAATGTAGGTACAAAATTAATATACGATTACATTTTGTCCATAATATAGCAAAAATCTTTAAACTCTTAACAGAAAATACAACTCTTATATTTTTGTCAAAAAGCAAATATTCTTAAATCCCACCACTACGGAATAGTCTGTACACAATCTTCAGGATAGTCAATGTTTTTTTTTATTTTTATATTTTAAAGATGGATTCATTTTATAATTTCAATAAAAAAAGGAAACATAAAGTTGCTGCAGCCATCACAGATCACTGGAGTAGTAAAAAGATATAAATGCAATACCATGTTGTAGAAACAATAGATACTCTGATATTTTACAAACTCTGTACTAAATTAAATTATACAATTAGAAAAAGACCAGGAATTCCCACTTATTGATGCCAATTTCTTGAAAAACTGGGCATGTCCAGTTATATTTAAATACTGAAAGAGGCCATGACTTATGGTGGTGTTTTTTTTCTTTTTTTTGTTTATCTTAAAACAGTTACATAAAAAAATATTTTGTGCTTGGTTGGCAAAAGAAATAACAATAATGCATTTTAAAGTTTGGGTAACCAAGCTTAGACAACTTGTACTACAAGCTTCATTAAGAAATAAAAAAACAAACAAAAAAGAAACAAGTATAACTCAAGGGGAGAAAGTAATTCACCCTCGGGCTCATGCTCTTAGACTTGAAACTCAGATTTTACAGCTTGCAAGTCTTTTTTTTCTTTTATATTCAACATTCTGTTTTTGTTTAAACTTTTTTTTTTTTTTTGTTGAAATGTGCATTTGTGTTTGTTTTCCCCATCACATTATCTCTGGTCGTTTCCGTACGAAGTAGTAGCTTAAGTAGTACCTTTATGTACTAGTTGGCCATGACTGGCTGGAATTGCTGGTTAGAATACTGCATGTTGCCTAAGCTGAAACTCAAGCCATCCATGAGGGACTTGTCGTTAAGGCCACCGTAGGCCGCAAACACGTCGAAGGCATTGCTGTACTGCAGCGGGCTGTCTGCGGGGAAAAGAGCACTCTGGCTGCCTTGACCCTGCAGACTGGGGAACACAAACTCCTTGGCATTGGGAGACAGGGCGGAGGGCTTCTGGTGCTGCTGCTGCACACCAAGTCCCAGCCCATACAGTGAGTGCATGGAGGTGGAGATGGCTTTCTGTTTCAGGAGACTGTTCACATTCAGGCCCAAGTTGGTGGGAGAGGTACGTGCCACTTTGTTCCCAGCACCGCTGCCGTTGTTGCCGTTGCGTCCACTGCTCTTCATCTTAGTGGAGCCGAACTTAGTAGCTGCGAAGGTGGCTGTTGTGAAGGTTAAAGGCTGTGTGGACCGGGGCATGAAGGTGGGACTGACCGCTGCCGAGTGGCCAAAGGGCGGAGAGGGAGAGCTGGAGCCTGGAGAGGTCCCGTTCAAAGGCTCGCTGATGGGCATAAAGACCTGTGCGTCTGGGTTGAAGCTGTTTTTGATCTCCTTGTCCAAGTCAACTCCTCCATTCCCAGCTACACTTTCATTGCTGTCATCGACGTACAACACCTTGACAGGCCCCTTCTCGCCAATCTGGTAGGACACCTCGTAGGGGTCAATCCACACACTGAGGTCCTGGGGCAGATTGTTGCGGACGTCTTCGATTTCCAGCCCGCTCTCTTTCGCTGCCTTCTCAACCACGGGGTCCACCTTTTCGCCCACATGGATGCATCTGAATCCTGAGCCCTTGTATGGCTTGTCCGGGTACCAGTGTCCTTCATACTTCTGCTTCAGCTGCCGCTCCAGCTCCTCGCCAAAGATGTTGACCCGTCTCCTTGGCAGCTTGTTGTACAGGTACGAGATGATGAAGTTGAGAGCTACTTGGATTTCAAGCTGCATAGCGAACTGCTGAAGTGTGCCAGGTGCGTGGAGATTAGCTGGCTGTGACCTTGAACGTATCCACCGGCTCGGCTTCGTTTATCCGTGTTCGGCAACACAGACGTGCTTCAGGTAGGGGAGGCAAAAATCAAAAGTGCTGGTTTTGTAAGAGTGGTGTCTTTCCACAGGGTGTGATCGATTTTCCTGAAACAATTATAAGGCAAACAAAAAAAGAGAAAGGAATCATGAATAAATGTAATTATATTCAGATAGAATAAGTTAAAATGATCTTAATTGGTTTGGATGGTTTATTATAAATTGATGCATTGTTTTCACTGCAGTAAGCTCAGACAAATGTAACAAAAATGTTACATTTGGGAAAAAAATTTATAACTTTAAATAAGCCTGGATAGTATGATTCATGTAGATCCTGCACCTACATCCACATAGACGTCAAAAAAGTAGGCACGGGGCATATTAACCTTGCACTAGAACAGGGAATCCTCTTACATAACACAGTACTGGACTGTCTCCATAAGGCAGGAGAAAAAGAAAAGTACTGCGGGGGATTCTGCGTTTAATTAACACCAAACTTAACAGATTAAATGCACTGGCAATAACCGATAATGTTGGATAAGTTTGTGAGGAAATGGTCGGGGGATTGGATTTCAAAGCTTAAACGACCCTGTCACGGGGTTTGTTTCTGTCCGACTGCTCCCACTGACAAACTGTGTCGAAATAGGACTTAACACCGCGTTTACACCCATGTTTGGCAATTTTCGCAGAGAGAAGAGGAAATCCTTTGCAGATTAAACGGCTATTTGGTAAATATTCAGAGACACGGGGGTGTTAAAATAATCGCCTTGCACTGTGACGTGCAAGAGGCGAGAACTTGTTGAGAAATACTTCAAAATTCATTCGTTCGTGCCTCTTGTGAGGAAGAAATGTACACTCAAACAAATAATCGGATCATACTGGTCTAATTAATGCGTCTTATTAGATAATATTCAATGTTATGAAGTTCAGCGGCTATTCACAAAAATATCACAAAATAATCGAGTAACAACAGCAAAGCGAGGTGCGTAGAACGTCCACTATATGCATGGATGTGCTATCATTTATTCCGCTGAGATAAAATAAGGCATTCTGAACATTTTTATCTCACCCCTCCCAATAAATTCGTCGACCGACTGCCAGCTTACAAAGTATGAACAGGTCTATAATACATGCAAAAACAGAAACCTATACGATTACACACACATATATAAAAAGAATACTTACTTTTTTGTAAAATATAAAAATGCTCAGTAGTTCTGAAGTACCGTTGGTTAGTGCAAATAGAAAACAAAAGTATAAATACTTTCTTCACATAGAATATATTAGCGTTACAAAAAAGTATTCCAGTACGTGGTGATTTTTTTGGAGAATTGGCGTTTAAGGTTTCAGTTTTTAAGGTTATTTTGCTTTTTTAACTCCTTTCTTCTTTCAGCAGGCTTTGCAGGGTAGCTCCCTCCTACTCGGGAGTTTCGCAACTTCGTCCTCTTCTGGCTCCGCGTTTCCTGTATTTATAGACTTCCTCCGCCGCTGACACGAGACAAGGCGGTGATGCGGTTTCAGAGGTCAAAACAATATACAAGGAGGTGATTGGTCGGAGAGACAAGTCCCGCCCCGCGAGCATTGACGAGATCGTGCTCTCATTGGCTGACGGGTGTTGTCAGTCTGAGGCATATGATTCTGAGAAATGGGAGAAACGCCTGTGATGAGGGTTTGCGTCAGAGATAACCTAGGACTGTGCTGACAGTAAAAGACAAGAGTAATTTATGATAAGAGGGAAAAAGTGCTATTTAAAATAATATCTTGTTAGTGTTTGAAACAAATACTCTTAGTAAAACAAATACTTGAGCAGATGTACATGTTTGCATTGTTTCTAGGAACATATGGGCTGGTCTATCCTTCATTAGATTTATTAGTGAGAGTATGCTTCCAATATCCGTTCAATTCATACACCAAAACCTTGCAATAAGTTTTGCTTCTGCTAGCAAAACTCACCTCTTCAAAATCTATTTTCTACACACTGCATCGCTGAAACCTGCCTTGACGAACAGCAGGAGCTATAATAGATATGGGCTACGTTCGTTGCCTGAGAGGAGATTCCCTACAGCGGAACAAGCAGTGTGGGTGGTGCTGAGTACAAGCTTGAAAACACAAGCGCTGATTGGTCCAAAACGGGGCAGGAGCCCCACAGTGAATGGTGTGCCCGTATCCAAGGTGCTGATGTAGGCTGCGCACGTCATCGCTCCGCTGAACTGCAGCCTGTTGCCCAGTTTTTAAAGAGCACTAGGTGTTTGTTAATGACAAATGAACCGACTGAGAGGCTGGCAGGTGCAGCGATGAATTCAATTATAGTTACAAGAGCGAAGACAGATCAAACAATAAAGATGTGTTTTGTAGAATACAGTGACCAAAAGAGGAAAGTCACATTTGAAGGCATATATATATATATCTATATATATACATTTTTTTATTTTTTTGTGAAGTTCGGTTTATGGTTAGCTTCAGTAACGGTTGGTATAAGTGGGCTAGTCGGGCTAAGCCCTCCCTGACTTTTATAATAAAGTCTTAAAATAAACAACTTCAAAATAACGATCTAAAATAAATACATTTTAGAAATAATGTATCACATTTTGTTAAATTTTCAGCAAACCTGGTGTCAGACCGCCTGGGTAACATCCCAGGGTCTCTCCTAGGGGCTAACTTCTGTCAGCCCCGTTCAGCTAACTGTCTGTAACGGTTCGGAATGATTGACAAGGCGTCTAGCCACGCCCCCTTGGTTTGGGCCAGCCCGCTGCCACAGGCTTCAACCAATCAGGATGGACTTTCCTCGAGCTCGAGTGTGTGTGGGCGTGGTTTAGTTGAGTAGCTCTGCTGGCGAGCAGTATTAGCATAAAGCGGTGGACGTCTTCTGTTATACAACAATCCCAGTTTTAAAGATTTCATTGCAGTTTACACAAATGCTTTTTAAGGAACACTGAAATAGTTGTCATCTTTGCATCAAGCTGTTATTTATAAATAGCTAATTGTTATGTACTTGGAAAATAAAAGTAGATTGATGATGATATTCTGGTGTGAAAGAAGTACTAAGACGGGAACATAAAAGACCAGGACACAAAAGTGAAGCCCTGTAATCCATATTAGGAACTTCTTAAAGTTATAAAATGTTACTTTTTCACTACTTTACTTTTATATGCAACAGTTATTCAGACCAGAGACACTTTTTATCTTTTATTCTGAGTTTCTTTCACACAGGGGAGAGAACATTTGTGTTACATGGCCAACAACTTTGTAAATTTTAATATGGTTCTTGTACAAAATGTTGAACTGTAAACATAAGAATGTACTTAAAGGTTCACTAAATGGTGTTTGTATAAACAGGTCTGGTGTTTTCAGATGTTACTTGTAAGATAGCAGTAGACTAAGATTAAAAGAAGACTACTGATCTTGTCTTCTGTCAGACTAGCTTCTTCATTTTTATTTGGGACAGAATAATCAAAGTTCTACTAAAAGGTTGTGAACATTTATGTTCACAACTATCCAAAGGTCTTTCCTTTGGATAGGAATAACATTCAAACTCCATGCGGAGATACTTGAAGGCTGGATTTAAACCCAGGATCTCCTTGCTACTAGGCAACAGGGCTAGTAAACTAAGATAGTCTAAAAAATAAATCAATATTCACTTAATTGTAGTATAATTTTAATCATGCTTTACGTTCCTATTCGATGGTTAGTCTGACTGCATATGATTAGCAGTTTACATTCTCGATGAATACTCTCTGGTGGCACACCCCCTCGTACCTCCACTTTCCATTGCACATAGTTTTTTCTGTAAATAATGATCCGAATCTGATGTGGCCTTTAAAGGTTCTTCCATCCATCCATCCATTTTCTACACACTCCTGTCTCTAGTGGGGTCAGCAGGGGTGCTGGTGCCCGTCTCCAGCGAACGTTTCGGGCGAGAGACGGGGGTACACCCTTGACAGGTCGCCAGTCTGTTGCAGGGCAATTAAAAGGTTCTTAAAATAGCATTAGTATAAACTGCGTTGACATTTTTTAGGACTGGAATTGTTTTAAGACGGCAGAAGTACTCTTTGATCTTGGCATTGGACTACTTTTTAGCTTCAACATCTGGGACCAACTCATATTGATTTATTTTGCATGAAGATGCCAAGAGAATTGCATTCTGCAGATGCATATTAACTGCTTACAACACCTTTATAGAACCTCACTTCAAAAATTCAGAACTCTCCCTTTAATAACCTATTTTCTCTAAAACTATTGCTAGCCTAAGTTTTGCTTACACAACAGCTGTGATTATATTGAAAACAGAAGCTGGTTTGTACAGGCAGAGTGGACTTTCAGACATTCTTCAAGCACTTAAGTTTGCCAAGCAGTCATGCGCTTTGTTGTGAGCACACAAATGTAAATGCACACAAATAGGCTCCCTATGGAAAGCTCCCAGCAGAATTAAACAGAGATCATAGATGGGAACTCTGTAGATAGAAATGAGGGGAGAAAATTGAACAGTGCCCTGTATTTTCAGATTTGCAGTGCAGTATATATATATCACAGTGGAGGAGTGACTCAAATGCAAAGAGCAACATTGTTTTAATACAGTTCTGCAAAGCCAATTGGGTTGTTTTGTTGCAGCATTTTCTGTGAAATCTAAGTCGCTGTTATTTAGAGTCAGTAGTATAAAGGCCTTCTGTGTTTGGAGATTTTTGCATTGCACTGCATTGAATTTGCTCTTTAAGTACAAAACACATCATGTGTCTATTATGTATGGTGTTAATAAAGGGCAACAAACAACCGCAGTCTGACACAGTGAAGTCATGAGGCATTACAAAGAAAGTAAAAAGTACTGCATTTTCTTATGGTGTAATCCTCTTTTCATTTGATAAAACTGGGATCTGTATTGTGTCTATTGAAGTTTCAGAGGTGTGCAACTCAAGTTGGTTAATGTGATAACAGGACAACTATTAGTCTGGCAATCCACCAGTCTGACCTTAGTAAAGTCGGTCCTCGTGGGCCAGCATCCTGCATGTTTTAGTTCTCTCCCTGGATTAACACACCTGGATCAAATAACGGCTCATTAGAAGGTCTAAAAAGAACATTGACAAGCTAAAAAAGTTGTTACTACCACCAGGGAGAGAACTAAAACATGCAGGATGCTGGCCCACCAGGACCGACTTTGGGAACCAGTTCCTTAGTAGAAGATTGGCAAGAGAAAGGCTATTGTTTAAATGAATTATTAAAGCCTTTTGCTGCTTGCCATTAGCGATCAGGGAACATGGCAAAAGGAGAAGTAAGCGCTCTGATCAGAGAGACCACAGTGTAACTCTTTGACCAACATGCAAAACACTGTGTATTGCGGAAAACCACCACAGCAAAGCACACCATTCTGAACATACCTCATCACTTATGGTAGCAGCATCCTGATGCTATTCATCAGCAGGAACAGGGATACTGACTGGAGTTTGATGTTGATAGAAAAATGGATGAAACTGGACTCAGTTCAGTTATGGATCAGCTTATATTAGATGGGGCAAAAGACTTGAGACTGGACCATGAGTCCACCCTCCAACATGACAATTACCCTAAACGTACAGCCATAGCTCCAGGGCAGTGGTTCAGACTGAAGCATGTTTGTGTGTGTGAAAGGCCCATTGAAAGTTCAGACTTAAATTCAGCTGAGAATCTGTGCAGATAATTGAAAGTAGTTGTCCAACATTGTCACAACCGTGTTTAACTTTGTCTTGGTCTATCACATGAAATCCCAAAGAAATCCAATAAGCTTTGTAGTTATGATGTGATAAAATTTGAAAAGATTTATGTGTTGCCCATTTAATGCAAGGCACTGTGAAAGCAACCCTTAGCTGAAATACATTAATCTACTTAATAAATGTGTGGCTGGTTATGTTAAGTAACCGACAAAAATAGGTCCTAATCCAGCTCTTTCATAAAGGAATAATGCCCAAATATTTCCTCACCATGTCTCTGTTAAATGAAGGTCATCTTTAAACAAACAACACTGTTGCACAAGAGGTACTTAGTACCAGATTTTAACCTAGATCCATGTATTAAACTTGATCTCTTTCTGTCAGCAAATGATAAGCAGCTGCTCTTATATTTACTGCAGTATCGTGATATAAAAGCAACCAGATGTGCGAGCATTATGTTACACGTTCAGAGTGAGAACAATTAGTTCCTCAGATAAAAAGCACATGCGGTGGCAGTACATATGAGCCCAAACATCTTTTTAATCCAAGTAAACAAATTATTATTCATTATTTATGTTTATGTGTCTTACATGAACAATCAGCACAAAAATACTAAACATTTCTCACAAGCTGTATCTCTTCTATGTCTGCTTCACCTCCTCCCTTTCTGTTTTTTTTTCTTTTTCAGTCTCATCACCCTCCCTCTTTCTAGCTCGGATGGAAAACCTTTGACGTCACTGCTTGTTATTACTTAACACAACTCTGCAGAGTGCCCTGCGCTCCTTGTAATAGGCAGACGTTTTGCTTCCCCTTCGAAGAGCAAATTGGGTGGTGGGTGAGACGCAAAGAGACAGAGAGGGAGTCGGTGGGGGAAAACTGAGTCTAAGATTGGGACTTTAAGGGTTTTTATTTTCCTTGTGTACTAGTGTATAAAGTAAGCTGTAGATCTAACGAGAATCCAATAATTAAAGAAAAAATAACAATAAGAGAAGATGTTTTAAGAGTTTTGTAGAACTCAGCTAAAGGCAAACTGACTGAATAAAAAGAATCATTGTCAGGGTAGTGAAATAAACATTAACCAAAAGAAAAATCTGGTAAAGTTCAGTTAGACAATTCCACATGCACAGCAACACAAGCTCTTTTCACACAGAGACTGCTCCACAATGCCAGTCCCATTCATTATGTTGGCGTGGCTCACCTTTGCTGCACACCGACCAAACAAAAGTGGCAGAAGACTGCATCAGTGTGGCTTTTCAAATATCGTGCCGACATGGCAGAAATACGGGCAGAAAAATTGGAAAACAATCCAGTTTGAAAGAGGCTGAATCTTTTGAGTCGGTTAGTGTCACTTAGTGTAAACCTTAGTTGGCAAATCCCCTCTTAAGCTTGACTAGGAGAAGATCCAATCATGTTTGCTAGGACTCAGTCTGCAGACTGAACATATAAAAAAAGGCATATCTTTCTAAGATCACACTTCTTACATTAGTTGCTTTCAAACTTATGGCACAGTTTGTAGAGACGTGTTAATGGCTTTAACAGTACTGCTCCACCACACAGCTCCAACAGACTAGCGGTAGCAGCAATTAGCAAAAACCTGGCGGAGGTGTGCTTCTGCTGAGCTTATCATCATACTGATTTCCTGCTCATTTTCCAAATATGATATTATAAAATACTAATCATCTGCACAACAAAGTACAACCTGCTCAAAACAGCATCTACTGACGGCATGAAGAGGCATTGTGGTGATGACATCCTGACAGAAGAGTATCGGGAAAGGGTAGGAGGTTTTTAAAGAGACAAAGACCAATTTCAAGGTGTCAAACACAGCAATGATTCAAAGTCACATTTGCTTTTAGTTGTTTCAGAGGGTTTTCAGAACTGAAGGTAACTAAATTCCTTTATTGAGGTATAAAATGGCACTCTGTGCCTGGAAAGTACATAATTCTCCCTCTTTAAAATTAATTAGTACATTGCAATTATAAAATCTCAAAAAGAGGATTTTAGAAAAAATCCTGACTATAATTTGAGTACATTTAGTCAGTGTGGAATAATGGGATTATTATTAATAATGTTAATAAATAACTGCTTTGTAGAAAATTGCTTGTTTCACACTTACTGCCATCCATATTCTCCGAACTCATGTAAGCCTCTTTTGGCAGTAGGACATCCCATAGTCTTGTGTAACATTTGACAAGATCAGAGCATACAGAAAGAGTTAATAGTCTTTTTCTTTATGAACAATTTCTCTAGCTTTTCCAGAGTCTATGGTTTCTGTGATGGCCATGAGTTACTAGTTATTGGTAGAGGCCAACATATTTTTACTGAATATATCTAGATATTTCAAGCATTTGATCATGCAAGGCACTCTACAGAAGTTCCCAGGGCTCTTGAAAGTAAAACGTACCAACATCTCATCTCCTCTGCCATGAATAGCTTTCCCACATATTCTTTCTTTTATTAATGTCATGCCAAGTAGGAGTGTTTGCCGCTCAAATTCCCAATTTTAGGACAGTTTTAGGATTAACCACAATGCAAATCTCCAGTTCAAATCCCTGTGTCTGCGACAGACTGGCGACCTGTCCAGGGTGTACCCTGCCTCTCGCCCGAAATGATAGCTGGAGATAGGCACCAGCAACCCTCCCAACCCCAATAAGGGAAAAAGGGTGTAGGAAAATGGATGGATGGATGGAAATCCCTGAGTGTTGCAAAGTTAATTTTAACATTTGTAATAGTAGGAAAGGTCCTTTCCTGGCAAACAACTGATTAACATGGTCTCTCATCTTTGAAATGGTAGAAAAGGCTAGAACTCACCGATCAGTTTTCAGATTTATTCTACATACAGCATTAAGATTAATGTTTCCACACCTTATTTCTTCATCAGAAGGCTCTGATTTACACATCTTTACCAGGTTAACCAATAGGTGTGGAAGGTATTGTTAGGATGTTATTGTTGTTGTTGTTTTTTTATTTATTTTATTTAAGCTTTTGAACAGCTGCTACGTCCTACTAAACATCAGGCACCAATGATCTGCTGCAAGTCACGCACAGGGCATGCACATGGAGGATTTACAGGGCTCAGCATATGTAAATACAGAGGTTATGTTATCAGTTGTCACGGCAGCAGCGTAAATACTTTTTCTTCCCTGCACGGTCGCCTTCACAACCCATCGAGGTTGTTACATAATTCATCCCATCACAGGCTGCTGGTGCAACATCAATAGATCTATTTGCCATCTGCAGACACACACAAAGACACACAAGCATCTCAATATGACCATCTTATGCATACAGTATGAAGAGCAGCTCATTTTTATTCTATCGTCTGCTTTTGAAACATGAGACAAAGGAAGCTGGTTTCATGATATGTTTTTACATATTTGCAAATTCATAGACGAATGAAAAAGTTTTTGTATTCTGTGGTACATGTCTATTTATTTAGAGATAAGAGAAAGGTTCCGGGGATGTGACCAGACACATCACTTTGTCTGAGTTAGAGCCTGACGCTATGCTAATTACTTTGCTGTGTTTTTCTTTGAACTTCACTTCTTCATTTCCCCAATAGTTTATGAGTTCTAAACACAGGTTCCTTTATCTAAATATATACACACTTGCTCTTAGGCAGTACAGAGTCTGACATGGAAGGAAAGATCCACTAAGGGATTTGATACATCTTATACACCAGTCTTTTATAGCAGTGTGATACGTGTTAGGGTGACACATGTTGGTACCGTATGACAAATGGAAAAATATGTCCCTCAATTATACACTGAATTAAACAAACTCATCCTGTGGCATCTGGTCAGCAGAGGATGCTCAAAGGAGCGATGTCCAGAGATCATTTTCAGACGTATTCTGCATAGAAGCATAGATAAGCAGCCTCCTTGGACTTAAAGATATTCATCTCTGTTTAAGTGGAGAATGGATCATAATGGATCATATATTTTTATTTGACACAGGTGTTCATTGCCTTGCAGCAAGAAGGGTCTGGTGAACGTAGGAGTAGTTTTCAAGTACAGTTTTACTATTCTGTTCCTGAAGCTAGAGTCTGCAGTCTTCATGACCAGCAATATCTTGTCAATTTTGTCTTTCCTGTGAGTGAGCAGAACATTTAATTACTTTTCACAGGCTTACTGACATGCGTTTCACAGCATCAGGTAAGCCTGGGGCCTGGCTGCCTTATTCTATGGTTCAAATAGCCCACATTAAACCATAATAATAGAAAATTTTAGCAGGTATGAAATCAAGAAGTTGAAAACCCCTGCATGTTTGACAACCATAATCATCCCTGTTTTGAAAGCAGAATTTGTTATTCATGAATGGCCAGAGGCTCAGACTCTGGCCATTCTGAGCCAGAGTCTGGCTCAGAGTCTCAGAGTCTGAGTCTGGCTCAGAGTCTGGGACAAAGTTCTTTGCGGAACTTTGAAAGGTGATCTCTATATCGCCAGAGCAAACAAAAACCTCACAGAAGGATAAAACGAAAACCTCGAAATCCAACAATGAAACTTGAAGGCTTCGGAAAACAGTCTGAAACTCACCAGATTCAGTGATGAAGCTGTGGAGGTTGACCCGGCTGCCAAACTGGTGTCTGCAGGAGCTTGTTACACTATTCAATGCTTGAAGCATTCAGTGCTTCAAGCATTGAATAGTACTTTCTATTATATTTCATCAAAAGGAACACAGTAATGATATGAATATTTTTTTAAACATTTTATCATCAGCAATCGTGTTTGGTGTGCAGGACAGCAGCATTGAGATTTGTGATTTATTATTTATGAACAGCAAGGGGCAACTCGCAGAGGAGCACATCATCACATGTTCATGGCAAAACCTTTTTGTAAAAGAAGCTACTTTTTCAGTCCTTCTTCCTTAGATGGATGTCACAGTCCTTCTGTGGCCTCTGGTAGTCCCTGGCCACCTCTGAAGGGTGCTTGGGGAATTTGTTGCTTGTGCATCAAAGTGAGCACTTTCACACCGATGTTCAGAGCTGTTTGCTGGAGATTGGATTACTCAAGACACATTTTAGTGCCTACTGGGGTGTTAGGAAAACAAGTTTTGAAGTGGAAAAAAGTGTAAAAGTGTCAGAGTGGAAAAAGGAGACAGGGAAATATGGAAGCATAAAGGGCTAACTGTGAACTGTGATGGTATGGAGGATGAGAAAGCAGCTATATCCTTGGGGTGTAGGGACAAGCAGTAAGAGAGCACAGTGAGAGGGGAAAGAAATGAAGGACAAGGCCATAGACAGAGAGGAAGGATAGGAGAACATCAATAAGATGATGAAAGATTGATGCACAATGCTGGAAAGCAAAACCTGTTACATTTTACAATAAGCCAAATCATCAAAATTGAAACCACCTGGAGTTAAAGAGACTTTTTTTTAGGGTTAACTGCAGAATCTGATGCACTTGTCACAGCTCTGATTAGGACTGACCCTGGAAGGTAAGGGAGCAATTAGGATTCACAGAGAGAAATTAGAAGTAAACAGCGGGGGCTTGTGTGCTGTGACGTGAATCTGATGTATGAGAGGAGGGATAAAGCTAGACAACGGAGAATGAGGATGCATGAAAAAAAAGAAAAGGAGGATGTGAAATAATCCCACTGTTGTGTTGAACAAAGGGAGAGAGACAGAGAGAGGCTCCTCTGTGTTCATGGTTATGGAAAAGTACTTACTTGAAACTGTGTACTCAGTTCCCCATGCAAAGATACACACTGATTTATACATCTCTCAGCAGGCTCTGCCTAGCATCCACTGAATACATAATTACACCCATCTCCACAGTGTGTGTGTGTGAATTTATTCAGTGTGTATGTTGAAATTGATGTGGATAAAGTGGCCATGCACCGGTGGAAATCTCAATCTCACATTTAAATGAGATTCGGCTATGACGGGCCCATAAACCAACCAAATTATCCTGAAAATATCCAGCTACTCTGCAAGAATATTTAACATGTTGCCATGCAGCGTGTCAAAGAAAGCTAATTAATTTTCATAGGTTGTTTTATACAAATACCTCTACTTAATAAAAAGGATTATCAATGAGGAAGCAGATTAGAATGTGAGATCATCTGACACTCATAGTTCACCAATCTGCAGTATCGTTCACAATTATTGGTTTAAAAACATTAAAATAAGTGAATATTTTAATTTAAATTAATCACACATTTTTAAAAAAAGACAAATACAATCTCTAATTTGAGAACATTTACTTAGCGGGTCAAAAATCCATGTTGAGACATATTTCTTTTTAGCAAAATCACTGTTGCGATGCTTATTAGCATCCCCAACAATTCCTATGACAACTGTAACCAAAGCACACTTTAAACTTTGAATAAACCTTTTTCAGCTCATTTATAGCTTCTAGAAAGTCCAGTTGGTAGTCCATGACTTTTTTGTTTCAAAAGAGTGTAGATGTAAAGTAGCAATGATGCAATTTGTTTTAGCCTCTCTTCAAAATGGGACAGGTGAGAGAACATCACATAACTCAGCAAATAACCACTTACCTAAATTAGCTAACATCTTCAGCTAGAGCAACAATTACTAAGCTTCAATTACCTGGAGCTGTGACAAACAAGGCTGGACCAAGAACCAAGTTTATCCTGCCAGCAACTTCAGTAAGGAGGATGATGGAGAGGTAAAACAAAAAGTGGAGTCCTGGTATCAATAAGACTCCAAACTAAGCATTAAACAATATTTACAAGTCAACCAGTTGCTTGGATGGAATGACAAGCAAAATCTTTTAATATTCTACATCAACACACATGCTACTGGATTTTTTTGGCTTTTGTGAAATGAGACTAAAAATGTAATTTATTGGCTATAAACCCCTCAGGGTGTCGCCCAAAGAAAGCATAAAAGCAACGCAGTAGCACTATTAACTATGCTGGAGGATATGTGAAGTTATGAGCCTGTTCATCTTCCAAAGGCCTTATGAGACTTTAGAGGAAATAGAATTATTGACTTTTCTAATAATCAGTTTTAAAATAAGAATTTGGATGCTTATGCACAAAAAAATAAAAAATAAAGAAAGTGTTTGTGTCTTTCAACATTATGATAAATTTGCACAACTCTAATAAACAAACCATTTCCATGAAGGTGTACCAAAAGTTCCCTTGCTATTAAAAGCTAACCATGTAAATTTGAAGGTTTATATGATTGGGCAAATAGAATTGATGTTCAAAAAGCTAATTTTTTCCCCTTTTAATAACCGTGTGATCCTTCTCCATCTGTTGTTTCAAATGCTTTTTAGTTCACCTCCAGTAAGAGCCTGTCTGCTCCAATTTTCTCTCTCCTTGGTCAAAAAGGACTTTAAGCAGTTGCTAATTTTCTGTCTGAGGCTTGCAAAATCTTGCCTCTGGGTAGATATTATTCAAAACTAATCTTTGATAAAGTGGATAAAAAAAAATAAAAAAAACAGAAGCGGATGGATTACAACTTTCAGCTTGTGTCTTCTTTGTGAGGGAACTGCTTTCTTTGGTATGAATCTTTTCATGTAGAATGAAGAGATCTAATCCACAGAGAGGTTCGAAGGGACAGATAATAAAATGGAAGCAGTATAATCCTGCTGATACCTTGTATTCATACGAACACATGGTCCATTCTCACATAATCTCAGGTCAAACAATAACTTGAGGCAAAGCTGCTTGGTGTTCGGTTTCTAAGGTCACGTTAATGTAATTTGTGTTTGCTTACATGTGAGACAAAATTGCATTAAGCTAAATGTACGTGTGTTGCCATGTTTTCCATTATATGCTATGGCTAAACTGATTTTTTTTGTTCAATGTTCTTCATGTGGATGCGCTTGATTTTGCACACAATTTGATAGCCATGTCTGATTCAGCTTGTGGTTAAACCTGTCTGAGAGAGCAGACAAAGTGTTGAGGAGTGATTGATGCATATTTCAAATGAGTACAGGACATTAACCTTTCCTTTATTTAGCTTTTGCCCAGTGCAGTCATTGAGGTGAACGAATATCAAATGGCAAACTGACGAGCAAAGAATGCAAATCAGGATGCAGGAAAATGAACCTGATCATGGGTGCAGTCCTCTTGTGACTGGCTATATGTGGGTGCTTTGCATGAGGGCACATGGATAGAAAATTGCATGCGTTTTGGTTGTTGTCATTGCTTGATGTAGGGTTTTGAAAATATTGCAACAAACCTCTTAGGTGAAAGCTAAATGAGATGCTCTGAAATGCAATTGTCCTATTTTTTCCCCTCATATGTCTTTTACTGACATTTCAGGCACAATATAAAAATGTTTGTTGCCTACCTATATTAGGGGAACTTTGCTCTATGAAAGCAATATTTAGAGATGTTATCCCCACACTATTGGCTTTATTAAATCAAGGTTTACTCTGCAGCCCTGGGCAGACAACACCAGGCATCCCGTCAGAGTGGCCATGTGGCCGACACGGAGGCAAGTCAGCAGTGAAGCAGAGGAGCAACAGATCCTAGGTCACAAGCACAAGGAGAGACACGGGGCACTTAACCCCCTAACCGAGGACATCTCCGTGACCCACCAGGACCCTGACACCCCAGCAGCCAGATGAATCTAACACCAAGGAGAAGGAGTCCCCATCCCTGCAGACAACTCCCCGTCTGCCAGGCAAACATGAGCTGTACACAGCAGCTGGAACTCAGAAGGACCAGCATATGAAGGGCCGTTCTGCTCAGCCGGACAGCTCTAGGGGGACAAGGGAGCGGCATCCCCACCAGACCCGAGAGCTCAGTCACTATAGCAGCCCAGAACATCACAGAGAAAACATTGGATCAGATCAGGTACCGCTACTTTTGGCATTGTTAGCAGGTGAGGAAGGCATGAAGTTCTCTAAAATTTCCAACCGAGTGCAAAATGTGATTCCCACATCATCACAAACTGTAAAGGCGTCACTCTAAGCAGTTTGTTCCTCTGCCTAAATCTGCGTTTAGACTCTGGGACCCTAATTTCCAAATGAAATACAAAATTCACCATAATCAGAAGAGAGGATTTTTTTTATCACAGAGTCCAGCTAGTTCCTTTTCTCCTTCTCCTTCTAATATTGTGTGTGGGTTAGGTGTGGGTTAAACACGAAGAATGCATTATAAGCAGTTTGAGTCATGAACACGTCAAGACTTTTGATTGGGCATTGGTTAACATTCGTCTCAAGGCTTTTTTTCCTTCCACTGAACTTTCCACAATATGCTTGGACCGAGAAGTGTGTGAACAGCAGTAGATGTAGAAAATACATTTAATTGTCTAACCCTCTTGTGGAACATGTCAGTGACTATCAAGGCAGCCTTATTCCTCTATTACAGTGTAGGTCACAACAAGTAATTTCTATGTTAAACTCTAGTAAAACACTGTTTATCTTCTGTTGATTCCATGCAGCTGATGGGAAATTGCCAAACTGGCATATGAAATTTCAACACTGCATTGCAAACCCTAAAATCTTGCAGAAGAAACTGCTTCAGGGAACCAACCAGCTGCTGCACTCTCAAACTGCCTCAGTCAACAGAAGTTAAGTTTGACTTTTTCCAGTTTGACCTTTGGCAAAAGAAACATGTCTTTGGTATAAGATTCCCACCAGAGGGGGCAAACACGCAACATCGGTGTTGAGTCACCTGTCACGACCTTTAACGTAACATGCACATATGTTACTATACACACATTTAAACAGAAGCTTACATGTATCTTGTTTGTGACTGTGGTCCCAGAGATGATGTCGTTGGACAGCTGTTTACCTCAGTGAGAGAAAACCGGGAACACTCTTTGAACATGTGACTGAGGTCTTGGCTTCCAAGCAATGCAAGGGGGGTCAAATTAGATGCCGCTGCTGCTGCAGCAAAACAGTTTAACATATGGTTGCTGTTTATTTTTTGCTGAAATGGCATACCCTGAGCTGGTAGGAGGCTGCTTAGACAGAAAATGCAAATACAAATAAACCTCCATGTCATATTTTGCACAAAAGCAGATAACAGAAGAAGTGTGATGTCAGTTCTGATACAGCTTATACACAGTGGTACAGCCGTGGTTTACAGAAAGGCTGCAAAGAATTGAATTGAAGCGATCAGTATCACATATGTATCGTTGTATAATCTGGATATTTTAGAATATTTCTTGAATCCAAGAACAGATCATGATCAACAAAAGTTCAACAGAATCTTCATCAGAAGAAAATGTAAGTTTTGAATCCAGATTCCAGAGATAAATCTGACAGGGAGTCGCTTGAATCACCAGAAACGAGCTGTGAACGAGACAGATCCTTTACAATTTATAATAGACATGGAGAACGTTTGGGTGGCGGAGTGATAAATTATCACTTGTGTCCAGCTCTAAAATACTGAAATTATTTCAAATAATTGGTTAAGCCACATGTTAGTTTATAGACATGCACTATTATGTAAGCAGATTTATGCATTTTGGGGATTTTTGCCCCTAGCAAAATTGTTTGTTTTTGAACTTCACAGGCTAGTTACCACATAAAATATAGAAAATATTATACTTATTCTATTATTTCATTATTTAACATTGTCTCTTGTAGTTGAATCTAAATGCTTTTTGGAACACTTTGTCTTGCAAATGCGTTAATGGTGACATTGTTCTCTGCAGCGTCCCATTTCCTTTGTTTTTATGCCTGAAAATAATAACAAAATGCAAAATGACTAAGCAATCTGGATCCTACTATTCCCCTCCACAGGACCACAGTGTGTTATCAGCACGTTGACGTAACTAAGATCTATTACAGCAGCCACCCACGACAGAGGGACGCACAGCAAGACATATCCAACAGAGAGAGAGAGAAAAACAACTTATGAACACATATCAGTTTTCCTGTTTGTTTTTTTTTCGAGGGCCGAGAGTTCAGTTCTGTCGTTTTAAGTTCGTTATGTGACTCCTTATGTTACCTTAAGACCCTTGTTTGCCTTCACGTCCACTCAAACAAAACTCCCGTTGCACAATCTTCCGATGATGTCACGGTTACCACAGTAACCATTCTCACGGTCCCTCCACCTCCCTCTCTGCTTTCGCCCTTCGTCTTGATCCCTTAAATCTCCTCAGGGTGAGAGTGCCACTCCATCTGTCTCCTGCTCCAATATGTGCTCCTGCACACATGTGAGCCTGACAGAAAACTATCCACCAGGCAGCTTCCCTAGAGTTAAAACATGGAAAATAATGTTCTTTTGCTTTTCTCCCATTGTGCACACACAGCTTATAGATACAGGTGGTCAGTGCTGTGCATGCTGAGAGTTTCCTGGTGAAGATCCATGCAACAAACATGACCTCTGATTAGCAAAGGCCGGAGAACGAAAACAAAAAGACAGATGCTGTTTAGAATGCATCCGCCTGCTGATTTATGAGCACAGAATGAGGTAGGGGACCCTGGCCTGTGAGATGGATGAGATGGATCAGGAGCGGTGATTGATGAGGGATTCAATGGCAGGGAACACTGCACGAAGGCCATTTTAGAGATAAAGGGGAGGAAACGTGTAGACACAAGTGCTTCAAATCAAATGCAGATGAATTTATTTATTTGTTGGCTGGTGGGTTGGTTTGTTACCTTTGGCATCAGAGTAATATACAAAACTATGACACTGCTTTTGTGGGAAAATGATGGAGCAAACATGAAACAGATTGATGGAAATACATTTGGATATTTCATGGATAGTACAACTAGCTTTTTTACTTCTGGATAAACTCATTATGGCTACCATGAAATCTGACTTTTGATTTGACAGGCGGTTTCCTGAACAAGTACGTTTTCTTGAGCCTCTGGTAGACGGCAACTCACAACCAGCCAGTTTCTGATGGAGATTATTTGTCTTAAAAGAGAGTCTTTCATTTCCACTATAACCACATGAATGCTCAGTATGAGGGATTGCTGCAAAGGTAAATGACTCCATGGTGATATCAACTATCAACTGATGCCATATGTTCAGTGGAGAAAGTGCAGCTTCCTAGACCCATAATAATGAACTGAACTTGACAACATAGTTTTATAACACGGATCAAATCAGATTTTATGTCACAAACTTTGAATCTCTCTATATGATTTTAATAAAATTTATTGTATTAATTGGTTTTGTTTTTTTTAAGTGGTAAGGTGACATTTGTTGTGAAGTGGTGTTATATTAATAGATTCACTTCACTAGGTCACAACACTATAATTGTCCTCCAAATATTCCATAAATGCTGGTCAGTCAGGTCTCTGAAGCGGCTAGTGAACATCGTGTTCCTGAGAGGCTGATGCTGGTCAGGACCTGCTGGCAATCAACTTTTGCTCTCACACTGGCTCAGTTATTATGCAAGGGTGCAAGTTTATTTTTAGATAATGCAACCAGAGAAAACACTCTCTGTGCTCCAAATCCTTGCACAAGATCCATGAGAGAACTAACACGTCATGCAACTGTTTCCTGATTGTGCTGTATTGAATGTCCCAATCAGTTTGGATCAAAAATTTAACTTGTGTAAAAGTGTAATTCAGCCAAACAATAACAATTTTAGAAATACAGACAAACCTCGTCATTTGTATTTGTCACGGTTGCAATGTTTGCTTGTTTCCTTCTTTCCTTTTGGCTGTTTTTCGTGTGTTTTAATGAAAACCCGGGTCATTGTGACAGCAGAGCCGTCATATCATGGTCAGGTCTCAGTGGCTGTGGTCAAACTTTACGTAGGCGTTATGTAACAGGCAGATACACTGAATGCAATGACCTATTTAGCCCTACTGTGCCACAATCCATATTACTAATATATTTCCACTCTCAGCACAGGGTGTAACAAGGACATCGGGCAGAAAATAGAGGTGTTGTGAAAAAACACATTAACAGTAGTAGAGTAGAATCAGTAATAACCTACTGGGTGATTACAGTAAATAGCAGCAATGAGCAGGCAACAAAAATGGGAAGGCAAATATGGGAAAATCTCAAAACATGTACAGAACATTATTAATACAAGCACAGAAATTTTAAATGAAACCTATGAACCATCTATTTAGCATTTTGCTCTTGGGGTCACTTCCAAGATCCCAGTGATCACAAGCAAGATGCATGAATGAAACCAAAAGTACAAACAAATGAATGTAGCATATTAAATCAAACTAAAAAGGCAACAGAGATACATGAAAAAAAGGGACACAAAAGATATAATAATTCATTGCTTGAATCATCCTAAAACACCTGCCTACATTAACATTTCATTTGTTGTGGAAAACTAAAAAATTGTGGCAACGTAGATCGAAAGTCTTATTTTAATCAGTTTCAGCATATTTCCTGAGCCCCCCCTAAAAGTGTTTACTGGAAAGGAAAAGACTGCAATGCCTCAACTGATACACCTATAAATATTAACATCAAATTAGTAAACTTGTGCTAAAAAAAACAAAAAAACAACTCATTGTTTGCTGTTTGACAAAAAAACTAAAATTACACAATCCCCTGCTGAGCTCAGCCATGCATGTCTCCATTTAGGCCCTGATGCCGCCTCTAATCAGCCCCCTTGTTGAATGCCGGACCAAATGCCAGGCTTGCCCAGCTTCCCCTCCTCTCACCAAATGGCTCAATGGTCTCCTTGTTCCTCACTATTTCCTCTGAAAAACGAGGCTCGGTAAGTACAGCCTTTAAAGTGTGTTACTTTGTGCGCAAATGTGGAAAGTTTGGGAAAAGGGCACAGACGCGCAGACAGTGGATCATAAATTGTAAAAAATGAAACAAAAGGCAGATGAGTTTGCTTTTGGGCGCACCCTTGTCAATAAGCAGCCTACATATAAGCACTGGAGAGCAAAGGCCGCAGAGGATGGGGCGAGAAACAGGACAGCGAAGGCAAGTGGAAAAATCATTATCTGACTCTGAAGGCTGTTTCAGGTCAAATTACTGGCAATAAAAACCGTAATGGTGCTCGCAAAAAAAAAAAAAAAATTGCTGTGTTTTTATTTGACCAATTCTTGTATGCTGTTGTGATGGAACTGGTGTATTTTGAATACAGCATCTGGTTGCTGTATCAGAGAAGACATCAGCAGAGTCTTAGTCGTTCGCTGCAGATTTCCATTCTAAGCTGTGCAGCAACATGTTCAGATTTCACTGATCTGACTTCCTGCTCAGATAGAAATAGTAAATGTTGAGACATGAAAATGATGTCGTATGATAATTTTGATGTCACTGGGTTGTGTTTTTACTTTAATTCACAATAGAGAGAAATGTATTCACTGTGGTGAGCATTAGAGTTTTAGCTTCTTGGCATCTGGTAGTGTTCAACATTAACTGGTCTTAAATTGAATGTAGACAGGCAATAGCTTGCACAGTGTTCTGTATGAAAATGAACTTATTGTTGATCAATAAAGAAGTTGAAATGATTACAAAAATATTGTAAACCATCAAGTAGAGATTTTAAGAAGAATATATGAGAATTATTCATACATGTAGATGTTAATTAAATGTATAATCATTCAAAATGAAATCCACTTTCAAACACCAGCAATCCTCTCAACCAATTGCTCAAAAGAAACACAAAGTTTAAAAAACAACCATATAATTTTACTACTTCAGCTGCAAAAAGAGGTTTGTGGCAAGGAATTAAATGTCCAAAATATATCAAGGCTGATTAGATCAGAAGATTTACTTTAAGTTTCTTACATTGAAGAAAAGAGACTTTATGGTTCAGGCCCATGCTTTAAAGTCAACTTCAATCTGATAATTTAAATAAGATTTGTTCTGATTCCAGGCTTGCCCTATGAATCATTATTTTTTACATTTACAACTAAATATGATTTCAAAGTTGCCTCAAATAGACAATCAGATTAGTCACATGAGGACCTTGACACATGTAGACATGAATTCATGCTTGAAACATAACAAATGTAATGTTGACTTTTAAAGGTCAAATGTGGGGCTTTTGCATGGATGGATTTTGTTATTTCCAAATCCAATTGGTTTTCTATTCTATTTTGTTTTTTTAATTTGTGTTTTTTTTTTAAAAATTTTATTTTTACCCCAAATGTTTTTCTTTTTTGTTTGCTTGTTTGTTTAATCTGTATCTAGCAGATTGTTTATTAGACCATCTTTGATAGAAGTAATTTTATATATCAGTCATCTTATTCAATTTTTTGGGTGAAAAGGCTGGCAAGACATCCTAGCAAAATAATCAAACTGTAATATCTAACCAGTTGTCACACTAGAGCAAGGAAGGACAGAAGATGGTTCATCTGCTCATATTATGTTCATTATTGGTCGAAATTTTTACAAAATCCTATCATCTCCTATACATTTACAATGTGAGGATGTAAAGTAGAAAAGCCTCTATGGGGTCTATTTTAAACTCAGTACCTTCCTTGGGAGTGTGGGTGCAAAGGGGACGATAACAGGAGCAAATAAATGTGCAGAAAGGAAAAAACCAGGCAAGTGAGGAGGGAATTGCTTCAGTATCCGTGATGCTGATGTGGCCAGATGTCTCTAAGCCTTTGGGAATCTGCAGGGAATATGATTCTGTTTCTATTCTTGCATATCTACATCCTGTGTACAAACTGCTGGATCCCGTCATCATCCTGTGCAAATGTTTTCTCCATTATTCTGGCCATCCCACATCTGTGGCTGACCCACAAATATCTACTGAATCTGTTTAAGCGTTAATTATTCTAGAAGTGCACTAGAACATAAATTTATTATGCTTTGTTTATTTACTTAATAATTAAGTGATAAAACACTCTTAAACTGAATAAAAAAGGGAATAGTGAAGGCTTTTGACTCTGATAGCATGAGGCTGAGATATGATGTGTACCTTGTGTCATGGCGTTCTCAAGGACAATGACGAGCCAAAGAAACGTGGCACCGCTCCAAGTTCTCCACGCAAAACACAGAGCAGATGCAATCAATAGAAAATGGAGCTTGAAGCTAAAAATAAATGAGGACAAGCAGCTGCAAGGATAAATGTGAGCTCTTGAAATTGGAAGAGGGACAACAATAAAGATAGCTGTTAGTGGTCTGACAGCACAATCTCACATTATGTATGAACCAGTGCTGGCTTTGCATCTTGATGTTCACAAGAACAATATTGAAGTATCTCCAAAGTAAAGAAAATGCCTTTTTTTCATATATAATACAGCAAAATCAACTGGTGCAGAAAACAGTTTGTAATGATTTTAAGAGATGTTGTTTTTGTGCTTCTTTGTTGAATGTTCTTCCCAAGCAGGTGTGGCCTTGCAGCTGTTCAGTGAGATCCTTGGCTCTCTGTGACCCAACTTGGAAACATTGGAAGGACTGATACTCAGCTAGTGTGGGACAGGTGAGCACCGGTTAATACAATTAATGATCCTATTGGTCCAGGATTTATCTACCGGCATGAGGACAGTCACTGCACCAGGAGCAGCGACTGTTTATGCTGCACCAGTTTCAAAAGGTCTGGTGGTTTGTCAAACTTTGTTTCGACTGCTATCATTGTTCGTTGACATGAGGCAAGGCAAGAGGGTCATTCAATGTGCATTACAGGAAAAAACAAAAACAAAGGAAAAGAGTTAAAATAATCCCCCATCTGATCTTTATGTGCTACCTTTTATAATCACTGAATGAAATAAAGCAGTCCTAGTCTGTTAAACACAATCAGTACCAGACACTTCTGTTGGCAATAAGATCCAGTCATATTTATATAATATTTATAACCGATTCTAATCAGCAATGACAAATTTGAGTGATTAGCTGATGCTAATTAGCTACAGGCTATTGTTAATGGTCAAAACCGATTGAGCTACATGTCTGTGGTTGCTCCAACAAGGACAGATTTATTCTTCCTGTTTCTTCTTGAATAAACAACAACAAACTGCTGGTTTTCCCCTGTCCACATCTCCCAGGGATACTGATGTTTACTCCTTATCTCCTCCATCTTTCTCTGCCAAAATGTTGAGATTGGTCTGGTCGCTGCAGCAAATCATTTTTATTGAAGAGCGTATGGATGTGAACAAGCATGGGCTGAACTCACTTTGTAGCCAGTGGTGCTCTGATGAAAACAGTAAATGAATCAGGTGAGAAGAACTACCAGAACATTCTGCCAAATTATATTTCCATAAAAGCCCAGTTAGTTAGTGAGAGGGCATGTTCCTAACCTCTAGAGGCTTTAAATTTGTTCTTGAAATTCATCTAGTACCTTACCAAAGTGCTAATGCTCAGATCACAAAATGTATTTTGTCACATCAACTTTAAAAAAAAATAATTTTCAAGGGAAGAGTTATGGGTTTTATGGTGTAT
This sequence comes from Phalloptychus januarius, assembly GCA_902982915.1. Classification (NCBI taxonomy): domain Eukaryota; kingdom Metazoa; phylum Chordata; class Actinopteri; order Cyprinodontiformes; family Poeciliidae; genus Phalloptychus; species Phalloptychus januarius. Next base: position 8,732,191 of record CADWAE010000476.1, read on the forward strand.
TCCCCTAAGAGAATAAATTAGGAACAAACTAAACACAATTTCATTTTATATACACACACTCCATTCCTGCAAGAATGAACTTCACTTCCTGAAGTCAGCCTGTTTTCCATCAGCAATTCTGCCAACTGTTTTTTTTTTCAGCTCTTTAATTCCTTTGGCCCTGCAGTGGGTTGCCTTCAGCTCCCATAGCTCATTCAAGATGCTGCAGCTAGTGTTACACAGTGCAGGGCTGACTGAGTCCTACTGTAGTGCTCTGCTTGTTTTGATGCTTGCAGGTTGTTCATTTTTATTTTTTGATAGCAGCAGGAGCTGCCAAACAAGCTTTCAAAAGGATTGGACAATTAACTGTCACTAATTATATCTTTTAACTCTCTTTATCTTTTTTTCTGTAATGTCAATAATCAAATTCTTATCAAACATCAATTATCAGGATGTCAAAGTCAGAATATTTTTATTATGTCATTATTTGATTCCCTTTTGGTTAAAAGAAAGAAATGCTGAGATGATAATAAAATCTCTCATTATGTATTAATTATTAATGAATATGCTCCTTTATTCCAAGCCTCTCCCTTTGCTTCAGGAAGCAATATTCAGGTATAAACCAGTGCCAGTGTCATATTCTTTCTCTTAAATGATGCACAGAAAGATGGTGTCTGCAATAACATCAATAATTCAGCACTTCAGTTCTTCTTAGTTGTTATTTTTTTTACAATCCACATAATTTGGGTCTTAGAAACAGCATCTTACTGAAACCAAAACTAAATTAGATGGCCACCTTTCCTGACTTAATAAAATCCTTCTATACATTTAACCATTAGCTGCCTCGTGTCAAATTATAAAACTTAAAAATGTTAATTAATGCAAACAAAATGGATAAAAATCATGTCTAAGTACCATACAGAACATTTTGTATGAGTTATAAATTGAAAGTTTAGAGCTGCAGGAAAAAGACAGGATGAAAAACATTTAGGTGACTTAAGACTTATTTTTAACAAATTATTTTAAAAAGTGCAAAGCCAAAACCAATATAGGTTTATTCATTTCTTTGCACAAAATAAACTACTTAAATACAGAGCTTTAACATAATGTTTATGAATCATATTAGTCTGCCACCAATCAGTTATTTTTTGAGCACTGGATACCAGAAGGAATGTTTTACCCCACATTTTACAGTTATTGCATAAAAAGCCACATTCAACCCATCATTGCAGCGTTTAAACTAAACATATTTACTTTTCTTTTCAAGTCTAGATTAAATATTATGGTGCTTTACCATTCAAATTTCTGTTCGGTCTGAACTGAATAACGTAATGATAGAGTATGTTTATTCTTTATTGTCCCTTGATGTAGTTGTTTCAGCAGCAAAGTAACATGCAAGTGAAAGCATACAAATAGAAATAAATAAAATAACACATAGATTGCACAGGACATGCAAAACTGTACTCTTACTGTACTATTAAACTCATATGGATCTCTCCAAAGGATAGAAGGGTTTTGGACAGAGTACTGTGTTTGTTGGGAGCAGTGATGATCACAGAGTCTAACAGGATCTAATACAGCTTTGCTCATTTAGCATGCAGCCGCCTGTCAGTGCAGCAGCTCTCCAGCTCTGCAACTCTACCTCACTTGGTGTAGATGTTCTCCAAGAGAGGAGCATTACAGGAACATTTCGCATTGTGTTTTCTTAATTGTTTTAGCAGAACCAGTTAAATCAATTCAATCCCTTCCCAACTTGCCTGCAGCTGCCTTCAAGCAGAAACAACAAGAACAGATCTATAATCCTTTCCTATGTTCACAACAGCTCTGTGCAAAAAGACTTGGAGTCCAAAGTATTTGCCCCAGGTTGTAGCATCACAATTTCTCAGCACCGTTCATCCTGGAGATTATTTCATTTTATCGCCCGGGGCCCGTACAGATCACCTACTACATCACAGTCCACCTTGTCTCCAAGGACACTCTACTGTCCCTCCCATTAAAGGAGGATGAGAAATTCTGCTGTGTGTTGCATACACAGACGACTGTTTGTTTGTGTTTTTGCATGAGACAAAAGAAATGTTGTCGACAACAAAGAGGGCATTTAAATGCTTCATTGCTTTTTCTAACTCAGTTTTCTTTGTGTGTGTGTGAGAAAACTAACTTCTCTTTGCTTTTTCCCACACAGTGATCAGCAACCTGGTCAACTTGCGTTTGCGCTAAGTGGTAATGATATCCTGCTGTGGCAAAATGTGCTGTGACTATGCTTGCGTCATCACCGTGGCTTAAAAGCAACGAAAAAAATAAAAAATGCAGTAAGTGTTCGCCAGAGAGTGTTAAACTCAGGACTTTACCAAGGAGTGAAGGACTCTTACGCATCAGATGATGCTGAGAGAAATATAAACTAACACATAGTACAACCTGCAGATGCTACCCAAGTAAGACCGCTACCCAATATACGTACAAGAGAAGATATATAATATTATTATATCGTCTTTGGTCACAGGTCTTCAAAACTTTGTTCTAGATTCTGAAAGTATTCTCTGAGCTTCATTTTCGCACAATAAATTCAGAAATATTTCTCTTTGTGTGCTTGAGTGGTTTTAGGAAGTAAGTCTTTTCCACACATCCTGTCTGATGAAATATTCTTTGTGAGAAAGAATGAGCTAAAGGCTGCAGGCAATGTTTGGATAAAGAGGGAAAAAATAAAGTCCTTACATGCAAACAATAGAGTATTTTGACTGATCACATTAGACAAAGTGAGATTTGTTTTATTAAACCTTTGAAATGCTTATCTTTTTTTGGCAAGATCTGTGAAGGTCAAGCTTGGTTGCGCTACAAATTTGGCTCCCCACTGCTCACCGGACCGTTGAGCACTTTGAAGTGGTTATGGTGCAAATAATGCTGGGAAGTACACATCGCTGACGATGTTATATTTCTTCTCCTATTTCATATACTCAACACTCTGTGTGCTCACATCCTGCTGCCTCAGCTCTTTCACATTTTCAACTCATTGACTTTTTTTTATACAGAAGATTCAAATGATACAGAAGAATATCTTTCTGTTTTGAAAAATGTGCTGATAAAGTTACTCCGCTGGCACCAGATTCCCCACGTCAGTTTGAAATGCAAAACCACCCGGTTCGGACAAACGATAATTCAGATGCTGACTGTGTATGCAGTTGCTTCTGATCTGTTTTATTTAATTACCATTCGACTTATGTTTTTAAATTCATTACAATTTCTATGTATATCAGAAATGAGATAATGATTCTTTAGTTTTTTACTTACCATACCGTACTTCTCGGGCTGCACAGTTGTTAGAGCTGTTGCCTTGCGGCAAGAAGGTTCTGGGTTCGATTCCTGGCCCCGGTCTTTCTGCATGGAGTTTGCATGCTCTCCTTGTGCATGCGTGGGTTCTCTCCAGGTACTCCGACTTCCTCCTACAGTCCAAAAACATGACTGTCAGGTTAATTGGCCTCTCTAAATTCTCCCTAGATGTGAGTGTGTGTGCATAGTTCCCTGTCTCTGTGTTGCCCTGCGACAGACTGGCGACCTGTCCAGGGTGACCCCACCTCTTGACCAAAATGTCCCACTAGGGACATAGGACAAAGTTGTTAGAAAATGGATTGATGATGCCGTCCTTCTCACCATACTTGATAGCAAGATAAACTTCTTTGTTTCAGATTTCTATAAATGTTCTTATTGTAGATGCATAGAAGTTTAGTTGAGTAACTTTTTTCTTATCACCACTTCTAGACTTATGTGAAAAGCAAACATATCTTACTTAAATGATATGTTTACTTGCCTTTCTTGAGTAGCTGTAAGAAATGGGACTCTTATTTTGATTACATTTTGTTGACTTTACTCTCTGACAACCACTGTTTGCAATGTCCTTGTTCCAAATGCTGCAAGGCATCCCCAGAGCTCCCTGGTTAAAGTCAAAGTCAAAGTGAAAATGTATTTTTATAACCTAAAGCCACCTGGGTATCTTTCAGTCTGATGAATTTCAAAGACACAATTGTACAAGGTCACAAAGATGAACTCATGAGCAAGTCCACCCCACCCCCATGTCATCATATAAAAAATAAATACAAGATAAAACAATAAACAAAAAATAAAAGCTAAATGGAACCCCTTAAGAAATTTCAATGAAAGAAGCCTTGAAGGGAAGATGAAAAATGTCTAAAGAGAGAGTCTTTAGAGAGTCAAAGTTTCTTATAAAAATAACACATTGTGACGCAGCAGTTTTCAAGTCTGTTCTTGTAGCGTACCATAAATGTCAGAAATCGAAGTCTGTCTGTCACACATTCACTGAATATTTCATCATTTTGAAATAAAACTTTTTGAAGAAGATAGAGTTTGTTTTGGAATCCAGGGGGAAATATTTCAGGACTGGAGTGATATGGTCAAACTTTTTTTCGTGTGGTACTGGGCATGCTGTGACCAGAATTTTAAATCAGCAGCAGCCTCCTAACATCTGAAAAAGGAAAAGTACAGAAAAAAGTCAAACTTATGAGGGTAGGTGGATCGGCTCCAGTAAGAAGATCTGGGGCTCGTTGCCACATGTGAAGTGGATTCAAATTATATTCTTACCCTCTCACCATAATACACAACAACTGGTTTCCTTGAGTTGCTAAACATTATCTTCAAAATAAGAAAAGCTTAATTAAAAAAAACAAACTAACATAATTGAAGCATCCACAGAGAGCATATTATTATGCTCTCAATGATAATGTGATAGTTTCTTACATTGTGTCAAAGTCACAAAGTAGTTTTAATTGGTAACACATTAAGCACTCTTCTGGATCAAAAAATCAAGAAAGAAACCTATCCAAGTAAAATTGTTACTGTTCATGAACAAAGAAATGATTACAAGAAAACAGCTTTTTGGATAAAAGTAGCGGTATCTGAAGTAAGAGCATTAATTAAAAAGTTTTCAAAAACTGAAACTTTGACAAGTAAGACCAGATAAGCACCAAATTTTACCTTATTGCTAACAAGCCTGGTGAAAACCAGCTGTTTGTACGACACGTCACTTCGCCCAGAGGGTCTGGGCTGTTTGCTGTTGAGAAATGATTGTTTCCTGGAGGTGTGGACTCTGTTGAGGTTTTAAATTTTTTCTTATGTTTTCCCTTGATGTGTAATATGCCCTCAAGGCTAAGAAGGTCCAGAAATCGCCTACGCTGTAAACAACCAATGTTCACTGCGATCTGAACGAGGCGGCTGTTCAATTTAATTCAATATGTAGCTAATACAGACTTGTTAAATAGACATATTGTTCCCCCTTGAATGAGCCTCTCAATCTGTTAAGAAATAGCAGTAAAGTAAGTGCGTGTGTGAAGGGTTGATTTCCTCTATAAGAGGTTGACCATGCAAGTGGTAAGCACAAGCAGAGGCCCATATCTAGTCCACCACCTGTGGTGGACTAGATAACCCTAAATATGGATCAGAGAATTTGAAGACTTTAGTTGTGGAATAAATGTAAATCAAAAAAAATCATAGATAGCACTGTCATCATTATTATCCAGATTCCTCCAATGCTTTATGCCTTCACTGAAGCTCTGAACCATTTATCCTCTCTGCTTTTTGCCTTCTGTGCTTTCATTCCTTTCCTTACCTGTTCCAACAGAGAGCATGTCTAAGCGTCACTGACTGATTTAGCAGTTACTGTGTGAAAGACTTGACATTTCTGCTGAGGCCACAAAAGTAAGGACATAATTTTTGTGGCTTCATTAGCACAAATCAGAGTCCTGCTTTGTTGCAGATGTGATGATTCTATTTTAAGCAATCAAACTCCTCTAAAGAAAGTTTGGTGTTGATGGAGAGTAATTGTAAAGCTTGCAATTATGCAAGAACAGTTGGGGGGCAAAAAAAAACCCAATTTGCAAAATGTATAATGTGGAGAAAGTATATTCTGAGTCTGAGCTCAGCATTCTCCTTTATTGCATGGCTTGGTAATGTCACAGCTGTCAGCCGCACTCAGTGATTTACAGTTTCAGCATTAAGAGAGGTGTCAACAGCAGAAACAAATGGTCCGTGAGTTAATATACTGACGTGCACAACATGCAAACTGCATTTTCAAGGGGAACAGTTCCTGCATGCAATAAAACCTATGCAGTTTAGGAATATCTGAACTCGTGAAGCATTGAAGATACTTCATTTAAGAAGAGAACAGATGAGGAAGTAAAGCTAATTATTGACAATTTGTCACCTCTTCCATGTCTACAAACCGTAAGGATGCAGAAAACGATCCATTAAACAACTTTCAGCTTTGATTCCTGCTGCAGCTTCCTTTACCGTTGTATTCTCCCTGCCGGTGCATCAGCCAAGTTCCTAAAAATGCATTTGGTGGAGGTTTTTGGAGAGAAAACTGCTTGTTCAGACACAACCTTTCTTCCCCCGGGTTGTTGTTTTTTCTTTCTTCCTGACATTTGCAGTCACTGTCCTTCATTTGCTGCAATATGTACTTTTGCTGCCTCATTTTCTCCTTCTCTGCTTTGCTGTGTCAACACAGATAACGAAAAACACACTCCGGCTTGAGTGAAGCTGTTAGAAGCCTACTTCAGCGAATGCTTGTGGTCACAATCAGTTTAGCGGTGTGTTTTACACATTCAGACAGAGTGTGTTTTGAAATGAGCCAAGTTCTTCCCTGCAGACATTCTGACAGAAAACTTTAAATGTGGACTGACAAGACCATGCAAAGTTCTTTGTGAGGCCCGAGGTTGCTCCGTCACCCCACCTGAGTCCCGCTGAGCAGCTCCCGGCCTGTTGCTGGGTAAAAGCAAATCGCCACCCCTTCCTGTGATTGGCTGTTGTAGTTCTGATGGTCCTATGTACTGGAACAGTCGAATCCTTTCTGAGCACAGCCATCTGCCACAAACAGACAGCAGAGAGCCGTCCTACCAACTGTTCTGGGACCAGGTGGTTGTAATGTGTCGACTGCTAAACTTAGACAACACACAGTTTTGTGTGTGTTGTCTAACTGATCCAGTATCAGTCAGTATAGCACTCAGAAGTATAGAAACAAAAGTTTTTAGCGGCTGACTACTTCTGTTTTTTCACATTTTCAGTCATGTATCATAGTACATCTTCCTTCAGTGCAGAAGTCCTAAATAATCTCTCATATTTGTGTATTTTTCTTCCAAGTCTTGATTAACAAAGTGATTCAAAAATTCTTACTTAAAATTGAACAAAATACTTTTTCATTAAAGCAATTAGCGACATAAGGGTTAGGCAAATGGCAGGCTGTTTTCTCAATGTTCTCTGAGGAATTAAATGTGGACAAAACCTACAGAAAGTGTTTAAAGATTCATAAAACCAAGGCCTTTGTTTTATGGATAATTATTAAGGACTAGGATAATAGCTAGTTGCAAGTGCTTAGATTTTTCAAACAGTTTTTGGTTGAGTTATAGCAGAGCATGCCCTAAAAATAAGACTACAACTTGGTCCTGAATGACTTGGTTTTGGGTCCAGATCAGAGTCTGCTGTCCCAGAGCATCAACTGAGGATTGCTTTGTCTTTTAGCCATTATCTCAAATATTGCTTCTACTTTAAGAGGCTGTGGAATCTTAAAGTAGAAGATTTATATGATAATTAATATAATTCAACACTTCCTCGCTCTTTTGTCCTCCTTCCCCACTTTTCTGTACTATCACTCATCAGATTCAAGAACTCAAAAGAACAATACAAAAAGCAGCAAAAATATGAAAATTAATTTCACCCTGAAAAATCCTTAAGAACTATTGATAGACCATTTGACTTAAGCATAGCAGAAAGTCTGGGTCTCTGAAAACTACATAAAAAAAAATAGGGGGTAATTACAATAATAAAGACTGGCTAATGGAGTGAATCATTCTACAGAACATTTGAAAAGTTTATTTTTATTTTCTGAAATAACATCAGGTTTTATTCTACAGCAAATTTTCTATAACAAGGACTAATAATGATGTTTGTGTTAAGAATTAGGGCGTGATCTGCCTTGAATTGACATGTGTGATTCTTCTGCGGTGCATCTAACTGGATTGTAGTCATTATAGTCGGTGTCTTAAAGTTCATCCCAGTTTGATTGCTCAATATGGGCTTTACTCCAAGGTAAAGAGATGCCAAGTTGTTAAATTTATTCTTACTTCAGTACAGTCTGCAAATGATTTTGCATTTGAATTGCTCATAAAGATACAAGACTTTAAATTGATAACATTTCAGGACCATCTTCTTGTGCATTCGACACCATGGCAACATATTGGGTTCACGTGGGATTTTTTGGGAGGTTTAGTAATGAAACTCAAGGATCTTTATTTATAGTCAATGCATCACAGCTGGTGAATTTTCCCTAAAGCTATAAAGATTTGCTCATATCTGCATTCTGAATATTTGAGGAGGCTACAACAGCAGGACAGCCTAACCTAATTAATAATTTGGCTATTAATTAATCAACCTATCTGGAGCTCTCTCTTATTGTGGATAGATGTAGCATGTGTGCACATCAACGAATGACAGTGACATCACACCAAAAGGACCTTAATCTATGTTGATGCAATAGCACACTTTTTCTCATAAGCAATAAACATAAGTTACTTTGTAGATGTGATAAGATTTGGTATTTCACAGACGTTGCTTAATTTCTCTGAGTATGAGCTTAGCTAAAACAGAATTTTGATTAACTGGATACAGATTTTAAAAAATGAGCTGTGTTATTATCATAATTAAACTGTTGTGCAAAATCTGTTCAGTCATATGTTGGGGCAGAATTCCCCAGAAAGCTACTTAGGGTCATGGAGGATGTTCTTTCAGTGAACACGCACCTTTGGTACACCAACATATGTGGCAATAAAAGAGAATGTGCAACAGCAGTTTTGGGTATCTGATTTAACTTTCTTGTTACGTATGAGCTAAAGTTCCTGTGTCAGTCCATTTATAACTCTGCTATAAATACATCGAGCTTCTATTTCACCCTTATCTCTGGTCTGCCTTTAATAAGGTAACACCCATTTATCACTAATCTTTGACATGAATCCTAGACGTTGGCAGTGCTAAATGTTTATCTTCTTCTTACATCTTAATCTCTTCCATCTGGTCAGTGTGGATCTATAGAACTGATAATGCTGTTACATTATGCACACTCAGATATTCTTTTCTTTATAATAATTTTTTGCTACTTCTTTCAGATGCAAACACTTTTGCTGCATTGATATTTTAAACATGCTGGTTCAGATGCACATTACTTGTTTCTTTACAGAATCTGCAAAACTTACATTTTTTAAATAACACAGTTGAAAGGCTGGCTGAGCTGCCAGAAACACACTGAAAATGGCTGCTCAGGTTTCTGTTTTGCAGTATTCTGTCTCACCTTGCATCGCTTTTTACAGGTGTGACTGTCATTGTCTGAAGACGATGTTAGAAACATTAATTCAAACTAGATTGTTTGTAATCAGAAGTGAACCTAAAAGATATCAGCAATTTGTAAAATCTGGAATAATTGAAGTTATCATTAATTCTATTTTGTATCTGTAAAGGACTCTGGCCAGTCAGTCATGTCATATGACGTTTCACAATGTGCAAATAGTACTCTTCAAAACACCTAAAGCCCACCAGAACCAACAACACACATATTTTTTGACATGTTCAAACCTTTTCAGTTTATTTCCAGCTATTGTGCCACTGATTCCTTTCTCAAATATTCCATAAAAACTGTAAAGTAAACTAGCTAAAAGAAACAGAAGCACCTCTGGCACTTAAGATACCTAAAATAAACGTGCTGCTCAATTTGAATTCAAATCATGCTGCATTTATTACAGCAGGAAGTGGGAGGTGATTACTTTATTTTATTTGTTAATCGTTTTTTTTTTTTTTAGATTTTTTTAGATTTTTTCACTGGGTTTTCACAGTTAAATTATTCTTCAGTCAGTTTAATTATTTCTCTTCAAGCTGATAATGCCTTATAAGTTACCCTAACTTTGTTGCTTTTTGTTATATGGAGAATCTGTGAACATTTTTAATAGATGCAGTTTTTGAATAATTATTATTCACAATAACCAGCAGCAATGTTAGGCTAAAAAAACAAACAAAAGTTTCAGAAGTAAAGCTAGAAAAATCTTTGACATCCAATAGGATTCCAATTAGTGTTGGTCATTTGTCCATAAAGGCCAAAATACATCACCTTTTGGGGCTTATTTATGTTCCTTGTCATACAGCATTATGTGTTGATGTATTTTATTTGAATTTATTTGGATATTATGTGACAGATAAACTCAAAGCTGGCAGATTCATACACCAGAAGTTTTGTAGCAATTGATTTTTTTGCTGTTATTCACACAGAGGGACTCAATACAAATGCACACCACAATTTTCAGATATTAATTTGTGAAAAGTTAGAAAGCAATGTATAATTATCTATCCAATTCACAATTATGCACTTATTTATTTGTTGTACATAATTTGTTGACAAAATGAGAAAAAGTTCTTTGGGCGAGAATATTTTTGCCAGGTATAATGTGTCTCTTTTTAGAAACATCATGCTAGTTTAAAGCTTCCAAAGATGTGACTAAGGTTTTTAATACACACATAGCATAACTCAAACATAACTGTTTCTCTCTTTGTCTTGTCTTTTTTCAGATAGTGAAAAGACAAGACAATCTTCCTCTTTCTAAATGTTTATAACTTAATTCTTTGCACTGACCAAAACATAACCCTAGAAGTTGTGGTGGTTTGAATTTTATTAGTGTGAATGTGGACAAGGCTTGACTGCATGTGTATCTGTGTGCACAGACTGAGAGTTTGTCTCAGTGATGTCCTTCCAGAGATTAAAGCTGATTGCAAACAAGAGACGGGCAGGGAAGCAGGGGGAGGAGCAGGCAGAGGACATGGGTAGTGGAAATTTTTCATCTACAACAGGCTGCCAAGTCAGGAGTCCACACAAAACAATATGTTGAGCACAAACCCCAGTGCTTTTAGAGCAAAGTTTTGAGAGTTGTGAAAAAAGATAGAAGTGAGATTTAAGGCAGATGTTGCTATGTGATTGAGCAATCTGTGGCACATGAACATGTTTTAGATGCTTCAGTATTCCTTTGAGATACTGCAAGACAAGTTAAAAAAAAAAGGCAACGCTATTTATCTATATATATATAAATATATATATATATATATATATATATATATATATATGATAAGAGTGTGGAAAGAGACATCTGGTGATTTCTTTCCTATCTAAAATAAACAAGGTCAAAGATCCCAAAAATATTCATATGGTTTAGCAAGACAAATCACAGAAGAGTCCTCTCTGTCTTATCACAGGTCAGTGCAGGTTACAAGGCTGTGCCATGGCTACGCAGGCACACTGTCCCTCCCTTCGTCCCTCCTTCCTGTATTCTGTCTGTTGACCACCTGGCGTTAGGCAACACGCTCCCTTTCCATCTGCTCCTGTTCTCAAGCTGAGGAAAATACTGAGGGACAGATGGATGGATGAAGGGGGGTGGGGTGTAAAAATAGGAGTAGGAAAAATAAACAGTCAGGTCAGCAGTGATAGCAGCTGAGTATCCTTTATCAGTATTAGATTAGAAAAAAGTCTGAGCACTTCAGGAAAGCACACATTGAATCAGCAAATAGAATTTTTTGTATTGCACTGCATCAAAGGTAGATCAATATAGTTTTGCACCAATATGGCAGAGTAAGAATAATTAATGTTATAAGATCTAATCTCCTGGAAACATTAAAGATGTCAACAGAACATCATGAATCAAGCATTGAAAGCATAAATTTTGTCAGCACTGACATTTTCTGATTTGGGCTGAAATATTTCCCCTGTCAGACAGAGACCTGACATTTTTATGATCCAGTCAGAAAAAAGTAGTTTGATTTTCCAGAAGCTGAGGCTTAGAGAACCAGATCATGCACAGAAACTGAAACCATGTCAGTAATGTCTGCCTGGTGTTCTGTGGAGGTTAAAATCTACCAGAAATACACAGAACAAGTCAACAAATACTAGAATATGTCCCTAAATAATTAAAATAGAAAACAATAACATGTGTATTTTGACTTTATATCATGTTATAATATCATTCTCTCATTAAAAATGACATCAATGGATAGGGAAGCTTTGTTGTGATGAGACCAATTTTTATGCATTAGATATGGCTTTGATGCTAAATCATTTTTTAAGTTGATTTTCACGTATGTATCATTTAACATACATGCTAGTTTGTGGTACAAAATGTCCCATCTAAATGAAAAACACATAACACCACTCCTTCCCACTCTTTTATAAACATACATTGAATATGTAGTCATTGGACCATTTATTTTATCATTTCTGCTACATAAATTTGTCTTTTATCAGGTGACAAAATGAAAACTGCAGTCCTACGTCACAGACATGTCACAGGTAAACACAACTTATTGCAGCAGTTTTGATTAGATGATGCATTTGATATGAAATGTATTTTCCAAAGTACAAGTAATTTGGAAGAGACTTTTAGACTATTCTCTAAATCTACTTTTTGGTAAGAAAATTCAATTAAAAATGTATCTGGTGCTCAGTAAAATGTTCCAAGAACTCTAAAGGTGTTTAAATATCACTAAAATAAAACATACACGCCGTCACACAATGTTGTAGTTAAACACACAGCGACACTTACTATGCTGGATGTGATTATTAGATAATAAAATTGTAAGAAGAAGCCACGACTTTTAAATTGCATTTGCATACAGGTGATCAGTGTTTACGTCAGATGAATTGGTGGTGAGTGATTTATATAATCTCTCTTTGTTCTTTCTGTCAACATTACTGTCAAAGCAATCCATCGGAAGCCATATCAGCTAACACAGCAGACATATTATAACACTATATGTTTAAACCTGTTTTGTTTCCACATTTCTGATTTCATATTGCAAGCATTTACCCTCTGCATATTTTTATGTTGGACCAGTTGGATGGTTTCTGACTCTCCTTAGTGTCCACACATGACATTAGTGGCTGAGAGACAAAAGAATTTTCCAAAAGAAAAAGAGACCATTTGGGTTAATTTAAAATTTTTTCTTACTCGTCTCAGAGAACAATTTGTATCAAGGTAATGTAAATGGACGTAAAATTAATGTGCACTTCTTTGAATAAAATTTTTTATTGAATCTATTGAACGAGGCAACATTTATGTACACATTTCTATATAAATAACTTTGCAACTTTCCTACTGTTTTGTGACATTATATTCAGAAACACACAGATATGTGTTTCACAACAACACAAAAACATGGTGACCTTCAAGGTATTAAGGGACGTCCACCCAATCTTTCAGATTCCTCAGAGACTGTCATAAAGCACGCTCTGGGCTGACACCTCAGGGTGCGAGGTGTAGGTGTGAGAGTTATGATGTGCAGTAAAAAATAAAAAAAGAAAAGCAGGATCAAACTCAGTTTGACTGTACAGAGTGAAGATGTTTGTGTTGTATTTCATGCAGGCTTCTCCATAAAACTATCCTGTATGCTTCACAGTTACTGACCTCAATTTACAGCAACAGTTTGAAGGAACAGGCGGAGTTACACCCCACATTTGCAGTCAGAATATTTCGCCAGGCAAGCCAGTCAAACTTTAATCCAATTTGGAAATGTTTGCACTGTGCTGTGCAACAGTCAGAACACATAAAACCATCTGTGTTTAGATAAGAACCAACATAGTCAAATATTAATTTTTCTGCATTCATGAATGCAGGAGCTCTGCTCCAAATTCAATGGCAGTATATTCCTGCACAGTTTCCTCTGACAAATGAAATAACAAATCTGATACAAGAATTGGCAACTAAAAAGAAGAAAAAAAATGGATGATTTTCAGCATTCCTTCACATAATTATGCTTCCCCTTCAGGCTGTTTGGGCCATGAGGTTACTTGCCACAAGGAAGGATTAGATCTATTTCGGATCAGAGCAGGGTTTCTTAAGCAGCAACATAATCACAGCTAATATGGACAGAAATAGGAGCTGAACCAGGGCATCGCTTTCAGAGTGCACTACTGATGCCCTTATGTTTTTCCTGTCAACACAGCACACAACTGCAGATTGTCTGCAGGCAGAGAAGTCAAGTAAACAGAGCTGCAGAGAAAACTGCTCTTGACAATGGTTTTCTGTGGAAGTTTGTTTTTAAGCTGCATATAAATATACTTAGGATTTGTACGTCAGACTTTCAAGTGGCTTTGCAAAATGGCTCATTCCTGACAAATTTGTCCATATATTCCCACTTCTAAGAATCCTGCAGTAAAATGCATTGTTAGAGAAAGCATTTTCACTAAAGAGCAGAGTGTTAGGGGCATTTTCAAGTAAGACTCTATCTTTTGCATTCCTGAAGTTAACCTCTTTTGGGCAAATATTTGAGACAGGTAGGTCTGCAAGTTTTACTTAGCAATACAGAGCCTAAAATAAGTCACGCCTTCTAGTAGACGCCTCAATGCTTCTACTAAAACTACCCACGGATGAAGTCCAGTAATTTGTTTAATCTTAATGTACTTCCTCAATTCGAGTGAAATTTGTGCATAACGTGACAAGCTAGCTGAGAGAGAAAGCAGAGGATGTGGTGTGCAGTAAATATTCTTGAATGATTCCATAACAATGTCTCTTTATCCAACAGGATGTAGTCCTAGGCTACTTCTCTATCGAGAAGACAAAACAATGAGTCTGCTGAGGAACCTGGAGATGAGCAGCATATTTGTTTGGGTTGTTACTATTGCCAGCTAGTGCCGCAGCATATATAACAGTTTGTTGCCATGGAAATGAGATGCAGTTTGGTGGACAAACAATCCAGACCACAAATGCCTGATTCACATGGCAAGATTTTAAAATTGTTGCCTGATTTTCAAAATCTAAAAGGCTGCGCATGAGACAATAAAAAAATCTTAGGTGGTTTGTTTTTACAATGTGTGATGTCAAGCCACATGGCAGGAGATGGACCGGTACAGCGCCTGCTTCACTACAGATGCTGCGCCGATCCACCTGTCGAGCTCCCACCCCCTTTTTCCCCTCATTCGTGAACAAGATCCCGCGATACTTAAACTCCTCCACTTGGGGCAGGACATCCCCCCCGACCCGGAGAAGTTGGGGTTCAAGACCTTTGTCTCGGATTTGGAGGCACTGATCTTCATCCCGGCCGCTTCACACTCGACTGCTAACCGCTGCAGGTCAGATCAGATCACCCTTAACACATGACAGAAATAGCCCTTAAGATTTTCTGAAGAACCATCCGTATAACCAGGGTATCCTTAAGGTTGTCAGAAGGGGAAAATCAGGACAACTACAGGCATAAAACTCTTGCACTGTGAACTGGGCACATGTTGCTTTGATTTCTTAAACAAGTCAATTTGTTGCTTTATGTGAAGAGATAAAATGTGGTATATTTTTATTTCCATATGTACATATGATGAATGACAACATTATGCATAGCCCTTCTAGGTGATAGATGAATCAGTTTCTCCTATGCATCTTATCATCTATCCTTCTGGCGTGAATCCTTGACATTTCAGGGACATCATTACCACCATGCATTTAAAAATGCCAGGAGTATTTAAAATTTCATGCAATGATTTATTTCCCATCAGAGACGCATCATTTATAGACTGTCACTATGCATCATTATGAGCTACTCATTAAATCAATATATTAATCCAGCTAATATGTTGGTAAATATATTTAGTATTTATAAACAAATAATAAACTGAATTAATGTGTGGAGAGTAACAATGTACTTCTGCTGATAAGGGAAACAATGTCTTAGTTGGAAGAGGGAACATAAGTTTATTCTATTGCGTATTTAAACTTCATTAGACTTTTGAGAAACCTCGTAGGAAAGTGTTAAATTTTTATAATTCTATCTGATCTGCGTGAAAATGAAACAGGGTTTAAACTTCCTTTCTCCTCCTCCAACAGAAGTTCCCCCTCCTCAAGGCCGTAGAGATATCACAAACTTTCAGGAGCTCAAGCTCTCATTCAACAGGACAAACGTCCAGCTTCTTATCTATCTGTCCATTGAAGGATTCCAGGCCTATCGCAATTACAACAGTCCTGGCTTGAGCTACGGGAGGTTCCCCAACAGACGATAAGGGAAACACATCAACTCTTAGGTGTTGCACAGAAAAAACTTCTGATAATGTTTATAAAGAAACATGTATCAGAAAAAAGAAAAAGGGCTGGGGACGGCAGAAACAAGTGATGCCGACAAAGAAAACAAAGGAATCTCAGTTATCATGATAGACACAGCTGATAAGAGTGAAATGGTGACGGCATACCTCTTGGGTTAATGGAAGCTTCTGCCCTCAACGTGGAATTGAGGAAAGCTGCATTTAAGCACACTCTCTTGCCAGATCTTCCAGCCAAGTCAGAAATGTAGCTTTAATAGAGAGGAAATTCTAACTGGAGGCGGTGTGTAACCTTTGAGTGATAAACCCCATCTAAAACCTATCTGCAATAGAAATAGTCTCACAAAACTTCAGAAAAACCATCCAAGGTTAGTAAACCCATCAAAATACTTTAAGCATCAGAAATTAGCATCACAATCATGTCAGCTTTTAAAATCTGTGAAAGCATAAAATTCATAGCCATTCATGGACAGCAAAATTGTTTAAGTGTGACGCAATTATTATTGAGAATTGGAGCTACAAAATAAACGTTATTAAAACCGTCTAGTCCTCTCAAAACACACAGTCCCTGTGCTAACAAAAGAACCTCCTTCACTTGCTCTCCTTATCTGTGACTCTCAAGGCCTTCAGCTGCGCTTCAATTTAGCAAAACATTTCCTGCAAGCTGGAATTGGAAATGACAGTCTGGATGACTTCAGAAGCAAATGAAAAGGTAAAAATGTCACATTTCAAGCTTATTAATCCAGGAATTAGAACCAGAACCATTTGAAGAATGACATTCAAAATAGAATGAAATGCTGAAATATTTTAGCCATTTCTAAACATTTTTTCCTCATAAAAATTCGCCAGTGTTTTTGCTGCATGTTTAGCATCTGAAAAATATCAAGCAGACCTTTACCAGGTGGTGCCTCATCAGTAGTTACATGTGTGGCAACACGAGGGTATAAATTTTATTACTTGGCCCCCTCAACACAGGGCAACACAGGGCAACCCAGGGGTGTCAACAACGCCACCTCGGGAGTTTCACTCAAGGAAATAAATAAGGCACTAAGGTTCGTGACCAATGAGAACGGGATGTTGTTTCACAAAAAAATGCACTTTATTGTTCCATGATAAAAACAATTAAGAATTGAAGCACCACAATGGGAAGGGAGGTGAACAGTACTGAGGCTTTCTAAAGTTAAACAATTTGTATTAACCATTGAAATTGCTGATTTTTAACAAGAGGAGAAACAATACTTACTACTTGAGTAACGGCCACCGCAAGCCACTCAAACAACCCTCCCTCTGAAGCCCGACCAAATGGAAAGGAAACAGGTAGGAGAGTCTCCCTTTATACACCACACCCACTGGGAAATAATTAGGGGCCAGGTGTCCTCAATCTTGGGGCAGGCCTCATCCTGCCATGGAAAACTGCGAACATTCAGGGGAGGCTACTTTGTTGGAGGTTGGAAAAAAAATTAAGTTGTGATGTTACCCTTAATTGATGAAATTTGTGGTTATAATTGTTCTTTAAACAACATCAATTTTTATAAGTCAGAACAGTTATAAAACACAACACCAGAAAAAGCTGAATGAGAGAGGAACAGATGGAGAATGAGTGGAGCATTTCGTGTTCTCATATGAAACTGAGAACAACAGGATTCAATTAGAGCTAAAACGAGTCTCAGTTTGGAAGATACTCATTGAGGGTTTAGTGCAGGATTTCTTTGATCCATAAGGAAATGAGCACCAAGGTGATTTACTAGTGTGGCAACATCAGGGTATAGACTTCGCTACTTTGCCCCCTCAACCCAGAGGTGTCAATGCCACCTTGGGAATTTCATCCAAGGAAATTGATCAATAAGGCAATACGGTTCATAACCAATGAGAACAAGACGTTGTTCCACAAAAATGTACTTTGTTCCATGATGTTAAAAGACAATTAAAATTTAAAGCACCACAATTGGAAGGGAGGTGAACAGTACCAAGGCTTACCAGCAAGAGGAGGGCAGTCCAGGTATGGAGAACTGGTTTGAAAAAAAACAAATCAATCCAACTAAATCACCCCAAAACACTTGTGAACAGACACTATCGTGAAGCAATCCCAACACCGGTCATTCGCACAGCATACAGGTCCAGTCTCCCTGGAAGCCCCTCCCCACTGCCTCCAGCTCTCAGCCTGGGGTAGGCTTCATCCTGCTACACTAGGAAGTATTGATATTCAGCAGTGGTTTGCATCACTTTGGAGACTTTATAAAATAGACTTTATTATTACCAAACGCTCACATTCAAAATAAAATCACATTACTCTTCCAAGCATACACTATGCATTTTTTATTAGGTGTACACGCAAATTTTTGACTGCAATCAGGCCAAAGTTTGGATTAGGGCACGACAGAATAATGGGAGAAAATTGATTTCTTTACTTTAATTTCTTTGGCATTTGTTAGAAATGTATTTTAGACTATATGACGTGGATTAAATGTTGGGGTTACCTTTTCACCCTTCACCTTTTTAGCTTTTCACAATCATTAACAATCTCACACTGTAACCAATTCTGCTGTATGTTTAGGATCATTGTCCATTCGAAGACCAAGAGATGAACATGGCACCTTCAGGAATAGAGAAGTTGTTTGCAAGAATGAACCAAACTTGTGGAGGTCCAAATTTCTCATCCTTAAATATTGGCTGATTTTCTTTTGCAGTTGCACAGAAAAGCCTCTGCATAACTCAAATACTTGATTGGATCTTAAAACAAATGCATTATAAAATACTAGATGATTACAAAACCACTACATCACTTATGAGTTTGAGTTATAAATGTCTCTCTAGCTCATTATTGTACCATTTAGGAAATAGAAATAATTTTGTTTATCTTTAGTGACCTAAAATACAATATTTCTAACATACACTCTTAAAGAGACAAGCATATGTTGTGTATTTCAACTGTGATAATGACAGTGCAGTTAACTAATATTGTTCCAGTTTTTCTGAAGGTACGTCCAAAAGACAATCCTGAAACTTTTAGATGTGCCCTTTGTCCTACACGGTTGAATTAAATGGTGCAACTGCCTCACTAACATGCAGTCAAGCTTCACACAACTCTGCTAATGAGTTGATATTGGAGCCAGGTGTGCTGAAGCAGAGTGACGTCTTAAAGTTGCAGGACTCTGGCCCTCCAGGAATGCAGTTTGATACCACAGCTCCAGGGCTTTTCTGCTTCAGCTGGATCTGGCTCTGACTGACCTCAATCCCCTCCCACTGAGGATCCCAACCAGTTGAGCAGCCCTTGGTTGTTTTCAGAGGAGGCATCAATCCAGCTTGTTTTCAGGCCTTCAGCAAGTCAAGGTTCCCATGGATGCTGTGTTTAGCCTAACTCTTCATTCCCAACCAAAGGTTCACTCCCAAGCCTGCTTTGTTTACAATAATACATGAAAACTCGCCTGGTTTGAACTTGAAAGACATGTTAAATGTATTGGTGTTAAAACCATATGGGTAGCCAAAAAAATTTAAAAATCAGGGACAACAAGGAAAATGCAAAATAAAATCTGACTTCCAACTACAAGCTTATATAAATTACTTCAGTTCATAATTCAAAAATATATATTTTTTTATCCCACGGGAAAATTAACTTTTTTTTTGTGGAAAGCAGGGAGTCAATACTCTTAAAAAAAAAATAAAATTGAACATGTTGATACAGCCAAGCGAGTGATCAGGCGAGCAGCTATAAAGGGATGAGCGCTGTGACACAATGAGCTTGTGGCAATTGCCTAGAAACAGACAAGCACACACAAACAAACCCATATTGGCTTATGTAAAGGTCATGCCTCCTCTGTTGATTGATAATCTGATATTAGCTTTGATATCATCATCATGCTGCTCTGTCAAGGTGGCATTAGGTGAAACAGAGCCAGTTTCTGTTATTGTTGCCTCTCAAATCTTTTGGAGACATTCCCAAAATAACTGGCTCAGTTTCAAGCGGCGTGTTCGTATTTGTGCCAAATAAGGTAGGGAAAGTGTGACTGAATGGTGAGGTCATGTCAGAAAAGAGACTGTAAAATATTCTTTTTGTTGGTGGAAAAGACACTTGACAATTACAGAACTTGTAAGCACAATGGCTCTCCAATGAGTACTGTATAACTAAAGGACAAGCAAATCCTATTATTGTGAAATTTAAAAAGCTAATTGCAAAGTGTGCATACCCTTAAGCTTTGACCTAATTTGACCTTTTGATTCATTTTAAGCTTTCAGTCTTTGTTGGTTGAAGTCTATCTCTTTTGCACCTTGCAAAACTTCTTCAAGTCTGTGAGAG
Organism: Phalloptychus januarius; assembly: GCA_902982915.1. Lineage (NCBI taxonomy): Eukaryota > Metazoa > Chordata > Actinopteri > Cyprinodontiformes > Poeciliidae > Phalloptychus > Phalloptychus januarius. The sequence continues at coordinate 8,752,569 of CADWAE010000476.1, forward strand.
CAGGAAGTCGTCCCTGTCCACACCCATCTGCTAGATTTAGTTCTGGATTCTGTCTAGGCTTTTCCTACAACTTTAATTTCCACCTATTAAGTCATTTTTCTGGTTATTTGGGTGTATGCTTGGATAAAATTTTATGTGGAAAAATAAAATCCATCATCTTTCAAAGAGACACTTGGAAGATTTTAGGTCAAAACTGACTGGTGTTTGAAACTGTTCAGAATTTAATCCAGGTGGACGCCTCTAAGATTGAGTACTTTTAATCCTTGATCCCAGATTGTTGCTTTAATTGAAAGATCCAAAGGAGTTAATGTCATGAAAGTTGGACTAGGACAGTTTAAATTCACTACAAGTGACATAATTTCTTTACTAAACAAAACAGAATGCTAAACCTCCATCAAAACGTGTTTCATTTAAGTCCAGTGGGCCCCCAGTTTTCATGTGGTTGGGGACCATAACTGCTGAATATGCTTATGATAACCTATTTTAATAGTTCAACCATCTTAATATCCATGTACAGAGAGGAAACTGTCTTTCCGCTATTACAGAAGGTGGCAGTTTTGAGAGAAAAAAAGCATAAAGTTACCTGGGATAAAGAAGTAAATGCCATATTTGACATTTTTACCACAGGGGAGGGGACTACATCATTCAAAAGGTCTAGGTCAGTAGTTCTCAGTCCTGTTCCTCAGGGATCATTGTCTTTTATGTCTTAGATGTTTCTCTGCACTGCCACACCTGATTCAAATTGTAGCATTATCTCCTTGGCATGCTATAATGGCTACAAAAGTCTGGTAATTACATCTATTCGTGTGTGTATCAGCAGGGAGACAGATAATACGTGCAGGATAGTTGGTCTTGATCTTATCAATAAATTGATAAGATTTATTGTGAAACCAAACTTGGGCTGGTATAATGTAGCAACCCAAACAAACTGAGTCATCAGATAGACAAATTTTCACAAAAGTAGTTTATTTTATAGCCTTGACAGCAGTCTTTTCTGCTTTCAGTGGCTGCTGTTTTCTGCTTTCAGGTGGCGTCTGGAAGAGAAAATACTGGAGTCAAAACTTTTTGATGGGAGTCGAGTATAATGAAAGTTCAATGTACTTTGAGCTTCTCAGGTGGAGAAACGTGGTGCAGAGGGGAGTCCAGGTGCTTCCAGAGCTGAGAGGGCTCAGGAGAGATTCACAAGAACGATCCTTGGAAACACAGAGGACACGAAGCCGAAAGGTTAAAAAAGGGCAAGTACAAAAGGAAGGCTAATTATTCTAAAAATGGTTGCTCATCAGGTGAAGTAGTCGTTAGCTAGCTCCTCATGCCTGCAGCAGCCTAATCAGTCAACCTGCAGTGAGATGTGTCACCCTGCCAGTTGAAATCTGCAACCTAGTGAAAGTCATGCAAGCAAACACACACAGAACTAATACTAGGGTACCATGTCACATGAAAAAGCTAACCAACTCACAGAAATAGTATTTTCCCATTCCGCTAAGATGCACCAGCTGCTCACCTCATGCTGTCACAAAAGAGACGGATGTTCTTTTTCCAGCAAGGCGGCTCAGAGGTCGTGCAGACACGTTCCACCTCTGCAGCTCAACCTTGGCAGATACTGTAAATTTCCTTCACCTCTGCTTAATGTCTTCAGTGTGCAGCATCCAGTAAAAAAACCAAAGAATCCATAGCTGCTCACGTTACATTTCATATAAATGTGTGTGAAAGAGAGAGACACACACACGAGCTGAGATTAATTTAGTTTGACACATATGAAGTCACATGCCTGAGGAGATGGTTTATGACGTGGAGCTTCAGCAGGATTTTATCTCGAAGTTTCAGCTTTAAAACGGGCTTGGTGTCAAGCGTTGCATTTTAAATAAACATGGAAAGAATTACAGCAACGTTTACCTCTTCTGTTTTTAAAATGCATCTCGGGGAAAAAATGAGGAAGGAATGAGAAATGGAGAATAACCTGATGGGAGATGAAAGAGAAAAGGAAATGAGGAGAAACGTAAACAACACAGGTTGCAGGCAGGCCAACTGTGAATCTGACTGCTGCACTGCTGGGTCATCAGAGAAGAAATGCCTGCCAATTCATCTCCTTACCTTGTTATTTCTTATCCTGAACTCCACTTTATTTTGCCCTCAGTTATTTGATCTAGGCATTACAATCTATTTAGTAAAAGTCAAAATAAATCATATGAAATCAGAGGTCACAAAGCACATGTTGGAAACCTTCTTTTTTCTGGTTCCTGGCTGTGAAGTTGATACAATTCTTCATAAGACACAAACAATGCTGTTAGTATCACTTCCAGGAGGTGAAGTAGGGAAAATTAAGTATTTTCTATTTGCAAAAGCAGAGTTTTTCTTTTGTATTTACCTACTTCTATTTTGTTGTAAGTGTGTTGGGATGAAAATGTTATAAGCAGTCAGCATCTTAACTTGGAGTGGGCAGCAGTCAGACTGATCTCAGAGTTTGGAGGAATAGAGGAACTTTAATGGAGGGGAAAATATTTCCTCATATGTAAGTGATTATAAGAACAACTAGCTTCAGTGTGGTTTTTGGGCTGCCTTTACTGGAATAAAGAAAAAAATTCTGCATATTTATTATTAAATAAGGGTATTTTAAGCAGAGTGGATTTTTTTTCTTCATCAGAAACCTTTAAAAAGTGAATATTAACTCTCTGAATAACTCTCCTGTTACAAGTTAAAAAACCATTTAGATTTGCTAATTGATATGCCAGGTAACAATGCTAATTACATTTAGCAATGCAAACTAATAATGTAGTTCTCCTAATTGTTTACTTTCAGACATTAGTTGTCTGTTTGGCAATTGGAGGCATTTTTTTATTTTTATTTATTTTTTGCTAAATGAGGCTTTAAAGAACCCTGAGAAAATATGTGAATAGGCATTCTGCTGTTTACTGCTCCAATCTTTAGTATCTTTTGTTTTGAGGTCTGGCTTAATGAGAAAGTTCTCCATTTCTTACTGAGACATTTTTAGTTTAAGAGAACCTTTGTGTTGAAATATTTCAATTTCAAACTTAGAAATATGGAGGTCTGAGTAAAGATTGAAGACATAACTAAATCACATCCATCCACCATTAATGCAGTGACATATGACACTGTTTTGTTTGTTTTTTTATAATGTGGCCTTGTCAAGCATTCTGACCCAGTCGATGAACTGTGGCGCTTCCGTTTTAAAATGTATAGAAAAATGGAGAGTGTTGATTTTTCATCTGGCATGTAGTTGAAATGCTAATGACAAAAAACTACTTTACAAATTTAATGAAAGGTCCCTTTGTTGCAGCAACTTGAATGAAAATATGAATGTCCTAACATGTCTTATTCTTTAGACAGAGCTCATTTCCATAAAAGTAAAATCTCGCACTTGAAAAATGACATACAGAGAAACATGAACGCACATTAGACACTGACCTTGAATAATATACAGGCTTATATACGCATCGGCATATATACTTTGTATTTTTGTGAAGTTTCTTGGTGCCTCTGGGTATTTCTATACCTTCATTGTATGTCTATTTCACTCACCGACACACATTCAACACACGTGGATGTTCCTTGACCTAACGTGCTTCTTTTGCTGGGTTGAGGTTGCCATGGGAACCCATCTTTGACAGTTTTCAGCTCACGCATAACACAGACACAAAAAAATTCACTCAGGAGGCATAGAAAGTACAGAGATTGGAAGGAGAAAACGAGGACTGCGTCTCTTTCACAGGCTGTGGAGGACGATTGAATTGGCCAGGATTATGTCTCTGTGTGGCAACATGTTGATAGCTGATCCCAGATCCTGGCTGAAGGATGTATCTAATGCAGCTAGAAACTGAAGCACGGCCGATCTCTACAAATCTTTCTAACGGTATGCAATATTTTCGGGAACCTGATAATTATACTATCATGCTTAGTTTTGTGTCCAGGTTTAAATATTGTTTCATGTCAAAGACTAAAAAGCAGCAATATAAACCATCTTTGCCTTTATGAATTCTGAATAGAACAAGTGATTTTATACGGAACTCCAATGATGTCAAATAAAAAGTTGAACAGAAAATGTATACCAGCAAAGTAAATAATCAGCCCCACAATTTGACCCATTTTAGTAATATACATAAGGAAACCTTTGTGATCTGCTGACAGGTTTACTATCTGAGGTCATTTATCTGAACGCTGCTCACTCAGCCCACTTTCTTACCTATTATCCAACCTTTTTGGTAAACAATAGAGACATGTGCAGCTGGTTGTTTACAGCAGAGCAGGCTTCAACTCATATCCTTAAGGGAACACTTTGTACTTGCTTTTCATTTTTTCAAATCACTTCTAACTTGCATCCCCCAAGTTATTTATTAGAGTCAATTTAGTTTGATGGAGGGAAAAGGTCGACTATCCCAAACAGGGTTCACAATAAAGCATAGATCAATAGAGTAATCTCAAATAGAAAGTTATCCCTGCTATTTAGGAAAACAATAAAGTACAAACAGAAGTAAGCTGGCATGCAATCACAAAGTTACCAAAGTGTTTGTTTATGGATGCAATTTGTCAGAAGGAAGGAATAAAATGGCAACATGTGGAAAAGAAATGGGGGTTTGGATTTAACTAAAGCACCTTGTACAAGTAAGGTTGATCAAAAACAAAAATAAATAAAATAAAAACAGAAACCAGTAAGTCCTTTGGTTTAATCTGTCTGTATTTACCATATAAAATGCACACACATCTGACTGCAAAGTATTTATTTCCAAACCCCATCACACGTTCGAGAAACAGTGAAATCAACAATTTCCTATTGAGCAAATATAGAACAGCCCACATTATACAATATTTACCATCTAGTTGCACTGAACATGAAGAAATAAGATTGAATGATTTTACACATAAAGCCGTTAGTGCCACCTGGACTGGTCTGACTTTTTCCAGAAGCTGCTGAGCTACTGGGATTTTAAAAACTGAAATGTAACAGAAATATTCATCATTCTCATTGTCAGAGAAAGCCCAAGAACTGTTCAATCCAGAGTTTGTGACACCCAGCAAGATGACACAACATCAGGCAGGCAGTGCCTCAAGAAAATGCAAAAAGAGGAGGAGTCATTCATTTTCCTTAGTCACACATAGACATACACCTACACAGAGTGATGTAAACTTGTTGTTTCTTCTGGTGAGGCAGGGAATCTTCAGTATTCTCTTATCTGTCTAGGTGGAGGTCTTCAAGTGAGTCTGACACAGGAGGGGGGAGCTGTGGAAAGGTCAGCACTGCTGTGACTCCCCAATGGGAGCACATCAGACATAACACTGGGGCATCAAAACCAGAACAGTGGGATCTCCCGGTCTGACATCACAGAGCCGGAAAGCCTGGCTGAGACAGAGGATGATGAAAGACGGCTTGGATGAGAAGAAGCTGCAGAGGAAGCAGGAGATACGCGGTTTTAGAGAGGATAGATGAGAGCTGGAAATGGGATCATCCCACATGTGGCCTGCACCTGGTCAATACCGCTTTCATTTATGACTCTGTTGCTCTGGCTTGGTGAGTGAGGACTACAAGCAGGACTTTTCATCACTTTAGCTCTCTCCTTACCACTCTTCCAAAAAGACAAGATTTATAAAGTTGTCCAAGCAACAGATTTCTACACCTAAGATCCTCCAAAGCTAAATTATACCAGTGGGTGGCCACATGTTAGTAGATCTGTTGTGACATATTACTTTTATTTTCGGATTGTGACTTTAAAGAGTGGTGATTTTGGAGTTAAATTTACTGATTGCATTGCTTCTGCCGGAAGAATCACAATGGATTTGATTTAACAATGTCAAAGAAAGAGTGGAGATTTAAAAAGCAAATGTTTAGTTGTAAAAAATAAAATAAAACCACAAATCATTTTCTTTCCACTTTATAATACTACACTTTGTGTTGTTTTGGCACCGAAAATGTCAATAATACAAATTAAAGTTTAAAGTTACATAATGGCAAACATTAGAAAATTATAATCCTATGAATGCTTTGCGACCAGAGGATGCATTCAACCTTCAGATTTTGATGCCCAGTGTTGTTTCCTGTAACTTTTACTTTACCTTTAAAGATTTTTGAGATTTTTTTTTTTCTTTTGTTTTTCTCACAGAAACACACATCACAAAGAGCACAGATAGCCTAAAGGTCTAAATTACCTTTTATGAATAAAAAAAAGAAGAAGAAAAACACCATCTGCATGAATCACATCATTTAAAAGTAAAAACACAGTGAGTCATAAGACTAAAACCTGCTTGATTCCAGAAGCACATTTGTGTAAAAAACAAAAAGTGCAAATAAAGGGAGATGGAGGAAAGAACGAAGGAGAACGACAACAGTTCATCTCCTGCGTCACTGGTAAAAGAGACACCAAAGCCTTGTGGTGGAGTGGGATAAATAAGGTGGGTGTGTGTGAGTGTGTGTGTAGTGTGTGTGGGGAATCTGTGGTAATATTATCCACGTCTCCCTGCTGCCTGTTACACTCTGCTGTGCAGTGATGTCACTCTGTCCTGGACTTCACAGAATAGCTATACACAAACACTCCCGGCGCACGTAGGGACCACCATCCAATAATAATAAGCAGATGCATCCTGTTGTTACTCAACCATACTTATGGCTCCTCCTTTATAGAGTGAAGTAAAAGTAAAACTAAGCTCAATTCAACAAGATGCTTGTGTGATTTTCTCTGAACAAGTGGGATGAGAAACAGCCTTGCACCCACACTTCCACTCTCCCTCGCTGCTGCTGCTGCTTGATGTCACTTCAGACCCTGTCTCTGTTTTCAACCCCACTCAGCACTTTTACTCCTTCTCTATAAATAGTCTCCCTTTTGAGCCAGCCTGTATCATCCTTATTTCATCCAGCTGTGATCAGGCCTCACCTGGTGCTTCATATACAGCACACCCCGATAGAGGGAGTCACGATGACGAACGGCTGTGTTGGATCTGAAAACACTTTAGCCCGACGCGTCAAAGGAAAATACTGCAGCACCTGAATGGGAGGCCAAGGACGCCGCTACCGTGACCAGAGGAAGCTTTTAGATCGCAGTGGGGGAACACTGTGTCCTGCAGAGCTGGGAGGTGCACACAACTGCTACCTTTGTCTATTAGTTTAACATGGATTCTATTGGCTGGACGGTTAATGACATTAAAGCAAAAACACAAATCAATGGATATTGTTTTGGGACAAAATCATTTGTCTTCCTCTGAAATATCACTCTCTGCCTGTTTTCCTTCTTTCTACTAAATATTTTTGTTTCCTAATTACAGATTTCTGAAAGCAGTCCCAATCAGAATCTCCTACTCTGCAGGTGAAAGCTTCAGATTCCTACAAGCTGAAACATGTGAATGTTGAAACATTCACATGTTTCAACATGTGAATGTTTGTTCTTAGGAGTTCCATCTGTAATACCAGCTGCTCTGTTTTAGGTTGTGGGTAGATGAAAGCACACTATTTATTTATGTTAGTTTTTTTGACAACATTTAATACCTTGAGATCGAATAATCTCATAGAACATATATTATTAAAGCACAGCGTTCACTACAATTATGAGCATCAATTATGGGATACAGCAGCTATTCCTGGATTTCTGATCAACATATCACAATATCAACATATCCATTTCACTCCATTGTTGTTTGCTAAAGCTCCACTGTGTTGACATCCTCCACTCCCTTGTTTTTCCAGACTTCTTAAATTTCTTCCTCTTTAGTTTACGTCTAACTTTTTTACATTGACGTCTTGGTAGTCAAAACAATATTCAAACCCAAACCAAGTACAGGTGTCAACTTTCACAGCATAAATTATCAAAAGATTTAGCTCTAGGGGTTTGGCTTTTATAGTAGGAACCAGAAGTTTACTGTTCAACTCAAAAAACATACAAAAAAATAAAACAGACGTCGAGAAGAGAACTATAGAATTAAGAAACGCATATGTCTACACACATTTAATCTAAAATTTGTTTGAACAGCCTTTTTGATTGAAACATAGCTTTCAGCTATATTAGTTGCCCTGCATTTGCCAGGGATAATAATGATGACGATGGTAAAAAAGCATTTTAGTTCTCCCAGTAGAATTTGTCTGATAGTTGCTAATTTGCATCCTCACCTAGTTTGCAGCGAGGTCACACAGGCTCTAAATGAGCTCAATGTGCAAATGTATCAGTCAGAGTACAGAACAAAAACACAATTGCATTTGTTTTATATGACAAGAAATGTTGCAGTGATCCATGTTTTATACGAGGATGCAGGCCTCATTATGGTCAGCCAAAGATCAACAAACTGAACTCTAACCAAAGAAAACAGCGGGAGGGTGCAGGAGGGAACAGCGGAAACACTGAACAGACTGAATGTTCCCATGGTGCCCCATTTCTAAGGGCTGCTGATTAGGCAGACTGCAGACAGAGGACAGGAAGGTATTTTCACAGCAGGTAGGTGAAGGTAGCACTGACCACCTGCCTGTCTGAGTCAATGCAAAGCTCCAATTGTTTCATGTTTGTGCAGGCCACATTTCTGCCAGACTCAGTCATTAGAGACGAAATGTTACAACTTGAAGGACAGAAATGATTGTTGTTTTTAGCCTGAAGTAGCTAAAGTCACACTTACAGCTGCAATACTAGGACTTATTACACAGCATTAATTAATTTTTACTGTTCATTCCCATGTTTCTGTCTTTAAAACTGAATACTGTGGGTATTTTTTTTTCCACGTTGAAAATGAAACGAGTTGATCCTATCAGGCCTCCCAGCTGTTATTCAGTCTGTCATCCAGGCTCAGAATCCCTTGCCTGCGTGACGTCAGAAGCTCATTGTGTGCCTGTTTGCGGCATCGTTGTCGGCTCATGTGTGGCTGAAGAGGATGAGAGTGGGTGGGAGGTGGGCTCTACACTGTGATGTCAAGGAGTTGATTATGTGTGGAGATGCTGCATCGACACAAGCTTGACAGCCTCCTACTGGCTGAGAGGAAACCACATGGACTGACTGATTGTTTCCTGTGTGCACCATGAAGAAGACGTCCAGATAAAATGATGCTCTGTCAGAGTTTGCTTTTTTATTTCAGGTGATACAAACACATTTTTGGGAAAAATAGGTATGCTCTATATGTGGAAATCAGTCGTATTCCAGTTAATGATCATTCAGGGTTTCATATTTAACCCCGTGGTCAGGTTTGGGAAAACAGTTACTCATTGTGATCCTTAGAGGATGAAAACTTGTAAACTTCTTACCTCTCAAGTAATTTGGAAACAATGCATGCTGTTGGAAAAAACAGCTAAGCTTATACCGCCCCCCTGTGGATGAAATCGTGTTATAGTTTTTAAGCGGCACACAGGGTTCTCCACATTTAGTGGCATTTCTGATTAAAAAAAAATGTTTAAAGATATTGTAAAAAATTTTTTTTTTTGCAGAAGCATAATTTGACATGGAAAAATCTGCTGCTGGTTTATTTTAGAGAGCTTTGTAGATTTCCTTTTACCTCTCCTTCAGTGTGCGAGCTGGATGTTCTTTTTCTTTATTCCCTTTGACTGTAAAAAAGTTTTGCTTTAATCACTGGTTCTTTTGTCTTTCCCATTTTGAAGCTCGGCTAAGAGACTTAGGCCTTTTGTGTCGCATCATGTTTACACTCCCGGGAAGCAGGATGTTATGGGTTGCTAGCAAAAAGTTAAATATTCTGATGAACTTGAAATGGTCCTCTTTCTATCTCCTTATTTTTTATGAGGCGGCAGAATTCATGTTCCCACCAATTACAATTAGTCATTCATGTCCTGGAGCAGCAGTGTATTTGATTTAGATGTTGTTTTGGGTTCTTTTCCAACACCCTGGAGGACTCATAGCTGTGGTTAGTGAGTCGTTTTTTTTCTCTAATTGTGCATAATTTCTCTCAATGTGGTTCATTTACAGTCCAAAATCTCAAGAAGTGGTTTAATAAACGTTTCAGGTTTTATGTCATAGACTTCCTATTCCATTTGTTCTAACAGATCCAAAAACAGAAGCATGAATTGTTGATCTGTTTGGGTTTTCATAGCCTACTTCATGCAATCAGAGAGATTCCATTAAAGTGATTTGGATTTACAGGTTTAGCATTAATAAAACCTCTGTGGGGATCAAGAAACTGAACCCCAAATCTTTGGTTAATAATGACATTTGAGATTCTCATAAGCACAGAGCAATAACTTTTTTATATTAGCCAGGTTGGTTTGAATATCCATTTTTCTAAAAAAAAAAAATCATAATTTGCTTAATGTTTTGTAACATTCACGTATTACACAAAAGCACCAACAGAAGGAATGAATAAGGGGGGAAATATCTACCTTCCATAGGGGGAATCATTGTTCAAGTGAAGTTGTAAGAGCTTAGGAGTTTTTTTTTAAAGAGAACAGACAATTTAGCACATTTCTACCAGCAAAAATCCCCGATCCAAACTCACATCCAATGTGGAAAATTTCACACAACACAAACACACACTTGCTCGCATTAATCTAATTTATTTAACCATTATTAACAATCATGTAAACTCATTGGACTATTTTGTTCACAATAGCCTCCTATGATATTTTGTTCATGTAGAAAGTTACATTCTGAGTCCAAACGGGCTCCTTAACAGAGGAGAAAATAAATACTGGAATGGCACACGCACAATATAAAGTTACTGCTATGAAATGGACTTGGTGTCAGACTTGGCCCAACTCTGTTGATATAAAAACAAATTAAAACATCTGCAATCATAGAGCCATCCTGCTATCGTGTTAGACACCCTTTAAAAACGCTCTTTATGGAAGTGTCTCCCAAATGAACACAAAAAAACCAATAAAAATACGAAAATTGCCTTAAGACCTCCAACACAGGAACAAATAAAAAACAAGAGATGGACGGGGAGATTCTAGTATTGTGTGGTCACATGAATAAAACTTAAAACCACCGATTAATTTATAAATCCCTTGAGTCACAGATAAAAATGTCCCTTTGTCATCTTCTCCCATCATTTGGTTACTGTGACGTCCCTGAAAAAAACATTTGAACGTTTTTTTTTTCCCCTTCACAAAATTAAGACACAGTAAATTACATTACTTACACTTGTATTCCTCCAGACTGTAGGTGACTAACATTTAACATTTTAAAGTGCCAATGAACTGACGCAAACAGGAAGCACTGAGCTGATGGCACCGGCAGCCACTCATTTATTTGTTTTTTTCAACAACGGGACGGATGTTTAACTCTAACATGGCCAAACAGATTTTAGTGAGGACACAGGACTTCCTCTTGCTAATTAATGCTAACTGGGTTCTTATCTTCACTGGAAAACCTCACCAAAGTGCAGGGACATTTTATCTTTTTTCCTGTTGCAACGTGGGTATTAGAATTTAAATTGTAAACCGGTCTCTGAAACAATGTTGTAACCCCTTACTTTTTACTCTGACAATGCAGAAAACTACAAAAATATCCCTTTAATCTTTCATAGATTAATCCTTTTAGGTAAACATTAACATGATCGGTCCAATCATGCTGTAGTGCCGTCTTATTCGTCTTCTATACCAGCGTTTCCAACATGCAACCCAGCAGCAGGGGGCATTTGGACGGCTTCCATGGGTTAATATAAACATGAGCTTATATGTTTCAAATTTATGAGGAATAAAATGGTACAAAACATTGAATAAAAATAATTAGTATTTTTTTTGTAACTGTTTTGTTTTCTTTACAAAGAAGCCGTCTAGTCAGGCAGAGAGGATAGTGGAAAAACTCGAAGCAGGACATGCGGGTTTGCTGGATGGCCCCCGCGGCTGATACAGCAGTCTGCAATGTTTTTCAGTCATGAGGGGTCGCGACCTGCCAGACGATGAGGTGGCTTCGCTCGGCCTTGGCGGGCGCCACCGGCTGGCTACCAGCCTGCTCAGACAAATCGTCCAGCTCGCTGCCTTCGTCGCCTGTGGAGGAAGAAGATGAGTCAGGTAAACAATGTTTTGTCACGATAAACAGGCAGGACATCAGCTGGAATGTTTTTACTTTAAATTTGTTTCTTCACTGTGTGCAGAAAAGCAAAACACCCCTGATGTTAAATAAATGAGAGAATGACAAATCATTTAAAAACATGTTCTACATATAATGGGATATAATATTGGACAATTCACCAGAGCAGCATTAGGGTAGAGGTTTGCAGACATTTAAGAGCCGCTGTGCATGCAGTGTGCTGGACTCACCGATTCTAAAATCAATGTAATCTTCTCCTCCGCTCATCACCAGGAACGTTTTGGGCTCAGATGTTGCCGTGTCTGAGGATTCAGACGGAGGATCATCAGAACCTGAATCTGCACTGCCTGGAGGTGGCATCGCTTGACCTGGGACAGAAAGCCAAATAATAATAATAATAATAATAATTTTAAAAACAAAGACTTTTTGTACAGGTTTTATTTCTTACATGCAAAATTGCAAAAATAATCCCTTTCATTCAATTAAAACTAAAGCTCTGAAAATAATTCTTCTTAACTTTTCTGTTGGCTTCTTATTATGATATCCTGGGCAAAGCAAAATTTCTCACTTAAATTTTAGCTGGAAAATATAACATCAGCAAAATCTTAGTAAGCTTAAAATAAGACATAGCTAAGAAGTAACTTTTCAGCTATTTATAGGAGTGGGAGCTTGTTTTAAGTCAATAATTCACTTATAACAATACATTTTCCTAAGCTATCAGTGAATTAATCTGCTAGTGGAACTAGTACTTTTTCACCAACATTAAGAAATGATTTACTTTTAACAAGCTCATATACCTTGCTGAAAACTTACTTGTAAGTTAGTGTTATTTCAAATATACTAAGATATTTGCACTAGAAACTAGACAGAAAATGCTTAGTAAAATGTAGTTTTTGTGTTTGTTTTACAGGGCAAACAAAGCTGTTTTACTTCATCGCTTATAAGGCAAAGCAAGTTTATCATTTATTTATGTAGCTCTATTCATTCTCTAGCAAATCCAAAGTGCCTTCAAGGACATCAAAGGAAAGACAGAAAGAAGAGAACAAAGCACAAAACAAAAAGATGCTAAAATATAAATATTCGTGCCTGACGTTACAGTCTGTCTTTTCTTATTTGCTTCGCCAGCCCTCAACTCTCACCTGGAACTGTGACAAAGAACTTCACCGCATCTCGATGTCCGTGGAAGCAGAGCTGGGCGTGGGCCATGGAGCAGTACGGCACAAAGCTGGACGGCACGGCGCCTTCTGGGCAGTCGTCATTGTAAACCCGGACAGCACTGCCTGGGCGATTTGGCACTATGCCTGTGGTCTTATTAGCTGAAGCGGGAACAGAGGAAGATGTTAATGATGTAAAAAATGTGTGTATTTAGAAAAGAATTGGCTAAAAGAAGGGCTTTGTTGAAGAGAACATGATAAAAATCCAGCAATTTCGAGAGCAGTGTCCATGGCAACGAAAGTTTTCTTTCTAATTGTGACCACGATTGCAATCATTTCTGCACTGTCTGACCTTGTTTTAGAGGAAATATATATGAGAGGCAGGCAAGTAGAATAAACAGTGTCTGGAAAAGCAGGAGGGGGGGAGAAAACATGTTGGTGTCCAGGTCTAATGAAGCTCAACTCTTGATACACATGGTTCATATCTTGTATGATTTTATTACTGCTTTTTTAGAGCACATTTTTATGTGGCTCGCTTGCAGAACTATTGATGTGTTTGCATTAGGGAAAATGCATTTTACCTGAGTACCGAATTAATGTTAATTTGTTTACATTAAGTATAGAAATTATTATGCCTTCTGTATGTGATTCACTCTGCAAGAACTGCTTAAATATCCCCAGTAGGTGAGAGAGAGCAGCTGAAATGCTGCTTCTTAATGGATAAGATGCTCACAGCTAACTGCTAAGTTCATAAAACAGAAAAACAACTTTTATTTGAAATTCTGCCTGCAAATTATGAACCGGAACTGAAATATACGAAGTCAAATTATCAATGAGTCATATCAAAATTGAAAGTAAACATGTTAGGGATAGCATAGCAATTCAGCAAAGTCAGGCAATTTTGGTGCTGGATGCAAATGTTTTTTCTCTACTTCAACGCTCTACATCTTTGGGTGATGTTGTTACTGAATGCTTTTTGTACCTTCAGATAATGGGATGGAGATGATGACTCCATTTCCTGTCCCCACCCAAAGTCGGTTGCAGGAAACCACCAGAGCCGTGATTCTCACAAAAGAGAAGCCCAGTTTACCGGTACCTGGAATGGAAGTGAGAAGAAGCAGAGAGAAACGAGTTCAGGACTTCTTAAAAACACACAGGTGGTAAAACTCTAATAACCGTGTTCCAGAGCGATAAACATGATCTCAGATAACTTTTATATGGTTTTATGTAACGAATCTGGGTTGTAAATAACGTTCGTACCCAGCATTTTGCTGACGTAAGGCTCGATGTCCACGTCTTGCAGGTGCTGGTAGGTGTGGGCGTGAAACAAGCGCAGCGTTGAATCCAGTCGGATGGACACCCAGATGCCGTCTCCAACCCAGGCCAGTTGGCGCACCTGACTCTCTTTTCGAGGATGAGCGTCAAAAGATTTCTGAAAATAAAAAAAATTTTTAAAAATGAGCAATGAATGTCAAGCATTACATACGTTCTCCTAACAGGGTTCATAGAACTGGGGTACCTCTATCCTCATGGCTTTGGGCTGGATGACGTAGATCTTATTTCTGTAGCCACACCACACCTTGTCATGGACCACCGTCATGCAGCGGATAGAGTGATGCGGCCGCCCCAAATCCAACAGGTGGTAGTTGGTCAGATCCCACTGACCATCTGGAAACAGCAAAAAATAGAGTAAAAAAACGGAATCATCATCATGAGAATTTGTCACTTTAGCAAAGAAAGTTGTAAAAGAAATAAATTCTACATGATCCAAAGACAAAACAAATGTTAAGATGTTACACACTTACCGGTTCCTCTGTGGAAAATTGCTAATGTCCCATCAGCCAAAGCTATCAGCACCCTCCCTTTAACATGCCTGAAAAAGAAAATCAGGTCATGTAGAGAGATCTCTTGTGTGTTGGTGCATTCTCCACAGTTATTAGCACTTGTGGAATAAAGCCTTAAAACAAGTTGATATTTAACTACAGTACCACTATTTACAAAAATAAAATCCCACCACTTGATCACATTTCAAAGAAGGAAAAATATCTAGTGAGCGTCGCATCAGTGGTTTTACAAAAGGAAAAAATACTTTTTTAATGTTGGGATTGTTCAGCATTTAATAAATGTAGCAATATTAAATATAGTTTATATAGATTACACAACTTCAGTAAAAGACTCATTTCATAAAATGCTTTTTCTTCTTCCTGTTCACTTTTTACTCATGCATAGTAAGTGTTGTAAGAGAATGCGTTGGTAAATTAATGGTGAAATTGGTCAACCTGAGTGAATAAATTGATTACTCAGTTTATTGATTAATTGATTGGTTCACCATCACCAGAGCTGCCAATAACTGTGGGTGGTTCTGTATGTGCGGCACATCTGACCCTGTACTTACACAATGCCGAGGATGGAGTCTTTGAGCTTGATGGCATGAAGACACTTTCTCCATCGTGCCACAGACGAGTGGACATATAGGCTTCGGGAGGGACAGAGAGATGAATTTAAGATTCTAGCAGTGGCTTTTGAAATAAAAGTAAATAATTTAGGTCATAAATAATTAAAATCATCAAATCAATGCCAACAGTAGACAAATCCGCATTTATTACCAAAGTGTCCGTTCAATAAACTTTCTCATTAATGGAGGCGCTGCCCTTTCATATCAGCTAACAAACAGCGCCCTCTGGTGTAGGCTCCCGTGCTCACCAGCCGTTCTGAGCTCCCAGCCACATGGTTGGAAGAGCGCTGCTCATCTTCAAGACTTCACTATCTGATGTTTCCATGGCTTCTGGCAGGGAAGGCTCACCGTCCTGCCCAGAACCCCTGAAGGGAAAGAAATCAACAAATGTCTCAAACATAATATTTTACATCAGAGTAAATCCTATTACTGTAGCCTCTGTCTCAAGTCCCATCCTTTACAGAGCTGATCAATCTCACCTCTGTGCTTCAGCGGGACAGGAGTCAGTGGGCCCCACCCCCAGAGGGTCTGTAAACACGTGTTCTGTGTAAATCCCCGGCTGGTTTGGATCTGCTCCCTGATCCTCCTCTCCTTCCTCACCAACACCGGCGTTGGCCTCCGTCGCTTCTGTTGCCTCTTCGGCAGTAGGGACCCCATCCTCTGTTGGACTTGTCTCTCTGGACAATTCAACTGAGGGAAGAGAGTTAAATTATTGTTGAAATGTTCGCATTTCTAACTTATGACTCAAACCTAGAGATTTATACAAGTGTTGAAATAGCGATGCTATTATTTCATAGCATATAGTTGGAAATGATCATTCATTCAGTATGTTATACTGAATCTAAAAACATCACATCCACTGAAACTAAATGTTTTAAAAGTCGTATGCATAGGAACGCTATGTTCATGTCCCTTTAAGAAGCTGCGCTACACCTACAGCTACCTGAGCCTGATGTGGCACTGTACTCCGCTGGCTGCTCATTGACACCTGAGCTCGCTGTCTGAGGAACGGCGGTGACGCCTTCAGCTGCCGCCGTCCCATCGCTGCCCGTTGAGCCCACACTGGCCACGCTGCCGGCCAGCGACACCCCGTCCCCTTGACTGGCCTCTGGGTCCTGGGGGACCTCCTCCCCCGCAGGGTAATCTGAATCCAACACACCTGAAAGTAACACACAAGGTTATTTTTTTAAAACTACTAAAACACGTGCTAAGTTAAACTGAATGTGAAGTGTGAGCCGTTCATCTACCCGGTACGCTAGCGATGCAGACCACGTGTGTGTTGCAGGCGTAGAAGCTGTCAAGCAGCTCAGTGGGCTGGGTGGCATCCACCACCATGACTTTAGTGGAGGAGCTGGTGCTCATGCACACCCACACCCGACTGGACACCTCATCCTGGACGATCAGCTCCTTCTCCCCTTTCTCCTGCTTTTCAACGCAACCAAATAAAAATAAACCAACACTCATTTCTCATTTAAACATCACATTTAACTATGAACTCCTCACCTTGTTCTCTTGCTCCAGCTGGTCCAGGCTGCTATGGGAACCCTTTATCTGCTTCGACACCTCTAAGGAGGAAACCATCCGGCCCCCAGACAGGTTGACCCCCGCAGCGCACCACAGCTGATGAACACAGAGAGAGAGTTGGTTAAAAATAGATTTTCAGTAATGAAAAATTACACACCTTAAAATTTGCTGCTTTAATTTCTTTGTTTTTAAGCTCTTCACTTGTTTACCTTCATAGAAGCATCTTTCTGGTCTAAAGGTCGCAGGTAGACTGGGACGGGTAAGTTCATTTTGTTTTCCATCTGACCTCCATTTGCAACCTGGAGAAACAAAACCAGGTAGAAAAAAACAAATGCATGTGAGTAAGAATTGTAGACAAAAAAATAAGAAAGCATATAAAAAATGCTTCTGACTATCAGCTGAAGAGACTAATGGTAAATTTCAGAACATGAATCAAAAATTAAGGCAATGAGATTAAAACATTTTAAATAGATACAAAAAAATGATGCAACAAAGTGGATGATAATCAGTCCTACTTGTGTCAACACTGTCTTGAACATTATTAATACTGGAACCTTTTCACATTTTATCATGTTACACCCATGGTTTTTCACCTATTTTACTAGAAACTGATTTATTTTGAAGGATTTTGCAAAGTTTTAACCCAGAGGAGCCAAGTACAGATCCACACCACACTTTTCAGATTTAAATCTGAAATAAAAAGTTAAAATGCTTTCTTCCTGACATTTTGCTTACTTTGTGTAAAAAAATCCAACCTAAAATAAAATCTCAGTAGTGTGCATTGCGACTATAACGTGACAAATCTGTTTAAAAATGAAAGCCTGTGTCAACATTTCACACCTTGTGTTTGCCCGGCAGGCTCCATCCGTGTACAGTGACCCGGCCGTCTTCTTTCTGCATGTGGGCCTTAACCTGTCGGTACTGGGCTTTCTTCTTCTCCTTGTGCGAGGGTGAGCTGCACTGCTCCGTTCTACGCAAATGTAGAGAAATGTCATTAGCCTATAGGTGCGCTGTAGTCATGTGCTCCATGTCATTTCGTCACTCACCCTTCATTCATAAAGTCAAATATCTTGGACTTCTCAGTGGGGAACTGTGAGAAGGTGCTGCTCCTCTTCACCAGGCTGCCTGGGGAGTTGTACTTCAGTTTGGACGGATCCTCGACGGTCTTCATGGCCGAGGTGCTGGAGGAGGAGCTAAACAGTCTGCTGAAGCTGCAGGGGGGTGAGGTTACAGAAAGCCGAGAGGGACACAAAGCAAACAGGAGTGCAGGGGAAGAGCAAGGTAGGGGGTCACCAACCAGACAGTAAAGGAGCACCAACATTTGCTGTACCACGACAAACAAGGAAGCATGCTAGGAGTTTTAGTATAACACTTTCTATGATGTCTTTATACAGTCAAACTAACAATAAAACAACCAAATGATGATGATTTCCAAGTCTGGATCATCAACTGGTTAAAAAATCAAATATAAACACATCCGATGTAGCTGATGTAATGGCTGTGCATTAAGTCACATTCTGATTCTAACTCTAATTCAATAAAATAAAGCATCCAACATATCTGCTGAAGACTTTTGGGTTCTTACTGAACTACTCCTCTTAATACTAAATAATACATCTAATGATCTCTTTAAAAAGATCTATATATAAAGCAGAAATGTTCTTATTATGGAGTCATGAACAGGGATTTTAAGCAAGAAGCATTTGCATATGTGGTCTACCTGCAGCTTCCTGTGAGCAGACAGAATAGAAAAAACATCAAAAGGCACAAAGCAGGCAGGAGATAAGAAAGATCCAGGAACACAAGGAGAGTCTTCGCTAAGAAGTTAGTAACTTCAGCAACCGATCAGTGCAATGACTTTGGATAAAGGTACATTTACAACTCAGGAACAGTTCTTTGTCACTAAAGGGAAGTTTAACAAGGTTCAACAAGGTTAAATCCTCTTTACCTAATGCTGCCCATTCAAAACCAAATCCAGAAAAGAAAAGAACAGATTTATTGGTTTAAAGAGATTGGTTTAGTTTGAAGAAAAACTTGGTTTTCTGAGTAAAGTCATGAGGAAAGTATGTAACGAAGCACATTTAGAAGGACTCACAACTGCCAGATGCTCGATTTCTTTTTTTCTGTGAGAGTCGGATTTTCTCTTGAAGCCCTGCAGGAGAAGACAATGTGACTATTGCATTGACTGATGTCTACCAGCGCACAATTAAAAGCACATGCAGCTATTTTAGTGACCTGATCATCTCCGTCCACCTCACAGCTTCCTGAAGCTCCATCAGCCGCTCCTTGTACTGATTCCTCTCCATCAACACTCTGGCCATTTCCACCCTGGTGAAGCGCTTCCTCTGAGCTGTTGGAACCTCACTCTGTGGCAAAGCAACACAGAAATACTGTCTGTATCTTGGGGACAAAAGCAAGAAACATCTACAGTGTAGATGAAAGTAAAAGATACTCACATCTTCTTCATCTTTGTTTTTCTGCTTCACTTCCTCTATCTCTTGTCGCACTCTGGAAAAGATAAATTATTACACTCAACTGGATGCACCAGAAATATTTAGCTGTTTATTAGTTTGTAGTTCTAAAGAGCTGTGATCAAAAACTAACACTTTTGTTATAGGCTAATATCTAAATCACAAGACAGACTAATGCATAGTCTTCCTAAGTCTCTGTGGGTAATATGTTATCGTCATATTGTCTTCACATATTTTTTGGTTTAATAAAATCTGTCATGTTTTTCAATGCACCAGCAGAGAAACACTATTTCTTTAATGTACAATAACAACAAAGAAACTAAAGAGTATTTATTAGTGCAAATGTAGTATTTCTTCAACTTAAATCAGCTGAGACAAAAAAAACACCTTCAGATGCAACAGCAGAGCAAGTTGGGACAAAGTTTGGTTGACATTGGTCAGATTCTAAAGCAAAGTGGAGTCAAGTCTCTAAAGGTTTTGTGTAGCTCTGTCATTTTCTTTCCTTTGCTAGCACAGAATAACATGTGCAAAGGTGAGAAAAACAAGTGGAAGGAGAGGTTGGGACTTTAAGTCTGCTATATTTTTGAAGCATAAGACTCATTTTTTATGTCCTCTATGTCTAGGTTCACTGAGATCCATGGGTGAAATTCACAGTGTTCTGCTGTGTCATGACTTTGCAATGATATAACCAATTCATCTTTATGTTTATTTTTATATTACAACATCAACTGATGTCTGGGAATTATTCTTTTTTTACTGCAAGTTTATCAACAATGCTTGATCAACGTGTCCCGCACTTCAAAGCTTGGCAGAAATGGAGGGATATAGAGCTGAGCTACAGTTCAAGTTCCCTGAATGTATTAATTGGAGACATACCATATCTGGCAGCTATATAATTAACCAATGTGAAGTGGAACCTTTTATGTCTTACTTTTTCAGTTCATCCTCCAGCTCTCTGTTTTTTTCCTCCATCTTGATTTTAGCCAGCACCAAAGCCTCCATCTCTCCCTGCAGCACCTCTTTCTCACAGGTCAACTCATCCACTTTCAAGATCAAATCTTTATTAACCACATTCAGAGCATTCCTGAAAAAAAAACAGTAAAAATGTAGTTATTGCACAGGTAAATTTAAGTAAATACAAACACTCTTGTGTGTGTTTTTTTTTGCATACTCACTTTGTCTCAAGCAGCTGTGAATTTTCCTGGATTAGATTCTCAACTTCGCGACCCATTCCTGAACAGAAGAGAGAGCAACACTCATGTTTCAGGAGGCATAAAATCCATTAAAAAAACAACAACATTAATCTAAAGTTCTAATATTTTAGCACTGAAACTACAAAATGTAATCTAATATTAACAAACACACAAAAACCTCTACTGGCATATCTAGTAAATTGACAAAACAACAATGACACAGCAGCACAGCACAGGTCACATGACTGACCGGAGAGAAATGGATAGAGCAGGTGAGGTCTTACCAATCAAACTAAGGTCTGAGAAAACCATGCAATCCGAGTCAGGCAGAAGAGTAAGAAAGAGAGAGAGATAGAGAAATGGAGAAAAGCATGAGACAGTGAAATGACCAAAATGATGAAGGAGCCAGAGCTAAATCTGTAGCAGCAGACTCCACGAGCCATAAAGGAAGAGCTGCTGCCAAATCTCTCAGGCTGGTTACATTTGATAATTAAAACATCAAAAGTCAGGAATAAAAATACAAGGCTAAAAATATACGTCTACCGCTGAGAAAAGAAAGGATTCAACTCCATCGTTCATGCAGGAAACCTTATAAAAAACAAAGCTGAAGAATAAACCGTATTTCACTAATGCCAGCTATAATGAAAATGAAGATTTGAGGGAAAACAATGGTGCATATGGAAGAGGGTGACTAAAAGAGGAGAGGTCAAGGGGTCATGTCAGAAAACTGTAAATCAGAGGAAAAGGTTGAGATTATACACACCAGAATACTCCACTGGGATTATGGACAAAAGCCAGAGAATGGGATACAGGAGAGAGAGAGGTGATGTTACCATGGATACAGGGCTGGGAGAGTATATAACAGCTGGGCCAGAGCACACAGTGGGAAGCAGAAGTGTGTAGCAGGAGAAACTGACCACTATTAACTATATTATGCTGCTGCTGCTGGTTTATTTTATAATATACCAGTTAGGACAACTGGGATTTACAGTAATTTGCAGAAATATTTATTTTCCACGTTTTGTCACAAAACGTGGAAAACAATATTCGTATATGTTGCTATTTCTTTTCACCGACCAACACATTCTGAACAGAGTGAACCTTAGGCTTTAAAGTAACATTTACCATCATAGATAAGCACAAATATCTGAAAAAGTATAGCAAATATTTCTAAGTGGCTCCACAAAATTAGTGATTTTGATTGTAAAAACTAACAAAAACGATCGCAAAATCAAAAGAGGACTAATAATATTTATAGACCGAATTATAAGCAGGCAGACCCAACTCAATAACTGGAGTTTTCAGAGTAGATTGGGCTGAATTCATGTGCAGGCCACACTTTTCAGTTGTTTATTTTAATTAAAAATGCAATAACATTTTGTCATTTTGCCTTCACTTCACAGTTGATCACTGCTTTCAGTTGGTCTAGAGCAAAGAAAAGGAAACACAGACGTTTGTGGTAAAGTGACAAAAGGTTCAAGGTAAAAATACTTTCCTAAAACTCTGCAGCTGGCAGTAGAGTTAAAAAGATTAATGATAAAAGCAATAAAATAATGTTAGTGCCCAGTTATATAACTATTATGAGCGACAAGTTAAAGATAGATCAAAGTCACTCGTTGTGATGGTAAAGAGCAAAAATCCAGGACCCAAAGTTCATCTTTCCTTCTTAAAATGTGTGAAAGACAAAAAAATAAAACAGTGTGAAACATTTTATCAGAAAACACATAAACGTGAATGCTGTTTACATTCTTTCTTTGACCATGGCATAGTCCTTAACATAGGATCCAAAAACTGAAAATGAAGCTTCGTTAGACAAATGTAAATATTACAGGATATAAGTAATCACTTTCAAATCCAAGCATTTCATAGCAGCTTTTTCCATAATCAGTTGGAATATCCCCGATAATGGTTTCAGTCAAACGTAGCTTTAACTCACCCAGCAGGTCGGCCCCTTCGTCCACGTCCCCTATGAGCCCCGTGCCAGCAGACGACAGCTCCTCAAACAGGGAGTCTGTGTTTCGGTCAAACGCCAGGTTTTCGATACCTTTCGTGGGAGTGCTGGAAGAGTAGCCGTAATGAGAAAGTCCGATTTTAGAGCACAGAGAAAACTTGATGCAAACCAAGCGCTTGTTGCTATACCTGCAGGGTTTGTAAGCAATCAGATCCATGTCCAGCTCTGGTGTGGACTCAATAATGTCCTGCATCTCTGAGTTTTCCTCATTGTCAGGCAAACCTACATGAGAAGAGAGAGCAAACACAACTAAGAGAATAAAAAATGTCTTGTTGAACACTAGAAGGTTTATAGGTGGGAGTAAAGAAAACATTTTCATATATTAAGTTTGAAGGTGTGTGTCGTCGTATGTGAATGAGAAAACGCTAAAGCACAAACAAAAGGTCAACTATCTGGAAAAGCAGTATATAAGTTTATGTGATTTTATGAAGATGTTGTGTAACAGATCAATCAGTGCATAATTCTGAGTTGATATAATGTTCAACAATTTGTCTGCAAATAAAATCTTAAAAGAGAGCTGAGTCCAATTTAATCAGATGTTTCTACAGTCTATCTGTGAAGAATTAAACCTACAGCTTCCAAATACAGCAGCAACTGAATGGGGAAGACTAAAGTTTATTTCCTAGGTTTGGCCAAAGCCCAAACCTAAATCTAACTGCAACATGAGTGAGCTTGAGCTAGATTTTGAGAAGAGTGGAGAAAACACTTGTCAAAGTAAATAAATAAATCCAGGAAAGATTTATTTACAACACTCAGCTGGAATTGCAACAAAAGGTCTTGCTGCAAAACATTACTTAGCAGAATTAAAATCCAAACCACCTTTCTCAAAGTTTTGCATGTAAAAGAATATGCATCACTTTGCATCAGATTTAGTTTTGGTTCCCCATCTCGTTGGGGAACCAAACTGAACCACTGAATAAAATACTTTGAAGTTAAACAACTAAACACTGGATGTAAAAACGTACCGACTGATATGGATCTGGTTCCTGGTGCAACCTGCACCTCTGTACTCTTACTGTCCCCATCTTCTCTCTCTATGTCTGCAAGCGTGGTTGACATCGGTGTTGCCAATTTGGAGCCAGTAATGTTTGACAGTTCATCCTTGTATGGAATAGATAGTGTCAATTAGTTGGAAAGAGAGAACTTTAAAGGGTCTAAACAAAAAGCCAAATATTACAAAGTGAAAAGACAGATTCAGGTCAGAAGACATACAGAACAGATAAAATACAAAGTTGACAAACCACTACAGATTGTGGGGGGCTCAGCACAACATCCATGAACAGCTACACAGAAGGGATTTACACAACAGGATGAAACTACACGACATTAATCCACGGAGGATCATAAACTAAAAGCTGCTTCAGAAGAAACCTGGTACTAAACTACAGCAGTAGGAGGCAGAGAGCAGGCTTTAAAGCTTTGTTATTATACAGTGGCATGATGGTCAATGTGCACAAATGAAGCACAAGCATAAAGCAACCAAAATTCAAAACTTGCGCCTTTTTAACTGAAATAAAAAGAGGCCAGATGCAACCAGGCTGTTGTTGGCGTTAACACATAAATAATTAAGTAATTCCCATATGTGCACTTTGGTTTTGCCTTCAGACAGAGGCATGGTTGCATGTGGCGCTGCACAGCACAGGGTGTCTGAGGTGAGGTTCTCTAAGTGATGCAACTCTTTGGAAAAAGATGAAACTACTGCAGACACGCATGCAAACAACGAACTGTGGTGTCGGCAGCCAGAGTGCCGGCCGGCACAGACACTCATCCAACTACCTTGCAGTCGTCTGCCAGTGATTTTCCCCAAGCAGGGTCCTGCGCACTCTTACCCTCCCTTTCCTTTTGGGGGTCGACAAAGTCCAACTGCTTGCAGGAGGAGGGGGGGGGGAAGAGTAAGAATGAAGCTTGCATGTGCAGAAGCAATTCAGCAGAATTGCAGACACTGAAAAGTGCACAAGACGGTGAAGTGAATGGAAAGCCTGTGAGCCTATGTGGTCACTTATGTGAAAAACTACTAGTGGTTCTCACTGATTGGCTCAGAGGAGACTGAGTGTTTTGAGGTGATCTCAAGAAATCAAATTTAAATCTGTTTAAAGATTTAAAGAGCAAAACGAGACAACAAAAACACTACTTTTACAACTGTTTGTGTCATAAAATATCTTTCACTTCTCTTTCATTTAATAGCTGTTTCTATAGTTCAGCTATCAATGATTGTTCAACTGAAACATCTTTATTCAGCGTCTCTCATTTTACCTCAGCATATTAGCGCAAATAAAGCACCACAAATTATTTAAATTAGTTAGATATAGAAAGAGAAAAGTCATTTGAAACACAAATAAATCTAAAAATGATTTCTGTATTTTCCAGCCCACAACTAAAACTCTAATTTTGAATGATTCATCTTCATCAAGTTACAGTAATTCTTATTTGCGACAATTTTGTCCAATCTGCATTCTGAAACCACAGAACTGAAAAATGACACATATTATATTCAGAATAACGCATAATGACTTTATTTGAGGAAGGTTAAGACAGTTATGGAGTGGGATGAACTAAACACTTTAACTTCTGCAGATGCTGCAAAACTCCACCACTTCAGTTTTTGTGGTGGGAATTCGCTTGATTGAAATTAGTGTTCAGAAATAAATCTCAGGATTGCACAACATTAAACCTGCAACATAAACCAACATTTCCCATTGTCCTCATCACTCTCTAAGCCTCAGTGTCAGAAAATCATTAGCATTAAAAGTATAAATGCAGAGAACCTCAAATACAATCACAAAGTTGTAATTGCATTATTATACGTACTGAGAGATTAAATTTGATATATTTTGCAGCTTTAAGCGACTAAAATCTCATTTGAACTGTGTTATAGCTCTGCCTTAGAGTGACCTGCTGGCTTCATTTCAATGACCTTATTGTTAGCTCACATGAAAGTGTTAATGAGGACAGAGCAGCTGCAGGATGCTTGCTTTAAAAGGAAACAGTGCTTGAAATCATTCTCCATTTGTCAACCATGATTACCTCTGGAGAAAATCATTGCTTAGCATCAAAGCTTCACAGGCAAAGATATTGCTGTTAGTAAGTTAGCACTTCAGTCAATCACTTATTGAATCATTGTTAACTTTAAGGAGAGACATTTAATTGCTGCAAAATACAATTTTAAAAAAATAAAACTGTAAATATACAATTCTTAGATGCAATTACATGGTTTTATCTAAATAAATGATATTGCAAAGAATGACTGACATGCAGCTACATGCATGTCATTAAATGCAACAAATCTATCCTTAGGCTGCAGGAAAAATCTGAAATATAAATAAATATGACCTCACTGTTAAAACAAAAAAGCCATTGTTGATTAAAAAAATGTCCCAAGCTTTTACACTAAACTGTGTAAAAGTTAATATAAACTAAACTTTACAGTTTACACTATAAAGTGATTACATAACAGCCAATCGGATTGCAGCTTTCTCTATATGTGACTGGATGTGGACCATGCATCAGCATTGCTCCCATCAGTGTTGCTCCGCAGAACTAATGTCCCATTTTTAACAACAACAACAACAAAGTTTTGCTTCTTTGTCAAACTGAAATGTTTTGAATCATCAAACTAATTTTATAATCAGACAAAGATTACTAAGTAATTACAGAAATCTGTATTTAAATTAAAGTTTCATTTATTACGGGAAGAAATTATCCAAACTGTGTGTTTGGAACGTCAGAAATGCAAAACCTCGGAAACTGCAGCTCCACGGAGGAACTTGGTCCTTGAAGTGGATGCTCTGTCCTTCCAAGCGTTTTGTACAGCTGAACAGTTGCCACAGGAGATTCAAGGATTTCTCAAACATGCATGAAAGAATCAAGGAAACATTCCAGGCGTGTTTTTGGTGGCGGAATAGAATCAAAACATGATGCAAAGCTCAAAAATTGACTTTACATAACACTGCCCTTTAAACGCGACAAGAAAATAACGATAACACATCTGTAAAGGGGGAAAAGCACTTTTACATAAAACTGTAAATTATTAGTAGATGCAAACTGTAGTGAAAAAGGAAATAATAATAAACATTTAAGTGACACATTTAATTATCTCCACTGGCCAGTAAGGGAGAGGCAGCTTGCATATTCATCAGTGGTTAAAGGAGAGTTTGACAACAGAGGTGGCCTTTCAGAGGCCAACTAAAACACACACACAACCCCATCAAAGACGCTCTTATCTTTAGTGGATCTGAGCCCAAGTTAACAGGTCAAAATGCTTCAATAGAATGTGAAGACAAAGCTCCTTGCAAGACAGAAACCTTTTTCCAAATGTCTTTGTGAATCGGAAGTCTGATGTAGCTGAATAAGACGTGAAACTACTCTCTGATGGAAGAATGTCACCAACCAAGACACCCACCTTCAGACTAGTGTTGGAGCACAGCTGAGCTGAGTCAGTAAACCTCCAGCCCTCTGTGCCTGGCGTCTCCACTCTGGCGTGGGAATCTGGGATTATCACAGACGCTCCGCCAGAGGAGGGAAAAATCCCTAAAGAAAGAGGCCGTTCTCTCCTAAAGGGATGTTTCAAAAAATGGTTTGAGATCACAACTTGACAAAAGAAATGAGACTGATTAAATGTGAACAAGTTCCTATCCATCTATCCCAAACAATGCAACTTCGCCTCACCTGACCCGGCCACCAGTCGTAGACTCTGATGTTTCATTTATCTGCTGCAGTTTGATCCTCTCCACATGCTCCATGTAATTATGGATCATCTGTAGAAGTAAAGGCAAAACACTCAGAGAATATTGATGATTTATTCTATAATATTCCCGTCCCTCTCTTTCTTTCTCCGTACCTCGGAGTGCCGCTGATGCAGAGAGTTGTATTCCTTCTTCAGTTCCAGCTCTCGCTCTTCTAACCTGCTGACTGAATAAGACAGAAACACTTTTCAGTTTTAAACATGTAAAGCAGGGAGAGACGCCAGAAATTAATGGAATACAAAAATAAACCAGCACAAAAAATAAACTTTAATGATTTTTAAAGCCTGTACATGATTGTTGACTTAAATGTGTAATACCCTACATAATAAATTCAAGTTTATAAATACTTTTCACTCATCCAGGAAGCAGAGATTATAATACCAATGAAAAGGGTTTCGGTGTTGGGTCGATGCACAAAATGGCAAAAAATACATAATCCCTTGTTAGCGAACCAGCTTTCCACTAAACCTTGCTTTGAGCTGCTGCTGCAGACAGATTTACAGAGAGAAACCTGAATACTATCAATTACAGCTGCTCCAGCTGCAACCATGTTGGCGGATGATGTCTCACTCGAGTGTAGATTTTGACACAAACGGAGGGATTTTATTTAGCTGGTTTGACTCATCAAATCTCAAGAGATGAATATGAAAGTGAACATAGATGCGTTGCACAACTTCCTGAGTGAGAATATGACAAATTAATGTGAAAAAAAGTTCTGATGCTGTTACATTGTACTTTATATTGGGTCATCTGTAGGTTTGATTATAGCACCTAGTAACCATGCTGTTTAGTTGGGATTAAGAACAATGACAAAATTTTTTGTGTGCAAATAAAAAGAAAAATCAGATTACTGATATTTGCTTCTGCTTATGGTCCCAATCTCCAGCAGTCATTGGCCGAGAGATAAATGTGCTTAGGAATATTAGGAAATATACTATCGCCCATCTAAAAAAAAACTGCTTGGCATGAGAAGATTCATCCTGCTCAAGAGGTCGTTGCTAATGAGCTAAAGGTCACAGACTGAGTTGGAAGCATTTCAAAGAGAGGAGTGTATAAATGTATATTTGTGGCAAATGATATAAACATTACACTGTAAAACAAAAATTTTACAATCAACTTATTTTCCCTATTTTTAGTGCAACTAAGCAATATATGCAGACAGACATCCGTTTAAACTGTTACATCCACCTAAACAGGATATGCCAAAAAACCCAGGAGGAAAGGACATGATGTCATTTCCTTCATGTTTAAAAGTAATTCAGCAGACTCTTTATCATGATGTCACTTACTGGTAAACATGAGCATAAGCATTCTAATTAGGATAAATATTAGGAACATTATTATTATGCAATTGCCATTTATGAATTAAAGCAAACATAGGAAAATTATAAAATTTCTAAAATCCTATTCAATAGACAGGATTATTTACATTATAAATGTAAACACTGAGAAATTTGCAGGAATTTCACTGAGAATGTGAGAATCTGTGTTTGATTCATTCACATCTGTTCACCAGAATGATCCTGATCACCTTGAT
This sequence comes from Phalloptychus januarius, assembly GCA_902982915.1. Classification (NCBI taxonomy): domain Eukaryota; kingdom Metazoa; phylum Chordata; class Actinopteri; order Cyprinodontiformes; family Poeciliidae; genus Phalloptychus; species Phalloptychus januarius. The sequence continues at coordinate 8,781,613 of CADWAE010000476.1, forward strand.
CAATCATATTGAGGGTAATAATAAGATCACTGCAATGAGTCTGGGCAGTTCTCTGACACATTGACATTGTGTTTAATCCTCCACTGACTATTACCTTATCGACTGCACAGTAACTGTGGACTATGACTCTAAAAGCACTTCAACATGCAGGATCGGGTGAATGATTCACCACAGGGAGTGGCGGTGATTTAGCTCCAACTCCTGACCGATCAAACTGTGTGTTCACTGAAAGGACGACATGTATTCTAGCGCTCAGAGAGTCAAAGAGAAACATGAATACAAGGATGTGGGGAAATAAATGAGCATCTATCCTTTTCCAAGCGCTAAGTGAATGACTCACTTTAACCAGCTCTGCTGCTTTGTGCACAACTACGTCTGCAAATCCAAATTTTTCCACCAAGACAGAAAGTATTAGCCAAATTCTCCTCTGTCGCTTAATCCAGTGAGATGAGTGGTAATACACAGCAGTATTATAGGAAATGACACAAATCCCATAATCCCATTACAAAGACGGATCTGAAAAGTATGTATGAGGTATTTTCGCTTTATATCCTAATACAGGCAATCCTCCTGACCAAATTTACATGCACCGACTTTGAGGCATTTGATCAAACTACCATGAGGTAGTTATGGGCATTTATTGTATCGTTTATCATTTATTGTGAAAATGTATCATATGATAAGAATTTTGATTTATTATTGTCATGATAAATCTTAGTTATTAATGTTAAATAAGAGAGAAAAATGAAAGTACGTGCAGAAATGTTATTTTTGCTATTTTGTAAACTTTTTCATTCAAAAGCATTAGTAGTCATATTAAATGCAGTTACTGAGTGCAGTTTAGTGATAAAAAATCACATTTTTTAAAGTATGTAGCATTCTTCAGAAGCCTACTTCAAATGAGAAGGGTTTTCAAGTGCAGTATTTGTTTATGTGCCACACAGTCATAGAGCTACCTATAATATAAGTAATAAATAATTTTTTCTAATCATAATCTTAATTGTTCTCACAATAGTACCATAAAATATTGCAATAAGATTCTGCCATGCTGTTTAGTCTGAGCTCATGGCCCGCCCCTGCCATGAGCTCAGAGAATCAGTGATGTCTGTGTGTACTTACTCTGGTCTGCATAGTTCTTGATTTTGAGTTCCAGTTGTCGTGAATGAGACTCCATCCGGTCCACATGGTTCTGCAGGTCCTTCTTCTCCTGCTCATGAGTGTCTTCAAATTCAATGAACTTCTACTTGAAACAAACACAAACACAGAAGGATCAGCCATAAAAACTGGAATTAATTTCAAAATCTTCAAATCTTATCTTTGTTTTGCTTTTTAGTAGCAATGCCACAGATACACAGGATGATCAGGATTATAAGGAAACATTAACTGCTTTTATGCCAAATGATTTAGACATGTCTGAATTTACATCATATATTTCAGTTTTTTCTGGTCCCCTTTGGGCGGACTCCCTGATGGAAAAATATGTGGTGTCTGTATACGTCCACTTCCTGTCCAGCCAAGCAAGCCAAGACCCTGATGTCGCTCTCCTTCTTCCTGTTGGCACACAGTTCTTCCTTTGCTTTGAAGAACAAATACTGAAACAGCCTTGCACTTAGAATGAATGCAGAGTTAAAACAATACCTTCATTAAATATCTGCTTAAAAATAAATGTTTTTATTACATATCTAAAATAAAAATGTTGTATCAATAAATGCAACACTCTGATCTTGAAGAGTTACTAAAGATAGCTTGGAAGGAAAATCAAATCCATAATCTTACTGCTGATTCAATGACAAAGTAATGAACTGGGATGCATTATTCGTTCTGCTGGTCCCTGAATGTACACAAACTCAATTATTTTTAGCTAGTAATTAATTTCCATCATTTAATTTTATCTCTGAGTCTTTTAATAAAATGAGAATAGCGTCAGATAAGAGCTAATCCTGCTGTAAAGGCCAGGAAATGACTGTTTGTGGAAACTTACTCACTTCACTACAAGCCAGGAAACCAGTAAATAAATGCAAAAAATAAAAATTAATAAATTAGATTCATCTGGAAACAGCATCCTTCTTTTAGTACTTGAGCTCCTGTCTGTTGACACTTAAAACCAAAACAGTAAGACAATAGGAAAAAAATTTTTAAAAATGGAGGCTGGAGGAGGTTTCTAGTTTGACAAAGGATCACATGACCTGGAAGTAACCAGCAGACTGGATGTGTCCCACGCCATTCACTCTTCCACAGAGAAATAAAATAAAAGAAATCGCCATTAATAATCTAACAAAGATCTTTTTTTATGATTTTAAACCATTTGTGTTCGGACTGAATTTACTGTCTGTGTGTATTTGTGTCTCCTGTCTCCCAGCGTCTGTTAGCTAGCGTGTGTTGCATTCTGGGACAGCTTCCCCACTGTGTCAGAGCCGTGGGCCAAAGGCACAAACTGTGGCAGACGCTCCGACTCGCATCACATCGACATTTATACAACACTGTGGCTCATTGCAAACACCATAAACAAACACAAGCACAAGTTGGGAATTGTAATATTTAAAACAGATGATGAGTATGCACATTTACCCTGCAAGTGTGCTGTAAAGAAAAGGAGCTTTCCCTTTTTTAAACGCATAGGCTACTTCACTATTTTTACAGAGGCTTCATTACAACAGCCTTCAATGAGCTTTCCAAATCCCTAAAAAGAAATTTAGGAATTTCTTTTTATCTGTGATAAAAGATAAAAAGAATCTGTGATTGTTTATCTGTGATGTTTCTACTAAAGCTTTTGCATTAGCATGATGGAAGAGAAAAATCAGAGATTATAAAATAGAGGTTGGCATGATGGAAGCTCAAAAAGCTTCACACTTAGAGGAACAAAAACCACAAGCAGAGATCATTGATTTCAAGCTTTATCAACTCTTAATAATTTAATAGTAAAATAAAAACAATAAAAATATAGCTTGCAACCGCTGCTGGAGGCTGGGAGGACTTAACTGACCTAACCAATAAAAACATAACAATAATCATGAATTGATAATCTGAAATAACACTTTGTTAGCAGGTTATAGCTCCTGACTGTAGCTTCATGCCTTCTTTGTTTTGTTCATTTTGTAAACGACTTTTGTTTTCTTGAGTTGCCTTCAAAGGAGTTTTGTACCTGCTTTGACAGCCTATGATATAAAGTAATTCCCTATATTCTCCTTATAGTTTGTTGTAAAGATTTGTGGTTATACACCTCTAATAAATAATAGGACGTTTACAGTTGTGTTGGTTTGACAAGTAGTCGCAATCTCTCATATTATATAAGAGTTGACAAGCTACAAAATGAGAGGTTTTCAGAACATAACGCACAGATTTGAACCTTTTTAGTTACTATTTTTTCCATAATACTTGAAAATAGACCTACTCACATAAAATAAATGAATATTTGTTTATATATTAGTGTGAACTGATGTTAGAAAAAGATGAAATAGAAGCAGGCAAAAATGTGTGAACAATGCATTTAACATTTGCATTGTTTTTTAGCATTTTTCCAGACCTTACAACTGCTTTTCTATACCACAATACTTCATATTGCTAATTTTAGGGAGAATTGACATATCAACTGGCAATGTTTCTAAGTATTTGATGCATAATGCACTCTGAGGTTGGACAACTTGTCTCCCTGCCATGCTTTCCAACTTTGCCCACACATTGGCTGCTAAGTTCCCTGTGCATACATTCGTGTGCAGCGTCAGATGTTCTGCAGAAGCACCCAAACTACTCACATTTAACTGTGTAGATGATGCAAATAGATTAAATTAAAACATGATAAACTCTTAAATGATACATATGTTTAATCTTTAAAACAGATAAGTTTTAAACTATCTAAAACAGATAAGTTTTAGATAGTGCCTATCTAAAACTTATCTGTTTTAGATAGGCACTAAAACAGATAAGTGCCTATCTGTTTTAGGCATTTAGACGTACAAATAAGGGAGAGTGAGGGCCCAAGTCGCTGAGTCACGTCACCTGCTCCTTCATTCTGGTTCCCACAGGACGCAGACGTGACTTCACTATCTGATGCAATGACCAAGCTCGAATATTACAGGTGTATCTGATAGGAGGCACCTGTCAGATACATGGCTTTTTTGGATGTGCTGGTATACTACATAATGACTAGTGTGTTATTGCACTGACTCCTTCACCAGAAAACACGTCAACTATAACTACTGGGTCTGCTGTTAGTCTTGTTTACATCCTCAGTGAGCTCTGTGGATGCTGCCACGCCACGTGGATTCACCACTCAGGGATGCTGGGAGGAGAATGCACCTCAGGCGGCTCTCGCTAACCCCCAAAAAGATAGCAGCTTGTTTTTTTGTTTGTTTGCTTCATGCCCCCTGTCCCTTTCAGCCCACCTCCTCCGCATGTTTCCGCAGCGCTTTCTCCCGCTCGTACTGGGTGATGAGCTGCTCGTTGTCCTCCTTCAGCAGCTCCAGCTCCACTTCGTGCTCCTGGTTCTCCGCAAACACCGAGTCCAGGTTCTCCAGCACGGCCACCACCAGCGGCATCAGCTCCTTCACCACGTCCTCGTCGTACTTCCCGATGAGCCTCTCGAACTCGCGGTAGATGGAACTAGCCAGGCCCGAGACCCGTTCCGACATCATCGCAGATGTCCCCGGGTCGTCCTGGTACACAACTCCGTCTTCCAGCTCCATTTTTAGTCCTTTTCCCTTACAGCAAAAAGGACCGGCCGGTGTGGGGTTTTGTCCGCGTTACCCCGCCACTATGAACGCATATATCCCCTAAGTTAAAATACGTTTTCGTTAAATAAACGGACACATTTGTAACGGCGTACGGATATATAAGCTACGTGGATATCTTCCTATTTATTCCTAGCTCGTCTCGTGCTGCCTTCAAGTGCTCTCTGAAAGTTTGGGCTTCCAATTCATCCTTAAATAAACACCGCAACGTTTAGTGTTCAGACACAAACTTGTGTTTCATTTGCCGAAAAGCACAAATACAAATCCCCATTGGTTGTTTATAAATCTGTATGAACGATTTTTAAAAGTCATTTATACCGAAAAATATGTATAACTTAATCTATTTCATGCATTTATTTTATTTTTGGATAGAGTGAATCTTTTTTTTAAGATTTGTGCAATATGGTTGTAATCAGAGAGAGATTACATACTTAATTTGAGATTGTATGTTCATGTTCGAAGGTGTTAATTACAACATTTCCAACGACCTTTGAACCCACCGTCCAACAGCTGAGTCGTTGACTGGATCACGTCATTACGTCACATCATGCTACAAACGTAGACCATTTGCAGTGACAAACTGTTGTGCTCATACCTCGTCAATACTTATTGTAAAAAACAAGTAAAACAGTAATATCATTATTTTTCTTTCTTTTATTTATTTATTTTAACTTTTTGCTCATATATGTTCATAGATTGGAAACATGGAGGGCTCTAATTCAACCAAAACATTACAGAAATCTGTAACTAAAAGCTATGATCTATTATTACTCACCAGATTAGATGACGATGGTGTGTTGCTAAACAGTAATGAACAATAGATATTTCATCTGTTAGAATAGCAGTTCCATTCAAACACAGTTAAACATATACACATACAACTATCAATAAAAATAAGAGTGACTGTACAGTATGGTTAAATATGCAACACAGGAAAAACTACACTTATGAAAAATAGTGGAAAGAAGATAGTAAGAAATGTATAAGTATAATGGGGTCATATAAAAATTCTTCAGTTTATGCAAAAAACAACTGTTTTAAAGAACATCTCTGTGATAGTGGTATCATCTTTCTTGTGCTGCAGGTTAACTGTTTAGAAATTCATCCTAATGCAGAGCATCAAAAAACAGATAAGAAGCACAGGAAGATCAGTAGCTTTGATTAGCTGGCATTAATTGTCTGAGTTTTATCTGATATGTAAATTATTTCACAGACCTGAGGTACTCACTTTGGGAGGTTGATTCCAAAAGCTTGATGTCACCCTGCTTTAGTTTATGGTGTGTTTTGGATCATTGTTCTGTGGGAGAACATAACTGGGCTTAAGTTTCGCTTCTCCCTCTGTTGTCCTTATTCCATTCAGATCTGGTAGTCTCAGTCAGGATGTTTTGGGAGAGCAAAATGTACTATTATAACAACATGCAGCAAATCATGCAGGTCTTTTAGCTGCAAGGCAAGCCCAGATCATCATACTGCCACCACCATGTTTGACTGCCAGCATTTATGCTGTTTTTCAAAGAAACAGCATAAAACAATGTTAGTTTTATACTTTTTGTAATGGTGGCATTACATTATATTATATTATAGATTTAATAAGCATGCAGCATACTGTTTAATAATTGTACTTTTTTAAAAAAACCTTCATGAACAGGTATCAAAAATGTGATACCTGAGGATCATAGTTTTCATAGTTACATTTACAAAGGATGTAGATGTAACTGTGTTCAATTACAAAAAAAACACTCATATCTTTGTTTTTAGAGTTACTATATAACTAAAAAAAACAAATCAAATAAATTGTCTTCTGTTTTAACTTTAGCTGCAAATCTGTATGAAGCAGATCAGTACAAGAAAAAGGTGACACCAATATCCTGAACAAAATATGTGACAGCCAAAATGAAAGCAAACAATCTTTTTATTGAAAAATAAAAAGAAAAATTTCCTTTGATTGCCTGATCCTAACCTCTTTTAAAATACTTAATCACATAAATCAGTGCAAATTGTATCTCTTTGGACTTAACATATATATTATTATTTTTTATTTATAAAGTAAAGGAAGAGGATAGTAATGATTTTTTTTTCTTTTTGTGATTTCACATTCGCTTGTATACATAGAGGATGTGTTGGCAGTTTGGACAACGATGCTGCACATCTTGACAGGAGTCGACGCAGAACGGGATACAACAGCAAAGCCAGCATCTGCATGTGGGAAAATGAAAAATTTAATTCTGTTAGATTCTAGGAAAATGTGGTTATTTTGTAATTGTCTTTATAGAAATTTAAGTTCAAAGATATTGAATAATGAGCAGGTTTTTACCCCAGGAGGGTCATTCCTCCACAAATAGCCCAGGCCAACAGTCCTGGGATGTGTTCTGTCTGGGTGACCACAGTTTGCTGGCAGTGAGGACACAAAGTCTGTCCAGGGAAGTCTCCTAGTGTTTGAGCAACTACCACGTGAGACACTGAAAGACCCAAAACACAATTAAATTAAAAAAAGCTTCAATATTTTTGCAAAACCTTGATAAACCTCTTTGTCGCATCCAGACTGTAATGAAGGGATTCTTTAAGAAGAGCACCTTTGTGGTGCTGTTTGTCAAACATTTGTCAATATCAAGTTTTCATTCTAAGGAGAAATCCCGACCCCTAGTGGATGTATGTGGAAAACTGCAACATCATTGCTTTATGAGTAAACCTTTGTGTGGGAATTTTAAAAAGTTCCAGTTTGTATTTTATGGGGAATAAAATAAAAAAAATTTAAAAAAACACTGAAGACATTTATGACATTTCCCCATAAGCAACTACAATTATATCTCATGAGAAAACAGTGTTTGCAGTAATTAAAAGTCACCGGCAGAGGATGTAGGTGTAGCAATTGTTATGCAACAATATATACATCCTCTAAGAATTGGCAGATTGGTATCTCTCAGCCATTTGTCTTAATATACATGTTAGGATTCACTGAGTACGGAAAGAACAGAGGAAAATGTGAAATATAATCATTAGGAATTTGGGCAGTGTGTCAGACTGCTCTTTTTGGTTAAGCTATTGCTGACAGACTAATGGAAAAATAATGTTTCACTTTTATTTTAATGGACAGACAAAATAAGATTGGGAATTTCCTGTCAACAAATCAGTTTTCAGAATGGGGCTGTGCTTGGAATACACTGAGAACAAACGCTTTCTGTTAAAGCCAGATGCCACAAATAGTCCCATTCTTTCAGAATGAAAGATTTCAATCATGCAGCAGCCTACTGGTGTGGTGGTGGAACGGAAAGACCATTTTATTGTAATGTGTGATCTAGACTGCAAAGTTTTGCTTCCTTTCATAGGAAGATATATATGTTTTCTATGTAGCAGGGTGTTCCTGGAACAGGCTGCCTCACCTGCAGGTACAGCTACAGCAGGAGCAAATGCAACACCTGCAAGATTAGAGAAATAATTCAGCAAAACAAGGACAAATTTTCTCAAAAAACAAAAAGTGCATGTTTTGAAGTTTACACCCATAAATTTCCCACATTTTAAGATTTTTTTGTGTCCTGCATTTTATAGAGGATGCTGTGAAACACTGTAAAGTTAAGAAGTGACCACATACCTCCCTGGTATCCAGCAGGAGCAGGGAAGCCTGGTTGAGCTGTGAAGCCTGGTTGAGCTGTGAAGCCTGGTTGAGCTGTGAAGCCTGGTTGAGCTGGGAAGCCTGGTTGAGTTGGGAAGCCTGGTTGAGTTGGGAAGCCTGATGGAGGCGATATACCGCCATAATTCAATGGAGGGCCAGGATAGGGTGGAGCCATATCCTGTGGTTGGGTTTCTTTTTCCATCTTCAGAAATTCCACCTGCAAGACAAATATTATTTATGAAACCACTATATAAAGGTTAATGATTAAAACCACTGACTGTGGCATTTCTGGTGTTATACCAGAAGTGCAAACAAAGCAAAACAAACTCGTTTTAACATTAATTATTTGTGTCACTGAAACTGCTAAGTTTCCTAAACATGAAAGAAGAAGTGAGAGGACGTGCTTTGCAAACGTGATACAACCAACTTGTTTCAGTTTTGGGCAAAAAGGGTTTTTCTTGTCCTGTGATAAAGGTGTTTGAAGACACCTCTGAGCTGAAGGTCTATAGACGGAGGAAGTAAGACACTTTTATACTATAACCAAAATGGTGGAAACTGTACGCTTTGAACCGCATCCTCTTTTACTATTACTCACATGCTATGTTTTGTTTTATTTTTTGCAAAAATAAATTTAACAGCATTGACTCTGTTTCTGAGTTATTGCTCTGTTTAGTTCAGTTTTTTCTTGATAATAGATGCAGACAACTCTGAGCCAAACTATCCCACTTTTGAACAACAAGACAAAGTCAGACAAATTATGAATCCCAATTAAAAGGTCCATCTGACATGAATTCCCATGACATTTAGACCAAGGGTGGAAACAGATGCTCAGAAACGTGAGGTTTCAGGTCTCTTTAGAGTTTTAAATATTTTCTACTTCAATGCATCTGTTTTAAATAATGTGTTTTAAATCTGTTTTAAATAATACAAAACTTGGTAACTTGGTATCATCTAAACATCTAAACCCAGTTTGTGCATGAAAGCCATTGGGCCCTAGTGCCTCCCTCTGAGTGAATGCAATGGATGCCCCATTATCAAAAGGATAATTTTTATCATTGGTATGCATCATTTATATGATGTTCATACTAGTCAATCTACTAATATAAACAACAGTAGTAAATTTTTTTTACAAATGTATCAAACCAATATTTACTGCCCATGTTTTGCTACTGCTTTTTCTCAGGCTTCTTAAAAAGCCTGTGGCATTGAACCAAAGCTTGGTTGAAAGGAGTTTCGTTGAAGAAGAGAAACATCTCCCCGAAACTTTCATTATGAGCTTCCGTTCTTCCCAGTAATTAAGACAAAGTTTCTATTTTGCCAATAAACGGGACAATCATCCTAAGCTTGTCCCAAAGAGACGCTATAAAAGACTGTATATTGTTTCTTCATGGTGGACATGGGTGAAAATTTCCATCGTTTATGCAATATGGGAAACTTTTTTAATTTCCTTCTGGGGATTTACAGTGGCATTTTTTTACAAGGTAAAACCAATGAGTGGAAAATACTTTAAACCCTTTTATTTTATAGAGAGACAATATACAGCATTTCATTGACATTTTCAAAAGAATTTGCATAATGACAGATTGTATCAAAAGATATTATAATTTCAACTTCCTTAAAGGAGAACAAGAAGGACCGACTGTGCTGAATGACCAGGCTGCTCACTATTAGCATGACAAGTCAGTGTCAAGAAACCTGTTCCTCCAGACTTGTTGAAGGACTTTGTGTGTGACTAATTTATTTGAGATATCAATAGTCAGCTGTAGAATTATTTTGTTTCTTTTGCCACAGTGCCAGCAATTTTGGATTTTTGTTTTTCTCTGAACTTTTTTGCTCTTGTTTTCTCTTTCTCTAATACAGTTTTAGTCAAAACTTTACATGCACTTAATTTCAGTTCTCATATCTTATTTATTTATTTGAATGGTTTACTTTTAGATTTGAATGAAAACGTAAAAGCCCAAAGATTTTCAGACCCCTACATTATTAACTGTTAAACTTGCTTGTTATTTAGTAAGTTTAACCTAAACCACACCCAGTTTATAGCAATCAAGAAGCTTCTGATATAATTCTGCTCAGATGTTTGACCACTCTTCCAGTCAGAATTAGAAAACTTTCTAAACTGGCTGATTTTCTTCCTGGTTCTTAACTCTCATGTTATGTTCATTTTTGAGGAACAATAATGTTTCTTGGTCAGTTTGACTTGTACAATGTTTAATCATGCAGTACTATCAGAAACAAAAAAAAAAATCCTAAGACATTTTTGTATCTGATTATTAACTCCAATATTAACCATTTCAATCAATATTTGTTCATTGATGGGTTTTTTTTTATTTCTCACAGATAAAGGATCAACAATTTACTCGCTTTTCCTAAAAAATGTGCATTACAGTTTTTATGTCCACTGAAAAAAACCTACACACAAAAAACAATGATTATTCTTGAAATTGACTTTTTAATATCTTTTATGTTCAATTTTGATTTGATTTGATTTTTTTTTCAAGGAGTTAATTTTATAATTAAACTCGAGACACCTGTTCAGTTCTGTTCTGGGTCAAATTGACCTGCTGATTAAAATGCTGACTCATTTGTCATGAGTCAAGACAAATGAGTAATAAAGATTTGTACTGAAAGTAAACTTTATTCAACACTGTTTTTGAACAATAAATGAACAACACCTAAAAAATAAGATATTAGGAACATGAACACAGTGCATGTATGTCTGTGATTATCCACAGCCCACAAGTAATCTATCACCATGTTGTGATAGTAAACAACATGCAATGAGTAAGTTCAAAAATACCACAGAAATGAATTGATGTAAATAATTCATTTTGGAAACGAAATAAATGCCTTAGCTTTGTCATCCACATAGCACATGAGGGACATGTCATCACAGCTCCTCGGCATATGCTGATTTCATTGTATATGTGGTAACACAAGCACCTTGGCCAGCTCATCTAAAAAATTGACCTCTTGTACAACTTTGACACATTCCACTCCAGAAAGATTTCCGCCCAAATGACAAATGCGTTAGATGCTGATACATCAGTGATGTTGTAAGAGATGAACAATGCAGTCATTCGCTTGGTGCCTTATAACCCTGTGACCATGTCAAAGTTATCAACCTCCCCTTCATAGTTATTTCCTTCATAGTTGCAAGGAAACAAATAGTATTGGTCATTTTAGTCTTGGACATTTTTTACCCTTTATATTTTTTGCTATGTCTATGGACCAAGAAGAGGTACCAATTTAAATGCCAGTGGCAGATGAAGCTTGGTATTAATTTTTATCAAACCGTTTACAGAAACAGTTTCATATCACGCTTAACCAGAAGTGACTTAATTGTTTTCTAAATATACAGTTAATAATAAACTAACTCTAAAATGAACTTAGCATTGTCTTTTTCACCATTAGTTGGTTGTTCTCTTCCCTTTTTTATTGTGTTCTCTCAATCATAAAACATTACATATTGACATGGAGAAGTCAATTCTACTAATCAGATATTAGTAGAATAAGAGGCCTGATTTTTTTTTCTTTTTGTTCCCATTGCTGAAGTTTGAAAAGTGTAGCTGGTGTATATGAAAGCTGTATAACTTTTGTTTATTGTATTATTTTACCTAACTGTTATTATCTCACATTTTGTCTTCAAATAACAATTTTTTTAAAATCAAAATGCTTAAACTGTATTATAATATGAGTTGAAAATGGCTAGAGAAGAGCTAAAATGTTACACAAAATGGAAAACTACCGATGGCGGTACACAGCAATAGTAGGGAAGTAATTTACCCTGTAAGTCATTTATTTACTTGGTGGGAGAGGCTCGGTGTTGGAGCTATGCTAAGAGCACTTTACCCATTTTGACCAACGTTGTTTATCCACATAACAGTGGATAAGTGCTTTCCCGGGAGTACAGCACTGCAGACAGGCCTACCCTATTAGTATAATTCATTGTAAATTCATCCTAAATCAATTAGAGCAACATGAGCAATCTCCTCATGAAGCAGCCTCTGTCAGTAGAGCATTGTGTATCCACCTAGCCCTGTTTGGTTCAGGAAACAAGGCTTGTTTTCTACTATATTTAAATATAAAAGCAGTAGAAAACACTAAAAGGAATTACCATAAGTGTAGCAGCTCAATAGTAGGAGAGTAGAAGAATAAAATTGGTTTAACTTACCAGAAATTTTAATTAGAAAAACAGCAACAGAGAAGAGCGATAAGCTTTTTTTCTGTTTAGTTAAATCCTTAATGATGAGGAAGTGCAGGAAATCCCAGACGCTGATAGAAGCAAGATCTGCCTCACAGTCGGTGAGTTTTACCAGAACTGAAAATGTTCCGCCCTCCTTTTTTTTTCTCCTCTCATGTGATTAGGACCAGAGAACAATAAAAAGGGAAACAGTGGCATATTCAGCTTAAAGCTTTTCAAATATAAATCTCTATTATCACATCAAATCATTTCAATAATGGTTACATTTTCAGTGGATTTCAACACTTTTTAAACAAGTTGAAATGTAACCCTCAGTGCTTTACCTCTTGCAAACATGTCAATACTTGTCAGTCTCTTCACTATGGTTACAACTTTGACAACTTTAGTGTGAATGACACATAATTTTCCGGTGATGTCAAAACAAACAGAGGCTGAAGCTCGTCAAAGGTCACAGGACTGTCACAGAAACCTCACGCTAATCATCTGGGAGTGAAATGCAATATAAAATACAATATTTTCTATGTTAAGCAAGAATAAATTACATATTATTTTAGAAAAGCAGGTAGCTTTTGGTTGTGTCTCTGCTTATATTACATTTCAGTAGAGATGGAGTAACTAGTTAAATATATTCAGTTACATTTCTTAGAGTAAGTTTTTGGAAAAAAGCCTACTTTTAAGAGTAGCTTTATTACGCCTTGATATTTAATTTAACTCGAGTAACATTCTTTATAAAACATAGGTGCCCTTTCTTGAGCAAGCAGTGTTTTGTGTACTCATCACCTTTGCATTTAAAGTTGAAAGATTTAATTAAATAAAGTTTCCATGATATTTAATGCAAGCATGAGTAAAGCAAAGTACCTCCCATTAATTAATAGCTTACAGCTTAAACTGCAGTAACTTGAAGTAGGTGTCTCCTGTTTAGCTTCATAAGTCTCTCTTGCTTTTGAGGAATTTTATCCCATTTGTCTTTGCAACATTGTTTCAGTTCTCCTCAGGTTTTATTTCTGTGTAGCTCTCTCAAGGTCCACCATCAGCTTTTCTATCAGTTAGAGACATGGACTTTGACTTGGCCACATTTTATATATCTGTTTGCTCCCACCATCTAATGTAGAGGTCCGCTGGCGCCCCCTAGTGGTGCGCGGAGTACTCCATGTAAACTAATGAATATTTTCTTTAATTGTGAAATTGAAAATAAAGTTAACTGATTTTCTAATTCTAACTTGTTTTAAAATGCCTGCCCAAATGTACAAGTGCAACTCACATTTCTGGTTTTAGTTTACATATAATTATTTAATTTTTTTTTTTCATTAAGTTAAGTAAGATAAGAGCAGTGCCATCCTCCTAACCACCCCCAATCCCTCGTAGGACTAGTTTCACATCCGTTTGTAAATGTAGAGGACATGCTGGCATCTTGGACAATGATGCTTCACATCATTACAGGAATCAAGGCAGAATGGGATACTGCAGCAAAGCCAGCACCTGTATGGGGAGATGAATATTGGATTCTGTGGTTATTTGTGCTACTTTTTTTAAAGAAATGTAGGCAGTGATTTACTCCTGCAAGGTGTTAAATATCTAGCAGGTTTTTACCCAAACAAGCACAACCCTGCACAGACAGCCCAGGCGAACAGTCCTGCAGTTCTCCTTGTATGGGTGACCACAGTTTGCTGGCAGTGAGGACAAAAGGTTTGTCCAGGAATGTCTGACAGTAAAGTTGACACTCCCACAGGACTTACTGAAATACACAAAACACACTTGAATTAAGAATACATATTCTTTTAAAAGCATTAAATAATTTTAAAAAATTGCCAAATTCTTTCTTGCTTTCTCTTCTAAGATGAGAATGATTTTGATTAGAAGTAGTGTTTATAATAAATCTGTATGAAAATTTACAAATGGTGTTATGATATAATTTTACCCCACGTGATACCCTGCTTTATGAAAACACTAATTTGCTCTAAAATGTCATTGTAAATAGGACTGAATAAAAACGCACTACATTTTTCAGAGCTTTATTCATAAAATCTTTTGAAAACCATAAATCGTGCTACTTCTACTTTACAATAATGTGCCAGCATGTGTTGGTCTGCCCCAAAATATCCTTATAAAATACCAGTAATCTCATGACTATAACATGAAAAAAAGAGAGAGAAGATTCAGAAGTTATAAATACTTTTGCAAGTGTTCTGTTCGATATATACTGTATTATATCTGTCATCAAGAATCTAATGAAGGGGTTCAGTAAAAAGTATTACTGGGCCTTTGGCATTATTATGTTTCCACTCCGTCAGTGACTTTCATTATAAGGAGAAATACTTACACATAGTGGATGTATGCAGAAGTTTGTTACCTCAATGCAACTGCAGTGAACCTTTGTGTGAGGAATATTTTGCAAAGAAGCAACATATGACATAGTGGGCACTAATGGTTTATTAGCATTGCCCCTTGGGAAGCCACAATTGCAGGAGGACAGAACAGTGTTTGCAGTGACTAAATGTCACCAGCAGAGCATGTAGGTGTAATAATTTGTTTGTGATAATCCTCTGAGCAATGACAACTTTTCATGATGAGACCTCTAAGCGTATGTTGTTATTTAATGTGCATAGAAATAAAAGAACCCAAGTTAAAAATTTAAAAAATAATAATTATAACTTTGGCTAGTGTTTCAGACTTGTCTAGAGTTTCATTCTTTCAAAATGAGATATTTCAGTCACGCTGCAACTCTACTTCAGTGGTTGTGGTTTCCAAAATAGAACGGAAACAGAATCAGAAAGCCACCATGTCATTTGAACTAAGTTGAAGTAGAAATTTCTGTGTGCTTTTGTATTGCATATTCCTGTACAAACATTCAGAACACCACTGCTGTAGATATTCAACCACTGTCTACAGCAGTAAGTGTTTTGCATGTTTGTATAGATTCCTGTGGGTACACCTGCAGTATGACAGAAACAGTTCAGCTAAACAAGGAACGAAGCGTCTCAAAACACTATTAATAACAAGCACATGCACCATAGTGAGTATGTATCTTTTTTTTAAAGATTTACATCCATACGTTTTCAATATTTTTGTCCAAAATTATGTAGAATACAGAATGCTGTTGAACACAAGAAAGAAAGAAATGACCATATACCAGCAGGAGCAGCGGGATAGCTTGGTTGAGGGGGATAGCTTGGTTGAGGGGATAGCCTGGTTGAGGGGGATAGCCAGGCGGAGCGAGAGACCTGGTTGAGCGGGAAAGCCTGGTTGAGGGGGATAGGTTGGTGGAGTATACATCTGTGGCTGGCCATACTCCATTGGAGGGCCTGGGTATGGTGGGGCCGATTCCTGTAGGTGGGACCCTTTTTCCATCTTCAGAAATCCCACCTATAAAACAAATATTATTTATGAATCATTGAATGAATGGGAATGTATTTACATTAAAATGTTGACATTTTCGTGGCCTGTTTGAAGTTACTAATCCTGTTAAAACACCTGCTGTGGCTTAACTTTGTTCTTATATAAGCTAACTCCCAATGAACATTTAAGTGGCACAAACTTAGCATTCTTTTTTAAAATTTAAGTCATTCAGAGGAAATTGCATTTTTCACAACTTTACGCATGTTGTATATTCAGATAACAAAAAACAAACAATTTCTTGGTAGAATAGTCTTATTTCATTGTAGACAGGCCTACTGTGTTTATAAAAAAGCCTCACTTTAATCTCGATGTGATTCCTCCTAAATCAAATAGAGCATCATAAGCAGTCCCCTCATGAAGCAGCCTCTTTCTGTTGAGCACTGTATATCTACCGCCCCTGTGTGGTTCAGGTGATATGGCCTTTTTTATACTGCATTTGGATATAAATGTACTTCAAAACACTAAAATGAATAAGCATGACAGTAGCAGCTCAATGTTATTGATTAAATATAAAATAAGTTTAACTTACAAGTTAATTTTTGCAGAAAAGGGAAGATAAGCAGTTTTTTCTGTTTGGTCTTCTTGGTCCTGAGTGATGAGAAACTCCAGAAAATCCCAGACTGAAAAGTAGATAATTGATGCAAGACCAGCTGAGACTGCCTCTAACACAACTGATTTTATTTCCCATAACCATATAAGGCTCTGCCTTCTTTTTTCTCCACCTATGCAACCAGACATAGACAGCAATAAAAAAATAAGCAATGCAATGTGCACATCAGATGAAAAATCCAAAATCCAAATAGAATATTTGACCAACATAGTCTTGTTCTCTTGTAAGCCGAACTGGCAGCCAAATGAGTGAAATAGCATACTGCCAAAAATAACTCAGTGATCAAAACACATTCAAGTCTTTTTTTTTTAAACCTTGTGTAACCACAATACTTTCCTGCCTCGTCAACTTCTTCTTGTGATGCCACATCTGTTAACTAAAATAGTTTTAGTCGAATATTGAGCACGCAAAAGTTTGACATAAATACAACTTCCGCACTTTTTAATTAAACCAAAGATATTCACTGCCCTAAATGTCTAAGTATGGTGAAAATCATGAAATTACTTGCACGTAGATTTCACATCGTATCATAAATAAGTACGTTTCAAGTGAATTTCAAAATATTTTAAATCGATGGAATTCTAACTTATTGCTCTGTCTCTGTTTTCCAGGCATCACATGAAATACAGACCCTGAGGGTCTTCAAAGTTCAGAGGAAACATTATGCTAGCCACTTTCTATTATGCGATTGTGCTGCAGATTGCTGCTTTCTATAGAAATAATCCTCCTTATGCTGTTAAAGGTTTTAGACGAGTCGTTTTACATTTGACTCTTGAGGACTTTTGGGCTTTTTATATCTGAAAAGCCAGCTCAAATCATCACCCTTCGTCACAATGCCCCACAGCCGTTATGATACGATTAAATGTGTTTGATCAGCAACATCATTACCTTCACATTCACAGTATTACATTATTGTAAATGCAAACAAGGAAGACTTATTTTTTCTACATATTTGCTGCTTTATTTAGTCATGACATGAACAGGATTATTAATAATTGTAAATACATAGACAGAAAGTGAGAAAAGATGGGTGAGAAAGAAAAGATTTTCTCAGGCCATTAAAACAAATAGAATAATCTTTTTACTGTTAAAATATAATGGAATTAGCCCTTAT
Source organism: Phalloptychus januarius (assembly GCA_902982915.1). NCBI lineage: Eukaryota > Metazoa > Chordata > Actinopteri > Cyprinodontiformes > Poeciliidae > Phalloptychus > Phalloptychus januarius. Next base: position 8,799,274 of record CADWAE010000476.1, read on the forward strand.
GGTCCCAGAGTGGGAAAATTCAGGCATTAAAATCTTTTTTACATTGCTGGCAATAGATTTGCACACAACCATTATTTGAAGACATAATTGGGATAATGGCTGCATAATACAGTTGGTATTACTATTGCCAAAGTTTGAATCCCTGTATGGAGTTTACATGTTCACCTCCAAGCACAAGTTTGTTCTCTCTGGGTACTCCAACTTCCTCCTACAGTCCAAAAATATGATCGTTAGGTCAAATGGAAACTTTAAATTGCCCTTATGTATGGATCTGGGTATGCACGGTTGTTTGATATTCTCTTTGGTGTGATGTAAATCTTTTTTTGTTTTAAGTTCAGCAGAAAAACAATTTCAAGCAGTTTGATAAGAAAAAAGAATCACCCTAACCCTACTTTCTAGCATTCAGCATGTGACAGGCCGTTGTAACAAATAGAATAATCTTTTTCACAGTTAAAATATAATAACTGTAAAAAATAACCTAAAATAAGAGATAACATTTAGGTTATCTCTTATTTTCCCAGTTTCTTGTGGGACTACATTCACATCCGTTTGTATATGTAGAGAACATGTTGGCATCTTGGACAATGATGCTTCACATCATTACAGGAATCAAGGCAGAATGGGATACAGCAGCAAAGCCAGCACCTGTAAGAGGAAATGGAAATAGGATTCTGTTAGATTTTATCCAACTGTGGTTATTTGTATTTGATTGAAATTTGACTTTGATATATTCCTTTTAAGGTGTTAAATATTTTGCATATTTTTACCCCACGAAGCACAATATTCCACAAATCAGCCAGGCCAATAATCCTGAATCTGTCTCCGTACGGGTGATCACAGTTTCCTGGCAGTGGGGACAAAATGTCTGTCCAGGAACGTCATACAGAACAGTAGATATTGCCACGCGAGTTACTGAAATACACAAAACACACTGAAATTAAAAACAAAAATTGTACATATTGTTTTATGGAGTTTGTTGTTATATGTATGGTTTAATTTGTCCTTTGCCTTCTGCTATAATATAATATTTTCATTAGAAGCAGAAGAAGAAGCTTAGAAAAAATGTAATAATTTAAAAATGTAGAAGATAATGTATTATGTAATAATTTTACATTAAATAATTTGTACAAACTGTGCATAATTATGTATGTACACAAACAGATTGTCAAATATCACTGCTCAATCATTACTGATATTCAAGAGTTTTAGAGAAACTGCAGAGACTTTAGTTGCCCTTTGACCTGTACAAGTCCTAGATGACTTGTACAATCTTGGTAGATCATCATTTTTGGACTTCTACATAATAAGGAGAAGGTCTGACCTCTAGTGGATTCTCACAGAAATCTACAATCTCACTACAATATCGGTGAACATTGTGTGGCCATAAATTTATTTTAACAGTTTTTCTCAGCCACTTTGTTGCATTTTTCTGACAAAATTCAAATTCTCAAAACTAGTTAAATTTTCAAATCATGTTGTCACTTGTGCACGTCAAAGAAACAATTTTCTGTTCCTGTGAGCAAGTTGCAAATACTTTTGTACATCATGTAAGTGATTATGTACAGTTCTCTGATTTTTCAAACAATTTCAGTCACTTCTGTCATACATGGGTTCCTGTTGAATTATTTCTTTCTCCACAACATTTAAGCATAATTTCATTTTTAAGTCTTAACATGCAAAAACCTTGAACAGGTGGCTACAACATAGCAAGGATACATGCTCAATGATACAGACAATTAATTTTGTGCTGTGCAAATGTCAAAAATGATTCAAGAAATGTATCAAAGCCACTGAGAAAAACAGTCCCACTCTGCATTTTATGAGGAAGAAAACAAATTTACAATCTTCCTAACATGTTACCATGTGAGTATGGCATTTGATCAAAGCTAAACTGATCTATAGTAGAGAGTTCTGCATACTTTTGTCTTGACACGCAGCAAGTGGGAAGCAAATGTTTTTCATTCTATAGAATGTTCTGGATGAGTCTGCCTCACCTGTTGGTTGAGTAGATACAGGAGCAAAAGCAACACCTGTGAGATGACAGAAACACTTCAGCAAAACAAGGAACTATCTATCTATTTTCTTTACACCCTTGTCCCTTAGTGGAGTCGGGAGGGTTGCTGGTGCCTATCTCCAGCTAACGTTCCAGCCGAGAGTCGGGCTACACCCTGGACAGATCGGCAGTCTGCCAAAGGGATGGGACAAACAACCAGGCCAATTAGAGAGGCCAATTAACCTGACAGTCATGTTGTTGGACTGTGGGAGGAAGCCGGAGTACCCAGAGAGAACCCATACATGCACTGGGAGAACATGCAAACTCCATGCAGAAAGACCGGGGCCGGGAATCGAACCCAGAACCTTCTTTCTGCAAGGCAACAGCTCTACCAGCTGCGCCACTGTGCAGCCCACAAGGAACTAATTGTCTCAAAACACCATCAGTAACAAGTACATGGATTTATACAAAGAACTCCACAACAAGCATTACAGTGTTTGTTGATGGATATATCTATACATTTTAAAGCCATAGATTTTCAAGATTTAAAAATGTTTGTTCAAAGTTATGTAGAATATACTGCTAAACAGAAGAAAATTAATAAGTAATTACTTACCTCCATGTTGCCCAGTAGGAGCAGCAGAAAAACCTGGTTGAGCAGAGAAACCTGGTTGAGCGGGGAAACATTGTGGAGCAGAGACACCAGGTTGAGCGTGGAAACCTGGTTGAGCGGGAAAACCTGGTTGAGCGGCATAGCCTGGCGGAGCGGGGAAGCCTGGTTGAGTGGAATAGGTCGGTGGAGCATACATCGCTGGCTGCCCATAATCCATTGGAGGACCAGGGTATGGTGGAGCTGATTCCTGTGGGTGGGATCCTTTTTCCATCTTCAGAAATCTGCCCTGTAAAACAAATATTCCTGATAGAGCCACTAAATGAAGCGGAATGATTAAAACCACAGAACTTTATCATGGTGTATGCATTGGATGAGCAAATTAATTAAAGCAAATGAGTTAAAGCAAACTCATCTTAATGATTTGTGAAATTCTTCTTGTGTCACTGGAACAGCTTTCTTGTGAACTTTTACATTAAATGTGAACTGCCTTGATTTGTTTGACTTTTGAGTAACAGAGGCAAACACATTTTGTGACAAAATTTGTTAGAAAACACCCTGAGCTGACGATTGTCGGATGAAGGATTCCCTTAGCATATGTCCTGACTAAGGGGGTGAAAACAAAATACCTTGCTGGAAACTGAACATTTTTAACCCTGTCCTGTTTTACTAGAATATAGGGACAACTTTATGTTCAACCACAATAAGGATGAAACACCTCCAACATCCTCAAACAATTGACCACACAGCATGCAACTGACTGGCACAAATAGAGAGGATTTGATACTTTGCTTAGGAATGACTGTTACTCTCAAGAGGTGAATGTATATTAGAAATAAATCTAATATAAATGTCCAAAATGTAAAGAGAAAAAATCGTTGACTTGCTTAAACACAGAATAGGCCATTGTCACCTGAAAGTGGCAAGAAGAGAAAGCAATCAATGACAGTCGTCAGGGATACATTAATAACCACTTACCTTTTCTTTTTAGTGCTTGCCTGGACTGTAGCTTCATGTCCAGCACCTTTTCAAATAAACCTTTTTGAACAATTATTTGGTGTCTGTCTGGACTAGAATCTCAGTAGAATGTAAGAACAATCTATTAATTGAATCTCTGTGGAGTAGTCTCTTCAAGCAACATATTCATTTGGGTTCTCATGACTTCATTTTTCAGACTCTAGTTCAACAACAAATTTCTGTCGCTCGAACTCCGGATCACCTAACCAGTCAGTTTCAAAGTCTAAAGGTAAATATTCAAAATATTATCTATAAGTCCAGTTCATGTGCTCTCTCCACAGTTCCCACAAACACCTTTATTATTTTATTGTCAAAGTTACAAGGGAAGAGGGTTAAAGTTTCACTAAATGGAGAAACGCCGAAGTCGAAACTCAGTCATGAACAAAAGTCGGTTTTAGAGGCTTCCTGTGCAAAGCTTACCCATAACTATGGAAAGTTATGAGCTTTACCCAGGTTGCTAAACAGACCAGGGTTGCATAAACAGCCTGGATAAATGCCCTCATAAAGCAGCCTCTCTCCCTGTCCTGTTTAGTTTGGAGATATGGCTTATTTTTCCAGTATTTACATACAAGTGTATATCAAAACACCAAAATGAATTAACATCACAGTAGCAACTCAACATTATTGGGTAAATATAAAATAAATTTTAACTTACCAGTTAATTTGATCAAAAAACAGCAACAAAAGAAGTTTTCTGTTCAGTCTTCTTGGTTTGGATTGACAAGAAATTGCAGGAAGTCCCAGTAATAGATTGATCCCGTCTGAAACATGTGACGCTTCCTCTATCGCAACTGATTGTATTTCCTAAAACTATGGTTCCACCCTTCTCTTTTTTTCTCACCTCATATGAAACAAGGCTTAGATGGCAGAATAAAAGATCTAATGCCATGTGGACCTGTAAAGCCTTTCATGCATACATGCACAGAAAGTAATAATCCAAAAAAAAATATATTTTTCTTTAAAGTAGTCTTTGATAAAATTTTTGCCTTCTCAGCTAATTTTTTTTATTAATTGAATTGTCAACCAAATCTAAGTAAATAACTGAAATAAAAACTTAGTGAACCCCAGTCATAGCTGAATAATCTATTTTATTTTTAAACATAGCTTTTTAACATACTCCCTGTATGTTAAATACCTGCTAAATGCATACAGTGTTTTCTGTCTTGCCAACTTCCTCCTGTGGTTTCACATCCGTTAGTACAAACAGTTTCACTCATTCTGACTGAGAAAGAAACATGCATAAGTCTGCCCTAGATACAAACAATTGAATATTTCCACACTTCTTTATCAAAATAAATCATGTTCACTTCCTGAAGTTTCTAAGTACAGTGAAGATCACGAAAATGATTTACATACAGGTTACAAATCAAATCATTTCTATTCGATTTCAAAATATTTAAAATAAAGATGAAATTCTTGTGCTTAATACTCTGCCTCATGCAACTATAAATGATCAGTTTCTTTATTATGAACACAATTTTGGGCTTTTTGAGTAAGCCTGAAAAACAATTATCCTAATACATGATTTTCCACTGATGACATAAAAGACACAGGGTGAGGGTTTCTTTCTCCATGTCTATGTATAATTGTTTACGTTTATTTACATGTGATGTTATGCCAATTTGTTCAACACTGTAAGAAATGTTATTATTAAATTGCAGATGTATGGAACCACTTCCTAAATATCCCATAGCACATTAGGATACAAACAGCAGCTCTCATCAGATCTCTGGTAACAAACTGAGATGGTAAGACTGAACATGAATGGTTGGACTTTTTGGAGAGCACACACCCAGTATTGCTGTCCAGTGATCCAAACTGATCACACAGACACCTGAATAAAAAAAAATCAAGACAAAGCTCAAAACAATAAATAGAAATTTCCAAAATAGACATTTTTGGGGCTGCCCAGTGGCGCAGCTGGTAGAGCTGTTGCCTTGCAGCAAGAAGGTTCTGGGTTCAATTCCCGGTCTCTCTGCATGGAGTTTGCATGTTCTCCCTGTGCAAGCGTGGGTTCTCTCTGAGTACTCTGGCTTCCTCTCACAGTCCAAAAACATGACTGTCAGGTTAATTGGCCTCTCTAAATTGTCCCTAGGTGAGGACCAATTGTCCTGTGTGTCTTTGTGTTGCCCTGCGACAGACTGGCGACCTGTCCAGGGTGACCCTGCCTCTCACCCGAAACGATAGCTGGAGATAGGCACCAGCAACCCTCCCAACCACAGTAAGGGACAAGAGTGTACAGGTATGTGTACAGATTTAAGCTACAACGGACCTGACTTCCATTTATATGGAAGCCCATTTCTGCCACTCTGATGAAAAAAAAAATCTCATCATAATGAGATGGTATCTCATATAGTATAGTAAAAGTATTTATTTTTCACTAGGGCAATTTCTACTTACAACTATTCTTCAGAATATCAGCATATGACTGTCTCTAAATGTCCGCTTCAATAGCAAACTAATGTAATTTATATCAAATGTACAGTTCTCAGTTTGGTCCTTTGCGGTTCTATGAAAGTTGTGCAATTAGAGAATATCAGAAATATTGAAATGCACATGCAATTTTGTTCATCGGCCTGAAGGGGGAGCCAGAGCGCAAAGAAAATGATGAAGCAGAGTGTCGTGAACCAATTTAATTCAAATATTTTTTTTCTTCCATTGCATCATTTTTAAGCTATTCTAGTTCCTTGAGTATGTCTGCAGTTTTTAAAACCATACTATAACAATGTTCTTCCATGAAGTTAAAATAGATGTTTTTATCATACCATTTTATCAAACAAACGTGTTTTTTTCTGTAGCTATATTTTTGGAACAGCAGCAGGTATCTTCAGGGTTCCTGTGCTACAGTCAGAGGGTTGTCTTTGGGTATTACTGCTTTATTGTATGCTGACCTTTTCTTTTTAATAGCAAATGCTGTAAAGTCAGAACTTGCTGGCCAGGGGGCCAATTTGGTTGTTTGGCTTCACAGTTGGAGATATTTCAGGGTCACCTCCTATATCTATCTATTTCTATCTAATACAATTTTAGGAACACGTTTGAGAAAAACACTTTATTATCATGTCTATCAGTGCTATTTTGATCAAAGACAATTAGGCATAGACAGGAAATGAGGATGTAATCAGTCTGGAAATTAATTTATTTTAAAGCTTAACCTTGTTTTCTGTTTTATCTTGTAAGTGATTCTCTTCTGTTTCTCAGTAACACAACGTTTGAGTTTCTGATTAACTATTTATCACAGAGTAGGCTGACATCAGACAGAACAGTGGAAAAGCGTGGTCCAATGACTTTAAAAGCACATGTTTAAAATTGATTCTTGCTAAAACACTGATATTTTGATGTGATTTAGATACATTGATATTTTATGTGATTTAGAACAAGATCCTCTTTAGGAGCTTCTATTATTGTATTTTTCTTTGTTGCCAAAATGAACCAGTGAACTAAATGGTTCTATGGCTGGAACAATAGATTCTGTTCCAGCTGGTAGAGCATAGAAAAGGGCAAATGTGAATAAAAACATACAGTTCCACATTTAGTTCCTCTTTGTGTGTATTAGCTTTACTAAACCATACATCATTCTGTAAACTAGCGTCCACTTGTGTCATCTCAGATTGATATACACAGAAGTAGCTTTGGTGCAGGGGTATATTTTATCCAACTATATAATTATATTTAGCTTATATTTAATTTGATTGACTTTAAATTAATATCTGGCCAGCAGTTCTGAAAAATATTTAAAGCATGCTGGGCAATTCAAATTTCCAGTTTCAACAAATACACTTCAATGAGTTATACTGCAATATTTGCTTACCATTTGTCCCACATTGATCTATTCTAAAATATGGAACAGGGCAATTTTATATCCCTTGAGAATAACAGAACAAAGAACAACTTATTCAAGGTAATCATAACTAATAGAGATACACTATGCGCTTTGGCATATGAGCAATGGACGGAGGCCAAATGCTGCCATTAATTGGCACTCTGCAATCATCATATGTTACTTAGAAGAAATTATCCAGTTTGAAGAAATAGTCATCAGTGTTGAAAAGTTGTTCATGGATCATTTTATGTCAAACTGAATTGTGTTTGCTAGCAACGATCATTCGTGACACATTTGTGGGAAGAAATATTTTTATATCTAAAAAAAAACATTTCTGTCAACTTTTTATGAAGACAACATTTAGATAAATCTAAATTATTTGATATAATGATTTTTTTTTCTCCTTTAGACAAATAAAGTATTTATAATTAGGAAAAAAAATTTACATTTAAAAGTTATTTCATTCAAAACCTAAACCTAAAAAAATTATTGCTTTTAGTCATATTTTAAATTGCAGAATGATGAAAGGCATTTCTTCATCACAACTTCCTGTTAACTCTTTCAGTCATACAGGTGCTGGTCAAAAAAAATTAGAATATCATGAAAATGTTGATTTAAATCAGAAACTTTATGGAAAAAGTGAAACTTGAATATTATATTCATTCATTACACACAAATTGATTTATTTCAAATATTTGTTGTTTTTTAATCATGATGATTATAACTACTGAAAAACCCAAATTCACAATTTCAGAAAATTTTAAAATTACTTAAGATCAATACAAAAAAAGGATTTTTAGAAATGCTGGAAAACTGCAAAATATTAACATGAAACATGTGAACATGTACAGCACTCAGTGCTTAGTTGGGGCTCCTTTTGCCTGGATTACTGCAGCAATGGAGTCAATTAGTCTGTAGCACGGTTCAGGTGTTATGAGAACCCAGATCCGAGCAGAAAGAACAAAGTTAATCTGGAATATTTACAAGGAATATTTTTGTTTTTTATGTTGTTAGCAAGTATAAGTCATTCATAACTTATTTTTCTGGTAGATTTTTATACCTTCTTTCCACCATTTTTACTATTAATGTTTTGTTTCAATATTTGTTTATGTGATGTTTCAATCTTTTCCTACATCCACCACTAATATCTGTACCTTCAGCCTGATCAGCTTAAATGTGAGGTGAAATTATTTACCCAATTAAACAAATCCAACTTTGTTAACATACGTTTATATAAGGTGTGTCCTAAATAATTGAAATTATTAACAGATTTTCACTGATTCAATTAGAAAACTAAAATTCACATTTCAAAAATATGGATCTGATTTTCATAGTCAAATCTTTAGACTTGGACTTTGGTACTCTTCTTATGACTTAATATTTGCAGACTTAACTAATATTATTCATTAACAAATGACTAACCTTTGTTTAGAAATGCAATGTTGGTTTTAACAAGTTATGAATCATCTCAGTTTGCAACTTTCATTTATCAGCTTTTTTTATCTTCTTTAGTATTTCACATCTGTACATTATCACCTCTTCCATTCCACCCTCCTCTTCACCTTTATCTGCTCTACTGCAAAGGTTCATCTCCCATTATGGCCTAAGATGATTTGTCAGATTCAAAGTGCATGTGGGTTGGAAAGTTGTACTTAGCTCTCATGGTGTCTTTGTAGTTTGTTTGTTTTATGTTTATGATTGGGTGTAGTTCCCATTACTGTGTTGAAACGTTTATTTTATTATTTGGAGAGGAACAACTGATAAGTAAATGTTCTTTTGTGCCTGTCAAGGAAGAAGAACCGCAGTGAGTTAAACAGCTAACAGAACAGCAGGACGACGGCAGTATCACAGTCAGGATGGTTACGCTGGATTTTAAGACGCTTACGGTACCTGTGGGCATTTTGAGGATTCTGGCAGTCGTTTTCACGTGCGTCACTTTCAGCTTAGTTGCATCTCAGGGCCATATAAGGGTCTCATTTTGGGAATGGTGCATGTTCTCTTGGTGCTTCTGTTTCGCTGTTACCCTCATCATTCTGCTCCTGGAATTCACCAGCCTCAGCTCGAAGCTGCCCATCTCCTGGGATGATTTTACCACCGCCTTTGCCATGTTGGCCACCTTAATGGTGAGTACTAATTAATGCAATTTTGAAGTGTCTTATTGTCTTGTTTATTTAGCTCCTTCTCATTGAATACTCCTGTGCTGCTAAGATATAACATGTAGAATTTGGAGAAATACTTCAAAGTACTAAGTATTTTAATACAACATGCAAACTTTGATAAACATAAAGATTGTTAATGTAGATAAATGTAGATTGTTTCAAGTTTAACAATTTAAGTATGAAAATGAACATTAATTTCATGTTAATGTTGAAAATTATAAGGGAATTCATAAGATGTTTTGTATTTTTGTGTTTTTGTATTTTATTAAATGTAAAATTAAACAAAACTTTAAACTACCCAAAAGAAAGTTACAGTCTGCACTTTCCATTCAACAATTCAGACAGAAAGGTCAACACAGCAAAGGGAACATAACAAGGACAATAAACATGCTTGAGTGAATAAAGATTAACTAATATCGAAAATACAATTCATGCAAAATGGAAAGGAAAAAAGGAAAATGAATAACCTTAGGAAAATCTTAGGGAAAGGAGAGACAGGAAAAGAAAAACAACATAACAAGATTGTATTGATAGAAATGAAAAATAAAGACAAATTTAATGAATAGGAAAAATGTGTTGCTTTTATTAGAACATATCTGGATAGCTTATACTACATTTTTTTTAACAATTTCTGTTAGATTTGATGGTATAATGATTAGTTTAATGTGTACCTCAAATGTTTGTTGTTTTTCTTGATTTTGACAGTTCATACCACATATTTTATCTGTTTATGGCTCATCCAAAAATGTATTTTACTTGTAAATACTGCTTGAGCTTAGCTCTGTGTTGATCCAAGCATCTAATTTTTTATCTATCATCCATGCAGGTGCTCACAGCTTCCCTCCTCTACTCCATCTTCTTCACTTGTAGCGGACACTTTACCTGTGGCATAGGGATTGCGGCCTGCGTTTTCTCCTTCCTGACCTTCATCCTCTACGCTGTTGAGGTTGGACTGACTCGGGCCAAGCCTGGTGAAATCAGTGGGTTTCTCTCCACTGTGCCGGGGCTGCTCAAAGTTCTGGAGGCCTTTGTGGCCTGCATCATATTCATCTGTGTGGACTTTTTGCAGTACCAGCATTTTCCAGGTCTCCAGTGGTGTGTTGCTGTCTACTCCATTTGTTTCATTATTTCCCTCATCATTATTATTTTAACTATCGGCCGCCTGCTGTCCCGCTTCCCTGCACCTTTGAACAAAGTTTTGATAGTCTGCAATGTGCTGGCTGTGCTAATGTACATCACAGCTGCTGTCATCTGGCCTTTCTACTCCTTTAAGATATATACCAAACCAAGCTACTGCTCTTCGCTCTGTGATTGGAGTTTGGCTGTTGTTATCACTTTCATGACCATTTTTAACCTGATTGCTTATATTGTTGACACAGTATATTCTTTCAAGTTGGTTTTCTTCACCACTCCAACATAAGCACAGAGTGGCATTGATCTGAATAAGAAGATTTTGTTCCTGCTGTAATTTTGCTTTTGTCAAATTGTAACATGTATTCAACAGCATAATTACAGTGTGATATATTTGTACTTTACATGCCTCCCTGCTGATTTCCATTGTATTTAAAAACATAGTTATATTATGAATATTGTGTCTAGTTAACTACACTTCCAAATCGATCTGTAACATTCAGCTATTGTGCAGGCTTCCTTTAAAAGTGCTGCAGCTGGTGCATGTTGGTTTAGACACATATTTCAACCCTCTCAGAATAAGTAAAGCTTTAACTAATGCCGTTCCAAGAGTTGGATCCCAGCCCACAATACATTATGTTTGCAAAGGTGTATCTAAGTGCAAACAAACTAAAACATATAGCAACTTTTGTTTTTGAATTTACTTGTCCAAAGTAACGTTTTACGAGAGGTTAAATAAAAAACTTATAGGGAAGCACTAAAAACACTGAGGATACTCTGATTAGTGTTTATATATATATCTTTAAGGAGACATATTATGCAAATTTTACTTTTTGCACATTTTTGTACTTTCATTTGAGTCTCTACTGCTTCTGGAAACATCCAGCTGACTTCTTTAAAACACGACTGAAAGCATATTTGTTGACTCCAGAATTCAATCAAAGAATCAGATGAACTGTTCGCTTGATCACAATTTAAGCATACTTTGAAGCATTGTTCTATAATAGCATAATATTTTTTTATATTTTTCAAAAATGTATTGTAAAATGTGCTTATTTGCATACAAGATTTGTAAGTGCATAATGTATTGAGGTCGCTTTTTAAGTAAAGCTTAAAGATTTTACTTCAAATTTGAATTCCTGTGAGCACTTTGAACTGCCTTGTGTGTTTATGGTGCTGTACAAATAAACTTGCCTTGCCTGTTAAAGTTAAATATAAAAGGTGCATCTTCTCTGTGTTTGTAGCAACCTATAATATATAATATTACATTTTCTAGATAGTGCAATGCTGTTTTAGACCCAATAATATAGCCATTAATAATAATGGTGGTTAAAACTCAGCAAAAACATGTAGGTCACATGACCACTACTGTTTTCATCACAACTTGTAGCACTGTCTGATCTGCCAACAAAACACACTTTGTATTTTTTTTTATAACAGCAATTCATGCATTTGGTTATAAATGTAGGTATCTGAGAAAATATCAACCTCCAAGTGTCCATCATCTATTCCATCTTCTTCATCTTTTGTACTTCCGCAAGACAAATCGGCACTTATATTATCTCCTTTCTCTCATCAGCACTGGGCTCATAAATGTCCTGTCCATAATAAATGATGTTTGCTAAGGTGTGTCATGGTGCAGATGCACTAAAACACAGAGCAGCTATTGGTTTTGCATTTACTTTGTCAGTGCTAGTTTGTTTATGATGGCCACTAAAATGAAAGGCTGGAAGGGAACATGTGTCGTACAAAACTGGAAGGAGGAAGGATTAGTTCTCAGCTTTGCTCTTGCAGCTAATTTCATTCTAAATTCTCTATATATTTTTGGCAAGCATATGTGCGGTCCATTTTTGTAGCCTGAAAGTCCATAAAAGAGGGAGTGAAAATGGATAAGAGTAGCAAACTACAAGAAACCATTTGCTACAGATCTCAAGTCTGCTGTAATTCTCACTACTGGTAGTCTTAGATGGAGATCAATGTTGTTGCTGTGATTTTCATGTTCTCCAGCCTCTTTCACAATCCTTGCTATAATTTTATAGGCACTGTTGGCAATAGTTTCAGGATTAGTCGCGTCACTGTGTAAAAAGCCACACAGTGAGGCTGTGTGGCTTTTTGATTTGTGGGATGGAAAATTGATCCATCCCACACACCTACTGTACATTGGGATGTTCAAACCCACTTTTTTTATGTGTTTCTTCTTCTCTGAGTCAGCAGTAGTTACTCAGAATAATGAGGATTTTTTTTCTTTTGATTTTTTTTTATGATGACACACAGGGACATAATATGTTTGCGATAATGTTTTAAAATACATCCATCAATTTGCCTCAATTTCGCTCAAATGTTTTTAAATTAACCTGAATTTTGCAAAAACGTGACAGCATTGCTTCCAGTTGTTTAATGAAGGGGATTTTGTATGTTTTTCTTTTTTTTTTAGCTCTATATGATGTTGCAAAGTTATTCCCTCATAAACTACAATTGAAAAACCTGTTTGACAAACTAAAGCACAGAGAGAGGTGTCTCTGTTGATACTGAAAAATGTTTCTTTATTTCAAACTTGCTTTTGTCCAACAATCTTTAAACGACTCCAGATACTTCAGGCAATTGTAAAAAGACCCAAGAACTGAACCTTATAGGTCAATAAGGTTCCAAATATTAACATTATCAGCAGACAGTGGATGTCATAGGTTCAGAGAGTTATTTTTTGTTTTAGAAAAATAAAATATTTTCCTCAATCTTGCAGTGACCTCTTTTGAAATTCAAAGTTCTGTCAAAGCTTCCTTCAACAATTTGAGAACTTTAAACTTTTGTGGTGACAAAGGATAAATGTTATTAACCTCACCGACTTAGGATTGCCTTTTGCCTTTGTTTCGAAGCAATAGCTCAAGAGAACACAGCGACTGCTGTCATTGTCATGAACACAAAATCAGCCTACACCTTGTCTTTGTCCTAGATATGAGCTGTGAACTTAGTTTGCATCAGGGACCAAAGTCCAGCAAATACTGCGAAGCTCACTTGGTAACACCCATCCAGCGTCCAATCAGTGGCTTGAAACAGGTGCCATAAACAGAACAGATAAGCCTAGGATGCTTAGCTACAATATGCTCTACACCTGTGTTTCTGTTTCAAAGACAACACCTGTAGGAAGGTTTGCGTTCATGGATTTCTTCCACAAAAAGAAATCCATGAAAATCTGGCTGCAAAATCTGGGCCTTACTGAAGGGAGAACTGACTGAAATAAGTCAGTGTTTTTCATTTGGTTGGACAGATTCATCCTGGAGCAGCCATGATCTACATGAATTTGAAATCCATCACCCAGCCTGTGGGGATCTTACGAATCCTGGCGGTCATTGTCACCTGCATTAGTTTCAGCCTGGTGGCCTCAGTGACACCTGACTCCTCACCATACTGGGGATGGTGCATTTTCACCTGGATCTTCTGCTGCTTCTTCACCCTTCTCATCCTCATTCTGGAGTTCACCACAATCAGCACCAAGGTGCCTTTTCCCTGGGAGGACTTCACTGCTGCCTTTGCTATTCTGTCAAGTGTAATGTGCCTGTGTGCAGCCATCTTGTACCCCACCTTTTTCACCTGCAGGACATGTTACCGCCAGATTGGAGCCTCCGTGGTATCCTGGGTTTGTTTTGCATTGTACGTGGCTGAGGTAGTCCTAACACGCCTTCGCCCGAGTGGACAGGACAGTGGATTTCTCTCCACGCCACCGGGAATAATGAAGATGCTGGAGACCTTCTTCGCGTGTCTCATCTTCCTATCATTGGAAAATGGCCACTACTCAGGTCATCAGTACGCTGCAGGACTGAACTGGTGTATAGCAGTGTACTCCCTGTGTTTCATTTTTGCCATCACCATAATCCTGCTCACTCTTGGGAATCTTACCAGCCATTTTCCTTTCCCTTTTGACAAGGTTGTGATTGTCTGTAATATTTTGGCAGCTGTGATGTATCTAACAGTCATGGTTATGTGGCCGCTGTATTCTTTTCACAACAATAAGAGACCAGCGAACTGTGGCCGCCTCTGTTCCTGGGATAAATTGGTTCTGATCACCGTCATGACAGTCTTCAACTCCATTGTATACCTGCTGGACTCAATATACTCTGTACTTCTAGTCTTTTTTCTCAGAAATTAATGAGTTGCTGTTCATAAAGACTATTACAACAGGACTTGTACTTTAAATAGTCTATTCTGAAGAACAAAAAAGACTATTTCTGTGCTAATAGTTGATTGTTGATCAACTTTTGCTTATCAAACTATTATATGGAAAAGATTACCCCATTGCTTATACAACACAGCCAAGAAAGATTAATTGGTTAAACATTAGACATGTGATATCATTGTAATAAAATGACAAATAGCTGTGTGAAACTGAATCATGAGGGTAATGAAATGGAACTAACATTCACTCAGACTTTAATTTTATTGCCAAACATTTATTGTAGTCAATGTCAAACTGTGTCAAGTCAGGGTGAAGCTACTGTGTGAGATTAATAAACATTTATACATGCCTGAATGACTGCATTTCTGAATGTCTTGCATTTCTATTGCAAACAACAATATTAAGATTTGTACTAAAACTAGCAAAACATTTCTGCTCCTCTGATTTTGTATGTAATTAAGTTTTCAGTTACTCCAGGTTGTAAAGGGTTAATGGACATACCATAAAAAATATTGTGAATTAACATTGTAATTTTAAAGATATAATATAAATGATGACCATATATGCTATATTATGCATACACTGATAGCGATTAGCTCTCCTGGCCTTCCAAAGGCTTGAAGTGACTGACGTAACAGAAGAGTTGGACTTATTTTCTCACTAGTTCAGATTCGAAGTATTTGATCTCTTCAGGGCAGTGACAGACCAGTTGACAGATCTTGGCATGTCATCTTCTGTGGGTCACATCTACATTTTTAAATGTCCTTGACTGTCTAGTGAGAAAGTTGGAAAATAAATTGCTGATTCTGTACACAAATTTGAACATGTTGCTTTTCTATTTATCTCATTGTTACCAGGCTTAGAAAACGTAAACAGAGAGATGTGGGTTATTCCAAAAAATGCCAGCTCAGGGATAAAGTGTCTTTACTCTACTGCATGGATCCAAGCATTCATTTACAGAAGTGAAAGTTCTGAACTCAGTTTGGAACAAACAAGGTCAGTCTTGTTCGGTTTTTCAACTTTAACTTATCAAACAACTGTTTCTGTAGAGAATGTAGGGCATACCTGGATAGTGTGTGTGTGTGTGTCTTTTTTTTACTTATGTTTACAACCTTTGGGGATGTTATACCAAATGGAGCACAGAAATGATTTATTGTGGCAAAAATGCCATGTTTGTGTTTTTATAAATTTCTTTCATTCAAGTTTTTAAACTAAATGAAGGATTTTGTGTATTTTGAGGATTTTTTGTTGTGTTTTTGAGCTCAATTTAAAATACTTTTTAAATAGGAACATGCATTGCAAATTTATTTACCTTTTTTATTTCTATTTTTTTAATGTTAAAATCACTTCAAAATTAAATTAAGGTATTTTTATGAACTGTAAATTTATCATGACATGAAAAAACATTTATTCACAAATAAATAATTGTTCAGATTCATTTCCGGCTTGAAAAAAGAGCTTAATTACTTTATTATTTAAAGGGTTAAAATCTTAAAAGTTCATGAATCACACCAACCCATCAGTTATCAGGTTTAAAATAAATTAACTTTTCTACATTGAGTCTAGTGGGTGTAAAAAATTTTTTTTTCCTTAATCAATGAAGTTATCATCTTAGATTTTTTTTTTTTTAATGAAAGACATTCTTAAGGTATCAAATATTTTTCACAAAACACTTTATTAATTTTTTGATAATTGATCATAGTTTTTGATTGACTTTTATAATTGGAACATCTGTTTGAAAATACACCAACAGATACAGAAAAATAGCACAGCCAAGGAAAGATGAAGAAAGACTCAAAAAGAGAAAATTATGCAACAAGGAAGAGAACAAAAACACAGAGCTGGCATTCCAGACTGAAACCATGTGTGGGAAAAGTAGAAAAGCAAATCCCTTAATCAGAAAGCAGCTGCAGCTTATTGAGACGAGTCTCTTAAAAGGCATTTTTCCCTTTCACCTTCCTTTTTCTTCCATAGTTATTTTTTTCAAGTTATTTTTTTCAAGCAAAGCTGAAAAGACAGAAAATATGACCTCAATTACTTCTGTTCTTTTTTCACCGATTGGAAATTTTAAAAGACGTCATGAAAGTCAAACTCCTAATCCCTCTGCTATTGTGTCACCTGGTATTTCAATCTGTGTGAGTGAACTCGGGTCAAATAGAGCAGCTGAAGCGTGAAAAGGTTGCTGTTCTTCTCATGTCAGTCTGACAATGAACGGATTTATGCGAAAAGACTATAAATGGTAGAAAACTATGGACACAAAACTCAAACCTGATTTAAATTACAAAGGGAACAATTAAATTCAGCGCTTTGCGTTTTGAAATTCACATCTTGTTGGATGAACTGGAACAATAGCTAAAGAACAGTCTGTGAAACAGGAATGAAGTAGATAAAAAACAACACGTGGCCTGTCTCATTGCAGAAGCACTCAGTCTGATTTGATGTGTAGAGTCTTTGAGCATTAATTTTCAAATGTTGCCACATATTCTCTGCAAAATTATAACATATGAAGACTCTTTGATCAATGACTTAATCTTTATTTTTTTATTGGAAACTTCATTAATTATTTGGAAAATATAGAGTACACTAACATGCATGGCGATGGATTTCAAAAATAATATTATATGTGATCTGTTTTCAGATATAGTTTTATGTATTACATAAATCTGATTGCATTTAATACATATATATGACTTCCTCTAAAATTGGGAAGAAAAAAATGAATGCATACAAACATTTTACAAGAATGAAAGTAAATTTGTCACATAAAACCTTTTATAATGCCACTTCTGTCAAACAATAAAGCCTTGTAGTTTAATTTCTCTTAGAGGAACAACAATGTCCTAAAGCACGGCAAATTTATGTGTTTCCTTTTCAGCAGTGACTATTACTTTGTAACAGACGCAAATTGCTTTCTCAGAAAAATTCCACGCAGGTGTACTAAAGTGTCAAGATATTTCAATCTGATCATCTCAGATAGTCTGCTCTTTTACAACAGAAAGATCTTCAGCCAGTCAGTGCCATGAAAAACATATGTTCCAAGAATCAAGTTGCATTTTAGGCCAATGATAATCCAGTAAACCTCAGGTAAAGTGGCAAAAACGTAACTGTAGACAACTTTTGGAGAACTAATTTTGGTTATCTGCGTAAACCATAAGTGTGGTTCCTCTCTTCAGTATGTTTAACCCTGCAACTTTGTCTGCTTCTGTCAGAGTTGATGCGTTATTCATAAACAGTTCCTACTCATTTTTCAAAAACACAGATTCAAAGTCATGTGATTCATAAAGTCTGATCTCTGAGTTAGTCAGACTCAGTCCATTACAAAGATGATTTTGTTTTGTTGAATATCCACAGCCGCAGCATTTAAAGTATCCTTAGAATCTCAAAAATCTGTTCTTGAGAATTTAATTGTGAACAGCGTCATCTTATCTCAGATGTATTTCCGAGGCGCTTGCAGATCTAAATGGACTTATAGCCTCCACTATAGGTTCTGAACAGGAAGTGTCCAGAGCAGATGACCAAACCATTGGAAAAGCTGTGAAATTCCTCCGAATATGAACGACCTTCACTTCAGCTGCTTCTATCAGATCTTGATCTTTCGATCAGAATTCATGTCTCATGGCAAAAGGAATCCAGACGGACCAGTAAACAGAAAACTTTTCAGCTGAGCTTCTCACCATTAGAGATAACAACATCGTCCTCATTACTGCAAACGGAAGCTCAATTCTGTGTATCCACCTCCTACTCCTTCCTATTAGATGACTTCCTACTAGAACATCACTGCCCAATGCAGAGAAATTCAAATATTAACGATGTTAATTGTCTAATACTGTATTTTATGGAACAATGCCTGAATAAATCAGACACTCACCTTGAATAAATGAGATTTAAGCATAGACATGGTTAACAAACCCACTGAACAGATTTACACATAATCCCCATGTGTATAAAAAGATATGCCATCTCTGTCAGCCTACATGCTGGAGGCTGAAGTGACTTGTGCCTTTCATGGTAATGCCTGTGGCAGACTACAGCTCCATCTGGAGTCTTTCTGGGGACGAACAGCCTTGTTACTTGTTTCAGGCAAAACTGCGGCAAAAGTAAATCTATTTGATTTTATTTATAAAAGAGATGCTGCAATTTCTTTTATGGATTGCAGCTTTTACATATGCAACAGCTTTGCAAATCATTCATATGCATCACTTTTCTTTTTTTGCTTTTTATCAAGAAAAAATGGACTTTATGCAGTAGACAAAAATAAAATGCTGCATGAAAATAATGTGAGGGAATTGTATGCATGTTTTATTTGTTTGCCATGTATTCATATTTAGACCGCTTGCTTTGCAGAACTCTCTTTTTGCTTCAGTCTCAGGTGACTGGTTTTCAGTCTTCCAGATTTGTGCAGACTAAAACTCCTGCTACCCTTTTCACAAATACTTCAAGCTCAGCCAGATTGAGCAATTTCAAACTTCATATGGCATTTTGCAAGTCATACAAGGTTACATTTTTGACTTATATGACCAGAGCATCTTCATTCAAACTTTAAATAGAACACAACTTCCCTTTAAAAAAAAAAATTCAACATGAAATGGACATCTGCAGATTTATTTTCCACAGATTTTTCTTTCTGATCTGTGGATCACTGCATCTCCTTACCATGTATCTCTTTGCTGCTTCAGTGTGCATGGCTAATAAGTCAAAGCATCAGATTGATTGGCAGCCAAGGCAGAATGATATGGTATCTTGTCTTGAAACCATAAACTGTGACATATAGCACATGAGACAAAATGTTGTGTAAACACTTGAGACCTTCATATTTGACAGGGATGTGTAATTATCAGACAAACCATGCAGGCACACACACTGAGTGATTGTATTTGCTATCCCTGGCTGCTTTTATAGCCTTTGATCTCAAGATGCAGTGTTAGTCAAACAGTCGTCGCTGTAGGCTTCCTTCATTTCTTCCTCTTCCACTAAAATCTCTGCCTTTGTTTTCTTTATTATCAAAAGGTGGATCGAGACCTCCCTGTTTCAGATACATGCACAATCACAACTCAGACTAGATTTAGCTGGACAGCAATCGATCCCAGCCAGCTTCAAGCTGTCAGTGGCAGACACCACTCTGATATGATCGCAGTGCCCAAAGACAGGCAGCTTGATTTAGAAACGGAGGACATACCAATCGCTTTGAGCCATGGTGACTCATTTGGGTAAGACTAGAGAGCATGAGAAACAGAGAAAGGCCTTATTTTAATGTTGTTTGCAAATTTGGGCAGATCAACTTTCTGAACCTGTCATTAATCAAATCTACTGGAAATTATAAAATCAATGCTCCTCTCTTTAAAGATTTAGAATATCACCACATACTAATTCCCCAAATTCAAATGTGTGTGTGCAGAGTTCTAGTTGACAGCAAAAACTCTTGCAACAAAGCAGGTATTTCAAAATTTAATTTTCACAATAAAAATTTAGCTATGGCAAAGAAAAAGAACAGCAAACAGAGACGAGCATGTGTGCCCTCCCTAAACTCTGCTTATTACAATCTAATTACAATCTGATGTGTGGTGTTTTCCATCTATGAAGACTTGCACACACAGGTAGTAAACTTGATTTATTGTCCTGGTGGGTGGAAATCAGATCACTTTTGCAAATCCAATAAGTATGTAAACACAGCAACATAAAATCATATGGGTTGCACAAGATCAAAGGAAACCGAGTGGCATTAAAAGACAGGGGAAATTTAAATTCTCAAAATAGAGAGAAAAAGTGATTCTTAAGTTTTTATTAAATATTTTTCATTTAAATATACTATATATCCATGTTAAACTTAAGCTGTAATATTTTACATGCTGTCACTAAGAGGACAGGTGAGTGGGCTTTGTTCCAGTTGCATTTAGAAATGTAGGTTTGAGGGCTAAAAGTGAAGATGGCTTCTAGCAAGTTAGAATATTTGCTCCAATGTATTTTTGTAAGTGTATGATAGGTGTATAGTGTTAAAGAACAAACAAAGGCAAAATGCAAAGATCTTGATTTACCCATCTACCAAGGGAAATATAAACTCATTAGTTCTGCAATCATGATCAAAAGAAAGTTGAAGTAGCTGCTCTGCATTCAAAGGAATAAGTTGGAGGAACTTGCTGGAGGTATTAGTTATTCTTCCTGGTCTGGGAACAATGTTGAATGCCCCTGAGTCCCGTTTCATCATGTCAAATTCAAAAAACAACGGATGAATA
The DNA here is from genome assembly GCA_902982915.1 of Phalloptychus januarius. NCBI lineage: Eukaryota > Metazoa > Chordata > Actinopteri > Cyprinodontiformes > Poeciliidae > Phalloptychus > Phalloptychus januarius. The sequence continues at coordinate 8,820,405 of CADWAE010000476.1, forward strand.
AAGAAACTTTCCAAAATCAACAAACAGGCTTTGATTGATCAAGTTAGACTATCAGATTTTGTCCATCTCTGGGGTCAGAGTCCAAAATAAAACACATTCTGTGTTCCTGCATGTGCAGCAGCCTAGTGATAACTCTGCATTGACAGAGACGAGCGCAACATAAAACTAATGACTTGAGCTTTCCCAGACTACTACCATCAAATCGCCATCCTGCCTGATCTGTTCTCTCACAATTCACCATCTTTCTCTTTCCTTCCCAAACACCTCCATCAGGACTCAGACTCATCCATTTACATCTGACTAAATCAATACAAGAGGGAGATATTTTAGTTGGGTTTGAAATGCGCTGAGAAGAGAAAAGAAAGGAACTTATTGTCGTTTAATTTGCACCAACAAATGGTGTTGGAGGTGTTGACAAAAAGCCGTGGGCGGGGCCGTTTTAATCCAAACCGTGTGTGACGTTTTCCCCACTTAAATACAGACAGAGTTCCCGCTGCGCAGAGGTTTTCCCATCTTCCCAGGACTGGATTCTTCCTGCCGATTAACTCTGAAGCACTTACTAAAGAAAGTTAATCTGAGCATGTCAGTATGGATGTTAGAGGTCGACGATTTAAGGAAAAATAGAGCAAACTTGAATGCCAAGTGGTGTTTGCATCACGGATCGGGAGAGAAGCGGAGTAAGAGTGAACAGTTCCATCACCGCATGAGCGCTGGAGACCAGAAACATTTCGCTGGATAGTGGAGAGACGCGCAGAAGAGCACAGGTAGGTTGGATCTTCATCTGCACAGCAGGAGCTATACCTGGAAGTGAAATCACAAATTATATGTACTGAACATATTCAGTGTGAATCAAACAACGAACGTATCCAATTACTACATTTACTTATTATTAAAATAATAAATTTGCCGTGGGAGAGGAGGTAACTAAATTGAATAAAAATTGCATACCTTTATTTGCAGATGCTCTGTCTTTGGTTTCTATAATCTCTCACTAACAGGGATAATTTTAGATATTGTTTACTAATTTTGTCTCAATTAAATATTTATCCCACGCTAAGGGGTTTGCGCTTTGTTTATTTTCGTCTTTAAGATGTCCCCAGTTTCCCTAATTATGAAAACTTATTTCCGTTAATTTCCCTGGAGAGCGCGTGAAGCCATATGGTTTAAAGGGCGCGAGTAAATAAGCACAAAGGTGATTCTTGTTTGTTTGTTTGTTTGTTTGTTTGTTTGTTTGTTTGTTTGTTTGTTTGTTTGCCCGGTTCATAAACCCACCCGGCAGGCATATGAGCGCGTTTTTAAGCTGCGGTATTTGGCAATTAGATATTAGTGGGCAGAAATGTCAAACCCCAGTGCAGTCTGAAGAGGACAGAGACATCCAGGGTTTGTTTTCCCAACTGCTGCAGCTGCGGGCTGCGCGTCACTCCCGTGTTTTGGAGCGCGGTGCAGCGAGTCCTCTCGTCAACGTTTTTATTTGTGCAACACATCTTCACAGCCTCGGGTTGCAACGTTTGACATCTGACAATTATCCATCCGAGTCTCCATTAGCTGAAGCCGCCTCAGCATTTTGTGAGAGTTGTTGAAGGCAAAGGCTCAAAGGTTGCTGTCCATCAACTGACACTAATATGATTGTGATCGTTTTAGGGCAGCGAGATTCATAATGGTTGCTGTCATAATGACTGCAAGGATTAGTATAATGTCATTGTCTATAGGTTTAGCATTTATTGTTGTGTGGAAACATTTACCTTATTGAGTTACTGTCAAAACATTGAACTTTGATCAATGGTTCATTCTCATATGATTTGAAACAGAATCTGACCAGAATATGTGAAGTTTTTCTTAGTTGTAACAGATAAGAATATTTTAAGTCTTTAAAAAATTATGCACAGTGAAAATTGATTGTTTATTTACATGTCAGCACATTATTTGCGCTGTAAAGATTGGTGTTGTAGACTTTTCTTTTCTTTTTTTACAAAACTCACTGACCTGAATAATAGCATTTTGGGGCTTTTAAGAGCTGGCAAGTTATAATACTGCAAGTATTTGCCCTCTTTCTGATTTCTTTTGTTTTTCTTTTATTTCTACTTGCATTTCAGATCATCAAACAAACTCTTGAATCAAGAAATGATAACATGATTGAATGCAAAATACAGTTTTTATTATGTTATTCTTTTAGCGGAACAAGCTGTCCGACTACCCCCTTGTTCAAATAATCTATTAAAATTATAATACATAAATCATTTAAACAGAACTTGTCAGACAACACAAAGTAGGGTGGTTGATCTCACAAAGCAACCGATCACTCACCAATCTAAAGGAATTCTATAGCAAATGTGAAGCGAAGCCTTTGACATTCATTCAGGAAATGGATACAAATACATTTCTGAGGTTATGGGAGTCTGTCAAACCACAGTGAAAGCCATTCCCCATAAAAGGAATAAATATGCATCGGGGCCAATCTTCTCAGGAGCTACTGGTCATGACATGGACAACTTGTCAAAGAGGTCAAAAAAAGAACCTAGTACACAACGTCTAAAGAACTGCAGGCCTTACTTGCCTTAGCAAAGGTCAGCGTTCATGTATCAACAATAAGAAAGAAACTACAGTGTGTGTTAGGAAAACACCCACTGTATGATTTGATGTCCTATTTTTTTGTGACAATTTTTTTTAGACTGTTAGATACTAGGAAATCATATTAACTTACTTGAACTGTAAAAAAGCTGATATATCATACTTGACAGCCATAAAACAAGATCAACAGTTTTTAAAATCCGTTTAGCTTCTTATCTTTTGAAAAGACATGGTAATTTCGGAAGCCTATTGTTCTTCATTGATAATGTTGTTACTGCTAACATAAATACCGCATTAAGCACTCCAAATATCAAACCACTTCCCACGTTTTTGTTTTATCGCTCTCTCCTTTATTGACATTTGGTTCATCCAGAGTGCCATTAAAACTGTTTAACTGATGCCATTCTTCTAAAAGTGCAATTTCCTTTTATAAGAAATTGCATGTTGGCCTCGTTCCCAGACAGTTCACTGGAAAGTTTCTCTCCTCTCTTGGTAAATATGGGCCCCTTGCCCAGAGATTACCATACACACCTATGTTGTGCCTCGTGTGTGTAGTGCAGAAGTTTGATGTTCTCTGAACTACGAATTCACAGAATACTGAAACAGTCAGAATGTTATGAATTGTTCCTTCTAGGTAATGGCTGCCATTGAAGCATAAATAATAACTACAATTATGTATATGTCTTTTCCCTCTTTTAGGATAATCCATCATAAAATGATGGACATCAGCAGCTCCCCCTTCAACATGACCAACTACAATGAGACAATAATGTCTGAGAATACCAATAGCACCAATGGCTCAGACACAACCCCACCAATGCCCTTCAGTGAGGTTACAGCAGTAATCTACACGACTGTCTTCATAGTGGGTTTTTTGGGTAATGCATTAGTTATCTATGTAGTTGCCCGCTACACCAAAATGAAGACAGTGACCAACATGTACATCCTGAATTTAGCCGTGGCAGATGAACTCTACATCTTGGGGATCCCATTCATAGGAACCAACAGTGCGCTATCCTACTGGCCATTTGGCAATTTCCTCTGCAAGGTGTCCATGACTGCTGATGGCATGAGCCAGTTCGCCTCCACCTTCTGCTTGACGCTGATGAGCATTGACCGCTTCCTCGCTGTGGTTTATCCTATCCGCAGTGCCAACTGGCGAAAGCCTCGAGTGGCCAAGATTTTGAGTGGCCTGGTGTGGGTCATCTCATTCCTGATGGTGGTTCCGCTCACTATATTCTCAGGTGTGCAGGATAGGTTCAACACCTGCAACATAATCTGGCCGGAGCCTTCAGAAACGTGGTCCCTTGCTTTTATCCTCTACACATCCATCATGGGCTTCTTTGTCCCTCTGATTATCATCACTCTCTGCTATCTAATTATTGTTATCAAGGTAATTAGATGTTTACAAATTCCTCTTTGTCTTGAATTAGCAAAGAGCTTATGACTTTAATTTAGCTTCTCAAAATCTCACACCATCTTCCCTCTTCCAGGTGAAATCTGCAGGTATACGAGCAGGCCTGACAAAGCGACGCAAGTCAGAGCGCAAGGTGACACGCATGGTGGTGATCATCGTGCTGGTCTTTGTGCTTTGTTGGCTTCCTTTTTTTACTGCCAACATTGTCAACCAGTTTTATGTCATACCAGAGAGCAAAATCACTGCTGAACTCTTCTTTTCCCTGGTCATCCTCACCTACGTCAACTCCTGCGCCAACCCAGTCCTCTATGCTTTCCTCTCAGACAAATTCAACCAGAGCTTTAAGGAAGTGCTTTGCTTCTACAAGGTTGTGACTACTGCAACTACGGACGTAGTGGAGAGCAGACAGAATGGCAATAAGGTAAAACAAAAAGTTATTATTTTCAATCAGAAAATGCATGCAGCCTGCATAATTCCTGAGAAGTAAGTAGGTCCTAGAGTGGATTCCCTGCATGTCAGATGGTGCATCATACATGTTTTCTCTCCACCAACCGACTATCTTCCAACCAGCAAAAAGATAAATTCCTCACTCTTAATTCCTATGTTATTATATTGACCGATTGATGTAGGCACAAGCCCCTCTGTGAACCTTCAAGAATTAAACAGGACAAAACAATGAATATGAATTACATAGAAGGGAACATATTCATGTGAAAACTATTCTGAGTGAACACAGCTTCCTGTTTCACTTAAAAATTCTGTATTGGATGACATGCATGAGCAGGATCCAAACATGCTTCACTATTCTCTGGGGTTATGCTTATTTAAAACAGACTGGGGCAAAGAGGATAATCTTAAATTTAGATGTTTTCACCATTTAGATGTTTTCATACCTATTTTTGTACCAATGTAACACAAACGTTATTTTTTTATACGTTATTGTAAATAATACAACAGCTCAAAGTTTACATGCGTAATATTGAAGTAGAAGGAAATTTTTACAAATACAAATTTGACAATTATGATGTGCAAATTTCCTACCAATTTTAGTTTCAAACATTTTATATAATCCAGAGTATCCAACCAAGTTAGTAAATAGAAACCTCATGTGGGTTTTTTTATTCTACAGTTGTACTTTGTGGACAATTTAGAGGATTGTTAGAGAGTCTTAGAAAAGAATCAGCATCCTAAAGACGAAGCAGAAGCTCAGGGATAAGGTTGTGGAGGATTTTACATAAAGTGTGTGTTACAAAACAATAACCAACACTTTGAGCATTTCACTGAGCACAGTTCATAAACAGAAAGTAGAATGAGAATGCAAACCTACCAAGACATGGCCTAACCTGAAAGCCATATAAATTGCCATACTACAGATAAAATCTGTGTTGCTCCACGATCTTAAATCTCATATTTGTGTCTCCTTTTTTCACAGCCCTTCCAGATGGAGGTTGTAAGGAACCCCGATGTTGAGCCTCTCACATCAAAACCTGCAACGAATTGCCTGTAATTTCTGCCTTGTTGCTGATCCAAGTTGGTGGACCACAAGGCATTCTGACGTTTTACCCATGGGGGCTTCACACTGACATGGAATTTCCTGACTTTATTTCGGTTTGCCCTGTTTTTCACTCATGCATTTCTGCAGAGGCTCACTGGATTGTCTGAGGACAGTATTTTTTTTTTTTACCAATTACTGCATTTTTTTTATCATGTGTTTGTAAACTGCAGCATATAAGGTTCAGCATTTTTTGTTGTTCTATTATAAGATATTCACAAGACTGAACTTTAATCCCTTCAGACTTCTTTATTTGTTGTTGTTGTTTTTATGGTCTGTTTTGAAGAAGATTATCCCTTTGTTTTAGTTTGCTGTCTATACCATTTGTTTTGGCTGTATATTTAGAAGGACTGTTATTTGGCAATGAAAGACATCTTGAAAGAATGTATTATGCTACATGGCTCACCTCCTGGTGACCAAATCAGGATAGTTTGATTTATTTACTAGCAAGAATCAACTGATTGGTACTATATGTGACTTAAATGGACAGAAGTATCAATATCCTTATGTGAAACCCAAAAGAAAAAGTCTGATTGGTAGAAATGGTCAACAGCATAACAACCTGTTGATCGTTATGCTTTGACAAGACTTTTATAAGGTTCAGTCATCTCCCCCTAAACGCAGCAGCACTCACCCAAAGAAGGAGTCTTCCCTGCCTACTGAGCAGCTGCAAGCCCCCTTGCTCCATGAACTCTGATTGGACTGGATCTGAAAGCATCTGCTGGGAGCAAACCCAGCCCCAATGGACCTCACAACAATATGGTACCAGACATTCCAGGACACCACCAGATGTTGTTTGTGCACATTCTGACTTGTCATAGCTTTAGTTTCAGGAGCAAAGGAAGATCTTGCTGGTCATAATCTCATATATACCTGATTGATGCCAGCTGTTGTTATGTGTCTCAGTTTGTAATGTTTTCAGTATTTTGTTGCAACGGTAAGAGAGAAAACTGACCTCCTGGCTGCCATTGAGAGGGGCCTCAGTCTAGGGTTTTATGTTGACTTGCAAATTTTTTACACATGTTTAAGTAATGTGAAAAATGTCTTGTAAAAGGACAGCCAATTGTTTGTTTTTTTTCTCTCTCTTTCTCTCTTGGCTATGGCTTACCTCCAGTTTCTACACTTAGGGTGGGATGATATGTACAACATAAACATCTTTTGTTTTTATCAGATTTTTCTACTGACACTGAGATTTCCTTGCAGGTGTATCCTGAGCCCAACAGAATGTTAACAATGCTCATAAGATGTTTGAATTTGTTTGAGAAACTAACCAAGTAAATAGGTTAAATGACAGGAGTCGTCACATTTATATGTATTGGTGAAAATGTGAATTCTGAAATAAAAGGTCATTCTTAATCGAGCATACAACATAAACCATAACATGAATACAGTATTATGAATTTTGTTCCACCCTAATTTTAGAGGTAAAAAACACAATCTTTTAGTTCAAGGGTTTTCACAAATAAGAAAGTTATTTTCTTTATATGTAGTGGTTTTAGTTTAGCACAAATTTGGCCAAGTTTTACGTACCTGAAAAATGTTCCAACATTTGACAGTTTGCTATATAATAAAGCTTCAGGTGCAAAGCAGGCCCAAAGCAAGTCCAACTCCATACCTGGCCATTTGTTTGAGGTTTTTGTGCTGATTGTAGCAGATATTTACTGTTGTTTTTTTGAAGGTCAGTGTTAGAGAGCGTTCCAGGCTCCTTCACAGCTGGCTTTTCAAATATGATTTGTGATGTCTTGTTTTTTATATGAGGAGAGGTAATCCTTTCAAACAAGCCATATTATATTTCTTCTGTTTTATTTGTCTTGTTATGCACTTTAGCATGCTAGCTAAATCCTGCACAGTCAGAGGTGGGTTTCAGCGCAATGGTTTTATATCAGTTTTTCTCAAAATTGCACAGTTTGACCTTGGAATCGTCAGTTCCTGGGATTAATGGTAATTGTGTCAATTGTTTTGTGAATAGTCTTTGGTTCATACAAGGTCTCCCAGATTGATCAGTGGCAGCAATTTCATCTAGAACTTTAATTAAGATCGGTCAGATTTCACTCTACCAGACAGAGTCTTTGCCCTGTCCATAATAGATTAAATGCATGCAAAAGCGCTCTTGTGATGATAAAATACATATTTGTCAGTTCAAGTGGAGGAAAAACAATGTTATTTGCTGTTTATTTTAATGGTTCATTATAGTGTGTGTGTGTGTGTTTTTGTACATCTGATGAAATAGTGTGTACTTTCTTTTTGTCAAAACTATTATCTTTATGAATTATTCCAATGTGTCTCTGCTAATTGGTGCTAACAAACAACAAAGCTTACAATAGGAGACATCTAGTTTTTGACGTTTTAAAGTTAGTTTTAAAGCTTGGCCCTTGACTCCACAATCCCAACACAGGAATGGCAGCTGGATTTTATGATGTGAAATTTACCTCCATTTATTGATAAGTTTGTTACTGTAGAAAAAAAAATAAACATAAGAATAGAATAAAAATAAACCCAATAAAAGCAGACAAAATGAAAACTGTCTTAATATCAAGCAGCTTTCGGTAAGTTCTCTATTTTGTTTTGTTTTTTTTCTTATTTTGTGATATTTATAGATTGATGACCTCAAATCCACTCGTTGCCCTTTTAAAAGTAAAATTTTTAAAATGCATAAAAAGAATGATGTTGTCTTAAAAAACTTAGATTTAAAACAGTGTATACACTAAAATGTAAACATTTATTTGGAAGCAACAACTGTGGTTTTAATGGAACAGAAATGGTTAGATTTACTGGATATTTTTAAATGAGTGGTGGCAGATTTCTTCATATTTTTATTAAATACTTTTACAAAATATCATTTTGAGCTTTAAAATCAAGCCACAAATAAGCAATGACATTACAATTGGAGTAAAATATGGATGTGTGATGCCTTCTCATTCTACTCATTTATAATGAGCTTTTTTCCAATCACCTGTGGGGTTTTTTTCTTTACAGAGCTTAATTAAAGACAGATTAATTGTTTTTGTCTGAGATGTGAAGCTTGAAGCTGCAGATTTAAGTGATTTGATGTTGTTCTCTCTGAAATCTATACCACAGCTAGAGAAAAATAAGACTGCAAGTATCCTTTCTCTTCAGATTTTGTGTTCTCACATCATATCAGAACCACACCTTCTTGTGCTATTTGTCTAAAGTGCACTGCACATACACATTGCACTGTCTTGTTCAGCCCCTACTCCAAGCTTGTTTACTGACAACCTGTTTTTGAGATGGTTCGCAGGGGTGAAGGTCCATCATGCATTCTGCAGCCTGTGATGTCCTGTTTGTTTGTTGTGACTCTCCTTCAGTCCCATCAACCTTAATGTCAGTGGAAAAAGAATAAACAGAAAACAGTATCATTACAAAACAGAAGAAAGTTGCTAAACGAGAGCTGATTTTGGATTGTTGGCTGATTCTGAGAAAGAGATAAGAGGAGGCTAAGATTACCTGCCAGAAGGAAAACAAACAGAAGTTGGTTACTGAAGGGCATATTAAAGGTAATCCATGCCTGACAGCACAAACACTTGCAATGGATAATTCTTGCCACCAAGCACTAACTTACAGAAAGACCGTAGACTGGTATTCAATCTAAAATAATTTATGAAATCCAAACTGACCTAAATCAACTAATATTTTATCTAATTTGTGGATTCTGACAATAATGCAATCCACATTTTTATTACGTATGTGTGAATATATAGTGTCATGTTTATTTTGTTAGGAAAATAATAAACAGAAAGAAATGTGAATCTAGTTATTTTTGGAATTGTATTGTATTACATACAGAATTATTGGCAAGTAATAGGCAGTAATTATTCAACAGTTATTCAATGTAAATCTGTGATTAAAGTTAAGATTAATGTTTAAAAAAGTGTAAGACTAAATTACTATGTATATGTTCTTTAAGAAGAATACATTTTGTTCTTTGCAAACATTATTATGCCAATAGACTACTTTTCTTTTCCAGCCATCCATCCACTGGCCTCTGATTGTCAGGGATTACAGATCCAGGATGAGAGCAGCACCTTCCAGCTCATTCTGGCTGTTCACAAGGTGTCCCAGGCCAAAAAGGATGCATATACCCTCTGGTGGATTCTGGGTCATCCCTAACGGTCCCAAGAAGAGGCACCCAATATAGCAACCTGGTCAGATCCTCAAACCATTTCCACGAACTCCTTTTGTTGGGGAGAAGCAGCGGCTCTATTTTAGGCTCCAGAAAAACAGAGCTTCTCTCCTTTCTCTAAGGCTGAGTCTGGCTTCCCTGAGCTCACTTTGGCAGCTTGTATCTTGGATCTCGCTCTCTATGTCACAATCAAATCTCATCACCACAGGTGACAGTTGGAATGCAGACGGACCGGTAAATCGGCAGTGGCACCCGTTTTACTGCAGCTGAAGGCCCACTCCGTCTGTCCATCCTGCCGTTACTCCAGAAAAAAAATACAGGTACTGGAGTCCTCCATTTGAGGAAAAGCCTGATGGCCAACCCATAATTAATAGTCAATCTTTTTTTTCCAATGGAAAACCTCAAATGAGGTTGTAAAAACTATAGTTTGTATTTTTTTAATTACTTTTTGCACTATGTAATCTGTAGCCAGACAGACTGCCTTTTCTGAGCTTTTCTCATAAGCATGCCAGCATTTACACTTTAGTCAATTCAAAGAACACAAGCTGTGCACAGACTGGTTCAGTTTACTAGAAGTCTAATACACAGTTTTACGTTGTCCTCGCCTAATGTTTAACTTTTACACAGTTTGGAGGATTGTGGTGCTGCTCTGAGAATGGTGACAGGAATAGCCTGTAGGAGGTGATTTGAACTCACTCCCTCCAAACAACAACTCATTAATGCATTATTTTGATTTCTGATTCCTCCACTTAATGTGTACAGCATAGCTTTCAGTAAACATTGGTTATTGTTGAGCAGCTCTCTGCTAATTTTTGTGATAGTCTGTTATTATTTCTGCAGCACCTGCCTGTGGCTACATTAAACCCCCTGTGTCACACATTCCGGCTCTTGAAGAAATGTGTATAATGAGTAAACAAAAGCACCAGTGAGGTTAATTATTGTAAAGGTCAGTACCACTACTAATGGCAGGGAGGGTGGTTTGCTGATTTTTGTCTGGATTTCTGAGTATTTGATTAAGAACATTAGGCCAAAACATGAAAATCAGCTCTAGGAAACTCATTTCACAATGTGTTCCATTTGACAGTGATACTAGGTTTGCAGAAATATTAACTGAGGTTAATGATGGATGATACTCTTGTTGAGTCAGCTAGAGGAAATGTTTGGTTTAGCTGTTTTCATAAGGATAGAGAGATGGGAATAAGGAAAAGACCACATCTAGAGCAACAAATACTGAAGAATAAATCAGAAGAGAACTGATTCACAAAGACTGATTCTTGTGAATCAGCCACAAGAACTGATTCACAAGTTTTTGTGAATCAGATGCAAGATCATATGCAAGTTACCATATGCATATGATGATATTTCAATTGTAGTGATCTGGATTCATTATTAACATGATCCAAACATGAGAAATATGAGAACTAAAGAAACTTTGACTTTTGGTCTGAATCTTCAATTCAACTTCAGTTCAATCATTTTGGAAATAAAAAATCTATTTAGAGCTAAAATGAACATTTTAACAAACTTTTCTTTTTCTTTCTTCTTTTTCTATTTGCAGCAATACAAACCTTTTGCACATTTTTGAGAATTTCTGTGAAGTTTTGGGAACATAAACTTTTTCTCTTGCAGGCTGTGGTGTTTTGTCTGTACACAGAAGATGCAGGGAGAAAAGAGAGGGTTCACGAAGAAGTGAAGGAGGAGTGACTTGCCTTGTGTGGCTAATTAAAGCTGAGTGCTGTGCCCTTCTCTGCCCCACGCTGTCTCTTTCGGCCTCAGCCAGGAGAAAAGGCTAGATGCCTTTGTCTGTTTCATTAACTTATATGAGTTAATAGCTCCAGCAAAATGCACTCAACATATTTGCAACAAAGACCAGCTGATAGAAAGTTCTGCTTGTATTCAAAAATGAGATTTAATTTTTTTAATAACATTTAGGAAACTTGAGAGAAGTGGAGTGATGATTTTTGGAACTGTAACCCATCAGTTTCTGAATTTATTCACACACCATCAATCAGTGCATGATGCATGCCAGAATTTTGCGCAACCAGAAGAATTTTCCTCTTGCAGGTCTCCTCGCCCCCGCTCATTTGATATTTAGGTAACGCTCTGTAAAAGGGAATACACAGGAGTGTGAGGAGATGCATGGCTGGGAGTGTTTCAGTGTGTCAGTACAGATTAAAGCGGGTCAAAAATGTTAAGCAATAGACCCTGGTTGAATTTATTACAGTGTTGAAACAGGATATTTATGCAGTGTGATGTCAAGAAATCTGCCTCAACAAATGTTGTCAATTTCCTTCTTGATAATGCCCTGTAGATGGTTTTCAGTGTAAATTATTTTGCATGTATGAGCAGTATAAAACTTCTTATTTGCATTGTTTAGGACATTATATACCTCCTTGAGTTTGGTGACTCATCAATGCATTTAGGTGACACAAATAGATATGACAAATTAGAGACAACGCTAAGAAAACTGGTTTTGTCTTTTGATGCCTGCTTTAATGTAAAGGCATAAAGATAGCGCTGCCAAATTGATAAACTGAATATCAGGAAAAGGCTCCAGCATGACATCACAAAAATAAACCGTCAGTCCGTTGTCGCCCTCAAGTGGATTTGTCTAAAGTCTGAAACACTACCACCCTGACAGTTGTTCAGAATCAGTATTTACAGCACCTTGTAAAAGTATCCAGACCTGTTGAACTTTATTACAACCACAAACTTCAGGCATTTGCATTGGGACTTTATGTGACAAAACAACACAAAGTCGTCCATAACTATAAAAACAATCTTGCTCTGAAACCTGTATGACCTTCGTAGAAGGTCATACAGGTTTCATACATTTATGATTAGTAAACAAATCATAAATAAATCATCAGATAATTTCATGAAAGCAGTTCAAATGTAGGTCTAGAATGTAAAAAAAAAACATCCAAATTGTTGAACATGGAAAACCATTTAATAAACCACTACAAATCTACCAATACATGGTTGTATGTTTAAACTGACATGCTGGGAAAGGAAAACATGAATCAGAAAATCAGTCAAAAGACCCAAAGTAACTCTGGAGGAGCTACAGAGTTGTTCTCAGGTGGATTAATCTGTGTTAAGATACCTCCACACATCTGGCCTTGATCAGGACGTCATTAGAAGAAATAACAAAGACATTTACTAGAAGATATGTAGGTCTGTGTCTTGAATGTTTCAGGAAGTTCTAAGTAACAGGTTATTTGCAGGTTTCTCCAGAATGTGTCATTTGAATCAGGTGTGCAAAAGCAGAGGAGTAAAACATGCTCTGATCTGATGAGACCAAAATAAAACTTTTAGGCCTGTAAGCAAAATGCTATGTGTTGGTATCATCCTTAATACGCCATCCTCACAGTGGCACATGGTGGAGCCAGCATCCTGCTGAGGGGTTTTATTTAGCAGGGACACAAAAACATTCCCAATGACACAGTGTGAAAAAGTTCAAAGTGCACTATGAACAGAATCCTTCTGTTCAAACAGGTTTGTATTCAAAGTGATTAACCTTTGTGACCATTTTTTAATCCACTAATCCCTTTGGCTGCCCCGGTGATGGTTCATCTGAGGATTCAACACTTCATAAAAATCATGAGGCTTTGCCACATTTTCAGCCCCTCAATCCGAGACACATTTGTTTAGACCTAAGGATACGCTAACATCAGTGCCAAAAATAAAGTGCACCTCCAAGCAGGAACAACAACAGCATGAAACGTAGTGCCTGTCGCAGTGTTGCCTCTGCCCAAATTAAATTCCCTTAAGTGACCCCATGAAAAGAGCAATCCCTCCTGGCTTGACTGACAGGAACGCGGTGTATTAAATGAGCTGGTCATTCAGATTAGATGATCCATCGGTGAGTAGGCGTGCAGCTAGAAAAGCAGTGAGTAAGGGAGGCTCCCGAAGCCATCAAACACTCATCTGCTCTGCCGTGTGTTCCCGCAGGAGTTCACAGAGGAAATGATGCTCCCAGTCACTGTGGCCATCACTGTGGACAGGAAGATGTGCAACAAATGAAACATGGTTATACAAACGGTAACTGAGACTGCCCATCTGGTTCTCAGAGCTCAGGGCAGGGAGTTCTAACTGGATCTAACTGGATGCGTGTTGATGTTTATGGTTCAGCGAGGATGAAGGTTTGACACAAATCATCATATTTACTACTCAACAAAGGACACCCAGCAGCAGGCTCAATCAGGAGTTAGTAGTGTAAAAAATAGTGCTGGTAATGAGTGTTATGACACACTTCTAGCTTTCTAAGGGGGAATCTAACCAGTTGTGAAGGCAGCATATATATATACATATGTTACAATCACATGAGGAGAAGCATACGCTATATGCACAAAAAGCCAAATGTAATTTACTCTGATAGGCACATATATTCCATCCATCCATCCATTTTCCTACACTCTTATCCCATTCTGGGGTCGGGAGGGTTACTGGTGCCTATCTCCAGCTATCGTTTCGGGCGAGAGGCAGGGTACACCCTGGACAGGTCGCCAGTCTGTCGCAGGGCAACACGGAGACACACAGGACAAACAAACATGCACACACACACTCACATCTAGGGACAATTTAGAGAGGTCAATTAACCTGACAGTCATGTTTTTTGGACTGTAGGAAGAAGCCGGAGTACCCGGAGAGAACCCACGCATGCCCAGGGAGAACATGCAAACTCCATGCAGAAAGACCAGGGCCGGGAATTGAACCCAGAACCTTCTTGCTGCAAGACAACAGCTCTGCCAGCTGCGCCACTGGGCAGCCCACATATATTCTTGTTTGAAATTATTGTTTTCTAGAGGCATTATACAATGAAAAGCCCCACTCCATCTGATACAGTGGGAAAAAAACAAAGATACCTTAACCATCTATTGATTTTTTCCTCTTTACTTAATTAAGTGAGCTGCATATCATTTTACTTTTCTACCCGTTTGAAATAAACCAGTCAATTATCGTTGGCAAAATCAATTTCTGGGTATTTACTGCCCCCTACCGGCAAAATCATGGAATTGAACATGTAAATTTTTCCACAGAACTGTTTTTATTAGAAGAGTTGAGTAATGGTTTCATACATGGAAATGTTCACACGTTATGCCTTGTTTCTTGTATTCAATTCAACTAGTTTTGAATATTGTTTCTTTAGGTTTTACTTCCTGCATGAATAAGCTATATTATATTCTTTTTTTTACTTATTTTCAGTCCAAGAACTGATCCTTTGTTAAAATATCAGCTTTTTGAGCCACTTAACTCTGATCTACAAAATCTACAGGTGATAAAGCAAATTAACTAGATTTGTACATTCGTCAACTTGGAATTTAGCAAAGAGAAAACTTTGAATCTGGGTTTTATGTTGAAAATTTCAAAAATTTTTAGAAATTCCAAAAAGAGCCAATTTGACAGACACAAGATCTTATGAAAGCACCAACAAGGTGATTCTTGATATGCTTTCAGCTAAAATCTTGACATACAGTGGCTGTCATACCAAGGTGTCCTGTATCTCTAAATCTGGACATATTTATAACACTAAGCTATTTTTAAGCATTTCAAAGTGAGATTGACACATCAACATGGTTGTATGCACTGCGATGATTTTAAATAAAGATTCATCGTTACTGAATATTCAACTGGATATTCTGAATATGGAAAAAATTTAGTAGACACATATAAAGTGAGCAAAACAAAGATTCATGTGATGTAAGTTATGATTAATTCACACCCAAGGTCCTTTCTTTTAAATAAATGCAGCAGCAGATGTTGAAAGTGTTTCTGTGTGTGCTGGAGGCTTTGCATAATGATCCAGTTGATGTGTGTCTGGTGTTGAAGGAACAGCTCACGAGCAGATTAAATAACATAAAACATCAGTTTTCAGTCTATAGCCTTACGTGTTGCTCAGATGAAATGTTCATGTTAACTATTTGCGAGGTAAATACCAGAAGTGAGACCAAGCTGCCATTTTGTTGTTTACCAATAGATCTAAGAGCTTTTCTTTAAGTCTTGAGTCAAGTCTCAAGTATTACACTCTAAAAAGAAATTAGTTGAAACAACCTAATTGAATTGCTTCGATTGATAAGAAGTAATTCAATTAAGTTTATCCACCCTAAGTTATGAAGTTTAGCCCACTCAATATATCATGATAATCTAACTCAATTTATTAAGTTTATCCAAATGAATTTATTAAGATTTTTAAACTGAATCCATTAAGTGTGTTTATAGAAGCAATTTTAAGTCAGAGGTGTCCAACCGCCCTGTTAAACTTTTAGAATACTCTAAAAAGTGTTTTTGAAACGAGTTCAATTCCGTAGAGCACAACTCACAGAAGGAGACCTCAGTCCACCACAAGGCCGAAAGTGGAACTGGCCGCTCTGCATCACTATGTCAAATTAAAAAAATAGAGGATGAATAAAGAAACTTTCCTAAATGAGCGCTGGAGACGAGAAACATTTCGCTGGATAGTGGAGAGACGCGCAGAAGAGCACAGGTAGGTTGGATCTCCATCTGCACAGCAGGAGCTATACCTGGAAGTGAAATCACAAATTATATGTAATGAACATATTCAGTGTGAATCAAACAACGAACGTATCCAATTACTACATTTACGTTTGGGTTTTTACGCATTATAAACATAAAGCAGTTGCCGTGCAGGGTAATTAAATTGTAACAAAAATCGTATACCAATTTTTGCAGATGTTCTGTCTCCATCATCTGTGACAGACGGGGATAATCTTTGTTTATTTTCGTCTTCACCAGTTATTAAAAGTTATTTCCGTAAATTTTCCTAGAGAGCGCGCGAAACCATGTGTTAGTAAACAAGCCACAAGGTGATGTTTTTTTTCCCTGTGTGCATAAATCCACCCGGCAGGCATATGAGCGCGTTTTTAAGCTGCGGTATTTGGCAATTAGATATTAGTGGGCAGAAATGTCAAACCCCAGTGCAGTCTGAAGAGGACAGAGACATCCAGGGTTTGTTTTCCCAACTGCTGCAGCTGCGGGCTGCGCGTCACTCCCGTGTTTTGGAGCGCGGTGCAGCGAGTCCTCTCGTCAACGTTTTTATTTGTGCAACACATCTTCACAGCCTCGGGTTGCAACGTTTGACATCTGACAATTATCCATCCGAGTCTCCATTAGCTGAAGCCGCCTCAGCATTTTGTGAGAGTTGTTGAAGGCAAAGGCTCAAAGGTTGCTGTCCATCAACTGACACTAATATGATTGAGATCGTTTTAGGGCAGCGAGATTCATAATGGTTGCTGTCATAATGACTGCAAGGATTAGTATAATGTCTACAGGTTTGGATTCAAAACCCATTGCTCTTCATTGAACATAAATAACACTAAGCACTCCAAATATCAAACCAGGTCCCTCCCACGTTTTTGTTTTATCGCTCTCTCCTTTATTGACATTTGGTTCATCCAGAGTGCCATTAAAACTGTTTAACTGATGCCATTCTTCTAAAAGTGCAATTTCCTTTTATAAGAAATTGCATGTTGGCCTCGTTCCCAGACAGTTCACTGGAAAGTTTCTCTCCTCTCTTGGTAAATATGGGCCCCTTGCCCAGAGATTACTATACACACCTATGTTGTGCCTCGTGTGTGTAGTGCAGAAGTTTGATGTTCTCTGAACTACGAATTCACAGAATACTGAAACAGTCAGAATGTTATGAATTGTTCCTTCTAGGTAATGGCTGCCATTGAAGCATAAATAATAACTACAATTATGTATATGTCTTTTCCCTCTTTTAGGATAATCCATCATAAAATGATGGACATCAGCAGCTCCCCCTTCAACATGACCAACTACAATGAGACAATAATGTCTGAGAATACCAATAGCACCAATGGCTCAGACACAACCCCACCAATGCCCTTCAGTGAGGTTACAGCAGTAATCTACACGACTGTCTTCATAGTGGGTTTTTTGGGTAATGCATTAGTTATCTATGTAGTTGCCCGCTACACCAAAATGAAGACAGTGACCAACATGTACATCCTGAATTTAGCCGTGGCAGATGAACTCTACATCTTGGGGATCCCATTCATAGGAACCAACAGTGCGCTATCCTACTGGCCATTTGGCAATTTCCTCTGCAAGGTGTCCATGACTGCTGATGGCATGAGCCAGTTCGCCTCCACCTTCTGCCTGACGCTGATGAGCATTGACCGCTTCCTCGCTGTGGTTTATCCTATCCGCAGTGCCAACTGGCGAAAGCCTCGAGTGGCCAAGATTTTGAGTGGCCTGGTGTGGGTCATCTCATTCCTGATGGTGTTTCCGCTCACTATATTCTCAGGTGTGCAGGATAGGTTCAACACCTGCAACATAATCTGGCCGGAGCCTTCAGAAACGTGGTCCCTTGCTTTTATCCTCTACACATCCATCATGGGCTTCTTCTTCAGGTGACACGCATGGTGGTGATCATCGTGCTGGTCTTTGTGCTTTGTTGGCTTCCTTTTTTTACTGCCAACATTGTCAACCAGTTGTATGTCATACCAGAGAGCAAAATCACTGCTGAACTCTTCTTTTCCCTGGTCATCCTCACCTATGTCAATTCCTGCGCCAACCCAGTCCTCTATGCTTTCCTCTCAGACAAATTCAACCAGAGCTTTAAGGAAGTGCTTTGCTTCTACAAGGTTGTGACTACTGCAACTACGGACGTAGTGGAAACGTCACAGAATGGCAATGAGGTCAAAAGTTATTTTTTCAATCAGAAATGCATAATGCCTGTGAAGTAAGTAGATCCTAGTATGGAATCCTTGCATGTTGCATGGCGCATCATGCACACTTCACTTTCTTCCAACCACCAAAAAGATAAATTGCTCACTCTTGATTGCTATAATGGACCGCTGACCTGACCAGTGCTTCCCACCTCTTACATATTCACTAAGCAGGAAAAAAAACAATCAATATCAATTACACAGTTAATATTTGTTCAATGAGGACTTTTAAAAGTTGGAACTCTTTATGAAATAAAAGCAAAAGCAGAAAAATTGGCATAGAAAAATTTTACAAATAAAAATCTGACAATTATGGTGTGCAAATATTTTCTACCCATTTTAGTCTCAACCATTTGATATTATGCAAAGTGCCCAACTATGATACACCTAGAAGTAATCTAATTAGTAAAAGGGAACCTCATGTGGGTTTTTTTATTCTACAGTTGTACTTTGTGGACAATTCAGAGGATTGTTAGAGAGTCTTAGAAAAGAATCAGCATCCTAAAGACCAAGGCACAAAGCAGAAGCTCAGGGATAAGGTTGTGGAGGATTTTACATAAAGTGTGTGTTACAAAACAATAACCAACACTTTGAGCATTTCACTGAGCACAGTTCATAAACAGAAAGTAGAATGAGAATGCAAACCTACCAAGACATGGCCTAACCTGAAAGCCATATAAATTGCCATACTACAGATAAAATCTGTGTTGCTCCACGATCTTAAATCTCATATTTGTGTCTCCTTTTTTCACAGCCCTTCCAGATGGAGGTTGTAAGGAACCCCGATGTTGAGCCTCTCACATCAAAACCTGCAACGAATTGCCTGTAATTTCTGCCTTGTTGCTGATCCAAGTTGGTGGACCACAAGGCATTCTGACGTTTTACCCATGGGGGCTTCACACTGACATGGAATTTCCTGACTTTCACTGCATTTTTTTTTATCATGTCTTTGTAAACTGCAGCAGTGAGCATTTTTTTGTTCTAATATAATTCATTCACAAGACTGTCCAACAACTTTAATCCCTTCAGACTTATATTTTGTTGTTGTTTTTATGGTCTGTTTTCAAGAAGATTATCCCTTTGTTTTAGTTTGCTGTCTATTCGTTTTGACTATATATTTAGAATGACTGTTATTTGGCAATGAAAGACATCTTGAAAGGATATATTATGCTACATGGCTCATCTCTAGGTAGTTTGACTTATTTACTGGCGAGAATCAACTGATTGGTGGTAAAATATATGACTTAAATGAACAAGGGTGACACAAGTATTGGTGTCCTTATATAGAAGATAAAGTCTCTTTGTAAGAAGGTGAGCTTGAGGCAACACACTCAGTAAAACAGTGATTAATTAATGCAATTAATGTTTTTGTTGTTGTTTTAACTAATGATCACTTTCAGACTTATGCTGGGTGAGTAGTATTCAATCGGTTTTATGGAACTTTAGATGAAACCAAAATAAAACTTTTAGGCCTGTAAGTAAAATATCATGTGTCGGCATCGTCCTTAACACGCCATCTTCACAGCAACACATGGTGGAGGCAGCATCCTGCTGTGGGGTTTTCTATAGCAGGGACACAAAAACATACACTGCAATGACACAATGTGAAAAGTTCAAAGTGCACTATGAACTGAATCCTTCTGTTCAAACAAGTTTGTATTCAAAGTGATTAACCTGTGTGACCATTTTTTAATCCACTAATCCCTTTGGCTGCCCCTGTGATGGTTCATCTGAGGATTCAACACTTTTCACAAAAATCAGGAGGCTTTGTCACATTTTCAGCCCCTCAACCCGAGACACGTTTGTTTAGATGTTAGGATACGCTAACATCGGTGCAGAAAATAAAGTGCACCTCCAAGTAGGAACAAATACAGTGCCTCTGCTCAAATTAAGTTTTTTATTTTTGTTTGTTTATTAGAGCGTTATTTGGAGAGGGAGAGAACACGTTTTTCCACCAGGGGGCAATACTGTGTCATTTTAAACACGCACTCTCCCGAACTTTCTTTCGCAACCTCTGTTTTCGAGGAAGGTGGTGCTATTGTGGACAAGCTGCTTCTGCCGCGCGCTTGGCGCTCCTGTAGATGAGCGTGTGTTCTCCAGGCTGTCCTTATGGATAACTGCTGAGAGGCGGCAGAGCCTTTCGTGACCTCTTTCGCTTTTACTATGTCTGCAGAGGCAGCAATGATGCTCTGTCGGAGGACTTGAAGTCTGGTGCGCGGTGAGTTTTTGAGTGCGCTGCAGCCTGAACAGAAGAAACAAGATCTGGAAGACTGGATGCAAACCACCCAGGATGCTTTAACTGCGCTGCCTGTTAACTTTTTGTCTTTTCATTCTTTTTTTGTGTTTGACTTCATTTGGATGTCTTTTTGTGGGAGTTTTCGTGTTGCTCTGCAGGGAGCAGACATGGTTTTGCGCACTGGAAGTTTAACCCTGCTCTCCTGAACTCCCCATCTTTTGAGCCCTTTTTTTAGCACAAGTTTATAACCGAGTCTGCAGGAGGATTGAGGCACGAAAGAGCAAATGGCCAACGAGCGCAAACCGCGGCTCTGCGTCATGGCAAAGGGGGACAGCGGGTACGGGTTCCACTTGCACGGCGAGAAGGGGAAGAACGGCCAATATATCCGCAAAGTGGAGCCGGGGTCCCCGGCGGAAGCGTCGGGAATGCGCGCCGGGGACAGGGTGGTCGCGGTGAACGGAGTCAACGTGGAGAGAGAGACGCACCACCAGGCGAGTGCATCTCCACGCGTGGGCATTCATATTGATGATTCCCACTCATGTTACAGGATGGGCCATCTCTGTCTGCAGGGGGTGCAGCAACAGGTCATGCTGGCTGACTGAAACAATCAGGACAATTAGGCACCCACTGCTCCAGTTTTTTATTTTTATTTTTTAGAAAACAAAGAACGCATTGACTTTATAGATTTTTAGTCAGACTGAAAAAAAACTTTCCACAGATAAGAACGTGCTTTTCTAGACAACAACAGCCTGCGCAGCACGTCTGTGCCAAGAAAAAAGCTGCAGACAAGCCAACCCGCTGCTGCCACCGTAAATTAGGTTAAAACTGTCTCCAGTTCTGCCTGAACTGGACTGTTTCTCTCAGAGGACTTGGCTCCTGCTCACAGGGAGTCTGAGGGGTTTTTTATAATTATCTGTGTGCAGCCCGTCAGGCTCTCTGTGACCTTGTTGCAGCAGAGATAAAAACACAAGCTGTTGGTCGCTGGGTTCAGCTCTCAGGATATCTAACTGCCCTGTTCTCTCATTTCAGTGGGACAGATTAAACTAGTTGGATAATGATGTTTGATGACATTTAAACTGTTGCAGACCACCTCCAAAACAGACCCTCACTCCTTATTATCCAAGAGATCAGGATAATTTGGATGTGTGTCATTGAGAGATATAAACTCGTCACTGATTATCCTGCAATTGATCTAATGCTAGGTTTTGGTTTTGCAACTATGGTGGCCCATTCGGGACCACCATAGTTGTGCTTTTAACAAATAGAGATGGAATATTTTGGTTATTGTACTTTGAAATTATCTCAGTTAGATAAGATAGAGATCATCTGTGAACATTCATTTCTAACTTTTGCCACAAATTCCCAGCTGGACATAGGTTTGGCCTTTGACTGGGCCATTTTAACTCGTGAACGGTTAAAGCATTCCATTGTAGCTCTCCATTGTATGTTTAAGGTTGTTGTCACAACAAAAGGTGCTTCCTGTAATAGGTTTTCATTCAGGATTGTCTTTTCATCAACACAAACTTACTTCCCTGCCTGGAGCTGTACAGTATAACAAATCACACTCATCACTTTCAATTTCAACATGTGTAATATTGCAACACAAAGGACTACTTGGTTGCAATATTTTCTGAATCATAATATCTCCAATTTTCATGCATTAAACCTTTGCATGTTAGTGACAGAGAGAGGGAGACTAGTGGGTACATATCAATATGGTCATTGTAGTGTTAAAGGATAAACCTTAACCCTCTCCCTGCTGAATTAAAGCTTCCCCACAGCATGATGCATCTCCATCAACATGTTTCACAGGGGGAATGGTTTGCTCCCGGTTATGTGTAGTGTTAGCTTTCAACCAGATACTATTAGCTAGCTCGGCGACATCCAAAGAAAACTAGTTTGTCTGGATTTAGGGTCTCAGAATAACAGAGGCCACACTTTTAAGCATTTCTTTTGTGGAAAAAAATCATATAATTTTTCTTAAACTTCACATTTTTGTTGGTCTGTCACAAAAACAAATCCTAGTAAAAAGCATTGAGGCTTGTGGTTGGTGGTTTGAATGTGGCAAAATGTGATTCAGCGACCTTGAGCACTTTTGCGAAGCGCTGTTATCGTATCAAAGCCAAACCTGGCAAAATGAAAACTGGATAATGAAAAAGAAGAGTCTCTAAATGGAATGATGTTGTGTCCCTCCTCCAGGTGGTACAGCGGATCAAGGCAGTAGAAACTGAGACCAGGTTGCTGGTCGTTGATCAGGAGACATATGAAAGCCTCCGCAGCCTGCATCTGACGGCCACAGAGGAGATGGCCGTTCTCGGGACAGAGGCTCTCCACGCTGGTTCTTCCCCCCAGGCCTCCTCCTCGCCGACGCCCACCTCCACTCCTTCCTCCCCCACCAAGAAGCGCCAGAACGGCTCTGTGTCCAAGCAGGGCAGCCAGGTGCAGAAGCCCGCCAGGAGGTCACCTTCGAAGGCTGCGAAGAAGGTAAATATGAATAAAGCCATCGTCTGATTTTAAAGTGAGAAACCGAACCTCTGTGCCAACAGATCGCCAGTACTGAGTCATGTCTCCTCTGAGATTTTCTTCTCCCTGGACTTGTTTTGCGGCTGCCATGCCAGTTTAAGATATGACTTGTAGATGTCATATCTTAAACCTGACATCTACAAGGCTCAAATTCTTGTGTGCTGTTGAGGGAGTAACAAAGCTTAGCTGGAAGCAAGCCAGACGTTTCAGAAGTAAGAGTGAACGTGAAATGTTAGAAGGTGAAACCAGCAAGAAGGCATAAAGTCTGGGTTGTTAAAAGCTGGAAGAAAAAAAGGCTATTAGCCCTCCCATTGTGGGTTGGAAGTTTTGCTTTTTTAGTTTTGGTTAAAGGAAAATGTAAAGATTACAGTGGGCTGTAATCTGTCTGTGTCCATTTTCACCAGAAAATTTAGAATTTCATGAATTTGTTTTCATATTTCAGACCATGGTGACAGTCGTTGTCGCGTTGTGTCCACAAGACTCAGATTTGGTTTCATAAAGAACCTATCAGAAAGAACACGCTGCTCCCCTTCTGCTTTCTGCATTTACGCCACATGTGTTTTTACTTAGCTTTGCCCTGTTGATGTGCTTCCAGAACTCAGGCCCTTACTCTGTATGGGGTTTGACAGCTTCACTGCTTTGCATTTTAAATATCTCTGTGACTTTGTCTAGTTCTTGTCCTCTTGCCTTGGAAAGCATCCGGCACTAAGATGTTCTAACCCACCAACGTTTGCAAAAAAAATTGTGTCTTTCTCCATGTTAATAACTCGAAGGGAAAAGCTAGAAGGAAACGCTCAGTAGGCTGAACCAAAAATGAATTAGCCTTTTAAAATGAAATGCATACTTTAACAGGGACCTCTATTTCCTGTTGCATCTCAAAGGAAGCTGTTCCCTCATAGATATTAAGACTTAGGATTGACACACCACACAAATAGAGCGTTTAATGTCTTCTGCAGAAGTCTTTTCGGGAAAAAAAAAAAGATTTGGCTTAAAGTCCAGTAAGAAGAAGCAAAGGGGAAAAAGAGACTGGTCAACAAAATGGAGAGAAAAACCAAGGATTAAGAAAAAATAAATGCAATGATGACAAACCAATCAAGTTTATTTGTATGGCACTTAAATATGGCAAAAAGGCAGTTCAAAATCAACCATGCAATCAGCAATCCCCCGCTTCACAGATGTCCCCTGTTTTAGTTGTTTTGTCACACTTCAATGTTTCAGATCGTCCAGGCAGATATCACCGACGTAATCTAATATTGTCCAATGAAAAAATTTAAAATTGTAGAACAGGTTGACCAACTTTCATCTCCTCTAAATTTGCAACTATATTGGCAAAAAAATTATAAAAACTGTCCGTGCATTGAATTACTGCTCTGGTGTCGCACATTCCCAAAGTCACATCGAGTAGAGAGCCTTACAATGTATTATTTTTTACTCCAATGGTATTTTACATTGAAATATTTCTGAAAAATTCACACTTTTTTTTTTTAAAAAGAGATCCACAGATCCTCTACCACCTAGAAAGTAAAAAAAAAAAATTTTTTTTAACTTGCAATCTTTTACTCGCTGAATAAATGTACTCGAAATGAAAACAGATTTTTTTCCTAAATCTTCTGGTGTTAAACAGCTCAATAAATTATACTTCTATTTTAAGGCTTCTCAAGCTATGATTGCTAAACTGATTATTCATTTAAATTATTAGTATTTGACAGTATATGCGACGTGGTTTGGTCCATTTTATTTTCCTCTTACTAAGCAACGGGACAGCCAAACTGCTGAGAGCAGCACATTTCTCCTCATATTTTACTTTTCAAGAGAGGTCGAAGGAGGACAACCAGGCAGCCGGAGATTTAAAAGCATTATGAAATAGGACAGAGGGAATCTGAGACTCAAAGCAGCCAGAATAAAGCTTGCTGGCACTTTGAGTTCACCCACTCACAGCGGGGCAAGTCACTGGGAAAGCTTGGTTTTCCATATTCACCACAGCAGTTTGGCTCATACTTAACTTTTGTTCACCATAAAAGTATTAAGTAGTTGATTGCAGCTGCAGTAAGCAATACATGTTCCACTACTGGTAATCAAGATAGCATTGTGCTTCCTGGTTGTATCTCTGAAACCCCAGACATTTGGATGAAAAGACAGAGGTCAGGACGGTCTGAAATTGTCAGACTTCAGATGTTAACAGCATTGACAGAGCTGAAATAAAGTGTTTTAGTTTTCTTTATAGCAAAACCTATAAAAGTGGTTTGTTTTCTTCTTGATCTCTTGAGAAGAGATCAAGAAGATTGATTTCTGAACGTCTGCAGATATCAATCACAGCGCTTTCTGCTGTTTCACCCACTCACGGGCGGAGGAAACACAGCTGGACACAAATCTTTCTGCATCCGTGTTTTCCTGCACATCTGCCCTATAAATATCCCAGTAAAAGGTTCAGAGTGTTTGTACATATGTTCTCCAGGTTACATGACACTGCCTGTAGTTTCTTCGGCTTTATAGCCACTCATCTCCAAGGTTTCCCTCCTATTGCATTCCTCTCCATGTTTACTTGCCTCTTGATTTGTGATGCAGGAAATAGCTTTCTGCTGAAATATGTTTTGTTTTTTTCTAAATCCAGGATACATGATATGTGTGTTTTCTTCATCTTTTATCCGCTCACTGTTTTTGTAATATCAGTGAGTTAAAATAATCATGATGGGGATTATCCATATTGTCATCCAAAACACAAGATCCTGAAATGAACTGGGGACAGAAAGGAAATCACAATTTCTTTTGATTTCTTTATTTCCTCAATCTTCAGTTCACTTTTCAGTAAATAAATTAATCATTAATTGATTGGTAGCAGCATAATAATAAATTTACTCAGTTTTCCACAAATATTAGCTTTTCTGTTATCATAGCTAGTCTACACACCGTAAGCTGCTGTCACGCTAAATGTGAGGAAATTTAGGAGATTTTGCAAAACCTCAAGCCCTGTCAAGTGTGTGTTATTTCTGACATGTCCCTAATTAATAGTGTAATTAGATAAATGTTGTGGAAATCACAGTGCCCTGCTTCTTCAAGCAGGACACTGTGTCACTGGGTCTTGATCTAACCAAGGCCCAGTAACATATAGTCATGTCTTTTCGCATTTAGATGGTTATTTTTGATGGGGTTTTGTCTTCCAATGCCGCTGAAGCAAGTTCAGTGTTGCCATGGTGACTGAATACAGGTTAGAGGGCAGACACTGCTTATGAGGGGTTCAGTTCCCTGTTGCATTGCTTGATGCTGCATGATGGGCTCAAATCATGCAGTATTTCTGTTTGATCTCTATCATCTAAATGAAGACGCCACCTTAATCATTTTAACCAGACAAACAAAATTGCAGTGGGATTTAACAATAAATCATTTTAAATTGGTCATTATTAGTGTATGTGATGATATTCTGCCTTCTTCCTTGCTTATATTTGCCTGCACATACTTTTAGAAGTCAGGCAGAACGCCTCTGTTTTTGTCAACTGGAGAAGCTAGTGATGCTGGAAGTGCAGGATCGTCACGCGTCAGAGTTTAAATGTATCGTTTTACCTGAGAGCTCAATGCTGGCGTATTTCTCCACCTTTCTCTCTCACACACACAAAGACAGACTCCTACAAACTCTAAGGTGTGTTGCTGTGTTGTGTCATTTCACTTTGGATAAAGTGTTAGGTGTCACTTTCTCATTAGAACCTTTTTCTAACTTGCAGATACACGCAAATACACACACTCACAACTACCTGTATACAGGTCCAAATGTAACGAATACATGTTTTTATCAAACGCTAACTTTGTGTCCCCCTTCTTGTGATCTTTAACTCAGCTTTTTGCAACATGTGTTAGTGTTGGCTCATTGCGTGCAAGTGATAAAACTGTGGAAAACCAAATATGTTTTGCTAAAACAAACACAATGTTACTGTGCACCCATCACTTCTGGGAAGGCAGGGTTAATTTTGGCTAAAGAGTAAGGAAAAAAGGAAACACCAGCTTGAAATATTTGTGTTTGCAGACTCTGTTCCTATTACATTTTTCAAAAGAATAAAAATAAGGATTTTAATTCTCAAATATTCAGATAACTTTCCACATTCAGCTCACTATCTAAAACACTGTGTGATTGTAGCAACCCTGTAAAAGACTGGACTGTTCGTAATTCACTCTGAATTAGAACAGAATTTTACAAATTACACCAGAGGAATATTTTAATACGTAAAAAGTTAAATTCATCAAACTCTACCTGCTACATTCTTGATGCCCAAAAAAAACACCAAGGGGTTTTTACCTATGAAATCATTACTTTGTCTCCATGGTAACTAATTGCTCTATGAGTGGCAGTAGTTTCTGCTACTTCTTTCACTGAGTTAAGCTCAGATTTCTGTTGTAGACTCACTGCTCCATCACCTGAAAGTAAAGCTCTGTCGCTGTTATGTTTGGTTGTATTCTTTCTAATGTCAAAAACAAAAACACAGCAGTCTCTTAACTTGCACATGTGATGATGGCTTATTATACATTATCAGTATAATAAGCCATTTCGTACATAGCGAAAGGTTATAGTTATCTACGATGAAAACTGAAGGGAAAAAAAACTAATCAACTTTAGTACTTTAGTACATAAAGACAAAAATAAGCTTAATGTATTACTTTAATAAAATACTTTAAATACGTTATTGGAAGAGTCACACATTCCCTTCCTTCCATATTTTGCAAGCACCCTACTGAAATATTGGTATTAATATAATCAAATGAGAGTGAAATTTGAAATCAGAAAAGTAATTATGGTTTTTCTATAGTTTTATTGATAATCTTTATATTCATTGCATCATTTCATATATAAATAAATTATAAATTGTAAATTCCAGGTTCCAAAGCAGATCAGGAAACAACAAAAGGTTGCTCAATGTTGTGTTTCTCAGTGATTTGTGGAAAAGGGCACCTTTACAAGTAGATTCTGTTTCTTGTGCTCTCATCTCCCGACCTCCTCCCGACTTGAATTTCCACCCTCTGCTGGTGATAAGACATTTTACAAACACAAATTTAGCTCAAATGTTTGCTGTTGTTCTCTCTGTTGCTCCTTCGTTCACATGCAAAACTATAAGAACTCAGGGCTTTGTTTTGCACCGATGCGCACATATATTTAAAAGCAGAAGATTCAATGTATTTCTCCTTTTATTTACTATTGACAGCTATATATATATATATATATATAAAATAACTGGATTTCCATGAGCTTTTGCGATTTGGCAAAAACAAGAGAGAGATATTTAAAAAATGAGTGATTCCGGATGATTCATTTTCCTGCCAGCGTACATGTGAACTGTATTGTGTCTTCATAAATGTAGCTACATTATATTGGTGATTTACAAAGCCTTTAGAGATCATCTGCTCTCAGTGGAGCTCAGACTGAAACACATCTGCTGAAAAACCTACAGAGCCGGGGTGTGTGTGTGTTTGAGGGGGTTTAACTTATAATTACGTAACACCTCATTTAACATGGTTTGTTTGAATCATTTCAGTCTTAAGCGGAATCCAGCAAAATTTGATGTTTAATTGAATCCAAATGTCAACAGTTGTACACAAACATGGAGGTTTATCTGCATATTTATGCACTGCTGAAGACTCACATGTGTTGCAGCTGGAGAAACTCAGGTTTCTTACAAAACAACCACAGAGACTAAACAAAACAACACAGAAATGGGGGGAAAGGTGTATTTATTCTTAAAGAGAGCTTCCAGATGAGAACACTAAATCAGTTTGACTTCTTATTTTATTAAATACAAATGTTAGTACTTGTACAAGTGAAAGAATCTTGTTGAAAATGATGGACATTGTCTAATTTGAATTCAAATAAACAAATTCAAACTTTTTTAACCTATCAAAATCCAGAGAGAAAAAATATTGGATCACTGCATAGACTCACATTGAATTATAAAGATATTTTTGTTAATGTACATATTTTAGCACTGAACTAAGTCATATACTCAGATTTATTGGTATCAAAAGTGTAAAAAGCTTTGAACGAAATGAATGAGTTATAGCAGAAGAAAAATTAGGAAACATCTAACCTTTAATTTGAGCAACTTAAGTCAGTAGGATTATAAAGTCAATGCTAAAAAATATTGTTTATTTATTTCCACCAGTGCACAATTAGTGGCACTCCTGCGGATGTTGCTTTGTACAACTCCCTTTTTATTACTTTATTTTAAAGACACTTTATGCTGTAACCAGATTAAAAGAGCTTTTGGAGGAGAGGCAGGCCCACAGTATCATGGATCCTCTGCCATACAAACAGAGTAAGGTCCTAACAGCTTTAAAGATAAGGTTGCCTCTATTATTATCTCTTCATAGCTAGATTTCTTCTTGAATGAACTCCATGTTTTTCTTTGTTTTGATTTTTTTTACCAGAGAATAGTTTATATCACTGACCAATCTGTTCATAACAGCAGCAGAAAATGAAATGTTGACTGAGACTCTTTGGAAGTCACATGCGTCCTTCTCCCTGGCTCAACGTCTCAACACTGAGGATAATGGAGAAAAGATGTTGCCTGATGGCTTCAGTGTAAGAAAATACAACACAGGAAAAGTCTGAAGTACCTACAATGTTATGATCTGGTCAGCAGGTCAGTGAAAAAAAAAAAATATATATATATATGTACATCTGTATACTTCCCCAAAAAATTCATAGTAGGTCAAAATGTATAATTTTTAGTTGTTTGTTAACACTAAATGCAGACATTTCCAATGTGTTTGCATTTTTAGTTTGATTTGATGACATTCTCAAGGCTAGTCGTTATTTTACAGAATAAACAGGTGGTCAGATATTGGGCTTTAACTCTAATAATTAGCGTTATAGCAGTTCTCCTCATAAACATCTGGAGCTGGTATACGAGACCCTCCACCCCAACCCCCAGCCTTGAATACCAATGTTGTTACATCAAGGGTCCTGATTCAGTGTGTGTTTGGGCCAGAGAGCAAACCAAATTCCTGGAGTTAAAACATGAAGGATGGAAAAAGAGTCAGGGTCATGGAATGATTGCGTCTGGTGGTGTGTGTGTGTGTGTGTGTGTGTGGTGGGGCAGTAAATGGACAAAGAGGCGAGCTGAGTTTGTAAGGTGCATAATGTCAGAGGAATATGAACAACTGAGTGTATTGTTTTAGAAGCATGTGGGTGGGTATGTGAGAGCGAGCACAGCTGTGTGTTTCTGCATTATTTACCCAATTCAGAACTGATAATTTATTCAGACGTTGCTCCATGTTAACCCAGAAGATTTTAACTTTACTGTTTCTCTGGAAGAAATGTAAAATATTCCTTTGCACAAAGAGTGTCTGCACTTCTGATTTATATGTATTGAATTTAGATGTGTTTCAAAAATGCAGACGAAATATTAGACATAATGAGATAAAATTGGACAACCATTACGGAAATGTGGGGTTGGAGGTGTTTCTTTTAAATGAGCAGTTTTAGGTCTTTGTTTGTGTTTTGTAAAAAGGTTTTTCATTAATTTATGCAGTAGTGAAGACTTGTGAAATATGGTATTCTTGAAGACAGCAAAGAAAAGTTTCCAAATGTCACAGTCTGCATGCTTCAATCTTTTCACTGCACTTATTGACTTAATATCTGCTTGGTTTAACTTTATTTTCCTCTATTACCATTAAACGCAATAAACTTTAATCAAATCAAACCTGTGCTCTAACATTTTTAGACACTTAAAGATTTTAGAAAGGACAAAATATAAAGGAAATGTGCATTTGTTGTCAGCACTACTTGATTAGTTTTTCTCTCTTGTCTCTCTTTTCTGTCCTAAAATGAGAATGAATAAATTTGAACGTCTCGATGTTTTATAACATTCACAACAATTGCAGCTAAAACCAAAACCGTGTATTTACTTGATTCTATTGTTATTGCCTAAATCACAATTAGAGCATGAATCACGTACCAAGACCCAAATGCTCATTATTTATATACTGAACTACTTTTGTCAAGCTTTATGCGTCAGAATTAGGAAAACAGCCCCGCCAGCTAACCCTCATCAGGAATTAGTCTCTAAGTCTTCAATTAAATGTTTGTTTTGGCCACACATTTTAGACAAAAATAACTTTGGAGAAATGACACCTCCTCTGCCACACTCTGATTTTCCTTTTCTCAATTTTATAATTATAATGTTGGTAGTTGGATTTGGAAATGTCAGTGTACTTTGAGTAGGCTGCAGTCAGGGCGAGGACTGATAAATCACTGCCTACACGAAAATCCTTAAAACATATTCAGGAACCAACAAAGGAAGAAAGAACTGCACACTCTGTCAACACATAATTGGAGAACACAGAACATATATGTTTTCTTTTGTCTTGGAGGATCCATGTTGATCAGTAAGACTTCAGAGGAAATTAAGATAACACAACCAAAACATTCAGCAGGTTTCCATTTGTCTCTCTCCACTGTTGGAGACTTTTCTCAGACCTGCTGCCAGCTGCATTCACATTCACATTATATAGTTTTTATAATTCTTTGGTTTGCTATGATAAGATAATGAAACACTCCTTACAGATCAACTGAATACTTTGCTGGTAGCTTTATAAGTGATTGAATATGTAATCTCCTAACATTAGCAACTCTACTTTCACTCCAAAGTATTACATATGCCTCATTATTTTACGTAATAGTTGAGGATAAATTAATATGAAATCCATTGTAATAGCTGAAAACCTGTTTATACATAAATTTCATGTGGCAAAGTTTTTGCTTGAGCCAGATGGATGCATGGATAGAGAGGGACATCTCCACCCCACCCAACTAAAACATGTTAAACAATGCAGAAGCCTTCAGAGTTAGCTTAGTTCAGCCTCTGTTTGTATCGCTCATGCTTGGCACGGTTTTGCATTATTTCCTGTATTTATCAGATTGATCAGTGTTTAATATTTGCAGCGTGAACTAGAGTTATTTTGTCAAAGATAATAAGCAAATATTTCACTGTCTAAAAACTTCCAGCTGTACTAACAGCAAAAGATGGCTCTATATTGTGAGGGGCTGAACTCATATGCACGACACATTGTTTAGAAAATATCTATGCTTTTATCTTTTGAGAAACATTATGACACTTTCTCCCCACTTCCCACTTATGCACTACTTTGTGCTGGTCAGCCATGAATCTTGTATGAAAATATGTTTTAGGGATATGAATGTATTTGGAAAACACCGCTCCCCTTTGACCGTTAAAATAAACACACACACACATTAAGCGCCACCTTCATGGACGCGGAATATCTGCCACACACTGATAACAGGGGTGTGGACTCACACGCTCCCACAAACATTACATCACCGTCACGTGTGAAAAACAAACAGCAGTACAAAGAAACGGCCAGAAGTTGGTCCATTGTAACATTTGCTTTGATTCAAGCTTAAATTTAAATAGAGAACTAAAAGGAGAAGAAGTGGATACACACTCAGATATGAGCGCTGCCAGCAGCCCACACAGTTTAGGTTGACATTTAAATGCAAATTGAGCTGAAAAGTATTTCTTTTAACCATCTCACTGCTGAAAGTGTAAAAAAAATTACTGATCAAGCATGAGATGAATAATCCAGTTTGGATTAGGAAAAGAAGAAACAAAAAGAACGTTTGGACGAGTCTTTCCTGTTTGTCAACATCACAAAATCCTGAAACTGAAAATGAAGCAGTAATTACAAATACTGTCATTTAGAATTAAACAAATGACAGTAATTTAAACTCAGTGCCTTCACATCTCTGACAGTTCAGCTTTGAGCTATGAAATCCTGCACAGCATGTTCACTCTCACAACATTTGCAACTGATTGCTGCAGCAGGCAACTTCAGCAGGTGGTACAATCAAAACTGCTTCATCACATATTTAGGTCACTGGCTCATCACTCAATCTTAGTCCAAGCTGTTTGTTCACTTATCAAAACCTAAAACTAAAGGTCAGATTTAAGTTTGTTTATTTGAAACCATCATTTTGGTATTTCTGGTCAATATACAGAAATGTCCACAGTGATTCTGGAGAGAGTTTTTTTAACTGTAATTAGAGTCATCCATTTGCAGTGTCTATAAAAGGTGCGGAGGCTGTTTCCATTTGTGCTGACGAGTTACTGATGTGTGTTACTGTGTAGAGGACATTATCATATAGGACAAACAACTTTGCTCAACTGTGTCCCCATCGGCTCTGTTGGACGAGATCTGCCCAATAAACTAATGTTCATGATTAAAAAACCTGTTTGAGGTGATTAGATCTTTGTGACATGGTTCTGATGGAAGCAGCCATCATATAAATATTCAGATGGTACAAGAGGCTCAAAGTGGAGCAATAAAATATCTCCAACACTGAGGCAGGATGGATTCATGTTTTCTGGTTGTTTATGCTAAAGACACTCGTTGGATCAGGAAAAGGTTTTCCAATCTGTTGTTGTCTCAGTTTCCTGACTGGTGTGGTCATCAGCTGTTGCAGCCCATCTTCTCAAAGGTTTAAAGATCCTGTTGTGGACGTCCCAGCTGGAGCAAGTGGTTATTTGAGCTACTCTTGTCGTTCCATCATGTCGAACCAGTCTGCCAATTTCCAACCAACCTCTGATGTCAATATGGTGTTTCTGACCATTAACAGCTGCTGCTCACTGGATATCTTCTCTTTTCGTTCCGCTTTCTGTTAACCTGAGAGATGGCTGTTTGTGAAATAGCCAGCAGATCAACATTTCAATTTCAATATTAACGTAATAATTGTAATGCTGGATATTTCTTATAAATACAGAAAGCCACAAGGAATGGTCTCTCTGAAGATAACACGGTCTGGTTTACAGCATCTGTAAAACTTTATCAATAACCTGAAATCCTTTTGCTCTAGATGGTCCAGGAAATGACAAATATGTACTTACTGTATAAAATTTCATGAACAGAAAATTTGTCAGGCAGCCAACAAAAACTCTTGAGAAAGCGTCCTGACATCCACTGATAAGAAAGGATTGTCAATCTTCTCATTGATCTTTCATGTTGACAGCAAAACACCTGCTCAACATTTTCTGCTTCATTTGTGTTAACAGACAGAGACTGAAGTTTAAAATCAGAACAAGTGGTATCAATCAACTTCAGATTCCTGTGCCAAGTCCAAGCAGTAACCATGTCAAAGTGTGGATGAAAGCTCGATCCACGACTAATGTGGTTCACTACGCAATGCTGATTTCCTCTTTATTTTCCCCTATTTTCTTCCTTCTCTAACCTGTGCTCATTCCTCCTTTTCTGCTCTTCAGTTGAGATCTGTCCACAGGAAATTGAGTCAGTAGCAGGTACCGCACGTCTTGCACAATCACACACGTTGCAGTGGAGTTGGGGACTTCATAAACAGACACCAGCTGGTTTGTCCTGCAGACACAGGCTAAACACACACACTGCTGAGCTGTTACACAATGCAGCACAGCACCAGTGGGGAAAACTGGTGTTTATAGCAATCCCTGCTCAGTGCTTAGGTTCTCATGTTCACTCAGCTCTCATTAGCAGTGCTTCTCACTCACATCCATCTCTCAGCTCAGGTTCTTTAATCCTGCAGAGGCCTTGTCTGTTCCGGTCACTTCCATCCGGCTTTCTTTTATTTTCTTTTTTAAATCCCTCTTTGCTTCTCTCCAGCTGCGTATCAATTCATGTTTCTCTTTTTTTTCCTTCGCCTTACTGTCTCTCTGACCCACTGTGAACTAGTTACATTTGCTCTTTTTTCATCTTATTGAGCAACTTCTGAAGCAGCTGCATGTAAGGGCAAAAATAAATGCACAACATCAGGACAAATTCAATGTGAACAAGAAATGCACAGCAGCTTTTAGCATTTAAAAGTGGTTCACTTATTAATTTTGTCAATTATCACAAAAATATAAAATTAAACACTTAAAAACAATATACATTGGTAATAATAACAATAATAATAATAATAATATTTTATTGCACTGTAAAGGTAAATCCCAAAGTGCTACAGAATGACAATAAAAACTCATTTAAAATATAAAAAGTACCACTGGCAACTAGCACAATTGATAAACAAAAATGAAAGATTTAAGTAAATAATAAAGAAGTTATCACAAACCAGGATCACAAATGAAACTGAGAAGTCCAAACCTTTATGGACTTCATTGCCTACATTTGGTGTTTGTTTTTCGTGGCTGCAATGCTACAGCAGTCAACCAGTATTGGGGACTTTGGGATGTAGAGAAATAAAGCAACTAGCCTGGAAAAACAATCGTTATTAACATGCTATTTTTTAGTAATAATATCACAGTAGCATCTTTTCCTTATATCATACAGTCCTAATTTGAAAAAGGTTTTTGGTCTGGTAATCTTTTTGTCTGGTTGTCACATTTTTTACCTCTGAATTATAAACCTATTTTTACATCATCATCTCTGTTTCACATCTGGCTACATCTGTTTTTAGCAAACATTTGCTTTGACGCAAAACTCAAAGACAGATGGATTGATTCATGAGAAAGTTTAGTTGTAAAGTTGAAATCATCGCCGTACATACTCACGCATACAAGAAAGTTTCTTTGTATCAAATCAAAGGCGAGTATACCACACTCTCAATCACACTCTTGCATGCCCAAGCATACATCATGGCATTGTGAGCCAACATTGAGCCAGCGATCCTTGGCTGTGAAAGGGTTAACAGCGGTCACGATCTATCCATCACTGCAGGCCAGCGCTCAATTATTCAACAAGCTGAGATCCAGTTTCATCACCTGCCAATAGGACTGCCAGCAGCCGCTGGAAGGGGTGTGTATTTGTAGCTACACATTACATTTAGGGCAACGTGTTCTTATTCTGCTTTATTTTACGTTGTAACCTCAAACTGGCTTAATCTGCAAAGCTGCAAAGATTCACATATAAACACATGCAGTCATATGTTGGTGACACTTTTGCTTGCATTCAATTTAAATCAGTTAATTTGCTAAGCAAGCACTGATTAATAAGTATCATTTCTAGACAGAAATGATAGATCCTATATCTTTTGTTATTTTCAAAGGATCTAGATTCCGATTTAATGCTAATTTAATTTGAGTCAGCTCAGTTGACTCAAATTAAATTAAATTCCAGTCCAGTCAGAAAGTGAGATTTCGATCTAATCAGTTACCTTCATTTTATGATGTAATGCAAACTGGTAGATTAACCTCCATGGATACGGGGTATAAAATGATAGCAGGATGGGACGAAATACCAATTGTGTTGGTACGAAATGAGGCTACGAACTGGTGAAGGGACGTTGTCAACAAATTAGCATAAAAGAAAAACATACCGTCTCCAATTTTAAGATATTCAAGATGAATGAAACACGGTATTGTATGTCTGTGGTGGTCTCCCCCACATGTTCTCTCTCAGATTTATGGAAACAAAGGCTGATTGTGGCAGGACACAGGAGTTCATGGAATAACGCTACTTCCATTGACCGCACATCCTCTCACTGAGACACAGCCGGGACACTGGGGTCAGCACATGTAGGTGTGTATTGTTGGAAATAAAACATTAGTTTTGCAGTGGGCGTGAAATATTCCATATACTGCAGTTTTCTTAACAGCAAAGCAGCTGGATTCACGAACAGATGTTCCATATGAGCTTGTTTGGATCTGTGATGCAGCTTTTTTTTTCGTTTTCAGCAGCTTCTCCTCCACCTCCTCCCATGTGGGGCTCTGTTTTGAAAAGTGTCCGCTGGTGATAACTGAAAGCTCTCCCCACGTGGCATGAGGGCTTGCTGACAAAGGAGGAAAACTTTACATGTCATTTTTCTTCCTGCAGTCAAAATATTTCTCTCTCAGAATCTGTTTTCGGCCAAGTTTTCAGCAGGCAGAGCTCACACAAGCGCAGCAGCCTCGTTCTGTAACACTTCTTCTTGTTTAGAAAAGCTTCTTCTGTAACTTGAGTCTCTTTGGTTGATCCTCTAAGTCATCAAAATCATTATCACTGTCCATCTCATTGTTCCAAAACATAGTTTTGTGTAATCACAACACAAAGTGTTTGCCTCTTTACAGCTTTCTTCATTTTTTTTATGTTTCAGACCATCAAGTCATATTTTAACACCAGACAAAGACAACCTAAGTAAATCAGCTTTCAAATGATGGTTCCAAGCCAACCAGTCCCAGTGATCTTTCAAATCTCCAGGTTAGGATGTATTCAGGCCTGACTGTGGCTAGTGAAACTGCTCCAAACATTTGGTTAATGATCTAAATCGCTGAAGTGTGACCACAAGCAAAGTCAGAAATCTGCAATGGGGGAAACTACTTCTGCACAGTGCTGCATGTCAGGGGCAATCAGGTCTCCACCTGAGCTGATTTTGTGGAGATCAGGCCAACAAGAGAAGAAAAACAACAAAAGGGAAGTGTAACCTCACACTGTGACAAGGCCAGAGTCTGTGAGATGGCACAGGCCCCACAGGGGTGATTAGTGGGGTTCAGCTCAGCATTGAAAGGCAGTCAGAGGTTAAACTGGCAGACACTCACGTCTCCCCACATAATGACTCCCAGCTGTGTTGCTCTCAGTGTTTACATTAGAGCTCCACTTTTCCTCACCAGCATGTCTTACTGGAAACCTCCGTCATCTTCACTTCTCTTCGTAAACCATCTCTCTTTTTTTCTCTTTCTCTTTCTCTCCCTCTCTCTGCTTATCTGTTCATCTGTCTGCTGTCTTTCTTTGGCCTCTGCGTGATCTTTTCATTTCTTCAACTCTCATTCTCAACCTTCTTGCTGCATCTAATTTTCCAACCCTCCCACACACTCGACTCGCTCCCCTTTCTTGCTTATTGGCTTCCCGCTCTCACTTGTTTTTCTGTGTTTTTTTTTTTCCTCCATCAACCAGATCCCAGAATACTAATACATTTGATTTTGGAAAAAGAAAATGTATTTTTTCACCCTCACAGCCCAACCCGAGCACTTCTTCTGCAGCCAGGAAGCAGAGGATGTGCAGGGACTCATGGGAGAATAATTGATTTGGATTTCTCTGTTGTCTTCCTCCATTTCAGGGCAATCTTCCCAGATCCCTGCTTCCCAAAAGTATTTGATGCCTGAAACAAATTATAATGTTTCTGAATGTCTTTTCTGTAGTGAAGAATTATAGTGGTGGTACCTCAATTGTTTTTGGAAGTGCAATGAGTTTATGCCAACATAAAGTCATTGATGATTGATTGAACACCATCTTCACTCACTAGCTCTCTTAGCATGTTCCTCTGCCTTTGTCTCTGTGTTTTTTTATTTCTCTCAGTCTGCCTACATACATATTTTTAGCCTCCACAAGCTGTACTCCAGAGCAAGCTTCACATATGCTCAAAGAATAATAATTTAATGTCATAAAATATAAAATCTGCACACTTCATCTGTGCTGTCCTGTTCATGTGAATTCTTACAGGAACCTGTGTGTTGCACCTCAGTGTTAATATGAGCTGAGGTTACAGAGCCAGGCCTCAAACCGACCCCCTCACTGTGTAGGTGGTAAATCAGCATGATCATGGCGAAGAGCTTCAGGCACAATTAATCCGGCTCTGTAAATGTCGTCACCCAAGCTGGTAGCAATATGCAGCAAATGGAAAGTTTCACAAAAAATTCATTTTCATTGATGAAAATGAATTATTCCATGTTAAAATGTGAAGAACAAAGTCCAAATTTATTCTTTTTTGCTTACTTGGATTTGCAACTTTTTTTTTTCATAAATTTCACTAATCAAACATTAAAGGCATTAATCCGTTGTCAAAAATGACTTTCTTTAAAGTAAACCCTTAGAAGAATTTTGTAAATAAATGAGTATTAAAATACTGTAAACATATACATGACAAGTTTTTACACTTCAAGGTAAAAACATACATCTTATTTTTTTATCATTTATTGTGAGATATTTCTTATCATGATAAAAATATATATTTATTATTGTTACAATAAATTCCAACTGTCTGTATTGTCAGATTGATAGTTTTATTATTTTTTCCACTTAATTTCTAATAACAGTATCAACAAACATTAATAAATTTGGAAATATGTGGGCAGTTTAGTGATACAAATCACACTTCTTTATGTGACTGGTGCCCTAAACAAGTGTATTAAAGAGTGGGAACTGTGTTGTGTAATGCAGTCATAGTTATTTACAAAATAATGAATTAATAGTTCTTATATCAATTTTAATCATTATCATAACAGTGCCACAAAATATTGTGATAAAACTTTAAGTGTGTATCACTCACCCCTACTCCAGAGGCCCAACAACATTCTGCAAACAGCATTATTTTATACCAATGTTTTCCTTAATCTTCATTTAATGTCTAGGAAAGGAAAAAGTACATTTGTTTGCAAATACCTCTGTTGTATGTCTCCCTCTAACCAGTTTCTCTCTAACACAAAGCATGTTTACCACAGAGAGGTTTGCTCCGCAGCTTTTTAACTGTGGCTTCGCTGTGGTTTTGCTGTAAATCAACATGGTTGTATTAGCTGAGTGACGTATTAAAGTTACAGATGTAAAAGCATCAGAGAGGCAGGAGTGGTAAAAACATTGTGATGCATTTCAGTCTAACCACACAGCTAAATGCACCTATAAAGTGATTATCATGCATACAGCCACTGATTCAGCCATCAATGTTTTATAGCTTTTTTTAATTTTTTTTTTTTATTTGATTTTCATGGAAACTAATTTAATCTCAAACATTTCTTCCAGGAGGCCTCAACAGATGTGGAGATTCAATCTCAGCCTCAGGACCAGTCCCCTCCCCAGGTCGACCCGTCTGAGCTCGCTCCACGTCTGTGCCACCTGACTCGCTCAGCAGGGGGCTACGGCTTCAACCTGCACAGTGACCGGTCACGGCCCGGTCAGTACATCCGCTCCCTGGACCCGGGGTCGCCCGCCGAGCGTGCCGGACTGCGACCACAAGACAGACTAGTTGAGGTAGGAAGGAGAAGCTTGAAGTGAGCTGCTGTATCAGTTTGAGTGAATTATATGACTTAGTTGATGGTGTTAGTGGCTTCTAACGCTTTCCTGCTGCTATTTACTCATGTTTGTTGACACAAAGGAAACAACATTGAAAGACTTGAGAGAGGAATTCTAGAGTCATATCCCTCTATCAAACACCATAGGCGTAAACAAGAAGTATTACAAAGTAATTCATCACAATGAAGTTAAAAGAAAACAATTAAAAAAAAAAAATCTGTATAGTGTGTATTTAGCTCAACTGACTCAACCACCTTTCTCTACTGCTGTTTGTCATCTGGTGTCTCCACCATCTTTCCATCCAGAGATGGAAAAAGTACATTTTAAAATCGCTAAAGATTCTGAAATGCATTTGGGGCAGAACATGTTTTTCATCTAAACTTCTCCATTTCTGGGTCTATGTTTAGGGTTGTTGTTCTGCTGGAAGGCAAACCTCTGTTTCTGGTCTTTTGTAGCTTTTTTGCTGAAGAAAATCATCCTCACAGAATAATTCGTCATGACATTCTCCACTGTTAGTCGTCAGCATTTTACTTGTAGAGCTACAGTTCAGTTTTGGTCTCTTGCGGTAAACTGCAGACAGGACTTTCTTCTTGCCTCTCTTCCATAGTGGACTGCAGTGTGAAGCTCACAACTCATAATAGTCCTGTTGACATATTCTCCTCCCTGAACTGTGGATCTGTGTTGCTCCTACTGGCTGCATCTTCTTATTGTTGTTCTTCTTAATGTTTTATAACATAAGCCTGCTTTAAACTTTTCCAAAACTTGGTCCCTGACCTGGCTGACTATGTGCAATAGTTTTTTCTTCTTTACAACTACTTACTTTGTTTCATCTCATACAATACTCATAAAATACATTAAAGATAAAGGTTGTAAAGTGATTAAATGTAGAAAAGTTGTGGGGTTGCAAATACCTTTGCAAAGCACTGTTAAGAACTTCTCTAGCTCTCAACTTTTAAATGTGAAACCAGATTTAGTTTTTGATTTATTACATTACTTTTGTGTCCGTTTGTGGTAAAGTCCTTACTGGAAGGCGTGTGGTGTGCGAAAGTGAAAAAGATCCCCCACAGCAGAGATGACATGCTGAGAAACATGTCGAACAAAACACACTCAGCGAAAATTGTGTGTACAAATGCTCTTGACTGACGGGAAACCATAGATAATAGGATAATTATTTGTTAATGACTCTGAGTTTAACTGGTTTGTGCTGGATAATAGGATAATTTAGTCTGTGAGACAATCCCACGAGACAACAGCAGTCCCTCACCTCTCTTAAGCGATGGAGCCCTCTGTGCGCTCACACTTCTGGTTTTTGCATGTGGCATAATTTGCACAGAACATTTCATTCAATCTCCTGTAAATAAATAACCGAGTTGTTGCGCTCGCTTTCCATGTTAGGCAAACGATAGCTATCCTAAAAAAGTGAAAGATTTCTGTCTGTCATTTGTCTAAAAAAAGAAAACAGATGATTTAGTTGTGCCTTTGTCAAAAATGCTGAATAGTTTAATTTAGCAAAGAAAGATGATGGGATACACTGCAGGAGAACAATATCTCTTATGTTTATGTCACACAGGCAACTACAAGGCCATAAAACATTCAAATTTGCAAAAGAATAGGAACTGTAATTGCAAAAATCTGTGAAACCTGATCACTTTCGCATCTGAGCGTAAACATGTTCGGAGTAAACACACCCTTCATTCCCACGGCCTTTGGCTTGCCGGGCCGAACATCGGGATCCAAGATCACACAGGAGAGCAGCACACACAGGAAACTGATATGCTCCAACTGTAAAGTATAAAAATAAAAAATACATTTAATTCACTGTCCATGTGAGCAAGCATGCAAATGAGTTTTTATATTTTACTGATTATTTCTGATGGATTTTTCTCCTTTAAGGCAGTTTTTATCTGATGGCTGTTGCTCAAAATAAAACTCTTTCTGATGCTATGCCATGTTTAATTGAAATAATCTGTGAAGCAAAACTGTAATTCTAGAGGCAATCTGCTATTCCTGTTAATATACTTGTTAGAATCAGAGGAGGTTTAAACTGTGCAGCTTCACTTGAATATTAGCTGGAGAAAATCTGTGGGAACACCCTGAAGCAGGTCACCAATGGCAACAAATGTCCACTTCTCTGACATGTTTCCATTTAGAAATAAAATATGGTGCAACAGGTTATGACCATCAAGCGGATGGTCATAACCATCCGCTTGATGCGGAGTAGACTCTAAAGATGAGCTTTTCTACAAGCTGCAGATAGTTAAGTTCTTGTATGTCTGGGAAGTAACAAGATCAGCCATTCATGATTGACCTTATAAAGCGCAGACCTCACAGATCCTCAGTTTGTCAAGGCTCAGTGGCTTTCATAAGCTCAGTCATTTTCTGAAACTTGTTTTGCATCACTGAGTATGTCTGAACTTTGTGGGTTCTTGAAAACTGCGTATGAAACTGTCATGAAATGCAATTACCCAGCATTACTAAAGCAACAAAGTAAATTACTGAAGAAAGACACATTATAAACAGCCATACAGTTCTGTCCTCTTTCCATAATGCACACTTGTGGCCATGTTAGCTTAGGTTGCAAAATTGTCAGCAGATTGAGGTGCAGAGACTCCCCATGTGCACTGTGACTGTGTGAGCAATGATCAATCTGTCAGTATGCTGACTGCTCAGACTTGTGTTTAAGTCATTTCTGGTGCTTTTCTGTCAGAAATTTCTCTCTGATAAAAAAATATCTCTGACCTAATCCTGCATTTTGAAACTACAGCTAGAATAAATAATATATACTGTATATGTTTGGTGTTTTGTGACGACTGATGAGGACGACAAGGTGAAGCACCTTTCTCAACAAAGATGGCTTCTTAGTTCTTGAAATTATACAAGAATCCTCATATAATCAATACATATTTATTGATTATACATATTTATATTCTGTAGAAGCCTAAAGACAAGAGATTGTCTTATTTACATCCTGTCTTGGCAGTGCAGTCGTTTATTGCTTGCCTATGTGTGCCAGGGCAGATTTGCACTATAAACAAGATGTCTCAAGATGGAATGCTAATTGGGTGATTGGCCTAATTAAATCAAGAAAATGTATTAAAATGCCCAGACCAATGTAATAGGAACCTGTCAATGTATGACTTTCCATTTATATCACTTGTATGTGTGTGTGGACTTGTATTTGTTACATTGTAAGGCCCATTTTTTCAACAAGATCTGGGGATCCGCTGCTAAATGCCTCACAAGGAGCTTTTAAAAAGAA
This sequence comes from Phalloptychus januarius, assembly GCA_902982915.1. Classification (NCBI taxonomy): domain Eukaryota; kingdom Metazoa; phylum Chordata; class Actinopteri; order Cyprinodontiformes; family Poeciliidae; genus Phalloptychus; species Phalloptychus januarius. Next base: position 8,863,756 of record CADWAE010000476.1, read on the forward strand.
GAGCTGTTTTTGGGTTAGAAGTGAGGTTTAGGACTAAGGTATGAATTGAGTTTAGGTAAGGTTAAGGGTTAGGCATGTACTGGTATAGACATGAATGAAAAATGAACAGAAGTCAATGCAAAATCCAAGTGAAGATACAAAGACATACCATGTGATTGTGTGTGTGGTTGGTTGGTTGGTTGTTTGAGCGTATGTGTAGAAATAGGAGTCCTTGTGTTGAGGCACAAATTTGTGACCTGGAGGTGCAAAGTTATGGAGCTAAAACAAAGTTACTAGAGTGGCAAAAACAGTGGAAGGCCTTCAATCCTTAGCACCTAAGAACAGCAAAGAACAGGTGGACTCGACTGTGGAAGAACGCAACAGGTAGATCAATGGAAAGTACAACCTCACAGCAGCCAAACGCTCTTAAAGGAGAAGGGTCATCAGTGAAGCCCGGTACAGCAACCCCAGGCCAAAGAGTCCTTTATATCACTGGATCCTCTGCACCACACACCACAGCCACAAACTTTTATTGCTGTATTTCTCTTCATTCCTGGCCTGAAATAATGTGTGCTTTAGTTGTTACTCATAGTATGTTTAGAGTTATGCTTATTGGAATTGTATTAGTTTTAACTGTGCTCATTTCCTAATTACAGAATACAAAGCATATTTATTTTTAGATAACATCATAATGTAATAGTTGTGTTTAAAGTCTGATCTGACGCTCTGGGCTGTTGTATGGTGTGTTTACATGTGTACATGCTGTGATAATTGGAATCGACTGAGTACTGAGTACCTGGAGAGTCAGTTACCTGTCAGCAGCTTGTTAGAGAGCTGAACGACCATGAAGAGCTTTCACTGTCAGCCGTTCACTGTCTTTTTCTCTCCCCACACCCCATTACTCTGGAGTTGTGTCAGCAACGAGCGCTGTAAAGGCCACCGTGACAGCTCAGCTTTCTGCCGATGTTTGGCAGAAACCCTGACGCCAGTGAACGCCTCATCGCTCTCTGCTGCAGCCGCGTCCAACAGAGCGTGCTCGGAACCACCGAGAACTTGAGCTTGATGTCAAACGTCACATGAATCTGCTCCTCTCTGACTTGTTTTGTGGGGATAAAGTTGTGGGAGGACATAACTGGGATTTTACATCTGCATTATAATCGGTTCTCTTTCTCACTTTCTGGGGTTAATTTTAGCCTCAGCCTCCGATACATTTACAGGTGTCAGCAGATGGTGAAACCCAACAAATAGCCCTTGCTTCTATCATTTGACATTTTCATTTTAATTCTGCTTTTCTACATTTTTATGTATAATATTTATTTTTAAATATTTTGCAAACCTAGTAGCCTTTTTTCATAGTTTCAGATGTGAAAACTGAAAAAAGACATGCGACAAGGTCCTCTATTCAATTTATACAATTTTGTAGGGAAAGGAAAAGAGTGACCATATGATATAAATTTGCTTAGGAGCGTCTAAGCTGTGTATAATAGCTTATTGAACACTGTCCTCTCTCTCATAGCTTGTTTGTTGTGTTCTTTGTTCCTTTGTGAAGCTAACACAGATGCCAAATGGTCAAAAGCCTCTCGTCTCATGTGTCATGTCCGCAGATGTGCTGATCTGTTGGAAAGCTCTGGTTTTAATCGTCGAATCAAAAAGGAGAAAGTACCTTCAGGTTCAGACTCTGTGAAGTCATACACACACACGCACACACACTGGGTACTAAGAGGTTTTCTGAAGACTGATCCCATGGGAAATAGGCTTGTGCACGGTTCCTACAGCATGTATTAATTAACCGAGCGGGGAGAGAACGATGCATTGTCCAGTGAGGGTTGGACTGTTAATGAAGTCTGTGAAGCACAACACAACACCTGTTGTCGGCCCAATACAGAGATGTTTGTTCTCGCTGTAGTGACCTGTCTATCTGTCTCACTGGGTGACTGAAGGCCTGACTGTAAGGAGTCCTGGATAAAACAGATGCACGGATGAGAGGAGGAGTCGTTCACATTTTCCATCTGTTGACATTTTTCTATTTCATTTGTAGCCCAGTGTTTTCCTCTTTTGCTCTAGTTTCCTTTTACTTTGGTACTTTATCAGCTGAACAACCCATGCAGTCTCTCATAAAGTAGATTTAGTGTCTTTAGGCCTCCCCTTCTGTCTTAACGAAAATGCTACACTTTATTCTCCTTTTACATCCTCTTCTCCCCCATCAAAAGCAGTGAATTTTAAACAAATTCCCCATCAGCAAAGAGACACTTGACACCTAAGCCAAAGCCGGAGCTCAGGAGAGCCATCAAATATTGATAACGTACCAACAACACAAACTCGCTGTGTTGTGACGCAGCCTGCTGAGCACCCACAACGGTCCAGACAGAGCTACTGAAACGCAGCGTCCAGATAAGAGCAGGTGCAAACAAACCTGGTCTGCCTCACCAGTTAGGTGCAGAGGTGAGGGAGATAACTGTGTTTTCTCTGTGCATTTCACCTTTTAAATTCGAATTGCAGCCACATCTGCACCTGCATGCACTCCTTCAAAAGTGCTGAGTATCAGTTCTGCTGTAGTTCAGTAAAATCTAAAAGCAAGAGTTTGAGAAAAGTGTCCAAAAGGTGTGCATGCTCCTTGGAAAAAAAAAAAAAGTTTTATGAGCAATTGCTGTGTGGTTACATGGCTCCCCCTTGTGGATCAATTAGGAAGCACATGCACCCAATGACTGCAGTTCCTTCCAAACAGAAACTCCAATGAATTGCATTGGATTTTTATGTGATCGGCCAGCAGAAAGCATTTTATAACTGAAATAAGTAAAACTAAACTAATACATAGTTTTCTGTTTTGTTTTTAAAAGCAGGGACATGTGCACTTGCATTGAGTCATTTCTAGGTTTTTGTGTAATTGATATGGAATTACACATCTACAGAATGAAACTTTTACCCATTCTTCTTTGCAAAACAGCTGGAGCTCAGTCAGAGTGAAATGAGAGAATCTGTGAACATCAACCAATACTCCAGTCATGCCACAGATTCTTAATTGGATTTAGGTCTGGATTTAATCTGAGCCTTCTGGTGCTCTGGTCTCAAGTCTTTTGTTTCCTGTATTAGGTTTTCTGTCCTTGAGGAATATGGGATAGTGTATTGAGGGTGATGTGCTACTTCCTGAAATTTTGGGCTGCTTTAAACTGAGGATCTTCTTTCTCATATTTACTCAACTCAAAGAGCAAATGGGAAATTTTATAACTTTTTTCCAGCCTTCTGGCTGCATATCTGATTAATTCTCTCCTTGCATCTCGGCTTAGATGAATGGCCGTGTCTTCTGTTATTTGGTCTTTATGATGCAGTTTGTTCTGTAAAGCTATTTAACAAACCTCTTAGGCCTCCACATAACAGCTGGATTTATACTGAGATCTAATCAACACAGGTGGAAACTTTTTCTGATTTATTTTTGGTAACTTCTGAAGATACTTGGTTGTGCAGGATTTTGCTTAGGTAAAAAAGCACACCATAATTTTCAGGGTTTTCTTTGTAAAAAAGTCTTGAACACTGTGTTATTTTCCGGTGACGTCACAATTATTCAGAACGTTCAGAAAATATAGATAAAAGTTTCTGATTGTACTGTAATAAAATGAGGTGAAACAAAACTTTGCTTACTTATTGTTCACACAGAAAATAATCTCTCCTTTTCCCGTTTCTGCTCAGGTGAACGGTGTGAACATCGAGGCCATGAGGCATACAGAAGTGGTGGCCTTCATAAAGAAAGGGGGAGACGAGACCTGGCTGCTGGTGGTGGATCCAGAAACAGACGAACACTTCAAGAGAAGAGGAGTGATCCCCACAATCAGCCACGTCAAAGGTGGAAAAGGCTGAAAGCTGAAAATATTCTAAATCTAAACAGTTGCAAGATTTATGTCAAGTTGTCAAACAATAAAAGTTTGAATATAAATAAGGAACATTATTCTGGAATTAGATGCATATGAATTAATGAACAGGGTATTTGCATCAAAATTGTAAACACTGGAGTAAAAAAAAATACTTTTGTGCTTTGTCTCCTTTGTAATTTTTTCCTAGATTATGATGGTCCTTCCATATCCAACGGATCGCCCAGCCCTCAGATCAATGGCAGCTCCACCACGCAGTCCTTCAGGTCGACGCACTCAGACCTCAGCAGCCAGGGCAACAGTACGCAGGTCGGTGTGGACGCTTGTACAGGCTGTTCCGCTTAAGAGTCTAAATCCTAAGCCCTTACCTCACGATCTCGCATTTTCATTTGATTTTCTCTGATACCTAGCTGGCAGACGACGACGGCAGTCAGCTCATGGACCCTTTCGCTGAGATTGGTCTGAGACTCGCCGCCACGGCGGCGGAGGAAAAGATGAAAATCCATGCCAAGGAGAAGAAGAAGGCGCCACAGATGGACTGGATGAAGAAATACGAGCTGTTCAGTAATTTCTAAGATTACTTTCTTGACTTGCGAGACTTTTTTAAAGGCATTTCCTAAAAATTGAACTTCTCTGAAAAAGAAGTTTTTTCTATACTCAGATGAGAATAACGAGAGACACATTTTCTCTCTTCTCAACACTTTTTCTCTCAATCAACTATTTGATTCACCCTCCTCCTCTGAGAGACTCTAAATAGCAGCTATTTTTATATTTAAAAATCATAAACAAGAGTAAATAAGCAGCATCCTGTTATGGAAATCCTTCTACAGAGGTTACTGGACACTGTGACATGATGGTGGACTTCGTGGGAGTTTCTTTTTTTTTTTCAGATCAGCCTGAGGACGCCTGAATCAGGCAGAAGAATCACTGTGAAAGACTCTGCACCTCCATCCCATGCAGACAACGTACAACCAAGAAAAGAACGCTGTGTATTCTGTCATACATGTATTTTTACGTCAAGTATATCATCATTAACCATCATCATTAACCTTTCGCCTGTTTGCGAAACGTTAAATAATTCAAAGAACTTCTTCATGCTTTAATCACCAATATCTCCTTATCTGAAGACAAAGGGAGTGACCAATAAGGGAAGAATGGGAAGGCGCTCTAGGTTCATACAAAGGATGTTGCTTTAATGCTTATAGTGCAAAACAAACACCTTTCTGAATCACATTTAGATATTCATCAGTTTAACCTGTCAGAGAAACATTTTGAAAAAGATTGGCATAATCTGAGAAACTTAAATTAAAATGGTTTAATATGAAGGTTGTTTTATGAGTTAAAACATGTTTTGTTTGTTTTGTTTGTCAAAGAACTTGTGGAGGCAACATTTAACTGCTGGCCAAGTAGCATTCTACTAATAATTCAGTATTAATTGTTATTATTTTTCTTTTATATTATTAGACTTATGAAGCAGATACAATTGTGAAGGCTACAACTTTTTCTTCATTACTAAAATACCTGGAAAGTCTTAGATTGTATTAGTACAATAGGAGTGTAGTCTCGTTTTACAAGATGTGGGAAAAGCCTTAAAATAAATGTGAAAGTTTATTAGAGTTTTATGAAGCTCAATTTACAGTGAATGAGTTTCTATTTCATTGCTGTGTATAAATATGTTGTAACATAGAGGCTCATTTCTGGTTCTGGAGGGGAACCCATAATTATCATGCCTTTATTCCCTGTGATGGCTAAAATGCAGCAAAAACCTTTGGGTGATCAAGTCGTCATAACAACCATTGGACTCTATCTACTAACTAGCAGGTGGTTTGGGAGGCGTATCAAAACAAGTATTTTCTATCCCACTATCAGAGATAAAAAAAAAATTAAAAACTGTTTGCTCAACTCACAGGGAATCTTAACTTTGTTCAGATAAGAGTTATGCTTCATTTAAGTTGATTCAAGTTGAAAGCATTCAAATTGCAAGTTCAATAGCACTGGGATACAAACGCATAATATATTTCCCACCAATTTATACATTGAATTAGAAGTGATAACAATTGGTCTGTGCCAAAATAATTTACTACATTTTTTGTGCACAACCATATTGGATATTAAACTTCTGGTTGCATGACAAGTTCAGACTTTCCCAGTCACTACTCCAACTTTAGAAGATGTTCTTATTTTTTTACAACAAACATGACAAAAAAAACTTCTGACCACAAGAGGAATGTACAGTATACATGAGCTCTAGGCCTGAAAATAAGGCTCATTACATAAAAAAGCCCCTCATTAAGTACAGTGGAGGTTTTCAAATGTTCAGATTGTTTCTCTCCCAGAGAAACGATCTGAGGTTCTGAAAAGTGAATGACCTCATGAACTCTTTTAAATGCCAGGATATACAACAACAAAAAATTGCTGGCCTCCGTCCTCCATCAGTAATGGGACAATGGATCACTTCAGGCTTTTTCAGCCACACAATGTTCTAACACAAATAAACTCAGAAATTTTTTACCAGACACAAAGTCATCCAATTTGCCAATTCAGTACACAGACATAACAAACTGCATATCTTCAAACTTTGTGAAATGTTGCAGCAGAAGAGCGATTGGTGCTTTCCAATTGGCAAAGAGGGGTTGCACCAAATATTGAAAGCAGCGGCACCTGCAAATTTGTCACTAGGGTCAAAGTAATATTGTAATATTGGGGTTTTCAGAATATTTCAGTGTGAGATTTTGCTATTTCAATTAGGTGGAATTTATTTTAAGGCTTTTCACATCTGTTTACAAAAATTCAAATGTGATGTGAAGTTTAATAGCAATACAAAGCTGTCATAAATAGTGAGGGATCAATCAGACTTTTATTGGTCAAGACAGATTTCTGATTTTCTTTGAGTTTTCACTTGCTAATTCTTTGCCCTATAGGCATTTCAAAACCTTTAGTTTACCTAATCTTTACTAAACCCAAAGCTATTGTGTGATGTCTTTGCAGATCAAAAAAAGTGCACACTTTCAGATTTGATGTTTATTAAAGAGAAAAAAGCTAATATTTCAAAATGTGATCTATCAAAATAGATTGAATGATTTCAATCAGTAGCTGATTGACTGGAGCGTAGCTGGTCTTGTAAACAAACTTACACTTATCACATAAGTCTTCAAGCTAATTAGTCTTTATCGTAGGGTCAAACATTTCATTTCTGTAAACAAATAAAGTCTTTGGACAGAGGTTAAAGTTTAACAGAAACCGACTCTCTTCTAGTATCAGATCAGATACAACATGGCAGCGCGTTGGTCAGGGAGAGCTGGAGAAGCTCACTGCAAGGTCGGAGGTGTTTCAGGAAAGACACAGGGAGCCACAAAGATTACAGAGGATTACTATGCACATAGGAACAGCTGTCCTACACATGCTTGCATGTGGAAAAGGTAAACATGTAATGCATTAGGGTAATTAGAGTTAGCTCTATACTCTGACAGATTCTGGAAAGCAATCTGTGTTTCAGATGTACATATGTGTCAGGTTGCATTTTTTCAATAAAGTGAGACAAAGGCTTCTTTTGAATTTACCAAAATGTTGCATTCATTAACCTTTTACAGGGAGATTGCAGGATTTGGGATTTTCTATCCCTCATTTCTCCTCTATTGGACTTTTTTTTTGTTCCACTGTCCCTCATTTGCTCCCGTTTCCTCTCAGCCCCCCTTTATGTTTCCCTCTCAGTGAGGATTATGTTGGCGTACAGTTTCAGGTTCGGCCTGTTCTCACAATTCTTCCACTAGCCAGCTGCTGTGAGGACACACAGGGGTTACACCGGGGTCAGAAGTGGGTTTGTGGCCATGTAGGAGAGTTTGCAGTGGTTTGTGTGTCTTTATTGAATGCAAAGAGAATGCTGTACTCTCTGATTCTAGATACTCTGAAATACACAATGCTTCAGTGATTTTTTTGGATCACTTAAGTAGTTTAAAAACTTATCGGATAGGTTAAAAAAAATCATATTTTCTGGATTTTGTTGCCGTTTAGTCCAGTATTTCTCAGGAATTAGCTCAGGTTTTATGCAGACACCTACAGTATTTAAGTATGGGAAAAATATATGTATTTATCTTACTTTAAATGGTAAATTACTCTTTGCTGTAGCTTATTTTATGCAAAACTATTATAGATTTCCTCTTTACCAGCCATAAGTTAATGATTTACTACTAAGTTAGCATCTTATACTCACAATAAGTCTTGGGCCATGTAACCTGTAAGTAGGGGCATTTGCACAGACAGACACTAGGGGGTGCTAGAGCACCTGCCATTTAACCCCTGTATAAAAAGTGCCCTTCTGAAACTGTTTATTTTATTTGTGTAAAAATATTCATTAATCTGCAAAGGTAGCATTTGCAGATTAAAAGTCTATTTTACCAGTGCCCCACATTTTTGCTATTTAGCCCACCAAGAAAAGGCTGTACTTAAAACACAGCTTGGTTTAGAGTTGATTTTTTTTCCCTGGGTGGACACTTTTAAACATCTACATCAGACAGGATGTGGCTATTGATTTGAAATAGGTCTATATTCATGCTGTAAACTAAATAAAACATTCCTGGAAATTAACCTGATGATAGCTGTGAAGCATGGAGGAGGACGTGCCCTGATTTGGGATCCTGATGACTTAAAGCAGGCTGCACCTACTGAAATGAAACTCCTCAATCATTTCGCAGCTTAAAGTGAGGAGTGGGGAAACTTTCTTCTGACTTTCAAAGGCAGGCAGATGGCCACAAGAACCATCTTACTGAACTTATTTCAACCAAAGAGGCCAATGCTAGCTGCTAGGATGTGAAGTAGAGCTGATTGGAGCTGATGAACGTCTCCAGCGGTGGCTGAGTCAGAGGTGAGGTCGACCCTGGACAGGTTGCTAGTGCATCACCATGATCCTCCTCATTTTATTCTAAATGTAAGCATTTTGTTTGTTTTTTTGAGTTTGTGACATAAAGGAACACATTTTCACAGTAGCTTTCAGACTTTTGAAGGTGCATCAAAGTTCTAATTTAAATTGGTATTTTTGTATTTCTGACCACAGCAACATATTGTGTTGCATTTGCTTCAAAGTAGAGGAAATGGAGGACAAAAGCAGCAATGGTCAGCCTAAAGAAAGTATCTGTAGCAAATAAAAAGTATGTGAAAGCCATTTTAGTAGAAAAGAATAAAGAAAAATTCCAGCAAAGACCAAACCAGCATCATGATGCTGCTTTGGTCTGATTAAGGTGCCATGAAACACTGCCATGTTTCAGCATGGCAATGATGTAATCTAGCTTCACTAGTTTTCTTCCCCAGTAAGTAAACCAATAACTTACATTTTGGTCTCAAAGGTATTTTCCATAAATTTATCTATAGAAAAGGGGAAAAAAACTGTTTTTGCAAGAGGCGATGGTAACAATGCAAATTCCTCCTCTATTAAATATAGGAATCTTTTATTCATGATTTATTAGAGGTCAAACTAAGTAAAAAAAATGCTTTTGATAATAGATCAGTTCAAATAAACGCTTTGAAATATTTTAGGAAGCATACAGAGATATTGATTTTATTACTGAAAAATATTATTGGTAAAAAAAATATAATTGTTTTTCATTTAACTTTTATTTAGCCTGGTGAGTTATTAAGAACAATTATTTACAATTACAACCTGGTAAAAAGGATGATAATGATTCAAAATGATTCAAGACTTTTGCCCAGAGATGATTAGAGGAATGCTACTTGACAAATATTTATTAAGCTCTTATCTAAATTGTGCCTGTAATCAGCAGCTCAGCGAGAGTAAACATATTTATTATCTTTTAGTGCTTAATTTTGTGTAATAACACATTACAACAGCTATTGAGCTACTGTTCGACCACTAGGAGGCACAACATCAGCGTTTCAAATCCAGGAAGTGGGACAAACCTTTCTAGCATGAGGCTGTGGTTACATTGGGGCCCTACCTGAGCTTGCTCAAAATGCAACTCCACACGTGGCCACATTATCAACCTCCCTTGAGGTTATGGCGAGGCCGAGCCATGACGCCAGCACATCAAAGGACAGCACCATTTCAAAGCAGTCTGCAATTTCAGAGCAGTAAAAGCAAGAGAACAGAGGCAGAGAATAGAGCCACAGGTGGGCACTTTCTGTGTAGCCTGCCTCGGCCGTCGCACGCAGTTCTAACTTCCTATTGATGATAGATGATTGCTCGCCTTAAACCCCCGGTTTTCTGCCCTCTTACGTCCTTCCAAACTTTCATTTGAGTAGTCTGTACTAGTTTTTAAGGGTTATAACTTTTGGGACTCATTGTGGTTTTGTTTGCTGATTTCTCCTGCGTCCTCTGATCCTTCACAGTATCCCACACACACACACACACACCTCGGCACCTTAATCCTCCTCAAAAGTGACATCTATTTACCAGTTCCAGGGCTGCCTGGGATGCCTGCGAGGAGAGAGAGAAGCAGAGTGAGAGAGGGAGGGAAGCCAGAGGCTGACAGGGAGGGGAAAGGCAAAAAAAATGGTGGCAAGGGGCGAAGGGGTGCGTCTCCAAGGCAACTGTGTTTTTGTTAGCGCTTGTGAGTCAGACGAGCGGTGAGTCACAGTCAGGAGGAAACACACACACACATACACGCACACAGTCGCATTCATACTCACTCCCCACTCAGTCAAAGAGAAGCCAAATAAGGACAGCTACATGCACAGAGACAGGACAAGTAGGTCGAAAACGAAACACTCACAGAAGGGAATGGGATGGATAATTAGTTCAGATTAAGAGGGAAATAAATAGAGAAACATGAGAAAAAGATAAGATTCCAGTTCAAATGTGTGGGACAGAGAAATGGAGGATCAAAGCAAGGGGAAACTGGGGATCGAAAGGGCACGAGTGCAGGCACATACCCTCTCCAAAGAGCAACTATCACATGGGTGGGGGAAGAGGAAACGCGCAGAGCCACACCCAGTTTGTGCACACCTTGGATTAACTTGCTAAGCCGCCTATTTATTGTCTGACGCCAACACACTCAGAGTGGCGGCCTCATTACGCGGTAAAAGTTTGCATTATTTGGCATCCCTAAAGGAAAACAAAGTTTTATCACCTCTTTTACTTTTGCAGACTACACAAGCAGCGTGGTAATGCTTTCATTTTGAGAAAGCAAACAGATGATTAAACTGGTGTTCATCGATTCCGAGGTCTGTGACTGGTTTGCATTCCCGCAGCTACTTGGCTGGTAATCCAGCGTATTAAAAAAGGCCTTTGGGTTGCAGATATGACTGGATTTGTTTTCATAAATGAGTCTGCAGGTTTAGTTTTGTGTCTGCTGTGATTTCCATGGCTCTACACACCATGGCAGATTATCCAATCACACTCAGAGTGTGTGTTTTGGCGTTCACTGACCTCGACCGAGAGGCAGAATACAGCCCGCCGCACATACTGCCTTTTATTCTTCCTGCAAATATGTATGTGCATGCGTTTTTCTTTTTTACAATATCGTAAAAGTTGACATGCTTCAAGTTGACAGCGCTCCATGTTGTTGACTATAAACCTTCCTTCTTCTCTCAGTCATCTTCTTTTAATTTAGCTCAGGGCTTTGATACTGCAGCTGTAAATAATGCCCCTATGTAATTTACAATAGCACAGTACGTTCTTAGGATCCAGTAGTCAAATAAGCTCTTGCAAAACGTGGAACTTTCCCCTGTTTGCGCTCTCTTTCTATACCTCTTGGATGGCTGAAGTTCAGCTCAGAGCAGCCAATCAGAGAGCCAGAGTTATGATCCTTCTTGTCAAGTTTATCTAAACACAGATAACGCGCTAGAAATATCACCTGTTCCCTAACGGCCGCGGGCTGTTGCATTCCTTTCCTTTCTTTTCTATTCTTGAGTGGAAGTTGATAAACTTTTCAGCGGAGGAATTGCAAAAGTATTCAACCCCGCTTGAAATGTTCCCCATTTTACTGCAACATGAAAGTTGAATGTGATTTATTTATATCAACAGACACAAAGTAGGGGTTCCTAAAACTAAATAAATATATATCTTTTGTTTTTTACATGTATTTGTATTTAGAGCCTTTAGTCGATCTAAATACAATTTCCTTCAGAGCTTACCTAAAAACCGAACTCGACAGGAAAGAAAATGGGGCGTTTTTATTGCTGCATAACCAACTTTGTTCAATTAAAGGGATTAAAGTCAACAAAGACAACTGACAGCAATTATTATAAAAACACAAAAACAGAAAAAGTTGACAGAGTGGGAGATTATACATGCGCATTCAACCCCATTTACTCTGTTGTCCCTAGCAAAAAAGTACAAACAACAGTCTCCATGTATGATGCCCCTTCTCCACAACCAAGAGCAGCAGGTGGGAAAAGCATAGCATAGATTTATTTTTAGGCTTTATGGGGACGACAAAAGAAGTCAGAGGCCCCTCCTAAGTGGGGAGAGCAACTGGGGAAAATATGCTTCCATGGCCGATGTTTGGGCCGAGGAGCTAACGAGAGAGGGTGGAATGTGGTGTGGAGCTGTAAAAGCGGTTCAGGAATTGAGAAGAGTGTGCGTTGCCTGTTAGCGGTCGAGTGATTAACGGGACGGAGGAAGTCACTGAGCAGTGTGTCACTGAAGATGATGTCAGCCGTCGAATACAGGAACAGAAATACCATGTGGTCAAAGATAGGCTTCCTGCCTCGCTGTGCAAAAATTGCAGTTAAACAAATACAGTAATCTGTTTTTTCTTACTTTTCCCAGACATAAATAGAACATTAAGTCATCTTCTCTTTGTCTGGTTTCTTAAGAATTATTCTGTTACTGTTTCTCTTTCCTGTTATGAAGCAAGTTCCTTTTTTTGCTGTTTCTGTTCACATTCTTGAATGAAGTTGTTGTATGGAGCTCATAACTCACCAGTTAAGTTAATGTGATAATAATCTAAACAAAGTAGAGAAACAGTACTACCAGCCCTGAGAATACCACTGTATGTTGTGTGATTTTAGTGGGAGGAGAATCCAGTGTATTCCAATATTTATTCAGGCGTTAGAGCAACATGTTGCAATCCAATCTTTTTTAATAGAAGTGTTTTCACATTAAGAATGCGCAATATAGTCTTTTATGTACACATAAAAAGTGCTGGCTTGCAGTAAAACATTTTGCAAGCTAAACTACTCTTTACTCAACACCTGGCTCCCACTGGAATGGGCAAGTTAAGACAAAAAATGCGATATATATTTTTAAAATCGTTCTGGGATATTTACTGTAGACATTTTCAGCTACAGGATCAAGATATTTAAATTTATGATCACATAAATTTAACCAGCTGGAGGTGACCACCTGAAAACTAAAACGATTGATTTGTTTTAGGATGCCCGGTCCTCTGCAGTGAGTAACCATCAAAGCGGTTGATCTGGAAATGGTTGAGACTCAGTGGCGGCACTTTTACTTGACCGATCAGGAAACAATGACGCACTAATAAATTATTGGAGCAATTTCTGAGGAGGTTACAGCAATTTAATCCCTGCTCATTTCAAAGGGGTCATGAACATCTGAAGCTTTTCATGTCAGAGTAAACAACAAAAAGAAAAGTAGCTCCACTTTTATATGCCACAGTTGCACTGACAGGATATTCTTTGCACATTCCCTTCTCAGGACATGCTTTGCACAGGAAGATTATTGCTTGTGTAGAGCCTCCTACTATCATTTCCTGTGGAAAAAAATATTCATCAGCATCTTTGTAAATAAATGTGAAATACAAACAACTGGATAAACTGGTGAAGACAAGTCCTTAGTACTGGCAGAGCGAAGGATCAGAATTAGACTTCTGAGAATCCTGCAGACTCCTCCAAACAATGGACATCTATGAATGTCTTAAGGTATTTAAGGTCAGTCACCATCTTGATATAACCCAAACAAAAACAAAAAAAACATTACCTTGACCCACAGATTGTTAGCCCATTTGGTTAACCTCAACTTCTTTCGAACCACATTTTAACACCAGTAAATGTACCAATTAAGACTTATTTTTACTGCTTAAAGAGATTGCATGACATATTTGCTGTGAAAATATTCTCAGGGTGACCATCACCCACTAAGCAGTACATTAAACAGGCAGATGAGTTTTTCAGTGGTAGACTTCTATAATTAAGGTGCTTAATAGCTTAAAAATTATTGATGGGAATTCCAGTTATGTAACTCTGAGCAGTAATTTATGGCTTGAAATGGAAATCTTTAATCTCTAGTTTATTCTCTCTTAAATTAATCAACACCTCATTAGTGTCAAGATTATATTTGTGAAAACTATTTTCTTCATAAGAAGATTTTTTCCACTTAAGTTGGGGCACTAGGCATAAAAATTACTAAGTTTAATAAGCTAAATACCACATTTCAGGAAAATAGCCTCATGTCAGCCATGATTTTGGTGGAAGTGTCATGGTTCGGTGCTGCTTTGCTGCAGCAGGCTGTAGAAACTCACCATGACTGAAATCCACTATGTATTGTACAGACCATCTGTTAAGACATATCCAACCTGGAGCCGAAATAAACCCAGCAATATGACAATGGCCTAAATCTTACCAGTGAATCCAACAAGAACTGGCTGAGAATTGAGAAATAAAAAGTCCTGGACTGAATAAAACATTTTTATCCATTTGAGATGCAGTGGAGTGAAAAGGGCTTCATATAGCCACTCAAACAACTCAAATCTAAAACTGAGGAATCAGGAAAATGTGTGTCATATTGGTAGGTATGTGTACATATGTTGTTTTTGTCACATTTCTGGACGAATTGTGTCATTATAATATGGAAATAATTGATTTTCATACCTTTTCGGACAACTGTAACGTCATCCTTGTCATCTGGATATGAACATTTCAGTGTCTCGACATGAAGACGATCCTCCAATTTTCTGTTTTTGTTTTCTGGGAACTCATCTGTTCACCAGGTTTCTCCCCCAGACAGACCCTGCTTTAACATCTGGCTGGCCTGAAGGTCAACAGACTGGTTTAGCTGGAAGTCTGCTCCACTGCCTGGATGGATGCATGGGCGGTACGGATGAGTAGTTGTTTATGTCAGCAGAAAGAGCAAGAAGCCTCTGGGGACAGCAGGGGGCACCTCTATCAGACAGATCGAGGCCAGATGGGGGAGTTTAAAGTAGGGGGTAAACACACAAGACAGTTTGGGATAGTGTGAGATAATGAACTGGTGTTGAGTGCTAGAAAGGAACAAATGAGAGGGTCAGCGATCAAAACGACAGAAGTCTGGACTGACAGAAAACCACACCAAGAAGGGGGCTGGAAAGGTGGTCTTGGTGGATATTTTTAGCATGTTGCGTGGAAGAGGGCGGTATCTTCTCGAGGGGTTTTTCCAGAGGAGTATATTTAGGGATGGGATTTGTAAAAAGACAGAGGGAGAGCAGGAGAGATGTGCACTGTACACAAATGCCAGTCTGATGTAAGAGTCTGCAACAGGACCACACACATTCCCGTTTATTCCCAGCACTGTCCGTCTCTGACATAGTCCCTTTTTGACTACTTCATCATGAACAAAGCTACAAATCCACCACCCTGACATTCTTTTCACAACTGTGGATGTGTTGTAAAGGCTACTGTAAAATCCCAAAACACAACAGTATGTTTATATTCATTCTTGTCCCATTCTTAAAGAAGAGCAAAATCTCAAAAACAGTTCAGCAGCTTTTCAGCTCATCAACTTAACACCCAACATTCCAGACACCGCAGATCAGACAGCAATTTTCCAAACACCAGCGCCACTAATGTGGTGCAAAGCTGAAAAAGAGAGTGAGGGACAGCTGAAAAAGCAATGCTAATAATATTGAGAAAGAAGAGAAAAAGAGACAGCAATGTGGTCTTCGTTCAGCTTGCTAAGGATAATAGCATGCAAGCAGGCTGGGGATAAGAGGCGAGCGAGTGGAGAGCGAGTGCAGAGCCGCAGTGACGCCATTGTGGTTCCACAGCACTTCCTGTCTACCGCCACACTGTTTGTGTGTCCTGTCACCACGGCAACTGCCTACACATAATACCAGAGAGGTAAGGGAGGAGGAGTAGTGAGAGAGAGAGAAAAATAAGGAAAGACCATTCAGACAAGTGGATTCATTTGGAGCCTCATCACTGGCTTGTTTTAAGTTGGACAACGCTGAGTTGGTCTTTTCTTGAACATAATGACCCACTTCTTGATTGGTTTCCTGTAAAACAATCCGGCCTGGATGAAGAATAGAAATGCTATGACCTAAAATGTCCCGGGACGGCATCAGGGTGGAGGGGTTAAAGGAAAAAAAAGAAAGAAAGAACAAAATGGGTGGAAAAACCTAAGGCTTTAAATGCAGGGTGGAGAAGAGGATGATGAAAGGGATGAAGAAATGACAGGTGGATTAGGACAGCCATACAGCTAAGAGATTTCTGTGTCTGCCATCGCTAGCTACCATATGAAAACAACTGGAAATCCCCCAACCTAGATATAAACACGCAAACTTACCACACAGACAAAAAAAAAAGACTGCACAAACTCCTTCAAGTCAAAGTTTGATATTTTTTCCAAAAAGCAACTCCTTGATTCATGAACACAAAAATGATTAAATTAATTGTTGCTTTTACAGGTATTTACTCAAAGCTTTTCAATGAGCCACTTCTACTTTGACAACGGCAAGAGAGTTACAAAGATATGTATGAATCATTAGCTGTGACCACTGGATGTCAGAACAATAAATTTCATGAAAATGCATTTGAACGCTTTGGTACGCTGCAGAAAAGTCATGCACAAATGACTCAGCTGGATTCTCTTGTGGTTGCTTTGCTAATGAAACACATTTTACAATGCAAATATATATTTAAAAAAAAGGCATATGCCACTCTGGACCAGATTGCATAAAGCAAGTCTGTGCAATAGGGTCATTGACATATAAGGGTTTCCACCAGGCTAAATTAAAATTTAAAAAATATGTATAACAAAAGAGTTGTTGACCTTTAAGAAGAGAGATGACAATCTGTATGCAGCAATGTGGGCTAATGCTAGAAGGCAGCAATTGCTTTTAGAATACTGATGTAGTTTTATTCTGTCTTTGTGAATCAAGACAAACAGGTTGCGTAGAGAGGAACCGTGGTGCTCTGTGAGTAAGTCTGATGTAGTAGTAAAGTACTCGAGGGTGGTGCAGGGGGTGCCGTCTCATACAGGAGCGGTGAGACAGACGTGAGGTGTGTGGTAGGAGCGACAGTTTGTTTAAGGTGGAGTTGGGATTACATCAGGGTGTCAAACCCTTAGCAGGAAAGTTGGAAATGGAAGGGTTAGACGATGGTAGTGAGATCAGAAATGATTTATGGAGATGATGGAGCTAACAAAAAGACAGTGGTAGAGGTTGCCAAGTAGGAGATATTAAGATTTTCAGTGGGAGTGAACACCCCTGACTTTGAAGTAGTATTGACATTTTGTAGGTTCCCAGCCTAACATGAAACTGACATGTAGAAAATCTACGGCAGGAGATAAAGATCAGGGCGGCAGGACGGCTTCAAACCTCAACCAGGTACAAAGCTCATCAAGGACGGATTTGACTGCAATTTGACATTTACGTTTTTAGTCAAATTTACATAAAAAGTAACTTTTTTTTTCAAAACTGATCTCTATTTGCATAAGATGTTGATGCTCATAAGAAGAGCCCCATTGTCTGTGAGTCTGGTTTAATAAGAAAGCCTGCTACCTTTCGGTCAGCTGACACATCTAGCAGCACTTTCTTACCGCCAAAAGAATATCTTTCTCTGTCTTTGTTGCATAATTGAAACTGCATCACCATAACAACCAGATAGAAGTTGATATGTTATATCTGCACAGACCAGTAGCCCTGAATAGAGTTATTTGGTGTGTGACTCACTCTTTAAAGCGGCAAGTTTGTTGAATATCCCCAAATAAAGTGCTCACATAGTAACAGAGACAATAATTCCCTTCTCTACAATACACTATGACATATGTACAAACCCAAATACACGATTTATGTCGGTAAATATTGAACGTACACAGAAGAGCACTGAAGAAATGAGCACATACTGTACAATAGAGAGTATCTTTCGGTTTTCTTTGAAGTAGTTTGAATTAAAAGTGAACTTCTTCCCACATGACTAGACAAAATAACCCACAATGTTCACTACAGCTGCACAGCTTCCAGGAAACGTAGAAAGTCAGAGTTACAAAATACACACATGCTGAGCTGATAATTTTGATCACTATCGTAATGACAGGTTCAGGTAAAAGAAAAGTGAGGCAAAGTGCGCTCATTCAATTTTTTTATATAACTTCTCTTTCCCTACAGGGAAGAACATTATGCACTAGACTTTGGTCTAAACTAGTAGAAGAAAAAGCAATGGGTGGAAAAGCTGGAAGATGTGGCATTGATTACAGTTTCATACCAGCTTTTTTTTGTCTCATATTTCAGCCAGACTGAAAGAACTGGTATTGGTCTGAATTGAAAACAGTCTTGACAATTCTCGTGATGAGCAGGGCTCTGTTTCAGATCTGTTTCATTTCAGTCATTACAGTATTGGGCTTGCTTGTGGTGGGGCAAATTATCGTGTCTGTGCGGCGGAGGAAGGGAAAAGAAGAGAGTGTGCACGGCACGCAACGCGGTTTTGATCTCTGGAGTCTTTTGGGTTTTCTTTTTCTATTTTATAGCAGTCACGTTATTTCTGTGTGTATTATGATATTTATTTGTGCATTGCCATGTTTAACTGAGTCACACAGAGACAGTTTACTTAGCATAAACAAGAAGCCCATATATGCTGCACAAACTTTAAAAGAGATGAGATCAAGTGAAGAAAAAAAACTACTGTATATCAAACATAAGTTTACACATTCCGCATGTATTCTTTGCTGTCTAACAATGAAAAAGTCAAAGCGTTCACTAAACTTTGACTGTTATGCAAAGCTGTAAATCCCCTCGATGAGGACAACTTAGAAACACAAGTCCACAAACAAAACATTATCCCATCAGAGCATAAGCGACGTGTCGCGGTCATGTGTTTTACTGGCATGGCTGTTTCACTAAGCTTTGAGTGTATGCGTTGCCTGGAGACGAGCATGCGTGTGGAATGTGTGACGTCTGCACTCTCGCTCAGGGGCGTGGTCATCAGCGTAGGACTTTGCCTCTCTCTCTCACACGGCCCGGGGAAGAAAGGGAAGTTGTAAAATGTCTAATAGCCCCTCTCAGAAGCTTGTGTTGCTGTACCCCTGTGGAGATAGGTGTTGTGTGGGGTGTGTGTGTGCGGGAAGGAGTGGGTGTTGATTGTTATTGACAGGTGTCGATCAGACATTGCACAGACCCATAAACCGTCCTCATAACAATCCAAAGCTGCGACTAGATCCCGGTGCAGTTTTATCTTAAACTTAAATATTGATCTCAGAATTTATTTTGTCAAGCTCGAAATAAACTTTCTGCTTCTTAGGTTACTTGAAATATTATCACGGCTGCAGACATAGCTACTTTATTCTAGTTTAATTGTTAAAATAAATAATACTGCTCTAGAAAATGCACATTACAGAAACTACACTTCCTATTAACAATCAAATTATGATATTAAATTATATCTGTGGGCCTAATTTGAACAATCAGCATTTGGTTTCCATGTTTGTTTTATAGTGATATATGTTACAAACACAAATGTTTCTAAAATTTGTGTTTGTACCACTAATATTTGTACCACTATAATACCACAATATTTTAGTGGTGTTTTCGCCATCAAAAGCTGTGCATGTTTGTGACATAGATTTTTAAAAATTTTACCAAATCACTATACAGCACATTGTACTTTATTATGACCAAATGAAATCCAAAGTTCAGGCAACAGAATCTGTTAAAAGGACAACTTTGTTCTCTAAAATCTGGCATTCTTCTAAGAGCATGGAGAGCAAAATCTCTTCTTGAAATAAACAAGTTTGCCACAAATCTGATATGGGAAACATGTTGCTCTACTCTTTTTAAATCAGAATTAAACTTGTTGGAATATATGCAAAACACTATGTGTTGTGGATATATAACACTGCACATCACCCTAAATACACCATGTAGAGGCAGCATCATACTGTGGGGATGCTTCTTTGCAGGCGCAGAGAAACGAGTCTGAGTTGAGAAAAAGACAGATGGCGCTGATTAGAGAAATGCAAACATTTTTTAGAGCCTGCAAAGGTTTCCCATCCAACTTGTCATTGGAATAACTTAGATTTAAGCACTTCTACATTAAATTGGCCCAGTCAAGCCCCAAAAATTATACTCAACTGACTAGCTTAGGCATCTCTAGAAAATTGCTGTTTATAATAATAATCCTTTTCTATAGCTGAGCAACAGCTGTAGAAAAAAAGTTCAAGAGGTATTAATACTTTTGCATGTCATTGTTATTAATAACTTCTGCAGAGCTGCATAATGAATCAAACTGAAATCATCATTGCCTTTTCAATGTGATAAGTTTCACACTCAAAAGGGACTGCTTAGATCAATATTTACCATAATATTTTAAAAAGTCATGTTTTAAAACTTTGCAGGCAAGTTGACTAGCTGGATGACGTTTCAGCTTTTGATGCTTACAAGTGATATAGATCTTAATGATTGAGATGCTAATGGGAAGATTATGATGATGTGGGAAGATTGTAATGATTGTGATGGAGAAAAAGGTAGATTTATGTCAACCCTTATATGATAATTTCAATGTTCACCAATACTATTGCGATTACAGATTTTTCTAAACATTGTGCAATCCTTTTTTTGGGGCTCATTTGTCTCACTTTTAAATGCATTTGAACTTGTCCAATAACAACTTCAATAAAACAATAAAAACTAAACAATAAAAATGGTATCCAATCTACAACTTTCTCCAACTTTCATCCAACACTGCAAACAAGGTAGCGGATCCATCTGTATTTCTGTCCCATGCACATTTATCTCTTCCTGTCTGCTGTTGACTCAAACAGCCTCTGCTCATTTATTAGCAGCAGTGCGCCAATTAATTCCCAGCCCCCTTTCCTGTGTTCCAGCAGCGGCCTGGGCCGAACACAGAACAACTGGAGAGGAGAGGCACGAGAGGGAAAGGGAGGGTGCCTTCTCTGACGTCATGAGTGAAGAGAGGTAGGAAGGGAATTCCTACCTCTCGGTAACCGCCCACTCGGTTACTCTGCACACCCTGTCTGGCTCCCAGACACTCTCGCATTCACACACGCTCCTGTCTGCGCAGCCAGAGGAGGAACGGGTCGACAAGAAGACAAAAAGAGTGACAGGCGCGAGACTTGTGAAGTTCG
This sequence comes from Phalloptychus januarius, assembly GCA_902982915.1. Classification (NCBI taxonomy): domain Eukaryota; kingdom Metazoa; phylum Chordata; class Actinopteri; order Cyprinodontiformes; family Poeciliidae; genus Phalloptychus; species Phalloptychus januarius. Next base: position 8,884,846 of record CADWAE010000476.1, read on the forward strand.
ACTTTACAGGGTGACGTTGGAGACAAATGAACTTGGGGCAGAGAACAGGAATACAAACTGTTATTTCAGGTGGGTGCAGCATCATGTCTGCCTCTTCTTTGAGGATTTCTTGTGGGTTTTTTCTGTGTTTTTATTTTTACTGTTTTATGACTTTATAACTCTGGAAAGACTATAATTTTGACTTTTTTTCCCCTCTTGAATCACTGGTCTTTGACAGGGACACACTTTACAGAAGCTTCTGCAGCCTGTTGATCGGGACAAAGCGTGTGTAAAGTCTTCCTGCTGTTTGAATGTACTGTGATATTAGCACTGGAATATTGTCCTCTTGTGTGGTTTGCCTCTATGGAGCGGCTCCATTACAAAGGTCAGATGTAAATACTTCCTTTGAATAGGATGGCTGACTTTCTGCATGGCTGCCTGTGTTTGCAGTTGATTTAAGAGTCCACTACCCATCTGAGTGATTGACTGCTTAATTGTTTAGCTTCTACCCGTTTGTTTGTCTGCCTTCCCTTTCCGTCTGTCTTTATCTGCCTGTGTGCCTGTTTTTATGTCAAGTCCGTGTACGCTCTCGCGGCTGATTTTTTTTACTGGCAGCGCAGAGTGCGAACAGAGGTCATAAAAAGTTCTCAAAAAGCAGCAGACGGGGCGTCATGGCAGTGCCGAAGCAGGGCCGGAGCTGCCTCAAACATTCCTCTCATTGTTCAGAGGGCCTGTAAGTGTGCGAGCTCCGAAACCTCCATGAAAGGAAGGGAATCCAGCCACTACTGTAGCTGACAAGGTTTCAGCTGCACTTCAGGGCTGTCTGTCTCTGTTTTCCTGTCCGCCGTCCTGTCTGGTTCCCCTCTTGGGGGTAGTGACACAAACTAAATCAGGTTGTGGACGATACGAAAAAGAGCTGAAGGAAGTTCACATGAGGCTGACGCAGCAAGGACAGATGAGATAAGTGTGAAGATAAAGCGCATTTAGTAAGCTCTGTTATTCTGTTTTTCATGTGCCTGATTGTGGCTTGCGATAACAGGGAAGAGGCTAAAGGAGTTCTAAGTAAAACGCTAAATGAATAACTGAATGTTTGGATGGAAGGTCAGAGCAATAATGGAGCAGAAGGTGAAGATCCAGTCAAGCTTTGGTGGGGTTGTTGGGTGGATGAGTGGGTGTGCCGGCGGCAATATGTACAGCTGGGCCCTGGCTCAGGAAACATTGGCGTAGTGGAATAAAAGTGTATGTGTGCCGTTTCTGCGGCCATTCGTGTATGTGCGGTTCAGTGGCAGCAGGGCAGCTGTGCACTAAGTACAGGGCTGGTGGTGGTGAGGGTGTTTGGCTACGAACCAGGCTGAGGATAGGGTTACAAGCACAGGGCTACAGGGAGTGGACCATGAGCTTGGGCTGGGTTCTTCACTCAAAAACAGCATTTTAAAGCTTTTCTTGAAAAAAAAACAAAATGTCTAATGTCCCACATGTGGTACATTCTTCCACTGAGTCCACGCCAGGCGGTGATTGTTTGTCTTTGATTCCTGAAAACTGCAAAAGATCAGGCCCGCTGTGGAGCCAGATCCCTTGTTCGAATGTCGCTGAATGTCACGGCCTTTGAAGTAATTACACCCTGACACGCAACATGAAACAAAATCAGAACGTCAGCCACATGCACACGCAATACCAAGACATGCTCTGTCTGATGATTGAGCTAGGGTGTGGTGCTGAGTAAGGTGTGTAAGTACAAAGATCCAGGGATGTGCATTGCAGTTTCCAAGCACTTTTGTTGTCAAAATATCTTAAAATATCTTGAGCTGAGGCCTCGCTTCAGGGTCTACTGTCAAACGATGTAAAGACTCATTTTGGTAATTCAGTCGGCACGTTTTTTTGGCTTTTGTCATTCTGAACAGGTTGAGCATGAAAAAGCTTAATGCATCTGACAGCAGTTATGAAAAGCAAACATGATATATTTGCTTTTCAGAAAAGGAGTTCTGACGTTAAGTTAAGTTCTCATCCGAAGCCCTGATTTGAATCCTAATTCAAAACGTAAAGCAGAGGGCCGGTCATTTTGACTTTTCACCAATACGAACTTTTGTACATTTTGTTTTTGAAGGTATAAAATAAAGCCATCCACTTTATGTAGTCAAGAATAATCAGTACTGGCAACCCCTCCTTTTCATACCACTGTGCAATTCATACTGCCATGTCAGGAATTGTTGTCTTAAGACTCCACTAAACTAAATCTACCAACAACAGATCATTTATAGCTTTTTAGATACAATAAAAGTATTAATTTGTCCAGACAGGACAAGAATAATAATCAGAGCAAAACAAATGGAAATAGACTGTAATACAGTAAGTTTTCCAAAAACAATATACAAGCAAATTAAATTATATGTAAGATTTGAGCACTTCAATGATTATTTATTCCTGTAAGTCTTAAAATACTTAATTGCACAGAAAAACAATAAAAATAATCGTTAGAGAAGTTTATTATGATGGTTTGTTTCAGGATAGGAAATAGAAATGTACAGAGTTAAAACTGCAACAAAATGGGGTAGCAGTGATCGACCTGAGTGAATTTTCCAAATGGAGGCAAGGATAATTTGCGCATTGCAGTGGGTTATGTTTCAAGCTTTCAAGTAGATCTAGCTATTAAGCGAGAAGTGTTTTGCATTTGACGATAAAAGCCATGTCAGATTTGTAAGCATTTGCACTTTTACTCATTTATGAGACTGTGAAATCCCAGTTCAAGCACATACAATGTTTGCCCAGCAGCCCCATTGACATAACCCTGTTTGTTTGCTTATAGTGAGCATATTGTGCTCGAAGAGGTAGATTTGGCCTGTGAGCCATAGAAGGGAGGGTTGATACGTGTTGAAACAACAAGAGGTCGAGATCCAGCTGTCTCAACAGAGGCTTTTCCACTTAACCATGCGGCCTTGTGTAAACGGCAATGTCAAATCTGGACTTGCGCTGAAGGGAACTCGGCCAATGTCCACGTCCGCACTTGGACCTCCATATATCTTCTGAATAAAGAGCAGAACACACACATAATGTAAACTACACACCCTAAACTGTAAAAGAATCTATAAACAAGGCAAGAGTTCATGAAAACTGCAAAAACACCTTTGACTTTACTAGAGTGCATCTGCTGGAAATCATATCTTAATGATGCAAGTTTTCCTACTCAACACCTACATCAAGATGCAACATGCTGACACATTTATGCAACCCACGTGCCAGTGCCGTATGATTATTTCTAACCACAATAAACATCCAATTACAAAGAGGCAGGAGAACAGTATCGCAGGGGGAAAAAACAAGTGAGCTCTGTTGAGATTCTCTAAGCCAGTGCTTGAGGTGATGTGTTGGACAGCGCTTGTCAACCAATAACGCCGTCATTACAGGGGGAAAGGGAAGGAATGAGCTCATAGACATTAATGGCTGCGGGTTCGATGGTGGGAGCGAAAAGAGGGGGGAAAAACCGATGGAAAAGATGAAAAGGCAGAGAAAATAACAGCGCAAGTCGAGCGACTGCTAGATGAAAGGAGGGAGGGATGGCAGGGTTTTAGGTTGATCGTGGAGAGGAGTTAAAGGGGAGTTAGCATGCAGCCTTTGAAGGGTGCTGGGTCCTGAAATGACCTTGGTTGTTTTTTTATTGTGACCAGGTGGAGCTACTTTGGCCCAGGATGGAAAGTATGTAAAATGTTCAGAGCGACAAATCCAATTTAATTTTCTAAATCGAATACAACCGTTGATGCTTCCTTAGTCATACTCAGGCCTTCTGCATTTTTCTTGCAAAAATATAAGAAAAATTATAAATCATTCCAAGGTATTGCAAAAGAATCCCCAGAAAAACATTGTTTTGAGCGACAATGACTTAATTTTATGTGTAAATTTGACTGCAAACTGGAAAACAAAGGAACATTACCCTCGCAGTAATGGAAAGCATTGGGACGTAGATTACATTTTAAGAGGAAGTTGTGTACTATTCTCTTTGAAACTGTTACAGATCAGTGATGATGATTGCAGAGGCCAAAGCTTCCCGTGTTTTTGGAACAGTGCTCCAGCAGAGCGACTGCTTGAAACTTAAAGTCCGGAGTTCCCCAAATGCGTCCCAATGACTCACAGCTTGCAGGCGGTGGATTATTAATGCTGCTAAAATAAAAATAACTTCAAGAAGACGGCAAATTAGGGAACTTGGGTTATGACACAGGTATTCTTAAGATTAGTGTTTTTTTATAAGGAGTATCACAAAACAGATGTTATGACATTGTTTTAGAAACTTGTATTTTGGTAACATGAAAGCAGAGAAAACTCAACTTGTGTCCTAGTTTCCCACACAAGGACTTCAGATAAAGAGGATGAACAGAAAAGGGAAGACGTCTTCATAGGGCGTGCCACTTCCTTCTTAACGAACTCTCCATTCTGTCATTGATAAGTTATTTTTGTTAGAGATCAAGGGAACCTGATGAGAACCATGTACGAATACATAGCACGTACGAATTGTCCAGTCTTCTAACCTCATATTTCACGTATAAAAGAGAGGACTTGCGTGAGAGGGTAGCAGGGGAGTCAATGCATCAAGGGGATAAATGACACAGGAGTTCTATTTTGGTGTTTATTATTCATATGTTTGCGTGCTCTGATGAGCTCCTTTTCGACTCACCTAGACGTCTCTGCTGGCCAGGGGAATTCCTGGCAGAGTGATTTTTGAGACTACAGGACTGAATCACATTGCCAGGGATTTCCAATGGCTGACACGAAGAAAAGCAGCGCCCTTCTCACGATCGCATCCCCCTCTCCACACACACAGACACTTAAAATTACTACCTCATTCATGGTCACACCCATGCTTTTCATTTGCATGCTCACACACAAACACACACGTCACTGGCAAATGCTGGTTTTCAAGCTTCGCTGTGCGGCTGCAGGACTTAACTCACATGTGAACAGTGAGTCTCTGCCATGTTCACAGTGGTTAAGTTCTGCCGCCACAGGGCTGCGGCCTGCAGGTGGGAGAGTAAAGGTCAGGGAGGGGCAACAAGCGCTACAAATGAGCATCACACTTCTAGCAACACCAGTGGATTGGATACAGAATGCCGACAACATAATAAGCATCTAGTAAAAACAAACGACTTAGTTCAGCACTTCACCAGCAGTGAATTTTAGTAGGTTGTAGTAACCATTTATGCATTTAGTTCTTAGTGATTATCGTCTCCAAAAAGAGGCACCTTAAGCTGATTTTTATTTGTAAGTGTACCATGGCTTGATCAATTTTGCTTTCTGCCTACAATGATTTGTTTTACAGGTAAATGACTTTAAATAATCTATTAAAAGAATGGAATTTGCAATAAAGTGCTTAATGTAAACAATTTTATTTCACTAAGCTGTACTTTTCAAAAAATATATTTGATTTCAGTACTAATCTCATAAACTTTCCTGAGTTCAGAAAATAAGCTGAGGGATGAAATTATATGTATTTTATAACATTAATGTAAAGAAGCTGCTACAACTAATTTAAACATCCTATAAAATGTAGCACAGGATGGTAGGCACAAAAGTGCATTTCAAAAACATACATATAAACATACATATAAAATATAACATAACACACAAAAAAATCAGACACTTGCAGCTCAGTCTAAAATTATTCATATTCCTGGCAGATTTAAGGTTAAGGTAATCACTTCAGTATTTACATTTTATCCTCATGTTTCTTTTGATCTGAAGAAATTTTGGAGCAGCCTCAAAGTCCTGACTTGAATCTGATTGAGTATCTGATGATGGCTGTGCTGGCTTCCAACCTCAAAGACTCTAATGTCATTATCAGAGACAGCTAACTTGTTCATCAATAATTAAAACCACATTCAACTCGCAGGTTTCCTTTTATGGAACAGCTTACCAGAAACATGTCGATCCAAGATATTACGACTAAAGATAAAGAAAATTGTTGTGAAAGATGATCCTCATTGCTTTTTCTCAGAAGTCACTGTGTCTTTTGTTTAGCTCATTGTGCATTATTTATTTGTTTTACATAGCTCTGATTTGTGTGGCTGTCGTTTCTGCCAGGTCTTCGTTGTAGAAAGAGATTTCTAATCACAAAGGAACTTTCTGGTTGAGTGAAGGTACAGTGATCAGAAGAGGAACCAAATTTCAGAAGCAACATTACGACTATTACTCACATCTGTTAATGAAGTGTTATGGTGTGCATTTGTTTCTGCAGCTCAGAGATCAGCAGCAGAAAAATAATAATAATAGCATCTAAATTGGGACTCTGCTAACATAACCTTTAAGCTATGAAAGTGTTATTTATTACATATTGGTTTAAACAAAGGCAGTTGAGAACATTGTCCTTTGCAGCCATCACTTTAAAAACAAGAAAGTTTTCCTAGAGTTATATAATTGATGTAAAACAATGATATAGTTCTTAAAGAGTTTATGGATGAATTTACACTTGTCACTGAGCAAAGTCACCTAGCATATTAGGAGTTAATACAAAAATAAAGATTTTCAGGTATGAAGTGAGGTTTTGTTAAGAAGTTAAAAGCAAAAAACATCTTACCTGAGTTTTTTTGGAGGTTTCATAAAGTAGTGAACACACAGATTAGTTGTTCATGATGCTAACAGCAACCCCAAAAAGGGTTAAGACCGGACTGGACTTTTACCATCAACAACAAAATAAAGAAAAATAATGAAAATTTTAAATGTTGTTGCAGTTTATGCAAATACTATTTTATGAACCTTTTCATTTAAGTCACATCTGGATTGGATGATTTTTTTTTTTTTTTTAAAGAGAAGACAATGATCATTTATAGGAGAAACGAAAGTCGGAGGCGGTGCGCCATCAGTGGTCTTCCTGTATGAAACAAATAGTGAGAACGGAACATGTAAAGTGTTTCCAGTCAGAGTAAATATCCGATACAGGAAGATCCCAAGTGGTGCATTTCTATTTTATTGGAAATAACCAAGACTTTCAATGCAATCATCACAACCAATTAAAGATTGGTAAAATAGTGCACCAATAAACCAATATGCAGTTTTTTGTATTTTAAAACTGTCTTAAAGTGTTAGATGTTCGCTTTTGGTCTTAGCCCCTCTCGGACTATATTACCTAGATTAATACGAATTAAAGAAAGCAAGAGAACATCACGGTTAAGATGCTAACAGCTTATAATGTTCCAAGTTCCAACTCGGTCAAAACTTCTCACCTATACCTTTGACCTATTTCGCTTTCACTCTATTTCTAAAAAAAAAACTTATTTGACTGAAAATATAAGAAAATCCTCAAAATTTCTGTTAATTTGATTAGTTATTTCTATGCTACATTTAAACCATGACGAGGAAAGATTGAAACAATTCAACCATATCTTCATCTTTTATAAAACTATGTATATATACATATTTGCAAGAAAGAGAAAAACATGTATTTTTTATTTTGCCTTTTATATATTTATATTTCAAATGTCTTCACTGAGAGTGTAGTGGGAAAAATAACAAGTTCCTTGCGTGTGTGCACGGAGTTGGCGAATAAAGCTGGTTCTAAATCTGATTTCTTAAAAAATATTACGATGTCATAGAAATGGTTTTCTCAGATTGACTCTTTAACTTTCCGAACTCAGTCTTACACCTCGTTATTTCGAAATCAACCCCATGTGTTCAGGGTTGGCAGTAAGTGTTTGATGGAGTACATGTGTTCACAGATGACTCACTATACAGTATTGTCAGAAGCTGACATATCATAAAGGAGAGGGAAAGTCAGTGAAGAAAAAGAGTTTACAATCGATAAATTTCCAGTAAAAAGCTGTAATCTGTTGAATTTCCTGAAATTGAGCCGCATCGGCGCGTCTGTGTCTGCTAAATGTCAGCTGTCTCATTAAGAGTAAATCTGTTGCCGCCCCTGTAGGGAGAGCTGAGTGTCACCTTATGTCATAATTTCTGTTGCTGGGCTGACCGTCGCTTGTGTTTCTTTGACGTTCACTTTGTGTTCACATTTTCCCTACGCTTCCACCTGTTAGTTTTGTTTTGTATATATTTTTTTTTTTTTTCAAAAGAGCATCACTGCCTGTTGGTCTGATGCTGTGTGATTGTGTCTGTCTGTGTGTGCGAAAAATTACCTTGGTGGTCGCCTCTCCTCACCCCCTGCTGGGTCGGTCTCCTGTGCCTGCTGTGCTGATAATCAGTGTGTGACGTCGGCTGGCTCAGTTCAGCAGGAACAGGGGACTGTTCTCATTTCCACACACACACCTAAACATAAACAGAATCAAACATAAACATTATCTTCTCTTATCATGTGGCAACACATTTCTGTTGCTTTGATTTAGAGTTTAAATTCTATTTAATGACTATTAAATCTGTATCTATTTTGTGTATTTCTGGTGTACTGACTGTAAATATGTAAATAAACAATCAGAATGTGCTTTTTCAAAGCAAAATGTCTAATCATGTTCTTTTGTTTTCTGTATTGAATAAATGTTCTTTCATAAATATTAAAGTTGATTAAAATTACATCTAGTTGAGTCATCACTTTGTGTGTGTGTGTCTTCTCTTTTTGTTATTCTCTCTCACTTCATGATAAATCTCACCAATGCATTATTCACTCTTTCCCTCCATCATGTTTCTGACTTCTTTTTTGAGGTCAGCCAGAGGAAATCAAAACATGCTGCAGACACCTGACAGTCTGTGGTTAAAAGCTGCACCTGGTGAATGTTGGGTGGCATTTAAAAATAAAAAAACATTGTCTAAATCCTCAAGAGCTTATTGCACACTATTAACCTTTCACTTTCTGGGAGATCTGCACAGTCTGGCACGCCTTCTTTCACATTAGTGAAGACATGGGCGTTGCTAGACCTGTTCTACTTGCACACGTGCCCAAGGTCATATCTACTGTGCTACAGTAAAATCTTCTGGTCAAATTAAAAAAAAAAAAAAACCTGCAGCCGTTAAATTACAAAATGTCTGAAGATCCAATATTACAATAAAAGCTGACTGCTTGAGAGGAAAATATCATTGAATAAAGCAGGAAAAAATTATGTGTACATACAATTACATATTACAAAGCCAGTTATTATGAGAAGAATAAAGTACATGCCACTTACCCAACAAATCAGACAAAGCAGACATCTCTGAAGAGTGCAACAATCTAACTTTCTTAACAATAATGCATGTAATTCCATGTATTTGTACTAGAAAATATGTTTTGGCTTTGATTTCTAAACTTCTAGACATGCAGATGACACCAATGAAATGTCCTAAGTAAAATATTTTATTGGTTCCATATGAATGAAGTCAGTAGCCAGAAGCACTTTGAAAAGTTGTTGCAGCTGTTGTGTTTCCTGATCTTGTAAAAAGCATTTTAAATCCAGCCCATTAAGGCAGAAGAAAAGACCAAAACAAACAAAATGTGGCTCAGATATTGTGCCCTGGTACCACCTAATGTTATTTAAAAACCCCTGCGCATGACTCAAATCCAGACGTGGACTTCAAAGTAGGAACATCAAAAAACTCACAGTGGCAAACGGCAAACTAACGTCATCGTGAAGGAAAGGTTATCATTCATTAAAAATAACTAAAGTCAAACTGAAACATCTGATGGAACAAGAAAAGGCAAACAGAGTCAAAAAGAGAGACAAGAAACCTATTACTGTGTGGGGGGTTTAAAACTTCAGCCCTATTTTTAAAGCACTCTCACGTTCTGTTTTTTTACCAGTGTTTAGAAAGTGCATTTTGACTAAAATAAGAGTAGCTTCTTTACCTTATGTTGGATTAAGCAAAGTTGCATCCACATCATAAATGTGTATAATTTATGCTTATTAATTCAACTGAATCCATGATATCTAAAGCCAATGTTATTTAGGAAAAATGAATTAGGCAAAATGTACAATGCCACACTGCAAAGTTTATCATTCATTTACAATAAAACAAATTTAAAATAAAAATGCACCAGAATTATACAAACAAGAAAATGATTTCATAACTGGTGTAATTTTTCTTTTTGTAAAAGATAATTGGTTTAAGATAAAGAAGTCCTTCTGCTTATTTCTTTCACTTTCTTATTCATATATTAATGCATGTAGGTTAGTATGCAGGTAAAGGTTCAGGAAGTGTAAATATAAATGCATAATTAGAAAAAAGTTAGACTTGTCTTTTCAGATGGACTATTTTAATTTAATGAAATTTGTTCTGGGTAAAGTATGTTTAATACCTGCTTCTGACAAACTAGTTTCATTAGATTGCATATATTTTCTAGATAGATAGATAGATTTAGATTGCATATATTTTCTAGATAGATAGATAGATAGATAGATAGATAGATAGATAGATAGATAGATAGATAGATAGATAGCATATATAAATATTGCTTAAAACTTTAGCTAAATAAATAAAACTGAGGTATTTTCGTAGTAATAACTTCTTATTAGCAATAGGCAAAATTATTAAGTAAACGTAAGCTGCAATAATATGACGTGCTGTCCTAAAAAAGCCTTCACCTCAACCATCTCTAGATTTCATCACATACGCAACCTCACATGACAACGGACTTATGTAGGTCTTTAAACTGTTACAGGTTTGTTTTACCGTCCTTAGAGATGTCATCCGGATGTTTATCGTTGTCGGGTTGCCACAGCAACAGCTACAAGCCGCTGACGTAGAGGGACGACGGTTCAACGGGCAAGTTCCTGTTTCTGAGAAAGCAGCGAGAGCCGCGGTGGAGAGCCTCCTCCCCTTCTCGCTGTCTCACCGCGGCGCCCTCCTCCTCTTTTAAGCCCACTTCTCTCTCCATTTATCACAGCCTTCTATAGGTTTATTGCTCCATTGTTCACCCCCACCCACTTCTATATTACAGTGTTTATCTTTCCGTGGCAGCCCTCCGGCCACACCCCGTTCTGTAAATCCTGTGCCTTGTCACACCCACGCACTCGCGCTCTCTCACCTGCCTCTACCTCTGCGGGCTGACCAATAGGAGGCCGAGGCGGGAGTCACTATGGGAACAAAACAGGTCAACAAAGGGCGGGGAATAAGGAGACAAAAAGTGATGCAATGAGGTAAACCTATCAGCATTTGAGGTAAAGCTCAGACGAAAGCGTAGACACGTTAATCATTTATATTACTTTTTATTAATTAATTTTAAGTAAAATAAGAAAAAATTTTCTTCATTGAAAAACTTTTCTTTAGGTTAATTATACAAATAGCTCATGAATCCTTGTTGAGACATAATCACCTATTCTATAAGTTTTTAGTTTAGTTCACAATGAGACATAAATGAGAACAAATCACAACATCATAGTTTCAAAACAAAACTATATTATGTGACATGCAGTCAATAACGTTGTGTAACATAAAGAGGCTACTGCTATTCTCACATTGAAGAAAGTGACTCAACTTATACTTTGCAGGTTATGCACCCTGAAAGGCAAAAATTAGGTCACCACATATGATTGAACATGAACATGAATTAATAAATATGCATTTTAACATGATCATCGGCTTTGTCTTACAGAGACAAATCTGAAATGTGTGGGCTGTATTTTAATTAACCCCATGTGTCTTTTTCACTGTTTTAGGTCTTTTGAGGTAAATGATTGTACCAGTTTTTTAAGTTTTTGTCAATTCTTCTGTGCAGAAAAGCACAGATTAGATGAAAACTTCATCTAGTCTGGGATTATGAATATTGGATTGTTTTGGTCTGACTTTAATGCACTTAGTGTAATAAAAGAATAAACAAAGTTATATACAAACAAAATAAATTTACAACAAAAGAACAGGAGTAAAGTTAAATCTGTATTTACACATTCAAAGTGTGTAGAAATATGAACTTTTTTTTACACCCACCCCTGTTACATTTGTATCATCATCTGATAAATTACTAATCATGTTAACTCGGTTTTAACAGTCTTTCTTATTATTTTCAATATATCCATGTCTATAACTAGTAAAGTGTATTCATAAATGCATGCCTGTATAAGTAAGCATCATTTTCAACATGTTAGAAAATTATTTCTAAATGAATACAGTAATATTTGACTACGTCACTAAATAGTAACAATAACATTTACAATAGCAGTAACAACAGAAGTTATATATATACACATAGCAGACCCCTCTGCTGTGTATTTTGATTTTTTTTCCTCCACTCTCGCTGATCTGCCCCACCCTGCAGCTGTGCAGCAGGTCAGCACTCTCCCTCCCTGTCTGGCTCCTTGGTTCTCACCATAAAAAAGCTGCCAATCTGGCTGCAAGAAGACATAATTGCCATTATGACTGCTGCAGCCCTGCACATCACATAGTGTACTGATTGTTCCACAGTGGAGGGGAGGAGAGGGGGGACACTGTCTCCACTGTGCAGGCGCCACACAATATTATCATAGCGTGACTACAGCTCATCCACACACAAACACGTGCAGGGTCTCGACTCCACTGTTTTCAGCCCACTCTAGCTGGCTGTAATCTCCCACTTAAGCACAAGGCAAACATATTTCTATAGAGCTAAAATCCACACAGCAATGCCTTTGAAAATTGCAAAAAATCTTTTCAACTGTCAAAGCCCTCAGCAAACACACCAATTGCACAGCGTCACCGGCAATTGGAAAAGATAGAAACAGTGGATGGAAAAGCAGTTTGCACCAGTGCAGGAACGCCCAGCTCATATATGTGTCTGAACACATGGAGCCGAGGTTTTTGGGAAAGCTGACCTTATCCCGGCTCTAGTTCCACTCCTCCATCTCCGTTTCCAAATAAAAAAAGGTCAACATAACCGCTTAAAAACAGAGGCTTAATGCTAGCCTCCTCGAGGAAAAAGCAACTCACGCTTAAGTGAATGTATTACAGACACACTTGAACCAGAGAGCCACTCTGCATTTCCATTCCAAGGAGTTGGAAATATAAGTGAACTGTGAACATAACAGTGACTCAGTGCAAAGGATATGAGCCCGCTGATTAGCCACAGGAAATATCCGTTGCCACTGTAACAAAGTCGCATATTGCAGAGGGAAATGTCTTGATCATTGTTACAAGATTATGTGGTTGGTTCTGTTGCATTCATGGAGGGAACTATCTGAGCCCTACGTAGATACTGTTGCTCTCTGACCGCCAAATTAAAAATGCATGGGCAAGCACCGATTACATGCAGATGTTGCGATGTTCTTGTGTGACTCAAACATCCTGTGCGTACATTAACCAATACCTGAAACAACCTTTGTCACAGAACAGATTTCAGTTGATCATTCATACTGGAGATACCTACTAAATGTTCCTGCTGTTCAAACTTTGACATCTGCATGGCCACATGTGACATGATAAATAAATCATTGAATAAATACACATAAATATGCATTCCAATGAGGCTCGTATGTCGAATTACAGTTACCTTTTCAAAATAATAACCTTTAAGCAGACATGTCTATTTTCTATTGGGCTGGTGTAATATTCTAAACCTAAATGCTGTGATTTCAGGAGCTGTAAGCAGAAAATCATGTTAATTACCAGAAATAAAGGCTTCAAATCATCAGTCTGTGTGTAAATAATCTTTGCAATGTGCTTCACTTAGTGAATCGAGTTACTGAAATAAATCACTTTTTTAGTGATGCTGCCATTTTTAAATGGTTCTGTATATGTCATCTTAATTAAAATTGAAATATGTTTTACATAAGAAAATGTATGTGTAACTATTTAAATGTGGCAGCTTCATGAAATGGGTCATTTAATAAATAAACATAGAAATCATCCATTGAAATGTGCAGTTATGTGTTAAAACCAAAGATAGTTGTCATAATTGTAATCCAATTATTTCATATTATTGTCCTTCAGTATTTAGTGAATCTATTTTATCTGTCAGGCTCTTCCATTAAAGTCAGTGGGCAGAGTAAACTCTGGTTTGGTATGGAGGTAATGTTGATTTAATCAGAGCTGAAGGTTTTGACAATGTGTATGAAATTGTTATCGGAATAAATTGAAAGTGGAACAGGAAAGAGGAACTAGTTTGATAAATACTGAAGTAATATCAAAAATGTACAAAATTAAATGTAAATTACTTAAACCTAACATTTTAATAATAGTATACACACAGTTAAGCCAAAATTATTTAAAGCCCATTTCAGATTTGTATTTAAAATATTTTCATCCAACCAAAAAACATCATTTTTGAAAGAGACAAAAAAAATCATCTTCCTTTTTTGTTTTTACATCTTTATAAAATTGCCATTTCAAAAAATATTTGTATAATTCTAAATAGTATAAAACAAAACCCTTCATTAGCATCCTCATGATTGCTGAAAAGCTTTTTGTGAGATTTAAGTTTTTGTGGTTGGGAGGCCTCCTTTCCAACACCCTAATCATTAGCTCCCTCCACAGATCCTCTAAGGGACTGAAACCCCTTAGAGAGTGGCTGGGCCACTCCAACTATTTATCTATAATTAGAAGAAACATGTTGCTAAAATAAACAAATAAATACATAAACAAAAATAAAAGATTTCAAATCTAAATCTTGCAGGTTGTGAATTATTTTTATTAACTGTAAATATTTATTTAACAATTATTATTTATTGGATTTTGGCACCTTTGGGCTTCCACAAAGAAACAACAGAGAACTAAAAGTTTTATTATTCAGGATCGAAACATAAGTCAGAAAAACATGTCTTGATATTATTAGATAGAAAACATAATGAATCAACTATTTTAAAAAAAGTATTTTTGAAGCATACAGCCTTAAGGTCTAATTATTTACATCCTGTAATTTTCTTTTTACATACTGAAGCAAAAATTCTGTTACACTAAATGTTTTAGCAGACAAAGTTAAGGATGTTTTTCGACCAGACTGTCGCATTGAGATGTATGCAACTGAAAATAACTGGAAATTTGAGTCACTTTTCAGTACAAAGGCTCGTCAGCAGCCTCAAATGTCATCTCATTCTTTGAATTTTCTTGTAGTTAATACATTTCCTTCTTCATTATAGGAAATGAATCATTGTTGCTAATAACAAACAGTAACAAACTCAGCAGAGGCCTAGCTGCATTTTGACCGAGCAAGAACTGAGGACAATAGTTGGCACGCAAAATCATTAAACAGTGATACCGCCGCTTTTCAAATTAGTCTGAATAAAACTACATAAGATGCATCTCCAAAGAGATGAAGCCCAGAGTCACACACAACATCTGTGAAGCTTCCACTAATGTCAGGAAAGATACAGAGCTTTATTAACAAAGCACACTTTTTAAAGGGTAGGCTCAGTTTATTTCAGCAAAACAAAACATCCTACATACAGTTCTGGAAAAAAACATAAGAGACCACTATGGAATATATACTTTTTATAAATATATGTTAGAGTAAAAGTAACAATGTTCTTTGATTCTATGAATTAGTGATAACATGCCTCCAAGATTCCAAGCAAAATTTGTTGTGCTATTTGCAAAAAATTATAAATGGTCAAAATATCAAAAAAGATGCAGATGCAAAAAAATAACAAAAGAAGTTAATAATCGTTTGGGAACAACAATAATGTTTTAACTCAGAAATCAAATAACCATGAGGTTTTCAATTGGGTTCAGTGGTCTCTTAATTTTTTCCAGAGCTACACATGCATCTTAAAACAGCAAAGCTATGCAGGGAAAGCCTTGAAAACATTTAGAATATTTAGAAATAAATAGGGGAGACTTGGTCATATATCTGCAAATATTTCAGGATATTGCGCATCCCTTAAAACAATCACAATAAGAATAAACATAACTGTTTCAATAATATAATATTTTCAAAAAAAAACGTTGTCTCGCAGCTCAATTTATCTCAATCTCCTCTAGAGGATCGAAAGCAAAAACATTTTTAATCTGAAATCCATTACTTGAAAAAAATGGACAATAATTGATTTTCAAAGCTACCAAGTTTTATATAACCATAACTTAAATGGCTAAATGCGTAAAATAACATCTTTGCATTGAAAATGTCTATCTTTGTAACATTTTTAATTAACAGAATGGTGAAAATATTAGTGTCCCAAATGTATTTCTCCTTTAATACCCCAAATGTAACAAACATACATCTAAGACATCTAAGAATAGTGTGAATTATACACTATTCACAAACCTAATCATGTGCAACTCAGTGTCACATGATGGCACTTCCATGTATTTCACACAAATCAGAAACAAAAACAAAAATTTAAATAAAATACAGCATTGATTAAAATCCAAAAGTTTTAACAAAGACAAAATCAAATGTTTTCCTGATTTGTTAAATATACAGAAGCATCTTCCAAGCTGAAACATCGGCATTAAAATTATCTACCTGCTCATTGAAGCTAAAAATCATCAGCAGCCATTCATCGAATGCACAGCTACAGCGAGTTACTGAGATGAGTTTTGCTGCAACATGTTTAGTCTCTTGTTCTGTCAGACACACTCACAGACTACAGCTGGACTCAAAAACATTCTAGGAAATCTCTTTGGTACATGTGATAGCATTACACGCATGCTATTTCAACTGTCTTCAAGGCAAAGAAGAAAAAAAACTTCTAATTTACAGAACTAAAGCAATGAAATGAGATTTTGCCTCAAAATTTCATACCTATTCATATTAAATGCAGTAGGAGGAGTAGCAGAACTCAATATGATTCATGCATTCTTTTGGAGGGGAAAAAAAACAACTATGAGAATAAGACAGGACGTTGTCTTAACTGAACATTTAAGGTAGCATGATCACTTTAATCTGCTTTCTGTCCCGCTGTCAGCTTGTCGGCATGTAGAGCGAAGGTCTCGGCAACAATTAGAGGGAAAACCAAAGAGGCGTCTGCATACACCTGAAAACCAACAACCGATCACAGTAATTATTTAATGAGACCACCGCTACTGTTTTACTCTGGCAAATTTGAGTTTAGTCATTCAAATAATTTGATCATTTGGAGGCAACAATGACATTTTGGAGACCAAACTGGAATCTGTGAAAGGAGTTGACGGCAAGGAGGCCGAACAACCTCAAAAACTTTGAGTGCAATTATAAGAAAGGTTTGATGGCTGTAATGCCATTAAATATTCTTCCATTGTTTATTGACATGGTTTTTTATTTTAAGAAAAGGAGAGAGAGAAACAAAATGTGAATAAAAATTCAACTACTACACTTTCAACATTGTTCTTTTTCATCTTTGAATGAGTCGACGGTCTAATTTCCTGTCAGAAACAAACTTTTTGGTTCACTAAAAATAAATCTAAATCTACCAGGGTGTTAAAGATTTTGGGGCTTACTGTAGGATTGATAAAAAAAAACAGCTTTAGCTCTTAGCACAAATAGTGATCCAACATCGCCACCTTAAGGCCAAAGCATGCCATTGCTAGAATCGATTACGTCTAATCTGATCAGGAGAAATGCAATGAAACACTGATGTTCAGCAAATCAAATCTAAACTACAGTCACTCTAATAGGCCATAAAGATTACACATTTCAAATAACATTCATAAAACATCACCATATGTGTCACGTCTCTCAGTCACATGAATCACTTTATTACTAAACTCCAAGTAACCAATGAATCTAACAGTCATGTTCATGGACTATGGGAGGAAGATGGTGCACCAAGAGAAAACAACACAAAAGAAATCCTGTCAGATAATAAGACTGACATGAGGATCTGTACCTTAACAGGTTTGGCGTCCGTCCTGATCTTTCCCCAGGAAACGGCCTCGTCAGGTCGGGCCCCAGAGTCCGAACCGTCAAACTCCTGACCCGTGTTCACGAACACGGCGTAGTCAGCGCCGTTTCTCTGGAAGAACATCGAGAGGAATTTCTTTTCAGTTTTGATGCCAAGGAATCAACTTCGCTACACCTTAAAATACTATCATAAAAGCTTTGCGGGCTGCTTTAAGGTAGCTTTTGGAAAATAATTAATACACTTAAAAAAACTTATCTTTTAAATCACATAACTGAAATAAAGCAGCAACAAAAACCTCTGATGGAAGAAAGATGCAACCGAATCCCATTAGAAATGTTCTGACCAGCATTCAGCTTCCAGCAAACCACAAAATTATGTAGAATGATATAAAAATATTCTGACAACATTTTAATTTCAATCAGTCGGAGCCAAAAAACAGATCTTACGGTGCTTCTAATCCACTACTTCTAATAAGTTTGATCAACAGATTGTTAAATTTAATGTACATTTTTTTTGTGCAAAAAGGTTTGCAAAGAAAATCACAATTTACCATGAGGTTAGCATTGGCTATATGATGTTTCACCAACCCTCCTCCCAGGATGATCATTCCCGTTTTCTTGGCAAAAACCGCCATACCATTCAGCTTTCGGATATCTGAAACAAACACCAAACTCTTAGTCTGAACAGCTGGGACTACTAAAGTGGAACTGCTCTGTTAAAATGCTGCTGCTTTTTTACCTTCTACGATGTCCAGAACCAAGCCGGGGTTCTTAAACGAATGGAAGTAGAGCATATCGCCCAGAGAACCATCAGTCAGTGCAGGACTGAACACTGGGATGTTATTCTGAAACACCAAAATTCATCTTTAGCAATCATGAAACCTCAATACAACATGAGGTTTCATGTATTACTTCACATTTTAGGGACAAACCTTATATGCCCAGTAGTAGACAGAGTCAGTGTTGTTTATCTCCTTGCCGAGGCGATGGATCATTTTAGAGGGAGTCCAGCGGATTCCCTGAAACAAACAAACATGCTGTTTGATTTAAAGTGCTAAAAATTGTGAAATGAACATTTACATGTCGAAAAACAGCTTCATGACTAGTGCATGTCTTGGTATCAACTGATTGAATTTGCATCAAAGTGAGTCGCCCACCTCTGTGTTTTGCTCCAATAACATTTGATCCAGAATGGGCATCAGCCAGTCTTCAAACTTACAGTAGTTATCGTTGGGCACCAGAAGGTTTCCTATCCTTCAGTCAGAGAAGACAGATCAGAGTCAATGGGTGGGCACAAATAATTTAATCCATACACTCTGAATGTGACACTGATATGAACATTTTATAGATGAACATTCTCCCTCTCTTCTGTACTTGAGCTTTGCTCCCTTATCTCCACCCCATTCCTTCTGACCACTTCTTTACAGTCATTTTTCAGAAAATTCTATACACACTGAAACATTTTTATTCTTTGTGCATTCCTCTTTAACACAGAGCCATTCGAAGATGCAAAAAATTTAGTTTCGTCTTCCTTTGCTTCAGATTAAAATGCAATCTTTATCTAGATTCAAACACCAACCTGTTGATGCCTCTCAGACGCAGCTCTTTGCCCGACAGACTGAAGTCTCCCAAGTACGTATGAGCCAGACACTTAATGAAATCCTCCTCAATGCCTCCAGCTGTGGTGACAATCACATCCACCTAAAAACAAGGCAACAAGGTAGCAACAAGGTAGAGATAAACCGCTACAGTCACATGAAACAGTTTCATTATATTAGGCAACTACAGGTGAATACGTTTGTACCATTTTATGCTCTGCCAGGTAGCGGATGCTCTCTCTCACTCCAGAGCTGATGAGGTTGGAGGTGTATCCTAGGAAGATGGTACAGCCGGACTTGCGAGAGGATTCACAGGAGTCTTCAGACTCATTTTCTCCGTCTACTTCCACTGGTTCCAGACGTTTCTCTATCTGTGGTAAACTGTTGGTTAGCAGCAGTTCAGCACTGCAGAGCTGCAACATTTTATTTAGTTAAGTTTGTTAGACATCAGATAAAAGACTACTAACCAAGGTGCTTTCTTCCCCTTTTTTGTTATGTTAACAATGCACCAATCAGTTCGGCCATTACTTCATCACTTATTTTTGAAAATGCATCAAAACTAAGAAACTTCCTATTGTGGTCCATAAACGCATCATTAACAGCATGTCCCTCTATGAGTTTAATAGAAATCAAATATAATAGTGTTTGAATTCATTTTTTTTTGTTGTTGTTGTTGGATTGAAAACTATTAACTTTATCATAGTCCAAAGAGAAAATTGAGGGAATGAAATAAAATCTGAATCAGCAGGTCAGACCTCAAAGAAAAACAGATTTATCTCTATGGGCTAAGAAAATCTCTCACCATCCGGTTAATCTCCTGGATGGCCAGACCCAAACTACTGGCCTGAAAGCCTGTGGTCAGGTAGGACTTCAGCAAGGCCTTGAGATCAACCCCCTGGTTGAAGTCGTAGCCTCGGATTTTAGGCATATCTTCAGGGAGTTCAGTGCTTGGCTTCAGAACTGCCTCCATGGCAATAGAAGGGGCATGGTCCGCCATTTTTTCTGTAACAAAAATTGTATATAAACAGATGGTAAAAAAAAAATTTAATTATGCATCAAAATGTAGAGACTATGTGGGAAAAATAAACAAACCCAGCAAAACGTGAACAGGAATCTGGTCAGCAGCTCAGGCTAATAGTTGCTCTCTAACTGTACAATTAGCAGGTAATATCATGAAAATTGTGTGATTTTATTTAAAAAAATGTTGTCATAAACTCCACAGAGGACCAAAGACTAATAAGTATATATATACACACACATACATATATAAAAAGCGCACAGAATTACATGTCAACACCTGAATGAGAACATTAAATCCATGTGGTTTGACATTAGCAGGTATAAGCTAGCAACCAGTAGCTGTTTGCTCCTCTAATTTTGAATAAAACACAAGCACCAAACATACCTCTTCTTTACCAGATTTGATGTGATGACAGAGGTTGAGTAGTTCACTTCTATCACAGCACCTAATAGCAAAGATATTACAGTTTCGTAGCCCTGTACGCATAGCATAAACTGTTAGGCTAAAAGCCCCCGCTACGGAAACGTGAGAGGACAAACTTGATAAAGCGCACACACTTTGGTGACAGAAATGTGTGAAGGTACTTTGGGACCAGCATGGCTTGTAATTGAGAAGATAAAGTGTAGAGAAAAATCTTAGAGGAGTTTGGTGACTGTATTTTTTCATTATTTTTTTTTTCAGCTTTTCATAAATACTAAACGAACATGTCTCCACATTCTAGTACAAGACTCAAATTCTATTCTTTGAGTTATATTTTTTTTTATCTTACACTTACAGTTTTCCCAAAACTTTGATGCAGAATTAAAGACAAAACTTTCCACAAAGTTGCAGCATGACAAATGGTGCAAAAGTCAAGTGTGCGGTGTAGCTTGTAAAACAGGATTTGTATCAACAGTCATAACTGACTTTTGTCTGTATATAGGGAGAAAATATAAAAAATGATAATACAGGTGATCAAATTAGCTTTGTTCCAATTATGTAGGACAGAATGGAGCAGAAAATGTTACAGCAGGACTTTTATAATTTGTGACATGTAAGATGGAATCTGTGACAGTAGTTTTGTATTAATAAAAAACTTTTAAAAACCTCTACAGCTTAAACTTTTCAGTTACAACTCACAAATACTTTTGCAATAAAAATACCTACATAGAAATTTACCTTTAGGTCAACACCAGAGGGTGCTGTACATAATATTTACTCATAAACAGATTTTAGTAGATTTAGTGCTCACAATTTTCTCTTCAGTGATGAGCTTTTTATCAACAGAATAATAAATTATCCAAACCTGGAATTCGCCTACATATGTAGAATTTTGCAATCTTATTCAGCTTAAACTTGATCACATTTTGTCACTCTTCAAGAATACTTTTAGTGTGGTTTATTTGGATTCCATGACAGACTAAAACAAAGCAGTGCGTAATTGTGGAGTGGAAGGAAAAGGATTCATGGTTTTAAATTTTCCTTTCCAAAGTAAAAATGTGAAAAGTGTGGCATGGATTTATGTTTTATCCCCTTTATCAATTAATCTTAGAACCAGTTTTGTTAACATTACTGCTCCAACTCTTTCTCCCCACCAGCATGAAGTCGTCATCATCATCTGTGAAGTGTTGTGTGATGTTTGTGACATTTTCAAAAAAGGCTTGTGTGACCTTTTATATCACAGAGGCTTTGAACTCCCCCCAGGGGTGAATAAAAGAAGGGACATGGGTCAAAATGCAAAGCCAGGAGCCCATTTGAGCAGACCTTGCTACACGACCTGGACAGTCTTTTGCATCAGGTTAAAATATTACTCTAAATCACTTTTTTGCATGCAAGATAAAAGTGTCTTCAGCCTGTAGGACATTCTGTTTTGGCAAAATCAGGAAAGATGTGCAGTAGCAGCAATAGCATCATCCAGGCCCAAAAACTGGTGGATCAACTTCAAATTGAAGCAGGCATGGAAAGATTCAAGGTATGTGTGAATTCAAATATTAACACACATCTACAATTATTCTAAAGCATTTTATTTGTTGATTAAAATTTTAAAA
This sequence comes from Phalloptychus januarius, assembly GCA_902982915.1. Taxonomy (NCBI): domain Eukaryota; kingdom Metazoa; phylum Chordata; class Actinopteri; order Cyprinodontiformes; family Poeciliidae; genus Phalloptychus; species Phalloptychus januarius. The sequence goes on from CADWAE010000476.1 coordinate 8,907,097, forward strand.
ATGCTTTAAAAATCCAAATTATTTTCCCAGATTTGTTAATATTTGAACTTGTGACTGTTGTCTCAGCAGATCTCCCTCACAGCAGCGGATTTAGTCCAATACTGTCAGGAACACAGACGCAGCGATCCTCTGCTTACCGGCATATCGGCTTCGTCCAACCCTTTCAAAGATAAGAAGACCTGTGTACTGCTCTGATAGCAGAAGATCCAAAACTTCTTTAATCTCTGGTAAAAAAAACAAAAAAACTGGGAGCTCCAAAGGATTAGATATTTATATTTTGCCTGTCATGTGTTTATGCCTCATCTGTAAAAAAACACATAATTTCTGACAGAATTTTTACGGCTTTCAATGGAAAAGCTTGTTTTGCAGACTTATAAACAAATATAAGAATAGAAGTACTTTTATTGTGCATTGTTGTTTAATGTGTTAATGCATAAATACAATAAACAATTAAATATTTGGTTTCTTTGAGTTTTGAACATAGAATGAATAAAAATTACAAGATATAAATTACACAATAGTAAAAAGCACCAAAACAACAGAAACATTAAATTAAATATGTCCTTTAATTCAAGGATATATTTAATCCTTGAATTAAATATATCATATAACAAATAAGAGTGTAAGACAAAATGACTTGGAAATGAATCAGGACTCCATCAACACTGAACATCTGGTTTTAAAAAAAAGTTCAGTTTGGACCTTAAAGTAAAGTAAAAGCAAAGGTTTGATTATCTGGCAGTGTGACTGAAGGTAATAAAGCTGTCGTTTTAAGCAGAAAGAGCAGATTTACACTCCCTGCTAAATAAAAGTAACTTTCTATTGTTAGATTAGTACCACATTTGTTACATACATTGTCAGTGTAATTTCACTTCATATATTGGTTTATTGGATTTCCACATAGAAATATAAGATATAAGCATTTATCTTTTCACCAACAATTATAAACAGACAAAAAACAAATACAAAAAAAAACAGAAAAAGGTTAATAAAGCTTGGATTTCTACTGCAGGATTTCATAAAGTACAAGAAAAAAAACTTGCTAATTTTGCTGTGTCCGTTGGTGTGTGTGCTTGTGTATCTGGGTCCATAAAAACACAAGAGGCTGAAGAGCCGAATCAATTAGGTGGGACGAGTAACACATTTTGACCTCAACGCAGACTGAGTGGTTTGAAATTCATGTCCAAATCTGTCAAAAGAGTTAGAAATGTCAAAAATTTGCAGGGTTTTTTTTGTGAATCCATTGTTTAAAATGTTTTACTTTTTGAAATCCTTTTTTTTTTTTTTTTTTTTACCATTTATCCATAAATTTTACAATGCAGACAGAACAACATGGCCATCAAGTGCAGATCTTGTATGAAACCTTTTCCAAAACCTCCAGTGGCATTTTATTTTCTGGGTCTCCAGATATTCACAGTATCATCGCCGGTGGACACAGCAACGATTCCAGCCTCCACACTCAGCTGCAATCAGAAGGAAACGGTAGGAGGGACAGAAACAGACAAAATAATTTAAAAAAAGGATTAGATCATCACTTTAACTTTAAAAAAACAACAATATAATCATTTTATTAAAAGTAGGCGCTAACTATAATGTTAAATATTTATCTTCACCATATAAAAAGACACATTACCTTTTTTCCCCGAGTGGCCTTTTAGCCACTAGTGGTACAGAATCAGAAGTCATACTGTTGCCTAAAGAAACAACAACATTCCTTCTCTAGTCTTTAAATTTAACTAATAGAAATGATTTTTGTAATCCTCACTGACACAACAGCGCAGCAGTTTAGTCTCATTTAATGTGCATAAAAAAGGTGAGTCTTTTTATACATAGAATGTAAATACCTGCTTTCAGCTGTATTTACACAAAAGTTTGGCTATTGTCATTAAACACTGATATTTGTATTTGTAGAACTGACCCCATGTACTACACCGGCATGACACAGTGTACATAAAGTCCGTGGTGGTCCACTTGGGATATGGATCTGCAAAACACACGTGGTTACAAAACAGGGCAGTACTGGGTTTAGAAGTCAAAAACAACAGAGATTCTCACTCTGGTGAGAAACCCACCTTGACAGTTTTATCAGTAGAGCAGGTGTAGAGGCTTCCTGCAGACCTGTGGATGCCAGTAACCAGAGCCGTATGTCCCACATCAAACCGGGACAGGAGCTTTAAGGAGCCGGTCTGCATGGAGAAGGAGTGCAGCATGCCTTTCTTGTCTCCAGCCCAAACCTCATAGCCACTGTAGCTCATGGAGGATAAATAGGAGCTTAGCTACAAACAGAAACATTGACACTATCAGTCTTAAATCTGGATGGACAAGAGCAAAAATAAATATTACAGGCAGTAATATTTATCTCCACCTTAATTTTCTTTAATGCTTTCATTGCCCTGCAGTCATAGACTGCCACAGTGCAGTCTTCGCTCCCTGAGACGATGTATGTGTCGTCAGCAGCCAGGCACATTACAGCATTACCATGGAGATGAACACTTTTAATCAGTGGTTCAGCAGCTGGAAAACAATAACTTTGTCAGGTCATTTATATGATTAAACATCTAGGAAACCTCTAGATTTACTTTAAGAGCAAGAGTAATTGTCAGTGAAGGGTTTATACAGCAAAACTAACTCACTTAATTTATGACTTACTGACTTTCATGGAAATGTAACTTTTTTAAAACCTCAATGTTTCTATAGGCCCTGGAAAACAACACTAAAAACATTTTGTTGAAGAGGAAGGGAAGAAAAACTGGATTTATGGGATACAAATACTTTCACAAGGAGTTCTATGTGTTAAGTGTTCTTACCTCTCGTATCGTAAATATTGATCCTCTTGTTAAACGTCCCGGCCAGTAAAACATTGTTCTGACAGGACAGGCAGAGAACAGCTGACCCAGTCCTGATCAGGCCTCTATTGGTGCCACCTGCCTGTATGTCCCACAGCCTCACCGTGCTATCAAAGCTCCCTGAGGCCAGAAGAGGACCCTCGGATGCCAGGCACCAGACCCAGCCCTGGTGGGATGTGAAGTCACCTTTCCTTCCCAGCGTATGCAGCAGTGTACCGTTAGAGCCTTCCTCCAGGTCCCAAAGTTTCACATCATAGTCTCGCGACCCCGTGGCACAAACTGCTCCCTTTCCTCCAAGGAGGAGCACCGAGTTGACCAGGGCAATGTGGCTTGACGGTAATGTAATGCACTCCAGTGCCGGGGGAGGACTAGGACTTCTGGAGGGTTGGTGTTGGACCACGTCCACTCTTCCCCTGTCGTTGAGATGTCTTGGGTAGGCAAAGTCATTTTGGTCATGATGAGCTGCATCTGGCCCCACATCGGCATTGAACTCCATCCTTCCATCTTCAATCAGTGCAGCAGCATCAACCTCTAGCCTGTCTTCCAATTCCTCTCTCAATTGTTCCATCTGGTCCCCATCTAAGACTGGCTGTATTTCACCATTCTCCACTTCCAGTACTACTTCTATACCTTCATCAGCACCATAAGCAACCTCCTGTGCTGCCATTCCCACCCTAACCAGCTCATCTCCTCCTTCATTTTCATCTCCTTCAGCAGCCTCTCCTCTCTCCTCCAGCCTCACTTGAGCCCTTTCCTCCTCTGGTTGTTTGGCCACATGTTGCACTTCACCCGCCCAGAAGGTAATGAGCTGCTCCATCTCCAGGCAAGAAGTGGGCCAGTCAAAGTCCTCCCTGGGCCCAACTGGAAACCTCACTCTTGATCCAATTAGTCTCTGTGCCCGTAGCTGCCAAGCTGTGGTGTCTTCACCAACTGTACTCAAAGTGCGACATACCTGAAACACGGTAAAAGATGAGAAATCTGCTCTTTGTGCAAGAGTGTCTATTACCCTTGAACCTTTTCATCTTCAAACTCAAGTGTTTTTATTGGGATTTCAAATAACAGACCAAAACAAAACGGTAAATGAAATAAAGCCTTCACTGTTATTTGGCTCAGTGTAGTCATATTGGATGAAGAACATCTGAAACATTAATTTTCAGATTTTTATTTGAAAAAGATAAACTACTTCCTCTTTTTAGCTATGCACTGCTTTGTTTCTCCACATACATTCTGATAAAATACACTGAAGTTTTTCTATGAAATGTTCAAAGGCAATTCTGACAAATTTTCAGGCTTGTCCATCCTACCTTTGGAAGCACATTGATCAAACAATGTGCTGGAAGGTAAGAAGCTATGTGAGTTAGGATCTCCCATGGTAATAACAACAAGTCACTTGATTCAGCAGAAGCAGATGGAAAGGGACTTGGTCCTGCTGATGGTGAGCTAAGAGGACTGGGAAGACTGAAAGGAATATACAGAAAAAAATGAGACATGACTCATCTTCATCTCGATAAACATGAAGACATAGATCGATGGAAAAAGAGAGCTTTACCCCTGGAGCTCCATGTCGGAACGGTCAGTATATGGAGGTTTCCGCTGGTCCAGTCCATCCGGAACTCCTGTCCCTGATTCTGTTTCTTGTAGGTTAACTCTAACCTCAGACATCTCTCTTTTTCCTAAAATGACCACTCACTCAACAGCTGTAAGCAAACATCTCTCTTAATTAATGACGCTGATTCATTAACGCTGATTCATTAACTTAAAAAAAACGTCACAAATTTTCCTAATGTGACAGTTGCATCTGATATTTTGATTAAACAGTAACCATCTAGTTTAAAAATTATTATTTTTTAACAGCTTTGCATACACTTTGCTAGGTTCAAGGTGAAGTTGCCGTCTCCGGTTGCGAGTCTTTAAAAAGTGTTACGTCTAAAAAACTAATCCGAAACGGAATATGACAAGCGATAATCAAAACACAACCCAAAACAGTCTACCTCAGTGCTGTTGGCAAAAGTCCAAAGTTCAAAATACAACTTCCGGTGCATACGGATGACGTCATTAACCGCAACAACGTTATTTTTATTTTCGAGTTTTCACTTTGGAGAAGTTCTAATGTTCTTCATTTCTAAATGATTTTATGTTCACCAGAGTTCCACTGAGATGTTTTCTTTTCAAGTAACCTGAGTGTTGAGTAATAACTCGGTGCCGCGCCCTGATTTAGCGGGGGGGGGTTTAAACCTACGTCATTGCGCGACGTTGTGGTAAAGACACTCTTTTGAGTGGCAAAACCAAACGTCCGGGTCGGCTTCCATTATTATTTTTTCAGTGTTACTTTTGCTCTTTTAGTCGTTTGGTCAAAGCACAAATATGTATTCTTATGTTATTTATTGTTATGTTAATCGAAATTACTCAATGTCCGCAACTATCTTTTTTCCCGACTTTTCTTGTTGCCACTCAGTGGGCGCGGCCTTAAAGGAACTTACCCGAAGAAATAAAAATAAATTAAAAAAGGGAGCCCATTTTATTTAGAAGGATTTAAATATAATTAAGCATTAATATTCAACTGAAGATTCAGCCTTCCTTGGAGCATATTCAAATTTTAGGACAAAGCTTAATATTTTTTACTATTGTCAGCCATCTCCTGCCCAATGTAATTGTACTGCTTGGTTCTTCCCGTCTTTTATTATGCACTAATTTACATCTTTTTTATCTGATCCACAATCGAGCATAATTTTAAACCGTCTAGCCAATTATGACCAGACTACTTAAAAAATTAATTTGAGTTTTATTATTGGCATCTATATGTCCCCAATAGTGTTAATTTCTTACCCCCCAAGGCTATTTTCACACACAATCTAGTTGTTTTGACAGCCTTCAACAAATTAAATCATAACTCTTGGTATTTATTCAGGTCATTCTCATCTGATCAACATTTGGTTCATATTTTGGAACAATAAAGAGGGAGAAATAAAGTGCATTAATTGCACCACATACACTACTACTGAAATTTACCAGTCAAGGATAATTAATTCTGCTGAGATGTACTTAAACTAGTAGTTCATAATTCAAGTAATACAATACAGAAAAAAAAAACCCAACTCCAAGATAATTCACGTTTTATTTTGTAGAAATTTAAAAGCAAAAAAACTGCTCATGAAGTCTCTAAGAGTGGCATTCATTCCATATTGTTGTCAGGTGCCGTGGCACATAATCCAAACAAGACAGGTTTCAGATGTTACGCTCAACACAATGATTGTTCTATATATTTATCATTTATGGTACAAAACTTTCAGCCAACTCAAAGATCTAAAAAGGAAAAGGTTTCCCCTCTTCACAATTACTACATAAGGGTACATCAGATCAAATCCCTCCTGCACCACAGGTCAGCAAAAAAGAAATTAAATTCATTTGCCAAGCTTTAGAATAGAAAAAGGTTGATTTGTTTTCCATGTTCCCCCCTCAAATTATCTCCTGGCGTTGACTTGCCTTCAGCCCACATCAAATGTAACATAATCAGATGATAAGCTGTAAACCAAAAGAAAGCTTCTCTTTAAATAAAAAGAATAAAAAGAAAAAAAACTTTTGAAATCCAAAAAAATAAAAAGAAATTGTGCACAATAGCACAATAAAATATATAAAACAAATCAAAATAAATAAAAAAAATGAAACATGAACCGTAAACAAAAGAAAAAAAAATTTGGTGGAAAAACAGAACATACATTGGAGTTTACCTTTTTTTTTTTTTTAAACCAAATTAAACATTCTACTGTATTCGGCACAATTTCACTTGTAAGTGCTTGTCAATGCTTCCTTTTGCACCTTCAAATGAACCGTGGTCTCACTGCGGGGCTGCAGAAAGTGGTTTCAGATCCTACACAGTCATATCAGAAACAAAAAAATTAATCTGTCACATTTGTGGAAGGAAAACAAAAAACAAAATAAAATCACATTAACCTACAAAATGCATAATCCATCAACAGAAGCCGGCATCTCTTTATTCAATCAGGCAGGAATAGATTTCTTTTTAAAGATTTGTTTTATGAAAACACCTTCATCTTTGGAGTTTTTTTAAGCAACCTGACAACCAAAATCACTTACTGACTGGCAACCAAATGATTGGGGGGGCTACAAGAAAGCAGGCATGAGTCAGACTGTACTCCCTAGAACAATTTCAGAGTAGGGCTGGTGCAAAATTATGTCTAAGAAGTACTTCTGTAAACACCAACAGGCAAAGATCCGCGCACACACTCTTCCAATGTAACCATCAACTATGGACAAGAACTTAAAAAATATAATTAACACTCCCACGGATAAGGTAACCAGTGTAATCTAAGAATTAAAATGACTCCCAGCATTCCCAGACATAGCCTACACAGTATCAACAGGAGAACATATGGCAACAATCACTAGTTTGATAAGAAGCAGGAGCAGTACCATGTAAGTCCAGCAGCCAAGCTAGAAAACTCTAAAACTAATGTTGAAGATCAGGGATGCCTCAAACATTAATAACCAAGAATAGAGATGCACTGAGGGAAAAAAAGTAAAAAAAAATAAATAAATAAAAAAAGGGTTAAACTTGGATATCTGATATTTTTCTGGTCAATGAATGTCCCATAATGCAATACTCTAAGTGAAGATTACACTAAGATGGTCAATTTCTGCACCATTAATGTGTTTCAATTGATTTTAGAGGAGGCTCTGCAACCTATTAAAACATGTGGGTTTTTTATGCTGCAAGAAAGCAAGATTTGACTTTAATGCATATGTTGACAACCTTTTATAAACCTTAAAGTTAAGATGTCCAATTAGTTTCTTTGTCTCTTTTACCACAAAGTGCCACATGGTGGCAGTGCTGCTCTCCCAGTGTGGATCAATCATTTTTCAAGAGCCACAAAGAAGCAAAAACAGGATTAATAATCTGATGTGAAATTATTTTATTCTTTTTTTACTCAAGGCTACCACCCCATAAGAGGTTGCAGTGAAAACTTTACATCTCTTTTAATGACCAAAACTAAAAAAATAGCATAAATAGAACCTTGCTTGTGTTTCCAAACAGTCAGGTCTGACAAGGCCTTAAGGATCTACATTCTTAGGGAATACACAAGCAGACACTTGTTTCAGTAATGCTGACTGCCAACATACGATCTTTGCATTAAAGTAGCAAATCTAGCACATATGGCATGAACCCTCTTTTTCTCACACTACAAATAACAGCAAATAGTAAGACTGGAATAAAAAAAGTGACATTTTTTATTTATTTTTAGTTTGTATTAATGTGTTTTAAACCGAAATCAGAATTGGCTAAAACTGGTACTGGTGGCCAAAAGATTAAAAAATACAATAAAAATAAAAAAAAACCCCAAGGTGAGAAATTGGCCTGATCAGTGCATCTCTAACCCTGAAGTGTGACGAGAAGCAGAAACCATTCCCGATGCATTTATAGGTGCAGTGCCTTCTTCCTATGATCCTATTCAGCCCCGTTGAGGAGTTATGAATCTATGGCCTCGCTTAAGTCTTACTCTTAACTTTATTATCATTTTGCTTACAGCAGTCCTAAAAGTCACTTATCCAGAGAAGCTAACAACTTCAGTATATTATCACTGTACGTCTTACAATAGAAATTCTATTTTATCGGAACAGAAAAAAAAGTGCATTTATACCAGTAGGAACTCATTCTTGGTGATTTCTCTCAGCGAGTCCATTTCTTTAAATATACTAATATTTAAAGAATTTAAAGAAACAAAGCCACAGCAGCGAATACGATTCTTGATCTGCTTACAGTATTAGCAATCTTGATGCATCAAACATGAACTTATTTCCTGAATTTATCTATAGCTGGTCTTAACGCAAACAACCTCAGTTAAAACTATAGGGGTGGCGATGATTAGAATGATCGGAGGGGACACATGAACCAAAGCAGCAGACGGCCTAAAACTGGAGATTAATGCTACAAATAAACGAGACATTCATGTGAACATGCAACTTAAAGCCTAGATTATGTGGATTATAGTATGTTGGAACTGGGTTGACGTAAAACTTAACTGCTTCTGTTGACAGGAAAGAAATAAAGTCCTGCAGTTAGAAAGGAAATCTACAGATCAGACGGAAATGTACATATGAACAAAGATGCGCGTTTGTGTGAGTGTGCATATAGAAAGATGTATGCAATTCTCTTGGAAAAGGTGCAAAGGTTCTGTGCACATCATTACAAAGTAAAAGCATCCGTTTTTTGTTTTAACAGCTACATGTGAGCTTCCTACATGCTTTGTAGTATTTGCTGGTTCGGATAATTACTTTTTGTACCTAACTGCCCACCCCCCTCCCCATCCAGACGTCACTAACTTATATGAACAATCCAATCGTGAAGACGGGGGGGTCTGAACTCTGCCCCTCCCCCAACCCCGCTGTGCTGCCCTCACCTACCCGAAGATCCCTGGATTTGCGGTTGGCGAAAGTCACTTTTGAGTTTCTAGCAGTGAGGCATTTATTACGAGAGGTATACATATATCCCTGGTTTACCCTCCCTCAGCTACCGCCCTCATCCCACCCTCCCTCAGAGACAAACAGGGCGCAGGGGAAAAGGAGGCCACCCGCAGACTGGAGGGCCAGAGCCAGTCGCATCCCTCCAGCTCCACTTTCTCCCCATGATTTGGGCAGTGCAATGAGTTCCCCTGTTACCCTCCCCTTCATGAACCTGGAAAAAAAAAAAAACACGCACACAATAAGTCATTTTATGGGAAACTTCACTCGTCAGAAACACCTGCGCTGGTGAAAAGTGGTATTCTGGATCAGAACAATAAAATTGGGAACAAAATGTATCATTAGTTCTCAATGAGCTGGGTGTTTCATCACATCCAGAGGCCTTTGCCTTGGAGGAAACGAGCTTTCGATGGCAAGGACTTACTTGACAGGTCAGTGGAACAAGGGTTGGATTAGACACCGTAGCAGGCCGATAGTCGCTCTTTCAACAGAGGGGGGAACTGCTCAGAGAACTGCTGCCAGTTCTCTTCCCCCACCTGGTCCTTGAAGCCATGCAGGATCTGCAGAGAAAAACAACAACAACATCTAAGCTCTTTAACATGCTTTAATAGTTGAATTTGCACTGGAAGGCTAATGGGTATACATTTATATCAGGTGATGTTTAACAGAACCAGAATGAGGAAAAAAGCGACTCATTTTAAAGTCAGATCACATTGAGATACATCAGATGTAGGACTATTAGAGACTAATAAATTGGGACAATAAATTGTAACAGTAATTATTGCGATAAGCGATAATATTGTTGCTCAAAATGTAATTTATTGATAATGGCATAATAACACAAGTTTGGCCTGTTAAAGACCAATAAACCTTGAGAGGGTTTTGTGAAAAGAGGCATGAACCACACTTCTCAGAATCATAATCATCCACACTTTGAAATCAGATTTCGAATGTCTGATGAAAGATCATCACAGTGTGGTGAGCAAAAACCAAAAAGGGAATGATTAGGATAACTGCTCTTCCGTCACTTACCTTATAAAACATATCTCGCAGGTCGTCCTTTGGGTTGACCCATGAAGCCACAGCGTCACAGAAGAAAATAAAGTCCTGCAGAGGTAAGATTTGTTCTCTTAGCACACCAACAGAGAACCGTCGTAGTTTTATAATCCAACATACGTCTAGCAGAAATAAATCACCTCACCTGTACAACTCCTGCAGGATTGACACCAATCATAACACAGATTCCCCGAAAAGCAGAGTCCTTCTCCTCGTTATCTCTAATATTTCTCAATGACGTGCACCTTTTATAAAAATAATAAAGCATTATAAACATATTTGCCATTTTCAGAAATGGAAGCTTTCATAAGTGACACACCAGGGTCTGATGAAATGCTGCAGCTGTGGGGCCACTTCCTGAGGACAGACGAACCCGAGTCTGCCGATCGTAATGGCTGCAGACGAGAAAACACAGCAAAAACACTTCAGGTCATCTGTGAGTCTGTCAAGAACACAACTTTGTGTGCGTCTGTGCTCGTCTGTGTACCTGTGTTTTCCAGCAGAGTCTTGGGCGTGTTGGGTCTGTTGATGATCTCCACCAAATGAGGCAAAACCATGCCGACGTACGGCTGCATCTCTGCACCTACACAGAGGAGGAAGAGCAGAGAAGACAAGTGAACACAACTGGAACAACAACAACAAAAAAAAGAGTAACACATTTTCCAAGCAAACAAGAAAAATGTATCTTACAAGACTAGATACATTACTCATGGCTAGAACTCATGGTTCTAGCCATGAGTACTTCATGGCTAGAACCATGAAGTACTCAGTATCTGGATCAGAAAATGTTTTGGGAACATAATGTATCATCGTGTATCAATGAGCTGGGTATTTCATCATGTCCAGATACTGATCACTTTTTTAATTAAAAACAGAAAGCAGTCATTTAAACCAGGAGCAGCTCTGTTACCCATTTGCATAGAGATCTCCCCGATGGCCCAGGTGGCGTTGTTACACACAGAGATGAACTCTGGGTTCAGGTTGAGCCCCAGGATGGGCATAAACTCAGCTGGAAGGAGGCAAAGCACACAATGGTTACAAAAAGAAAATGCTACTCATTTTCAGACTTAATTAGTTAAAAATGAGCCATAAACAACTACAGCAGTTATTTCTAAGTAACATTTTATTCATTCCAGATTAAAGTGACTTACCAATGCAAGGCTTCACATGGAGGAAGCATGCCTTGGTTAGATCCCCCAGCAGGGCGAAGGAGCTTTGCCTCACTTCAGGCATAGTGTCCTGTGACAGAACCAGAAAAGTCATTGTTACACTTAAGAGTTAAAAAAACAAAACAAAAAAACATATCCAATATTTTAACCACAAAAGTGAAGAATCAAGAATTCTGTTCACACCTGCATGCACTGAAAAAGAAGGGTCATTATGTTCGATCGAGCCACTAGTTGCTCCACGTGGCCACCGAGACCCTCGGCAAGTCCACTCAGCAGATCCAAGGCCACGATCATAAAATCCTTGTCTGGAGCCTCGTACTGGTCAGGATGCTGGTTGTACATCTGGCCAGACAGGAGAGGGAGTAAGAGTCACGTATGGAAACTTAAGAAGAGAAATGTTTGAAGAGTGTTTTCAGGTTCTCACCATCGCCTGAGCAAGCGTCTTCTGAACTAATGTGACGCAGCGCTGATACACAGGCTCACAGTACGGCAGGAAGCCACTCTGCAGCGCCGTCGCTACGGACGACAGACACTGGAAGAAAAACACAATTTAGGGGTTTGCTTACTCATGATGGTAACTAGAAAACTCACGTTGAATTCATGATTTTGATCATTTAAGAAAAAATAAAAATGAATAAAAAGTACTTGACTTGCATGAGAAAATATATTTTTACTCAAAAGACACTCACCTCTAATAATGGGAAAAGATCCTTGTCTTCATCTTTTAGCTGGTTCCACTTTGCTATTAAAGGCGGCATCAGCTTTTGAATGTACTCCTGGAAAACACGCCTCTGATTAGTGATGAGTAAATAAAGCAATGAAAAAAAAATCTAAGTCCTACATCTCCTTTATTATAAGCATTAAAACTACAGGCTCCCACCAATGAAGGTCTATTAACAGATCAGTCCACAGCAAGTTTAGCATGTCGACACAAGATACATTTGCCTTGATGGGACATGCAGAGCAAAGATCTCCTGTTAGATTCTGAACTACAACCTCCATCAAAACATCGGCAGCAAATTAATTACTTTTATGCATTATAGATTTTTTTTTTAAAAAGGGAAAGAAAAGCCGATAAGCTGGAAACCAGTATTGGTTCAAGACAGTCTAAAAACTGCCTGGCAACTAATGAGTCAAAAACTTTATTATATCTGGATACTTTTTTATGAATCATTCAGTCTTTCACCATGTGAAGATGGTGATCACTTTAAATGAGTCATTTTTAAAAATTAGTAAAACAGAATGATGTATTTTCAAATATTTTAGTTTTTTTCCTGGATTAAAAAAAACTAAAGTAGTTAGGGCTTCGTTTGTGTTTCTTGTTGGAATTGCAATTTCAATTTCCTCCAACAAGACACACCTTCTATAGCAACACTGACGAAACACTTGCAAATTCACAAACAAGAGTCGGCCTATTATTCTCTCGTCTGCAAATCTAAACGCATCATCTCAACTGGACTCAAATCAAAAAACTAAGATCATAGAGGCAAGAAAGAACTGACTTAAAGAGGGAAAAAGAAAAGGCGACACTTACAGGTTGATTAAGATGGTGACCCACTGAATCTGCCAAAGTCCCGATAGCATCATACAGGATGAGGAGATTCTTGTGTTGGTACTTCCCGAAGGCGAACACAAGCGTGTCCAGGATGAAGCTCAGGTAGGGGACCAGTTCTGTGCACGCCTCCTCCTCCAGGGTGGCAAAGGAGCTGAAAACCCAAGATGGAAATTCTTATTTTTCTCAATCTGGGTGTAATTCATAAAGTTTAACACGTGTCAGAGCGGGTCTGGAGGTGTATCATTGTTAATCAATGCGCAGAAGTTATCATGTCCACATAAAGAGGAGCGGAGGAGGAGAGGAAAGCGGCTCACCTGCAGGCGGCCTCCTGCACCCTCTTGTTGCTGTCCAAGATGCGCTTTAGGAGCTCCGTCATGAGGGGTTTGAGGTAGGAGTCGGGGGGCTGGGAGACAACCCAATGCGCGTAGCGACTCAAGGTCCAGCAGGCGATGGAGCGCACTAGGGCCTTCTTGTCGCTCAGACTCTGGATGAGGTGAGGGATGAGCTCAGGCAGATAGGGCACCATGCCCTGCATGCAACCTGGGGTAGGAAGCGAGCCAGAAGAATAGGAGAAGAGTCACTTTTACAATCCGACAATAAACGGAGCAAATTGAATGATAGTGGCTGCAAAAGTAACAGCGATTTCTCCATGAGCTGCTCTAGATGTCTATAAACATTTTAAAACAGAAAGCAGCCCTTGCTGGTTCAACAAGCAGAGGAATCAGCTGGTGAGCAGAATCAACAACTTCAACACGTCTCAGCATTTCTTATGTCAAAACTTCAGCATGGCTAAAGCATTACTGGGCCAAATCTGTGAGCAAATGCTCCACTGCACCAAGTATTCAGTATTATTCAGTATCTGGATCAGAACATGTTTTGGGAAGAAAATTTATCATTTTGTTTCAATGAGCTGGGTGTTTCATCATGTCCAGGTACTGATTAGTTGAAAATAAAACAGTCAGAAACCGGTCTATCTTTTTTAAATAGCTGAACACACCATGGCCAACACCTACCTAGGTGTAAGAGGTTTTAAAGCACATTAGGTGAGCCAAAACTACCAGAATAAAATTCACTCAATATAATAATAATATCAAACAGCCACACCTGTAAATACAATAAAAAAAAGTGTGAATTTATCCAAAAGAAAGTCGATTTAAAACATAATATTGCAGTTAAAAGAGCTACGAACACTTTAGTTTTAAATTGTTCTCGAATTTAAAATGTATCCGCTTTTAAGTTTGACGCATCGACCTCTCTTTACCTCTAGCAAGATTCAGCAAACTGATCATTAAAAAATAACAAATCCCATTCTGCAGATTTTCTCCTAAACAATATAATCTGGCCTGCATGTGAATAAAAACCGTACCCGTTCACAGCACGGTCTGAATGCCACAGCAACAGAAGGACCTTCTGCTAATCTGACCTTCAGCTATGGCTCCAAGCACCAGGATGCCAGACTCCTTGATGACCCAGTCCGGGTGGAAGAGCAACCCTTTCAGAAGCGGCAGAAGGTGGGGCAGCAGCTCGTCACGGAACACGTTGGCCAGAACGTCGAGCGCCGCAGCCGAACACTTTCCTATGATTTGAAAAAAAAAAGAAGGGATTATATTTAAGTATTTATCTGTATTTAAATATACAGATAAATTAACAAGGGAGGTTTCAGTTTCCATACTTGGAAAATCAATTGGGTTAGTTCAGAAATAAATTGCAATGAGAACCTTTCTTGTAGCTCGGAAAATACAGACAGCCTTTTCTGACCCCAGTAACTAAATTTCTCATTACTTACGCAGGTTCCAGTCAGTCAGCGCGTCATCGTCGTCGTCGTCATCCTCATCTTCGATGTCTTCGTCCTCCTCCCCATCCCCTCCTTCATGCTGCAAGGTGACCGTGCGCGACTTGTGGAAGCGGGGCTTGATGTCCTGTTCGCTGTCCGGCACAGCTTCGTCTTCCTCCACGTCTCCCTGAAAAACCAGGAAGTACCGCCTCAGCACCAAGCTGCTCCGTCATAACGAGCTCTTTGCATTAAATTCAAACGTGAATGCTTCAGGCGCATCAGCAAGTGTGTAAGACACATGAAGACTGTGTGCTGCATCTGCCAAGTATCAAATACTGATCTTACCTTCAATAGTATGATGTCGATCTCTGAATACTTCATTCCGTTTACTAGAACAGGGATCAGTCTGAAGAGGGAGAAGAATGAATTAGTGAGAAGAACAGCAGCTAAAAGAAGAAAAAATAGATAAAAAAGGACTTTGCAGCTACAAGCCTTTACCAATTGGATTTGACTAGACCACCCTAACACAAACATGCTTTGTCCTGAAGAATGTGAATGATATCGAGCTTCATCTATTCACTCTGACCAGCTTCCAATTGCATGAAGAAGCTAAGCAACCTCTTAGCCTAACATTGCTGCTGCCACCATGTGACTGAATGCGTTTTGCGTGCAAATAGAAACTGCTAAACCGCTTTCATATCACACTTCTGCCACAAACACACAACCACCCTTTTGGAACCTACAAGACGATCCATAGAAATCATGAATCCTGGATCAGGTGATGATAGAATGAAAGAAACTTTGCTTACAAATTACAAGCTTTCTGTCACCATTATTCCCCAAATACAGCAGTAAACCACCAGATTACACTAATAGTGCAAAATTTACTCACTGCACCAGATGTCCAGACAGAGCCTCCTTACAAATCGGTTGCTCTGCTAAGGTCAACCAGAACTCACAGGCTTCCAGAGCCACGTTCTCATCAGGATCCTGAGTCCGCTGCAGCATATACTGTAGGAAACAGAGAAAACAGAGTTCATAGGTCGCCCCAGATGGACAAAATGTTCGCTCGGCTTCTCTAAAGCCGCCTGCTGGCCTGAACTCACCTGAATGATGCTGTGCATATGGGGGATTAGTCGGTCGATGCGGACTTCCAGCAACATGACCAGCGCTCTGCACACGTTCTTACGGACCTCAGAGTCTTCATCTGCTGCCAGCACAAACAGACTCTGAATGGGAGAGGAAAGGGAAACAATGTTAACAACCAAACTGTTTTAAAAAGCATACACTGAATTATTGACCATCACAAGCTAACTAACCTCTATGAAGGTGTCAATGTTGTCCATGAGCGCCTGGGCTCTCCCGATGATGAACTGGTTCACGCAGGCGATAGCGTGGGACCTGCAAGAAAAAAATCAGTCGATCAGCGTAGGAGATAGATTTTTTTTTTTTTTATAAACAAATATAACCTTTTTCTGCACTGAATAAATTTGTTTTCCCTCATTTAAGACATTCTCAAAGTTAAAAAACAACTGCTTTAGAAAGGGAAACCTAGCTGCTGACATGGCAGGTTCTGACAACAGTAAAATGTCAAGAGTTACTTTAGGAGCTGCAAAACCATCTGCAACGTCTCCAACTGCACGAGACACACAAGTAGCATTTCCTGCTCTCTCCTGTACCTAATCTTTGGACTGCAATGCTTGAAGAACTGAAGAAATTTAGGTATCATAACGTTGAGGGGCCTGTTCAGAGCGTCGCTGTCCAGCAGCTCCGACGAGTCCTCGCAGATCTTCTGCAATGCCCCGAACGAGCCCTGAGACACGGACATACACAGAAAGGCTGTCAAATCAAACGCAAACATAGACGGAGACACAGAGGAGAGAACGAGATGAAATCAGAAGATCGACGTACAGCAAAAGGGATTAAAGCACTGCACACATTTCAACTTTCAATCTGATCTTTAAACTGTTCACAAGCTGGTCTAAAAAAGTACAGCCATCAAGAAGTAGAGTTTGCCTAAAACAGTGATATTAAAGTTGCAGCTCTGTAGGTACTGACCTCACAAGTGCTGTAATCCTCCGAGTCAAGCAGGTTGCAGAGTTGTGGCAGCAGCTCTGGCCATGATTGCAGCTCTCCTTTGGAGGCGATCGTAGTGATGAGGATGCCTGGCAGAGCAGAGGGGGCAGAGATTATATAACAGCCTCCAATCATGTTTAAAAATCGAACAAATGAGCACAGCCTTTGGAGCGGTTCTGGATCAGACAGTATGAATACAAAGACCTTCACGGGTACTCAGAGGTTTTAAATGCATCATCTCCAGACGGTAACAGAAATAACAAGAACGGCTCAATATCAACATTCATTCATATAAAATAAAAAACTCACCAATCGTGGCTCGGATAAGTGGCGACGGATCGCCGATACTGTTGAGGCATTCCCGCTTGATGAAATCAGAAACTCCTGAAGGAAAGTTCTGGTAGTGGGCCTTAACATTGTTCTTCAGTATCAAACCACTCAAAGAGCGAGTCGGCTCATCTGAGCAGAGACAAAATAAAGACATTGGCATACGAATCGGGTGAGAGGAAAATGACTTTCAAAGAATTTCCAAAGGTTCTCAATAGGGTTGAGGTCAGAGGAGGGTGGTGACCACACCATGAGTTTCTCCCCTTTGATGCCCATAGCAATTTAACAAAATACAAATTAAGGGCATAAAAAGACAGACATAAGGCTTGACATTGAGTCAGCTTGTTTTATTCTCTGCCGAAGTTACAGATTCAGCTGTTTTAGTCATCTTCTATCTTTGGATACATTCTAATATAATAAAAGGAAAATCCTTGCAGCTCAAGTTTAGGCACAAAATGCATTAGAACTGCATCGGCGTACTTCTGACCTGTTGACATTCCCAGGTGTAGAAGAATGATGATTAGTGAAGCAAGAGAGACATGTTGGCAGCTTGTCTGAACTAATAAAACATGACTTAAGTATCTGCACTCTAGGAAGGCACAAAAAATTAATCTTCAAATTCCCAGAGAAATGTTTGAATTCAACCAAACGCCATATGCTTACCTTCAGTTTTCAGTCTTGTGAGGACAAAGATGAGATAGTTGTTGAAATCGGGGAACTGATTGAGTTGTTCAAGTTTCTGGTAAAGTAGTTAAGGACAATGTTATTCACCAAATCAGACAAAACACTTTGAGGAACTGTCTGAAGTTTAGAAGCTCAGGCTTTGTTAAAGTCCTTATGTTACACATGTCAAATTAGCTCAATATTGAATTCAACAACCACAGTTAATCCTTAGCATCAATTTACAAAAAGAACACATTCGTTTAGAGAAGCACAGACAAAATCTGGTGGTGGCTGGTTTATATTCGGCTCCAGACTCTGACATTGTAACTACTGTATTATTTAATTTCCCTTTAGGATTAATAAAGCATTTTTTAATTAACTGAAATCATTTGACAAAGAGTTAGATTAATTTCTAAGAGAAGCATTTGCAGGTTTATGCTGTATGCAAACAATCTATTGCCAAAATTAAACAGCAATAACCTTTTAAAGATGCTCTATTATTATCTAAATGCATCATAAAATAGTATGTCTATATCATCCATCTTAACTTTTTGATAATCTCAGCGACAAGGGATGAAACTACAGTCATTAAAGGAATACACATGGAAACTCTGGTTTTAGTAATGCTAACAACACACCATGTTCCAAATTATTATGCAAAGGATGTTTTTCCAGATTTCCCAAAATTATCAATGCAAATGATGGTCAGTATAATTTTCAAGTCATGAACTATTACAGTATAAATCAAATGTTACTGAGCGAAGCTCCCAATGAGAGCAGTATTTTTTTCAAAAAAAAAATAAAAACCAAATGCACTGTTCCAAATTATTATGCACAGCAAATTTTCTAAACAATGGTCACAAGAAATTAATTGCAGAAACACTATAGAACATTTTAAAGTCCTTTTATAGTGCTAAAAGAGAAATCAGAATCTGCTCAAATCTGTTTTGGAAACTGGCCACAAAATTCTTCTGAGTGCATTGCTACTCCTGAAAATTACACTGCAGCAGGATACTTGTTGGACTGCTCTTTGTGTGACAGTGTTGGGCGACTGGGAATCTTTAAGCAGCTGGAGGACCTGCTGGAGTCCCTGTTCATCTGGCTGCCACTCCATCCTGTTGACACAGAAACAGCTATACTTCGACATGTGTGGCGAGATGCACGTAGGACGCAGAATACGGTGAAAGCATGTGGTTTCAGATCAGACAGTATGAATACCAAAACCATCAGTGGAGGTCAGGTGGTTTTAATACATCATTTCCGATCCACATGTATAGTCAGGCTAGCAACAAGCGAAAATCTACAGGTACCAACGCAGCGCTGTCTCAAGTGGGAACAAATTATGTCTGCTAGCAAATGGGTTTTAAGTAGAACATGTTTGCGCACAAAAACAAAGCCATTAAACCACACGACCAGCTAAAATCTCCGTGACCCGGCTTAACCACCTCATGTTAATCCTATCCCCGCCCCCACGCCACCCGGTCCGCCAGTCCACGCAGCTG
Organism: Phalloptychus januarius; assembly: GCA_902982915.1. NCBI lineage: Eukaryota > Metazoa > Chordata > Actinopteri > Cyprinodontiformes > Poeciliidae > Phalloptychus > Phalloptychus januarius. The sequence continues at coordinate 8,926,542 of CADWAE010000476.1, forward strand.
ATCTCAATATTTTTACCCAAATTTCAACGCGGAGGTTGCCAACGGGTGGGCCAAAGACACGCGAGTCATCGGAGGAGACGCGTGCGAAGAAAAGTTATGAGGAACCAAATGCGCTACGACCGGGAAGTACCGCGATGCGACCACCAAAAAGGACATAATGGCACGTTATCCTGACTGAATAATACACTGGTAGTTTAGCATGTGACATGTTTTAATTGATCTACTAAATACAGCAGACCTGATGCTGGAAAAGTTGCCCTTCTATTTCAGGCCTACACGATGAGGCAGTTCCCCCGGTGTGCTCATAATGTGCCCCGGGTTGAAACTAATAATTCCCCCGACTGCAACACAAACAGACCCCATCTATAATTATTCTGAGAACCAGAAGTCTCTAACACATGTTTAACGTTACACGCTACTGCCACAAATTCAATCGTAATTTTAAAAACTAGCTGAACACGTTTTCCCGGTTACCGTTAGCCGCTAAGCTGCTAATGCTAAAATAACTAGCCGTGCTAACGTCGACATTCATTTTGATCGTTGCTTCATCAACATGTTTTCTAAACTGTAGTGCGAACGACGTAATAACATACTTTGTTGAAAATAAGCCCCTCTGAAACTGTACCTACAATATTGATTGGAAAGTTGTATAACCAGTGCTGGGCCACCCGTCTTCTGCTTCGTATCAGTTCAAATGAGCACGCCGACTTAAATTGACCTACAGAGGCTTCCGTTAAGCACAGGATTTCAGGTAGCTAAAATCACGCGAGATTATGTGTAAAACCTGCGCTAAGAACTAAAATAGTCTTCCCATTTTTAGTCTTCCCAAAAAAGACTAAAACGTCTCTTTATTATTTAGTGTCATTACTGGTGTTATTTGGTTAGTAAATGTATCTTAGGTGATTGAGACATTTTGGATTTTTGTATTGCAATATCGGTATCTTCCAAATGTCTTAACTTGTAACTTCCTTGAAGAAATATTTTTGTTTTTAAGTATCTGGGGGTAGTCTAGAGTACTCCAGAGAGGTGTTTGTGACATGGCTTACTACATCTAAGTATGTTAGATCATCAACCACTTTTGTGTAAGACCTAAGAATGCACAAAATACAATTTTCTAATTAATTTGTTAAGGTGGGAGGCTATCTAAGCTGATCTGAGTGGTCACATGACAACATGATTTTAACGCCAAATGAAGCCTAAGTTGTACAACTCTGTCAAAAGCACATATAATCTATTGTTTTTGTTTCGAGAATAAACTTCTCAATTTAAAGAGAAGTCGGGGGCCAGTAACAAGTCCAAACACCTTGATCAGTTAAAAGCAACACTGTTGCTGACATTTGCATTGGTTGAGGTTTTGTTTTGGGTCACAGGTTCATGCACTCTATAAACCTTTCTGAGAACTTGTGAAATTAGTAGCTGCATAGCATGTAGAATTTACATTACAAACAAGGTAAAGTTCAAGGGAAGTTGTTAATGATGTACACAATTTTGTGTCAAAGACAAGCTGCTTCCTCCTTTATTCATGAGACAAAGTCTTGAGTCTTGAAGAATATTTTAAAAGTCTAAAGAAGGCAATACCATCTTGTAATTCTCAAAAGGATTTTTGGAAGCAAAAAATAAAGAGAATAGTGCTAGCCCAAAACGTTTCTTTAACTTTCACTTGAAAAAACAAGGCAACATTTAAATGCAACCAGAATTAACACTCAACAAGTTAAACATTTTGGAAGTTCTGCATGCTTTGTAGAAAAATCCAGGTACAGCTCACCAAATGCATTTACAGATGTGGATGTAATCTCCGTATTTTAATGGCAACATAATTATATTTGGGGATGCTTGAGCCTTGAACTCATTATGCACCCCACTTCATTCTGAGAATGTGGTTTTGAAACCCACACTACTGACAAGGCAGCTTAACTTCTTGGATTTTTTAAAAGCTTATAATTACAATTATGTATTTCAGACTGACTGATATGCAAATAATATTTTACCTGACTAAAATAATCTCTTTATGAAATGATGATCTAAAACATTTCCCCTTCCAAAAATAGTTTTAATCCAAAATTTTTCTAATCAAGTTCAATGCAAGAAAGATGGCACAGCAAAAAATAAAAAAAATCAAATTTATTCAACAAAATTTTGATCAGATTTATAAACAGAAAATACAACTTGAGAGTCCCAAAAAGCTGGAGCTGTTTGTCACGAGTCTTTCCTGCAGTTACACCGACAAAGCTTATTAGTCTTATTACAAATGACACAGAAAACTGACAAAAAAGGAAAACTAACATTCATGATCCAGAGGAAGCTTACTGCTACTCCACCATTACTTCCAAAGGAGAGGGCATGAAGTGCTTTTCATAACCTGAGGTAGACTGTTCTTCCTCTGATGAGCTCCAACAATCATTCTTCTCTTCATCAGAGTCAACCATTTTACTATACTCCTTCCTCCCATATCTGCTGTCTGTACTGTCACTGTTTTCTCTGACGGGATCCTCCTGTTGATCATTTTGACAGTCCATCAGGTGACAGCCAGTCTCCTTTTTCATCATGTCAGCGTCAAAAACCTTGGACTTTATTTCCACAACTTCCAAAACAGAGATCGTTGGATAAGGTTCGTAGAGGGAAGCACACATCCAAGTCAAGGGGTCGTTAGTCTACAGGCAGATCAAAGAGAAGACTATTATTTTTACATTTTTTAAGTAAAACATAAAAAACAACATGTCATTGTAATTAAATACCAGGTAATTGAAATTATTAATAGTTGCAGTTGATTGGATATTTGATTTTTGCTCACCTGGTGCTTCATCTGTTTGAAGATTTGGCTGTTGCTGGGATCTGGCACTTTCTCATAAAGACACTGAGACAGGAGTGGGCACTCTTTTTTGGCTCCGTGAAGAAGACTAAAGGCAAAAAATACGTGAAACAGCCATGTTAAATATCATACAGTCGATCACAAATGGTGTAAAACCTCCAGGAACTTTTTCACATTACAAACAAACTTTACTATATTTCAAAGTGATTTTAATTGCATAAAGTAGCAGATGATTACATAGATGTAGAAAAAGATAACAAGATGCATGGTTTTCAAAATCGTTACTCAAAAATATGAAAAAATTCACCAATATTTTACACAGAGTTGAAGGAATGATGAATACAGGATTCTAGCATTCTGGGGAAAAAAATCTGATGGAGGCTGTAACAGGCTTGAGCCTTAGAACTCTCCTAAATATACAGCTGAAGCCACAATGGAGTGGCTTATATCTAAACATTTTCATGAAATAGAATAGACTGGCCCCACTACTACTCTGCTTCATTTACGTTGAATGTGTGCAAGCTATTTTGCACAGAAGAGCGGGCAGAAATTTCCATGCAAACACCATAGAGTCATGCCCTAAAAGATTCACTACACTGTCTTAGTCTTTCACACAAAATTATAAAAAATTAATTTATGTTTATGGTTGTAGTCAAACAAAATGCAAACAAGTTTAAGGGGTGTGAACATTTTTGCAGACAAAGTATATATATTTGCTTTGTATAGTCAGTATTAATGCTCTTTGATGAATGGTATCAAGATATCTAGCAATGATTTTCTTACCATACTATGAAACTGGCAATAGCTATGATGATGACCAGTAGCACAATCACCACAATGGGAGTCACAAATGCTGAAAAGAAATAGAAATATGGCAGAAGAACGAAATGTAACAAATTTACTCTTTACAACAATTTTACAGGATATTACATGTTAACATAAAGTTAATACAAGATGGCATACCATAATCTTCTTCATAATTGGTTTTGAATGTTATGTTGACCTTTTCACTGGGCCCAGCAGCGGACACAGCTCTTATCCATGCTGTGTATTTCTGACCTGGACTAAGATCCGACAGCGTGTAAGTCGTAGCTGAGGTGTCACTTATGTTGAACTCTAGAAAAGAAATGTGTTTTGGATTTGAAATTAAGAAGAAGAAAAAAAAAAAGAACATAGGACCATCGATCCACACAGAGTCAAAGAGCATCCTAACTTAGAAAAGAGAAAGATTGTACTGTTTAGTTGTGATATTTTTATTCAAATTTACATATGAGATTAATATCCTACACTATCAAAATAATCTCCTTGTGTTGTTGCTACTTCTGAGTAAAATAAGAAACAAGATAATGTTTCATGTTATATTGCAGTGGTTATTATCTCACTCCTATATGAGATATCACCACTTCAATCAAGGCCCACAACATGACAGTCTTTTTTTTTTTGTTCTTTTGTATTTTTATGTTATTTAACCATTTTCTTGTTACAATTTTTGTCATGTTCATTCTTGCTTTGTTTTGTCTTCTGTTGCTGCTTTGTCAAGTACATTTCCCTGGATGGGATCAATATTTTGATATTTAGTTGGAATCCCTACATATCTATATTGGAAAATTCTATTCTGACAAGTACAGCATGTTTTCATTTCATTTTAACATCTTCAGTGTCTTTATATCCACATGTAATGTATCTGCTGCTTAAGCTTTATTGCTCTAAACTGAATAAATTAGGCATTTATGTTAGTAAAAATAATTAAACTAAGGGGAATTGGACCGAGAAAGAGCTGCAACACACAGTAACATATTTAAAGTACTATTATTGCTGGTTGTATAATTGTGGTATATTTACTTTTTATTCTATGTTTGCAATTTGATTGTTTGTAATTGGAGTTAGAGAGTTTTTACTACTTTGTTGCCTGAGAAAAAAAAAATAAAGAATCAAAAGAAATCTGTTTTTCATAGAAACTGATAACTATTATGCAATCTACTATAATCAAGTGTATGGTATCATATTATTCGTAGCATTTTGTACCTCCTTTCGTGTTCAGTCCTATTTCATAGTACAAGATCACCCCCCTCTGGTTGGAACAAGGAACTGGATCCCAAACCAGAGTCACCTTAGTTGCACCAAGACCAGTCACATTGAATGAAGGTACTTTGGAGGGAACTGATGGAGAAAGAAATTATGAGTTCATTAAACCTTCAATACAAGAAAATACAGTGACAAGGGATTTATGGAGAATAAAATCAGCACACTCACCTCCCTGAGCTGAATATCCTGTAGCTGTTGCAAGCTGATTAATTTCATTCAAGTTTGACACCTCAAACAATGATACTTGGTATGATGTGTACTTTTTAAATGTACCTACAGATGGGGACACATGAGAGTAAAAGAAGCATAATTTAAAATAAAAAATATGTTCCAAACTTTAGAAAAAACAACACTGAACAGTTTAAATCTTTGTGAACCACCACACAAAGAGCCCAAATCTATCTGTGCAACAAAGGAACATAGGAACACTAACCTTTAAAAAAGGCTGTGGTCCGTTTATTGTCCACTTTGATCCAGTCAGATCTGTTTCCAGGTAGACACTCTTTATATTGCACCACATACTGTTTGATCCTGTTAAAAACGTTGGAGGACTGGTTCCAGGACAGTGTGAGGTTCTTTTCGTTCATCTTGAGGTAAAGTCCTGTTTCAGTCGCTTGTTTTCCTAGACAGGAGACAAAATATGTTTTAGCCCCGTTAATTCACAGAGGAAACACAAGCATTGTAAAACAATCATGACGTCTATTGTACGCTGACATAATTTCCTTTTAGCAGCAACTCTTAAAGCATTTATCCCTAATGTTATAACTATTCTATCAAAAACTAATCTGTTTACAAAACTCAAAAGTAAATGAACTAAACACATATCAGGCTTTCTTAGCAGTATCTTAGGTTAACTAGGAAATAGCTGCAATTTCTTCTACTTTACCAAAAGGAAGCTTGACATAAAGGAAATAGATACCTAGTTTTGGCCAAGGCAGACAAGAAGCCTTTGTAGCACCGAGAGCATTGTAGGCTGATACACCAACAGATGACACATCCTTCAGAGATGAAGTGAGGCGCCACTTCATTTCATCATACACAAAGAGGCTGCTTGGATTGTCCGTGGTCACATTTATTAGCTGTTTAGTGCCATTTTTGTAGAAAACTGTAATTTCATATCTAAGAATGTAACCTCGAGCCTGAGCAATGGAAAGATTCTGAAAAAGCCAGAGACAAGGAGACGGTACTCACTGAGTGCTGAATACGCATTTAGAGACAGAGAGAGATGCCCTTTAAATTCATCTTTGATCTTACCTTCCAGTTCAGAAAACAGTCGGAGTTTGACAGAAGCTGCCCACAGTCCCACCATGCATCAACCTCTCCAACGGGGGCTGAGAATTGAATGCAGAGGAGATGTAGTAAAAAAGACAAATGCTGTACGCTTCACAAACATTAAATCTACCTAATCCAAAGACAGGTAGATTTGTAGTGCTGATACATTTCGTAAAGAGTGAAAAGTTGTTTTTAGATAGAATAATCAGTCGTTCCGTCAATACAAAAACTACTGGCGCTGTGGATAAATGTAAACGTAAGTCATTAAGGTGACTAGACAGAATATGTTTGGACCTCATTATTCTTTTAAAATATAAAAAGTCAGAAGAAAGAGCTCAACTGGCATACATCTCAAAATGTATTTATTCATTGTGAAAGCTATTAATTTGATTATAGTGAAAAAATGCACATTGCTATTTCTTTTGCATTTGCATGCAGAGCTTGCCCATTAAACATTTTGGCATATTAGAGAACTAAACTTCAGTGCATTTTATTGGGATTTTGTGACACACCAGCCCAAAATAGTGGTAAATAACAACATGGAAAAAAGCAGAAGATTGCAATTACTTGCAAATAAAACCAGAGTGACCTTTGTTTATACTTACTCCCCATCACCCTCAAAAACCTTACTCTAATTTCCTTCAATAAAACATACTGCACAAAATTGTAACCACATTATAACATAAATGAAACCAAAGTTGAACTTTTTGGCCTACATAAGAATAATATGAGCAGAGGGTTGCAATCATCAGAAATCTGCCAATTCAGCAGCCTCTCCTTTACTGGAAAAACAAAACTTTTCACTACTGGAGGCAATGAGGAACTCTGTTGATACTGCAACCAGTACCAATCCCAGGTCTCCAATCTGAGGGAACAAACTATCCCCAAAAATGGCAATACTCTGTCTCCCAGAGCACAGTTTATCAAAGGCTATATACAAATGTGACACCATTTAACAGTTAGTTAACAAGTTTTCTGATTAAGTAAGACTGTTTGCCAATAAATATTGCTACAACAAAGAAATAACCAACAAAGCACACTTTTTGTGCAAAGTTTTTTCACAGTTTGACAGTGGCATATGACCTAAGCAGGCATGTACAAGGCAATAAAACACATTTACATTTATTGTCAAATGCCAAAAAAATAAATACTCACGCGACTCAGCACTTTTTATTAGAAAGCTTGGACTCCAGTCACTGACCAGGCTCGGGTCACATTTACAACGGACCTGAAATTCATAAACTGTGCTGGGCTGGGGCTCTATGACTCCGTAGCTGCTACTTATGTTATAGTCAGTCTGTGATGAAAGAACCAGGGTAAAAGTTTGGCTTTAATTCTTGGGGAAAAAAAATACAAAAACACCCAATACCTCATGTAATTCATTTGCCAAACTTACCTGAATCCAGTTTTGGTCATTCTCAGTACGATATCTAACGTCACAGACGCCGACATTAAGCTCCAGATCGCCACAGATTGGGCTCCAGTGAATCTCTAATGGATCTTCATCGCTTGATGTGATTGTAGGTGGCGGTGGCTTGACTGGTGTGATTGGGGAAGAGACAGAGGAGCAAAGATCAGGCAGACACCCCAAAAATGTTCAATCCGATATACGAGTCTCAAAATTAATATGATGAAGGTATTCCAATAGTATCAGAAATATAATTTTTTTTCCAGATACTGGGGATTGTTCTGCCACTTCATTAGAAAAACTTGGGAGTAGACGTACTGATGTGTTGGGTATGGATAACAATTTCCTGAGATTTGACAGAACCATTCTGATTCTGAGCCTGCACCCAAACCCGGAGTTCTCCATGGCTCTCAAAGTTTTCCCGAAGAATAAACCCATTTGAGCTATTACCAGTGGTCACAGGCTCCTCCCTGAAAAAAAGCAGGAGAAGACATGAGAGGACAGGCCAAGGCAGAAAAAGCAGGGCTTAAAATTTTTTTAATTTTGGGAGTTGAAGAGCAGAAATTTGCCAAGTGTGTTTACTCTTCATTTTCTGGCTTCCAGTGAAGGGTGTATATAGTGCTGATATCAGGGTCAGGTTTTGGATCCCATGTGCATTTAATAACTGAACAGTCCGTCTGATCGCACGGTCTGAAGCACTCAAGGTTAGAAGGAGGAGTAGGAGGACCTGGTGAGCACAAAGAGAAAATGCGTCAACATAGATGCATTGTTTTTCCTGCCAGATACATGGGTTTGTAGATTTTCTTCGCCATTCTTCACTGTAGTGGTGGTATCCTCCTGGTGATGAGTCGTGACTGATGATTTGTGGATGTAGCTCAGTTTTGAGCTTCATGGAAAAGGCTGTGAATATTTATGGAAATTTGATTTTTTGTTTTTTCTTAGATGGCAAAATCCTCAAAGAAAAATTGTTCACATTATCATAACTTGATTGAGGATGCATTAAAACATGATTAATACTCCCTAAATCCAATGTGCCATCAATACATTGACTCTTCTGGTAATGTTACATGTCTTAACATGTAGGATGTTAAGACATGCCTTTCCTACATTCCATAACACAATGTATGGAATGTAAAAAAAGTTATTTTATTTTCTAATAGATATTTATTTTCTAATAGAGCTCTTTTTGCAGTTGGAGCAAAAAGAGCTCCAACTGCTCTTTTTGCAGTAGCTTTTCCTTTAAGAAAAGTGTGCTTTATTTTAGATACAGCACAGAGCAACATAGTCTCCAGTAAAACAGGATATGACTGAACAAGAAGAAGATAATTACTCAGTCTGTTTGAGTGAAGTAATTTGTCTTCAGCTAAAACGTCTGTGCTTTTCTCATGAGAAAGCCCTACTTATGCTCAAATTAGGTATTAGTTAAATTAGGTATTAGTGCTCTGGAAATATATTTTGTCAGTGGTTTGTGAGAGCTTTACCACTGACATTTCACATTTGTGTCCCAGTAAGAACTCAGAACATTGGTCATTAAGAAATAGTTGTGCAGATATATGTGTGATGTATTTATAAACAGACAACAATCTTACAGACCCAAAAAAGCAGTTGAGATACGGGAGGTACTATCCTTGTGAGTCACAATACAAAAATACAATGACCTCTGTGTGAAGCTGCCAGGGGTGTGAGTCAGAAATAAAAAATCCAAGTGCCCGTGACATTTTCTATCTAACCAACATGGTAAAATACGACATCTTGTCATTTTCAAAGAGAAAAAAAGAGATCCCTACTTTACTGCTCAACAGTATCAATAGTTGATCTGGTAGGTAAAATTGATCAAAAATAAAAGCAAAAACAAACAGGAAGCAGTTCTCTAAAGAATGCACAAAAAGTTACAAAACAAAGAAAGGTACACTCATTTTAACCACAAAACAATACAAAGGATGTTTTAGTCACTCACATGCTTATCCGCCTGTCTCTCAAGCGTACGCGGTTTTTTTTTGTTTGGCTGTTTTTTTTTACACATTCAACACATGCCTGTCACCTTTACCCATTTCTCATAAGCCTACATGTGCTTCGCAGTAACCAGTTCAATACTTGCAGATGAGACATTACAAGAAGGTGCAGTAGTTGTCGCGTTAACAGGAAGCAGGTAGCTACAGTCTGAATGAGCGCAGTCTTCCTTTAGAACCACTTCCCCTTTAATATAGACTGCAAATCAAATCATGTTTAGAGAGTAAATGCAAAGAATTGCTTATATTACTTATAATGTAAAGCAAAAATAAAGCTACGGATGGTTAAAATAGACTAAACTGACTAATATGATCACAACATATTTTGTGGTTTTTACTGTGATCACAAGAAAAGTGGCATCAAATGGTATTGAAAGATTCATCACAGTTTTGAAGGCTATCCATTACGGCATACAGTCAGAACATTACAAATTCAAATACTGCTCTAAAAACAACCAACAAGGATGCTTTCTAACAGTAGCACCATTCAGTAGTGCAACTAAACAGCTAAATAGTAATAGACAACTGCATTTGGGCATATTTTAAAAAGTAAATGCAGCATTTTAGAAATTTTTTTTATTGAATCCAGTGGAAGTAACTACAAATGTTCAAAGAATAGAATTAAACAATCATATGTAATCGATATTATCACAGGATGAACGTTTATTTTTATAGATTTTTTAAATAAAAATATTCCTCCTTGATATAATAGTGTTTTCAATTCAAGCAAAACATATGATGAACAGTACAGCTCATTTTATAATATTAGTAGAAAATAAACGTGTTCATTTCTGGGGAAATATGCATGCAAGGACCTGAATTGTTAAAAAAATTATGAGAAAAATTAAGCTTCGAGATACTCTTCTCCCAGTAATAAATATACAACATTTAATAAGCCTACCTGAGGTAGAACAGTTCGGGAAGGCGACCACCAAGACGGGCAGCAGCCACCACGTCGTAGGTGTGGCCATCATCACATTTGGACCTCAAGTTTCTGAAAAACAAAACACGTTTTCATTCCGTAGATTTATTTATCTTTACTTTGAGCGGGTAAATTTACATAATCGACCAAAAGCTCGGTAAAAACAAGTCACCGCACTGAACGTCACGAGACCCTCGAGTCAGGTAAACATGCTGCTATTAATAAGTTGCGTTCACTTCCCCGACTTAGCAAGAATACATATATGAGCATCTAGAGTTTAGCAGGGCTATACATTAAGTAAATATTTCTACTATAACGCAAAATTATTTACCTCATTTCGAGATAGACAAAGACACACGAAGCGCATGTTGTGACGATAGGAAACAGACGCTGAAAAAAAATTGCTGCGGAATTAAAAACTTTGCCGGGTGAAGCTCCTCCCTTTTCAGGAATTGCCGATGACGTAGACAGTACTTTATGGTTATACTTTCAGGCTCTGTGCTTCCTTCTTCCGGTATGTTACCGAGATTCTGTCCTAAAAACGTGCCATCACTGTCAAAGTATGTTTTGCTTTTGTTTTTTTTGTTTTTTCCTTTTTGGAGTGTTTGTTTTTATCACAATCCAACTTACAATAAATTGGAACAGCTTGATAACGCGTAATGAAACTGAATGCAGTTATTTCAAATTGAAGTAGAATATTAATTCCACTTTTTGTTGCTTTGCTTTTTCACCTTCAGTTTTGTTTTTTTAGTTTTAAAGCATATAAAAGGTGTTTTTTTATTTATTTTTTTTTGCTTGTCAGAATGAACAGAGTCTGCATATGCTATTAGCAGCTACAATTTACATGAACAGACTGATGAAAACATTTTGAACCAAGACTGGTTTTGCTTTACTGCAGATATCATACTTTTCCATTTGTTTCTGAGATTGACCATTTCTTCAACAGTTCACAGTTTTCTGTAAACTGTAAATTCATCACAATTCATCACAAAATTCATGTGATGAATATTTATGTGAGATAAAAAACACAAAAACATGTTTGTGAGTAAGGCATTTATAGTTTTATGACAGCTTTGTTGTTTTGAATGGGAAATTGTTACATCACATTTGTTCAATGAAACAGAGAAAATATTTTTACTCTTCAAATGAAATTAGACTTACTTTCACATGACAGGCTGTTTATGAAGTTTTACAAAATGTAGCACAAAGCTCTTAAAAGTTACAGAAACACTAATTTAATCAGGAATGAAAAAGTACATTTATTCCTGTCATTTATCTTTAAATAGTGAAGACATTTTAGTACGGAAAACAGAACACATTTACTAATTTGACTCAACTTCTTGACAAACGTGAAATAAAACTAAAATGTTTCTGTGTGAATGCGTGCATATTTGTGGGACAGTGTAAAAACATTTGCTAGCACTTGCATTCATTCATCAACCCTCAGCAAAGGGAGCTGATCTCGCTTTTACTGCAGCCCCACTTGCAGCAGGCGTTGGACAGACCCACCACGACGTCCCGGCCTTTGCGGTCAGCTTTCCGGAGAGCTTCCAGGATTTCATCAGTAATGAACGACCGGGTGGACCTGCTGAACCCACCATTAGGATTGTTTTGGGGCGTGAAGCTCAGGTCTTTGGTTGTATGAAGGAAGTTTTCAACCATAAAGTTGGAGGTCAAGCCCTCTGAAGACTCATCTTGACGGGAAGTGAACGGGTCTTCTGAAACATCTGGTGGAGGGAACAACATAGCTTGCTCATGTTTACTATTATAAAAAAAGCATGACATGATAGTAAGAGAACCTGGATTGTCAAATGCACCTTTTATTATAACAAAGCTTATTAATATCTGATTTAAAGATATTCTATTTCAGTTGTTGCTTGAACCAGTACCCTTAAATTAGTTAAATTATTTGGCAAAAATATGGAATCAATTACACTTTTCTTCTGAAAAAAAAAGAGAAGAAATTATACAAATTATAAAATTTGTATAATTTTACAAAACACTTCTTAATATATATAATAAGTATAATAAGAGTGAAGGTGAAGATTTAGCAGCTCCTGTAGGCTTACCTTGACTTCTAAGTGATCGTTTCCAGCGTGAACCTCCACAGGTGAAGATGACTGCTCGAATAAACTCTCGGCCACAGAGTTTCACCCCATATGTTGGATCCTCCATGGGCTGAGCTCCAACCCCAGCCACAAGCACACACACTGCCATAACCACTGCTTTCCACATTGTATCCCAAGCAAGTAAAACAAGATGCAAAAATTCAAGTTTTTTTTTTTAAATCTCTGTGTCCCAGTTTGCTTGAGTTATGCCCCTGCAGGTGAACCAGATGTGGTTTATAAAGGAGTTTGTTGCTATGCATTGGAGAGGATGTCAGGCCTTCTCAAGCAGAGAGAGAGAGAGAGAGAGAGATCTGAAAAAGTGATATAGTAGAAGACCTTTATGGAAACAAAAGGCAGACCAAAGGTGGCATAATCAACAAATGTGTTAGAAGCATCTGTGATCCAATTGTATTTCAGCTTGTGACGAATATTCATCTCCATCGCTGTTCTTAAATTTAACCCTTTCTCAAATTTAACACAGACTTAATCAAAGTCGCTGTCATTACCCAAACAAGCTATGACTAACTGATCTGATTGCATATTACTATGCAAAAATTTAAAACCTGGTTGGCATACATTGATATTCAAAAGAAAAACACAGAGATGCCTCATTTCAGAGCAGAGGTGCTTCCAGAAAGTTTGTAAAGGGATGTCCAGATGGGGTCCATGTCCATATCTCTGGGTGGCATGGACATGCCACAACACATTTACTTATCAGGAGTTTTATGACATCAATTATGGCAGCTAAAAGTGGTCTTCACCTCTCTGAGACAAAAATAAAAAAATCACTATATAATATCAGATTATCTGACCAGAAAAAGCTGTCAAGGCACAAGCACATTCAAATTGAAACCCCACAGATAGACACTAGGCCCCATGCAACCTTGCAAGGATAAGCAGGTGAAGAAAATAAAAAGAATGAAAAGGGATTTAATCCTACTTCTGACATGTTCACTTTAATCGTTATAATAATAGGTACTATTTACCATTCTTAATTTTTACATCACCCCATATAACTTTTGAACATTTTTCTTTTTTTTCCAAATTGAAAATTACCTTTTCTGTTAGCCCTTTGCCAAAAGGTGAACAGGAGGGACTGAGAAAGGATCGGTGACATTTTCAAAAACAGATAACATTGAATTCTTCCCATGAGTCAGAAAACTATAAAGTACATTTTTTATCAGTTGCTACACAGTCAAAGGTCATTCGTTTAGGAAATTACAATAGCAATGGTGAATCTGTAATTAATGGAAGGATAAAAACCAAGCTAAATGGCATTTTGGCAGGGCATCCACTATGACACTCATTAACACGTCATCATGGAGGTCATAGCAGCACAATTAAAATGCAAACCAGTTAAGTCAATAAATGTTGGTGTTTTGCATGAATTTTAAAATGTGTTGTTTTATCTAGATTGTGTAATTGTACATTTTATCTTGTATTTCGTTTTATGTTATGAAAATATGTATAAATATTGTCATTTGTTTTAATCTTGTATTTCGTTTGACTTTTAAAAAATTTTTAACCTGAATCAATAATTTATAAACAGGAATATCTGTTTTCCATAATCTAAAATGTTTATTGGATGCTTTTAATAATCAATATATTATCCATGTATTGACCTCTGTCATTGCCAACAAAGGATATAATACAAAGTATTGAGATGACCTTTGTTATTGACCAAATATTTATTTTCCACCCGTATTTGCAAATAAAGTCTTTAAAATTCAGACAATGTTGTTTTCTTTTCTCACTTTGTCTCTCATAGTTGCGGTCTACCTATGATGTCAATTACAGGCCTCTCATGTTTTTAAGTGGAAGAACTTGCTCAATTGGTGACTGACTAAATACTTTTTTCCCCACTGTCACTAAATGACAAACGAAAATGAATGAAAATATGTTGTGTGTGTGTGAGACGCTTCTAATGTTGTCCCTCTTCATGAGTGGTTAACACCAGAAACGCAACAGCTGCGTTCATGCTTTTTGCTTCTGCCCCAGTCTTGGTATTTTGCTTCACAATCTTCTCAAAGTTGTGCTTAACCTTATTACCTATAGATAGATAGTTTTCTTCCACACTTTTCCGTTTCATTCTACTTTCCATTAAAATGCTTGGGCACAGCACTGTTGCAGTGGGCATCTTTAGAAATGACCTTTGTGGGTGCCAATGACTCTTATGATTTTGTTGGTAGTCTGCAAAATGGCCATAACATAACATAGCATTTCATTAACAAAAATCCCTTACTTTATTCCTCTTATACAGTATTCCCATTTCACGATAAACTGAAATGTAGCTTTTCATTAAATGCAATCCATAATCATCAAAACTATCAGAAATAGATGCTTTAAAAATATTTATGTGTACTGAATCTATAGGTGAGTTGCTTTTAATTATATTTGTGTAAATTAACTATTCAAAACCTACATATTATGTTATTGCTCAATTAAAATTTTTTTTAAAAGTGATTATGCTCTAATGGGCGTGGGGAGCTTTGTAGTATTTTTTTTCACCGCTACTATGACTTTAACTAAATTTGGTTTGCCTCAGCCAATCAGAGCGGAGAAGGGGGAGGGAAGGCAGTGGGTGGGTAGCAACAGTTGCCCTGGTGAGGACGAAGCGCCATAGCCACCGTAGCCCTGGCGACAAGAACCCAGCAACGAGAATCAACAACAACAACTGAATCCACTATAAAAATAAAAGAAGATATTTTACTTTGGGACAATCGCGCGTGGAGCCGGAGGTCAGGTTATAGGTAAATCGAAACATTTTTCCTCTCGAGTGGTTCTCACTGAATTGTGCTTTTGCTTTTTCCTTGTTGTTACAGTAGCCATAACGGGAATCAGCCTTTCAGCGAGGTTAGCCTAAAGCTAGCCGTTGGTCCGTTAACAAGTTAAGCGCGACGGTTAGTGTATGCATCTCCTTCTAATGACACAGAGTCTTGCCTGCCATGACGGCGCAGCCACAGATGCATAGTCAAGCAGGCCGTTGTTATGGCGATGTCAAATGCAAAAGGTACAAAATGGCGGTGGTTGTAGAGACCAGTTAGCTTGCTTATCGAGTTACCTTGCTAGAAAGCTGTCACGACAAGCTTGTGCTCGTTACTGCGTGAAGCTTTCGCATCATATCGTTAGAAATGAACGTTGCTCGTGTTTATTTCGGCACAGAGTCCGCATGAGGTTGTGTATTAAAACGTCATGTTGCTCCCATCAACTCACTAACCACACAGGTTTGATAACGTGTGCTATCCAATGGAGAAATAAAATGAGACTGGTATGTAATACGGGTTATGGTATCTGGGCTTGGAAGGAGTAGGTATGAAATATGTGTGAAATTTGAGACAGCTGTGGCAGGTGGCAGACATTTAACGTGAGAGGGGCGTGGCGAAGGAGGGCGTTATGCAGGTGTTTAGCTGGTATGAGAGAGCAGTGCATCTATTTTAACAGTTAATCACCGTGCAAAAGGCGAATAAGGTAGTGTGTCGAATGTAAACAGGCAGCCTATGTTTATTATGGTAGAATAAAGCCGTCACCCTCTCCCAGCATCCAAATAACTGGATTAAATAGGAAATGTATAGTTTAAAATTATATCTACATTTGCACTATTACTAAAAACTGTCACTGGTAATATTGACATCCCCCCTAGTTATAGACATAAATAAGCCGCCAGCTATAAATACGATTTAACATTGTAATCATTTATTAGTTTGTCATATTAAATTCCACTAATAATGGCAGCTCTTGTGCATAATTTATATTCTACAGCATGTGGGATTCTTTTTTTCCTTACATTAAAAGCAACAACTTTAATGTATGTGCAACATGTGGGCTTTTTGTGTATTGGTTTTTCTGTGTGCCCTCTTCATCAAGACTTTTAAATTAACTTAGAGTACGACACGACTAACTGTATCAGGCACTTAGAAATAGTCAATCATTACATAGCAACTTTGTAAAATATCTTCTTATTCCTGATTGGTTTTTAATATTTTATATTTTTGTTCACATATTTTAAGTTTTGTTCTCGTCAATCCACATTTATTGGATGCACTCATAAATGAATTATTTCTTTTTTTGTCTCTTTTTTTTTTTTACAGACAAACAGCTCCAGACATTTATTTACATACATTCATCAAGACCCTAATGTCTTTTTAATTTGGGACGCTTAGTGATTTATGTAGATCATGCTTTTTCCTGTGTGGAAGAAATTCATGACATCCATCCATTTTCTTTACACCCTTGTCCCTAGAGGGGTACAACTGGTGAGGGGGCTCAGGAAGGTACCTGGTGCAGCAACACATACTAGCAGGGCACAATATCAACATTACACCTGGGAATGAAGAGCGCAGGTCACCCTGGACATGTTTGAGTGCGCAGAACAAGAACAGGAACAATTAAACACTAGGAGATTAAGACAGCAATACTATGACCATGGAGAACCCATCTCATATGGGAGAATCAACCAAGCTTACAGTATTATGATGGCATAAACAAAAACTAGGAGATTGCTACTATGCATAAGATCCTATATTGTTCCTTTCCCCCATCTCTTTAACGCTTCGCCAAGAGGTCTGCCACTGCGGCACTTTTGAACAGGCCTCATTCATTCATTTGCATTTTACAGACAAATGAGAATGGAGATCTAACCCTGATATCCCCAGAATGCAAATTTGTCCACAAATGATTTTTAAGTTTGCTCACCATCTTAAACTTTTAGACCAATTGTAACTTCTAATTACAATTGGAAATAGAAGTTTATTGTCATTCCTTGAAATATAAGTATTAGGTGCATATTTTCAGGTAATACGCTATGTTTTGCTCCGCTGCATAGATAATCTTTGTGTAATAACTGTATCAGGTTTTTTTGTGTCAAAATCCAATTGTTTTCTCTCTTTTTTTTTAGGGTGATTGAAAGGTCTTGAAATGGCCACCTCAGCCTATGTAGGGGAGATGCAACCAGCAGCCCAGCCTCAGGGGGCTGCAGTGACCATCACACCGGGTCAGCCTGACACCGCCTCCACCCCTGCAACTACACCTCAGTTTCTGGCAGAGATTCAAACTGCTGTGGCTACCCCCACTGTTGTCACACCTACAGGCCAAACTACTCCCACTGAACAGGTTTCCGTGGTCGCCTCTCAGAAGCCTGCAGGCGGGAATCAAACCCAGACCGCATCACAGGTGCAGGCGGCTCAAACGCAGTACGTGACGGCAGAGATCCAGGGTTCCCCCACACAGTCTGGAAATGCTCAAGGCACTCCTCAGTATATTGTTGTCACAGTCACAGGTAACGTCTGAATTTAGCACATTATATGCTAAAATGTCCTCAACACCATGGAATCATTGTTTAATGCAGCTACGCATCTGTGCTCAAGGGATGCCGTAGTTTAGTTGTTGAGCTTTAGTGGTGTCTGCAAAAAATAAAACAAAAAACTTGCCATTTTTTGGTATTTATTTATTATGTACAACCTTGGCCATTCCAATCTAAATGCATCTGTTTTCCTGTTATGAGCTGTCTACATGTAAAATTGTTGATGCTTTTCCACACTAGTCTGTCTCTATTGGGGCTGATTCTGTGTCACCTGTCAGGTTGTTGTTATTGTTAAAAATACAAGAAGAATTCATTCATCTGTTCTGGAAGCTGTTCTGGCTTTCTTGGCCGTTGAATGTTGACGGCCTGTTAAATAAGGAGGCACCATACAAAGTCACAGAATCTTTATTTGTGCATTTAAAGTTTTTTAATGTGATAGTTATAGCTGATAAAAATATAATTTATTTCTTACTAATACGTATACAGTTGCTTTAGAAGATTACTGTCATGCATATAAAGGATATGCCATAAGTCTTCACTACTAAATTAAACTAGCTGTATACATGCATTTAAATGGGAAGTTAAGTGGAAGGAAAAAGTATGGTATGTGAATAAATGTGTATGTTTTTTTAATAGCATCTGATCCAACGTGACCAGTTCATTCATATTAAGAATATATATTGTTTGCCACACTGAGTTTAAAAGGTAATGTTTGTCATTAGAGTTATTGATACAATCTTAAAAAATAAATTATGTATTTAAACCAGAAAAATCTGAATTTTGGGTGTGCTGGCTTTTTTACTTTCAGAGGGTTCTCTTCACTCAAGTGACAGTGTGTCAGATTCTAGCCCACCTCCAGCTGTTGTGCAGACAGGAGTTCCCACACAGGTTGTTCAACAGGTACAGGCAGCCCAGCAGGTAAGACATGTTCATACTTACAAATACACTTATTAACCTCTATTCGTTTAGATATTTGTTCTGTTCTGAAAGGCTTTTTGTCTCAACAGAGGTCGGTGGTGCAGGCCACTTCTCAAATAGCCAAAACTGAGCCAGGCACACAACTCAGTGTCACCAATCTACAGCCTGTTCATATCACACAGGAAGTAAGTCAGAAATACACACAAAAGGTGCACAAGGCTAAATATGAACCAGCTGGTCTTTATAGCTTCAGTTCTTAAAATAAATGAGAGTGCTGATCGATGTTTAACTTCCTCTCATTCTGGTTCAGTGTTTGTCAGCTTATTGTCTCTGTGGGCCTTTTAGCTTCCCGTTTCAATGGAGACCGACGAGTTAGGCAGAGATAGGACAGTAGACGAGTTGCAGCTTCATCATCTGACAGCAGATCCTGAATCTTTGGGCTGGGTGCCAAAAGTCCACAATGACAACAGTGGGCTCTGGACTGTTTTTTACCAAGTAGGTTAGGGAGACACAAGGGAAAGTGCTGCTTTGAAGCTGAAGGAGCAAAGATTGTAATTGCAGCTGAGTAATCTGTGCAGTTTTAATTATAAAATGGAAAGTATGCAAAATGAATATAGTTTCCTGATGTTGAAAGAGTTACTAACAAGGATTTATTGGATTTTTGCGTGTGTTGACTCTTTAGGTCCAGCAGCAACTTGCTTCAGTGCCGGTGCAGCATGTGTACACCAATCAAGTGCAGTATGTGGAAGGAGGAGACACCAACTACACCACCAGCACCATGTCAGCATCCACTTGTGACCGATAATCGACTTAAAATCTCAAAACAGAATTCATTTTCTACCTTAAATACTGTGCTTTCTAAAAGTTTTTGAAGAAATCTTTATTTTTCTGTCATCTAGCCGCTCCAGCAACTTCCCTTACACCGAAACGCCGCTGTACACCCAGAGCACAGCTGCCCAGTATTACGAAGGTCAGCCGACATCGGGCGCACAGGCCTCTTCCCCCGGCACGAGTTTGACAGTCGCCGTGACTGCCGGCACCACGGGGGGCGTGTCCATGTTTGTGGCCCAGCCCACTAGTGCAGCAGGGGGCGGCGCCACTGTAGTGACCGCGGGGGGCACCTCCAACGGGTCAGAGGAAGGGGCGGGCACCAATGGTAGCACAGCAGGCAGTTACGTGATCCAGGGTGGTTACATGCTGGGCAGTGGCAGCAACAGCAGCAGCAGCAGCAGCAATGGAGGGGCCGCCGGGAACAGTCAGAACTACTCACACAGCGCCCGTGCCTCCCCAGCCACTGTGAGTATTACAGAGGGCGAGGAGAGTAGCGTGCCGTCGGCAGACAAAAAGGTATGCAGAGGCGCCAAGCGCAGGAGTTTTCTTCTCGTTCTGTTCCCATCCACACAACCCTCCGATGGCGCACACCGATGATGATGTCATAGTGGAGTTTTGTCAATCAGAACGCATGAGAGCAATCTGGGGACTCGGATCAACACTAAAACTTGCAAAAAGTTCCTCCTCTGAGGAAAAACTAAACCATGACCTCATCATTCTCATGTCATTGCAGTGCATGCGATGAGGGGCATTTATAATTTGCTTGAAATGCCCCAACACAATACAGTTCATCTTAAATTCATCATATTGATTCCCATGTGATAATAATATTTTCTAAAAACATGTTTTGCAGACATCCCATCAGTATTCCAGGTCATTGATTCATTGCATACCAAAGTTGTATGCCACGGCACGCAAACAGACGTTTTTGTTTTCATTCCTGAATGGATGACCGAGCTGTGAATGCGAATGGATCTGTATTTGTAGGATTTAGTTATAAAACTGTTACTGCATGGACTATTTCTATTAACTTTCAAATGTGTTGGCAAATATGTTGGCATTTAGTGGTGTTTCTAATCGCACTGGCCGTTTTCCTTCTCGCTTTTCTCTTTCGTTGCATGTGTGTCAGGTACAGTGGTTGCTGGACAACTATGAGACGGCTGAAGGAGTAAGTCTGCCACGTTCCACGCTGTACTGCCACTACCTGCTGCACTGCCAGGAACAGAAGCTAGAGCCAGTCAATGCTGCTTCTTTTGGGAAACTCATCCGATCCGTATTCATGGGGCTACGCACGCGACGCCTGGGCACTCGGTAGGTGTCTGAAAAAATGCTCAGCTTCTATATTCACGATGATGAGAGCTGATACGCAGATAGTTAGCAGCTAAATACAGGATTATCCTGAAGGAAAGGCTTTCCTCTGACAGGGTTAGAGGAAGATGAACACCCTGATTCACCTTCCAGCCGGACAATGACCTGAAACATACAGCAGGACATACAAGAATATAGTTCTGATCAAAACATGTACATGTCTAATCTAGTCAAAGTTCACACCTGAATCCAAGACTTTAAAATTGATGTTTACAGATTTTTCCGTCTAATCTGATGGTGCAAAATATAAAAAAAATATAAATTTCTAGATGTTGGTTTTAGAACTATTGACTCACTATTGACTCAAGTTGGCTGAAACAAAATGCCCACCTCACTTTTTTAATTATTTGTTTTTAAAAAAACATTTATGCTTCATTTCCTTCACCTTCCAGCTCTAGTCAGAATAGGTGTGGGTTGTGTAAATTTCATAAAAGAAAGGAGAGTGACGGTTGCTCTTCTCTCCTATTAGGGGCAATTCCAAATACCACTATTACGGACTGAGAATCAAGGCAGGCTCATCTCTTCTGCGACTGATGGAAGACCAACAGCATTTGGCCATGAGGCAACAGCCGTTCTCTCAGAAACAAAGGTTTGAGCACCGCTATTCACATCCCGTTTATCATTATGCTGCCGTGACGTTGTTTTAATTCAGTCGGGCTCCTTGCTCCTGGCAGGTTGAAGCCTGTGCATAAAGTTGAAGGTATGACCAACGGGACCGCAGCAGGAGCAGGCCAGCAGCAACAGCAGCAACAAGGATCAGGACATGTGGACATCAGCACCCAGGTTCAGCAGTACCAGCAGTTCCTGGGTGAGTTTGGTGACGGAACATTAATCGGACAGTTTCACCTGATAAACACGAATAAACAGATCTATCATAAATGCATTATACCTACATTAAAGTTATTTATAGTGTTATTTATCTCTGGGTAATCTGTGCGTGGATCCTGTCTCCAGACGCTTCTCGATCTCTCCCGGAGTTTCCAGACATCGACCTCCATGGGAAGTCTCTCCCGGAGGGAATAGAACTCGACCACATAAAGAGCTTTCAGCTGCTTTACAGAGAACACTGTGAGGTACAGAAAGCTTCTACAGCAAATATTTATGAGAATGGCTTTTCCATGTTGTTTTTGAATCCTTACGTTGTGTAAAAATAGATGAAGTCCTTCTTTGTTAAGGGGAGAGTGATGCAGAAGCCACTTAAAGTTGGACTAAATCCCTTCTAGAAGGACCTTTTTTTAACAGTGTTGACTGGAAATGTATTTATTAGAATTCATTTCTTAAAGATGGAGCCAGAATAATAGTTTTTCTAAATAGGATTGCTTTCAGCTTAAAAAAAGAAACAAAGGGTCATTCATTATCAGCTGTACATGTGTCTGATATTGTTTTCTTTTTTCTCAGGCCATACTGGACGTGATGGTCAATCTGCAGTTTACGCTGGTAGAAACTCTATGGAAAACCTTCTGGAGGTTCAGCCAAAGCCAAGCTGGAGATACTCCAATGGCTGTGTAAGAGTTTCCATTCCTTTTGGCAGAGAAAAACGATTTATTTCTGCTGTAGGAGTCCGACTTTTTGCGTGCAAACTTTCCATTTTCACAGGCACGATGAGTCAGAGAAGCGCCTCCCAAAATCCTGCCTGGTGTTGCTGTGCAAGTACGAGCCGGTGCTGCGCTGGAGCCGTGACTGTGACAACAGCCTGTACCAGAGCCTGGTGGAGATCCTCATCCCCGACGTCCTCAGACCCATCCCCAGTAAGGCTCTGCAGTGCATGACACAGCATCGTCATGTGTGGTTAAACAGCTACTTTTATAGCATGTTTAGCCACAAACTCCCTTCAAATTCATCTACTTGGGTTTTGCATGCTTTCTTTCTGTTTTTAGTTTATTTTAGTTGATCTAACTTTCTTTTTTTTTTTTTTTTTACTATTCCTCTTTGTGATACTCTCACTTCACAAATCCTGGTTTTATTGCAAAGTTATTACATTATTTCAACTATGTTTGTCGCCTGCAGGTGCCTTAACCCAAGCCATCCGAAACTTTGCCAAGAGCCTTGAGAGCTGGCTGACCAACGCCATGATGAACATCCCTGAGGAAATGGTCCGCATCAAGGTACATACAGCTCTCCAATACTGCCCCACGTTTCACAAAAGACTTTTATGCCTGGGTTATCATTATTTAGAATACATTTTTTTTACATTTTCTGCAACGATATATTTTCAAAAAAGTATTAGAAAGGACATTTGAAATAATTTAATTGGAAGATTTTAGTTTGTTTAGTCGCAAAATACACAAAAAAACTTATTTACCGGGACTAATTGTTCTGATGAAGTTGTTTCTGATCAATCTGTTCTGATCCTGTCTTGCCCTCAGGTGACATCAGCCAATGCTTTTGCCCAGACGCTGCGCCGCTACACCAGTCTGAACCATCTCGCCCAGGCAGCCCGCGCTGTCCTCCAGAACACAGCTCAAATCAACCAGATGCTCTCCGACCTCAACCGAGTCGACTTTGCAAACGTTCAGGTTAGTTTAGACTCTGAGTTTTGGGTCTTGAGAGCATCCGAGTGACACCACTTGAATTTCAGTATCGGGGCTCATATCTTTATCTGAGTTTTGTGCAGAAAGCAGTCATTTCTGCTGCAGCTTGTGGTTTTGATAAGGCGAGACAGCCGCCAGTTTTGATTGCTTTCTAACCCAGGAAGCCCCTTCTCTGTTCTCTGTTTCTCTGTTCTCTGTTTCTCAGAAAGGTTTCTGCAGGCTGTCGATCTGGGCTTGATTTTAAAGCACGACTGAAAGTTTAGGTTTAAATACAAGCTTCCTGTGCCTCTTGCTCACATCTTTCACTCATTTAGCAAAAAGAATAATTCAGAATGATGGAAGTGAGGTTTTTTTGGAAGGTTCTAAAGAACTAATATCTTTCTTGCAGTAAATCAATGGCATAACATTCTGAAATAAAAATACTGCAATGTAGAAAGCTAATGTTTTATAATACTAGAAATGAATGCTGCTTTTCACTGTGCCAATCTTAGAGCTGTTATTCTGTCAGGAAATGCTTTATATGTTCTGTTGTGATTAAGTGCTTCACACAGGAAGATGAGACACTGCCTCTTGCCCCCACTTCCTTTGTAAATAATCATGAGCCCTGATACAACTCCACTTTAGTGTCAGCACCATTCTGACTAGCCTTTAGCATTGCCCTCCAGACAAAGATCTACCTAAGCAAACTTTTTTAAACAAAATTTTAAAGTAAAGTTTTTTCTCTTTATTGCTCTGCAGGAGCAAGCTTCATGGGTGTGCAGATGTGAAGACCGTGTGGTGCAGAGGCTGGAGCAGGACTTCAAGCTGACCCTGCAGCAGCAGAACTCCTTGGAGCAGTGGGCCGTGTGGCTTGACGGTGTGGTCTCCCAGGTCCTGAAGCCATACCAGCACAGCCCTGCGTTTCCAAAGGCTGCCAAGCTCTTCTTACTCAAGTGGTCGTTTTACAGGTATGACAGCAAAGACAAGACAACGGAGAGAGAGGCTGCATGGTGGCTGGTGTTCTTCACTGATGTGTGATTTGAGGTTTGAGCTGAAAGCTTTAAAAACGCATTAAACATGTTTCATGTTTCATCTTCTCTGAAATTTCAGAGAAGTCTTACATAATTGAGACTTCTCATTGATTATATTTGATATATAATCAAATATATCAATTATGATGAAGGCAGATGCCGAAAGCAGAAAGCCAGGAAAATGCACAATAAGTAATTTCATTTCAATATTAATGTCATAGCATCTCAATGACTGATTTTCTGATATCATGCAGCTCAATGCTAAACAACAGGAAGAATTTGATGGTGCATTTTCATACCACATTTAGTGTAAGTAAAATATAGTCCGTTTACTTTGATGGATCAGCTTTTTTTTTTGATTGCTCCTCATGGAGCAATCAAATTGCTGGAGATGGTTAAAGGAAGGCCTTCCTCCTTCCTTTAACCATCAACATGCTGCTGTTTGCAGGATCTTTTATTATGATCTGCAATCTCCATGCTTAAGGCATACTGTCGCCGCTCTCAGCTTCTCATCCACTAAATAAATATATTAGCTTGTTCGGTGTCAGCACACTAAAGCGGTGCAACGAGGTCATTTACAGCCACTAAAAAGTTGATTTTGGCAACAGATTCAGCAGCTTGAGTCTAGATTTACTGTGAAATAATGAGATCATCCATTGGTCTAATTTGAGCCTCCTACTCTCTTCTTGACATGTTCCCCTTATTTGTGGCTCAGAAGTCAATGTTTGCAAAACATTTTGTGGCATAAGTGAATTTTTAAAGTCGACTTGTTGATGTCAGTTCTATTTAAACGGGGCATTTTATTTTTTTAAAGGTTTTATTGGCTCTAGTGGCCTTTATTTAATAGTTAGTGGACAGGAATGAGGGAAATGAAAGAGGGGGAAGACATGCGGCAAAGGTCGCCAGGCCGGGATTCGAACCTGGGATGGCCACGTCGAGGACTAAGGCCTCCGTATGTGGGTGTGCTAAACCCCTGCGCCACCAAAGCACCCGGGGCATTTTATTGTATCTTATGTTGTAAACTAAATTTCAAGTAAACCTTTCTAAGAAGACATCCGGGAATTATCATTTTACACTCAAACTGACTTTTGATTTTATTTAATAGTTAGAATAACAAAAGTCAAAGTGCTACAAATGGCTTCCACCTCACTTCCTCTTATTTTACTATTTGTTGCATTTTGCCCTTCCACCGTCTGTTGAGGTGAGGGGCTAAGATGTGATGAGTAACACTGACAAGAGGAATTGAGGATATTGAAAATGAGGAAATTAGAAAATAGGTTTGTCACAGTTTAACGCACACGGATGCACTGCATCCTTTTTTTTTTGGTTGCAGAAATGAGATTTGTTTTGTGTGTGACTGGGTTTTGTTTTTCCATTCCTGCTGTCCAGTTCCATGGTGATCAGGGACCTCACCCTGCGAAGTGCAGCCAGTTTTGGTTCCTTTCACTTGATCCGCCTGCTGTACGACGAGTACATGTACTACCTTATCGAGCACAGAGTGGCCCAGGCTAAGGGAGAAACCCCCATCGCCGTGATGGGAGAGGTACTAACTCACACACTGGGGTTCCTACACAGCCTGGATAAATCCAGAGTGGGGAAAGATGTTTGTATTTTCACGTTTATTCTTTTTCCTACTGTCTAAAAGTAGTATCCATCCATCTATCCATCCTAGAAAGGGACTGAGAACTTTGATTCTGAAAAAGTGTAAAGGGTCCTAAAATGTGTAGGAATCCTGACATACGCTTTCACAATAACAATTAATACAAAAATTCCTGTCCTGCTGTCAGTTTGCCAGTTTAGGTCGCGGTCTTAACCAGCTGGATCCTGACAAAGGTCTGCACTGAGTCTTCCTCTTCACCTCCAATAACAACAGTTATCTCCCCAAGCATCAAAAATAACTATGTCCCATTCACATTTGTCGTCCACAGAAGAGGAAGAGGAAGAAGACGATGAGAGCGAGGAAGAGGGCCAGGAGCTGACCCTCCCCGCCGACGCGGCGGTGCTTGGAGAGGAATCTCTGGAGCCTCCAGCCAAGCTGGCCAGAACGGACCAGCGCGTCCTCTTCACCACCGGCTCGGCTGACAACTGACCAGCTCCTGTCCTTCACATGCACAGATGTACAAAACGAATAACACTAATTTATACGTTTGATAGCTGTAAATAGGTCCTGTCCATGTGTGTGAACACTGTCGCTGCAAACTGTTTTAATTGGGTGCAATGCAATCCAAACTCTCTTTAACTGCTGCTGCCTGGATGGCAAAACCACCTGTTGAGTTACACCACCGTCTCTGATGTTGCAATAGGATGTGTGGCTTTAGAAACCAGAACCTTACTGCACACAGAAACGCAGAGAACTTTTATTTGTATTATTCTGTAAAGAAACAAAACGAAACAAAACAAAAAGCTAAAACCAGGCATGTTTAATTTTAACCATTACAACCTGTTACCTAGCTAAAAACACCCCTGCTCCCCTCCGACCTGAAACCGTCACTGCCATATGTAGGCGATCTTGAAATGCTGCAATGTCTGTGAGTAGAGGAGGGTGTGAAGCAGAGTTCAAACGTGGGCGCTCAGTCTAGTTGTTACTAATCTGTGAAGCGCTACGTGATACAAAACCGAGGTAAAGGCTAGTAAAAAAAGAAAGAAAAATAAAACAGGAGGGGCAGGGGGGGATATATATGGGTTGGCTTTGTTTAGTGTGCTTGTGTTTTCTGTTGGCACCACTAAGCTGTTGTTTCTGAAAGCTGACTGAACATGTTTTTCCACGGTTGTGTTTGATTGTGAGTAATGGAAAGTGTTTCTGTAGATATTTTCTTACACATTTGGGAAGCTTTGAGTTGACTTGATTGGCCTGTAAAGAAAACATAACTGTGTTGTTTTTTATCTTTATTTTGGGTGCCTCCTGCAGCTGCTACACACTTGTAAAGACAAAAGCAGTTTTATAGGGACTCATATTATGGTTTCACAGCAGATGTACTGTATGCGTGACGTTTATGTTCAAAGTGCTTTAATCCTGCCTAATAAGTTCCTCTGTGGCCTCATTTCCTTTGAGATGTTATTTTCTTGCCTTGTTTGCGTTTTTTTACCCTGTGCCAAACCTGTTTTTCTTTGTGGCTTCTTTTCCTCTTTCTCGTTGTTTTTTTGTTTGTTTGTTTGATTTTGGAGGACTGTGCCTAAGTAAGAACAGTGAAATAACCTGCTGTATATTTATCCACTATTTTGTTGTCACTAAGTGAACCTCTCGTGCTGTGTGTGGTGCTGTGTTGTCTCACATTGTAAGCAGCATTATTTTTGTGTACTTTATTGATTTGTGATTGTATGTTGAGTTATCAACCCTTGATCATATCTGATGACTTTACCACAGACGGGCTCTCTTTGCACACGTTGACTATTGTCTTTAAAAAAAACAAAAAAAGTTATCCAAACCTTTGTTTTCACCTTCTTCTTTGAAGTCCTCTGTGTACTTTTAGCGGTGAGATGGAGGCGTCAGATTACATGTAAATATTTCAGATTACTCAGTTCAGAGAATCTGGTCAGAGGTGAGAAATCTGAAAGCTTTTTTTTTTTTCTTTTGTTTCTCTCCACCACCGTTTCTCATCTCGCTGCATTTCAGCCCTCCTGCCAATGGCTTCGTTTTGCTTCAACCCTCCATATTCTTAAACACTGTTCATTGAGATTGGTTGGTGTAAACATTTCATGTGTTTTTTCGGAATATTTCAATGCTATGTCTTTAAAAGGCTGCAGTTCGTAGAAACTGACACCCTTCAAACCAGCACATTAGCTTGTTAAGTGGAGTCTTTTACAGCTGAGTACATATCACTCCTGTCTTTCTATGACCTACACCATTCAGAGTGGTTTAACCAGTAAAACTGTTTAGTCATTTTTATAGTCCGTTGTTTCTTA
This sequence comes from Phalloptychus januarius, assembly GCA_902982915.1. NCBI lineage: Eukaryota > Metazoa > Chordata > Actinopteri > Cyprinodontiformes > Poeciliidae > Phalloptychus > Phalloptychus januarius. Next base: position 8,955,015 of record CADWAE010000476.1, read on the forward strand.
TGTACAAAACAAATTGAAGGACGAAAAAAAGAAAAAAAAGATGTTCAGTGGCAGTGTTTTATGAATTTGGTCTGCTATAAGTATGACTGTGCCTTTGGAGGTGGTAGAATGCAAATCAGATGTTTTTAATTTTAAAGATATAAATTAAAGGAGTTTTTAAAATTACACCAGCTTCTTCGTCTGGAGAATTATTTTCCTCAAAGTTCAGCTGAGGTCACTTCTCTCTGAGGCAGCATTTCTAATCTTTGTGAGAAAATGCTTGGTGTGGGTGGGAAACCGGTAGATAAGCAGTTATAATAGGATCATTGCCAAAAACATAGTAAGTCCTAAGATAGTCTACAAAAAGTGAACACTGGTTGGCACTTGCAGCATAAACTCTGGTAAATTTATGCAACATTATCAGGGATTTTCACAAATAAAAACCAGCAAACTGACAAAAAAATATTTTCCTATGTGTGAAGCAAAAAAAAAGAGATGTTGGACATTTTCTTATTGCTTAAAAAAATTAAACATATAAACTGCTGGGTGAGCTGTTTTTTCACCCAGGAAGTCACCTTATTAAAAGAAAAATACTCAAATGCTCACTGTGACTTCCTGTGTTAAATACACACACTGAGCAAGCTGCTGCTGCTGCTGCTGCAATGAATAAAAGCAAACCCTGAATAAAAGCAAAGCAAATCCCTGTCCATAAGTCAGACACCCACTCAAATACATTTAGCAATATTTAGCATACAACTATTCTCTGCAGCTAACCCTGCTGGTCTTCTGTAGTATTTAAGACAGATGAACTTTTGTACATATTGATTTGACCATTTAAAAAAAAATCTTTCTCCTACTGAGGCCCAACAATTACCAGATTTTCACCTAAAATTCTGGGATTTAAGAGTTCATGACCCGACACTCTTAACATGAGTAATTGGAAGAGGCCCACAGCATCACATTACAGTGTTATCCAAAAGACTTTTATATATGCTGTCAGCATATGTCAAAAATATTTAGCATATTCTATCTGGAATATTATAGTCATTCAGGCTCTGTAGTCAATATTCCTAATGAACTGCCAAGGTAGTTTCTGAAATGTCTTTTGTTTGACTTTAGTTGTGAAGCATCCGTGCTTTTGACCATTTTTTAATTTTTGGAACAGCTATTTCACTTGAATAACTAATGTTTAGGACATGACATCTGTTCACATTTTGTTACATCTGTTTTATTGTGTGAAACAGATGTAATAAAAAGAAAAGGTAGTTTTCATTCTTTTTTTGTCACGATCCAGGCGCGGATGGACGCAGGGACTGAGCAGAGGAATACAGAACAGGTGTTTATTAGGGAACAGGCTTAATCACAGTCAAAACAGGCCAGGGTCAGAGCCAGGGAATCCAAATCCAGGTCTGGAAGGTCAGGGGCTTCCAGATCTCAGGGTCAGACAGACAGACAGACTGGACCCAAAAGCAGGGGGTCCAAATCCAGTGGGGATGGTCAGCATCAGGGACAGGAAGGGCAGCTGGACAGAAGGGAAGAGACAGACAGGTTAGTAACTGGGCAATCGCTAGGTAGCTACAGCAGGCCTGAAAGTGTTACCGCAGAGGGTTTGACAACAATCTGACACCGTGCAGGAGGAAGATCCGTCCTTATATGGCAGCAGCTGGAGATCAGGGTGATGATGATCAGGTGTGAGTGGTCACAGCTCAGCAGCAGCTGTGACATTTTTTTTATTTTACAAATAAATTACTGCTAACTTTTGTAGCTTACTGACTATAAATTTTATAAGAGTACTTAACTCTGTGTGTATATATATATATGCAGCCTACAGATAGATAAATATAAGAAATTTATATATTGTGAATTTTTTTCTTACTTATTTTACAAAGTAAAACTCATTATTCATTACATACAGAGTTACATGTTTCCTAGAGTGCCTTTATATTTTGTAATTAAAAACAATTAAATACTTATCAAAAACTTCATTTGCAAATATAACAGGACTTCATCAACAAGTTCTTTATAACTAAAGCATAAACATCCAACGTTTATGCTTTTTGAAAAATCTGAATTAATGAGCAGATGTGAAACATCAACAGAAGTTCTTGTTAATCTCTTTATTGGTATTCAATCATGTTGCTTCACATGTGGTTCAATCCCAGAGCTGGTCTCAGACAATCTCACTCGGTCATTCATCCATTCAGCGATGTGGTTGTGCACTCATCGTCTCCTGAACTCGGGAATGCTTCCGTATTCTGATGAATACCACTCACTGAAACAGAAAATTAAATATTTCATTCATTGGAAATGCTGTGAATAAATCCATTTTTAAATCATGGCACACTTACTATCAGAAATGTAAAAGTAATTCATGCTCTGTGCTGTTCTCACAAAAGCTACTGTTGGTTCCTCTGGTTCCTGTGCTAAATCCTTCAACATTCGCTCTACCAGCTCCTGCTCTCTAATGTTTCATTCTTATTCTAATTGTTGTTTTTGCCAGGGAAGTACCTGAAATTTATCTTATTTACCTTCAGTTGTAAAGAATCCCTTTTTCTGAGTTACCAAATAAATAGTTTTTTGGAACAACTCTTTGACTTGAAAAGAGTAATCAGGACAATTAGGGTTTAGAGCATGGTATCTGTTCCCACATTTCTCCAGAACCTCCTGCAGCTCCTTTCCCTCTCTCTGGATAATGAACATTTAACAGCATGGTTTGACTACTTAACTGAATAACCATTGGAAAGAATTGAACAAAAAATATATAAATAAAAAATAAAATAAAATTATAGGGTAAAGTTTTAGAGTGAGTTTTTTTAAAGATCACTGACCTGGGTTGAAACTATCAGTTAAACAAGCCATCAAGCATGTTAACTTGACTTCTGCTGTTTTCAAAAAGCAGAAGCAAACTGTAGCTTTTTTTTAAACTCATATTCAAAAGTGAAGCTGTCACAGAAACTACTGAATACGCAGAGAAACATTGCCATCTCAAGTATGACTGGAGGGATTACAAGTGTGTAGCACATGGTACAACAGGATGTAATTTACTGCAAAAATGGACATGGTGAGAACTGCAAGTGAACAATTCAAAGTATCAAAGTATTAAAATATTTTGAAAATGGAATTATCTGAAAAATTTTATGATTATTTTATGAAAGTTCTTCCACTCTGATTATCATTGTCATCGTCTCCATATTTCATGCAGTGTTTGTTAAATCTGATCCCAAAATATTGACTGCAGTGACAATAGCCTCCTGTGAAATTAAACTGAACTGAAATTCAATTGAAATAATTTCTTTTTCTCCATTGTTCAAGACCATCAACTCTCCTAGACAAATTAGTTTGCCTGCGGTCTTCTGTGGAAAGTCTTCTTGGTTTATGCCCACGAATCTCACAATAAACACATATCAGTCTAAAATATGAAGTAAAATAATGTTTATTACTTTTGAAGAATAGCTTAGAATGACAAATGACATCTACAAAGTGACGGCTGTAAGTTTGTAGATTTCGTAGGCTGTACTTGTTTTAATTTTAAATGAAAAGCAAATAACCAAATGAAATATTTGAATAAAAATATAGAAGTAGAAAACTGTTTCACACATTGAAGAATGGACAATGTTGCAAATATATAAAGTCACAACAGCAGAAGCTGCTTTAACTCAACCAGATCATAAATAATCATCAGGAACATTGTTTAGAAAACCATTGCCTCTTTAGTACATTATGTTTGGATATTAACCAACACTCCGTAGAGCTAAGCTGTTCTTGGTATATTCAATATACCTCTATGGTTTGTCATACCGTATAAACAAATATACGGTATGATATATCACTAACATGTTTCCTCGTCTAGTTTCCTTCTCATTTTCTCAGTCTAGCTATACAGGGTCACAGCTGGCATTAATAATGTTTGTAAAATAAAATTGAATGCAGTCAAACTTGCACAACAACTGGCTATAAAAAAATGGACGTTAGACTTATGATCTTGACTGGTCATGAGAAAAATACCCAATATCTCAGACTGAGACAAGGCAAAGAAAAAAATGTAAAGTCTTGTGACCAAGGCTGGTCTAGCGTTTTACAGAGCTAGTATTTTTATGTTGCATGATTTGAGTCTTCAGATTCTAATATATTATCTACTGTAGCTCTTTGGCCTAACAAGAGTTCCTTCGTTGAATCTTTGAGAGCTTGGGGAACATGCTCGGAGGATTTTCTTCACTCTTTTGTAAGAATGAGGTCATTTGTGGATGATTTTTATCTATGGGAGGATATTCATCAAAGTTTTCCATGTAAGTGTTTGAGGAACAAATGCTGCCAATCCCAGAGCTGATCTCAGACTTTCTGACTGTCTTAGTCAACCATTCAGCAACTTGGTCATGGTCTCGTCGTCTCTGTTTCTCTGAAATGCTCCCATCTTCTGAGGCAAAATCTCCACTCACTGAAACAGACATTGGAGTATTATTTAAGAGAACAATGCATGTAAGAAAGACTGTAAACTTAAGATTAAATCATTATTACATAAAACTTACTGTTCGGACCATCTTCTTTACTCTCTGCTGTTCTCACTTGAGGCACTTTCTCTGGTTTCTCTGGTTCCTTTGCTAAAGCTTTCATCATTCGCTCTATCAGATCCTGTTCTCTCCTGCTCCATTCTTGTTCTGTAAGTGTCTTTTGTTTTGGTGGCCAAAGGAATGGAATATTGTGTTTACTTTCATCTGTAAAACATCCTTTGTTTTGTTTTACCATATTATAAATTTTTTGTAACAGTTCTTTGACTTGAACAGGATAATCAGAATGACGATGGTTTAGAACATGGTATCTGTTCCCACATTTCTCCAGAAGCTCCTGGAGCTCCTTTCCCTCTCTGACCATGTAATTCTCTACAGGGAGACCATTGAGCCAGTCTCCACAAGTAAACAGAACCATGCAGTGTCTCCACACTCTCTTTGTTAAAGGTTTCAAGACCTCCAGCAGAGCTTTGAGATCTTTCTCTGTGAAAGATCTGAGGATGGGAACAACCAGGAGAAAAACATGAGGTCCAGGAGAACACATGGAGACACTGTGGAGAACTTCATCTTTGATCCAGTCAGGTGGTGTTGGGTCTGAGAACCAGCCTGGTGTTTCAACAACTGAGACCTTCACCCCTTTAAAGTTTCCTTCATGTTTCACACATGTTGAAGTTTCTCTATGATCTTGTTGGTTCTGAAATTATATAAAACAAACAAAAATAAATCTATCTTTGGATGTACTTTACTTCCTGGACACCTACAGTCTTTTTGCTTAGTCAGCTTGTTGTTTACCTTTTTCAACCAATCTCTGGAAAAGGTTTTCTTAAATTTCTTGTTGAACAGAATCATATTTCCAGCTTTACTTTTTCCTGAACATTTCTGACCAACAAGAACAATCCTGATGTCAGTGATTGGATGTTTCTCTTCTGTAAAATAAACAAAAAATACAATCATGTTTTTAATAATAAAATATTCATACTACATGGCTACATCATAAAACACATCATATTTATTGCCTACCTTCAAACAGTTCTTTCAGGACTCTTGACTTTCTCTCATTGATCTTCTTCAACCTTTTGGCCATCTTGCCTCCAGTCTCTCTCTTGGTTTCTAGCTCTGCTGCTCGGTCCAGCTCCACTTCATAGTAAGGATCTTCATTTCCTGCCCACATCTCTTCAATCTTCTCCAGTAGCTCCTTTACCTGAGTCTTATCACTGTGGTCCTTGTTGTTCAGGACATGATACCTGTTCCCACACTTGTTCACTATCCACTGCAGACCTTCCTCACTCTCTATGCGCTCCTCTACTGTCTTCACTCCTAACCAGTCTCCAAATGCAAACAGAACAAGTGTGTGTCTCCAGATTTGTTCTCTAAACAGACTCATGTGTTCCTGAATACATCTCAGATATGATTCATCAAAATTAATTGCCACAGGAACAACCAGCAGCACAGCATTTGGTCCTGGAGAACACAGATTCACACTGTTCTCTATTTCCAGTTTATCCATCTCACTGGTTTCCTGAAGGGTGTTGATGTAGAACCAACCAGGAGAATCGACCACTGTGAGCCGCCGTCCTTCAACCACACCATGACTGATTTTACTGTGAGTTGTTGTTCTGTCATCCTTTTTATTACATTAAACAATTTTTTCCTAGAATGGTGTTTCCTGTTGAGCTTTTGCCAGCAAATGATCTCCAATCATCACTATTCTTAAATGGTTTGGAGGGACTTTCCACCTAAACCAACAAAACAAAAGAAACCCAAACAAATAATTTCAACTCACTCAATTTAAAAAAGCTTGCAACTCAGCTTCACTTAAAGCCTGGTTGGCTACACAGAAAATATGCCAAATAAACAATTACAAAGCTGCTAATTATTGGTAGTTAAAAGATAAGGGCCAAAAAATACTCAGGATTTGAATCTATTGCATGATCTATGTGATTTAGATCATTTTAAGCAATTCCTGTATCTTTTTTTTACTTTAGAGGAGCCAGTGAATTGCTAAAAGATTTTAAAAAAGAAAGCAAAAGTGATTTTTTTTTACATAGTGCTTAATCTAATTGCTCTAGCTTTATGGTGTTTTTTGTAACCCTTCTCTGTAAAGAATCATTAAGTTTTGTTTGTTGTTTTCTTTAACCAAGAAACATTAAAATAATTTTGTATCTTAAGTTTGAGTTGCTTTTTCTACTCTTCAAGTATTAGTCAAGTATCTTCCAAAAGAGAAACTTCAACAATGTTATGCTGAGGGTTATGTGTGATTTTCTCACAGTAGATGTGAATCCTGAAACATGGAGCAGCAGTGATGTATTTTTTAAATCCAATTTAGCAGGAGGAGTAGGGGTGCACAACAGGGGATTGTTTTTGCATGGGAGCACAGGACAAAAACACTAAACACAATGCTCTAATATGTTGTTAATATTCATAATAAACAATGTAAATATTAATTGAGCCACAGAACCAAGGAGCCTCTTTTGACACTGGAGCTGCAGGTTGCAAACTCCTGATCTGCTGAAGATTATTTTTATTTATCGTTCATGTAAAACTTTAAAGATAATCAATGAATTTGGTCCAAGTGAATGATTCATTGTGTTTCTGTGCCATTTAATGTCACCTTAAGAAACAGATTTAGTTTTATCTCTTCACTCAGATTTGTTACCTCAATAGTGAGGGAAAATATTTTTCACAGATCAACTGAAGGATTTACTGTCTTTTTGCATTCAGTGACACCTCTCCTTAGTGAACTGGAAGGAAAAAAAATTGTCTAATTTACAGTAAAATACCGGCTGTTGTATAAATACGGTTAAATTCTGGCAACTACAGCTGCTGGTATTTTACTGTAATTTAAGTATGTTTTTTTTTCATTAAAAGTCACAGTACAACTGAGGGGATCAAACTTAGTAGTCCTTATGTAGTCAGTGTATAGTTTAGTATTTTCAGTGGTTTCATAGTTCTTTAAACTTTGCGCTAACAAAGTTTTAGCTGATAAACTCTGGTTGAGCTGATGCAATTACCCACAAACATCTACAGGATAAGAAACATTAGGTTATTAGAAATAAAGAAAGTTGTAACCTACCTTCAATCTGTAGCTTCAGTTTGTTTCTTTGTTTCTGGACTTGATCAAACCTTTTTGAGGCTCTTTCAGTCAAATCTCTCATTTCTTTTCTCAGAGTTTCTCCTTGTCTTCTGTCAACAGAAATGTCTGCCTCCATTGTTTGTATTGACTTGGTTTCTGTCTTCTCTATTACTGATGTTGAGAAAATGTTTTCTGTTTCCACATTGTTGAAGAATCCACTGCAGGACTGGTCTTCTTCTGATTTTAGATTCAATCTCTTCATCACTACATGGAGAAACTGCAGTGAACAGCACGATGGTGTGACTGAAAACATCTGCATTAAAAATCTCCAAGTGTTGCTTTAGTGATGCTTTGGCTCGCTGAGATAAATTTAAACTGATAGGAATGACCAGAAGAAAGACATGAGGTCCTGGAGGACACAGATGGACACTGTTCTGGATTTCTATCTGATCCAGTTTTGAGATTTGTTCTCTAGGCCATGTCCAACACCAGCCTGGAGTATCAACCACTGTGACTAGTCTGCCGAACACGTCCTGTTGTCTTGATTCACTCTGAGCTGTTCTTCTGCTGCCATTAAAAACATTTTGACCCAGGATGAAGTTTCCAACTGAACTTTTACCACTGAGAAGGTCATTAAATCTTCCTCCAATCAATACAATCCTCAACTCTGTAACAGGGTGACTTTGTGCTGTAAGGAGAGATAACGAGTTAGAAACACCTACTTTATTTATACTAGCACAAAGTGCACTTTCTAAGTCAACTGTATATTCCTATTGGAACACTGTTCTAATCCTGTAAATATCAATAACATTTACACACACAAGTACATTTAAAATAAACTTAAAACAAAAATAGCTAGAAAAGAAGAGGGAGACATTTTGTCCAATCCCATCTCTTGCATAAAGTCAAATCCTTGAATTCAACACTTTCAGACACTAAAATGAAAGTTAACAAAAGGACAAAGTTTACGGAAAGTTTTATGAAAACATCACAGACCTGAGTTGTAAATATCAGTTGAAGCCATTTGGTTAGATTCACTCTATTGACGTTTCTGCTTATTTGTTCCCACTTGTTCCTAAACAAAAGTAAAGAGAGCAGAGGTTGATGATGTTGTGCTTGATGACTGATTGATAAAGTCAAACATGGTCAGAGATCATCATTTGCTGGGTGAGTAGAATCACTGCATTTCTACTGTGACAACCTAAATTGTCAATGTCACATTTTTTTGTATAGCACATTTAAAACAACAGCAGTTCACAACAACAATAAAATGCAGGGAAATTAAACAAAAACACCTATATTATAATAAATAAAAATAAATATTTTACAATAAAACTGAAACTTAAGAAATCAATAAACAAACTTTTTTTTGTCAATTAACAGACTGTAACACACTGGGTCAAATAAAAAAAGGAAAATTAACACTTAGAAGAATTTACACTATCTAATTAAATAGTGAAGCATTACATAGTGATTTTAAATTTTGACATTTTTGGTCTTCACATGTAGAATGCTTTAATATTCTGAAATTCTGAAAATTGACTCTTAGTATACTTTCATATTATGTTCTGCAGGTTAAGTGTTACATATGTTTGACAGAGCTGTCTTATTTAAATAAATCCACCTCCTCAATGCTGAGGCATCATAGGGCCAGGCATGGGAATGAAGTCCCAGATACACCTGGGATAAACTCAGGTATACAGCCATTCTACAAGGTAATCAGTTGCTTTTTATAAATTAATTGTATTGTTTACTTCATTTTTTTCTACAGCTGGGGATGTTGTGTCAAAAAGGCTTAACAGACTAAATTTCAAAATGTTGGAAAAACTTATCTTTTTTAATGAAAATTTGTGGGGGGAAAAAACCCCCAGTCCACAAGCATCCAAACATGTTCACTTAAACTTTCACTTTATGGTACATCTTCACATTATTTATTGACTATATCTAAGAATATCAAATATGTTTTAAATTAAATTGAAGATATGGCATAATACAATATATAATATACAATAATATACAATAACTTAAATCTTATTGTATAGACTAAGTGATCAAATCACTACGTTGCCTGTAGGGATTCTTATTGTCCAGCAGGTGGCAGTATTGAGTGACACAGTGTCAACACAGTATCAATGCGGTTTTGCTATGGGTTGAAACGCTTCATGACGCCTCATCTACGCATCACTAGTTTGTCACATCCCTTCCCCACCCCTCTTTTCCCTGTCCACTACCTGCCAGTCCTCTCCAGCATGTCAGAATGAACCAGCTGCATTTTGGTATTAATAAATGGGATTCAGGAATTCAGCTCACTGACTCTTTTTCAATCTCATACATCTAGAACTTTGCATGGAGAACAGATGATTCTCTCAAGGGAGAAAAGTGTAAAAGACATTCTTACCTCCATTAATCACAATCAATTGTAGTAAATTTGAGCTCCTACTATATAGAAAGAGATTCAGATTGCCCAACTTAAGAACTAACAGATTTTATTACTTAGGACATTGTTGTGATAAATGAAATTGCTATAATTTAATGTGTATGTTTCAGTTTGTATTTATTCTTACGTTCTTCCTTGAGAAGCATTTACTGTTTAGTTATTTTTTAATTCCCTTTGTTTAACCAGATAAAGCCATTTGAGATCTAGATCTCAGTTTCAAGAGGGACCTGGGCAGAAGAAAGCAACACACAACAACCTTATTATACAAAAGCAAAACTAATTAATACATATGCAAAAGTTTAAAACAAATATAAAATAATTTAAAAGCAATGACACTTCCTCCTATCAGCACAACCCTCAACTCTGTAGCAGGGCGGCTTTGTGCTGTTAGGAGAGGATAAGCCATTATTTGCATGCAGTTTTACAAACACCTATTTTGCTTAGGCAATGTTTACTAATGTGTATATTCCTTTCTATCTTATATGTGATTTGGAACATTGAAATAATAAACTAATTATTAGTAACAATATAAAAAAGCAAACAGTACAAAAATAACTATAAAAACATAGGGGGCCATTTTGTCCAACTTTCATCTCCTACAGAAAGAAAAAAGTCTCTGAATTCAACATATTCAGCCACTAAAATAAGAATTCAGAAAAACTAAATTTTAAATAGGACTAAAATTGACAGTTTAAAAAAAGTTTTACTGACCTGAGTTGTAAATATCAGCGGAAGCAGAAGCAGCCATTTCGTTGACTTCACTCTGCCGACGTTTCTGCTTTTTGTTTGGTCCCACAAAACCGGTTCCTAAATGAAAGTAAACAGTGAAGAGGTGGGTGTTGTTTGACTTGATGATTGGTTGGTAAAGTTGACATAGTTACAGATGGATGGCTGCAGGATGAACAGAATTACTGTATTTCTTCTCTAACTACGAAAAGCGAACATTTTACCATAATATGAACAACCGAATAAACAAATAGTTTAAAATTTAAATTTTATTTTGATCAATATGATTTGGTGTGGTAGCCATGTCATTTTAGTCTGACTGAATTTGTATACTGGTTTTCCTTTAATTTATGTATTGTGTTATGCATGTGATTGTGGTTTTTGGTTCTAGCTTGACTGCAAGATTAATTTCCTGACAAGGACAAAAGTAAGGTGATACTGATACCTTAAGAAAATATCCAACAATGGCTTGTTCTATCACATTATTCTACAGAAAGTATCAGATCAAACTTCAGGCTCCATATTCTTTCTTTTTGAGGCTTCAGAATAAAACAATTACAGACTTAATTACCATAGCAGACTATCTTTTTACATATTTTGTTATACATATAGGTTATGTGCACATTTTATATCTAGAAAAATGAAACTCACACATTGAGTCCAAAACAAAAACAGATGAAACTATTAGAGAAAACGTTCAACATCACAATTACATGACTAAAAACATCTACATTAAAAAGCTCTACGTGTTTCTCTATCAATAGTTTGAGACACTGAGTTGAATACAAGCCAACAAGAATGATCAGAAAAAAAGACATGAAGGACACAGGTGGACATTGTTCTGGATTTGGGTTGGGTTCTCTCTTCTCTACTCCCTGCATGGAGTATCAACAACTGCAACTCGTCTGTCCAATTCTTCCTGTTATCTCACTGCCCTCTGAGCTGTTCGTCGTTTGGTGTCAAAAACATTTTGACCCAACATAATTCAGAACTCAATTTAAACTTTCCTTTTTAAACTGTACATTTTCTTTGGATAAATAAAAGTAAATATATAAAGCATTCACACAAAGTAAAAATCCAAACACAAAAGACGTTCAGAAAAGCAAAGAGAGCCCTTTTGCCCCCATCTCTTCTTTAAAGTCAAAGTTTCTGAATTTAGTACATATTCTACCAGTAAAATAAGAATTTACAAAAGTATAACCCAAGATAGAATAACTTTGAGGGAGAGATTTATAAAAACGTCACTGACCTCAGCTGGAAATATCAGGTGAAGCAGATATTTCGCTTCGCTCTTTAGATGTTTCTGCTTTCTGTCTGTTCTCACCAAACCTGTTCCAGAAAGTAAACAGTGCAGATGAGGAAATGACTAGAATTAATGAAGTTTAATACAGTCAGAGATCACCACCTGCTGAAGGACTGGAAGAACTACAGTTACCAAACATGAATACATTAAAACTAAAAATTCAAAACAAAAGAAATTTTTTAAAATTCACTTAAAGCATTTACACCTTAAGTCCTGAAACCATAGTTTACTATGGCAAAAACCAAAGATGAATATCTACTAAGGAAATAATTATTAATTCATTAACTATCTAAAACATATAAACTGATGTTATTGTAGTTTATTCTGCTGCCAAATCTTAATCAACTTTCTCTTAAACACGAATCTTTGCCATTTTGCAAAGACATGTCAGTTTGATCATTTCAGTTATTAAAGTGGTCGAGTTTGAAAAAAAAAAGAAAAAAGCTTCAGACCAAAAACCATTGATGCTCATAAGAAATCATTGTTTATAGCCGCTATGCTTGCCTGTTATGTTTCCAACCATGCATAAAGGAAAAGTGTAACATATTTTAATAAACCTGAAAGGAAACTGATCAGGTACATTTCTAAAGAAGTTCACACTGTTAAAAGAAAGTGAGCAGAATTCAAAATTTTAAGGTGTTATGACCGAGCTCAGCCAGGAGGAAGGAGAAGTAACATTAAAGAAACCTAAATGTTAAAGATTTAACAGTTTGGGGTTCATTGTTTGGGTTTAACAAAATAAAAAGGTAAAAAAAAAACCCAACCATAATCAAAAGGTAGGTGCTTACAACCAAAAGTACTAAATAAAACAAAATCCACAAAAATATAAAAGCACAAAATTAAAAAAAATTCCTACATATTATTGACCATTCTAGATTATTGGTGACTTCATAATTTAAAGTGGAAATAATGACATTTGATATATTTCCACTGCTGCCAAAATACCACAATGAGTCAAATTTGACCCGGACCATGGTTACATAATGTCACATGACAATAGACACAATTATCTTTCTGAAATATCTAATTTTATTTACAGAAGTCAATTTAATATGTGAGACTCAGAAAATGACATTAAATATTATGTTGCATAAGTCATATCTTTATATGGTTAAAGCTAAAGAAAGTGTTTCATTAGCTAGTTACATTTTTGCCCAGCAGAGGGCAGTGTAGTGCCAGAAGTTTGTTTTACTTTTCTTTTACAATGTTGTATACATATATATTCAGTACTTTAATATAAATTAAAAAATATGCAGTTGAAATATTGAGTAAATGTAAGCATTTAATAGCTTTTGTCAAAGTTAAGTTGTTGACTGAAGCAGTGATTTTCAAATTAATCAGTTACAAGGACGACATGGTCCCCTGTACGGCACTTTGCACCCCCTTGCAAAGAGGGTTAAAGTGACAACCATGACATATGAATGTTTCGTTAAGGTGAGGCCTCAAACTGGTTCTTGGGCTTGCAGAACTGGTTCTGGTATGTAGGTGGAGGCTCTAGATGGGGCTGAGTAGATAAAACGAAACTATAATGGCAGACAAACTCCCTTTCCTTTTTCAAAGGGAAACCATGGTAACATTGATATGTATCATGGTTGACTTTATGCAATCGAGTTACTGAAAGTGGATCCAGACATTTTACTGAAGAAAATTTCGGGATCATGCATTGTTGTTTCAGGAACAACAATGACATGTTGTTCCTGCAACATATCATTAGTTGCAGGAACATGAAAGCTGAAAATCAAGTCCTTACTTCAGTGAAGATATTTTGACAGATGGAAGAAATTAACATATTCCCAGTTTATTATGAAGTGTGCACAAGCTTTTACTTTCTGCAGGGGTTTTTTGTGACATATTAAAAGGAAATTTTCCTTTTATATTAAAACAAGATACTTAGTTTTGCATATTTGCATTCTTAAAAAAAATATCAGGGGGAACCACAACAGTTTAATTTGTGTATATAAGTATCTTTATTTGCCATCATAATGACAAGCTACTGGATTGTAGTCACAGTTGTTGTGGAGTAAGCTGACAAAAGTATTTTAGTTTCCAACAGGATTTTCTGCTTTAGCTCTTAGATCCAACATTAGTTCCTGCGATGAATCTTTAAAAGATTGCAGAATGTACTCAGAGCATCTTCTTTACCCCTTTGTGGGAATTAAGTAGTTTGTTCATTGTTTTTATCTACTGGAGGACTTTCATCTGAGTTTTCCAAACACATGTTAAAGGAATAAATGCTTCCAATCCCAGAGCTGGTATCGGCCTGTATCGTTTTATTAGTTAGCCACTCAGCAACATAGTCATGTCCTTGTTGATTCCTAAACTCTGAAAAGCTTCCATCTTCTGAAGCAACATCCCCGCTCACTGAAACAGAAGATGAAATGTGTTATTCTAGAACAGTCCATGAAGCTAATAACATGTAGAAACTCAGAAGTTAATTCTTCACTATGTTGAACTTACTGTCTGGAATGGGAAAGTCACTCTTGCTGTTTCCCACTTTCATAGAAGGTACTGCTGGTTCTTCTGGTTCCTTTGCTAAAGCCCTCATGACTCGCTCTATCACCTCCTGTTCTCTCCTGATCCATTCTTCTTCAGTAAATGTGTGTTCTTTTGCCGACAAGGGTTGTTTTTGAAACATTGTTTGTTTGCTGTGAATAGTGAAATATTCCCTGTTTTGTTTTACCATATTATACATTTTTTGTAACAGTTCTTTGACTTGAACAGGATAATCAGAATGGCGACGGTTTAGAACATGGTATCTGTTCCCACATTTCTCCAGAAGCTCCTGGAGCTGCTTTCCCTCTCTGACTATGTAATTCTCTATAGGGAGACCTTCAAGCCAGTCTCCATAGGTAAACAGAACCATGCAGTGTCTCCAAACTCTCTCTGTTAAAGGCTTCAAGATCTCCACCAGAGCTTTGAGATCTTTCTCTGTGAAAGATCTGCAGATGGGAACAACCAGGAGAAAAACATGAGGTCCAGGAGAACACATGGAGACACTGTGGAGAACTTCATCTTTGATCCAGTCAGGTGGTGTTGGGTCTGAGAACCAGCCTGGTGTTTCAACGACTGACACTTTAACTCCATTAAAGTTTCCTTCATGTCCCACAGATGTTATCCGTTCTTGATCAGAGAATTCTGAAAAATATCAAAGAACAATAACAAAAATATTAACATTAAAATGCTTTCTGCACTGGATCAATGTCAGGTATCAGGTTTGGATATCTAATTTTGTGAAACACTTTTAATGAAGGAGTAGTTTGACTTACCTTTTTCAGGCAAGCAGTTTCAAAGGTTAAATTAAAACTCTTCTTGAACAGAATCATATTTGCTGCTGTACTTTTTCCTGAGCATTTTTGACCAACAAGAACAATCCTGATGTCTGTGCTTCTCTCACCTGTAGAACCAAATAACATCAAATTGTTTTTCATCTTAAAACATTATCCTTGCATGAAAATATCCTACAAAATGTCATATTTATTTTTACCTCCATACATCTCATTCAGGACTCTTGCCTGTCTCTCATTGATCTTCTTCAACCTTTTGGCCATCTTGTCTCCAGTCTCTCTCTTGGTTTCTAGCTCTGCTGCTCGGTCCAGCTCCACTTCATAGTAAGGATCTTCATTTCCTGCCCACATCTCTTCAATCTTCTCCAGTAGCTCCTTTACCTGAGTCTTATCACTGTGGTCCTTGTTGTTCAGGACATGATACCTGTTCCCACACTTGTTCACTATCCACTGCAGACCCTCCTCACTCTCTATGCGCTCCTCTACAGTCTTCACTCCTAACCAGTCTCCATAGGTAAACACAACAAGAGTGTGTTTCCAGATTTGTTCTCTAAACAGACTCATGTGTTCCTGAACGACTCTCAGATATGATGTATTAATGGAAACTGCAAGAGGAACAACCAGCAGCACAGCATGTGGTCCTGGAGGACACAGATTCACACTGTTCTCTATTTCCAGTGTATCCATCTCATTGGTTTCCTGTAGAGTGTTGATATAGAACCAACCAGCAGAATCAACCACTGTGAGCCGCCTTCCCTCAACCACACCATGACTGATTTCACTGTGTGTTGTTGTTCTTTCATCTATTTTATTAACTTCAAACACCATTTTTCCTAGGATGGTGTTCCCTGTTGAGCTTTTGCCAGCCAATGATCCTCCAATCATCAATATCTTCAAATGGTTTGGAGGGACTTTTCCACCTAAACCAATAATAAAAAAAAAAAAACACAAGACATTCTGTAGATTCCTCCATTTTAGTTTGCAGCTTAGATTTACTTACAACAGGACGTACACTGCACATGAATGAAACCAACTCACTCAAGGCCAAAACAACTGTTGATTATAAATGGTTCAGAAATTCATAATACTCAGATGGTGAATGTAAGGCTTAGACATGTCACATGTCAGGTTTTAAAAGTTACACTTTTACAAGTTACCCTTGTGTCATCTTTAACTTTTCACTTGCCAGCGAACTGTGAAAATGTTCTCCTAGCCCCTATGACAGTGCTGGTCTTGTGTTTTAATTCTCCAATAAAAATGGCTACCTAAATAAGTTTTGTGTCTCATTTTTGACTTGACATGCTTTCCTAAAAGATAGCCAGACATTTTCCAAAAGAGAAACTTCAATAATATTTTGCTGACAGTTGTATTTTAAGTTCAGAGGACATGCACACAGAAATATTTACTGGATTCAACATAGAGCACTGTGGCTTATGAGAAACAAAGAAACTTGCAACCTACCTTCAATTAGCTCTTTCAGTTTTATTTGTTTCTGGACTTGATCAAACCTTTTTGAGGCTCTTTCAGTCAAATCTCTCATTTCTTTTCTCAGAGTTTCTCCTTGTCTTCTGTCAACAGAACAGTGTCTGCCTCCATTGTTTGTAATCAGGGTCTCAATTTTCTCTAAAAGCTTCTTGACTTGATCTCTGTCTTCTCTGTTGCTGATGTTGAGAAAATGTTTTCTGTTTCCACTTTGTTGAAGAATCCACTGCAGGGCTGGACTTCTTCTGATTCTGGACTCAATCTCTTCATCACTACATGGACGACTGCAGTGAACAGCACGATGGTGTGACTGAAAACATCTGCATTGAAAAGTTCAAGGTGCTCCTTTAGTGATGATTTGACATCGTGAGATACATTCAAACCAACAGGAATGACCAGAAGAAAGACATGAGGTCCTGGAGGACACAGATGGACACTGTTCTGGATTTCTATCTGATCCAGTTTTGGGGTCTCTTCTCTTGAATTATTCCACCACCAGCCTGGAGTATCAACCACTGTGACTCGTCTGCCGAACACGTCCTGCTGCTTCGCTTCACTCTGAGCTGTTCTTCTGCTGGTGTCAAAAACATTTTGACCCAGGATGATGTTTCCAGCTGAACTTTTACCACTGGGAAATCTGCTTTCTCTTCCTCCTATAAGTAAAATCCTCAATTCCTGAGGAGCATCTTTTTGTCCTGTTTGAAGAAATACAACCTGATTTATATCTGCATCCTTATTAATATGAGAACAGTGAGTGCATGCAGTTAATACTTCCTTTCTAAACTACAAGTTCACCATTGACAAACACAGGAAAAAACTACACTCATAAATGTGACAGGCAGGTTGGCTAAAAGCATTTCAAAGCTAACCCTTGCATACCAAAACAATAATGTTTCCTACAAACATTTTAATAGATAATTTATCTACTAACAAATACTATTGCTACTATATTATATGAAATGAAAATTACTTGTGTTCAACATGTTTGTTCATTATTTGGATAAAGGCATTATTACATTTATTACATAAAATAAAAAAGAGTTTCATGAAAATATGCCTTACCATAGTTCAAATTGTCAGCCCTGTTTGCCCTCAATGCTGGTAAATTTTCCATCTGATCTACAATGAAAGCAAAAACAATGAACGATCCTTTGTCAAGATATGAGTTGGGGTTTGTTGCCATTAGTTTAATATATGTGTTTAACAGTTGCAAGAATGATACAAAGGTAGAGAAACAGAAAATAATGTGAGAAAATCAGTTGATAAAACACCTTTCATTTAATATAAGGTTCAATCATGGATTTCAAAACATCAGTAGAAACATAATTGAAAATTTGTTACAACTGTCCTGTGTTTTAACAGTCAGTTTCAGTCAATGGCATTACAGGTACTTGAATATCAACAGTTTTGTTTGTATCTGAATAAATAGAGGACTGGTTAATTAAATGATACCCAGATTGTCAGAGGCATGATTAAACTTAGCCCAAGAAGCAGAGGATGAAGATATTGTTCAGATAATGTATTTGCAAAATAATCAAGATGCACAGTGAAAAATAAGAACACAAAGATCAACATTTTACTCCCAAAATGGTGAGAGACCATGAAGGGGAACTCACTGATTAAAGAGGCAGTCATTACTGGAAGAACTGCAGCATAGGGAAGGGTTTGATCTTGTGGAACACAAGAATAAAACTACAGAGAAAAAGGAAAGTGGTTATTATAAAGAAAAAAAATAGTACTTCTTTTTACACAGGACCATGTATTTAAAAAACATTATTAATTAATTAAAAACTGCATTTTGTGTTTACTGGTGTTGTCTTTGACAAATATTTAAATTGAACAAACATTGTATTAGGAAATGAGATATCAGGAAGGAGGCAAACATTTTTCCGCTGTATATACAACTCTGGGAAAAAATTAAGCCCATTGCACACCAAAACAAATCATGTAAAATTAAACATTGATGCCACTAACTGAATGAAAAAGTAGACTATTTCCCCTCCACAATCTACAAGAAAATTTTGCCTCTGATAGATTAGCTTACAGAGCCAACAGTTTACAGTAAGTTATGCAAACTCCTAATATGAATGGACTTTTTTTTTCAAAACACTCAAAGCATCAATTCCTCTACCAACATGAAAAATGATAACTGATATAACAACACATTCAGAGAACAATTAACTTTCATGACACCATAGCTACAAAAAGTCACACATTGTGTTTGATTATTGTTCCATAAGAGAATCTAAACACATTCATTTCCCCCTCAGTGAGAATGTTGTTGTCAGATCTTACCTTTTCACTGTACTGCTTTGTTTAGGCGCTTCTCTTGAGGAAACCTGGATGAAAATGTTTCCTACCTCTCTAACAATAGTCTTGTCCACATTTGATCGCATTTTGCTATTTCTAATTCATAGAAGTATCACATGGATCATGTCATGCACTGATCCTGCTGATTGACATAAAGAGGAAATGCCACCCTACCTCGTGATGTCCAGAGCACTGTGGTTGGAAAGAGGAAGTGAAGCCGTTACTTTATATCACTTCAGACCAACATTAGCAGGATTCAATCCTTTTCATTTACTTTAGAAGTCAGTGAAGTTGTGACACAAGTAAAGACAGATTAATACACAGATTATTTACAACCAGACTGATGTTTCTCTTCATAATGAGGATTTCTTGCTTACAGCTAATGAAACCATGATATGTAAGATTAGAATATTACATCAAAGTAATTTAAAATAAAACATTGTTAATGCAGAAATGTGGGTCTGATGAAAAACCTGATTAATGCCAGCTTAAACCTGGGGAACGTTTGTTGCATATTTCTTAAAGCTGTCACTATTTTATGTAATATGACACAAGTCATCTGTGAAAATATAGAGAAAATGAAATCTCCTTGCTCCAGGATTAAAGCTGAACTTTGATTATTATCATCACTTTCAGCTAAAGTTTAAGTACAAATTCTTTCTTTTTTGATCATATTGTGATTAAGCATTGTTCTGATTGATTTTAATGAGTTTTAAGGTTTTATTTTTTGTTTTTGCATTTCAAACCTTGTGTTATATTTTTATTTTATTTAACCAAAAGTCCAGTCAAGGAATTACACTGCAAATTAAATTAGGTTATAAATGTTAACATGAATGGCATTTTCCCTTTCCCTCCTCCCTGTAAAAATGAATAAATCCAAATTAGAAGCATTTTCAAAAGAAACTTGATAAAAATAGCCTAGCATTGCATTTGTTTTTAGGTGAATACACATATTTATGGCAATGATAATATTGTCAGGGTAAAATGTTGATGTCAGTTACTTTTTTATTCTGTAAACATAAAATATACAGCAGATAACTTAAATTCAAATTATACTTCCAATTCCTAATTAACAAAGAAAAGTAAAAACTTTGAAATGTACAAAAACGTAAAAATGTTATAATAGTCTTTGAAATGTTTTAACATTGACATGTTGCGTTTTTAAATGAGCGTTAGCTGTTTGAAATTGATATAAAATGTCTTTTTTGTTTGGTAACTTTAATAGCTTTTGAGCTTTTCCTCAAATTAATTGAGTAGCTGAAAGTTGTGACAAATAGAATGTTATTTTAATTTTATTTAGAGTAATAAAAATAAGAAATCTAAGCTAAACTGGATCTTTTTAAAGTAAATGTGATCACTTAATTTGGTCTGGCTCAATGCAGAGTACAAGCACGATTTTTATTTTGTAAAGTGCCTCAAGACAACATTCGTCATAAATTGGTGCAATAAAAATTTACTGAATTGAATTAAAGCAACTGAATTAAAAATATTATGTGAATTATCTAAATGCTATTATCTTTACTTATTATGTTACCTTAATAAAAAAATATTTGAGTAAATTTTACTAAAATGTAATATGTTTACACTGAAATGTTCAGTGAAAACCTGAAACTTGAATTTAAATGGTTTCAGTTTCTTCAAATGATTCAGTTCAACTCTGTCATAAGGTGTTTTTATTAAATGCATAATCAGACATTTCCTCTTTACATTCGGTTCCTTGTTATCCTGTGAATTCCATTTGTTTTTTTCAGCTGCTGTGTGACTTGACCAGGATTGCAGAAATGAAAACACTGACAGCTTCAGATATGTTCCCACACATTGACAGAAGTTTCTGAACGCTTACCAAACATCAGGGAGGCTCAATTTAACATCTGATCTTCATATGTAGAATGCTTTAATACTCTAAATTTACTCTAGATTTTGCTTATTGCTGCACTATAATAACATACAGTGTCACTAATTGATATTCAGGATGTTTACTTCAGCTGTGTTAGTTTATAATTTATTTATTGTTTTTATTTATTGTGTTTATGATCTATAATGACTGTAACTCAGATCTCGAAGAACAAACACTCAAATAATTATGAACTTTAATTTCACTTTTAAAGTAAAGTAATTTTATTTATAAGACATTTTCAGCAATGAGGCATTTCAAAGAGTTTTACAGAAATTAGAGCAAATACAAATAAAACAAAACAAAACAGAAGAAAAGCAAAATAAAAACAACAAAAGTTTTAAACTAATAGGATTTTTCAGAATTTTCATCAAACCAAACAAGAATCTTGATATCTCTTTTGTTCCTTACATGTTTATGTTACTACTGATAACATTAATAAGGAGAGATTGAAAACAATAAAATTGAAAAACTCTTTAGTTAGAAAAACTCACTCTGAATATAAGCAGATTGAATAATCTGAGCTTTAAAGCTAATTTCAGAATCAGTTCCTACTGACTGCTTTGTCTTTAAAAATATATATATTGACCCTTTAATGATCTAATATTTCGGTCTACTGAACTTCTTAAACTTTAATCATCAAGCTTTGCAGAACACATCTTGATGAAGTTTTTAAAAATGAAACTTGCAGTAGGTTACATGAAAACCTAATGAATAAGTAATAATTTCACTGTTTGATCAACTATTCATTACATTTCCTCTCCAACGTTGGTTTAGTAAAACAAAATAAACCTTTGCAAATATTAACAATGAACAAGAAGGTTGGATAAGATCTATATAAACATGGTGAAAATTAATTTAAATATCTAAATATTACTACTTATTGAAATACAGAAAATGTTTTTATATCAGGAAATAATTTTAAACCTTTTGATGATATTTTAGAAACTCATTCAAGCTGGTACTTTGTTCTTTTACTGAATTTGTGTGTTGGCTTTAGTTGATTTCAGAACTTTCATCAAAGTTTTCCATGTAAGTGTTTAATGACGAAATGCTGCCGATTCCAGAGCTGATCTCTGACGGTCTGACTGTCTTAGTCAACCATTCAGCAACTTGGTCATGGTCTCGTTGTCTCTGTTTCTCTGAAATGCTCCCATCTTCTGAGGCAACATCTCCACTCACTGAAACAGATATTGAAGTGTTATTTAAGAGAACAAAGCATGCAAGAAAGACTGTAAACTAAATATTAATTCATTATTATATAAAACTTACTGTTAGGAATATAAAAATCATCTTTGCTCTCTGCTGTTCTCACATGAGGTTCTGTTGTTTCTTCTGTTCCTTTGCTAAAGCTTTCATCACTCGCTCTATCAGCTCCTGTTCTCTTCTTTTCCATTCCTCGTCTATCTGTTTTTCTTGCCAAGGTAGAATCTGAAGTTTATTTTCGTTTGGCTTTAATTGTGAAGCATTCTTTGTTTTGTTTTACCATGTTAATAATTTTTGGAACAGTTCTTTGACTTGAACAGAACAATCAGAAAGTTTAGGGTTTAGAACATGGTATCTGTTCCCACATTTCTCCAGAAGCTCCTGGAGCTCCTTTCCCTCTCTGACGATGTAATTCTCTACAGGGAGGTCATTGATCCAGTCTCCCCAGGTAAACAGAACCATGCAGTGTCTCCACACTCTCTCTGTTAAAGGCTTCAAGATCTCCAGCAGAGCTTTGAGATCTTTCTCTGTGAAAGATCTGAGGATGGGAACAACCAGGAGAAAAACATGAGGTCCAGGAGAACACATGGAGACACTGTGGAGAACTTCATCTTTGATCCAGTCAGGTGGTGTTGAGTCTGAGAACCAGCCTGGTGTTTCAACAACTGAGACCTTCACCCCTTTAAAGTTTCCTTCATGTTTCACACATTTTAAAGTTTCCCTCTGATCTTGGTAATTCTGAAATCATAAAACCAAAGATAAATCTATTTGTGGATATACTTTACTCATTGAACACCTACAATGTCTATGTTAGTCTGTATGAAACATTGTTGTCTGCATGTTGTTTACCTTGTTCAACCAAACTCTGCTAGTAGTTAAGCAAAACTGATTCTTGAAAAGAATCATATTTCCAGCTACACTTTTTCCTGAACATTTCTGGCCAACAAGAACAATCCCGATGTCAGTGATGGAATGTCTCTCACCTGTAAAATAAACAAAAAATACATCCATCCATCCATCCATCCATCCATCTTCTACCGCTTATCCGTGGTCGGGTCGCGGGGGTAGCAGCTTAAGGAGGGAGGCCCAGACTTCCCTCTCCCCAGCCACTTGGGCCAGCTCCTCCGGGGGAATCCCAAGGCGTTCCCAGGCCAGCCGAGAAACATAGTTCCTCCAGCGTGTCCTGGGTCTTCCCTGGGGCCTCCTCCCGGTGGGACGTGCCCGGAACACCTCACCAGGGAGGCATCCAGGAGGCATCCTGACCAGATGCCCGAGCCACCTCAACTGGCTCCTCTCGATGCGGAGAAGCAGCGGCTCTACTCTGAGTCCCTCCCGGATGGCCGAGCTTCTCACCCTATCTCTAAGGGAGAGCCCAGCCACCCTGCGGAGAAAACCCATTTCGGCCGCTTGTATCCGGGACCTCGTTCTTTCGGTCATGACCCAAAGCTCATGACCATAGATGAGGGTAGGAACGTAGATCGACCGGTAAATCGGAAGCTTCGCTTTTTGGCTTAGCTCTCGCTTCAGCACGACGGACCGGTACAGCGCCCGCTTCACTGCAGACGCTGCACCAATCCGCCTGTCGATCTCCCGCTCCCTTCTTCCCTCATTCGTGAACAAGATCCCAAGATACTTAAACTCCTCCACTTGAGACAGAACACCCTCCCCGACCCGGAGTAGGCACTCCACCCTTTTCCGGCTCAAGACCATGGCCTCGGACTTGGAGGCACTGATTCCCATCCCGGCCGCTTCACACTCGGCTGCGAACCGCTCCAGTGAGAGCTACAAATCACGCTCTGATGAAGCCAACAGGACCACATCATCAGCAAAAAGCAGAGATGTGATCCCAAGGCCACCAAAACGGATCCCCTCAACACCCCGGCTGCGCCTAGAAATTCTGTCCATAAACGTAATGAACAGAATCGGTGACAAAGGGCAGCCCTGGCGGAGTCCAACTCTCACCGGGAACGAGCCCGACTTACTGCCGACAATGCGGACCAGACTCTGGCAGCGGTCGTACAGGGACCTGACAGCCCGTATCAAAGGGCCCGGTACCCGATACTCCCGGAGAACCCCCCACAGGACTCCCCGAGGGACGCGGTCGAACGCCTTCTCCAAGTCCACAAAACACATGTAGACCGGTTGGGCGAACTCCCACGCACCCTCCAGGACCCTGCTGAGCGTGTAGAGCTGGTCCAGCGTTCCACGGCCAGGACGAAAACCACACTGCTCCTCCTGAATCCGAGGTTCGACTATCCGACGGACCCTCCTCTCCAGGACCCCCGAATAGACCTTGCCAGGGAGGCTTAAGAGCGTGACCCCCCTGTAATTGGAGCACAACCTCCGGTCCCCTTTTTTGAACAGGGGGACCACCAACAAAAAATACAGTAATGTTTTAAATACTAGAGCATTCATATTATATGGCAATATCCTATCATATGTCCTACCTTCAACCAGTTCTTTCAGGACTGTTGACTTTCTCTGAAAAAATGTCATATTTATTGCCTACCTTCAAGCAGCTCTTTCAGGACTCTTGTCTGTCTCTCATTGATTTTCTTCAACCTTTTGGCCATCTTGTCTCCAGTCTCTCTCTTGATTTCTAGCTCTGCTG
Source organism: Phalloptychus januarius (assembly GCA_902982915.1). NCBI lineage: Eukaryota > Metazoa > Chordata > Actinopteri > Cyprinodontiformes > Poeciliidae > Phalloptychus > Phalloptychus januarius. Next base: position 8,979,825 of record CADWAE010000476.1, read on the forward strand.
CTCGGTCCAGCTCCACTTCATAGTAAGGATCTTCATTTCCTGCCCACATCTCTTCAATCTTCTCCAGTAGCTCCTTTACCTGAGTCTTATCACTGTGGTCCTTGTTGTTCAGGACATGATACCTGTTCCCACACTTGTTCACTATCCACTGCAGACCTTCCTCACTCTCTATGTGCTCCTCTACAGTCTTCACTCCTAACCAGTCTCCATAGGTAAACACAACAAGTGTGTGTCTCCAGATTTCTTCTCTAAACAGACTCATGTGTTCCTGAACAGATCTTAGATAAAATTCATCATTTGATTGTCAGAGGAATAACAAGCAGCACAGCATGTGGTCCTGGAGGACACAATTCACACTGTTCTCTATTTCTAGTTTATCCATCTCACTGGTTTCCTGAAGGGTGTTGATGTAGAACCAACCAGGAGAATCGACCACTGTGAGCCGCCTTCCTTCAACCACACCATGACTGATTTCACTGTGGGTTGTTCTGCTGCCACTATTATTAATACAAAATGCATGTTTTTCCAGAATGGTGTTGCCAGCTGAGCTCTTGCCTTCCAATTCTGCACCAATTAAAACCAGCCTTAAATGCCGTGGTTGCGTCATTCCACCTAGAAAAAATTTAATCAAATATGATCTAATTAATGAAACAATCTGATCAATTTAGAAAACAGAGCTTAAAAAAATTATGTAAAAAGGAAAAAAACCCATAAAAATAGCTCATGAATCATGCCAGGTTTTTGCTTCCACAACTAAAGAAGCCACAGTCCTTCTAGCCACCCAGGAACTTTCATCTGCCTTTGGAGTCAGATGAAGGAAGTTTTTTCTGCTTGAAACAGAAATGACTGTTTTGTGTTTTACCAAACAAAATACAATCCCTTCTCTGAGACCTGGCTATGGCAGCATCATGCTGTAGGGTTTCTTCTTGTCAAGGTAAAATTTTAAATTCTATTTGTTTTACCAAGAGATGATAAAATACTTTTGTATCCTAAGTCTCATTTTATATGATTCTCTTCTTTAAGAGAATTTATAAGTCTTTTCTTTAAATGATTCTCAAACATTGGTTTAGCTGCCAAACTCTGGTTCTGTTTGACCTGACGAAATTATCCACGAACATAATTAGTTGGCCCAAAGTTGGTTCTCGAGGGCCAACATCCTGCATGTTATAGTTCTCTCCCTGGTGGTAGTAAAAACCTCCTCAGCAAGTTGTTGTTCTTCTTAGGCCTTCGAATGAGCCATCATTTCATGCAGGTATGCTAAACCAGGAAGAGAACTAAAATATGCAGGATGCCGGCCCTCGAGGACCGACTTTGGGCAGCCCTGAACAGGATAAGCAGCACTCTAGCTCCTTACAAATTAAATAACTTGTAACCTACCTTCAATCTGTAGCTTCAGTTTGTTTCTTTGTTTCTGGACTTGTTTTTTCCTTGACTTCTATCAACAGAACAGTGTCTGCCTCCATTGTTTGTGATCAGGGTCTCAATTTTCTCTAAAAGCTTCTTGACTTGATCTCTGTCTTCTCTGTCACTGATGTTCAGAAAATGTTTTCTGCTTCCACATTGTTGAAGAATCCACTGCAGGACTCTTCTGATTTTAGATTCCACCTCTGCATCACTACATGGAGAAACTGCAGTGAACAGCACGATGGTGTGACTGAAAACATCTGCATTTAAAAGCTCCAAATGTTGCTTTAGTGATGCTTTGGCTCGCTGAGAGAAATGTAAACTGACTGGAATGACTAAAAGAAAGACATGAGGTCCTGGGGGACACAGATGGACACTGTTCTGGATTTCTATCTGATCCAGTTTTGGGGTCTCTTCTTTTGGCCAATTCCACCACCAGCCTGGAGTATCAACCACTGTGACTCGTCTCCCGAACACGTCCTGCTGCTTCGCTTCACTCTGAGCTGTTCTTCTGCTGATGTCAAAAACATTTTGACCCAGGAATGATGTTTCCTGCTGAACTTTTACCACTGGGAATTCCTTCTGTTCTTCCTCCAATCAACACAACCCTCAACTCTGTAGCAGGATGACTTTCCTCTGTAAAAAGAGACAAGGTGTTATTTGGACACAGTTCCGAAACACTTTGTTTACACTAACACTGAATGTGCTTTCTTATTCTGGAAAATTTTATGAAAACGTCACAGACCTGAATTGGACGCATCAGCTGAAGAAGCCATTTTGTCAACTGAACTCTGCCAATGTTACTGCTTGTTGTTTGTTCTCACAAAACTTGTTCCAAAACGAAAGTCACAAATGCAGAGGTAAATGTTGTTGTGATTGATGAACATGGTCAGAGATCGCCATCTGCTGGGGGCCTAGAATCACTGCAAAAGCAGTTGACCAAAGTGCTTCACAATTACACCAAACATCATAAAAATATTAAACTATAAAAATGAAACACAAAACATACTAAACAAAAACAACTATCTTAAAAAAAAAAATATTACAATAAAACTGAAACTTGACAAATCAATAAACAAATAGCTTTTTATCAATTAACAGAGCAAAACCCACTGGGAGAAAGGAAAATATACATTTACACATTAGAAAAATTTGACTGTCTACATGAATACTGAAGTATTTACATTGTGATTTGAAATTTGAACTGAACAATTTAAATATTAAGGCTTTATATAAAAAATAACATCTATCATTTATCATGAAATTATTCTATTTTAGCTGCTCCTGTCACTCAGTTGGTGATCAACTTTCTATTCAAACTCTCAGTCTGTGTAATTTCTTTTACCCACATCAGTTTGATGCTTTAAATTTTTGAGTTTTAGAGTTCACCCATCTAAAAACTTACTGACAACATTAGAACGTTTTTTGCATCATAAATAATTTTCAGACTCTGAGCCGTTTCTAATACTCAAAACAGTTAATGATAGCAGTTGCTCTCTGCCATGTTTTATGTAATTTCATATTATACAATCTATCAAACGGAGACAAGAAGGAATGAAACAATTGGCTGAAGTGACCAGCAAAACTTTTGGTGTAACATTACCTGATATAGTACAAAGATTTCTAACAACAGGCAAAAAAAGGAAAGACCAGCTAATGATGAATCTGAGCTTCTATCATTTGGAAAATGTTTCTGAAAGCAAGAACCAACAGATGGAAAAGAAAAGCTCTTTGACAATCAGTGATTGAATGTGATTTTTGTTAATTTAGTGCAGTGGTTTCAATGGTTATTTATACTGATGTTTTCCCTAGAGATATACTTTATTTACTGTATTAACAACCTCTATAAATTGCTTTTGCTTGTGATTGTGTTTTATATTTTTCATCTGACTCCAAGGCAAACGTCCATAAAAGAATACTGATAAGTTGATACTGAAACTTTCTTGTTCTATGACAGAAAATCAGTATTCTGCTACAGAAAGTAACAAAACAAACATTGAGATCCATATTCCATCTTTCAGAGGGATCAGAATTAAACAGTATCACATTTTTCTTACATAAATAAAAGCAAATATATATAACCAAACAATAATTTCTCAGGATGTTATTTTTTTATAAATTGGGTGTGATTGTTGTCCTTTTAGTCTGTTGGTTTCGATTTAAATTTATTACAATGTTTTCCCTTGAGATTTATTTACAGTTTTAATGACCGTTGTGAGACTAATTATGCCTTTGATTGTGTTTTTTGTTTTTCACTTGACTCTAAGACAAATTTCCTTATGGGAACAATAATAAAGTGATACTAATACCTAATGAAAATGTCCAAAAATGACTTGCTCTGTGAATGAAAGTAAGTATTTTCCAACGGATCGTAATTTAAGTTTCATATCCCTTTCTTTTTGATGCAAACTCTCGATTTAGAAGTCAAACCAAAACATCTACAAAGCTTCTCAAGTTTTAGGTTGTTGCTCTTAATATATCAATTCTTTAAATACGTCCGCTAGCATTGATTACATTAATATGAAATTATTTACAAAAAGGAAATTAAATACTAAAAAGTCAAACCTGAAAAATATCTTAGCTGGATTGTACAAAATATAAAAGTAACCCATGCATTACAGAAGAAGTAACCAACTTACTTATCATATTCAACCATAAACCATTATATGTATGTTATTACTGGTCTATATTCGCTCTTACAGACCAGAGAGACTGATTGTTGATCCATTGTTGGATGGACCAAACAATCCCCCCATTCTAGTTGAAAAGTCAACTATTCATGACATTTACTCTCCAAAGTTGGTTTAATGAAAAAAATCTTTACAAATATTAAGCATTATAAAAGAAAATAGGGTGAGATATATATCAGGGTGACAAAAATTATTTTAAATATTTAATTGTTAATATTCATTCAAATATAAAAACTGTTTATATATCACAATAGAACAGGAAAAACCAGATAGGAAAGGATGTTAATTTAATGTTGAATAAATATTTAAATGGCTGATTTTTGGTTAAGATCGATAATTCATGGTGGCTCAATCACCAAACAATTCCCCAATTCTAGTCAATTAACTAACGTTGAAAAGACTGAATCAATATTATTTTGTGGTCAAATTTTAACAATTGAAAAGTCAATGTCTAATCAATATTGAGTCAATGTATGGTGTTTTTCAAACCCCTTTTTGGAAATGTAAGATAATTTTGATACACCCATCATCTGCCAGTAAAATTGTGTTCAGCATCAGCACTAAATGAAGAAACTTCTGATGATGTAGATTATCAGCAGAAACTCAGGTGAAAAACAAAATTATTATAATGGGCTTCATATAGTAAATTGCTTTAGAAAAGATTAATGTCTTAAATTTACATCAATCAATATTGATTCAGTATTCATTGATTCATTGACTACTTTTTTAATCATTTTAATGATATGCTTCAACATGGATTCAATATTTCTGCCTAACCATATTTCAATGTTGATTGACTCATAATATTAATAATATTAATCTATAATATTAATATTAATTACTAATATTAATCTTATTTCTAGCTGGCTAAAAAAAGGCAATACATTTTTTAAACAAACCCATGAGATGAATGAGTCCTTTGTTCTTTTGCTGAATTTGTGCTGGCTTTAGTCAATTTGAGAACTTTCATCAAAATTTTTCCTTGTAAGTGTTTGAGGAAGAAATGCTTTCAATCCCAGAGCTGATCTCTGACTCTCTCACTCTGCTAGTCAGCCAGTCAGCCATGTGGTCATGGTCTCATTGTCTCTGTTTCTCTGAAATGCTCCCATATTCTGAGGCAACATCTTCACTCACTGAAACAGACACTGAAATTTGTTACTCAAGAGAAACATGCATATAACTAAGACAATGAAGGTAAAAAAACTGCAAGCTAAAAATGTATTCATTATTATATAAAACTGTAATCTTGATCTTTGCTCCGTGCTGTTCTCCACCTTGCTGCTATGTCGCGCCATCGGCTCTTTTGACCACCACCAGAATGCAAGGCTGGTGGAGGGTATTGTTCAATGTCACAACGACTGTAGTATAAACAAGCAACACTGTGCTTTTTTCAAGATTAGAAGCAATATTCAAGATTAAACATAAATCACTTCCTGATGTCCAAAACTCTTTGTTGAGAGATATTTATGTTGCATCCTACTTTTGGTTTCCAACAGGATTTTCTGCTTTAGTCTTAGGTTCCTGCGATGAATCATTAGTTCCTGCGATGAATCTTTAAAAGATTGCAGAATGTACTCAGAACATCTTCTTTACCCCTTTCAGAGAATTAAGTAGTTTGTTCATTATTTTTATCTACTAGAGGACTTTCATCTGAGTTTTACAAACACATGTTAAAGGAATAAATGCTTCCAATCCCAGAGCTGGTCTCAGCCTGTATCGTTTTGTTAGTTAGCCACTCAGCAACATAGTCATGTCCTTGTTGATTCCTAAACTCTGAAACTTCCATCTTCTGAAGCAACATCCCCGCTCACTAAAACAGAAGATGAAATGTGTTATTCTAGAACAGTGCATTACTTTTTTATTCTGTAAACATAATATATAGCAGATAACTTAAATTCAAATTATACTTCCAATTCCTAATTAACAAAGAAAAGTAAAAACGTAAAAATGTTATAATAGTCTTCGAAATGTTTTAACATTGACATGTTATGGTGTTAAATGAGTGTTAACTGTTTGAAATTGATACAAAATGTCTGTTTTTTGTTTGGTAACTTTAATAGCTTTTGAGCTTTTCCTCAAATTAATTGAGTAGCTGAAAGTTGTGACAAATAGAATGTTATTTTAATTTTATTTAGAGTAATAAAAATAAGAAATCTAAGCTAAACTGGATCTTTTTAAATAAATGTGATCACTTAATTTGGTCTGGCTCAATGCAGAGAACAAGCAGGATTTTTATTTTGTAAAGTTCCTCAAGACGACATTCGTCATAAATTGGTGCAATAAAAATAAACTGAACTGAATTGAAGCAACACATTTTAAATAAGTTATAAATAATGCTACATAGTGTACTGAATGAAATTATTGAATTTCTAAATGCTATTTCTTTACTTATTATGTTACCTTAATAAAAAATATTTGAGTAAATTTTACTAAAATGTAATATGTTTACACTGAAATGTTCAGTGTAAACCTGAAACTTGAATTTAAATGGTTTCAGTTTCTTCAAATGATTCAGTTCAACTCTGTCATAAGGTGTTTTTATTAAATGCATAATCAGACATTTCCTCTTTACATTCGGTTCCTTGTTATCCTGTGAATTCCATTTGTTTTTTTCAGCTGCTGTGTGACTTGACCAGGATTGCAGAAATGAAAACACTGACAGCTTCAGATATTTTCCCACACATTGACAGAAGTTCCTGAACGCTTACCAAACATCAGGGAGGCTCAATTTAACATCTGATCTTCATATGTAGAATGCTTTAATACTCTAAATTTACTCTAGATTTTGCTTATTGCTGCACTATAATAACATACAGTGTCAGTAATTGATATTCAGGATGTTTACTTCAGCTGTGTTAGTTTATAATTTATTTATTGTTTTTATTTATTGTGTTTATAATTTATAATTACTGTAACTCAAATCTCGAAGAACAAACACTCAAAGAATTATAAACTTTAATTTCACTTTTAAAGTAAAGTAATTTTATTTATAAGACACATTTTCAGCAATGAGGCATTTCAAAGTGTTTTACAGAAATTAGAGCAAATACAAATAAAACAAAACAAAAAACAGAAGAAAAGCAAAATAAAAACAACAAAAGTTTTAAACTAATAGGAGTTTTAAGAATTTATATGAAACCAAACAAGAATCTTGGTATCTCATTTGTTCCTTACATGTTTATGTTACTACTGATAACATTAATAATGAGAGATTTAAAACAATAAAATTGAAAAACTCTTTAGTTAGAAAAACTCAATCTGAATATAAGCAGATTGAATAATCTTAGCTTTAAAGCTAATTTCAGAATCAGTTCCTACTGACTGCTTTGTCTTTAAAAAAATATTTATATATATAACAATATATATATATTCTTCATGTATGAGAATATACATGAATGTATATTCATGTATATTCATGTATGAGAATATACGTATATAATGTTCTGGTTTACCTATGTAACTTTGTGCCGTCCATAACAATGGTGTTTCGCTATGGATGCTGGGAGATGCAGTTCGCTTGACTCGCTGGGGAAATTGGACCAACAGGAAAAAACCACAGAGTTGGACTTGTTTTGAATTTAGAGTCTAACTTTTCATCACTACATGGAGCGACTGCAGTGAACATCAAAATGTGTGACTGAAATCTTTGGAAATAAAAGTTTTCCAAGTTATAGTTTGTGAAAGAGAGAGGCGTTTTGTTTTATCAGGAAGTCATAACATTAAATTTTCAATTACAGTTCAAAGATCATCTTTGTACTGTTGTTATCGTTGACCTTTGTACTGTAATTAAAAAGTTTATGTTCTGCTTTTTGCATAGAGTGGAAAACAACTGACACAAGATGTTTTACTTCAAGATCTTCTGATGCTTTCTACCCCAGTACTGGGTGTTAATTTACAGTTTGTTGATACTCCAGTCACATAAATTACAACTTCCTGTCGGTCCTCTGACATGGACCTCTAGAGAAACGAAGTGCTCTATTCGTAAAAACAAAACCACTGGTACACAGGGTGTGATCCTCTGTTTGTTCTCCTTATGTATAAACCTTCATAAACTGGTGTTTTGATTATATAAGAGTCTTCTTACCCGACTTTTGATAATAGTTTTTCTACATTAACATCCATTTAATAAGGTAACAATGACCTTAGTACTGATTGTCTACACAGGTTGCCCACTATTTACATTCGACTGAGATTTTCCAATAATTTTATTCCTATGTTATTTGTATGTGTGTGTGTGTGTGTGTGTGTGTATCTGTTACCTGTATGAAGGTAAATGTAGATCAGACTGATTGTTTAAGTTTAGGCAAAATATTAAAATTACTGCATTGGGTTTGATCATAAGTTAAATAGCACTGAATAATGTCAGATTTCAGTGTATTTAGGCGAATTTAGTGCTTTGTAGCTTTTTATTGCGCACTGAAAAACGTTTACATGGCTGCATACTTATTAGAGTCTACATTTATCTTCATACAGTTAACTAACACAGGTGTTAAAGAAGTTTGCATTTGAAAGCAAAAACCAATAGTAAACAATTCACTCTAAAAAGCTCTTGGCTTCATTCTGACATTTTGAAAAGGGCTGACATTCTTGGGCTTAACAAAAGCTTGATGTTAGTCTGTGTGTTGGGATAAAGATGCAACACATCTGCATGGTGGTGTTATATTGAGGGAAGACATTTGAACTCAAGTGTGCCATTTTACTGTAAATAATTTAAGCTAACATGAACATTTACAAACTTCCCCTTGTGACACCAACATAACATGAGCAAAATACATGTTTGCAAAGCCTGAAAGTACCTGAAGGTTATTCAATGCAAATAAAGCCAAAAAGGAAGCTACTCTTTTATGCTATGCATTAACCAGCAATGTTTGGGGTTTCACAATACTGGTTTCCTTTCACAAACAAGAAAGTTCCTGCAGCAACTCCAAGAAGCCCAAGAGTCAGACCAAGTGCACAGAAGATGGTTGGACCCATACTCGTCTCCTCTGTTTCAACATCTAAAGAAAAATAGAACAGGGGAAAAATATTTGAAATTCAAGCTCAAACACCAGTAGAGACAATTTAAGTTTTGAAACTACAGGAGAAAAGACTTTCTCACCCCAAAACCTGGTCTTAGGCTCCTCCAGGGCTTCATGTTCCACAGTGCAGCTGTAAATGTCTCCTTGCTTTGGAACAAAGTTCAGGTAGGAGAAGACATGAAACGTCCCGTCAGAGTTGGAAATAGTTTTGATGAAGGGATCTTCCTCGGCCACCTCTTTGTCATTCTTGGTCCACCTGATGTCGATGGCAGGGGGGAAAAAGTTGTTGGCAAAACACACCAGACTGTTCTCTACATCTTCAATCACTTCATCTTTGGTGTAAATAATAACTTCTGGTGGATCTAAAAAATAAATTGGGAAGTTATTTATTATGAGTTTGTTTTGTGATTCTGGAGAAACTGTATAAATCAAAACTGAGGTTTACTTACCTTTAGTCCTTCTGACGTCTGGGTCAGGTTTCCATCGATGTATGTCTTTATTGCACACGGTTCGGCATATTTCTACATATTCACGTGCAGTGGATGTATATTTATATTTCATAGTTGTTATTTTCTTGTCCCAGACGCTAGTGTTGTTTTTATAATCTGCATAATATATTTCATCATTGTCCAATGTCACATAGAGCTGGGTATCACTTGAATCAAAGCATCCATAGGTAAAACAAAGTTGATGATCTCCTATAACAAAGGAGATTAAGAGTAAAAATTAACATAAAAAAGGGTAAACAGACTGTAAAGAAAGTTAGTGAAATTCTGTGAAACTTAGACAAAAAAATTCTGCAATATGAAAACATCTTTCAAAGCCATGAAAGTCAAACCAGGTTCTTGCCTTTGTTTTTAGCCTTAATATGTGGCTTCCCTTGTTTTTTTTATCATTGCATGTAAGTGATAAATGTTTTTTGAAATTTTTTGTTAGATGTAATAGTAAAAATGTTTCAAGTAAATTTAAATTCTGTTTGCAAAAAATATTAATAAAAACTTTTATACTGGCATTTTAACAGTTTTAGTTGTTATTGCGGGTAAGGCTAAATTAAAATTAATGTACAACAAATAATGCTTATTAGTAAATCTTACTGGAAGAAAATATATAACATTATCAAGATAACACGCCAGATAAAGTTTGTTACATTTACTATATTTATTACCAAAATAACCATTTTAAATCACAATTTTCTGCACACTTATGGGACAATCAGTTTACTTTTACAATTCAACACCTTTGCAATTACTGTTTGGTCAGTAAAAATGTTTACATGTTTACTTTATGTTTAACATGTTTTTTTACTGATTTGCTCCAGCAAACACAGCAACCAGTGCTTATTTTAAAAACGCAAAACAGAGTAGGTAAAGCAGCTCTATGCTGGTTACTTACCTGCAGCACAGACGAAATATGTCCCAAAGAAAAGAAGGAGAAGTACGAAGCACAGATTGTTTAAGTGGCGTCCCATCATGGCTCTCAGTCGCTTTGCTCTAGACGTGATTTCACCAGTCGGACTCTGGTTCCTGCAGGTCTGAGCTTCCTCATTCCTGAGGACAAACTAAAAACCTTTGACTGAGGAGGAAGTTGGGTCAACAAAAATCCTGTTGAACTGTAAAATGTCAAGAGAAATGTTCTAACTGTTCCAAGAGAAACTGTTTGTATTTCTGGGTAATTTGTGCAGCATTAATACACTGATTATAAAATGTGGATTAAGTTTCTTGCTGATAAAAAAATTCTGAAGTTTGAAAGTTTTTCTATTTAGCTGAATTGAATGTAAAATACTTTGAGAAAGTATTTTTTGGTGAATTAGAACAAACTGGATTGAGTTGAAATTTTTAACCCAACATTTGTACACAGCATATTATGTCTATTTCAGGGTGTTAAGTATATTTATTGATATATATTAGGTGTTACAACCTGGCAGTGCAGCTTTATTTTGTCACAAGCTTTAAAACATTTTGATTCATTTTTTGTTTTGTTTCCTTATATTTAATATTCATAGTTCTTACATCTTGTACTTTAAATTCTAATTTGTTGTGTTTAACTGATGTTTTTCTTTATACACCTTTAGTTTTAATGTTAAAATAAATCTGCTTTCTCTTGACGTTTGATCTTCTTTCTGCCTCTTGTTATTTGTGGCTCATTCTTGTGTTATATTCTGTTTCATGTTTACAATTTTCTGATTTCTGTGATTCTCTTAGCCTGGTTTCAAACCTTCCCCCAGTGGTACACTTTGTTTCTTGCAGATGGTCTGGGCTCTTGACTGTTGAGAAATAATTGCTTGCTGGAGGCATGAACTGTGTTTAAGTTTTAAGTTTTTACCCAATTGTTAATGTTTGTTATATGACATATGTCAAACGCCAGTTTAATGCCATGAAGTTTACCAGAAATTGGATTGCTCTGCCATGACAGTATGAGATAATCCGTGAGTAAAATGTAGCACCTCTGTTTTTTCCCTCCTCTGCAGAAATACACTGCTTCCACTCAGAAACAACCAACGGTTTCAGTGCTGTCAATCACTCTTGTCGACAAGCTTACACTCTGCCCCTTGCTTTATGCTACACTACAGCTACTCCATCAAAACAGCTTGCCATGAATGCTCAAGCTAGTTAACATCTCCACTGATGTTGGTGGATAAACAGTTTTCCAGGAACAGTAAGTTGTTTCTCTGCCTTTGGTACATTGAACAGCGCATACTCAAGCTTGATTGACAGCACTAAAATCCTCCTCCAGGCTCTGATTGGTTGTGTTTACAAGCACTGGGGCTAGCTCAATCTTTTCACAGATTATCTATTGCAGATTATAATGTCATGACATGGTGATAGTTTTAACAATATGTAAAAATATATATTTTATAAAAGTTACCCACATAGAGCCTCTTCTTCACAATAATTTATTGTGAGATTAAACAGATATACAGTTTCTTCACATTTTTTACATTGTTGACTTGAAAGCAGTTTTAAGAAGCAGTTTTTTAACAGTAGTGATGTACTGATAACTATACTAGATGTTTCCATCCATCCGTTTTATCCATATAGCTCCAGCGGTCACTGGGTGAATTGTCATAACTATGGACACTTTAGAGAGGAAATAATCTTCCACAGTTTTTGGAGTGAGAGAGTAAGCTGGAGCATGAAGAGAGAGAAGAATCGCATGAAAGTGAGAACCAGTAAACTTCATGCAGGAATTGAACCAAGTAACGTTTTTCTGCAAGGCAGTAGTGGAACAAATTGTGCCACAATTATACCAGGTACCAGCCATACAGAAAAAATCTGTAAGCCATACAGAAAAAAATCAAAAACAAAATATATGTTCATCATGTCCAGCTATAGAAAAGTCAAAAAACATCAGCCAAATAACAAATGTCTATAAGAAATAGAACATTTTTGCACTATTTTTCTAGAATTAAAATTGAATCACAAAGGCTTAGATACATTCACAGGTTGCATAAGTAGAGCATCTTGAAGGACTGGAGTTTTTTGTTGTTGTTTTTGTTAGTTCTACTAAAAGGCAATCCAGGAATGGCCTCCATAGGAATCCGAACTCATTCTGTTAAAGGAAAGACAGATTTCATTAATACGGTGGAAGACGTACCGTAACATTTTAGGTTTTTATGTAGTTTAGATTTTCTGAGATTTTACATCTCCTCACCTTGGCGGACAGAGTTATATATAGCAGACTTTTTCTTGTAGTAAATAAATCCAGAGATAAAGATAACCAAACCAATTATCAGTCCACATACTCCCACAACAATCTTATTTTTTTCTCCTTCAGGAAGGGAGTCATCTGAAACAAGGAAAAAAAATAAATAGGGTAAACTTGAACTATTTTCTTGTGAAGTATCTACAAGACAATAACAAACTTACTCCAAACAATGACTCTTGGCTCCGACAGGGTGACGTGTTCAACTGTGCAGCTGAGTTTTTCTCCTGAAGTTGGTGTGTACTCAAGGTAAGAATGAAACTGGTAGTACAATTCTCCATCTGGGATGACATCTGAGTTACTGACCCCTGCAGTCACTTCCTGGCCATTTTGCATCCAGGTTATTTGGATTTGCTTTGGGTAAAAGTTATAGGCACTGCACACAAGCATGGCTGGGTGTCGACCATCGGGCTGTTTCACTGATTTTAGTCTCATGGTGGGCGTTGTTGACAGGTTTCCTAGAAAAATGGGTTATTATTTATGATTTCTTTCACATTAGGCCTTAACTTTTACTTACAATGTAGTGCATAATATCATAGCCAAATTGTGAACATAGAAACATTTTCTTAAAAATGTACACAGAAATTGACACAATTTATGTGTATCAGCAAAAATTAATGAATCCATGTATCCATTGTGAAAATTTAAATCTTTTTTTTTACTTGATGTCATATAGAAATAGAAACATATTTGTTAAAGTACAAAAGGTTCTTCTGTATATTGCCATAAAAGAGAATGCATAACATCACAGTCTCAGCCCCATATTGGTTTATAAAGTAAAACTAAAAACAAGCTTCATATTGTTAAAACAGAATTGCACTTACTGATGGATTGTATGTATTGTCGGTTCTCAAAACACATTAGTGTCGTTTCCATTGCTCTTTCAAGGCGGTCCAAAGGGTCTTTGTTCCATAAATGTGAAGCCACAATAGAATAATTTGTGAATCCAATCCAGTTTCTCTTGTACTGTTGTACTCCATCATATTTTGCTTGTTGAAACTGGTTGTAAGTATGTATTCAATCCTGTCAAAGTTTGGACCATTGAATGAACAGCATGCTTTGACTTGGTAAAAATCTTCATCTGAAAAAACCGCTGAAAAATAAGATAAATAATTTTTCATATTTTTAAATTAATTATTACACCAAACCTCTAAATAAAACAGAATGGTTAAATTATTCAAACTCACCTTGATTTCCAAGCGATACAAACAAAGCAAGCAGAAAATTGTAAGCGTCCATGTTTACTCAGCAGTAAAACAAGACAGGGACAGACTGGTGTGCAGAGGTTATTTGCTTCACAGCTAAGAGGAAGTACATGTAGTTATGTCACATACACAAAAAACATGCTGCACTTATGCCACATGCATAAATGAAACGCACGCACACACAAACACATATATACATATATATATATATAAATTGCAACTTTGTTGTACATTCCAGACAATAAAAGCTGCAAATATGGTTGTAACAACTCCTAATCAGACGGTTAAAAAAAAAATACTTTTAGAGAATATCCAATTTTAGTTTAATCAAAAATGCCTTTCTAATATTTTTAATTTTACATCAGTCTATTAAAATCACTTTGTGAAGTGAAACATGCTAATGTCATACCTAGAGAGTTTGCTAATGTTTTGTGCTTTCTACATTAGAGGTCGCTGTGAACATTTCTCCTCCACTTTATGAGACTCAGAACGCCATCTTTGTTGTTGGCGAAACACGTCAGGAGATGACGGGCTGTTTTTCTTGTCTCTGATTGGCGGAAGGCTGTCTCGTGAAAGGTCACGTAAATTTGGCGCTTTTCGTTCCCCAGCAGTCTGGCGCGTTTTTGAAGCGGCAGCAAAATGTCAAGAAAACTGCTTCAGTTTGCTGCAGCTCCTGAAATATTAAAGTGAAGACCTTCGTGCTTCGTTCAGATACCCGAGTCTGAACTGGAAAATGCTCGGCAGACTTTCAGGAGCTGCGCAGAGACGGGCTGCAGCGGGACTTAGTTAGCTTGTTGTTTCACAGTGAAACCTGCTGACAACAAACATTCTTCTGCTTCGAACTATGAATGATACGGTTGTTCTTTATTTACACACGAAGTAGCAAATAAGTAAACAGTCCCTGAAGTTGCAGCAAGCTACGGGGGGAACATATTGGTGAGTGTTTTCTTTAGATTTCTGTTGTTGTATCAATCCGCCAGTTATTTTAAACCAAACTACAGAAGTTTTTCCTTCCGTCATATAAACTATAAGTCATTTACATCTGTGAATAAACACACTAACAATGTCATTTACATTGTTAGTGTATTGTCACAATTTTATCGCATTATATAAAAGTTATATAATGCGTTTTAAGTGGATTTTGTTTATAATATATTCTTCAAATATTTAAATAAGATTGAAAGGATGCATTAGTATTTCGGATTGCTGTTGTGAAAATAGGTCGTGCAAAACATACTGATCTCTGAAAAAAGTATTTATTGTTTACCAGAGAAATGAATGTGCTTTTAGACCTATAATAAAACGCAAATGATCAAAAACTGCATCTAAATCCATGTTTCTTATGTATTAACTTAATACTCGTTATGTTTACAAATCTGAACATTTCTTTCAGGTCTCCTGAAATAATGGCTGGTGTTGTGGCTATGGCTTCTATCATTGAGGACTTTGACACTCAGGTAGAAATTACAATATATTTTATACAGCTGTCATTATTGGAAATAGTATTATCTTAATCATTACAGTTGTTTTGTTTTTCAGTGCTTATGCAGAAAATAGGTTTATTTGTTTTTATGAGTTCATTCCACAGTTTTGTTTGTAATGATTGTTATACTTCCAGCTGATCAATGATTGGTGAAACATAAATGCAGGAGATTGTTTGTAATTGAGAAAAATATTATCTTACTAGTTTTAATGAAACTGTAATGCGATATGTATAGAGGCCAGTGTTAATTTTGACAATATGTTAAACTTAGTTTTAAATTTTATAATTGTAGTCAGTCATTTTAGTCAGTTTACTTGTATAGTATATTTCAATAGCAAGGCAAAGTGCTTCATTGTGATGAAATGTTACAGCAAACATTAGTTTTAGGATTGTTTTATTTCACATAATTTACTCTAAATATCTTGACTCTTCAAGACGTTAAGACATCGAGAGTGTTTTTATAGATTTCCATCAATTATATCTGTACTCCATGGTGAGACATGTATCCAATGATAAAAGAAAACTTAATTTAATCTCTGTTATATGTACCTTGGAATGCTTATTTTTGTCGTTTCAAGCACCTCTATAATTCCCCTTTTATGCTCACAAATGCAAAACTTTGTTATTTATGTTTAGAAATCATCCCATTTGTGTTTTCTCTTTTAACAGCCTTGCAAGAAATCTCGCAAAGATGTCAAGCAGATCACAAACTATTTCTCACCTGTCCCCAAACCTGTGGAGAAACCCTTCTCTCCTCCTCGCTCCAATAATATTATGGACTACTTTAGTCGAAAGACTCCTTCTACTAAAGAAAAGTCAAGTCCACCACAAGACCTCAAAGAAAGCAGTCAAGAACCTCAGCCTGAAGAGAAACGCACCAATGCAGAAGTGCGGAAAAAGCGGTCTGAGAAACGGGGCAGAAAGACCAGCAGAGCTGCGAGGAAACTTGTGCCTACTAAAGATGTTGGTGGCACTGATGACTGTCTGATTGTTGAAGAAACACAGGAAAGCAAAGACTCTACATCAGATGCAGCTGTCAGCCATGGGACCCTCGGAAGCGACACGGCAGCTTTTTTGTTAAAACTCAGTGCAGAGACATGCAAATCAGAAATCTGCAAAACCGTCAGTGATGACAAAACTGAAAGAGATTCTCCTGAAGAGAGACATTGCAAATGTGAGAAAACTGATGATGTAGAAGCAAAGCGGAACACTGCAGCATTATCTCCAAGACTTGAAGTAAAACAGGTTAAAAAGGCAGCAAGAAAACCTTTGAAGAGGCAGCAAAAAGAGTCAAAGCATCCAGAGCCAGAGGATAAGGAAGCGGATGGATCACTTTGTGATGTCAGTATGAACGTCAGCTTGGGTGAAACCCCTGAGCTGAACAGCAGCACTGTTACCATCTCCTTTGAGGATTTTGTGCGCAGTCAGAGTCAAAGCAAGGACATAATAGAAGACCCAGGCAAAGAAGATGATGGTAAAAACAAAGAAGAAGCAGAAGAATTAAATTGCAAACAGCTGGATGTCCCCAAGGCTGAGGAAAGTGTCGGTCTAGTCCAAGTCTCACCCCGAACTCTCACCATTCAGGCCGAGGTGCATGCTGTTTCACCCAAACAGGAAAACGTCAAAGCTGTGGGAAAGTTTGCTTCAATCTTCACCAGGAGAAAAGGAGCTGGTAGCCCCGCAGAACCTGCTGCCTGTCCTCCAGCAGACGAGGGACGCCAGCTTCCTTCTCCTTCGTCAACCAGCAAACGAAGGTCCAACGTTGTTCTTCAAGAGGAGGATCTGGAGCTGGCTGTGATTGAGAGCGAATCGACTCCAAAGTGCAGCGAAGCCGAGAGGAAGCAGTTCATGGCTGCCTTCAAGCAGCCCGGTCTGGATGGATCCAAGACTAAACCGGTTAAAAACCAAAGCAAACAGAAGCCAGCTGAGGAGAAGACTGTGGAGGCTGCTGAGGATGGAGATGTTTCAGTTCCTCCTGCTGAGCAAGACCCTCAGGAGAGCAAGACATCCAAAAAGAAAAGTGGGAAAAACGGAAGAAATAAAGCTAACAAAAAGCAGGAGGCGATCCACACATCACCTCCTGTAAAAGAAACCAAGGTTATGGATGTAGAAGCAGAAGACGACAAAGAAGAACCTCCCATCACCGCAACTCCTACAGCTCCAGCTCTAAGGAGGTCCAGACGAGGGACCCTGGTTAAAAATTCACCTGGAAAAAACCCAACAAGTCCTGTGAGGAAAAGCAGGAGACAAAACGAGTCCAAGGAGACTTTAAATGCTGCTTCACCTCAGAGGAGCCCTGAAAAGATGTCCACACCGAAGACACGTAGGTCCAGACATGGGGTCTTTGTTGCACAGATGGTTTGTCCGCCGGATGCAAATGAAAGTCCAATCAGGTAACACTTCACTTAATTATGTATTTCAGTGTATGTGTTTAAAGTAGCTGACATATTTCCTTTTTTATTTACAGAATTAGACTAAGTAGAATTCATAAAACGGTTCCAGCATCTAAGACTGAAAGTGGAAAAGACGTAACCATTTCTTCAAATAATAAAGTAAGTGATATTTCACTCAGAAATCAAATATATTTAACTGTTTTTGTGACATTGATTTATAATTCAAGACCTGTGATTTTCTTTTAAGACACTAAATGAGTCCAAAAAAAGACAGCAAGCAAAGAAATTGGTGGAGAAAGCTAAAATGATTCAGCAAAGCAAGAAAACGACAGAGAAGGATATGTTGAGGCGATCATCTCGAACTAAAACCTCCGTCAAGAAGAGCTACTGTGAAGATGAGGTAAAGTTTTATGGATAATATTATAAACTGCACTTGATAATATTGTCAGTATTTATTAGGGATTATTTACAAACAAAATTTAAAAAAATGTAATATAAAGTACCTTTGTAAGATTGTATTTGTTAGTGGATTTTAAGGTTTCATTGGTTTGTTTTTTAGGACTCTGTTGTCTGCATCGAAGACTTGACCGATACTTCCCAGAGTGCACCAGAAAGGACTAAAACCCAGAAGGGATTGCGTAGCCTGAATGAAGTTCTTGGCAAAGCTGCACCATCTGGCAAAGCTATACCAGGTTTTATTTTGTTTACCTTTTGTTGTTAACTTTTTACCAATATTTTTAGTAATCTTGTGTGTTTTCTCTACATCAGGCTCTAAATTGGCCTTGTTTGGCCAAGACAAGTCGGCCCGGAAGGCGTCGGCAGTGATTTCCATCTTTGATGACAGCAGTCGCGAAGGATCTGACAACTCTCAGGACGACGAGCAGTTCCGGGCGCGCAGGGAGTTCTTAAAGAGCGGCCTGCCTGAGTCTTTTAGGAAACAGATGGCAAAGACTGCTGCCTCCAAGGAGGCCTACTCTGCCTCCTCTTCATCCTTTCAGCCGGTCTCACACACAACACAACCACTTAGTGGTAGGATTCTCAGTCACAGCTGTCTGCAGTGTCCTCCTGTAGCCGTGGAATATTGAATTGAGCTTATTTTTCTGTGCAATGACAGATTGTTCTCTCTGGAGTCTACCATGGCCTGAATCCTCATCATTGGGTCATTTAAAGAATCTTTGGAACCACAAACCAAACCCATTTCTGTCTATTAGTGGATCTCTGTGTGTAAAGACAGAACCAGCCTGTAGAAAGGCTTATGAAAAGGTATAATATAATTCTTATTGATCTCATTCTTATTATGCCCACTTCTAAGTTTCCTTTAGTTTTTTTTTTTTTTAATCATGGGTAGTTTTGAATTAACAGCATCATTTATTTTCAGGCGTCAGTCTGGAGACCTGAAATCTCTGAAAGTGATCGTCAGCTTCTGATGACGGAGGTCAGCTCCGAAAATCCTCACTTTCCGGTGCAGACGGTTTTCACTTGCCTCCAGAAACGACGAGCCGACCATCAGCAGCAGTCAGCAGCTTCAGGTTGCTCTTTACAATAAATACTACATGCCATTTTTGATATTAAACACAGAACAATTTAATTTTGTTTGTAGGAAAAAATTATTTTGCTAAATCTGTTGCAATTTTAATGAACTAGTTTGTGTCCTTTTGTTTGTTAAAAGTAAAGAAAAATGTTGAAACAATCATAAAAAACTTATATAAAATACAATAAAATAGAAGGTGTAATTTTTTTTTTAAGAATCCCAATTTTTTTGTACCTTAAAAAAAATCTTACAGATGAAAAAAAATAAATATGCTGTATTGTTGGCTGCATAAAGTCACATTTCACTGTTTTAAAAAAACAGCCCTAGACTGCAAGAAAAAGGTGCTATTTTTTGGCAGAAATGTGATTTAGTAAGTGGCTTCTGTCACTTAACCACGGTGTGGTTGCTCTGCTCTGTTTCTATTTTACTCTTCAGTATAACAGATTCATTCATTATTGTCTCAGAGAAACATCGTTCCTGGTTTAGGGCAACACCTTCTCATCAGGAAACGTTTTTCTCTATTGAGAAAATAAACTTTTCTTGAACTGGTTGTATGTCTGACGAAGTTTTTTGCAAAAAAAAAAACGAGTATAAACAGAGCCTCCCCTTGGGATCGAGCCTCACATTTGATCAAGTTAACTCACTGTGTTTATCTCCAAAAATATGCAGTTTTCACTGTACTTCAACATTATTAGTTTTTTTTAATATCTTCAGTATTTAGTCCAGTGCTTCTCAATTATTTTCTGTTACGCCCCCCCTAGCAAGAAGAAACCTATTGGCGCCCCCCACTCCACCCCGTGACTATCCATCTCTGCATAACATTTTATCCTTATTAACATTAAAGAAAAGAAAGACATATGGTCAAACTTACAAAGAATAACTTTATTAAATCGTGTTTTAAGTCTGTTTTAAGACGTGTTTTAAACATGTTTAAACTGTAAACATGTTTGACCAACTAATTGCACCATTGCAAAATTAAATCAAATCAATAAATAATATTTAATAACTAAAAAAAAAAAAGCAGCCTGTTCCCCAGGGTCACACGCGCCCCCCAAAGGGGGAAGGGGGCGCGCCCCACTATTTGAGAACCACTGATTTAGTCTAACTTAAAGTTTTCCTGCATGCTTTTAATTTATTTTCAAGTTGGTCACCTATGAGGTTATGTGTCTATTATCTTTAACTTATTTTCTTATTGTGTGAAATTATTAGAGCCAGAATCTGTGACCATCGAAGACTCCTGTGTTTTGGTGTGTGATGAAGCTGTTGGAGGGAAGAGGAAGAGGAGAGAGGAGGAGAGGGAGAATAATGTGAAGGTGGCTAAGAAGCAGAAGTCCAAGCATTCAGAGGAGAACGTCTCCCCAGCTGAGCAGAAGCCTCCTAGAAGAGGAGGCCGAACCCGACGAGGGCAGAGATCCAGAATGAAGGAGGAAGAGGATGAGATGAAGGAGAAAAGTAATCCTAACTCAGCTCCCATCCCCTCTGAAGATGATTCTGTCGTAGTGGACGACTTAATTTTGGAAGCAGACTCTAGAAGAAAAGGTGAGTTCTACTATATCAACTCATATTGATGTAAGAAAAAAAAAACGGTGTATTTAAAACCTTCCATTGGTTGTTCTTTGTCTGTAAAACATCAGGACATCGGTCCTTCAGGACTGATGTTCAACATCAATGGTTTGTCCCTTGAAACTGACTGTAGGTTTTCCTTAGAATCAGTGAAGGAGGAGTTGCTCTGGACTGATAAATACCAGCCCCAACTCTCTGCTGACATCATAGACAACACCCCAGCAGTGAAGAGGCTTTACAGGTGAGGAATTCAACCAGCAGCTCCTGGATTTGTATTTTACTCACGGTTATGAGTCAAACAGTGTTTCACAAAATTATTTGTAGCCCTTGAACTTGAACTTTTGTAATATCACAGCAGTTCCTTCAAAGTTGCTTCTCTTATTATTTCCAGCATGTTTTTAAATTTTCTTTTTGTGTTTAAGTTGGATTAAAGAATACATTTGTGATGCACTGTTTGTCTACATGATGCAGTTTGTTAGCTGATGTTTTCTATCAAACCTCTCATGCTGTTCTGTGAAGACAGAACAGCTGATTTTATGTTGAGATTATTTTCACACTAATGGTTACTATTTATTTATTAATTACGTGGTTGCTGAAGGCAGTTGGTTGTGCTTCATTTTATTTAAGGGTTTTAGAGTAAAGGGGGCTGAGCACCTTTGTTTGTGGTACATTAAAAATTGTTTTTACATCTAATTCAATTATCTTGGTGATGTGCAACATGAAATCCTGTCGCAGAAATACTTCTGTAAAATATGCAATGCAGGTTTTTCAACAATATTTGTTCTTTCTTTCACTAGTTGGCTTAAAGATTGGAAACTTCGTGCCGACAGAGATGAGAGAAAAAATCAGAAGGATAAGAAACAAGAAGAGGGCAGCTATGGTGAGAGATTTTGTTTCCACTAATGACTTCCTCTGTCTGCAGCACTTTTTTTTTAATGCATGACATTTTGTGTGTGTTCAGATTCAGAATGGGACAGTGGAGATGTGGACTACCAGGATGTAGAGGACACTTTATGCAACACGGTGCTCATCACTGGACCCACTGGGATTGGAAAAACTGCTGCGGTTTACGCTTGCGCCCAAGAGCTGGGCTTCAAGGTAGACATTCATCACATATAGAGAACAGAAACAGTGAATATGCCATATGGCACTTCTTCATTTCTTAATTTATCCCCTCAAGGTGTTTGAAGTGAACGCTTCATCTCAGCGAAGCGGCCGTCTGATTCTGTCCCAGCTGAAGGAGGCGACTCAGTCCCATCAGGTGGACCATCAGGGGGTCAAACCTGCCTACTTTAGCAGCTACGGACTGAGCAGCAGCACCGGCTCTGTCAGGCCTGGATCTTCTCCAAGTATGAATAATATTGCAAACTAATAGCACTCAAGCTCATTTTTGTGCAGTGAAAAAAAATTGTGTTCTTTATTTTTTAGGAAAGGTTAGCTCTCCTTGCAAAGTGGTTTCATCTCCCAGGAAAAATCCTCAGTCACCAAGAGGAGCTAAAAAAGGAGGCCTGGCTCCAACTTCCCTAGCCAAGTTCTTTAAAATGAGGCAACCAGCAAACAAGGAGCCACAAAAACAAGATCAGACTGGTACTGGCTGTGAATTTTCCAGGTTTTTAAATGACTCTATGATGTATTTTGTTGTTTTGTCACATGATAACCACAAACTTTCCTCATCCGTTTTTATAGCGGCGTCCAAGAAAGCCATAAAAGCCGGTGAGAGTAGTGATAAAAACAAATCTCCAGCAACCAGCAGCTCTAAACAGAAGAGCAGCGAGGAACAGAGCAAGAAGACAGCCACATCGCTCATCCTGTTTGAAGAAGTTGATGTTATTTTTGATGATGACTCAGGATTTCTTGCTGCTATCAAGACGTTCATGAGCACTACCAAGAGGCCAGTCATCCTCACCACCAGCGGTTAGTATGAGTAAACTGTTAAGGTCTTGCAGCTTGATGTGTTTATAATAACTATCTTTGCACAATCTTTACTGTTTTTCAGATCCAACTTTCAGCGATATGTTTGACGGAAGCTTTGAAGAGATTCATTTTAAAAAGCCTTCAGCGGTAAGTGGAGAGCTTTGAGTCGCATTTCCGTTTCATGAGCAGATTTACAGAGCTTGAACTGAACTGTCCTGGATCTGCTCTGCAGGTGAATGTGAGCAGCTACCTGCAGCTCCTCTGTTTAGCTGAGGACATTAGGACTCATCCGTCAGACATCAACTCTCTGCTGAAACTCAACGGCTGTGACGTCAGGCAGAGCTTATTGCAGCTTCAGTTCTGGGCTCGGAGCGCAGCAGGACGTCCGTCAACGAGGACGCTGGTTCAAACTGGCCGAAATGGTAAAGAGATGAGATAAAAACCAAAGCTGTAAATCTGTAAATTTGTGTTTAATTTAATGTGATTACATTTGTCTGAATATGTTTTCCTCTTTTTGCACAGAAATCGAACTGAAAGCAGAAGCAGCTGATAAATCTGTGAGCGTCACATCCAGCCTCCCTCAGTGTGAGGGCGGCTGCACTGAGAGCAAACTGGGCCTGCTAAATGTTGAGCCTGATGGAGACATCTGGGAGCTGCTCAGGGTAAACATGGAACAAAACCCCTGATGAAGCAGCCCTGCACAAAGAATACAAACACTAGAACCACTTAAACAAAAAGAAAAGAGAAATACACTTAAAATTACAATAGAAAAGAAAATTATTCACCAATACAAGTTTTATAAACTGATTTTGATATTTTTAAAGCCACTGTTCAGTTTTGAATGCAAACATTAGCAATGTTAGCAATGTTTGCATTGCTAATGTTCAACACTGTTCAACAGTGTTTTTCATTTAAATTAACAAATACTTTATTAATCCCACTGAAAAATGTATTTATTATTGGTAGCAAATTATTTCATATCTCGGTTTATTTAAATGGAAAAAGAAAGTTGCTTTATTTCTTATGGTTTGTAATAAAATTCAGTTCAGTTGTGGACATTTTCATGTAGTGGTGATTAACAACAAATATTTTTTTAAGGCACTTTGCAAAACATGAAAACATTTAATTTATGTCCAGAAATACATTGTTAATTCAATCCAATCATACAGATGGATTCAAAGTCAATTACTTGCATTCTAACTCTCCTGGTTCTCAGACAGTCCAGTTCAGTTTGTTACTCATTCATTCCTGCTGCACCAGCATGTAGAAGCGGTGAACAGTCGATTGCACTGAGTCATTAACTTTGCAGCAATCCCTCATGCTGAGCGCTCACAGGATGAGGGTGCTGTGAGTTTTCCTCTCTGCTGCTCACAGTGACAGCAGAGAGGAAAAATCCCCTGAAACCTGCACCAGATCCTGGCTCAGTGTAAGCAGACCTCCGCCATCAGACCAGGGCTTTTAGAGCTCTTCTGATTATGACTAATGCTGTGATTGGTTTTAAAATAATTTTGACCAACTACCACGGTTAACAACTAAGTGCTTTGATTGACCACTAATTTAAGCCAGGAATCCAAAATACAATCAAAATATTCTCATCTATCAATTTGATCAACAACAGTAAAATTACTGACTTTGCATCTGAATTGTATTTACATCCCAGTGTAACTGAATGTAATGGATAATAATTAGTAGCAATTATCTAGACACTTAAAAAAGTAGAACTTAAGCTACCTGGGGATTTTGGTTCCTATTAAATAAATGATTCAAACTAAAGTTTGAATTTTTCTAAATTTCTGTTTATTATTCTACTTCATTAAAAAGTTAATTTATTATGTTGCTTATTGCATATCCTGATACAGGCTGGTGTATAAAACAGTAGAAACTTCATTTAGGTCAAGATAATATTAAATGATGTTGTTAAACTTGGGTGTTTTGTTTCAGCAGAGCCAGAGTTTGACGAAGGCGCCGGTTTGCTTGGAGCTTCTTGCAGACAGCCGACGGCGAGGAGTTGATCTGCTCTATTCCAACATGGAGAAACTCTTACCTCTACCTCTGACACAGCTGTCTACCTCCAAGCTCTATAATCCTAACCACTGTCTTTCTGAATCACAAGACCTTCGACCTGTGAGTCCAAAACAGCAGCTATCATCTTTGTCCCTGCAGTCGGACACGCTGCCTCCCAGTGTCGGCTTATTACCCGCTGCAGAGTCGGCTGATTTGTCAGACGGCTGCAGCCCAGTTAAAGTGTCCAGCAGAATGAAGAAGAATAAAAAACGACACCACCTCCCCACCAAGGACGGGTTGAACTCCGATTCAGACTCAGAAGATGGATTTATGTCTCTCTGTAAGAGGCAGAATGATCCTCACACAGAAAAAGTCAAAGAGAGAATTGTTTCTGAAAGGGTGAAAAGGAAGCCACTGACTGCAGAGGAGCAAATAAAAACTGTCCCAGTCTCTCAGTGTCTTCAGTCCATAGCCGACTTCTGGGACAACATGTCCTATGTGGATTCATTCCTTCGTTTTCGCCCTGATGGGCTGAACAGTTACAGAACATCGTCGTTTAGTGCCGCCATTAAAGATGGGATGACCGATGAGTCGAGAGTTGAAAACGGGAGGGAAAGCTGGACCACAGGAAGTTGTGTTGTAGAGATCCAGGCTGCTGTGGAAGCTCTGAGCTTCCATGAGTGTCGAGCTTCAGTAGCCGAGGCCTGGGATAAAGTGCAGCAGCTAGACGGAGATCTGAGGAAAGAGGCTGTGGAGGAGCTCACTCTTCCTCTAGCTTCACATCGAGAAAGTTACAGCTTCACCCAGGATGGACTCAGCCATCCACAGTAAGTCTCTACACCATCTTGGTCTCTGAAACCAAACAGACACAAGTTGCTGAAAAGCAGTACCCTGTTTTCCAGGTTAGCCCTGCAGAGAACAGAAGTGATGGAAATTCTGTTTGATAAAGTCTTTGGTGCTCTTGGCAACAGACAAGCAGCTGCTCTGGATTATTTGCCCACCATGCGCATCATCTGCAGGTCAGAGCAGCTGAAGGAGCAGGGAAAAGTTAAGAGAAGGTAGGTGTGGACAGGATGTGCAGATAAGTGGAAAAGAAAGAGTCTATCTACATGAAAATAACATTTTGCATCTGTCTCATGTCTTCTCTGCAGGTTTCTTCACTATCTTGATGCAATCCACTTGGGTCTTGAGAAAAGCACTCAACAGTTTCTTGCTGAAGACTTCCCCTAATTCACTCAGAGTGTTTCATGTACCACAAACACAGATTTAAGAACCTCAATCTCTGGTTCTCAGAAGGTAGAAGTAACATGAGTTGTGGTGTCTGGGGCTGCAGATGGCTGCAGCAAGATGTTG
Source organism: Phalloptychus januarius (assembly GCA_902982915.1). Lineage (NCBI taxonomy): Eukaryota > Metazoa > Chordata > Actinopteri > Cyprinodontiformes > Poeciliidae > Phalloptychus > Phalloptychus januarius. Next base: position 9,006,085 of record CADWAE010000476.1, read on the forward strand.
GTGTTGGCTTTATTTCAGATTGGTGGCTCTTGTGTGTACAAATGATTGTTTGCACTTATTTTACCAACATTTAAATCTTTTAACACATAAAATCCCTGAAATTTAAAGCACACAACTAAATAACCTCAGTTTTTACATCTTTTGGTGCTCTGAAAGCTTTATATGAAATTCAGCTGGAATCTGGGGGTTTTGTACAGTTTTTTTATCAGTGCTTTGGATTTTGAAAACTTTTAACAAAGACTCAGTTAAACATGTTGAGTTTTTTTTTATGATTGTAAGAAATAAAACTGTAAAACACAATCCGCTTCTATTTGTAAAGGCAGTGTATTAACTATCACTTACAACATTGTTCCCTGCAGTTTTTTATAGATAAGCAGCTTCTAACAGGAAGCTCTTAATGTCACACTTATCATTGATTTTTTTTTTCTGCCTTAAATATGTATAAAAGTTTCCAGTTGGTTTTTGTTGTGAACAAATAAAGGCTTAACCCAACTAAGCTATTGCATGGTGGCTCTGCATGTTCAAAAGCTGTGAAAGTAATGCCAGCCTTTAAATGTTTCATTTTTTTCCCCTTATAGTCACAAAGTTATACGCCATATTTAAAAACATGTATGAGTTTCAACATTTATCACAAATATGAGTTGCTATTTTGTAGAACCACCTTCAGTGCCAGTTTTGCACAAATCAAGTCAGATTTTTGCCTATATTTCTTTTCTGACTGCATGAGGAGTTTGTGAGCATAAAGTTTCTCTACAGATTCTCATTTATTTAACTCTACAACGCTGGCAGAACAGTTGAATTTTTGGAGAGCATTTTAATTATGTATTTTAGAGTTAAGTGGACAGGAAAAACATGCACACCACACCTTTCAGATGCTTGTGAAATAAGGCACGCAAGTTCTTTGTGTTGGACTATAACATAAAATCACAAGCCCTTGGTGCGGGAAATGAACTTATAGTGCCTTTTTTAAAAGGAACTATAAGATTATAGATTGAATGACAAATTAACATTTCACTACAAAACGCAAAGAGGTCTGTCGTGTGGCTAGAACAATGTTAGAGGCGGGTTATAACAAAGGGACAACCTCCAGCTACAAAAACAACAATTGTTTCCAACAGACAGAACAACTGGACGCGCTCCAGAGGAGGGAGGAGGCGCGTGAGTTTGCGCTTCTGGTCGTGTCGAAACATCCAACGAGCGTCTGCAAGTTCCACTTTCATGTGGATGTTGTTTCAGCCGCAGCTCTCCACGTCTTAAGCTATGCGACCAACATGAACAATACGGACCGCGGGACTGAGCGCCGAAGAACAGGAGACCCGAACTTGGTGCCGAAATGACAAACGAGCGAAACAAAAAGATTTTACTGGAACTGGTGAAGCAGCCGGAGAACAGCCGCTGCGCTGACTGCGGCGCGCCGGGTGTGTACAATAGTACTTGTTCCCGCCTCAGTCATTGTTGTTGGGTTTAAACTCAATTTACTGTATCCTCAAACAAATATGTTAAGATATAGTCTGGGTTTACTCTATCAGTTTAATTTTTTTAACCACTTTTATTATAGCAGCTGAACAAACTCTGGTATTCAGTGGAAATGAAATATTTAAATATTTTTTGGTCTAATAACTTAGAATGTTATTGTTTTTGGTCCTTGAAGTGCCAGTAATTATAAATACATCAACTTATTAAATTTTCACTTTAAAATACAAAATTGTTAACTGATATTTGAGCCATTTTTATTCCTTGTTGTCAAAGAGTTTCTTATCTTTTCATTAAAAAAAAAGTTTGGTGAGTTTGGATGAGGAATAGGGATGAGAACTGTAAGCATCATGTGGAGTATACTCCAATCTACCATATATAGAAAGTGACGTCACAAAGTGAATCATAATTTGCTGGCCAAGATGAAATGTGAAGGATGTGAGAATGTGAAAAAACTGGTTATTAAAAACATGTTAGTTTAATTGGAACAAGGTAGTTGCTAACTTTGTTGTGGCAACAAAAAAATGTTAGTTTCCGCTGGAGGGGTAGAAAAATTTGGTTGCTTCTTCATAGTGAATTGGATTTTCCAAGTATTCAGATTGAAATACAGCAAGAAATCTGTATTTCTGCAGTCAGAATGAAGGTCAAAGGTCACCCTGCAACCCCTTTTTCTATATCCGTTATTGATGCTGTTTATATAAAACTGTATCAATATACAGTTTTATATTGATAAAACTGTATATTCTTTTATCAATATAAAACACAATATAAAGCTCTAGACAGCCTCATAATTTGCTTATGATTATGGCCCTGGTTTTGACATAAACAAAATCTTCTTCTGCTCTTCCCAGAGCCAGATTGGGCATCCTACAAAATCGGTGTGTTTGTATGCCTGAACTGCTCTGGGATCCACCGCAGCCTGTCCAGTCGGGTCAAATCCATCCGGCTAGACTTCTGGGAGGATGATCTGGTGGAGGTATGAGCTCCCTCTCTCTATAGATCCATTTTTTTCATATATTTCTAAAGAAACACTGATTGTCTGTTTGTAACGCTCATCTTAAAGTTAATGAAATCCACCGGGAATGTGAATGCCCGAGCTGTGTATGAGAAAGCCGTTCCACCGTACTACTACCGACCTCTGGAAAATGACTGCAAGTAAGTGCTCACACAGTTCAGTCGGGCTCTTTTTCTGATGTCCCAATGGTGGAATATTTGGTAGTGTATGCTCGACGATAGACTGCTGACATAGCGCAAGCACAGAAAATAGAGAGAAGTGCAACTGCAGGCTGTAGAAGTGAAATGTGCATGAAAGCCTGCTGCTAATTCAAATGTAGAAGATGCAGGTTTTTGTGGTTTTACTACAGAAAAATCTGTGAGACTGTTTCCACATTTTGAACTGCAGCGTCCTGAGGGATCAATGGATCCGAGCCAAATATCAGAGGATGGAGTTCAACGGGGAAACCAAGTATCCACCACTGGCTTATACAACAGGTGAGAAATTGATTCCCTATGGACACAAATGAGAACATAAAGCCAACTATCGGAATCCTACTTGAGCAAAAGTTATGCTGATAATGTGCTTCCTCATACCAAACTGTGTTAGGAAAATCAGTTTTATTGAAGATAGCAAACAACGGGGTATTAATTAGTTACTCATTGGCAAAGCATTTGTTTGCCTGAGAACAATCAGTGTACCTTTTCTTTCTCATGTTAAACAGGCTTCCATGAAGGAATTCTGTGGAAGAAAGGGAAAGACAACATGCAGTTTCAGAAGAGGAAGTTTGTGCTATCAGAACAGGAATTCACCCTGTCATACTACAACAAGGAAGACGTGAGTTTCCAGCTGCTTGGGTGCAAAACGAGCAAAACAATAGATTTTTTTTCTAACAAGCTTAATACAATACCTCTCAAAAATCTTCATATCCTTGAAGCAGTTTAGATGTTCACCGTAAGTCTCAGTGTATTCTGGGCAGAGGGTTTCTTTTCAAAGACCAACACAAAGTGTTGCATAACTGTGACTTGAAAGGAGAATGATTTCTGAGTTTTACAAACAAATGGGATCTTGAAGATTGAGGAACACAGCAAACGGGTCAGGAATAAAAATGTAGAGAGGTTTAAAGCAGGGTTAGCTAATAAAACTATAACCCACATTTTGAAAATCTCAGAGATTGAAAAAGCTACCAAGACATTGCCATCCACATGAACTGACTGGTCATGTAAGGAGAGCATTTATCAGAGAATCAGCTTAGAGTTATGTAAGCCCTGAGCTTACATAAGCTTAGATGTACCTGCATTTTTTTTCTGGTCTAATGAAAAAAATGCAGGTTTCTGGCCTGCATAAAAAAATTAAATGTGTGGTAAAAAACAAACTGGCATGTTAAAACATGGTGGCGGCAGCATCACACTGTGGGGATGCTTTCCTTCTGCATCAATAGGGATCTGATCAGAGTTAATGGATGATGCTAAACAGAAAAAGCTACTACCCAAAACATCCAGACAGAACTGGTTTAGATCCATATGTTAGAATGGTGCAGTCAAAGTCCAGACTGGAATGCAGTTAGCAATCTTTTGAAAATTAATATTGACAGACACTCTCCATTTAATTTCACAGAGTTTGAACTGTTTTGCTAAAAAGAATGGGCATAATTGTCAGACTGCATGTGTGAATCTGATGGAGAATTGCAAATGTAACAGCAGCAAATTATGGCTCTACAAAATATTGTGCACATGTTAATTTAGTTTTCTTATCTCTTACATTGCTGAAGTACTTCAACATGCCTGTCATTTAGGAGTCCAAAGGCCCTAAGGCTGTAATCTCCATCAAGGATCTGAACGCCACCTTTCAGCCACAGAAGATCGGTCATCCTCATGGGCTGCAGATTACATATCAGGATGAAAATAAAACCAGGAACCTCTATGTTTATCACGAGAGCGCTGAGGTGAAGCTGCATGGTCATAAAACTGAGATCTTTTGTGCTTATTGTTTAAAAACTGGTCTTGGAGTTTTAAATATTGGTCCTGGCTCCCTTCTGTGCTTCAGGAAATAGTAATCTGGTACAACTCCATTCGTGCTGCTCGCTATGCATACCTGAAGACCGCATACCCGACTGGAAGCGATGAAGACGTAAGACTTGACTCATCCTGAATTTCTCACATTCCTTCCCATCACTTTTTATCATTTCTTTCAAGTCTGCAACTCTTTTCTCAATCTTTGAAAGTAATATGTCACGCGTTTATAATCTTTACTGAGTATCTCGTATTTGATTTGAATGAAACAATCAAGTAAAAGAGTTTTAATTATTATCTTTCAGCTTGTGCCAATGATAACAAGAAACTATCTAAAAGAGGGGTACATGGAAAAGACGGGGCCCTTGGTGAGTCATAAAAAGCGTCACATTGTTATGTGTTTTGGTTAATTACTTCAATTTTTTTGCATGGCTTGTTCTTTTAGCAGTGGGGCATTTCATTTCCAGTCATCCATTAGCTATTTTTGATGTTATTTGCTCTGAGATGTTCATTTGAATGTTTCTGTTCCTCTTTCACACATAGATACACATGCACACGCTAACACCATAATAACTACACAGTCCATAACTTTGTCAAGAAAGTTTCTCCTAAGTGGAGCATGTTCATGGATTCTTTGGATTAAACATAATTTATGTTTAAACAGCAGAAGGAGTCTTTCAAAAAGCGCTGGTTTATTTTGGACTCACAAAACAGGAAGCTGCTCTACTTCAAAGACCAGCTGGTACAGACCACACTTCTTCTAACTCTAATACCAGGTTTAAAACAACTACTGCTCTAAAAAGTCTGATTAATCTGAATATCTTTTCAAATCATTGTTGCTAAAACAGGATGCAGAGGAGTTAGGGGTCATTTTCATCGGGACAGAGAGCAACGGCTACTCCGTGAAGGAGTGTGTCCCAAAGCACACCCGGGGCAACAAGTGGAAGTGCGGCATCATGGTGGAGACGCCAGAGCGGCAGTTTGTGTTCATGTGCGAGCAGGAGAGGGAGCAGAAACAGTGGCTGAACGTCCTCAGAAAGGTGCTGTCCAGGCCCATGTCACCACAAGATTACACCGGTAAGAGAAGGAGGCCAGGAGTGTGACTGTGTAGCACAGAGCAGATCGTTCTTTTCAGAGATAATAATGTTGCTGATTGGAGCAGAAGAAGGGATGCAAAGTTAGAACAGAAACTCTGTTCTCAAAAATATTCTTTAATCTTTTTTTAAGCAAATTTTGACAAGTAAATGCATCATGAAAAGCATATTTTCGCAGAATAAGAGTGCACGCACATTTTTGACTAGGATTATATATGTGTCACAGGTTTAATGTTGAACCGTCTGAAAGCTGAAATGATAAAATAACTAAACTTTTAGAGGTACCTTTGTAATTTCCGTAATAGTTTTTATTTGACCTGTACTAACTCCTGGTTGCACATTTTGTATTGTGCCATTTTGAGCCCTGACTAATTTCCTTTTCACAACCCACACCCTCTGGACCTGCGGTCAGACTCCCATGATTCATCAGTGGCTTAAAATGCAGAGGTTAAAAGGCTTTCAAACTGGCTTAGGCAAACTGTGAGTAAGAAATACAATCTATTAAAGAGCCAGGTCTTCCAATCAGTTTGCGCAATAGAGAAACAGTCAATAATAAAAGGACGACCGATCTTGTCTGGTGCCAATAATGCTCAGTTCCGTAATTTATTATGTCAGCTAGATTTCAATACATGCCACCTGAATTGCTGGTTTTATTGGTTGCCAATTCAATTTAGGAAAACAAACAAAGCCCAATTGTCTAAATGAATTTAGATCTTGTTTCTATGTATGTTACTCAGAATATTCCTCCATGTAATGAAATTATGAATAATTTCATTCTGCAAAGTAGTTATAAATGTGTAGTTTTTCCACAAAATATCATTAACATTGTTCTTCCGGAAATACTTATTTAGACAATTTCTAAAGTTTTGACCTCACATGAGTATTTTCTTTGTTTTTCCAGCTCAAGCCCATATAAGACATAAGAGATGAACCATGAAGAATTGCAACAGCAGAGGTGGTCATAAGAAGACTGCATCCATGACCTAAGTGGCTGAACTTCTGTCACTGCACTGAATCAGACCTGACACTGAAACTTCCTGCTATAAGCTCACACTGGCATGATGCTCAGTCCTTGGTTTAAAAAAGCCACATCAATATAATCTGATATTACATTGATACTGTGGCACTGTTGCTCCATATCACCATGCTAACTCGACATTTCTTTATTTCTAATTATTTGAAAAATAATTCCACAAATATTTATTTTTTATTGGGCTAATAACATTAAATTAAATGTGTTGAAAAATTACTTGACAATTATGCTCAGAAAAATAAATGACTTTTTTATAAGGTATCCTGACTGGTGTTAAAAATGTGCATGAGAAAAAGATGACTTTTGAAAAAAATTATATTGTATATTTTTGTCTTTATAACTACGTTTCTCTTTTTAAACCCTCTTGTATAAATTATATTTTTTGATTCATGCTCTTTGTCATTTGATGCAGAGCCAGTTTTCTGCAGCTTGTTTAGTGTGTTTGGGCGCCCCCCTGTGGTGAGTGCCTTACTACCACTGTAGAAATACGTAACAAATATTTCTACATTAATATATGAAATTAGGGTCTCATATATTCTCGGTTCGCCTTTGAGAAGAGTTTGACAAGGGGACATTAATGCAAGAACCCCCGCTGGAGGTAGCCGTACTAAATTAAAACTTTCGTTGGATATTATTGAAGTATCATCGCATGCATTTCCTTACTTTGACGCCAGAGGGCAGCATAACCGCTTGTTATATTTGGGCTTTGAGAGTTTTGTCCCACATGGCTCACTGTAGGAGCCCGGTGTTGGAGGTCGGGCATGCTCCTGAAACGTCCACTGCGAACTGATCCACTGGCGCCGAAATGAGCGCGATTAAGATAAAAATACACACAGACAAGACACAGAAACGCTTTTAAATCGTATTTTTGCTGAACTGTCAACCTGCGACTTGACGCAAAGCGTGGAGGAACCGTAGAGGAGCTTTGGGAAGTGTCCGTCCGTTTTGTCCTACAAAGGCGGCGGGTGTTTGACAGCGGGAGGGCCCGACGTTAGGAAACCGCTGCGGCTGGAGGAGGAGGAGACAGGAGAAGGAAGAGAAAGGCTTTTTGAAGACTCAATGAAACATTAAGGAGTCATTTCTGCTGAGGGAAGCGAGCTGAATCATGAGGAAGGACGTGAGGATACTCCTTGTTGGAGAACGTAAGTAGAGGGATGTAGTCGGTAAATATGGCAGACTGATAAAATGAGCTAGAGGTTACTGTTAACTGTAGAGGCTCTGAAATCCAACCGGTTAGCATGGATTCTTTTAATAACATCCGAGTGAAAGGAATATTTCTTTTAGGTGAGGTTACAAGTATTTTAATTGTTTATTGGTGACTGTAAATTTAGAAACTGACTCTTCTGTAGTCAGTATATATATTTAATTAGTTGAATTTGTACTCATTTTCCCCAGATTTCTGGCTCTTTTGAGGCTTATACAAGCAAACACAAATATTTCAAACATTTTGTTTGTCTACTTTTTAGTCAAACATCTTCTAACGTAATAATAATATTATTTGAAGAAGTACTTGTGTCTTAAAAATTAAGATTAGTTGAAAAGCATTTCAACGGGCAAAATTATGGGATGGTTTGTGTCCCATAATTTTAAAAAATCTGTAAAAAAAAAAATAAAAAAAAAAAAGCCCCAATATCCGTCTTATACTTAGCATCCACCATGCAAATCTTGAATTTTCAGCTTTTTTAATGGTTAAAATAAATGTTATTTAACTTTTAACTGTCATTTTATTCACTCATATTATTACGCTAATTACTGTATTTTATGTTAATGTCACCATTAAAAACAGCCAAAGAAAATATTCTCCCTTGAAACAAAAAGACCTTTGTCTTCTTATAGTTCTTGGTGTAAACAAAATATTGAAATTTTGATTTATTTCCATTTTTTGATGGAAACTAGACATTACACAGGTTATTAAAGCCATGTATCAGATCAGTTTCTTTTTGGTTTACGGGTGCTTGAAAATATCTAATGCTCATCTTACAGCTGTGTCATAGTAAATGCTCAGCAAAAGGCAGAATGAATACAGTTCTGGGGATATTTTTGTTACAAAGATGAACCAATTAAATATATTCTTCCTGATTATGAATTAAGGTTTCCTTTGAGGTCTGACCTGCTGATTGCAGCTGATTTAGATCAAGAAATGATCAGATTTCTATTTTAGATGCAATTTTATTATTTCATTTACTTCTTGGAAGGAAACAATATCTGCTTGGCACATAAATTAGCTGCACATTTGTGTACATTTGTAGGATTTCTTAAAATGCCCTTAGGAAATGGCATTTACTAAAAAATCTAGTTTTCATATTACTTGTTAGTCTTTAACTAAAGCCCATGACTTGAACATTTGGACATGTTTATAATTTATTAATTGTGTATATATTCAATTTACAAAAATATCCCTTACATTTCCCGTACTTTGACAAACTGTGCTCTAGTTGGCACAAGTTATTCTGGTAAATAACAGTTTAATATCAGAATCCCCAAACTTTGCAGGTATCGAATCACGTCCTACTAAACTTTCCTTCACCTGGTTTGTTTGTTCTCCTGACACGTTGTCAGAACTATTTATATTCATCGCTGGCCAGTAGGACTGTTACTGAGAGCAGGGCGGCCAAACGCTACGTGACAACTGAAGTGGAGTTACTCAGCTGTCTGAGAGGCAGACAAATATAATCATACAGATCCATGTTTTTAAGCTTTTTGCAGCTTTTCACTTACTTTGTTGATTTAACTGGATTACAAACATATTTTTGTAGATGAATGTGGTTTTGTATATTTTCTTAGTTTTAGTTTAATTGTTAAAACAGGAGGAGATAAAAAAAACTATTTCCTCCAAAAGTGACAACAAACATGTGCATAGATTAGAAATAGTTTTTCTCCTCATTCATTTCAGTCAGTGTGAAATATGTTTTTAAATATTTTAATTGATATGTATTACTTTGAATGTATATGTTATGCATGTTTTGTAATTATAACTCATTTTAGGGCTTCACAATATTTTGGGGAAAAATCAATATTTTCTGTAAATGTAAGCATGACTGTGATAAATACATTTTTGGACGTCTTTTAAAGGTAGAGCAAGGATGATGAGTAATCTCTATTGTTTATGGAAAAATATAAAAATTCATTGTTTTCATCTCAATATCATTTTATTGAAAATGTTGCTTTGCCAAAGAAAAAAGAGCATCCGAAAGCTTCCTAAAGATGTCTTTTCTGTTTCATAAAACAACATGTCACTACATATTTTACTGTCACAAAGAGCCTGGATGTTTGGGATTTAAAAAATAAGCTAACATTAATTGTGGTATAAGTCGGTATTTGAGATATTAATATTACAGCCAGTCATATTTTCTCAATTATATTTTTATCTTTAATTTTTCTCCAGAGATTTACATGTCAGACGTTGATGTTTTGGGATCTTTTGTTGAGTGCAGAGCAATGAAGCTTTTTATAGCAATCCTTTGAGAAGATGTGCAGCTTTTTTCAATATTTAATGATGCAGACTGTATTTCTCTTAATGTAGTAAAACTCTGTTTCCTGTTGCTGGACCCGTCATCTAATCCTGCCAGTATAAATGTCAGAGTGCTCTTAATAGCTCCATTGGTTTTCTTTTGTCCTGCAGCCAAGGTGGGGAAGACGTCTCTGATCATGTCTCTGGTTAGTGAGGAGTTTCCTGATGAGGTACGTATCAACATAAAGTCTGATGGTGTGTAATATGTCTGATTTTAACCTACTTGCTGGTTATTACACATATATTTGTGTTTTGTTCACTTGTTGAAGTGATAAAATGATGCCAGCCTGGACTATAACTGGTCTGTCTGTCAGGTTCCTCTCAGAGCTGAAGAGATCACCATCCCAGCTGATGTGACCCCAGAACGGGTACCCACACACATCGTGGATTACTCGGGTAACTCTGTCTCTACACACACACACACACACACACACACACCACACCTACTCTTAGAAAAACTGCAGAAATGTCACAATTAACAAACTTGTCAGTTTTAAACCACTTTTGCTTTCCTGCACTTGTTCATACTTTAAATTAATTTTAATACATGTACACCAAGCTAGAATTTGTTACTTATAATAAAGCCTCAAGCTTTAATGACTAAGTTACCTATTTCTGTGTCAATGTTATTCAGATACTTGATAATCCAAGAGATTTTCCAAATAAAGCATCCAACAGAAAAATATAAAAATTCAGGAGGTATGGAAAAAAATGTCACTGATTAATGTTATTTTAATCATATTTAGAAGCAGAGCAAACTGATGAGCAGCTCTATCAAGAAATCTCCAAGGTAGGTTTGATTTCATTCTCACTGTTCTTAGTTTATCTCCTGCGTCTCAAGCTGATCTCTCTGTTTCTCTTTGCAGGCAAACGTGATCTGCATAGTTTATTCAGTTAACAACAAAAAGTCCATCGAAAAGGTGAAAATAATTTCCCTCCACAATAAGAGTAGTTACAACTATATTGTGTTTGACACGCCTGATCAGGGCATACTTCCTGCTCCACCAAAAACACATTTTGATTCTGATTTTAATACTTTACAGGCCTGGATATTAAAAAAGATTTTGCTGCGTTATTTACATTCTCAGTGTGCAGCTTCTACACTTGAGCCCTGATGAATATAGAAATATATATATATAACAAAATTAAGAGGCAGGTTTTGTACTGAAATCTCAATATTAGATGAAAAAGTTTTAAAAATGTGTTAATTTGTCTCTGGAACTGCAATAAAAGAATATGTTTTCTTGATCAAATCTGGTTCAGATCATTTGCAGAATGTAATTCTGTATCTGCCTCCTAAAGGTGACAAGCCACTGGATTCCACTTATAAACGACCGCACAGATAAAGACAGCAGGTCAGTAAACGCTACACTATCAATCATTCTTTCTCAGTTAATCCTTCACATACTTTCTCAGTTCATTTTCTTACAGAAAGCATTTTAAAATGTTTATTTTCTTTGGTTATGAGATATTTATTGATTTTAAAGAGTTTTGTCTTTACAGTCACAGTTTTATGCTGATTGGTTTTATGTCGATCGACTTCATCATTTCTGTAAGACTGACTGGCTGTATTGCAGGGTCCCACTGATTCTCGTGGGGAACAAGTCGGACCTGGTGGAGCACAGCAGCATGGAGACCATCCTGCCCATCATGAATCAGTACCAGGACATTGAGACCTGTGTGGAGGTAAAACACTGATTCAGTCTCATAGTCTTCACACAACATGATGAATATAATGTAAGTAGGCTACAGGATCAGGCTTAATTACACCAGAGTGATGAACCTATGAAACGGTGAAGGACCGGCTGAGTTCAGGAGTCAGACTGTGACTCCGTTTACATTCTGGCTGAGTCATTAATGGGTTTATGTTACCGAGTCCCTCGCTCAGACCCCCGGCGTGGCTGGGAGCTCGCTGAGTTAGAGGCTTGGCTGGCATCTGTCTGCACTGCTGCTTTTATTCAGATTTCTACCATGCCACACATCCCAGCGCCGTCTTTCCCTCCTCAGACAGATCGGTTACAAGGTTAGAGGAGGTAAGCAAGGAGGACGTGAGAGACGGCACATACGCTGTTGGCTCAGATTAGACTGTCACACCTACCGTACTAAACAGTGTGAAGCAGTGTTTTACTGCGACCTCAGAGAGGACCGGGGTTACGATACACAACGTGGAGAACTGGTTCGGTGCAGAGGATGTAGGCATGAGCTGCTGGTGGTTTGATAACTGAGTAAAAGTACCAGAGTTTGACACTATTTGCACAAAGATTATCACTAAACTGGAAAACATGAAGCTGCTCTGGGACTGTCTGTATCTCTGACTCATTCTCCAGCATCTCATCAAGGGCTTCAACCTGTAGAAACAATATGAAAATGAGACTGGTTAAAATCTTTTTAACAATTGAATAAAATCAAAAACAAAAAATGTCAGGTTCAGTTTGCTACATTTTCATGAGAGTTTGCAAAAACAATTTTAGTTTTAAACATTGTTAGAGGTTTAAAAACTGCAAACAAAAAGTGAAAACCTAAATTTGAAAGTAATTTGTGTAGTCCATTTGTGTGCAGAATATTGTTTTTGTATTTTGCATATGTATTTATCTCCATCACTGAATCTCTACTAAACCTTTCGTCTGTATGGCTTACTGGTTTGACATTTCAGAATATTTTTTTAATTTGAACTTTTTTTCCTCAGTGTTCTGCCAAGAACCTGAAGAACATCTCTGAGCTTTTCTACTACGCCCAGAAAGCTGTTCTCCACCCAACAGGACCTCTGTACTGCCCAGAGGAGAAGGAGGTGAGGTTTGCAGAACACATTTTGAAGTCTGGAAACGCAGGGGAAACATTTAAACTGGTTGGTGTTTGGTGTTTTGTTTATCTCAGGTATTTCTCGGCTGTTTTCCCTGCAGGCATTTTGACAGGCCAAACTTGTTGCATCTGTGTGATTGCTATCAGTAACTCCAGCGCACCTCCTGCTGTGGCATAGCTAAATGTCAGCTTAGAAATCTCATATTTATAAAAGTGGAACTTGTTAGAGATCAGTGTTACCCAGCCAGTCATCCTCTGTCTTCTGATATTTCTCCAATGCATAAGTGGCTGGAAATCAAAGTTGATTTCGCAAGTATTAGTCTAAAATGATGTGAGAGATTAGAACTTTAATAAACCTGTTGGAAAAGGAAATAGTTCCTGTTTGTGAAATGTTTGCTGCACTAAATCAGCTCAGAGAAAAGACTAAACATCTAGGAATAAGGAAGTCATCATAACATCGAGTTTTTTTTTAGAAATGCTGCTTTTAGGATTTTGATACTGAAGGTCTGTCCAGCTGATGCCAGTTTTAGACTATCCTGATTTCTTTTTTAATAGATTCAAGCTCAATCCTGCATATAAAGGTGGAAACTGGGAACTCAAGAGTATTTTTTTTTCTCTCTAATGTCACCTTTAACACATCCGATTATTTTTACCCTCATAAATTCCCTTCCTGTGTTGCAGTTAAAACCTTCCTGCATTAAGGCTTTAACTCGGATATTTAAAATCTCCGACCTGGATAACGATGGGGTCCTGAACGACAATGAACTCAACTTCTTCCAGGTAATTCCTTAATCAAGCATTTGATTGTCAGATGTGTTGCTACAGAAATGAATATAATCTTATTTAAAGAGGCATTTTTAAGTATGAACAAATCTGGGAAAAATCTCTCAATGTGTTGCTCATGTTTACAGAGAACGTGTTTCAATACACCTCTGGCACCTCAAGCCTTAGAAGATGTGAAGAACGTGGTGAGGAGGAACATGACCGACGGAGTCAGAGACAACGGACTCACCCTCAAAGGTCAGAGTTTGTGTGTCTCTGGTTTCCTTTATCTCTCTGCCAGGTTTTGACTGGATCTGATCCTGTCTCTGACTTGTCGTTGCAGGCTTCCTCTTCCTGCACACTCTGTTCATCCAGCGAGGTCGACACGAAACCACGTGGACGGTGCTGCGGAGGTTCGGATACGACGACGACCTGGAGCTCACGCAGGAATATCTGTTCCCTCTGTAAGCATTTACTGTTCAAAACAAAACTGTGTCTGTTTTAAACAGACACAGTTCTGTCTCCCAATTGGGTTTTGCTGGAAAATGTCCAGGCGGAGGCATCTAGGAGGCAAAAACTCTTACTGAAAACACAATCGCACTTCTCTGTATTTAAGAAAATACCTGAATGATTCAGTCCGACTCTTAAAATGTTTTGATATTACCTCCTGGTCATGAAAACCTGCCAGCGGTCATATATTTCCTGGTCCTGTGTGTTTGCTGTTGTTGCCTTATGTAACACAAACTGACCCAGAGTCCATCTCTGTTTGGACGGTGCTGTTGGAAACTCATCAGGTCAGCTGCTGAACTAATGTTTGCATCTCTGTTTCAGGATAAAAGTCCCTCCAGACTGCACCACTGAGCTAAACCACAACGCTTACCTCTTTCTGCAGAGTGTCTTTGACAAACACGACAAAGTGAGTGGTCATACACAACAGAGGAGTTCAGTTAGTTTGTGCATATTTAGTTGAAAGTGCGCTCCTAATTTTAAATGTTTAACCTGCTTGTTTTAATGCAGGACAGAGACTGTGCACTTTCTCCAGAGGAAGTGAAGGACCTGTTCAAAGTTTTTCCCTACATGCCCTGGGGTCCAGATGTCAACAACACGGTTTGCACCAATGATGAGGGATGGATCACATACCAGGGATACCTCTCCCAGTGGACGTGAGTGGCTTTCTATTAATACATGCATACAGGCGCGCTCTCCCACCAACTTTGATTAACCCAAATACTTTCAACACAAGGTCAGACACCAGAGTTTCAGAGCATCCAAGTCCTGATTCCTCTTTGTTTTTGCTGGCAGGTTAACAACATATCTGGACGTCCAGAGGAGTTTGGAGTATTTAGGTTACCTCGGCTACTCTATCATCTATGAACAGGAGTCGCAAGCTGCTGCTATTACTGGTAACGAAAGATATTGTCTTTAATGTTAAATGTTTTTATAGGTGAGCTGCAGTTGAACAAGTAAACAAGGATTTTAGCTAAACAATGCATGTTATCAATTAATCTAAAATATTTTGTCTAAAAGTTGTTAAACATATGCAACAGCATAATTATTATATTTATGTATTTGCTGTTCTTATTTTGTGTCAATTAGTGACGCGTAGCAAGCGCATAGATCTGCAGAAGAAGCAGACGCAGCGAAGCGTCTTCCGGTGCAACGTGTTGGGGGCGCGCGGCAGCGGGAAAAGTGGCTTCCTGCAAGCTTTCCTCGGCAGAAACCTGCAGGTCAGTCAGAGCAGCTATGAAAACATTTTAGAAAATGCATCCCTTGGTATTTATGTCAGATGTGCCACATAATTTACTGATAAATATGCATATTTGTAGAATGTTGCATATTGCAATAAATGTAAATAATTGAGAAAAGAAAACTGAGTGAGGAAATGTTTGGTTTATAGAAAAAACTAACTAATTATCTTAGATTTTGTTGATTTATATACAAATGATCTATGATTTGCTACATTTCTTTTTAACAATTGACAAATTTTAAGAATGTTCATATAGTGTAGGATTAGCTTGTCTGTATTTACAACTCTAATACTTGCAGATTTATAACAAAGCTAATTTATTTTAATTCTGATGTCAGATAAGCTGTTAAACCTCCCACTTCCTCACTCAGAAAAAATAAAGCCAATTTCAGAATTTTATTGCGTTTTATTTCATGATTGGTGGAACCTTTAGATAATAAAACCCAAATATTAATCAAGCAGTAGAAAGTGAATACTTGGTCTAAAGACTTCAGACTGGAAAAGTATATCATTTGAAATAAAAATTGATGGGAATATTATTCTCTTATCTCATGACAATAAATGGATTAGCCAGTGTTAAAATACTGGTCAGCATCTACAGCGTGAAATTTAAAGATCCAGAATGCATTAATATTTTGTGGAAAACTTTCACTTGTTATGAAATCTAAATGCACCACAGCTAAGGGCTTGGCAGAATCAGATGTATTGCACTCTACTAGCAATACGTCACCCAACATGCTTATTGTTAATCCATCCTTCAAAATGGCAAAGACAAGAGAACATACCAGTGAGACAAAGATTTGCTGGTCTTTACAAAATGGCTACGAGAAAAAACAAACTTCCACCCTAAACTGGCTCACATCTACTTCTGCCAATTAATAGTTCACAATGAACTTATTTTAACTCAAAGCAAAAGTGTTCCCTAAAGTGGACTTCATTGTCCACCACAGAGACAGATGCGGATCAGAGAAGACCACAAGTCCTACTATGCCATCAGTACGACGTATGTTTACGGTCAGGAGAAGTACCTGCTGGTAAGAACCTTTTATTCTGAGCCGAAGCTCTCTGGATTACTGATAAATAATCACTTCGTATTACAGCCTCAGTTCGGGGCCGACAGCTAATCCCTCCGTCTCTTGTCCGCTCTCTGCCAGCTCCACGAGGTGATGCCAGATTTCGACATCCTGTCCGAGCCCGACCTGACCTGCGACGTGGTCTGCCTGGTGTACGACATCAACGACCCTCGTTCTTTCGAGTACTGTGCTAAAGTCTACAAGGTGCGGCTCCAGATGGTTAGATGGATAAGTTTCTGTATCAGTATTACAGCAAAAAGGTTTCACTATTTCTTCCTGCAGGAATGCTTCATGGACAGCAAGACGCCCTGCGTCGTGGTCGCTGCCAAGTCCGACCTGCACGAGGTTCGGCAGCAGTACAGCCAGTCGCCGCTCGACTTCTGCCGCAAGCACAAGCTCCACCCACCGCAGCTGTTCACGTGCAACACGAACGAGGCGCCCAGCAAGGACCTCTACACCAGACTCACCACCATGGCCATGTACCCGTGAGTATCAAAACACAGATAAACTTTTTACTCCTCATCTAATCTGTCTTGCTTTTTTCTGGAAGAATGACCGACCGTAAGAGATTAAATAATATCGATTTTATTACGTAACTTGTACATGATGTGATTCACCTGAATTGTTCAAATCAAGTTTCCACTTGTATCTTTAACTCTTTGTCTCCAATAAACCAGAGCTGAATAGTTTCATTCAGTCGTCCCTCTAATCCGCGATTGGTGTCTTACAAACTCAAAGCTCTTTGATCAGATTAGAATTCAGATTGGATTATGCAGCACTTAAAGGGATGTGCTTGTTTAATCTCATTGTAGCCGTTTTTAGAGCCCCATTCTTTAAATACTGAAACCACACAATCTGCTGAGTGCGAGTCGCACTTTATCAGTTTAAATAAAAGTCACAGCAGATGGGCTTCTGGGTCTACTGAGGCTTGGTGATGTTGGGGGCAAAATCTGCTTTAAACATTAGATTATCAGGAAAACCAGCACCTGTTTGTTCTATTGATCCTCTGCAGGTTGACTGTCATCATGTTTTACTTCTCAATGAATGGGATTTAATCCTGCATTTTAAGTTTGTGGTTTATAATCAGCAGGTTTTTGTAGAAAATTGTTTTCACATTATTTTTTTTATTTTTGTCAAATATATGAACTTTATGATTCTGCTTAAAACATTTTCCGTTTTTCCCTCACTGAGGGAATAAACACAAATTAAATTAATTTTTTTCCCCTAAAGAATTTAATGCTAATTTGTTCTGCTAAAATAAAATATTAATTTATTTTAAGGTAGTTTTTACCATGTTTACCAGAAGTGCTTATGATGCTTTCATTCCACTAAGAGGATTTTTACCAAATTGATTAGTTTGTAATCAATTTGTCACCAGATATTTATCTGGTGATATTATTCTGGATATTTATTTAACAGAATAATTATCACAAGATATTTATTCTGTTAAATAAATATCTAGTGATTCACACAGAGTTGAGCTGCAGCGTTGTTTTATGTATTTGTCAGTGTTTATGTAACGACACTCCATTAACCTTTTGTGCTTCAGCTTTGTGTCCTGCAGTGTTTCACCAAGCTATTGACGTAAAAACGCCGGTACCCTGGATGAAAAACATTAACAGAAGCTGTAAAAGACAACTAGAAAGCATGACAATAATGGTGTTTTTTTTATATTACCGGTTAATATACAGTGATAAACGTCATGTTTAGCCTGACATTAGAGGAAAACACTTTGAACTTTAAGAGGAAATTCACCTGAAAACGTTTTGGGAGCATCTTCATGCCACACAGTTCACTTTTTTGTTGTTGTTTTAGCAACTTGTGTGTAATCTGAGTAAGCAGTTAGGAAAATATGTAGAAAAAAACTGACTTTTCCTCTTGTTTTTCTGGTCCTCCTCAAATCTTTATACTTTACTTACGTGTTCATTACCAATTTTCTTTGGATTAAAGCAGCAAACAGAGAAAGACACAAACTGATCTAATCTTATGGTTGATTTGATTGTTTTCCACATTTACTGATTGCCCCGCCTTCATCGTTTTGTATGCTGTTTGCTGTGTGTTGCTCTCGTAGTGAACACACACATCTCTCTGTGTCTGTCCGCAGCCATGCCCGCCTCCGCTGCATGTGTTCCTGCAACAGGTGCACTTATTGCCTGTGTCAAAACCTCCTCAAGTTGGAGCTGCTGCGCAGCATTAAGGCGCAACTCCGCAGGGTCGTTTACAACAGGTTCATACACAGACGAAGCCGTAGTGTTTTACCGTAGACTCCCTGCTCTTCCTCTCCAGACTCAGTAACATTGCTGACAGTCGTAGCTCCTCTGCTCTCCCTCACTTTTTGGCAGCAGTCAGATTTCCTCTGCATTTCCACTGCAGGAACTAGAATAGTCTTGTTGGTTTTGGTTGGTGTTGTCACAGTGGGAGGCTGTTAAAGGACAAGACATGAACCCATTAATGCACCTGTATGTGTTGAATGGTTTTAAATGAGACATCCTCGTTCATTCGGTGCTGGATGTCTTGGTTTCTGCTGCAGCTCCAGCCGGCCGACGCGCTCTCTGTTCAGCCTGGCACATGGCGGTGTGACCAGCCTGTGCCGGCTAACGCCCAGGCTGCTAGCCAGGGAGGTACCGTGTGTCTGCGTGGAAGTGGCGTGTTGCATGCTGCTTGACTGTGCAGCGCCAGCTAAACAGATGCAAAAATAGTCGTTTTTATGAAAATTGGGTTTGAGTAGTTAAAGCGAGAGAAGCAAACACACCATATGCAAATTTTTAAGCCAAATAATTATAAATTTTCCCCATGGCTTGACGACATAATCTCCCAATTCCTTCATACCAGATCCAATTTCCAATTTTAAGCGTCTTTCCCTCATTTCTTTTCTAATAAAAATAAAGTACAATTCACAGAAAATATTTTCAAAACTTCTTTTATTGCAGTCGTCCTTTCTTTGAATTGTATGTTGGAGTTTTAGGGCCTGAGTATGAGAGTTTTTATTTATTACAACAATATAGTCATACTATTAGCAGAATACAGACAAGTAGTTTTATCAGAAAAAATATCTTTAAAATAATGAGAAAACGGTTGTTTAATGAGAAAGTTGTTCCTTGTTTGAAATATTCAGTTGTTTGCCTGGTTGATTCAAAGTCTGGCTACAGATGATAATTTGATGCTGATGCTTTAAAAGATTAAGTATTTCTGTAAATTATCTGTATCCTATATCCTCCTTTATTTATTTTAATTTTTTTGTAGTTCTGATAAAATGACTACTTTATTCTTGCAATTTAAGTAAAGAAAAAATAATTATCTTAACTATACCATCATAGAGTTGACCTGAATTTTGTGTTTTAAAGATACAGAAAGGAAACTAAAGCTTCTTTTAGCTTTTTCTGTGGCTGGTCAGGTCAGTGAGCTGTTTGATGCTTGTGCTCCTGCAGTGGATTTACAGACTGTAAACTCTTGACTTGTTTATGTACAAAATGAGAAAAACACAGCCATTCTTCTGTGCTTGTGTTTCATTCGCTCTGAAAACTTCATTTTGTTCAGCATGTTTAATTTCTCACTGAACTCAAGAATCCAAAATACTTGTTTTGTTTGGATAACTTTAATCAGCTGCTCGTCTGATAAGATTTGATGTTTTCAGGCTCATTTTGTCTTTATTTTCTTGCCTAACATTCAAGTCTTAACACACAGACCATAATATTTGTATTTGAATTGAACATAACCAGTTTGTGTCTGTGTCTTCTGTGTGTTAAGGCCTGATAAATTTGATTAACAAGCTTTTTGAAATCAGAATGTGTGTTTTTATGTTTTTGATTGATTAAATTGCACCAATCACTTTCATTTCATCCTGTTTTCTTTTCCCCCACGCCTGTTAATGTCTTTCCTCTCTGTAGGTGTTCATATCCGTGTTTCTGGCTGCCGCTTTTCCTCTTCCTCCTGCATCTCTTAACCTTTTTTTAACACTTGATGATCTGGCCCTACTTGTTCTCTGGCTTTTAAACTAAACCCATGTTGGTGCTTAGCGAAATGCTGCCATCTACTGGTATGTTACAGGTTTTATCTCCGTCTCTATAACAGCAGCTCAGTGTTTTGAATCTGGTGGGAGTTTGGTTTAACCAGAGTGATGGGAGTTGTCGGGTGTGGGGATGTTTCTGATAAATTTGACCTGAATGGAACCGGACTGTGCCACCTTTTATTCAGTGTTAACCTTTTTTTGTTTTGATGCATTTTTCTCCTTCTTCTTCTTCTCGGTTATTAAAGCAGCATGTAGCTGTAGGTCATCACAGCCAGCTGAGCTACAACGACTTCAGGAAATGCTTAGGGTTCATTAAAGTTTCACACCAGGAGAGTCAGAGTGGTCAAAAAGATGAATCTGATAATAAATGAATGAACCATAACATCTTCAGGCTTTAATAATAGGTTTATCAGGGGACAGTGTTACTTTCCAGGCTGGCTGTTTCTTGGTGTGAACTGTGTTTATTTGCTGTGTTTGTGGAGCTTTTTGTGTTTGAACTCTAAAGAGATGTGGAGCTGGGTGAAACAGTTTTTCTTTTAATCATTACTCTTTTTTATTCTATCGTTTTATATGATTTAAAAGAAACTTTTCTGCTAATAAAAAAACAGAAAAGTTTTCCAATTCACTGGTTTGATCAAATTCAACAACCTCTAACGATATAAAGCTTGAATATTTTAGATTTATACATATTTAAAAAAACAAAACATTTAATGTTTACTTCTGAATCCACTGCCAGTTATTGTAGAAATTAACTTTCTTTTTTAATTGCAACATTAAATCACAGTTTAATGCAATGATACAATTATATTGTAGGATGCATTAAGATTCTTCCATTGTTTTGAATTTGGAAGGAGTTCAGTGATGAACCTTTAGCAAAAGTGCTTCACAAATAATAAAATGTGTCAATTGTCATTGCAAATGTAACCAACCAGTTAACTTTAGATTTTAATTTCATTAAACATATATATATATATATATATATTAATTAAATATATTAAATTTTTTTTATATTTTTAAAATATATTTTAAAAATATATTTTTTTAAAGAATCGTGGTCATTTTTAGATTCACTGATGCTTGATATTAGTTCCCCTCTGTATCAGATATAATAAACTAGATGTCATAATTAGGAGATCCCCTCCACTCCCTGAGAGTTTTAGCATCTTGATCCCCTACGTCTCTACTAGGGTGATCATCGAATGCCGACTTACTGGCCACTTTATTAAGTACACCTTGCTGCTACCAGAATGGACAGTTCTTTTTTTTCTGTGGAAGAAACTCAACAAGGTTTCTGGAAGATTCCTTAATTTTTTTGCTCCATATTAACAGAAAAGGATTGTATAGTTGGTTGAAGTTTTGTCTTTTGCACATCCACGATTCAAATGCCGTTTCTACCGATTGCCCCTTTAGTACCGGTTAATTATTCTGACCCCTGACAAGAGATGTTTGCATTTAGTCTCTTAAATCTTTGTTCTTCCATGTTTTGATGTGGAAGAACAAAAGTCGTCGTTGCCGCATCCTGATGCCTAAACCCACTAAGCCTCTGCTTTGTGATTGGCAGTCAAACCGGTGTAGCTAATAAAGTTGCTCAAACAGTCTTGTGATTGTTAACCTGCACGCACTGATGTTGATATTCCGGCATCATGCAGGTTAAAATTAAACAAACCGTCTTGGGTTTAATATTAATGCTGGTTTTAAATTCCTAATAATAAAACAGATGCAGCACTAATCTATAGTTGCAGCTCTAGTGCGTATAATTCTGCGGTATCTCCCAGCTTCACCTGCTGTGTGGCGTTGTGATTGTGTCTGTGGGATCGCTGCTGGGCTGGTGGAAGTCGCTCTGAGCTTCCTGCTGTCAGGGGAGGATTTCAGGCTGGTGCTGCAGGTTAGACGGTCATCTCCAACTTGGAGGAGCCCGCATATATGAAGGCCTCCGCTTGAGCAGCCAGCTTCTCCACAAAGGTAAAGAGAGAAACCACGCCGACAGAGAGTTTCACAATCAGCAGCTGGTCTTGTTCTCATTTCTACCATCGTTGGAGTTTCTGGCCGACTTGTCCAGAACGGTTACTGTTGAAAGGCTTTTAGTCTGGTTTCTCTTTTTATGCTTTCAGGAATATCAGTCATGGTGTTTCATTTCACTATAAAGACATCTTTAAACAGAAGAAAAACTGGCTTTGGTTTTCTTTTTATGATGCTTTTAACTGGCTTTTTGCTCCTTTGTTGCTTTCTGTTTAGTTTGCAGCTCCCTGTTTTCTTTATTTGGTTAGCAAACGTTAAACAGCTCTGGGGGAAGCAGATTATAAGATGTGATTTTATAGTTATAAAGTTTTTTTTCCAATTTGAGAAATGCTCAAGTTTCAAGGATTTTTTTTCTTTGAAAGCCTGTCCAAACTAGCTTATACTGAATACTGATAGATTCTGCTTATAAGAATGATTCTATATAATCAATCAGGTATCAAGAGTCCAGAAGCAAAGAATTAAAAGCAGACTGGAGGTACAGCCTTCAGTAAACAACTAGCATCATTATAACCCAAAAAAACAACTCAAATTCCAATTGCTGTAATTGTAATTCAACACTTTATTACTCATTAGTTATTGTTTATAGTTATACATGTGAGATGTGTTTATAGTGCTCTACTTACATTTCTTTAGTCTGGTGGTTTTGACAGATGAACAAAAATATTGAGAACATACCAGTTGAGTTATCTTTCTCTGGTAGCTGGCATTACATAAATGAAGCTTATTTAAAACAAAGTTTGGTAGCTGCCCAGGTCACAGATCTTGCCGACAATAACAATATTGTTATTGTTATATATTGTTTTTTATTTTATCCGCTCATTCTCACTCCCCCTGTGATTCCTCCAGGGCTGCCGTAGAAATGAGATGATGAAGTTTTGTTGCTAGATTTGCTGCTTTTCTGGCACCGACTTGTTTCTCTCTCCCTGTATCTCCTCATTGTTTCACCCTGCACCTTTAAACCAAATGTCAAGACAAACCCGGGTTCCTGTTTCAGGCTCATTTTTATCCTTCGTGGTTCAGATTCAGGAAGTTCCCCTCTGTGGTGCCCCTCCAGCTTTGCTTTGTCATTTGGCAGCTCAGAGAAAGCCCATCACTGCCACACTTGTCCTGGTTTACGCTGGTCCTGGTTCACGCTGCTTCCTGTTTGCCTCGTTGGGTTTTGACCCGTCCTCACCTCCTCTGCGTCTGTCCTCTCTCAGGCACATGGCCCAGGCGGACCTGAAGAACTCCACCTTCTGGCTGAAGGCCAGCCTCGGTGCCACCGTGTTCGCAGTGTTGGGCTTCGCCATATACAAAGTGTTTCAAAAACACCGGTGATGGCACGGCACGAGACGGCGGCGACTTTCCACTTTGGTCCTTTTTGTTCCTTTCTACCTGAGAGACTAAAATTAAAAGAAAGACTGCCTGAACAAACCAAACAGGCTGATGGCCTCAAACCCACCTCTCTGCTTTCCTGTCCAAGCAACACGAGCGAGAAACAAACTTTTATAAGACTGTGGTTTATCTGTATGTAGTTGGCAAAGAGACACTATTTCTAAATGCATTGGTTCTGTGATCTTTTGGCCTAATCTGTTAGTAAAAAGCAATTTATCTCAGATAATCTGGCCCTGTTTTAATCCTCAGGCTCTCATCTAGTTCGACATGTGAGGCAGCCAAAATGAAACACTGCAAAGGGACTTGAATCTGTTTGTATTAAAGTATATGCAGTATGTTATGTATTTATGTAAGACTGTAGGACCAGTAGAGGAGTACCACAAGCCAAACGCAGCATCAGCAGGAGCAACGCGGCATTTAACACCGTCATCATGCACTTGTTTCATTTGTGTGTTAATTTATTAACCCCTTGTTTGGAGTGCACCACATGAAACAGATTGCTCATGTATTTTTGTATTTAGTATTATTGCTCAACGTTTCTGGCTGCTTTTATTTTTCTGGTTTTCAAATAAAGCTTTGACCTTCATTTTCTTTCTATTTCTGCATCACAAGCAAACGACTCTAAAAGACCTCACCTTCCTAAAACTAGAAACGTGTTCACCGCCCACTGCATCTTCTTCTGCAGCGTTTACAATAAAGACTTCGATATCCGGTAATAGCTTTGTGTTTGTGTGTCAATAAGTGGAACCGCAGCTGCATTTGGAGTAGTTCAACAACCACTGTGAACATTTTTTAAATTGTTTGAGTGTTTCGCAGTGCAACTGTTACCCAAGATCACCTAAAATATTAAGTCAAAATAATGCTTTTGCTCAGATTCAACATTAAATTGTACTTTGACTGGCTGCTGCAGTCATTATTCGACTCCCTGAACAAAATTCATCAGGTTGATTCTTAAGCTATTGTTGCATTAGACGTGTCTGCAATAGACCAGCTGAAATAATTGGACTGTTATTATGTTAGAAATATTGGAAAATCAGAAGAATTGTCATAAAAAAAGTAACAAAAACGTGAGACATGGTAATATCTTTGGACAAGAAAGGAAAATACAAACAGCAATGGCCCTAAAGGTTCCAAGAAATTCAGCTAGAAACAGTTCACTGGCTTAGTTAAAGAAATAATGACTACGTCCCCTTGTAGCAGAAAAAGGAAACGATCATGATTGCCACCAGATTATTGACTGTAAATCACCTGCAGCAAGACTTGATGGCAGTAGTCACTGAAAAAGTGGTTTCCAAGGTACAGCGTGAAACGGTTTTATTAAAAAAATACAAATAATGCGATTTTCGGTGGGTATTAAAATCATAGAATAAATCTAGGTACATAATCAATGTTTTTTCTTCAACTGTGTTTATTTGCTTGTATTTAAATGTCATTAAATATAGGAGCTCAACTATCCAGGAACGTTCATCCAAATCATACTGAAGGGAATCATTTATTAAACCTGGCTAAACAAAACAAACGTCTCTCAGGAAGCAGTGACTCATGTTCAACTTTTGTTTGTAAGAGAAAGAGAAAATAATTTTCAACACCAAATCCATCTCAGAGCTCACCTAAACATTTTATGCATGAAATTCAAGTAAACAAAAACGTTTTTGTTTCAGATTAGTTGTGATACACAGATCTCTCTTGTTTTTAGAAAACTTTATTTAAAATGTTTTATGTTTATTTTGTTGTTGACAAGATAAGAAAATAATTATTACATTTCTTATTTTTTACTCTCACAACTTGTGATTTTAATTTTTTTGGTCTGCTAGTATTTTACACCTGACAGTTTCAGCATTCATATCAACAAGCTTGGAAAACCAAATCCTCTAAAGTTTCATTTTCAACTGTCGTTACACTTAACATCGCAAAGCTCCATGTCTGAGCTCTTTCACCACTTCAGACCCAAAAGCAGCAGAAAAACTGACCCCAGAGTGACCCAGGCCCAAAATGAGGGTAATGTTAACTAAAACTGGAACTTTTCGGCCAACAGATTAGTGTTGTGTTTGGAGAAGGATAGATGAAGAATAAAGGATTTGGCTTGCTTTGCTTCCTCTGGAACTGAAAACCTTGTCCCTAATAGGGCCAGGAGGGCTGCTGTTGCCTCTCTCCAGCAAGACATTTTGGGCAAAAGACAGGACACAACCTGGACAACACAGAGACAGGCAGGACAAACAACCGTGCACACACACCTAGGGAGAATTTCAGAGACCAATTGACCTGACAGTCATGTTTTTGGACTCAGAGAGAATCCACACATGCACTGGGAGAACTTGCAAACTCCATGCAGAAAGGCTGGGAATCAGCAGGATCTTCTTGCTGCAAGGCAACAGTGCTACCAACTGCACCACTGTGCAGCCCACCAATGAGGAATCATGGAGAAAATGTCACACTATGTGTGAGGACGCGGAAGTTGGAGTGTCATTGGACTTTCAAGACGATAAGCATATGCCAAAGTCCATCAAGGCTTGGCTTCAGAAAAAGTCTCGGGAGTTACAAGAGAGACCATCAAACTTCTCTTGAGCTCCGTTGAAAATCTCTCATACGATTGGAAAAAAGTGGCTGCAGCTTGGAAAATCAAGAACATCAACGAGTTGAAGGCCTTTTCCCTGGAGGTGGCCGGGTTAAAACACCTCAGGAACGCTGTGAACCATGATTGCAGCAGGTTGTGTACAGCAAAATGTTGCTCTTCTAATTACTAAAGACGCAGCAGGAGTTTAATAATATTGAGACTACATTACAAGTTGTAATCTTTCATGAATTGATTTGTAACATTGTCAAGCTTCTTGCATAGTTCTTGTTTGCACATTCTGCCAATAAATCTTAATTTGCAGCCAGGATTAGAAAGCTATGATTTACAACTGCTTATTGACAAAGACTCACGTGTGGAAAAAAACATGTAATCTAACCAGGCAGGACGTTGTTTGGTGAGAATAGAGAAGTGAGGGAGTGATGAGTCTGATCGAAAACACTCTCAGCCCGAGGGAGGAGGAAGTCACAGCATACAGCCAGGTGAATGTATGAGAAGAAGTGGTGGCCACAGTGTGAAGCTGCCGTCTGTCAGAGAGTAAAATGTCTGTCGACGGCACGAAGCTGCTGTTTGAAGGGTTTCTGCAAAAGAGAAAAGACAATTTGGTGAGTTATGTTTCTGGGAATTTTGCTGACGATTCTGAGCTGTGGTTTAACTGGTTGCTCTGCTCATGTTGGACACAGAAAATAAGATGGGTGACCTACTGGTTCAGGCTTCAAAACACTACTTTGTTTTTTTATACCAAGAAAAATGGCAGCGCCGTAAGTACCACACTGTTTTATCAGGTTGTGAAGATATGAAACAGATGATAAAATCTAAATGATATAATCTGTTAATTATTTCTCCCATTCACAGTCACACTTAAGAGGCTATTACTACATTTACACAGTAAGTCATTAACTTCCTTTTTGCTTGAACTTGTGTTGATTTGTACCTTTGGAGAGTAAAATCACATTTATGATCCAGTTGAATTTTCTGAAGCTGAACACATGAATATTCAACAAAGTGGCTTTCTACTTGATCTGAGTAAATATGTTAATGAGTTATATGAATCTATCACGTTATTTTTCAAAAGAATAAATCTACATAGTGGCTGTTTTCACTTCTCTAAGTAAAACTTGTTCATCTGTGGTTTAAGTGAAGAAGGTTTAGAGACAAAAAAAGAAAAACCACATGGGGCTTTTTAAAAAATGATTTCCTAAATATTTCTTCAGAAAGTATCCAAAGTAGTTAATTTGTATGTTTTTTTATTTTCTATTTCTTTACTATCCTGATGGAGCAAATGTCAAAAATGTTCTTGTAAACCTTACCACATTTTATCACTTTATGGGTTTCAGCAAGCTAGACCGACACAAATCAACATGTAATTGGGTTTTGGAAGATAGTTACATGGTTTTCAAATGAATTTAGGAAAATAAATCTTAAAAATATACCCAAGAACTTTAGTATTCTCCCAGAATTAGTAGAAATAGTCCATGTATGTTGTTCAATCCGTCATCTGAAAAGTGGCTAGTCAGGTGTGCCGGCAGCATATTAATGGTAAATAGAAGCATGCATTTAAAAAACAAAGGTAATATAAATACTGAAAAATAAGAATAAGAGACAATACAAATTAACAAGACAAGAAAAATGATACTGTGTAATTATTAAAAATAGCACACTGTGGTTAAAAAAATGTGAAACTGAGTTGGGTCTTTTAAAAAATGTACAAAATGGATCAAAAACAACAACAGACTGTGTACAATGAGTTAAGTTGTGCAAATAACAGCAGGAATGTAAACACTGAGTTTATTTCGAAGCAGTGGTGGTTATAAAGACATCCAACTGCTGCGGTAATGCTGCTTTGTGCATCTATGATGCAGCAGTCTGTCACTGAGGAATAGCTTCATGCTTGGGGTGGGAGGTCAGCGTATATATCGGTTTCATCTCAGCTATAGATAAGAAAACCCTGCAGAATATGGTTGATGCCACCACAAAGTGAAAAAAGATCAAAACTCCGACAGACCTCAGCAGGTGGCGTCTGCTCTGACCCTTAAAGAGCATCAGTATTATGAGTTCACTTAGGTCATTTTGAGATTCCTCTAGATACAGGTGTGTTTGTCTGTCAGTGAGGTGGGTCTGCACCTACACAAATCCATCAGTAGCTCCTTGGTGTTGATCTGAAGATAGTTACGCTGCATGAGACCAGCCTACAAAGTCCTGTCTTCACTGTCTCTGCTCTGAATCCTCACCTGTGAAGAGGCTAGAAAGAGGAGTACACAAGCTCCATATTAAGTTATTTCTATTAATTCAAATTCAAAGGTAGTTGATTCTCCTGTGCTGAGCAGCTGCCAGTGTGTGGATGTTGTGTGACAAAATATTAAAAGTTGAAGTATGATGGTTTTGAAAGGCCACTCTAAATGTTTTATCATTTGTATTCACAATTCTTCAGTGTTGGGATCATAGCTTGGCGTTGCAGCAAACAGTTATTTTTGAAAGCTGATGAGTTTTACTGACTTCTGGGTAGGAACCTCTGGCCTGCTGCTGATCTTTTATTTTTTGCTGTCTAATACGCTAGAAAGTTGCTAATTCTAGTAAATGCTGAGAAAAAAAAGCAACCACTAAAATAAAAATACTTGACGACCCACTCAAGCTAAAACAATTTAAAACCCAGTGCAAATGTTTACTGCTAGCATAAATGTCTGTATTTCTATCTAGAAAAGAAGCAAACAAATAGGCTGAAAAAAACAACTAGATTTTAAATGTGTTTGATAAAATCCATCCATCCATCCATCCATCCATCCATCCATCCATCCATCCATCCATCCATCCATCCATCCATCCATCCATCCATCCATCCATCCATCCATCCATCCATCAATAATGGCAGGACTTAGTGACAGTTCCAGGCTAGTTGAGGGACTAAATCAAATAATTGCAAAAAAAGAGAAACAAGACAATATTTCATCATTTAATATCCTAAGTGAGCCAAAAGTCATGATATCTGAATATGACTGAAGCTAAAATGCAACACTTTATTTTTTTAATTTACTGCAAAAGTAAAATTGTGAAGGTAAAAAATTAACTTCTTCTCAATAACCAATAAGCAATGGTCTCTGTGATGGCGCATATTGTCACAAGAGGTTTGCTTAGTATTATCTCTTTACTACGGGGGATATAACTGGGGCACTGGCCCCTGTTGGCCCCTGTCTAGGACCGCCCATGGCTGCATTAACCTTTACCTGCTTCCCTGCAGTGGAAGCGGTCAGCAGAGGCGCTTAGGGTTCTCTTTTCAACCCGTATGAAAGTTTGCTTAATAATAGAGAGAAGATAGTGGATGTCTTCTCCCTATCAGAGAGATGAAGAGAATATCTCTCTATCTCTCTTAAATAGTGGTATATAATATACCACATGCTAATAGTGGTATATTATAGTGGTTTATTTTCTTTTGTTAGTCGGTCTGGTATCTTCTCTGTTTTGTCTCATTACACTTCAGAACAGGCCCTGGTTTCAGTGTTGTAACAGAATCAGTTGTGTTTTCAGAGCCTTTAGCCCACTTTCATTTTTACTGAAGTAAAATGCATAACCTTTACTTCTACAAAAGGCATCTCGCTGCAGTGTAGCTGTTGTCTGTGTACTTCCTCTCCTGTCTGGACTTTTTTTTTGTCATCAACCTTCGCATTTATTTATGTCACTAATAACCAAACTTTTGCCATCTTGTCTCAGGTACAGTCGGTGCGAGAGGTTCAGAGAACCGACAAGAAGCACTTTCTCTTTGAAATCATCATGACCAATGGAAAAAAAAAGATGTTGGTGAGCTGGTGCTGTGGTTTGAGTGGCTATGTTTCATTTTGAAAGCTGACAATGACAAATCTGAAACCAGCCTTTGATTGATGTGGATTTATTTGTGTGTTTGTGAAGGCAGCAGAGACAGCCGCCCTCAGAAAAGAGTGGGTTGGACACCTTTGGCAGGCAATGCAGTTCTCCTCTTCTGGACTTTTGGACTCTAGAGATCCAGAGTAAGTCTGGTGCTGTAAATTATTTACAATAGAAATATATTCACATCCCATAAATGTCTGTATTTTACTGGGGTTCTATGTTGGCAGACCGACACAAAGCAATGCATGATTATAAGGTGGAAGAAAAATGATCCACGGTTTTCTATATGTAGAAAGTAGGCATGTAGCCTCCTAATGATCCCATAGATTTGATGATGTCGTGTCTTCACTGACACCATTTCTGAGCTTTTCTCTCCTCTGTGCTCCTCAGCCTTGAGATGTTCGACCAGCGAGGGAGTTTAAGCAGCAGCATGTCCATCTCCATGTGCAGCGACAGCGTGAGGGAGGTACAGCCGACTCGCCCTCACTCCACCTCCTCAGAGCACATCTACTCAGAGGGCGTCACTTCATCCGTCTGCCCGTCTGAGGACGAGGACAGCGATGACGCAACATACCAGAATCTGCGAAGAGACCTGACCTCCAACAAGCCCACCGAAGACCCTGATCAGTCCACTGAGATGAGCTGCGAAGAGCAAAGACAGGATGGCGTCTATGACACGTTACCTGCCAGAAAAAGTATAAATGTGCTTTAAATAGATGTTCTGACACATAACGGAGATGTGTGAAGCTGTCATTATTTGCCTCTAGGTACATGTGAAGCCCCTCCAACACAAACACATGATGCTGTGTATGACTTCCCTTTGTCTTACAAGACGTCTATGAAACACCAAGGTGATTTAAAACTTTTAATCAACTGCTTCCTTCTCTTGTAAAAAATATTACACTTGTTTTTGTCTAAATTCTTTTTCCCATTTTTTGGGCCCCAAAGATGGAGTGTACGACGTCCCCGTTTCTGACCACAACGCTGGAATCTACGACGTCCCTGTGTCTGAACGCAAAGACGCAGTCTACGACGTCCCAGCCCATCTGTTGAGGAAAAAGAGTGATCACACTGAAGGTAGCGTTCATCGTTTCTTTTGTCAATGTCATGTAAGTGCGTGGAGAAACCACAGGTCCAGCGGCTGCAAACACATTCTCACTTCTGCCGTTTGCAGACGAACAGCCAGAGGAGGGAACCTACTGGAGGATATGAAGACAGGAAAGCAACAAATCAGGAGAACTTTTCTTTTCTTTTCTACTCCACTCTACGTCTAACCTGTGGATCAAAACTAGAGCTGTAAAGTATGTTGTAATCTAGTCGCAGTATGAATGTTTGCAGTATTGCAATTGCAGAAACAAAACAAAAACCTTATTGGATGCATTATTCAGTAGGTGGTTGTATTTTATGTGGCCTGCTTGACAACAATGTATTTGAGCACTTGGATTTACTTTTAAAGCTAAATGGACTTTAAAACTCAATGATGTGGAAGATAAAATTGAGGAAAGCGTGAGTTAATTCATTAATAACATCCTAACTTTTTTTCCCTCTAATATTGTGCATCCAGAGCCAGAATTTATTTATGTTTCTTACATAAAACTACAGCTATGGTTAAAAGTTTGGGCAGGAACACAGATGTGTTTTTTTAGCTTTGTATAGAGAAGTGGTAAACAGCGAATTATTAACTGCAGCAGTTGATTGTCTTGTAATCGTATTTATGTATTAAAATCACATCACTCTTTAAATAAAATATATTATTTTTGATGAGTCTCAAATCTTTGAAGATCTGTTTGAGTCAAAAAGGAGCCTATTAGTAATTATTAAATTTATTAAGATATTAGATTACATTTGTTTACAACGAATATAAACATACAATCATGAAAGAGGGGAACTTTTGAGAGGAACTGAGAATAAAACAATCAGTTAATCAATATCTGATAAGCTTTAACTTCATCATTATTATATCATATAATCTGTCTTGGGCTGCCCAGTGGTGCAGTTGATAGAGCTGTTGCCTTGCAGCAAGAAGGTTCTGGGTTCGATTCCCGGCCCCGGTCTTTCTGCATGGAGTTTGCATGTTCTCCCTGTGTATGCATGGGTTCTCTCCGGGTACTCCGGCTTCCTCTCACAGTCAAAAAACATGACTGTCAGTTTAATTGGCCTCTCTAAATTGTCTCTATATGTGAGTGTGTGTGTGTGTGTGCATGATTGTTTGTCCTGTCTGTCTCTGTGTTGCCCTGCGACAGACTGGCAACCTGTCTAGGGTGACCCCGCCTCTCGCCCGAAACGATAGCTGGAGATAGGCACCAGCAACCCTCCCGACCCCAGTAAGGGACAAAGGTGTAGGAAAATGGATGGATAATCTGTCTCAGATTTTTGGTCACTATTTAGATTTTGTAAATTTATGCACTAACTTTTGGGAATGTTTGGGACATGAATGAGGGATTCGTTAAAGACTTTAAGGCGACCTCACAATGGCTTGGCCAGAACTTAGGAGCATTCTCAAATATAAAGTAGATTTTTAATAGTTTTTCACGTTTTTCTAATGGAACATCAACACAGAATTTTAATTATTTACACCATAAAGCTGCTTTTCCTACTTTTCTCACAAATCCTCCTAATTCCAACTTCACACTGCATGGGTTATGTTACTGTTGCTCAACTTGCTCATCATAGCCTTCATACTATAATCAGTATGTAAGCTTGCTTTAGCTGTGCAGCTTATTTATCCTTACAAACTATTGTTACCTTACAGTTTAGCTTGGATCCCAGTGTTTTGCAGTTTCTTACAGTGTTTGGATGCATTGGCTGAATATTTTCACTTTTTTTCACTAGTTTTTCTACATGCATTTTGCAGGCTTTTGTTTTCTGCAAGTCTTCTACTGTTGACTTCAAATGTTTCTGCAATTTTCTCCTTAGGGGAAATGCAAATTCGGTAATATTATCCCTAGTCGTCCTATGGCTGCACTGACATTGTTAGAAAGAAGTAATGTTTTGTCACAAGTGAATTAGTATGCCTCTGAATTGTGCTTTTCAAGATAAAAACAATGCAAGGCGTCAACTGAATCTTTAAAATGAGCAAAACAATCTGCATTGTAACATCTGCATCTCTGCTGAAACGTTTCCAAGCTCTAAAATTAACACCTGACACCAACACTGCACTATTAAATACAGCTTAACTGTTTATTTCAATCACCGTAGAGAGAACCACAAAATTATTTAGAACAGAGGACTACATGTACAGAAATATCCACACAGTGCACCATGGGTCAGTCGCACTATTCTCAACAACAGCACTATTCACACATCATGAAAATTAAACACCAACAACAGTAATATTGCTCTATTACATACTTTGGACAATATTTAATAAGAACCTTCCGAGCTTAATGTTACAACTATTTATCAACTATTAGCTATTAAATTGTTTTGAGGTTTTTTTAATGCATGTTTATAACCTATTTTCTACATGAACTCCCATGAACTCATAGAAATAATCACATTTGACAGTATTTGGGACTATTACACCAGAATTACAACAAAGCATCCCACAGTTGAAAAAAAAAGTCGACTTCAGCATAAAGATGAACACAATGTCAGAGGAGTGAAGGTAGTGCAGGTACTGGGTGGATTATGAAACAAAACGCTTGAAAGTGATTTGTGCATCATTCTCAAAAGAAGATAACAGTTAAATAATTTAGAGAGCTAGTTTGATTTAAAATATTGCTAAACATGATTTTACCCCAGTTACCATAACTTCTTATGTATATTGGTTTTTTTAGTGGCCTCTGTGAGAACTACTGGTCACATTTATTTCTCAGTTTCTTTATACACACACACAACATTTACATCTAAGATTGTATCCTATATTCTTTCGCCTTACAAAATTCATTTTTACATCCTTTCCTAATTTCTAAGCCATAATTGTCCAAACTCCTGCAGCAAAAGTAGCACCATCATCATCGTAGTCCAAAAATTAAGTTTACTGTATTTGCTGCCTCATTTTTCACATTTTTAACAGTATTTTAGTTTTTTTTTAACATAAATTAGTAAATGTGGAGCTTTTGGCTGTAGTGGAATCTGTGGGTCAGGCCTGAGCCTGTTCACTGAGGAATTCATCCAGGACGGCGATGATGTTGCAGGCTTCGGGCAGGTCGCTGTGCTCCGCCCGGGCGTTCTGCAGCAGCACGTCTCCGTTCCCGCAGCCCTGCAGGAACTGGCAGCAGCGGAACAAGGCGTAGTGACTCATCTCGGCCTGACGCACGAAGCGCTTCAGGCTGTTCATGTCCTGGATGGCCTGCGGAGCGGCAGAGGTGGTTCAAACAGAGGAAGTAATAAGCGGCAGAAAAAAAATTTATCAAAACAAAGCAGGAAACTATCGATGCTGATGGGAAGTAATAACAGAAGTTATGAAGAGGAGGAACTGAAAGCTCTGATCTACTGTTTCACAAAGCAGCCTGCTTTTTTTAAAACAAATAATCTGAACTGATGCTGCATTTCCAGTACACTGAGTGAACTTAATCATACGGTGCTTTCCAAACGTGCTCATACGACTTGAACTCATCCACATTTTGTATTTTATTGGGGTTTTATCTTCTATTCATATTCAATAAATTAGAATATGCTTCCAGATTAATCGCACCTTTTGGAAATAAACTTTAAGCAGGTATTAAACCTTTTTTAACAAGCCCACATTACTGTTTTTAAAAATATCTTTGTCACGTTTCCCTCAGAAAATCTGAATTTAGGTCTGGACCTTAACTAGGCCATTCTGACACACAAATCTGCTTTGATCTAAGCCATTTCATTGTTGCTCTGGATGCATGTTAAGGCTCTCTGTCCTGCTGTGAGGTGAAGATGTTAGTTATGCTTACATCACACACTGTTTGAATTGTAACCCATAATGTCTGATATTGGTCTCATGTTTGCTGCACATGTACCATTTTCTTTTCACTTTCCAATCATAGACCAGTTTTTATTGGCCTATCAAATAAAATCGCAAGAAAATACAATGAGGTTTATAATAAAATGTGGAAAAGTTCCAGAGGTGTGAATACAAGGAACTGAACGACGATGATCATATCTAGCTTATTTTCAGCAGGATGCTGCAGAGCAACTGATTTAGAAAACACACTGCATAAATATTTCTCACCTTCAGCTTGAAGTTCTCCAGAATCTGTCTGAGCAGGAAGGGGTTGCAGCGCTCTGCAGCGTTTAGAAACGCCTGAATCCAGTCGTCGCAAAAACGATTACTGACTGAGGACAGAAAACATCTGATGAGGCTCACAGAGGGATCTGAGTGTTTTAATTACCAGAAGTGCATTGGATCCTGTCTACACTGCATGTTTGGAAGAGAAATGCTAAAGCCTTTAATGTGTGAACATATCAGCAAAAACTTGCATAAGCTGGATTTGATTGGTGATTAATTTATTCTGAAAAAGAGATTTGGGACATATGCACATGTCTACTCTAAATACATTGCCACAAACCTGTGGGCCTAATGCAGTTTGAACCATGTACACTTGTGCAGGTGACAACTATACATCATGCAAACCAAATCTCCGAGCAAACATGGACACAAGAAACATGCATGTGGTCTCTGGTTATAAACGGCGTC
Organism: Phalloptychus januarius; assembly: GCA_902982915.1. NCBI lineage: Eukaryota > Metazoa > Chordata > Actinopteri > Cyprinodontiformes > Poeciliidae > Phalloptychus > Phalloptychus januarius. The sequence continues at coordinate 9,042,029 of CADWAE010000476.1, forward strand.
TGCGAATGTTCCTGAAACGCGTCTCACCAGTGTTAGTGAGCGTGGGCGGGCTGGAGGAGCAGTCGATGACCACATCAGACTGAGTGTCCTCCGACATGGCTTTGCACAGAGAGGCTGTGGTGGTGTCCTGCTGAGACAGGCCCTGCAAACTGGCTGCTTTAATGAACCTGACACACAGAGAGATCCGTTACGCGCCGCACAGGCATTTACACACGTGGTAGTTTTATTGTCAGGGCTGAAAAAAAGTTGCACACCTGGACACATCGGTCTTCGTCCTCTCGTCCGAATTGGTGACTTCCACATGTGTGTGGCTGAGAGCCTGTGGGAAGAGAAGCTTGGCAGTTGGAGTGTGTTGTTCTGGAAAGCATTATGTCTTGCAGAGAAGCACTGGAGCTTCTTCAGGAAATTGTGGTAAATGTACATTTAAAGCAGGATTTCAGGCAGGATTTGCAAATGATGCAAGACCTGAACTTAACTAAAAATAGCATCAAGAAAAAAAAATTACATAGTTGAATAAAAAAGAAAGAGAAATGTAAAGGATACAGCAGCTGGAGGGACATCTGTCCACAAAGTAACTGGTTGGTTTAGTAACGCAAACACCAGAGTTCCATGAATAAAAGACGAGCAAGCAGTCCGTCCATTTTTCATGATGAACTTGAGCTCAAGTCACAGGCAACTAAAATATCTTGTGAGGCACCATTACTGCAAAGTGACACCCACAAGGCCTTTAGATAAAACGCTACATACATTACAGCAGCTTTGACCTGCAGTAAGAGTCGGCTTTCTAAGCTGCACAGACCTGAAAAACACCTGATGCCTCAGGTAATGAATTCAAGCTCTGAATCCTGCATCCGGCATGAGCAGGAAAAGAAATGCATCTCTCATTAGTCATTTGAGAAATAAGTAAAGAAAAACGAAGAGCATGATGGAACCAAGAGTGCACTTAAGGCAACAGAACCACAAGGTGCAGAAGAGTGATGCTATCAAACTCGGGCATAACACCATTAATTAAGAAGAAAGTTGGTCCTCTTAGTTGGTCATGCTGGAGTGTGAATGCATAAAGCAAAGGATTTTATGATAATTCAGTGGTGGGGGGAGTGAAGGTTCAAAGAGTCACACTCAGTTCAACTGTAATTTACCACAGTAATGAAAGAGATTCTTAGAACCTTCAGGAAGGAGTTATAATTTCTCTCCCTATTCTGACCAGCATTGTTGCTATGAGAGAGTGTTTATCAACATTTTTGTTTTTTCTAAAGACTGAGTCATCAGCATAGCTTCCCTTATATGTTCTAAAAAGCATCAGTGAATAGAAGAAGCTGGAAATCTCACTTCTTTATACATAATCAGTGTTACTGCTTTACAGAGGTCAAAACTTAATACAAAGCTGACACAACTCCCACTCTACGAGTCTATTAGGTACTTTCAAAAATAACATGCCATTTGGTGCTCAAAGGTCGATTCTAACAAAGGGACTTAGAGGGAAGTCAAATGCAGGGCTTGGTTACTGAACTGATGGGAAGATGTCAGTGGATGTTTTGTACTCTTAAAAGAAGAAATAGAAAAGCAAAACCGTGATAAAATGCCAAAAGCCACTAGCATAGTCTACTTTATATAATCTTTTTGATTTAGAGGTCTAATCCTGAACTGCTGTAAAGAAGGTTACATATAATTAAAGGAAATTTTGGGACGTTTTCCCAAAATTTGAAATTCCAGAATAAAGGAATTCCAAATATGAGCATTAAAGCCTCCATACTGTTTAATTTGATCACCTAAATTTTATACACTCTGGCGGGTTAGAAGAGACGACTCACAGCATGCAGCAGGAAGCTGATGTTGCTCTGGACCAGCTGCACCACTCGATAAATGTGCATGACCGACTCCTCATACCAGCGGCTCAGGTAGGGACGGACTTCCGTCTCAAGGTTCTGCAGCTACAACACAGTAAGATGTTTAAAAACAGCAACCTTGAAATACAAGGAGAAAGCTTTATTTTGTCACATCTTCCCACCTCTGGAGTTTGAAGGCTGCTGTGTAGACCTTGGACATATTTATCGAGCTCTAATCTAAATGTAGCTTAAGTCAAAGAATTTAAGAGAATTCAGAAGGAATTGGATAATATATGAATACAGTAAAATCTTGAAGCTTTGTTGTAGCTTTTCCTTATTCCATAAAAGAAACAAGGATATAAATTCAGTCCCTTTTCGGAGCCCCCCATGAAGCAGATGACGTATCCATTTCCGTCAGCATCCGGCTGCTCAGGAGACCTTTCCTGCTCCAGGAGACAGCAGTAGCAGCCGACTGCCTGCTCTGGAAGACTGCAAAGAAAAAGACACATTTATTAAAGAAAATAATCTAATGATCTGTTTGGTGTGTCTCCTGCAGGCTTTGGGACAAACTGCAAACAAAACTTATGTTTTCCTTTCAGCAAAGGCTTTCTTCTTGCCACTTTCCCATAAAAATGTCAGATCTGTCTAGTGTGTTGTTTTGTTAACACACAATTGCACTCAGTTGACTAATTATGTGACCTGGGAAGGGAATTGGTTCCCAGGCAAAGTGTAAAAATTCATTTTTACTCAACCTTAACCTGTGATGATTTGATGAATAAATACCTGAGTTCAACAGTGGCAATGTTGCCCATGCCTCCAAGAAGAGCTCCTTTACTCAGCCTCCTTGAAATATAGGTCCGCAGCTCCGGTTCTGCTTCTGAAGGAAGGCTGCTGTCAATTAGTGTCAAGCTGTGGACAAAGAAAGAATACATTTTTAAAAAAATCAGAAAAGAGGTGGTAGAGATTCCTGATTCAAGCCATCAGGAAAGACGATGAAGAATTTGGAAGCCACTCAAATCGATGGAGAAAAGATGAAGAAAGCAAGGTGACCACAAATAATCCCAGATAATCAGGGTTATCATCCCTGAACACACTCTGGAGTGAGGACACTGTTCAGATGAAGAAGCAGTGTAACTCAGCAACACACTGATGAGAAATCAGGACAAAATCATGAGTGAAGTCAGCTACGATGAGTCCATGCTGGCTGGATTTCCAGTGAAAGCCCAAAGTAAAAAACAGTGACAGCCACTAAGAAGGCGAGACGGTGGGCGGATGTTCCCTGTGTTACCTAAAGTCATCGTGACTTGTTGTGGAGTCTGCACGTCTCTGGTTCCACGCCACATTTTCTCCACAGGCCTCAGATCTAAGACGATCAACAATTTATTCATCACCTGCTTGCATTTTATATGCATGATTGAGCCTTTTCGTGCACAGAGGACTGCTGCACAGCAATAAATCCTGGTTTTATGTAGGTGGAAAGCACAGTAAAAGCACGTTTAATTATTATATGAACAACAAACAGCGGCAGATCGGTCCAAGGTAGCAGCTGCTACAACATAAATTAATCATTACCTTGGGCCCTGATAAAGATAAATGGTGTAGTAGCAGTTCAACTGAATTTTCTGGTTGTATCCAGCAATATCTTCGCTGTCAAATTCATCTCTCTCCTCCACGTCGATTGAATCCTGGAAAGACGAAGTCTGGGAAGAAAACATCCTGCTGCTACTCGGAGGAAGCTAGCATCGGAGGAAACAGGCTAACAGAAGGACGTGTTTTAATGTTCGCTTTGCTTTGTTGTTGATTAGGATCCAATATGTCTGAATTTGAGGCTAATTGTAAAAAAGAAAGGGGAAAAACCTAAAGGTTGAGCCAGTTTTCCTGCCTGGATCCAACGTGTACTTTCAAAAATATGTCCGACGAAAATTAAGGTCTGCCGTAAAGGTTCCGGGCTCCTGTGGGTTCACTTCACTCACTGAATAATGACCGCTAGTACTTTAGTTCTCAATGTGTTTCTAAAGCTGATTATTATGTGGTTAAAAACCTTTCAAGAGAAGTGCTTCTCAACATACTAAGTGATGATAAGAACTTTTGGGCGGGTCATACAGTTAAATCCAAATCCTGATGTAAACCTGATGTTGGTGATAATTTGCTGGACTACCGGAAAAAAACAAAACCCTGCAAATAAATGCAACCACGTCATCAGTGCACTTACTGTATCCAACTTTGGCAGTCATGAAGCAATTTTTCCCAACATCAATTATTTTCTAACAAACGGAAGCAAAGTGCATATTAATTTTGTTGATTAAAAATGAGAAACAAAGTGTACTCCACATGTTAACCAGCAGATGGAGCCAAATAAAAAAAAACCTTCAAATGAATTTGAAAACCAGTATTGCTGCTGTTATAGTTTTGCAAATAGTTATCTAATGAATAAGTTGTTTGTCTTTCTGCTCGTAGCTGAAACTGGGTGTGGTGGACTATCATGTTCTTGGAGAAGACGGTCTTCTGTTCCCCTGTGAAAATCTGTTTCCTCTGCATCAGGAGCGCGCATTGCAGCCAGAGGGGACCTCTTACAGACGAACCCCTACTGCTTATTCTTAAGTTTCTGTTTCAATGATCAACCCCCACCCACCCCGTTTTGAATAAAACCAGGCTGCTGCAGGGGGGCAAGTTGGAGTTGCACTGAGGCAGCGCTGTGTATTTGCAGCACCCCAAAGCTCCCTCTTTACAAAGGTTGATAAGATAAATACTCTCTGTGTGGTTCTTTATATGTACAGGTTAAAATACCCTACGGCTGTTTTTGCCTAATTTTAAATTACTGTGGTGAGTTTGCTTTCTCATTAACCATAACTTATTATTCTTAGTTTTACCTTTTAAAAAGATTTTTTATTGATGTGACCTCCTGACATTTTAACTAATATACTTATTTTACATTGCTGCTGAGAGGACTGAGAACAAGTCTCAGTCAGTGAGTGACATTTATCTGTTTATTCATTCATCCTGGTCATGTTTAATCATTTATAATTCACCTGTAAGGTCCTTCACTCAATCCAACTATTTCACTCCCTTTTCCAAGATCAATCACATCAGTTTAGTAAAACCAATCAAATTCAATTTCTGGATTTTTGCTTTATTTTGAACAATAAAACAAAAATCCCCCCCAAAGGTTTTCAAGAGTGACTTGATAGGCGCCACTCCTTTGAATGACGTGCCTGTTATCACATGATCTTTACTAACCCATGGGTCCTAAGGCAAATTTTATGCAAATATTGTTCTGCTTTGACCTACACTGTGAAGCACACATTGTTTTTGGACTGATTGCACTTAAACTGTTTGGTGAGGGCTGCTAACAACTGGTTCTGTATACTGTAAAAGCAACAGTCTCCTATTAACTTAGTCCCAAATGACATGACAAATTCATTCACATTTATTAATGAGCTCTGATGTTGTCTGATCGAGACACTTTTAAATAGGTCAAAGAAAGGATCTTTATAAATGATCAGTTCAAACATTTGTAAAAAAAATTATGCTCTTATTTTACTTAAAAATTAACCAATCTCAGAAATGTTTTTGTTGGTCTATAGTCTACATTAAACTAATGCTATGTACTCCTAATTGAATATAAATTGTATACTGTGGGACAAAACCACAGATTTATCTTGTAGTGGCTCTGTTTTAGTACAATTCTGTTTCATCTTCATTTAACCATTTATCTGTCCATCAATGCACTTAAACATTTATAAGTAACAATAAAACAAGTAATTCACAGGTTTGTTGGGCTGTGCAGTTTAATCAATCAATCATTCAAGTTTATTTATATAGTACATATCAGCAACACAACAGTTCAATGAGCTTTGCGAAAACAAAAAAAGCTTCATAAACATCATATAGTCAATAGTTGTGAAAACCAATAACAGACATTACATTTTGTCAAGTGCCATCATTAGAATATAGTAAATATAATAATTATTATAGTTCAAAATCAACTCTAAACAGGTGGGTTTTTAGCCTTGGTTTAAAGAAACTCAATGTTTCAGCTGGAAGTTTGTTACAGATCTGAGGTGCATAGAAGCACCTTAGATCGTCTTCTATGACGATGTTTCAACCAGCATTTATCACTCCATATTTTCACAAATTATGACAAACTATATATACTTCAAAAACTAAAATAACAATTATTAAGGTTAGAACAATGAGTTATGCAAACTAATTAAAAAACAGTGAACACTAATGATAACGGTATTTAAACCAACCTTGACAATATAACCTTTAAATATATACCTCAAAACCATTAAAATTAAATGACAAATAAACATATTTACTCTAAATCAGGACGTTTACAAGATTTGCATAGCTGCATGCTTAGTGCTAATTCCATTCATGCCCAGTTTTTTTTTTTATCTTGTCTGGACATGTTTTACTATGTGGTGCAGTCTCACTTTGCTCATGAAAGGAAAACAATTTTTTTTGCTCAAAATGTCTCCGCAGGTAATTCAGTCTGTAAAGGAATATGGTTACTTAGTGAAAATAAAACATGTTTCAGAAAAAAACCATCACTAGTTTCTTTGATTTGTATAAGATATACTATGCACCAATGCATACATTCAGTATAATAAAACACAGTTGCAGCTGAATAATGAAACCAAGCCTAATTGAACAAGACTGTTTAGTTTAACTTGTCATCTATGCTACTCACATTCAATCAGTTTGGTCAACAAATATATTGAGAGTAAAATACTTAAATTTTGCTGCATCTTTTTGAAGCAACTCGTGTTTTTGTAATGTTTTTCAAATTATATTTGACATCAAATTAATTGAAAGTTAGTGTTTCATCATCTGAATGTCAGAAGCAATAATGCCATCAAATGAAAATCCTAAGTAGAAAGTGACCTTTTCATTTCCATAGGGCAAGGAAGCCGAGTAACGAGGAATGACTCTTATTTTGCTGTCATTATGACCACAGTGAACATACAAGTTTTCATTTTCTGTCCACCCTTCAATCCTTTTCAGTTGTTGCACAACTTCCTTGGTTTTCCACACTTCCCCTCCGAGCCATTTTAGCTTTCTCTCATTCAGAGTTCCTTTGATCTGCTTTTCGATAGCACTTCTGTGGACAATCTTGTTTAGACCTCTTGCCTTTGCCAGGAAGAAGTGTGTGACAATTTTGCTTTTTCTTTGAGACATGTGTTGAATTTTTTGTTCACATAGTCTTTGAAGAGCATCAATGGCTGACAGAAGTATCTGAGCATCAGCAGAACTCACTCTTTTACTGTTTTCAGGCCAAAACAGAAGAGAAAGAAGAAAGAGGGCACTTGCTGATGACATATATTTGCCTTTCGTCTTAAATCCCTTGCTGAGATCTTGGAGTTGTTTGAGGGTTAAGAGCTTTGAGGATCCAGGTAGGATACAGTTAAGAGCTATCTGGCAAAAAATGACATTAGTGAGCTCTGTTTCATCAAGGCCGTTCCATGTCAGGTTTTCTGGATACATGTCCATAATCTGCTCAAGCCTTTTTCCAGCCCTGTTTCGGTCATTCTTGTAGAGTAACGAGAGGATTGATGTAACATTCCCTCCTCCAAGCTTGTAGGTCCTCATCTGTCTTTGGAAAGTGAGAGTATGTTTCCAGGATTTTTTATATCATTGCGCAGCTTTTCAGATACTTTATTGCTCTTCTCTTGTATACCACAAAAAATCCAGCATATACAGCACTTTTCTTTGTCAACCATTCTCTTGGTTTGTAAACTTGCTCTGGATCTCTTGCATCAAGTTCCTCATCCTCTTCATTAATGTCAGTCTGAAAGTAGCTCAGGTCTTCAGAAATGCATTCCAGAGCTTGTCTCAGGCTTTTCCAACCCTTTCAGCTGCTGATGAAATTTCTGCCAGGGTATTTTGACTTCTTCTGGTATGAAGTCTGTTAACAAGTAATCCATCAGCTCTGAAGATCCAGTTGTTTTTGAAAAAACATCAACTCCTGACAAGAATTTCAGCAGCCTGCAGCCAACATCCACTTCTCCATAGTATGAACTGTTAAAGGTGACTGTCTCTTTCTTTGGTGTTTTTTCAGAGGCTCGAAAAGCAGATATTCCCTTGAGGGCAATGCTTATGATTTCAACGCTCCTTTCTGGGGAAGGCTCTTTTTCTTCAAGGGTGTCGTACAAGTGGTAAAACCACCACTTGTAAACTTGACCCAGTGTGTCAAGGATGAATGTGTCATGTGGATACAATGATTTCGCTTCCTGTGCCCACTCAAGAGCCTCCTCAAATCTCTCATTTGTGTAAAGCAGCCGGGCAAGCTGTTGTGCCACATAGGGATCCTTTCCCAAAGCTATGAATGCAGTTTTCATCAATTCAACAGCTTTCTGGACACCACCTTTCTCAGTTTGGACTTCCTCAATTAGTGGAGAAAACGTTGTGTCCTTTGGATCACCTCTGCTTTTTTTTTCGTCTAATGAAGAGAGTCTTATAACCTTAAGAAATTGATCTCTGTCAAACCTGTGATTGATGAGTACATCTTTTGATGAGGTCCATGGCAATAGAGCTTTGAGGCATGTTGACAGAGAGCTGGCTCAGGATTTCTTTGGCCACAAGCAGATGAATGATACGGATTGACTGGATGTGTGTTGAACTGTCTCTCAGATGAATGAAAATTAATTTGGCCTCATCGCTGAGGTGATCAACAAAGGCATGGTACCGAGTTCCAACCACATGCAGACCAATACCAAGATATGCCTCGCAATGTGAAACAGAAATGTAGGAATCCTTTACGTAATAATTTAGGAGAGACACAAATCTAATGAGGTGAGTGACCAGTGATGTATGATCAATTTTGCCTAAAAGATTTTTAACAAAATCCTCTATGTAACTTGGTTGGAACTCTTTCTTATAAGAACAAATGTGAGGATAATAAGTCCAAGTCTTCAAATTGGAATTTGAGTTCATCACTTTTGTTCAAGAACAAAGATTTTTCCCGATCTGACAGTTTGTGGGTGACCGCTACTGTTTGAGATGATGATGCCCTGCACATTCTTTCTGGATCATTTGATCTGTTGCAGATGAGCAGGATGAAGCACAACATTGAGGGATTTATCTTTTTGATTGCAATGACATTTCCAAGATGTCGTCGAAGATCATCAATGTAGTCTGGATTTTGGTCCTCCAGCAGGAGGAGCACAGGAAGACAGTTGTTTTTGTCATTCTCCTCATGTTCCCTCAGTTTCACTGCATGCTCACAGACAGTAGTGACTTCTTTTGACTGTTTGACAACAGCACATCGTACTTTTGTCCGTCTACTCCAGAGCATCTGTCGTGCCACTGTACTTCCCCCACTGCCAGGATGATGAATATGTTCACACTTTCAATGGGGCGTACAGCTTTATGTCGATGAACCACATTGTCCAGGATTGTATTTGCTTCCTTGTAGGCATCCCGTTCAATGATGACTCCACATTTATGCTTTTCAGCAAGCCAGAAGTTAATCCAGTTAATTTTTCCACCACGATAGAAATAGAGCTCAGTTTCTTTGATTTCTTCTTCACTCATAACTTCTAGGTTTGTGTCATCGCACTGGTCAACGCTGATGATCTCCAAAGAGTCTAGCATCGCCTCGTCAACAGACTTTAGGAAACACAAACCTCCATTTGAGACTGGTAGTTTCCTTTCTGGTTGTTTCTTTGATAGCTGAATGCTTTGAACTGTTGCATCCACGTGACTCAGTGGCATGTCAACAATGCTGATTTCTTTGAGTGCAGAAATGGGACAAGAAACCTGAGCAAGACTTGACCATTTTCTGTAGTTTTCCTTTGACTCTGCAATGACAACTAAACAATCATGCCCATTCATTTCTGCATAAAACTCATGAAAAGTTTCAACAAGAGGCTGTTCAACATCAGACATGAGTAGAAAGACAACAACAAATGAATTCCCGGGGAGGATTTCATTGCAGATTAGGGACACAGCTTTTTTCATCTTTTTTTTTGTTGTTTTGATCCAAGTTCTTTCATCACAGGGAACATTGTTGCCAGGGAAGTTCTTTCGTCCATTGCAATAGATCCAACTAACTCGGTCAAAGAGTTTTAAAGACACAATAAGATCAGCAATTTCCAGTCTTTTGTTGTTTTCATAGTCATTAAAGAAATGTGGGGTTACAGCTTTCTGCTCCTTGTATTTACTATAAAGGCCAGAAGTTTCAGAATCAGGGTCAAAGTCAAAGACACAAAAAAGATTCATGTTAACCAAGAAGGTTATGCTGTCAAGGTCTTCTGGCTGTATTTTATTTGCCACAACAATGTAGAAGAGAGAATTGTCCATGTGTGTTTTCCCTCCCGTCAGAAGGATGGACAGCTTTCTCTTTTGGTCTTCTCTGAATTCCTGAGGTGATTGGTTGTCTGAGGACTCAGCCTCCTCCCTTTGTTGGTCCTTCTCTCTCAGATCTTGAATAAAACGAATGAGTTCATCCTCAGATATCCGTGGTGTGTTGGCCCCCACCCGGTGATATGGGATTTGCTCTTCACATTTCACTTTGCCATCTTTCTCAGAGAACTTTGGGACACCAACAGAGTATAGTTTATCTTTAACAATGCTGGCTTTTGGAACAATGTCATATTCAACAACCCATGTTTTCTCAGCAGTTTCCTTATCGAGAACCTCAATGAAGCAGGGGTTTCTGATGCATTTCCTAGCATCACTTTGGTGAGTTGAGCCTTTAAAGCATTTTTCGATGTAATCCAATGCATCCACAAAATCTTCTTGGCTTTGCACTGGTATCCCTATGATTTCACCGTGCTTATGAGTGGATTTGACATTATCCATTATGCCAAAATGAATTGTTCCATTGGCTCTCATATTCATACAGGCACATGCAAATCTCAGGACTTCACTTGCCACTTTTGTTTTAAGTCTTTTTGAGTCCAGTTTGTGTGCCATTTCTAGTGACTTATATTCATGACATGGAACAATCATATTTTCAGGCCCTGTCTCTGGGGGAAGCGAATTGTGCTTCACATATCTGAAGTTTGTTGGACGCTGGTCAAATTTTCGATACTCACAGGATCCCACTCCAGACTTTACAATGTCATTGCATGCATTAGTGCTATCCTCTTGCACATTCCTGTCAGTTGTTCCTTCTGACACAAAAACATTTACTTTTTTGTCATGTCTTGTATTGCTACTTGTGTCAGTTTTTGTATTAGTTTTGCTCTGTTCTGTCTTTAATAGATCATCTCTTTTCTTTAGTAAATGTTCAATTTGGCCACTTTTCATTCCAATTGTTTTGCTGAGATAATCCCTCTGCAGAGTTGTGAGAACTGATCCAGTCACCTCTTCTTCATTCAGCTTTAGTATGTAATTTTCTTTTATTCCAATGGATTTCAGCCATGAGCTCACATGAGATTCAGTCCAGGAGCTGAAAGGCAGTTTATGCCAATCTGCTGGATGAAAGTGTTTATGTCAAGTGTTAAAATTTATGTTTCTTTTGAACAATGTTTATCTAATAAACAAAATATTTTATTTACAGTAATTACAAAAAAAAAAGCATAGGCTGCACAATTTGTATAAATTCTTAAATCAACTTAGAATAAACATCTTTATAGCTATTTCAAATAGTTTTTACTATACAATACAAAATGAGTACTTTCTAAAATATAAAACATTTTCTCTTAAATTCACTGCAATACACAGTTAAATCAAGATCTAAAACACACATTTCTATCTCTTTCCTAACTGTATTGACTGGAATATTTTTATTTCTGCATTTACTTATTTTACTTACCCAAATTTGCAGAGTGGCAATCCATTTTACTTGATGACTGCAGGACAAATAATAGACCAACTATTACTTTACATATACAGTATATACGTGTGCGTGAGTGTGTGTGTGTGTATATATATATGTATAATGGCTTACATAGTAATGATTATAAACTCACCATGTTTAGCTTAAGACATGGACCAATGTCACTGTCATCAATAATTCAGCCGTAATTGTCTGTTGGTGAAACCATAATTTTAACAGGCAATGCCTCTAATCTATCTGTATATATGTCTATGTGATACTCCTCGGGAGGGGGACTGGATATTGTTTGTCCATATATATATGTCATAAACACACAACCGGATAGCAGGCAAACAAGAAATGAGCAGGAAGCCAGTAAGACACTCTGCAATTATGAAATCTCTTCAAAAAAAAAACTTTCAAACAGTATGCAATAAATGTTTACTACACCATCTAGGTTTTAAGTCTAAAAAGAGGAGTCTTTCTTAATCAAAAGCTTCACATTGTTGTTTTTTTGTTTCCTTCATGCATCCTCTTCCTTTTCTTGGTTTTATTAACATTTGCAACAATTATACAACAAAAACCTAAACACAGAAATGTTTTAGGTCATAACTTGAATACGTTAAAGCCGATTTTCCTCTTTTTGTTGTAAAAAGATTTTTGACAAATTTATTGTACTTACCAATAAAATAGCAGAACTGTTTCCAACTCCCCTACGGCTTGGTTTTTTGTGGTTTGCTTGATGAAAAAAATTTCCTGTTTTTATGCTTTCAGAGGTGTGGCTTTTACTACATGGTGCCGCATCAGATTACTGTTCTGTCACACAGTTTTACGACTGCTTTCAATTCTACAGCAATAGAAACTGGGCAGTGATTATAACTAAAAAAATAAGCAAGAAACTTAACTCTGCACAATGTCTGCTAATGAATCTATTCTTATACAATTAGAATTAAGTACTGAGAGCAGAAATAACAGAATTTTTTGCAGCAATCCTTTTGGTAAGGAAGAATTCAGATTACATTTACAATCAGTTTATAATAAATAAATATACTAATAAATAATCAAAGCATAATCATACTTTATATAAACACTTATTCTTTGGCTAAAAGCAGTTGTTTAATGCTGCAATAGTGAGCTACTTGATTTCATGTGTCTCAATCATTTCCAGACAGTGTGAATGTGAACATGCAATGTAAGGGTCTAAACTGCCTTAAAATCCACATGCACATTCCTGGATCCAAATCCATTTGATCAATAAGCTGGTTTGATTAGATTATGTTTTCTGTCTTTGCTGAAGTTAAGAACAAAGTCAAAGAGAGGTTTTGTCCTCAGGTGTGGTAGAGCAGGGTGGAGATAGCATCTGCTGCAGACCAGGTTACTCTCTTAGCAAACTCTGGGAAGATAGTGGGAGAAGCACAAATTAGTGTAACTCTTTGAAAGCTCAAAGAGTTTCTCAGCTTTCAGTGCCAATGGTTCTGATTCTTGATGTATTCAGAAATGTTAAATGTGGAAATTTTGCCATAAAACCATTAAAGTTTTAATATTGGAACTGACATTGAGGGGAGAGATAGATTCATATTTTTATTGTTGCTAAGCAGCTCAGATTTTTGTTTAGCCAACCTTTGTCCTTAGGGTGTGATAACATTGCACTTTAGATGTTATGTCAACAACCAGGTACAGCTGTCTTTTCAAAATCTGTTCCTTAGCAGGTTTAACACCCCACTGTTCTTATAGAAGCTGATTTTAATTATAGATCTCTAATCTGGAAAAAATTACTTGTCTTTGTAACAGAACATTTTGTTTTAACTTTATTTCACCTTTGATGGAAATTATACTTTTTTTCACCATTTATTTCCTGATTAATCTGCTGTGTTTTGTAATTTCTGCAAGATGTGTTTTTCCAATAAAGAAGTTTCCAGATAATGAGATGTTTCCTCATCTGTGACAGTATAAATGCCATAAAATCACCCCTCCAAGAGGGGAGGGATAGTTCATGAGGTGGGGGTAAGGATTATATTTGTGGTCCATCTGGCAATAGCGATAAGACCAGACTTTGAGTGGGTCTTTGCCTTGCTATGACTATATAACGATACGAGTCATTCGGGGCTCTTCTAACTGCACTCAGCGAAACGGGTCTTCAAAAGCTTTTGCCTTTGAATAAAAGAAACTTAAAGACAAAGATTAACTTCTCTACTTATTGAAACAGATTCTCAGTCCTTAATAAAAAATTCTATAACATCTTCTACAGGTCTAACCAGATCTTAAATTTCTGATTCAAGTTGTAGACCACAGCAGTTGAGCCCAGCTTCCAAAGTCCTACTGTCTGACCAGGCATAATCCATGTTCCTTAACTTAGATATGTGGACTTCCTAACTCACCATTTTTGTTTAAAGTTTTTAGGTACAATTTGTTGAAAATCTGAAAGTTTAAGACAAATTACTCTTTTCAGACATAGGATATTTGTACTTGGGGAAGGCCCACAAGTACTTTATGTGCCTTCCCCAAGTACATTAGAATTAAGATTTAAAAATCCACTAATGTGGTCATATCAGAAAGCAAAGTATTTGTTGGAATTGAAGTCATAACTCCAACTCAGGCCAAGTGGAGCATAGACAGGATTGAGAAATTATCAGTTGATCAGGTTTTGTGAGTTTCTTAAAAAAAAAAAAAAAAAAAAAAGCCAGTATTCTGGACTAGTCAATTTTTCATGTATTGTTTCAGATGTTTGAGTGATGACAGTGGATAAACTGTCACCACAGTTTATCCACTGTACAAATCCCAGGTGCAGATGTTTAACAGTTTGAAAAAGACTCATTTGATATGCCATTTCCTACCAATAATTTGATCATTGAAAGCCTCGTCTGCCTTGTACAGCTTCTTCTGGTGTAATTTTAGAAAACTGCAGGAGGGAAAAGCCCCAAATAATCCAGTTTCTGAAAATGTTCAGCACACAACTATGACAATTGGCTCAGAGTTTCCTATAATGATGGAAACTTTCTGCTAGATGTGTTTAAAGCATAAATGTAGAGTTTGACTCAGGTAGGATTTCTCAAATACATTGAATCCTTTTAACTCTACAGAGGAAAACTCTAGTGACAAACATTTTATTACTTTGGTTCAGATAGATCAGTTTCAGTAGCAGTTCCATTCATCACTGTAGCCAACACTTTAGAGGTGCGACCAGATTTTGTGTTGTTGGTCATTGGCACATCTACAGATTTCAGCATAAACTTGGTTGCATCATCATGAAGTTCAGCTTCTGCAAAGTCACCTGGGAAAAAAAAAAACCCCACAGCATTTATAGGGCCAACTTGGACTGAGCAAGATGCTAGGACAATACCTTTCAGTCCAGTTTCATTTTCAGCATCTAGTTCAGCAGTAGAGTGCTCATGAAGCCGTCCCTTTCCCAGATCTGAAAGACACCATTTCATCATCATTCAGAGTCATGCCTTTTAAATATTCACTTAGACCCACCAGTTTTATAGATTCCACTTCTCCAGTGGCTGCCATACAGTGTCTGTCTGTAAAGTTTCTGGATGACACTAGGGAGCTCCTCGAAAGGAAGACGACAATTTTTACTTGTTGGCAAGATAGTCAGGGGACCCACTCTGGCCTCTTGCTCCCACAGAGATAAAAAATTTGGTTAGTCAGAAACCATTTAGTCAATGAAAACAGACATGAGGGAGACGGTCTTTACCCTTGCTGGTCTTCAGCCCGCTCTGCCACATGGATTCAGCAGCCACTTTCCCAAAACTACGAGGACCGACCATGCCAGACTTCCCTGGCACTTGATTTTGGATTTTGCAATATCCACACAAGTAGTCGTTGCCATCAGCCGACCTCCATCTGAGGAGAAGATTCAGTCTCATTCACATCACACTGCAGCTCATTTAACAATTTCACTCACCTTCCATTCAGGAAAGTGCAGGCCTTGTTTGGCACGTCGGCATCATTTACTGGCACAGCAGTTAGATGGCATGTGATGTAGAGCTAAAGAGAAAGAAAGTGAGAACTAGTCTAAAGATGTGTGCTAAGATGGAGGGATACATCCTCACCTGTCCTCTGTCGTCATTGTGGAACTTGAAGGCATCAATGGTCAACTGTAGCTTGTCATCTCTGGTCCTGGGCAAGAACTGTGCCTTTGAGTTTGGAAGCTGAGAGTCAACCAAGCATCTACAAATACAGAAAAGATCCAGACACTATGTGTTGATGGGTACATGTTTCATAAACTCACTAATTATGCGAGAGCAGGTACTTCGACACCTAGGATCTTCAGTTTCTCACCCATTTTCAATGAAGATGTATTTGGGCTCAGAGTTTAGAGCTGGTTGAAGTGTGGCCACACAGCTGCTCAGAAACACCCTGAGACCCACGTGGTGACCAATCCTCACTGAGGCCTCAAGGTTGATTGGCTCACCAAGGAAAAACACATTGGCACTCCTTTCAGACATCCAGTCATCTGGAGGAGAGAACATGGAGATGAGCTGGAATTAAGCTAGAGAGCAGAGGGAAGAACTGAACGCACCAGTCATTAGCTTCAAGCTAAAGTGCAGAGTTTCCACTCCAGCTTGGATAGATGCAAATGGAATCCATGTTGGCATGAGTGAAGAGCTGGATACACCATACTTCCTATAAAAACAGATACTTCACAGGTAAAACCAGCTTTTCAATAATTTACACCATCAATAGGAAACAAGAGACAGACCTTTCATAATGGCATTCAACGGGGATTACTGCATCGTCCATGTGAACTACCCCACTAGGGGACGCCAGAGGAGAGTAAACCAGGAGGTTTGTGTAGACCAGGGATTCTTTAGTCATCTGGAAGAGCAGCAAGTTTAGAAACAGGATGTATATGGTAAAATAACCCGCAGCAGAGTAGGT
The DNA here is from genome assembly GCA_902982915.1 of Phalloptychus januarius. NCBI lineage: Eukaryota > Metazoa > Chordata > Actinopteri > Cyprinodontiformes > Poeciliidae > Phalloptychus > Phalloptychus januarius. The sequence goes on from CADWAE010000476.1 coordinate 9,058,508, forward strand.
CAAGTTACCCAGTGCTTGGTGCCACAGTCATCCAGCCCAACAACAATCCTGTATTCCTCTGCAGAAGTAGCTCTGGCTCTGCACAACTCATTGTCCTCCACACCAAGACGCAGCTCTCGATTGTCCACCGGAGCCCCAACTGCAAACATGTCAGCAGCAATCACCACTTCTAGAGAGTCAGGGTAGCAGACCACACTGATGGTGTTGACGAGCTCTGGCTGGTGCTGCTCCTGCTGAACCACGGCAAGAGTCTGCTGCGGCCGAGGCCTTGGAAGAGAGGGATACGGTGCGTACTGTGAGGATTTAAGAGCCAGCGTTAAATGAGGGTAGAGTCCAGAAAACATGATCCCTAAAAGGAGGTTACACCAAAGCATATCCATGAGGACCCCCACCCAGTTTGGCAAACAGGTTCAGACTCCAAGTGCTACTGACTGACCCACAAGACAGTGAACCAAGCAGTGCAGAGTTGATATTTAAATCACAGCTGATCACCTGAGCTCAATTACTCCCAATTAGCAGCTTTCACACTAAAAAAATCTCCTTTCTGACCCACTTTAAAAACATAAAATATGCACATTCCTTGTTAAGTAATTTAAGACTATGTGCACAAAATAACCATGGAACAGTGGGAAAGGATAAATAAATAAAATAGAAAATGTAGATATAAAGATAAAAAGGTCCAAATCTGAAGGCAAAAGTATATTTTGGATCAAAGCGATAAAATAGTAGTAACTTCACAAGGATAATGGACCAAAACCAAAACGTCTGAACAACATTCAGAACAATGTCAGAGTCAAAACAAGGAGCCAATAGGAGAGAAAAGATACTTCTGAATACAAAACGAATTTCTCTCTGAAACTTGAATTGAACCCTCTCATGTAGAAAACGTGAAAATCAAACCAGAATAATGTTAATGAGATTAAGGAGCACTGGACAACTAAGTTTCAAGGATATATTAATTCTTTTTTTTTTTAAGAGAGTTAAATATGTAAGAGAAGTGTGTTGAAAGTTTGATCCAGAAGATGGCAGTAATGCATCAGTTTGGATGCATTGTATTGAACTTCATTTTCCACACTTACATTAATACAAACATTTTATCATAAAAAACAGGGCCATTCCAAGGTACAAGCAAACTTTGGGCCTTCAGGATGGCTCCCCAGCTGAATTAGCTCTTTTTATTTAGCGAGGTCAGAAATGCAAAAACATGGTTTTTATATTTCCTACAATAGCAGTAGCTTCTTGAACTCTGTGGTTTCCCACCCTGTTTCTGTGCATCATTTCAGACGTTTCATCTTCATCTGCAGACCAACAACTGTGTTGTAACAGCTGCTCTTGCTTTGAGGCTGTCTTCCTGTTCTTCAGGGTGAGGAACAATAAAAACCAAAGGGTTGCCCAAACGACTCGCAGCAGAAAGCAGAGTGGGAAACAACTTCGTTATGACCCGACTCTAGAATATTTGTCAGGTTTTCTTCAAATGCAAACACCATGAAGACATATTTAAAGTTTCTTCTCCTTTTCATTCAGCTCTTTGAAGGTAAGATGTTTTCCACTTTACTCACATAAACACTCAGTAAAAATGTTTCGTAACAAAGTTTGTTTCTGACTCACAAAAGTAATTACATCTGCTTTTGTTCATACTTTAACAAAAAAAGGATGTCAAAAATTATTTACATCCCTCTCGATAATCATGTCGATGAAGCAATGAAGCACTTTTCCTGATTATACATTAAAGACTCTAACACTTTCATCCAATCTTTTTTATCGGTAGTTCAAGCTCAGTCAGATTGGATGAAAAGCATCAGTAAAGAGCAATTTTCACAGATTCTCTTATTGATTCAGTACTGGATTTGACTAGGCCATTTTAACACTTGGATTTAAACTGTAACTCCAGGGTGGGTTTAGAGTCTGACTTTCTGGAAGGTGAACCTCCAACCCAATCTTAAGTTTTTTGCAAGTTGTCATCCAGGATTGTCCTGCTCCTCTGTCCCTTCAATACGCAGTATTAAATATTCTGCTACCTATATATATTGACTTTCCAGTAGGAACTTTTGGAACCATGATCTAAGTTAATGAACTAACCTAATTTGTTTGTATTTTACCAGTGCCTGACACTTGTTACCTTTTCTCCCAGGCTGTGCGGAGGTGATCTTTCAGCGGCTGACAGAGGACCGGCTCTGGTTCTCTCCTGCAGCCCTCAGCAGGAACATGGTCATCTGGTGGGACTCTATCTGTATCACCGCGGCCCCCAGAGCCAGACCACCCTGCTCTCTGTGGCCGAGGGCAGCGAAGTCAGGAAGGACCCAGAGCGCGGAGCCCGTCTGCAGCTCAGCGGGGGGCTGAACTCGCCAAGGATCAACGTTAGCATCTCTCACTTGCAGCTGAGTGACGCGGGACTTTACATGTGGGAGCTGAGTTACAGACAGAAGAACAGTTCAGATCAGGTCATCCTCGGGGCACAGAAGTACTACCTGCTGGTGGAAGGGGAAGGTTTGTAGTTCACTCAGCTTAATTTAAATAGGTCAACGGATTTATTGTAATGATGTGTTTCTGGTACAGGGAGGTCATGTGGGTGCTCCCATGGTTACATCCCTCTGCTCCTCACCATCTCTGCAGCAGCAGGCCTTCTCCTGCTGACAGTGAGCTTATTGGCCATGGAGAAATGTGTGAGTAGTTATTTTTCTTTCGTTTGCATATTTATCAAATAGATTTTCTCTCTGATCTGTTTTCCCGACATAAATCTCTACAGCAGCTATTTAAGGGAGTTATCACTGAAAATGAAAATCATTATTTAATCCATCTGGTAGTTTAGAGCAGCTAATGATGACTATTATTATGTAATAAAACATTCAAATCATCACAAAGTAAAAAAAACTACAATCCTAATATATTTAATTTCCAGAAAATGCTTAGCAATCAAAAATATGCAATTTTCTTTTTACAGAAAATGTAATTTAAAGAATTGAAGTTTGGTTAATAGAAAAAATAGTTAATATATTCTGATATTTATTTCCTTTTGGCTGGAAATTCTTTAAAAAAGCTTGATGCGAAAAAAAAAAAAAAAATTTCAGTTGCAAAACTTCTATAATTTCTAAGGAAGGAGGAGTCATTTTTTTTTGGTTTTCTGGTGGAAGATTTCAGAAGCTCAATCTGATCTGACCAAACACGATTACGTTTGTGATGGTAGGAAAGAACAGGCTTCTTTCTTTCAAGCGGGAACATAGACAGCTTCTGAAGATATATTTTTCTTGTAGGTAAGATTAAGGCATCATCGCCCACCGCAGCCTCATTCCCCCATCTATGAGGAAATGAGCAGGAAGCAGCAGAGCGCAGGAAGCCCCAAAATAACCCAGGAGGCCTCTCCACAACCGGAGGAAGTCCACATCCCAGTTTACGCCAACCCAAACATCCGACAGCCACAGGACAACTACTACGCCTGTCCCCGACAGCTGGCCGTCAGAGTGTGAACTTCAGCATCACGCCGACAAAAAGTGGCATCGACACGATCAATAAAAACAAGGACAGCCAAACGGACAAGAAAAAAAAATGCTATTTTATTAATATTTGAAAGAAGCTCCATAGTTCATGAAAACATTTGTTTCGGTGCATGTCATTTAACAATCACATTCTATGAGGAGAAAGATATACAGAGAAAACAAAAATAAAACATTACAAGCCACTGACTTCTCATTAACTCTCAGTAACAACATTTTTTACTTATTTTAAAAAAAAGGCAAAAAAAAAAAGAAAAAAGCAGCCCTAATCCCACCTCCCACCCTCCATAACACAAAACTGAGGAAAGGAAACAAAGATCAAAAACCCGTGAGGGTGACAGGCTAGAATCCCACAGTGCTAAAGTGTGAGATGCTCATTGGTTTAGGAATACACAGCATGGCGATGTAGCGCTAGGTCAATCTGAAGAGGGACCAGGGGGGAAGCTGGAGGTGGTGGGCTTCACCCCGCCCATCCGTCTGTCCCCTTTGAGAACAACTAAAAAACATAAAAACACGTCAGAACCCCTGCAATAAAACAGCCACTTAGAAGAAGCGGGCCATAAAATCCCCCCAACCCCCTTATACCTTCTGCCCCGCCCAACACTTGTGCATAGATTCATGATCCTTTTACAACCAGCTCATGTTTCACATTACATCCTCCAAAAAGATCTGAAACAAAAATGCTCCAAAACAAGTCTGATTAATCTATTAATAATAATACCCGCAGCGGGAGAACGAGAGAGACAGAAAGATTAATGCACAATGTTCCTGATTCAGTCAGGACGGGACCTCATTAAGAAAAACACAACAAAGACTCAAACATACAGCATTTGCATGTTTTTCACCATATTTTTTTGTCTTTTCTTTTTAAACAAACTCATTGACCACTTTTGTTTTTAAAAGTAAAGCAATTTTAATATATAGATTTATATTATAAAGCACTCCATTTTTGTTTAAAAGTCCATTATTTGGTTATTATGTAACTGCTACGGATTTAGAAACAAAAAAAGAAAAGGTATTTTCTTCTGAAATCCATAACTTTCAGTGCTTAAAATTCTGTCTTTTTTTTTCTTCTTTTTTTTAAACTCATCATACATAAAAATGTACATTAAAATGGCGTGGAGTTGGTACTCTGGAACCCTGGCTTTCCTGAGACAAGATCCACTTTAATCGTGTGTGTGCAAGATAGTGAGCCTTTTTTTTCCTTTTCTTTTTCTACAAAGGAAAAAAACAAAAAAACATAATACATAATCAACTTTAAAAAAACCCAAACATGAAATCGACATTAACATAAAAGGAAGAAGGTTAACAGAACAAGACAACACTGTTCAATCCCAGAGTTCTGAAAGTAGCACAGGAAATCTTCATTTGTGTAAAGTGTTTTTTTTTTGTCTTTTTAAAAATGGAAGCATTTGTCCGTTTGCTTTCTTCTTCCAACATTCGTGTGGTTTGATTCCTCCTTTGTTTTGCTGAAGAAATAAAACTGTAAACTGTCAGTGGCCTTGCAGGAAAAGAAAAACAAAGGATGACAGGACTTAAAACAAAATAAAACAAACAGAAAGGTAGGCACCTCTGAGGTGAGCCCTACTAGCCAAGGCTCGGTCTGATGTCTCGTTCTTCACTCTCCCTTTGCTCAGATTCGGGAGCATTAAAGTCCCTCTACCTCCAATCTATGGCCACAGGTCTGTAAAATACTTTTTTTTTTTTTTTTGCTGTATTTTAAAAATTTTTTTTTACATATATGATTTTTTTCTTTTTAAAGTTTACAGTCTGAAAAATGGTGCAATACTCAATTATGATCCATACTTTCTTGGATTATTCCACAATGAAAGCCACTAAGGTAGATAAAACATTACATAAGAAAAAAAAATCAAAAATAAAACACACACTTATTTTAGTCCTTGAGTAAACATTTACACGTGAACTGTCCCCCCGTCTCCCCTTCAGTACTTGTATCATGTTGTTCATGTAGCTGGGTGAGGGGCGAGGCCGACACTCAGTGCAACGCTAGAGGCTAGTTACAACATTACAATATAGTTTCTGACAAAGCAAAAAAAAAAAAAGTATACTGAAATGAAAAGAATACGAGGCGGAGGACGTCCTCCGCAGTAATCACAAGCTCTCATACAGGTGCATCTCAATAAATCAGAATGGCATCAAAAGGTTTATTCCTGTTTACAATTGAAAAAGTTAAACTAACAGATTTCTGTATTTGGTGCTCATTCTGGTCATTTTGATCATTATAAGTAACAAGTAACTCTCCATATTGATTTTGTACTTTTTCCTTCCACTCAACTTTCAAAGTGCCAAAAGGTAAACCCGAAGAAATACAAAAGCAGTTTTCGAATCATGAGTATATTCAATGGAGGAATGTTATTAACATCCAAAAAGATGTTAATAACCATCTTTTTGGATGGTTATTAAACCATGTTGATATGTTAATAACCATCTTTTTGGAAAGATGAGTTCAAATGTACTTAACCAGTACCTTTCTGAGAGAGTAACAAAGGCTAAAAAGATCTCAAACTAACAGTCTGGAAAGGGGTACGAAGACATTTCTAAGGGTTCAGGACTTCAGCAAACAACAACAGGTGGATTTGTGTTCAAGACAATGATCTTGAGAGGACCCTGAAAGGGCCTAGTTAAAGTGTGCACTTAAAAACCACCATCAAGATTATGAATAAAATGATCACTGCACAATAAATCTGAGTTTCCGTTTTTGATTTTGTTCTGATGTCTTTCCAATGTACCAAAATGCACCTGTACGTGTTTTTACACCTGACAGACATTCATTCATACAGTACAAGCAGCCTTGTGCAAACACTCTGATAAGATGTAAAATTTGCCTTAATAATCAATCTTTGTTTTCAGACATTTCAAATTTTAGTAACTCTGAACAGATGCTGTCAAAATCTCTGAAGTGTATGAATCAGATGTAAAGAAAAAAAAAAAACCAAAAAAAAAAGAAGTGTTCACATTACATTATTGGCGCTTCTTTTTTGATTCAAGTATTTGTTCTCATTATTCTGTATTACTCTGATATGTTTATGATCTCATCATCTGGGAAACAAATGGGAAGGGATGAAGCAAAGGGAGTAAAAGTGGGAAAACAGGTCAAGTCTAGCCACACACATCCATTATGTACTCTTGGTTGTATACTGTGTATGAGCTAGCATGTGCATATTCAACCCAGTCCTTTGATTTCTTGGGTCCCTTCTCAGACTCGTGTCTGATCTGTGATTATGAAGCAGGTTTTACTCGAGCTCCAGTTGCCTTCAAAAGTAATAATAATAATAATAATAATTAAAAAAACATGTAAAAAGTGGGGAGAGCATCCGATTTCCGACACTTTACAGGTAGATAAGAGTGCAGATGAGGATGTGGGAAAGAGGCTCTCAGTGCTGGTGCTGCGCCGAGAAATCCACATCTGAGAGTCGACCCCCTGACCCGCCTCTCCCCACGCCTCAACTTCAACACCAGCTCCATGATTAAAGTCCAGTGTGGAGTTCATTAATGCAGGTTTTCAGGAACAATCTCACGAACAAACAGCACAGGCAAAAAGTGATTGTTTTTTTTTTTTTTCCTTTTTTGTTGAACGACCACGTCCAAGGCGACTCTGGAAGAGGGCAAGTCCCCAAAGTTTTTTTTTTTTTTTTTTTAAACTTGCCAAATTGGTGTGTCTCAGCTTCTGAGTGCACAGCTTTTTTTTTCTTCATTTTTTTGTAGTTTCTAGTTTTTGTGAAAATCTTGATGATAAAAAGAAAAAAAAAAATAATGTTTTTGGTTTTTAAAGAGATGTACCCGATGTGACCCATAAACAGTGCACAGACACATACAGGGACCTCCCTCGGACCCCCTTCCCATCTCCTCCTCCTACTGCAGCCGCTAAAAAAATTAAAATAAAAAAAATATATATATTCCAGTCCACTGTTCATCAAAGACCAGCATCATCTGTCCTGCCCTTCTGCTTCTCCAGCGGCCCGATGGGTATGCCCCAGCAGCATGACTCCTTTACTCCAACATAAATGACAATGTGAGAAAGTGGAAGTAGATACCAGCGATCCTGTTGGCACCAGCCTGAAGGAGCGACGGCCAACACATACTGTCTCCAGCAGGTTGTTTAGTGTCAATCTAAAGAGAGGCGGGACGCTCTTTCAGTGTCCCCTACATTTGACCCCAGTGAGGTTTCAGGAGAAGCTGCCTGGTAAGTACAAGTTGTGAGAGAAGAAGTGGAGACTGGCAGATGTAGAGGATGGCTGAGGACAAACACCTCCTTTTGTCGTTTGCATAGAAATGGAAGGCTTGCTGTCAGTCGAGGTGGCTCTAAGTGTGACAGAGCGCTCCCAGAGTTCAACATGAGTGAGGCCCCGTCCACGGCAGAACAAGGCCGACCGCATGCAGGTCCGATTACGCTTTTACCCGCCTGCTGAGGCGTACCGGTGGGACTGCGCGCCGGTGCTGCTCGGGAGGCGGCAGGAAGGGACAGGAGGGATGCTGAACACTGCATAAAGACCAGTATTTGAAAGCAAAGAAATGATCTCGTCATAAACAATCAGAAGCTAGGCATGGGCTGGTTTTCAGTATCAAGGTACACCGGAGTGTAAAAAGTCATTGTAATAACATGCTAGAGGAAGCGCAGGAGTGACCAGTGTTTTCTGTATGGAGCATTGATTGACAGCGTTGCCCCTCCCCTGCTTGTTGCTGCGCACTGCCACCAGCTGGCTGAAAGTTGTCTACTATATTTTTCCAATGCTGAGACAATAGAAAAGTTTGGCTGTTAGGAAATATTTCCGGTTGCAGAAATTACAGACGGACCAAATATGGAAACTAAAGGAGAGCCACCAGTCAGTCTTATTAAGGCTTAATTCATACAACCCAGTTTGCTCAATCATGAAAATAGTGTCAGCACCGGCAGTGACTATAATACTCCTATCCAAAGCGGGGAGAACAACAACAATCATTCTTAAACATCTGACCCAATGTTGTTGTTTTCACAAAGGTACAAAAAAGAATTGATATCCTAGTGAAAAATCACTCATTCGATTTTTAAAGTTTTCCTAATAGTGTACAAACCAGTTCATTGACATCCCCCAGGAGGCTGCATTTCTCTGGTTTAGCATAGTATGAACACAGAAACGTTCATCAATAAGAGAAGTACGTTATTGCTGCTAAGGTACAAGCTAAAAACTAAAAGTAACTTTCAGGCAGCAAGCTCTAAGCTAGTTACCAGATCAGGTAGCCTGACTAATATCAACTTGTTACACTTGAAGTAGAATGACAACATGGTTCAATATTCTCACATAATAAGACATTTTACAACTGAATTTAGTGGGTTAATATTTTCTGAGCTCTATCTTGGAATAAAAAGCCATTCATATTGTAGAAAACACAACAGAGCTGCACAACATTTCAATTGCAATTGGAGCCATAAATACGATACAGAACTGCAATCGTAAAGGACAGCTTGAATGCATTATCTTTTGGGTTAAATGCAATGCAACCACACGCTGCATGCCAATGTATACAGACAGGTATATTATTGACAGAGATGGTCAAACTCAGGGCCAATGATGGGAAAACTCAAATCATTTCCACTTGAAAAAAATCTTCTGTTTCCTAAATATTGCGTAGCCCTGAATTCTAATTATGACTAACATGTCATTTTGTTTTAGCAGCAGAAGGTCTAATTAATGCTTTTCTGGTTTAAATAAGAGCATCTGGATCATGTTACACATTTTTGTTATGAACGTTTTTGGTAGTACCTTGATACTGTGAAACCATAGTATTTTCTCCAAGGTTGATGATCTCCTGACCCACGCGTATCAGAAACTCATCAACAACTTCAGCAATAAAATAAACGCGTCATTGCAATTCAGTCAAGTACAAATCAAAAGATAAACCCCAAAACACTCAAATGACTTTGATCTTTGACTAAAGTGATGCTTGCAGGAGAAAGACAGACAGTGGAAGTGGTGCTTGCTGAGGACATGCTCTGACATAGTAGCAGTAGTAGTAATTTCCGAGCTCCTCCGGGCGCGAAGGCGGAGGAGGGAGAGGAGGAATCAGCAGGGAGGAGGGCAGGCAAAGGAGGTGGCGACGGGGAGGAAAGGTGAGGGCTGCTGCAGCTCTGCTGTCTGCAGCAGGCAGGCACTCAGTGGCCACACTATCACACCGGTTGGCTGGGCCTCAAAAAGAAAAAACAAAACGAAAACAAGGACGAGACGGCGATCCTCCCTGCCGGATCCAGCTGAACGATTCTAGACACCAAGGCGTAAAAAGTTCTCAAAGTTGCAATGTTAACAGTGATGTTTACTTTGATATATATATCAAAAAAAAAAAAAAAAGAAGGTGAGGATGAGCGCTTTGAGTTTTCTTTGCATTTCCCTTCACTTTGCTACCGTGTTTGACATCCTCTGGTCCCACTGACTTAAGAAGGAAAAACAAAGTTCACATCCATGTAAAGTCAAAAAATAAGTACACAGAGAAGCCACTGAGCAGATTGCTTTGAAGTCTTTTTGCAGTTTTTATTTGCCAGTGTTGCTTCACCTTTCTTCTGTTCGTTGGCCTTGAGGGTATAAGGAGCAGCGGCGCTCTCGTTAAGTGCTATAACAGACCACCTATTCACAAGTCTTTGCCTCTATTTTTTCTTAAAACCGAAGCAAATGTGGACAAAAAAAAGTGATCTTGTCTTCTGGGTGAGGGGAAAAGAAAACAAGCTCCTCTGAATTTGGTTTGTTGCCTTCGTCCCAAACTCACACACACACACCCCCACGCATACACACACACACACACAAGTCTTATGGAGAGGTGGCTGGCTGAAGAAGTGCTTTGTATCGAAGTCCTTGTGTCTTGGACAGAAAATGGTTGAAGACCAGCTTGCTACTCTCCTGAGTTCACACTCTCTCTAAGGGGAGATAAAGGGTAGTAGTGGCAGTTTTTTCCTCTCTTTCTGAGGGCAGATAAAGTGTTCGCAGTTCACTCTTTCCTTACAGTCTGCTCTCAGTCGTAGGGTGCTTGGACGGTAGAGTCTGTGGCTTATATTGCACGTCGCTTGAAATGGTGGGTTTTGCAGGTGGAGTGGGCGCACGGCGGAGGAGGGAAGGAACAATCTGAGGTTGTTTTTTTTTTTTTTACTTTCTCCCAAAATGTCGCTGAGACAGTCTGAGACCAAACTGCAAAAAAAACAAAACATAAAAGAGCCCATAGAAAGGCTGAGGTGCATCATCGTGTTTGTCTTTTTACAGTTCCTTTGTACTTAGCAGTGGTTCATCTCATCATATGTACATCCACCCACCAGATACGATTGACAGACACATTTGAATAACATCATTTTCTAAGCTTTGCTTGCAATGGTTCAAGAAAACAAATCATAAAAAATACTACAAAAATAAATGGCTTGAGCAAGGCGAACAAAGTTGCATCATTCCCTTTGAGCGATGTGTTGGTTGAAGGGGAACTTGATCCGACTGCGAAAAAACAAACAAACTCAAATGCACTGATGTCGTGAGCTGCAGCAGCATGTACTTTCCACTCAGGTTTCACTGGCTCAGAAATAAGGGTGTGCAAGTTCTCCATAAGCTTCTTTACCGAGTAAAGAGTGAGCGTGGATAGCAGGGCAGGAAACAGTTTAAGGCTAATATTAGTGCTGACAGAAACAAATGTTGGGTCTGGACCGGCTGACCGTGCGACACCCCACTCTGATTGAAGGGTTTTATTAGAACTTTGGGAATGATGCCTTTCTCCATGGATCTCTGAGGTGCATTATGATTTGCCTGAAAAGGCAGTGAGGGATCCCACCAGAATAAAGATGGCAGCTTGTCGCCATGTCAGTTGACTGGAGTTTGTTTAAAACAGCGACTTCCCCGCTTGTTTCTGCAAAATGTTTTTTCTTTGTTCTTTGATAAATGTAACGCTGGGATCCGAAACTCACACAAAATAACTGCGACTGAAATGCCGTTTAACACACATAAAAAAATAAAAATAATAATAAAAAAAAAGAGCAGAGGAGGCGGACAAAGCCAAGCAGCGAATATGAAGCCTTGTCCTCCTCTTGTCTCTCCTCCTCGTCGTCTTCACATCCAAACTTGATTATCTCCACACTGATTTGCAAGGTTTTTGCTCCTCTTTGTCAGTTTTTCATCCTACATGGACTCCCCACTCAGCAGGTCTCCAGGCAGCAGCGTATTGATTGGCGTGGGGCTCCCCATGACTCGTCCCTCCTCGCCGCTCGGGGGTCCCCACAGGCTGGAATATTGCTGAACGCCTCCCCAGAGCAACTCCCCGCCCGTTTTAGTTCCGCCTGCTCCGAGCCCGCCGCTGCCTCCGCCGCCGCTGTTGTTGTTGTTGTTCCAGTGGGGTGAGTGACCAATGGGATGAGCGACTCCGGATCCGGCCATCCTGGTCTGATTGGTTCCCGGGGTGGCCTGCCAGCTGGTCGTCCCGCCGAGCGACTGGCCCTGTGCAAAGAAGCGGTTCACCTCCTCTTCCCCGGCGAACTCTGCTAGAATGGTGGTGTTCCCCAGCACACACCTGGATGGAGACACAGATGAGTCAAGTGTTAAACTTTGCAAGCTGAGCTCCTCATAAAGCCCTAAAGCTTCAGCGACATACATGTGCAGAGACTTCTGAGCTTTGGCGGCTTCGTCCTTGGAGCTGTAGCGAACCACAGCGTTTCCCTGTGTCAGGTTGAGGTGGAATGTGATGAGAGGGCCGTGCTGCATGCACAGCGTACGCAGAGTGGAACCATCAATCTGGGGGGTGGAACAAAAAGGTGCGCCCGAATGAGGAGTCAGTTCCTACATCTTGAGAAGAGAGTAACTGGGAGGAAACGGTTACCTGTGGCGTTAGGTTCCTCAGAACCAGCCAGCTGCTGGTCCTGGTGGAGCTGTCCGTACTCCAGGTGGTACCTGCTGCCATGAGAGGGAGAGCAGCAGAAAGCTGTTTACACACAGGTTCATACTTTTCAGGTTGCTGTTAAGCAAAAAAGTCTAAAGGTGGAGTTGCCAAAAAGTCAGTTACATGTTCAACCACAACAAGTCATCCTCATATTTTCAAGATTACGACTCCCGCTGAGACCCGCCCGCTCTGAACTCTCAACAATGTGATGTAAGCCACATAAAAGTGTCTCTTACTCTTTGAGCACTTCATTACTACACAAAAACATCAGTACAACTCCAGATTTAACCTATAGATAGTTCACATCTAGGGACAAAATAACACTTCCATGTCTGTTTCTCTTGTTTTTTAATTTATTACTATCACCAACCTCAAAACCAGTTCTATCCTTAAAATCCCAAAGACTTACCCAGTATTTTTGTCTAGTTTCTAGAGCAAATCTCATAGTACATTTGAAATAAAACAAAACTAACTTACAAGTAGTACAAGTACAAGACAACACTCTGTCAGATTTTGTGTGTTTGCAGTGCAGTAGAACCAAACACATGTCAGTAAAGCGCTACCTGTGGTGTAAGAGCTGCTCCATCCTTGGGCCAGACCCAGAGAGTTTCCGCCCCAGGTGGAGGAGGGCTTCGTGTTCGTAAGGCCGGGCGGGGGGCGGGAAGGAGCCGTGGTGCTGCTCCGCGGCCCCTGTGGGACTTTCCAAAGCTCGTGGGACAAAGACGCCTGGCTGTGAGAGATGGAACCTGGAGACCAGGTTGATTTCATCTCTGACAGTTTGCCTGGATGTAAGGGGGAGAGGAAGGAGGTGGTTGGCTTACAACACCAGCTGGCTGAAAGACGGATACTCCCCAAGGAGGGACGCTACAGTCAAGTTCTTTAAAAGTGTCCAAAGTAAACATCCAACCTCTGAGTAAATATAGCTTCCAGCACTACAAGGTAGCCTATAAGAAACAGCATGAGGAGAATACTGGTATGTTGTTCTGAAACATTCATTTTTATTTGTTCTTGTTGTCACTTTCTATCACACAATGTGGAAGCACATAAAATGTTGGGTTTAACATAAAAAATATGGAAGAAATGAGAGAAGGATTTACACAAGAAAGAAAGGAAGGAAGAACAGACAGAAGGAAAGTCACATGGTAGGAGGTAAGAAAGGAGACATTGGTAACCCAGGAAGGAAACAAATAAATAACAATGAATCGAGTAAAGAAAAGACCACAAGGAAGGATATAAATAGTCTAAACTCTGCTCTGCTTCACACGTTTCAGGTAACATACTAGTTCAGACTAAAACTGCAAGAGGGATTTTCTGTGAATAATAGATCCAAGAGGAAGCCAAGACGTTTGACAAGAAGTGGTGACATCAGTGCTGTTTTTTTCCCGTAAATAGCTGGAGATTTGGGAGTTACAATAATGAAAAGTACATTTTTCTCCAATATTTTGCAGAATTTGATGGATTTTCCTCCAGGATTGCGCTGCATTTGTCATTATTTAGTTTCTAGATCAACAAGCTTACATTGCATGATGCTGCCACCACTGTGTTTCCAGGCAAGGATGCTGTGTTTAGGGTTATGCACAATGTTACTCTTTGGTCACAGAGTTTGTCATGAAGCCAAAATCCTTCTATATGTTTACTTTTTTCCAATATGGATTGTGTTAAAGGTTTTCTTCTCATCACTCTTCCATAAAGTCACTCTTGTAAATATCTGAATACTGTTGCAAGGCATTTTAGAGGAGAAATGCCTGTCTGCAGGGATTCAGTCACTGCAACCTAAAAGGAAAGGGGGTTGTGGATAAGCCATGTACCTGGGTCGTCCATCTCCGGGGAAGAAAGACTGAACGAGCTAGAGTAGGCACTGACTGGCCAATCGGTGGACGGAGGCAGAGCCTCACTCTGAGATGAGGTGGGAGAGGAGCCTAAGCCGATGTCAGCAACACAAACAGAAAGAAAAACACAAAGAAAAAGTAGCAAAGAGAGAAAATGGTATGAAGAAAAAAAAACTAAAAAAAAAACACTAAAATGGTGATCAGAGAAGCGTAAACTGGAATGAAACAGAAGTTAAAAGTAGAAAAATGAAGAACACAAAAGAGAAGAAGCAGGATTTCTGATAGCAGCTGCTGAACCTAATGTTTTCTTTTCTGCTCAAAATGTATAACGATTAGTAGAAACATTGCAGAAACAACCAAAAAGGTTCCCTCGGATTGTGACGAAACATTTTTCAAACTTTAGTGAAGATGTATTTTTTTATTCATATCTACATCAAGAGGCACCTTGACCTTTGCTCTTACCTCCACTTCTGTCCCGGAGCAGGTAGCGGTTGACATCTTGGATGTTGGTGTTGATCGTAGGTCCACTGGGGACGCTGCCTGGAGTCACGTTGGGGTCGGTCTCAGGGTCGATGTTCTGCAGACCCTTCCAGGGGACACCAGGACAAAACTCTGAAGACACGCAACAAACACAGCAAAAATGAGCACAAAAAGAATCATTTGTAATTACTTTTCATGTTTATAAGGCAAGAATCTTCCAAACTGACTTGGAATATAAAATGGTCCTGCTATCCAAAACGCTGTTACCAACCTGGAGGCCAGTTGATATTGGTCCCGTTGGCCATCTTGTCGCTGCTGTTCTTGCCCTGACCCCAGCTCTCTGGAGGAACCAAGGGGCTGGTCGGAGACTCTGAACTTGATATCAGGCTGTAGGGGTTGTAGGAGTCGTCTATCTGAGGAGGCTTTCCAGGCGGGCCGAGGTTGGCACCTGAGAAATGCATAAAGGTACCAAAATTTATAGAATGAAATACAAGAAACTGAAATGTTTTGGAATTGTACTATAGAGGATATATAATAACGTATGTTTTCAAAATCAAAATTAGATTATATTTGAACAATATTTTAAATATTAGCTTGAAAATACCAGAATTTAATTGCAGAGTTACAACTTGATTTATGCTATAGGATGGTAAAGAATCAACAACCTTAAATGTGCTTTATTTTCGAGAGCAGGAGAGGAGCAAATTTAGACAATTGTCTAAAAGCAAACTGCTTTTAGACAATTTTTAATGTTTTCTATCTACTAAAATGACTTATGCTTAAATTATAATGGAGACTTGAATTTGGAAAATAACAGCTTTTATGCATTTAATGTTAGTTCCATTGGGGGTTTTTTTCTTATTGCAATTGGATTAAAAAAAAACAATATTTTGCCCTTTTGAGTTTCTTCCTCTTTGCAACTCTTAGTGAGTTAAAATAAAAATATATTATCTACATGAACTGTGCTTCATTTGATAGTGATATCAAATTAACACCAGCAGATGTCACTGTTGGTATTCCGATTACTCTCACCAACTTAACACCAAGGTCAAAACCAACAAGTCTGTTGTTTTACTTGAACTTAAAATACAAATTTATTTTCAGATCAACAGACACAAATATTCAAAGACTGTAACTAAGACAGGTAGGTGGATTTACAGTGTCAAAATTCAAACCAATATTCAGTGTAAAACTGAATTTACTTTTGCAGACAGTAGGAACTTCAGTTTAAAGTGAGCATTTTGCAGAGTTATCACAGTCTTTTAGCATGTTTTTTGCGTGTTGTTTTATTTTAGTGGCCTCTATTTTTACATGCGGCAAAGGAATAGACAAACGGAGTTGAACTTGGGATTGCGTATAGTCTCTGTATACGTGGCGCCTGCTCTGACCACTACGCCACGTGGCACCAGAAACTAACACGACAGCAAATACAACTCTTTGAATTCAATACTAAAAACCTTCCCACCCTGATCGGCTCCCTGTTCTCTCACCATGTTTTCCCAGGTTGGGCTCAAGAGGAGACGAGTTTCCAGAAAGGCTTTCAATGGAGTTTGGGTGTGTCCACTGTGACAGCCGGGACTGCGGTAGCGGTGGGTCCTTCATAGGAAGGTTTCCCACATCGATACAGTTTGGATTCAGTCCAGCTGGAGGCACAAGAAGATCACATGAGAGATACAGTAGAACCACAATTTCTCTTAAAATCACATCCAAACACTTACAGAGAGCATAGGGGCTGTAGGTGTTGGAAGATGACTGCGGCTCTTTGGTCTGCAGGTCAGGTAGGACTGGAGTCTGGGGGTGACCTGGATATGAATCCAGGGAGGATTTGGCCCCACCAGGATGCAGGCCAGAGTGGGACGGCTGCTGCTGTTGCTGCTGTTTCATTAGCAGAGCCTGGGCCAGCTGACGCTGGTGTTGTTGGATCTGCTGCTGCATGTTATTGATTGTACGTGCAACCTGGGATTAGGATGCAACAGAAACAACAGTTAAAACCAACACAAGAATAGTGCAACATTTCCTCCCGCACAATGACGACTTCTGTGATTAGAAGTGGAACAAAGAATAACAGCTTAGAGGAAATCTTACTTGCTGCTCTTGTTGTCGAATGGGGCCAGAAACATTGCGCTGTGCCTGCAACATTTGCTGTTGAATTTGTAAACGCTGGTATGCCTGTGGAGAAGGCGTAAACATGGTTAAAGATTTTAAGTATTTACCCTGATAATAAAGAACAGCTTGAAGGGAAGTCTTCAAGAATGACTGGATTACACTCTGATGTATCTAATAAAAGGTGAAGCAGGTGAAGCTGAAAGTCTCACCAGTTGCAGCTGGTAAAGTTGATTCAGAAGGGTCATATGTTGAGGGTTTATAGGTGAGGTTAAAAGTGCAGGATTCAGACCAATGTTTTTTGCTGCAAACTGTAAGAGCTGTGCTTGAACCTGTGGCGGCACAATAGACATACAAGACTCGATTAAACTGGCATGTTGGGATTTGATAATGCTAAAAAGGCACCAGTACTAACTTTGAATATTTTGCTTGGAAAAAGCTTTTACATTCAACCTACTATTTAGCTCATGTAGAGAGAGGCTACAGATAGACATAGAAGTAAGCATACCTGAGGGGAAAGAAACTGAGGCACTTGCGCACGTAGACTAGGCTGAGAGGAGCTGAGAGGCGGCACTGGTGGCTGAGGAGGCGGCTGCGGCTGCTGCATGGCCCGGGTTTGTGCTGCTCCACCACCACCAAACATTCCACTCTGCATCTGCTGGGAAAACCAACACAGCCTGTCAGCGAGATCCCTAATTTCTTTCCACAATCATTTCCACTCAAGTTACCTTCAGATTTACACTTATATTAATGTCAATCACCTTATCAATGAAGGGCAGGCGAGGGTCTGTTGAGGGGTCTTTGGAGAGAAGTGGAGGCCGAGGGCAACTCATGGGCTTGTTGATGAGCCCGTTGTTGTAGTCGTGGCCGCCAGTCCCGATCCCACGCTTATCAAGCTCTGTCTTCTTCTCCAGCAGGGCACTCATGGCCTGATCCAAGTTCATATTGTTGCTCTTCAAAGCCTCCTCTGCTGGATCCCTCTGGAAATAAAAAACACAAACCATCAGTGCTGCAGCTGCGACACGACCACATGAACCACTTCAATGTCGTAAGCACTGAAATGAAGCACACGCCGTCGCTGCACGATGTTCGTTTGCACAAAAAAAGAAAAAACATGCGACAAATGAGCGGTCGTGTCACTCCTGCAGTACATTGCAAATTTATTCACAGCAGTCTCAATTTTTCTAAATAATTTTTGTTACAACCACAAACCATGCAATTGATTAGAATTGTAAATGACAGACCAACAGAAAGTGCATAATTATATTGTGGCAGAAAATAATACATACAGAAATGATAAAAACATGCTTTAATCTAAACCACTCTGCCACTACTTTAGATGAGATTAAATTACACACATACTTTAGCTCACTAGCTGGTTTCTGAAAGCATTTAGTTATGCTGTTTTTTATTTAGAAGCATAAGAAGTAGAGCTGAATAAAAATGCATGCCACATTTTCCAGATTCTTACTTTAAATTTCAAATTTATACACTACTTTTCAATGATCCATCATCTAAAATCCCAAATAAAATACACCAATTTAATGGTTACAATGTCTGAAGTATTCACATTCTTCAGGCTTACTTCATGTACTGTTGAATAAATTTAAGTTACTTATGAAATGCTGGGAGAGGCAAAACATTACACTTTCTGATGGCTTGTTTTGACGCAAACCTAAATGATTTAAACTCACAGGGAAACCCATGTCTGTGAGCTGCTTGATGAGCTGTTTCATGATCCAGGCATCTTCCTGTTTCCCTGGGATCTTTACCTGAGGAAATACAGGAACAGAAACATATTAGCATATGAATGCTATGTAATTGTGATATTATAAAAGACCATAAAACAGATTTAAAGAGCATGTTTATTAGATGTTAAAAGAATGAAATATGTTACTCTGAATAAAACATTGTCCATATATATAAAAACATCCAGAGTGAGTTTGCAATAAGAGCTTCGTACTTTCTGAGGGCCTTTTTTGGATGCGTTGCCCCAGGAGTTACAGGAAGAGTTGCTCTCCTGGGAGGCTGTGCTGTTCCACATGTCTCCCTCCTCAGAGTCCCACTGGCCCCCTGAAAGGCTGAGCTCTTCACCTCCTCCTCCCCATCCATCTTGCATAGGCTTGGAGGCTACAAAGTACACAAAAGGGAAAAAAAGTGTATTATAAGACACATTACACATGTGAAATTTCTTGCGAAACAGTATGCATTTGTAGATTTTCACAGTAGTAGCACAATGATGGAATAATAATAGCCACTAGGGGTCACTGTAGCTCAAAGAGTGGAATCCAAAGGGCTGCAACCTGTCATATCAATGTCCTTGACTCATCACACCAAAACAAAAAAAAATAACTCTTGCTTTTCTTGCAGTGAGTCAGCAGAGGAGTAGATTATTCTTCAGAAATATTAAGTAGGATCAGATATGCAGCATTTTTATTTTTACCAGGTTTGCCAGGCGCTGCCGTCATCGCTGGGTTGCTCCTGCCGTAGTTGTCTGGGTTGCCATCTCCCCAGCTTCCGGCGCCTCCGCTCGGTTTGCCCCAAGCAGATGTGCCATTATCCACGCTGACTGGAGAGGGTGCCGGTTCTCCCCAAGAGCTCTCAGGTTTTGTGTGGGAGCTGGAAAGCTCTCCCCAACCTGAAGGTTGCACAAGGACAGCAGCTTGTCAATGTCAAAACCTCAAAGACGATTCGTATCCAGAAAACATCTTTTGCATCCACAGAGATTTTAGCAGATTTTAATATTTCTCATAAGTCTGAAAGTGAGTGACAAATTAGACTTTTTTGTTAGCTATTTCATATAAATTATTCAGGGATGCACCAATATGAAAATGTAGGTATCACTATCTGAGATTATTTTGCTCTTATGGCTGATAAGTGATATTTATCAATATTATATATATTTTACTACCCTACTCGCACCTTGAAAAGAACGACCACACCTCTGACTTCCACCACTGCTTCTGTACTTCAATTAAACTCCCCACAATCCTGGGTTGTCACCATCACATGACCAAACAAATATCAATCTCTACAACACCCCATCCAGAAACAAACAGCAACATGTTGACAATAAATAACAATTGTTACAATCAGTCCAGTTTTATTTATCACACCAGTACAGATATGCAAAAAAATACATCGTCTGATACCGATTTTAGTGCCTGTATATAGTGCATTCTTAAAATTGGAGCAAGAGTGACCATATTTGAATCATGGCAATGAGTTATTGTTTGGTTGAGCTCAATATCAGACTCTCATGTAAAGATTGAAAACTCAAATATTAAGTTAAAAGTTATTATTGCAGATAGTTTTATCCAAATATTTGACAGAACCGTGCTTGGTTCTTGGGTCTGTCTGCAGTGTTTCACTGTTTTACAACTTGATTTCCATTTGCTGTTTTTTTTATTTAGTATTTTATGTAAAACGCTTTGTAAAGTATCTTTTGAATAGTGCTACAGGAAATAAAAACTCTACTTTCACATGTATTTTTCAACAGGATCATGTATCATCTACTATCTACCCCCTCTCACGTTTGACCTATGCAAGTTTCATGGTTGCTGTATTATAAAGTTTTTTGTGCCTTATGACTCATAAGATATCTAAATTACCCCAAAGGGATCAACTCAAAAGTGTGTAAAATAAAATAAGGAACAACTGGTGCCTTTAAATCATTTTAGAAGAATGAGTTGTAACAGTATTTTACCAAACACAAGTCTGTCAGACATTTATCATATGTTTAGATAGTAGTGCCAGCTCGGCAGGCAGGGAGGGAGGTAGAAGTCGGCTTGGCTAAGCACGACTGTGGATAGAAGTAGGCAGGGTCCATTTAGGATCTGGCTCATCCCAGTGAGTTTTGGCATGAAAAGCACGGCGCTGCCACTACGCCTGCAGCAATGCCAGGCCCAACTTAGCTCTCCCACTAGGAAAAGGTCAAGTCTTAAAAGCTGCTCCAAAATTATAGTTAACATCCAACCTTCTGGTAGGACCTGCCAGAAACTACTGTACACAGATCGACAAGATATACATTTTCTTATTTTAATCCGACACTTTGTGATGAACATAAAGTTATTGCTCCTTATTTTTAATTCACTTCATGTTAAGAAACAAATAAAAGTGCCTGGTATGACATTTATTTACCAGCAGTAACAGCAGGTATGGGGAACAGCAGGGGGCATCTGCCCTTACTAGCTGCCTGGGGGCTTGCGCCACCTCCTTCAGCTCAATTACTGACAGATGGTAGCTTCCATATAATCACTTCTGATCTGATTCAAACTGTTTATAGTAAATTTTCACATGGCATTATTGTAAACCCTTTTTCTGCACAGTCTCTGCTTGCCAAGGCCACCGCTGAAGTCATGTTCTCCATTGTGAGGAGTTGGCTGGATGGCCGGAGTCACCAGAGCCTGGCTGATTAGGAGTAAATCCAAACGGTACAAAGTAGGTCAAGATTTTACCTTAAGTGGATCAACAGATTGGAGCTTAAAGGTGCACTGTGCTAACTACCTGAACAGCTGAACAGCTTTATGTTTTGCACTTCAAAGACTGAAAAAGAAGAGATTTCAATTCTGGGATATTTCAGAACAAATACACTGAGTTTGTGAATCTAGACAGGTTTCACCTAGCTTATTGTAAAATGTTATCAATAGTTTATCTTACCTTGAGCTATGAGAGGACTCCTGATGTGAGATGTTCCAGACTGGTGTTGCACTGAAGGATCTGCAGCCCCACTGGCAGGGCCTGGGTTTGGAGCGTTTTGGCTATGGTTCTGTAAAGGTGCAGGCGGCCCATGATAGGAGTGATTGTGAGAGTGGGGATGGTTATTGCTAGGACCTGGAGGGTTACTACCTCCTGTGGTAACTTTAGCCTGTACCATCCCTGGGTTGTTCCTGTCCCACAGGTTGACTGCTTTATTGTAGGCACCGGGGTCGCCCCAGGCCGAGGTCCCGTCATCTATCTCCATCTTGCGACGGATTGAAGGCGGAGAGGGCTCTTCCCAGCCTGTCGCCTCATTTGAGGGTTCTTTCTTACCACCACTCCAAGATGCACCCTGCTTCACAGAGCCGGGACCACCCCAAGAGCCCATAGTCCCTCCTCCTCCGCTATTACTGCTGGGCCCATCCTGAGGCTTGCCCATCCAGCCTTGAGGGGGACCACATGGGCGCTGTGGTGCAGAGTCACCCCAGCTTCCACTGTTTCCAGCTCCAGAACCTCCATGTCCTGAAGAAGACATTCCCCAATCTCGTTTGTTTTCCTTCCAGTTTCCTGATTCTCCTTTCCAGTCAGGGCCAGAGGAGCTCTTTTTACTCTCTTCTGGTTCTCCCCAGTCCCCAGTGTTCTTCCTCCACTGCTGCCCCAGGAGTTGGAAGTTTTGGGTTGCTCTCCCCCTCCCCAGCTCTGGGATGTTGACTTGCCTTGTGAATCATCCCAGCCAGATGATTTCTCCTCCCCCCAAGATTGAGCCCCGTTCTTGGGTATGCTGTTGGAAGGGCCTCCTGTAGGAGGGTTACCCCATCCACTCGGCCCTACTGGGTGCTTTACGTTGGTGGGTGTGTCTCCCCATCCGGAATTGGGCGCATGTGAAGCAGCCATGCTTCCACCCCAACCAGAAGGTCCCTGTGAACCAGGCACATCATTTTTGTTACCAGAGTCAGACCTCGGAGCGGGGCCCGTGTTAGTGTTTGAGGGTCCCTGGATATTGCTTGGAGCTGTAGGCCCAGAGCCCCATGAATCAGTGCCAGCGTCATTCTTGCGCTTAGAATTATCCATGTCCCAGGTTGTGTGCTGGCGAACAGGAGTCTGACCCCAGCCAGTGTTGCACAGCACCCGGGGGTCCAGATCCTGGGCAGGCATCAGAGGAACTGCTTTTTCTCTAGTTGGGCGATCTCTCTGTTGGGAATATCCTTCATTGCTGTCACTGCTCCCTTCACTGGCACCAGCTGTGCTCACAGCTCTGCTCCAAGTATTGGCTTGTGAATCTTGGGGAGGAGAGCTGGGTGCATCCCAGCCTCCCTGGGCTTCTTCGCTATGCTGTTTCCCCCAGTCTCCACTGGACTGTTCACTCCAGCCTCCAGACTTTACAGTTCCACCTCCCACATTGCCCCAAGCAGAATCCCAGCCAGGTCCTTCCTTTGACGAAGTTGGCTTTGAATTACCACCATTACCCCACAAAGAGTTGCCATCTTCTCCGTTGACCTGTGAACCCCCTGGCTGAGGCTGCCCCATAGACCCCAAGCCTACAGGTGAGCTGCCCCAACCAGACAAGTTTTGGATCGGGCTAGGAGGTTCTTGTTTTTTAGTCTGATTTGGTCCATCAGTTTTAAGGTTTTGAGGTTCAGAACTGAAAGACACATTCGTGGATGGAGTGAGGTGTGACTCATCAGAAGTCATTATGGTACCCCATGCGCTGCCAATCCCAGAAGACTTGCCATTATTGTTGGCTCCAGAACAGGCACTGGTTTGGGCTGGTGGGGGGCCAGGAGGGTTACAGAGATTAGGTGTAGGTTGAGGAGATGAAATGGTGTTGGCTCCACCTGAGCTGCCTCCCCCTGTGCCTCCTCCATCATGCCCCAGCACAGGCCATGCAGATGGGTTGGCATTAGGGTTTAGGTTCAAGTTAAAGTTGGTGGTGGAGGCCGATGAAGAGGAACCCCAGCCCCTGCTGCCTCCTCCTACTGGGCTATCGCACTTCCCTTCATTACCCACTGAGGACTGAGGGGGGCAATGAGAAGGTCCTGGCCCAGATCCCCAACTACGATTGGTTGCAACCTGGCTAGAGAGCATGCTGGTTCCAGTATGATTGACAGGGCTAGGCCCACTGTTGGCTTTGCTGTTAAGGTGGTTGGCAGGGAAGTGGCCCGTCTGACTATTGGCTCCCGTGGCCATACTCACTGCACTACAACTACTGCTTGAACTACTGCTGCTGGTGGTCAGGTGACCAGGATCAGTGTCCAAAGGGCATCCTGCTGGAGAAGCCTGGCTCTGACTGAGAGTAATAGAAGGCCAAGCCTCTGAGTCCTTCTGGTCAATTATCAGTTGATCCCAGCCACTGGGACTGGTGGAAGATGCAGCACTTGTGGCACTTCTGTTGGCTGGCAGGTGTCCCCAGGGGGGGTTATCATACTGGGTTCCTTGGCCACTATGCGGGGGCAGTACTGTGAACATAAAGAGAGAAAGAGAACAAAATCCAATCAGAAATGAGGGCAGATAGACATGATTTCACAATTTCATACACCTATCTAGGGCTTAAAGACAATCTAAGCATCTAATGATGTGAAAATGCTTTAAAATATGTTTTATTGCATTACCATAATCTCAAAATAAAAACTTAAAAATCCAATATTTAACTGGAGTAAATTTAATCACTATGAAACATGTTAAGAAATAACTGGTTTTAACAAGTTCAACAGTGGCACAATAATTGGTATCTCACCATTCCCTTTAAGATACAGGCCATTTAATATTTTTTATTAAATCATAGTTTGTATTTTGAAAGGGAAGGGAAGTAAAAAATAATTCCCAAGGCTTGCTATTGGAGAGCACAGCAAAGATTTGAATCTCAGGGGTTTTCATACCATCCATTACATAATTTTCATGCTGTTTGGGACAGATTCCAAGAAAAGCCTTTCTTGTCCTACCATGATAAATGTAAACATACAGAGTTCCCTACATTCCCCTTTGACTTTAACTAGAAGGGCATGATTTGGTCAGATGAATCCAAGACAGAAATTTCAGCAGTAAATGCTCCAGTTGGTTCTGGTGTGAAACAAAAAGATGAATATGAAAGCACTGATAAGTCTGGTGGAAGATCTGTGATTTTGTGTCTCTGTTTCTCTTCCAAATCATGGCAAGGCATCATAAACGAGTAGACTGACAGTGGACCTTCATTGTGTTTTTAAGTAGGATAATGTTTCAAGACATATAGCCAAATCAATACAGATATTGATCACTATAGCTACAATCAACATCTTTGCAGGGCCATTAGAGTCCCCAGACATATAACTTGTTAAAAACCTGGGTAATGAGATGAAAACAACATAAGTGAGGATCAAAGACTCCGATTGTGGACTATAGAAGAGATTATAATGCAACAAAAAAAAGAAAAAAGAATTATTTTCAAGCTTTGCGAAAGGTTAGGATGTAGAACTGTCCTATTCATTAAGAAGGGGCTGATCAACGTACTGACGGTTGAGATGCCAAGTACTTCGCAATCAGTGTTTTGATTAAAAATGGTTTCTTGACATTGAATATTTCAACGCCTGAATTTTCAATAATTCTAAGATTTTCCAAACCGTAAGTGCAAGTGGCAACAAATGTTTTTGTATATCTACACAAACTACAGAGACCTATTGGTCAAAACAGAAACCACCTAGATTAAAAATCTGTTGATCAACAATGACTGTTACAGTACAAGTATTGAGCAATTCTGCAATTCTAAACATGTTTTACTTCAAGTCAGAATGCATTAGTCACATATTTATTTCAAAGTCAGATTAGCAGATTTTATTTAAAAATAAAAAGTAGATCACAGTGCAAGCCAGGTTTCTTGTTTTGTGTTACACACAGAACAGCTTTTATATTTGGATACCAAGTCAGACTCAGTCTTGACTGATGTAGAAACTCATCAGTCAAAGATGAGTTCCTACAGCTTGGTCATATCTAGCTTAATAACTTCAAACTGCAACAAACATGACCTTTACTTATCATGAAGCATGATGACTTTACTGCCTTGGAAAAATATCAACCCCTGTCTTTTTATTTGCCTTTACCCCTCTGTAAAACTGATCTAACAAATTCAATCTTTTACCGTTACAGAACATTGGGGACTATGCATTACCTGATTATGAAGGTAATGCAGCATTACTGCATGATTACAGCTGCCCCTCGTGCTGCATTGGGTCTTGTTTACATACCCCCTCACATGTACACATAGTTGGCATGCAAATACGGCAACTATGTCAGAACTACATGAGGGAAGTGACAATATTTGTGTGTCACCTCCTGTTTTCAAGCTTACCACAATGCTCACCACTACATAAAAGGGAGAGGATATGGTGAAAGAGCAGGGAGGGAGGAGGGAAAGAGGGCACTGTGTTTCTGACACACAGCGCTGTCGTTCTGTAGCGTCTCTCTGCTGTAAAGTGCAGGACCGCCATTTTCTCAGTACTGAATGAGAGCCAAAAAGCCTCTGATCTACTGTCTGCAGCTACTCTACTGCTTCGAAAACACACATCTCGCTCGCAATGATAAACGCAACACGCAGCAATTCAACACTGCACACTCGGAATGGACTGTCGCTGCAGCTGAAATGGTAAAAAGTAGTCATTCAAACTGTATATAGACACAAGCTGCCAAAACAACGCAGAAGAGATGGATAGAAGAAAAAAACAGACAGGGGAAAAAAATAAAAAAAGAGGACAGACAGCAGTAAAATACCTGTGGAGAGGTGCCTCCCAACCATCCTGCAAAGAGCTAGGTTTTGTGCAACGCAGCGACCATCCTTGTCTCAATATGTCTGCTC
Organism: Phalloptychus januarius; assembly: GCA_902982915.1. NCBI lineage: Eukaryota > Metazoa > Chordata > Actinopteri > Cyprinodontiformes > Poeciliidae > Phalloptychus > Phalloptychus januarius. Next base: position 9,084,826 of record CADWAE010000476.1, read on the forward strand.
GGCTCGCCAAGCTTCTGAGGCTCATTTCTGAAATGCTGCCAAGAAGTTGCACAGCTCTTGCGCGGCATGAAACAACCCCCATCCCACCTCCTCCACACCTTCCTTCCTCCCTCACCCGTCTCGCTACGTCCCTCCCACCAACACAGCTTTGGCTGGGTCTGTCCTCTTCTATTGACTCCCTCTGGCTTTATTTATATCGCGTTCTATTCCTGTCCTGACGGAGGATATTCTCCCTTTCTGGAAAAGCAATGAAACATGACTGGTTGGGGGAGGGAAAGGGGTTGTTGGAGAGGAACGGGTTAGACTGTAGACTTTCATAAAGTACTCTCAATCAAGTAAAAACAAAAGAGGACACTTGTACCTCTCCAGGCTTCCCCTCATATCTTTCATCCATTCATAACTGTCAGTGACTAAATATTTGGCTCTGTCTGCAATTAGCACTGTCGCCCACAATGGGAAGCCTCTTGTACAGCAGCAGCAGGCAGATGACGGCAAGTGAAACCTCTTAAAAGCCCAGTCTGGATTTGGGAGTTTTGTTTTCTTGCACATGCTTACTTATGGAAAGACATATATCAAAACATGAAGTGAGGCTAAAATGAGATTTTGAAAGGAAAAATCCACTTTACTATGATGTAATCTTAGGACAGAACTCACATTAACTTTTTGGATATCTGTGAGCAGATTACAAATAAGGCACAAAAGCTGCAAGGAAAAAATAGGAATACTAAAAAATGGGTGGTGTGGACAGAAGGAAGATATGTAGGCTGGTAAAAGAAGGAGAGCAGGGGGCCACTGGATCAACGCTGCTATTGTTTACAAATTATTCTGGCATCGTCACAACACAACAATAAGTCAATGTTTGTTAGAAAACAAGGTCCTATTATGGCCGTGGTTCCACCCCTTCTCCTGTGCACAAAGGAGACCTAAGGCAGGATCAGATTCATGGTCAATGATTTCAATCAATCATTTCAGATCATTTTCTATCTGAAACACTGAAACCTCATTGTCAGTGTTTTTTGTAAAATCAATATGAGTTTTACCTTGGATGCCCTGATATTTCAAAGGATCATGATACCATGCACTCTAAGAAGGATCTTAGGATCAGTGGGCATCACCACCTCTTTGCTACATCTCTTTAACTGTGTGTTCTTCTGCCTTTTTCAGATCATTGTCAATGTTCATAACCTCCAGATAAATAGAGATCATCCTACAGGCTTGTTATTCAGAGTTCCAATTGTTTTAGACATTTTACTGCTGCAATTATTTCCACAGCTAAATTGAGACGTTTCCTGAAGTCTAAAGACAACAAACATATGGATTACTTGAAATGTAATCCATATTAAATGGGAAAAAACAAAAAATTTTCCCATTTTTGGTTGTGGCTAAAAGATGCAGGGTCTTTTGTCATATTTTATTTACAAATCAGAGAAACAACTAAAAATAAAGTAGAAATTCCAAAAATGCTTTAGTTACATTTATATTATATGACTTGTCATAGGTGGCAATAATTGCACTGATTTATATTTTTAGAATAATCTTAAAGAATTATTCTCCAGGATAGTTTTGGCTGAAATGTTCAGTATATATATACACATACACATACAGATACATATAAATAGTGGGAGGGAGAATGGTAGTTGAGTATGATAGAAAGGGCTGCAAAACTAAAAAATGAAAGCCAGAGATAGATGTTTGGAAACAGAAGTAGGAAATAATCTAGAGGGACAGTATGGGCCTCAGCTGTACAGATCCTGGCTTAATGAAGTCCTCAAAGGGCAGCGAGACTAGATGGTACAGAGCTGACAATGCATGCCGCCTGCCAGATGAACATCCTCCTGGATGGGAACATACAGAACTCCCAAAAAATGCACTAACTCTGTCTGATGATTAGAAAGTTCACATTGTGTTGATGTACTGCAGACCCCTAATGATCAATCAAAATGTGACTTTTTAAGAATGGCTCGATTTGATCGTAAAACATCACAACACACAAGTCACTTACTGAAATATGAAGTATAACAGCTTACATGCATGAATGAGTTAAAATTACTATTGCGGTTGAGGTTGGGAGCCATAAAGTGAAGCCCATATTTACACTAAATTGCTGCTGTATTTCTTTGAAGCGGGCACATATTGCATTCTAGAGGATAACCCGTTACAATTTACCATTGAAACTGAAGGCAGAATTACAGCGACTTTATCAAAATGCAGTTCCTTCAATGAGTACTTGTAGTAGAACTAATTCATTCAAAACAAAGTAGTGCACAACTGAAGAAGAGGGAAACGGATATAGTGTTTTCAATATTACTCACACGCATCTATTTAGAATAGGTCCTTCTTAGTAAATGCTTTTTTTTTTGTTAGTGGACAGTTGTAATTGCACCTTTCCCTGCATTTACAACTGCAAGCCTATTGGTGGTATGTCTCTATCAGCTTTGCATATGTAAAGTCTGAGATTTCTGCCCATTCCTCTTTGTAAAATGATTCATGTTGAACTGGACTGAATGGAAAGAGAAGCTGAACTGCCATTTACAGGTGTTACAACAGATTTTGAATTTGATTTATGTCTAGACTTTGATGGCTCACATGAAAATAATTTGATAGAAACCATTATAATGTTAGTTGTATGTTTAAGGTTCTGCTTAAAGATAAACTTATGTCCAGGTTTCAAGTCTTTTGCAAGTTTTACAAAAACAAATGCTAAGCTTAAAAGAGGATGAATGCAAATGTCTGCACTTTTTATACTTTTATTTGTAAACAATTTTAAAATACTGTGTTCTTTTCCTTGCACTTCCCAATGTGAAGAAATTTTTAATTTAAGGATTACATTAAAATGTGTGTTTCGAATGTGACGTCTCATGAAAAATCCGATGCATTCTTTATAGTAGGAATTTTTCTATGTGTTCAGTTTCATTACATTTTGTTTGGCCTTAATTGAGTCTCATCATAATATTATTAAGAACAATCTAGAGAATAACAGAAGAATACACTGTGTCATGAAGAAACTACACAACTAAGACATCTGGACTTCATGTTCTCTCTGTATTCTCTCTCTCTTTCCTCTCAGCATTCAAGTTTAAAAATAGCTCTCTTTTATACCTCCTCAACATTAAAGTGCCCAGGGATATGGATTGTTAGCTACGTGAAAAAAAGGCAACATTGGAAAAAGTCTAGAATCACAGGAAGATTGGCATAATATGGAATGTGCGGTCTGACTAATAATGCTCACCCTAAGGGCAACGAGAAAGTGTGCAAGTTGGTTTTTTTTGATACGTTGGAGACGGAGGAGGAGAACGCGTGCGTCAGAGACGACCGGGCTTTGCAGACAAAGTCAGAGGAGGGAAAAGCAGAGAGAAAGTCAGCCAACACAGAAAAACAGAGAGCGCGAGTGTCGAACATTTGTGGTTAACACAGAGCTGATGTTTAATCACATCACAAGACATCCCAGACCTCTTTGAGGGGATTCCCAAGGCTCTTTTACGGCATGATCAGCAGACTTAAAGTACATCAAGTCTATCGTGCATGTACCCTCTTCTCCAGCAGACAAGCTATTAACACATTAGCAGCACAGCTCTTGCACACATCGAGGCATGTTTACACTGAGAAGTCTTTTTGTTGTTCTGTTGTATCGGCAGCTCCCCGCTGGTATATAAAAGTCGTTAATTATTTTACAAGCTATAAACAAAAGCGTTTTACAAATGCAAAGGCGGTTAGCTGTAAATCCTTTCAGCAACGCCACAAGCACATTAAGACAAGAGCTAAGAGTTAAACAAAACCAGTCAAAGTGAAGCTGCTAAGGTAGGTTGCTTCACCGCTAAACAAAGAGGATGAGAGAAGCATTTTCTCATGTCACTTCTGAAAGAAATCAAAATTTAAATGTATTTATAACAGGAGAGAGAGTGCATTATGGACAGCAGGGCATCTGGACATTGACTCAAGGTTTTGGTCACCTGGAGGAAGGTGAGCCACAGACTGAGCCTCAACAAATTTCTTGTAACAATATCTCTGATCACTGCTAGAAAATAAAAAGCATCCCCACAGAATGTCGTTGTCATAGAGCTGGTATGTTCAATGTCCAACAAAGCATCTTCCATGTAGGTCAAACACTAGAAAACATCTCATATACGTTGAGCCACGAATTCAGAGTTCAACTAAAGTGAAAGCAAATGACTTCAATGCAAAACACAGATTAAATGGAAGAAACTAAATTTCCTTGTGTCTTAAAATTAAATGGGCAGATTTAACGCCTAAAATCCTTAGCATGAAATTCGATTATAAAGCAAAAAACACTAAGACTCCACTGTTTACAGGCCTTCACACCAGATTAATACTCTATGACACACAAGTCCCTCTGATCTCGGAGGAAAGGAAATATTTGTGTTTTTTTTTTGTTTTTTGGATATAAATACACAAGAAGCGTTTATCAGATTGGCTTTTTAAGACATCCACATGTAGCTGGATAATGAAATACAGAGTCAGGCAGATGGAGAGAAAAGTGGAAAGGAGGGCAATGAATGGAGCCAGTGTGCTCCTACTGTTAAATATCACCACTGGGTCAAAGAGAGGAGGGGACAATCTTTCTCTTTGCTGTGTGACCAGGATGTGTCTAAGGCCGTATTTACCTGGAGGGCTAACGCTGCATATTTTCAGCAGCAAGCTTATAAGGCTGGTTCAGGACAAGCAGTGGGAAACGGACAGTTAGGCTCATTGAAAACTCTGTTTTATTGGAGGGAAGCTCCTCACAGTCGATCTTTAGTCAGGAAAGCAGACTTCTCTCTATCCCAATGCAACACATCGGTTCAAAGACGCACAGAGAGCAAAAGCAGAGCCGAGCAGGGCTGCCAGAGAGGGGCGGAGAGAAGCAGCAGCTTTTACCGTAAGCTATGAGTCACTTCAGCCCACAGACCTGGACCTCTGCCACTCTGGCTCTCTACTTCTTTCTCTGCTTCTCTCGGTCTCACCGAGGCAGCGGGCCAAGTAGCTCGTTCCGTATCGCTCCTCCTCCCAAACAGGAAACACTGAAGCTCAGAGCACAGTACGAGGGTGTTAATCAGAGGAAGGAGGAGGAGGGGAGAGAGACGACGAGAGGGTAAACATTTCATCGCCATGTAAATAAATCTGCATTCACAGAATCAGAGGAGGAGCTGAATGACGCCCTGAGACAGTTATAGAGAATTAAGCTGCATCACCCACATGACGCAAAAGGCCCTGAAGGATCTTCATCAGCACCAGATAATTATTGGTAAATAATTGACTATTATCACTTGGAAAAGCATGAAAGCAACAGGAAGGAAAACACACAGAGAGGAAAAAATAGCCAGCTGTGTTTACTTTTCATCTACCTCAATCCCAGTCTCTAAATCCCAGCCTGGCAAAGTGAGGAACAAACAGTGGCCAGCAGCACCTGTGATCCAAATGCTTCTGCAGAGTTTAACAAGAACAAAACCAGAAGCAGGGTGGTAAACAAAACTAAAGCATAACACATGGCACAGCAGATGTAGTCCAAGAGAAAAACAGCAAAGTTAAATAAAGAGAGGCCACATATCAATAGAGAATCACTGTCAAAATGTTGAGAGTTTAATCTAAGGCACAGAAATGTGTCAAAAATGCAGAAAGAAATTAGCACAAACTGCTGTCAAAATGCAGGTAAATTTATGAAGTGGCAGGTAAAAGCTAATAAACCCCTAAGTCACATTGTCTGTACTGAAATACTTTGCTCTGCTGGGTGCATTAATGTATCTGAGCAACTAGGCTGCTGCTACTTCCATTATCAGTAGAAGAGGAACAAACTCATAAAGTGGCAATTAATGTGACCAGCTCAGATGAGGCTCCACTGCAGACCAACAGCCATCTGGGAGACACCTGCGCACAGCCGTGCTATGACGCAAGACATTGATTATGACGTTCAGAACAATGCGCTTAGTTTACAAAGGAGGAAAATAACTTTCGCTTTGACGTTTATCCACAAATGACAGACAGAAACCACAAAAAACAAACACGCTATGATGCCAAACCATCAAAAGAAAGCAGAAGGGAGCTAGCATTACCTCAACACTGCAACATGTGAATTTACTGAATATGTTTTGCTGGTTTACTGAGTTTGCTGGTTTGTGTGCCAATGAAGAGTTAGATAGCTTTTTACAAATAAATAAAAAGGTCAAAGCTATGCATGTTATGCGGGAATATTTGGAAATTTAATGTAGCTTTCCAAAACCCAGAAAACCATCTAGAGAAGCAGAAAACCATTCACAGTCTTCAGCTGATGAAATGTGTGAATTTGAGTTCTTATTCATGTAAAGCACAAACTTTTCGTAATACAAATGCATGCTATTAAAAATATGCTGACAAAAAGGCAGATTTTGAGAAGCTTTAAAAGAATATTCAATTAATTATCTTAAATTTGTTATTTAGCTATATAATCTGTTAAAATTTTACTCATATGATTCTAGAAATCTTTCAGATGTAACTGTGTTAATTGTTTTAAAAGGTTTAATAAAATTTCCAGAACAAAAAAAAAGTCTCTAAAAAAATTTCCGTTTTTACCAAATTAAAAATAGATGACCATGAAGCCTTTAAAAGAAATTTGCTGATTTTTTTTTTCATCCCAAAAAAATTGCTATGCAAAAATGTGTGTGAAGTTTTAAGTAGCTGGTATGTAAGTTAATTAAAATTAATTTTAATGTTCACTTAAAAAATATTAAATGTCATTTTTGTCTAGAAATGTAAACATTTAAAAAAAACGATGTTTACTATGACAGCTTTAAGAACTGGAAAGAATGGGAATTTATTCCACATCCTTCTACAATGAAAAGAAATTGAAGCAATTCAAAGCAACATTGCATTCTTACACAGCAAGCATTTGCACCTCTGCTATTTAATAATAGCAGAGGTGGTGATTTATCAAGTGTCTCTGCTGACCTGTGGGCAAGCTGGCTGAGGAGGAAGAGATACAGGATGGAGAGGGGTTTATGGCTACTGTTGATGCTGCAGATTCACTAGTGTCGGGATGTCCCGTGGTAAGGAGAGGCAGGGTCCCGGGAGGCAGAGGCTGGCCCCTCTTCAACAGCTGCTTCTGCTCCTGCTGGCGGAAGCGCGGTGGCACCTCTCTGGGCAGGTAGCGCTGCTGCTGCTGCTGGAGCAAAGTCTGCGGTTGCTGTGCTGTCTGCGGCTGGCATCCGGAGGGGGCGCGCTTCCCATTTCCACTGCTTTGGGGTACGGGTGGGATGGCACCGGGGTTGGCGGGGAGAAGAGGAGGGGTGGGGTCGAGCTTGGCAGAGTCTGGCACTGTGGAAGTGGGGCAGGGAAAGGGTAAGTTAGAAGGAGGGAGTGCAAATATAGGATGAGCGGGTTAAAGGAGCGTTAGCCATAGACAGAGTTGCTGAGCACATACAAGTGTCAAAATACTACACTATTCAGATATTATACGATAGTCCAATACAAATTAATTTATAATTGTGAAGTGCAGCTTTTAAAACAAGAAAGTATGTTTTGCATATGTATTTAATCCCTTGGATCAATACTTTATAAATCCACCTGCTCATATTTCTGGATATTTATAATTTTCTGGATAGGATAGGAGATTTGACATCACTTATCAAGTCTTACAATATGATCTCAGTTTGATTCAGGTCAGACTTTGACTGGGCCATTTTGACAATATTTTTTGATCTGAACTATTTCGCTTTAATTCTAGCTGCAAACATCTAGTGTTGTCATACCATTGAAACATATTGGAATGTCTTTAACAGTATTTCTTCTAGGACAGTTTCATCCATCTTCCCATCAACTATCCTAGAGTTCAACTACATTTAGTATTCTGCATGAGAGTCCAAAGAAAACTCAACTTCATTGGACATGTAGCCTTCTTCCACATTTTGTGCCCCGTACATGGCTTATTGTGAGAAACTGCAAACAGGAGCTGCTATTCCAAGCAGATCAGATTTATTATCCTGTTGATTGCTTTTTAAGGACCCTTCGCTCTCTGCAGCTCCTCCAGAGACACCGTTCTCTTTGCTGTGTAACTAAGATGTAGGTTTTGTAAAAATAAAAACAAAAAAAGATGCATCCTCATTTAACTTCACATAAAGTTTCCCCATTTGTACTTTTATGTTAGTTTTTCACATAAAATTCAATCAAAATACATTAAATGTGAAAATTTTCAATATGCGTAAGAACTTTTACAAGCTCTGTATTTTCCTGCATGTTTTGTAGAAATCTTTCGGCACAGCATTTCTTCACCGTCTTTTTATTTATTTATCTTTTTTTTAAGTTTCAATTGAGCTATTTAAGACACAGCAATAATATCTGGAGACAACTAAAAACAACAAGATTTTCCGAGGATTGTAATAATCTCGTTGTGGAAATGTAAATCATATATACACACTGCCTTTGGGGATGACTGAGATATAGGACTGATAAATAGGTCAAGTACCAGATAATGGACTTAGACCTGCTTGCTTCATTATTGTGTGTTATTGCCTCCACCAGGACAGAGTTTTAAAGAGCGCCCAACCCATCAACATAAGCTATTCATACTTAGTGGCAGGTTATAGCCCGGAAACGATTACCTCTCGGCGCATGACCAAAGCTGTTAGTGATCAACCGCTGCCGTAGCTGCTGAAGTCAAGTGCTCAGGTCCCACTAGCTTCAGTTACCCCTGGCAACAGAGCTGGTCTTCCCATCACCTCTGACAAACCATTTTAATAGCCTATACTCAGAATAGCTACGCTTAAGAACAGCAGGTCTGTTTCTGCTCTCTGCAGACTCCCGAGGGAAATAAGTGTCTTTTTAACTTCTAAAACATCCTTTATGTTGGCAAACTAAATGTGTCAACCTGTTATTTAGAGTCAAGCAGGTAATGTGAGGCAGCGTCTTGTACGTCCTTGAAACCGTGCGATGTTTTAACATGGCAAACAAACACTGTTTAGATAAATTCAAACGCTTTTCATAGAAAACATTTTAAAGTAATAATCTCATCCTGCTAGTGCAGAACTCTGTAACCTTTGGAAATGATGCATAATTAATTCATGAGCAGTTCCTCCTTTTTTATGAGTAATGTGCTTTAAATTCACTTATCAGAGCTTTAAGATGTGTGTAAACAAAGGTCCAGTCAGAGGTAAAGTCATCTAGGGTTCTGGAACCGTCTCTCTCTGAAAATATAAACCATAAGGTTTGAAATAAATAAAGTACATATTTATTTCTCAATAGAGATCGAATGTGATGTCTCAACATGCTGGGAGCAGGCCTAAACGTTTAATCTTTTTCTTCTTTCAAAGCCTTCAATCATATTTGGAGCATACAAAATAAATCAAAATCATGTGCAAAAGCCTTGTGTTTAATATTTGGAGAGTAAAGTTAATAGTAATGTGATCAAACCAGACCTCCAATCAAATAATTATACTCTGAATGCACTTTGTTTCCTTCGGCATTTCTCTTTAAGCAAAAGTTGTTTTTGTTTCCGTAGTTATTTAATTCCTAAGATAAATTAATAGTTACTAATAGTTAACTATTCTGTTGGGATCAGTATTGTGATTCTGAAAATACATTTTCTTTATTTTTTTAATCACACAACTCTCATTTCTTTCTGGAAACTATGCAACTGTAGTGCAAGAACTAATAAAAATAATTTACCCTTTCAATGGATTTTTGACCAATCTGAGACTTATGAGATAAATACTTCTATTTATTCATTATTTTTTGGAAATATTTATTATTATCCACCAGTTCCCAGCTACACATTTTGTTGTGTCTTCACAATTCATTGCTCAAACATCCTAAAATTTTCTATTGACCCCCTTTATCAGAGCAAATCTGCTACTGAGATGGCAATGTAGCGGCAAGAAATAATTCTGTAGGCTCAAAATAAACTTGTCTCTTACATTAGAAGGTCACTTCAAGAGGTATTTTTAAAAAATTAACATAACTTATTTAAATGCAAGTTCAATATTAAAAGCTTTATGAAGCATTAGGCTGGTTCAAAGTCCCCTACAGGCTAATTTATAGTAGAATAATGCGTAGCTGTGAGGTTAAGGGTCAGCATTAAATCATTCACGAGGATCTACTCGGGTTACTGAGCTAGCCCTGGATAGAACACGTTATGGGACACAAAGCACAGAGGGTAATCGCCTCAGAGCATTTCATTACATAATGGAGTAATCTGGTAAAGTAAAATCTAAAAAGGATGCAAAAAATGTGTTTAAAACCTATGTAGGCTGTACTTGTGAAAACCCAAACATCAGCTGATCGGACGTAATGCGCACCGAGCCAAAATGGTAGTTGAGTGCCGGCCGAGGAGGGAGGGGAGGGCAGCTTTGTGAAACCAACAAGCAAAAAAGAAAAAGGAAAAAAAAAAAATTCTGCGGACTAAATGAGTTACAAAGAGCAGCGCGCTTCGCCATTGGCTGCCATCCCGAGTCTGTGCAGCGAAGCGGTGAATAAGTTGAGCACATGCGGCCCGCCAGTCACATACAAAAACAAAGAGTTATGTAATGCTGAGGCCCACTTTGAGGGGAGAGGGCAACATGGTGCAGAGGAACATGCAAACAGAGACCCATGTTTACTGATACATGAGACCAAATTCCTTTCTACTGATGTGTCGGTGCCCATCATGCTTATGTACCGTGGACGCATGAGGGGAGGGGATTCCTATGTTTCTGCGATCTGTGACATTTCTTGCATCTGGATCCGGCTGCCCCTCACTGCAGCTCCGCGAATCAGATACTCTTGTGCTTCATCCCTCCCCACCTTTCTGTGTGCTCCTCTCTCCTTCTCCTTCATTCCCACCGACTATTATCCTCTTGTCATCATAGCTGTATTGAGGCCAGCAGATGGCCACAGTAATTCCAGGTCAATTTGCTGGCTTTAAGAGGTGAATTCCTAATAAAACAAGAGGACTCTGGGATTGTGCCACGGCGCATTAGTTATGGAGTCCACTGTTATACAGTTGGAAATCTCTGATGGATGACGTAGATCCTTCTGGAAGCTGGGAGGAAGAGGGGGTTGAGGGGAGGTTGCTGAATGCTCTGTTGGCCAATCAGGGACAAGAAACGATGAGGGACAGGGAGGGTGAACGAAAGAGAAAGCTGGCGTACAGGAGGAATGGAAGGAGGCAGAGGAGGGAGGATAAGCGATGAAGAGAACAGTGTGTGCATAAAAGTCTCCTCCCCCCACCCCTTGTGTGCTCCCGTCTCACTGCCTGAAACCAGCTTGGCTCCAAATCCGCTTACAATTAGACCACTATTTGTCCTTAGCATGTTCCACTACTGCGATTGCTTCATTTCAAAGAGCATAACACACGTCTTGCACATTAAGACACACTAATGCAATCAAACCGATCATCATGAGTGTTACGTTATTAATGAAAATAAAAGATCAATCAGAATAAAAACAACACACCAGTGGAGGCTGTAACATATGAAGTGTGCATCTCCCAAACTTAGCTTAAAAAAAAAAAAAAATTAAACTGAAATGGAGTAAAGCGAGAGATCAGAGTGAATCTCCATGACAGCCTATTTGCAAAAACACGGTCCTCAGCTGTGAGGCTGCACAGGAGAATTCCCAGTTCATCAAAGATGCACATCAAACGTTGGCCTTGGGGCTGTGTGTGCTTCACGCACAGGAAGACATCTCATTTTCAACTTTTAAAGGGATCCTAATTTTCTGAAAGAAAAGATGATAGCATGCTTGCCTGAGTGTTTAAGACTTTGTATTGACATGAGGGAGCGGGGGGTCTGAAGCGACATCAAAGAGTCCAATGTAGAGGGAAGAGGGGTGGGAAGCAAGAACGGCTCCACAATCTCCTGAGTGGAAGTTGCAAACAGGCCACATGACCTTGAAGATGAAGGATGCCCTCTGTGGATGGGCTTACGAGCAAATGTGCACAGAAGGTAAAAACAAAATAAAAATACTGAAGAAAATGGTATGATCGTACTAAATAACATTTTCTTTGAATCTTTACATATTTACAAAGGCAAACAAATACACTGGAAGTAAAACTGTCATACAGTTAAGCCCAAAATTATCCCAACCTGAAAGATTTTTACATTTAAAACTAAGACAAAACATTTGTTTCTGATAGAAAATTAAAAAGACAATAATGCAATGTGATAAGAGGATCAATTTGTGGAAAAAAATATTTATAATTAAAAAAATTTTCTCCACCTTTAATAGAAACAGTAATCAAAGTCTTTTCATAATTGCTGAGCAAATTTCCACTGACTACTTTTTTTTTTTTTTTTTTAAGAAAATCACCTGCGGCATAGTTACCAGCACCCTTAACAATCTGTATAAAATAATGCAACAAAAGTATATTTTCTACATATTTTCACATTACTTCAAGTAGACCAAGTTATGTTTATAGGGGCATGAAGTGAGTAATTTGTAACTTTTTCTTAGCACATTTTTTTTTTTATATGGGCCAAAGCAACACTGAAATTTCTCTTCTATGAACATCTCAGTCCCCATACCCAAATCCTACAGATACCTGGGGTTGAGCTAAAACAATACGAGAATAAGCAACACTCTGGAGGATCTTTAAGAGTTTGTGCAAACAGGAATGACAATAGATCCCTCCTCTGAGTGTTAAAACCTTGCACAGTGTATTAGGAAAAGACCAAGTCTTGCTCCAAACAGGGTTGTATTGACAACAGTTGTACTATAATTGTGCTACTGGGGATTCGGGTGACATGGGATTCTTTTCCCCACTGAATAAATATGCTAAAGTTCTTTTTAAAAAAGGGTGTTTTCTGACATTTTCAGGAGGAGATTATACGATTGCAATTCAAAGCTGTTTTTGAACGTCTTCAGCAGAGGTGTGCATGTGGCCAGCAGTGTATGTAAGACTTTCGCTGTCAAGCTGCAACAATAAATCAGGATAATTGAAGATAACAAGAAAATAGAGACGTATCCTTATCAAACGGCTCATTAAAAAGTAGAGGAAAAGCATCAAATATTGATGAGGTATTTAGAGGCTTTCATTTCCATCTTCCATGGAGCTTTGAAATATGAGCACCAAACCTCACCAGAATAGACTGGAAGCTTTAATTACAAATGAATAAATGTGACACAGTGGTCCAAATGGAAACCCCTCCCCTCGTCACATTTCACACAGTGACTAATGCTATTCAGAGCAATTAATATCTACCAGAACACTCAGTGTAACTCACTGTTATATAGGTCAGACTTTCAAGTCCTAACTATACCTGAATAGCTCAACACCATCACTCACACCAAAATCCATCTCTGCTTTTAGTGTGCCTCAAAATATAGTTGTTTTTTTCCATTTCTGCAGCTTTATGGGTCAGAGAGGCTCGTCTCCAAGACCCCTGCTTGCAAAAGTCAGGTGCAGGACAGAAACAAAACTACTTTCCTGGAGTCATCACTCCCGTGCTCGTGCCCTTTGTGCCGACAGCTGTATGCAGCGCAGATTCCTCTGTGTTTTGATTTAGACGAAGCGAAGCATGAAAGAGGCTGGAATGTCCTGTCCTCCTGACCTGAGCAGCACCTGCTGGGCCTTACACCAACTCAGACTGGAACAGCAACTTCACACAAGAACAGCAAGTTCATACACGAACAGCAAGAAATCTTACTTGGTATTCTCTACATTGTATAGTAATGACTTAGTTATATTTTTCTATTTTGGAGAATTTGGTACCCAAAGTTAAAAATGATTAAAAGACTTGTGCAATATGATGAGAGTAGGAGCAAATCCACAGATGAATCCATCTGTAACTCCAGTTCTTCTGCAAATAAACATTTATTATACAACTGATGCTTTTGTTTACATAAGACATGAGGAAGGGAAAAGCCAGTAATGATAACAAAAGGCCATCTTCTATAAATCCCATTTTTTTCACACCACTCTATGTAAAACATAAATAACTGTGTAAATAAGAGAATATGAAATGTTAAATTAATTGGCTATGAAATGACAGCTGTAGATTCACTTTCTAATAATGTTATCTATGGCAATATGTAAATGTGTGCCTTGATGTGTGTGCATGCTTCACTCTTCCTGCTGGTGATAGCATTAAACTCTGGAATAAATAGAATAGTAGCTTATAAACACTTAGAAACGGTGTGGATTTTCCCACTTTTTATTTCACAGTGTTGGACTGTGTCAGTAGCTGCTGGGTTGCTGACCTATAATGTCACACAACAATAAATGATGGATGGATCAAACACAGCAATGCACTCACTTCACTATTGTCACAGTCAACCTTTTCATTTACAGCAGCATGTTGTCACCCAGCAGCAAACAATTAAATTACATTTCAGGACCAAATATTATGAAAGCAATATAAGCCAGCAGAATAAAATCATACCCTGATGTTTACCAACAAACTATGGGACTGTATACGATAGACGAGCATAAAGTAGAGCATACTTGAAAAGTGGAATGTTTTCATTGAATTTTTTTTTTACAAATAAAAATTGTTGAAATGGCGTGCATCTCAATTTGCTGCATCTGCACCTGCAAGTGGTTTGGGGCATGTCTCCACTAGCTCTGCACATCTACAGGCGGACGTTTTTGCCTATTCTTCTTTGCCAGTTCAGTCAGATATCAACTGAGATAAACTGTCTTCCAAGCTGAACAGAAATCCTTCTTTGACTGCAACAACGCCGTTACTCACTAAGGTCTCTAGCAATTGGTTAACAGGTTTGCAGTTGTGTCATATTCTTTCCATTTTGTTGTGAGATGTTCGACTTCATCCCAAACCTGTCTGCTGTTCTCCTTGCGCTTTAAGATGTTCTTTGTTCTCTAATGTTCTCTAGCAAACCTTCAAAGGACAGATGTATTTATACTGAGATTTAATAATATGCAGGTGGACTATTTTCTTATATGGTAATTTATGAAGGTCATCTGTTGGCCTGGATTTTATTCAACAGATTAAATGAGGCTGAAAACAAAAGTAAAACAGTGTTAAATACTTTGTTTAAAACAAAAAGTTGAAAACCATGCGTTACATTCCATGTGCACAACCTTTGTGTTGCTCTGTCACAGCATTATTGAAATTTGTGGTTGCAATGTCCGACCATCAAAAACTTTAAAAAGTATATATAGTTTAGCAAAACACTTCCTGCTTTTTGGCCTCATAATAAGAAGCAAAATAAAAACCATTAGCTCATTAAATTACCTCCTTAATGTTGACAAGGTGTGCAGAAGGTGGAATAAACTAAAACATGCAGAACATTAGGACCTGAAGACTGGGGATAAGGATCGCTGTGCAACGATAATTTTTGCAGCAGAAACTAATGAACAGCAATCAGTTCAGTACTTCAGATATTGTTTGAACTCAGGTCAACATCTCAGGTGTTTTGAGTGTTTTTGGAAACATGGCAAGTAAGAAGAAAAATCTATATTTGACTGTTACATTAAGGGACTGGAACAGAGAGGCAGCATGTGTTTGCATGTCTGTTACAGAAGTGGGCCAGGAGAAACAACCCACAATGGGCCCCCTCAGCTGTGTCGGCAAACAGGAAACTGGAGTTCAGTCTCAGTTTCACGTAGCTCCATCTGTTTCTTTTGCTCTCGCACAGTTTTTTTCCTGCTCCCTCAGATCAACCTGAGCCCCCACGTTTCAGCATTCATCATCTCTTCGCTTCACACCAAACAGCAAAAAAATCATTTCAACCTTTTCCTTGCAGCCCTGCCTTTCTTCTGCTCCCAGGGTGGGCCTCTCTGCCAGACCAGACAGGAGATGGAAGCAGTTTCATTATTAAGATGCTCCGGGTGCTGCTGAAATGCCTCCAGAGGATGGATGCATGTTTATTCATCCCCCACACTTTCCTCATTGTCCTAATTAGCTCCCAGTCTACCCTAAATTACTATCACAAACAATCTATATTTTTAAGTTGCTAGTCCAAAATATAGTCCACCTTCAAGAAATATGTTTTTCCTCAAGGTTTAATGTTTTTCTAAATACTGCTTGTGCTGTGTTAACTGAAAAAAAATACAGGCTGTAGTAAACGATTAAGTTGCTAAGTATTTGACGATTAATCAAGTAATCGGATAAAAAAAAAAATGGAACAGTCTGCAAATTTTTCATTTAACCACTTAGACGTTTTAGTACAATACTAAAAATACATAACAAAATTAAAATAATTCAATTCCTTTTTTTAAAATAAGACAAATACTTTGTCTAAAAGCATTTAAAATTTGTTTTTAGGCAACTTGCAAACAGCTCAGTCCTTTCTGCAATTGACTTTTTAATCAACTGTTATGTAAATAGACAGTAAAATAATTTTTTCAAGTAATCTGAAACAGGTGAAGCTTAAAGTATGCCAGATGAAGAGTTCTGGCATATGTTTTTTGTACAGTTTTGGATGAATTACTCTTTTGATGGTGTTGTTCTTTCATCAAATGTCATGTTTAAAGTATACTCCGATTAATTATTCAATTACTAAACTAGTTAGTTATTGTTGTTTTTTTAACAAGTACTTGCTTGAGGAGACAAAAATAAATATTGAAACTTTAACAGAACCAGAGTTCAAAACCTGCAAGGTAAGTCCAGTCTTCACAACGTCTTCTAAGGCGATTCCCTTTATGCATTTGTATTGTTTATTATTTGATTTATTTTTCTTTTATTCTGAGATTCTCTCTCACCTCCATTCTCCTAGGTAAGCCTGTGGAGCCAACAGGGAGACCTGAGGAGGAGCTGCATCATCCCTATGCTCCTTATTAGTATTGCATGGGCACCTGGCTTCCACATTCAGCTCAGGTGGTTCAGACCACCTGGCTCCAGACATTTTCGTTTTCAACTTAAAATGTTTCACCTCAATTCAGCTCCTTGCTTTTTATTCTCAAAGCAGAGATAAGAGATCAAACAGTGGCTCTCTGGGATTTTCAAAGCACCTCTATCTAAGGAGACAAAAATACAATATCTTATCCTTAAAATAAGCTTGCTTCTTATTTACAAAGATCTCAAAGCAGAAAGCATGGTATACTAAGCTTTTTATGTGCAAAAACAACAAAATTTTGCTCTAAAGACTAACAAAAGAGATTTATGAAACTAAATAAGTCAAATTCAAACACTTACCTTTGGTTATCTGTTCTGTGGTCTGTAACAAAAGAGAAAACATGAATGAAAATTTGGCCTACAATGTCATAATACAAATATTTCAAAGAATTGGATTTATGCAAAGCAGAAAGGCAAGTGTGACATTTACTGTCATGTTCACATTAAGTGTGATAGGAGCCTAGAAACATCAGGAAAGAAAGAAAATAGAAAAATATCCACAATGCCATGTGAACATATTGCAAAATATTTCTTTTCTTTTGTTTATTCAGTGTTAATATTATATTCAAGCATAATGATGTGCTTCCTTCAAAAAAAATAGCAAATTATAAAGAGACTGTCCTTCATTTTATTAAAAGAAAATCAACCCACTTGATGCAAGAACTTTGTAAAAGCATTATAAAAAGGGGAAAATATAAAAAAAGGGGGAATTCTTTTTATAGGCACTATAGTAATACATGATGAGGGAAAATGTCTGTATATTACACTGTACTTAAAATGCAACTGTTACAAGTTATGTAGATGTGTTGAACACACCTGTGTGAACCCAAGACTTGAGCAATTAATGAATAAATGAAAACACAGACTGCGTAAAAAACAAAAACTTTTTCCCCCCAAAGAGATGGTATAAGTTCCATAATTAAACTACATTTTACAATAAAAAAAAATTAATTAAACCGTCATAAATGAGTTTTGTAGAGAAATATTTAATGAGTCGCTCACTCTCTCTGAATATGGCTGATAAGGCAGTGGAGCTAAAATGGTCTGACCCTGCACTGAACTAAGGTCTTACTATGGCTTATCATATCAGACTGTATTAAACACTAAGTAAAAACAATTAAAGCTTGAATACATGAAGAGATTTTATGTTAGTACTGTTAAACTCGTGTGCCACAACAGGAAGCTTTTCGGTCTGGGTTTTTCAGGCTTTTGATGGTGACTCCACCATGTTTTGCATGTTTGCAGCTCCCTCTGTGCACAGTGTGTTGGGTTATACGGTGACTCTAAACTGACCTTAGGAGAGAGGCTGCGTGCATGCATGGATGTTTTCTAAAACCCTGCAACGGTCTGGCGATCTGTCGAGGTTATACCCTGCCTTTCACCAGATGGGATAAGCCTCAGCTTCACTGAACGGGATTAAGTGAGCAGAAAAAAAAAGCTGATGAATGAATAAATGAGGGGAAGAGACACAAGTGAAGACAAAACTTAGACTGCATGCGTACCTTTTTCTGTGCAGCTTCTTTCTTTTTCTTTTCTTCTTGTTTTTTCTTTTTCTTATCTTCCATCAAATGTTTTTCTTCTTGTGTTTTTGCTTCTTTTCACAGCTAAAACATATAAAGACAAGAGAGGACAAAGCTTAATCTTAACCACCTGCCGTGTTGATAAGTTCTTCACAGGACATACCAGGAGTGTGCCTAACTTCGCTCTTAGATTTTACGTGCTGAAATCAACACATTTTAAAGCATATTTCACTACCTCTGGTAAGTGAGAAAATGCCAGAAGTTGATGACAGTCAACGACACGAGCACAGCTTAAGACAGTTGTGCTTTTACAACCAGGAAAGAGTCTCTAAGCTATTTTTGTGAGCTTGAAAATTCAGCAGCTCAAACTGGCTCTTGTTGTGAATGGCTGATGGAAGTTGTGGGTGGGCACATCAGCCTGGTCAACCCACAGCTGACTGTCTCAACAAACACTGAGCCTGACAACCGCACACACTGGGTGAGAAGTTAACCTGCAGGTTCAGCCAGTAAGGACTTAATTTGCAAAGTACACTTTCTGCATGTTCTAGAGACAAAAAACAAAACAAAACAGAAAAAAGCATCCACACCTCTGCCCAGGGAAATAAATGAAATGTTAAGTGGAGCCTTGACTATAAAACAAAAATAGTTCTGCAGATGTCAGATTTTGAGCTGCATATTTAATTAGGTGGTTGCACTGTCGAGTCTCAGCGCGTGGAGTTCACTTAGCGACATTGTCCTTTTCTGCTCTCCTAGGTAAAATGGGAAGGTCTAGTTTGAATCCAATACTTCAGCTGATTTTTCTTTTCCAAAGGAATTTTATATAACCGTCTTTGTGTGCAGATTTTACTTTATTTTTTAGGATTGGTTGTGGAACGCTTTGTAGCTAACACAGTGCTCCAAGTCTATTTTACATTCAATCTTGGAAATCCACAGAAACTCATACCACCAGTCGAGGTTATTGACATTAGTCAACCTTGCTGCTTGTACTGAAAATGACCTCAATAAGCAGCTCTGAAGATGAAAGTGCTACATTATTGATTCACACAGAAAGATATGCAGAGCTTTAAGTCATATCCAGTCCAGAGTCTATATTGCAAAATGGAAAAGTAAGGATTTTTCACATATTTTTTAAATAATTGAATAAACAAAATAATTATTTTTGTACTATCTCTAACCCTAAGATGTGACATTGTTGGAGAAGCCAGTCTGTTCTACCAAAACCGCACTACTGCAGGTGATGGCGACGTGTGCCACTGCCTGGCAACAGGCGCTCCCAGAGGTGCTAGTGAGCAGTCAGGTGGAGACAGACAGCGCCCTTCAGTGTGGCGCTCAAGTCAGTTTCATCAAATCGTAGAACTGGGCAAAATAAAACAGATTAAGCTGTTTGACTTTAGTTTAGTTTTGTAGGAACTTTAGAATTCCCACAAAACTACACGTAGATGTATATAAATGGAAAAAACAAACAATTATTCAGCTTCCAGATCAGCCTTTCCAGCAAATTATTTAATATCCCTTTAGGATCAATTAAGTACTTTTGAATTTGAAAGGATGACTAATTCTGGGAACGCATTTGCTTAAATTAATAAAATCAACATCTAACAAATTTTGTTGCAATATTGAGACATAGATTAGTTTTAGGGTCAGGTTTCTATTCAACATGTTACCATGCATTTTAACAAGATGAAGGAGATAATCGCGTAAAATATCATTTTATGACCTTTAACTACTGCTAAAATAAAAGCAGAAAGCAGGTAAAGTGGAGAGAAATGTAATTTAATTTGCTGCTTACCGGGAGCAAAACACCTAAAGTGCTGAAGTGGCAATCAAACAACAACAGGTTGGTATTCAACCTGAAATGATGGAGGGTTTAGATAAATTCCCCCCTCACAAATTGGACACATTATATTTTGATCCCAAACTTCCTCCATTTGATATCTGCAAACAAAATGTTTTGCCATGTTTGGCTCATCTACAATTGCAGCCAAAAATATGGAAATGTTCCCCAAGCTTAACTCTGATCTGGTGGCTGTGGATAAGCTTTTATTTACCACTCAGTTTCTTTACAACCCAGATAAAAAAAAAGAAATACAGAAGCAAAACAGAGAACAACCTGTCAGGTAGTTTAGCAGTATCAGATAAAATGAGACAAAAAAAATTAACCAGCAGTTTTGATGTCAAAAATAATAATAAAAAAAGTTCAAATCAAGATGAAAAATGTATATACCAAAAAAAATGCTTAAAAATGACTCGAAGGCACGGGTACTTTTGATGGCATTAACATGTTATCCCAAAAGCTGCGTTGTAAATTTTGTTGCCACTTCTGTAGACGAGCCCTGCTTCTCATACCCATCAACAGTTTTTTTTAAGCTGCAACAGGCTGATTTAAAACCTACAGCTGCAATACTAAATATAGCTGCTGTTGCATCAGTGAGGCTTTTGTCATGTAGGCAATAAGTGAGATGCTCCAGTTAATGTGAGCTGCTGTCCTCCGCTGACCTGGGAGGACAGCAGTCAAAATGGTGGCAGTTAAAGGAACTTTTGCTCCTCAAGGCTGAACGATTAAATAATTAAATCGTAAACATGCGCATCACCGGGACAAGTGAGCATACTTAAGAGCTTTATTATTATTAGATTATTACCATGCAGTCATGCAGTACATTTTCTACCTTTTGCCAAGTTATGGATGATTTTCAATATTTTTTACAAATAAACATGTGGTTGTACCACTTTTGTTTTGAATTCTGCTGCTTTTTGGTAAACATAACCAGACTCAAAGTGGCATTTATATCAACTATAACAACTTTAGAGTATATTTTGATTGAAAGAGTTTCAGAAATATTTATTTTTTTGAAAAAAAATCAAAATATTGATTAAAAAGACAAACATTTCTCCTAATAACTCAATCAAAATAAAAAAAAACAATGCCATGGATTTGAACTCATGCAGCAGCAGACTAATAGAATATGCATTATGAAGTTTTAATGTGGAAGCGCTTTCCATGCGAATTTAAAGGTCAAAAGCCGGTGAACTGAGGTCTGCTGTGGAACTGCACTCTCCTGTCAGATCATTGGGATTACAGCTCGGTGTCCCCCTTAAACTAGACACTCACTGTGATGACAAAGGATGGACACAAAAAGGACGGGAATAACAACCGAGGAGAGATCAAGGTGAGTCAATTACAGCCGAGCATAAAATTGCTTCAAACAAACATTAAGTGGAAACGGAGAGTAAACGTGTGAACAAGTAAATGCCTTGCCGCTGCGCACTTGAGCAATAAAGATGAGGGGGTCGGCCGACAAAGAAGCTGGTTAGTGTGGACGTGAGAGAGATTGGGGAGGGGGAGGGGAGGTAGGCTGTAGAAGACAGCAGCTGGGCACTGAGCCAGGAATGCCATCGCATGCCTTGCCAACGACGACAGCAACAGCCGCTGCAGCTTTTGGAGATCATGCGAAGCGTCGTCCTCTGCTCGTCTGGGACAGGAAAGCTCTTTCAACTTTCGGGTTTTCGCATGTAAAACCTCAGACACATAATGAAAAAGGGCAAATGTGTTGCACGTGCCTTTATGTTGCATGACGGTTTAGAAGAAGAAAAAAAAAAAATCTGCACGGTAAGCACTGACAAAGTCCCAGGGCTCTGCAAAGAGGATTGCACTCTATAAACTACTTGGAGCTATTCTCAGAGTGGTCATCATAATGCGTTCTAACTCAGGCTAATGGCGTAGAAAAGGTGAAATGTAGGCATCAGTACTGCCTGTTCTGCGAAAATGCACTTAAATAACTTGCACACATGCACTACAAAACCTTAACCTCAAGCAGCTGAAGAAAAAAACTAAAACATTAGATGACAGCTAAGTGGTACAACGGAAACATAATCATCAAAAACACCTCAAAAATTATTGCACCAATGTCACAAACTCTTATTTGCTTTCAATAAGCAAAGATATCCAGTAACAGAGCAGTAACACTGAACCACTGTTGGTGTCCTGGCTGAGTTTCATATTTTTGCATTCATGGGATTTATCCAGGGCTGCCCAGTGGCGCAGTTGGTGGAGCTGTTGCCTTGCAGCAAGAAGGTTCTCGGTTCAATTCCCGGCCCCGGTCTTTCTACATGGAGTTTGCATGTTCTCCCGGTGCATGCGTGGGTTCTCTCCAGGTACTCCAGCTTCCTCCCACAGTCCAAAAACATGACTGTCAGGTTAATTGGCTTCTCTAAATTGTCCCTAGGTGTGAGTGTGTGTGCATGTTTGTTTGTCCTGTCTGTCTCTGTGTTGCCCTGCGACAGACTAGCGACCTGTCCAGGTGACCCCGCCTCTCGCCCGAAACGATGGCTGGAGATAGGCACCAGCAACCCTCCCGACCCCAGTAAGGGACAAGGGTGTAGGAAAATGGATAGATGGGTGGGATTTATTCAATGAATCCAATTTTGCCTCATAGTCAAAAACCATTCATGTTAATTAAACTGTTAAATGAAAAAAAATTGTTGTAATTCCTTTCATTGTGGGTCTTCAAAATGACTATGTATTAATGAGTGCTTGGATTGTGGATCAGATCTATATTATTTGTATCTATTAAAATCCAAACTGGATTATCAGACATAGATAAAGGAAGGACACAGCAGCTGTAAACTTCAAACAAAACAAAACTGTTGTGGAACATTTTCATACAACCCAGAGGGTTGCAAGATTTGCGTTTTCTTCTACAACTGTTGAGTTTGGCAAGTAAAGTAAAGTTGCAATTTAGAACAGAGGTTCAGTCTGGACCTAAACCAGCCTCTTTTTGGATCCATATGGCTCCAAAATTCCTGAACACTGACATTATTAAAGACCGAAATGTTGATGTTTGGGACGTCAAGTTTCACACTTAAACATGGATGGATGGAAACATTTAGGCAGCGGGAGAATAAATTAAGTCTGAAAACACACATCTATCCAGAGTAATACGTCATGCTTTTGGAGACTAAGTAAAAAAATATCCATAGTAATATTCTTCATGTTACTATGAAGAACTTGCAAATCATTGATTTAATGACCGACATGTAAACACACAAAAAACTAATCCCTGTTTGTACTGGTGGTGACACAAGCACCAGAAATAATAATAAATAAATGGCCTTTTTATCAAATCAATGAGTAATAACTACAAATAGCATTTCTTCAAGCTTTAAACTTGAGGTTTCTCATTTCGTTCAATGCAAGGTCATTATTTTCAGACAGACTTATGGATATTCAGCATCAGCCAAACCAAATGACACGATCTGGCCAAATATCCCTCAGTTATTCAAGCAAAGGGACATCAAGGGTTTGAAACTGAAAGTTATGCTATGACCTAATCTGTATTATAATCACAGCATTTAGCGGCCTGGTTTTGTTATCAACCCCCTCAGCCCCTTCCTTTCCATGCCTCTGTGAATAGACACTGCCTCTTTCACAGGCTTTGGTTCCTGAGTGGGGCCCCCTAACCCAGCAGTGAGGAAAAAATAACCCGGGTGACCCCTTCTCTTAACCGCCACCTCCTCAAGACCAAATTTAGGCTCCATGACACATTTAGTAAAACCAGCAGGAATCAAAGCTTACATTAGTTTGCTCTCTTAATGTGTCAGAGCAGTGGCATCTCCCAGCAGGTATGTTACTATCAGCGAGTCTGCAGCTGACATTTTTTGCTCCAGTTGCTTGATTGATGATTACGTTATTGGCTGATTCGTACCCTAAATTGTGGCTTGTAGTTTCCAGAATTCCTATTAATAGCAAACATACCCAGAATATCATTAATTGTCTATTTTTTATCAGACACAAGCCTTCTCATTAGAGATTTTGTTCAAGTAAATAGTTTGATCTGAAGAAACTATTCAGATCAAATAGTTTCTTTGATCTGAATATTGGGTTGAATTTTTAAATCAACCCAAGAGTCTTCATTTTTTTCAGTGACATTTATACCAAAATTATTTTGATTTGATTCATGTCCACATGCATAATTCTAATATTATGTCAATTTCATTAGACAGCTGGCTTAAATAGATGTAGAATTTACAATTAATGGAAATGTGGTACAGTATAAAATCACCATAAAATAATATAAAATCTTAAAAAATACATGATTTTTAACCACTATCTCAAAAGCATAATAGATAAGTTGATATTTAATGATTAAGTACATGAGTTAATTATTTCACTTACATTTTTAAATTGGAAGAGACAAAATGACGCAGCATGAAATGGTGAACTGTACTCATTATTTGCACACTCACTGCCAGCATCAGTATAAATAAGCATGCATTCATGGTATGACATGTGACATTTAATGAAATCAAGGTATACTAAGGTTTTTACAAAATTTAGGATTTTTTAAATTGACTAAAATTACCATGCAGTTAATGAGAAGGATGAAATAGTGCCAGGATAATCAGTTTTATCCAGGGTGGAGTTACTCAGTGACCCTCTTCCCCCATTTGCATGGCACTACTTATCAGCAGGCTAGAATAAAAAGAGTCATGCCACTGACCCTTCCCAATAAAAAAGAAATCAAATTTGGCTGTATAGAAATCCCATTCATGTCAAGTTGTCACTGCAGGCAACCTGACTAATCAACAGGCTACCAGCTTGTTAGACTTAGTTATCCTCCAAAACGAGTGTCAAACTCCAGTCTTCAAAAACCAGTGTCCTGCAACAGTGTGATGTGTCCCAAATTAAACACACCTGAGTCAAATGACTATTACCTCCTCATGCATTCCACTTCAACAGAGTCCTATTAATGATCTAATTATGTGACTCAGTATGTTGACAGAGTCATTAGTAAAAGTTGCAGAACACAGAGAAGACAGGAGATTGACACCTGTACAGACCTCAATCACTGATCATATTCTACTCAGTAATTACATATATTTACAACATAACTAACTTAATTGAAAATTTGGTTCAGGTACATATTTAAGCTCTTAAATTTAAATATGTATAATAGATAATATTCAAAACTATTTTTTTGTAGCAGAAGAAATGTTTATAACTTATTTTCTTTCATGTAAACCTAATAGCTCTCATACACCATAAGTTAGTAACACCAGGGTTTTTTTTTTTTACTCAACACTTTGCAGAATTAAGGATAAATAACCATCATCATTTCCAGATCTTACTGATGGTTGTAAACAAGGAAAAATATTACCCAACTATATTTAAAATGCCTTTTAAAATTTAGTGGCTGGTATAGATTTTGTTCCTCCATCCACAATGGGAAGTCGAATATGTTTTGTCCTTTTTTTGCATAAAGCCAAGCTGCAGGACATGCGGGGTTAAAGAGTTTAGAGGCATCAATTCTCAGGGATTACACAGAAATCTAATGCTCACATTGACAAGACAGAACTAACAGTAGATTTCAAACAAACGCAAAATCACTCAGGTTGCAATGCACTAAAGAAACAGAAATAGCATATTTTGGTTTTTCCCCCCCAATTAAAATGAGAGCTGGAAGTAATCAATTTACAAACGGTGGAGCAGGGAAAGATGCACGAGCAAAGGTTCTTGGTGAATGAACCAGTGGTGTGTGGACATAAACCATGCAGATAAACCGGGGCTAAATGGGTTTAAATCTAATCACGTGATGCACAAAGCACATTTTGTGCGAATGAGTGGCGACAATAATGTCCATGTCGGGTCTCCCGCAAAGCAACGCAACGGCGGGTGTCCCATCGACGTCTGCCGCCCAGCAGCAGCAGCAACACAGTCGCCCTTCATTTCGCCCCAACGGGGGCAGCTTGTTCGCTTCGTAAGCAAGAAGAACAACGACGTTCGCAACTGAGAAGCCGTATGCAACGCAAACAAACACCGAAGATATCGACAAACTTCGTAAAAGCTGAGAACCCGGTGCAAAGACAACAGTGATGTCACAGTGGGCTGAGCCGAAGATATTTCCATAAACACTCCGTCCAAAACGATTCGCCTCAACGTCTTGCATGTATGCGCATTTAAAACACTGTCAAAAAGGCGAGGGGCTCCTTTCTCGTAGCACAGGAAAAAGATACGTAGATCCTACCTTGAAGCGCTCAGTTGGTTCTCATCGGCGGCGGAGCTTCTGCAGCCATTTTGTAGTAACTAACCGGAGCAGGGAGACGGTTGAATCCGTGGTAACTGGGGAAGGTGGGCGGGGCTTCAGGGTGCCACGTGATCTTCAATAACAAAACAAACTGGTCTCGTTTCACAACGCTCCTCCTTCTCCGGGGTTTCCATGACAACTGCAGCTCCTTCATCACTAACCCTGCTGCCGACGCTCTGCATCTTGCATCAGCCTTCCCAGGATAAATATCACCAAAGAGGAAACAAGAGTAAAAGTCAAAAGTGACGTGTCCACTAGATATAAAGAAATATATGACTGTTTTAGCTGCGTTTGCAGTTTGTACAGTAAGAAATGTGTGTATTTGCTGTCATACCAACAGAGGGCACAATTTAAATTGTGCTGCGAGCCAGTGTGTAGTAGCATCTTACTCATCCACTGAGTGTTGCTCTCATGGCGTCTATCTAGCAGGGTATAGGCTACTACATTAAAGAGAAATTAGTTATGGGAGGTTAATTCCATATGAGCTGAGTGTTGCTGTTGCACTTTACAAGATGCAGAGGAGCTTGATGTATTACACCCAGTGAAAATATTTTTTTTCTCTCACATTTTTATGCATGGTGTTTTCGTTGGAAAGGGGGGAAGAATCCCATGAAGGTTGTTTTGCAATCAAATGTTTGTCATTCACATATTGTTTTCTTTGACAACCATCTCAATTAATGACAGAAAATAAATCACATTTGAATTTCATGTTGTGACATTTTTTAAATTTCATCCAGGTGTCTGATTCAGACAGATCAGTTATAAAGCAGCTATTTCTCAGAAGGAAGCCTTCTCAGGTTGTTATCATTATTAATGGCCAATCATAACTTTGAATGTCGTTAATGCTGATAATTACTAAAAATATACTTATGTTTTATGTTTTAATATGTTAAATGTCACAACCTTTTCATATATTTTAACTTGATGATGTATTCATGAAACCCTGTAAACATATTTTAGTGCGTGGATGAATTAAACAAGAAAGATAAGATAAGATTATTAAATAAGGTGGACATTTTCCTTTGGCTGTCCAGCCATGAAAAAAACCCACAATCATGTAGTTACAATATGATTATGATGAGTATTTGTTTGAAAACGAGCTTTATTTCACTTTTACACACAAACAAATAAACACTCATCAAATGTAATCAATAAATAATGACCATTTCACCATTTTTTTTAATTTTATGCTCCTTTGCTAATAAATTTAGACTTGCTTTTGTTGCAACAGAAAAATAAAATCATCATTCTGACCCATTCAGGCTGCTATTTGTTCCCAAAGCACATGGCTCCACTGAGATCAAGTATCCTTAGCTGAACTGAGAACAGACACATGCTGAAAGGTGAGCTTTGGTAGTTTATCACCAGTTAGGATCTTTTTATCAGCCCACCTCAAATGAACCTTTTTTTAATTGGTGGAATCTAATCATGAACGCCCACAAGAGCTGATCACTGAATCTGTTTACAATGCAGACTGATCGCCGCCATGTGCTTGCAGTTACTGAACCATCTGTTGCTGCTGTCACCGGCATATAGATTGTAGAGTCGTCCACATCTGTTTGATTGCAAAACTATGCGATGGTGGCAAAACCCAATTTGTCATTCAGTAACTAATTACAGTGTCACAGCATTGGGGATTCCTTTATGATTTAATAATTTCATAAAACATAGTGTGGTTTGATTGAGCATGACAAACGTCACAATATGGAAAATCAAGCTAAGGCAGGCAAATCCCAAGCCAAAATGTTTTATTTACAAATTTGCTACGAGAGCAGCATTTTTATTTTTTTTCACTAGTCAATATGATTGTATCTATATTAAATCTAGTCTTTTTGTATCTTGGATCTGTCAGACTTCCTTATTGTTCAGCCTGCGTTTCACGCCTCAACCATACATCATGGCTGTCTGTTTGTAACCACCCTGCTGCTGTGGAGAATTTCAATTAATTAAACCTGTTACTCATGTAATATATCTAATTGATCCAGTTAGATGTATTACATAGACTTAGAGCAGACCCCACAACACCAACATGGCTGAATCTTGTGATGCATTCGATAGAGTTTGCAGGTTTGTGTTTTGCAAGGGGATTTGTGGAAAACCAAGTAGTTTTGAGGAAAACCAAGATTTTATTATTTTTTAGATAATATAATCTGAATGCTAATATATGCTGTATTTCAAACTGTTAACTGTCATAATTTAAAGGGGTGATATTATGTATTTTTCTGGGATGTAGTGTCATATTTTAGTTGTTACAAAACTGCTGTATATCACACACAGCTTAAACGGCATTTGAGTCTGCAGTTTTATGCCTTGAAATTGGCCTCTGTCTCTTTAAGAAGCCTCTACTCTACAATGCTCCCCCATTATACCGTTTACAAATGATCTTAGGAGGATTGGACTGAGAAGTAGTTTGTTTGATAAGCTCAGCAAACGTGTAGTTTCACCAGGCGTTTGCTAATTGCGGCTGCTAATAGATATCATGTTTATTCAAATAATCTCAGATAATAATTTAATTTACTTCAGGAAAAGACGTAATCCATACTATTTTATGTCAGTCACTGCTTTACATATCTGCCTTTGTATTATTATTATTATTATTTTTTTGATTCATTCAGTGCCATTTCTCAGCCCAACCTCATCCTCTCGGTTACATTTAGCCTAATGCTTTCCCCTCATCTGCAGCCAGATAATCAGACTCGCCTGTTTTGCATCCAGTAAACAACCCCAGTAGTATTTAGCTCCCTATATTCAGTCACCCTTTGTTAAATCCTTCCCATTATACCCCTAATTATCTAAGGTATTATGTACCATTTGTAATATTTGTGCTTTACCTGAGTTTATTGGGGTTTTTTATTTTCCAGTTCTCTGCTCTGAACTCTTTGTTGTTGTCAGTATTTTGGTTTTACTTTACTGAATTCACCAAAACCAGGATCCTGCCTTTCTCTCCCCTGTATTTGATAACTCCACCAGATTGCTGGGTGTTGCTGTCCAAAATCTAGTGAGTGTGTCCCAATGAAACACATTCAATAATTTCATTAAAAAATCTTGATGAAAGATTTCATATTATTTACTAATGGATTCCCCATGTGATCACATTGTGAGCCTTGTGGCCAGTAGTTTTTTTTAATAGCAAATAAGATTAGAGTGTACTATTAATTTGAGAAATATGTTATCACACAGATTGTAATTGAAAGAGATGAGTGGCTGTGTGTTGCTGATAATCAGAGAAAAGATGTGTTGGTGGGCGTGCCCTCCCCTCCTACCACCAGCGCTGCTCAGAGTGCACTGAGGATGCCCTTCTAATCAGATTTACTGCATGCATAAGCGTAATTGTGTGTCTATCTAGACTTAGATAATTAAATTAAACAATTAAGATATGGGGAACTCTAAATTGGCTTGTCAATATTCTTCTTTACGCTTTCTTGTATCACATCTGTTTTTATCTTGGTTGGTGAGTTGTGAGAATATCAACAAACACACAGACACAGGAGAAAGCAAGGGGATGTAGTGATATGTAAAGGAAGCTTTTCTATTCAAAACCCTTCAAAGTCACAGCCTTCTGTCTTTTCAAGGCATCTACCAAGG
Organism: Phalloptychus januarius; assembly: GCA_902982915.1. Taxonomy (NCBI): domain Eukaryota; kingdom Metazoa; phylum Chordata; class Actinopteri; order Cyprinodontiformes; family Poeciliidae; genus Phalloptychus; species Phalloptychus januarius. The sequence goes on from CADWAE010000476.1 coordinate 9,114,748, forward strand.
TCACAGCACTGCTGTTTTATGTGTCTGCATGCGGAGGAGAGGGCTGGTTCAGAATAGTGAGCAAGTCTGGCTTCACTAGCAGCTATAATTGTCTCTATTTTCATTTGGGATTAAGTCCTCGGGGCAGAGAAATCAATCTGTTTTGATATAATGAATCTTTTCTAGGCAGCAAAGTGTCACCTGGGCAAACAATGACCACGATCAATATTTGTCTGCTGCTCATGATAATGTGTACAGAAAAACATTGAGAAAAGGGGAATACAAGCACAGACAAAGAAGAAAGGGTGGATAACTCCTCTCTAACAAGAGAAAAAGGCATAAAAAAATCTAATCATGTACAGGAAAACATTCTCTTTAAAGTTTAAGGTGCATTTGTATTCACCCCTGCCTTTACTTTATTACCTCTAAGAAAAATCCAGTGCAACCAATTGCCTGCAGAATTCCCCTAAGTTGTAAATAGAGCTGCCTGCTTTCAGTTTTATCTCAGTACTAATATCGCTGTTCTGTGAAGGCCTCAGAGGTTTGTTGGAGAATATTAGCAAACAATTAGTGAATTATTCAATCTTTCAGCTACAACACCAGCTAATCTACCAAAACATAAACATCCATCAAAACTGAGTATGGAAAACATTCCTGATAAAAGCAGCATGGAGGCCCAAAGTGACTCTGGAGAACTCTGGAAAGTTTATTAATGTATTAGAATGACTCAGTCAAAGTCCAGATCCGGACCTGAGAACAAACCAACTGAATTAACTTGAGCAACCAACTGAATTAACTTGAGCAATTCTCCAAAGAATGAGCCAGAATTTCTGCCTCTGGATGTGCAAAGCTGGTGGAGGCGTGCCCCAAAAAGCTTCCTCATGTAATTGCAGCATAAAGTAAACCGAGGGAGTTCTGACTCAAGGACTCAAGGTAAAGAAATGCTCGCCACAATTTTTAGATTTGTACTTAAAAAAAAATGTAAAAGCAATGTATTGTTTTCCTTCCACTTTTTAATTATGCTCTACTTTATGCTGGTAAATCACATAAAATCTGGAAATGTTCAAGAGGTATTAATACTTTACTAATTCATGGGTAAATTCATTTGACTTTAGCTACAAGAACAAGATGATTGATTTAATATTTCTAAAAGTAACTCTTAATCGTAATCCAAGTCCTAGAAATCCAAGAAAAGTGAAAACGTTGAATTCCTACTGAAATGAAATTGGATTAAAATGTCCAAATGAAATCTTGCACACAGAATTCATTCACTTTGAAACAAACTAGTAGTAAAGAACATATTACTCTGACATCTCGCCTGACAGGAGAGAATGGTGATTACTCTGCATGTCTGCAGTTTGGGCTTTGTTACCACAGGGAGCAAGAGTCTGGTGCATTAATACCGTAACAGTGCGAGCTCTCTCTCCGCCAAAACACACACACACACACACACACCTCCCTACGCAGACACACCGTCTTCTCTCTCCCCCACAGCATCCACACGTCAAAGTGATAAATGTCTCCTTCTTGGGAGTGACCTCTAAGGTTAGCAGCAGTGGGGAAAACGCAGCCTCGCCTCCTCTCCTGCCCAGCGAGGTAACGGCACAGACATAACTCAAGATTGCTCGGCCTGCAGCTCTAATCACAACCGTAATGAAACTGAGCGGAGCTCTGCAGACTCTGCTGAGCTACGCAGGACTATTCCAGGGGATGAAGTGGGTGGAAAATTATGGGGGTTCCATTTGTGCTAAAAATATGCTCACAAGCGCATTAATTAACATGTGACAAAACATTTGTATGTGTTTACATAACGCTGAATGGCACTCCAGTTGTGGGAAAAGCATGAATTAATTATTTTCAAGGCTGGAGCCTAGAATTTATAAATATAGAAGAGGCTGCAAGTTGATCACATTTGCATATTAGGAGGCCTAACCCACACATTTCAGCTGAACATTTGCAAACTTTATCAAAGCATGAAGACACACACTGATATTATGGCCATCTGTTTATGTCTCAGACTACACTGAAGCAGATGCTAGCATAAATTTACATATAAAACCATACTGGACATGCTCATTACTTGAATAACAAGTCATTTTTTTCCAGAAAATACAGAGCAGGGAGTAAAAGACAGATCAGAGAGAACAAATAGGGAACATATTGAAGCACAAATTTCACCTCTGCCTCTGGATATGCCTGCAAATTAAACATAAGTATGTCATTAAGCACAGAGACCAATGACAGTGGTCTAATGAATATGGGCAGTGCTGCAGTCAGCAGCTTCCTCTCATGCTGGAGAGCTCCTACCGAAACCAGAGCATCAATCTTCCTGTCGACGCCACCGTAGCCACTGTCCATGCCTCGCCTTCATAAACAGCTTTATTATTCATGAATTAGCGTTATTGTCCACTTAATTATTCATCAGGTCTTAAATACCCATATCTATCAGATAATCTAAGCCAGGTCAAGCAAAAAAAAAGAAAGAAAGGAAATGTGCTATGCAGTTTCTCAGTGTTGCATTTATTTCTTGTTTACTTTTTTAACAGATGATTAAGATATTATACAGGTCATGCTAACATGAGATGTGAAATATGTATACAGAACAATTGAATCATGAAAGTATGATGAATTGTAGTTAATCCCCTGAAGGCGATGTTAAAAAAAATGATTGCTTTAGATATTAGAAGTACCTGGTCAATAAAATAAAAAAATGTCTTTGTAAATAAAGGTGCGAAAAAACAAAACCCTCTCTGTTCTAACTATTAGCAATGCTGCTGTTCTCTCTATGTTCTGCCCCCTGTTACCTTCTGCATCCACCTACCGTTCCCCCTACATACCTGGTTGTTTTCCAGTCCAAGCACACACACACACACACCCCCACACACACACACACTTCCAGAGAGGGGGATGAATCATTCATAGCAGCACATAATGCCCTCAACCCTTTCACCGAGGAGAGAGAGAGAGAGAGAGATACAGAAGCAGATAGAGAAGTGCTGTAACAGGCAGAGACAAAAGCTGATGGAGAAAGATGAGGGCTGCAATAATGGAGGAAGAAATGAAATGGGCTGAGATGTAATACAAAACGGTGAGCAGTATTAAAAACACATATTAGATCAAAATCACAAGGAGGCCGGCTTAAACATATTACCGTTTAGTAAATCCTGCCTGGTAAATCTGAACAACTCAAGACCGACATTTGTTGTGACGTGGTAACTAAAGCTTATTGTTATGCTTATGTAATTAATACGTTTCTGTGAGTAAATCTAATGATCTTCATCCATCAGAGATGATTAAATCACACGAATTTGAATTTGTAGGAATAGCAGATTAAAATACATTTGTACTGTTTAAGAAAATGCTCACTGTTTATGTTCATTTAAAGAAGGCATATTGTAGAACATGAGATTTCTATGCTATGTAATGACTTAATTAACTATGAGGGTGGGCAGGTCAGTCAGTTAAACTTTAAACACAACTCTGGATAAATTCTCTGAAACTGAACTGTTATGTTTTCCCAGAACTAAATGATAGGATGACCTCAGTTTCCTCACAGTAGATGTTGTCTTTAATATAAGTTAGCAGTTCAGTACTCTGGCAACTGAAGGACATAGAAAGCAAGAAGTTTTGACAAATATAAATCTGACAAGTGCTGCTGTACATTTATAATCCACATCCCGCAAGATAATATTTTGTTGAAATATCCTTTAGTTGCACTTAAAGCTGCAAGTCTCAAATCTTCTCCATAAACCCAGAGCCATAATGAGGACCATGCAGGATATGGCCCTTCTACTCTCCGGCTCCATATCTAGAAATGCACCACAGTCCACTGACTGTTTTAAAAAACATCTTAAGACATTTTTTTTAGCTAAAGTTTTGGTTCGCTTTCTTAAGTGTTGCTTTTAACCTCTTTTTATTTATTTTTTTATTTTTTTAACCATTGCAATTGCTTGTTGCAATGTTTTTTAGCCTTTTTTACCTATTTGACTTTGCTGACTGACAGCAAAGTCATTCAGTCAGCTCAAGCCTTGTGCCTTTTGTGATGTCATTGACCCAAATACACATAAAGCAGAATTAACATCGAGGGTGTTTCAGTATGCATTTAATTATATTTCTGTTTCAGAACATTCTGGTGTGGAAATTTCGATTTTCAGATTCAGCATGCTAATAAAAAATTAAAACTGAATTTAAAAAAAGAAAATCATTGCCAGACAGTATTTCTAAGGTTTACTTTGTATTTTAAATTGAAACACTCTGCAAGTGCAGAATTTTTCTTCTTCTTTATAATAAAAAAAATACTATCAATAAAAGTACTATTGACTGCAGTAATTCCATTTAGTTTTTCAAAATGTAGTTTTTAAGAACCAGTATGTCTAACTGTTTAATAAAATTCTTTATACGCATAAAGGATTTATGCGTATAAATCCTGACTATATCTTTCTGCTATGTCACGAGCAGAAAGATATAGATTTGGGGTTTTTTTCAGCAGGCAAATAAACAAAAGAAGGAAAATTGTGTCATTTATTTGATAACCCGCCAGGTCACTGAGTCCTGGAAAGTACCAGAGAATTGCAAGAGAAAATCCTCACATGCTCTGTGTTAGTGGCACCGATGACAAGTTAATAAGGTGTTTGTGTAAAGAGGCAGAGATGAACTTGCCACAGCCATGTCTGTCACCGCCCCTAACACGTTAAGTGCTTTCCATAATGGTCACCACAATTTTACAACTTGTTTTTTTGACACTCATTACATCAACTTAAGCACACACACACACACACACACAGAGAGGCGCTGCATTGTTTTATTGCATCCTGCTGAGACAATGACAGCAAAGTGAAACTGATAAATTAAGCCATTGCACCACCATAGGCCACCACATGCCAAGATTTGTCACTTATCAGAAAAGAAACAAGTGCTGTTGAGTCCATTCCATTATCCTTCAGCTTTTTTGACCCACAAAAGAATACTTTTCTATCTCAATGAGGCAAAAGTGTTTTCCTGTCAATGTATCCGACCTAAGCTCCTCCTTTTCCACCCTCCTCTCTCTTTCTTATTAAAAATGCCTTTGATGTCTTCAATGAGAGTCGGGGGGTGAGAGCAATTAGGAGATAGCAGTGGCACTCCAGCTCCTAATAGCTGCAGTGGAAGCGGAGCTGTGAGAGAAACCCCTCTAAACCTTTAGCACTATTCCTCTTTGAGGTGGGACAGGGGGAGAGGGGACCGATGAGGAGGGGGATCAAAAGAGTGAAGAAATAGAACGGAGAGACACATCTCCAACTCCAGGTTTAGAGAGCCACTGCAGAATTTAAATGCACTCCTGCCCCCAAACATCCCCATCAGGAGAGGAACTATATGTTCCCCTCCTGAACATATAGTTCCCCTTATAGTTCCCCTTGTTGGAGCATCTAACATCTAACATAAAGTCAAGTTAGTCAGAGGAGGTCACAAGTCAAACATGGTGTGATAATGTGGGGCGGCTTTGCTTAATCAGAAAATGGACAACCTATTTCAACTGATGGAGCTAACAATTCTGCTCTGTACCAGAAAATCCTGTAGGAGAACATCTGGCCATCATTAAGGGTCTGGAGATAGAGAATATTTGCATTATGTAGCAGAGTAATGATTATAGAGACTGATCCAATGCTAATATCTGTATCATTCCTGATATTGAAAAAATCTAGATTGGGTATTGGTGACAATTTTCCCAATCTGTAAGGGCAGCCCAATTCTATGTTTTCTGCTCTGAGTGACGTCATGCCTTATTTATTTATTTTACATTATATTGAATTCCAAAATGCACTTTCTGAATCTTTTGAACGAAGGTTTGCTGCAGTTTAGTTTTTACATCTTTATCAAGGTAGTCAACCTATTGTTTTTGTCAGATACTTGACTGCAGTTGTTGAAAAGGCGTCATAAAGATAGACTCGACTTTCACACTTGGATTTGAGTTGCATTTAAATCTTAAAAACAAAGAAATCTGACTAGAGTTTTTACATCCTTTAAGCAGAATTAAGCCAATATGTAAGCTTCAGACTGAGGGCTAAAGGTACTGAAAGCCCCCCTCCATCGCATCACCCTCACACACACACACACACACACACACACACACACATTCTAGTTAAGAGTCACCTCTTTGGCTTCAAAGTACCTGACCCAACATGAAATCCATTTTCTCAGCGCACAGTGACATAATACTCAACACAAGGGAGCACATGTTTTTATTTTTCACATTGAAAATTAAAACATGAACATGTTTGATCATGTTTGACAGATAAATATATTAGTTTTAATATGGTGCCTTATTTTAATGACACCCTGGGTAACTGTCCAACAGGTAAATATGACCAAATCGCCAATGGTGAAACTATACAGAATGAGAAATGCTGTCATCTGAGCTAGACGAGCTTAGATCAGTGGAGGTTGATGAGAAGTGAGTAGTTGTGCATCTCTATTCTTTTTTAAATCCTTTTTACACAGATTTAGGAAGGTGTTAGGGACCTGGAGGGGTTTTCAGGAGATGAACAGAGGAGTTAACACCCTCAGTTAATCCACATATTGATCTCTTTACACAGCCTCAACAATGATCAATACAGGCAATAAAACCAAACCCAGCTCTCTCTCTAGGGAGCAGCGACATGCGTCCTTAAGCCGAGATGTGTAGTGTGTGCATCTTCTCTCCTGCAGAGTGTGGCTATTTGTTCCCATCACAAATCGGTCAACTGGACAGCCCTCAGTGGCTGTCGAGCGAGCATCCCTGGAGAGACAATCACAACATTCAAGATGACAAAACAATCAGGGAGCAGCATAAGTGATCGGACAGCTGCTGGGGTGGCAGCCAGGGAGAAGTCAAAGCGAGGCATATGATATCATCGCTCAGACATTCACACCTTTTGCACAAATATACAGTTACACGTCTCCAAGAAGATCACATGCCGACGTCCCTATCATGCAAAATGAGTTGCATTGCCCCCTACAGGAGAGTCAAATTATGAATAAACGCCAACCTTTTTCATTTTATCAGTATTTTAAGTATATTTACATATATCAGTAAGAAGACAAAATACATCTTTGTTCTAATAATTAAAAATTAGACATCTTTTGTAACTCTTTTCATCTTTTGTCATTTACAATATTTACTGTACAGATGAGAGTTTGTTATTGCTGCTTTGCCCATCGCCATGACAATCGTCACTACTTTTACTGTGGTAGTTAGTGTAGCATCATTCGCATACTGTAATATAGTAGGTGAGATGGAAAGTCTGCTCATAATTCAATGTGGTGAAGAGACACAATTGCATCTTTTGATATTTTTTAGAAATCCCATTTTCAGTCCCAATCGAATGTATGAGGTGCAGAAATCGTGTTACTGTAAATCACCTTGTGCAAAACAAATTGAAAATATAATTCTGTAATTGGACATCTCCAGACGAATCATCTTATTTATTACAAATATCTTCTTTTTTTCTTGCAAAAGATTAAACATAACATTATAAAAACTATTATATACTATTATAAAAATTATTGAGTACACACAATAAAAAAACACAAACTGTGGTCTAAAATCTTGACAAAGAGAAGCACGACTGCTAGATCAAAGCGTAGCAGAGGCTTGAGACAGGTAGTTGAACTAAGCCTGGGATAACGTGACAAATCCCAGAGCTTGTGCTCTTCAGTGGATTGTGCTTCATTAACAGATAAAGACTGGAGGAGATAAAAAAAGGAAGACAGGTTTTCTTTGTTCGTCAGCTCTTCACACATTTACTGTTCTCTGCTCCAGGGAGCTTTACTTGATGACCTTCAGGCTGCAGCACGGTGAATAAAATATCATTAACTCTCTGACTAGTAGTACGTCTGGTCCAATTTAACTATGAGAGTCTTTGTGTTGCTATCTATTGTCAGGCGCAAATGTAAACTTATAGTATATATTTATACTTATATTGTTTGGAATAATAGTTTGGAAAATATGAAGAAGGGATCAAGATCGCCAACAGTATACAGTTGAAGCCAAGTGCTTCCACACCTAATGTAAGGAATACACACAACCACTAAACGTTTCCTGTTTTACATGAATTCCTTTTTTAGAAATCAACAAAATAAATGTTACACCAGCAAAAAATTTACATTTTGAAAGGAATTAGCCTAAGCCCAGATTGAAATTTGAGGGGAAAAAAATCCATAGGTTAATAAGAAGACAGCTGTGAACAACAGATGTACTGAAAATCCGAGGGAGTTAAAGGAGTATTTCTTAAAGTATGTTATATTAAAGGTGGAGAAAGGTGCTGCCTCTGGACTGAACTAAAGACGCTTGAGGACGGGAGGTGGATCTGCTAAGAGGATGAAGAATGGGTTTTTAATACCACAGATCAATAACCATCCGTATTTTGATATAGGAACAATGTATAATTTGTGTGGTGTGTGTTTTGAAGGGAGATTTGAGATGAGAGGAGAATACATTAAGGCTTGTGTTTTCTTAAAACCGTGTATCTAAACTCACAGACACAAATGCTTAAATGAATTAATCTCCAGTTCTGTTCCTCCCTCCTGGAGAAAAATAGAAGGATAAAGTCACTTTTCAATTAAGTCTCCCTCATAGTTTCTCATAGAGAAATGCAGTGATATCCTTCTTCTTTTTTATATGTTACCTTAATACCAGATTGTACAAGCCTGTTCTATCTTTGAGAATATTTATAAGTCACAATTCTTTATAAAGCACCAAAACATTTCTTTTTTGCAGAATCGGGTTATGATGTGTTTGTGCAGACAGAGTACTATGAATGTTCATAACTTCTGTATATTTTTCTTTCATGGCGTCAGACCTCCTTTAAATCTCTCCAAGTGGTTTTAAACAACAGTTCTTCTTTGAAGACTGGCTGCTTTTTCACTTTGTTTCTGTCCAGTTATTTTTTGTTTTATACCAGATAACATTCAAATGAATGTTTTATTGTTTGTTAAGCTTCTTAACACAAACAATTCAAACATAAAAAGCTGGGAAGCCAGCTTTTTAAAATGTGATCGACTGAAAACTGATGCATTGCTTTTTTTCTTCAAAGTACATAATGTCGGATTTCAAAGGGGTGCGTAACAGAACCCACCATACTGGAGTGTGTTGCATAAAACATAATAGATAAAAACAAACAAAGCAAAAACAATCAATGTAAATAAGAAAAGGTGTCTTCACCAAACATGTTACTGCTTTCTGTGATCCACACAGCCTTAAAGATTAAAACAAACTATATGTTCAGTAATTCATATTATCTAGAGCTGCATGTAGTTCTTTCATGCTGGGCACAATAAGTCTATAAAGCTGCATAAAGCAGCTGAATATATATTAGCTGACAGTCTTCTCTGTCTCAGTCACTGCAGCCTCCATCCGTTAAGAAACCCCAATGCGCTGAGATGGCTGCGAGTTAATTGCCATTTTATGTTGCAGTACAACGAAGCCTGCATGCAAAACAGAGGCGCCGCCTTGATCTTCTGCCACACTTTTGATGGTAACAGTTAAATAAAATGTCACATGTGGGACGTGAATTTCCCCAGCGAGCTGCGAAATGTCTGGAAAACACCGAACTGCCCTGAAACCTGATATCGACTGAGGAAGTTGTGGTTTGGGTGCAGCAATGCCTGCAGACAGAAAGCATACCTGGTGAGGGAGTTTTCTGCTTCTTCCCTGTCTCGCTGTGCCACCGATCAAACACTGACTTCACGGTGGGGCTGATGGACGCACGCTGAGCCCACCTGCTCTCCTCTACACACACATACACCCCCACGCACGCACACTCAACAGCAGACGTGTCTGAGTTAATGAAGATGCCGGGCTTCTGTTTGCCTCTGCAATCAAGAAAGAGGAGAGAAATAACCCAACTCTGACAAAAAGAAAGAAAGGGAAATGTGACAATGTTCCTGTTTGTCCAGGGACAAGAGAGAAAAGACGCAACTTGCTGTGACACAGAGGAGAGAAGGAGACAAGAATTACAGCCTTGAAAGTCCTTTTCTTCTCTTCAGGTTGGATGGGTTCTTTTCACCATTCCTATCTCGTAGCTGCAGCCCTGCAGGCTCATCCATCTCCATTTCCGACTCCTTGTCATTGTGTCTCCAGAAGCAGCTCCGTCTCAAATCAATCTAATTACCAGCCGCAGAGTAAAACCTGCAGCCACCTACCTGTCCACGGCTAACACCTCCAGACTTGAAGACTGCTCTTTCAGCATCCTCATAATTTATTCTAATAATTAGTACAAGTGATAGAAGAAAAACATAGCAAATTAAATCTCTGGAAAATGTATCTCTTATTCTTGCAGATTAAAACCTTAAAATGGATCAGATGCCTTTCATCTGATCCATTTTATGGATCAGATGAAAGGCATCTGATCCATAAAATAGCACTACAGTACAAAAATATGAAAAATTTCCACAGACAGAATTTGGGTTCATCATAAAAGCAGCCGATAGGCCCATGGTAACTCTGGAGGAGCAGCAGAGATCCACTGCTCAGAGGGCAACAATTGTTAAAGAAATCCTGAGTGCAGGAATTCAGCGAGGGGATTCAGTAAACTCTGCTCTGGTCAGATGAGATCATGGCAGTATAATGCTGTGGGACTGCTGTTTTTCCTCCACATTCTCTCCCCTTATTTTGCATTTGTCTACATTTTCAGAGCCCTTAAAATCAATGTGGAAGTTTGCTCTGTCTTTCCTTTTACTGTGGATTTTTTTGTCTAGTTTAAAAAATAATTTTAACATGAAAAAGTATAAAATAAATATTTTTACTAAATTTACACAGTGAATAAAATTTCTTCGGATTCTTTGTAAAAAATCAGTTTGTTCCCATCTCCAGGATCAGAATCACGGCCCCTGAATGAGGTGTGGGAACAAACTCTCTTCCAGCTCACCAGCAATTACAAAGGAATGAAATCCCATTCCTACCTACTTTGCAAAATATAAAAGTGTGGCCAGGCAAGCGGAGAAAATTAGTCTGTTTTCCTTTCTGACAACGATGGGCTAATTAAAAATCTGCCATTTCATATTCAGGACTAATTAGCTAAACGAGATGGCAGCTCAAACGTGGCCCTCTCTTAATTAAGCTGGAGAATTCGACATACACCTTGGTGCCGAGCTGAGCCAGTGTCTATGGCAACATCTGGGTAACGTGCGAGGTGCCCTGGCATTTTTCCAGTCACTGACCACTGTTTTAGAGAAGGCAGAAGGCGGAGGTCATCTGCTGTCCCCTGTGTGTCACATACACTAAAATACACCCTGTTCATATTGTATGAAGTCTTATTTAATGCCTGGCTAATTAACAAAGTGTTATTGGACATTCATTTGGTTAAAACAACATCTGTTGTGTTAAAGTGTTGGAAGTCTTTTGAACCATAATTAGACTAGACTTACAATATCATAATAAAAAAATTATTACTTCTTTATTAGAGCAAATAAATGAGTTTTGTTTCCTGTGTGTGTGTTTTCTGAAGACTTCTGGCAGTTTTGTTTTGAAAACTTTGTTTTAAATAAAGACCTGAATAATTTATTTTTCTAATAACCTAAACTATAAACGAGGGTCAGAAAGCACAAAAGCAACTCTCATCTGTATGAAAAGTTTAGTGTTTCTATTTAAAGTCTGGTTTCATTAATTGTAATCCAGTAGCAGTAAAGCCAAAATCTTCAAGTTGAAAGTTCTTCCATGTCAAACAAATGTTATTATTTAAATGATAAACTCAAAAGCATGCAACATTTTAATAAAATAATCAAAGTAATGTAATGTAGTAACATTACATTACATTTGGTACTCAAACGTTTTCCTTATTAAAAGTCAGGTATACAATTTTCCTTTTATTTTTTTATTTTTTGTCCTGTTTTCTAATTACTTGGTCTAGAAAAATAAAGTATTTTTGGCAACAGAACAGAAAGTGTGTCTCTATTTCTTTGAAAAAAAAGCATTTATTTGACTTTGATGATCAGAAGCATTCAGTTCTACTTTGTTGTAAAATAATTGATGTGTTTTCATCTGCATCCACCACCTCTGCTGGTGATTTTTAACAACATTCGTGAGGCGTCACAAAAATTGAAGCAAATGGCCCCCGGGCAGCTTTATTGCTTGGTGTGACCTTACCTGGTTGGACCAGGAATAAAAACGTGTTGAATTGAATTTTTTATTACTTGGCTTTTACTTATGCTACACATATGCAGCAGGATTAACAACAGAATGCTAAAGAAAGACAAAGTCATTAGGAATAGGAAGACAAAAGATGGTTTGTAAAACTTTTCTCTGCTTCCTGCTGATTCCAATAATCCCCGTCGGAAAATCCTTTTTTATTCTTTACAAGGTTCTCGAATCTTGGTTAAATCCACAGAGGAGAATCCTCTCTGCCTTCATGGAGATTTGTATCCTTCAAATCTTCCAGAGCCCGATTTACTTTCAAGTGGTTGTGTTGGACACAACAGGAAAACAATGTTGGGAAAATGATCAACCTTTGTCAAAAAAAAAAATTGAGAATAAAAGAAGTAATGTTTAAAGCTACAGTATGGAACTTTTATTTTAAAAAAAAAATGATTTTAATACTTTTGTTTAAAGTGTCACTATGTCGTGACAGAGACAAAATGTGGAGCTCCTCCCCCTCCATCTGTAGAAATGATCTGCTCCAAGTGAGAAACAACCAATCAGAGCCAGGAGGAGGGACTTAGCGCTGCCAATCAACCTCTTGCACTCGCTGCTGAAGATTGTCGGTTTGTTGCAGCTAAAGTGGAGAAACAACTTTGTCTTACTGGAAAACTGTTTATCTGTAGTAACAACCCTGAACTTCCACAGCAGATGCAGTTGTGATGATCTGGCTGTGGCCTAGCAGAGAGAGAGAGCAAGGGAGAGGGTGTGTGCAGCTCGTACACAAGAGTGATTGAGAGCACTAAGACTCTCCTCTGGCTGTTTCTGACCAAGTGTTGTATGTCTCATTTCTGCCAAGCATAGTGACAGGTTTAACAATCAACTTGAACATCTTGCATCTTAAAAAAAATGTTTTTTAAAAAGGGATTGAAGATAGAGATTGGTAGGAATCATTTCTGAACATGAAATGCCTCTCCAAAAACAACATAACCTTTGTGCACTTATTTGATTGCACTTAATTACAAAGTGCAAAGTTTGCATGTCAGTGATTATATAAAAAGCGACTTAGCAACATTTCAAATCTTTTTGTAGCCTGATAAAGGGCTGACTGTGGGATTTCAGTGTCTCCCCATTCTGTTGCATTGCTTCTGAATGAAATGTTTTGGGAAATGCAAATAGCAGTGTGTAATTCCAAGACAGCAGCCAAGTCTTCTCCTCAGAGCTCTAAGATTTTATTCTTCTCCTATTGTTCCCCTATTGTTCCTTGTGACAAATGCATTAGAAAAGTCCTGATTTTACAGAGTATTTCTTTGAGAAATAGAAAAATCTAAAATAAATGCATTGTATGAGTTTTTGAATACATTAATACTTCCTGAACGCCAAATGCTCTTAAACTCCATTAGCATTACTGAAGAAATGGAGGATTTTATATGTGGGTGTTGAAAAAAAGCTACCAAGAAACATGCTTTGACAAAGAAACATGCTTTTAGCTGCTAGAGCAGGATGTAGGTTTCCATCAAATGCATAAAGGACACATAAACCCATTTTGTTTCATTGTTAATATCACTACATCAGGTGTGCTGGTCTTGAAAGCATAATGCGGCTTCACCTTTTGTCCCTTGTGAATCCTAAAAAAATCCCACCTAATGAATGAAACCTTCCGGCGGCGCTCTGTAGTGAAAAGAACCGGCACCACACAGCTGCATAGATTCAAACTTCTAAATCCACATATTTCCTTAATGAGGCAGGTTTATTCAGTGTTAATAGGGAAATATAATGTGTTGCCTTTTCTCTGTTGTGTTTTCCTTTTGCAGGTTTGAGAATGTCTCTTTTTTTATAAGAATAAAGAAAACAAGGGTGTGTTTTTTAAGCTGTTCTGTGAGAGATGGAAAGGAACAGAGATGTAACCAGGGTTTAAAGTCTGGAGAGGCTTACCCCTCTCCCCAAAATCTACTTTATTATTATTTGTAGAACCTTTAACAAAAGCTGCACCAATGCTTTAAGCAACAACTTGTATAAAACTCGCTGAAAATGCACGAGATTTAGCAAGATTCTAATTTTCGTCCATAGTCTGAATGACATGACATTAATACAGTCTCATAAATAAAATAAAAAGTTTCAACTATAATACTAAAAGGAGAGCATGAGCCCAGACTTTAACACATCCATTAAAAGAAGGCAGATATTTCAAGCAGCTGGCAACACTGAAACGAAGGGTTTTATGAACAGGAGCGAAAACAAAGAAAACAAATCTACCAATAATGAATTTCTCAGATTAATACACATCCACACACTCCCAGAAACTCCCTCACACACACACAGCCTCCAGCCTTAACAGATAAATCTAATCTAATGCGAGAGTATGCTGCATAACATCATTAGTGTGTGAATCTAGACTGTCTGGTGTTGCTGTGCAGACAGTGTGCTGGTTCTGGATGTTTGTGTTGAAGCATAATAGCTGTCAAATATTGCAGCCGAGCAGCTGAGCTTCACTGGTTCCATCAGTGGATAGATTAGCACTAAAGTTCACGGAGGCACTTCTTTTTCATAAAGAAAATGGTTTCAAAACTTTTTTTTATTTTTTAAAAAAAGCTCTTTCTTTAAAATGTTTATCTAGCAAGAAGTAAAGCCTAATCGTAGTTTTGATTAAAGTTAAAGGTTTAAACATCCTGACCATGTAATAAAACTCATTCAAATCCATTCAAAAATCCTTTATGCCAAGAGTAAATTAAATGTTGCAGCTCATGTCTTCCATCCACTTTGTCCATCGCGTGTTTCTTTTTATGAATTTACACAATCACCTCTAGAGCCAAGTTTTATTATCACCTTTTCAGCTTTTTAAGCTGCAGAGGAGATTAAACTCTATAAAACAGTCTAACTAGATCAGCAGATATTTTACAGCAAACACTGAAAGATGTGAACGTTTTCTAGATATGCCATCTGCCTGATCCCTGTTATTACACATATTTTCACTGATGTGTCTCCAGTCCAGTCTGTTGCCCGGGTGAACAATGAAATATTTATCACTGCAAGTGGAAATAGGAGAAGATATAAGTGACTGAGGCAAAATTGTACAACAATTTTGAAAACCCTACTTTTCCCCCTTCTCATTGCAGGATCTCTGCAAGATGTTTGCAATATTTTCATTTGAATGTTTTTTCTTTTTCTTCTTCATTATCTGAATGGATGCATATTATTACTGACACTGCCTGCAGAGAGTCAAGCGATTTAAATATAACTCTCCTGGTGTCTGGGTTCTATTTTAAAAAGGAAATTCTTCACTTCATTCACTTCAGACAGAATAAAGACAAAAAGAAAAAACTGAAAATCAAATCCATGTCATCCTGTAGATACCTCCTGAACATGTCAGTGCTGAGACAGATGATGAAGATTAGTTTAGCTGCACTGGGTGAATACACACACACACACACACCCCACCCCCACGCACCCCCCCCACACACAGACATTTCTCCTCTAATAATGAGCTGATTCTTCCTCTGCTTCACACAACGGGCTTAAAGGAGACAGTTTTATTGGCTCATTTCTGACTGACTGACAGCTTCAGGACAGTTTGTGCACAAAGAGAAGACAGTCAGTTTTCACACTATATTAAACCGCGCACAATATCAAACCCTTCAGGAGAGACAAGTTAATAAAGACAGGGAAAAAAAACCCTGAGGACAGACGTGCACTTGACAGCAGAGACGCCGTACATTTGCAGTTCATGTCAAGTCACCTCTGATTCAGGTCGAGAGGTGAAAGTGGCTTAGTTCAAGGACAACACCAGCTTACAGATCCAGAGCCAGGCATGCTGGGATCTGAAGGGTTGTCGTATTTTGACTTGGTGGTTATGAGCGGCAGTCAGCTGGGGAGAAAAAACGCCAATCCGACTCTGAGGGCAGATCTGTAACTTGAGCGACTTACTGTCAAGCTGAAACTCGATATTAAATCTCCAGGGCAGCTCAGACTGCAGGTTGTCATCAGGGTAGAGGTCAGGTATAGTGACACCAGGTGGAAGTTACCGCTTACAGTTTTACACTGATTTCTTTTCTCTTCTTTATCCGTTTTCAGTCGATTTTCCTGGCAAGGGTTTTAATCACTTATTGTGCTGCTGCATTATTTTTAGAATGTGATCTACTTTTTCCTCACTATTAGCAACTTGAGGGATGTTTTCAGGGTAATTAATGCCTTTTCATCACTGTATCTCTGCATCTGCACATTTATCATTTCCATTGCCATGAAACCAATGTGTATGCATCACAAAAAATAATTGATGATTTCCTTAAGGCATTTGTCTTTTTGCTTACTGCTCTGAATGTTTAGCCTCATTCTTAATCACTTTGCTACCTTAAGATTGTCTTAATCTTAAGGTAGCAAAAAAATATCCTTAAACTCCAAAATGTGCTTTAAGGATATTTTCTTCACTTTAATTTGATTTCTTGGTGTGGATTTAGCTATGCATTTTTTTTTTTGCTTAGATTAAATTCGAATTACCACAATTATTGCTAGTTGGTAAAAGTCAGAGTAATGAGAAAACATTGTTGGTGCTTCCATATTATTTACAAAGATTCTGACTCATTCCTCCTGACAGAATTGGCATAACTGTTTTAGATTTGTGAGCCGCCTTCCTCTTACAGCTCTCCCCACAATCCATCTCTCTGCGATGATAACCTGTCTCATATCTTGAGCTGTTGCTTCAATATTTCATCAATGTTCTTTGCTTATGATACCATCTCCTTAGTGAATAGCATCAGGTCCTCCTATTGAGTCATGACAGAAAGATACAGGCGTTTCCAATTTGGTTCCATCTCTGCTTAATAAATAACACTTAAGATTTGATTTAAATCATTTGATAAGGATGTGGACATAATTTTATTTTTCCCAGTACTGTATATGATAATTCATGTTGGTGTCTATACTGGCTTTTCTGACAGTCCTGAAGATAAATTAAAGTGTTAAGATGAGATTTTCAATATAAAAGTGGTGGATAACAAAAGCTGTATCCTTGATTGTAATAATGAAAGCACTTCAAATAAAATATATATTCTCCCGCTTAAGATATTCATCTGCACCGTCTTGTATTCAACATGACATTCTTCATTTGCAGCTAGCTAGTCTGCATAAGGAAGCTTCATTCAGTCATAGCAGCAGCCTGGATGTTGTAATCTAATTGCTCATTTTGATACGGCTCTTAAGCAACCAGGGAAATACTTATATATACACTCCAGATAGCAACAGAGCCAATATAACTGACTGTAGATAAGAAAAAACTAAAGTATGGTTCAAGAAAAAACTTAATAATTGAGCAGAGTCTTTTTGCGAAAAGAGGTTTAAGTGTGAATTTAATCATTTCTGAAGTTTCACACCTCTGTACGCAAAAAGAAATCCCAGCAGTCCCCTCTTCCCACAGCCGTTCTTCCTTCAGATCTCTTCCCCCGCCCAGCTCCTTTCATGCTCCTCACGTCTCAAACTCGCCGCCGTCCATCACCTCTGCTCGCCGTCTTCTGACAGGAAGAGATGATTTTTCACCGCTGATCCTCCATCAGCATCCCTCTATTAGGAGATGCTTCCGGCTCAACACGCCCTTCAGCGAGTGATTTGCAGTGCTGTTGTTCAATATCTGTGCATTACTGAATATTTGTCATTATGATAGAATCAGCTTTGCAATTCTCAAACCAAAAAGTTAAAAGAGATTTGATGGAAACCAAGATTGTGTTTTTTTCCACTCCATTGTTCACCGACAGCCGTGTTCGCTTTAAATGATCACCTAATGGCAATATTTTCCCCACAATGGATGACATATTCTGCTTTCCAGCAGGGAGCAACAGAGTCCCAGTCATGAATATGAGCGTATCGCATGACACCCCCGACAATTAGTGATTTCCCAGATTACAGATGTTTGAAAGTATCCAGTCCTTTGAACCCTTCATCCAACAGGGAGAGCTTTGCCTTTCACAACCTCGTTGGCGCTCTTTTATGGGAATTTTTCAATCCAATCTACTCAACATCTATCCAAAGAATCCCTTTTCAGACAGCTAATTGAATCTGCAGCTGACTTTTAATTAACAGCGGGACTGATCTCCATAAAGTCGAATGATTTGCATACGGTCTTCAGCCCCTTCCCCAACGCATGTCTGAGAGGCTGGCGGAGAGCCAAGAGCAAGACAGGAAACCGACTTCGGAGAGAAAGGAGGGGAGGCAAGGCGGGACGATGGGGTTCGGCTGGAGAAGGAGGGAGTGTGCCAACAAAGGAGAGGAAAAGCAGCAGACTAGGGAGGGAAGAGACAAATGAGGGCAACACCACCTTATGCCCGTGCAGCAGAGGAGAGCAGCAGATATGCAAATACATGCAAAACACTGACAGAGCTTCTCAGAGAAACAGATAACTCCAGTGATTTTCCAATCAGGCTGGCTAATTATATAAAAAAAAGGAAGAACATAACGTGATGCTATATTGCTCTCATCGTACAAACAGATGTTAATTGGTAGCACATCGTCTCTATGCAGATAAGATGGGCAGACGCATTAACAAGATGTGGCAATGGGGTGCAATGCTTTATGATGCACTCAAGCTAATACTGATGAAAAGAAAGGCAATTAAACCTTTAATTTTCTTTTTAACATTAACAAAAATCATTCTGCTTCCTGCGTAAATACTTTGTTCAGAACCAGCCTTTGCTGGGTTTTGCTTGTTGCTGCTGTTCGCTCAGACTGGATGAGGAGCACCAGACGTTGCGCTTTGCCACACATTCTCAACTGGTTTAAGGTTGAGACTTTGACTGGGCCATTTCAACACACAAATTAGCATTGATCTTGTTCTACCTCAAGCTGGATGCTAAAGGTTTGTTGTCCTCGTCTCAGGTTTATCTATAGGACCTTCAGTCCTTACAGGTGTAAAGTGGTACTGAAGTCAACCTCCTAGCTTGTGTGCACAAACTTGGCTGATAAAGCCGATTCAGAGGACCATCCTCCCCACAGGATGATGCTGCCATGTGTCACTGCAGGGATGTTTTATTCAGGGTAAAGCGCTGTGTTAATTTTCTGTGCCAAAGAGGCAAAAAGTTCCCATCAGAACTGAGCAGGTTCTTCCAAACGTTTACTGACCCCTGCAGGGCTAATGATGAAATACAAGCAGGAACGTCTTCCATAAGGGCCAGATTTAATAAGTGCATGGCTAATAGTTGTTGTGTTCAGATTCATGGAAATGAAACCTTAGCTCTGAGCTTTTGGCTGCTTGTCAGATTACCGTTCTCCGTCAGTTTAGGCCACGTCTTAATAGACTGGCACCATGTGTTGGCTTAGATACTCTGCCAGCTTTCTCCCTGGCCTGTCTGCAGTTTTCCTTCGTGTTCGTGAAGATGCCTTCTAGTAGCAAACAGCACAGCAGCTGTCTTCTAATACTCTCTAACAAACCTCTGAGGTTTTCGCAGAACGGGTTGATTCCATTTAATAATTAAGGCGACTTCTATGTTTGCACTGGATTTCATTTAACGGTAGCAGAATGAATGCAGTACATGCCAACATTTCCAGATTTCATTCAAAAAACAAAATAAAACATGTATCCATTAGTTTATGTTTTATTTTGATATGAAATCAAAAACAGAAGTTTGTGGTTATGTGGCAAAATTTCAAGGCGTTGTATATCCAGCCTTAAACAACTCCACACGTGCGCAGCATGTATTAAACAAACTGTTTGTGTCTGTCTTGGAGATGCCAACTTCATTAGTACCCATAAAGCATGCACCTCATTAATGAATGTCATTAAAGCAGGCGGTGAAGCGCTGGGTGGCTGCCAAACTAGACGACTGCTGGGTGGCACGCAGGCGAGGCGGCGAGCCCCAGTTGGTGCAGAGCTGAGCTGCAGCTGCTTCTCTTGCACTTTTTTTCCCCCCAGGAGGACAGAAGCAGGCAGGAAAAGCAACATGAGTAATGAGGAGATTTCAAATTATGAGATGGCGGAGGGTTAAAGCTTGCGAAAGAGTGGCGGTTGAGGGCGTCATGGGTGTGTGCGCGCGCTGGATGGAAACCATGGAGGATGGGTGACAGCGGGTGCCATTTCGAGGAGCGATGATCCAAGTCGCCATTTTGAAAATTGCACTTAAATTGCATTTGAAGCAATTACTTTAAGTTGAATGGTAAAATGTCATAAGGTTTGTTTTGAAGATAAAAAAGTATTTTTTTTTTCCAAGGAAGAACTGGTAAAAACTTACTTTGCTGATGATTTAGATTCTTTGGACTGAATATCCTAAAGTGTGGCCGTCTAACTTTGGAGCTTACAACTCCTTACTGCACACCTGACCAACAGAGGAACTCATGCCCCCAAGTAATTAGTGCTAATCAGCTATGGACTGACCATGCAGAGAGCCATATTGATCCCACAAGGTAATCGAGGAACGGCTTAATGACAACTTAAGAGCTCGAGTGACTAAATTACACCTGCGTTAAAATGCTGTGGGGATCCAGTGTAGCAGAAAATGATCTAAAGCCTGGATGTTTAATCTGAATCAAGTCCCTGAACCCCCCTGGCTGTGAGGTGAGTTAATGAGAGAAAACAACAGTTTACACAGGACTCTTAATGTGAAATAGTGGAAGTGGTAGGATAAATATTTAAAACTTCAATCTTTATTTCTTTAAAATAAGATAAAGGAAACTTTGTTATCAATAATACAAGTACAAAAATGTATCAGAACACAGAGGAATATACAAAGACAGAGCATAACAGCGACAGAAGGACATTAGCTATGCATGGAAGGGAAATATTCTTCGTACATTGTGGTCAACAGAGCAAAAAGTGGCCTGGTCGATGGAAGATAAATGACACGCGAGGACTAAAAGACGTCTAAATGTAATTTCAGGTGGAACCAAAAACCTGCTTCTCTTTCCAGTTTCAGCTGATGAGCTCACAAATCATCCTCCAATAAATAAGGCACTGAGGAGGATCCCCAAAAAAAGCAGGAAAAGCTCAAACATCTGAGCACGTTTGTGTTGATATTATATAAGTGGAAAACGAGTCATGAAAAATGTTCACATTTTATAACGTGCATAAATACTTTTTCCATCTTAAATCACTCTTTACGATGTTTCTACTAAATAACGCCGATGTTTAAAAAAAAAAGTTGACACATATTTAACAGGATATGAACAAAGAATCAAAGCAAACCACAGGTTGTGATGCGCAAAAAGAAAAACCTCCAGGCACATTGTGAGTTATTTGGTGACTTTTTGCTGAGTTTACAGTTTTGACTTGTCAAACATTTTGGGATTGTGGCAAAATTTCATCGTCTTCCAACATGCTCTGATCACGTAGTGATAACATTAAAACATGATCTTCATCAGTTTTTATGCATATTATTGTAGTGTGTTCATCGAGTCAAAACACTGTGCTTCTAATGTGGCACAAATTCCTACCATGGAAACAAAAACGTCAAACTTGTTTAACTGATTAAAGCACATCAGACAAATCTGATCAGTTTGGTAGACAAAAAAAAATAAAAAAAACATTTTGGCACCCAAGATATAAGCTGTAAAATTTGTAAGACATGAGGGATATAAAAACAAAGCTGCAGCACAACTTGAAGGCAGAACCCTTTCTTCTCTGTTTTGTCATCAGTAAAGATAAGTTTGAAGAAATAAAAATAAGGCAATAAACCAATAAAGAGTCCTTTAAGCTGCAGACGATAAAGTCCCTCTGTCAGGATTTAGAGTTTTTACCCCACCTGTGAGATCTGGTCTGGATGGAGGGAGGCTTGGAGTGGAGGAAAGATCAGAGTCTCGCATCTCGTTGCGTTACTCTGCAGTGGAGGGCGGGTGGCGCCTACATCTCGTGGGCGGTCAGGTGATGTTCAGGGACGCCGTTGGCATGAGCCACCGCAGTGTTGTTCTCATTGAGGCGCCTCACGCGGTACATTTCGTAGTGGATGCTGCTGGTGATGTCCTTAATATTCTGCATGTGGGTCCTGAACAAAAAGACACAAGAAAGCACGAGAAGAGAAGAAATCAGCCATTTAGTCAGACTTATTTCTGCTGTTTCTACAGGTTTACGGTTGTCAGATCCTGTGCTTTTATAAAATTACTGTATTTTCAAACGCGACTATTTTTCTTCAATTTGATGTGTAGAACTAAATTAGCAAAAAAAAGAAAAAAAGAGACTTGGCAAAAACTTCAGCCTGGTTGCTGTAGAACATTTAGTCAAAGTCATGTCTTATGACAACTACATATTTTAAAATTTTATTTTCCTCTTATAGCATCCAGTTTTGGGAGTCTAGTCAAGAAGTGTGGTAGGACTTGTTGCCTCAGAAAGGTGGTGGCAGATTTGCTCTACAAAGTGCAACTTTTCGAACTCAAGGCATCAAAAAGTTGATGAGAACTCTAAACCTCCATCTGATGAAAACCACGCAAGACATGCATTAATTAAAAAAAACAAACAAACTTGTACTAACTGATGAAATTGTGTCTTTTTTGCTACATTTTCTCCATTGAGGAAATTATTATTGTAAACTTACTGGAAAAACAAATGAATCATAAAATATTTGTCTCCTCTTGAATGTGAGCATCCTAAACTGAATGGAAGAAGTGCTTTAGAGCTACCCAGTCTGTCACTGAAATGCTCCTGACTTGAAATGACTGAAGTTTCCTCAGGCTGGTTTCTAAAAGATGCCACAAGAACACAACAGATTTAAGAGCTGATCCAACTGCACCACATTAGTGCCAGCTGCGGCTAGCCTCAAACGCCAGTAAAACATCCCAGTCTGGTTAATTTGGCTACTGTCAAATGAACACCCTTGCCAAAATTCTCTCAATAGATTTCATCCGAATTTCTAACTTTTCATATTTATTATCAACTTAAAATGTTTCACATTAGTGACAAAAATCTCTCAAATGATAAAAAGTGGAAAAGTGTTTAAAAGGTTAACTTTAAAAATAGAAAATCTGTCATTTATTTAAAGCAGCAGGCATTTAACAGAAATAAAAACAGATCCACCATATTTACTAAAAACTCTGCTAATCAGAATGAGAGCCATCTTTGATTAGAAAAAAAAGAGGCTTGAACTACTGTTATAGTTTTTGTCAAAGTATCACAGAACTCCCCTAAAATCCCAGCACAAAGCCAAGTGCTCCCCAGTTTTATGTGCATGTTAAAATTAATGTTGAGGATGCCAAAATCCACTCACCTGATGAGAAGGTCTCGCAAGTAGGCAAACTCACAGTGGGCAATGTTCTCAACTGCATGGAAAAGAGGAAATATGTCTTCAGTATCTCAAAAATTTAAGAAATCTCACAAAAACAATGTCGCAAACAATGCAAGTCGGGTTATAAGAGTAGCCCACTAGGGGGAGGTGCAAATCTTAGTGCATTTTTCTTTAAGACACAAATAGGTGGTGGATGAACATGGCTACAGTCTGCTCTGATCTGCTGCACAGATCTCTGCAGCTATGTAAATCAGAGGAGATGAGTATCACTGCAAAGAAACTACAGCAGACATGTGGCTGTGTGTCTGCAGAGCATTCTGCAGGAAATGAAGCTTCTTTAATGAGAGAGTTGATAAAGAATCAGAGCCTCCGATCTGTAGTGGCTAACAAAGGGAATGATTTGAGACGAAACATTAACACACTATCTGCACAACTAAAGTTGTTTAGTAAAAACCAATATTCTTTAAAGAAATGTGGCTTTTTAAAGTCAAAGGCTAATAAAAAGCTTGAAGTGACACAACAGCAATCTGGAAATCCTCTTACAGCATCAATTGTAATAACTGCATCCCATTTTTTCCTATTAATTACTCAAATTATTTCCATGTCAGCTATAAAAGTACTGCTTTGATGGTGGATTGTGGATTATACAGGAGTAGGAGAAATATACCTTCAATAGTTCCCCACTTGGTCTTCCTCCCCAGCAACCGTCTGCCGTTCACTTGGTACTCCTGATCGCTGCCCACGACTGCAAACGGGATCATCTCCTGCCCCAACAACCACAGAGCCACAGTGAATTACAAAGTCACTCCTGCAGCCTTGCAAAAATATTCACACCTCTTGAACTTTATCAGATTGTGCTGCACTGCAGCCACAAATACGTTTTATATAATAACAGGTAAACACAAATTAGTGGAAGACTAAAATGCTGCTTTATTTCCCCATTATTAGTATCTTAAGATGCTTTCTTATGTTTCCTGATAAGTCGTAATAATTATATAGTTATTCCTAATAATTTTGTGATTGATACTGTTGTTTTGTTTTTTGAGCAGAGCGACTGTCCAAACATCATGGTAGAAAATGTTTTGAGTTTTGCAAAAATCCATTTATCAATACTTACAATAAAGTGTGACCTAAAACCCCTATTACTAGCAATGAATACCTGCGTCAGGTACTGAGGGCTTTACTCCAGAGAGACGCTGAAATAAAAAGTACAGCAGCTGTACAGTTTCTTACAGTCGGTCTCAAAGTCCTGTTAATCAAAGCTCTTACAATCTTCATCATAATAATAATTTCTGTCAAGCAAACTAATTAGAACAGCAGCAGCTGTAATTAATTGTAGCAATAAAATTCATATAGAACAGTGTAAAATATGCAACTGTCAGAGGTCACTGCAATACACAGTTTTAAATAGATACGACTCTGTAGCGTGCGAGTGTGTTGTCTGACATGTTTGAAAAACGTCCTGCCTCAGACACTCCCACATCATCTACAGGTTTTAGTGAAAACTGAATGTGACCATGTTTGTGACCGATACACAGTTTAAAGCTAAATTAAAAGTGAACTTGTTAAGGTTTTCTTTGCGTAATGGTTTTCTTCTTGCCACTCTTCCATAAACACCAGATTTGTGAAGTGCAAAAGTATTAGTATAGCTGTGGATCTCTGCAGCTCCTCCAGAGATACCATCTGTGACAATCATCAAGCGTTGCATTTTGTTTTATAGCACCTCCCTGCTGTTTACTTTGGTCTGCATTTGTTTGCTAATGTCTTCTGACAAACTTCTGGACTGATACTGAGATTAAATTACGTACAAGGCAACTAATTAGGTGACTTCTGAAGGCATCTTGTCGTCCTGAAGTTTGCTTTATATTTGTAAAAATCTTGAAAATTACGTATGATTTTCATCCAATTTACATTTTTGTGTTACTTTGTATTAGTCTGAAACATAAAATCCCAGTGAAATATATTGAGGTATTTTGGTTTTAATGCTTCTAAAGTGAGAGGATTAAAGGGCTGTAAATGCTTTGTTATATTATTAGCTTTGGGTGAAAAGCCACAAGCTCTTACCCTGATCTTTTCGTTAATCATTCTGTCCTCTGCGTCCTCGTCAAATTCTTTCTGAGGGTACACATCAATCCCATTGGCTCGCAGCTCTTCCCTGATCTGATGAGAACGAAACATATACACAAAATAAACTTCAACCTGCTACAGCTTTAATTTATTCCTATATAGATATGCAACACATGCACTTAAATTGGATCAGATTAGCAGTAAATTATATCGCATTTATCAATAAATGTTTATATGTAGAACATAA
Organism: Phalloptychus januarius; assembly: GCA_902982915.1. Lineage (NCBI taxonomy): Eukaryota > Metazoa > Chordata > Actinopteri > Cyprinodontiformes > Poeciliidae > Phalloptychus > Phalloptychus januarius. The sequence goes on from CADWAE010000476.1 coordinate 9,140,318, forward strand.
CTTTGCCTGATCCTTCTAAAAAAAACTAAACTTTTAATTTTCTCCTGAAGCTGAAAAAAACCGTCACCTTCTTTTTGAAGAAGTCTCTCTCTTCCAGCGTGAGAGTATCTGCCTTAGCAATGACCGGGACGATGTTGACCACCTTACTGAGACGCCTCATGAACTCCACGTCGAGAGGTCGCAGACTGAGGGGGCAGAAAATGACAGAGCAAAATTAGGAGAGAGAACAATGAATCATCTGAAAATTGCAATACTGGGTTTGAGCAGCAGAGGGCAGAGAATCCCAACTATTCTCCCAGATCAAGTCTTTACACATTCATCTGATCTAATGGAGGCTTCAGGTCATTAAATTGCCAAGATCTCAGAGTTAGTGGAAGATTATACATATTTTTGCTAGTGTTGCGCACTGAAGCAAAAGCACACAAAAAATGACAGAGAAATGCAAAAACCGTTTGTTTGCACCCAGAAACAACAGTAACACAGGCAGGGCGTTATTATTGCCCTGCCTGCGTTGGCCTTTTTGAGACGAGCTCTGAGCAGCTGCTGCTCACACTAAGCGACATCTGAATTGGATCAACATGAAATGCTGCCGGCTCGACTCGGGGGGGACCATTTCACACCCGTGTCCTGACTGAGTAAAGACAGGCCAAGACACAAAAATAACAGAGCTGAGGTGTGGCACTTGAACAGAACTCTTATGAACCGAGTCTCCATGAAGGACTCAACAGTTACAAAATGTTTCCCCAAGATACTCAGCTTCAGTTTCGGAGAATGAAAGGAAATATGTGCTGAATGGCTACATGAGCACATGAGAATATGCGAAACCTCCTGCTAATTCCTTCTGTGAGTAAAACCCAGTCCCCTGAGCTCCAGGAACTACAGACTGAGCCAAGTGAGTCAATTAGCCTGTTCAATAAGAGCCAGATGTTTGCATTTGTAAGAAATCCAGGGAGAAACTTGGTAAATTGGCAAGAGCAGCCCGTGTTTGCAGTGCAGTGGAATGTTGTTCTGGGATATGTTGGTTCTGAAGTGAAATGACAGGACTGTGTGTGTGTGTTGAAGTTGAAGAGTAACAAAGCACAGCTTCACATTTTCCACCTGAGAATAAACAAAAGGTCTGCAGAACCAGCAGCAGTCTGTTGCTCCGGCGCAAAATCAGTCCAGATTAAAACGGTTCGTACTGTCAGTGGGGACGCTTGCAGGAAAACATGCTTTATACACAAAGAGTTTTTTTATTCACGTCTACTCCTGTAAGTTTGCTTTCATTCAGCATATTAAAGGTGTTTTTTATGATTATTCTAGTTTAACAGTTAATGTATTTGTACAGGAGCTACACTTTGTCATCCAAAAAACTATTTTACTTGCATTTATTCTTCAACTTTTTATTTCTTGTATACCTCAAAAAACATGTACATGTGTATAACATGCTGCCTTCAGGAAAACAAAAACAACATGAGAATACCTCTATGTTTATATATTTACTGTTTTAAAAAACCCTGAGAATTCACAACATTTAATATGATGAAGTAAACAAAAGTGGACCACACAGTTCAGCTGCAAGTTTATAAAACCTTGTTTTTATTTTGCATAAATTGGGACTTTTTCGGTGCTTTTTCCAGTCTAAATTTGATTCATTTAGATTATGACGTAATTCATTGTTATTACGTGATAATTGATCATATTCACAAACCCCAAGCCAAACATTGACAAAATGGCTGTAATAATGTTACTAATAATATCACACCACAAAATATTAAGTTTTAAGTCTGTAAAACTCACCTCTAGTGTGGGTTAAAATATCAGTGATTATAGTCAATGATATTGATTTCTTTGACAAATGGCAGTGGTACTAAATACTGTACTAATTTAATTTGAAGACATTACCAGTGACCAGTCGGGGGGATGAAGTATATGCAGCAGTGGATTCTGGAGTCTGGAATCCGTTTCTTCCTGTTGATGTTGATTTCCTCCTGCAGGTACGCTTCATACTGGTCGTTAATAAACTTCATGATGGGCTGCCAGCTACGTTGATGGCAAAAAGGGTGAATCCATTAAGGGAAAAGATATAAAATATAACAGTATTTTCTAAGACCTTGGTTTGACTAAACTCTGATCGAAATGCTGCTTTACCAGTTCTCATTGTTAATCTGGTCTCCAAATCCTGGTGTGTCAATGACGGTGAGCTTCATTCTCACTCCTTTCTCCTCGATGTCTGCACAAAGAGAAGCAATGCCAATAAGTGACAGGAGCACAAGATGATTCTCACCACTAGAGGCCTGCTTCCTTCTTAGGATTTAGCAGCTGTGGGGGATTACATGTCATAAAACATCAGGAAAAGATGTAGAAAACTGAAAACAAAGAAAGGCCATACCATGACTGATGGACTTAATTTCAATAGTTTTTGGGATCTTCTCCTGGCCGGTGCCCAGTACAGACTTCCTGCTGACTTTAGATTTGAACAAGGTGTTCATCAGAGTCGACTTCCCAAGGCCACTCTGTCCTGTGAGTAAAACAACAACATTGGTTGCTTATTGATGCTGTTATAAATCTGCACATAATTAAAATATAACCAATTTAAAACTCTTATTAGGTGTAGGTGTCAGATCTAGTGGCTCTGAAGTGGAAAGAAACAGGGTCTACCTGCATCTATGTTATCAAAACTAACACTGCAATTTACTTTCCCCATGTTGCTACATGAATCAAAAAGGTACGACATTTGAGCAGAAAAAAGATGAACAGAATTACTTTGCTCAACCTGGCAGCTGAATAATCAGGAAGAGGGGGAAGTGAGCATTTGAGAAGTAATCCTTCACAGTTTGAATTCAGGTTAAGTCAACAAGAACCGCCCTGATTTATGGAGATTACTTCTAAAACGCACTCACCTAGGCATGCAGACAGCAGAGCATAATTCAAGTAATAGTTTAAAAATCCCAACAGCTGGAACCTATAGAGGGAGGCACATTCATGCCAACAATGTTCACACTGAAACTATGAAGTGAAATTACATCGAACACAGGGAAAGACTGGCTCCACCTGCTGAGGTTTTATCTGTTTCGAGAAGGCTTACAAAAATATTCATACCTCTTGTTATTTTTGTAAGTTTGACATCATAACTGAAGTGGAAAAAACTAATACAATAGCATTACTTTGAACTGAAAAGATCTGAGTCAGTGTTTTCAAAAGGAACCACATTTTGTTTCCATATCAGTGAAAGCGCTTTGGGGAATGTCGCTACACTCCAGTTCATATATCTAGATACAGATTTGATCTTAATCTTTCCTTGCAGAGCAGCTCAAACTCAGCTCAGGCAGAAAGCCTCTTTGACCACAGGTTTTCAAATCTCCACACACAGTCTTAATTGGATTTAGCTCTTGACTTTGACTAGGTCATTCTAGCATATAAATCTCCATTGCATCTCTTAATGCATGTTTAGGATTTCTTTCAGGAGTTACCTCTTTTTACAATCTATCCATCAACTCTGACCAGCTTCTCCATCTGTACTGAAGTATCCCCACAGCATCATCCTGCCACCACTCTGTTTTCAGAGTCATGTATTAGTTTTCCACCTTATCGTTCTGCATGAAGACAACCATATTCAATATGTGTCTTCTCTGACCAGGCCACATCCTTCAAGAGGCTTAAGCTTTTAAAAGCCAGGAGGTACATTCAAAGGGTCAAAAATATACAAGTACTTAGTTATATTTCTTTTGATTATGTTGTTTTCTTTAATGGATAAAGAAATGAGTAAGTAGACGTAGTAGATAAAAAGGAAATACATCTGTTCTGATTGGGTTACTTTAATTATTTCCTGCTTTTGTAATTCTGTAAGCACAACCTGAAATGTTCTGATGAGGAACAGAAGGCATTTTATCTCCAATTTATAGTTGCAAAAGAAAGCATGGAAAAAAGGGTTCTTTCATTTCACTCAAGACTGCCTCTCTCTCTTTCTTTTTTACTTGGCAGACAGAAAAGGTGTCACGGCATCATCCTCAGGAGACGCCCTTTAGAAGTGGAGAGAGTTTTATGATGGCCTGGTTACAGCTGAGGTGTGTGTAATTAAAGGTGTGTGATCACAGGTCTCAAAGGCAGTGTGTTGGGCCTCCCACAGAGAGGGATGCTTGTTAAAATCAGTTTGACGCCTCTGCTTTCAGTCAAGGCTGATTAAAGAGACAAATGTCAAGTCAATGCAGGAGGAAACAAAAACGTGAGGATTTTTATGAGAAATGTGTTTGTGAAGAGAAGAGGCTGAGACAGAAATACAAATAGAAAAAAAGACATTTACATTTTAATATTACATATGTTTTGGGTTTAACATTATGTAACAAGTTGCAAGATATAAGGTGAGTACAGACAGCATGTTTTTTAGCATAGAAAAAGCACAACCTACCTACAACCATGATGTTGAGCTCGAAACCCTGCTTCATGGCTTTTCTCCTCATCTGCTCCAGAATGGCATCAATCCCCACATAGCTGAAGTCCACCATGGCTCCCCCGGCCTTCTCCCCGTATAGACTGCTCACTGCTGGGGGTACCATGGCGTCAGGCACCACCGCCTCAGACATGGCACTGCTGCTGTTGCTGGGGAACACCTCTGGTCCTGCGTCAGCACATAGAGAGGGAGAGGCACGGTTCTACAGTTACTATTGATGTAAAAAGCACAGAGGAACTAAGCTTTAGATGGGAAGGAAAGGGGGTCAAATAAATGTCATCAGCAATGCAGGGAATGTGCAAAAGCGGTACTGGAAGCAAGATAAGGAAGTGGAGACGAGAGCTGCACAGCTGAGTTTCTTTAACAAAACGTCCTCGATGCAAAAATGGAAAGAACTTAAAGAATTTGGGGCAATAATAAACAACTTTACATTAAAATCAAGGCCAAACAGGTAAGCTTAGCTTTGAAGGTTTAAAGCTTTACTAACATCCTGATATGAAGCACATATAATGTTTAGAGCACAACAGTCATTTAAGTTTTATCTACAATCTATAAAAGCACCAGATGCTTGGCAGATGATCGGAAGTGGCTAATTGAGTTCAGAATTGCGTCATAGCGAAACAGCCTGTTAAATCACATAAACAGCAGGACAGAGTTTTGAAGAAGAAACAAAAATACAACCAGACAGAAACTGCCATCAGTGCAGGTAGTGAAGGCAGTGTGTTTTTAACTAAAGAGAAGATGCACAAACTTGTTTGAGTGCTGAAACAACACTAGATATTTCATTAAACATTTTACTGTTTTCACAACAAATAAAAAATAAAATTCAACAGGGTTCTATAACATGCATTGGTGGTGCTTCTGTACTCCACCAGCAGATGGTGACAATGTTATCACTGCCTACATCAAAATTTAGCTAATTGGTAAAGATTCTCCCAAAACAACTTGACCTCTTATTTTCTGTGACTCGATTATTAACAGTTTCAGCTTAAATTTGAAGTATAATGGAAATTAAGCCAAACCAAAGCAAAACAGATGTGGAGAATCAATAAAAATACTTCAATGTTGTTGTGGTTTCTAGCACAAAAAGTTAGAAAGGGCATGTGCAAAGTGGGTCAATAAGTAATCATTTTTGACAGTTATTCAGTCCACATTTAAACACCACATAGTTTATAAAAGTCGACTGTGCCCCTGTCTAAAACATACATGTTAGCTCAACTGGTGTGTGAGCTCTCTAAATTGCTCCTAGAAGTGAGGGTGAGGGCAACTTTGTTTGCCTAATGTGTCTCAGTCTTGCTCTGATGGATTGGTGACCAGCCCAGGGTGTGCCTCGTCCCACTCATAGGCGCTGGAGACTGGCACAAACCTTTCCTTTCTTAGTCTGTAAGGCTGTGGATTGGTACCAAATCAGTAATAGTTGACTGCTCTATGAAAATCATAAAATAAGATACTAATTCTTTGGCAAATTAATGTATTTTAGGGGTTGCATCAATAGATGTGAAATAACTTAAAGAAAGGAAGAACACCAACACTTTAGGTATCTTAAATGTCTGCAAAGTATTTCCACCTAAGACTCTTCATATTTAATGAGACTTCCAATAGAAGCAAAAGTGATGATCTGAGAGATTTTGCCATTCCCACACCAACCCTGTTAAAACATAGTGAATTTTAAACACATGCAGCCTTCATCCCAGCAGGCTGACTTAACTCAAGGAGAGCCTATTAGAAAATATTTTATCTAGTTTTAAAGCACTTCAGACTTGGCAGGAAGTCACTGCAACAGCCCGTTTTAATCATTAGATTTCCTCATGTGGATTAATAAGTTATATATTCAACGTTAAGCCCGTTTTCCAAAGCTTGAGTATGCAGAACATGAATGCGTCTAACAATGTAACCTGTCAGTATGGATTTAAACTGCTGGGTTTTTATCTATGGTTTTTAGGTGCTGCAACCCTTTATAAGGCCTCCTGCATCCTCAGTATCTGTCCTGTTAATGTGAGACTGAAAAAGAAGCTGAAATATGATCTACTCCCAGCTGGCCTGCCTCACGCAGACACATCTACAGAGTGCATGCTTGGCTTTGTGCATCGAAACCCCGTCCTTGCCTCAAACCTTTCTTGTTTGATCATATGGGTGACAGGTAGGCATGTACATGGACATTCACAAAACAGAGTCCAGACTTAAAGAAATCCAGACATTTCACTCAAATCACTTAAACCAGCAGAGACCACTGCTGGTGGAAACACGTCAAACTGGCCTTGAAGTGATTAATGAAAGAAAAAAAAAGAAAACGACAAAGAAAAACACAGCAGTGGAAACTCTAAACTTCAGTCTCACTTTATTGTAACTCATTGTGTGAATCCATGTGTCATAGACCCACCTATGGAAGCAGCTCTCCTGACCTCCTTCACCACTTCCCCTTCCTGTTCCAGGCAGCCAGTCAGCAACTTGCTGCATCTCAATGCCCTCCATGCACCGCCCTTCTACACAGACCTCCGCTTTGCTTCTGTCCATTTCCACCCTTTAGGCGTGCATACATCAGTATGGGAAAAAATGTTTTTACAAAACTTTTAAGATTTACTATCTGCCTTTTCAGCCAGAAATATGTTAACCATCAGTTGTTCAGCCAGCTGACTGAAAGTGCACAGCAACATATGAGGGAAGGGGGTTACTTTATTCTTCACATAGCTGGTCTTTACAGTCTGGCATTTTCTTGTAACTGTAATGAACTACATTTGGTTTGAAATTAGACACATTTAGGTCTAAATTAACAAAGAAGTTTAATTTCTCTTTGCTTCTTAGCAAGCATCTTCCTGTATTTAGCAAAAAACACTTCCGTTGGGTGATGAAACATTGGATGTAATGAACCACTGATCTACAGCTCTATGAATAATACTGCTACAGTGGCAAAACAAGCAAACTAACCTTCTTGGGTGAGTAGAAAACCCTTTTACGCCAAGAAAAGGGACAACAAATAAAGGCGACAGAAGGAGCAGAGGGAGTCGACTAAACGGGTTTTCCAGATTGAAGCAGTAAAGCTTCCCAAAGCTTTGTTCCTTGTCCTCAGTGACTCTGAACTCCTTACTTTTTCAAGCACTGTAAACAACTCTGCAAGCATGCAACACAGAAGAGGACCACCAAATCCAGGATCGTGGGAAACTTAACAGAAATAAATCACTTTCCTTACAGGTAGTAAACTGCTGTCTGTTTTAGTAAACATTCATCCCCAGAAGGGAGAGATGTTGATACAAGAATGTGGAGCCGTCGGTGAAACACACTCTTCCAGAGCTGTTCGTTTAAAAGTTATTCAAACTATCATAGTTAAGGACCTTACAGTTACAACTGGATATAGTGTCTACATGGAGGTAATTGGGATCTTTAGATGTACTGCAGACCTGAGATGGTTCTTAGCCAATATAAAGAGTTATCTGGAGACAAGAAGTCGGACCAGGGATCTATAAATGAGAAACATTTGACCTGCAGTTTTAAAATGCCTCAGACTGGTGGGTCAGCAGCTGTTGGGCATAAACAAAATCCAAACCTTAAGACACTGATGGAGCAGCAACAAATTGCTGATATTAAGTCAAACATTGTCAAGATTTAAAAAAAAAAAGACCAACATTATGTTTTAACACAAAATGGGTTTGAAGTTAGCTAAAAGTAAGGAAATATCTGGGGACATATTTTCAACAAATGTGTGTCAGAAACTCAAAAATCTATGAACAAACCACATGAAACTCTTCAAGGAGCTAACGAGTTGCTTCCAAGGCCAGAAGATTCAAAACCTTACAGTTTCAGTGACAAATGTTTTTTAAAAAAATGTAATCAGTGAAAGCATAGAAATCTAACTACTTAAATGGGAACCTTTTTTGATTGGCTAGACATGTCTACTATTTATTCAAACTGCAAAAGAGCAAGGCATTAGGCAGATAAAAGGAAGGCCGGAAGGAGCATAACAAAGCTATTATGTTTCCCCATTTTAGCTGAATTGAACATGGTGGATTTGGAAATGTTAGCATTTCAGAAATAAAGTGGAGGTAAGAATCTAAAGTTTCTATAAAAAAGCTTTACAAAATAATTTGTTCAGTAATATATTTTTCTCCAACAAAACCCTGACAAATAAGTAACATCTGGCAGATTTTTACTAGATGTACAGTTTTCTGAACAAGAGAGGAAAAGTTGGAAGTCCTTAATATCCATGTACCAATAGTAGAGAACTGAAAAAGTGATCAAACTCGTGGATCAGGTTTGTGTATTTCAAGATTAATAGAAAAATGTTGATCTAAACATGACATGCACACCGTAATGAAGCAGCTTATCTCTTTTTCCAAGAGCCAATCAGCAGCAGGATCTAACAATAAAAATCTTGATTATTACCAAATTAGTTGGAGATTTTTAATGTTTTAGATTTTATAAATCATCCCAATCATCTTGAAGTCAAAATCATTCATTTCGACTTCTAGATGATCATCAGATCTGCTTCAACAAGTTTTCTCTTATTTCAGGTTCAATAATGTCATCCGAGATAAACTGTTTATTTGAAATGTGCAGGAGAGAAAAATTAATCTCAGCAACTGGAAAGCCCAAAAGAACTCATTGGACTTTCTGCATTGCTGTTTTCTATTAGAGTCACAAAAGATCATTTTTTTCCTTCTTTCAGCAGTATCGGGTTTCTTTGCTTTTTGCAAATACAGCCAGCGGTCTGCAAAACCACAAAGCGTTTTTTTTAAAGAGGGAAACAAAAGCAGGGAGGGGAAAACATGAAGAAAGAAGTACGGGGAAAAGGGTGAGATAAAGTTAAGAAGCAAAAAGGAAGCAGACGTTAAGGTCTTGGGAAGGGGAGTGAGTTAGAAAAAAGATAAAGGTCAGGGAAAGGAGGACGACACAGGAAAGCATTGAGAAAAGCATTGAGAATAGAGGAGGGGGAAGGCGAAAGGAAAGACTGTGTGGACGGTTATGTTGTTGATTTATTCCACTTTTGGGCCTGAGGCATTCCTCACTAACTAACTACAGACCTCCAAACCGGGATGCAACTACATTTTAAACAGACCGAACAAACATCTCTGTTCGCTGCACAATCCTCCTCAAAGTTACAGAAACCCTGAACAAGCACGCAGAAAACTGACTCTTCATTATAAGTATAGAGGTGCTGTGGCCAAGACCACTGAGCCATGCTACAGCTGTTCAGAGTGTTGATCTTGACAGCTTAGCAAACAGGTCAGAGGTCATGTCCCAGTTTAAGTTGGAAAAGAGCTCCTCTGAGGTTATCCCTCTACATGACTACCAGTGGTTCTGACCCACGGTGCAAACTGGCTTGAGTCACAAGAGAGGAATCCAGCGTAACAAACGTACTGGAAACTTGGAACGTGGAGCGTGTTTGTAAATCACTGGGTCACTGGATCCCTAAAACTCTCATCCCATAAAGTGTCTGCTTTGTTTGGAAACTTTTACAACTGCAGGATACAATTTGTGGGCCTCTCAGATTTTATTTAGTAAGACATAATGGATTTGAATTTTTATTTAAAAAACAAAGCGGGCATTTCTTAGAGAAGATGGGTCAGAAAAATGCCTGCCTTGAAAAAGTGTCCTCCATTCTTTGAACGTTTCCATGTTTTGACCCCGGAAAACCACAAACTTCAATGTGTTTCATAGGGATTTTATGAGAGACTAACACAAAGTAGTGTATAATTTTGAAGAGGAAGTGAGATGATAGTTTTAAAAGGTTTTACAACAGAATATGCAGGATTTGTGGAATATAGCTGACAACAAATAGTTATCTGGCCACAGACTCTGAGCTGTGGAGATCTTCAACTCCTGCAGGGTTACTGTTTCCTGCTTCCTTCTCATTTGATGAACTGACTGAGGTTCAATAAGACGTTCCAAAATGCAGATTTGCCTTTTAGTCTCAGCGTGCTTCAAGCTTCTCACCAACTTCATCCTTGATCTGTCTGGTGTCTATAAGATGCACATTTTTCACTATTGTTCTCTAATAAAGCCTCTGAGGCTTTCACAGATCATCAGTGTTTATATTGAGATAAAATTATAAATAGGTGGACTTTTAATTAGATCACTTCTGAATTTAAATGATCATTTCTAATTTTTTTATATGTACTTAAGCAATTGGAAGAAGTACAAATGGATACAAAACATTAAAAATTTTTATTTGTAATTTTTTTTTTAAGAAAACCATGAATTATTTTCCATGCATTTCACAATTTAGTTTCACATGTGACAAAACATGAGGAATCTTTCCCAAAGCACTGTTAAGTCTTCAGTTATATACTATTGCCAATATCGATTTTATGCATACCAAAGCAAACACGGCATCTTTAAACAAATGACATTCAGAAGCATCATGTTCTACTTATTTTGTGCAAGTGCCACCGTTATTTCAAATCTAAGTGAATAAATTATCGTTAAGTGCTTATATGGAGCTCGAACTCAAAGCATAAGGAATCCACTAAAAGCTTTTTTATATGACTCATTTAAAACCATCTGCTTATTTTGAGTTATATCTTACATTCTCTGACAAGACAAAGGCAGTCTGTGTCTGAATCTCATCTCAACATTGCTGGATTTGGTTTCATAAAGATCCAAATGCTAAGTTCTTGAGACGGTTGTGGGCTGCTGTAAATTATTCTCGGAGAGATAAAATCTAAAATGTTCTCCAGTTCCAGACGTTTCCAGCACTTCTCATCAGAAAAGAAGATGCTGCAATCCCAGCGGATGAACTCCAGCACTGATTAGTTTTAGTCCCCAAACCACATGGGGTTATGGCTGACAAACATGCATGGTTAAACAAACACTTTCCGCCCTGGACAGTTTATACTCTAGTAAAAGGAGGAAATTGGTGGAGTGGCAGTGCAAACAGGGTCTGTTGTGTTATTAAAGTCAGAGCAAAGCTGAGTTCCCAGAGCCATCATTCAGCTCAATGAAAAAATGTACACTTTGCCCTCAACGGTCTAAACTGGACATCATGTCATCATATAATACAATATGATGGCATATCAGATGAAAGGATACAATATGTCATCGGAGCAGATGAATAAAGCCTGTCTGCTCAGTTCTTGTGTGAGGCATTTCATTTGTACGCTGTAAAAACGTAGGCTATTAAAGAAATGCAAATTGCTGTAGTGACAGCTGGATCCCACAGGTTTGTCTGGACTGCCAGTGGAATGTGTTCACTCTCCCAACTGTGGTGGTACACAAGAGAGTTGTTGTGTTTCTAGTCTCCTCAGCTGCTTCTGACACCGAGATGCTCACAAGGAAAGGATTTCTCAGCATTCTTTGAGGTTTCATGTGCATATTACGAAACCCTAGCATACATCAATGGAAAAAGTGCATGGGTGCATGCAGGAATGTTATGTACTGACAAGCCAATCCAAAACTCGTTTGTTTAATTTCTATCTCGACATCTATAATTATGGAAAGCAATTCCACTGCTGAACGACATTCCTCACATAAATGCAGTTGAGTGAATTTCTATGGTTTACGAAACTATACAAGCCTGAATAAACTCCTAAACACGTAAAAGTGTCAGTTTTCAGAAGTGTTTGTAGCAAATAAATATTTTTTGTAAAACACAATTGGAATCAAAAGTCAGATCAATCTAATATTGTTTCAATGATATTAGTTGCATCTAACCCACTAATTTTATCTTTATATTTTTACAACTGTGCTACAAAAAATAGGGGTTTTCTAATTTATTTATGAATAACACTAATATTTATTGAAAAATGTAAAATTTAAAGGCTGGATTTTTTAAATACTCTCGGCAAAAGAAGCTAAATTAAAGCTTAGCAAGCTTAGCATTATTTGCTATTTGCTCACAGCCAAGGGATCGTAATGTCATTAGTCTGGCTGGGGAAATGTTTATCTTAGTAATTGGGTCAAACTGTATTTATGAAATGGTTGACTGTCAAAGAATGGATCCATGCGGCCAGGGAGTTCAGAAATCTGACATCTGTCCTCACACATGGCTGACCTCAACAAATGTCCAGACAAATGCCTCATCTCATGGTCACAGAAGAGATTTTAACCTTCAAAGGTAAATAAATGGTTGTAAATATGTAAAAACTACCTGGTGGGATACGGTAGGGTTGATAAACGTGCTTATAATTGTGACTGCTTTCTAAACATAATGATAACAACAGATAAAAATGAGGAATGTGTTTATCAGCCCAGAAAAGATAGCTCAATAACACATATCTACTTCTAAATGAAATATGTAATCAGTCTCCGGGCTCTGCAGCACACAGCGGTCTGCTTGTATGACGTGATGATGTTATTCAGGTTCTGTACGGCCGTCAGGACGAGTATTTATGGACTGTGACTGATCCACATATGAGACTCAAGAGTGCACTCAGAAACGATATATCCAGGTCTAAAGTACTGAGCATTTATTTTCTTCAACCCATCATGGATTTTATTTGATTTAGACACTCCGTATAGGTAATATTACTGCTTCATTAAACAAATTAAGATCAATCTCTACTGCATCAGCTGTTCTTTATATGTGATCCTTTTGGTAAAGGTTACAATCTGCACAGCTTATCTCATAACATGAGCAGCAGCAACATAATTTCAGTTCGTTTTAAAATAAGCTATTTTGATTAATATGTGATTCTCAGATTGTATATCAAATTTAATTCATACAATAAAGAAACAAAGCATTAATGATTCCTATTAATGCTAAATTATATCATTATATTATGCCATTACTACTTTAAGACAAGTTGCTTACAAGAACTTAATGTATAAAATACAAAATCTATTTGCCCTTCTGCTCTTTATTTAGAAGCATATAACCAGCTGATAATAGTTGAGTGGCATGCATGCAGAAGGCAGAAAAGCCACCATGTGCTTGCTGTAGCTTCAAAATGAAAGTTTCATCAATAAGTGCAATGTGTGGTGCTTCCTTTAGTTTCCATATGAACTATGACTGTTTTTTAAATGACTGGATATATTTTCAAGCTATCAAATTGGTATTCTTTAAGCAAACAAAGTGTATTTTTAAGCAAACATCTCATTAAAGAACTTTGATTTATTAAAAACTGTTTCCAAACCACAATGTTTTATACCTTAATACTTGTGACAGGCTGACACCTACTTTACACTGTTTTCATTGTTAATTTAATATTAAAAGAGTTAGATTATTGATGTACTGTATGCATCTATATAAGTCACAATTTGATCTTTTTTTTGTCCAAACACTCATACCGGATACCTAAAACCACAATGTCTGCCACTATTACTCATGCCTCTCTTCCGTATGTTTTGTTATGTAAACACAAAACCATCTATTTCATTTGCCATCTTATCCCTTCTAGCCAGATCATGTAGACTAACAGGCTACAGAATTGAAACTTTATCAGTTTATCGTTACAGAGTGCAGGTTGCATTCATGAGACGTTTTGCATTACAAATTTATGACGCTGGATTCCAGTAAGACTGCATTATCCAACGTCACTCACCAACCGTCTTGCTCAAAGACACAGAAGGTAAAAATGACCTTTTCTGCGTCCCATTAAACGCTGGTGAAAGGCAACGGTCTGTTCTTGTCTGGCAATGCTCAGAGGCCACAACAGAGCTCCTTTCAACAACGGCGTGCGTGTGTGTGTGTAAAAGTGTGTGTTCTGCATGCCTTTGAGGGAAAACAGAGGCTGACGACTATCTGGAAAGGTGATGTGCGTTTGGGCTTTTCCAACGGTTTGATTTTATGACAGAGAAGTGCTTGAGCAGTGAACAACAAAGACAGGGATGACAGAGAGATGAGGCCCAGAAACCACGACCACAACAATGGCAGAAAGATGAGACAGCACAGCAGAGAAGAAACAATGAAGGTGAAGAGAAACTTAATCTAAAGGGAGTCAACAAAAAAAACTACTAGAACAATAAAGAAAGAAACCCTTTGATTTTCCTAGCAAGTTTTTCTTAATAGAAACTCAAAAATGATGCCTAACCTTTCACTATTAGCTATAAGTAAGCATTTACTATTCCTATTAAAACTAAACTGATCACATGTACTTACATGGTTTGAAAAACTGCTTCCTAGAGTTCAAAAATGGTCAAGATGACAAGAAAAAAATCAAACATTTAAAAAGACTAAATTTGAATAAACAATAAACATGCAGATTTGTTCAGGTTTGAGTTTCAAAGCAAATATTTCCATAAAGTAGACTTTATAGCTGGTGGCTGCACCCGTGAATTATGTCTTAAACTTAAAAGTCATGTCTCCACACATGCAAATATATGAACTGAGACTGAAATGCTTGAAGCAACATTATTCAATCACTTATCACCTGGACTCCAAAACAGACATCCACTTTAAGGTAGGAAGGAAAACAAACCAAAGAGAAAAAAAGCTCAGTTCCAACAGATTTCTTAGAAACCCCCCCACATCCCCCTTCACGGACAATAACATGCATGCACACAAACACTCCCCTGCTGGTATGCAAAGCACTTACCGTGTGTAAAATGTGTGTGTGCAAGTGTGAGAATGACTTGTCCCCTGCTGAAGTGAAGAGCACCAGTGAGAGGCCAGATTCTGCTGTGGCAGATCCCTGCTCGGCCCTCCCACTCAAATCTGACATGTGACTCAGCATGTAAAGCATCAAGATCCGCCCATTTCCTCCAAACATCCCCCCCTCTCCAGAGGAAGAAAAAAAATAGTTCACAGTGAACAGAGACAAAGACTTATTATCTGTTTGTTGGGAGCATAATCTAAGCAGGAGCACAGACTAGGTGTGTCTACACAGCCCCTTTAAATAACTATTATGCTTCTTAACTCCCAGGATAACTTAATACCCTGCTTAGTCTGGGTGTTTTATAAGGTCTGATTCAGTACATCCCATTCATTCGTCAGTCCTAACAATGTCGAAACAATTTTCTCTGCATGAGATGCTTTCCTAGATTTCTGCAAGCAATGATTAAAAATGATCATACTAAGCTTGAAAAGTTGGTTGAAAACTCAAATTAAATCCATTTCTGATAAGTGAAAGCCTCTTAGCAAAACATTCGTAAATCAGACTATGAACAACACTCTTCTGTGGCGATGTTACTGTGTGGAGAAAAGAATTGGTGACAAAATAAAGTCAGAATAAACAAAAGATGTAAAAAGATATTTCAAATGAACTCTTTCTATTACAAGTCAAGACATCTTTGCATTTTATTCAGGTTGCAAGACAGTGAGACTTTAGCCTGTAGTAAGAAGCCCTAATGTAAGAAAAGTTTATCTGTTTGGACATTTTTTAAGTATCTGTTTGGCATGGAAGATGCTATATTTCAAATGCAACTGCTAGAAGATCTCAAAGTTAAGGTAAGGGCCTACATCAGAGGTGCCAAGGTGTGGTTCAGAGGTAATTGGACATCCTTGAAATAAATTTCTCCAGGCACTCGACCAAAAGATCTGTAAAAGTTTGGTCCAACTGGAGATGGACATATTCTTAAAATGGAAAAAGATTGGGTACACAGTGCTCAGCTTTAATAATCCCCTCTTATTTTCACATTAAATAGTTCCACAAACGCTCATCCACTCTTAATCTAAAGCAGACTTGGTTGAACTAATTTATTAAACTTGGCTAAGTGCAAGTATTTTTTTTTTTACAAAAACTGGACTAAATCCTGTTCTTGCTGCTGAAAATAGCGATTATTTTGGTTGTTGCAGATAGTAGGTACAGCAGAATGCATGCTTTTTATCTTAATCATTAAACATGAAAGATTGTTTTATATTCTGAATTTAATGCAAGAATATAAAAACCATAAATTTATTACTTCACTGCACATTATGAATAGAAAAAAAACATTTGATCTTGCATTCATGGAAGGTACAGGCAGTATAAACTTTTTTAAAATTAGTTGCAATTAGTTAATGACCATCCACAGCAGGAAGACTACAAATAAATGTTTTGAAAGTTGTAAATTATACTTGGACAACATTTGGAAAATTGTTACAAATCAGATTCAGCTAATTAAAATTTTACAACCAGATAGAAGAACATTTCTTATTTGTAATAAGAAATCTTTGCAGAGCATAAATACGGCAGCATTTTAACTTAAAGTGATAAAGAATGAAGAAAACGCAATTAGAGCAACTTGAACCACATTTAATATCGGACATATGGCAATGACTTGGCTTTAAACACACCGGGCTCTTTATTACTTTTCTTCAGGTGCATGTTTGTGTAATTAAAAGATAAGGGAACCAGGTGTTTCCCTTCAAAGTATAATTATGCTTCCACTTATGCATTAGTATGAATTTAATGCCAATGCTACAGATGTAGAAACACCATGCGTCTGAAAAACTAGGGAACACCAAATGAAAGGAATTACTTTGTGTACTCTTGTTATATCTTCTCGTCCACAGTAATAGCTTAATGTACCCAGTGTTGGCTGGGTTCTCCAACAAAAACACAAATGATCATAAGTGTCTGGTAAAAACACAGTTGAACCAAATATGGAGAGAAAACCAGCTTTTGCTGTTTCACAAGTTGGAAAAAAAAAAACATCCAATCCATTTTCCAAAAGTGAAGTCTCCTGGTCTCTTTCATTTAGGCTGCCTCTGTTTAGATGCTAAAGTTTGTCTCATGACTTCATTGACCTCAATAATGTTATGTCTACGTTTTATTTGCTTATTGCTTTTGTTGAACAAACTTATCAGACTCGTCACACTGAAGATTACCTTCAGGCGACGCTGTTTTGCACCTGCAAGGAAAGTCAGACCATCTCCATAATGTTTCTATAAATCTTCTGTCTTTGAATATTAAACCGTATCTTTTGTCTCTGTCCGGCAAAGCGTTTCACTCTGATATGTACAACAGTGTTTGAGACGTTGAGCAGAACATTAAAATCTGAATTGGTGCTTTTCAACTCAACAGTGCATGGATGTTATTTTTTTTTAGTAATTTGGTGCTGGACATCAGAGGATGTTAAACAGCAATTTGGTACAGACCAGGACATAAGGATTCATTCTCCCACCTCATATTAAGAGACATTAAGCCCTGGGATTTATGAACTTAAAGTGAATCCACTGTTATCTGGTGAGTGTAATAAATGATTCCGTCACAATCTAGAAAAGATCAGTTATGTTTGAATCAAGGTAGGATGCAGGAAAATCCCAAAAGTCCTTGCTAGTTATATACAGCAGAGTTCTAAGGAACAATAGAATACTTTTAAATGGATATAAAGGCCCTTCTTTAAGGTATTTTAAAGGTAGAGTCACTGCAAAGCTGATTTATGTGATTCTGTGAAGATGTTTGCAGAATAAAAGAGTATATTCCTTCATTTTCAGAGTAAAAAATGTGATCAAGCAGTTCCAAAGTTCCTTTCCCTCTTGAGAGAGAAACGGTTGACCTTATGAAAAGAAAATATGGGCCTTAATATGTTTGTCTGTTTGGATTGAATAAAAGATTTTCAATTTCTTGAAAGTTCAGAAGAAAAGGTTGAGTGAAATTTAAAAAACCCACCTAATCTATATTCTTCCTCAGCCTCATTGCAGTGTCTGAACTTTGACCTCAACTCCTGTTCTTCCATGTCTACAATGATATCACTCTCACTCACACCACCAGCTGATAACAGCAATCCAGGAGATCAAGATCAGTTCCAGACTCTAAGCTGCAGGGCACAAATGTATGGTCTTCTGTCGGACATTTGGATGGATACTACATGCTTGTGTTTGGGTGCTACTGAGCCTTACTGACCTCTTTGGGAATGCTCTCCAAAGTCAGAAACAAATAAACAAGGAGATGTAAAAGCAGAGAAGACTGAACAGACCTGTCAGGCATTTATAACATCAGAAACCTGGACATTGACTGAGGGACTGTCTGAACAACCTAGAGAACCAACAACACAAATCCAGAACCAGTTGGACTAATAGGGAGTGGGAGGACAGCAGGAGTGAGGACTATGCTCCAGTGACGCCAGCAACAAGAGGCTGAGCGATGAGACAATGCAACGAATAAATTCTTCCTTGCTCACTTTATTCACATGTTGAGCACTGTTTCTCAGTTTTTTCCCAGTTCTCTGCATCTTAAAGAAAAGAAAAATTTCTTTATGTTTTCAATAAATTTTAAACATGCGAGTAAAGAGGTACACACACACACACAAACTACAACATTTAACTGGATATACTAAAACTGTACATAAAACTTCTTTTACAAGTTGTTCTCCACTTTCATGTTTGAAGGAGAAAAAAATTTAAATCTTGTTGGGGTTGAAGCTTTGTTCTTAAAAATGTTTTTCTGCAGATCATGAAGACATAATTAAATTATACTGCTTATGTTAAAGTAGAAGACAAAGGAAGACACAAGTAGCATTATTTAAGAACGTATAAAGGGGAAAATATAATCCCATTTAAATATTTTATTTCATTATTTAAGAAGTTTTCCTGCTGATGAGAAATTATTATTGTAGATGGGCTTTAGACAATCTTTGTATATTTCCAAAATCTGAGCATGAACATCACTGTCTCTCTGGAGCCAAACACTAGATTACCAATGCAACTTGTTTATTTAAGAGTCAACTATAAAACCTATTTTATACCTATTGACATCACAACTCAGTCGAGTCACTGCATTATTGACTGAAAAACTATTCGCATTGACACATGATACCATGTTACAAGCAGGTTAAGTTAATCCTCTTGTAAAATAGCCCTCCCCCTCTCTTGTTGAGCTTCTCCTTAGATATGCAGACTTCTGTGTGACCCTGCATGCATGCAGAGTGAGTCATTCATCACTTATCCAATGGTGCACTCCTTTGTTAAAGACCCTGCTGAGCAGGATATCATGTTTAAAGATTAAAAATCCCCATTTTGAGGAGAAGAGGACATTGCAACAGAAAGTCAGTGACATGGGGTTGATGGACATTTCTGAGCCAAGATGTTGTCATGTGTTGGCAAGCGAGAGCGTAGGACTGCCTGGCAGACTGCTAGCAGAGTTTATTGCAGCTGTTCAGGGCCTTTCACACATGTAGTTTTGTTTTTCTGTGCAGAAGAATTCAGTCACGTCCTGAGTCTGAACATTTTGTTTATATTTTCTACAGTCCCTAGCAAAAGATCTCACTTTTCTTCATTTTATCCAATTATAAACGCAACATAGTTTACATTTTATTTGGAGTTTATGTGATAAACCAACATAAAAAATGCATAAAAGGGAATTGGAGATAAAATGTTATGTTTCCTTTTTGCTAAATAAAAATTTAAGCAAAAAAACTTTATTTAGCCCAACTGAGTTAAAAGGGAACCACCTTTCTTTGCAATTACAAAAGTAAGTATTTTAGTGTTGATCTGTACCAGCTTTGTCCAACAAGAAACTGCAACTTTAGCTCATTCTTTATTGCAATGAGCTAACATTCAGACTAACTGTGTGAAGAGCTTTTAAATATAAATGTTGCAGACTCATTTGGATTAAGGCCCAAGGTTTAACTGGGATATTCGGTAAAACGCATAACCTTTGATCTAAGCCATTCTTTGCAGCTCTGATTGTATGTTGTCCTGTTGAAAAGTGAGCTCTACCCCAGGCACATAACCCTTTGCATTGCCCTGTATTTACTCCCATTAATTTTTCCATTAACTTACCCATCTTTGTAGAAGAAAATCAACCCCATTGCATGATGCTGCCAACACCATAAAGATGGTGTTTTCAGGGTGACATGCAATGTTAGTTTTTCTACTCACACCTAATTTGTCTGACCAGATCACCTCCTCCTCTGTGTTTTATGTGTCTTCACCAAGCTTCACTTCACGTCTTAACAGCCGTTTTCTTCTTCCATGAAGGACAGATGTGCGGTTTTACTGGGGATCTTTGGATTTCCTCCACAGAGAATAATGATGTGCTTTAGTCAAAAAACATATATTATTTCTCTTATACTTCACAATATAACAGTGTTTTCTCTTGGGCTATCACATGAAATAAAAATGTAATGTGACAAAATGTGGAAAAAAGTTTGAGGCGCAAGAACATTTCTGAAGTTGATATATATATTGTAATTTAAGAAGTGTTGAGGTCTGCATTGTACTGTAAGATGTGAGACAAGTTTCTCCATGGTTATCACATGGATGTTTTTCAGGGACTCCCTATGTGAAACTTGTGGGTGGTGACGACAGAGGAACTAAATATTTCCTTTGTGTGTGTTATTTTACACTCTTTTGCCCTGCCCAGAGGGAATAGCCAAGCTTTCATTCAGGAAATTAGCTGAAATGTGTAAGTGTGTCTGTATTTTAGTGTATTTGTGTGTATATGGACACAACCCAAATCAACTATGAAGTCAAGTTTTTTGTTGGGGGACAAAAACATTTCCAGAATAAATTCCAACTGTTTAGGAGGAGAGTTTGGTGTAAAGATATCCAAATTCAAACCCTAAACTGGGTATGTCTTGAGAAAACAAACTAGAATATTTTCCCCAAAAAGTAGAGGAAACATTGAGTGACTGTGTCTATGTGTTGTCATGAGGGTGCCGCATGCATGCAGCTCTCTGGGAAAAGCGGAAGTTATTCCTCAGATGTGAGGATTTCTAGCAACTGTCAAAATGAGCCTCCATCAGTGTTTTGAAAACAGATTGTGGAGCCTCAAAAGCAAACCAGGCTGTCTGGATACATTAAAAGTCGGAAAGCAGATCCTCCGTATGTTTCTAAGTGTTAATGATTGCCACAGAAATTTTACAGGCTCAACACCCTGCAATTATTAGAAAGACAGGCTGTGTAAGAGCATCTCCTGCTGATGGCTGGAGGTACTGCAGCTGCGCAGAAAGCTGAACAGAAAGCTGTGCAAACTAAAGACGAAAAAAAAAAAACTAAAACAAATATGTAGAACAAAACCAAACACAATCAGTTCATGTGGGGGAATGGGTGAACTTCAGCATGCTATTGATTTGTTGCTATCACAAGAGCAACACTTGAATTAGTGTTGAAAGATAGGCAAGTCATATTCAGTTAATTATTTAACAGGTATGGCTAAAGACCTTTACTTGTAAACCACTGGGTGTGGCTTTTCAGCACCCCCCCCCCATGCGATCAGAACAAGTACTATGCTCTGGCCACATTTCCCATTAAAGCTAAGATCTCAGGCTTTTGACTAAAGCCTGAGATCTGGTTTCACTAACCAGGAAACAGAAACTCTGAGGAAGTCAAATCAGCTGAACACAAAACACGAAGCTCAGACAAACATCGGACTACAGCCCTGTCAGGTAGGTAAGCTTTCTTATTTCACTTAAGAAAATATTTTAGAAAAGCCAATAATTTAGTATGTTTAAGCATATCTTTAATATTCAAAGGAGAAATACATTGTATCATTCTACATTTACATTTGGAAGATATAATCTTTTAACCAGGAAATGTGTTATTTTTGTGTAAACAGTGACATGTCAGTAGTTATTGCTGACTCAAGGAATACTGCAATAGTATAAAGGGCATTTTAAATCCCTATTATAAATTCACATTTTATTGTAGTAGCATTATGTCACAATGAAAAGACTTAACTGTTTAATGAAGTCAGCAATATCGTAATTATTAGCCTCCCCAAAGACCATCTTCTATGAGTGTATTTTGAGATTTCCCCTTTATCAGTAATTTACTAACAGTGATGCAGTTGGTAGCAAGATGCCTTGAGAAAGCAAGAAGGTCCTGGGTTTGATTCCCCTTCCTGGGTTTTTTTTGCATGGAGTTTGCACGTTCTCCCTGTCCATGCGTGGGTTCTTCCTCCCATAGTCCAAAAACATGACCGTCACGTTAATTGATCTTTCTAAATTCTCCTTAGGTGTGTGTGCGTGTGCTTGGCTGTTTGTCCTATCTTTCTCTGTGTTACCCTGCAACGGACTGGCGACCTGTCCAGGCTGGACCCTGCCTTGCACTCGAAATATCTCGCTGGAGATGGGCACCAGCACCTCTCCTGATCCAACTAGGGATAAGGTGCAAGAAAATGGATGGATGGATTGTAATTTACTTATTTAGGTTGCTCAGATTAGAAATTAGAAATCTGTGACTTTATGTTTCTAAGGCATAAATATGACAAAGATTCATTTCTTTTAACCTCTCCTACTATCCTGGATAACGATCCATATTTATCATGCCATCAGTCACAGTTTTAAGGCTTGTGAGGCATGACAAGCCTTAAAACTTGTCATGTTAGAGAACTGCATAGGTTAAGTGGTTTTTAGAAACAAACTTTATGTACTATCTGCATGCCACCTAGTTGTTTGGAAAGCCAGAAAAGTCTTTTTGAATCTGATCAAAAATGTTAACACATGGATCTTGCTAAAGTCTACTGGGAGTTTAACTGGAACCATGTGCTTTAGTCAGATGAGCTTCAGCTTTTCAGCAACAAAAACTCCAGGTGGGCCTGGTAATAAAAAACAACAGAATTATGTGAGAAAAGCTCGATGTATATTGTTGAGTATGGTGGAGGATGTTTGATACTGCGAGCATGTTAATCACCTTTAGGAATGGCTAAATAGCCTTTTAAGTGTCCTCAAACCTCATGAAACATACAAAAGGACTAAGTGATTGCTAAACTCAGTTTCACAGGTCATTTTGTAAAAAAATAAATAAATAAGGTTTTATTTTTCAAAAGGTTTTCTTTGCATAGTTGTGCTGGAAAAATAAAAAAAAGTGTAAGAAGCGAAGAAAAAAAAGTTGACCATTATTTTTTTTAAAGTCTAATATCTTTAGCAACGCATCAATTCAGAACCATAAACTTTAATTTTCTAATACCTTTCTCAGTGAAATTGATTCTTATTGCTCAATATGAGTTAAATAAAGTTATGGTAAAACAAATATCTCTAAAACATTAGAGAATAATTCAAGACAGGGGAAAAAGGCACCTTTTCAGTTTACATAATAACAGTACATTTTTCAAAATGTGTATGCAATTATATTGTATGATATAGGTATAGTAATTTCTAAATATTCCTACAGGATGGGGAAGTTCTCAAGAACAAGTCCAGATCTGTGTGTGGCTCTGCTACTTCTCCTGACCTCAGCATCAGCAGTGCAAGTCCTCAACACCATCAATGACCTGAAGAAACTCAACTTTGGCTTGTCTGTGCCAAAACACAGTCTTTTGCTGCTGCACTGGTTTGCCAATGAAGTTGACATTGACAATAACAATGTTATAAGGCTAACCTTTGACCCTGATGAAGGCGATTACGGCTCACATCACTATGGAAACTATGAAAGGCTTTTGGATCCATTGCCTCGTGGAAACGCCAGACATCGGTACTTTACTGTTGGTAATTTGAATCAAGATTCGTCATCTGATCTCCCATCTTACGTTGTCCATCCGCGAATTGAATATGAGGGAAGAAACAGAGATCGGATCATATTCAGCATGAGGGAGCAGAATGTCGGACGGCATGTAATAGACAGAGTCTATATCACGCAGCATTTTGAGACATCAGATAATCAAGGGACAAGGTATGATCCAGACCATACATACCAGATCACAACCAGCCTTCTGAGACAGATCAGTCGATTTTCTGTGGAAGCGAATGACTTAAACACACTGACCAACCTCAGAGATCATTTCAGAAGCAACGCTGATTATTTCCAACTGAGGGAGATTAGAAACTTGTGGGGTGAGCTCGCTTGCCTGGGTTTATTCTTGTTTATTGTAATCCAGGAAAAGTACTCCTCTAATCAGCAACCCAACAACAGACATCAGTCTTCAACGAGAAGAAACACACAACCTGATTATGTTGTCAGCATCCCAGAGAGCAGACCAAGCAGACCAAATAGAAGCTCTGAGGTGTCCATAAGAATCCCTCATCATCACAGTAGTGATGTGACACTTCAGGTGGGGACAGATTCAAAGGGAAGAGCCAGAATAACTTGGAGAAATGTTCCAGTGCATAACTACAAAAGTGGTTTGATGGTTGCACTTTACAGGAGCGATCATGACGAGAAACCACTGACTTATAAGTCTGTTGGAAACGCAAAATCAGGCACCTATGACACATCGGTACCACTGAATGAAGGCCTACAGGTCCGGCTTCATGAAGTGAAAACAGTATGCTGCTTCTGGTCCCGTGCTGGAGAGGAGATACACAGAGGTCCAGAGTTTAAGAATCCCACAGCAGCCGTCAATATAATAGGCTACGATGCAAGTCTGCAACTTTTCGCAAAGGATGGCAAAGCTTGTGCTCGCTTATATGTGAAAACATCTTTCACTGATTGGAGATCCCAATTCAAAAACTCATGGGTTGGCTTTTACACATCTGCAGATAAACCTACAATGAACCATGAATGGTGGCAGTGGCAATGGGCAAAGAAATTTGAACAGAACACTGATTTGTATGGCTGTCCGGGCACTGTTGTTTATGAGTATTGCTCTAATATGACGATTGCTCCAGGAGTCCAAGCAAGATTCATACTGAAAGACAATGCAGAGAAAGCACGCACTCCTTGCTGGAAATGAGAAAGACTGCCTCAAGTGCACTGAAGACAGTCTTGTTGCACTGAATGTATTGTATAAAACTACATGTTATTTTCCCTGCTTCTGAAATCACTTTGGTCCTGGGTAATTAAAGGATCTCAAAGATGATCCTTAGGATCATTGCAATTGTACAGAATATCAGGTGTTAATCAACATACAGAATGCCAGACTGTATTCCAGATAAATTGTACTGTTTTTAATAAAAGTGATATGAACAAAAAATCTACCACATAAGGAGTAATTCATTTCTGACAAGTGTCCTAGAAACAATGTAACTGAGCTTTCAGGCCTCTTTAACTAGATGCAAAAACAACTTATTTCCATCACCGTATTTGCTTGTGTGCCCACAAGTACAGAAGTGAAGTGTGCAGAAGATCCAACCACCAGATAGTTGCACAACATGGTGCAATGTTGTGCACAAACATGGTGCAATGTTGTGCACAAACATGGCTGAAACAGCTTTATCTATGCTCAACATGTTGAGCTCTAACAACATTCTATCTCACATACCTTAGATAGAATGTGAGAGCTATCTAAGGACTTATTATGGAGAGAAAGAGTCCAAGTGATGTCAATAATGGTGAAGATATGGTTAAAATATTTAACCTGCATTGAGAAATACAAACATAGATATTCTCCCCAATATTACAATGTTGTTGTGCCATCAACAGTCCAAAGAAAAAGTTATTTTTTTCTTTTGAGAAAAACTGACCTATTTAATGTTTAAGTAAGCACAGAAAAGGAGAGGATATAGGTAAGTAGTAAACATACAAATGTAAGTTAGCCGGCAGTGATGCTACTTTATTTACTAATTAAGCTACTTCTGAAAGGCAAGAATTTTATTTAGGGATGTTGCAGTGAAATGAATCTCAACAAAATATGAAAGGTGAACCTGAACATTCATATCTGTGTGTAAGACTTTTTTGGATTTTGCTTGCTGATTGACAATGTTTATCATTCTTTAACGTAGACAGGTTTAATCACAAATTGTCTTCATAGCTTGAATTTCACCAACAATGGCACTCATGTTTTGCAACGTCGTTTCATTTTTACCATTAGAGTAGCTAATAAAAAAAACTGTAAATCTCGTAAAGTAGGAATGAAACAAGTAAAATATTAATATGTAATATTGCTTTAATAGTGGATATTTATGCATCAAGTTTTCAAATAAATCCAATGTGAATCCAATGACATTCCTTATGCTAATCTCTGCACAACAACAATACTTAAAGGCTAGGAATTGTTTCTTTGCATAATCAAGAAACAATTCCTGATTATATGCAAGTGCAGCTTTTATTCCATTTACTGAAAAGAAAATCAAAAACTTATAACTCCCATTCCTCACTCAACCACTCTGACCTAGAAAAAAAATCCCATCAATATATCACATTCATTAAATTACAATAAGTGACCCGATGTGGCTCATTTGTCAGATTAAAAGTGTCTTTTGAAAATAACTTCTGGTGAAGTACTAAATATACTTTACAATAACACCACATTTCTGTACAAGAGAAATGTTTTTCAATAGTTCAATATAATTTTAATCTGAAATCAAGTTCGACCAGAACAGCATTCCTTTCTCAATTATTAAATTTTTCATAATTACGCATCAGTCCTTTCCAACCTGTTGTAAATCTGTCCGATACGTCACTTCAGTTTTCTTTCCTTTGAAACGACAACTAAGACGAACACACTGTTTCCTTCAAACGCACACAGATCAGAGACCTGACAACAGCTGACTGTACAGGTAAGCTCTTTAAGTTACTGATTAAAAAATGCTGATTGAAACCTTATGTTAGATGTAGTTAGTAAATTATTTAATAGAAAATGCATCTTTTTTTCTGGTAAATTGTGTCTTCACGAAACATCTTTCTATTTCTCTCAAAACTGTTAAATATAAGTAGCATCTGTTTGACAGAATAAAGGAGTTCACAAATTATTTGTGACAGAGAAAGTGAAAACTCAATATTTCATTTTAAATCAACAGCTTTCACACTAAAATCCTTTGCAAATATGTCATTTCAGTTGAATAATATGTACAAAAAATAAGTCGTTAAGAAACCAATCCTTAGAAAATTTCTACAAGGGCTGCTCAATGTCACTAAAATGTATAATTGCAATTCTAACACTAATAATGTGGAAGACTATATTGATTATGATTATCAACATTATTCTAAATCATTTCTTATTCTAAATCATTTCCCCAGCAGCACTGATCAGATGTATATTTTTTTGTCGTATGTATGCCGATATCTACTACAAAAAAATATACATCAGGTCTGGGTCCCTGAGCACTATTGGAGCCAATCAAAATGGCAACAATGATATCAACCATAATAAATTGTTGATGTGTAAAATGGTTTTTACAGTTCTAAATATAGCCTAGGTAAAATAACAAGCCAAACCAGTTTCTTTGCTGACTGCTATTTGTAGCTTAGACAGCTCGTCATTATGTTCTTAGCTTGGCCTACTGCTTAAAACAAAAATGCTCAGGGTTAATCGTCAGTATCTCAAAGGGCATTGGGATGTTTAAACAGAATGCAATAGAAATACAGGTAAATGCAATTGAAAAATTTTTCTCACTGTCAGAAGTTAAACATCAAATTTCTAAATTTTTATGTCAGAATAACTGAAGCTGGTAAGTGTCATTATCCACATAATCTGCAGCCCCGCACTATGCTGAGGGTGCTGCTGTCACTGCTTCCTAAAATAAGTAGGTTTGGAGATGAGCAGCACTAACTTAGGAAATGAGAAAAAAAGGTCTATGTCAACATCTTGTACCACATGTCTTATGTGACAGTATCACTTGTGATAACCTCACATTTTTTCTTGCTTTCAGGATATTACATACTGTAATCTGTGTGAAATTTGAATTTGAAAAGAGGTGGGACTCCAGTCAAAAGGTTGAATATCTTATTAATTTCATGATTACTGGAATATATTAACCAAAATATTAATATAGAAAACAGTGACCTTTACTGTGACAATAAGCTTTGCACTCAAGTAAATATGCATACAAAGAAAATGCACAAAATGGATAAAAACTGATATTCTGAAATGTTTTACAGGCACCAAGATGTTGAGAAAAATCACAACCTTATGTGTAGCTGTGCTGCTTGCTCTAAGCTCAGCGGATGCAGCGCAGAGACCACTGAGCACCCCTGATGAGCTGAAAAACTGCCACCTGGATAAACAGACAAACATCTTAGAATTGCTTCGCTGGTTTGCCAATACAGTTAATTTTGAGAACAACATCATCCAGCTGACCTTTGATCCATCCTCTGATTATGGATCACATCGTTATAGAAATGACGAGAGAATATTAGATCGACTGCCTCGAGGGCACCAATACTACACAGTTGGTAACATTAATCGAGCCACATCAAGACCCCTGCCAAGTTCCATAGTTGAATCCCAGAGAGGAAATATTGAAGAGAACAAAGCTCGGATCATATTTCGAGTCAGAGAAAATGGACAGACAATTGACCAAGTCTACATCACTCAGCATTATAATTTATCTGGAGGCCATGGATCAACTTACGATCGAGATCACACATATAGGATCACTACCAACCTTTTAAGAGAACTAAGAAGTCATACCACCTATGACATTGAACGGTCAGATGACAGGGTTGGGATAATACATTTTGGAAATGAATCGAATGATAATACTCATGGATATTCTTCCTCTAACAGAGATGGTTACATGCGTCTTCATTCCACAAATTACAGAAACCAAGATTATGGCAACTGGGGTTTATGTTGTGGTTGTGTTGTTTCCTAATCCAAAAGGCTTATGATTATGTTCACAACATTTTTCGTTTTTTATTTTACTTTTCTATAGATACATTTGTAAGCAAAAAATCTTAACAATAAGAATAAATACAAAGAGTTTGATCGTTTTGCATGTTTGCCATTGTCCATCTTTAAATCTTATTTTTGTCACAGGCTTTTACAGGTATGAATGTAGCTATCTAGCAGAGCACATTTAATACCGACCATGTATTAAATGATATACATGGTATTTTGTGAAACATTTTATGTTTAATGTACAGTTAAATAAGCCAAAAATTGTTTTTCAACTGTGTAAACTTATGTGTTGTGTACAATCTAAGTCTTACTCAGTGCTAGTTTTAAATGAAATAACTGCTACTGGTGTATTGCAGGGGTATTGTAATATGGTGATTGTTGTGTATGGCAAAAAAAAAACCTAAATCATTTTATTGATGTTTATTTTATTGAGTATATTTACATGCAAGTATATGCAAAAAGATGTTAAGCTCAGTCAATTTAAATTGAATCTGTATATCTAGATGGCTGATATTTATGTCACTGGAACACCTGAATTCAATCTTTTGGATGGTGAGTGAACACCTTTGGCTATATAGTGACTAGATTGTATGGAAACTGTTCATTAAGCCATGGTGAAACAGTTCAGTGGCCATGCCATCTTAAATTATGGAACATAAATTTAGTTAAGTAGACCAAGTACATGATGTGTGTTTGTATGTATCAATAAAAATGAGTTATGGTGTTTGTTGAAGTTATATTCTTTAGTGTTATCTTAGAAAGTTTAAACTATGTAGTTACATATAATTTTCTGCTTCCATATAATGTTCCGCTTAGTTGATGTGACTTTGTTAAAAGAGGTTGGTGTGTTCCAAAGAAAGAGGAAGAAGCACCCAGACAGAGGAAGAAGCACCCACACAGAAGCTCAACTTAGACTATCGACTCGCACATACTAAAAACTGTCTTATAATATACTCATGACTTGTTACTTGTTTGAACCTGTTCCAACCGGTTTGTCCCCATCCTTCAGCGATTGGAACAGATATGTAATTAGGGCGTTCCTTATCTTAATAAAAAGCGTTGAGAGCGGAGATGTTTTCAGAGTGGTTCGGGGCATGTGACTGAAACATCTCCGGGCTCCTCTCCTCGCGAGTCTGAAACTAATTCTCTTGTCTCTGTTGTCTCATTCCAGCGTGTGTGTTAAAAATGTTTGGGGTTTGAACCTAACAGTGTTTTCTTCAGTTCACTTAAGAACTTGCATACAGAAAAAGAAGCTAAATCTCTGACAAGGAGTTCATATGCTTTAGAATGTGTTACTGTTTACATATTTTAAATAAACTACCATGTGATTTGTGTTGTTAAAAATTCTAAAAAAAAACAAAACAAAATAATCAGTTGATCATAACCAAAGCACTATATTTACTGAAATTATTAAAAATCTTTTGAAAAACATTGTCTGCCCATTTCTTAAAAATCCCTTAAATACAGATATACAAGTTGAAAGATAATGTCCTGAAAATAGAATGTGGTAACATTTTGAAAAGAAAACTTTAAATTAATTCTTATTGAAGCCACTCCACTGGATGGATGTTTGGTTTGTCAACACATACAATAGGAATGTAAAAGAAAAAAACAAGTCACCAACACCCTCATGTCTTTTTACTTTTCTGCAAAGTGAAAAGTAAAAGTAAACGCCTAACGTCCATAAAGAAAAGTAAACAGAGGTCTTCCTATAAAAAGTTTTTTTTATTGCATTTTCATGCTGAACTTTACTCCAAGATCACTGTACAAATCAGGAGAAAACAAGTAAACTGATTTGCTGACACATCAACAGATCCCATTTAACAAAGGACTTTCGAATTTGTCTGAATACGGGAAGCATTTTTTGTAAGTAAAGCTTCTACTAAGTAGTTGCTATGGTAACTCAATGTGGCTTGTTACCCAAGTTTCATGTTTCATGAAACGGAAATCTGAAAAAAAGGATAAGAAATCAACCACTCCTATCACCGATTCAAATCAACCAGAGACCTAAAGAAGCACACTACTGCAAAGGTAAGCTCGCCTAACTTCTGATTTCAGAGACACAGTGAGTTACTGTCAACTGCAATTGAAATCTAGAAATACAAACATTTTAGAGATAAAAAAAAAAGATTTGGACATAAGATGTTGTCTTAAGTTTTATATCGCAATCAATTATGCATATTCTTCCTTTTCGAAACTTCCTCTTTTTATGTAGCCACATTTGTGTACAAAGTTACTTTCAAATAACAAAATCGACTAATTTGGTAATTCTTAACTTATGTTTAGAAATGTCTTTATACTTATACGGTTTCATTTAAAATTAAAATTTTGCTAGTTTTAAAAGAGCAAGTTTGTAACTTATTCCAAACAGATGTGCATTTCAGTAACGAATAAATTGGGGATTTAGAGAGACTTTTCTTCGCTATATTTAGAGGGTTTTTTCATGTTAACACCTTTTTATATATATTTCCCTTGTGAACAAAGTTGTGGCATATTGTCCACCCAAAAATAATCATTTGATTAAATTTCTCTGCCATCGTCAGAAATGCTTTACCACTGTAGCTTTCATTACTTACTAATCATTAAACTGAAAGTCAAACCTGTTTTACATTTATGCAATTATAGTCAAAAGACGGCCCCACCCTCTTTGAGTTCTAGGAGTTTGACGTATAAATCTTCAAGTGTTCAAAACCAAACATCCTAACTAAACATTGTTGAGGTCAGAATAAAAAAAGTATGTGAAAGCTAAACAAAATAACAAGCCATAAAAAGTGTATAATTAGTGCATTCCCTCTTTTACTGTGGTTTGACATAAACATACATAAAGGGGTTAAGGATTTTTTAAGTGAATTTGCAGGCAGCAAGTCTTGCTATAAATAAGATCAAATGTCACGCATGAGTCTATCAAGTATCAAGCATTCACAGAATGAACACTGAAAGCTCTAAAATGTCTTCACAGGAATTGAACATGTCAAGAAAAATCAGCTTCTGTGTAGCTGCATGCCTTATTCTGACCTCGGTGTATGCTGCACGGAGAACTCTCAACTCCATCACTGATCTGATCGACTGCCACCTCTCTGAGCACACAAACATTTTAGAGCTGCTACACTGGTTTGCGAATGAAGTTGACATTGATCAACACATTCGACTTACCTTTGACCCTACCTCTGATTATGGCTCACATCATTATGGAAATTTTGAAGACATGCTAGATCAACTGCCTTGGGGGTACCAATACTATACAATTGGTAATCTTTATGAAGACGATTCCGACGCTCTTCCATCCTACGTAAGAAATCCCCAGAGGAGGAATGTCGACGACAACAACAAAGCTCGGATCATAATCAGAGTGAAAGAAGGACACTCGGGACCTTACCCTGGACAGATAATAGACCAGGTGTACATCACTCAGCACTCTGACGAAGGAACAAATTATGACCCAGATCATACATACAGAATCACAACCAGCCTTTTACACGCAATCAGACGGAGAAACATTACTGAAATCCAACAACTTGCCAGAAGGTCCCATGGAGAAAATGCATCTGCACCTCCACAAGGATATCCCACTCGATATGTAAAAGAAGCTCGATATAATCCAAACACAAGAAACAATGATGACTTCCTGATGAGATTCTGCTATGCCATTCTTGTGATCATCATTATTTTTGCTTTCTCCGTATGCCTTCAGAATCACTTCAAATAAGACAATATTTCCAAACACTGTGCAGAACTGTAAATGTGATGTTTGCAAAGGGAAAAAAAGGCAGAAATTCTTAAATCCAAATAAAGGAAAGTGTGTGTAAATGTGTCATTTTTAGAATTTGGCTGCACAACTATATTTGTGATAAAGGAATCAATGAAAATTTTATATAAATGTGCTGTAAATGTAATTACTTGCAATATGTTGCAAAATTTTTAATTTCCACTATCATATTTTGCACTGTGCAGTTTTCAGAGACTGTTCTCTTAATAATTTGTGTGAGGATTTGCAAATTTGTATTAAAATTATATTTTAAATCTGAAGAAATCACAACAACTTTCTGGATTTAACTGCTTCTTTTAAGGCAATGAAGATATGAGGAGATACAACCTGTAAGGCAAGACTAATCAAACCACTGAACATGTTTATCTTCTACAGTAAATTCCCAGGAGAGTAATACTGGTTGGAACACCACCTGGATCATAACAAGAGAGACTATTCAAATTATAACAACTTTGTTTGTTTCCAAAAAATAAACAAAATCAGAAGGGAGAAAATATTCCTGGAAAACAACTTGGACAACAAGAAGCTTAATATAAGCTGTATATTTTGTATAAGAGATGTTTTATGACAAGCTTAGTGTATGGATGCTCATGTTCAACCCAACACGAAAAAAATGTATGGTGCGACCAAAAACGCCATGCATGAAGTACAAACCAATACATCCAGTTTTACAACATTTAAGAAACTTTCTTGCACAACTTTGTGAAGTAAGTACTATTACTTAAGCACTTGCCTATGTTTTCTATGAAAGTTTTTACTACTTTCTATTCCTGACCAATTCAAAAGTTGACTAAAGGTACCCCAGAAAAGAAAATAATCTTTATAGGACACCAGAGTTTACATGAGGACAAATTAGATTAATAATAGACAGCAATATGATTAAACACTTACTCAAATTCAGACACTTACTGTGTAATTTCTTATTTGGAAATATTTTTCAATTATTTTTCCAAAGCAGAATCCCATCTTATGAATTTAAATAAATTCTTCACCATGTTTTTTATTCAAAAACACAAATGAGGACAGTTTTGTACAAGTATACCTATTTATTCATCTTATGTTTGATCAAGATGTTTTATATTAATAGTTGTTAATGGTGTAAAATTCTAATAATGCAAGGTATTCCATGAAGTCCGTCTTATCCAAGATGTTTACAAATATTCTGAGTGTAATTCCCAAAATTAGGTGTTAATAATCGCAATAAAATAGGTTCACTGGGAGACAACGTCCTGGAGTATCTTATTGTTAAGAACCACCATTTGCAGCCAAATAAATTTCATTGGGTGGCAATGACTAGACTGAGTATTTAAAGAGTACTGACTGTGAAGTAACTTACAACAGAAACTTAACATTTCTCAAATTTTTCTGACTGGAAAGATCAAGTTCATAGTTGTTATACGGTTGGTGGGCTGTCATAGAAACACTGTCCTATAGTGGCTGCTGGATCCCCAATCAGATAGAAAAGTAACAAGTCAGTGGATTTTCTGCTATGAGCAGCTGGATGCAATTAAATAAAACAGATCACTATAATATTGGGAATTTGTTGCATGTTAAAGAATGGATGCTTTGTGCCTCAAAAAGAAAAAAAGATTGGACTTGGACTTTGCACAGTTTTCAAAGGTGGAAAAAGTCTATATAGGAGTGATGATTTTATGGTTGTGGAATAAAATACTTTGTTTCAGTGGCTATAATCATCTTGTGAGACATGATGTGTTTATGCTTACATTGCATTTTGTCATTTTCACTGCATTGAGGGCTAACAAAGGTTATGTGGACTGATTTGTGTTTGTGAAAAGGACCTGCAGCAACATACTGCAAAATAAAAACGTATCTTTGAAAATAAAATGACTACAAGTTATTTTACCTCTTTAGCAGTGCTTATTTTTAAAACACTGCTAGATAAACATGAAGATACAGTTTAAACTGCAAAAAAGGAAAACAAAAAAAGCAGGTATTCTATTTTAAGAATAATTTTTTTGCACTTTTAAGCTTATCAAGTTTTGCTTGGTTTCGGTACAGTAGATGTTGGCTTAGTGAATCAACAACAATTCTGTATTTATGCATTTATGACACTGAACACGGCGTGATAAATGCATTCTCATAGTGAACTCCAAGGTCACTTTACATACACCTTCAATGAGAATTAAACCTCAAGAAATTGTGTATTTAAAAAAAAAAGAAGCAAAGAACAGATTTTTACAGTACGTACTGTAAAAGTACTGTTGCAGCTGCACCTCAGGAGGGGAGAAACGTCATCGAGGCAAAAACGACAAAAGTGTTAAAACGTTGCAGTGAACATGATTTGAATTTGCTTCTCACCCTTAATTTATTGAGGTTGTTTTTTTTGTTTTTGTTTTCAAAGTGGCCAGCTGACACAAAAAAAAACCTTTCAAGATGTGTCAGCCTTACCCACACTAAGCTGACACACATAAATTAATATTATTTAATAATACTAAATCTGTCACAAACTTGAGTTCTTTCAGTTTCATTTACCTGGAAAATGAAACGACGGCAACACTCCCTCGCGCGGCAACACTCCCTCGCGTGGCAACCTTTTCAAAGTAGATGAGGGAGATTTTTTTGTTTTTTTGAAAATTGGGCCCACCCACTCAAACGATCTGTGGTTCATCTCATCAGTGTTGCTTCTCAGGAATCCATTGCCTTTGAGAGCATTAACCCAACCACAGCTCCCTCTCAATCAGCGACCTGTCAGCACTTGACTTATGCAGGTAAGCTACTTTAATTAACATCTCAATGATGCATATTTACTTCTTACTGCAACAAACTCATAAATAGAAATATTCTAAGCAAGAAAAGAGCAATGCTATTGTTTTCCCAGTGATTTATTACTAAGTCCAGCAAATTTCATTACATTAGACTTCTTCCAAATTCTATAAAATCTCTATCAGCAGGATGATAATGGAAAAAATTCAAATAAAGAAATGTGTTTTTTTTTATAATGAACTGTTACTTAGTTTGCAAGCAGAGATTGGTGATTTTCACTCAAACAGTCCACAAACACACAATAAATATACTTCATCTTCTGTGCACATAGAAGTTGGTGTGTTTTTTATGCAATAAAATTAAACATCTTTATGATTTGTTAAAGATTAAAAGAAATAAATTAGATATTCACTTAGCAGGGCTTAGCAGAACAGGTTGCATACTTCCTGCAGAAGTTGGGATAACATACTTTGTTGGGTACTGATAAAGTATGTTATCAGTACCCAACTTGAATGCAAAAAAACAAAAGGGAAAAATGCTCTTATATTATTAAGCGTCAATTCATTATATTTCTTTTTCCTACTCATACTTTTTTCTGAAATAATTTTAGGTAAGTTCTAGAAAAAAATAGGGTGGAAAAAAAACCCAAAGAGGCATTGGATTTAAAATTGTATGTGTTTAAGCTATTTACTGTAGAAATGTGAAATAATATTTTCTAGCAAAGACAATTCAGTGACAAACATTTTACACTCCCCATTTAAAAAGTAAGAACAGGCTAAACCAGTTTAGTGGGTTTTTTCCCTGTCTGTTGCCTATAGCTGACAGGCATGTCAGTTATGAAACTAACGATACATTGAATCAATGAGAGAAATGTGCATTGGTCTTAAGTTATTTTGTTTAGAAAATCAGAGTAAATATCAGCGTCTGATAAAAGAAAAGCAAGAGGGAAGAAGAAGACGAAGAAGTGAAACTTAACGCATACAATTCTCCTTTTATATCTTATCAGTCACGTACACGGTGCTTTCCACCTATCTCTCTCCAGTAGGGAGTTTCTCTACGTTTCTCACATCTCTGGTTAATTGATACCTCTGTCCCTAAATCAAACTTGGTTCAAAGGAGTTTTGGTTGGAAAGAGAAGAATAAACATCTTCACTGAAAACTCCGTTTTCTGTTCCGGAATTATAACACTTGCTCAGAAAGTTCATTCTTCCCATTAAATAAGCGAAAGTTTTATTTTCCAAGACACTTATTTGAATGCAACATTCATTTTAGTTTGAATATTTTCTCTTGCTAGATATTGTTTGATATAGAAAATGTTATGAGATTTATCTTACTTTCCGTATAATTTGAGCTACTGAGAGCTTTACTGTTCAATCTGTTAAATATTATATGGCAGACTTTTTCAGTTGTTCTTTGGACTGAATATCTGCTGCATCGTGTCTGTAGATTTTTATGTATGGCTCTGTGTAAATTAAGGAGATTTTATGGTTTCTTTTTGCCAGGTCACATAGCCAGTGGCATATATACCTACATCAAAAAATTATCAGTAATTATATGAATGGTATTAACATCAGCAATCATGGGTGATCTGTATCAGTATTGGCAGCATAAAACACTGCTTTGAGTTATTTACGGGGTGTCCTAAAAACAATGACTGGAGGAATAATTCACTTCATGGATGAATAATAACAAATCTGAAATCTCTTCACAGAAACCGAAGATGTCTAGAAAAATATCAAGTGTCTGTGTAGCTCTGCTCCTAACCCTCACCTCGGCGCAAGCAGCTCAGAAAACTCTCAACTCCATCAGTGAAATAAAATGTCATGTTCCCAACATTCTTGAGCTCCTTCACTGGTTTGCCAATATAGTCAACATTGACAATCATGGTAACGTGAGGTTGACCTTTGAACCAGAATCTCAATATGGTTCACATCATTACGGGAATTTTGAAGGGATGTTAAATCGACCCCCGTGGGGGTACAAATACTACACAGTTGGAAACATTTATCAAGACTCGTCATCGCAGCTCCCTCGTTATGTACGAAACGTCAGGACTGGAACGATTGGATGCAACAGAGATCGGATCATATTTAGCGCCATACAAACCAACGGGAGATGGAATGTACAACAAATCTACATCACACAACATCGTGGCACTTCTGGAAATAATGACACCAGTTATGACCCAAACCACACATACCAGATCACTACCAACCTTTTACGAGAACTCAGAGGACGGTCCATTTCTGAAATCCAACAAGATGCCATTGATTCCCAGAGAAGCAATTTTGCTAACACATTTAATTTTCAGGAACAATCCTACTCTAACCGGCACTACTACTACAATCCTCAATCTAGTCCAAGATCTGATGACGGTAACCTGCTCTATGTGTGTATTGTTGTGGTACTTTGTATTTTTTTCTTTGTCATTGTTGCCCTAAGTATGGCAGGTAAATAATACTTATTTACCCAGACACTGTTCAAACCAAATGTGTTGCTTTTAAATGTCGATAGTAAAAACTGTCAAAATGTCTGGAAAAACAAATATCAGAAGTGTCATGTCAGTATTGCTGACAACTTGCCAGAAGGTCCAGAGATGGAATGCATCTACCCATCCACAAGGATCTCCCATTCGATACATCCAAGAAACTTGATACAGCTCTAAAGCAAAACACGATGAGATTCTGCTTTGCCATTCTTTTGATCTGAGTTATTTTTGTTTTCCTTCCTAGTGTCTTCTGAATAACTGTAAATAAGACAATATGTCCAGACACTGAGCAGACGTGTAAATGTGATGTTTTGCCATGAAAGAAAATAGAAATTCCTTAATAGAAATAAAGAAAGTGTGTGTAAATGTGAATTTTGCTGCCAAACTATATTTGTGATAAAGGAATCAGTGCGACTTTTATATAAATGTGCTGAATAAATATAATTACAAGCGTTTAAAGAATTTGTGTGACATGTTGCAATATGTTTCTAAAATGTTTGAATGTCCACAATCCATTTGATAGTGGACATTTTAAAAGTCTGTACAATGTTCATAAGTTCTTCTCTTAAGAATCTGTGTGAGGATGTGCAAAATTGTATTAAAACTATATTTCAAATCTGAAGAAATCAAGACAACTTTCTGGATTTAACTACTTCTTTTAAGGCAATTATGGTACTGCGATAAAACCAGAGAGAAAAGACTAATCAAGCCACTGAACCTGTTTACCTTCTGCAGTAAATTCCCACTGTACAACTCTGAATCAACTATTCTGTATGTATGCATTTATGATACTGGACATGTGTAAATTTCACTATGAACTCCCAGGTCACTTTACTTGGGAGTTCAGGTCAATTAAGATACTGAGATGCAACCTGTAAGACAAGACTAATTAAGCCACCAAACATGTTTACCTTCTGCAGTAAATTCCCAGAAGAGCAATACTGGCTGGAACGCCACCTGGATTAGAGAGACTATTCAAAATATAACAACTTTGTTTCCAGATGGAAACAAACCACCTTAAAAACACTGATATATTAACAAATCAAGATAATCATATGGTCAGCTTTTTGTTTAATGTCTTACTTGGGCAAAATAAACTTGAAACAAAAACACAATGGAGAAAATGTTCCTAGAAAATAACTGACAACAAGAAGGCTCATATAAACTATATACCTCATTTAAGAAGTATTTTATGACAAAATTGGTGTATCCATGACTATGTTCTACCTAACACAACAAAAAGATGCACGGTGTGAGCCACAAATACTGTAGATCATGAGAAAAGAAGAATACAAACTAATACATTCCAGTTTATAGGATGTTAAGGAACTCTCCCGCACAACTTTGTAAAGTAAATGCTATTACTTCTGCACTTGACTAAGTTTCAGATGAAAGTTTCTACTATTTTCTTTTTCTGAAATTCAGCAGGTGGCAAAAGTTTCCCCAATATGAGAGGTAAGTTCAAACAAACCTTAATAATATAAACGCCATATGATTAAATATTTTCGTACCATTCTAAAGTCATCTGCAAAATTTGGGTTCTCCTATTTTTGTCCCCCAGAAGATTCACATTTTATGCATTTGAACAAATTTTTAATTCAAAAATACAAAATAATGATCAGTTGTTTGTGCTGGAAGAATTCAACCAACCTTCTCTCAAAAATTCTTTACTGAATCTAATGTACATTAAAGAAAAAAAAAAAAACTTTACGCAGACCCAGTTTGTTATATTTTCCATAACCTACTTAAAGCAGTTCATATGTTGCATAAAACTCATCTCACAACCTGTTTACAAAAATCGTGATTATTGTCACCAAGCTTAAAATGGTGTTTAAATTGTGCAACTAATTAAGCTGTTCAAAAGTGTAAGATTTGCTCATGGACAATGTCTGTGTACAAAATCAGCAATTATAAATGAAGGTGGTGATATTAAGACACTAATTAGCAGCGCTAATAAGACCAAGTTATTTTTAGAAGTTGAAAGTTCCTCTGAATTACGATCCTCCACTAAACACAACAGAGGGAGGATCAAACATTTGCTGTAAAAGCATTTACAAGTGGTGTAATAACTTTAAGGGGAGTAACAAACGACTGCTCTCTCTGAAGCTTGAATCACAAACTGGCTATTTATACAAGTAAGATCTTTAATTATTCACTGAACTGCACAAATTAAATCTGAAGACTGATGTAAATCCACTTTAACTATCAAATTTTAGTTCTGATAGATTTAACGAGACACTTCATGTTTTCAAAAACACAAGGAGGGTCCATAGTAAAAAAATAAAAACCTACATGTTAAGTTTGACGGAGAAAGTATATTTAAATAAAAAGTTAATAAAAAGCTAATAATAATAGATTAGCCATAAACCAAACTTGCCTGTATAAGCAAAGATGTTTACAAATATTTTGAATGTAATTCCAAAAATTAGGTGTTCGCAAAATGCAACAAAGGGGTCACTGGGAGACAACTTTCTGGAGTATTTCATTGTTACACTCCATCATTTGCAGCCATTGAATTCAGTGTATTTTATGACAAATAAAAAGAGAACCTAAGAGTAGAAATGACTAAAAAGAGAACCTAAGAGTATTGAACATGAAATAACTTACAATAGTAACATAACATTTCTCACATATTTCTGACTGGAAAGTCCAAGTTCACAGTTGTTAGACCGTTGATGTGCTGTCATGGAAAAAACGTCCCACAGTGGCTGTTGGATCCCCGAGCAGGTAGAAAAATATGAAGTTAAACCAGTTTTTATGTTTCAATATGACTGATGCCTAAAGCTTACAAATGTCAGAAAACTGTTGCCATGAACTGATTTAAACAAAAATGTTACAAGTCAGTTCTCATCCACAGATGTTATACTAAGCGTAGCTTTTAGAGGTACTCAGAGGAAATGTTGGTATCAACTATTTAGCTGTAATATAGTTATAACTCCAAATATAAAAAAAAAATAAATCAAAAGCTAAATCCAGCTAAATTTCTTCACTTTAGCTGGATTCCCCTGACTCACACCCGTCAGGGGAACATTTAGATGCATTTCCTCCTTCATATTTACATGCCACTAATTTTCAAAATAAGAATTCACAAGTCACATTGTTTCAGGCTTCGACCGGGACAGAGAAGATTGCAAAAATAAGAACGATATTTACAAGTTTTTTGCAAGAACTCAAACTATGCCATGACTGATCTGATTAGTGACAGTAGTCTGATACCACAAGCAATAAATATGCATTTAAATGCAAATACAGAGCATGTCTTTTTTTATAACATACATCACACTAATAAGAACAGGTTCACAGATAAAGGTTGAAGAGCTGTATTTCAGAAAACATAGGAACAATATTTGATTGTCATGAGAGAGATGGAGGGAAGCCTTTTTTAGTCATTGCCATTTTACTTTCCTCTAGTTCTTGTGAAGGGTGAACTTGCAAGTTATCAAATGATAACGGCAAGTTATCATCTGATAACTTGCCGTTATCAAATGATTATAAATATTTAAGATTCAGATTCTTTAGCTACAAACGAAACACAACATACTTGAACACCAAACACACAACATGCTTCTGAAACACGTCACATAGATATTAAATATTCATTATTCTGACATGCCAACTGAGAAAAATAAATTTGCTCAGGTTTTGAATTCCAACGGCCTTGAGCAACAGGTTCACAAATAAAAGTTTTAGAACTGCATTTTGTAGGAAGTAGCAGCTTCCTCTGTAGATAACTTTTTTTTTTTTTGAGAATTGGTCCCACCCACTGTAACGAACTGTGTGGTTCAACCCTTCAGTCATATTTCCTAGGACACTGTTGCCTTTGAGAGCATTAACCCAAGCACCTCACACACCCAGACGCACACCTGGCAGCACCTGCAGGTAAGCTACTTTAATTACTCATTAAAATAAATTTAGTCCTTACTGCAACAAACCCTTAAATACAAATATTCTAAACATGACAACTTATAATAAACAATTCTGTTATTTCCTGGTAATGCATCACTAAATCTAGTAAATTTCTAAATAAATGCACAAGTTAGACTTTATCACAATTCTGCAAAAGTCTCATGATAATAATGGAACATTTTTAATTAAAGAAAATGTTTATATTGACCATGATGAGAACTGTCACTCTTCCCATTTTTTTGTATAAAAATGGCTATTATTTGCAAGAAATAAAATTTAGCAAATATTTATAACTTGTTTAAGATTTAAGTTGATACATTTGATACTTACTTTAGAGGTTTTATTCAGTGGGCTTAGCACAAGTCTGCATATTATTCAAAGTACCTTATCAGTACCTAACATGCAAAGGCAAAAAGCAAAATATACTTAGATTAAATCCATTTTATTCTGGTTTTTTTTCTACTAACTTTTTTCCCCTGAAATAAATGTAGGTAAATTCTAGGGGGAAAGGCTTTTGATTTTATGTTTAATATATTTACGCTACTTACTGTAGAGGTGTAAAACATTAATAGCCTATTTTCTAACAAAGATAATTCAGTGACTGAAATTCTCATTCTAGACTCTCCATTTAATAAATAAGAACAGGCCGAACCAGTTTTAGACAGTTTTTTTCTGTCTGGTGCCTATAACTACAAAGGAGTGGTAGTCTATGATTCGAATGATTGAATATTACATTGCTGTGAGTTATTCACTGGGTGTATCCCAATACAAT
Organism: Phalloptychus januarius; assembly: GCA_902982915.1. Lineage (NCBI taxonomy): Eukaryota > Metazoa > Chordata > Actinopteri > Cyprinodontiformes > Poeciliidae > Phalloptychus > Phalloptychus januarius. The sequence continues at coordinate 9,182,636 of CADWAE010000476.1, forward strand.
AATTTACACCATGGCTAAATAATAACAAATCTGAAATCTCTTCACAGGAACTGAAGATGTCTAGAAAAACGCAGAACCTCTGTGTAGCTCTGCTCCTAACCCTCACCTCGGCGCAAGCAGCTCAGAAAACTCTCAACTCCATCAGTGAAGTAAAACGTTGTGTTCCTCAGCCCACAAACATTTTAGAGCTGCTTCGCTGGTTTGCCAACACAGTCAACATTGACAATCATGATAACGTGAGGTTGACCTTTGAACCAGAATCTGAATATGGTTCACATCATTACGGGAATTTTGAAGGGATGTTAAATCGACCCCCGTGGGGGTACAAATACTACACAGTTGGAAACATTCATAAAGACTTGTCATCACAGCTCCCTCCTCATGTACGAAACGCCAGGACTGGAACGATTGGATGGAACAGAGCTCGGATCATATTTTGCGCCACAGAAGCCGACGATGGATTGAATGTACAACAAATCTACATCACACAGCATTGTGGCACTTCTGTATATAATGGCACCAGTTATGACCCAAACCACACATACCAGATCACTACCAACCTTTTGCGAGAATTCAGAGGACGGTCCATTTCGGAAGTCCTACTGGGTCCCACTGGTTCCCAGAGAAGCAACTTTGAAAACATATCTACTTGTCCACAAGAATTATTCTACACTAATCATAACCATGTACCTCAAGATAACCCAACAACAGTTGATGAAGATGACGTCCTCGGCAAATTTTGTATTGCCTTAGGTATATTTTTTATTATGCTATTGATTTTCCTAGGTAATGCAAATAAATAAAGTAAGGTTGATACAATGCATCAGATTGTGATGAATTGATTATTCAAATAATATTAAACTAATTTAGTAATTTCATCGTTAACTGGAGTATGCAAACTCTTAAAAATGGTGTCCGCTTAAAAAACAGCAGACGCATTGCAGTAATTAAGCCAACATTTTTCAAAAATAGATACATGTTTGCATTTAAGGTGAAAAATCTGTTTTTGCTTGGCAATCTGCAGTACCCAGAACTGAAGTGTCAGTTTTGTTTTCACCAGCTTAAGCACTTAACCACTACATATGGAAGTCCTCCACGCGGTCGTCGCAGGTTCGATTCCCAGCCTGGTGACCTTTGCCGCATGTCTTTTCTCTTCTCTCATTGCCCATTTTCCTGTCAATTCACTTTCAAAAAAAAGGCCACTAGAGCCAATAAAACCTAAAATAAACTACTTTTGTTCATAGACACTGCTCAAACCAAACAGTAGAGGCAGTGTTTTTAATAAGAAATTATGAAAACAGTCAAAATGTGTGAAAAAATAATGACAAGCAATATTTATCTGAGAAAATGTGCTTTTTATTGTAATATTGTATTGCACACAACTTCTTCATATACCAAAATTAAATTTGACTTTAGATTCACTGCCTAATTATTTTGGATGTGGTAGTTAGTACAGTTGTTGAGACTGAAAAGTGTGGACCACCAGTCGCACAGGACTAGACCCGTGTACGGAGGCCTCAATTCTGGACACGGCCGTCACAGTTTCAAGTAACAGTCCGTTGATCTTTTCTGCATGTCCTCCACCTCTCTCATAACCCACTTGCCTGTCAAGTCACTGTCAAATAAAAGAAAAGCTTCTAATGTGTGTTATTGTGTAACGTTGGAACTGTTTATTTGTGTTAAGAGGCTCGAGTGCTTTCTCCATCCCAATGTAATGTAAACTGGATGCAATTAAAATAAAGCTAACCAGGAATGTGATTTTTGTATGTTTTGTGCAAGATGCAAACAACCTGTGCACAACCCAAAACATGGCAGACAAATATATATGCTGTGATTTGTTTAACTAACAGTGCTGAGAAACAGTATTGCTTCCAGATAAATGTATTCATTTTTTCCTCATTTTACAATGGATTTCAAAGTTCTGTTGGGGTTTATGTATTGCAATGTAATGCATAATTGTGAAATTAAAGAAACAATAATAAAGTGTTAAACAATATTCTTCACTTTGAAGATTTCTGGGACCAAATATTAACTTTTATTTTGCCGAAATTTGTGTTTTGCTCATTAGTCTGAATTAAACATCTCACTGTGAACACTGATGTAAAGATTTTGTTTTCAATAAGGACAGGGAAACTGGTCAGATTTAAGGAAAAACTAATGGAGCAATAAGGAGTGCAATTCTGGAATACCAGTCAAAGTCCGACCTAAACGGAAAGAATGTGTGTTTTGCAAATGTTTTCTGTGCAACCTGAGCTATTTTGCAAAAAAATGAGCAAACATTTTTGACTCTGGACATGCAAAAGACTTGCAGTCAAAATAGCAGAGAAAGGCTGTGACTTCAGAGGACTGAATAATTTTTTTTTCTTATTTTTAATAAAAACAGAATAAATAATTTTTTTCTTTCTTCAATTTCACAATTATGGACTACTTTCTGTTGGTCTGTCACATAAAATCTCAATAATCCCAATTTTACAATGTGGTTGTAAAATCCAAACCCAGGTAAATAATAAAGCACATTAAAAGAAAAGAAAAAAAAAGCTTGCACAATGTGCTGTACAAAGCAAATGATGGGATATAACCAAAAACAGATATTAAAACAGTCACAAAATAGAATAGAGGCAATAAAAAGAGCACCAGCATGCCATCTCAGCACTGGGCCAAAACTGTTGAAAAAATTTGTTTTTTTGGGACAATTAAAAGTAGCTGGACAACTGATCCAGCTGGTCAGCCGGTCTGCGAAGGAAGATAAGTACTGGATCCTTGAGGTAAGGGGAAGCAAGACAAGTTTGGTTTTTATAAGCAGACATTGAGATTTTCATACTGAGTCTGTGATGCACCAGAACTGATGAAATGAGAAGATCGGTGAAACGTAATCATGTGTGTACCAGTCAAAAATGACAAAATGTGACATTCAGCTACAACAAATGCTTTTACCTGTATGTCAACAACTGTCATCCTTTTTATTTTAATTAAAATGTCTGTCACAAACTTAGTGAGTTTCCTTGTCAGTTTCATTTCCCAGGAAAAGGAAATGAAACTGGCGAACACTCCCTCCTCTCCTGTCTCCCTCCCACACAAACACAAAACCCAGCTTTAAAGACCAGGAGTTGCCAGTGCTGCCGGTAAGCTCTGTTTTATTCTGTTTAAAGGATTAAAATTTACTCTTAAATGTAATTTGGTTTATTTAGAGATACATTTAAACATTTGCGCAATACAATTCTTTAAAAGGGCAAAACACTTTGAGTTACAAATCTGATTTATTCCCTGTTAGATTTTATATGGACAAGCTTATGCTACTTTTTTCTTTTTAAACATCATTTCAAATACCAAATGGAAAACAAATGGCTAAAATTTATTATGTTCTCATGAACAAGGTGAATTTAGTTCTTTTTTAGTACAGTGGTCCCTATCTTGGGTCCTTGTGGCCCACTGTCCTGCATGTTTTAGAAGGTCTCCACTCCAACAGAGATGACTCAAATGATTGCATTACCTTTTTTGAATGCTTGCAATTGCTACAGAAGCAATTATCACTCCTTTATTTAAGACAGGAAAACACCTGCTGCTGCACACCTGCGGATCCTCAATACCCTCGGGGCAGAATAATCAGCCCTGAGAACCAGTGTTGGCAACCTCTGCTTTAGTATACTCTAAAATTATGAACACAAATCTAAAAAAAAAAAAGTAGCATTTATTTCAGTACTACACACTTTAGGCAACAGTGTGTGGCAAAGATGAACAATGAAAGCTCTAAAATGTCTTTACAGGACTTGAAGATGTCAAGAAAAACTACAAGTTTTTGTGTCGCTCTGCTCCTTACTGTGACGTCGGTGTCTGCTGCACGGAGAAGTCTGAACTGCATCAACGATCTGACCACCTGCCACCAGTTTGATCACACAAACATCTTAGAACTTCTTCACTGGTTTGCTGACGAAATTGACATTGATGATAACAATACCATCTGGCTGACCTTTGATCCAAACTCAGGTGCTTATGGCTCCCATTATTACAGAAATCAAGAGGAACTCCTGCCTTTGGGCCACCATTACTACACGATTGGCAATATTCATCAAGCCACGTCAGTACCACTTCCATTTTATGTAGTAAATTCCCAGAGAGGGAACACTGTATGGAACAGCGCTCGAATCCTAATTAGCGTAAATGAAAGGGGACAGATAGACCAAGTCTTCATCACTCAGCATTATGACGCATCTGAATACCAGGGATCAAGCTATGATCCAGAACAGACATTCAGAATCACCACCTGCTTTTTGAGACAACTCAGGAAGCTTTCCATTAATGAAATCCAACATCATGCTGATGGTCCCCAAACGGGACCGTTTAGAAACACCTCAAATGCTTACTCCCAGAAAGCTCACCAACCTAAGCAAGACACCCATATAGACATGGCTCAGACCCCAGTTAGGCAAAATAACAACTGGATAGCCAAATTTTTCTGTTTTATTTTTGTTATTATTTTGATTGTTTTAGTTTCTTACTTCGGTAATCGTCAGAAATAACATAATGTGAAATAAGTGGGAAGGGAGCATGTCATATTATCTTAAAAAACATGCAACTGTGGTGCTTATTGATAGTAATAATGACAACACCTTTTTTTCTAAAGAATTTTTGTGACATATTTTGATCAAATATTTTGTAAAAATATAACTTAATTGTACAAAGATTGTTTTTACTGTATATATAAAAGGACATCTCTGCCTTATATGAAGCAATAAATGTGCATTCAGACAGCATTAACCCAGAAATGTCTTTTTAAAACAGCAGATAAATAAAAATTTGCCTCCACTTTAATTGCCTCTATATTTTATTTTAACTTCACAATTATTTATAACATACAACATTCTTTAGTGCTACAATTGCATAAATATTCCACTTAATTAGTTGAGTAGACTATTTTTCCAAATATTGAGCAAGCAAGCCACTCCACAGCAAGAGACTTAATGTCTATAGAGATAATCTATTCACCATATTAACCAATTCAAAGTTCACTAAAGTGCAACAACAATATTAACTTTATTGTTGTGGTACGAGATGCAGACACTGTGCAGACGATTCGTGTCATCTGATAAGGCACAGGAGTTTGCCTTGTCTTTTAAGTAATTGTAAGAAAGTTAATGGTATCAATGTCAAGGTTTGAAAGAGTTATGCTTCAAGAATCTCAAAATATTTTTGTCCCAAAAGTGTGGGAAAAGCTACCAGATGAATTCAGATAGATGGATATATTTTCGGTTACAAAAGCACAAATAAAAAAAAATATAAACAACACTTTTGTAGCTCACCACTGATATCTCACCATGTTGTAAGCAGTAGAAATAATTTAAGTTTTGAATAAAAGCTACACATTACATATTTTTGTAATAAATCTGTTCGTTAATGGTGTGATAGTGAAATAGTGGTAACCCCTAGGGGGCACTGTGTAGAGAATTAAACTTTCAGCCAAACATGGTCGATTGAAAGGAATGGAGAATAACAAAATGATAAAGCAACAAAATAACCCTACATTTAATCATAAATTCAATACACATAAATTGGAGCACATCATAGCTGCTATAGACTTCATAAATGTCGCAAAATGTTTTGCATTTTTCTTCAATTAAAAATCACATTAAATGTGTTTTCAGCAACATATCACACAACCTAAAAGTGAGGCAGCAGATGAAAAGGCAAAAAAAAAAAAAATCAACCTTGTTTCACGCATCCAAGTTCTTGTCTGTAGCCAGCGCTCGAAAAGGCCTGACAAAAAGGTCTTTATGTTTAAGTGAAAAACAAAAATACAGCTTTTCTAACCCAAAGAAACAAGAGTGGCACTCAGCAGACCAGCATAAGACAGATCATAAGATATTGGTATCATAATAATCGTCAGCCTTTCACCAGAGATGAAAAGGCTTCTTTTATGGGGGAGGAACACCAGTCCAAGTGCTGATATCAAGTTAATATTGATGTTTGTTTGGAAGAAATGTGAAAAAAGAAAAACTCAATTAAAACTGAGATCATTTAAAAAGGGAACATATATTGAGCTATGTTAATGGAAACTGTAACAATGATCCAAAATAATTGTCTGCATTGATTATTATTGAAGTTAGTTTTAACACAATAAGATGCAGATAAACACTCCTGCATGTACCTCCTTTGGAGAGAAAATCCCAAAGTGAAGATTCAATCCACAAGCCCAGTGTGGATTGACCTCCTTTTTGCACTAATCTAATTTCTAGTGTCCGAGGAAAATAGACAATATCAAAGTTGCAACAGTAACAAGGTTCTAAGTTCTGGCCTGGTTAAAAAGTGGGTAAAGATTTCATCTAAAACATCGTGTGTGTCTAAAGAGCATCCTTTGAATTAATAATATTGGCAAAGTCAGCTTATTTGTTTATAGCTCCAGGAAAAAACATAAAGGGGTTAGTCACAAATAGAGAAGTAACAGCATGTACTGGAGAGAAGCAAAAAAAAAAAAGAATTTGTACAAACAAGCCAGTCTAGTTTTGCAGGTTTCAGGGGAAGCACACAGTTATGAAAAATTAACGTCAACCTAAAAGTGAGGCAGCAGATGAAAAGGCAAAAACAAAACAACATTTCATGCATCCAAGTAAACATGCAAATGTATTAGTATAATTTCATAACCTAGTAATCCACAAAAGTTTGTAGTCTTGAAAGCCAACTGCATCTCTTTCCACATGTGTTTAGCTGAGTGTAGTGCAACAGTAATGATATATGGCAGCAGCTTATCTAGTTCACCTTTGTAAATATCTCAAACTGATTAGCATCATGAACTTTGACCAAGAAAACATATTTTATGGAAGTTGATATGCATGCAGAAATATACCCAACAAAAGATAAGAGTGTAGCCCTTATGCTGCAGTATGTCTGTGTTAGTTAGATATTAGTCTCTGAATACAGAGAAATAGCATGCTTAAAAATGCATTTAAATATTGTTATTTAGCCAGTAAATATTTATTTGAATTTCGTTTGCTCTCATTTATGTTTCACATTAATTTCTACTTATACAGAACAATAAATAAGTAAGTAGTTGCTAAATATCAGTTCACAGCACTGGATCAATTCACTCCTTTGTAAATTCAGACCCTCACTTTGTACCTTCTTACAAATAATGTAATAATGTTAATGTAAAACTACTATATGCTCAAGTACATAACACTGTTGTAGTTAAATGCCCTGAATGTAAGAGGGCCGTAGGACCACAGGGAGGAAGCAGAGGAGCAATTTTATATATAAGAGAGATTATCTGTGTCATACTGTCAGGATATAGTGACTAATACTATAGTGCTACTCTGCTGGGCTCTGCTTTTATGACATAACTATATTTTTTAAGTACAAGGATGAAACTACAAAGTTTACCACAGTGAAAAGAAGCTCTAAAGAAATCAGCTATACAGCTTATTTTTGGTAAAGCAAATTGATGGGGACGGCCTGTGTGAAATGGAAGTAAATATAGACATACACAAACAAGATCTCTCAGCAAACGGTATGCTTGGTCGAAAATATATAACGGCAACCACGACTGAATAAATCAGAGTTCAAGTGAAAGGACAGGAAACTAAGAAGAGCTATATCCACAATGGATGTGTGTGTTTTTCTGTGTGTAAACATGAGATCATATCCTGCAGAGGCACTCCAAGGCTCAATCCAGCTGCTTATGGTTACAGTCAACCAATCAACCGAAGCAAAGCGTGTCATTACAGCACCTTGTGTCTGTTCCACATTCACCACACAAAGAAAAAAAAGGCACATCACTTAGCCTTTTCATTAGTCACTACTCCCTTGGGCAAGGCATTCTTAGACCTCGACTCAGAGCTCATTTGTGTGCAGATGAGCAAAGACGGACAAGAGGTTTAAAAGCCGTTACAAGCTGGCTGTAGATCACACGCCCTTACACAAATATTTCCTGGACCACACAGAAACAAGCCACCAGCTTCAAGCTCCAGTCGGATGTTGAGGTGAAGAAGAAATAAAAACATTTCCAATATAAAGCCCTGAATGTCCCAAATAATAAAAGCAAAACAAATACTTGGGAGATTATTGGGCGTGCTGATGCAACAGTATGTTCTGTTCAGATTTATTCCCAGCTGAGTTAAAGTTAAATAACTTGTTTTGTTATCTCACAAAAAACAAGCGACAAGAAATCTCACTTTCTAGTTTTCTTCTCAGAAGCTTTACAGTACTCTAAATCTCTTCTCCTCTCATCCCTTCTGCCCAATAAACCTCGTGTTTTTAATGTCTCTTCCTTCTTCCCTGGCCTCTTCCTCACAGGGCCTCTCTCCACAGGCTCAGCTGAGCAGGAAGGTGGTAATCCGAGCCAAATGTGGCAGTAATGGGAGTTGTAATCCTCTCTCTTTTCCTTGCTGACTTCCGTTTTACTTACCCAAGGCCATGCTACATACATTCAGAATGCCCCACGTGCTTGCATCTGAAAAACTTTCAAAACTCAAGAAAAGTAGGGGAAAAGATAGAAATAATGAACATTTTAAGAAAGAGAAAGAACCAGCCAATACAGACCTTTAGAAAGCGCAAGTTGGAGTCTATTTTAGAGTGCAATTTTTTTATGACCTCCAGATTTGGAAAGTTACACCTCCCTGCCGCCCACAAGTGGATACTACTTAACGAGAGGAGGCAACATGAGCACCGCTGTCTCCAGAGAGGAGAAGAGCAAAACAAACAGCAGAGAAAACATTAACTGTTTTAATCACAAAAAACACCACAATGATGAAGAAAAAATGTGTTGCTCATAAATTACTTGTAATTGCACAAGTAAACATGTAAAAGACATACATACTTCAGTTAAAGCAATTGCAGATTAGCACACACATTTAAAAAACAAAGTCTGCAGCAAGAAGATAACTGACTTGAGGATGAAATATCTTAAATTTCCATGAAAAAACTACAAGTATCCCTAAACACTCCTTCTAAATACTCCTTAATCGTTTCCAGAATTTGTAACGTCATTAACAACTTTTTTGTATTTTTCTGGGACTTTAGTGGTTAGACTTAGAAATTGCATACAATTAATCTATGTAGGGTATGAATATTGATGGAAAGTGTTGAGTTAAAATAGATCAAATATTAATAAACCAGCAAAACATACTAGTAGGTGCTGAAACCTACTAGTAGGAGTTCTTCAGCGCGTCTGTCCTGCACCTTTTTTATGCATTCCTGGTCCAACACACCGGAATCAATAAAGGAAAATGACCAGGCTTTAGCTTATTATGCACGTTAAAGAGGTAATTCAGTCTTTTGATTTAAGTTTGTTGGAACAGTGAAACGTCTATGTGTCTAAAAGTGGCAGGATAGTGGCAGTCAAGGAATAGATTTGCTGACCCATAACAATTAGAAAAAAAGAAATGCAAAATCAGCTTTTTTTTTTTACAAAAAAAAATAATCACACAAAATAACTCATGTAGACATGATGTCCTACTAAAGTATGTGCTTCTGCTTGCTTTTCAGAAAAAAAAATACATTTCACGTTTTATTATTTTCTTAAAAGTGGTGCAAGTGGTGAATTTCCTAAAGCAACAATACTTTCTCTAATAAAACTAATCTTGGCAAAAATATATAAATAACAGAACAACTTCCTGAAATCAAGAGAGAGGACAATAAGCTAATAAAACGTGGTTTTAAATTAAATGCAACTATTAACTGAAAATTGGTTTTGTACATTTTTCGGCTGTTAGAGTTGCAGTTTTTTCTTTCCAGCCCTGTTTTTCTCATCACCAACCCCAATGACCTACATTTGCAGACGGCATAAGCAGGCAAGCACATGGGTTCAGAGTGAAGCTGATTTTTATTTTCTGACCCTGTCATTACTTCACAGATTTATCTTCCTTTTTCATATGCTAAGATGATACTACACAAAATAACAGCAGTAATCTTAAAGCATTGTCACTTATTTCAAACATGTGATTGTGTAATAAAATCCAATAAACAGGAAGAGTCAGTGTCAAAGTTCAGATGATTCACTACTGTTGCAAATTTTTGTACCAGAATGGAGCAACTTGTTGAAAAGTGAATACAAACATGTTCAACAACAATGAAAATTGCATTGCATTTGTTTTTTGGGAGCAAAAGGAGTGAATAGAGTTTACTCACTGTCTGTTGGTCGTGTTGTGGGTTGCTCCGCCACAGGTGACTGCACCTTCTCCACTCGTGGCTCTGCCAATGTGGGCAGTGGGGCGACAGGTGCAGGTGGTGGGTGGTTGTTCTCTACGGGGCTGCCTGTCACAGAGCTCTCTGGTTGTCTGAAGACGGGGATCTCTGGTCTTCTGGAGACACCGTCAACTAAGCTCAGGCTGGGAGAAGGGGGCTCTGCTCTTCTCTGGGTTAGCTCAGGGATCCTAGAGATTGGTGTGGACGACAGCTGGCTGTCCGCCCTCCTGGGAGGTGCAGGAGGCTCCTGAGGCCGAGTCATGCTGAGCTCCACTCGTCGGTTTGTAATGCTGGAGATGGAGTTTGAGGTGCTGTCTAGGGCATTGCTCCGACTGCTCAGGCTCACCTCTGGCCGCTTGAGGCCAAAGCGAGCGATGCCGGCACTGGGTGAGCTGTCGATCTGTTTGGAGGAGACCTCAATGGAAATCTCTGCCCGGCGGGAAGCAGACACATCCGGGTTTCGCCCTGATAGCTCAATGCGCCTCATGCCGGTCTTTGGGGATCGTAGGTTTGAGGACTCGGATGCAGTGGATCTGGAGGAGGAATAGTCAGAGTTGCGTGAACTCAAGTCGTAGCTCCGTTGGCTGGTTGTGGAGGACGTTGAAGAACGGAGGGGGTTGGTGGTTCGGCGAGACAGAGGCGAAGGGTGTGTGGTTGTATCTGTGTCCTCCACCTCAAACGACCGTTTCAGAGCTGCAAGACACAAATACTAGTGGTTAGAGATTAATAAAAGAAGAGAGCTGTAGTTTTCTGCATATTTTTCATGTCAAAACTCCTCACTTCTCCAGACTTAAACTTTTAGAGTTCCCAGTCATGAAAAAATTGGATGGATGGGTGATAAACTAATGTAGGAGTGAAGGGTAAATTAATTACTTCATTCCAGTGAACAATATTTAAGGAAGTACTGTGTTAATGATTTAAAGCGGCGGCAGATTTTCAGAAATGATACCAATGGAGGACATATGGCAAAAATTGTTCAGAAAAATCTCAGAAATATAATAAATACAACCTAAAAATACGACCTAAAACATAATGCAATACAATAAATTCGCTTGGCGATTATAAACAAACTACCTACAAGGTAACAAACAGGTCGCTTGAGGACAGCAATTGTTACGCTTATGCTATGCTATCTGGCAATAAGTCATTATTTAAATCCCACCTGACATGACACGCTTCACGTAGCTCTTCAGCATGTCGCTAATACCCTAAATCCACACTCACTCGAGTAAAAAGATATATATACTACTGTCAAAGAGCTGCACCTGAATATATTATGTGCTAAAAGCTAACTTAAAACGACGACAAGCAGTTCCTTCCCGTTGCAACGCTCTGGAATCTCACACCTGTTGACGTCTGGACTAACAACGTCTCGCGAGACTTTCGGTGAAACACGTCAACGTCAAAAACTACTTTTTTTGTGTCGCCTCAGACTGAAAATACAAGGTTAGTTTTGTAATTTATTGTATTATAAAAATTAGAAATTATGGGGTAATTTACGTTATTTACAATCGGACTTTTAAAACCACAATATAAACACATTTTTTTGTTGTTTCCACTACATCACCTACAGTATAGTCGCCTGTACCACAGTGACAGAGAGAAATCTACGTTGGTAGGTCTCTGAATTATTTTCTTGAGTATTTATCCATTTGTTTGTTTGATTATTTATTTACTTATTTGTTTATCAATTGTAATTGCCAGTTGCAGTGCAGAGTTTGTGGAAACATATTCTTCTCCAGTGACACTTTTTCTTTGATTTTTAGTAAATGTTTTCCATCTCCAATAAATTCTAGAAAGAAATCAAACTTTTTCTACTTCATTCACCACTTCTTTATAAATATATTATATGACGTTTAAAAAAACAAGTTTATGACTGTTTAAGATTAGATCAAATTCCCTCTAGTTTTTTTTTCCCTTCAGTTTCTATCCTACAAAAGGCAGCGTGTTGTCAGGGTCATGTTACGAGCGTCTATAAGTTGTCAACAACTCCACCAAAGACTGACTTTTCTTTCCTAACTCCTCACATGGTTTCATTTTCAATAATTGTGTAAATAATCCAGTGATCTCAGAAAAAAATGGAAGATTAAAGACTAAATCAAAAAAGTGAAAACAGATTTGTGTGTCAGAACTTTTTGTCTTTCCTCTCCCATCTTTCAACATAACCATGCCAGAAGCTTTTATGACATATATTTGACTAAAACGGTTTAAAGAAGTTTAAAATGTAGTGTCTACATTTGCACCAATTACATTAAGTCATAAGGGGAACACCAGCATTACACACTGCAGTGCTTTCACACTTTTACATATTAGGTGATTCTAAAGGTATTTTTATGGCGATACATTCCTTTAAAGACCAAATGCTTTTCTCACACCTTCAATTTTTTATCTCACAGACCTGTATTAGTTCAGATTTTTGAAATTATAAATACAGAGAATGGAAGTTTCTGTCTTGGGCAAAACGTGATGTTATTATCTGCTCTCTAGCAACAGTTCAGCTTCATGTCAGATGGGTGACTCCTGGCTCACCTTCGCTATAAGCTCAGGGACCAAAGCAGCAACAAAATCTAGAGCAGCAACATGGCTCCATTCCCAGAGCTTCGCACAAAGATCTGGCGTGTTTTAAAGATGACGAGCCAAGCACCAGCATGCGAGAAGACCTGCTTTTTCCAAACCAGTGCATTGCGTTATGTTATATGCTTCCTATGCTCCAGCAATTCTTTGTATTCAACCTTACAGAATGGTGTGTTGGAGAAATAAGAACTGAGTTTTACCTCAGTGCATCTTTTAAACCCTTTCCACCTTTTCCCCATATACATGTCTAGAATGACCATTCTTTTTAATGAATAGTAATCATTTGTCAAACTTTACTTCAATACTCTGTTAAAAACATTTAAAGCTATGGGAGTAATACTGAGAATATTTATCTGGAGGAGGGCCAGCATTCACAATCTGTCTTCAAGTATAGTGCACAAATCACATAGAAAAGGTAGGTCACTCATTGAAGTTACTGGTAAGAAAAGAAAGTGCTTCTTTTTAGATAAGATGGTAAATGAAGCATTAATGCAAACAGTTAATGTTGTGTAGCAAGCTTTAAATCTGTCTCATATGGAGGACTGACTCTAATAAAAGTAGCTTTTAAACAAATAGACATGGCATAGAGTCCCTTGTGAAAGTATTCATACCACAAGCTTTGGTATTTTAGTCATATTTAATGTGATTGAACAAGTCAAAGTAGTGCATACTTGCTATGTTGAAGAATAATGATACATAATTTTTAGAAGTCTACTTAAATGATCATCTGAAAAAGTGCAACTTGAGGATATATTCAGCCTCTTTTACTCTGCTACACCTGAACACAATCTGTCATCACTGGAACCAGCTGCTTCCAGAAGGTTGTAAAAGAATTTCTCAAGTTTTGAACGTTACTACAGAAAGATTAGTGCTTAATCAAATATCTTGTCATGGAAGCTGTAAATCTACCAAGGCATGACCATTGGACTGTGATGTTCCAAGCTTGGAATATTGTTTTGTGACCTAAATGTTTTTTTAAACTTCTCAACAACTCTACCCTTGACCTGTGTTACTTGGTCTTCATGATGCTGTTTATTCACTAATTTGCTCTTGTAAACTTCGGAGGCCTTTGCTGAAAATGATCAATTAGGTGATTAATAAAAATCAAATTTTATTTAGGGGTATTAGATTAGATTGACAGGGATTGAATACCAAGTGCTGCATCGCCGATCTGTTATTCATTGATAAAACAACAAATATTAGTTTAATTTCCAATAAAATGGAGTTCGTGGTTGAGATATAAAAAAATAAATGTATTTAAGAGATCTAAATTATTTCACAAAGCACTTAATTTGCTCATGAAGTTGATACACTGCAAGAATAACTAAACCAATAAATCAATTTGTGTTGCAAAAGATGAAAAAAAATTACTTTAAATAAAAATAAGATATTTTATAACAGAAATCTCTCAACAGCCTTTTTTCCACTGAATAAATGTTTGACTATCTCAGCTGATACTTGATGGATGTTACTTGTCATGTCCTCTGATGTGCGGGTTGTGAGGCTGAACTATGACAGACATGGGAGCCCATATGCTGCACGATATTTAAAACTGTTTGACTTTTAGGTAATATGTAATGACCAGTTTGCAATAAAACCGCGCTCTGTGACTGGTGACAGAAGGCCTCTGTTGTGACGTCTTCACAGACACAGTGGAGACAGAGGTCTTGTCAGAAGTGTTACTGTCTCTCTCCCTCTCTCTCTCTCTCTCTGTAGGGGTGTGTGTGTGCGTGTGTGTGTGTGGGGGTGCGCGTGCAGGGGTGGGTGTGTGGGCTTAAACACAGCTGGATAGAAGAGCAAACACAGTATGTTTTCCTTTCCCTGTTGGGGCCAAACCCTTTGCCTCTGCTAACGTCACTGCATCATGGGACATGTTTGGATAAGGAACTAATATTGAGGACAATTAATTTGGTAAATAATTCATCAATCAATTTACCATTGCAAGTCCTTGGCCATTTATTCCATGCAATTTTGTTTTTTGGTGCACAAAATTGCATAAAATTTTGTGGAAGTTCTCGTGTTACTAAATGCTGGTGGTAAGACGCAACATATCTAAGCATAGATATTACTAATAAAGAAAACTAAATTCCATTTCACCTGGAACTGAAGTCAGTTTTTCAACCCAATTAATCTTGGACTCTAAACAGAGTGCTGTGGAAGGACTGGCCACCAAATAAGGCAGGCGTAGAGCGAAGCGTAATGTTTTTGGACTAACACTTGCAGCGGCATCAGTTGGATCTGTGATTTCAATTGAAACAGAGTCAAACTGCCAAAGAGAATCACATGATGCAGCCTCTGCAAGTGTAGCATGAGCAGCACATTCTCTCCGCCTCCTTGAGCATGACAGTAGATGAGGCCTAGTTCGTCTTCTGTGGTTTTTCTGAACAAGAGTGTGTAAAGCCATTAATCTCGATCAGTTTCAAAGATCTACACTTTCAGAATCCTTTCAAAAGTAATCTTTATATAGTTTGCCTTCACATTCGAGTCAGATTCCCTTTACATGCATGATTCAAGCAACTGCTGGTTTTATTTCATAATGTCAGGCCACATGGTTAGTGCTCCGTTAGGTTACTGCTAAAAAACGTAATATTTTGCACAGCAGCTGCTTCGCATTAAAATCATTTAGCTGATAAAATACAGGGCAGCCTTTATTGTGACGTTATCTGAAATCAATCATGGAGTGTGTCACTTTAATCCCTGGCTGTTTCTTTGCTCTCAAGTCAGTTTCAAGATGTTTTGGGAATATTGCTTAAAGGAACGTGTTTGATTCTGATAAAGCAAATTGTTTCCAAATAATGCAAAAATGTGTAGATGTGGAATAAGCTCCTAAATAAGCGGCTGAAGTTTCTAACCATAACCGCAATGCAACAAACAAAAGGATTAACTTTCCATGCACAAGAGAAAAGCCTAAAAGTCTGTTATTTTACAAACTGGGCTCACTATTGTTGAGCAATTCTTCATGTCAGCTTGTACCGGTTTCTTCTTCAAAGTACAGTCTGCTGTCTCATTCTCTGTCACATTTGTTTTTCAGAATAAAACATATAAGAAATAAAAGCAAAAGTATCACCTAATTAACAACTATATTTGCTTTAAAGTGTTTCTGAAGTCTTTCTCTGGAAAACATCAAAGTTTAACAACCAATACTCAGTAAAACATGCCGTAAAACTTTAACTGGCTTAGCACATCAAGTATGTGTAAAAGATCATTTTTAATTGTTATAAAATTCTATCTGCTCTCTTAAAACTACAGAAGATCCATGCATTAGAGGCAATAAAACTAAAAGTATTTAGTTTTATTGCATTTGGCACGTGAATATATTGCAGCAACAACCTATACTTCAAACTAAAAGAAAAACATACATTAGTCTATTGACTGGGAAAAAAAAAAGAAATACACTCAACTAAAATGCAAACGACCATCTCGCAGCCACATTAATGTATTTTATTCAATGAGGTATATATTATGTCTTCAATGTTTAGTTTCGTCATCACTCCTACATGCTAGTAAATTAGACATCAAAGCCAGAATATCTTAATGAATATCTTATATGAATTAATCTTTGCAATAGCAGTGAAATAGACACAGACAATGTGCAGTGCATACAACTTTATTTCTAAATTGCTGTAATTGGCCACTTCTCACTCACTATTGGTTTATATGAACATCTAGTTTGTTTTCTATTTTTTATTTTTGCAAATGACTGAAATAAATACTTAATATACTATAAAATAAAAATGGATAAAAACTGTGAAACATTTTAAATATTGCAGATGTTCTGCATCACTTAACTTGTGTCTGAATGAATAAGTTTTCTGCTTTGCAGTTTAAAAAGGGTGTTTAGTTTTATACTCAAACTTTAAGCTGTCTCTAAGGCCAAATCTCTGCTACCCTTGTCAAATACATTTCCCATCCCTTGTAGAATAAAAAGCTAAAAGCAGTTCTTCACTCAGGGTGCAACATAAAATCTTTCTCAACATATTAGTTGTTTTTAACCATGACTAAACTCTGCTGATGACTTTCTTCAGACTACCTTGTGCATATATTTTTACTCAGTAAAAGCTCAACAAAGCCTTGCTGTGTTCACTTAGAAAGTGACCCCCGGTACCTCCCTGCAGCACTACCATAGTTGCGTCATTAGCAGGAAGCCTGTCCTTGCTGGTGGGTGTACAGAGGCCTGATTGGGCCGATAAGGAAGGAGACTCCTGAGAAAAATCTTGTGTGTGGAGGCACTTCCTCCTTCATGCATACTGGGCCAGCGCTGAGTCTGAACACTGCTGCCTACATCTGAAGCATGTCGACCATATATAGGCCTGTTGCTTCTTAATGGCACTCTTTCTTTTACCTCATTACTTACAAAAAATTTTATTTGTGAAATAAACATTGCTGCAGTTAAGTTTATTTCACTTAACTGCAGCAATGAAAATTAAAGTAGTAATTTTCTTTTTTTTTTAAGGCATTTGACTTTCTGAGCTCCCCTCCAGTAAGTTTCATTCCACAGAACATTTTATTCAATTTATCAATATCTTAAACATTTCTAATATGAATTTCATGGAAATTAGTTTATGTTCGTTAAACTCAAATGACAGAGGGTGTTTCTGCGTGATCAGAAATTCACTCCTGAGGAATTTCCTCTCACTGGACCTGCATAGAGAACGAGGGCCATTCACCGAACTGCTAAATGTTTTAAACAATCTTGTTTGCATGCATATAAAAACTCTGATGTCTTTTCATAAAACTAAAACAATAATGTGGGAGCATCCTTGTGTTTCTGCTGAGCAGGAAGTTCTGTCATTTGGTCAATAATCTGTGTAGTTTAGAAACTGAGGCCACATTTGAGGTCAGTAAACTCCTGGGCAAGAAGGTTTTGTTTTCTGTTCATTTCAGCTTTAACACAACAGAGGAAGTGATGACACCCAGCATGCTTTACAACGGAGTCATAGTAAGCAGGAATGCTGTTCTGTAGTTTTTCTGTGGTGGCTTTGTTTTCCAAATATGTTTTCCAAATATGTGTTTGCAACACAGAGACCTGTAACGAATATATCTAATCTGTAATAATATGTAAGTTTCCATTTCAAGCCTCATGATCAGGCTTTGATCCCCATTGACAGCTTCTTTGTTTTACACAACCACACCTACTTGCTGGTCTAATATGAAATCACTGCTGCAGCGTGACATGTGATGACTCTGACCTTCTTTCATAAAGCTCACTCGATGTTTTGTTCTGTCTTGTATAATTGGCAAAGATTCAACAGGAAATGTGATACTCTGCGTCACTGCTGGATGCCTGAAAGGAACAAGGAAGCTTCAAAAGAGAAATTAATACTCACTAATTACTTAATAACTTTAATAGGAGCCAATGGCAATTTCATTGCTATTTTCAGTTTTAATTATAAGGACAAGTCATTTATGGTTACTATTCTTTGGAAACAAAACCCATTTGTTTCTGTTGGTATGCTAATTGTAGAAGGAAACATCTAAAAAAAAAGTACGTTATCTTGTGGTTGCACAACAAATGGGTTTTCTGTAGATTTTTTTTTTTACCTGTTTACCTGTATAAAATTAGAACTATAACAAAATATGGCCAGGCTAACAACACTGGAGTTTCTGTCTGAGTTTCTCTCAGCACTTAATTAAAGAGCTCCTGTTTGGGGGGTTGGCCAGTGCCTATTTCCAGTGGTTACTGGACGGGCGAGGTTGCTTGCTGGACAGGGCGGCAGGGACAACAAAGATTCACGCAGGATAAACAACCATGCATTCGTACCTTAACAAATGAACCTAAAAAAATCTGAAAGTAATGCTTTCGGACTTTGGGAGGAAGTACCTGGAGAGAGAGAATATGCAAACTCAGTGCAGAAACACCCGTGACCAGGACTCCAACCCAGGCCCTCCTTGCTGCAAAGCAACAGTGTTACCAACCCAAACATATTACCTCTAAAGATCTATATTTCTCCTAATAACGTTGTCAGCTCTGCTCTCCATTCTTGCTTCTCCATGTTGGTGACTTATTTCCTAACAATGCAGCCCAACCTGCTGCATCACACATTGTTTAAAACCCCCAACAGGGACCCATTGTGCTGGTGTTTCACATGAATGAGGAGCATCTGAAAACATGACAAGCCAGCTTCTTCACCTTCCTGAAACCTGTGTTTTCTGAACACCACTTATCTCTGCACAGCTGCACTATGTAATCCACAGGTTTAAAGATGCAAAAGACAGGAAGAAATGCAGATAGGTTCTCCGTATATACCGCCGGCATGCTGGTGTTGACAGACCAGCAGCCCGTGACGTGCAGCCTAATGGCTGTATGTTTGTGGGAGACAGATGGAAAGACAGGTTTAGGAGGAAAGGTGTCAGCTTGTCAATTTCCCCCTCACACCTCCCGCGCCCTCTCTTCTCCACACATTCACCAATGACACACCAATCAGGGGCTGTGGATAGACGAGCCGCTGAGGGAGGAAAAGTGTAAGCGCAGCAAGGGGACGAGGAGGCGGAGGAGGAGGAAAAAGGGTGGGAGGAAAGAGATGACAGGGGGGAATCCGAGAGATGAAAAGGAAGACGTGGTCCAGGTGTTCACCTCACAGCGGTATGTTTCACGCTGATCACAAAATACAGCATCATTTTGTCTTTCAGATGCACATTTTTCTCTAGTTGCATGTTCTCTGACCCACGAGAAACCCGAAAAGCAAACCCACTTTCACTGACTCTCAAAAAGTGTTGAGGGAGAATGAATACGCAACGCTTTAAGCACCATTTCCCTTTCCAAACACCACACCTCAATGCAGACGTCAACAAGCCCTCTTCAGTTTTCCAGATCTGCCTCGTTCCAATACAACATGTGGAAGCTATCTATAGTGTCCTCATGGCAGGGTGAAAGAAAAAGCTTCTCTGCAGGAGAAGCAGAGGGAAAAAAGACAACAAGAAAGACACTGACCTTCGAAGTCTGATATGATCCCTTCCAAGTGAGCGTTGACAGTGGAATCAGACATTTTTGGGGAGAAAGTGTATGTGTGTGTGTGAGAAAGAAAAAGAGAGGGAGCAGGGTTCCCTTTTACCCCAGCAAGGAAAAGTCTTCCTGAGCCGCAGTCCCGCTTTTAAACAAATCCCAAATTAGGAGTCCCTGTAGCTGAGAGGAGGGAGGTTAAACGGAAAAAGAAAAAAAAAGCAACAAGAGTTGAGCTGCTTGATCTCCCTCTATCTCCCCTCTCTCTTAAAGCAGCAACTTATTTTTCCTCTTCTCCTCCTTCTTCTCAACTTCCAGAGCTTGGAATGACACCCACCAGCCACCCTCCTCCCTCTCGCTCTTTCCCTCTTCTAGCTCACAGCTTTCCCTCCCCCCTTTTTCTCCTTCCCTCCATATCTCCCTCCCTTTCTTTCTGCAAAACTACTCTTTTTTTCCCAAACAGACAGCTCAAATCATCCACGTCCCATCAAGATCACATGGCTAAACATTGTGTCCCACAAGGTTTTTGTACGCTACAGACACACATTAGAATGAATATCTGCTTATCCATATGTGGCCGGAGAGGGGGGGAAAAAAAGCTGTAGAGGACCCAGAAGCCCATTTTGAACTAATACTACCAGGGCATGTTCACACAGGGGGTGAGTGGACACTCTGGAGGCAGACATCAATAAATGAGTCCCCTAATGACTTAATGGCTGCATGAATGAGTGTCTGTGAGTGGGGGAGGAGGTGGGAAGAAGTGGACAGAAGGTGAGTGCTGGGGGAAGCTTGCATGTGTCTGTGTCAATGAATGTATGTCAAGAATGCAACAGGATTATCTGCAGCTTCCAAGCAAATTTAGCCAAAACTGATGATGCACAAGCACCTCTGGTTCTTATTCCTCCTGCACTGGTTTAAGTTTGACCCCACGCCTCGTGCAGCTACGCCAGACTCAGACATGTGGTGCAGAAACAACCACCAAAAAGACCCCTTATTATTCACAATTGAATATTTTAGCGGGAAACAATTCAGGATTAATATATGGAAAGCATGGTGGAAGATCTGTGATGCTGTGGGACTCTTTCTATCCTGAATGCATTATGAAACCTTTTGGAGTGCACGGAGTTGCTGTATGCCACGGTGATTAAAATAAAAAATAAGAGAATGTGTTTTAAAAAAACTAGGAGAAATTTTAAAACACATGGAAAATAAGGAATATTTCTATTCTGTTCGATTCTATTAATAATGGCTTCTGCAAAAAACATTTTTTCATTTTTATTTTTATTTTTAACGTTATGGAAGCCAATAAATGTGCTGGATGTGTACATCTAAAAAAAGCACTTTGAGTATTAAGAGAAATTGAGAATATTTCTTTAATATAATTTGGGTTTAAGTTGCAGTTAATTTTTGAATTTTAATGGAGCAGAATGGATTAATAGTCCCTGCAGTAGCTGCACTCATGCCTAAGATTTATCTGTGTTTACTTAAGATTTTGAACTCACTGTGAACGTGCTGCTTACATTGGTATCAGAGTTTGCACATTTTGTTGGCTTTGGACCACAAACACACAAACCAGAATGTTGATTCTGAGTAAGTATTTACTGTACTACAACATTTAGTGTGAGATTCACTGATTTAACTGGAACTGAACTGAGCAAAGAATGAAATCTACAAAAACAAAGAAAAGAAAAAAGCTGTTATCATCGGTGGCTACATCTGGCTAGTACAGATAGCACAGGAGAGTTGAGTCTTTCATCCTTGAAAATTACAGGCATTCCCATAAAGCTGCCATATCTTCCTATTCAAATGGAAAACTATCTGTAGCATCTGTAGTTAATGTTCCCCTTCACTCATATAACCTAACTTCCTCCAGCAGAGGTCAGTGTTGTACTAATATGTCAACACCCTAGTTGTGAGTACACTGTGTGAATGGTAGCAGTGTCACTACTGTACTGTTATTCAATCTGCAAATAACTGAAGATGGAAACATGAGGAGAATGTTGGTCCAGACACACCCTCGACCCAAACAGCACAACCTGTCAAACACGTGTGTGAGATTCCATCACCATGCCACAAACACACAGAAACACACACATGCAAGAGTTACCAAAACTTCTTCAACTTTGTTCTACCTACAAACTTTGATTTGTACTACTATGATTTTTATGTAACACAAAGTTCTGCATATTTTTAAAGTACAAGCGAAAGTGCGCCCCGAGTCTCTTCGCCATTTTTGCACAACTAAAAGATCCAGCAACAATTAAAGCTTTCAGAACCAAATGTTCTTAACATACCAACATATGTCTGTTAGTAAAGTTGTTTCCTCAGTATTTCAATCATTACTGGAGGTTTCACCACGCTGGATCTTTATCCCTCTCCATGCACATAGGAAGTAGGTGAAGATGTGCAAGGTATGTGTGGATTACATCTAGACCTAGACTGAAACGCTGGGCCTTTTTTAAACTGTTTTCTAAGAATGAACTAACATTTCTGTGAACATATACAGTAAACTCAAGCTACAGTTTCTCAGTAAATTTTAAATGACTGTGTTTTTTGTTCTTCTGGATGGTAAATCTCAGACACAGTCTAAAATCTTTGGCAGTCTCAAACAAGTTTTCTTCAAGAATTGTCCTATCGTCAATTTTCCATCAATTTTGCCATCAGTTTTGCCCAGTTTCCCCATTTCCATATCAATTTGATTGATTGATTCATTGATTAATTCATTCATTTGCTCCTTGCTTCATCATAGAAGTCACATATGCAGGCTGATTTGGACTGCTAGATTTGGACACATAGCATTTTGCATGCAGGATAGCAAGTATGTGACTTATAGTTGTCATATTAGCAGTTTTTTCCACCTGAGTTGTGGATCTCTGCTGCTCCTCCAGAGTTGCCCTCAGACTGCTGACTTCTTCTCTGATCAATGGTTCCCCTGTTTGATCCAAATTGAAACACTTCCTTACATTCAACCACCCGGTTTGGCACCACAAATAAATCAGGAGATGTGTGCACTCATTCAGAGCAATTTGGATCTATCGCTGCTACACATCCTCACAAGCTCCAACAAGCCCACAGAGTGCTAATCCAATCTTCTGTAACAACTGTCACAGTGGGAGAGAACCGGCATGTTTTTCACCCAGAAAGGAGTTTCTTTCATATCGCTGTGTCCATGCATTACATTCATGACATGATGTGATCCACAATATCCACACTATAATTCAGTTTTGAATCAAAATCTTGAATTTATTCTTATGTTAATTTAAAAACGGGGAGGTATATTGTTTTATAGTGTCCTCAAATAGGCAGCTGCTGGTGTCAGGTTGCACAGCAGCATACAGATGATGAGAGACAGAGACAGCCGCAAGCTGCTTAATGTAACCCAGAGAGCCACCACCACCCTGAAGAGGCCCTTGGCTTTCCAGGAGGTGAAAAATGAGAGGAGTCAGAGAGGGCGGAGAAAAGGATAACTTCTATAAACGGATGCCAGGCTAGTGTGGCAGTTGTTAGAGCAATGCCAGGGCAACAAATTACAAACGTCAACAGTTGATCTCCAGAGACATAAACATAAACAGTGGCACACAAATGAAAAGCAGCAGCATGTCCAAATACCAGAGGCAAGGTGGTTACCTCCATAGTAGTCGTCACTGTGCCATTAAAAGGACATCTTGCAAACTGTGGCTGCAAAAATCTGTTTCTTGTGAAAATATAGATGCAAACGTGGCAAAAAACATAAACTGTTGGTCAGAGGGGTCATTTTCATTTTGCCAGATGGCACTTGCAATTTAAATTGTTTTGCATTGGGATGCAGTATCTTACAATAGACTGGAAAAGTAGCATGCAACTGTGAAGAGCAAGAAGAAACATGCATGTTATACAAATGTATTTGCAAATAAAACCTTGAATAATATATGTGCATGTTCAATCCAGAGCATAATTGTGACAATGTTGAAAGAAATCCACAAGATTCTCTAAGCATTTTACCAAACAGAAAACAGAAACATGTAGGAAAAGGAAAAGCAGCGGAGGCCCAAGAGATTTTGACAGTCTCCTGCAAACTTCTACTTCTAATGAGAAATATATTTATATATACACACATATATAAATATAGTGGTATCTCAGACTATCTGATAAAAATACCACAAGCACCACCAAACAGGTCAGAGGTTTTTACATTTGTTAATTAACTTTGATTGTTGTGTTAACATAGTTTCAATGTGACACGATGAGTTTAATCTTTGTATTAGTAAATTACCACCAATTATCAGTTTGCTGATCTACTCACTAAGATGCATGCAAATGTAATTTATATGGCACTAGTACCAACAAGGCCTTTCTGTTTCATGACGGTTGAGTTTTTATTAAGCCCCAGAAAGGATATTTGTTTTAGTAGGCTGGGCTTCATGTGACAATGTACTCTATAAAAATGTCCTTTTGTTGATGTAAAAATTGCACCACTGAGTTGTTAAGCTGTAGATGCACCTCAGCATGAAGAGGAACGTCAATGCTTAAAGTTTAAAATTGTAAACCCACATGTTTACAATCTTAATAGGATTTTTGTCTCGTTATAGTAATTAATAACTACATCATGAGTTTTTTTTCCTCAAGGCATTGTTCTCAGTTTTATGATCATGTGAGTTTGATTTCACTTTTGGGCAGTGGTTGTTATTTTTAACGTAAGCAGCACCAGCAACAGAGGAAACTCCGGCTTCCTGCTGTGTTCATCCAAAAACAACAAAAGCTTTGTTGGCCTCGAAGCGGAAAACTCACCCATGAGTCATTCTTCACCAAGCGGCCCCATCTGGAGTCAGTAAAAACCATGAATGGTGGTGAACACATTACCTATATCTGCTTATGTGCAGATGCATGCATAAATTGGATTTGGCCCTGCTGTTATCTCAGTTCACATGGTAACCACCATAATAAGGATTAATAAGGTGACCCAACAAGGGGGTGGGGATGAGTAAGGCAGGAATGATCTCTGGAAAAAGGTGTGCAGATGTCTCCACAGGTGCAAAAAGGGAAGTACGAGGTATTAAAAGAGAGTGGAAGATCTGAGGTGACACTGAACCCCTGCAGAGGGAGTATGTGCATGTTGTGAGAATCACACACAGAGAGCGAGCATGACTAATGAGAGAAGCAGCACGGCCAGTTTAAATCCCAGAAGAGAAATATCTGGATTTTAATTCAGTGCAGCAGTGTGCAGCTGAATGTGGGAAATAAACTCCAGAGATAATCTCTGAAAATCTGCAACGTCTGATAGTGAAACATTTATGTTGCATATGCAATGTACAGGGATTTATTTACTGAACTGTAAAGGCAGAAGAAACTTGAATGGGCTCTAATGCAGCACAGCAGAAACCTCCACATGCACACTGACTCCCTCCTTGTCCCCCTCCGGAGTCCTTACCCACACGCTTATCTAAAGTACAGCCACAGCTGTGAGGACAGCAGCTGCCCAAAACCAAAATGTTAAACATCAGCACCCAGCCAGGTTTTATTGAACGAGAACACCTGTTGGAAGTCACACAGTTGGGAAACAGTTGGGAAACTGTGTGACTGCAATGCACACACACACACACACACAATGGCATATCATTCAATGGCGTTTTGCTCCGTTGTTTTATTTGCATATTTGTGACGCAGGCTGCAGCCCTGCACGTGTGCATCTCAAGCGTAGGCTGGGATGGAAAACTGAGCGCAGCTGTCCATGACCAGAGATAAATCCCAGTTGGCCTGACTTTCTCCCACCATCGTCTTCCCCCTTTTCTCTCACGGTAACAGCAGTGTCAATAACAAAGAAGCCAACATTTTGTATTGGCAAGACCATCCTTGGTGTTGCCAATACAGATGCACACTGGTCTATTCATCATGAATTGAAAATCAACCAAAAAAAAAAAACCTAAAACAATGTATGCTCACCACAGCAAAGTACGTCTTAATGTTTTGTCAAAAGATTTAAGGTGGTAAAAGGGGTTACTTTGCAAAGAGCAATGCAGAGACCGTCGACTTGATCAACTCTGCATCTCCACCTGCTGGGTGAAAAATATATTGCATATATATATATATATATATATATATATTTTTTTTTTTTTTATTTACTCTGAATTTGTGAAGCTTTGCAGCTGCTCTAACCGTCATAAATCTGAAATTTGGAGGAGACTCCAAATGTCTCCTCCAAATGACAGGAGGAGGTGATCATCAGCTGATCACATGAGACTGGAAATTAACAAGACTGAGACACGGCAGCCCCTTCATCTTCGCTTCACACTCACTGGGGTTTCTGTTGAGTATTTTCCACTGGAAAACACAATCACTGTTGAATCATGCTGGAAAAAAAACGTACAGGAAACCAATGAAGTCTTGCCAGCAGGTTTGGACACAAAGAGGAAAGAGCATAACCGATTAGTATGAGGAAAATTGATTTGGCTGAGGCAGATGGTAGGGAGAGCCACCAATAACACATCCAAATAGTGTGGAAAAAAATTTAAACATGTAAAAACCAACATAGAGCTACAAACATTTTTGTATTTTCCAAAGATTAGAGGAGAAAAACTATTGTTCATTTGTAACTAAAAACAGCCCCTAATCATAAACTCAATATATTCAACATTTGTAACACCTGCTTTAAATTTCTGTTTCTTGATAAACAAAAACCGGTTTCTGAAACATTTATGGAACTGTTCACTGATGGGGAGACACTTCAATTTTCACCCATC
The DNA here is from genome assembly GCA_902982915.1 of Phalloptychus januarius. Classification (NCBI taxonomy): domain Eukaryota; kingdom Metazoa; phylum Chordata; class Actinopteri; order Cyprinodontiformes; family Poeciliidae; genus Phalloptychus; species Phalloptychus januarius. The sequence continues at coordinate 9,209,039 of CADWAE010000476.1, forward strand.
TACTGTAATTTGTGGGGAATCTCTGCAATGGCAGTGGAGAACTGTGATGTATGAGGAAAATAATACCTAGCTGCATAGATCCTCTTTCCTGCGACCCCTGAATAAAATCCAATGCATCCAAATTGCCCTGATAAGTCGAGTAAGCCATAAACATAATCCTCCTAAGTATAATTTAGTATAAATCCAGTAACTTAAAGGCCTCAGAGGTTTTTCTGAACACACCGATGTCAGGCAGCATCATGCTGTGAAATTATTTTTTTTCTTATAATAAAAATTAAAACTGGTCAGAGAATTTCATGAGGAGACAGAAGAATTAAATACAGGATCATCCAGGAAGAGCGCTATTAAAAGACTGCAAAGGTTTTGAGACCAGGGAGAAGATGCACTGCATCCAGAGCTACAACTGTGTAGCCACCAATAACACATCCAAATAGTTGACACGGTTATCCAGAGCTACAACCATGTAGCTCTGGATGCAGAGCTACACAGATCATGTTCTGATCTGAGTGGTTTAGATCAAAGTATATATGTGTGTTAAAGTGGTCCTCCTCAAGTCTAGACTTAAATCCTTTTGAAAATCTGTGACAAGATTTAAAAAATTATTTTTCTCAGATACCCTAACTATATGATCCACTTAATGAAATTTGGGAAAGAGATAAGTGCAAAAACTCCAGGCAGGGAAAAGTTGGCGTCTGAGTATCGGTGCATCCTACATTTCCTCAGAGTTTTATTTGAAACAAAGAAACAGAGATTGTCCCTTAATAGTTATGTCCTACTTTGCTTTGGGCTATTTAAAAAATCCAAATGAAACACAACATAGTTTGTGGTTGCAACATTGCAATATTTAAAAATGTTTTGGAAGACACTAAATCTAACCAGAAGAAAAAATTTACCAAATAAACTGATTATAGAAAATCTGTACAGAGGATCTTGTGGTATAGAATGAAAGCAATCACTGTTTCACCTTTCTTGAAGCAGAACACATATTTAAGCAGAATGGTTTCTCCGAAACAGAAAAAGGTTTCCATGAAGGTAGTGTGTCAGCTTCCTGGAAAGCCACAGGTCTGTTGCATAACAGACACATCCTTTGAACTCTTCACATGAATAACATACAATATTTTCAGGCCTGAGCATTACATATGAGAGGTGCAAAAGTACTTCCCCACAGCAGCATGTCAAGGATTATAACCTGTTGTTAACACACTCTGCAGTCCCTCCTCCTTCATTGTCTTCTCTCACACCCCGAAGTCATGACAAATGTTCCCACAGACGTGTTTCACTGACATCCATCACTCGCACTGTGGATTCCTCATATTCTCACTGCATCCTTGACGTCTCGACCGTTTTGGTTGCAATATTGTACGTCAGTAAAACAGCAAAGGGACTCAAAGAACAGAAAGCAGGACGTCCTGACCTCTAGCCCTCAAAATTACAGTGAAAACTCATGCCTTGCCGTAGTTTTCTAAGAAAACAAAATAAATTATACGGTACGGGAGAAATATGGTGGTAGAACATGGCACACTTGTGTCAAAAGGACTTGTGCTGCCTGCAGATCAAAGAGGCTCAATATAAATGAACCAATGTTTTATTTCTAAATGACTGAAAATCCAGCACATAAATTGACCTAATCTGCAATATAAATATACACAAAGACACCACCTTACCAGAAAATCTTGTACATTATATGTTGGAGAATATAAAAACAGTAAAGCAGTAGTTAACAGTTAAAGCCTGTGGGAAAAATACATAAAACTGTAATGACTTGCTGCAAACCCTTGGAGAAAGTACATGGAAACAAGGGGCCACATTTCACACAACCTGAAGGTGCTGCAAGCTGTTAGGTCACATATACAACCTCCCTGATGGCATTAGCACAATGTGCAACACACATAATAACACACACACACACCCACACACACTGACAAATATTTCTAAAAGGTTTCAGTTCAAAGCCAGAGCTTTTATTTGCTGCTTTGGGACTCTCCGTCCCGTTAACTAGTCTGACGAAGGGCCAAAGTAGGTTAAAAAGCCACATGGGACAAGAGTAGTACTGTTCAAACAGAGCTCTTTCCTGTTTTCACACCAATGAAGAATGAGGGAGAAGCAGACATGTCTGGATGGAAAGTGACATTTTGTGTCACTTCAGTAGAATTACAGTTTGTAAAATTTGATAGAAAAGTAACAAGACATGGTGAAAAAGAGGATAAATAATAGTAAGTTATCCAAAAAGGATGTTATAAGGAAGACGAAAAAGATAGAGAAGGTTGCAAATCTGGCAGCTGTAGCTAAAGCTGTTACAAACTCTCTGCAGAGCTTCCAGCTTCAAATCCCCCAAAAAGCATGCAGTCAGCAAACAGGCCAGAATGAGCAAGTGGAAAATACCACAGAGGGGGGAAAACAGACGGCAGCAGAAAAGTGTCTCGGTCGCAGAAAAGGAGCAGATCTAACTGCACTGAGGGGAGAAGTTGAGCTCCTCTCAGCTGAGAGCTTCTGGAGTTTAGCTTACCTGAGAATTTGTCCCCCTCCATGACGGGATCGCTCCCTCCACAGCCACATGTAGTGTCTGCTCTTTCACTCCTCTCTCTCTCCCCCCTTCCCTCCCAACTTTTTTTTTAGACTTCCCTCCTCTCCCGTCAGTGGCTCCCTCTCTCCTTCCCTCGCTGGGTTCCTCTTCCTCCTCCTCTCACTCTCTCTTTCCTTTCTAGCTCTTGGTTCTCCCTCCCTCTCCCTGCTTTGTTTCCTTCCCTGCTAATGAATTCAGAATTACGACATCCCATGTGCTGATCATATGTTGCATTTGCAGACTCTTCTCTCTCTTTCCTCTACTTATGTAAAAAGAAATAAATAAAAAATCTGTCCACAAGACTGAAGCTGCATTGTACGTCGAAAATAGAAACCATTAGCTCTGCCATGTGACATGAACGGGCTCTTGTTGGGTGAAAATAAGCATCAGGAAAAGAAAACTCTTCAGCTCCTCGTGTTGGAAAGCCGTGATTCATTTGATACTAAATGATGATGGCCTGCTGAAATAATATTGGAGTCAGATAGAAAAGAGCAAAAATAATGACTAAAGAAGAAAAACTTCCCTGAAATGTTTGAAGAGTCAAGACAGAAGAGAAAGCATCTCCATATTCCCAGCAAGCATGAAAGAAAGGAAAGAGCATGAGAGATTCAAAGTGTGATGAAGCATCAACCCTCGCTCCGAAATGTGTTTTCAGGAAACTGAGATGACCTCTGACTGCCGGCACGTCCCTCACGCTGAGTCCTGGGGTCAGAGGTCACATGGTAAGCGTCTGAGCTCTGATAGAGAGCTCAAACACACTCAGACATGTCAGTCTGCTGGCTTGCGCAACCCTCACCAACCCACTGACCTGCATTTGGCTGCATGTTTGTGGGAGAACTCTGCTCCTACTTTCAGTCTGGGGGATTTCTCTGGATAACATATCTTCAGATTAAGACAATTAGCTGAGATTTAAAGAGTGTGGTTGGTTAAAAAGTAAACCATCTGTACGTTGGTGCTCCCAAACAGCCGAACAGCTGTAGTTATGCTATTAATAATTTAAACACGGATGGATTCTACTTATCAATTCGACGACTTCTGACAGAAATTCTGGAGGAAAAACATATTGCATGTAGAAAAATTAAACGAGAAAATAAAATAAAAAACCAAGGATCCATTTCAGTTTATTATTATGCATGCTTTTGACTTGGTCTGACACAATAAAATCGATTAAACACTTTGAAGGCAATAACAGGACAAAATGTTCTTGTGTCAAGTGGTATAAATAGTTTCGCAATAAACTTCTTATAAAAACTTTGTGTAGATGTCAGTTTCTCCAAAATTAATCCATACATTTTTTTCCACAGCACTTTTCAGCCAAGCAAATAGCAGAGATAAATTACATTAATATAGGTTAAAATATATAGAGTACCAAATAATGTTGAGTGGTTTTAATCATGGGACACTGAGTTTCATCACAAGATGCAAACCATTTACTCACTGCCACACTTTTTACCTTTTGGTTAACTGACCTTCACTGTTCACACCTGAATTGTTGCACTGGATCATTTTCATTTATAAATCTCTTACTGGCTTACTCCCAGCTTACTACAACGCATCTAACTTCCTATTTGTCACATAAAGTGAGCAAATAATATTACATTCAGCGCCCCTTCAGTGAATGCAACACTTGGGGAAAACAGCATTTTTTTTTTTTTACATTCCTCCATTTACTTTAAGCAAACAACTGCAGGATCCGATCTCTGAATGACTGTTCCTGTTCTTAATGTTTTATTGGTAATAGTTTTGTTTTTATTTTCTATTCTAGTTTCATATCTTGTATGAATAATAATTTAATCAAATTGCTATTTTGCAGGTTTATTTAAAACAGGAAAATGAGACAGCGCCTCAATATGACTCTCCTGCACAAACAGCTACAGTAAAATAAAAAACAAAAACATTTGGTTTCTATGGTCGTTTTTGTTGTCCATTTGCCTTTCATGATATTTTTAGATATAACTTCAATGACCTGCTTTATGAAAAATGGAAATAAGGTACATTAGCACCCTCAGATGGTCAAAGTGTGGAATTGAGATGATCCAAAATTGCATAATTGCATTTCCTCTGCAGCACCAGACTTGTAATCATTACAGTGATCTTGGTTAATAATTCTCCAAGCTTTATGACGGACTTTCAGTTTTCATTTGGACTTGGACTGACCCACTTTCTGATTTACTTTTTTTTTATCTGACCATAGCAGATACAAACAGTAAATCTGTCAGCTCAGATCCAAAAGGCAAAAAAACCACGAATCAAGATGGGGAAAAAAATATCTTGTAAAAAGAGGAACTGAGAGGTTCATTATCTCTCAGCTGATCATCTGCCATGTGCCAAGTTTTTCTGTGAAATGTTTTTTTTGTTTGCTTGTTTGGAAACAAACAATGGTGCTAAATTCAAATTTTAGGTTGTGTGATCTTTTTTTTTATAGAGCAACATTAATAGAACATGTATTTGTGACACATTGCTAGTTATACTATATTGTTTTACATACATGTTGAAATGTACAGTCACCATAATAAAATAAAGCAAATTAAAGTACATATGAGAAATAAGCTCATATGTGTTGCTTATTTTTTGTTATAGCATATGTGTGCACTGAGATGAAGGATGTAAAACTGAGATCGGTGTCGGTACCAAGAGTGGGTAAATTACTTTTGGCATTCTTTCACAATCTTATATCTTTCCATGTCTATTAATCAACTGACCATCTTGGGCTGAATGTTTAGTCCTCCATATTCAGTCAACAGGAGCTCCCACTTGACAACACGTCGTATTGTCAGATGTTGTAGCCATCTTTATCATCTTTATCAGTGCAGACAGAGCTTCTGCATAGTGTAGCATGAGTTTAGGAACCATTGTTAAATGTGTTATTTGTGATACTTGTATCATTTTCCAAAAAATATGTATTTTTATGTTGCAATGCTCATGCCACAATCATTTTTAATTTAACAACTGGAACTGCCTGAGGTCACTGAAAATCCCATTATGTACACTGAGAGATGCACAGAAAGGTGATGGCAGTGAGTTATTTACTTTATGCGGTCTACATTTGCATGCCAATGAAACCCAAGTCAGAGACCCAACAGTGTGTTAGGTTGTCTGCTTTGTGTAGACATGCAGTTCAGGAGCCTTTCTTTGTTTGAATGATTTATTGGTCAGGGTTAAGTGCCCTAACAACCAACTAAACATTCCTCTGAAATCGGTCAAGTGTTGGAATGACAAGTAGAAGAAAAGTGAAGAAAGAAAAAAGAATGGAGGAAACATTGCTCAAGAGCACTAAAAGAGCACGAGGAGGTCTGCCTCCTAGGAAGCAAATTATGAGGAAATGAGGGATGACTCAAGACAGAATGCTGTAAATTATGGACTATATGGCAGCAAGGTGTTGGTATGTAATCTACATGTGGAGATCACAACACTAGGCTTATTGTTTCATCTGATAAATCTCCTTCCTTCCTGTTTTTCAATTCAAATTCAAATAATTCTATCTGCTCCATCTCCATCAGCATGCAGGTTTACACATTTTTAGCTGCCTTTGTCCTGCTATAAATGTAACTTTTAACGTCTGTGCAATCAGAACCTTCTGTTTTCAAATAAAACATTTCATTCAGTTTTCTCATAAAGTCTTGAGTTTATGTTCGACTTATCGTGATCTACTGACTCTGAGATGAGAGTTATCATCTCAGCTGTTGGGCAGAGCTGCATGTGTACATACTCTATTTGTGACTGCAGTTATGAATATTAACAAAAACATGCTCGTGGGCTCGTAACTCTGCTGTGATAGCATATGCTTTGCATACGGGCATCTCCCTAAACCATGCCAGGCGTCCCACATAAACACACACACACACACATGGATAGTGGTAAATGTCCCTACTTCAGAGAAGTCTGCTGACAGTGAGGCCTTTATCCACAGCTCTAAGCACTTTCTAGCAACTTGTGTATAAGGTTGTGCATACATGTGTCATAAAGCAAATTTACTTCACCTCCAAAGTCTTGTAGTGTAGTGTAGTGTATTTCAAACACATAAAACCTTGAAATAACCTCAGCTAGTAATGGCTCTTAAACAATTGGGAAAACCCCATTTGTTTGCTCACTCTCTTATCACTCTCTGACCCATAGACAGCCGAAAAACAAAGACAGCTGAAGTAGCCCACTTTGCACAATAACTGAACTTTTTCTAGAAAACATGTCAGAACAATTAGGAACTTAAGAGATATTTATGCACCTGGTGTTTGCTCAAAGGTTTTAAATCAGATATGAGCTTCCCAGCCAGCAACCGCCTTTTACACATTGTGCTCCATGCTAAAAAAAAAAAAAGGACACACCAAAAAGCAAAAGAAAACTTATTCGTGTTGTAAATGACATCTTTTTTTTCCCCTGTGTTAATGATAACACACTAAAAGAGAATAAATGCCACACATGTGCAGACAACATACACAACCCCCAGGATGAGTTAAACAGCCTCTGTTTTTACTCTTGTCTTTGTCTTTTTCCCTCTGTGGTAAATCCTGAGGGTCATTTTACAATTCAGCTTTTGTGATGGCTGCTGACACACATGCTGCAAACGACTTGCAGAGCCCTCAGCTGCAAGATTCAGCTTGCATGCTTCTAATATTGTGAAAGTCCTCTGACAAAGGAACACCTGAAAATCTCATGGTGAGGAAACTTATTTTTTGCTCACTACAGCTTAGATTACCTGCAGCACAGTTAAACGAACAGCTGAACGCTCTGATGTAAATATGAAAGTTGTGTCTTCTTGTTTGTGTGTTTAGCACTAAGGTGTCTTTTAAATCTGCCCTGTGTTAAGAACACACAACACAGTACAAGCAAAAAACATTTAGAAATAAAATAAATCAAACCTGAGTTATCGCCAAGATAACAAGAATGTTGTCTGGTCTCTGACTTTTGCCTTTATCAGTGCATCAGCTCCCTGCTGCTCCCCCACTATCAGCTGTTATCTGGACAGGAAGGAGTCTGCCCTCAGCATTGGAGGTTATCAAAACTAATTTTTGTACACTTGAAACTAAATGTGCATTAGAAATAAGTGGCTTACGACTGCACAGACTTCAAATTGTGTGACAACATGTAGTTTCCGGCACCACTTGCTCCTGTGTAGGAAGTGACACTAAGATCTGTCATTCATTTCTGTTGACTAAGACACAGAAAGACTAATGCAGAGTACAAGAGCAACAACTACTCTGACATTTAATACAGTGAAAGCCAAGACTGATCAGACAAAAGTTATGAAAACAACCTAAAACCCCAGAATAACTGAAAGATGTCTTTGTTTTGTTGTAAAATATTAATGTTCAAAATCTAAACTCTAAGTTTGTTTAATTGTTTATTGATTTTTCTAGCATATTTATATTTATTTATTTACAGGTTTTTTGTGCATGTACTTAAATTTTGGTTAATTTAAGTAGTTAAATTAACCAAAACTTGTTTTTATAAACTATTTATTCAGGTTAGCTTGTTTATTTAGTTTTATTTGTGTTTTATTTATTCATTTATTTTTTGTGCATTTGATTTAATGTCACACTTACCTGATCATTTTAATAATTAAAATCCCTATTTTATTTTTAGCATGTAAACTTCCACAAAGTCTAAATACCTATGTGATTGATGATCATGTACATCAAAGAAACATGAAAATTTAGTTAGATATGATGAATGTAAAAAAATAAATAAACAGAGGCACAGACTACTTACCGGGGCTAGTGATTTCTCTTTCTGTTCTTCTTGTTCGAGCACTGGCTGATCGCACTGAAAAGAAAAAAACAAGCAGGACAAGTTAATAAAATCTACCTTGGGAATCCAAGGAAAAATTCACTACACCTCATTATTTAATAACACAGCCTTTTAATGGCATTTTCAAATCCAGTTCCTTCAAAGCATTTTACTCTACAGTCATTCACACATTCACGGTGGTAAGCTACATTGCAGTTGTCCTGAGGCAGACTGACAGAAGCAAAGCAGGTCAAGCATCTTGCCCAAAGACACAATGGCAACTGGGATTGAGATGGACAGAGAGGGAGCTCAAACTGGCAGCCCATTGATTACAAGGTAACCCCCTATTGAGGAGGCTACTGAGACCCTGTAATAACAAAATAGAGAAGTGGACTAATATAAGATGAAAAACCTGAAGTGTACAGCTCAGGTTACCTTGTCAGATTCATTTTTTGTTCACAGAAACACTGAACTTGATAATCTGCTATCTCTGCAAAAGGTTCAATGTGTTACTTTTAACTTAATGGAAAGAATGTTAGAGTTTAATCTGACAGCTCACAATAGCTGCTTCCTCTAAGCCCCTCCTTCAAGCTGTTTCTGTAGGCTAATACACACATTCCTAAATCATAGATTTTGTTGCAGACCTTAAAATTAATAACAGTGTTATTTCTTTAATGATGCACATTTTAAAAGCGTGAGTTCCAGAGGAACCCTTTTAGTTTCAGAGAACAAAAAGCTGATATTTATCATCTATATAGTTTACAGCACTGAAGGATGTCTGGCTAAAACTAAGAATTGGCAAACATCCTTGATGCACATCATTCCTGTAGAAAATTTACTCGTTTCTGTGTTTTTATTTCAGTGATCAAGAAACAATTTGATTGCATGATGATACTACAGTGGGCTTTGCTTTGACACTTTAATGCAAACATAAGACGTAAATCTGTGGCATGATTCACTCTTTTGTTCCAAGAACAGGAGATGACATGCTAAAAAAATGTTTCAGGTTGTCTGTCAGTCTTCACTGCTTCCTGTGTCTTCAGTACCGACTGCTGGTTAGATAAACTCATCTTCTGGCTGATGAGTCAGCCATCCTATCCTGTTTTGAGTTTCGCAGAAATCTCTCTTGTACCACAACTCAGCAGATGGTGACATTCAGTCTCTGCTCATCAGATCAGCAAGCTTTATTTTCCACCAGGTTTCATAACAAGCGAAGATGGCTCCACTGAGGCGGAGGAACTGAATGTGTCACTGGCACATCTTCCAGTCACAATGTGACTGGAAGATGTGAATAAAGCAGCTTTTTAGGGACTTAAGGATGATGATTTTTGTTAAACTAATGACAATAACTAAGTGTGCCTTAGTTATTGTAAGTGTGCCCAAGCTTCTGCATCTGTACCTTTTAACTCTAATGTTGATGGCTATGAATGATAATAATTGCATCAAGTGCAAAAAACTGAAACTGAGTTAAATTTTTACTCAGAAGTTGAATTTTAAAATTACAAGTGAGACAAATTGTCTGCAGAAATCAAAATGTACTTTCAAGTAATATTATTTTAAAGTGTCACACCTCTTTCTTCAATAAAATTTCTGGCTACTCTACCCGCTCCAAGAAACTTCTATGAACAATAAACACATTTGAACCAAAAATGCACCAGACCCAGACATACACACACAGTTTATGCCAAAGTGAGACTTTCTATTCATGCAGAAACTTTGTTATTCTAATGTTATTTTTTTATCTGCTTGAACCTTTTGAGCCGCTGGCAGTACTTTGTTCTGCTTTAACATGCATCACCTACTCACTATGAGTAATAGTTTTCAATGAAACAAATAATTTGAAAATAATGTTATTTATTTTTAGATGTTATGATCAGTTGCTCAGTAGTTAAGTGACATTTTTACCAAATTCCTCTTTATTGTATGGCTTCTTTATAGTTTTAGTGGAGTACAATGTAAGTTCTGCATAATATATATTAAGTTGTGCTACTACTTGAGAATGAAAGTCCAGATCTAAATCTAACGTAGAACTTGTTACTGGACTTAAAAACCAACCCTCTTCATTCAATCTGACTGACTTTCAGCTCTTTTGGACTGGAGAATAGAAGAATAGGCAACATTGTTTATGTGTAGGTGTGCAACACTGTCAGACATCCCCAAACCAAACTGGCAGCTGAAGCTTTTCTACATTTAAATTTAAATAAACAGGCTCATAAGTAGACACCCTTCTTGAACAAACACTGACTCAAACCGCTGAAGTTAAGCACTGTAACAAATAAACATGCAGAAGAATAAGTAGTAGCAACACCTCCATAAGTGGAGGTGCTGAAACTGTACAACATTATATGTGGTTTTCACATGATAGGAAAGCAAACATGCACTACCTAATTCAGTGAGTCTAAATTAAAGCCACAGGAGTAACAGCTGCAATGTGTTGGTAGAAAAGTACAGCTGTCTATAGTATTAACTTATTTCTCCTGCTCAGTCTTGTCCGAGGCCTCAGACACACACAGAAACATGCATCTTACTTCCTCTGGAAGGCTTTGTAGTCTTCTTTTGTCATATTTTTCTCGTGAGAGAGTTACGTGCTACAGAGGTCAACACACTTACTTGTGTTAACACTGAGATAATTTGCACTTCTCAGGGATGCTACAGGTCATAAAATATCCCAGAGTAAACATGAATACCTCTGTGTTTGCACCAAGACTCAGCTGATTGATGTAATTTGTGATGCTTAAGGAGACCTATAGTACCTATGTTTGTGGTTATGCACTTGTTTAGCTTCTACTTAGGACCATTTCTGGCATATTTACTAATCTTCTGAAGATCAGTGGGCCTTAAGGGATCTAAAGTCTGGTCCTAATGCAATGGAGCCCCTTGTACAGGGTTAGGAGTTCAGTGGTATGGTGGGAATTAGATTTAGTTAGGACCAGGAAGAGACTAGTAATAGTTAAGGTTACTGAAAATGTTTGGATTCGGCAAAATCACTAAATTTAATGGAAGACAATGCAAAGTTCTAATATGGGTAGAAACACTAATGGGTAGAAACATTAGTGTTTCTACCCATATACCCATTCTGCACTGGGCATGCAGGATCATGCATGCCCAAATGCATCAACTGATTGGTTATTAGAGTTAAATGACAAGAGACAGAAAGAGCTGGAGACTATACCACAGTTTACAAGTTTGAAATATAAAGACTACTTTATATTATAAACATTTCCCTGTGAATGTAGGGACATGTAGCCCTTTACCCTCTGAAGGGGGACTGTTCTTCTGAATGTGTGAAAAAGGACAGAATAGCTTACAAAACTTTAAAGAATGCAGTGCCTTTTCAGAACCTGCTGAGATTTTTGTGTTTGCTCAAGGAGGCCAAGCGGTTTGTGTTTGAGCAGGAAGACAGGAGGTGAAGTATCTTCCCTCTTTTATTCCCTCCTCTTTTTCTCCTGTGACCTCGTTCAGGGAGCACCCCTCCCTTTAGAGTGAGGCAGCATTTCAATTAACACATAAATCAGTGGAGCTTGTTGTAGAAATTGCTGAAGTAAAGCTATAATGATTCTTTTAAAACCTAGAGAGTGATATTTCTTGCAAAATGACAGGCATTCATTTCAGTCAATTATCTCATTCTGCCTTACGGCCTTCTACAGACTCTTTAGTGTCTAACACTGAGAAGCATACATGCATGTATCATACATGCATGGAGTTGAACTTCAATGATAATGTAAGAGACAAAAATTTAGTCCATAGGATTAAATTTATCTAAAATGTTCCTCAATCCACACATGCATGGTTGGATTAAAGGTGACTGAGCCCAGGTAGTCCACAGATCTTAGGTCATGGCTTTCAGAAGGCCATTACAGGAACAAAGGATAGAAGTTAAAACCAGTTCTGGAGTGTGTTTAAGATCATCGTCCTGCCAGAAAAACAAATTGTATCCAGGTTTCAACTTGACTGTGGCACTTGAATGAAAGAAGATTTATTATGATATCTATGAATCAAGGGACCACCAAGACTCAAGCAGATCATAAATTGGAGCCTACTGAAGAACCAATTTTAGAGTTCAGAGCGAAGACTTTAAGTTGTTAAAGAATATTTCAATGATTATTAGTGAGGGATTGTTTGCATTGATTCCCACTCTATGCATTTTTCATTTTAATTTTGGTAGTGTGTGGATTAAATAAAAATTCTACTTGGATTAGTGCATTTGTATGTGAACGTCCAACCCCAACAATGTAGCTGCTGGATAATTTGAACAAAGTTTTGCATCTTTGTTGCTCTTATTTAAAAGCATTGAGACAACAAGTTGCAAAGTTTGTCCTAATTCATCATTGTGTAGGATCTGTTTTGTTTAGTGCATTTGCAATTTATTTAAGGTACACTTCAGCCAACAAGTAATGTTTATACTGGGAACAAGTGGCTAAAATTTCTATTATGTCAAATTAATGACAACACTGGCTAATCCATTGACTTTAGCTAGGATTTTTATGCTTACAAAGAAATACAGAAAGATTTCAGAGCTCCAAAATAAATAAATCAATTCAAAACTCTCAGTCAATGAAAGCAAAGTCCTATGAAACAGGGAATTAGTCAAGGTTGTCAAGAGTAGATTGAAAGAAAAACATTTTCTCTCAAACTCACCCAGTAGGGTTGTTTGCTTGCAGAGCAGCTCAGGATTTGTGGCATGATCTATACAAGAGTAGGTGTGGACAATTTTCTTGCAATCATAATTTGTCAAGTTAAACCTGTGCATGCAAAAAGGTTAAATGTCACAACGGTTGTTTCCTGCTTTTCAATCATCCTCCATTGTGTTTTTATGGCCCTCATTACACATGTTCAGGGTACACTGCAAACAACGTTTCACAACTCACACTCGTGATTCAGGGGAGCATTTGTGGAAAAAAAACAAGGTGAGTGAAGAAAGAGAGGAGATGAAAAGGCATAGAGGTAATTTTTCAAGATAGTTTTTTTTACGGCCCAGATAAGACCTTGAGTTCTTTCGCAGTAGAGCCAACGTCAAGGAAAGGCAAGAAGAACACACCTTACACCCACACAGTACCCGACTCATGCAGAGACATGGATGTATGAGCAGTTTAGGCAAGACATCGACTTTGACCCTTGAACCGTACTCCTCCCAAGTTCTGGCGCCGAAGCGAAGATGGACAACACCTCTTCCTACTTCCACTGAAAACTGGTGGAAACCAGCACCTCTCCACCAAACACACAATCTGTCTGTTCTCTGCACAGTGCGCATTCAAGTCTACCAAAAGAAGTGTCTGTGAGAGTAATTAACCAGGATGCTGCTGCAGTCTATAAAACAATGTGACTGTTTTAGATAAGGATCAGGCAAAGCTGTTAAAACCCAGGAGAGGCAGTTAAGTAGCTCATAGAGCTTTATGAGATTTGACTTCCCCTGAGAAGCATGCACTTACAGTAAGTCGTAGGTGAGCAACTGAATAAGGGAATGCATTCAAACTCTTCAGGCCAACCCCAAGTTTTGAGAAAGGCCTTAGAATTTGTACGTTTGCACAGATTTCCATGTTTGGATGGAGGATTTAAGAAGCAGCAGCTAAACAAACATTGTCATTCCATCTTAACACTGAAGCGTGCAACATCATGAGCCCGATCCACTGTGTGATGCAGAGTCTGTTTGCACACTGTCAGGGTGTGCACCAAGAAGCGTATTATTAATCTGAGTTTTCTCTAAACCTGAAGTGTCATCAAAGTATTCTTACAGATTACTTACAGATTTTCTTTTCTCCCTTTGTTTTTGTGATTCATATCATGACATAAACAGCAGCAACTTGAGTACACAAAGCCGATTTCAAATGATGATTTACAAAACCAGTCAGGATCTATGTGAACATGTAAATTAACTGAATTAACTCTGATCAACTGCATTTTTGGACAGCTTGGTTCAGTTTCACACTCAGGCCTGATTACAACCAGATCTGTGAAATCCAGAACTCCTCTAAACAGAACTTGGCAACATAAAGTAGACTTAAAGATCTCAAAAAGCAATGCAATAGGCTCAGAAAAAAATACAAAATAAATTAGAAATAAAGTCTTGGACGTTTATCAGTTTGTAAGGAGTGACAAAGCAATTTTTAGAGCTCCAGCAAACCATAGAGAGAGCAATGGGAAAAAACATTTCAGGAGTGACCAACCTACCAAAATCACTCTAAGAGAGCATCAACAACTTATCCAGGAGGTTACAAAAGTCAAAATATTCTATTGACTCTTTGGAAGGTGTGTCTTTTCAATCTAATAAAATGAAAACAAATTTTCAGACAGAAGACATGATACCTAAAGTCAAACACAGTGGTGGTAGTATGATGGTCTTGGGCTGCTTTTCTGGATGACATTGATAATCAATGAAAGCTTAACTTCTGTTTTCTACCAGAAAATCTTGAAGATGAATGTTCAGCCATCTGTGACCTTAAGTTCAGGCACCCTTGGGTTATGTGGCAGATAATCTCTGAATGGCATAGAAAAAGTTAAATGAAGGGTTTGAAGCGGCCTAGTCAAATCTTGAGTGACTTTAAACATGCTTGAAAACCGTCCAATGGTGCAGTAATAAAATAATTCTGCAAAGAAGAGTGGGCCAACAAGATTCACTTACAGTTTTGGCAAACATTTCATGGCAATTCTTGCACAAAGGCTTTACAAGCAGTTATTAGCTTTAGGGCATAGCAATTTTTCATCGATAAATTAAGTCCTCATTTAAAACATGCAGTCTATATTTACTCAGGCTATCTTTAATACTAATATACTTTTGTGATAGAAATAATATATCTAAGTGTGAAAAAAAGCAGAACCAAACATGACCAAAGGGTAGCACTTCAGCTGTCGTGCTCTCTTGTTCGTATGCATTGTGAAGCTTGTTCAGGAAATGTTTGTCACTCCAACATGCTTGGAGAGCAAAATTGACTTACACTTCAACTGATTTCTATGAACATAAAAATATTTACTCCTGTCATGACAGGAGAAGGCTGTTCCTGCCAAACAGTTGAGTTTCCATTTGCTGCCTGAGCCGTGGCTCTTGGCCCTGCTTAACACGACATGATTTTCATGTGTCCATGAAGAAATGTTTCAACAAGTCCTAATCAGATAACAGCGCACGGCTAGAACATCTGAAATACTTAAACGCACTCAGATCTACTCTAAAAGCATCTGGATGCTGGTCCACATGCATTAGAACCTCTCTGAGTCTGCCATTATCTTTTTACAGGCTTTCTCCAGGCCTCGGGCGACCAGGAGAACACTAGCCGCCAGTTGTATCAGCTGACCCCCGCCAGAAGCAGTGGCCAGCATCACAGAGCTCCATTCTTGACTGCAGATAACAAACACAAAGCAGAGTGGACACTTGAGAGTATGCTCTGCACGAGGGGAACAGCACAGATGCAGATTGCTGGTCTTCACGCTGCAGGTGACACTTGGTTGCATGAGCAACTCGGACAAACATTGAAGACTGTTGCTTTTGTTGTCACTGCTAATTATGCTAGCATGATTGACTCGTATTCTGACATTTATTAATTTTTTCATTTAAAAGAAAAATGTGAAGTAGAAAGTCTAAGATTAGTTAATATTACCATTTAATACTACCGGCCTTCTGTGTGCCTGTACTTGTCGAGATCTTGGGTTTTGTGATAAATAGTTGAGGTTAAGATAAGGCACGGTGCAGGATAAGGTGAAAACAAACTAATAAGATAATGCCTTTTGGTCGTTTTGCTACGTAAACATTGTCTTTTAAACTACATGAAATAAAATGGATACAAGAGTTTCGGGTATGCAGTGGTTAGATCTTCCATTATTATCTTTGTGTGGGTTTTCACTCACTAATTTAGTTTCCTTTTAAGTTCAAACCATTAACTTTTTTAAATGCGATGCAGATGGTTGCTCATATGGAGCTTTGCGGTGGTCCGATGAGCCCAAGTTAATGTTGGGGTTGGAGCTCTGCACTCTTTGGACCTTCTACAACGTCTCTTAATAACGTTGGGTTAAAAATTATAAAACACTGAGGTGTGTCTCTAAATACAGATTACAGATATAACAATTGTAGATTTTATTTAATTTTTTTTAATGAAATAGTTCCATTCAATTTTTAAAACAAAATAAAGCTAAAAGCACCTATAGTTTTTTTTGTTTGTTTTAGATTTATTTTCCATGTGACTAATTTGGAAACTTTGTGCTTTTTTTGTATTTGTTAATTATCAGATCTGCAACTGTAAATGCTTGGGTTAATCTATTACCCCAAAAAAACAACATTTTCCTGTTTCACCACCACTGCTATTTTCACAAGCTTTTTCCAAGCGTAACCCTGTAAAGAGCAAAAACACCCACATTTCAAATGAAACCACAGCACTGTACACGCATGTCCACATGTTCCAGTAGCTTATTAGTCTATTATTCACAGCCTTGTAGCTTTCAAATTGATGGTTAGACCATCCTCGGCGTGCTCTGCTAGATGACAGGGCAAATATGTCTCAACACAGTTTATAGCTCGACTTTCAAGTTACCATTTAACAATTGCTTCAGGCTTTGAATCAAAGCCTTGCTCGCCCTCCAGCATAAACAGGTTAAAAGCCAAAATGCAACATGGAGTGAGTGTCACACAGGTAGGAGTAGATAAGGAGCGTGTGTGCACTTCTTTTTCTGTGCAGGACATGAAAGAACATACCAGGAGGTGTGTACTAGGAAAAATAATGACTCTGTGCGTTGTTGCGTTCATACAGGTTACTCATTGATCCAGGCAACTTAAGGGAGTGGTGTACAATGCACAGATCAGCTCCACAAGTACTAGTGGTTGCATGATTGAACATTGATATGCATACAAAGCATAACAACCCCTAAGCATCTTGTTTCAATGCTGTTTTAGTAAGTGAATATTACAGTGCTAATAGAGGCTATCTTTAAAATTAGCTGAGAGCTTTTCTTATTTGCTTATAAAACACACACATATTATCACACACAAGTCAAACCCTCTGTGAATGCCACACCTCTGCATCCCAGATGCCTGTCACAGTGGAGAGAAAGGGCCCTTCACAACACGTCCACACAACAGATTAAATGCATACTTTGTTATTAGACTATTCTCCAAGGAGGAAGCTCTAACAAAGACTAAGACAACTTTAGCCAGAGACATTTCACTCTCTTTCTCACACAAACACGCACACACAGCAGCAGGAGCAGGAGGAGACGAAGCAGCATGACCCAACATGTGCTCGGCTCCAAAGGAAAACTGTCAGACGCTCCATCCCACCTAAAGACTTCGGGAAGAGGAGCTGGGAAAGCTGGCATTCTGCAGGCTGTGGCCCACGTTGCAGCTTGGGGACAGAAGAACTGAGGAGCAAGAGGAGGGCTTTTGAGCTCAATGGATATATGAGAGATACAGCTAGCAGGGTGCAACAGGAGAAAGTGAAAGGACAATTAGTATTGAAAGAAACAGACAAAAGCAGGAGATGATGAAGATAAAAAAGCCTTCTGTGCATATGAGGATATGCTTGAAAGTTCTTGAGATTCAGAAAAGTAGTAGTAAAAATAGCTTCACAGAAGAGCTGTGTAAAATATTTCAAATTATTGCTAATGGTATCTCAACTTCACAGATGAAACATATTTTTCTAGTCCTGCTTTAATTGTTCCTTTCTAGAGTTTTGCTTTATAGACAAATAGCCAGTCATTCTGGGATAAATGCAACAAAACTGGTCCAATAAGACACTATCACCACTATGACTCACAGTCGGTTTTCCTCTTGAAGAGAAGACAATGTTTTAAAGGGCAGAATAGCTGACATCTCACTTTAATTCAGTTAGACACAGCAACTTTACTCCCCTCTTGTTGTTTGTTGCTTAAAACCCATTTGCAGATTGAAAACGCAGCAAAACATGCGTTTTCAATCTGCGTGTTTTAGACCTAGGTCTAAATGCATGTTTTGTTTTTTAGACCTATTTGGCTTCGTTTATGAAGCATTTTTTATTACTCTTCTTAGTTTGATGAATGCAGGGTTTGAGATAAATGCACAAATTATTGATTTATTTTTTTTAACCTTTAAAAAAACTGTCACAGGAGTCAAACTCAGATGCCGCAAGTTATAAAACAAACAGATTGGATTTGACCCAGAAGCATAAAGTATGTCACTGTTCAGGACGGAAAAAGGAGCCAGGCTTTCTCTGTGCGCCACCTTTCTGTCATGATGTCACAACCTGTTTATGCGACTTTGTGAGCGGAGTCAAGAAATGGATTTAAAAAAAACACCCACAGATCCCACGCAGCGTGGGGCCTTTCGCAGAACGGGGATTTTATAAATGCGTAGATATGAAGAAAAGCAGTGATAAAAAATTACTATGCAGGCTCTCAAATTACCCCCACATTAGGTATTTTCTTTTCATAAATAGAATAAAGGTGCACGGGGTGTTGCTTCAAGTCGCTCACCTGGATATGAAGTTTTCTTCATGGCTGCAGATGTCTCTTCTGTTCGCAGTATTTTATTAAAAAGAGGAAAATCTCAAAGGTGTCGTTTGCATCCGTAACTTTTCCAGACTGCGTCTTCCCGTGTCGCCTTCTGCGTCACCTCTGGACCGACCAGTCTCAAATCTCGCTCTTATGTTTTTTAGAGCTCCCTAAACTTTGCCCCAGCCCTTTATTCCCACCTCTACCTGCTTCAGGAGACGCTGTGTGAGCTGGATATTATAATAATCTCACCTGCGCTCCTGACGCACGCCCTGTCCCAGGAACGGGAGTGGTTTACAGTAACTCCGCGGGGCTTTCACCTATCAGACAAAGAATAAAGACTGCTGTCTTACCTGTGCGCTCAGGGGAATCTGCTGGCGTGGATTATTGGATTAAGAAACTTGAAATCCAGCAATTTGCCGGTCTCATCTGTTGCGCAAAGATTAAACTGACATTCACCTGCAATGCGTTTGTGTGGAATATTTTATCACTGCATACACATAACACAATGTGTGTACAGTATTGACAGGCTGCTGTGTGGGCAGGGAAATTGTTTGGACTTTAAACTTTGAGTCTTGGTAAAGCCACGTGCCGCTGGATGAAGCGTTCAGTGCTGCCGTCCACCTTTAACCTTTCCAAATGTCAAATGTCAAACCCTGTCACCTCGCTTCGACTTCACCGCACGCAGAGACTCATCTTGCCAGCAGCTCTGAGCTGCAGGGACCTCTTGTGGTTGCTGCGTGGGCTGGTCGGCTTCCGTTTCCACCAAGCATTCCAGCGCATTCACGAGGAACGTCTTGAGTGATTGGAGAAAATTCAAAGTCTGTGTTGATGCAATGTTTCAGTTTGATCTTTAAGAGCAGCTGGCACAGATCCGAGCCGCTCACAGAAGGCAAATCAACAATTTTCCTGCAGCAGCCAGCATAAAGTTCTGCAGACATGTTTCCTTGTCTTCTGAGGTGTCTGAGGTATTAATATACTTTACGCTTTTCCAAATTTTGTAAAATGTCACAAAAGTGTGGCATGCATTTGTATCCAGCTGCATTTACTTTACACATAAAATCCACATCAAAAAATTCCCTTCAGAGCTCACCTAATTAGCTAAATGTCGTCCTGTGTGGGATTTAATAGTGCAAATACATTGTCTGTGTGGATCATAGATAACATTAGAGAACAATCAGCATCATGTGAGGAAAAAGAGGAAGCTGTGGAGACGTCTGAAGCAGAGCTAGGGTTTAAAACACTATCTGAAGCTTTGGTATCACACCAAACTTTCTTCAATTCATTGTCCAAAAATGAAAAGTAGCACAGTGACAATCCCACATCCACCTAAACTGACTGGTTGATCCAAGATAATGACCAAGGAAACCCCTGGAAACTCTAGAGGAGCTGCAGTAATTCCTGTGTGTGTAGAGAGAAGAAAACTTTTGTCGTAAAGAGCCAACAACAACAACTCCTTTTTTCTGTTTCTCTCACACCACATAGAGATAAAAATGCTCATGTGCTCTTGTCAGATGAGACCAAAATTAAATGCTCTGACCTACATTTGTTTGCATCAGAAAACTAACTTCACATTACTCTGAATACTTGCTACCCATTTTGGTGCTGCAAATGTGTTCCATATTTTAAAAATTCAGTTAAAGACATAAAACCACACATTGTTTCCCCCTCATTGCACATAAAATTGTGATAAAATACATTAGAGCTTGTTGATGCAACAAAATGAAATATAACCTGATTTAGTGTACCATTTGTGGCTGGACATGCCAGGTGCCTGGCCCAGAAAAACACGCAGTTGCTTGAATCAGCTGCAGTTTCAGTAAGTTTCAACAGTGTGTGCTGTAAACAACTGGCCAGTGAGAAAGTAGTCTTCCCCCATCCTCTTGTAGTTGAACATAATGTCCCCGAACTTCTTTGAAACCTGGGTAATTATTGATGGAAAGTTTATACATTTAGAGACACAGGCTGTTGACAGCTAAACTGTAGTGTCTGAGCATAAAAGGCAAGTGTGGGAACTTCCACTTGCAAATTCCCTAAGAGTGGGCAAAAGCAGATATTACTATTTATGTCGTGAGTGAAAATGTCTATAAGACTGAAGGTGCAAATCTCTGGAATGAATGTGGAGGAGGAAGGTGATTTGAAACATCTTTTGAAAACCTACGACAAGTTGTTTGAAGCTGGGCTTTTAGTGAACGTCTACATGAGTCACTTACATTTATATTCAACGTACAAAAAAAGCTGAAATTCAAACTCAATAGCTTGACATGCAAACTTTGTCAGGGCAAGATTGAAAGCACACTTCCCACACGCTAAATGAAATTATTTCTCTGTTAATCTGAGAACGTGATGACCAAGAAAAAAATCCCAGATTCAAATTCAACACCTTAAATTTTTTATTTAAATTTAACACTTCCACATAAACTACTATGTACCGTTCATCTTCAGATGGAGTAGACCCAAGACAGGCCCCATCTGTTCATCATGCTTTCCAATTAGAGGAGACAACAGTTGAGCTGTTTACAAAGTCAAGACTTTTTTTTTCATTCTGATGAGGCAACCATACCCAAGAAAGTGTAGCAGCATAGTGGTTATGTTTTTTTGACCACAGCTACTTGGTATGCTAATTTAATCATACAATTGCGACATATACCTTGACATATTAATAAATATATATGAACATCATCTTTCTGTTGTAAAAGCCAGGTGCACTGTGACCAGAAAGTGGGGGAAGCGATATATTCAAGTATTTTGAACCTGTGTGAGATAAGACAATCGGAAACCAGACGCGTTACATTCAAACCAAACTACCTACTCCTCTGAAAGCGCCTAGTTTCCACTGTTTTCTTGCAAATTGTGCAGATTATGATACTTGCTACTGATGTGTTTTTCTTCAAAGCTGCCTGTCACTACTCAGTTTCATCTGGTTTCCGTCAACATTCGTCAGTTCATCCTCTGTTTATCTGTTTCTTTTATACAATATGTAATATGTGCGCCTCCTGGTACAGTTCTTTTATTGTTTCCTGTGATAATGTGACACATTTACAATGTCTGCTGCAGGTGCGTGTTGAGCAGTTTCCTGCTCATGCTTATACTTTTAAGACTGAGTAGGAGCAATGTTTAAAAAAAATGTAAAAGTACATAGAAAAGGAAAAAAAAAATGTGGCTCTAAGTGGATGCTCATAGATGTGCTTAGGTTGCATTTCTCGGAACAGTGGTCTCTGTTTCCGCCACTTGCTTAAACTTGTGGCACCATTTGGTCTACATCTCACTCACGACCATTCTTAAGTGGTCCCTCTGAATCGTATGCTTATACAAAACATTAACTGGGTTCTTGCACTTCTCATCGCTGACATTTCGCCTACAAACGCACAGGATGACACGTTTCACACCTCAGTGTCCTGTGGAGCATCTTCATGAAGAAAATATAACCTTTGACCACAAACCTGCCGCTTAAGTAAACATCCAGCTTACTTACACTTTGCAAGAAATGTTTTTTTCTTTCTTTCACCCAAGCAATGTGTTTTACATTTCAGCTTCAACTGGACATGTCTTGTTTGAACAACTTTAAGATTTATAATAATTGAAGAACCACTTAAGAGAGCACATGAACCAGAGTTAATAAATTACATACATGCTTTTTCTTCTTGCATTTAGTAGTAATCTTTAACTTCATCAACAGGAGCATCTCAGCTGACGTTCTATTAGCATGGCTTGTGAAAACAATATAACTTCCAGCTTTTGAAATATTAACAATTTTGAGTCAGTACATCACAGCACTCTTGAATGAGAGTCTGGATAATTGACAGACATTTGTACAACTACTTGGGTTTTGTTCCTCTAAAGGTGACAAATGGTGACTGCACACCTAGTATTTCTCCTAACTCTACCCACATTTACTGTAAGGCTCTAGACTTTCACCTTCACAATTACTGATTCTTTTGTTGTGGGTTAGACTGGTGGTGGTTTCAGTGTAAAAGAAGACCACTATGTGGCAAGAGATGGCAGGAGAGAAAGGTCAAAACCATAAAAATATTGGTCGAAACATAGTATGTATTCCTATTCACCCGGGATCTATCTGTCTGCCATCCATCCATCCATTTTCCTACACCCTTGTCCCTTACTGGGGTTTGTCTGTCTGCCTATGTGAAAAATTATGGTCATCTGTTGCTTTTCATCTGATCTGTCTGAATTTTTTTTTTCCAATTTAGTACAAAGTTGGTAGAGACATTTTTCAAAAAGTTAAGAAGTGAAATCAATTATAGTTTTGGTGAAATGGCTCACTTCCAGGGCAACAGTGAGTAAGAAGAAGCCAAGAAAATTGGAAAAAAAAGTTTTTATACTATCATTTTCAGTTTATACAATGCAGATGATTCCCTGTTTCACAGTTGTTGTTTTTTTCTTTTTTTTTCTTTTTTACAAAACATAGAACCATGTACTAAATATAAATCATATTTAGCCACATTTTTTTATCAAATCACAGAGAAAGAGCATCCTAGTGCGTGTCTGGGATCAAGACAACCTAAAACTGAGACAAGCACAAATTAAGGTGAACTAAATGATTTGAGACTGAGTAAGGATTCTTCAAAACCTAGTTTAGATTTTTGTAAAACAGAAAGCCACATTTTCTTGCCTTCTAGCCACAACATGTTATTTTGTCAGTTAGGCACAAAAAGAAGGACTTTTCCCAGTGCAACATTCAAAGCACAGCACATTTTACAGAGGTACATTTGTAAAAGGGAAATGAAAATCACAAATTGTTTTCTTTTCACTTCCCAATCGTGTGCTACTTTGCAGTGCTTTAAAGTCCTGATTTAATGCACTGAAGTTTGTTCTTTCGTTGTGGAAAACCTCCAGAGGTCTTAACACTTCTTCCAAGTCAAAGTAAAAGCTGGAGAAGGTTTGAAAGTAAACAAAAGTATTACTTTATTGATTTAGATTTTAAAAAATACATACAGTTGTATTACACACATAGTATGGAATTCTAATTCACAGAAAAATAAACCTTAATTTAATCCGTACCAAGATTTAGTCTTTCTTTTAATTATCAATATATTGAATAACAATCTTGTAAAGTATATCCCTGTACATTTATTACTATTATGCAGTTAGTATTAAAATGTGTGCCAATAACTTCTTGAAATGCATTTAGAGTAAAATATTTTTTGGAAGTTGATTGTATTTGATATGCTTTTCCTAAATATCAACTGTTTACTACAAATACTTCTTGATTATGAAAACTTTGTATAGCTGAAGCTTCAAAATGGCACCTGAGCATTGGCATTTAACAGAATCAAAATCTGTCCATATAATAATAATAATAATAATAATAATAAAATCACAAGTGAAAGTTAGAGGTGAACGTTAGCGCTGCTCATATAAATCACATATTCGCTGAAATGTATGACATTGGTTTCCTGATGCTTCTGATCCTAAAATTACTGAAATAGAGTGAACTGAAACCTGCTTTCAGAAACTCTATGAAATATAAATATCTATGTGTTTCATTCATGTTAGCTGCTTCATGATTGTTACTAAAAACACTTCAGAAAATATGGGAACAGAAAAAAAAAGATTTTATAGATGGAATTGTTTAAAACTGCTCAAATATTCAATTAACCAGATTCATTTTATTTCCTCTCTAAGAATTAAAGTGGGTTTTTATTCCGTTCCAGAAACACATTTTTTTATATATATATTAGTCAAACTTGGTACTACTGTACAAAAAAAGACATATACATTTTTTAAAATCTATGCTACACATAATACACACATAAGACTTTTTTCCAGTTTAAAATAAAACTATACAAAGCACTATTTTATGGTCCACTCTGTACAGTCTCTCCTTTGTCTTTGTAGACATTCTCTTGTAAACATAAGTGCTTGCTTTTTGAAAGCATACATCTGTTCGGGAAGTGCATCACATGCATCACTTGTCTCTCTGTGGTCCACGGTTTCATGAGTTTCATGCATGTCAGCGTCCTGAAAGCACATCCTCAACGCCTCAGTGTTCCCCTCATGTCCTCATAAACATCATTGCCGGTAGCAATGCGCCTCGGTTTCACTGCATTGTCTGAGTTCTTCCTCTGGGCACAAGAGATTGTCAACAAGTTAGATTGGTTTAAAATGGGGAAAAATAGTTTGAAACAAAATACAACATCTTTAAAAAAATCAAGAAAATAGATATTTTGCAATAGTTTGAATGACAACGTTTTATAAGCAAGTTGCTCTGTTTGTCCTGGATAAGAAGCATCATCTTTGTGCATTGCAACACATCAGCCACACAAATAACACAAGTCAAAATGATCAGGAGACATTTATAAGCATTTCTGAATGAAATGTTTAAAATACGACATCTGCAAAAATGTAAAAAGCTGCAAAACAACTCAATAGATTAGGTTTGACATATAGTTTCATTTATATTAAACTATTAGACTTTAGACTGTTTCTACTGCCTCAAACTGCAGGTACCAAAACGGCATGCGTCAAAGATATGTGTTGGGGCCCCCATTGTTTCCGTTTCACATGCTACTTCTTTGTTCTTTCTGAAAGCTTTGTCAAACATGTCTTATCAGTGCAGCGCAGTGTCTGTGCAATTATACACTTCCTCCAAGTTTCACAAGGTTTCAAGTTTGCATGTATTGCATCAGTGTTTAGATATGATAAACCGTTTGCTGGCTAAAATCTTCTTCTTCCAGTAAAATAATAAGATGCTAAAATTATTGTCTTTTACTTTTGAGAAAATATGCCCTTAGTTGTTGAAACTCCTGGCCTATGCTGTAAGCTGCTGTGCTCTACTATGACAAACACGGATATATTTTTGAAAGAGGTTTTATGTTACAACTCATGACAAATCCCTGCTTTTGTTTATGTTTTAAGAAACATTGCACACTTCAGTTCCATTGTGTAACCTGGGATATCTTTTACATACTTTTATTTCTTCTAGTCATTTCCTACTTGCTTACATAAACCAAAACAGCATGAAGCATCTGCAAATGGTTACAAACTCATTCATTAGTTTACTGACTAGGTCAAATTTTTGTACATTACACAACTTCTTGTTTGGCTTCAATGGTTTCCTGTCTGCTGTGATATTTAGAAAAAGTCCATTTGAATTTGCAGAGATCTTCACAGGCCAATATCTCCTCAAACCTTTACATTCATCTGTCCCTTGTCGGTGTCTGAGGTTCTGCAGCCACATTCAGGGCACAGAAAAAAACATGACAGAGCATTTTTAACTGTGGTTATAAGACTCTGGAGCTGCTCTCTAATAAGTTTAAATACTATGAATTAAATTTTTAGCTGTCTTTTAGGAAGAAGAGTAATATTTTAAAATTTACTTTGTTAATTGAATTGTGTTTTATATTTTTTGGGGGTGGTAATCCTACATTTTCCAGCATCTTTCCCTTGTTTTGTTCATATTTTTAAGAGTGCTATATAAATCTTTTTTATTTTACTTTTGCTTTTGATGATGAAACAAAAATTTTTCTATTTTGCTAATTGTGTTTGAAACACTTGTGAAGATGTTAAGTATTATAAGTAAAAGGCTTCCTGCTCACAGAGTTAGAAACCTCATTGTGCTGTTAAAGTTTGAGGTTCAGGTTTCTGTTGACTATTTTTCAGTTTTGCAAAGGAAACAACAGCATAACACTAGAAGCAATCAACCCATTTCACATAAACACAGCTTTATGCACAGTTGAATCTCACTCATCTAATCATTTGAACTATGACAAATTATTTCATAAAAACATTCGAAATAGTTTTTGCTTTAAAAGACATTGAAATGTATATTTTAACAAAATTCCATTTGTTGTAATGAATTGTTACTTGTAGAGGAAAACCTTTTTAAATGTGACTCATGCATAGCATTTAAGTGACACTTTCAGTCAGCAAGGCTTACTAATCCTGAAACACCCACAGAGACACAAACAGCAGTTGAGTCAAGGGGAAACAGTGAACTTACAAAACTCAACAAAGACAAAAACAACACAGATTTTTACCTTGTGCATGATTAACAGAGCAAATCCCAGCATCATGATGAGCAGGACACCAACAGCGATGACAATCCCCACCAGCAGCATGTTCGGACTTTCTTCTCCACATTTTGTAGGCAATTGAGTTGTTTGTTTTTCTTGTCTTTTTTCTTAAAATCACAACCATATGCCGTTATTTATGCTCCACAGTAAGGTTTCAATGAAAGCATTTTTGTATAAAATAATTGTCTCATTGTTTTCATCTTATCAGAGGGCTCAGACTTTCAATAGAAAACACTGAGCATGTCACAATCTTTACCTGCTAATTTTGTGTCAATCTGATTCATCAAAGTATGGAAGCCTTTCTAACTAAAAAGCCTGTAGCTACAGTTAGTTTATATGTGTTTGAATTGCAAGAAGGGATATCTAGGACAAAATAAATACTCACCAGTCACCACCAGCAGCACAGATCCACTATCTTTTGTGGTTTTTGGTTGATATGTATCGTCTTCTGTTTTTGAATAAGTACACCAATACGGTCCTGTGTCATTTTCATGCAAGTTTTTAATGAGAATATCAATGTTGGGGAATTGTCCATGTGTCTGAATTCGTTCTTTCATTCCTTCAAGAATTATTTCTTTCTCTGGGGCTTTGTTTATTCCAACAATCTGAATCTCATTGAGACCCCTTGTTAAGCTCAGATGATCTTGATCAGGTCCAGATCTGCACTGGATTGTAATTTGTTGTCCAACTTCTTTCCACAGCACTCCTTTCATCTCTACACAAAAAACACACAAAATGCCAGTTTTAATACCCCCAGCACATTGTCTTAGACACGCATGTTAATGTTTATAATTTCATTTGACTGAGTCTTACCTGCCGTGTAGCAGAGACAAAGGATGGTGGAGATTTTCACCCAGACAGCAGACATGCTGATAGTCGACATTCACAAGGTTCAGCCTGGTTCTGACGGCACAGTCTTCTGACTGTGTTTTCAATCACATAGTCGAACTTGACAGCTCTCAAGAACATATGACCTACATCAAATACCTTTGATGTGGGCGGGAAGCTGTCAGCATATTCAGTTTGCAACCCAATATCATTTATCTTTGACAACACATATAAATAGCAACTACATTTGGCAAGCAGATGATACAGGAAGTGAGACTGTTGTGTGAGTTGTTTCAATTTTTATTGGAAGGTGGATTTAAAACACTTAGGAGCTGCAGTCCAAAAAGAAATAGCTGGTATATGTTTGGTTTCCTGATGCTTCTGGTCCTAAAGTCACTAAAATCACTGAAAAACAGTTTGCATTTATGCACTTTTCAGGTTTTGATCCTTTTTTTTTCATTGATCTGAGGAAACATATTTCCAGTTTCAGGTGTTTTTTATGTTGATTTTGCAACAAAATTAGAGAAGTCGTACTTGCTGTGGTAAAGATACAGGAAGTATTATTGATTACTTCCAGACATTTTCTCTGGCTTTTTAAAAAAATTTTGATGGTTTATTTGTCCCTTTCTAAGTAAATTGGCATGAAATAGTTAGACTTGTTAAAATAATTCAGCGCCAGGAAGAACGGCCACACACTGAAGATGGTGAATCAAACTTGATTTTGGTTTATTTTTCAACTTCACAATTGTGCAATTCTTAGTGTTTTTCTATCACATAAAACTGAAAACAGTGGCATTAAAGTTTGTGCTTGAAGAAATTACTAAATGAAAAACATTTAAGTGAATGCGTTTTTTGCAAATATACTGCTTTGATGATTTCTTACTCATATGTTTGCAAACTAGAAAGTAGAAGTGGCACCATACTTTTCTTGCTTACAGTGCCAGCATCAAAATCTTTAAGTTGTTGCTCTCATGTTTTGGAAAGACGTCTTGCAAGTTTGTTTCAATAATAAGTTTCCTCGATACACTCTAACAAAAAGGCCAAATTTGTGCAACAAGAGGTTTTCTTGTTCTCTCTGGATCTTTGCAGCTCATCAGCCTATTGGAGGCTTTTTTTCTCTTTGCCTGGCCAGTTAGATTAAGTAAAAAGTTACATCTTAGTAGATTTGTAGCTAGGTCACATGCTAGCCATTTTGAGATAATAACTTGAAAAAGGTTCTATAAGATGCTAACATTTTGTGAACATACCAGTTTTGTGTAAACAGAAGTTCTTTGATCGTTCTTTTTATAATATCTTTTTTTCTTGCCAATCTTCCAGAAAGGCCACATAGGCTTCTTTTTACTATTTCGGTAACATTTTCAGTTTATTTCTCACTTTTACAAATATGCAATTCTTAGTATTTTTCTATCACATAAAAACTGAAAACAGTGGTATTAAAGTTTGCGCTTGAAGAGATGACAAAGTGAAAAAAGTTTAAGTGCATACATTTTTCTTTCTATCTTTTACATCACAGGAAGGCGTGTCTGTATGATATATAAATGTAATTCTTACGGAAAAGAAGGTGGATTGCCAGTTTTACTTTGTTTACACTGATGGATGTGGCAAAAGTCGACATGAAAGTTGTTGGTTTGAGGGCAGAATATGCAGAAGACGGGACGAAATGGACACATGATGTTTCGCTGTGGCGACCCTTAAAGGGAAAAATCGAAACAGACGAAAAAGAAGAAGAAGAGAACACTGCCCTCTTGTGGAAATAAAGCAAACGTGACTCAGTTTTTTCAGCCAGAAACTAAATAAAAGTTTTTCGTCAGAGAATAAAATGGATATACTGTATCTGTGCTTAATGATAAAGTAGGGGAACAAACGTATGTATTTGCCGTTTGTCTTGCGGTCAGACAAAATTATTGTTCTGGTGTTTTTTTGGAAATAAAAGTAGCTTCATATGTCTCGTCAGGCGTTTATGGAAAGCAAAAGTGAATGGATCTAAAGAATTTCTTATAACATTGTGGCATTTCTCTGTTAATCAGATAAAATACAACAAAAAAACAATACGGTGCATGGTTCATGAGATTATTCATGCTTTACATGAATAATGTAAAGCATTATTTATGCTTTACATAAATATTTATTCTTTATTCATGAGTAGCAGTGAGTGACTTTGACTAAGGGATACATCATGCAAGAAAATACAAAATGAAACACCAACATTTGCTCTATTTTCCTCAAAAGTCTTTACTTATTATTTCCACCTTCATTTTTTTCCTTTCTGATTGATAAGAACATTCTTCAATCAAATCTTTTTTTTTTTTCTAGTCTGTAATATCTTATCTAAAATTATAACTGTACACATCTATTCAGGCAAAACCTTCTTAAAACTGAGAATAAAATGGTAAAAAAAAAAAATTAAAAAGTAACATACAAAGACAAAACAATACAGATCTAAACACTAGTCATGATAATGATTTTTTTTCCTCATCTTTAACTGTACAGAATTTGCTCAAGTGTGGCACCAGCTTACACTTTTGCACACATGTAAACACTTAGTTTAGAAAACTGAGTGGTCTGACATGCAATGTAGTTTAACACGCATCACTATTGTCGCTGTGGTCGGGGGTGTTGAGTGATTCAGTTGGGTTTGCAAGCTGCACCCTCACAGTCTCATCCTCAGCTTCAGCCTCGACATGGTCTTCATCCACATAAGCACTGGCAGCAACAGCATAGACACGCGTCTGCTCAACTGTGATGTCAGAGGATTTGGTCTGTTTAAAAGATTAACATGTCAGATGGATCAGAAGGGAGTTCATCAATAAATGTTTAACACAGAATGAAAATGGTCTTAAATAAAAACGTGTAGGTTAAATTGGTGGAAAAGTAAAGTTTGCATCATAGGATGTTATTTTTGGTTAACCACACTGAGTTGTGGTTTTGCTCATCAGGCAGGATGAACAACAGAATCATCAATTTTGTGCATTGCAACATAGTTTAAAGCCACAAAAACAATAAATGCTAAACAGCAAGAGAAAGTTGTAAACAGTTCTAAATTAAAAGTGGAAAATCTAAATAAGTAAGAGTAACTGGAGCATCCAAATTTATAAAACAAAAAAAGTGTTAAAGGCTAGGACATAAAAATCCATACTGGATATTATTTTTGGCCTTTTGTTCTAAATTTGGTTTAATCTACTAAAGTTTCTTCAAACCCTCTAAAAGCTCATTGAACTGTTAATTTTTGTCAAAGTTATGCTGGCGGATTCTTACTTATATGTGAATATTTTTTAAAGAAATGGACATGTAGAATTCTGATAAATCTTTTTTAAACATAATTTAGTATTGCACCTGCACCACATGAGAATTGCACTATGATAAGAACACAAATATTAAAGGCTACATTCACACACACAGAGACACATAAAGTTACAATTCAAAAACAGTTCAAAGTACCCTGCTCTTGATCCAAATGATGAAGACCAGTATGATGCCAAGGAAGAGGACTGCAGCAGGGACCGCATACACCAAGGGCAGATGCAAGGACATGTTCATGGTTGGTTCATCAGAGCCCTGCACCGCTTCTGCTCTGGCATAACTGTTTTCTTAAAATGTAGACAGAGAGGTTGCAAATCTGCTTTTAGTGTGAAGTTAAAAATAGATGCACATATCTTGGTTTGGATTCAGAAAAAACAGAAAACTCAGAAGTAATCACTTTCTGCTTTCAGTTTAAATATGTATACATCTTGTAAAAGCATATTTACATCACCAACAGATCAGATTCATAGTTGGAGTTCCTCCTTGCTACAGTGTATGCTTATTCATTTAATTTCATGTTTTGTGCAAAACATTCTTGTGCTAAATGCAGAAGTAGTTAAGAGAAATTTTCTCACCTTTTACCACAACGATCACGGATCCCTCACCCCTTTTCATTTCTTTGTTTTGTGATGTGTCTGTCCTATACAAACACCAGTATGCTCCTGTGTCATTGACACTCAAGTTTTTAAGAAGAAAATCTATGTTTGGGAATGTTCCGTTAAACTGAACTCTGTCAATCATATTTTTAACCTCAGCTAATTTTCTTTCAGACCATCCCATATTTTTTTTCTTACTTTTGGACAATTTGAATTCATTAGTTATTTGAGCAATATCCGTATCCTCCGAGAGGCCCCTTTTTAAATGCAGAGAAAGATCTTTGATTGTGTTGGCTCTACACTGGATTGTGACGGATTCTCCAACTTCTCTCCAAATCACTTCTTTCATGTCTGAATATGAAAAAAAACATTTCATAAGACAGTCACAAGGCTTCAGCAACTTCAGTTAAATTGTTTTTAGACCAAATAAACATAATAGTAGCTTGCCATTACATCCTTCTCAGGCTTACCTGACGAATAGCACAGACAAAGAACGGCACAGATCTTGACCAAGACTGCAGACATGTTGACATCTACTTTTGAGAATGCTCTCTACAGTTATGACACTGTAGTTTGACATGTGCGCTTGCTTTCACCACATTGTACAGATTCACATGTTGCAGGAAGATGTGAGAAGTACAGCTCGCTTCAAATGAGCAGCAGATTTAAACGTCACATTTCCAAGAACCCAAGTTGTGCAAACTAAAATGCAACCAAAATAAATGCATGACAATGGTGCACTAAGAACATAGAAGACAAATAAAAACCAATAAAAGTAGACAATAGCTAAACAACATATGTAATATTAGTAAAATTCATAAAGTTTATATCAACATGTTTTAAAAGCCAGTGCATAAAAATGTGTCTTCATCAGGGATTGAAAATGTTGCAGCATTTGTACAGATCTAATATTTAGAGGCAGATTATTGCAGAGTCTGGGACCTGTGACAGAGAACACTCAGTCAACTTGAGATTTAGGTTTAGACCTTATAAATAACATCAACTTTACCATTTAATGATTTAATAGGAAAAACTGACCTTTTGAACTGGATCCTGCAGGTCAGTATTGAGTCGAACACTAGGATTATATGGTCCTTCTGTTTTGTACCAGTCAGCAGACAAGCAGCTGCATTTTAGAGCAACATAGAACTGGTTCAAATGAAAATACAGAGAGGTGCAGTTGTCCTCAAGTGATGACCAAATGAAAAACACTTTGAAAGACATGCTTTGCCTCAGTTAGATGTCTCAGAACAAACTGGGCTAGACTACTGCACTCACCTGCTTTCAGAGTAAATAATAAGGCTGTTCTTGCCTGATTGTCTTGCACTAAGCCTTTTGTTTTTAAATCTCCATCCCCGCCCAAAAAACAAAACAAAAAAAAAAAAACAGATTCAATATTGTTTCACAAATCTGCCAATGACATTGGAAATGTGACAATTAATTTTAGTGACTATGTCAAAAACCTAGGGGTAACATTTGATAAGGCTCTACAATTTAACAAACAATTCGCCTCGGTTTGGTCTGGCACCTATCATTTACGCCAGTGTTATTCAGGGCTCGTATCCTGCAACTTTTGAATGTTTGCTCGAGTCCTCCTAATGAACTCATTATTGGACTCAGCTGTGTCAAAGCAGAGACATCTCTCAAAGATCCAGCTCATCCCAGACCATCAGGCTTCCGTCTCCATTCTATACACTGTGGAACCAAACTACTCGACGGAGATCCTGCGTGATAAACCAAAGATTTTAAATTTGGATTAATCAGTTCATAATGCCTATTTCTCTTCAATTGTCCAATGATTGTGTTTCATGGCCCAGACAAGCCTTTATGTCTTATTTTGACATCTTAGAAATGACTTTCTCTGAGCAACTCGTGCTGTCAAACCTGCAGCATGGAATCTGTTGTGCTGTGACCTGCTTGTCACCAAGCTGCTTAGTCTCAGAAATGCACTTCATTTATGAGTGGCTTTCAGTCTTCCTGTCAGGCTTTGTCACAGTTTCTGAGTGCCTTTTGATGGTGGAAGAAACTTTACTCACTGACTGACGCCTTTGCTTTAAGTGCAATTTCCCAATTAAAGATTTATATTTTTGGGTTTTGTGATGGTCCATCTCTCTTCCATTACTAAGAACTTTTTTTCAGCATCTTTGTAGCAGTACACTGCTTTGTGCAAAGCAGTTATCTGATGTTCATCTGGATATAGTACAACAGTGCGTTCTCACACTGACTTTATGAAGACAGATGTGGATGTAAGTATTCCAGAAAAAGTGGAAGACCTCTAGGAATGAGTTGCATTAGCTTTCAATCCTTGATCAACCTCCAATGCTGCAGAACAAGTTGTTTACCTCTGACAGTGCAACACTTACCTTTGTACCATTTCAAACCAACCACAACCAGTGAACTTGAGCATCTTGAATTGGAATAAAAAACTTAAAACTCTCAACCTGTAGTGTATGTTGAAATTCATACTTGTAACGTTGAATAATTTCTGCCTTATTTTTCTTCTAAAAGCTTAATTATTTAAGAAACAATGAAGTTTTAAGTTTGCACAAAATAATCTTATCATGACCAGTGAGGTTCTGCTATGTGTGTGTATATAATTTTTGAATGGATATCATATCAAAGATACACTTGTAAGCAGCTTCTACACCTTTGATAAGCTTATACTTTCCAATAAACTTTAACAGAAATGTAGATGATCAAATAAATAATATGTTTTTCATCTAACTTTTTTTTAGATGATCCCGGACTGATTCATTTTATCAGATTATTATTTTTTGTTGTAAATTCTTGTTATGGGATCATGATTCGTTTATTCTTGCAGAAGAAAGTCAAATGTGCGGAGTTACCAGAAATTGGAAGCCTTGCGCTTTGCTGCGCTGATACTGCCCTCTTGTGGCAGCTCAGCAAATCTGCGTCGATAGCAGATATTTCAGGCTTTGGCATCCTTCTCAGCAAAAGAAAGAAACAAAAAAGTTATTTCTCACCAAAATCCCAAATTTAAATAGGTCTACACCATTGAATGTCATGTTGGAACTGTGAATTAAGTCATTACAGAACAACAATGATGCTTTATATAGACCTCAGACATGCTAAATTACATGAAAAACAATCAAAAATTAACAAAACATTTATGAATGAAAAGTGAAACAACGGCACAGTTACAACTGGATCACAGAATAAGCACTGAAAGAAATTCTCTAAAAATATATGCAATAGCTGAATTTCTGACAGTAAGTGGTGTGATGAGAGAGTCTATATGCAGCTATATGAGCTCTGAGTAAAAAGGTTTAATGTAAAAAATGAAACTAGAAACAGAAAACACAACGCAAAAGCAGGAGGCAAAGCAAACAAGAGTCAGGAATTGCATATAACAGTGAAATTACATGACGTAAGAACAAAAGCAGGATCATTCTGCTGCTGTTGTCATATCTAACAATTTTATTTATTATTGCTTAGATCATTAGATTAAAATTATTTTTACTGGAAGAAGAAGTGTAGTAATGAGTTCAGCAAAGACAAGCCAGAAGAAAGAAAAATACTGTGGGGAATTCAGAAGAGCTGAAGAGAAGATTACAAATTAAACAGGAACCAAAGATTACAGCTAACATAGCTTAACAAAAGAATGACTGAAAATACAAAGTGACAAAACTCAGACACAAGTTGTATAATATAAACAGGACATGAAGCAAGCAAGAAACCAAACTTTTGATAGGAACTAATGTCCACAAAGGAAAATAAGAGGCTAAGTATTGCAACTCTCAACAGAACTTAAACAAGTGGAAGACTGAAAGTTAATATTTCTGGTAGCGGTTTTTGATGTGGACAAAATGGGTAACCACCCAGGGCGGCATCTTGTGGGGATCAGCATGATACCCACATAAATATATGCGTCAATCCTTTCATAGTCTTCTTGTTTTGCTGTGGTCAAAGATTGTTCTCTGTCCCCATGTTGGAGTAAAATAATGTGGGTAACCTCTTTGCTGCCACCAAGACAGATCAAAAGAATATCATGGTGTGTTTGAGTTTTATTTTTTGTTTGTGTAAATATAATTTTCTCTTGTGGGTTATTTGTGTTCAAACGTCTGGCCATTCTGTTAATTTCTCTGTGTTTATTATTATTTTTAAGGTGTTGCCAGATTAGTTCATTACTTTATGCTTAGTTTCTTAGTCTTGTATTGTGTTTCTTGCATATTTGTATTTCATTCCTTTAGATAATTGTCGGATTTTGCACTTTGGTTTCCAGATCCTTTTACTCTCAGTCTCTGTGTTTCCCCTGATTGGTCTAGCTGGTTCTTGTGTCACTTTACATCTCAGCGTTTATGCTTTGGATTTTAGTTTTGTTTCAATGTCTGATTTCCATTTGGTCCATCACCTGTTTTTCCATTCTTTTGCTCATTGTTTGTTTTTTGTCCATACTTGATGTCCTGTGTTTCATGTTTCCAGACTTGTATGTTTTTCTTTTTTCATTAAAATCATGATGCTTCATTCAAGTGGTTGTTTGTTGTGGCTCTGCAAACAAAACAACAAAAGACAAAAAAAGACAAGATGAGACAAAAAATAAAACCACATGCAGCAATATAAGGTTGAACTGGAATCCTGCTGCCACCTGCTGACTGTAGGATGTAATTGTGAATAGAGAATGTGAAACTATTTTTAAAGAACCACAATGATGACTCAGGAATAAGTTATCACTCATGATCACAGTTTTCCCTGATGTATAAGGAGGATGTGAATTAGAGCTATCTAATTAGAAACATTTGCAGAATTTAAGGAATAACTCATCTTACTCTAACTATATTTAATTACCTGTGGTACATCCCTGTAGAGAGAAGCAAACAAAGGCACATTCTCTCAAAAAAGAACAAAGACAGCATGAACATACCTTGTACATGATCAAAATGCTAAAGCCAAACATGAGGCCAAGCAGAACAATGACGGTGATGCGAACATAATCCACAATCAAACTAAGACTTGATGCATCACATTTTGGCACTTCTGTAATTGTTGTTGTTGACTCATGACTATTTCCTTGAAATTACAAACATAATGTTATTGTTATTTTTCATGCAGGAAGTCATATGTTTTTTTCTGAAATATTCTATTTTTCTGACTTCTTTTGCTTTTTGTAAAAAAATCTTCTCATTTAAAATATCTTACATGTCAAGTTGATTGCTTAAGTTCAGAAATCTATTATTTAATTTAAGTTAAACTTACTACACAGTTTTTTTTATTTCAGTCACATCATTATTTAGGAACCTTAATAAATACATCCTGTATATGTTGATGGATGTTGCTGGACATTGTAGAAATCTGCTGCACAAAGCAAAATACTGTCTAGCTGAACATATTAGTTGAGTTAAAATTCAGTTTGTAGAACAATATACTCACCAGTCACCATTAGGAGAACAGATCCATTACCCTTTGTGACCAGTTGATGGTAATTGTCATCTAGTTTTGAATACACACACCAGTATCGCCCTGAGTCACTTACATTCAGGTTTTCAATCACTATATCCACACTTGGGAATGTTCCATTTGTTTGAACTCTTCCTGCAATTCCTTTATGAAAATATGTTTTTCTGGAGGCTCTGTTGATAACGGCAACCTCAGTTTCCTCGTTAAGGCCCATTTTCAATACCAGAAAATCTTGATCAGTATTAATCCTGCACCGGATCGTAAAGGATTGTCCCGACTCTCTCCAAACCACTTCTTTGGTTTCTAGACAAAAGAACATAGAGTACATCATACAGGATTGTCAAATAGCAACAAAAATAATTCTAAATGATTACATGTCCATAATAGTGCATAATTCTGTTTCAGCCTTACATGTGGTGCACCAGAGATACTTAAGATGGAGACCTTCAGCAAGGAAGAATACATACTGACCATAACTGTTGACATAGTTCAACCCAATTCTCACACCTCAATCTGAATGTGCTTTTGTTTTTAACCACAATGTACACTGAATGTGACAGCTTACTGGAACACACAGTCATATGTCTTTGGCTACTTATAGTGGTGAACTGTGCTTTTCACAGTGAAGCTTTCTGCACCCAGAAAATGAAAGCCTACCTCATGCATATGCTGACATTTTAAGCTCTGACCCTTAACCTCTCAAAACCTGCTTCTCTTAGAAAGGACATAACATATTTATGCCCGTTTGTTTATCCAACTGTTATGTAAAAACAATTTATGTAAGCATAAATAGGCTAAGTAGTTCTTTTCGATATATCCATCTAAAATATGATAGATAAATAAAATTGCACTCAATACAATGGTTTTATTTTTCAAAATTAAATCACCTGATCAGTTTATGCATATATTTTATGTTAAAAACTAATCTGGCCTGAAGGGTTAACGTTAACCACAGAGTTAGCGGCCAGATCTGAGCACAACCCCACACCCAGTCTGATGTTTCTATTCAAAATTTCACCCAAAACACTTTGAGATTCTTTTATTTAAACAAATTTATCAAGGAATCACACTTAGTTATTTAAATTTGTGCTTAGCATCTACCTCCCAGTCCTTTTTATATGCTCCCTTTTGAGTAATTTTGCTGTGACGCAGTGTATTTCTAAGGCTATTGAACAAAGCAAGTAATGTCCAGCAGAGCATAATAACTGAGCTTTGACGCAGCTGGTTTAATAAAAAAAGACTCTCACCTGTCACTAAGAGCTGCACAGAGCCGTCACCTTTTGTTATTTGTTGATTAAATGTTTCGCTTGTTTTTGAATACACACACCAGTACAACCCGGTGTCATTTCCATTCAGGTTTCTAATGATGATATTAACACTGGGAAATACTCCATAAGTCTGAACTCTTTCTGTCATTCCTTGAAGAACAACTCTTCTTTCTGTGGCTTTGTCTATACCGACAATGTCAGTCTCCTCATTGGCAGTCTCCTTTTTTAAATTCAGAAAATCTTGATCACACTCAGATCTGCACTGGATTGTAATGGATTGTCCAACGTTTTTCCAAACCACTCCTTTCATCTCTGCACAGCAAAATCAAAAACATTATTTCCAACGCTATTTATTTCATCTTATACCGATATGAAACAGTTTAAAATATTGACGAAATATCCCAGTAAGTTTTAAACCGCTCATTATTACATCTGTCTTAGCTTTACCTGCAGCGCAACAGAGACAAAGGATGGTGAAGATCCTCGTCCAGGCATCAGACATGGTGACTACTGCTGTTCACAAGGTCGACTCAAATTCTTGTGCTGGAATCAGAAACGTGATCTAATTTAACCACAGTGTAAAACAGGAACTGATGGTTGCTCTTGTATGTGGCAACACAAATACAGAGCTCTGTAAAAGTATTTTCACTCTTACTCTTTCACTCTTTTTCCATCACACACCTAAATAAAACTTTCTCACATGTTTTAATATCAAAGTAATTGTATTATAAGACTAAATTTGCCAACCTTTCAAATTATGGTTTCATTTACTTAGGGGTATAAAAAGCTAAGTAATAAAAAAGTGAATAGCCCCTTTATTAAATTATAAGTTAATTGTAATTACCCACGTTCTTTTGGAAGCTGACAACATTTTACAAGCCACATTTAAGCCTGATTTCTGCCTGACTTGCAGAACCAAAACAAAATTATAGAATATCTAAAATATAACTAAGCAGGGTTCATCAGACATATAAAAAATAAAAAACAGACATTGACATCAATTACTCTGTAAAATCAATTACTCTGTAGACTCTAGTGAGTCCCAGTGAAAGTCATCCTCCACGAATGGATAAAACATTGCTGAAGCTTCGTGGGAGTGGCGAGCCGACTAGAATGGCTTCAAAAGCACAGTGTTGACTCATTTAAGAGGTCACAAAAAAAAAACATAATAGCAGCTAAAGTACTCCAGACCTCACTTGCTTTAAATAAGGTCAGTATTCAAGATGCAACAATGAGAAAAACACTGGGTGAAGAGGGTATTCATGTGGTGTTTGACAGTGTAAAAGTGTAAACCAACATTTACTGAAAAGAACACAAAGAAATGTCCTTTTCTAAAAAAAGAAACAAAACATCGCTGATCTCAAAGACTTTTAGACTCAGCTACTTCAAACGTTTTGAAGCGGCTAAATCAAAGTCTGGACATAAACCCAGCTGAGGTGCTGCAACATGAAGTTAAACAGGCAGATCTGTTTAACTAAAGATCTGTTTAAAGGTGTAAAGCAAAAATTCCTCCATGATAATCTGCAAGACTTATTTTCAATTCTCTGAAAACGCTTGAGTTGTCTCTTGGATAGTTACTTTTTACTTTTAGTTGAGTAAAAATTTGTTGAAGTAGTGTTGCTTTTGATTGAGTTCAATATTTGGATATTCTACCTGTGGTTGGGAACCCATCCAACCAAATCAACTGGCTCCTTCTGCAATGTGATGTAGAGAAGCTTTGATATTGCTTTGCTGCATTTGTACCGCCCTCTTGTGGGCAAAGAAAATGGTCTCCCACCCAAAGGTCACCCCTTCTACATTGACCTCTCCTTGAATCCTTCATTTTGTAGATTCACAAAGCCAAAACAAAGGGAAAAGATTTTATTTTGTACTGTCACTGACTTTCAAAGAAGTGATCTAATTTTTCTAACACTACAATTTGAAGCATGTACTCACACATTATGTTGGTCTGCATTTTACACTATGTAAAATGCAGACCAATATAAAGCTCAAATTCTGCTATGAATTTACCATAACAAACAAAATAAATAACCATATTTATTCTAGCAACAAAATAGCTACAGAAAAAATGTCTAATGCTAAGGTCTTTAGAATAAACTACATTTCGAGCCTGGGACAATACCAAAAATAATGTGAAGCATTACCCACACGCAACATATACAAGAAAAAAGATAATGTAACATTAATATTGTTTTATGAAGTTTAGCATGGTGATGGTGATCAGATCATTTTTTTCATCCAACAGGAACAGATACAGAATCACAATGATGTGCTTACTGCTGTGAAACCTAATTCTACAGAGTCGTATACAACATGAACAAAGTATTTAATGGTACACAATTTCATGAAGACAACAATAGTTTATAAGGTTTATAAGGTTCCTTTGTCCTAAGGGAACTACAAAATCAATCAGTCAATAATGGTAGTATGCGGGTCTTGCCTGGTCTCATTTCCCCCGGAGGAAAGGCAGAAACAAAAGGTCCCAGTTTATCTCATCATTCTTTTTGCCACCAGTGCCCTTCCTCCAATCTCTTCCAGTTTCAGAGGTGGAATATAAGCCACAGGGGATAGATAGTGCAAGGAGCTTTTACCTCCCTTTGTTGCTACAGAAACAGTCCCATCCATTTACCAGCCGCTGCTTCCTGTTTTACGTCCGGACGTGGGAGGCAGTCCGGTTCTGAGTCTGCCAGACTGGGATGACTCCTGGTTTGCTCATAGAGAAGCCAGGAAATCAACAAAAAGCAGGACAAGAATGATCAATCTCACTCTTTTTTTTAATGACCAACAGTTATTCTGCAGGCCTTCTGAATAAACCTCCTTGTCTGAATAGTTGCAGAGTCAGTGCACATGACTAAATGGTGGTATCGATTAACAGACTGTTTGCACATCACTCAGTGATGACTCACCTCATTTCCCCACTCCACTTCCCGTGCTCACGCCTCCTCTTCCTCCTCGGATACCTCCGGTTGGAGTCATCTGGACGACACATGGACTAATGGAACTGTCGATCAATTAAATAGCAAACGAGCCAGGCTGCTTAAACACATGTCACACACACACGGCGGATAAATAACTCGGGCTGTTATGGGGTGGGGGGAGGAAAATGGTAATCTCCCATCTTTGTGGAAAGATTAGTCGGATAATCAAAGCGGATAGACAACAGAGTCTGGCTCCAAACTGATTAGCTGCTGGCCAGAACAAAAGAGCAAAGCTTAACATTAAAGTGCATTCGGAAAGTATTTACACCCATTTTGGAACGCACAAGCATAACTGCAACTGTAAATTAGATTTAATTTAGGAATCAAATTCACACCAAACATTTTGTAAACATCTTTTTTCCCCCCACTTTGCAGTGATGTGCTATTTGGTTTTAGTCATTAAGATAAAATCCCAATAAAATGCAGTTTGACATTGTGAGCTGATGTGACCTGAACATGTTTAAAAATGAACATTGCTTTTGCAAACAAACGTATCTTAAACTAAAATAAGCACTAAAAAAATCACTTTAAGAACGTTTAAAGTAAAATATATGCAAAATGTCCACAGTATGTGTAACTTTGCATATTACTGAATTTAATTAGCCATTTAAATAGTAAAAAAAATTAGCAAAACATTAAAAAACTGCAAGTAAATCTCAAGTCTCTTTAAAGTATTGTTATCTGTTTTGTCATATGTGCATCAGAAGGTTGAAGCAGCAGCAGATATTTAGACCAACTCTTCAGGGCACAGGACTTTCCCTGTTGACACAGCGCTCACTGCAAACAAGCTTTCATTGAGAGCAATAAAACATCCTGGCCTTTCTCCAGGGCAGGAAGTTCTTTTCCTGATCTTGAGTGACCCGTGCATGCCTTTTCTGGTAAAAAAAAAAAAAAAAAATGGCTGAAACACACTGCTGCTGCACAGCACTAAGCAGCTCAAGGTTTGGGCCTGAAGGAGTTGCTGTAGCTGACAAGTAGATAAGACACAAAGCAAATGTTGTGGTAGCAACCGTGTAATTTAGTTACTGCCTTGTAAGTATATTTAACAGCCTGGAATATTTTTCTTGCTTTGTCAACAGCCACAAACCCCAATGTATTTTAGTGGGATTTTATTTGATAGAGCAACACAAAATAACAGAGTTGTAACATAGAAGATAAATTAAGTTGGTATTCAGTCCTACTGAGTCAATATTTTGTAGAATCACTTCTTCTTGTTCTTTATGAAGGACATGTCTTTATGCTGCTCAATCCTGGAAAAGTAGCTTATATGCTCAAGTCTGGCTGAACAGAAAGCATTGGTGAACATTCATTTTTAAGCCATTCCACAGATTGTGAATTTAATTTTAGTTGGAACTTTGACAGGACCATTAAAAAACTCTTAGTCTCAACTCTCTTTTGAGCCTCTCACTGGTTTTTTGCCCTGTATTTAACTTGCTATGCTGCCCCTTTTAAACAAGAGCATGCCCTGACTGGGGATTATGTGTTCAGGGTTATGTGAAGTTATTTGTTTCCCACCACATGGACCAAAAAACAACAACCAAAAGTTCTTATTGAAACATCTTTTTTTACTCATTGAAGGTGCCTCACAAGGCTTATTTAAAGGTTTAAACAAAACTCTCCCATAACAACCATCTGCTTGGACTGCACAATTACTAGTTTTCTTGTTAACATATTCTTCCTTCTGGGCTGTGGGTCACTGCAGCTTCTTTAAATGCCTCAGCTTTTATTTCCAACATGTCTCCTGTCAAGTTTGATGTTTTAAATACATATGCATACAGGCATGTAGGTCGTTTAGAAGCAAGATGCTGTGTACATTTTTCTAAAGCGGGTTTTAAGATCTTTAGGTCTGCACAGTTAAGCTCCATCATGACTAATCTGAAGAAGAGGATCTGCCTCAGAGACTATACGCTTTACAGTAAGGAGCTCAGACTTATAAAAGCAACAATACATCTCCATCTAGGTGATCGTAATCAAAAAGCAAGAACTTAAGAGTTAAGTGGTTGTGCAATCAGCCAAGCTAAGCATCAATTACCTGCCACTTTTTTATAATAAAAAAATATCAGAAACTGGGGAAATGCTTTTTTTCTTTTGACAAAGTATGATTTCAACCTTTGTGTTCCTACTGATATTTACACGGGTGAAACCTTGAGTCTAAAACCAAATAAGGAATCATTTTCCACGTTTTGTTTAAACCCTCCCGCCCAACCTTCAGGCTTAGCAAAACACAATACTCATCTTGACACAGAAACGCTCTGAAAGCCAAATATCCAGCATGTGAGATCATAAAAATATTAATTTTTCTTATTTTGACACAGGTCACTGCAGCAGTCATCCTTGTTACTTCAGCTTGGCAGATTTCCTGTCTGGAGCCTGTCTTCTCTCTGCACAGCCGCCGCCACAAGGCTTCATTTCAGCACACATAAATATTAAGAGGCTCTTTGCTTCTGGACATTTATGCAGATGGAAACTGAAGAGGAGATAATTAGCAGTCGTCCAGCATACAGCACTGGACGGTCTAGACTGGATGGTCAGCAATGACATTTCATCTGTAAACAGTTCCTAAAGTTTTCCTCAAACCAAGGTAGAAAGAAGGAAATCCAGCAAATTCAATTTCATATGAATCTTTATTGTATTTAGAAATCCACACATCAAATCTTTTTTAGTTATTTTTTTTTGTTTGTTTTACCATTTACAACAGAGGAAGGAATGAGGGACAAGCTAAAAATCATGTCATGCCTTTCCCAGCAGGCGCGATGCACTACAGGATGGGCTGAAATGGGAGGGATGGGGGAGATACATAAAGTGCTTTTGTCAACAGTTTTCTTCTTTCAATAGAAAAAAAGGATCAAACAAAAGGTTTGAGGGTGGAGTGAGAGGACATGGACGTGACGGCACGGGAAGGAGGACAAGAAGAGACGCTGACATGTTGATGAGGAGGAAGACAGTGGTAGGGGGTGTTTTTATCTTCAAAAAATAAAAAAAAGAGTGATTGAACGAAAAAAAATAATAATAAAAAAAGAAAAAGGAATTGTCTCAACCCAGGATGAGGCTGGATTTGCCACCAGGAGGGTTTCTCCGGCCGCCTGCAGCAGCGTTGGCGCCTCCCGACGGGGCGGGGGCCTGTGACGTCTCCTTCTGCTCGGGCTCCTCCTGCTGCTCCCCGTCCACATCTTCAGGACTCTCTACAGAAGCAGCAACAATAAGAAACCACAGGAGGCTTAAGTTTAACTGAACCTCACCACAGACTGATAATTAGATAACAGCAGATATAATTTAGATCAGCGGCTGAAGATGTGCTCCAGACATTCATACGAAACCACAGCTGGTCTACCACTGCTGCGAGTAGATCACTACTGACTGACCAGAAGCTGACCATTGGGGTCAATTGATGGCCCTCAGTGCACATTAAATGTTCAAAACTCAAAAAGTGTTTACATGAAGTAATAGGCAGAAAATCTCTGATCAACAAAAGGAGCATTGATGGCTGATTTATCTGAAATTAAACAGTTCAATCAAAACCACAAAACAATAGGTTTATTTATTTGTGAGGAATC
Organism: Phalloptychus januarius; assembly: GCA_902982915.1. Classification (NCBI taxonomy): domain Eukaryota; kingdom Metazoa; phylum Chordata; class Actinopteri; order Cyprinodontiformes; family Poeciliidae; genus Phalloptychus; species Phalloptychus januarius. The sequence continues at coordinate 9,253,744 of CADWAE010000476.1, forward strand.
AAACTTATTTTTGTTTAGAGTGTGACTCTGGAGGTCAGCTGGTTGGTCAACAACAGAGCTGACCCAGAAATAAGCATGAATAAGAGCGTTTGTGTGTGAGCAGCTTTGCCTAAGCGTTCATGCAAACCATGTTGAGGCCTTGAGTTCCTTTTTCATCTGAAGTGCTGCTGCTTTTCCACAGTAGGCACCAAGCATGGTGTAAAAGCACATACAGACCTTCCTAAATTAGATATTATCAAAAAGATGATGTATTGCAGCAATTTAATTCTAAAAATGAAGCTTATTCTTTAGATTTCTTGAACTCAGTGACGTATTTTAACAATTTTTATCAATTTGAACGGCTTTTAAGTTGACACAGAAATGGTGTGTTATGGTCGATATAATTACTGTCTTGAGTTATTGACAGTCTACACAAAAATGGTAAGCCACAATATGGTCACTTCGAAGGTAGTTGAATAATTAGAGACTATTCAAGTATATCAATGGAAAGTTGAGTGGAAGGATAAAATGTCAAGGGGATGAAGAAAGATCAGCAATGCAGATTAGCTGACAGGCTGCAGAGCCTCTCTACACCCAGTTGCTATACTCTGTTGATAAGCTAACCGAAAGACGGCTAACGTTAATATTCTCTTGTTTACAAAACAAACAAACAAAAAACTTTCCAACTTAATTGTTGGAAATATTTCCAGTTTTGAAATTGGTATGGAAGCTCTGTGTCAATATTGTGCTAATCTGAAACTACATCAGCGGCCTGTCTTAAGCAACAGATCGCTTAGCAGGTATTTACTCCCAATTATTTCCTTAAATCTATTAAACAATCCATTGTCAAAAAAAGTTATGGTTACTTTCTGATTAAATTAAAAGCAATTAGTTTCTGTTCTGCATTTTCAAGTAAGTACGTGTGAAATTTCTATTTATGTCATCATACCATGAGAGTCCTATAACAGTCCATGCCTAGTAAACACTGTTTGTCATCACTTTTATCGTTCTGAAAAGCAGAACCGACTTGAGGCCTGACAGGGGAAGGGCAAGAGAAGCAGCTGTTACAACTGTACTTGTTCTAAGTCAATGGGCCCTTCGCCACAGACAGCAGGACTGCACTACGCAGTGAGCGCGGACGCAGATGTTTGACCTTTCTAAACCTGTCCGTCTTGTCTGCGCTGAGTCATTGCTTCCTGCTAGCATACGGCTAAACCAACAAAACAGGAGTTGGATTGTGTCATAGACTGAAATTTGTTGCCAACATAAACGCAGAGGAGATACTTCACATAAAGGCAACAAACTAAGGCTGAAACGATTCCTCGAATGATTTGAGTACCTCGATTAATAAAATTCCTCGATGAAAATGTATCTGACTCAAAACTTCCTTCGATTATGTTTTATTAAGTAGCGCACCCGGTTCCGCCCAGTGGGCAGCGCTCTTACTTCAGCCTATGAGTTGTTGTGAAGTGCTAGCAGCACGGTGTGGAATTGCGCAGCGTTTTGGGGAGAAATAGGGATTGTTGCGGTGTGGTGGGTGGATTATGACAACTTTTGTTGCGTTGGAATCGCGTCGTCACGGTTTTGGGGCAAATGGCAGGAAGAGAGCGAGACGGAGATTCGATTCCTCAGATAATCGTAAAAATATTCTTTAGAGTATTTGTTTACTAAAATATTATTTTACAACAAATGTAGCTTTAGTTTCAATATTTTCATTCTAACCAGGCTGCAGACCCCTGTTATTACCAGAGCCAACCACTCAGTTCAAATATTGCACCTGGTGATTAATAACAAGCTTTTCATACCAAGTGAAGCCTGCCATCAAAGACCAGCTGCTTGTCTCCAGATTGCCGTCCCATCGTGACAGGAACAAACCACATCAAAGAGATCATGTGTTGTTGACTCAAAGGGAGAAGTTGAATCCTGTTTTTTTATCCCCCTAGTAAAGACGAGACAACTCTCCACAAGCTGGTATTGAAGGGGCAGGAAGAGTCGAATTACCTGGTCTGTTTTCGTACACCATGCAGCCTTTCACTGAGTAATCCAAGTCATGCCTTGCTGCTTAGTCACAGCCATCCTGTGACAGACACTTAAGGGAATTTTTTTTGGAAAAACAGCAGAAGAAGTCAGGGTACTTACCATCGTTTGCTTGTTCCTGGCCGTTCTCGCCCTAAAATGTCAAAAAAAGAGAAGGGACAATAGAATCAGACTGGTCATCGACTGTAGAAGGAAAAGTTCAAAAACATGACAATATGTTTTTTTTTTAACTCATCATCAATTGGAAGGTGATGATTTGTGAATTGATTGTGTCGTGATGGCTGCTGTTGACGCTACGCATGACTCTAATAAGATGTAGAAGCTGCAAACTAGCATGGAGCACAAAGAGTTCAGTGCTGCTGTAGTAAAAGTAACTGAGGAAGCCAGAATGCAACAAAAAATGAAAACCACAAATCCTTTTTCCTCCACTTCACAATCAAGCTCTACTTTCTCCTGGTTTGCCATGTAAAATCTTCATAAACATTCAAGCTGGTCATAACGTGACACATTGAACACAATGGGTTAAAGTTTGGCATATTTACATAACTGATTAATATGCATTTTCCTTTTTAAATAAAATAAGTGTGAACTAATTTCTAGGAATATGAATACTTTTTCAAGACATTCTGTATTTTGATACCCTTTTATTTTATTTTCTTGGAGGGATTTTGTTTCAGTAAGTTTTCATTCAGACTGCTCCATTAAGAAATTCTTTCCACGTCTGACAGGGAGGACTGTGTGAAAAACCAAACCTCCGCTGGGATTACAAATGTCAGCGCATATTTATCTGAAAACGTGGATTAGTTTCAAAAAGACAAATTAAGCCACCCTTCCAACTACATTTTCCACTGAAATACATTTTTATCTGTGATCCTCGGGCCCAAATAGGCTCCTGCTCTGTTGTGGAAACACAGAATAATCGCTGGAAATGACTGTACCTCTCGTCTCTGGTTCCAGATCATAGCGGCTCCGGAGTTGTGGATGGTGGTAAGCTCCGGCTGGGGGTTCTTGGGGAAGAGGAGAGGCTGCTGGACCCTCCTCAGGGGGGCAGAGGGCTCCCCGCACAGGGTTCCTGTAGGAGCTCCAGCTGGAAGTTGAAAGAAGAAAAACACGACTTAAAACTGTGTGGGAAACGTCCAGATTGGCACTTCTGCTGAAGACAGGAAACACGAATATGGCTTAAAGCAGCAGATTCATACCATATGCGACTAATCCAATTAGCAACAAAGCCAAACCAGGACTAGACATGTCCAGCTCACGAGGCTACATGTCCCTCAGAAAGTCTCATCATCTCAGCTTTGATGGAAAAACATCAGCTTTACAAGAGCGTCTGACTGAAATACCTCACGCTGGAAACCGACAAGGAAACATCACCAAATCTGCTTGCAGAAACACAGTGGAAGGCATCCAGACAGACAACCCGAGCGCCAAGACCCACATAACCTCGTGTAGAGCCTGCAGAGAGGGCGTTAAAACCCCCGTGTTGGCCCGCTGCGGAGAGACAGGCGGTGCTACCCGTGGCCACATAAGGCCACCACTATCATCCAGAGGGCCGGGGAGGGGACAAGCTGTCTTTGTGATGACGGGAAACTTTGGCTGCCAGCGAGCCAGACGAGAGGCCGCTGCTGCTGTTAATGGAGTGAAGTGCATCATCACAAAGAGTATATACCCCGACAAGGGGCTCGTTCATAACTCAATATTTCTGAGCCTGATCGGTTTACTGCCCATTGGGCAACAAATGTGAAGCATGAGAGGATTAAACTGAAGAGATTGACGGATCATACGAAACAGAGCATCCTACTTAACTTGATGGATCTCATGGGTCCCAGGCATAAACGCATGAAAGCAGGGAGACAGGAAAAGCAATTGTGTGGTTGCTGCTCATCTTTGCTTCCTCTCTTATTAGAGCGCGCTCGTCATGTGGGCAGAAGCTGAGGGCTCTTAAACATACCAACCAGCTATGCAGTTATAAAAAGCTAAAATACTAACCATTACCTTGCCAAATTTCAAGAGTCGCTTAGGTATAAGTGAGCCGTCAAACCTACGCAACTCTCATTAAATGACTTCCTCTTCCTTCTTTCCCTTTACCATCATTCAATTTAAAAGACACAGGAAGGTATGGGAAATTAATGACCCATAACTTCATTAGTGCTGGGATAAGCGACACTCCTGCTCCAAAACTTGCATTTAATCAATAAAGCAATAGAAAGTTTCTTGTGGAGTATTTTAAAAAAACTGGATAGCTTTTTTCCCCCTTGTTGTTGGAAAAGGTTGGAGCACTTCTGCAGCTTCTTCCTGACTGGCTGCAACACGGCTCCAGATGGCGGAAACGTATCCAGGCCTTATAAAACGCACATTTGATTATTTACCATGGAATCCACACGGTGCTGCACGCCAGATAAACAAGCGTTCACACAGAAGCCTCGCAGACTGAGAACGGTGCTTGTAAAACGAGCAATAAGTTACCATAACCCCCGAATAAAATCAACATCCTCCTCCTCCTTCTTCTTCCAGTTGTGTGCGCTAAAGTGGGGCAAGTCTGAGGAGCTCTTCTAAACTTGACACGGCCCCAAGTGAAACAATGCAGGAAGGAAAAGGCTTTACTGTAATCAGCTGCAAGCTGACCAAGACGAAAAGGAGCAATTTTAGGTCAGATTCTTGTTTGTGCCCAGAAAATTCTGGAAATTTCACTTTTGTCATTTTCTCTCTCTCTCAAACAACTATTATCTGTCAAAAAGCAGGGAAACCATCACATGCTGAACAGTGAATAATGACGGAAACTTTTCAGGCTTTCAAACCACTCTCTAAGGCATAAACGTCAGCTCACATTTAAGCCTCTGTGGCTGAAAGTTTGCAGTGACCTTGAACGCTCTCGGCACCCTTTGCTGCCTTATTATCCTCTGCTGCATTCACTTCCCTTCTCCATGTGCAAGGCCATGCTTTTCACCAAGTGATACAGTTTTCCCGTCTTTCCACTGCAGGCTCTGATCTGCAGCCTTTATTTAACAAAGCCTAGCTTCAAATTACCCTGGTGCCAGCACTCCAGGGCCCTTTGGCTGCAATAAATGTGGGAAACTCCCTCTGATGAGCAAAATGAGCCTTCAGTCTGTGTCTTACAGTACCTACTAAAACTATATATTCCCCATAACTTTTTTTTATTTTTACTTTTTTGTCACATTACAGTCAAAACTTGATGCATTTTACTTGAATTTTATGGGATAGACCAACACAAAGAAATGTGCAACATTAAATAGGGAAGGGAAATGATACCAATTTTCTTTTTTTTTACAAAATAAAAATGTGGTACATTAATATTCAGATTAATTTTACTCTAGTGCCCCAAAATAAAGTCTGGCAACATTTAGAAGTCACTAGATAAAGAAACAGACTTAAACTGTTCGCCATTCAATCTCTGTGTGATTTGTTTAACAGTCTCAGAGGTTTGCTAGAGATCAGTCAACAAACAGCTTCATAAAAACTGAAGAGCACAGCTTGCAGGTCAGGGAGAAAGCTGAGGAGACGTTCACAGCAGAGATAGGTTACAACAGCTGATCTTTGGACGTCTCAAAGAACCGATCAATCAATTGCCACACACACAAAAAATCATGGAACAAACAAATTTATACAGGATCGTCTACTTCAGCCGACGTCCCAGACTACGAGTGCAAATATTTAGAGGAGCAGTCAAGAGAAGCAAGGTAACTCTGGAGGAGCTGCAGAGGCCCATAGCTCAAGTGAAAGAGCCAATAGACATGAGAGCCAAATGTCCTATATTGCACAAATTCTGCCTTTATTTAAGAGTGGCAAGAGAAAAAGAGACATAAGAAGATTTGTTTCAAACTTGCCACAAGTCATGTAAGAGACATGGCAAATGTGGGAGACCAAAACTGAATGTTTTTACCAACATCCAAAATGTTGAAGTGGTAAAACTAACACAATAGATCAACCTGAACACATCATTGCTGCAGTGAAGCATGGTGGTGGGGAGAGCATGCTGTGGGGAGGCTTTTCTTCAGCAGGTACACGCAAGCAAGTCAAAGGATGAGGGGAAGACAGTTGGAGATGTGGGGTAATCCAACTAGGGACTTCAGGTTCACCTCCCAGCAGGAAAACAATTTATAATGAAATGAATCAAAATGTCGAAGTCTAGACTTAATTGATGTTCACAAACTCTGTTCATTAAAATCTCCCCGAATTTGTTTTGCTAAGAAGAATGTGTAAATATTTGAGTCTCTACATGCAAAGCTGGTAAAGACATACCAAATATTTATCTGCAGCTGTAACTGTATCTATTGGTGGTTCTACTAAATTAAAAAAAATTACTCAAAGGGTCTGAAAACAAACACAACACACTTTCCAGATTTTATTTGTGCATATACTTTGGTGTTGGTATAATGCCCTACTTTGTGTTGATCTATCATGTCAAATCCATTGTAGTTTATCGTTAGAATTTGACAAAAATATGAATTTCAAGGACTATGAACACCTTTGTGTTCATAGTCCTTAGGGTTATGAACACAAAACCCTTTGGGTTCCCACATCTTTGTTAAAGATGCATGCAAAACTAGAGCGATGGTCAATCAACTTACTTGGTGGATTGTTCCTTCGATGAGCGTGGGGGTCATCAGGTTCTGCAAAGATGCTAGAGGCCATCTTGTTCTTGCGTTGGGGGGTTGAGTTTTCATCTGTGCCAAGAGAGAAGTTGGACTCCCCACCAGGCGGCCGTAGTACCCTTGGGAATTAAAAACATACTGTAAAAATAGCCTGGCAGAAGGCCGTAACATCTCAAACGAAAACCAGCTGTGCAAAAATCAATAACTCAAACAAATAAAACATGAGGATGTCCAGACTCCCCCCTTACCTTTTCATAAGAATACCAAACACAGAGAGCAACCAATGAGTTTAAGCCGCAGCTGTCAGCCGCTCAGTCAGTCACAATCTCTGCCCTGCAGCTGACTCCACTTGCCTTTAATCGCAGACTTAGCAAGCTAGCTGCAGCCTCATCTTAGTACAGATTCCTTTGCACCGACACAAAATGTGCAGGAGTTCATCGCTATTAATAAGAGATTTACTCAAATTTTGTGTTCCTGTTGGATCAAAACCCAAGAACAAAAGGTAATAGTTGAAGGTTAAGAAATTATAGGAAATCTATGAGTTCAACACATGAGAAAAAGCAAAGAGACGCCATCAAAGTTTACTGTGACAGTTGGGGTGGATGACGGATACCAATCTGCTTGCACAGCCCATGTTGGACCCCTCCCTCTTTTTTTTTTTTTTTTCAGCAAACTCTCCTCTCCTTAAAATCCCTGAAGCCACCAGCTGACACACAGAGCAGCTGTCCAAAAGGCCAAGCAGGCAGATGGGAGCCCAACAAACACCTCACCTCCTCAAACCATACAAAGGAAATCAACTAGAGTCATGGCTGCACAGCGCTCCTCACTTAATTTCCCCCCCCCCTCCCTCCCTCCCTTTTTTTTCGTCCCTCACACACGGCTGTGACAATAATGCCTAAACCAGACTTTACCTCCACGCCAAAAGAGGATGAGCTCATGGTTTCCACATGGATTGTGATGAGAGGGGGGAAAGCTGTTAGCAGCATGGCAGATGACCCCACCCTAGACTCAAACTGCAAATAATATCAATTAAATAATCAACTGCTTGGGAGCAAGAGGGCAATTTCGTGAGCAAATGCAAGAACTCCACAGCTAAAGATGATATGTCTGATAAGGTAGAGGTAGGAGGGTCTTTGATGGCCTACAAAGATTAGATTTCTCCTCTTTGTTAAACTCACTGCTCTGTGGATCTTTTTTTTGGACACACTGCCACAGAAATGACCAATGGATTGTTAAAAAAAAGGCTTTAGAGACCAAAAGCAAAGAGCTAAGATAAGATTTACAGGATTAGTTAGCCCCCACCCAAGTCCCTGCATCACCCAAAGGCAGCTTGAAGTTTCAGAGCCCACCCCAGACGAGTATACTCCCAAAAGTATTGACAAAATAAAGATTAATTTATGCCCCCTGGAGCCATAGAAAAGTAAAGAAAGGTAGCAACTCTTTTTACTGCAAAGGGGGAGGAATGCATCCAGACATGCATCACTTACAGGAAAGGAAGGACTGCATGCTTTAAGAATGAGGTGTTTCTTTTCTAAAAGAGGAAACTTTACTTTTTTCACAAAAAAGCACACATTCATAACAAACAAAGATTTTTTTAAAATAGCTATTAAGAATAACTGATGTATTTTCCTTTCACTTAGATCACATCAAAGACAAAGTATGCAGACAAAAAGTCTAGTCAGTCACATGCTCCGACTTTAGCAGTCAAAATACACCATTAAGAATATGAAAACATACAGAAGGCAAAAACACTTCAGTTTCAAACAGCAACACATTTTGGAATTAAGAGAAATTTTAGCTGAAACTTCGAAACACAAACAGACTTCAGAAAGGTTTGTCCACTTCTTCAAACGAAAAAGAGAAAAAAAACCTCGCTTTTCTTTCTATTTTTTTTAGTCCAGCTCTCATGCCCAAAGCCTACACAGCAGGCTAACCAAACTAACTTGTGGCTAAAGGGTATGGTACTTCTGCGACCCAATAAGATTAACTCAATTAGCAAGTCTATGTGACAGTTTAGCTCAATCCAGTTATATCCTTCACCACCACCGTTAGCGGGCTGCCTTTAAACGAAGCCCGAAAAGAGGCGTTTGCTAGCCGAACGGTTTCTCCCCACATCCCACTCCTTTTGTTCCTCCATGGAAGATATTCAACTGCCCCCTTTTTTTGTTTTATGTCTTTTTTCTTTTTACCTGGAACTGCTTTTAGAACCGGGGTCTAACCCTTGAAACGTGGTGGTCGTCGTCATCTTCAAGGAGCTGCTTCAATGTCTTGGCGGGTTATAAGCAGCAGTCAAACTAATAAAAAAAAAAAAAGAAATCCTCTTCGTTGCCCGCAGAGAAGCGATGGGATGTAGACTCCACCCGAGACTGAAAAAACATACGAAGAGCAGATCCGCTGCTTCTGCGGTGCCAGACGTTTAGAACCAGCCCACCAGTCAAATCACGCGCTCTGATTGGATGGGAAAACGCAGTACTTCACTCTCATTGGATAAGAGGTGCAACGGTCAAACCTCTTTATGGTAGCAAGCGTCAGTGACCAGGCAGCCCACATCCCTGAGGCCATATTCTATATCCACGATTCTCAAACTCTGGTACAAGTGCCAGTTGGTGGAACTTGGGCTTTCTTCAGTGGAGTGTATGAATGTGTATTTATTAGTAATTCTTTGCAAAACAAATACTGCATAAAAACTGAGTTTTTCAAGCTGACCATTTGAAACTTTGAAAAACTTTATTGTTGAAAGTTTAATTCTATGCAGTTCAATGGATTGTCAAAAATAAAGTAGGTGAGAAATTATTTTCAAAGTTTGGTTTTCTTTTGTTAACAAAACACTTAAAAAATTAAGATGTAGTTGTACAATTGTAAATGAGACTTCTGAGTAGCAAAGTCCAATTTGCCATATTCGAAATGTAACATGGCTGCTTTGCACATAAAATGTAGATATCTTCAGTAAGAAATGTGTGTTTGCTCTTCCAACGATATGTAGCTCATTGAATTTTTCACTTTGAATATTCAAACCTTTTTAACCAAGATTCACCCTACTATGTTTAAAAATAAAAGTATGAATTTCCACTTCAAATGTCAATAACAATAGGCAAGTAGCCACTTGTTCTGGCTTCTGCTTCACTTTGGTCCACTTGAGGCAACAATAGCTCTTGAAACTGCAATTCTGATTAAACAAAGGTCATTTTCTTCTTGGAACTAGTGATGCAGTCATTTTGTTTGTATTTACTTCATAGGTAACTTACGCAAAAGTACCAATAGAAGGATCCAGTGGTACTTGAAACACTGTTTGCAAACATGGAACCACTCAAATAGACTTTAAATCAAACACAATTCACTGCAAAAATAGAGTAAATACAAACATTAATTAAATTGGATTTATCTGCAAAGATTCCAGATATAAATTTCATCCTTAGATTTTAAAATGTATTCAAATGAGAAAACTTCTAGGGGGGAAAAAAAGAGACAATAACTTTATTTTAACAGGCATTTTAATAAACAATACAGATGTATATTTAACTAAAACATCCCTTCAGCCTTCCCAAAGTTTCAAGTGGTGAAGTAAAATGAGTATTCTTAACATCCAGTTCAATATAAAAAGTATATATATTTTTTAATATTTGATTACAGAGTTAAACAGCAACCAAGTCATGTTCCCAAAGTGGGTACGATGCTCACTAAGTGACAGCCGATCCCAAAACTGAATAGCTTAAGAACAGATTTGCTAGACAGTTACCAAGCCTAGCACAACAGTATTTAATCAGCTCAGATGGCTTTCATTTTTACCTGCCCTGAATATCTTTCTGAGTGTATGCAGAACAAACCCTTCAAACTGGGATGGGAACTCCGACAAATTTACCACAATACAGCATGAAGTAAAATAAAAAAATAAAAAAAAAATAAGCAGACAATGTTTTCAGGGTGTAATTTATGTACAAAGACAAATAACAGTAACAGGGGGGCATGAATAGAAATTCTTTACAGCAGTTTTGTGAAGCAGAGAAATTAAAACCTCTTCTGCAAGAATTAAGTTGAGACTGTTAGACGAGTTGCAAAGAGCCAGCCGCTGGGTGTGAACGGGCCAGGGAAGTCGGTCATGTTGGAAGTGAAAAGGTGGCAGCTGTGGTTGGTTAGATCAGACCTCCTGTCTGTTGTTGGAACACGTCGATCGTATCCTCATCTTCCATTTCCAACTGGGGAGAAAAGCATTTAAACGTGTGTCACATGAATCTCACATTACTGCAACATAAAACCTCTATTTTATTAGGATTTTATGCAACAGGGAAACACAAAACAGAGGTCTTAGCACTGATTTTTAGTTGGACTAAACACGAGCGCATAACACGAGGATGTTTTCATCTAAAATATTTTATTGTAGTTCTGGGTTGTATTAGTCATTTTCTAGCTGGACTTCTGCTTGAGTCAAAAGTTTTTTGGATCCTCTAACAAGTTTTCTTCCATGATTGTCTTATTTTTAGCTCCATCACATCAGCTCTTGTCAGCTCCTATGGTTTTCTTTTCACAATGAAAGTCTTCCATTAAGGTCAGATTTGTGGAGTGTGTGACGAGTAGTTATCCCAACAACATATTCTCATACATGAGCTGTAATCTGGTTCCCATATTCTTGAAAACGTTTTTGCACAAATACATAAGAAAGACAAGTAGTGGATTATTCTCTTTAACTCCTCCAGGGTTGTTGTAGATATGCTTTATGCTTCTTTTAATTAGTTCTCCCCTTGCTCAGTCCATCAATTTTAGTGGGCAGCCAGATTTGCACCTGTGTCATATTGTTTTCAATTTCAGATGATGAATTAAATGGTGCTCTGGGATATTGTTTTATCACCTAACCGTACTTTCTCTAAGCTCTCTCCCTGATCTGTCTGTGTTCCTTGGTCTTCGTAATGCTGGTTATTCTCTAATCTTCTCTAAAAAACCTTTGAAGCCATTACACTCTTAATACCTTTGAAGAACATTGGTTGCACTCGACCACAGTAAAGGGGGCTGAGTTAAAAAATTGCATTGTAGTCTGTGTTGAGTTATCACATAAAACCTAAATAAAATATATTATGTTTGGGAATATTATGATGACAAGATGTGGAAAGCTTCAAGTGATTTCAAAGGGATTGTGTATAAACCGCGATGAGGCTCAGGACATGAGAGCAAAAGCCAAATGTCAAAGGGTAGCATTTATGTAGTGGGTGGCCTCAGGGTGACCCTTTGCCCGACACAACATCAATTCTTTGGTCTGCAGACATCAAACAGCAATGCTAGCCACTGCCCATTCGTGACAACACCATGCAATGACAGACTTGCCTCGCTTTGCAAAACTATACAATAATGATTTATGACGACCTCAACCACAAACTGCCTTGAGTATAACTGGCATCTGTCTGCAGAGACATATTCAACATAACAGACCAATTGAGAGTGAGTTTGGTGGATTCCCACTGCCTGAGGCGTTAAGGCTCATTATGTCAACCCCATGACCTCAACAAAGAGAGAATGGAGGGCAGGTTGCAACCCAAAGACATGCCTAGCAATTAGATTGATTTATTTATTGTTTTGTTTTTGTGTGTGTGTGTTTGGGTTACTTTAATCCTAGGATATAGATCAAGAGTACAATAATATACTTTTAATAGGAAATGTAATAAAAGCAATGTAATAATTATTCATGACATGTCAATAATAATATCTATATTATTAGTCGTAATAGAAACTCTAAAGAGATTCACAAACTAGAAGCAAAACTACAATATACATTTGAACAGGGTTGAAAACAAAAAAAATAACAGCTCATTATTTTAAAAGGCCTGCGTTTTGGTTAGCAAAAAATATTTGGTCTCTATCCCCACAACGTGTCAGAGAAGAGAAGTGTTGATTTTTTTCTTTTACTCTTCAAAGTGTGACAACTTGTAAATCAGGGCAAAAAGACTCCCTTCAAGCTCACTACATAGTTCTTTCTTTATTCAATAAATGCTCCAGATGGTTGAGTTATTCTGCTTGTTATTCAGACTTACCTGTGCTGGTGTGTCTGTCTCATTTATTGGCTGTCCGTCAAATCTGAACCTGATTTGCCTCATCGAAAGTCCCTGGGAAGGCATAAAAAACATGTTCACATTGCAGATCCTGCTTAAGTTGCATCCTATATACATACAATAGCTTAAGTTGGCGTAAAAGCAGATATTAATCAAAGACCTTTAAAGGGCAGAAAGATATTTTGCTACGATAAACATACAACAATGTAATGAATGTGCTGCTAGTGGGTGGGGTTTGCATCAAACAACACATTTGGATGATTTTGCTTCAGTAGTATCAGCTCCATATTCCCAAAGATTTTACAGCTACACAGTAACAACCATAGAAAACACTTTGCAAAGCTTGGAGTCGTTTTGCCTCCACAGAGAGGTGGAGGCAAAACGACTCCAAGCTCTGCAAAGCAGAACAATTCATATCAGCTCACCAAGCACAATACAATTTTGTGAAACATAATAGTAATGGGAGGTAGCACCCCCCTACACACATTTAAGATAGTTAACCTGGTTCAATAACAAAGGACTCTTTATGGTCTTTTATTTAAAATGCTTATACTTTTTCACAACAGACAACTCCCTTCCCATTATGTTAGCCATCTCCGCTGATGCTTTGAATTGTTTGTGTCAAGTTTTAGGCATGACAATTGCAGCTGAAACAAGTTGCTTTATTCATTAGGCTCAAATACTACTAACTTCTAATTGGTGAAATGAAAAACAGTGGGCAGGTTTGGATTAGGGCACTACTATTACTTTCTAGAGTGTGACAACTCACTGGATAGCAGGCCAGATAAAAATGTACCTGCTGTAGGGTTGCATTTTTACTTGGCGCCATACTTGCAGTCAAGGAAACTCTTAACTCTTCACCACACAAATATATTTTGAATAATTTCATGCACTGTGTACAGTCTGGGAATGGCCCCTTCCTTTTCCAACATGGCTGAAAAGAAAGGTCCATTAAGATATGGAGGAGGAGGTTTGGTGTTGAGGAAACTTGACTTTTCTCCAGCCCCGGCTCCAGATGAGTTTAATTGGGGGAGGGAGGTTAATCGGTTTATTATTGGTGGGGGGAAAAAATGTAGCAAAAATATTAAACAAGTGAAAGACATTGATTTTTGCTAGTTTGCTGCCATGATTCTAACACACACCTGCGCAGCAGGTCTCCTTCGCTGCCACACAAGTGTAAACCCAGTGCGAGCATCTTAGCGCTCATGTTGCGTTTAAAGGCGGCTCAGAAAAACAAGTTATGGCGAGTTAACAATGGATTAAACAGTTTAAACTGATGAAAAAAAGTGACAGACGGTACCGATATGAAGTGCAGAAGCCCCTACTGTAACAAATCAATGTAGGACTAACAGAGAGTTGGCCACTTTAAGGGAAGAACAACAAACAGCTTCCAGTCCACGGGGACTGAGTCTGTGGGTGGACAATGCTCGGCAATGCCTGCCCATGCCCCAGGCATGCTGGTCTCCTCAGACTTCTGGCTTCACCTCAATAGGACACGTTTGGATTGAATTTATGTGGAAAACGTGAGCCAAACATTTTCTATCCAACATCAGTGCCTGACCTCAAAATTGCATTTCTAAAAGAATGGTCAAAAAGTTCCATAAACACATTTCTGAATCTTATGGAAAGCCTTTGCAGAAGAGTTGAAGCTGTTATTGCTGCAAAATCATTGTAACCCTATGAATTAAGAATCTGACATTGTCTTTATAATAGCAAAATAATCCTGGACTCAAATGGGGATAAAAGGATGAATAAAAACAAATCTACTCAGACTTGAGATTTAAAACTGAGTTGCATGACAAAAATGTCTTTCAAATACTGACGGAAAAGACTAGGTTGACACTGGGTCTTAATATTTCAAAAAAATCAAGAGGCAGGTCAGATGTTAGATTGCACCTTCTCAGGTTTACACAAAGAGAGACATAATGCAGAGTGCTGTACTGTATTAGCACTGTATTAGCAGCACAGCACTGCTAATACAGTGCATACAGTACATAACATATTTTTAAAATCTATATCTATATATATCTTTATAATCAACCATTTCATGGCTTTAATTTTTGTATTTGAGCCAAAGTAAACTGCACCAGATTCGGTATTGACTGATTTGAAGGCCGTAAGATGGCCTTCAAATCTTAATGATTCCTCATTCTAATTTAAGTCATTTAAATTCAATAGAAACCTTCATTCCTAGTTTTTATGAATATATTTTGACATGATTATTGTGACAAGAAAAATAAAAAAAATTTAAATAAGACCCTTTACCTCAAAGTAAAGGGAGGTAAAGGCAAACCTTTGCTTTGTGTGTTGTGCAAAGGTTAAAAATCATATCAAAACTGATTAGTTTCTGAAACAAGTTTGGCAAGCGCATATTTTTGTGGTGGTGTTCTAAAACAGAAACAAGGCCCTATGTTTACCCTTTAACTTAGAGATGTACTTTCTGTAACACCCTGCACAACACTTACAACCTGATGATCCTGGCCGTCAAGTCAGACGATAATCACTTTAACTCTGCCAACATTTCTCCATTGTGATTTCATTCATGACAAATGCTTTAATATACTGGAAAAAGTCCAGGTGCAGTTAAATAAATCAATGGCACATCACAAGCTTCAGCACCGACACAACAAACCAGAAAACATCTATGAATCTTTGTTAATGTTGATATTAAATGACATCCAGTAGTTTGATATTCTATCTCTAGATGTGGCTAGCATAATCCCCAGAAGTAAATATACATGTATGTAATAGGAAAGATCAGTAAATAGTCTCTCTCGTATAATTGCATGTTTTTGGATGAGAATTGCTGGTAAGAAAAAGCAACCGCACAATTTATTGCATCCTAGAGGGTATTTGCCCACCTGTCTCTCACAGTAAGCCTTCATGAGTTTGATGAGCGGCGTGTGTCTTTTGATCTTGAATTGGACGACAGATCCGTCCTGCCCGGCTACCTTCAGGTTTATGTGTTCGTTGTTTTCTGTCTTGACGCCCTCCTGCGTAAAAGAAAAACGGAGGTGAGATAAAGAAATTAAGAGGCATGTCAGTAAATTTTTGTTAGTATAAATTGTGCATTATGGTTTAATAAGACAGAGCAGGTGCATCATTAACCTCCCACTCAGGTTTGCAGTGGGAAGGTTAATGATACAAGGTTTTAAATCTTCATTTTTAAATAGAAGCCTAAAAAGTGTGGAGTATATTTTTTCAGTTCTTTCTGAGTTGAAATATTTTAAAACCATATTTTGATGCAGTTACAGCTACAAGACTTTGTAAATAAATATTTGTTTTTCTTCTTAGCAAATAGCTCAAGCTCTATAAATACGGATGGAGAGCATCTGTCTACATCAACTTTCAAGTCTTGTTAAAGATTCTCTTTAGGTGTGTAATCTTACTGGGTCAATCTAATACATCAAAATGCTTTGCTAAACCATTCTGTTGTAGTGTTAGCTGTTTGGTCTTATTGGACTAGGGATTATGCTTTAAAACCTAACTTTGCTTTACACTTCTCCATAATCCTAATTCAAAAATGACTTGTGTGTCCTCTGGTTTTTTCTAAAGCTGCACAATATATCAAATTGCAATTATTAACATATTTGTGTTTGCAGTATGGGAACTACACAAGACTGCTTAGATGCAACATTTGGTTGCATATATCCTAACATTTCAGATCTAAAGCATTAGTTCCAATAATATATTTGGCAATCTGGGTCGACTTAAGCAATTCTTTATGCCAACAACTGATGTGGATTAAATAAGAAAACTTAGGGAGACTGGCAGGGCACTTGTGATGAGGGCAAACAAACAGTTTAGCGAAGAAAATATGGGTTATAATATCATATATCCAACCATTTTCCTAATGTTGTTCAGCTCTACTCTTCATAAATATTCACTGCTGTTACTGTTCTATTATAGAAAAGCAAAATTTACTCTGAGAATACATTACAGTAAGGTAAACTGTACAAATTAGCTCACTTCTGAAGGTAACAGTTTGCTAACGTTTGATAAAACAATATAAATTGGCATGAATAGTTTTCAAGACACTGTAAACAATTATAAAAACAGAGGTAAAATCATTATGCATTTGGGCCAAAAGCCCACAGACATACAGAGATCTATTTTGCTATTTTTATGAATCAAGTTATAGATTTTGCTGTGTGGTAAAATAAAAGTTTGTGTAATAACAGAATGTAAAACAAAATTACGATGTGTAGATAACTCAACTTGTATCTTTATTGCAGTGTTTATAAACAACCATATATGTCGACTGTATCGCTCACAAATGCAGCAGTTGTACTATTATATCATATCATTATTCATTCCTTTCTGTTGAGTGTAGAAACAAACTGCTTTGCATTTACAAGCTACCGGGAACACAACCATTAGACGTACTGAGGATATCAGCTGGCCCACACTGAGTGAACAAGCAGCAAAAAACGATATGCGCGCGAATGATGCGCGCTCCCATACCTTCCGGTCTATCAAAGTAGGTATAGCTGATAGTTCCAATTCAGGGTGCAACTTTCCAAACAGCCAGAATGGAAAGTGCCGAACTGTAGCGTTTTTCTTTAAGGTTTTAAATCACACCGCTGGTAAAATAAGCTGTAATATTCAGTAAAACAGCAGAAAGACTCACCTTTGGTTTTTCATCAGCCATGGTCACTCTTTTGGCGCTTCTCTACGCTGCCACACAAAGAATACGGGTACGCGCACGTACTCGTGCCCGTTTAAATAAGTCTGACCGACGTGCGCGACCCTGTGTCAGTGCGCGTTCACCTCACCCTGCGTTTAGTGGCTAAGGGTAGTCACGAGGGTTGAAGCGCAGTCATGGACATGGGCGGGAGAGTCCCACATGCGCGTTACTGAGGTTCTGCTTCGCGTGCACGCGCACAGCGATGTTTTCCCCCGCTTATTTCGCTTTCTCGTATTATACGCAGAGATTTGCCACAAAATACGTTTCATCACGCTGCTGGTAACGCATCACTGTTGTAGTACCAGTCCAGATTATTCGACAGCGTTATAAATGTGTAGGGAAAAGCAACATGATGTTATTGTTTTCACACTGTGTTCTAATGGCCATTTTGTTCCACCTTCTAAACAAGCTCTGAATGATCAACTTAAAGCAACACTCTTATATGTCCACATCTGTCGCAGGTTTGTTCGATGATTAACAACTTAACATACATTAAGCTTTTTGCGTCCTATCTTGAAGTTGGTCCAGAATCTTTGGAACTTTAGTATCAAGATTAACTGCGTTGCCGCTGTGCGGGATAAAAAAAAATAAAAAATAACCATCCCTGAGGACACGATCGATAGGAAAAATCAGGCATGAGAAAGGCAGCCTTGGCGCATGCGCACCAGTAGCTTATTAGTGAACGAGAGGCGCGGAAAAGGAACACTCCACATGTGTTTAATAGCATGTATATAGCTGAATTATTCGCAATTTAGACACGTAACAGATCGGAGGCACTGTTCCCTAATGGAGGAAGTAGACGTCGAGCCGGCGGTCACTGTAAGTTATCTTTGTAGTTATTTTTTCCTATTCATTGCAGCCAGATAGCATTTTAGTGCTAACA
The DNA here is from genome assembly GCA_902982915.1 of Phalloptychus januarius. Lineage (NCBI taxonomy): Eukaryota > Metazoa > Chordata > Actinopteri > Cyprinodontiformes > Poeciliidae > Phalloptychus > Phalloptychus januarius. The sequence continues at coordinate 9,271,978 of CADWAE010000476.1, forward strand.
AGCTAGCTAGATATCGATACTTTGTTTTGGACTCAAGACAGTAAAACATGAATGGCAATGGCTGTTAACATAACTAATCTGTGCTTTCAGACGCATTTAAAGTGCTATGTGTATTCAGAGTAAATACTTATTTTCTTTATAAATTGAAAACGTGACTGGGAAGCTAAATATTAATAACTAGACTGCAATAAGCAGTTCAAAGTTTTGAAAAATGCTGACAAACTCTTAAGAGCTAACTGTTGTTTCTAAGAAATAAGTTTAACAGGTTAATATATGTTACGAAGAACTAGTGCAAAATCTTTTTTTGAATGCTGTGTTCTTATATTTACCTTATAGGAAGGTGTTATAGTTTGCTGTGAAGATGTTTGGCAAGCATTACATCTAAAGTGTTTCTTATTGATTCTGCACAGTTCTGATATTTATATGTTGCTTAAATACAGAATATACCAGAAATCAGACATGGGAAGCATATGGGATTTGCCTGGGGTCCTGGAGATATCCTTGTTTATGAGACACATTTTAAACCGTCAGGTAAGTTTATGCACTGTCCTCTTAAAAAAAGTGTCATACACCACTTTGAGATATATATATATGTATATTATTATTTTTTTCATATTACCACACAAAAATAATTGTATTAGGATTTTATGTAATTGACCAATTCAAAGTTGTACAGAAATGTGAAGTAAAACCATGTGTGCTTTTTATTTACAACTATATACTAATTTATGTTACTATATCATCTGACATAAATGGACGTTTGTAATTTTACCTTGTAAGCCACACTTCTCTGTAGGGGTTTACACTCTTGCTTGTTTTCTTACCACTTTGGGTCCTGTTCTTCAGGTTCTACACTGTCAGGCCCAGGTGGCTCCTTCATCCACAAAGTCAGGAAAGATGAGGACATAAATTCTCCTATTCTACGCAAACTGTTTAATGAGTCGCATCACATCTTTGTTGGACTGCAGACAATCAAAGATGACCTCCCCAGCAAAAGCAAAAGACCCCAGTAAGTACCTTACACATTTTTACATAGCTGTTTAGTCCTCTCTCAATGTAGAAAGAGTCAAAAAAATATAAGTAATTGCAATCTAAAGTATGGAACCTATCTGTCACGTTTCATAGATTCGTCAGCATCAGTAGAAACTACAGATCTGTGATTCGGGCTTGTATGGAGGAGCTTCAGCAAGTTGCAGGTAAAATATTGTAAAGATATTTTAAAACAGTTTTGCCTATAGTGCATGCTTTCTTGATTTCCAACTGATTTTTTATTTATTTTTTTTGCAGTTTCTACAAGAGATACAGAAATGGGCACACAATATGGAAACCAGGCATGTATCAGCTGCATTTGTAGCCTCTATGTACTGGGTTGTGGCATTATGGGTTATTGAAATGTTCATTCTCTCTTTTAAGAAAAAGAAACTGGGTTTTAGTTTCGCAAATGAAAACTTTTTACTTCAAAAACTGTGAAGTATGGTGGTGGCGGCATCATGTTGAGTGGGTGTTTTGCTGCCGATGTAAAAAAGTTTGTGTGATGAAGGCGGCTCATAAACTTTCACCAATTTACATCAGCTCTGGAGGAATGGACCATGATTCAAGCAAATTATTGTGTGAAGATTGTAGAAGGATTTTCAAAATGTTTGAGACAAATTGGTGTGTTATCATGTTCTGGAATTATAATAACTGACCAAAAGCAGGAAATTTGATTTGCTTTGTTAGATGGATATCAACACCTCGCTTGCACATATTAACTCCTCTCATGTGTTGATGTTTTTGATTTCATTTATCTAACCTCTGCTTTTTTGCCATTTTCATCACAGGTTTCTATTCTTTTGGCCATTGAACTGATCTGGAATCTATGTGAAGTGCTTTTTATCGACGCTGCTCCTGGTAGGTCTAATTTTTATTCCTAATTTCCTTTTTTTTTTCGCTGTGAAATTACATGTTCCAATTTAGAGATTTTGAAATTATTGCAACACTCCATTGTTTGCTCATTCCCAGCTGGCTCTCTCTTGCTTCATCTTCTGGACTGGGTGAGGTTACACAAGGCTGATGTTGACGAGAAGGCGAAGGATGTGCTGCAGAGCGACAGTCCTGCAGAACATCACAACTACTGGGATGTGGTACGTACAGAACAAACTCTGCCAGGTCTGATTGAAGGTGTGGTGATTTTCTTTCTTATCGCTAGCAGACTTATTTTTCTCTTTTCTAAAAATAAAACGAATAACTGAGTCAAATTGCAATTCTCACATGTTATGTGTGCAGGTGGTGAGTTATGTTCTGCAGGGCAGGTTGGAAGAAGCCAGACAGATGCTGGTGAAACAGGCCACGCTACAGCCAGCCTCCAGGAACATGTACAAGCTGATGGATAACTTACTCAGCAAAATGCCTTTTTACAACGTAAGTACTCTATGATATACTGTATGTTGTGTATAACTCTAGGCATAGTCCCACTTTCCCACAGAGGAGTTGTGAGGAGTCTATGTGTGTGTTGTCTGTGTTTGCCCTCCAATGAACCTTCAATCTGTCCTTTGTGTTTCCTGCCTGTTGGCCAATAACATTTCCTGCTTTCAGTTCTTTATGGACCTGAACAGGGTCCATAAAAGAATAAACTGTAAGGTGTAAAGAATAAACTTAATTGTATTCTTCAGCTAAAAACCCTGTTGGTGCAGAAATACGAGGAGCTTATTATTCATTTTCACTCGTTTCTATCAGTAAAACAGATTGCATTGCATAAAACAATTCATTTCCTGTAATACTGCCTTCAGCCTGGCGGCACGCAGACACTGACAGAGTTTGATGTGAAGTGGAGGAACTGGCATGAGGAGGTCGACCGCTACCTCAAAGATAACACGTTTGCCAGCAACCGCCACCTGGAGCTCATCTGTAAGGTCAGAGTGCACACATCGGGCCTTTTTACTCAGATCCCTGTGTAATAGTTGTTAAAGTACTCTCAGAAATTATATTATAGGTTGTTTTTGAGATGACATACTCAGATAGTTTAACATTTTGCCCATCTGTCCCCCTAAGTTCTTAGTTTCCTCCATTTATCAAACTTTAAAGACATTTTTCGTCTGTTTTTTTAATTGTCACCTTCTTAGATCCTAGTGGGTGATGAAGACACTCTGCTGGAGCAGAAGGAGCTACTCAGCACCTGGTATCACTTCCTTGTGACTCGGCTGCTCTACAGCCACCCCACAGTGAAGCCGACTGACTTGCATTACTATGCACAGGTACAGCTTGTTGTATGCAGCTTGGCACGGCTTCTTCCTGCCGCTGTGTGGTTGTTTCATGGTACTTGTGTGTTTGCGGTCGCTGTAGTCGTGCCTGACGATGTTCCTGGACTCGAGGAGCGTCCAGGAGCCTCTAGACAGCATCCTACTGGCCGCCTTCGAGTTTGATATTTATCTGGTCATCAAGGACTGCAGGTCAGTAATTGGCATCATATTAATTTACAGAACTTAACCAAACCATTCAGAAGTTTGACTTTTCTTTGAACTTCTGGTTTTCTCAGCATTGTTCTCAACAACTGGTGGTTTGTGGCTCATTTGACAGACCTGCTGGATCACTGCAAACTCCTCCAGTCTCATAATCTCAAGTACTGGATGCTTTATGATGTGAAATTATTTTGGAGGTGACAAGTTTACACACATTATTGGTCTAATATTAGGATGTGCTTCTGTTTGTGTTCAGCTTTGGGTCCAATATGAGGGAGTTCCTCCTGTTAGAATATGCCTCCGGTTTATTCACTCATCACAGGTATGTTTAGACTCAACCCTAAAGTTCATACGCTTCTTCCTTTTGCTCTCTCTCTCCCATTGTTTATTTCCTTCCTTGCTCTCGTTTCCTTCCTTCCTAACTTCTTTCCTCACATAAGATATTAATAAAAGATTTTTTGATCCATTTCAAACGTCTACCTCTACCTTGAAAGTCTTTGGCAGTGCGCTGTGGATTACTTCGACCACTGTCCGGAGTTGGGGCGAGCTTGCCTCGAGCTGCAGATCGAGCGCGTGCCTTTGGACACGGAACGGAAAGCACTCAAAGTGCTCCGGATTTGCGAGGAGAGGCAGATGTCAGAGCAAGGTAACGTTTTGCTTTTCCTTTGTGCGACTGTTTGCACCTCTAACTCAAATAAAAACAGGAAGTTGCAATATATTTTCAGGTGTAGTTCAGTCTTTTTTTTGTTCCTTTCAGTGCGGAGTATCTGTAAGATCATGGCTATGAGAGCTCTGAGGAACAACAGACTGGGCTCCGCTCTGTCCTGGAGCATCAGGGCCAAAGACGCCGCCTTTGCCACCCTCATTTCTGAGAGGTCCCTTCTTTAAGCATTGATAATATTAAATTTTTGTATTTATGGATTATAACGCCTTTCAAAAGTATTCATAGCTGACACAGTTGTTGTTTCTTCAGGTTCCTACAGGATTACTGTGCCAAAGGGACTTTTTCTGATTTGGATCTGATTGATAATTTGGGTCCAGCAATGCTACTCAGCGACAGGCTCACATTCCTCGGTATGAACACTCAAACCAACACCATTATTCATCAAACATCTCCCCCCTTTTTGAGGCACATGTATCACTCACAGGTTCGGTCTTCACACTACACTGTGACAGGACATTCAGTGAGTAGTTCTGGTCTCGGACAGATTCCCACTTCTTTCTGCCGTCACATGAGACGCACAAAGAAACTCCTATTGATGATCAAATCAGAGCTGTGTTGTGCCTAATGTTCTGTGGCGTTCAGCGTTACTCAGCCTGACAGGCACCATTTATAAATAAAGTCTTCTGCGGAAACATGGATTTTCTAAAATCTCAGCAGCTTATTTTCTCATAACTCTGGTTAGAAGGTACTTAATATAAAAACATCTCCCTGGATTCCATTCAAATACAACGTTTACCCATGTGTGGATGTGAGAAAGAATCGCATCAACACAGAAAAATAAAATAAATCACATAATAGATGTTATACAGCTGATTTTTCTTTCACCAGGGAAGTACAGGGAGTTCCACAAACTGTACGGGGAGAAGCGCTTCAAGGAGGCCGCAAAGCTGCTGCTCTCGCTCATGACGGCAAAGATTGCTCCCAGAAGCTTCTGGATGACTCTGCTGACCGACGCTCTGCCGCTGCTGGAGCAGAAGGAGGTCAGTCAGCATCCTGGATCTAGGGTTCAGAATGCAAGGAGCTGCTCCGGTAGATATGCGGTATCAGATATTAAGTTTGGTTCAGAGCTGGATTTTTTTTTTTCTGTCTTCCGGTCTTAACAAGGACAAAATATATAGAGATGAAACAAATATACTTAGTTTGGTATAATAAGAAATTGCATATAAAAAATTCCACTTCTGAGAACTGGAAGCAACAGCAGTTTTGTTCAGCTAATATTTTCAATATTACTATTTATTATTTTCTTAAAGCCACATAGTATTTTTTAAATAAGTCATACATGCATGTTGCTACATTACAACTTTGCCTTCGTTTCCTACTTACAACATTAAGTCTCAGTAAATGGACTAATACTTCCTGCATGAAGCAAACTTTTTAACCACATAGATCTTTATTTCCTATCATTTTGTAGATGAAAACATTGATTGATGTGGAGAAATTAAAATAACAGTATTAGATAACCTTGATTTCTTCTTTTCAGGTGATCTTCTCTGCTGACCAAACCTATGAGTTGATGTACTGTTTAGAGGAACTGACCTCCTCACTGGACACTGCAGCTTCTGGTGGAGACAGACCAATGCAGGTACACTTTTTTACACTGCTTGTATGTCAAACACTAGAGATGGTGTTTCATCATCACGTTTACACAAAATATAGTTTCTGTAGCATTAAAGGTGCACACACTGGTCCTAAAATATTTGGAGAGCTTAAAGTTTCAATCTCTTTTATCTACGAAGGACTGTCTGCTGGATGTTTACTTGAGCACATCTGTGTTTTCAGGAGGAAGATGTGGAGCAGACCAAAGTGGAACTCCTGAGACTCTCTCTGGCCAGGAATCTGGCCATGGCTATCGTCAAAGAAGGAACCGTGGAGACATGAGGGAGGATCGATATTTAAAACAAAGCCCTTCTTTTGCTTTTTTTTTTTTTTTTGTATTGTAAATAAAAATCAAGGAATCAAAATGTGATTTTTGATAATAAAATACATTTCATGCTGGACATCAACATCTATTTTTTTTTCATTCATATTTTGTCACTGAAAAAAATCACATTTATTATAAATGAGAAGCTAATTATGTTATAAGAATTTGGATTTAATTTGGCAATTCAGTTCCATGGTGGTGCCAGCATCATGCTATGGGGATGCTTTTCCTAAGCAGGGACGAATAAACAATAAATGAAGAACTTTATTACTGAGACAATATTTTGTGTTTTATAAATTGTTTAAAGGATTCATATTTACTGCAGATTATTTCAGCATGTTTGTTTTGTTTTAGTTGATTGTAGTTTTGAAGGAGCAACATGAAGCCGTGTGCAGCTATTTTTTCTTCCATATTTAGTGCTTTCAAAATGTTTTTATTTGGTCAAAATTGTGTGTATAGTTAGATATAGAATTTATGAAATAATCATTAAAAAACTCTTGGTACAAGTAGTAATGATGGGATCCTGGGTTTGTGGATGAATGACAGCTGTTCATTTAGAATTTTAGTTTGCTGTGACTAGTTTATTATTTACCTTGAAACAATCTTTCAAACCAAACCAGCCTTTTAATAGAAGTACAACAATTCTAAGACTAAAGGAGAAATTAAATGAAAGAAAGATGGCAGCTTTAGAAGGATTAAACTGGTAGGTGCCATTACAGTTATCAAAGAAAAGTAGGACCAAGAAAAAATATACTTAAAATATGTTTTGGTTACAAAGAATTCAATAGTGCATGGTTTAATTTGGGGAACCATACAAATAGATGAAACAGTGGAGCGAGTTTTGTATTTCAAACCAAATACAGTGTCCATAGAAGGAAACAGAAGCAGAAAGATACAACAGAACATATCAAATCGGAAATAAAAAAGTTCCGTTTTATTGAGATACTCGAAATACATAACTAAATGAACAAAATATTCACTTTTTAAAAAAGGTTTTTTGTGGCTTGTTAGTATTAGTCTTCTCACTCGAGTCCACTTGGTGGCGGTAATGGGCTAAAATATCACCAACTAACGAATTAAATAAGAAGAAGACAATCACATTTTCAAGATGGCTGCCTCCATCTCAGGATTACTAAAACCTTGGACACCGAGGTAAATCTAACTTTTTGGACGTCGAAAGGTCATATAAACAAATGTTAATCATATCCACTCTTCTGCTGTTTATATGTATATATGCATTAAATCTGGGATCTGCTGTGAAAGTAGCTAAAGCTTTGTTAAACCAGGAGCAGTTCTTTCGGTATTAAAGCGCTACTTACGTTTTACACAATATGCATAGTTCAAATCTTGTATGTATAATTTATGGGAAGCCATGAAAGGTTAAGCCGATACTTAAAAAATGTTTAAACATGTTTTGCTCGCTAATATAATTTAATAAGCAATTACCGCGTCCACATAAACACCGGTGTATCTGTTATACAGCATGTGTTCTGTCAGGCTAGTTCGACAATACTCACATTACTCACAATATTCACCATTTGTATATTATTTTGGACATTAATGCAGTGTTGATTCCTTTAACTATTTTAAACAATATAAGTATTTTGAGCCATTACAACATCTCCCAGCTCTGTACACATAATGGCTTCTCATGTACATAGCCCTTCTGAATAAATTAGACACGTAATTTATTATCCGACTGTGGGGAAGTTGAGGTGTTGAGCAAGTCAAAGGTAAGTGGGAGCATGCATGTTCCCACAAAAATAAAAAATAAAATAAGAATAAAAGACTAGTGCAGTAAGGGCAAAAAGTTATGTGTAGTCAAATAGGTTAGTTTCGGAAATGATAAACACAAAACGTGTGTGTGCAAAAAACAAAACAAAACAAAAAACTGTTGACAGGAATGAAAAACTGCAAACAGCAGGATGTTAATTGAATTGAAAAGAGCTGCAAATAGACTTAATAAGATTTATTGAATTTGTTGGGAGCATTGATAGCTGCTGCAAGGAGGAAAGATCTACAAGAAATTACATGCCTTATTTGTTTGAAATGCTTTATATAGAGGGGTTTAGTTTATTCCACAAGTTTTGTTAAAATATTCACTTTTTACTTGGATCAAGCCAAATCGACAATACATATTTTTCACTTTTTGTCCGTCTTGCAATCATTTAATCACATTAACAACAGTGTTTCCTTGTTTTCTTCATGGGCAGAGTGCTCTTGGTGAGATGGAGCAGATACAACCCGTACTATCTGGAGCCAGAGGTCAGGAAGGAGGCGTACAGCCGACCAGAGAGCGAGCTGAGTGCCGAGGAGAAGGAGGAGCGCGAGCTTAAAACGCTCCGACCAATCAAAGCTGCTACCAATTCAACGACGAGCTCCGTTTTCAATGACCCGGTCCTCAGGTGATTTTACAGCCTCAGGAACAAAGACGGAGCTGTATTTAAAGTTCATGTCAACCAATCATTTCTCTATCCGCTTCTCAGTAAATTCATCAACATGATGATGAAACATGGAGAAAAGACTTTGGCCAGAGAGATTATGTTGCAGGTAAATGAAACACTTTTTAAAATAATCTTGTGTTGGTTTCCAGGCAAAGCAATAACTAACACCTCTTTTTTTTCCCCCTTTCTTTTCTCAGACGCTGGAAAATATAAAGAGGAAGCAGGTGGAGAAATACCACAAAGCTACAGATGGGCAAAAGGAAGGGATTGAATGTAATCCCTACGTCATTTTTCACCAGGCCTTGGAGAACTGTAAGCCTGTCGTTGAGCTGTCCAACATTCAGAGAGGTGGAAGATACTATCAGGTCAGTGAGAAGGCTAAATAAAACTCTTTTGTTGATAACAGGGTTCCTGTGGAAAAGTTTAGAATTTGAGTTCACTACTTACCTGGTTTGAAAATTAGAAGAAGGAAAAAATAAATAAAACATTTCCTATGTTTGTCTAAATATTGTTTCCTCTCTTCTTCCTTTCTTATGTCTATCCATACTTTTGTGTCCTCCTTCGTATCCTTCCGTTTTTTCAATATGAGCATAAAGGCATAATTGTGTAGAAACCCAATGATAAGAGCAGAACCCCCCCCCCCCTCACAAAACATCTGAAACAGTTTTGCATCTCTTGTTTTTGAGGTTTAATCCTCACATAAATCTCACCTCTGAATCCCGTCTAGGTGCCCATCCCGCTTACGGTCCACCGGCAGCGCTTCCTGGCGATGAAGTGGATAATCACCGAGTGCAGGGAAAACAAACACAGGCGCACGCACATGTACGAAAAGCTCTCCCAGGAGCTGCTCGCCGCTTTCCAAATGGAGGGCAACGTCATCAAGAAGAAGCACGAGCTGTACAAGATGGCCGAGGCCAACAGAGCCTTCGCTCACTTCCGCTGGTGGTAGTCGGAAAGCTGTGCTGGACTAAACATGCGATGGATATTGACAAACACCTGTTGTAAATAGTGAATATTTCTTGAGATGGGACAGTGTCCAGGACACCAGAGAACAACTCACTGATGGGTTTTTGTAGAAAAGGAACTGAATCGTGAATCAAACCTCTGCTGAACCGTTCGACAACAAATGAGTGAGAAAGCAGTTTAAGGATTTATTTAAAACAAATACATTTAATATGCAACACAACGAGTAGAAAAACAGAACAGAGAAATGTAAAAGTATTGCCACTTTGTAGGAAAATACCAAAATAAACGGCTGTCAGGTCTGTGGCCTGTCCTGTATGTTTAAATGATTTTCCATGAGTTCTGAACATTCAGGCTGGCTTTTACCAAATACGCCAGGAATTTCTAAAGTTCAATACAAAAACGAATCCCGTTATTATGATCCTGAAGCTATTTAAGCTAGAGTCGCTTAACATCTATTAGAAAATGTAGGTTCAGGGCTATGGATCGAACTCTTCTCATTTTCAACTTTAAAATAAATCAAAATTGGTCCAAACCCGCTGAACTTGGTCAAATATTACAAAAAAATTGGTGTCATTTATTCTTCTTCTTCTTTTTTTTTTAGCTTATTCGGCTTTAAAGCCATGTTCTGCTGGTAAAACAACCTCCTGATACATGGATCAAGAGGCACTAATCAGCCGATTTCCAAAGATCTGGAGGTAAAACCTTAAGTGTTTTTTGTTTGTTCTCCAAACTATATTTCAATCGAGCCCCTTTTGGTTTGAGCTCAACAAACTGAGATAAAAGTAACAGGTGTCTAATTTGATAGCAGAATTGAAATATTCACTTTCTGTTTAAGTCAAAACAACTACATGTGCAGCACCTTTTCTTCCTACAAAGCTAACATTCTGGCAATAAACTCCAGAATTGAAGCTAAGTTGACAAAGTTTTTAAGCGAAATAGTTCTAAGCAACAGCAAAGAGATCATCAGGTCAAGTGTGGAAATCGGTATTGGCCTGTAAAAGCTTGATTGGTTCATCTCTGATTTAAAGGGATGCCACTTTAAGAGCCCAACTTCCTACGATTAAAGGAGAAAACCCTCAGATGTTAGGAAAATGTTGATGCTCACAGAATGTTGGCACTACTTTAACACACAGCTAATCTTTTGATCCAAAACATTAAAAGCTGTCTTTTATATGTACGTATTTATAAAAAAAGTTTTAAAAGTGGTCTTCCAACTGAAGCTGTGACAAGAAATAAAAATCCCTGAATAAAGTCGGCGCTTCAAGTGACGAACCGGTCTTGCATCAAACAGTAACAAGAATCCTGCTTCTTATCAGCAACTCAAATCTTTCAGAAACTCCTAAGCTTCACACAGGAAATGTCTTAACGTTCCCTGCAAATGTTCCAACACAACACCAAAAATCAAATTAAAGCAATAACTAAATCAGTCCGAATCTGACTGGAATGTCTTTTTTTTAACTCCAAAAATTTGGTAAAGTGTTCCTACGAAACAGGAATGCAAAAAAAACAAATAAAAAAAACAAACAAAAAAAGACTCCAAAAAAAGGTCCGAACTTCTTGGTTTTGAATCGAAGTGTGTCTTTGTGGCAGAAACCTTAAGAACTAAAAACTTCAAACTATTGCACATTCCACATCCGTCACATTCCAAGCTTTGGCCAAACGCAGGAAATGACGCAGCAAAAATCCTCATTCCTCGCTCCAGTCCCTGATTACCAGGAAGATGTCGCTTTCTACCGTGAAGCTGCTGGTGTGGTAATCAGTGTTGACCAAAGGAAAGCAGGTCGCCCGTCTCAGTCGGCGATTTCGCTGTAATAATATTTGTGGGCGGTGCTGCTGAGCATCCAGCCACCAGCCCTGAACTCCAGGACCTCCAGCAGCAGGAGGCGAGCCATGGAGGTCAGGCCCTCCTGCAGGAGAAAGCCGTCCCTCAGCAGGAAGAACAGCTCGTCCATCCGCTGGCTGTTCATCTTCTCCAGCTGCTCCCCGATGCGATGCAGCTGCAGCACCAGGCAATCCACCTGCAGCGGAGAGGAAGAAGATGCATAAAATGAGGAAGGATCTACTCCACAACCCGAAGGAGTTTTGCTTGATCTTACAGCCTAAATAATTGGAAGATACTGGGGATGTTGAGGAACTACTTCTTCTAGAACATAAAGAGAATATTTCTGTGCTACCCAGACATGTTTACGTTGAAACACATGATGGTGACCTCACCTCTTCCTCGTTCAGCAGAGCGTCTGGTTGGGCCAGCCTCATTAGACAGTCGTACACAGGCAGGACCAGGGCCACCATTGGCATGTTGTTCACCTGAAACAGTCAAGCAATATGTTACTAAGCACATCAAAGTGGTCTTTGTGAAGGCCACGCAAAGACAGTAATGTAAAGTTTCACTGGGCAGCTCCTCTGTTATGCAGCAGAACGTTTAACACAAGCATCTTTAATCTGGCATGTTTTGGAAAAGTTCTCTAAATATCACAGTAAGAAAGTACAACATGTCAGCCGCTCATACCTTGAGGTAGTCAAAGATGTTGCAGATGAATGTGACGTAGCAAACCCACTCCTGTAGCGAGCGTTTCCTCATCTCCGCACGCTCCTTGAACTCCTGCTGCAGGCGGTTCAGCAGGTGCCTCCGGAACACGGTTCCATTGTTCTGCTTGGCCTCAGCCTAGATTAAGGAATTAAGTGAAAATACATATAATACTTAGATTTGTTTTGACAGAGCAACAAACGTGTCCGTAACTTTAAAAGCGGAAGGCAAATCATGCAGTATTTTTACACTTATTACAAATATTCTGAAAGGGAGCAAAATGGGAAATAAACCACAGATTGTGCAGGTCGGTTCTGACCTGCACAATCGTGTAGCAAATCCGGCCAGCCTCTTTGCTGAACAAGGGGTCCTTCAACGACTGGTCCACCAGGATGTTGGAGACCTTCTCCAGGTTCACAGAACTTGGATCTGAAAGAAAGAAGAGAGCTTTAAGAATATGCATGCAGAAGTCAAAGAGTAATTTATGACAACTGATTCTTTTTTTTTTTTTTGTCCACATAGATGTAGGCATTTTGAAATGTTTTAAATTCACACAGTGAAGTAATTACTGACCTTTCAAGGCTGTTTTTAGCAGTTTCTGTGTATCCACGTCAAATGACTGGATCCTATAGTCCTCGCTGCAGTTTTTTTCCATTATAAGTGGTAAAGTGCACGATTACACCAGGGACTTCTCACTCTGTAAAGATCAGACCGGGTTATTGCAACAGGTCTCTCTCTGAGCACAATGCGACTCTTTCACAGACAGAGAAGCCACCGGGACAACAAAACACTAAATCCTGTAGAGTCATCAAACTGGTTGCTCCACTCAGCTCATTCACTGCGGGACAGAAAGGGTTTAGGCAAGATCTGGTCAGCTGAAACATGTCTGAATATATATTCAACAAGGAAACATGTCAAAATATTTATCTTTGAAAAGCTAGCAAAAACCTGTTATGAAACGACGTTATCTGAACTGCGACGTCTTAATTTGTAAGTTAGTGCAAGATATTGTTTTGCATGATGAATAAAAATGGCTGGTTTCTAATGGATGCACACTTTGATAACCTTAGTATGTGCTTTCGATGAGCTGAGCCTTGCTAACCATAAGTAAGGAAATCAGATTCAAATCTCAACGAAACCACCACAAAGTATACAGACGCAAAAATCTGAACTAAATCGAGATGCTACATGAATTTACTGATTAGCTTCACATTGCAGAGTTTGAGATAAAATGTGCCTATTTAAGGCATTTAGGCTGATCTTACCACCTGAATCAAGGAGCGAAGACTTCCATCTACACGACAGGTTCGAAGATCCACTAGTAACTTCAAGATGAGTCCCGTCTTCCCGTAGACATAAAGGAGGAACGAAACAATACATTATAATGAAGCGCCATCTTATGGGTGATGGATTATTATTATTATTATCATTACAAATATCTAAAAAGAGACAAATGTAGCTAAAAAGGGGATTTGACAAATGACGACAGAAATAAGTAAAACTGAAGTAATTGAAATTTAAATATCTAAATTAAAAAATGTATTTACAAAAAAATAATTTTATTCAAACTGAAAGAAAGTTACTATCCCCTCCATCAAAATAAACCACAAAACCGAGCCTGAAATAGGTTGTTTTGTTACATCTGAAAAGCTGAAATGCAGAGACGGCAGTTTGTTTAAGTACGAGCGAAGATCATCTTGTCGTTATATTTCAGCTTTGAAATATCGCGCATGCGCTGTTTTACTAAACGGAAGTGTCATAAATTGTTTGCAGTTTACTCGAATGCAACTGTTGTCTCTCGTTTTGAATTCGTGGTGTTGTGTGTCTGCTGTTACATTAATGTCGGATTTTCAGCGTAAGGTAAAACCTGTCTGCCTCTCTTTTTGAAACCTGAACAGCTGCTGTGTTGTTAGCCTAACTTACCTCGACCCAAGTTTCGCCTCTTTGTCTTCCACATGTTCTCGTTAATTTTTATATTGTAAAATTCTAAATGAGATTACTATTAATCTCTTGCAGAACAAAATTACGTCAGATTATTAATTGAACAAAACTGTCCAAATAATTATTTTTTCCTCTCCCAAGTGTTGATAGAAGTGCTGTATAGACATGGTGGGATATGATCCCATTGCTGAGAGTGGATCTCCTACCCCAGAGGAGGCAGCCCTGGCTGGGTCAGCTGGTGGGATGGTTACCAGAGCACTTATCAGCCCATTTGATGTTATAAAAATACGTTTTCAGGTAATAATTTCAATCTTCTTCTTGTTTGTGTAATATGACTGCTGCACCAGGTGGTGGCAGAGGAGGAATGTTAAAGATGCAGCCAATTATTAAATCATAATAAAGCTCTATTCAAATGGGAAAAAGGGAATTTGATGAAAGAAAATAAGTAAAACTGAAGTAATTGAAATTTGAATATTTAAATTTAGATACTCGGGTCTATTGCTTTTCTTCCACATTGAATAATGTTAAATATCTGAAATATGTGCATTATCATTATCATAATCTTAATTTAGTTTGAGAAAATCTAATCATATAGTGTACATCACATGCTGATCAGGAACTTCTGTCCCCTCAGCTGCAGATCGAGCGTGTGTCTTCACAAAGACGCGAAGGAAAATATTGGGGAATATTTCAGGCATCCCGAAGTATTTACTCAGAGGAGGGTCTCACTGCTTTCTGGAAAGGTCACGTTCCAGCGCAGCTGCTGTCTATCTGCTTTGGGGCCGTCCAGGTATATATTAGAAATGTGGAACTGTGTGTCAACACTATTGAAATAAACATTTTCCAGGGCAAAAAATATTAACTGGTTGCACGTTTGTCACTTGCAGTTTGTCAGTTTTGAGTTTCTGACCAAGATGATTCACAAGTCGACGCCGTACGACAGCCAGACTTCAGGAGTTCATTTTTTCTGTGGCGGCTTGGCAGCCTGCTCTGCTACGGTGGCCTGCCAGCCTCTGGACATGCTGAGGACGCGCTTTGCAGCTCAGGGAGAACCCAAAGTAGAACATTACTCTACTGTATACTGCAGCTGTCAGCTAATAACATTTTTGATTATATCTTTTAGATGAGTAGTTATGGCAAAAGTTATGTAATGCAACTTTTGCCATTTTGACATTAATGGCAAAAGTTAGATTCACACTCCTTTAGTTAAAAACTAAAAAGTGTCATACTAAAATAACATATGGTCCTCAACACATATTTTTAGCATGTTCCCAGACTTACCACTCAGTTGCATTCCCTCACATAATGGAGTTAATTATTGGCTGCAGGTTGCCCAGGTCTTGTAGCTACATAATAAGCTTATATTTGTACTCCTCCACCACCATACTTGGCAGTTTTTCCAAACTGTTTGTGGGACTATGTTTTGGTTTTGTTAAATATTGCAGTATATATTGAAATTAGGAATGGACATATTAATTGCAAAAAGTAATATGTATAAGGTGTGACACTCATATGGGTTCAAAATCGTCTTAAAACACGCCAGAGATGATGTGACCATAGCTTCCCCTGCTTTGTGGAGCATAGATTTATGCAAGAGTTTTCGGTAATGCAGTGATATGTTTCATTTTGTTCTTAAGTAAGCTGGATGAAAAAGGCTACTTCCTTTTTCCTTCGCTTACAAGAAAGACAAATTGGGTTGTTTGCAACACTTATAAATTGGATGTATAAGTATTGCAATATAGGTTTACTATAGAGGTGTACTTTGTTTTCTTATTCACTATTTAGGCATTTGGCTTTCTGATTTTTAAAACTTTGAAACTGAATTACATTGTATACTTTGTTTTTTGTGCCTGTGCGTTCATTTATTTTTCTTATAGCAAAAAATGGGGTAAAAAACTGTTGGCTTCTGTTTCCTAATACAGAAGAGCAGAAGAATCTACTTTAAGCTCTTTTTTTACTAGATTATCCTTTTTCTATCTTACTTCTCAACTCCAGGTTACTATCTGGACGAACAACTAAATTGGTAAAAAAGGAAACAAGTAAAAGTTTAATAATAATGTTTACTCATCAGTTGGCTTCTCTTTTGTTATTTAAACTGTGCTCATTTTAAATGGTCAGGTGTTTAGGAAATTCGAACCAGACATTGCATTGGAAGAATTCAAATCCCTTTCCTGTCTCCTCAGGTTTACAGTAACTTACGGTATGCCGTGTCCACGATGTGGCGCTCTGAGGGGCCGGTGGCGTTTTACCGCGGCCTGTCTCCAACCCTGGTTGCGGTGTTTCCTTATGCTGGACTGCAGTTCTTCTTCTACAATGTCTTTAAGCAGCTATTGGCTCCCCCACCTAAATCCAGAGACTCAGGAGGTCAGTGAAGACACGGTTTGTTGGGATGAGAAAAAACACTAAGATTTTATATCAATAAAAGTATTTAAGTGATGAGAAAATTTTTTAAAATAAAAAAAAGTCTTTCTGTATTGAAAAAACATTCTTATCATACAGTTAGCTCATCCTACCATTTAATATTTCAGATTTTTTTTCAGTGATAAAAATCTCTCAATGGATTTATTGAGTAACAAATTATATGTGACTTTGTCCTTTACTGAGATGAACAGGTACTGACAGATAAAACAAGGAACTGTAAGTGAATGTAGTAACTGTTTACCTTTGCTATATTTTGATGATCTCCTCAAATTTAATCAAACTACATTGGAATTTAGAGTTGTTTTTTTTCTGTGTAATTTCTAAGGGTTGGCATCAAAATCACAACTTGTGTGTCCTTTCATATAATCATTATAGATCAACCCCTTTAATCCTTTCAGAAACCAATGTCAGACTCTACTTATAGCTTTTTAGCTCTGCACACACATGCAGACTATTTTTGTGTGTCCCTTCTTTTACAGGAAATGTGAGAAGCCTGATCTGTGGCAGTGGAGCGGGAATAATCAGTAAAACCCTCACATACCCTTTTGATTTGTTCAAAAAGAGGCTGCAGGTGGGGGGCTTTGAGAAAGCCCGCGCTCACTTCGGACAGGTAGGCTCCTCTGCTGAACCATAGCGTTGAGGCAAATGACCATCATCTCATGTGTCGGTATTGTCGCCTGTTTCTGCTGCACAGGTGCGGACCTACACAGGCCTGATAGACTGTGCAGTTCAAATAATCAAAGAGGAAGGGATCCAAGGCTGCTTTAAAGGCCTCTCTCCCAGCCTTCTGAAGGCTGCTCTGTCCACAGGCTTCACCTTCTTCTGGTATGAGTTCTTCCTCAACATCATGTGCAACATTAGGGAAAAACGGGAAGGCCAAAAGGAGAGATGATGCATAAAGAAAAACAACATAGGAAATGAGGCAATCACGCACATTATAAACGCACTAATGCCATGTTGCACTGAACACATCACTCAGCTGGGAAAATGAGCGGGTTTATTTGGGTTTCTATGGTGTTTTGCAAATATTAAGAGAATAAATGACTACATGAACTTATATGTTGCTGTATAATTTACTTTTATTTTGTAAGCATTATATTTTTGTTGAGGTGTTTGTATCTTGCTTGAATCTTGTGCACAACAATGCTGAGTTTTTCAGTGTTAAATAATTAAATTCTCTTGATAATCAATCATCATCTGGTGGTGACTAAACAGTTTTCAAGCCATATCAGAGATGAAGCAGCTGAAACCTCTCTAGATCCACTGGGTCGACTAATCAAATCAGGTAAAGTTGGTCATGAAGGTCATGGTGTCACGACCATCACTTTTTCTGAAAATAATTCAATTACTGACCAAAGAAAGACTAGGTAGAAAGATATGAGTAATTTTTTCACACATGCTGACCAGTAATTGGTCATTCTGCAGGGACCTGGCTTGTCTGGAATGGACATTAGAAGGCATTGTGAGTCAAAAAATGTGTTGATCAGCCAAACAGTGAGCACCGTTCACCAGACCCAGTGACTGGCTGCTACACACATCAATGTGCATCTTCAGCCATTGATTAGGTTTGATGGAATATATGAGGCTGGTTAATCTTTCTCAGGAATTATCCAGCATCTCGATGTCTCTCTTACCAGTCAACTGCAAAATGTTGTCTAATATAAACCTAAAATATGACTGAATCCCTATCAAATGGGGACTAAAGTGTGTGCAAGGCATTTTCTGTCTGATAACCCTCACTTGTCATGTTGAGTGAGTCTCTTCTGCTGCCACCACTTATCCACTTTGATGGCCATGTTCCCAATATATGTTTGAACTTTGCCTCCATCTTCATGTTGGCTGTCCAAATGCATTCAGTGCTTGTTTCACCCTCAGATTTAGATGAAAATACGGTGACGGACACATGTTTGTAAAGCTTCTTGTAAAGAATGCATTTTTTTTAAACTGCGTAAGCTTTGACCACTCCTCTTTGCACAATTTTTCTAAATAATCCAGACTTCTGGGTCCCCTGTTATGCTCTCTTCAGTTATTCCACAATATTTCTGTAGGAGTTATGTTGGATGATCACATGTGCAATTTTTCAGTTGATGATCCATGTATACATGTTGATTTATCAATATGTTTTGAATACATTACCTGTTAAAACAAGTGATTTATGGGACAATATTTCTTGATGGTTTGGTCCTAGAGAGGGCACAAAATTTAGACTGAAAAAAATCCTGGTCCTTGAAACAGACCAAGAGCATCACTGATCCTTTATCATATTCAGTCTCATCGTATCTGTGCTCCAGGAAATTTAGAACTCTACTGAGAACTAACGAGAAATTCTCATTAATTAAGAGAACTATTTCTTAGCATTGAATTTTCCCTCCACCAGATAAACACTGCTGCTCTGGTTGCTTCTCAGACGCTCGTCCTAGTTCTTCTACTGTCTTTTGTTTTGTATCATATCTCTATATCACACTTGTTCTGGATCCTGTTTCACCCTTTCATCTGGTAGGTGTTTCTGTTCTCTGCTCAAAATGGATCAGAGAAATGTCTGCAACTTGAAGATGACAGACTGAAAGAACACCGTTAAAGGGATTTATCAAATGTGGTGGATTTGTCTTGGCGGATAAACATCTTGGTGGAAGTTTAAACTGAACTTTGCACATTTTCTGCTCAGTTTTACAGCTGCTACCTTGTATATTCTTGGACACATGATATTTATTTTGATATTCATTTTATTTAGTGGCGAAAACCAAATGGAACCTTAAAGTTTATAACTTGTTCAAATGTCTCATTTTGAGTTAAACTTACTGACCGTTTGCTTTGTTAATGCTCGTGTTTCATGCGTTTGTCTTCTGTTTTTTTGTCAATAAAATGTACAACCATACTGTTAAGACTTGAGTTATTTTTGGTCTGTTGAGGAGAAACGTTGATTTTATCAAGTGTTTCTATTCAAACCTATAACACTTGTACATGGCAAGGATTCAAATTCATGCTATGATTTGTTAATATAGACATGTTTAATTTTTCTTCTACTGCACAATTACTTTCTACTGATTTTATATAATCTTGATAAAGTTTATCACTATAATGCAGAAAATATGAAACATTTGAAGGACAGAAACATATTTGCTCTAAGGTAACAGACTCTAAGGAGTCTATTATCTAATCATTAATAAAGACTCCACAGTTATGACTCTAGTAGCTTTGGATATAATTTAATTTGACTTCCTGCATACAAAACTTTACTTGAAAATGAACAAAATGAATATAGCAGCTGAACACCACATGATCACTCAATAAAACTTTGGGTTAAACACATCAAGTATGACAGCAAAAACACATAACAATCAATTGACAAATATTTTAAAAGCAGCTTAATGTCAAGTTATACCACCAGGAGACAATAATATGGCAGAGA
Organism: Phalloptychus januarius; assembly: GCA_902982915.1. NCBI lineage: Eukaryota > Metazoa > Chordata > Actinopteri > Cyprinodontiformes > Poeciliidae > Phalloptychus > Phalloptychus januarius. Next base: position 9,291,768 of record CADWAE010000476.1, read on the forward strand.
TATTATAAACACATACAGACAAAACAGTCTGTAATGTACACAACAGAAATTATAGCAGCTTCATCACTGGAGTTTAAATCTTTTTAAGTGCTGACATTGTGTTGATTAAATCATGTTCATGTCATATATATACGATTACTCGATCACTGTACACTTGAGTGTAAAACTCTTGATATTTAACCGTCACATTATGCAACACAATCCGTCAAAACCTCTTCCACTACATAAATACAAAGAATGAACAACAACCTCCAGTTTACAAAGATCCAGATGTTTGAAGGTGAAAAAGCAAAAATCGAATTTTGTGCTGAATGAAACTGTAAATCAAGACACCCTGAGCTTGGATGTCTGGGATGGATGTTCTGCTAAAACCAGGAAACGAATGAGATTCTTTGTAGTGTTCTTTGTTGAACAAACTTTGCTTTTGCACCTCAGAGGCTTTGGGAGGAGGCTGCCTGTCCACCTGTAAAGGCAGTCTGGGAGCTGCTGACTTTACTGTAACACCAGGAACACTACCGAGGGGTCAGGAATGACCAGAACTGTGAAAAGCCTCTGTCACTTAAACTGGCCAGGAGAAAGGGGGAGGAGCAATGTTGGATGTGCAAAGCAAGCATCCTTTACTGATCAGCAGGTCGAGAGCAAGGCTCAGTTCTCATTCGGGTTGTGGACTGGAGTTCCAGGAGAAAAAACTTGGCAGCTTGAAGAGTGAATCCCTGCGGCCTGGATCAGGCAGGGTCAAGGTCTCTGGAGCGGACTTTTTTCTGGGTCGCTCCTTGGGCACAGACAGGAAGTCCGGAGCTTCGGTGGAAAGGGGAGTGGACGGAGCGCTGTTGGGGCCGCTGCGGGTGCTGGACGCCAGTGGGGTCTCTGAGATAGAGATGGCTGGAGGAAAGGTCCCAATTTTCAGATTAGTAGCTTCCTGCGTGGCACGCTCATACTCCCTCACCTCCTCCATGGTCATGTCTGATGAAAAGAGAAATTAACACAAACTGTGTGACAATGTCCACCCAAATCCAGGCCCAGAGCAAACTGTGTTATGAGACCCTGAAAGCTTTAAATACAGAAAATTTAGACAATTTAATTGTCTCCATTGTCTTAGAATGAGATCAAAAACACACCAACTGAAGGAGGCAAAAAGACTCCAAGTTTTGATAATTGTGTATTTAATTGTGTATTTAAATGAGACTTTATTAGTTATGAAGTCTCATTCTGTTTAATTTCCTTTGCATTTTTTTATAACACTTTGTCAAAAGTCAGTGTTTTTAATCAAGATTTTAAGTGATGGACAAACACAACGAGCCCAGGTGTCCCATGGTAACATTGGAGGAGCTGCAGATATTCACAGCTCAGGTAGGAGAATCTGTTGACACAACAGCGAATAGTTCTGCAATCTAATAAGATGATCTCCAAAGTCTCCGGGTTTTATCAAACTTGTGTTTTCGTCCTCATTGTTCTTATCAAATAAAGTCTGTTAGTTTTATTAAAATAAAAAATTCAAAACTTGGCTTCATTATAAATTCCAAAATGCTTCTTATTTTTATTGGTGCCATCTGTAGCAAACTTACCAATCCACTCATCCACCCACGCAAAGGCCTGCCTGTGTCCTAGAAGAAGGACATCTCGTATCACCTGAAGAAAGTTAGAAAACAAAAAGGGGAAATCACAGCTGAAGCTGAGGGGGAGGCAGTTCAAGGTGAGCGGATGTGAATCGTATTAACTTAACCCTTAAGGTGAGAGTCTGAAAACATGTTGAAGTTTGCTAATGCTTCTTTTCCTCCACACTAGTAAATGATTAATATGAGTCACTCTGAGCGCTGCCCTGTGAGTAATAGCTCTGACCGTGTGTACCTATGTGTGTCAAAGGGAGCCTCAGGCAAGGGCTAAATAGGAGCAGTCTGACCCAGGGACAAATGCTGCTAAGAGCTGGGAGAAATGCCTCTGGGAAATAGGAGATATTAGGATTAAATGTTGCTGGAAGGACTAACAGTGAGAGGTGACCAGGGCAGACGCTGAAATAGAGTGATAAGAAAACCGCAGATTTAGTTAACTACCATCTGTTATATGTTTCCACAATAGAAAATTGAAGGCCTCGGGGACTGATAGTGAGCTGCGAGGGTGAAAAAGTGTCAAGAAAATTAAGTGAGATTGCAAAAAACAAAATCCAATACGGGTCGTTTTTCACATTGACCTTGTGCACAAACTGCTCCACGCGTGTCTGCAGCCCCCACACTTCAAACCTAACTGTGACCAGTTTGTACGAGCACATGATGGGGTCATGGGTGTCGATCCATCCTTCCTGCAGATTTCCCCTGTCTGTCTTCTTTGACTTAAACTGTCGAAGGTCCTGCAAAAGAACGAGGAGAAAAATCGATGTAGAGAAAAATTAGCCCTTCTCAAGCAATTCTCATATTTCTCAAAAGATGTATCACAAGTTGCCAAATTGGTATGTCATGTTGTTTGGTGGTGTTTATCTATTTCAGGCACTCCCTTCCCCGCTACAGGACAGGAACACCTGCATTCATTACAGGAATCATATAGAGAACAGCCAAGATTCACAGTGAGTCCTTCATCACAAGCTTTATGCCATTAATCACTCCCCCATGTGGACTAATTATGTTGTGACGCTCATTTGTCTTGAGGGTTACGTGTTTGACTGAGACAGAATGTGTGCGGGTGGAAGACAAAACTTTTTGTCCCTGCAGGGAGCTCCATAGTAGAGGAGGTGGATGAAGCCTGTTGCGTTTCTCTTTGCATAAAATGTGTCATCAGGTTCACTGAAGAAAGACTGAAGAATTTAAGGCAAAATAGAAAATGCTCGTAAATGCTTGGTCTATATGAAAAAAAGGGGGAGAATTAGGTACAAGATTCACTTTATAGCACAATCATGTTATCAAATATGACTTAAAATAAATCTGATTTCATAATTTAGCACCTTGAAATTGGGTTTGTGTGTCTTTAAGAAAGTACTGCTCTTTGGGAACTCATCACATCACTCTTCTATTAACCCTCTAACAGCGCAGCACTGAGAAATATTTGTATAAAGAGCTCAGCACATATGTTTGCTAATTGCTGCTGGCTAGTCTGAAGGAGCCAAGTGAGGGGAGACACTGGAGTGCTTTGTTTTTTTGCATCTTTAATTAATTAGCAATAATAAAGCTGTGTTATTAATAACTCCCCTTATAATCTTCACATCGCGGTAGGTTGGCCAGCACATGTGCAAGCAAATCTTAAATCACAGCTGTTAATACACCTCTCCCCTTCTGTATTCATTCAGATGAGGCGGAGCACCAGCTGGTGATCAAAATAAGTGAATAATAAAAATCTCATCTGTTATCCTTCCAATACATTTATAGTCGTTGTATTTGACTCTGAATCCTTTTTTCAGAACATGGATTCACGTCTTTAATTCAGGGACTTCTCTTTCCTCACCTCTGATTCTTTGTAGTGGCGCTCAGGGATCTCATCATAGGCAATGTCCACAAAACACACTTCTGTTTCCTCCTCTTTGGGCTCACTTCCAAAGATCTGATGGATAGCAAAACACACACCTTTGTTGTTAGCAATCATGTGGATTGTGCCATGTGACTGGTTTTTCTTAGACAAGATTCTAAATAAGATGTGAATTGAACCTTATGTTCAGTGACTTCCTCCTAGTAATTAACATAAGAAAGATTATCTTGTCTTATCTGAGCAACTTCATGCTTTAGTATCACAAAGCTGTGAATAAACTCCCTTGATATATTGGTGCTGCAAAAAGGGAAAAAAAATCTGAAAATGATGATGGTGACTGGAAAAGAAAGAAGAGAAGCAAGAGGACAAATGGTGGAGGCAGTGAGGCGTTAAGTCAGGAGCGTAAGGAGAAAGCCCCTCCACTGAACAAGTCTACTGGCCCATTTGCTCTAGTCAGCTTCAAATGTGAAATAATGACCATCTGTGACACCAGCAGAATTGAGTGCACCTCCCATCACGTGCCACCGAGTGGAGCTGCAGGCTTTTGCTTTTTCCTTAAGCATAGATCGAGGCAATATTGCATAATTTGTTCCTTTTGCCAATCAAAGCATCAAGTGGCTCTGAAGGACAGGCACTAACAAATAAAGATGCGTTCAGATGTGATGAAAAGCTTGACGAACTGTTGTAGAAGACATGAAACATTAAAAAATTCTTCAAAATTATTGTCTATGTACTATTGATTTGGAATAAAAAAATGTAAAATCTCTAGTTTTAACACACTTTTAAAAAATCAGCTGTTATATTTGGACATATAATAGAATATTTATTATTAACACAATATAGAAAAGAATTGAATTGCTAAAACCATGTAATCATGAAGATAAAAAAGTTCAGGAATAAATTCAGACACTTCATTTATTCATACCTAAAATGCCTGTAATCCCACACAGATATGCCAATTTTGGATGCACTTGAGCAATTGTCATTGCTGCTCAACATTTTGAGTTTAAACATCTGTTTAAACCTCAAACATTTATCTTTGTGGGCTCCTGACAATTGATGTGAGAATGACCACAATGACATCCATTGAGCTTCTTCATTCTGAAGCCTTCAGAATGAAAATGGCAGCTTTTGACGTCTCAAAAAAGTTTAAAATCAGATTTGGGCGTTATTGAGAGGATAATGATTAACACCTGTAGCTCGTTGTCTCCTCTCTAGTTCCCGGGTCGAGGGTTTCCTCCGTGCGTAAGGGCGGTTCACAACATTCACGGTTCTACTTCAATCATATCCAGAGTTTATTCAGACAAACAAATGCATCAAATCACACCAATAACATACCAGAATCAACAGAAACTCAAAACCACAAGACAGACATCAATAACCTGAAAGAAACAGAAAAATAGACAAATACAAAGACCAATACGGAGAGCGCCGGTGCCGCCGCACCCCAACGATCTGATTAATTCTTTCAGGTCCGAAACTTTTAAAGGAAGGTGTGTCTCTTCTCTAATTTATGCAGTCTGGGAGGTTCCTGCTCTCTAATTAGAATAAGTTCCAAATTTCAAAGGGAAGATACTCCAAATGTTTTATGACTGTCCTTGCTGGGCTGATGAATGTTGATTGTCCTGAGAGAACCAACATTCCACACTTTTGTGTGAGATCCTATCTCTCTTCAGGTGTCTACATAACAAAAGGCCCCAATCCTTATATGGGTTCAGGAAACAGTTATCTCTATGCAGACCCCCTCCTTCTGTCCCAGCACAGATGCTGCTGCATTCCAAGCACAGCAGGAGGCTGATGGCTCAGAGCCGTCCTTATACCTAGAATATCAAAACGGGCTGATTTGGATCTAAAAACCGGTACAATTATCTTCTACTGATCAGATTATGTTGATTAAGCCATGACTCTAAATCTAACTTAAAATTGAGTCTTATTCAAGGCAATGTTGATCTGTCAAATATTTAAACATGTGCTTAAAGTTAAAACTAGCATAATTGAATTATCATATCCAACAGCGTTCAAGAAAATTCACTCTAGAAGCAGACTCTTAGATGCTAAATGAAATCTCCAAAAACCCTACAATGTCATCATGGGACCTATCAAATTCCCACCACTATTGGTATTAAAGTTCCTTCATTATAAACAGATAAGATATATTTTTTACTTTAATGAGAGTTGACCAAGGAGGAAGTTTTTAGGTTCTAATAAAACTAGAAAGGTTCAGGATGAAGTTTTGAAGAGATAACGTAGACAAACAATTGGAATTCTGGATTAATGTTTTAATTAATTATTCCATATTGTAGAATTTAATTATTTACTAGCTGTTAGCTGTTTTCCTTATCTACAAAATGCATATTTATTGATTGTTTTGTTTAATGAGTTTTGCTGGAGTTAAGGCTTGTTGTTTACACACAACAAATCCCTTTCTCTTTTTTAGGTATATTGTGATAAAACAAGACAAGCTAGATTAAATAATTTTGACACAGTTAAACTTTACATTAGGGTGACCATTGCTTTCTGTTTAATGAGCTTGTTCCTCCAGTTACTGAATGTTTTTTTCTATATAATTAACAGTCATTAAATGTTTTCTGCAACTATAAACACGTACAGTTTCGATTCTGGGATGTGGAACCGAACAATAACATAGGTTTGATTAGATTCTGCTTTTTGGTTCCAATTGCAAAACATTTTAGCAGTAATATCTAAATGGTTTCAACTTTTTCCCAGCAGAATTAGGATTGTGGGATTTAAAACAATTTTTAGCCTTTCAACAACATCACTCCTTAGGTTTGTATAAGACATTAAGGTGTGGCAATTCATTTGAAAAGTTGTGAACAGATTCTGTTTTGTTGTATCTCAAAATCCTGCTGGAACACGAATAGAGCAGACCAAGTCTCCTTTCTCTTTATATCTCACAGTCACGATGATTCAATAATCTTCAGACAAAAGAAATTCATTTAATTTGATGGCGAGGTCTTGAAGCATGAAGGTGGTGAAGATGGAGTCTGATAAAACGATGAAGCAATAAAACAGACAGAATAGAGGAATAGAAACTGCACCAATCTAAACCCAATTGACAAATCGGGATGTGCGCACAGTTTTTCACATTAACCCTAACCGTAACCCTAACCCTTGAGATATTGAGCTTTACTTACATTATCATTGTTTCCTTTGTTGTCCTCATATTTGCTCTCTATGTGGATAGAAAACTTGGGCAGGAAGGAGCACTGGAGGGAGCAGAAGACAAAACTCTCAGATGGTAAAACATTGTTTTGCACCTTTTATCAGAAACTAAGTCATTAATCTTTCTTGGACGTAATCACATCAAAGGTAATGACCTGGGACTTTAGATATTACACTTTCCTCTACTAGAGATCACCAAACATTAATTGGACAACATTTACATTTGAATTGGTTGCTTGGGAGTAAAGCCAGACAAATTATTCTCTACCACACATGTAGAAATGAGGAGTTTGTTGAACGCTACAGGAAATTTAACTGTGATGATGTGCTTCGACAATATCAGACTCAGATATACTTTTTCAGCAGTAACCACTACAGAAATAGGTTTAAACAGTCATTTACATTGAACAAACCCAGTTGTGTGTTTGATATAATACAGCTATTGTGTAATTTAAGAAATAATTTAACTAAATATTATTTAAAAACTTTATGATCTGCCAGCCTGTATTAAGTACTAATGTGAAAAGAAGAAGAAATTCTAAATATAGATAATGGAACAAAAAAGTGAATTATAAGAAGTATGGCATATAGCATGTTCTAAAGTACATGTCTTGGTACGCTCTCTTTCAATTTTTATGTCAGATGTTAGATCAAAGTGCCTTCAATCATAATGTATGTGTGCGTGTAGACACGTGTGCAGAAAGTGAAAATACTCACTGTGTACTCTGACCAGAGGCCATCAGTGTAATGGACAGGAATAAGAGGTGAGAAGAAAGAAAGAGATGGGGAAAAGAGAACAAAGAAATGAAGCCGCATGTACCATTAGGCCTCAGAAACAATATTTTAGTCTTAGTAAAAGCATGCATGGTATGAAGAGCTCTTATGTAGCTAACACCTCCAATGTCATAGTCTCTAGCATAGGTTTCCTTATTTTGTAAGTGTAACATAGACTGCCATGTGCAGTGTCTGGAAGAAATTATACTTTATACTGAAAAGTTCATTTCAGCTTCTCCCCTTCTTGCAAAGCCAATCAAAACTCAGCCTCAGTAGGCGTCCAACAAAGTTCTGTACTTGGGTCAATATAATGCTTTCCAAACATCAATTTCTATATATTTGTTTGCAAATATATATTTCTATATATTTGTTTGCACAAATACACAGAAATGTTCAGATTATGCCATTATCAGGCTCAACAGTACAAAAACCTATTGAACATCTTCACAAAAAGTCTTCGTTGTCTCAAGAACAGCCTTATCATCATCAAGCTTTGCTGTCCAAAGGCAAAATATTAGATGTTAACGTCATAAAAATATTAAAATTTGCTGCTTGATGTCAAAATATTCCATGGTCTCACTCCACCATCAATAATCCAATGTACTAGAGTAAGAAGAACCACCATCAGTGACAGAAAGTTTGTCTGTATTCAAGAAAAACTTGATGTAACATATGTAAACATTGTTGTTTACAAATAATTAGTAGTTACACAATTATGACAATGTGTTTTGCACTTCCTCGTCCAGTGCTTGTAATATCGATAGGCACAATGAACTTATTAATGGACAGTAGTAGTAGTGTCATAAATGCACATATGTTATTTAGTGTTTGTTATGTTTTCATTTGAACTTTCATGAATAACCTTAAACTACAGAGAAAAGGCAATGAATGCAAATTAGCTAAAGACTATAATTTGATCCATTATCATGTAAATATTTATGCATGTGTCCTACCCATGTTATATTAAAATATAGAAAAGAGCCATAAAAAACTCAGGTTCTGATATTTCATGCATTTAAAAGATGGTATTTAAATGGTAAACAGTTTCTGTGTCATTTTAAACTCTGTGATTTCTGATTATGTAACTCTGACACAATAAGGGTTGGAAAAATGTCCACAGATGAAAGAGGAGGGATTTTCAGTAAGATGACTACCTGTGATGGTGTAGGGGTAGTAGTTCCAAGCCTTCTCTGTCACATAGAAAATTTTAGGAACCACTGCCCTGGCCCAGCTGGGCAGCTTGCTAAAACACACAGACAGAAGAGAGTTTAGGTTGGCAAGCTGAGAAAGGAAAATTGGTCAGACAAACAGCTTAAGTGTAGCAGATTGAAATTAGTCTTCACTTTAAGTTTCTCAACTCTTTTCTTTTGGTCTGTCAACCATAACAAGCAATAAGAAACATCCTGCTGCGTGGAGCCATAATGGAGGCCATACAATGAGGGCATGATGGCCCCTGGGAAAGCTGATCACAGTGATTACACCCAGCAACCCTGCTGGGGACTTTCACTGCACTTGCACTGAGGTAGATATAAAGAGAGGCATGGAGGGTTAATAAGGAGAAAAATACAGAGGAGCAGCCATTTCTCCTCAAAAAAGGACTTTAAAAACAAAAAAGGGAAGCAGTGAAGGGCCACAGATTTGGGAAACATGGCAAATTGTTAATGAATAAAGAGGAAATGACTGAAATTTAAAACTTTGATAGGTTTAGCATTACAACAGTCAGCACAGTTTAACAAAGAGAAGAAGGAAAGTAAAAGAGCAGAAAGTTATAATTGAGTCTGATCAGAAGCAGTTAAGCTCAGATTATATTTGCCCTGAACATCAATATCCAGCTTCGGATGCATCCATTTGATTAACAGGACCAGGTTTCACCTGCTATAATATTAAAGCTGATTACTAAAGCGCTTACTTACATCACTGGTACCTTCGTGTAGCACAATCTCTTATGAAAGTTTTCATATCCATTAAATATTTTCAGACTTCCTTACTGCATTTTAGACAAACCAAAAGCAGTGCTTAGTTAATTGTGAAGTGCAAGAAAATCGATATATTGTTACCATTTTTGCACATAGAAAACTGAAAAGTGTGGTTCCTCTGAGTAATATTGCCTATTCTTCTTTGCAAAATAAGCTGAGCTCAGTCACACTAGATGGAGAGCATCTGTGTACATCAGTTTTTACAACTCACAAAAGATTATTTGGCTTTAGTTTTGGATTTTGAGGTTATCTAGGACATGAACATGTTCTGCTACAAACAACGTTTTGCATGTAGGTCAAAAAGTAACCAAAGGTTTGGTCTCATTTGACCAGAGCGTCTTCTACTCACACCCAAATTTCTTGTGGTAAACTTTAAATGGGGACTTGTGAATAAGAGCAGATTTGTGAAATATACAACCAGCAGCTGCAAAATACTGCTCATAATAATAAAGTTCCAAAATAAACACATTGCAGTGTTTGGTTTTCTAAATGTGACAAAATTTGGGAAGTCTCAAAGAAAAAAAAAGGCTTTTACAAGAAACCGTATGCTAAGCTAACCAGGGTTTTATGAGACCATTGAGACCATTGGGACCATTGAGATCATTAAGACGTAAGACTGGTGGTTTCCTCCGGCTTCTCTTCTCCTGTCATACAGCCAGGGTGTACTATACAAACATAGCAGGCCGGTCACATGTCCCATGTCCTCACACTGCTTTATTTACAAGTGCCACACACGTACATTCACATGCGCAGACTGCAGCTATAACACAGTAACAGGTGGTTTGTGGGCGGAGAAAGGCTTTCTTGGTGTCCGACGGCGATTGCTCAAATTATCCATCACTTACGCTGACCTCATCTCCCTTTGTGTCCCCACACAGAGACAAGAAGGCTTACTGCATACTCACACACCAACATGTAGTCTTCTTCTCTTCTAGGACTGTGAATGACAGTTCATTTGTCCCTGAGGCACACTCACTTGTCATTTATAACCACTTCACCTGTCTCATTGCATTGCTCCTCTCTTTCTGCCAGAGTCCTCTGGAAGTGACTGCAATCAGGTGTTTGCTTAACAGACTGTCCTCACCTTGGATTTTTTTTTATCAGCACTAAGACAAATGGACACAATTTTGCAAAGGTGCAGAACCCTAAGTCCAGAATAAAGCTGAAAGCAAATTCCTTACATTAAGGCAAGTGTAAGCCATCGAAAGCCTTAGACTATATCATTTATCTTTACTTATAACTCAATAAAAAGAAATGACAGTTAACCTTTAAACCCCTTTTTCACTTTTGTCAAAAAATGTTTTCTCTCTTAAGAATTCCCAAGGAAATTAAAATTATGTATAATATTTTACATTCGTTTTGTAAAGAAGTAACAGCAAACACAGTGAAGGAAACATGAATCATTCAAACTCCTGTTGCACCAGTAGAGCCAGAAAGAGGGATAAAAAATGCCCAGAACTACAGTTAAATGTCACCATTGAGTGTGAGCCACTTGCACCATTTAGCTCTAAAATACACCATAATTTGGTGTGAAGATGACACTTACAGATAACAGCATGGCTGTCTGTGGATACACTAAAATATTGGTTGTAAAGAAGAATCCAAGTCTGGAGGGCTGAAAGATGAGGGATGATTCAGGATTATGACGCCCCAAAGCAAACTTTCAAAATCACATTGACGTTTCTTTAGAGAAAATAAAACACAGCATGTATTGATGTAGATTTAATGAAAGCTCTTGAATGTTAATCTGAAAAAAATAAATATGTCCTATTAATTACAAAACATCTCTTCTGATATACAGTGAATTGCAAAAGTGCTCATAACCATATGACATTTTTTTTTCTTTTCTTTGCAAAATAGTAAAATTTCAGTCAGATTAAAGCCTAACATCTAGCACAACTTCTGATTCCTTTCAAATACCTCTGATTCTCAGTTAGTTAAGTCTGGACTTTGACTGGTCCATTCTAACAAATAAGCCCAGCCAGCATACCTATGTGGGTCGCATAGGGGGGTCACCACCTACATGGGCCCTACATTGCAGTGGCCTTACATTGGCAAACCCGTGTGGGGCCACCAGGGAAACCGTGGACAAACCCATGTGGGACCCATATTGTCTGCCCTCCTTTTCCCCAGATGGGGCAAACCTAGGTATGCTGGCTGGGAAAGAGGCTCTGATCTTACCTGGACATGTGCTTCAGGTCAATTCCCAGCTAGAAGGTAATTCTCCACTTCATTCTTAAGCCTTTTGTTAATCAGCTTAACATTTCCATCTGAAGAAAATAATCCGCTCAGCATGATTCTGCCAAAACCATGCTTTAGTGGAGATGAACAGTTATTTAAGAAATGGTTATAGGTTGGGGTTTTGTTTAATAAGCTTATTTATTTTTAAACATCACTGTTTTTTTCTCCGTGACCTATTTGCTTTGTTCCTTGGTCTTAGTGAGGTTGTGTTTAGTTATGTTGTCTCTCAAATCTCTGAGGCATGATGAACAGGATAGCTGGATTCCCACTTAAACTGTGCCAAATTTAGAATCTGAAGCTTGTTGTAAATTAACTAAATGTATAAGGGGTATAAAAATATTTATTTCTATTTGTGAAAGATTATGCTATGAAAATCAGCATATCCACTACCAATAAAATACATACAACTAGAATTTAATACCTTCGAAGCAACAGCTTTGTCTTTAGGCCCCTCAGAATATTTATTATAAACATGTTTCCATGCCCATTTAGTGGTTAAAAATGCGCTCGGAGAGAGAGCGGAAACATCTCAGTGGCTAAAATTACTTTGACCTCATTGTGCAATTTACAGTATGTTGATTGTCAGCGTTCTCAGCAGGATTAAACTGCCACCCATGTCTTCAGTGCTTAACATCTAAATCATCCCCACTGCAAAGCAGCACAGCTGGACTTGAGTTGCTACTTCATGGTGGAAATCAGTCGTTTCAAATTACATTACCACGACTGATAGATTTAAGGTTTAGTGTTGGGATTTAGTACCTTCTCTGAATGGGCAACAATAAGGTTGCACAATGTAATGAGTCAAAAGCTGAACAACATAGTGCCAGAGTTAACAAATCACAGAAAAGTACAAAGCCTATTGTTTTGGAAAATACAATAGGCCTCTGGCGTTTTATCTGTTTGAGTTCTCCCCCAGCTCATCTATTTACCTCCATATCTTTAACTTTATAGCTTGGAAAAATAAAATCAGAGAGTTTGCTTTCAGCGAGAATCTTCCCATTAGTCTTCTCGGTAAAAGTCCAAGCGTTCATATTTCTTATATATATATATATCCCATATTTTCTTGCTCTGTTTATTAAAGAGAAAAAGGGAAAAAAAAACATCTTTGAAGCCAGTGATAAAGTCTGATTTTCAAAGTCAATTCATAAATTTGAATGAAATTACACACAGCAGCCAATTCAGTTAGAGACAATCAGATTCTCAATTTCATGCTTATCAAATTTGTGAGAGGGTCAAACACTTCAGCGGTAAAATATGCAGAAGGATGATGAAAAATGATATCAGATTACATTTTTGCTTTGTTCATTACTGAAACATGACAAGAATGCTTAGTCCAACATGTGAAGCCTATATGTAAATCTATACTTTTTGGTGCTTGTATAAATTAGTTATATCGATACAAAATGAAATAATTTAAACTCTGCTATTTTATTTATGAACATATTTGTTGAACAAGTCAGTTGACATAGTTTATTGGATAATCACATATTAAACAGAGTGACTTCTCAAAAATGAGTTTGACAGCCATGCTATATTAAAAATACACATTCTTTAATTTGTCAAATTTATTTAAAACCGTTTTAATCATTAGCAGCTTCAAAACTCTGCATTAGTATTTGAATATGTCATTTTACTGAAGCAAATTTAAATATTACTCAGATATAAATCCTCAGCTGGCTGTTAGGTCTTTCTCATTTATGTTGAGGATAATGTTTTGTTTTTTGTTACTGCCATATAAAGTCCTGCATGTAATTTGTTCTACAAAATAATTTAAGTAATTTATTCCACCAAACTCAAACATGATTCCAGTATCGATAAATAATGGAAGAGGAAAGCAAAACGGAAAGAAAAGAAAAACTAAAATACCTGTAGAGTGTGTGCATCTGAAAGTTAATAATTGATTCATTTACAATAACACAAGTACATCCCTAAATGGACTATAAAAAAACCCATAAAAGTCTTGTAAATAATTTTATAGTTGCAATTTTGACATGAATATACTCACTTATTGAGGTAGATCCGTTTTTCTGTAAACTGGCCTGATCCATGCTCTGGATCCTCGTAGGGCTCGTTCTGCACCACTTCCACACCTTCTCCACGTTCACTCTGTTCATGGCTGTGTTTGCTGATCATGTACAGCTGGCCGATACGGTACTGAACGACAAGAGAGAGCACACAAGCTTGTTGTTAAATCATTTAATTTAATAAAGATAATTAGATATTTATGTTGGTCAATCTGAACAGTCAGTGCTTGTACTGGTGCAAAAGTAGGCCATGCATCAGGATAATAAAGCGAGAATAAAGCAGACCGCTAAAAATGATTAAAGTGAAAACAACATTTTTACTGCTCGTGTTCTTCACTGCAGCAGAAAGATTATTAGGCTTAAGAATAAAAGTCAGTCCTTTTATTGAGGCTGTCTGCACCATAGTAACAATCTTGATCAAACAGGACAACAACAAAAACAGAAGCAACAACAGGTTCGGTGACCCTCTCCGATGGCCTTCCCGTGATAAATCAGTCAGCACCCACAATCCTTCACTCAGCACTGACTGACACACTTGGCTCTGTCACAATGTCACTTTGAGCTGCTTTGACAGGCGGGACTTGGGTGTCACATGGCAACTATTTTCCATACATACTGAGAACGAGACAGCAGAGAAGGGATGCTCCATGACAGAGATTTCCAACTGCTTGTAGACCTATTTCCGTGCGTAGGAAACGGATACAGCCCAGTGACTTATGTTGCTGTGCTGAAATGCTAAGGGGTCATGTAGGACTCAGCTGACACACACACTGAACCATGTGTGCCCCAACCAAGCATAGCTGTGTTAAGCTAGTGGAAAAAAAAAGACAAGGACTCTGTCCATCCAGATACAAAGTCCCAGGAATGGACTGCACAAAAATATGATAGTGCAGTGGAATAGAGCAGGGCTAGTATAAACCGGGCGACATGCTTGAAGTGTAACTTGTTGTGCAATGCCAGTTTTTTCCGTCTGTTGACCATGAGAGGAAACTAATGAGGTGTGATAAAGAAGTCCCAGCAGGGATGTTGACGGCGGTGTTTCCAACTGCACAGCTGTTGGAGTCTGGCAGAAATATGACTGTCACCAATCAGGTGTAGTAGAGGAGGGAACTCATTACTAGTTGATCAATCAGGAATTTATTTAATCAAATATAGCGAATGTTTATGTGGTGCAGCTCCAAAAATATAAACATGTAATCTTTTATACACTTATGTGGCAAAATAGTTAAAGGATATTTCTCTAATAAATATCATAAAGCACTCTCAGTAAAGAGCAAGACTCTTACTGAAAATGAATTTTTTTTTCTATGATTTTTATACTCCTAAAAACACCTAACATAGCTCTGGGTTCTTGAGATACACAGGTTTACCACTGTTTATTATTAATTTAATTGTCAAGACAGCCTAAATGACAACGTTGTTTTTTAAATATTTCTTGCAGGAATGATGCCCTCGGTAAGCCATCTTCTACTACCTCTCAACAAATTAAAATGAAAGCAATTATAAGAATTTGTTTCTCTAGCAGAAAGCAAGTATAGCCAAATCTCCCAGGGCTTAGCAGCTAGCAAGTGTAACCAGGTGATCTTTTTCCATTTCTGTTAGATTCACTTTTATTTATTTTATTAATTTAAAGATTTATTTTTTTAAAAGTCCTCCTTTCCTTAATTTCTTTTAAGCACAAAACTAAACCAAACAAGAACAAAGGCCATTCAGCTGTCAGTTCTCGCGAGATTTTAGTGTCGCATTACAGTTGCTGCTTTTATGGCTGCTGCTCACGGAGCTAAATGGGAGACGCTGTCTGTCGCTGCTACAGGTAGGTTTCAAAGTGTTTGTAAGCCTCAATCAAATGCTCATATTGCTGTTTCTCACTGATATACCTCTCAGCGTTTATATGTATGATTGTGGGAACACAATCTTCTACTGATCACAAGTGGGAACCGGTGAGTGTTTGTTTGGGAGCTAGCATGCTAGCGCTAGCCTCCATGTTATTGTTTGGGCTTTTTTGTCAGTGCAAACTAACTTGAAGCATCTAAACTTAAAAGTACTTTAAATGGTGAAATACTATTTCTGTTGTGCGCTAGTATGAAATATTAAGAAATGTAATATTAATGAATATTACATTGAATAATGGAGTAGTCCCGTGAGTTTGATTATCTTTATAATATAAACTTATTTACTATAATGACAATAAAGAAAAGACATCTATGTGCATAGATTATATTTATTGAATGATTTTTGATGTTGATAAAACTCATTATTGATTATCAGGTCTGTTTTACACAGGCCAGATTCCAGATCCAGATCCTGTATTTTGTTCTGATTCTGTCTGTTGCCAAGTGGGCCAGGCTGGAGACTAACCATGCATCCAATCAAGAATCCCTTCAACTCCTTCCAGTTTGGTAGGAGGTTTTCAAGCCCACAGCCACACTTTCATTCTCACTCTGGACTGAATTGAATACTTTTCCATCATCCCTCTCACCTCCATTTGAACTGTTAAATGTTGCCTTAGATAAAGGGGGAAAAAAACATTTCTGGGATTTCATGGGGTATTTGAAGTACTTGTCTGCATGTATTGTTGTAAATATTTAATACACTTCACTAATTTTGCACTACTTTGTTGTCTGTGAGTTTTTACAAATTGCCACTCCCTCCAGTAGCCGAACCAGGAATTTTGTGATCTTATTATTAACTCATTAATTTGTCATTTTAATATTCATATATATGTGATATTTGTTACTTAAGGGAAACATTTTTCACTACACCCATATAGAAGTGGTAGCAAACTACCACTTGTATATAGTGGTAGTGACAAAGAAGATACATTTTTCTAGGTTGTTTTTTTTTAATGCCATCCTGGGCAAGTGCCCAAATAGCCCATATCAGAAACCACCACTGAATACATCAAATGCTAAAGGCATGAAAATAGAAAAAAAATATTTTAACAAGAGTGAGTCAAGCGATTGTTATGCACCAAAGACTTTGTGGAGCTCAGCACATACAGTCTTGCCATTTACTATACTATACATACAGGTATCCCTGTGTGAGGCCAGATAACCAACTTTGTGATCAGAATACTCTGGTAATCTAAATGAAAAGAGTGGTGAAGAGAACATTATACAATCTGCCACTATAGATGTGGAAAAACATCATTTAGATGCTTCACAGCAAGAAGATTTCCACTTTAAATCTGAGCTTTGCAGTACAAATCTGTGGATTCAAAGCTAATGCATTCTTTTGTCCGCACTTTTTAATCCACTACGATGGCGAGGAACAGACAAGTGAAAAAATTGGGAGATACACCTCTTAAGTGACATCAGTTTGCATAGAGAGTGCACATAAATCTCCACACTGGATGGAAATCACAGAGGCAAAGTGCCCACTCAGGAGGACCACTAAGCAGTGCCCTGATCAATCTGATGGCAAACCGGAGAGAATTAACATGAAGCACCATCCTCTTTCTGTCGCCCTTCATTAATTCAGGTTTTTGGACATTTTGTATAAACAGGCTAGCTATTGTGCCAGTCTCCCTACCTGCCATTGTACTTTGGCTGCGTCTGTTGTTTACCTAAAAGCTGCATCTGATGAATGAGAAACACTTTTCATTGTTGTCTTTGGAAATCTCCATCAAATGACAAAGTAGGAGAAGCGGCCAAGACAAAGTGGCCATGAATAATCGGTTATTATTTCTCTTTCTCTCTATCGGAAAACAGAGCTGTTGGGTAGGATCAAGGGCTGACAAGATGCAAATATATAGTTTTTGCTTTATGCGCAGGTGTAATTGATCTTCTACAATCCCACGTCACTAAATCTGTCTGCCTATTTTTTTATTTTATTCTGTCTTTTTCTCCGCTCATTCATGTTCAATTTGTGCTCTGATGTCACCATGTTTGGTCTGTTACAGCATTTCAGTCACTCTCTTTCCTTCACAGCATAACTTTGAATTAATTAAAACCGTGGTAGGGAATTGTGCCAATTCTCACAGAGCTTCTTAGTGCAAGTACATGAGCTGAAGGACCAAAAGGAGGAATCAAATGCAGTCAAAATTATGAATTGACTTTTGTACTTTGTTTCCATGTGTCCCTATGTCTCCTTACTTGAAAGACAAACATGCTGATATTTTAACCTGTTTGATTTTGCATGATGAATCAAAACCATCTCTGGAAGCAAAGTAAAGCAAAAAGACACCAGATTACATTCAGGAATCTAGCTTCTGAAATATAATTCATGCATATTGGTGAATGTGTTTTTCATGATGTGATACCAAGTGCATGTTTCAGAGAAAAATATCAAGCAGATCATGTAAAAACCCAAACTCTGTGTGTCTCTCTGCTTTTCTGTCTCCTTTTTCTAACACAGCAGCTGGTGGTGGGAAACTGGTAAATGTGCTTCAGCCAAGAGATTTGTTACTGTGAGAAGATAACCAGAATCCTAAGGAGCACACACATTTACAGCAATGAACCGAGACAATAGTGGGCCCAGTGATAAGATGTAATTAAAATTCATGTATGGACAGAATAATTGCAGTCCTGAGAGCTCAGCATTGTGTGGATAAATGAGTGTGCTCATGTTGAGATACATGGCCGTTGTGCTTCATTCCAATTTGTCTTTCATTCGCCACAAAGTTAAACCTACAGAGGGAATTAAACGTATCATAGGGAACTTACAGGACTCGCAAAAATAAATTAGATTTTTTTGGGGAGTATTTTATTGGCACCACTGATAAAATGTTTTGGGTTTTTTTAATTTTTAATACAGTAATACGGCACTGCTAAAGTTGGGAAATTATTGTCAACACAATCCGATGTGACACAATTATTGGTATCCACAATACCAACATGTTATAAGGGCTGTAAACATAACAATAATTCTGATTTCCTAGGCTGCCTGGATATTTGTTAGTGGTTAAAGTTCATCCAAATTGTTTGCCGAAGACCTGAACTTTCTTCTCCTCTCCTATTCTGCTCTGCATCCATGATGCCTCCTTCAAGACCCATCTGGAATTTAGGTTTTAGACGAGGTATTATTTGAGATTTTGAGATGTTAAGGTTAATATTATGGTTTGACATCATAACTAATGTCTAAGTCGGCAACAATCCTTCCAAATCCAGAAATTACTCAAGACAAAAACAGGACATCTTTAAAAGAATAAATCTGAATGAAAGAAACAAATGTACTCCAATAACCTGTTATCTTGAGTGGTGCAGTTGTAGAATCTATGAAAACTTTTCCATTTGCTACACAGATACACAGATATATTTTGAAAAAGAAAATCGAACAAAAGGAACTGATATTGATTACATAAACCTTCCGGCCAACCGCAAAGCAGAGAAGTTCATATAGTTTTAAAATAGCTTTCATGTTTTAATTGATTCAGAATAGAATACATCCTGACCTCAAGATTCACCTCAATTTAAAACCAGACACCAGAGATATAATGTGTGATGGGAAGCCTGCAGAGCTCATTAAGACAGATTTAGCTCTCTGAAAGATACTGGTACTTCTCAAGCATCTGTCACACAAACAGTGTGCACAGACTCGACTATTATCCTACAATAAACCTGAGTTAAACAGAAAGTCAACATGGAAAAAGAAAAAAAAAAATCACTAGGAAGTATAAGCACCAGCCGATCACACTTTAGCAACTTCCTTTCAATGAGTGACAGAAACATACTCACTCAGAAACATTTAATTATCTCCTAAACTTCTTCAAGGTTCCCTCACTTTGCAGCCTCTAAACCTTTGAACCTCTGGTTCTGAGTCCCCCCCCCACAATGAATAAAGTGCAAGAGTACACACACATTTTAGTCTTTGCTGCATCAGCAGAAACGTGGGAATGCTGCTGAGAGGGAACGCCCCACACAGACTGTATTTTACTCCATGCTTGCTGAAACAGCGTAAAGTCAAGGTGAGCGTTAATTTCCTGTGAAGCTTTGATAAATTCACTCGCTGTAGAAGGTGACCAAGGGATCGTGACATGATGCAGAGGATGACAGCTGGTGCAAGGCAGCAATATGGTGCAGTAGCTCAACATAAATGGATTATGTGCAATGCAAGTCGACAGACCAACTTGCAATGTTCGCAGCGTCACTCAATAACATTTGTTAACATTGTTTTAAGAATTCTACTTCATGTGATTTGGAGGTTTATGCTGGCTGCAGCTTTCTTCATACCCCCGCAAACTTTGTTTGTATTTTATTTTATAGACCAACACAAAGTAAGAAGCATCAACCAGTGGAAAATGCTTTTCTTCTGAAAGAAGATGACTGTGAGTCATTGATGCAGACATAGATAAGCTAAATGTATAGGGCAATAACTGAGTACTACCTCGGGGTTTGGATTGGGGCAAAGATTCCCCTTCCAACAAGACAAAGTGTCTAAAAATGCATGAAAAGCTGCAATGAAATGGTTTTGATCGAAGCATTCAGATATGGCCCAGTTAAAGTGCAGACATGAACCTGTGCCAAGATGAGAAAATGGAATTATTTCCCAGTTACTCTCCATCCAATCTAACTGAGCTTGAGCTATTTTGTAAAGAAGATACTTGTGTAATTTTCAATGTTGTGCTCTATTTTGGGCTAGAATCTCACACCACATCCAAATGAAATGTGTTGAAGCTACGATGTGAAAAAGCATGAGTCTGAGTCGTGGACATGAATCCTTTATTTACATTTCAAGACTGAGTCATGCGAGCTCTACATTCTTACTATTAAAATGTTTCTGCTACAAAAATATAATTTTTTCTGTATTTTACTTGGTTTTAATAGAACATCATTGGAATTATAAATGATCAACTTTCAGAAATGAAAACAAGCATAATAGGCGACCTGTTTCGACATTCTGCTGTGGCAGGTGTGAGAAAGCTCCCTCCAGTCATGCCTTCTGCTCTACTCACATTTTATTCCCCTGTCCTCCAGTTCAGAATCTCTGCATCATCTGGGGTCACTGAATTAGAGCTTATGTAAAGCTATGATCACTCACTACACATCACCTCTGTGTGCATCATCTTCACTTCCTGCCTGTTGGCATGCTGAGGGGCCAGAGGGAGTGCTGTGTTTATGATTATGTAGAAAGGAGATAAGAAGGAAGAGACAGACTGGAGAGATTTAGTTTTAGTTAAAGAGAGTACAAAAATGAGGAAAGTGTTTTTAAAAAGCAGATTCAGGAAACTTGCAGACTGTTGAGGCATTACATAACAGGACTTGATTGAAGACAGCTGTCCCTTACTAATGCTTCTCTTCTCATTTATTTTCTCCTAGATGCATATCAGTGTCTCCTTCAGCTTTTCTCCAATGACATTCACTTGTAGAGTCTTTCCCTCTTCAATTTTTCAATTTGCAACCATCTGTGTTTGTCTCATATCAGATTAAGCAAAGATTTTAAAGAGTTATAATATAGGAGATAGTTCTGCAACACTTACTGCTTCTGGTGAGCTGATACTTTGTGATTGCAAAACAGAGGACCATATAATCAGCACAAAAACATATTCAGTTACTATTATTAATAGCTTAGTGAGTTTTTGCATTATTGATGAATGTCTTTATGCCATGGCAGCTATATTTATGCACATTTTTTGTACTCTTCTTCTGACTGATACTGTTGTATAATCAGATTATTTTGATTCTGTGAAGGTTCTCTTAAAGTACAGTCATCAGGCACTATCGGGGTGAAGGTAAAGCTTTTATTTGAAAATAAATCAGATGAATTTCCCCCTACTTGATTTTCCCCATAATAATACCTCTTCACATTCTCCTTCGAGGAACAAGACGAACTGATTATCAAAAGCAGCGTTGCATGACACTAACATGATGGAGAGAGATGAAATCTCAGCATGTGTGTTACACTGTTCTCACTCGCTCCTGGCAGTTGGAAAACATGTCCACAACCAATATTTCTGGTCTATTTTTGTTCAAAACCAGAAGAATGAATTTTACAAAGCTTGTACATTGACTGCATATTTGTGCTTGCTGTCTTTTCAGGGAACACAAATCAGTTCAGGGAACGCCAACAGACAAGACAGCACAAAAATATTGGTGAATTTGCAAATAACTTCCTGTTTTGAGAAGACAAAAAATACGTCTGGTATGTGAGAATGTGCCAGAGAGAAGTTGAGTTTAACTCTGCAGGAGCGGAAACACAAACAAAATCCTACAAGCCTCATTCCTAACAAGAGGAACAAGAGAAATGTGTAAACATAAACCTGAATGAATGAACTGTGCTAAGCAAGAAATAGGGTTTTTTTTCTTTCTGCAAAGGTTGGTGCACACACAAACAAAAATCATATTTTTAGACCATAATGTTCAGCAGCAGCATCATTTTATTTTTTAGCTACATACAGGGTTGTATCTGACTGCAGTGCTGTGCAGCAGGAATTCTGATAGGCCTGCAACATTTTACACAATGACTGCAGCAACATTTGATACACAACAGCAGCATTTCAAAAAAGATGAAAAACATTTTACTTCTCATTTCAAACTCCGTCTAATATTAAACCAAGTACATTAAATCAATGTACTAATAAATGAAATACAGCTCTATCTCAAACCAATCATTGCTTTGGATGGGAACCAGGTGATATTTCTACCACGTACATTCAGCTGCTTCTCAAACCCCCCACTCTGTTACATAACCTGTTCACCCCACCGCTGTTTCAGTCTGGAGTATTTTGGAGTTCAATTTGCATGGGAAAATCAACTCATATTTTATACATAAACAGAGCAAAGCGCACTTCTCTACACCCTCACTCAGTCTGAGCAGAACGAAAAAAGTGTTTGTTTTTGTCTGTCACACTATCGCTACATCTGTCTTTATCTGTTTTTATGCTGTTTGAAAGAGGAATGAATTGAGGAGGTGCTGATGAATATCAGCATTACTTAGCTTAACTTCTCAAC
This sequence comes from Phalloptychus januarius, assembly GCA_902982915.1. Taxonomy (NCBI): domain Eukaryota; kingdom Metazoa; phylum Chordata; class Actinopteri; order Cyprinodontiformes; family Poeciliidae; genus Phalloptychus; species Phalloptychus januarius. The sequence goes on from CADWAE010000476.1 coordinate 9,314,304, forward strand.
CAAAATTGCCTACTAGAGAGAGCAATTAACTTCCGATAGTCATGTTTTTGAGTTGAGGAAGGAAGCAGGACGTTTTTATGTAGTTTAAATTCTCCTAGATGATTACATCTCCTCCTCACTGTGGTGGACAGAGTTATATACAGCAATTTTTTTCTTGTAATAAATAAATCCAGAGATAAAGATAACCAACACAAGAATCAGCCCAGACAGTCCCACAACAATCTTAGTTTGTTCTCCTTCAGGAAGTGAGTCGTCTGAAACAGGGTAAAAAAAACAAATAGGGTAAACATGAACTGAAACATGCCTCAGGTTCCTCTATTTGGAGTTTTGAGTTCCTGTTTCACCGTATATTGTATGTTTTGCTTGATCTTATCAGATCCTTTACTTGACCACAGCTTTATGCCACCTTAAAGCAGTATGTGACCAATTGCCTTCCCATTTCACCACCTGCTCCAGTTTACTGATTAACTCACCTTTTATTGTCCATTTCCTAAACATCTCTATAAATACAAAGAATCCCAGGTTGTAAGGATAATTTGTCAGATTTGAGATTCTGTAGTGTTTTCAAGTTTCAGTTTTTTTTACCTTTACCATTCTTCTGCTTTGATATGATAACTTGTCAGGTGTTCAGTCTGGCCTGCTTGTATTAGGCATCAAAATGACAGATTTAATTGAATAAAAGCTTACTCTTTGCCCAGCTCTGATGTAAAGTTCTGCCCTTTAAATCTGAACATGTTCTATTTGTAGAAAACTCTCATTGTTCCTGCATGGTTTTACCACTACATAAGACAACCCCATAGATATAATCTTGTTGTGTCAGTCAACAGGAAAGGTTTTGCGTTTGTCATTCGCGAGGAATTAGATGAAAACATTTCTGGGGATTTCCAGCATACACATCAAAACACATTTTACTTTTTCATGAATACAAAAAAATACTGCCAAACTGGTGACATGACTTTTCCTGTTTCATCATTCTTAACTAAACACCATTGTTTATTATTTTTTAGCTGTTATTAGGTTGAGTGGTGTAACTTGTAACTGATCCTAGGCAACTTACACAAGAGGTTGTTGCTAGGTAACAAACAGTATTTTGTCGACATTCCCCAGAATGCCGTGCAGTTCTGGATCGGAGTTCAGTGAAAGTATTGAAAATTCTATGCGATGTATTATCTACTGATATTGATCACGGTATATATTGTTATTGATTTTTCTCTGTTTTCTTCTCTTCTTTTTCTCCATCCTCACAGCTTAATTACATTAACTTTATGATAAGCAGGCTTAAGGAATACAGCAGACAAACAACATATAGAAAACAGGAATTTTAAATTTTAAATGATTTCCCTGTTGAATAACAGTTTCTGATGCTGCATCTCATCAGACATACACAGAGACAACAGATCTGCATGGTGGTGTTATATTGAGGGAAGACATTTAAACTCAAGTGTGCCATTTTACTGTAAGTAATTTAAGCTAACATGAACATTTACAAACTTCCCCTTGTGACACCAACATAACATGAGCAAAATACATGTTTGCAAAGCCTGAAAGTACCTGAAGGTTATTCAATGCAAATGAAGCCAAAAAGGAAGCTACTCTTTTATGCTATGCATTAACCAGCAATGTTTGGGGTTTCACAATACTGGTTTCCTTTCACAAACAAGAAAGTTCCTGCAGCAACTCCAAGAAGCCCAAGAGTCAGACCAAGTGCACAGAAGATGGTTGGACCCATACTCATCTCCTCTGTTTCAACATCTAAAGAAAAAGAGAACAGAGGAAAAATATTTGAAATTCAAGCTCAAACACCAGTAGAGACAATTTAAGTTTTGAAGCTACAGGAGAAAATATTTTCTCACCCCAAAACCTGGTCTTAGGCTCCTCCAGGGCTTCATGTTCCACAGTGCAGCTGTAAATGTCTCCTTGCTTTGGAACAAAGTTCAGGTAGGAGAAGACATGAAACGTCCCGTCAGAGTTGGAAATAGTTTTGATGAAGGGATCTTCCTCGGCCACCTCTTTGTCATTCTTGGTCCACCTGATGTCGATGGCAGGGGGGAAAAAGTTGTTGGCAAAACACACCAGACTGTTCTCTACATCTTCAATCACTTCATCTTTGGTGTAAATAACCACTTCTGGTGGATCTAAAAAATAAATTAGGAAGTTATTTCTTACATGCTTGATTTATGACTCTTTGCTGAATAATTAAAATTGAGCTTTACACACCGTTAGCCCTTCTAACATCTGGGTCAGGTTTCCATCGATGTATGTCTTTTAGGCACACGCCTTGGCATATTTCTCCATATTTGTATGCATATTTAGATTGTATATCTCTTGATATTTTGTTGTCATAGATACTGGTGTGGTTTTTCAAATCTGCATAATATATTTCATCATCGTCCAAAGTCACATAGAGCTGTGTGTCATTTGAGTCAAAGCATCCATAGGTAAAACAAAGTTGATGGCCTCCTGCAGAAAAAGAGTTAAACAGTGAAAATTAACATATAAAAATAGGTAAACAAGTTAAGCAGCTCTGTTCTGGTTACTTACCCACAGCACAGACAAAACGTATCCCAAAGAAAAGTAGTAGAAGTACGAAGCGTCCCATCATAACTCTCAGTCGCTTTGCTCTAAACATGCAGTGAAAACGTGATTTCACTAGAAGGACTCAAGTTCCTGCAGGGAAGAACTTCCTCATTCCTGAGAGCAAACTAAACACTTTTGGCTGAGGAGGAACAAAAATCCAGCTGATTTTTTTGTTGACTCACTACCTCAAATTGTTGAGAGTATGGTTATAGTTGTTCCAAGTGAAACTGTTTGTATTTCTGGGTAATTCATGCAGCACATACACTTATTATTGAAGTATAAATTAAGTTTCATGTTGAGAAAGAAATTCTTTTCACCTCAAGTTTTCATACATTTGGAAATTGTCATACTTAGAATTTGAAAATTTTTTTTGTAAAGTGCATTGAGATGGTATTTTTTGGAGATTTTATATGAAATTAATAAACTAGATTAAACTGAATTATGTAGTCCAACATCTACACACTATGTTTGGATAGAAATTAGGTGCTACAACCTTGCAGTGCAGCTTAATTTTCTCACAGGGTTTAAGACTTATTTCTGGTTTTGTCTCTTTTTCATATTTTGCTTTTTCCTTGCTTTTAATATTCCTACTTTTTGCATCTTGTACTTAATGTATTTGTATGTATTTAGATTTTGATTCACTTTATACTCTGACTTCCTCTCTGGAACTTTAGCTCCTTTTATATGTTTAAAAGATTCTGCTTTCACCTAAAGGGGAAGTATTACGTAAATTCAACTTTTTTGAGCTTTACATCATGTAAAGCTTTGATTCTTTCAGTTTAAAGTACAAAATCACATTTTTAAAAATCATTTTATATATATATATATATATATATATATATATATATATGGCACCATGTGCCTGGAATAGCCACAAAGAGGCTAACGCACCAGACTGTTGTTTCTTACGTATTTGCTAATAACTGTCTGACAGATAATCTGTGAAGAAATTGAGCTCCTCTGCCTTCTCCATGTGCTTCCAGTTCTAACTGCAGAAATATAATTTTAAAGGCTAGATAGAGGAGACACATGGTCATCTAGCCTGTGTCTAGATGAACAGTTTGTAGTGTACAGTGAGCTAATGGCACAACAGCTGCAGAATGGTTTTACAGTCCTCTCTCACTCTCTCACGTTCACTCACAGGCAGTCAGCTGCTGATATTTTATGAGGACACAGGGAGTGAGAAGCAAGGTGACTTCGTTTCATGGTTTGTTTTAGTTTACGATAACACCGAGACATAAACTCTTTTTTCATAGCATAAAAAAAAAACAAGATTTACATGCTGGTAAATCAACAAATGCATATGTTAGTGGCAGGACATGAGAAGAAGACATAATTAATTCCTCTAGACCAGGACATTTATTGCTTTTTAGAGAATCAGCTCTTCTAAGAAAAGTATCTTTATCACAGCTACCATTAAAATATTTTTTTTACCTATGTACAGAAGCAAAAATGTTTCTTTTACTGTGTAGTGGAATAGAAACACATTTGTCCTTATGAATCAGTAACAGTTGCAAAAATCCAGCAGAGAACCAGGAAAAGAAAATCTCACAAGGTGCTTCATAGAAATCCTCCCCATGTTTTCCAATTTGCTGTTACAGTATGTACAAGCTGGATGTGTATTGTATATTTTTAATTTTTTTTAAATACCAATCATCTTGTTTAGAGAAATAACACGATGAAGAATACAAAAGCCTGTCACCTTTATTTTTTCTTTAGCAGCTGTGGTGAGTATTTCTAGTAACGTTTCTGGTTTCACTTCAGGTTTTGGTAAAACCTCAAAAAGAATAACAATAAAATATCTCTTCCTTATTCATTATAGAAGTATAAAATACCATAGCTAACACAGAGGAAATAAATGTTATATACTGCTTTGTGTGGAGAATTATGCGGTGAAATATTCACCACAAATCTAAACACTTTTTTTTTCCCCAGAAAGCCACACAACAAATCTGTAAATCTGGTTCTTGATGTGGAAACAGGATACAATGGTTCTTATTCTGCATTAATACCAACCTTAGCTTACTAAGAAGTAGAAACAGGTAAAGTGTATTTTATTATTGGCTCTGTTTGTTTTTCATACCTCCACACAAACACATTCCAGGACTTACAAAGTCGCCGTCAGCACACGAACGAGGAGCATCTGGTGTTTTCCATGAGCTTTTTCTGCCAAATGTGAACTTTCTAGCGACAGAGGCGCTGCCCCAGATTCAACAGCTGTTCTGCAGATTTTCAGGACTGACTAATCATATCATAAATGATCAAAAATAAAACCACTTTAATTTGAATTGAAAAATTGTTTCATCACTTCTGTGCTGCACACAAACCTTGACCAATGTGAGCTCAATGCACACATGCAGTGATTTTCACCATCAGAGAGGTTTCTCTATACCTGTGCGCTGGCAATGTTCCCATGGTTACCAAAGAGACATTGACCTGATATTGTGGCATGAATGCCATGAGATGGTTTACACATATTTGGATGAGTTCAAACATCAACTTGTATCATAGTGCATGTCTATAGACAATAAACTTAGTGTGCCACAGATCCCTGAGACCAAGCGGTTGTTTGGTTTTATACATGACGTCTATAAAGTGAGAGCTGAAAGTTAGGGAAGTTAATTGCATTGAGCTAATTATTATTTTGGAGAAGCTGGCTGGTTTTGTGTCAGCGGTGTCACCTAGATGCTCTTTAAAAGCCTTTCAAAGGATCAAACGATAATTACGTTGCTCATTGACTGAATCGGTCGCATCGCTTGCTTTGATTTGAGGAAGGAAATTAATTAGCGACACACAAATGCGCTGCCCGCCCCCTCAGAATAAGAGCGTTAAGAGAGATTAGAGCCTGCACTAGTTTGAATTCAGACAATGATTACTGTGCCTTTCAGAAGAAGTGTCAGCTATTTCCTTCACTTTGAAAGATTTCCCACTCTGCTTAGAGTTAAGATGAATCTCATTTCACATCATACAGGAACCGTTTACCTTTATCAAAGGTTTTTATTTTTAAACCAAAGGTTTCAGTTGCCCTAATTGTTTTTATGTATTATGTAGTAGAACTATCATTGACAATGAATAAAAGATTTTACACAATCTTTACATTAAAAAAAAAGTATTCTGTCAAGAAAACAAGGAAAAAAGATGCCACACAGTTTGGTGTTGCAGAGTTGTGCTATGAGAATGCAGAGATTTCCCCATGTTGCATACCAGACTTTATTGAAGTTACAAAATTAACAAACCTACATTAATAATGTAGGTTTTTTTGGACATCCCAAAAGAACCTGAAGAGGCATTACATATTCAAAATGGATCAGGAAGCAAAGCGGATAGGGCAAAAGAGTGAGAAAAACAGAAAAAGGGTAATAGAAAACATAAAAATTACACCTGCTAATTTAAAGAAGGACAAAACAATAATAAACATTTCAAATTTTTGTTCAAAATTTTATTTACCATGTTTGAACAAATTTGTATATATTTAAACTGATTGAAATTTTTAAAGCAGTTACTGTTCAATCAGTGTAATTTGTGTATGTTTTTACTTTAGGCTCACATATTTGAGTTTCTGATTGGTTAGCTGTGGAACATGAGTCAGAATGAGGAAGTGAAGTGTGTGTAAAGTGGAAAAGTATAGAGAAGAAAAAAAATGTACAGATGTTGCGATTAAGAGATTTTCTGTTCTTGAAACAGGCCTCATGCGATACATAGTCACAATCAGATACTTTTATTAATGTATTCAAATTTAATGAAGCTTCATATGCCACAGTTTCTCCTGGTCCCATGCTAAAATTAGCATGTGAACTTTTTTTTGCTATGGCTCATTTCTTACTGAGCTCTGAATATCATTCAGTACATTCTTTCTGTTCCTGGAACTGTACTGAGTACACATAAGATTGTTATGTTAGATTAAAGCAGGAGAAGGTTTTCTCCTGCTTTAATAACTTAGTTTCTTTTGAACTTCAGAAAACCTTATGATAAGTGTTCAGGCTTCTCTGTGGGAAGTTTCCTCTCTTAGCTAATTGAATAGGCCATATGACCCTTTCGCTCTCACTGTGTCATTGTAAAGAGTAAAAAAGAAAAGCTGCTTAGGGATTCGATCAATAGAATATTGATGTACTAGTAAGGAGAATGAAAAGAATGAGAAAATGTGCTGGTACTTTACTTTCTATAAACAAATAATTTCACTTTAGCAGCACAAATAAACATGGCAAACACAAAACATATGGTTATACAGAGTGAGAAATACATTTCGAAATACTATGTCGAAGAACGATTTGGTGCAGTGACTTTTATGGTTTATAAATGTCACTATAGTTTATTTTTATCATCTTCCTCCCGAGAGTGCATTTAATTTAGAAAATAGCAAATGACTAATGCATGTGACCACATTATCATATGGACGCTCTGATCACAGACTTAATCCATCAGCACTGCACACAAATCATCCTGATACTCTGTGATCACATTATGGTCCTGCATGCCCAGCTGCTCTCCTCTTACTCTTGTTCCATAACTCTGATGCAGACCGAGTGTATCGGCACAGCTTCTATTCTCAGCAGCAATTGTTTCCTCCAGGATGTTAGCAATAAGTAAAGTTTAAGAAGGTAGGAAAAACTCATTTAGGCAGCTAACCAATGAAGGATGCGTTATTCATAGAGTCCTGTGTAGATGTCCACTGTTGCAGGTTTAACCTAATACAAATATATGGACAGGTGAGGTCAAATATTATTTTGATTTGATGTAAAAAAAAAGTAATAAAAAAGGTTAAAAAAAACAATAACAGAAAAATCTGTATTTGAGTTTTTGAATAATAATAATATAACATTAAAATAAAAAAATCTCAGTTTTTAATAAGACAATGTTATTGTCTTTTGGTTATTGACCAAACCAAACTGTTAAAGAATCAAACACAGATCCAGATCAGTTCTCCTTACTCCAGTTTTATCAACACCTTACGTTAACCTGCTCGGTTACATTTTTAATGCATTTTTGATAAATTATGACGATAATTCACTCTCCCAACAGATCAATTAGATGTTTACCTTTAATTGCAAAACCTTAACACAGCAATATTTGGTGAATAAACTCTGGACCCACTAAAATATGACCAATCCTTTTGTGTGAATCAGTACGACTTGAATTTAGTTTATGAACCAGCTGAACTTTGCTGGGTTTGTTTTCTCCTTGTCTCTGTCATTTAGTCCTAATAATAAATGTTTCTTTGTTATTTTTCCTACCTTACCTAGCACTTGGCGTCTGCCTTCTATTGACTGCCTACTCATAAATTAATAAGCATACGCTCACAGCGCAGAGTTCCTGTCAACAATAGTTTCCTTCAGGCCCAGCCACATACACATACACGATGCAAACACAATCATAGACTCTCACTAAGTCCTGATTATTCATCTTACTTGTCAGAGCTTCACCTGACAAACTACACATGCCTGACAGCTCTTAATTTGGTGCTGACTATAAATAGAAACATTTTGACCCTCTGTGTTTGCCAGATAATAAAATGCCAGGAAAGTCATTTCTGACTTGCTTGTCCTGTATGCCTTTTACAGTCACTGTAGCTTAGGATGTTACCATGGCAACCCACTCTTTTTTCTCTGCACATCTGAAACATGTATTTTTTCCCCATTATGTCTTATCTGATTATATAATAATAACAATTAATTAATTTAATTAAAAAGGAATCCTGCATTGAGGTCAACAGATTGCATATATGTTTATTAAGACTGCTGAAAAATTTATGGCAAGCAAAAAGCTCTGGAAAACAGTAAATATAAAAAATAACCAATAAGTATTAATTCTTGTCATCACTAACCCTCTAATGAGATGTCTCCTAATTCATTACAATGCATTAAAACCTTTTATAGCCTGACAAGGTCAGATAAACCTGCAGATGGCAATCAAATATGGAACATCTTTTCATTCATGATTTTTTTAAAATAATCTATGCATTAGAAATGTTTAGCAGGAAAGTAGCAGCACTTTCCTGATTAGATAAGACTAAATATATTTGCATACCTTACAAGTGTAGATATTAACCGTTAATATGTGTGTGTGTATGATCAAAGTTAATGTCTTCCATTTGTTGTTTGTACCCGATTATCCTCAGTGGGACATGGGGGGCAGGTGCCTACCTGCAGCACCCATTGGACCAGAGAAAAAGTGCAACATTAGTGTCATTTCAGAGAAGACGCTCTAAATGTCAGCTCTTGCCATAAAGATTGGTGAGGCCAGCAGTGATCAAACAGTTTTGGCAATTTTATACAAGGAATGACTCAAAATAATGTTTTATATAAGAGATAACTGTGAAAGAAATCTTCTCAGCAAGAAATCTTCTCAGGAAATGTGCAGAAAATTACCTTTAATAGAGTCACGATAAACTGAGGCGAAGTGTTGAAGCACAATTTGAGGACAACACCAGCGTTTCAATTATCCTCACACCGGGGACTCCCTCAGTTTGTCTCACGAGGCCAGAAACTGGCTGCTGCTTCACCGCAAAAATCAGAGCAAGCGAGAGCAAGAAACATCAAACAATCCACCGTTTTTAAGGCGATTATGAACACATTACATAAGAATTTAATAAGCTTCAGCACTTACTGAGAAATTTGTGTAAAGCACTTTATGAAAACTGGAACGTTTTATCATTAAAACAAAGATAATTAAATTTAAACGGATTTAGTTTAGCTAGAGGCTCGGAAGCAATGCCAAATCTGTAAGAAGGTAAAACCAAACGACTATTTATAGTGTTTGTCTGTACTGTGTGCATGCAATGACCTCAAGCTAGACAATTTAAGAGAGTCTCTCGAAGGTAACAATCTGAACTCTGCATGGGACTGTTTTACTAATGCTTAGGTGTATCAGTGCTGATAGATTTTAATCTGTAATGTTTTTGTTTCTCAGGGTTATGAATGCTAAATGACAGAGGCATCTACTTTTGTTAACTTCTCTTCAAAAGACATGAGTTTAGGCAACAACAATGGCTTATTTACTTTCTCCATACTCATCCACATTAGGAAATTATTAAAATGAGTCAAAGTCTGTTCTAGATTGTACAGGAAGCCTGTGTCTGAAGAGATTATATAATTTTATTTTGAAAACTGGACACAATCTTTTGTGGAGTAACAAGGATCATCGTCCACATAGCCACATGCTGTAGCTCTGGCAACTGGAACTCTGATTGAAAGAATAATAATAAATTAAAAAATATTGAAAAAGTCAAAATCATATAAGGACAACACGGGAAGAATTCAAAATCCAAAGAGTGACTCCATGTCAACTAGTCATCACGATTATTATCAGCAGTTTTAATGAGGTAACATCTGCTCTTACCAGTATCAAACGGAGAGCTTAAATCAAAGCCAAGGAAGAGCTTACAGTGTACTTTGTGACCGTTCAACATAAAACACTCATAATTCATTTTCTGCTGACAGGATGAGGTAATGTATAACCCCCAGAAGTAGCATCATAAATCTCCAAACCATTGGCACAATGAAAAGGAAACATTTGGGCTACAGATTACAGCTCTGGGTGTCACGACAGGAGCTTTCTGCCGTGTTTTTTTTTTTCTTCTCTGCAGCACTTCACTTTCGATGCCTCTGGCAGTTTAATGATGAAGACTATTGATGTCTGCAGCAGGTGAATCTCTTTTGCTGTCTTGTCATGCTGTTGTTAGAGGTTTTTGAAAAAGTGTGTTTTGTCATCTGCTCAATTTCTGCGTCAGCTTTACGTAATTTGAACCAATCAAGGTGACTACAATGATAAAACATTTCTTCTGAATAAATTGCGAAGGACCTGTACATTTATCTATTTGCCCTCAAGGTTTACATTTAAAGCGCCTTAGAAAAACACACAGAAGCCTCATTATAGCTTAGCAGTTTCCTTGTGTGTTAAGAGTTGATACAAATCCCCACAGGTGCACACTCCGCGAGAGTGTTTGTGTGACGGGACAACGGCTGTACGCTTGTCTGTTTCTGCAAGCAGCGGCGTATCTGCTGTTAATAGATCATAAATGTTCATTTGCCAAGTCACTGACAGATTAATAGATTCATTTGACCAGCATTATGGTCATTACAACAACAGATGTAACTGTTTTCGTCAGGCTGCGGAGTGTTGCTGTGTGTTTCATCACTAGTGGAGCGAAGACGGGACACAATCTGCCTCAAGACAAGAGGTGATGAAGGAGCATGCTGGTAATTAGAACCATGAAGCTCCTAGAAAACACAAAAAAAGGGACCAAGGATCAATAGACCTTTAGAGGAAGCTGGTAAACTGTCTAGTTAAAAGCATCTAGGGATCAATCCGGTTTTATCTTTCCTCATGTTACCTGCTCTGTCAGGATGATATACGACATGCTAAACTTTGCAAACCTTTGCATGACATTTTCATTAATGTTCCCTAATTTTGTCATCTGTTAAGTTGGATTGGATCATCTGCTTCAAAAAACTCAGTGTTTCCAAAATATCCTAAAGTACACTATTTTCATAAAACATCAGAAAGTATAACATGAAATGTGGAAGGCAATACTTGCTGTAAATTATCCTAATATGACCAGATGTGTGCTTTAATTTTTATTTCTAAATCATTGATTTCATACATAAAGCCTGAAGAAACACAGTAGCCATAAATGTCAACTCTAAAAACATCTCAGCTCTTGCAACCGTGAATCTCAGTGCATTTTTATCAAATATTATTTTCTAAAACAAGACAAATCTTACAAAGGGGTTTCTTCTTTTTTTACTTAATAAATATGAAATGTATGACACGCATTTGCATTATTCCCCTTTGACTCTGATACCCCTAAATAATTGCCTGTAGTACCTGATACAGAGCCCGTCTCTGTGTAACTTATTCTTAGTATAAACACAGCTGTTCTATGAAGGATCTCAAATTTAGACAAGGAAAACAGCGGACAGATGAAGACAAAGAAAATAATAACAAAAACGAGTCGGGCCGTGAAACAATATTCCAACATATTAGAGCATCTCACAGAGCACTGTTCAGTTCATTATCTGAAAATAGAAAAGGCATGTCAAAACTTCAAGCACGCTGAGAAATAGCAATGAGAGGAACGCATAATTAGAAAAACAATCAGTGGAAACGGTGCGGAGGAGCGAGGGCCACAGCTGTTAAAGACATGACTGCAGGACAACTATTAGTGTTGCATCCCACAAATCAGAATTTGTGGTTTACAAGGCACCTAGAAGCACACACCAAATGTGGGAAAAGGAACTCTCATCAGATGAGACAAAAATTTGCATTTCTGACAGGAAAAAAACACACTAAGCACCATCTTATTAATGGAAAATAAGATGGTGGCACCAACATGATGTGGGGATGCTTTTGTTCAAGAGGCACAGGGAAGATGGTCAAAGCTGATGGGAGGATAGATGGGCTAAATGCAGGGCAATCTTCAAAACACTACAGATTTGGTTGGACAATAAACATACGGCCAGCGCTACAAGAAACTGGTCCAGCCTCGCTATCTTTACAATTTTAACTTTTGTGAAAAGTTTAATTGTCTTTCCCACTTTGTGTTGGTTTATCCTACAAAATCACATTAAATTAAAGTGAAACATTAACGGTTGTAACAAGGTCGGGTCAGGTACTGAGTGTTCCAGGAGGCCATTAGTGACGTGAGACTAGAAATGGTCAGTCGGCCATTTCTAACCTGAAACCACTCAGCATCACACTGGCTGCTCAATTCACGTGACGCAAGGTGCAAATGGAGGTCAAACAACCTGGAGAGGCATGTTGAGGACTGCTTTATATCAGAGTGACAGAACTGATGACACAGGGCAACACCTCAGTTAAGATTAGCAGCAGATTAATACAGACGACTTCCTGAGACCTTAGTTAGGTATTGTTTTGTTGCTTCACACAGGGATGTCCAATTAGTTAGATAGATAGATAGATAGATAGATAGATAGATAGATAGATAGATAGATAGATAGATAGATAGATAGATAGATAGATAGATAGATAGATAGATAGATAGATAGCAGCTTATTTAAATGCTGAATTCTAAACTGAAAAGCAGCAATAGCGCCACCCCGCGACTACATCCTGACTGCAACTCTATTGCTCTGCTGCAAAATACGGGGAAAAACGCATAGCTGGCAACTTTACAACAATACAATACAACAGATAGAACTGGCCACCAGGGAACAGGTCTGCAGCTGTGTGGTCTTTAAGCACAGATACGCAATGAAACAGAGAAAGCCAGCAGAAAGAGCAGGATGCACAACAGCGACAATGAATGGAAACTTCACCTACCTCCTCCACTGTCAGAGGCATGCAGATGCGGTACTCCTTCATCAACATCGTCCCCGCGCTAAAGGTAATGGGAAACAATAGGAAGCTGCGTCGGATGAGTTGGAAAATCTCCACAATAAAACCCAATAAGATCCAAGAAAAAAAACCCAGCAGCGGTGAGAAAATCCCGCTCTACTTCTGCAGCAGCCGCCGTTCCGCAGTGCCGAAGCTCCTTTGCACTCAGCAGCTTGTGAACTGCAAGTTTCTTTCAAATCGTGCAAACCCCGCTTCACCAGCTCTCTAAACTGATCCAACGGCATCCATTAAACAGCGAATAAGGCAAAAGCGCACGAACAGCAAACTCCGAAATAAGTCCCTTACAACGGCGTTTCGCAGGCGCTTTGGTCCAGAAGTAAAACCCAACACTTCCAGAGAAATAAAAGTCTTCACACACTACTGTGGTTAAATCTATCGGAATGCCTCCTTTTGTTTAGTTTTCCTCCTGCAGCTCCGGGTGGAGATGCGCGGCACAGAGCAGCAGCAGCAGCGCAGCAGCAGTGCAGCAGCAGAGGGGACCAACATGAAATAAACGCATCTGAATGACCCCTGCTGTAGAAATACAGATCAACAGCACGAGGGAGCCTTAAAAAACGCTCAAATTACATGACTGCTTCGGAGCGAAGACACATGAGCATGTTGTTGTTTATCTGTTTGGTTAGAAAATCTCTTAGTTTTCAACATTTGTAATCAGAATTAGCCTTTTCTTGTAGAACTGCCATTTAACCTTAGCACTGACGTGCACTGACGTGCTCAGGATAAATATTGAAGTACGCATTAATATGCACTAATCTATATGTGTTTTTTTTCTTTTTGTGGAACATGCACGGTAACTCGTTGAAGAGAATCATGATAACTTTCTCTGCCGTCGCTCCTCTCAGCCTCGTGGTTCTGACTCTTACTGAAGTTCTGATCACGAACTAATTGTAGTCCCGGTACTGGCCTTGGTTCTGAACTGAAGCTGACCATGGTCCTAAAGTTTCAGCACATCAGACAAATTTTCGACACAGCTGGAAAGCCTGAAAAAAAGTTTCAACACAACTTTAAAGAACTTTTAGAGAGTTTAGGTGATTATTCAACAAATCAGTTCCCGTCTGATTGCTATGAACTGAAGGGCATGGTTTAGTTAATAACCTACATAAACATTGTAGCCATCGTTCCCAAACAGGTCCACTGACATCTCAAGCATTACAGTCAAATAAGTTACAGATTACTTGATTACTTAAAATGTTTATTATTGCTGAAACACTTTCAGTGAAACATATTATTTTGAGTGAGTCATTTTCTGTAGCTGTAGCTTCTCTGGTGTGTTGGATCATCTATCAGTTCTCAGCCTCTTGGTCAACCAGAGATCCTCCGCTTGGTCTGCATGTTCCTTTACCCCTTTTCTCTTGATTCATGAAATAATTTGCTCGGGTTTTCTTTGTGTGATTTTAAAATTTGTTTGATAAACTGAAATAAACTAGTATTTGTGCAGTACAAAATGCGCAAAAGTAATAGTCTTCTCTGTTTAGTTTTTTTAATAAACAGAACCGATCTTGAATAATATGTACTCAAAGGTATCAAATCAAGACAGCATCTCTGAGTGCTTCATGCTTAAGGCTAAAAATCTACAGATCCTTTTGTTATTTTTCTATCCAATATAAGATGCAAAGTAAAAAAAAATATTGCTTAAATTGCAGACCGACCAGTTTTGCAACACTTAACGAAGAATTGCATGAAAAGGTCCTAAAGTTTTTTTTAAACCGTCAGACATAAAAGGATGCAGTACCCGGCTTCTCCGGTAGATGTCCCTAGAGACATTTGAATCTAAATTGTAAACGACAGGCGTCACATCAGCCTTTAAGAGGCTAAAAGATTGGGGGGTTTTTTTTGTTTGTTTTTTTTTAACTAAAAAGAACTTAAAGTACCATATCTTTCTTAATGATGCAGTTTTATTACGCTATCAGAAAGGCAGCAGAGAGAATTTTATACTCTGAAGGAAAAAAACCCACTTATCCCATGATGAAATATTAATGCCAAAAGGTATTTATTGAGTCTTTAACTTTAAAATATGGATTATACATGAAATAATATACACCCTCAGACAGATTGACACACTGCACATGCATAAGTAGCTAAGTGCTTTATATTTATGTTTTTCGACAGCGGGAGGAAAGCTGGAGTACCTGGAGAGAGTCGATACAAACTCAATG
The DNA here is from genome assembly GCA_902982915.1 of Phalloptychus januarius. Classification (NCBI taxonomy): domain Eukaryota; kingdom Metazoa; phylum Chordata; class Actinopteri; order Cyprinodontiformes; family Poeciliidae; genus Phalloptychus; species Phalloptychus januarius. The sequence continues at coordinate 9,329,390 of CADWAE010000476.1, forward strand.
CAAAACGGCACTGGGTTTGGGCTCAAACGTCATAGAAACAAATTTGACAAGTGTGAACTAAATCAAACATGTAGTTTTGAAAGCTGCGGAAGTTTAATTCATTTATTTAAATTTTTAGATTTTGGAAAATTAATTAAAAAAACACTTTATTTTGTAGAATATTTTGTAGACTCACAGCTGAGTGAGTCCTCTCCTGAAAGGGTAGCTAAAGATACATTTAAAATTATGGAGCATAGTTTGAAACCAAAAACAATTTACTTTTAAAAGCCTTGTCCATGCTCCTCTGTTGTAGATATTCTCTGCAGATATTTCATAAAATAATTCAGAAAACTACAAAAGAGCCACATGTGACTGTAGAGCTGCCGTTGTAGACCGCCCATTGTTCAACACACCTGAATGAAAGTTTCCCATCCCCATTTGATTGGGTTGATTACCCAAAATGATTACCCCATTTGAATAAAGGAGGCAGTTTGACTGAATTAACAGAGACACATCTGAAACATGGAGGGCAACCCTGTCTTGTTTTCCAAACACAACAGTTCCCACTTCTGAACTCAAGAGGGCGCTTTGTACTCAAACTAATGGTGCATTTGCAATTATTATACACAACTGATATCAGGACCAGGGAGGCAATTAGGCAGGTATCCAGACTAATATGCCCTAGAAACATATGAGTGTGTCCTCCTCCCTCCCCCTTGTTAATGTCAGAGTTCTTCAGTATTATCTGTAAAGAATAAAAGTTCACAGAACTGGTTCCATAAATCGCTGATCATTATAATAAAGAAAGATGTGAGAAGAGGTCACACGAATATTAAACAATCTGTTTTAACATAGGTATGTTCAGCATTTAACTAAATATTTTCATGAGTTCTTACTGAAGGTCTTTTAAACTAGTCAGGTAAATCACAGAATAATAAATAAGGAATGGATTATTATCCTTTTTTAACCTTTAAATGCAATATGTTGAATAGTGAACAGAAGCTTGTGCTTGCCACTATTGGTTATCTTTACCTCATTAGTATGCCTGGATGGTTTCGGTTGTACACACATTGAGCGTGAGAGAAAAAAAAGTGAGGATTTTCTCCTGGAAGCTCATGGGATTAATGCAACTAACGCCAGAATATTTGTGCAAGCAGTTCTTGCACAAATGTGCACAATCACACATTTAGTTTCACACACACATTACAGCTTGGTGCCAGACAATGGGAAAGAGGGACCATAAGTTGTAGTGTGAAAGCTCTTCACCTTTTCTATGCTCTACTCTACAAATGAAACACGGGAAAGACAAGCACACACATATACTTTTTTGACAAATTAGAATCGCAAGCAATTTTGGGAGAACAGCAACAAACCCATCTACTGCACCTCTATAATTTGATTTGAAAAGGAAAATCATTGGACATTATGCTTCTGTGTATATATGCCAAAATGATGAGACCTGCTACAATTAGGTAGAAAGACAAACTCAATCTGCCACACACACGCACACACCCCTAGATGCATATACACACACCAACACACACCAATCTCTGCTTATTTCAGCCAATATCACAGAGCTGGCAGCGAGGAGAAACTGTTGCTAAGAGACCTGGCTTCCTCCCCTCTTGCCGTTCAACATCATTAGTTGGCCTTTACAGTCACTTTTCTAACCACTCAGCCCAGTCCGTACGATGTTCCTGTGAAGGAAAAAAAAAGGAGCGCACCTCTCCGCTTTGACAATCCTGTGGGTGTTTCCTATGACCAAAAAGAAAATGCCTTATTGAAGCCACAAGTTTTGGAAGGGAAATAGATGTGTGTGCGTGTGTGTGTGTGTCAGCAGACGCTTAATGACCGGATTAGCACTAGGTGAATGAACGGAAGGAGGGTCTGATGGCGGCGGATGGAAGTCTTCATTACTCCTAATAGTGTATTTATTGCCAGACTAATAGGACACAGTTTATCCACGCTCAAAATGCAGCTGCTGCTTTAAAAACCCAGTGAAGTGCAAATATTTTGGTTTTGTTTAATTCTGTGAAAGTTTTTATCATTTTAAATCTTGATGGCAATTACTAAGCTTTGATCAGAAGACGCCAGTCGTGACTGTTTGCATTTGTTTTATGCTTATCTTAAGCTTTTAAGCTTAATATATTCACTTACTACACAGTTCACCCAATCTGATAATCATTGACAAATTGTGAATCTTTGTGTTTTGCTTCAGAGCTGCTTCTTTCATATTTTTTCATTTCTGGTAATTAAAGTAAAGCCATGCTGACTACATGAGTTACATAAAGAGAAGAAATACAGCAGCACAGTTGTTTTATTCTAGCATTTAACAGAATTATAAACTACCCTTAAACCTCAGGCGAGGTGCTGGTGGCTGGGATATATTTGAACGGAAGTATCCATCTGCGTCAGTCTCAGCCTCCACAGAGTGAATGATTGCAGCTGTTCAGCCAATGCAAATGGACCCGTGTGTGCAGTCCTCTAAAAGGCAACAGAGCAGCACACAGGCTTTGGTGATGAAGGTAAATGTAGGTCAAAGGCTAATTTTTTAAAAGCAAGCGTTCGCCGAAAGGCGCACAACAAGATCTGATTGATCTGGAGAATCACGATTTATGAAAAACACTGAAAAAAAAACTGCAAGGGAATGATTTTAAGATTTCTAACACAAACACATTGCCTTGGAAATGGTTTCTGGCTAGAATTACTTCTGCAAACAACAAGTGATTGAAGTACAAGTAGGTATTCACACATGTTCCTAAACATGTCCTATAAGAAGTAACTGCTTCACGGGGAAAAGGAAGGCCTGTTGTAACAGCAATTTCGAACATTTAGACAAAAGAAAGAGTAAAATTCTTATGATATTTTATTTTTATTTGTAAATAAGAAAAATCTACAGGTAACCAGAGATTTCGTGACAAGTTCTATGACAGCAAGCTGGAAAAGCATTTCCAAACCATGACAGATGCAGCTATATGCTTCACAGATGATATGAGTTTATTTTCCTGGAATGCTGCATTTGGTTTATTATATATTGTTTTTTATGTCCAATATATTCTCTCTCCTGATACTGCTACCCCACATAAAAATTATGGATTAATATTTTTGGAGGGAGCTTGAAGCATTTTAATGATGAGCTGAGCGAGAAGTAAACCCATCCCATCAATTAGTCTAATTAGTTCAGAAATATAGACACTGATTCCAATAACTCTCAAGCAAAAGGAAACATGATTTTCAAAACTGTTAATGAAGAAAAACTTATACCTTTAACTAGTCCCACCAAACAATTGCTTTGCCCTCTCCAAAACAGTCTTGAAACAGATATGCACCCACCTTTTACAAACAGTAAGGGACCTAAGCTCCCTCTACACAGAAAAATCTCATCTTGTGCACAGCTTCGATCCAAGGACAAGTAAGATGTATGTAGAACCTTTAATTTCCTTCAGATGCATCCTAAAATCTACATTAATGTAACTCAAAACCAAGCAAGAATCTTAATCTCTTGAGTTTCAAAACTCTCACAAGCTGCTGTTAAAAGAAAAGTGACGCAATGATGAATGTAACTCAGTCTCAACGTTAGAGAAACATCCTGCAACCTATTGCATTTTTGGAGGTTTTTTTTGTTGTTGTTTTTGTTGGCAGGCTTACACCATTCTTTTATTCTTATTATTTTTTTCACTGTACTTTGTTTAATATGAAATAAAGTTAAATCCTTTAAAGGATATTTTTATTATTTTTGTTGAGGATTTTAGTTGTTTTCATATATCATAAGCAAAAACTTGTCATTGTTGGCTCTCTAACTAATAAGGCCTGGTTCAAATTTTTAGATATTTTATAAATACAGAAGGTATTTACTTTGTGTGAGATACTCAAACAAAAACTTATTTATTGTACGAATGCGATATCCTGACACTCAATTATATCAAAATCTTAACATGTGAATGATTTCCTCCTCGACTGTGTATTTTCCACGCCAGGGAGTCAAACGCTTAGATAACTACTGATGATCAGTTAGATACAAATATGGCTACATACTCCACACACACACTACACACTGGAAAGTTCAAAGTACTCTCCAGACACTCGCTTGGCACACTGTCAGGTACACAACAGCGAGTTGACAGTTTATACCTGAGAAATGACAAAAAGGGGCAACAATGACAGCCACTGAAAAACAATCACCTGTGAGGGATTCTGTGAGGTGAGTTGACAGAGTTCAGTCTAGACAGAACTGCAGTCAGGTGTCTGCGTCCCTTTTTGTTGCCATGAGAAGTTTTGCAAGGAGGATCTAAATTCAGACAGAGCACTTTAGGCTGGTGAATAATGGATATTTGAAATGTTTGATAAAAATATTAATATGTACTGAGCAAAACAAAACAGGCAGCTTAATTGCACAACCCAAAAAAAGGAAAGGCAACGTGTGGTGAAATTTTGACTTGGCTGGACACTGATGGCAAGAAGAAACAAAAGCACAATTCTGACAAAGAACAATTGAGGAAAAATATTTTTCAGCCAACTAAAAACTCTGGCAAAAGCAAAATGAAACCCTGTTTGGATAAAGTACTAAATGAAACTGATTCATGTAACAATTAAGGTGTAAAAGTGAAATAAAATGGAAAATGTTGGAGAAAAGCAGAAATGTCTGATCTTATGCTCATTTCTGCTCTATATCAGCCTTGACTTTAGGTTTATCTATTGTAAACAGTGTGTATTTTTTCTGTTTTTAAATAAAAATGTACTTGCTTTGATTTATTATGCATCCATTTTTTGTACCTGGTTGTCCCTCGATGGTCAAACTATGGGCTGCTGCTTGTCTTCAGTGATCTTTGGGCATCAGGTCGTCAATCCATCACAGTGCAACACAGAGACCGCAAGGAAAACAAGTATCCACAAACACACACTCATACGTGAGGAGAACATGAAGTGGCCAATTAACCTAATATCCATATTTTTGCACTGTGGAAAGACGGAGGAGTATCTAGCGTAGAGGTGCCTCACTCTAAATCTTGAGAACAAAAATCTGGCAATTTTTTAGGTGCATTTCTGCTCCAACATACCTGAATGAGATGGATGGGTTATTATCAGACTTCTTATATGCTGATGAGTGAACTGAGCATGAAGGGATGCATCTAAAAATTTCAGGGTAGTTGATATAGTTGGATCTAGAGAGATCTAGAGAGAATCCACATATTCGCAGGGAAAAAATTCAAGCTCCAAGAAGAAAGACCCTTGAACCCAAGACCTGCATCGGCATCATCATGGAGCCATGCACAAAGCTGTGCTGTGCACACATATGCATTTCAAATACAGTAGATATAAACCAGGAAATATAAATAAACCAGTAAAACAAGAAATCAAACAGCAATGCAATGATGATGCTGATGATAAGGCCCTTAGTTTTAAACATGGTGAAGTAATACAGAACAATAAAAAAACAAAAGAGCCCATCTCTAAATTATAATAAGATAACTAATTTGTCATAATTTTACTTTCTATTAATGATGATATTCAGAAATTAATTCTAATTAATACAGAGTTTGATGAAGTGCAATCAGAGGCGCAAGAGGCTTCTTCTGGTAAATGCCGGAAGATGTTTTGGCCCAGCAGAGTAAATGTCAGGGCCATAAAATCTACAAAAAATCAACACAATTAGCGACGTTTGCTCAAGGGTGGTCGTCTTGATTCGCAGTGAATGCCAGATCAGTGGAACGATGCGCTGCAGTGCACTTATCCCCAATCAGAAGCAAGTATGCAGATAACAAAAGCTACTAAAGACCATAAAAGTGCAACATCAAGTACCTTTCATTGCTTTTGAATGTGAATAATTTCCCAACACATTGGGAACAAATGCGCCTCGGCCACCACCCCTGCACCCGCGCTTATCAATCATGCCAGTGCGACCTTTTGGAGCTGGTTGATGTTTCAGTGTCGACACTGTTTCCATGGATACGCCAGCCACCAATCTACATCTCCACTTTTCTGGTCAGAAACCAAAACATGTATCTGGTGCTGGTTGTGATGGTTTGTGGGCCAGCATCGCAAAGTAGAAAAAGCTACTAACCCTGTGAAAGAGGTGGCCAATATGTGCTTTTTCACCCAGGTAATTTGAGTCTTCCCATTTCCCAATCTGGTGGGTCAGAGAGCCACTGAGGTGTCATACCTATTTCATTTGGAGAAGAAGATTGTCTCTTGCATAATGTATAATAAAATCTGGACTTATTGCTAGTGGGGAGATATTGCTGTGAGATTCTTTTCCATCCTGGGACTCAGCTTGCATTTCTCCTGGAAAATTAAACGACAAACCCTCAATATCACAGCTATCAGGGTGTGATATTTGGAGGAGGGGTGGTGTGCATTCTGACATGTGCATGTGTGTGTGTTTGTTTACTGCTGTTTATGTGTGTCTGTTCCGTGTTGATAGATGCATCGCATGTCTTTGGAGGCTTTTACAGAAGAAAAAAATAAATATTTTTGCTTCTTCATGATGGAAGCAGGGATTCTTAAGTCTGGTGATTATTCCCTCCTCACTGCCAAACTGCTGCTTCCATGTCACTATGGAGACACTGGTTGCTATACATCAACCAATCAGTGGAGAGTAAGGCTTGTTAAAGACTTTCCTGATCAAAGATTCTTCTAATCCTTTGTTTTTTGCTTGTTAAAATTTGTTCCTGCCCGTCTCTGTTTAAATCTACCTATAAAGTAAACAAAAATCATATTTTAAAAAAATCTTAATGAGGAAGATTATACATCCTCAGGGAGTAAAAAAAAACCTTCAAGTGAAAGTCTCAAATGGTACGATTAGTGCAACAGTCCAGCTACAGACATGGATGTTGCTCTGTCTGCTTTTAACTTGGACTTGAATAAGTTGTTTCTTTCAGCGGAGAAAAGATTTGCCACTTTTATATATATAAAAAAAATAAATAATTGTCAGCAGATGAACTGCATTTACTCCATTTACATTCTCTTTAATCAACAGAATAGGTAAAAATACATCATAGAAATTTAAGAAACAATGACACAAAAAACGTACCAACCTAAAAGCTTTCTCTTTTTAGCTGTCATGTGAACTCTACCTGTGAACGGTGATAACACTGTTATCTATGTAATACCCTCTTCTTCATCACCTGCCAAAATCGTATGTTGTCCCATCTGTCTGTTGCACATCTCTGCTCTCCAGCTCTGCTCATGTAATGAATGCGAATAGAGGGGACAAAATTTAACTGTAAATGTATCAGTTTTCGCTTTAATGATCTGATGAAAACATTATGTTTATTAATATTCTTATTTCAGACAATACTACAAGTTCAAACAATACAACTGTGTCTTTCAATGTATTGTATTTGTAGAAAATTGCAAGATGGTCATCAGGTCTAACATGTAGCATTGAATCTCAATCTCACGCTTTCTGATTCTTACTACATCCTGCTTTATCTGAGTTGCATTTCTCTGAGAAAACGTCTTACAGACTAGATGAAAGTGCTTCAGAATCCATGATGGAAATTGTTGAAAGACATTTATCTGGCGGTGTGTTTCCAAAAGCTAGCTGATTGCCTCTGCTTACTGCCAATTCTTGCTGTTTACTGGTAGCCTTGATGTTTAGTGCCAGTCCTTGCTTAAGAAGTTTTATCTTTACAATCCATATAAAAGTTAATAACTTTGATTGTTAAAAAAACATGTTAAAAACTATTATTTGTGTATGTTTTTATTGTACCTTTGGAATTGCACATAAATATAGCTATGGATAATAACTTTATTAGTTAACTTATATTTTTATGTGTTTCGGCTCTACAGTTAAATATTGCAAGCTTATCAACCTTGCAATATTGCAAATCTATATATATATATATATATATATATATATATATATATATACACTGTTTAAAACAGAAGACTTCTGTTGTAGCTTTGTTTTGCAATTTTTGGAAAATCTAATTGATGATGCATTATATTCTGTTTTTTTTAAAAGTTGTTTTTATAATAAGAATAACAATAAGGTAGATTCTAGATTTGCTTTAGAGTCAGAATTGTTTTCTAATTCCTGTCACATATCATCAGGATTCTGTCAGTTTCTTTTTGTCATGTTTTTTTATTCAGATAACAATTTCTGATTCCAAGAACAAAACAAACTAGCATGAGGTATGTGACAAACACACCAGTATTAATAACAAGGTGAGATCATTTTGTTTACGCCACTGTTCAGTTTCACTCCATAGAAAAAGCCCCAGATTGCTGCCCTTGATATTCTTCATGAAACAGATTGAGGTCTAACTCAGAGCGATCCTCACTTTACAAGGATGTTTTTAGCTGTTAACACTCATGTGTTAACAGCCTCCTGTTGACCCTCCCAGGAGGCTCAACAGGCCATTATCACCTGTGAGTACCAAAACAACAAATTCTGCACTGGGAGGCTGAGGGGGATGATGCCATCTTTAGTAATGTATAAGCTAGCTGTCCATTAGGAATACTAATCGTTGGTTAGAATTTAAGCATGTTTTGTCTGGAGTTTCCCAGCTTTTGTGACTAACTGCACCGTCAGATTCCTCCTTATCTGATAGTCCAGAGTAAATGGAGAGACGAAAAACCATTGTTGACAAAATTCCCATTTAAGGTTTACCACAAGCCCTGTAAAGGGCACAGCAAACATATGAAAGAAGATTATCTGATCAGATTGATTTAATAACAAGTAACAAGTTGTCTAACATTGCTTTTTAAGTTCCTTAATTTTGAATTGCGAGTTTTAACTTAATGCTGCAGTTTAAACCAATGTAACACACTTCCATCTCAGGATACAAAAACATGCCACTAAGCACCCTGGGAAATAGTTCCCACTCTTGTAATTTTCTTTTTTCAACTTTTTTTTTTAAATGCCAACCGAAAAGCCCTAGTTTATTCAACTCTTGGAGGTTTGACAAAATTAATCAAAAGTTAACTAAACATATCACTGTAAGTTTATCTTTCACAAACTCACACATTTAGGTTAAAAATTTTAACTCGCTAAATTTATTTGACTTAAAGAGTAGAAGGTAGCAGACAAAACTAAATTCAGCTCAAATATTTCACAGTTTAGCAAGAGAAATAATCAAAATATCAGCTGTATGTACAATTGATAAAACCAGTTTTTATGATTTAGTTGAAGAGGAATTAATTTTACAAGACAGTGATGGAAATGTAGTACTATTTTATTCTGCTATGCTTTTTTTCCCAAGGTAGAATAATAATAATAATGTACACAAATGTCAAAGTTCAACTTAACGACACCCACACAACAGACATTTGAATAACCCATTATGATTTTAGTGGCATTTTATGCAGAAGTCAGGTAGGATAGCTGTAAACAAGTTAATGGGAAATAAAAAGAAGGCGGAGAAAGAAGATGAAAACGGATCAGTGGGAAGATGTGAAGCTAATATGAGCAGGACAGAGATGGAGAAGCTAATGATCTTACAGGTGGAGGCTAATGAATTCATCTGCAGGGCCCTAAGGTGTAGCAGGACTGTGATAATAGTTTTCTCCCCCCTCTCTCACTTTCACCTGAGGAGTGGAAACAGAGACACACTGTAAATTTATGTGCTTCACTATTACTGATGATAAATGCCTCCCTCTGGCTTTTCTGCTCATTGTAGTTCTTAATGACAGACTTCTGGTGTGCTTCAAGTGTAAAACTGGTTTCTTACACTATTTATTTATCATTGTCGACTATCTTGGTTTGTGGCAGTAGGCAGAGGCTAGTTTTATGAAAGTAATATGGATCCTGACAAATAATATTAAAGTGACTGCCTTTTTATTTATTTTGCTCAAGCTCAGACTTGTGATTCTTAGCCTTTTTCCCTAATCTCTATTACCTTATCTGTACTTATTTTCACAGTCTAATTGATTTACAATGAACCCCTGAGAGAATAATATGTTCTTAAATCTTGCAAGGAACAGGTGAGGAAATGTGATACGCTTCAATAATCCTCCCTCTGTTTTGCAATTTGCCTCTGAGATTACATTAACCTGTACAGAGTTGCGGTGAACATCAAGCCGGTCCGTTTCTTGTTGTAACTTGTTGTCTTTGACAGCCGGGCTCAGTCACCCGCGTCAGACTGAAATGCGACGCATTATTAACAAAGACACTTTACTCCCTTGAGGAATAGCAGCGATTGAATGGAAATCAGTTTGTCACTCTCTGTGCCTTATGCACACACATACTGTAAATGCTGGCAAACATTTTTTCAATGTATCCTGCATTGTATTTATTACAAACGTAGATTAATCTTTATTTCATTCTTCCCTGTAAATAATGCAAGCTACATTGGAGGTGTATGTGCTGCACAGCATGGGACTGAAATATTAAGCTCAGCATGAAACAGGAGAGAACGAGATGGATATGTGGCTGTGACCAAGAGTCAGTCTTCTTGCTTTACCTACTCAGCTCTGTAACAACTTGTTACAGGTCTCCCTTAGTTAAAGTTACACAATCTTCACAATAACTGGTAGGCAAGTGGCCATTTCTTCTTCAAATTTCATTCAATCTTATTCCAGCCTTTGTTTCAGCTGGACTGCTTCTGGGAAACCACAAACAGAAAATGTAAACATTTGACATTGATCACCATGTGTGTGTGAAACTTAATTACAGTTTGGTCTACAATGCATAATTCCTGTTTTCTGTATTTCAGCCAACATTGGTTTGGCTTACATGCTGGAGCATCTGAAACCCTTTCACGCTGCGCATCTTTGTTTTGAATAAAAAACCAAAAATGTTACCACTGAGTTCTGTATTACAATGTAAGCTATTCGCTTTATTTTTGCTAACCTAACAAAAATGTAGATTTCTTAACAATGGAGCCTTTAGAATAATGTTTACATAAAAAAATAAGTTGCATTGGTGGCTGCAGCTCTCGGTCTGCATGGATGCAGACATTCTGCGACTTGGATTCAAACTGCACTTAAATTGCTACAACACTAAATCGGATGTCTTGGTCTTGACCCAAGAGTCAAGACTAAAACTAAGACAAAATCAAGACTTTGAAAGAGTGAGAGTTGACCTATTTCAAGACCACAGCTAAACCAATAGAAGACAGGCCGGAAAAATAATAATTAAAAAAAAATGTCAAGAAAGTCAAGTTGAGGCATTATTTTACTGAAATGTAAAGCTGCCAAATTATCAAACATATAATTTTCATGTTAAAGTTTGGGACTGGAGCCTCATATTGGCATTGATATTATCTTAGATGACTTGGGTTGGTAACAGGGACAAAAAGTCTTGTTCAGCACTTCAGTCTTGCATTGCCAACACTGGAACTTTTCAGGAAATAAAAGCTGAAATGGCACTGAGACATAATTTTTGATTGTTACATCGACAAACATGACGCAATAAAAAATAAATAAAGGAACTTCACAGGGTTCAATGTTAAATGTTTCACGCTTTTCATTGGATATTCCTTTAAAGAATAACAGACCAAAGTGAAAGGAGTTCAACAGACATAATTCTCACAAAGCAACAGAGGTTTTTTTTGACAGCATCAAAAAACCTGAAATGAATTGAAATGAGACTAAAAACAAAACGGTCACCTTGAAAAGATCTTGAATAGCCAAAAATAAGAATGGCAATGAAAGCCCTGTTAGATAAGGAGCTGGGCACTTACAGTGCTTAATAAGAGTGACGCACAAACCTGATGCAAATGAACACAAAGCAAAAATAAACCAGTGTCAAAACAGGATTGATCATAGGTGGGAGGACAGCCCGGAAAGAATTAGATAATGAGACGGCATTAATCTCATCCACGTTTCTTTTATTGGAGGTCACACAACTGTCAGCTTTTGTCAGCTGTGAAAACAGCCATTCATGTAATGGAGGAAACTTCATTTTGCTATGGGTGCCATGCACAGAGTGCTGAGGTAAATAAGGTGAGAGAATAATGTCAACCTAAATCAGTAACGGTCTTCTAATGAGCTGAACGCAGAGCTACATGGATGAGCTGATCTGGACAACTTCAGGTTTATAAAAGATGAAAATCCAAACCCATATTTTTCAGCTCTATTTGAACCTAGTTTAACTTTCAACTCTTTAAAGCTGTCAGTTTTGGGTTTGGCGTTTTGGGTTTGGCTTTGATCATTATGTTTTAGTTCACTTTAGGTGTTTTCCTTATTTTCAGTCCTTCATTGAGTTTCTAGTTAAGTTTATTCTTTAGTTTAGGTTCTGTTATTCTTGTATGTCTGAGTCTATGTCGAGTTAGTGATAGTTTTTTATTTAATACTTCTAGTTTCTTATTTGGTTTCTCTGTAGTATTGCCAGTAATGTTTATTTCTTAGTTATTTTCATCAGCTCAGGTTCAGTTATCCTGTCCAAGTTAACTTGTCAAAGTTCAGGTTTACCTTTCTTAGTAGTTCCAGTTTAGTTATGTCTTTGTTTAGTCCATCTAGTCACCCTAGCTCTACGTTCCTTAGTTATTATTGCTAGATCAGCCTTTCTTTTAGGTTTATCTATGTTTTGTGTCTTTGTCTTCTAGTTTACTAGGTCTTCTTTAGTATTAGTGTTTAGTTTTAGATGTATTTTCCGCTCCCCAGTGTTTCCTCCCCGTTTTCCCCAGTATATCTCTGTAGCTTCCCTGCGCCATCTTCTCCTCGCCCCTCAGCTAGCTCCAACTATTCACACCTGAATCAGTTTTCTCATCTTGTTAGGTCCATTGTCCCGTTTACTACCTCCCAGTATTTAAGCTCCTCTGTCCCAGTCACAACTCGCCAGTCCGTCTTGTTACCCTGCTTGTCTCTGTGCTTGTCATTCCTCCTGTGTTTGTTAGAATCTCTTTGTGTTTTGGATTTTCTTGGGTTTGTCTTTGTGTTTTGCTTGGATGTTCATTTTTGTAATTACATTTTCTAAAGCGCACCACACCTTTACCTGCTGCTTTTGAGTTCACCACGACACAACATGACAAAAGCAGTTTTGAAGTTTGAACATTTGTTGCATTTTAATCCTCAACTCAACAAACTGGATGATTCAAGGAAATCAAAATTCACCAGGTTATCATTGCAAACCACTCTGCCTGACGCAGCACATTTTTCCCGTCTCTCTTTCTATGTGATGGTCACTATGGTGATCATCAAGCTTTGACCAAAGTGCATTTTGTATAATGAGGAAAAACCAAATGTGAGCTCGAGAAAACTTTGGCTCTGCTTATGTGCTTTTCCTCCCACAATGTTTCTGAATGAGTCACAGGGCTGCTTGATAGAGATGAGAGCTTTTACCAAGCAGGCGAGAAAATGGTTATTCTGCGTCATTCAAAGGTACAATTAGCTGTGTGGCAGCTTACAGAGCACCTGAATGCGTGGTACAGAGCCAGGATGGCTGCTATTGTTGTTTCTGGCAGAAGAAAAACAAATAGTGAGTCCAAAGCTGGATATTTTGTTCATTAATGCACCACAAATAAAACAAGAAGGCATCTATGAATCCTCTTTTATTTATTTATTTATTTTACCTTTTTTTACATTGGTTTGTGGTTGGACATGGAAGAAATTATTATAAAGGATTGTTTATTTGTGCACAGCAACTTCACTCAGCCATAACTTTAGCCGAACATTTTCATAAGCAGAAATGCTAACAGAAATATATGGAGGAATATGAAACACCTACAACAGGAGCTGACTCTTCACTATTATTTATGTTTAATAAATTCATAGCACACACACAGAGCTAGAAAACCTTCAGCTTAAAACTACTGAGTTATTGCTTCAAAGGTTGCAATTAATTTTTGTTGTTCAGCAAATACCGTTTCGGCTTTGTTTGCTGACACATTTCCAGAAAAAGTAAACAAGTAAATAGGCCAATGGTGAAGCTGGCACTTGACTGTTTTCTATTTTAGATGTGTTGCATGACTTTCAGCTCTAACACAAAAGATACAATTTTTTAACCAATGTTAGAATAACATTTTGTTCTGATTAGTGAAACTTTGATGCTTATCTCCAGCGGTCATTGGGCAAGAAATGGAGAAGCTCTGCACAGGATTTGCAGATGTTAGCATGCATATTTATTGGACACAAACAACCCAAACATACAGTGGGAGAACATTTAAACTTCAAGCTTGAACACAGGACCTTATAGCTGCAGGGCATCAACCAGTGAAGGGTAATCTTAAAAACATTAAATTTGTACACCATTAAATTTGCTCTGTGCCTTATCTCAAATAAAGCACTAAATTTAACTAATTAGTTTAATTTATTCACAAACCTCAACATATTGACTGATTGGTCAACTGTCAAATAATGATATTTCAAATGTCTGTATTTTATTTAGTCTTTTTGTCGGTTTTATTGACTAGCAGGGGCTTTTAAAGATGCAACATTTGAAAGAGAACAATATTTTCATATTCAAAGCTCAAGTCAGGTAGGCCCAAATAGACCAAAAAAAGATCTAAAAGGCTTTTTAGATATGGATAATTTGTGACAAAATGGTTATATCCTCTCCTTGGGCTGCCACCTTATCGCGGTGGAGGGGTTTGAGTGTCCCAATGATTCTAGGAGCTATGCTGTCTGGGGCTTTATGCCCCTGGTAGGGTCACCCAAGGCAGACAGGTCCTAGGTGAGGGACCAGACAAAGCGCAGCCCGAAGACCCCAATGACGAAGAAAAACTTTGGACGTGGTGTTCCCTCGCCCGGACGTGGGCCACCGGGGCCCCTCCCTGGAGCCAGGCCTGGAGGGGGGGCACGATGGCGAGCGCCTGGTGGCCGGGCTTTTTCCCATGGAGCCCGGCCGGGCTCAGCCGAAAGGAATACATGGGTCCCCCTCCAATGGGCTCACCACCTATGGGAGGGGCCAAAGGGTCGGGTGCATTGTGTGCTGGGTGGTGGCCGGGAGAGGGGCCCTGGCGGTCCGATCCTCGGTTGCAGAAGCTGGCTCTTGGGACGTGGAATGTCACCTCTCTGGTGGGGAAGGAGCCGGAGCTGGTGTGTGAGGCTGAGAGATTCCGATTAGAAATAGTCGGTCTCACCTCGAGCATGGCTCTGGTTCTGGAACCAGTCTCCTTGAGAGGGCTGGACATACTTCCACTCTGGAGTTGCCCGCGGTGAGAGGCGTCGGGCAGGAGTGGGCATACTTGTTGCCCCCATCTCGGCGCCTGTACGTTGGGGTTTACCCCGGTGAGCGGAGGGTAGCCTCCCTCCGCCTACGGGTGGGGGACGGGTTCTGACTGTAGTTTGTGCTTACGGGCCGAACACCAGTTCGGATTACCACCCTTTTGGAGTCCTTGGAGGGGTACTGGAGAGTGCCCCTCCTGGGGACTCCCTCGTTCTATTGGGGACTTCAACGCTCATGTGGGCAATGACAGTGAGACCTGGAGGGCGTGGTTGGGAGGAACGGCCCCCTGATCTGAATCCAGTGGTGTTATGTTGTTGGACTTCTGTGCTCGTCACGGATTGTCCATAACGAACACCATGTTCAGGCATAAGGGTGTCCATGTGTGCACTTGGCACCAGGACACCCTAGGCCGCAGTTCGATGATCGACTTTGTCATCGTTTCATCTGATCTGCGGCCGTATGTCTTGGACACTCGGGTGAAGAGAGGTGCGGAGCTCTCCACTGACCACTACCTGGTGGTGAGTTGGCTCCGGTGGTGGGGAGGATGCCGGTCAGACCTGGCAGGCCCAAACGTGTTGTGAGGGTCTGCTGGGAACGCCTGGCGGAATCCCCTGTGAGGCGGAGCTTTAACTCCCATCTCCGGCAGAACTTTGAACACGTTCCGGGGGAGGTGGGGGACATTGAGTCTGAGTGGACCATGTTCCGTGCCTCCATTGTCGAGGCGGCATACCGGAGCTGTGGCCGTAAGGTTGTCGGTGCCTGTCGCGGTGGCAACCCTCGAACCCGTTGGTGGACCCCTTCGGTGAGGGATGCCGTCAAGCTGAAGAAGGAGTCCTACCGGGCCTTTTTGGCCTGTGGGACTCCGGAGCACTGACGGGTACCGGCGGGCGAAGCGGCATGCGGCTCGGGTGGTTGCTGAGGCAAAAACTCGGGCGTGGGAGGAGTTCGGAGAGGCCATGGAGAAAGACTTCCGCACGGCTTCGAGGCGATTCTGGTCCACCATTCGGCGTCTCAGGAGGGGGAAGCAGTGCAACACCAACACTGTGTATAGTGGGGATGGTGTGCTGCTGACCTCGACTCGGGACGTTGTGGGCCGGTGGGCAGAGTACTTCGAAGACCTCCTCAATCCCACCAACATGCCTTCCATTGAGGAAGCTGAGCCTGGGGAATCTGGGTCGGGCTTTCCAATCTCTGGGGACGAGGTCACCGAGGTGGTTAAAAAGCTCCTCGGTGGCAGGGCCCCGGGGGTGGATGAGATCCGGCCGGAGTTCCTTAAGGCTCTGGATGTTGTAGGGTTGTGTTGGCTGACGCGACTCTGCAGCATTGCATGGACATCGGGGGCAGTTCCCCTGGATTGGCAGACTGGGGTGGTGGTCCCCCTGTTCAAAAAGGGGGACCGGAGGGTGTGCTCCAATTACAGGGGGGTCACGCTCTTAAGCCTCCCTGGCAAGGTCTATTAAGGGTCCTGGAGAGGAGGGTCCGTCGGATAGTCGAACCTCGGATTCAGGAGGAACAGTGTGGTTTTCGTCCTGGCCGTGGAACGCTGGACCAACTCTACACCCTCAGCAGGGTCCTGGAGGGTGCGTGGGAGTTCGCCCAACCGGTCGGGGAGTCCTGTGGGGGGTTCTCCGGGAGTATGCCGCGCCCTCGGGGAGTCCTGTGGGGGGTTCTCCGGGAGTATGGGGTACCGGGCCCTTTGATACGGGCTGTCAGGTCCCTGTACGACCGGTGCCAGAGTCTGGTCCGCATTGCCGGCAGTAAGTCGGGCTCGTTCCCGGTGAGAGTTGGACTCCGCCAGGGCTGCCCTTTGTCACCGATTC
This sequence comes from Phalloptychus januarius, assembly GCA_902982915.1. Lineage (NCBI taxonomy): Eukaryota > Metazoa > Chordata > Actinopteri > Cyprinodontiformes > Poeciliidae > Phalloptychus > Phalloptychus januarius. The sequence goes on from CADWAE010000476.1 coordinate 9,346,241, forward strand.
TGTTCATTACGTTTATGGACAGAATTTCTAGGCGCAGCCGGGTGTTGAGGGATCCGTTTTGGTGGTCTTAGGATCGCATCTCTGCTTTTTGCGGATGATGTGGTCCTATTGGCTTCATCAGAGCGTGATCTGCAGCTCTCACTGGAGCGGTTCGCAGCCGAGTGTGAAGCGGCCGGGATGGGAATCAGTGCCTCCAAGTCCGAGGCCATGGTCTTGAGCCGGAAAAGGGTGGAGTGCCTACTCCGGGTCGGGGGGGGTGTTCTGTCTCAAGTGGAGGAGTTTAAGTATCTTGGGATCTTGTTCACGAATGAGGGAAGAAGGGAGCGGGAGATCCACAGGCGGATTGGTGCAGCCTCTGCAGTGAAGCGGGCGCTGTACCGGTCCGTCGTGGTGAAGAGAGAGCTAAGCCAAAAAGTGAAGCTCTCGATTTACCGGTCGATCTACGTTCCTACCCTCATCTATGGTCATGAGCTTTGGGTCATGACCGAAAGAACGAGGTCCCGGATACAAGCGGCCGAAATGGGTTTTCTCCGCAGGGTGGCTGGGCTCTCCCTTAGAGATAGGGTGAGAAGCTCGGCCATCCGGGAGGGACTCAGAGTAGAGCCGCTGCTTCTCCGCATCGAGAGGAGCCAGTTGAGGTGGCTCGGGCATCTGGTCAGGATGCCTCCTGGACGCCTCCCTGGTGAGGTGTTCCGGGCACGTCCCACCGGGAGGAGGCCCCGGGGAAGACCCAGGACACGCTGGAGAGACTATGTCTCTCGGCTGGCCTGGGAACGCCTCGGGATTCCCCCGGAGGAGCTGGCCCAAGTGGCTGGGGAGAGGGAAGTCTGGGCCTCCCTCCTTAAGCTGCTGCCCCCGCGACCCGACCCCGGATAAGCGGTAGAAGATGGATGGATGGATGGATAACATTAAACCATTTTTTAAAGAACTTTACAAAACACATTTTGTAAAGTTTAATGTTATATTTACACAAAATCTCATTGTGGTCTCATCCCTGGTCAACTTCTTTATACCAAGGAGAAATTTATTTGTACAATGAAACAATGAAAACTCACATACATAAAAATATGTAGGGTTAGTAACATAATGATTAGGGACAAAATGAAGTTATTAGAGCATTTTTACTGTTTTGCTAAAATTTTCCAGTAAAAAACTCTGGAAATGTTTTGTCATTGTCATAATTTTCCTGTGTTGGCTTTGTCATTCTGAGAGCTATTCATCTCTACTCTTCCTGTCACTGTTCTTCTTTTACATAACATGAAAAAACATAATAGCAGAGCTCAAATCTATTTTCCCACAAAGGCTGGACTGAAAAACGCCTCCATGCTCATTATTCTTAACTGCTTCCTGTGCTTTGCGTCTGTGTTTCCTCCAAATGGTCTTAGTAAAAACAGAAGAAAAGTTAAACTGGAGATGGGAGAGTTGAGATTTGTAATATGGTCTGAAGAACAGCCCAAATGTTTTCTGTGGGACTAAGGTCTGGAATCTGGTGAAAATAGATTATTTCCATGTTATAACTGAAATAATCTGAAAGTGGAACTTTTTCAGAAACATTAAATAATTATTGACTAAAAACAAATTCCCATATCTTGGTGAAAAGTTACTTGTAAGTTAGTCTTATTTCAAGTGTAGTAAAATATTTGCACTGTGAATTAGCTCAATAAAACTTGATAAGATTTTGTATTTTTGTAATAGAACTTCAATATTGCTGCTGTCATGTTTTTATTCCAATTGGAAAGTCATTTTGGCTAAAAAAGGTGTCTCTTTTGAACTACATATCTACAAAATTTGTGCACAATATGCATATGTCCCCTGACATGCTTGGGTGAAATGCTTTTTCATGACTGCCTGTCGCCTCTCTTAATATCATCTCAATACCATTAGAGCATTTGTCAAAATTTTTCTCTTGCTTCCTTGTGCTTCTGTTTATCTGCATTATGACAAGATTTCTTGTTATCATTAAATACTAATCTCTTCACAAGACTGCACAAGTTACAAAACATGACCGCGTTAGGGAACATGAGCAAATACTCATGCAAGTGCATGAAGAGCGTGCAAATTTCAGGATATTCTTGCTGTGAGAAAACCAGCAGTAATACCCATCATTCCAGATTTCAATAATTAGAAGCTTTTTGCACTCATCTAAGAAGTTGTGTTTGAGGCATCTGCAACCGGTGTACAGCTGTTTTACAGGACAAGGTGTATCGTCAACCAGGTAGTCCATACAGCATATTAATTACTGCATAATGATAATCTTTTAAATGTTTTAAACATGTGGGGAGGACATATTGGATCCACTACAACCAGGACCAAGTAGCCTTGTCTGGGTCAAGGAGCATGAGAGATGTACCCAGTTTGCCCTTCAGTATTCAAAAATAAAAAAGAACATGTCTGTTATGGGAATAAACCTTTCCACCTAAATCCAATTTCTCAAGAGACATAAAGAATTAGATAGAAGTATGGAAGATGTACTGTGTCACTTATACAGAAGAAGAAAAAGTAAAAATGAGGGATTAATTTAACTTTCTAGGGGGTCATCTAGTTTTTGTGTCAAGCTGCTTTTACTGTTTGCCAGCTGAATTCAAATTAAATTTATTCATGGACAGGAATGGGCTCCCTGAGTTTCCACTTTAAATTAAAGTTAGTCACATTCAGCTGGACGAAGGATCAGCGGGGTCAACTCTCTTTAGTTCTCCAGTAATTAACAAAGAAAAAGAAAAGAAAGGAGAATTTGAGCAGAGACTTTTGAAGCTGGTGATGTGAACCAATAGAACAAATATAAAAGTTTGTTTCATTTTTAAAGAGAAAAAAATTACATAAAGAGAAATTGATATGAACAAAAGATGGCAACTTATTAAAAATTAAGTAAAAGAACCAAAATAATAAAATAAATAAAAGACATTCATGCCCGGCTTTCAGATGCACTGGGTGACTGGTGTTTTGAACAGCACCATATAATTTCACTGATTAAAAATCTAATGAAACTAAATTGTGTTTCTGTTTTCCTGAGGATGTTGATAAATGCTCAAACAGGGGAGCAGCACATGTCCCAAACCACAGGACATTTTGTCTAGAAAATCAATATGACTTCTTGTTAAGCAGTGTCTCTTCTACTGCCTGCATTCAGTCCATAGGTGGTAGTGTCCACTACTTTTATTACGACACTGAGTTTTAAATTAGACAGTTAGATGTTTCACAGTAGATGGCAGAATATTGGTTTTCATTATTGCTCATACAACCTTATATATCAGTTATTTATTGATTGGCTTTATATATTTACTCCAGTAGCAGACTGCTTTGAGTCCTTAATTTCCCTTCAGCCACAACTTGGTGCCAAGTGTTTGTTCCTCAGTTCTGCTGATCTGTTGTTTATCTTGTTAATGATTATGACTTCTAAACAACCTACGAACCAAAAGAGTGAAAAAAAAAAAATTATCTCCTTTGTACAACATTTTCCCTCTTAAATTTCTTTCTTTGCCATTGGTTGTTTTTGACAGTTTGGTGACTCTCAATTGGCTGTTCGCATCACCTGCAGGTGAAATTAACAGAGTGAGGGAAAAGTAAAACATTTCAAATTAAAAGAATGTGGTAAAACTGTAGGCAGAAGGAACAGAAAGGAAACAGTGGAACAAAAATATAAATACCAAACAAAGCAAAATCACTAAACCAGAATTATGATTAAGTGTTTTTGGCACAAACTAATGGTAGAAAAGTACAATTAATGTCTTACAGAAAACTATCTATTATAGAGTTGGATGTTCTCTTAGCTAGAAAACACGTTTTAGTTAAACAAGATACATTTTCCTTATGTTTCCTTGTGATAAAACCACTTTCTTTTAGAAAGCTAAAAAAAAAATGGTACATCTCTGGCAGTTTCAAATTAATGATGGAAAGTTTTAATTTCGTGTTAAATAAATTCAATAAAATCAACTTATATTAACAGGAGATGATAGAATAAAAACTGTAAAACAAAGGAAGACAAAAATCAATTCCTCGTCCTCCAGGCTGCTTCCTAGCCTGATTACAGTGTATAGAGTAAGTACAGGCGAAGCGCGGTAGTGCTTTGCACTCTCGCGCCGAGCTGAACTGCCTTATTACAGTTCTATCTCCTCTCAACAGTCACTACCGATCCAAGTCATTAGACAGCAGAGTGCCTGCTTGAGAGCTCACTGGAGCAGAAAGATAGAGACAGAAAAGGTGGTAAAGGGCAGAGGAGGGGAGCAGAAAGAGAGGAAATAGCAGATAAAAAATAGAGGGGGAGGTGAACCAATGCCTCACTGTCACTGTCTGGTGACGATAGCATCAAAGCGAGGCAAGAGAAGACGAAAGAGGGGGAAAGCACAAGACTGATGTTGACTAAATAAGGTGAAACATTAGAGAAAGTCAGCAGTGAAATGTGAGAACATAGACCAGTGCTGATGAAGAAGGAAGTCTAAAAGGAAAAGAAAATTGTGTTGAATAAAAGAAAGAATGAAAACTGAAGCAAAGAGTGCAACGTGTGGGCAACAGAAAAAGATGTAAAATGACATGACGAGGCAGGATGGAAAACGGCAGTGAGTCAGAAATAGCGAAAGGCTGGATCGAAGGAAAAATAAATCTAGTCACACTTAAGCAGAGTGGAGAAAGAGAGAAAATTGAACAAAAAGTAGCACTTGAGGCCGACTTGAGAGTTGCTGTCACTGTCTGTCTGAGGTGAAGAGTCTGTAGTTGGGAAGAGCAAAGGAGTTATCCTGGCAAACACTGATGCCTCTTCTCTTTGGATTGAAGGGTGCATTCGTACGCTGTCAAACATCTGAAACATGCCAACAGACTTTACACGACTGTCACATGTTCTGCTCAAACCTATAGAGAGACAATATTCAGATTGTTACAACTAGGCACATTTTTTATTAATTATTCTGATATACACTTATTCAATAAGACAATGTTGCAACATCTAATTACCAATATGTAGAAATTAACTAAGCATAGCACATATGCTATATAGAGGGCCCTCCACCAACTCTTCAATCCATTGGTGGAAACCATTCAAAAATATTTTAAAACTATTTGAGTTTGATTGTTTCTCATAAATATGTATTGTATTTGACTTTTTTATTCCTGCTGTTATGAGTTCTGGGTTGTATGGGACGTCATCATATGAGGCCTTAGGGTCTTCTTGGCCTTTCCTACACAGACAATTCAAGAGAAAAATGACAAACAGCTGTGGAGCTTATTTTACAGAGGTAGTCAACATACCTGTTGACTGTTGTCTTAATTGTTTAAAAGTAAATAGAATCCAAAGTTTTGTAGGAGTTCGTCTTCATTGCAAAAAGCTTCTTAAAGCTGTGGAAACTAATCAATGATAAATTCAAGTTTGTAGGGAAATAGATTTTGCCTTTCATTTTCTGTCCTTTCTTCTCCCTGCTTTATCTAGAAACGGCTGTCTGTTTGTTAGACTAGGTGCAATATGACACATCCTGAGACCAGACCCTGTTTCCGTAGGTATGAGAAGTCCAGTCGTGAGTAGACACCTAAACATTTGTCATAATTTTGTATTTAACAGATGTGACTCACAGCTCAATGTGGCGGCACACAACATTGGACACTGACACTTTTATTAATTAATTATGCTCTGAAAATTTTTTTTCTCAGTATGTAGGCAAAATGTAGCTTGACTAGTTCTAGTTTTTATGTTGTGACCTTAAAATTCAGTGTTTTTTTTTATTTGATAATGTAAGCACTCGATGAAGTTTTTCCACACAATCCAAATAGCATAAAATGAGAAAAACAGTATCTTTACTATTTAAAGAGTAGTAAATTGTTTTTCTGTCTGAGCTAACATTTTCTTTACAGCTCAGCTGAGAGATAAGACTGTAAGAATTACATCAGCAGAAGTTTAGTCGAGAGGCATTGGCCTGACTGCATAGAAATAGTCCTATTGAACTATTGTATAAGTTTTTACTTACCTGTGGATGTCGGATTGTTTAAGTTACAGAAGAGGATTAGGGCAACGAAAAAAAAAAAGAATTCTGACATTAAAGTCAGAATTCTGACTTTGATCTCAGAATTTTGACTATTTAAAGTCAAAATTCTGATTTTTTTTGGTGGCCCTTCATCTTAAGTTGTTTAAGATGAAGATGAAAACTTTCAACTCTATTTGGAATAACCAAATAGGGTTGGTTATTCCGACTCTATTTGACCCATTACAATCACTCATGGAGTATTGCATCTACAGATGAGAAAAAATTAAACAGGGACTGTGACTTTAATGAAAGGTAACCTCCACTCGACCCAGTAGAACACTATGTACTTCACCCCATTGATCTCCAGCAGAGATCCAGCAGAGATCTCCCAAACTTTTTTTTCACTTTGGGAGATAAAATTAAAAGCATCCACCATACTTCCAAAACATGGCACGACTTTATGTTCTGATCTTCTTCATTTTCTCACATTTATGTTTATTTAACGTGTATTTTTTTTTTAGACACAGGCATAGATGGCAAGCTGAGAAAGATGGTCAGCAGAGCTCATGCCATTCTGCTCTAATACAGTTTTGGTTCTGACAGCTCATAGGTTCAGAAACTTTGAATTCACTGCCTTTCTTTGTTTCCACTCTTGCTTTGAAGTAGAAAAGAAAAAATGATAAAGGCCGTTCTGAAAGACAGTTAAACGCTCTTTGATCAATGGAGATAAGATTTTATGCTTCTGGCATCATCATAAAATGTCCATCTTGAAGTAGAATTAAAGTAGAGCTCTTGCTTAATAAATCATTCATAAATCATTCATTTGTATGTTTGGTTTACAATAGGTTTTCGTTCTAGTTGAATGTCCTTCTTAATCTTGAGCTAACACATATTTATCTTTCATTAATTCTGAAAAACTCTTAGAGAAACTTTTGAGGAATATGAAGAAATCTCATTCCTTGTTTAGTTTGTGTACATTAATAAGAAGAGATAACCACCCTCTACAACCTTAAGTGGGTCAAGACTTATCTTGTAATATATCTTTTATAATAGTTAGGTCACTGTTTCCCTTTTTCTCTAACTATTATTCTCTAACTATTATTAGCTCATGTTCATCAATACTTTTTCTCTCAACCCTTATTCGTTGTCCATCCCTCTGCTCAGCCTTTTCAGTTTCAGTTTCCGTTTTCTTTTCTTTTTTTCCCTTCCTGTCTAGACGACTTGAAAGAAATCTCGCCCTGTGATTTTAAACCTTTCTGCCAGCTCATCCAACCTCCCGAGGACAAAGCAGAATGTAAAATGCTTGTACTGTATTGCGCTGCATAGGGAGTAGTGGCAGCTTTGACAGAGCTCAGTCAGAGGTCGGGAAAGGGACCGACAGCTTTTTCTTCCTCGCAGTGACTCAAGGAGCAGGATGACTCCTGCAGACATCCTTCATCAGCAAAATGATAGAAAGGTAAACAAACCAAAAGGAATTATTTTATCCTTGTGCATATCATTAAATTTGAATCCATTTTAAGAAATTGTACTGTTCTTGTAATATTTGCACTGTAGCTTTATTGCATGTTCTGTTGCCGTCATTCTTTAATGTAGCGATTCCCTTCATTAACATACATAAATGTTAATCACAACATTTATGTGATCTACACCCTCCTTTACCTTTATACAGTAACTTTAATAAGTCACTTAATATGTTGTTTTAAATTAAATAATGATTGGAGCTCTACAGCTCTACGCCTAACATTTCAAACATTTATGAATATTTGGAAAGTATTCATAACCCTTAAAATTGTCCACATTTTAGCAACATTTTCTTTGGACTTTTGGGAAACCGTCATAGAGATCTCCACAAGACGCTTCTACAAGTAGATTCACTTTTTTTAGACAAATATATACTTTTTATGGTCTGTTTTTTTCTGAATTGCATTGGAATTCAAGATCCGATCTGAATTACCCTTAGGTCACAGTGTGTGAATGCATAATCGTATGTCTCCGTGAATGACTAAAGCGTAACCTGCCTATGGGCCATTGCTTCCTCCCAACTTTAATAAGTCATAGTAATGGAGAAGTGAACTAACACATTTGCTTTGACATTAAGCTTTGTCTATGATCCTGTTGCAAAGCAGGGAAGAAAGATGGCAAAAGGTTAGCTGCACACTTATTGTTGTTCTGTTTACAACATACTGATAATATGAGCTATATTTAGTAACTTCTCTCCAGTAATTATTGTTTTGTTTGCATATTAATGTTTAATTTTTTTTTAAATTATGCCAAAAGCAGGAAAAGAAAAATTCTGTCACACAGGTCAAGGCATGTAATGCAGATTCACAGGAAAGCAGATAATAGCTCTGACGAACTGGTGAGGAGGCTGGTTACGAAACAACACATGAATGAATACATTTACATTTTGATGTTACCACTCCTGTAAAACCTGGGGCTAAATCCTTCCTGACAAAACCCTCCTCAGTTTCCTAAATCCATATTAAATGCTTCTCTTTCTGCATGCATATTATTGGTTCTCCTTCATCCACTAGTTAATCTCTGTTTTAGTTTCTTTAGTTTGCAGAATCTCTAAGGCTCCTTGGCCAAACAGAAATGGTTTTGCATTTATCCTGTGACACTTGTAATGAATTCATAAGCAAGTCACTTACAACTTACAAGTAAGGAACAAATAACTTTATATGTAGTATGTACTAAATATATAAAAATATATTTGTCCAGCCATTTGTGAAAAACACTGCCCATCATGTTTTTATTAATTTACAAAACCTTCATTTAAAGAGCATTTTTCACAAATATATTTACAGGACATTTTATTTGTTACATGTGTTCATCTACCTGTTTACACTAATCAGTCTAATTCAGTACATTTTGGCATCTAGAGATGGTGGAGATATGTTGCTGAAGTTCAAACACTTCAATTCTTGAAGCATTTGGACTATAGAAGCAGAAGACCTGACTCTCTGTCACTTCTAGCAGCTAGGAAAAGATAACTGAGGCTAAAATGAACACAGGCTCACTCATTTATGAAAGCATGTATCCATCCTTCCTTGTATCAGTGGTTACATAATGTAATCATGTAAATACTACAGTGTATCTTTATATTGTTGCCATGTCAATCCATTTATGATTACAGAGCTCCTATCATACTTTAAGAATGATAATGCAGCATGTAGCAAAGCTCAAATCATCTCAAATTGGTTTCCTGAACATGACAATGCATTTACTGTAATCCTGTGGCCTCCATGGTGAACCAGGTTTCAATCCAACAACATGAGTTTGGGATTCCAGCCAACTGATCTCCGGCTACTGCTTGAGGCTGTCACACCGATAACGGACAAAAATATCTGAGGAAGGTTTTTAACCCCTTGTTGAATAAATGGCACAAATAATTGAGGCACTTCTGGAAGGAACAGCAGCTCCAGCCAGGGACTTACTAAGTGTACCTATAAATAGGTCTGTGAGTCAATAGTAATGTTTATCCATAAAAGCAAGTAAGATAGAAATGGGAACAAAAAAGAAAAAATTAAAAGTACACACAAAAACACATTCATTTTCCATTTTCAATTATCAACTGTTTGGCTGTTGCTGATATTAGAAAACAAACAAAATAATTTTGATTTAATTTTAATCCAAATAAAGATGCTGCTTTCTTGGTTCAGAATAAAACCATCCACATAGATGAAGGTCAGTAATATGGCTTAACATGCACCCAAATACAAAGAAAATGCAATGGATTTACCTAAAAAAACAACCTATTCAGTGCATTCGTGTTAGTTTTAGGACAAGTGCGATTTATAGTAGTCTTCTTTCAACAAGCTGGCAAGAAACGGCAGCAATAGGTGGGGAAGTGGGAGGACTGCATTACTCTATCCTAAACCCAGATGAAACAGGATGAAAATATTTAGCTGTTCAGAAATCATAACCTTTCAAATCCTGGTGTACTTTGCTACCAGTTTTAGCTCTGGCTTATGAGAAACGCCAACCTTCTTCTGCACTCTGGGACAAACAGAATGTAGCATCAAGGATCATAACATTTCAGCTAAAGAGGTTCTTATGTTCTAATTAAAATAAACTTAAGTAAAACAATAAATTAAAATATAACAAATAAGCAGGTATCCAAAGACTGAAGATACCTGTTGGGAAGTTGATACCTTTTCTAAGAAAAGGTCATTAAGTTGTGATTAATATTTTCCTTTTGTATGTGAAATTATACTTGTGCCAAAGTGGAATACTTTCTTTCACACACTCTCCTCTGCTGTTCTACAACACCTGCAATTCCTCCATTATCAAAGCCAAATATTATTTTCTATGTTAATGTTGCACCTTTGGTTCCCTAAACCTCACTAAAACAAACTATAATAATATTCAATCCAACTTTTTTCACTGTGGAAAAAAACAAACAAACTGTAAAACATATGCAGTGAAGCCAGGTGCAGAAATCACACTTCTGACACCTGGAAGGTGTTAACTTGACACTGCCAAAGAAAAAACAAAAACCCCAGCTTTAAAAATGCACAAACCTGATTTTTTTTTCAATGCTATGAAAGCAGGTGTAATATTTCAGCAAATGTCATAAAACAAAATACTGACAAAGTTCCAGGATTTAAAAGTGTACCATAGGAAGCATAAGCAAGTATGCAGAATCCTTGAACTGCGGGAAGAGTTACATAAAGAAATTTTACTTGCTGCTTCTCTGTATGGTTTACCAGAAATGCCAAAAAAAAAAATTAAATTAAATTAAAATAAAAAATACTGGTTTTTGGGTTTGACATCACTCCATAATTATTTATGCTCTCATAATGCAACCCTTTACTTCATTTTCTGATTCACCCCCTGAGTTAAAATGACAGAAGAGACAAAACCTCAAGTGAAAATACAAACATTTGAAGGATTTAAACATTTTAATTGATTCTTGTGAAAAAGACTAATATCAATATTGTGTAAAAATTATAATACAAATTATGCATGGATAATATTACTTTAGGCCTGCTGTCATGAAATGTCAGATAAAAAACCTGTTTTTGTAACATCACCACTCAGTTGTAGCTGCTCATATTCTTACTAGATAACATTAACACTTACAGACTTATTTTAACTCTAACAACTCTATTTGTTAAAAAACCTGCTATGTGCAGAAGAGACATGCACAATGTGCTTTAATTGTTTTGTTTTTCATAGTCCATGTAATGATGTCACACTGTGATACTATGATAACAGGCTTGTTCTGATTACAGCAGTAAAATGGATTTTTTTCCCTGTGAAATGGCATCCTTTAGGGGTCTTTAATTTCATTGCACCTGCATTAGCTGAATGTCTGCTGGGCCCCACCGACTCATGAAAACACGTTAGGCACAGGTGACTAACAACACGTGAAACAACTGGATAAAAGGAGTTTGTCTAAATGAGGTCTTTATCTAATGGTGACAATATTATTTGCAGGTGAACTGAAGCATCATTTACAGTTGAAGGACGAACAAAACATTTTAATTTCCCTGTACTATATATCATAGCTATTGCATTTACAGCCTCAACTGAAACTTAAAGGTATAATTTTAGAATAGTTTGGTAAAAATGCCTATGTTGAAAATGCAGTGCCTTACAAAAGTACTCACACTCTGTGATCATTTTGCATTAACTCACATTAAATCCACACACTTTAAGTGTTCTGAGGGGATTTTATGCAAATGGCTGACACAAAATAACTTCAGTAATTTCAACCACAGTCAAATTGGTATAGAAAGCCAAAATAGGAGACTTTCCTAGTGACACAACTAAATTTAGGTCACAAGCATTCACACATGTAAATATGTTATAATATCAAGGGTCATTGTTCTACTGACAACCTATTTCAACATTTTGCAGCTCCTAACAAGTTTTATTCTGAATTTAGTTCCATTCATCTTTCAGCCTGAGGAGCTGTTTGCTCTTGCAGAAGAAAAGCATCCCCGCAGCATGATGCTGGCACCACCATGTTGGACATGGTGAGTTCAGGGTGATGTACAGTAGATTTTAAACGATAGCCAAAATCCATCAGTTCAAAGAACGCCTACATTACATTTGTGTTATCTCACCAACAAAATGTGTCCCCCAAAAATACACTAAATTTTTGAATTTTAAACAACAAGATGTCAGACAGATCAATGGGTAAGAAGACTTTTGCAAAGCACTGTCAAAATGGTAAATATTGAAGCAAAATTCAAAATTTCAATTGAAAACCCATGGAGATTAAATTTTTGAATATTTGTCTGAAAAAGAGGGAAAAAAGAAGAGATAAAAAGTCATTTCTTATTTTAAGTAAACTTAATGTCTTTTACTTGAGCTATACATAATTAAAGGGTTAAAAGATACAGAACCATCATTTTTTAATCTCTGTTAACAATTGATTCGTGCAAAATCATCCATGGCTAATCCAAGGTGTCTGGCTCAGCGTCCATGCAGGTTTCCCAGGGGTTACGAGGCATGTGGGGCATTGAGATAAGAAGAAGGGCAGCTCCGCTGAGGATGAGGAGGGTGAAGGAGGCGCAGGCACAGGTAAAGGACCAGGAGTAATAGTATTCAATCCAGATGGTCTCATCGCTATCGATCATTCGCTTGACAGACTGGCGCATCACTTCAACGGAGATGATAATGCAAAGGCCTGCATGCCAAAACAGAAAAGATCTCCATTTGTTGAATTCATCCAACAAAAAGATGCATTAGCTTTCGAAAAAGGTCTATAAAAATCAGCACTATACCGACAAATCATAAATATTCCACACTCTGAAATATGATGGAAAAATAACACGGTCATATCTGACCTGCAAAGGCAAAGAACATCCCAGCAGGTCGGAGCAGGTAGTCTCGCCCTTTTCCGAAAGAAAAGATCACACACAGAGTGCCCAGAATCATGAAGAACAAACTGAAGATAGCGATGGCTGCAGCTGAGATATTGTACTCTTAGGAGGGAAAGGAAACAAATAAGATTTAGAAACCAGAGAAGGATGCAAAGCCAACAAGGAAGCATAAAAAAATTATATCAAAAACAAAAAGGTTGAAGAAAACTGGATGAGATGAAAGCAACAGTAGAGATTAAAAACTGGGTCTGTGTAAGATAATAACTGTTTTAATGTAGCACTGAGCTGAGTTATGAACCAGATAATTAGCCTTTAAATTAGCCCCACTTAAAAAAAACAAACAATAACAACAGACATTAATCCAAACCGGCAATAATACCATTTGCATGACAGATAAGATGCTGCAGGCTTCTAACAAGATGATTAGGACATGTCTCTTTCTTCCCGCCTTCTCTTTTTTTCTCAGCTAAAGATAATCTGCTTTTTGCTTCTCTGTAACACTCCAGCTGAGATATAAATTATGCTATTTCACCTCACTGTACCAACTGTTCAAACATATCTGGTGGAAAATTTCCTCACATTTAGACTCTTCGCCACAATCTATGAAGTTTTTTTATGTGCAGAATTTCTGATTTTCTGTTTTAACTTTACTTGCAGGAAACATTAAAGCAACATGCATATGTTTACCGTGCAGAATGTTCCCCATGTACAAAACAAGTGTTTTACATTTTTCACATGCTTTTACCATCTGAGTTTTCACATTCACTTTTGATCAAGTTTTCAGGTGTAGTTTTTAAAATTTTAATATTTATGTTTTTTATTTATAAATGTAAATTTAATTAAAAAATAGAAATTGTTTCTAAACTGAAATGTGTCAATTTATAATATTTCCAATTATACCTTAAAAAGTAGGAAATATTTTCCACTGTTCCAGTTTATCTTTTCAAAGTTTGACTAAATGCAAACTAGGAATTAATCTGCCGGATGATTAACTCTTGCTCAGAGTTTTGTTGCTGTTGGATATTAATATTTCATGCTTTTTGGACTACAAATAGGAGACAGAAGGTTTACAGCACCAGGCTCTCATTCCTTAGAGCATTTCTTTGCAAATTCATGTGCATGACAGATTTTTTTTTTTTAAATATGATTTAACATTTTTATTTTAATTATTTATTTTTATTGTCTTTTTTCCTTTTTTTGCCTCGCAAAAAAAAAGAAACAAAACTTTATTAAAACTAACATTATTAAAATATTACTCATCATTTTACACCATAGCTAAAAATAAGAACATTTCTGCTATACAAACCTAATTATATAAAGAAGTTGATGAAGGTAAATTTAAAAGTGTGGTCTTTAATTGAAAACATTTGTCAGGATGTTACTTTTTCATTCCCTCTACTGCGATAAGATAAAACACAATAAATTAGGAAGAATTGCATTTAAACAAGTTTTCCACTACAAGTGTGTAAAACGTAATTTGCTCCAAATTTCCCTCTTGTTTCTCTTAGAGCCCTAAAAGTGGCATAAAGATTTGTTGTCATGTTCAAACATTTGTCTCATTAAGGGAGCGCACGACCAGATGCTCAATGTCTCCCCGCCTTTACTGTCTTCTCTTTATCTCTCTTATATTATTAGATGTTTCTGTTGATTTTTAAACACAGACATTGTGGTGCTGTCGTAATTTACTGTCTGAGTTCCACCCACCTTTTTGGGTCTTCACTTCAAAAACCTCAGCTTCTTCTCCCGATGTGAAATGTTTGAAGTAGGAGCAGTTTTTTGCTGAAGAATAAAAGATAGAGAGAAAGGGGGAACAAAAAGACAGAAAGAGATATGAGGGACTAAAAGCAGAAAAAAGATTGCATCCCTTTGCCTTACCAGCTATTGTTCTGTGTTTCAATGAATCTCATAAGTAAGTATAAAATTACACTGACATTATTAAGACACAGAAGCTTAAGGGGTGAACACTTTTGTCAAGTACTATGGCAATTTCATTGCCATAGTGCACTGAGTGTGCAACATTATCTATTTTAGCTAAAATAAATTTAACCATTGTTTCTCAGTGAACATTGTCAAAAATGCTTTTTGGGTTTTTATAAAGAAAATGTTCAGTTAAAGGTTTTATTAATCCAAATCTGGACCATTGTAGAAGATTAAGACTTTTGTTTTAAAGGTAACTTCCTCAACGCAACACCCAATTAATGCATTTATTACAGAATATTTGCTTTTGAGATCATCAGATGAAACCATGTCGAGAAAACCGACTTCTAGAAACTCAACTAGTGACCAATGCATAAATGTGAGGATGAGAATATCTTTCAATGTAACTGACAGCACATTTTTCCTTCTTTCCTTCATTCCTTCATTCCCTCCTTTCTTCCTTTCTGTGTACATTTTAAAGTATTTTCCAACCCCAGCATACTGCGAAAAATAGCTTTGTTGTAATTGTGAAGACATCATTATTTATTGCAAGTAAAATTCGTTGCATTTTACTTGCTGAGCATTTTGTTCCACAATAATTTTATATTTCCCACAGCTGTGAAGAAATGTTTCTGGGGAAGAGCAGTTATTTTCTACTCCTCCATCTATGAGCCATCTTTTAAAGGCATCTGGGAGGAGACGAAAGGTTGACAACGACCTAAAGGCCAAGCAAGTGTTCCTTCTGTTCTATGCTTGCTATCCTTTCTTGCTGAGATTAAACCCATAAAACAGGCAGGTCCCGTCTCTACCCAGATAGGGACAGACAGTGTTTGTGTGTTGGTGTCTGCGCATCTTGTATGTGTGTCCACGAGGCAACAGAGGAGCTGTTTGTTAACCAGGATGAGAAGGAATCACTAAAAGGGGTAACCTAGCAACAGGCTGCTGCAGGTCTTGGCTAGTTCTATCTGTTTACACATGTAAAGGCATACATGAAGAGAGCTTTGAATGCATATGCCTGTGCTCGTGCATGGAAAAATCTAAGTGTGGCCATGCAGGAACACCAGAAAAGTGGAGGCACTGTCACAGTGCAGCTGAGATGTGCAAATATATTATTTTCATTTGTCTTTTCTCATTTGCTGCCTGCACCTCTGAGGCCAAGCTAATCTCCGCTAATATGTGTTCGGGGTGAGCTATATTGTTTTCTCCAGTCTTTATGAAAACAGTTTTCTGCCTAATACACAAAGACGAGATAAGAATAATAGTTCAGAGGAGCTTTTGTATTACGATTCTTTTTGTTTTAATGTGAGAAAAAGTTAATGAATGCTTTTATAAGATGCAGTAGTTAGATCAGTTTTCATTAGTTTGATTATTCTTGTTTCTTTTTCCTCCTCTAGACTGACTACCTGGTAAAACATGCTGGAAAAGGCACATTTTCTGCTCCAAACAGTCAACATTTACCTAGAAGGAAACATCTGGGTGCGTATTGCCGACCTTGCAGTCTTGCTAATGGGGAGCTTTAGTTCCAGGGGGAGGATGATTAGACCGAAGTGTCGCCTGTCATTTTAGTTTCATCTCTTTCCATTTTAACTGTCGTCTCCTCTCTTTGAAGTGGCGCCTCTGATTTACCAACTCCATACTCACTCTGTTTCTCAACATCTCACATTTTTTCTGTTTGTGTTTTAAATTCAGTCAGCCATCCAGCACCTACCTGTATATAAGTATTTTGCAAATCTCTAATTTGAAGGCTTTTGCTCGCAGTTTGTGTTGAGCTTCTTACAAAGAATGACCAACTAGTTCAGGGTCAGCGTGAAAAGCATGTGCTGAGATATTTGAATAGCTATTCCTCCAGGAGCTCTGATACAACAACGTAACAGAATCCCAGCTGCCTGAGCATGCTGACCTTTCATGACGACAGTCAAAGGTTTCATTGTCATCATCATCAGCACATTTTGTTCTGTATATTCTGGGTCATTTACATTTTAAGAATGCTATTCAAATTGTGTATCTGTAAGTGCTCTGCGTTGTGATAGGCGGAGGCCAACACCTTTACTGCTGCCTTGTTTGGCTTTCCACTCACAGCAGAAAGCCGACACACGAGAGAGGGAGATAATTGAGCCTAGAGAAGGTGAAAAGGCTCAAGGGGATATTTGTGTTTTTGAGTATAAATTCTGGATATCATCAAAGTGTCTGGCTTCTGAAAATGAAAAGCAGGAAGTGGAAGATGTTTTATGTAAAGATGTGCTCTGGGGATACTTTCTTTCCACTGAAAGAAAGTATCTTTCAGTGGAAAGGACTGAAGGACTGAAAAGCGTAATGCAGGTCCACCTTGAAGCTCTGGAGCATATTTGATCATAAACCTGTCTCTGTTGCCTCTTTGAGCATGTATGCATGTGAATATGAACATGCATCTGCACAATTGTGCTCTTTATTTCCCAGTCGTGCTGCGCGATGTGCTCCATAAAGGGTTTGTTTGATTTTTACAACACTCCAGCTGTCATGCATCATTTCTGGGAGCTAATTTTGAAAGCCGTTTGGGTTCACAGTTTAGTTGCTCTTGTTACACAACCGCTATCGAAAGCAGAGTAGATAGAAATGAATGTTTGTGTGCTGTCCTCTTCACAACCAACCTCCTTGTCTTTTAGGAAAAAGTTAATTTGCATTATTAAGTCCAATCACTGTTGTGTGTGTGTTTGGGTTCATGATTCATGAAGGAGGCAATCTCTCAGATCACATATTGGTCAGGGGCAACACTGTGCTTTGCATGCAGTCAGCACAGGAAGCTGAGAGGAAGATGAAGAACTGGCTTTAAATCTGTTTAACAACAATTGCATAAAAGCAGACTGTATTGCTTTAAAGTTTGTCTTGTATAATCCAATGTACCAAATGTAACTAATAAGAAATGAACTTGCAGTTTTTGTGATAGCGTAGGTTTTTATCAGCATTTGCCCATCAGTGTGATTCACTTTTTAACCGGCATGCCTTTAACATTTCCACTTGAGCAAGTGAGCACTTTGTTCATTTATTTTTTTGCTTCCTACTCAATCTCTTTAAAATATGCAACAAAAACTGAGCAGCTTTTAAGCGACACTCAAAGGATGTTTGAGATGAAGGAAAGTGGAATAAGAGGTTAAACAAGCATAAGGGAGGCCACAGATTTTCTCATGGGAATAAATGGATTGCCGACTGATTCCCATAAGTAGCATATTGAACTAGATGGCAAAATGGACCCTCTGACAACATTAAATAAAAGAAAACGGTTTGATACCTACTGAAGGTAAAAAGCTCAGCTCCAGCAGATTAACATGAAACTAAATACAAAAAATTCAAAATATTAGTTTGACATTGGGATTTTTTTTTTCCATTTTTCACCTCAGGCGATTGCAAGCGGAAGATTGAGAAGTTTAAATGAAGATTCTAGTTTACTGATTTACAATCCACAATGGTTGCTATTCAGGGTAAAATCAAAAGTACTACCTTCCTGACAAAAACATTTCAATGTAAGTAATCTGTATTCTCCTTAAGGATGCAGTGGAAATTGAAGGCAATGCAAAATAGCTTCAGAAAACCTTAAAGTAAAAACTTACCACTTCAAATTATTCCCTTACAGTGGGGAAACTTTGACAGAGCTGCACAGTGATATAATGAGACAAAGCAACAGCACATAGTTGTGTGCTGGAACCTGCCTCAAAAACAAGTGTAAATGTTAAGTAGATAACTGGTAAAATAAGCCTTAAACAAAAAATTTAACCTTGAAGCAAAACCAAATTCTCAACAGAAAGACAAGAGGCCATTTTTACTCATCTAAATCCCAACGAGGAACGTATTTATTCTGCTCCTTGTAACTTGAATGATACAAATGCAAGTGGAGAATTGTTCAGATTTATGCTGTTCTTTAAAAACCCTGCATTTCTGATGCAACACACTGGAGTCATATAGGAGCTAGCTGAGCATGACCAAACCAGCATAAACAACCTGATAAATTGTGAGCAGAGCACACAGGCTACTTACCCAATGGTAAAAGCAATTACAAACGATGGGAAGCTAAAAATGAGAACCGGAAATAAACTACAAACAAAACCAGAAAGCATGACATTTCAGTCTGTTAGGATGCTCCTCTCTAATCACTTCTGCCTATTTCAGGTTATTTGAATCTCACAGAAGTATCTGAGATTCTACTTTTATACTGTTACTATGTTTCAAAGAAAAGAAAACAAGAAGCAGCAACATCAGGTTAAACAATTATTCATCCATTTTTTACAAGATAAATGTTTGGATGTGTGTTTTTTTAAATAAGTGAAGACAATAAAACAATGAATACTGTGTCTTGTGATTGGTCAGCTTCATCTCCACAATATGTACTTTTTATCAATATATTTTCTGCCATGTCATTGGAATGACATTCTCAAGGATTAATGAGAAACTCTTTTTGTTCTTTCTTTTTTTCTACCTGAGAAACATTTCTTATCTCAAACTCTGGTGTCAAAAGCTGAATTACACATGATTATTCAGGCTTTGATTTCATCTCGTCTTGACTGCTGCAACCGTCCTTTCATGTGTTTAAATAAGAGAGATCTTGACCTTCTCCAGTCAATTCAAAGTGCTGCTGCAAGGCTTTTAACCAACATTCAAAAGAGACAGCACACCACTGCTGTTAAATGTCTTTATGTTGACTATTGGTCAATTTTAAAATGTATTTTTACATTTAAGTCCTTGCTGTAGACCGCCGTGAGTTAATTTGATCAAACACTCCAGATGAGTTTGGCAACAAACAAATTATGAATATGTGGAAATGCACCATATTTCCACTGTAATGTATGGTGGAAGATCTCCGGTGATGTGAGCTTGTTTCTCTTTCAAAGGTCTGAGAACTTCCTTAGAGCACAGAGCATTCCCATAGTAATACCATAACATTATCGGATCCTGAACATATGGTCAACTAAATTCAGAAATTTTTCACCGGACACTAAATCTGTCTTTCATGGTCATTATAGCCACCATTACCTGAATCCCACTGAAACTCTGGAGAGTAAGCTGATGAGAACAGTGTACAGGAACGGACTCAGGACAATCTAGAAAGATTGTGAAAACAAATATTGGTCAACAACCCCCTTTCTGCATTCCTCAAAACCGTTACATGGTGAAAGAGAAACCTGAGGCTGAATTTATTTTTAGGCTTTTTACACATTTTTACCAGGTGGTTCAATAAATCTGGAGGCTGCTTTATAATGGTATCTTAGGGGAATGATTAACATGTCAAACTGGACTTATGAGTCTGTCAGTTACAATTTCTGTGTCTTCCATCCAACAGGTGACTGGCTTGTCCAGAAAAAAGATGAAAGTATGTTAGTCTAGCTTTCTGTCTAGGGGTTCTGATCTCTCAACATTTTCTTGGAAAAAAAAAAGAAGTACAACAACATCTCACTTCACTGGAAGACCCCTCCACGCCCCCCACCACCACCTTTCTCTCTCTCTCTTGTTCGTTCCTAAAGTGCTCGGTGTCTCACTCTCAACAGAGGTATCCCTGCCCACGTCACCCTCCTCTCTCTCTCTCTAAATTTCTTTCATTCCTCCCAAGTCCCCCAGGTGTATTCTAACTCATGAGCTGGGGCGGAAAGCCACACTTCATTAAGGCATGTACTGATCCTGAGGTGCTGGAGGAGCCAGAGGCAAAGTCAATGACAGAGTCAGAGTGAAATCTCTCAGTTAGGCTGCAAGGCACGCATGCACAGCCAGGGGCCAGGAGACATGATTTTACCCAGGGGCTTGCTCTGCACAAAGAGAGTCCTCGTAATTAAAGCTATGCAGGAAATTTAAAGCCTTTAAAGACACAAGCTGCAATTACTTTTTTTTTATGACTTGGAATACCATCCAATTGTGCAAAAGAGTTGACTTTATATTTGACAGAAACAGCTTTAGTTAACATTTTCCATCTGTGTTTTAACCACAAAAATAATAAACGCTGTTTTCTTGAAAGATTCACACATTTGATCAAAGACTAAAGAATCTGTCAAAATAGTATCTGTCAAGATAAGGGAGTTGAGATCTTAAATTTCAGTGCAAAGAGAAATGGGCTGAAATGATAAATGATTCAACGACCCATATAGTTTTATGACAAACAGGAGAGATTTGTGCTTTCTTTCACTATAACACATTGAAGGTAGCCTCGTTGCACCTAATCAGCAGTCTGTTCAGTGACTTCCTTTGTGGAAGACAAAGACAGTTAACTGGGTTTCTGAAGACAAAGACAGTTCACTGGGTTTCTGAAGACAAAGACAGTTCACTGGGTTTCTGAAGACAAAGACAGTTCACTGGGTTTCTGGGCATAGTGAGTTGTGAATTGTTTGGTTGAAATACCCGTCCATGTTTATGTTCTTGTGAATGTCTGCACACATGGCCACATATGTGCTGGCACAAGAGAGGAAGACAACAGAAGAAGGAACAGATCCACAGAAAACAAAAGGGTTTACGACAATGCTGAATGTGGAAGCTGATAGATTATAACTAAAAAAACTCTTTAATGTCCTCTGAGATAATTGTTTAGTCACTATTTTTGTTAAACAGTGACTGTAGATTGTACCATCTTAGCAACACCACAGACCTTATGTCTGAATTCAGCTTCTTGACTGATCAGGTTTTACTTTACTGATTAAAAAATAGGATACCTCATACCTCCAGGTAAGCTGATGGGGCCACATCCTTTGCCCTGAGGGTCTTCCTTCACGATAAAGATGGTCTTCTTGCAAAGCCTCCAGAGGCCAAAGTGGGCCGCCTCACATGTAGCGTTGAGCTTCTCCACCCTGGGACTCAGGACAGCCCAGTGATCTGTCACCACTGCCGCCAGCATCGCAGACATGCCGACGACGATCACCACAGATGTGACCTTGACCTTTGTCACCTGCTCCTCATACATGTTGCAGCTTCCAGTTGGTGTGCGCCGAGCCGTGGGTGTGCGCGTCCGTGCTTGCCACCGGTTTGTGTCAGCTGGACGAGTAATTGGACAGACTGCAATGGAAGTTGCTCCTGGTCCTCTTTATTTTCAGTTCTTGACATCGGACATTGTCTCCAGATGTTTTGCCGCCTTCACCACACCGCTGATGTCCTCTGTTGTCGCTCCTGCTCATCAAGGGTCTGTCTTTTTCGTTCTCTGCCTTGTGCCTTGTGGTTGGTAAAAAGAGGCCAGATAACATTGCCCCAGTTTCTGCCTCGCTCCTCTCTTCCTCTCCCTCTCTGCTCGCCTTTGGTAAACTAAGGCCATTCACTTAAATGAGCAAGGTGTACCTGGATGTCTCTATGCTCGCTACATCAATATTTTTGAGCAAAGCAATTGGGACCAGTGTTAGAGCAAGACTGAGCTCATTGACTTAATGTTTTAGCACAATTTGTTGGTTCAGATTGTTTCCCCCTGCAATTCTTACAACATCAAAGGCCATCAGATGGGAACAATCGTCACACTCTGACACCAGACTTTAATATTTCATCACTCTTCCAGACACTTATCAATCCATCATTTATCTGGAACATTCTCTGTCACATCTCCCTCTTTTTCTTATTCAGTCCAATCTTGTTCAATTGTCTCAGGTGCCATGCGCCGTAGGACTCCTCGGGGGAAAGATTTCCTTTATTAGTTGGCGTCTGAAATGGCTGATCTACTTCCTCAACCAATCAGCCGTCAAGGTTTGAAACAAGGGCTTCACCTGATCCCAGAAGCTGATCCAGATTTTTATGACGAAAAAGGGGCTTTTACTTCAAACCTGTAGAATATTCATGCTGTTGACATTGTTGAAGAATGTATCATCAGAGAATGCACTACACATATTTATGTCGCGTTCTCAGCATGTATTAATTTAACGGAAGTACTTAAAACCACAATTCATTTGAAAGCCTGAAATCTTACAGGTTGTTGAGCTCTCTATTATTACCAGTCAGCAGGGGCTTTATTAACATATGTAAACCATTCAAATCTGATAGATCTGAATTGCAAAATCAAACTCCCTGCATAAGTGGGCAAGCTTTTTATAAACCACTGCGCCCCACTTTAGACGGGACTCTGGCCCATTTTCAGCTCTGACACCACTCACACAACTCGTGGGGGTTTATACTTTAAACCTTGGGATATTTAAAGCTAAACATAAAGTCACGGGGACACAAAATACAATCCAGCATTGCAGTGCCTCGCAGGAGTATTCATACCACTTAAGCTTTTCTACTATTTGGAATGTTGCAACTATAATCTATTGTTACTGGGCTTATATGAAATAGATAGATGCAACAAAAATGACAAAAACACAAAAATGATACATAGTTTTATTCATTTCTTTACTAATAAAAATCAGAATAATGTATTTGTATTTATTTTCATCCCCCTTTACTCTTGTAGTACCTCTGTCAGACTGTTCCAGGGCAGATGTGGCTACTATTTAGTAGCTTGCTACCATCGGCGTACGAATGTGTGTGTGAATGACAGAATGACTGAATGTAGTGCGAAATGCTTTGGGGTCCTCTGGACTATTCAAGTGAAGGACATTTACATGAATTTGAATTACTTCAATAGGCAAACAGAGACACATTTTCTTTGCATGAATCCAGCTGTAAAGGCATCAGAGGTTTTAAACCTTGTGGTTTTATTTTGCCAAGCAGCGCAAGCTGCACCATTTGTGAGAGAAATATATGTATATTTTTCTCATTGTATCTTCTTTTTAAAACATTCATGTGTGCTCAATTATGAGATCTGTAAAGAAACAACACAGTTGGGTTGACATATCAGATTTGTCAGAAAACAATATAATGTGGCCAAAACAAAGTGCTTAGTGAAGGACATCTAACAGTGTCAAAGTCTGAGAGATGATGGCAAAAACCCAGGTTTATTATCACAACATGCCTGGTTACATTCACAGTAAAGGTGTCCTTCTTCCAATGACAGAGTACACTCATCTCTAAGTGTGTAATAATAATGTCTTTTGGTTTTTCCCATCTTCCTGCCTGACCTCCTGACCGTTATTTGTTCATGGTCTCTCTGTGGCTGCAGAGAGACCAAACACCTCACAGCTGTCTCTAAGCAACAGACGAGGATGTGGACAACAGCGGTGACACGCCACCCACAGCTCAGTGTATCATACCCAAGAGATCATTTAGTGTCAGTCAACTGGTAGGAGAAAGACAGAACAACATCTGACAAGGAAGGAATATCTGAATCATCAACTGAACATTTTTTGTTTCAGCTGTCTGCAACCACAGATGTGCTTCGTTTCTTCTGTAGGAGTAAAGATGAATTTAAAGTGATATCCTTTAATTGTGGCTGCTAGCTTCCCTGTCACAATCTTTACTCCACCATAAAACACAACTTTAATTGGTGGCTAAATTTACCCAAAGCTGACTAGATTGCACAGCCTTCAGAGGGTCCCAACTGTGTTCATTCACTAATGACAGGCAACATTGCTCCAGTTAAATTAGACCATCTGTACCTAAAGGCCATTTTTATGAGGGTCGTGTCAGTCTCTGCATGTAGAACAACAGGATCAGTTACAGTGCATCCTCACCTGCTTGTTCTGTGCATTTAAACGCTTCATCTATCCATTTAAATGAGGCTGAGGTGTTGTGGGATGGTGAATTGTGAGTTAATGAGCAGAGACCCAAAACAATTCAATTAGGTGGAGATTACAAGGGGATGATGTAGCTCCTTGATTGTGTTGCAATATTGGATGTTTATATCAGAGGATGATTTCCCAAGTTGGATTACCAGTTGTTGATGAAAATGAAATCTCACCAGCATGATCCCTCTCATTTTGTGGAGCCGTTTTATAATTTTGACTGGAGGCACAACATAGAGTGATGTGCAAAGCTAGAAAGCAGTATGACAGCTTGTTTGTTTTTTCTAGCATATTTGGTTATATCAACATTTAATACAAATTTTACCATACTGAGAAATTCAGGTAAAATATTGAATAAACAATGAAAGTGGATGAAACACAATTTTCTGTCAAATACAATATAAATAGTTTTCTAAGTGTATTACATCAAATCCACATTTAGAACATTGCAACTCAGCATTTTGAGAGAGATTTGATCTGTTTAAATTGCAAAACCAGTTTAATCAGAAAAGAGGCATAAAGCAAATTCAGCATTCCAGCTGTGAAGCATGAAGGTGGAAGTGTCATGGTGTGCGGATGCTTTGCTGCAGCAGGGTCTGGCCACCTCAACATAAACAAATCACAAGGAGTTCTTTGCATCAGAGGAAAACTGAAATATCGCAGGACATCTAACAAAGACTGGCTGAAATATGGAACATCCTGGGTAAAAGTGAGAATTTTTGTCTTATTAGGACTGTAAACAGATTGTAAATCCAAGAAACATCTCAAACATTCCCCAGATGAAAACATTCCTCGAACTGATGTTAGAAACTGATACATTTTGACACGAAGTGTCTTGCTGAAGTTATGTTAGCCCATGGGAGAAGAGTGCATTTCCTTTTTCTCTCTGCTATAAAACATATTTCTGTGAATATCATTAGTTAAATAAGTGCAAAAGGGCGATTTTAAAAACTAAGTTCAAGTGAATCACTTTTTTAAGGTGTAAATAAAATATACAGCAAAATTAGAACAAAATATTTGACCTTTCAAATATTGAAAGTGGCAGCTACTCTGTTCAAAGAGGTCTGCTACTAGTGTAGTACAAAAAATGCAAAGACTCCAGCCAGAGAGTTGTAGCTTGAACGGAGACAGCAGCGATTTAATCTTGAGCAACAGAGAAGGCATTCAGGGAGGGAAAGGTCAGCCACCAACATCTGACCAAAGCGCAGCAATCAGAGGTGTTCAGTGACAAGACAAGCAACCCTGAGATGATTAGTATCAGAAAAATGTTCATCGAGAGGTTGTTGTGCTCTTGCATGCGTTCATTCATACATTTTTAATACCTTGAGTGTTTGATCAGGCAGTGAGTAGGTTTTCAGTCTATTCAAGCAGTCATGTAAAATTCAACTCCTCCCACCTAAATTCCTGTAATCCTATTTTCCAGTGTTGCCAATTTCCCCATGTTTATTCCTGTCTACCTTTTGATGTCTTGATTTGAAGAGTTAAGAGCTGATTATTTTTTTTAGCAGAAAAACACTTTCTACCAGTCAATGAATTATCAGTTGTGGTGAATTTATTTCATGTGAAGAATAACAAAATGTCAGAATGCCATTTGTAACACACCAGGTGTAACATGGTTCACTTTATCCTTACATGTTTGTTTTTAAATAACAATTACGATGGTGAAAAAAACAATTTGAAGCAGGAGGCACTCATGTTTTCACTGGTCCACAGCTGAGGAAGCAGCCAGTTTCTCCCTTGCTGCAAAAATAAAAGGAAACCCCTGACATAAATTCAGTAAACGTACGGTTAAGATTAAATGGTGGAATCTGTTTTGCTTTTAGGAAACTGTGCATTCCTAAAACAGCTCTATATGGCTTCCAACACCTGTATGAGTTACAATGTCTGTTCACACTAAACAGGCTCTGAATCTTTATGAAGAAATTACTACAAAGTACTGAAGTTGACCACAAACAACAACAATGACCCTGATTTTGTTTGTTTATTCAGGTACAGTATGCCGGGTAATACATAAGTTAAAAATATTTTTTTTTCTTTTTTTCGTAAGAACACTGAAAGTGGGAAATACAGCAGGTCATAAAAAGGCACTGAATTACCTTTACATAAGAGATTAGTTTGGTGCTGAACATAGTGTATATCAGAGCTCCTCAGTAAAAAGAGGAGAATTTGTCACTTTTTTATGCTGTGCAGCTTGACCAGTTCTTTACCTTCCCTCCTAATGATCCAAATTTTAAATGCTTAATAATGACAATAGAGAAGGTGCTTTATTATATAGTCAGTCATAAATTAGTGTAAGCACATACAGTAAAATACAGCTGCCGCTCATACATGGAATAGAAATATAGTTTCTTTTCCTAAACATACTCACTGTACTTCACCTTACAAAACAAAATACTTAATAGAATCACCGACTCATAACAGAAATACTAGTCTTAGCTGAATATAAAAAGGTAAGTTGAATCACATGATATTTTCCCGACTGGTCAAAGTTTGATTATTGAGACAATCTTTCATTAAATAATGCTTTGAATTCTCTTTTTACATTGGCATGTTTTCTTTTGTATTATACTTTTATTTACAGCTTTACATTACAAACATTAACTTTTTCAGACTGATATATAAAAGTGAAAGACCTACACTGATGGCTTTTTTTGTTTTACATGTGCTCTTCATAGTATGAAGTTTTGTCTCCACTAACACTTTTCTCTGGTCAACTGAGCCCAGCGTGCTCAGACAACACTCACAGTATTTACTAAAGAATTTCATGGCATTTTTACTTTTCTTCACTTATTTTTCACAAGGTTCGTCTTTGTCACTGGTCCGGCTTCTTGCAGACCTCAAAGGATGATTCAACCTGCCACAACTTTGCTGTATTTCCTGAGAGAACTAACACACAGAGCAGTCAGGAACCTGCAGCACAGTACAGATCTTGTAGATGGGGATAAATAGTTGGGAGATACAGTTCCACACGTCTCCCCTGGCTTCTGTGCAGGATCTTTGTTTGGCAGTGGAGTGGCAAGCCTGCCAGACGTTCAAGCTTTGACAGACAGACAAGAAATCTCTGCTTGATTCTAATCATTATCTCTGAAAAACTTGATGCCAAGGCTCTGTTTAGAGCCAAAAAAAGTCCTGACTTTTGTTGTGTGTGTGTGTGTGTGAATGTGTGTGTTTGTTAAGCTCAGGCTTCTCTAGAGCTTATTTATCTTTTGTTTAAGACAGAGACCTCCATTTGAGAAGGCAGGCTCTTGTGCAAGTGCGACCACTTGCATAAGTGTAAAATTTTTGCTTCGTTTTCTGTCCAACGTTAGAGGGGTCAGGGATTAAAGAACAAACAATACAGAGATAAAATCAGCCTAAATACTAAACATTCAGTACATCACAGTTTAGCAAGGATATAATTTTGTAAAGACACTGACTCTCTTTCAAGGTTGTATTTAGAGCCTAACATGGAATACAATGAGAAACTAGAGATAACGCCACATACGAATGGAACACTGAAGAAAATGTTTCATTTAGCACCATGTTGTTTGAATAATACGTAGAATATATCTGAATCACAAACCTCAAGGTTTCATTCTCAAGTTTAGCTAAAAAGTGTGGGAATAATTTCATGAACATTGAATGTGTTAGCAGACTGCTCATATTTGAGCAGTTCAAAAATAAAAACTCAATTGGCTAAAGCACAGACCTTGGTAACTCTGTACTGCTTCAGTGAACTGTAAAAGCAAGTGATTTTCTCCCTGTTTTGTTAATTGGTTCATCTGCTCTCCTCTTGTCTACTTTTGGTTCTTTCAGAAAATTGAGAGACTCTTTTCCACAGGGTGAGCTGCTCCAGTACATCAGACTGCTGATTTTACGCCGCCATTCAGGTCATCCTTGACCTTGCAATCCTCGTATTCACACAGGCGTGGTTCTGCGATTTACTCCATCCTTTAAATCATTTGGGAAACAGTTATGAACCTGCAGGAATTCGGCACTTCCCTCGTGCTCAGGGCTGTATGTGTTCTCAGTTACACTGTCCCTTGCGAGGGCATACATGGACAACTCATCCAAGGGCCCGCTGGAAGACGTTGCCCCCTTCATGCCACCTACAGGCGAGTTCTCCCTAGAGCCCTCCGTAGAGTGCGAACTGGCGCGAGACGTCCTCCGGCGGTAGCGGAAGCTGGGTATTCTAGAGTATGGCGAAGAGGAGGAAAGCGAGCGGATAAATTCGCGTCGCGCCTTCCAGCGGATTTCCTTGTTCTTCTCAATGTAGATGTTGATGACGAGGACGGCGACAGTTTCAGCCACAATAAAGGAGAGGGCGTCGAAGTAGAAGGACCAGCCATAGGAGTAGGTGTACTTCTTGTCATCGTCTCGTTTGTCACCTGGATCTCCCGTGTTGCTTGAGATGTAGACAATGATACCGATGATATTGCTTAGGCCTGGTAAAAGGAAAGAAGGATAACTACTTCTTGCCATGAAAAAAATCACAACTTTTCTGCCAGCAAAGATCAAAGTTATTATTTATCAACCAGTAAATGCAAGATTTTCATCACTTCTGGTATTCTAAATGACATTTATGATCATTGCCCATGACTGAGACGTGTGGCCATTTTTAAGTACCGCATGAGTCTATTAGTGCCACATCACTATTAATGGAAGAAACTTTAATATTCCAGCCCACAGCCCACATGATTGAAGCTCTTTGAGAGTGAGACTGGCGGGGTGCATGCGTGTGTGTGTGGGTGTATGTGTGTGTGTGTGTCATTCAGCTTACCTGCGGCTACAAAAAGAATGCCTGCACTGAGGAGAACATTATTTGTCTTGTTATAAGCTCGCCCCACACCAACACACAACCCGCCAAGCATCAACAGGGTGGTGCTGAGGATGGGGAACACACTGAAGGCCCGAACAACACCTGCAGAGAGGCAGAAGAGGTGGAAATCGCTCCAGAATAAATCAGAATTCAATAAAATCAATGGGTAGCATTTTGGTTTATAACTACATTACAGTGCCTTGCAATATATTAGCATCAGAAACCCAGTCCATATAGTTGATGTGTGTCTGATTTAATCAAAAATTGAAAGAGTAGCACAACTGCAAACCTACCAAGACAAACCCCTCACATATACCAGGAGGTTAGGAAAAGACAGCATTAATCAGAGAATCAGTCAATGGTTACTGTGGAGGAGCTGCAGAGATCCACAAGACAGGTGGGACAATCTGCCAGCACAAATGTTTGCTGCAGTGTCCACATATGTGGCCTTTAAGCATGAGAGGCAAGAGGGAAGCCATTTGTGGCAAGACTTTAAATTAACTTTCTATCCACTCTGAAAGATCTCAAGCAATTTTGCAAAGTAGAAAAGTCTAAATCTCTGTGTTTGTATAAATCTGGTGAAGACATACAGAAAAAGACCTAAAGACATTTTTGTTCATATAAAATAAAAAAACTAAATTTTCCTTGAAATTAAATGTGAAAAGTTCAAATGCCTATGAATTCTTGAGTAAGTCCTCTTTTGCTAAATACAGTATTATATGCAGCAGAACAATTTTTGAAGATAAAGAAAAAAAATATCTTTCTGTAACTTTAAAATCTCATCAATTCAATCCCACACTGTCTCACTCCCACTTCCAGAGAACCCACATTATCATTTATTCTCTGAATCCTTGTTGTGACAAAGCTTGGCTAATCAGCTGTGGGTTGCAATAAGAGTACTCAATGACAATTACCACCAACAAAAAATGAATCACCATTTTTCACATACAAGGTTGCATGGGCTTTATTCAGCTGTGTAGCCTTTTATTGAGCACTTCTTTCATTTAGTTTGGCTAATGGACATAAGAAGGACTGAGTCCAAAATCTGTTAAGTTCTCTTATCTTTCATTGACAAGAGGCACTGATTCTTAGATACTGATTTTGCTTTTATTAAAAATAGGATCCTTTACAAAATTAATATTTTCTGCATATGAATAATGTCCCAATGCGGCAAAACCCTTCAATATAAGGCTATAAGATAAAATATTGGGACACTACTCTTCATATTTTATAAATAGAGTAAAGAGTCCAGTAAAAGAGCTCTGTCTACTTAAAGTCTGAGACTTCCATTCTCTGACTTTAAGTAACATAATTAGAGTTTGAGTGACAGTTCTCTATGAGACCAGTGCTTTCTTTTAATTAAACCACAAATAATACCTAATAATTAATAACTATAATAAACAATAGTAAAGTTTCCATCATTGGGAAACTGATTAAAGCATTCTGTGATTGATGCCGTGATTATTTTAACTATAAACTTTAAAAAAATAGAAAACATCTTAACACAATATTCAAACCTAAATGTTCCTGACAAGATACTGTGACATCAATGTGAAATTTAAAAAATAATATATTTTTTTCTTTTTTTTTTAGCAAAAAATTAATGTCCAAAGGGATGAGATTCAGCACTTTTCCTCACTCTGAACCCACTTTTTATTTAAAGGGTCTGTTTGGTGAAGGACCGTCTTTTAAAGCTAAACAAGTTGTAGCGATGAACAAGCTGTCTGAGCTTAGACAAAGAACTAGATGAAGAGAGATCTTGATGTTAGACTTGAATACAAATTGTATTGTTCAGTGCAAGCAAGACTTGCTGGTGCTGATGGAGACACAACCAAAAACAGAGTCTGTTTAAGGTTCCCTTTACCAATTATTTTATTGAAATAATTGAATAATCTTCAGCAGCCTATCTTGCTACAGAAAAGTTACTCTTATTTTTGGTTGCATGTGCTGCAGTGGAGTTTTTTGGGGGTTTTCATTGAGCATAATGATAACCACTAATTATATGTAAGAGACAACAGACAACATGTTATTTTGGAGGACTTGTTTTCACAGCTGCTGATTAGGCAGCCAGCTGAAAGACCTGACCGACTGAGGATGCCTGGCCTCAGAGAGCGAGGCTGGGCTGCTTAGAGCTGACCTGCAGGTCACAGCTAGAGCACTGCAGCCTTTTCCCTGCCAACATTCTTCCCATGGATTAGAGAATGGATTATGTATCGCTGCCTGCAAACCCACAAATAAAGGATTGCATTGTTTCATTTTGTTTTCCATAGCAAGAGTTCATCTGGACATCAATTTGTCTGGATCATCACAGCTCTGTTTAGGACTTGTAGGGTTGAAACCAGGGCTAACAACAGGAGCAATAGGAAATGCCACCCATCTATTAGCAAGTACAGGAAGTAGTTACCACAATTGCATGTTATTGTGCAGTAATGCAGCGGAAACATGATGTGTCATGTAATGAATCAAGATGACAGATACTAAAAATATACTGTTATTGTCTTTTTTTTTTTTCAGATGACCTCTGTGGAAGTCTTATTGTTCTCTACTAAACATATCCACAGTTTTATCACAGGAGTATTGCTACATTACATCCATCTCCCCACCTCATTGCCTCCAACCTGCAGGGAGGTGATGTGGGGCGATTCCTGTGGATGGATGTCTGCCATTCAAGTGTAGAAATAAAGGTTGCTGCTGTCAACATCTGGACAGCAGCAACCTTACCTCCAGATGTCAACATCTGGAGGTAAGGGGGATTTTTTTTAAATGCTTGTTTCATTTTACAGTCTCCTGCTCTGTAGAGGTTTGGAGACGCATGAACTTTAAACTGGATTTATAGGCCAGTGAGTTGTTATTGTTCGAACCAAAGGAACAGCTTTCAAATAGCCACCAGCTTCAGTGTTGATGGCCAAGGGTTCAAGGGTTTGTGTGTGAAAACTGAGGTCAGCAATGGAAGAAAGGAAACAAAAAAAAAATATTATCTGCAACCTTTGGGTAAACATTATAATCTAATCACCTATTGTTAGAATTCATGTAGAAGCACATGAATGTAAAAGTTAAATTTTAATGCTTAATCTTCTATATGCACATCATGTGTGTTTTTCCGAGGTAAAATGGCGACAGATGATTCACTGTGGCCACACCTCAAGGGAAAAGTTATTTTCTTTTCAGAGGGAGTAATCGTAGAATAAGGATAATTATTGCAATTCATTTTAATTTAAGTATTATTTTGGGGCAATTTTGCTATTGTTATTGCCTCACGTGGTTTAATATTTCCAAGCTATTGCTCATTTTCTTTCATT
Source organism: Phalloptychus januarius (assembly GCA_902982915.1). NCBI lineage: Eukaryota > Metazoa > Chordata > Actinopteri > Cyprinodontiformes > Poeciliidae > Phalloptychus > Phalloptychus januarius. The sequence continues at coordinate 9,378,623 of CADWAE010000476.1, forward strand.
TAGTTTCATTATGATCAGAATGCCTTTTAATAAACACACCAAAAAACATGTCACATTATTCAATATGGATTATTATCCACTTATGGTCCGTCTCTAAAATTAAATACTCAAATAATATGTTTATGTGGATATAATATTTGTGTTTAAAGAATGGATGGAGTCAATAATGCCTGATAGGCTGAGTGGGAAACACTTACGCAGCAGATATTCAGAGCGGTCCGTGTCGTAGTCGTCGTCATCAGTAAGGTGGTTGATCCAGTAGCAGCTGCCTTGATTGATGCCTGCAGCACAAAAGAATCAGAATGAGTCCACATAACAGTGATTGGTACTGCTGAGAAGGATAATGTATTTAAATGCTTATTTTACATCTTCAGAAGGGAAGCCAAAGAAATGTGGTCAGCACTGGATTCAGAATTCATTGTATTTGGGTTTCAACTAGTCTTCGGATAAAATGTGTCCACTACAGTCAGAAGATCCTTTACATACAAGTGTGGAAGTATTTGTAGCAGACATTGAAAATGGAAAAATCTTTCTCTTGCACAAGGACACACACACACAAAAAAACAACAAGTTTGCGTTTTTTAAAATTTAATATGCTTGTATATCCTAGATTTTCTTGTGCATTGCTTCTTACATTGTATGTTGATACAGATTAAACCCCTAAGTACCAAGATCTCTATGTACCAAGGCACATAGAGATCTAAACTGACATCTGTGAGTGTGTGTGCATACCTGTGTGTGGAAAAACAAGCATGTACGCTGGAATGTGCTACTTTAACAAACAACGCTAGAGTCACTCCGTTGATTCTTCTGAGCAAGCCTGGCAAATGAAAGCAATCAGTGTCCCTTTTTTACCACAACACTTTGAAGCCACTCTGGATGTGCCTTTGTTGCACATCTGTGTGTGTAAAACAAAGAGGAATTAAGGTTTGAAGATAATCCACCGCTGATATGCCGTAGGCTGCAGGCCACAGTGAATGAGCCAAATCATATGTGTGAAAATGGGGGTGTTACACGCTTACTAATGCTAACATAGAACGCTCTTCCATATTTGCAAATCATATATATACATGCAACTTTTTTTTTTTAATCAGATAAACCATAGAATCTTCTGCCCTCTTATCTTCCGTGTCTGCTTTGTTTTGAAATCCTTGCTTGGCTAGTTTATCATTGCATGTATTAGGGCTAGTCTCTGCACAAACGGTGTCACAAACATATGGACTGCACCTATTTTACCACAAGGTGACAAGGACTGATCCATTTTAAATCACACAGTTTTAGAAATCAAAACATTAAAACTATAAATCAGCTCATGTCATCAAGCACATTCTGAAGCACGTGAGTCTTTTCACACATTATTTATGTATTAGTGCAAACAATTGTTATTTTTCGACTCTGTGGTGTAATTAAAGTCTATTAAATCTACTTGTATAAAAAACACTTTCTTTTTCACTCATGTTCCCCTGCACTTAAATATATAACGACATTGTTGCCATTCAGGATGAAGGTTTATTCAATAGTGAATCAGCTTAGCTTCCAGAAAGCTTTTCTCAGCTTAATCTTTGTATCTAACAAAGACTTTCCCAAATCAAAGAACAATTCCCTTTTGCATCTTTTGTACTTTACCTGAGACAGCGGATGAAAGCTGTCCTACCACATTAATGCCAGTCTTCATTTACTGCAGTTTCAACAGATATCTGTCAACTCAATTTTACAGGTGTCTGAAGGTAGAACTGCAGAACTGTGATTGTCTGTGGCACAGCTTTTAAGGGCAGAATGGCTTTCATTAACTAGGTCTGCTGCCTAATAAGGGACATCAAATTAATTAGTGTCAAATCAGTCGGCGGAAATGTAGCACAAGTTTCTGTGTCTAGTCACTGGTGGAAAAAAGGGCTCTGTACTCATTTTAAGCCACAATGTGAGACTTTAGTAAAAAAAAAAAACCTTCTTTCTCATTTGATGAGCTAACAAAAGCACAAACACCTCTCTTGTTCTGATAATTGCTGTGCAAACACCAAATCATGCCACAGGGTGTGCAGCAGAAATAGTTCATATGTATCGCTTTGTCTTCTCGGCAGAATAAAACTTAAACGTGATTTTACAAATTGTTAACAGCAAAGGAGACAAAATGTTACTATTAAGCCTGTTACTATGTTTATCACACTTCTTTTTTCCTGACCAGTTCCAAAAACTGACTCCACCCACTCTTATGGGTTCAGCCACTCTGCACCAAGGAATATGAAAAATGCTCCTGGACTCTTGGTTTGGCTGATTTACTTGCACTAGCCAATAGCATGTGAAGTAGCATTTCACCTGGCAGATCTTGATGTTCAATTCTGATTTTATCTGAATTTCTTGTATGATTGTTCACGTTCCTTTTAATAATGTCTCACTATTTTTTTTAATGGTGGGACAGGGATGTTACAGAGACCGACTTCATTCAGAACTTGAGGATGGTGAGAAAAACTTTTAATATCCCAGCGTATGTCAGCATCAGGACCACATTCAGAAGTGTCTCAAATCTGACCCAAAGTAATCTGGCCAGATCTGATTTCTTCCAAAAGTGTGGATGACCTCTTTGAAAGCATATCATCATTTTGTTCTTATACTAATAATATTACTGGGTCTGCTTATTTCCATCTTCATAGCATTAATTTTGAATGTCCCTCCCTCAACTCCTGTACAGTCTCTCTCATTGTCCATCGGCTCTCCTACTGACTACATTAACTCTCTCTTCCTTGGTTCCCCTCATAAATCCCTCCATAATCTTCTATCATCTAGATTTTAGTCACCACTAATACCATTAATACCACTAGACTTTAACACATCACCCCAGTTCTACAGCCATTCCAGATAAACTCAGAGTGGAATTCAAAATCCTCCTGCATACATATGAGGCCATCCACAGACTCACCCATCATTATTTTCCAGTTCTTCTGCACAATACTACTTCCTCATGCTCCTTCAGGGCGCCATCCTTCATCCACCTGATTGTGCTCTCTGCCTGCCTTGACACCAGGGGGAGCAGAGCTTTCAGCCGCTAAATTTTCTGACCTTAGATTTCACTCCCACTGGACATCTGAATCTCCGTCTGATCAAATCTACATTCAGAACTGTCCCGATTAATGTCCCGATTAATGAGTGGGACTCAGAGACAGAATTACTTCCTTCCAAAGAAAATATTCAGGAACTCCCAAAATCTTGTAAGTTATATATGGTTTGATAAAATCACAAGTTGTGTAACATAAAGTGAGCATATATTATCAAGTCTACATGTGGAATGTCAACAAAATCCATGCAAAGAAGACAGAATACAGAAACTGAATCAAATTGTACTTCTGAAATTTTTTGTGAACTGAATAAATTGCTAGAGATAGTATATAGATGGGGAAAAGGTTTTGAAATTATTCATCATGTTCTTTAAAAAAAGGAGAATGGGAAGAAATGAAATAGCAAAACACAGAATACAAAATAATGAAATATATATATAAGTGTTGGAATCCACAGTAAATAGGGTTTCTCTGAGCATGCAAGCGAAGCAAATTAGCAAAAGAAAGAGTGAGAGTGAGAGGAAATGCAATCATAATAAAAGCTATTGTGCAATCAGGGTCAAAGTGTGGCACAGGAAATATTTATAAGTTAAAGAGCAAATAAAAAGTCTTTATTGGGAAGGGAAACATGCAAGAGCAACAAACTAGAAATTAATTATGCACGCTTAAGTATCAAAAGAGATAATGGGTTCTCTGGCTCTGACTGGAGTTTAGGAGCCCCATACTGAGCATCTCCTGCTCTCCTCCATAGCAACCACTGAGTCTTTAATAAGCTCATTTACATAAATTGTCTCCAAGGATGTATTTTGACATTTCCATTGTATTCTGATACCCATTAAATAAGAGATAGCATTTCCATGAACATCCCCTCTAAACAGAACTGTCAACACAAATGTAGGAGACAACAAACAAGAATGTCTACTTGTAAGCACACATGTGGATTTAAGTGTACAATTTATGTGGCAGTAATAGAGCAGCAGACAACAGGAGGAAAGCAAAGAGCTATTATTTTGAAAAAAGAAAATTCCACCATTTGTAACCACATGCTTAAGGAAAATATTCTATTGTTATAACCATATTGATAGATGAAGGTGTTCAAACATTCATCTATACATTTCTTTGTTTCTAATGACCTGCTTCAACATTTCTGGGATCACAACCAGCAGTTTGGACCTGGGGTACATCTGTCCATCATGGTGTGAATACACACACTTTAAATGCTTTGGCCAATTCAGAACTACCTATTACTATATAACAACTAGATTAAAAGAACTCCAAAATATTCAAAGGTCAGGGCAAAGTAAACTAAACGCACAATCAGTCCCAAAAAAGAGACATCTGTGACAAACGAGCTTAATCAGTGACAAGCAGACAAAAATAATTTACAACATTCTATAAAATTTAAGCTCATATGATTATATGTCAAAGAAAAGTCAAAGAAAATAGTTCAACACAAATTCCTCATTATGTCCTTTAGAGTTTGTCAGAGATCTGTAACAAGCTGATGACAGCATGTAGCTGAAACATGTCCTGTTTTTGCTTTTTGAATATTTTTGGAATGCAGGTTATTCCTATTTTTTGTAGTTCTTAAAATCAGGTGCCCATTTGCTCTTTCCATTTTGTTACACTGGAGTTCTGCTCACTACATTCCTCCTCTTAAAAAATGCACGTATTTCAAGCTCTTAAGGTGGACAGATTTCATCAGGATAGCAGTATGCTTTAAGCTTCCAATAATACGCAAGTCTTCAAGAAATATTCACTAACGTAAGTCTTCCTACAGCACAACAGTTTCAATGTTTCAATTGTGTTATAGGCGCAGACCTGAAAAACATTCCTTCAGTTTCCCAGGACACATCAGCTTTGTTCTGGAAAACAAAAAGTAATCAGACCAAATCCACCAACAGGCTAACTCAACAAAAAGTGACCAAACTTTTTATACACAAAGGGAACCAAATATAAGAAAACAAGATTTTCCTCCATTATGTCTTCTATATTCTGGCAATGAAGAAACTAACTAGCACACAGCTAAGTGTCACACTGAGACATTTCCTGAGCTCCAGTTTTACATGTCATAACTGTGATTTATTTCAAGGTTTAGGAACTTCATGGTTATTTCATTAAGTGATGTTAGTTGCACTTAAGAAAAGGATTTCATATGTAAGTACATATGTATGTAAGACACAGAGGACAATGGATCTTGGGAAAGAATGTCTCCTGTGGTACCATCTCTGTCCTTCAGGGAGAGGTTAACTTGATTGATGCGTCAGGTTAATCAGAGGAACGATGGTTAACCTTAGCATGCAACGCATGCAGGATAACATGGCTTGAGAATTCATTCAGGAAATCTATTGTTGTTTTATATCAAGACGTTCTGTGCAACTTTAAATCTTGTATGAAGAATGTTACTTTACAGACAACATTTTTCATTATATTTAGCATAACTGATGTTATCTTTGTTGTTTTCCTGTCTTAACGTTAGTGAATATCCAAAAGCACATAAGAGTATGAGTGCATACTCTTAATGGCTAAGAGGCATTACTGCATAGGCTGAGAAGCTTTTGAAAGGTGATACTGCAAAGACATTTTCTGGCTCTCTCTAATCAACCGCCTGGATCTCATGTGTAATTAGACTCTCAGGTTGGAAGAAATGTAAAATAACCATGCACTTATTTAATTATATTTAATTGCAGAGAACATATTAACAAGAATAAATTAAAGATGCTAAAAAACTAAATCTCTTGATCTGAATTTATTTAATTTATTTTACATTTCTATTCAATTTTAAACTGTAATAGAAACACAACACAGAAATGACTTGCTAGACACAAACAAAATTCAAAATATAGTTTCTCCTACAAATAAAGTATCATGTTAATAACAAGAGATCCACAGGGTAAATGTCCTCACAAATAATTGCAGTGGGCCTAATAGAAGTTTTGAGCAAATAGTTAGTAATTAATCCGACAGACAGTCCAGAAGGACAGCTCTGCTCCTGCAAAAATCTGAACTCTGTCATAGCTTTCTAAAAAAGTTTCCCACCTAAGAAGGCAAATGTTTATTTTTTTATATGACACTTTTTTTGTCAATCACTGTTATTTTCAAGTAAAGAGATAAAGAAGAATAGTGTATCAAATATGGCTTGCAATAAACATATTGCCTCAAATTGTTTTCAGCTAGATTCCATTCTTACAAAAATAATTGATTATTCTGAAGCTGTGTAAAACCACACTAATATAATATTTGCATACACTATGTGAGACCTGGTGTGGAATTTTCACATATCCATTAGGCTTATGGTAGATTGTATTTCTCCTTGTTGCTTTTTTTCAACAGTAGCTGATTAATAGATGCCCTGTCCTGACCTGCTGTGGATCTCTGCAGTTCCTTCTCCAAAATTGCCAAGAATAAATCGACTCCTCTAAATAATGCTCAAGGTAGACGGCTGGTTCACGCCAGGGTTTTTTGGAATCCTGTAATGGCATTAAGGTTGATGCTTTGACTTCCTCATTTCAACACTTCAGTGGCTTTGCAGATAGATTAATGACCAAACCAATCAAAATTGACATTTATATTGTGCATTACTAGAAGGCTTCAGTAGGTGATGAACATGCATTACTTCTACACAGCTTAATAACAAACACAAGCAGAGTTTCAGCTGTGGTTCTACTTTAATCCCTGTTACCCTGGGACCTCCAACAGCGAGCGCAGAGAGATGAAAGCACTCAAAGCTTTACAATAAGTTAAATGATTAAGATAAAGGGCTTAATGTCCAAGGCAGGCATGTTCCCACAACTTTCAATGATTCACCAACACGTGAATTAATTGTTGTGGAAGCGGGGAAAACTGCTCCAATGTTTTTTTTTTCTCTGTCATTCAGTCCAAGTGAGGATGAGAGAAAAGCAATTTTGGCAAAGACATCAATGATTCAGTGTTGATATGACTGACAGTTGGTTAATTAAATTGTCACCAGGCTGCAATTTCTTCAAACACAGCTTGAGTTCGACTGTGCATGTGTATCCAAGTTGTTGGGAGAAAACTGAGATTTTACGCCACATGTAAGCTGTTGTGAGTCCTGTTATGCACAGTCAGTTAAAAATGCACACATTTTTAACAATTGATTCTCAATGTTATCTATATTTATGAGAAAATTACTTGGAACTGTGTAAATATTTGTACATATGTCAGGCTCTTGATACTTAATTGGATGCTCTATATTGCCTGATTAGTCATTTTAGCTGCCTTTATTTAATTTAATTCTTGTTTTCTAGGGGTTTTGCACTTGTAAGAGATGTTTTATGGAAAATTTATATTTATCCTGATTGAATATTTAGCAAAGATTTCAAATAATCTTAAAAATCCAAAATCTTAATTTTGCTGTGCTGATATTTGCATCTGTATTATGTATTTGTATTGGGTTTAAAGCAATAAAAAACCCAAATTAAATTCAGTTAGTGCATGGGAAACAAAATAAATTACACAGAAGAAAAATCTGATGCTTTTACTCAGTTTTTTCTCCTTCGAAACATAAAAACCAAGTAAAACCACTCTGATTTAGGCAGACATAAGGTCAACCTCAGCTTCAACCTCAGAAAAATCTGCCCCAACTGTGCTAACAAATGACAAAGGAAATGATCTAGTTTCTCTTGGTTTCACTGATTAACACTATATTTCCTGAGTTAAAATGTTCAAAAACACAAACAACTTTGCAATGGGTAAACATTTGTACATTTCTGAAAAGACAGAAAAGCTTGAAAATATGCTTTTTTGGTTTCAAATACAAAGCAATGTAGAGCTGGATTATAGAAGTGTCAATTTGGTTTATGGAAAATATGTAGTGTGGACTGAGCAGCTGGCATTAAAAAGCAGCTCTATGAAGGACAGAAAAAGAAGGAATTATTATCAAAATAAATAAATCACCAAACCTAGACAATCTAGTCATTTCCTCTCTTAAAGCATTGATTGTGGCATATATTTTAAAATATTTACCCTGGTCACAGTGACAACATTTTAACTTAATGTCTAAGATAGAAAACAATAAGCTGTATTTACTTAACTTTGGTTCAATTTAATTCTTTTCCTTTTTCTTTTCTTTTTCTTTTTTCTTTTTGATGTTGAAAGACAAATTTTGAAAAGCATTTTCAGTTTCTCTTCGAGCTCCGGTGGCTTCAGAAACTGGCATTAAAAAAGCAGCTTCATAAAACTGGAAACACAAAAGAAAGTGGCGAAGCAGAAAATGATTATTAGAATGGAGATGTTGAACCTTTGTGTAGAGGAAGAAAGAAAGAGCACATCAGACGAGACCAAGGTGAACTTAACGCCTGATGGCTAATTAGACCTCCCCCACCCCACATTGCTTTTTGATAGCTACACTTTAATTACAGATACATGGAACATAGTGAAACAGCAAAGTGACCTTCAACCTCCTCCTGCCCCCAACACAACAAATATAATCAAGCACCTTGTCTCAAAGACCACATATCCACCAAAAGCCCCCCGAGAAAAACAGCTGCTTCATGGCTCACAGCAGTCCACCGCCAGCTGAGGCGTTTGCTTTAAATATGATGCAGCTAATTGGATAGTCAAATTGGTTCATTCATATTTTTACATTGGGTGAAGTTTCCGGGTGCTAAACTCACGGTATTAAATCTATGTACTGCATATGAAAGAAGTGCTGACCTCATACTGAAGAGACCCTGTTTATCTAATATCATTTGAAAAAGAGGCGAGGTACGTCAGTATGGTGTCCTGTAAGCGCAGCTGTTTCTTTATTGGAAAGGAATAAAGGCTGAGAAGACAGCTGCTGCGTGTCTTCTAACAATGCGTTGTCACCGAGAGATGTGTTGATGTCTTAAAGTGTTCTGTAAAACAGGCCGATGTTTCACCCGGTAGTTGTGAAACCCTCAATAACTGTGTTTGTCATTATGACTGCAGGGTTGTGTGTGGTGGTGGTCGTAGCGGTGGTGGGGGAGTCTTCATCGCTTGTCTTTTCCTCTACACTTATGAGTCTCCATGACAACTGAGCCACTTCGCAGCAGCTCATACTTTTTGGCAAAAGACACAGAAGCGAAACTATCTTATCACAACACACCAGGATGTTCGTCGCATCCGTCCACCTTCGCCACAGGACAAGCCCGGCAGAGTTTCATCGCTTGACAATGACTGTGTGTGGGCTGGGATGAAACAGGGAATAGTGAAACTTGGAAATAACACAGGGAAAAAAGCCACTATTCCAACAGTAAGAGACTTTTCACTGGCAGTACTAAATGCAAATATGGGCAGGGTGGAAATGGTCCTTCATTTGATGATGTCTCTATGTTGTTGGGGAATCCCTTTGACTCTCTTGGACTGGGTAGCAGGGAGGTTGCTCCAGGTGTCACTTAGCTTAATTCTGTCAAGCTAAGTGGTTTGAGACTACTTCTTGTTCACAGATGGTGAGTGAATTTCAAATAGTACTCTGTCGAAACCGAGGGGCTACATATGGGTGTTACCAGGTGGTTTCCCTGGCTGTGAAGCTATGGTCTTATTACAAACAAAAATCTTTATTTTGTTAGGTGGTTTCATTGCGTGGCAGTTCTGGGTGAGTAGGGAGGGTAACATTAACCTTTGGGGATCTGGTCAATTTTGACCCATTTCTGTGGTCTGTGCTGCCTACTGAGTCAGGATCTGCCCCTCATTGCTGTGGGTTTTGTTTCCATCTATAACCTTGCTCCCTGGTTTTACATGGTGCTTCCATTCCCAACACCAGTCGACCCCACCACAATTTAATTACAGACACCCAAATTTTACCCAAATTTCTGTGCGAGCTCACATGCAAACACATACAGACACATAATTTCTGCTTGTGGGGCTGTTTGTACAGAAAACACTTGTAGTTATTTTTGATCTTGTTTGTTATCATATATATCTGATATCATGATCATCATCATCATTATTATTATTATTATTATTATTATTATTATTATTATTATATTATTAGATTATCAAATGTAAGTATTGCTGCTTTGTCTCTTTCCCTCATTTGTTTTCTTTTTCTCTGTCCTTCATCTCTTTATATTCATCCTGACCGCCCTGTCTGTTTTCTGAAAGGAATCCAATATGTCGTGCCATTAGTTCAATAAACTAACAAGGGGACAATCTCGTTTTGCCTTTTTTGCCCAGCAATCCTGCCTATGACACTGCAATGCAACCACATCCAACCACATACTGCATATTTAATATCAGCAAAATACAAAAGAAAGGAAAGGAATATTCACAATAATAAATATTCTGTAAAGAATGGATATATTTAATTGTTACTGCTGAATGGTTCGCCTTTTCCAAGGAGCATATGTTGTGTTTAAGACTGACTCCACCTCCTGCACATATTTCACTGATCTAGCCCGAGTTTATGAGCAAGCAGTATTCTATTCTGAAATTTAGCTGCCTTGAAAAAGCAAAATTTAAACAACTTCCTTCAAAATATAACATTTAGAACAAATTATATGGAGTTTATATATCTTCATTTTAAGGGAATAGTCATAAGAATCTAAAACAGAGTAAAAGAAAATCACACTTTTTTTTCTGCCTGTGTTGATTTAATACACATTCTAAACGTTTCTGTCTCATGACAGACGTCTGTGTCACGAACAAATCCATCCAGTCACAGCGATTCTTTCATTGATAGATGAGGCAAGAAGTCAAGGGGTGGTAGGAAGAAAGATTGGTCAATGAGCGTCTGTCTGCCTCTGGAGAAAGACGTCACCAAGGAACACCGATCCGTTATATTTGCGCCAGAAAAGAGAAGCGAAAACCTAAGACAATTCAGTGTTTATCGGATGTTCCATCTCAATTTTTTTAATATAAATCTATCATTTTTTTGCTCTTTTTGCTCGGACATGACGTGAACTCAGAGTCATCTATTTTTAAGTCACCGGGCATGTTTCCATAGCGATTTCATAGATGTTGCCAAGCAACGCAGCATTGAATACAATAAAGACATGAATGAAAGTAGACTAATAGCGCGCACATTTCCTGGCAGCGAGAGTGAATGGGCTTAGACGCGCCGGCTTGGCATGGCATTCTTTCGCAAGGATTTACGTGTGGGATTTATGCGGTGTAACAGTTGGAGCACAGGTTTACTCAGTCTTGTTCAACTTAAAATGCCCATTCTTCCCCCTGTGCATCTCTGACATCTTGCATAAATCCCTTAAAAGTTTTTGTCACAGTTAGAAGGCTATTCAGCTGTGGAGTTATCTCTATTAAGAGGCATTTGACGTGCGTAAAAGGAGCGCGTCCTTTGTGCGCACCGGGAAAAAAAGCAACCCTAAAACGAAAACTATTTCTTATATGACAAACAAAAATCCTGTTGAATGGAGAAGTGCAGATATATTAAAGTTTGAGGGGAGCCTACCTTCAATACAACAGATTCTCCATAGTCCTGAGTGGGTGAGATCGCCTTTCTTAGTTTTGATCTCGTCTGAGGTGGCGTTGGTGCCATTACAGATATATGCCCGCGAATAGAGCCAGTAGTCCGTGCCAATAGCGATGGTCATCAGGCTGAAGGCGGCGAAAGCCCCCGCCGTGGCCAGGAGCGTTTGAACCCCGCGGTCGCACCAACCCATGGCGCTTCATACTAGTCCGCACACACCCTGGTCCAGCAGCAGGCACGCACCAGGGCGCGTCAGGGCGAGGGTCTTCTGGTCATACTTGTGTTGAAGAGTGAAAGAGACCACAAACTGATGAAGCCACTGTTCGTAATGCTCAGCTGACGTTCAGCTTGCAGAAAGGACACTGGTGGTGTCCACTAGTAAAGCTCCATTTGCAGCGCAGAGGAGAGACTGACAGCAACATCAAAACACTTCCAACCTCATCAGCACTTGATTAGATTGTTTTCTTCTCCTCAATCATGGTCTTGGAGCACTTTTTTCTGGTCCAACACAGACTGCGTCTCTGTTAAAACCCATCTGAACGAGCGCGACGTCAAAAGACTTGACTGAGACCCCACCCTCATCAAATCTAACCAATGAAGGAGATGTGCGTTTAAATGAGTAAAATGAGAACTCGGATCTGCATTTAAATTTGCTGTCACAGCCTGCGCCCAATTAAAAATGTTGCAGATTCGATGAGCAAATGTAAATATTCCAACAAAGCCAGTGGCATGTGAGACGTCTCCACGCTCCACAATGAATTCACGTCATGAATATGACCAAACTCGGAGTTACCGCTGTCACACCGGAGGAGAGAATGGCATCCTGTGACACAACGATCCCTGTGGTGCGCAACAGCCCAACAACCGAACAGACTGTTGAAACCAATTAGATGTTCAGCCGGTGTTCCTGTACTGAAGAGGAATCATCAGGGTTCGCCGGGTTCATTCGGGAAGCAAAAGTTGAAATGGAGAGAGAGGCAACAAATATTCCATAAGTATCCATGTCCACTAAACCTCTCGATATTTTCTTAAACTAGAATCAGAAATCTCCAACCTGTTGTATGGTGGCTTCCATACAACAGACTGCTTCCATATTTCTCTAATCTAAAGAAAATGCACATCTAGAAACTGACATTGTTTCCCATTCTTTTCTTCCTATTACCTCTACCTGAGTCAGATTGGATGGATAATTTCTTTAGATGTCAATTTTTCAGTCTTGATGTTTTGATTAGGTTGATTTACATCTGAACTTGGACTGGGCCATTCCTACACATGCAAATACTTTATTCTGAACCACTAAGTCATTGGTCTAAGAGTTTACTGTATTTCGAAGCGTTTAACAGATTATCTACAGGGTTTTGCTGTTGTTCCACAACACTATCAATGCTGAAGAAAATATCCACAGCATGATCCTGCCTTCACTATGTTTCACCATGTAGTGGGTTCAGACTGGTGGGTAATGTTGACAATATTTTGTGTATTGATTCAGATTTAGTTTTCTCAGGTTTACTATATCCATATGGTTTGTGGCACACTTTATAAATATTATATAGTTATTACTCAAGTCACAAATATTTCAAGCCTTTTACATCTAATAGATAATAATATAGATTATCACAACTTAGAGATAACAAAGAATTCAGTGTCTCTGACAAATAGAATATTGTCAGAAAGTTGAATATTGGAAACTAATGGTCTCACACCATTAGTGCCAAGATTTCCTGAGCCTCTAAATGGTCTCTCAGATTTCCCATAACAACAAAGTCATGGGAAAGATTGCTGACTTAACACATGTCAAGCAAAATCTATTCAGCGGTTTGAAGGATCTTCCCAAGGAGTGGACTGACTCATAGACGAATCATATGCTGATTCTGGGACAACGTCACAATTGTCTTACCTGGGAGAAGGAGAGAAGAAACTGAACTGCATGCTTAGTAGGCCACATTTCTTATTTCAGATGTGATTAAAGTTTGTATTTCATTTGAAAATCGGTGTCACAGAGTTCAGATGAAGAATGAAGAAGCACAGAATCCACACTGCTTGAAGTTCTCTGATATTGAAAGTCAACGCAGCTATCTATTTAGATATTTGAGAGCTGCTTCAGTGATCATGGTGTTACTCCGCATGATTGGCCAGCAAAGTGGCCTGACCTGAGCCTCAGTCTATTGTGTATTGCTAAGAGGAAGATAAGACACCACGCTCAACAATGCAGACGAACTAGAGGCAGCAATCAAAGCAACCTTGTTACATCTCAGCAGTGACACAGGCAGATATTCTACATCTCACCTTACTGATGAAACAATTCATGTAAAAGAAGGACCAACCTGGCACTTAGTGCCTGGAAATGAGCAGATAATTCAGAAGATATTTCTCTTTAAAATCTATTTTTTATTCATCTGAATATTCTGATTTTCAGACATTGAATTGCATTTTTACATACACCCCAAAAGCGTAAGCAGAAAAACACTGCATAAAGTTAACTAATTAAGGCATCTTTTTCAAAAAGATAAGAACATATAGAATTTAGTTTCAAATCCTGCACAATATGTGGTTACAAATGTGTTTAAAACAAGTTAAATGTTTTCTCTCAAATTACCAAACTTGCCTCAAATATCTATTAATTATAGATCATGCATTTGTCTATTCAAACACTGTAATGTTTTACATTCTACCACCTAATGGTGGCACCAGGTAGCTCCAACAAATAAGGGGGGAAAAAGGTGCACTTCAAAATAAAAAATATGGACTATGACGTAACAACTACGGGCCCGTTTCTTTGAGGCGCATGCGCACTTTAGCCAACTCAGCATTGTGCTGATGCGCTCGCGAGCAGGAAGATGACGCAGGCGTCCTCTCCTTCACCACTTGCTGAGCAACATGGAAACAAAGGCCTGCCCCTTTTTTTCATGAGGATTTCTTCACAGCCAGCGTTACTTTACGTGTAATCAAGATTACTAAATCGGATTACGATACTTTTTTTGTGTTTTAGCTCGTCTTTAGCGGCAGACATTGCGTCTGAAATGGATGCGGAGCAGCGTGAGATCTGCGGGGAGGCTAAATCTGCCATTAACACTTGGCGTTATCGCCACCATTTCACGTACAAGGCTGATCAGGGGAAAAATATAATCGTCCAATGTAATCTGTGCCTGCCGAGGGTCAATCTGCTGTCCACGTCGAAAACCTCCACGTCAAACCTAAAGAAGCATTTAGACGTAAGTTAGATAAATGCAGCGTGAGTGTGGAGATCTCCAGCTCAGTTTGTATTCAGATTTAAAAGCCTAGTAAATGAATGAACAGCTCTCCTAATGAATAACATTACACATGGTCCAATCATGGCGCTGCAGACTCGTCCAAGAAAATAAGGCAGCGGCTTGTTCGATAGTTTATTCGTTTTCTTGTATTGCACAAGTTTCTAAAGTTGCACAAAGTTATATTACATCCACCTTGAAACATGTCTTTGTTTTCCCAGAGAACACACCTGGGCTGTGAGGCCAGGCCTGATGCAAAGAGAGGGAGGAAGAAGGAGGAGTACAACGGTGAGGAAAGCAGACACTGCCAGCTGAAAAAACTCAAAGCAGAGATCATCTCGAAATGCCTGACCCAGTCCAAGATTGATGATCTCATCTTCAGCTTCATTGTGGAGGATTGTCAGTCTTTCTATGTGCTGGAGCAGCCTGGTTTCCAGAGGCTGATCACAGGTTTGACAGAGGGGCTAAAGGTCATGGACAGGGTGACCCTGTTCACCAAAGTGGACCAAGGCCTCACCAGAATGCGGGAGGAGCTGCTGGTCAAGCTCAGCAGCATCCAGTACGTGTGCACCACAGCAGACATCTGGACGGCCAACGACAGGAGCTTCTTTGGCATTACATGCCACTGGATCGACACGGAGTCACTGGAGAGAAAGTCTGCCGCTCTGGGGTTCCCGCGGTTGCAGGACACGATAACATACGACTCCATCGCTGGGCGGATACACGACACCCATGTGGCATACAATATTGAAAATAAGGTCCAGACCACGGTCACCGACAATGCCAGCCCTTTTGCCAGCGTCTTCAGAGAGTTTATGGCGGACAGTCAGGAAAGGGATGACGACTTTGGATTCTTCGAGAACGTGAGGAGCATACTGGAGGGCGAGCGAGAGCAGGACATGCTCTTGTTCCTGCCTCCGGTGCAGCGGTGCGCGTCTCACGCCCTGGAGCAGATCATCACTGAGGACTTTTGGCAGGCCATCTCGGAGGGGCCCATGTGTCAGCTTCATTACAGCTCCATGACCAAGGTGTTCTCCATATGGAACAAGTGCCACCATCTCCAGGTCGGAATGGAAGTGGCAGAGGAGATTAGAAAGATGGCGCTGGTCGTCCCAGCGGTTATCCGCTGGAACGTGGAGTACTGTGCCGTGCAGAAGATCATCTCCCTCAGTGAGCGGGAGCTGACGGAGCTCTGTGCCCGTCTGGAGGTCACCCGCCTGCAGCCAGAGGAAATGGCCTTCCTCAAAGAATATGTGACTGTGTTCCACCCTCTCGCATTTGCGCTCGAACTCTTCCAAGCGGAGCAGAAATGCTACCTTGGTCTCGTCATCCCCACCATCTTGAGCTTGAAGAACAAGTTAAACGAGCAGAAGGACGCAGCCAACTACTTTGGAGATGTCATCAACAGCATTGTCGTGGCGATTGATGTTCGATTTCAGGAGTTTTTCTCCAACAACGAGGCAAAGATTGCCACGGCAACGACCCCTCAATTCCGCCTGTGGTGGATGGCAGCCTCAGAGCGGGAGGAGATGTGCTCCCTGCTGGCCACCGAAGCTTCCCAGATGGAGCCCTGCGATGTGCCCGAGGCCAACACCAGCCGCAACCTGTCCACGATAAAATCCGAGGACGACTTCTTCAGCTACGGGTCGGCAAAGACCTCCACTCAGAACCAGCAGCGAGGAGTGACGGAGGAGATCCGCAAGTACGTCGAGGGAACGGGGAAGAGCCTTGAGTGTCTGCAGGATTTCCCCAGAGTGAAGCAGCTTTTTCTCAAGTACAACACCACCCTGCCTTCGGCGGCCCCCGTCCAGCGCCTCTTCAGCCAGAAGGGCAACCTCATGACCTCGCAGAGAAACTTTCTAACAGACGACTACTTTGAACGCATTCAGCTTTTAAGATACAACAGCAGCGTATGCCCGTTGTTAACAGAATAACTTTTTATGTCCCAACCTTTCAACTTGTGTGGAATCAAACCATAATGTGCTAAATCAAGACTGAAAATAACAAAATGTCTCATTTTAGGCTCTTGAGCCTTGATGTGTTTTTTGCATTTTCCTCCTCTCCCTGTTTTTTATTAGTGAAGCATACTTCTGCTCCTCCACAACAGCCTAATGAAAAGAAAATATCTGATTGACAATCATTACCACTGACATTAAGAGAAAGCATCTTCCGATTATGCTGTTTTTATGATTTTAGAATAGCCTAAAAAGCTAAACTGAAAGGATTTTGTCTTTTGGTTGGGCTATTTTTTATCCTTGTTCTTTATGTTTTATATTGTATATAAAAAAGGCAAACAAAACAACATGTTTCTATGTGTCTCTGCTTTTTTTGTCCATTTGAACTAACAAAAAGGCATTTAGCAATGAAGCCTGCTAGCTTACATTTTCAGTCAGTTTTACATTTTCTTGGATCTACATCAATTCAACCTAACTCTCTTGCTCTCTCTTTCTCTATATATAGATACATATACACAAGGTGGGGCTGCCCAGTGGCGCAGCTGGTAGAGCTGTTGCCTTGCAGCAAGAAGGTTCTGGGTTCGATTCCCGGCCCCGGTCTCTCTGCATGGAGTTTGCATGTTCTCCCTGTGCATGCGTGGGTTCTCTCCAGGTACTCCGGCTTCCTCCCACAGTCCGAAAACATGACTGTCAGATTAATTGGCTTCTCTAAATTGTCCCTAGGTGTGAGTGTTTGTGTGCTTGTTTGTCCTGTATGTCTCTGTTGCCCTGCGACAGACTGGCGACCTGTCCAGGTGACCCCGCCTCTCGCCCGTAACCTTAGCTGGAGCTAGCACCAGCACCTCCTGACCCCAGTAAGAGACAAGGGAGTATATAAAATGGATGGATATACACAAGGCTGTAATAAGAGTTTGTGCATTTTCACCAAGAAATTAGCCATTTTAAATGAACTCTACTAATTCTGCCAATACTTTTAAAACATTCAGTCAGAATTGCCCTAAACACTTGTAGATGACCAAAGCCTGCAGTCGAGAGGCAACTTATTGAAACATTGGACAGAATATTTGTAGGGCTCCATGTCTAAAGCAAAGTCAAAGTTAAAAGTTTGCTGAAAAAATAAATCTCCAATTTAACAGAACATTCATATCCATATGATATGAATGGTGAAAGTGTCTGTAAATAAATGTATTTGTATGCATATTTGGCTTTTTCATTGACTGGTGTTCATAGATCCCTGTATTCATAAGCAAGATATTTAACAGAAGATAGTAAAACTCCAATGTTGCAGCGTCTCTAGTGTATCCCATGCCATGTGCCCAGATGTCACTAAAAGCTTTCGTCTTGTCAGACAGCTGCCTGGAGACCAACAGGAGCCTGTCAGAGAATACAAACACATTTCTGCGCAGGCTCTGCACCGATCGAAGCTGTCAAAAACAAAACTCTGGGGAGGATCCTAAACCATTCCACAGAGAGAATGAGAAATCATAGTTTTAGGTTGTTCCTTTCAGTGTTATTGCATGTTAAGGTATGCAAATTCAAGAGAAGTCCCTGCAAGTTTGCCTATAGCAACCACAGAGGATTATACAGACATAGGCATGGAGTGCTGAGAAACTACACCTCTAACAGGGCAGGATTTTACTGCACACATCAGATAAAAAGTAAACTTAATAAGTAACAGAAGTTATGCACAAAATCCCAAACTGTCTCAGTACGAGCTAGTGATAAGTTAAAAAATGTTAGTTTTGTAAGCTAGAGGCCTTCCAATCTGTGCTGTTTCAACATGAAAGTTTGTTTTAGCTGCCATTTCGGCATATAAAATATAATTTGCCAGACTACTCCTAAACCAGAGACGAGACAGAAGAACCAGGTCTAAAGAGGAAAAAGGATTGGAATGTGGCTCTGTGGTCCAAATTTCTAGATTAACAAGCATTTTACATTTAATTTGGAAATCCACATGCCACAGGTCGAAACAGATTTTATTTTCCAGCAGTTAGTGCCTGCCTACTCTGCCAAAATATACAATATCTGGGTTAATGATCATGGTATCTGTTTGATTGGCCAGCAAGCAGAACTGATCTAAACCCCATGGAGAATCAGTAGTTAGTCAAGATACCAGATTTACCATTGTAAGGCCAAAATAAATATTTGTGCCAAACCAAAGGATGCATTAAGTCAACCTATGCTTTAACACTTCAACAGAGCCACAGGTTGATTTTTGCAGAGTCCCAACAAAGTATTGCATGCATATTCAGCACAGCACTAATTACAGGAGTTTCACATTATTGAATTGCTCAAATAAAATAACTTTTGATATTAATTTATTGAGATTCCCCTGCAACATTTGGAGGATTCTAAGGTCTGGTGGAGCAAAGACTGCTCAGTATTTTCTTACTTTTCACTTCATTCCTTGGTCATCATTCAGCAGCATATTATCATGAGGTACATAAAAGTACTAAATGACAAAGTATATTTAGAAGTATACTTAGGTCAACCTATATTTGTGCTCCTTTTGGGCAAAGATGTGAACCTCAGAAATAACCATGTTGTTTTCTGAATAACTTTAAGGGGAACAAAAAGGCAAAATAAAGCCAAGTTTAAAGTTCGATCCAAATTGAAGTCTTTTAATGTTTTAAGAAAACAAATAGTATAAAGCATTACTTGTGAAAAGACCTAGTCACACCCCACACATTAACACATGTTTAGAACAGGATCATGTTAGGCACAAAGTTGGAGGAGGGTGTGTAGTCAGTGTGTTTGTTTTATTACCTCCCTCAGTACTTTAAACTTAATTTACCACCAAGTGCTTGTCTATGCAATCCTCTCATGCTTCCCCCCCCCCGTTTAATAAAAGCAGCATGGCAGAAATAAATACTTTAACACGACTTTACCCACCGAGTCTGTCAGTACACTACAATAGGGTGGGGAAGAATTAGAAGGAGTTCAAGACATAGCTGAGATAATTTTTTATTCTAATGCCCCTCTGTCACGTTGCATGTGGTCCTAGAAAAGCCCTGGTCACTTTAGGAGGAGCTTGGCAGGACCAAAGTGGCCCAGGTTCTCGCAGGACTTGATCCAGCGTTGAACGTTAGCGGCAGTGACGGATGTTGAGCCGTTCTGCGACAAACAGCAGTAGCAGGCGATATCGGCCAGGGAGAACTCCGACCCACACAGCCAAGGGGTCCGACTCAGAGCGGAGCCGAGGGCCCGCAGGACAGCGGCCCGCTCCTTGGCGCTGCCTTCTGCCAGCTGGTAGAAAGCCGTGTCCACCCAGCTGTCCACCAGCGTGGCCACAGCAGGGTCGGTGGGGTAGGGAGCGAGTAGCTTGAAGAGGAAGCGTGCTACGTTGGCCTCGCCCTCAATGGGACACATGTTGCGGACGCTGAACTTCATTTCCAGTTTGGGAACTGCAAACAAGCAAGGAGAAAAAACAAACATACATGCACTTCTCAATAAATTCAATCATCACCAAGAAGGTAAGGCAGTCTCAAATTGCTAAGATGTTGCCTGTGCACCTTTTCGTGACCACACTTTTTGCTTCCATTCAACTTTCTAGTAATATGCTTCAACAAAGACTGAGAAAATGAAATTGGACTTCTTACCCATAATCATTCCAATCACCAGAATACCACATTTCAAATGTATCAGCAAGTAACAAATCTATTCCCTTTTTTAACTTTTGATGATAGAATAATGTCAACATTTGCAGGTAAGAAACAACAGAAAACATTCTGCTGTTTTCCTCATTCTACTGCTTTCAGGCAGTTTTGTTCCTGTTAATTACAGCCATCGATCAAATAAAGTTCCACCTCTTAATCACTCCACAAAGCAGCTGAACACCTACTTGAAAGCTCATGTCTTATCGTTTCTTGTAATTACTTTGACCTGGTAAATAGTACGGTAATTAAGTTTTATAATATCAGACAAGCTGAGCAGCAATCTGCCCACATGCTTTCACATGAAATTACATCCAAATTAAACAGCACAAATGTGGATTAAGCCTGTGTGGTTCAGCAGAGATGTGTGGTACGTAACAGATTTCGGAACGCCATCATGCATTAATGCAGAACTTTAAATCATATGCACTGCTTTTTTATTTTACTTAAGACATTTTCTGGAATTACATATTTTACTGCCAACTTGTTTTCTTGGTCTTTGTGATGTTATTCCTTATTGTCCTGTAAGAAACCTGCAAGGCCTTTACAGCTGTAAATCCCACAAAGTTGGATTTCATATACAAACTATCGGACTTCTGAAGACGAAATTAAATCCCAATAAAATACATTAAAATTTGTGGTTGTGGCAAAACATGCAGTTACGAATACTTTGCAGGGGACTGTAACAACTCCAAGATTCTAAGTTTCACATTGTGAAAAAAAACTTTTAGCTGCATGAGAAATTAGAAATCACCATTCGTCAGATTTGAACAATCAAAGGACGTGATATGTCAAGTTGCAGTCTCTGACCAAATATCTGGCATGGTAAATCTAATGAAGGAGGTGGTTGTTGACTTGAGATGTCAACAGCAGTAGCAGCTAATAAGAAACAAGAAATGAAAAGAATACTACAGCCAAACAAATACAGCAAGAATAGTGGAGAGTGAATAAACCTTGGCCCCAGAAAGCTGTTTCCTATGTGCAATAATATTACAGCCTCAGGAGCGTAAACACATGTAAACAAAACAGATTAAATCTCAAAGAGCCACACAGATGATGGTGTAACCACATAAAAAACACTTTTGTGCAAGAGAACTGTAGATGACAAAAATAATAATTCTGGGGCTTGTGAGTGTTTTCAACAAGGATGATAAGGAACTAAACCTTATTGGTGGCTGGTCTGTGGGAAGCTTTTTCAAGTCTGTTAATTCCCTATTATTGAGTGATAATAGGGCATGATCATCAAAGAAGAAAATGGAAAAAAAATTATATTTGCAGTTCTGAGTTCACAAATCTCTTAACAGTGTATCTTTACAAGAGCTGCACAATATGCTGCAGTCATTACTGTAATATCAATAAGTGTAAAATGGCAACACCAAAGAACTTCTTGGATGCAATATTTCAAGTGTTGGGCATGCAAATTCAACATGCCAATATATATTACAGGTTGGATAGACTTTCACAGCGTTCCGTTCCTACACCTGTTGTTTACTTTTAGAGGAAGCTAAAGCTCAGAAAACCGTAAGCTAATTTTGACAAATATTACTGTCATAGTATTGAGAAACAGTATTCCAATTCATCTTGTGCAGTCATACCCAAATAAAAGCATAATCTTGTAGTCTGAACCTGGCTTAACATAACTATAATGCAGCTGTGTCAGTGTTCCCTTACCATCCTTCCATATGAGGGTGAAGCCCAGCTGGAACATATGGCGAGCGTAACTGTCTGCGTGTTTGGGACCCAGGCAGGACAGGAGTTGTAGCGGCACGCTACTGACCGAAGAGTGGAGGTGGACAGTGGAGAGAACCCGATAGTGTTGACACAGCAGGCTGTGGAGAACCAGCAGGGTGAGAGGAGGCTGTGCAGGGTTTGCATTTATGACGATGTCACGGAGAGCGCCCAGGTCCTAAATGGACAAAGGAAAATGTGCGGTGAGTAATAAATCGATTTCTCCATTACAGTTAAACCATTACAGCATCCACAAATGGGAAACTGTCTGTCCATATCCTCTAATATACTAAAACTACTTCTGATATTACTCCGAAATCTAAAAGCCCTAATGGCATACAGTTAGCTGTTCATGCTATAACATGCATCACTTCTCTACCTTCCCCAGCAGTGCGTCCAGGTTTTTAGTTGCTTTAAAGATGTCACAGCTGGAGCTCTGTGAGGAGAGGCTGCTGCTGACAGTCACATCCAGATCTGCGTCTGGGGTCGTCACAGTCTTGGCGAGGCCTTCCACCGCCGCTTTCAGCTCGTAAAGCTTCCTCATGATCTCATCCTGACGCGCCTCCAGAGCCCGGACTGCTGGGTCCACGTCGCCATTCTGGAAAGACAGAAAGACGTAGTTTAGCTTTGCAAAGCTGAAGTGACTGAATTTAGCCAATACATTAACATGAAGACTTACAATAACAACAAATACCTAAATACATAACCATTAAAAAAAATTTTAAATAAGAAAAAACTTTGCTGAAGTTTTGCATTTCATGCTAATTACCTAGTCTAGATGCTTTATGATTTCATAAGGGCCTAATTTTTGGAATATGTATATAAATAAATAACACATTTTCCATCCTAGAGTTTCCATTATAGGAAAAATTATTAAATAGCAATTAAGGGGAAGCTTTAGATGCTATGCATTTGCTGGACAGAAAGGAAAAGAAACTTGGATATTACTACAAAGGAGCAGTAATATCATATAATCCAAGAGAAGGTTTTGCTGACAACGGTAAGTTGGGTAAACTACTCCACAGAGCAACACTGATAAACAGGCACTACACAGCAGTATTTACAGGAAGTTTTGCCTCCATCTTTAACTCTTCCATCAGAGGAGTGGCAGCAGCTTCAGGAAAAAGAGATGCTTGTCTGCCATTTCAGTGAAAAGAAAATGTAACTATGAAAGTATTTTATTTAACATCACAAAATGTTGTGTTCTCCTTAAGAAAAAAAAGAATTGACATTTACATAAAGCTGTGATTGGAACAAGAATAGCAGGGAGGAAATGTTTCAAAAACAAAAGATTGGAGTATCACAAAGTTCAACACTGTAGTCCAGGAAGATTCCTGCTATACAGTGGAACTATATATCAGCTATACAGTAAATAGAGAAACTTGTTCAGCTAGTGTATTCTGCAAGTCAGCTGTTCTACCTTTTGAAATGCATCTTGTGACTAAACCTGTTCAACTAAACCAACAGCAAATTAAATACAGTGTGCCAAAGAGCAGAAATAATACGTTCTGTTTATCCTTAATGATGGACTGTTGGTGTTAGTCACTAAAGGGATTTATTTATAATATATATCTTTATATGAATATATTATATTAAAGATAGCTTCACATTGCTAAATAAAACAAATATTAAAGTTACAAGTGTTGTCTTAGAAGCTAATGGTCTGTATAATGTTGGCATTCTTACGTTCACCATAAAACAATGCAGTGTTGATTTTCTTTCTGACACTATTTCAACAACTATTTAAGAAAACGCCGATCATAACCAGAATCACAGCAAACATCCATTGAGAGATTTATTGAGCAGAACAAATCTCAACAAGCAGTAGTTATCTTAGTGATAAGATGCAACAAGAAAATCTGTGAAGAAGAATCTCATCTTTTGGACACAGTAATACATTTTTCATTAGCAGCTCAGTATCCCTTTTGCTGAAAGTGATTATTTTTTAATGGGCCAAGTTAAATCTAGGTAGTGACTTTTTACCATTTTCATTTTCTTAAAACCACACATGAAGTTGACCTAAAAGATAGATTTTTCTGCAATCACTAAAATCATTAATTTAGCTTTAATAATAATACTTCCATATTCTCATGACTATGTAGAGCACTGGTTGCATCAGCCAGATTAGACATATTCACAGTAGTGAATAGAAAGCTAACTTGACTAAAAATAAACAAGCTGGGACGAACATATATCAGAACATAACAAAGTGGGCAGGAGGTTAGGCACAATATTATAATTGAGGCTTGGTAACTCTAAATTGAAATTAAACCAGCAAGCGGTTACCTGAAGCGCATGGTCCGAGCTGCAGCTGTTCTCTTGCCTCGTGTGGATATTTGGTAACTTGTACATGCAGGTGGGCAAATCAATCTTTATGTCCGGAGAGACGGGCTTTACCTGGTACATGGACATGGCGGAGCACAGTCGGACCAGTGCCAGGGACAAACACTGAAACCACAAAACACTAAAACCCTCGGAAGAGGTGTGATGTTGACAGGCAGCGAGTGCTGCTAACACGCCTGCACCGGAAAGAGAGGCCACGGTGTCGTCACATCCGGCAGAAATTTTTTTTTAACAAATACAAATTTAGATTTATTCTTCTTAAAAATTTAAATTATATAATACGATGTAAATTCTGGTATTTTTAAAAAAAAATTCAGAAACAACACAAATCAATAACATATTAAAAGGAGAACAAATCAAAAAATGTTTCCAAATGTTAATTGTTTACTACTTGAAGCATTTGAAACCACTACCTTCATCAGATACAAACTATATTCTTGAACAGTGCATATCAATTCCACTAACAAATATATATGGTATACTGCACGTTCACAAAATCTGTTTAACAATTATACTGTTTCAACACAAGAGGGCGCCATTTAATCATTCAGATTATTTCCGCGATTACTTCCAGACTGAGCTATTGTAACAGCCAATGTGAAATTTAAAAATGATGTAATCAGACTAACTTCAATATTTAGTTACGTGCAAACTTTTCTGTTTTAAACTAAATGAATACGACTAAATAATATACTCACAAAATATATTCCAGTAAGAGAAATACTTTTTTAAACAAGTCGTTCAATAAAAAATCATGTGAAACTAATAGTTATGGTAACATACTTCCATTGACAATGGTAGTAACTGTATATTCATTATCTCCAAATAGCTCAAGAAGTCAAGCAGATTAGAACAACACAGCTTGTATACAAACAAGAGGTCTCACTTCAGCATTTTTTTGTTAAAATATTTATTTTATTCATTTACTGAAGGTACCCAGGTTGGTTGGGTAGAGTATCTGGAAGGTTTACTCAAGTAAAAGTAGTGATACTTTAAAATAATATTACTGAAGTAAAAGTGAAAGGTATGGTGTGGTCGAACTACTCTTAAACATTTATTTTTCTTCCAAGTAAAATTAATGGAGTAAATGTAACTAGTTACTACCTGCCACTGGTGACAATTAACAGAACAGTACACCTACGTAGAGAAGGACATTTACTGATAAACACTTGTGCCTCATCTTGCTCCTGTTCACCATCCAAGACCAGAAAAGAGACTAGCAAAATTGTGCACAATTAAGTTTAATATTGCAACAGCTTGTTAACTCTAAATTATTCACAATTCAACGGAGCCTGATGTGTGAGAGGAGGAGTTTTCATAGGTAATGGGCAGATCTTGTGACCAAGAAAGCCTGAGGTGCAGACAGATTCTTGGCTCTTTTAGAACACACTAAACAAGGCAATCGGTCTGAATTTGAGAATTAAATGCCATTAAGTTGTGCCTTATAAATGTGCAGCTTTAATTCAGTTTGGAATTTAACAAAAAAGATGACATTTAATTTCCAAAAAAGATGAGTGGAACAAATCGAGAATTTTAGAATTTACAAGATTAATGAGAAATTCAACACATAAACTGGCAAACAGCCACAAGTTATTTGCCTACAGAGACAAACTTGTTAAAAAGCCCATGAAACCTGCGTTCAGAAGCCTGTTCTGTTTTTATGGGAAAACCTTTTCAGTCATGGAAAATTCGGACATAAAGTTTTAATTGTGTAAAAGCTGTCAAATATCTTCATTTTTAGCTGCAGAATGATTTTCAGATTTTCAAAGATTTTCAAATAGTCAATATGACAAAAGAACGGAGAAAGAAAATGGTCCCAGAAAGAGAAAGAGGCATTTAGGGATGAAAACTCCTTGTCAGTGTAGAATAGGTTTGATATTACAGAAAAGCAGCAGATAAAAACTTGTTACAACCAAATTATCTGGAATGTCATCTATAATGCTAGAATATGCACAAGATCAGCAATTTTAAACTCTTACTTGGTCGTGTGAGTCTAGATTTCAGCAGCAACATTATTTCCTGGACAATGGCAGTGTATTACCATAGATTTCACAATCCACATCTCAGTGCAACAAAGCATCTCTGTGATGTGGGGGTTTTGAAGATTTATATCATTGATGTGCAGCTGACAAATCTGTAAAAATCATTTATTATTAATATGGGTGTTAAGTGTATATAAAATGATAAAAGCTCATTGAACTTCTTAAAGATGATGTCAAATTGTTTTAAGTTAAGCTCCATATTTATATATTGACACTTGTCAATGATAGGAAGATTTGGGAAAAATAATATTTATCACTACAGCATCCACAAATAAACCATGAGCAAACCTCTCCAACCAGACAAATTGCCTTCATACAGTAACTAAGGCACAGCAACTTTATCCTGGAAGACGATTGCCACCTTGTCCTATTTGTGCCTTCTCATTTGGAAAAGTTTGCAAAGTACCGGTCTCCTGCTTCATGACAGCCATTACCGAGTCTGAGGATGCGTCAGCACATGTAACAACTGCTCCGGGCTTAAAGCAGGGTGTGTCATAAAAGTTCATGTTGCAAACATGCAGCAGTCTATCTAACACAGACTCCTTGAATTACATGAGACAACCAATCACTTCCTTCTAAGAAAAACGACTGACTGGGCGCAACATGCCTTTCAAGAAATCACCTTCCACAAATGTCCTGTGTGTGTCAAGAACAGCCACTGATATGTTTGTAGCCTGTCATTCATAAATAATGAAGGGAGTCTACACACATACATCATAAAGAGAGGCTCTGCTTGGGTAGGAATGATAGCAGAGCTGTCACCCTCTGCATTATGGATAGAGTTCTTACGGTAAGCTTTCAAATGTCCTATGATGGAAGTTCAATCTTTCACAACAATCCTTAGCATGCATGTTTCAACCTTCCAATTTTTAGTGAGTACATCCTCTTGTTATCAGCTGAAGATGGGATGTGGATTAAAGTTTCAGGCAGACTTAATCAGTAAGATGAGCTGGACACTCCTTTCTTGATATGAGTTTTTAGTGACAATGAAACAAGGTCATCAATTATTGAGGTACCACACAAACAAGCAGGGTAGGCATTTGTGTCAGTCCCAAAGGCCTAATTCCAACAAAATGCACTTTATCTTATTAACAATCTTTATTTATCTCAGTTAAACATAGCTTAAATGTTAATGCAACTATTAACAGCATATTACAAATATACATAAATGAAACTACAAAAATACTTTTCAAAAGGAGAGAAATCTCAACAATGTTGACAACAAAATGTTTTATTTTGTACATTTCAAAGTAAATTCCCAAATAAATGAAAATATTATTAAAGTAGATTTTTAATGATGATTAAAATATGTTAGAAATATTTATAGTTTTAATTTAAGATGTATTTATTTTCCAGTTTGATGTGAAGTTATTTTTTTTATGAATTTCATACAGATATATTCAATAAATTAGAATATATGTTTGCATGAGGACCTCTGGTCAGACTAAGTGTCTTTTGAAAATAACATTTAAAAGCAGGGATTGCTTTTAAATGTGTTTCATTGAGTCACATTTGTTCTTTTTATAATTGTTTATTGGTTTGATGTAAAAATTTAAAATTTAAATGTAATGTTTTTATTACCTGTACACGGATAAATCATCATAATTAACAGAAATAAGAGCTTTCAAACATCCATCTGTGTAATTAATCTACATAATGTGTTTCACTTTTCTATATTATTCTAATTCATTGAATGTTTCTGTGGATGTTTTATTTTTATTTTTTTTTGAGTTGTGACAACAGCTCAAACTTATCTGTTAGTGTCTTTAATTCATTATGCCCAGTAAACAGCCTCATTACCACTTAATATTGTATAACAATTTTCCTTGAAAACAACAATGCAAGACGCATTTGACAGATGAGTAGGCCATTCCAGTAATTTGAAATAGCAACAGCTGCGGCTAATGCCAAGAAGAAGAAGAAAAGTTAGAGGAAGCCAACATTGTGTGCCAGCTTTGTTGAGGGAGTCACTCTGAAGAAGCCTCTATGAGCATACAAACATTTCTGAAGGAAACCTGTAGACTTTTGTGAAGAAATGGGACAATTTTTAAGATGCTGGTGGTGGAATAATGACAAGGATGACAAACAAGGCATTTGGTGGAGAGAAAAGCCCTTCCCAGTGGAACCACATGGTACAGCTGCTAGGTAACTATGCTGATATTCAGTCTTGGTTTGTTAAGTATTCACTGAAGTATTCACATTTGACCTCATCCTGAACATTTGCATGGACTATAGTGATGTTCTTTTTCACATAATTACTAGATGTGCAGGCTGTTTAATATTTTTGTTTTAAACATGTGCTTCTCAACATTTCAAACTCCTTTCCCGGTTGCAACATTTCTTTAAAAACCTCAAAAGCTATGGACCAGTGAGAGCTGCACAAAATTATGCTTCATAGTTAGTATATCAGGTCCCATATATACTTAAAATTATATTTCTCCTTATTTTAAAAAACCACAAAACTTCTGAGAATTTCAAATCTCATATCAAACACAACTATATAACATGCCATTATCTTTAGTTCTTGAAGTTATTGTTCGAAGAGATGATGCATGCTAGAGGTAAATGTGTTCTTAATGTGTTTTTAGTTTTAGGCTGAATGCTCCTATATAAAAACTGAGCCTCTTTACTGAAATAGGAAAAGGTTGCTTGACATTAAAATTTACACTTCAACATATATACAAAAAAAGAGATTATAATTAGCTAAAAAAAATAGCTTTTGTGCTATTATGCCACTGATCATAATAGTGGCATAATAGCATAATAGAAAAAAAATATTCCTTAGTATATTTTCCCTTAATTGAATAAATGTATTCCAAATAATGTTTTCTTAAACTTAAGTCTAAAATTACATATGCAAATATGTTTATTTTAAGTTTTTATTCACATTTTTACCAGTAAGCAGGATGGTTTAAATAGATTTTTTAAGACCTTGACAAATGATGACTGAAAACAAAGCCTGCTTCCAAAACTGCTGCAGTTTGTCATTTTTCCTCACATTGTCTTCTCCACAGAAACAGATCCATGTTCTCTGCTGCTGCTCTACCTCCCACTGCCCTTGAGTCCAGGTAAACTGCTTGTCACATTACCTCGCCTTGGTGTCCCACACCAGCACATCCCGCCGTCAGTGTCGACTTGTTGGCTCACGTTTCCTTCCTGTTTACCGCTCCTGACCCGCAGGGGTCACTGATCCACTGCGTGTCGCTTGGGTTGTGTTACCTTTTGGCTTCCCCCAAGCTCGTCCCTCTTCCAGAGCAGTGGTCTCCCCTCACCCCATGTACCTCCACCTCGCTGCGGCTGCACAGATTAGAATCAGAAACTGATAGCAGCAGCTATGAATGCCTGATCATTTAATTAATTTTTTCAGTGTCTGTGAGCATTAAGTGTTTATCATAATTTATCTTTGTGGCCGACATGCACAAACATTACTGCAGTACAGTGCCTTAAGTGAAGAGGACACAACAAACATGGGAAAGAAGGTGATCTGTGCAAATGAGACTAAAAATTATTTTATTTTTTTTACCAAACATTGTGACCATCTCTACTGTAGAACATGGCGGTGGCGGTATGATCCTGTGGAAATGCTTTTATTCAGAAGGAAAACTACTGGAACAGATTTAAGAGTAAGGCTTAGGATCATCTTCCAGCAGGAAAACACCAGTTGGACCTAAAGGAGAGTGATTTAGATTAACTAATAATCTGATAATCGTGTACTAGAATGGCCTAGTTAAAGTCTGTGCCTAGATTTAATAGAGAATATTTGGTGAGATCAATAACTGATCAATAAAGGACTCATAAAAAGATTCAGTTGAAAATGTCTTTATTAATCTCAAAGAAAAATAAAACATTGTTGTAATTCAACCCATCCAGGTTTCTTCAAATTTGATGATAAATATTCGGTTAAAATCTTATTAGGAGAATGCCCAGGATTGCCCATTATGTTCTTCATTTAATAAACTAAAAACTATTTGCACAACAACCTACTTTAAGCTTAGCAAGAAAATGACCCTCTGATGAACCTACCCCAATAGATGATGACAGAATATTTTGCACTCTCCAAAACAGATTTATGGAAGATATGCAGCATCTTGCTGCAAACACTGAACGACCCCAAGCATCCTCAAGCAGTACAGTCTGCTCTGTTCCTCCTTGTATGCTGTTTCACCATTCCATCTCCGGTCCAGTCTGTTGTCCAGATGAACATCGAGGCCTTTATGCTCCTCCACAACCTCTTCACCCATGATGACTGTATTGTTTGTCGGATTACTGCATTTCACCCAGTGACGCACCAACAAAAAGAAAAGAATGAGCAAAAAATATAGTCTTGCACACCATAAGACTGAAACGTTTGCTCATTCTGTTTTCATAAGATGTACTCCAAATTACTTGCCGGTAAAACTGTAGCAAAATTGGTTGTGTAAATTATAGAGTCAGATGGGCTGGTCACAAATCCACACAATTTTCTGAGATTATATTGAAATATTGAAAGTATGTATTGATTTCTTTCCACTTACAAACATCCACTCTTGTATTTTTACCGCTCCCAATACAAAAAACAATAAGTCTTGTGGTTGCATCATGACAAAATGTTAAATAATTCATCAGGTATTAAAATTTTTGCATGACAATGTTTTGTATCACTTCAATTTACTGTGAAATATGTAAAATGATAAAACAAAGTAGCATATCTCTGCAAGCAGCTGACTGCAGAATCTGCATTGATGACCACGACCTCATGCTAATGCCAGGGTATGTCCTGTGGGGTAGCTGTGAATATCAGGTGTGTGCTCTAATAGTCAGGTTCCCCCTGCAATCTTGGGATAATTGTAACAACATTAAAGTAGGAGCTCTAAAAATGCTACTCTGTACTCAGATGGGAGAAGAGTGAGGTAGTTGTTAATTTTAATTCCTTGAATCCTGTAAGTGCAGAGGGTAAATATACAGTGTGGTACTGATTTGAAAGTGTGGTGGAAGGAGGAACTTCAGAGTGGCCGATAAGATAAACTACTGTTTTAATTATTCTTCTCCAAACATTTCTGAACCAACACTTCATCAGAGATTTGCCATGTCAGGTTAGCAAGCTGCAGAGATGGAGGCCTTATTTGCATATTCACATTTGTGAGTGCAAAGTTTTTGCCTGGTTGGCTGTATGTGTCGAAATTCCCATTTTATTTTTGCAAATGCAAAGGTTTTTATGTGCTCCTGTGTTTTGTTTTCCCAGCCGGAGCGGTGTTGGAGTTTATTTACAAAGCTGAGGTCAGGAGCCACTCGATCCGACCACAGTGACAATCAGGTGGTCAGCAAGGTCACCCCTCCTGCTACTTTTCCCCTGGCCCCACAGCTCCACAGATCTATGATTTTTCTGCTTCCCACACACACTCACACATTGGTAGTGCACATACACTGTAGACTTCTTATATACCCGATACTATGTGATATTTAATCTTATTTACTGTGTGCGAGATAAAGGAAAATGCACATTCAAGGACACCTCTGTACTGTAAAAGAGCTATCTGTCATTTTCTTTCTCAGTATTTTTTTTCCCTATTTAAATCACTTTAACTCAAATTTCAATCTAAGACACTGTTAAATATAAATAAGGAAAGACAAGCAATTGGGATAAGGTTTTATCCTTTTATTTTAATAGATAGGTGCTTATTAGCTTGGGCAACACAGCTTTATGATGGTCTGAAGCATATGAAGAACCGAAAAGCTAAAAACATGACAGGCATGTAGGTATTAGTGAAAAGGAATACATGAAAATAAAGACATTAGGAAGGGTTTTGTTTAACTAGGTGGGAAATTACTAAAGTACTAAAGTAGGAGCCCTTTATGTTTTCAGCCGAAGGCGATAGGTTCAGAAGAGATCTAGATGGAGGAGCTTTCACCAGTCTAGGACAGGACCAGAGCTTGGAATTCTGTGAGGGGGGAAAAATATATATATTTATATTACAGGGTGATTTACGTCCAGGCACCCATCAGCATAAAGATTTATGAGCAATTCCAAATTTTAGCAGTACAGTTTTGCTATCATATAGTTCGCCAATCATAAGATTGTTCAATCGCTTCAACCAGAAATGTTTAATCTAATCTAACAAACAGTAACTAATCTAATCTAACAAACTGTCCTCAGATTCAGCCAACCTTAACCTATGAGTCCATATATGTTGGAATTGCACTAAAAATTGGCCCAGATGAGATTACTTATTTTTCACAGCTTTAAAGCTTTGATCGAGACATGACTGGTATTGGCAATACAGCATGGATTCAGTCAACCCCAGAAGATCCTATTCGAGAACCCGTTTCTAAGTTGAAACCCACTTAGCTTCGAACCAGACTAATGAGAACGCTACACAACAATGTTGACTGAGTGTTTGTCTTTTGGGCTCTGCATTTTGAAATGACACATCATCCAAACACAGAAATTCTCACCTTCCGCTCCAATTTTCCCATCGCTGTCATCATCAGCAGCACTCAGGAAGGCCTTGGTCTCCTTGTCCGTCAGGACCCGAGCCCCGGGGCGGAACCTCTGGAGGAAAAACCTGATGGGAGGAAAAGAAGATGCATGAAGCCAGAGGAAACTTTTCATCTGAATGAACAGCAAAAAAAGCACACAAGGACAATTTGGGAACTAAAACTGATGTCTTATTGAATCAGATGGAAAAAAAATTGAATAAAATGCCCAAAAAATACTGAAAAATTAGCTATAACCACATGAATATGTATGCATGTCTGATTAGTGGAGTAGGAGAAAGTATATTGTGAAAGGATACAAAGAAGAAATTAGATTTTTTTTCAAAAACAGATGAGGATTACAACAAATCTTTCTAGAAGATGAAAATAATCTTCAGAGGAAACAAAAAAAGTTGACAACTCACTTCAGCTCTTCCTCCTCGATAAACCCACTGGCATCGTTGTCCAGGATTCCAAAAACTTTCTTCACATCCTGCGGGCTTTTCTTGCTCAGGCCACACAACTGGAAGAACTTCTTTGGGCAGAAGGAGTCTGGAGCTGCAAGAAGAGGCAAGAGGCATAAAGAAAATTATTCTGACTTGTAATTATTGTCATGCAACAATTGTAAAGAGGGATGATTTTTGCATTAGTTATATTTAGAGTTTTAAAAATAGAATAAACGACCACTTGCAGATGCACCATTAGTTACTTGAAGCAACTATTTACATGTTTAAATTACTTAATAATCTTGAAAATATGTAGCATCTGCACAGTAGAACAAATATTTTTAAGTTTCAAAAAAGTTTTACTTTCCAGTCAGAAACGCTGCCGTTTTTGAAGTATTTATTTATATATTCCGTTAAATTCTTTATTCACTAAACAAAGAATTCACCAGAACTTTATTTGACGCTTGTTAATTCTGGTTTAGGTTAATTAGGGTCTCAAGTTTGCCTTTCTTCTTTCTTTCTTCTTTTTTTCTATTATTACTTCATTTGTATTTTACAACCAGTGTAAGTAAACAAACCTCCCCCCCAAAGAACAAAAAAGTTAATTAATCTAAGAAAAAAAGTTGTAGATAGAGCAGACTTCCTTCTAATATGGACTTATATCTGACAAAAAAGTCAGAGAACATATGAATATTTGGCAGGTTGTGTTTATGTTTCACCTATACAGTGCTGAAACTAGAAAATCAAATCTGAAGTCTGCCACGAGAAAACAACTCTGAAGGGAAACATCCTTCATGCTACATAGAATAAAGCACTTTGCCAAAGCACCTTGAATACCTGCGTAATTATTTAATTAAGCCATCTAGTCCATTGTCAGTGGACTGCGGTGGCACCTTGTACATGTGTACAAAGAGATCAAAAAGATATATTAGTGAAAAAGGATACCTTGGCAGTCCTTGATGGCGCTGTCGATGGCATCAGCAGAAAGGACAGATGAGAGCGACATTTTATTCCTGTAGGAACAACAGCAGTGGTGAATTATTAACACATTTAGACAGGTGCGATGTAAAAGCAAGAGCAAGACCTGATAAAGTGATAATAGGCAGCCTGCATCCTGGCAAGTTAGTCACTGATCTTGCAGCCAGGATATTAGAAACTTTTACACAAAACTTTTTAAAAAATTTATTTAAATATTTCTGGTATATTTGCTACATGCTGTTGGTAATTAGTAAAAGCCAGGGTTTCAGAAGTAAAAAGACTCCGTGTGTCCTCCGCATCTTACCGCGTTAGAAGTTTGCTCCGTGGTCGGACGGTGATCCAGCTGAGAGGTGAGGCGCTGTGGTGACTGCTGTCCGTCAAGGTGGATTTATATAGGTCTGATTGCAGTGACAATAGGGATTGCTTGAGTTACCTGACTATGGATCAAATTCTGACTGCCCGCCCCTGATCCGATTTTTCAGCTAACTAATTAACCTTTACTATTTATAACGCGCATGAGCACAGAGATCGGGAGATGGACTTCCGCAACGCCCTTGTAAATAGCAAATTAAATCTAGAAAAAAAAAAATTCAACTCAACCTCAGCTCCGTCATACACACCCTTTCCTTTCAAATCCAATATGTACAGTAAAGGCGGAGAGAGGCTGGAAAGCGACTGTCTCTCTCTTCTTTTCTTCCTCTTTTGCTGAACCACCCCATCACCCTTCATGTAGATATCATTTTACCGGCAGCACTTCCAAAACAGGGATCTTATCAATATATTTTGGAATAAGATCCATCTTTGATGCTATTTTTGGTTCATCATATGAAAACTTATTTCTAATGTCTTTTTTTAGAAGGTTTAAGGTTCCCAAGATCGAATATCATCAAAAGAAAAAAAAAGAAAGAAAAAAAGCATCCTGTCAGGGATGCCCATAATTCTAACCTTCTCATTTACACTGACTTAGAGAGCGGGAGGTGGGGAGATCCATGAAAATGCTTTGTCACTAGTACTGATTAAGGTCACTTTGACATCCCAAACTGTGATGAAGAGGAATTTTTACTCATTCATCAGACCAGCCAACTGATCGGCAAACAACAGTGATCAGAAGTCTTGTGACATGAGGACGTGTCCACAATATATGGGATTAGCTGCACAGGGATTACCCTTTGTTCTGAGTCCCTGATTAGAGAAGACCACCTCTTCATGTCAGTTACAAGAAATCTTTGTACCAATGCACTTTCTTGCTCTTCTGACACTAAATGACACAGTTGTGCATAAAGGTCAACTCGAATTTTGTTTTAAGTCTGACAAAAATGCGTTGTATCAATGCTGAGTAAGTTCTCTGTGTGTTAAACTGTAAATGTTATCTCTTTACGCACCACAGTTGATATTTCGGAGTAGAAATCCTTATCCATGGCCTGCCTCACAATCGCTGAAAACCAGCAGTTAGATTTTAACCTGTAAGATAAAGAAATATTAACAAAATGCATGGCAAATGCTTTTTGTTTAGAGTACATCTTAACACAAGTGCCTACAAAATTAGGTTAATTCAAATTCAATTTTGAGATTTTGTTACTAATTTTAATTAACAGACACTAAAATGAATTCCTCTGCTCCAAATTGACCTAACCTTTAGACACAACAGAGGGCATCTGTCAAAAACACACCAAATATGCACAGTCAGCAGTTCCTAAGCAACACTGTTGTTCATTAAGATTAAGAAACTCAGTTGGCTCTAACCTCTAAAGTCTGACTTTAATATAAGCAAAAGCTGGATACTTAAATTCTTGATTCAACTCCAAAATCATAACATACAAGTTGGGATTTGTTAATACATGAAGTAGTTATAGTTCAACCATTTTTACACATTATATTTACAAAATAATATGCTTGATTAATTTGTAATGAATGCTATAAGCAACAATTCATACTTTTTGTTTATTTTATACTGTATCAAAAATCCTAATACATAATACTAATGAAGCTTATATAAGATTGCTAATCAGACCAAACACACCTGTTTTCTACTGAAATATGCTAAATTTCAAAATAATTAGACACAGTTGTCTTCACATTGAGAGTTTTATATACACAAAAATGATCAGTTTGACAAAAAAATTATAAAGCTGAAGCTTCATAAACTTCAAATAGATTAATTAACAATATTTTAGTTAAATCAAGGAACACTTTTCATGTATTTTAAGGCAACATATTAAATACACTTCTTTACTCTGTAAACACTTAATTATCTCATGTTTTGAATGATTAGTAAATAATTTTTTTTCTCCATGGTAATACATGAGAATACATAAGACTAGTCATTGCAGCTTTTTTCTATTTTTGAGCTTGTTATATATATATATTTGTTACTTTTACACTGAGAACGCTACAGTCATGCCATACTCAATGTATTGGATTCAATAACAGATTGTGCTCAAAATACACCCTCTAACGCCTATTGAACCAATAAAAATGCTTTGAGAGGGACAATATTTACTTTTGTTATTGCTTTTGTTTTTGTAAGCTCAGTTCCTACAACATTGTTTTCAAGACCCTAAATAAATCACAATTTTTTTAAGGGCTACAGAACTTTAACCACAGGATTCGTAAAGTGGATCTTTGTTACACTTTGTGGCAAAATTGAGCCCAATTGCATTAATGAATCAATAGCTTTGTTCTTTCTGATTCCTCTCGAGTATTATCTGACTACCAACTGGTCAGTGAGGCCTCTCAGCAGCTGACGTCTGACAAGCTGCTGGAATGTGCTGGTGAAGTTAGACTACATTTAGAAGGTAAAGACGAACTCAATCATCTCATTATGGCCCTGTGTGAAAAAGAGACGAAGGATGCAGGATGGAGCGGAGTGATGCGACTTTACCTGGAAAAGGTACATGATGTCATGCATCTCCGCTGACACCATTTTTGCTATACTGTTACAGGGCAATCATTTATTTATTTACATCTGCTAGTGCTCTGTAAGAGCGCGCACAGGAGACAGGACATGGTGTTTTCTCACCTCTCTGGGGCAAAGGAGACTGACAGATGTCAGTGAGAGAAAACAAACAGTCTGCTTGTGTATTAAGGCGGAAAAAAGAAGTAATAATTTTGGTGGCACATCAATTTCACAAACAAGATTATAATAATTTCCTAATGATTATTTTTTATGATTATTTTTTTATTTAAAATTCTTTTTCTCAATCTTTCATGTAAATATAAGATAAAATAACCCCTTGTTAATTCAATTGTTTGAAAATTAACACTAACAAAAAAATTGCTGTCTGTAAATTATGATGACTGCAGGAACATGATGGATGGCCAAATGCAGCAACACTGGGAAAGAGGTTCAGGCCTAGCCAAAGTACAAATATAAAATTGCTATTCACCGATGCTCTCCATTAAATCTGAATAAGCATTAACTACTTTACAAAACAATAATAATTTTCTGTCTGTGGACACACAAAGATGTTCAAATCATAACCCAAAATACTTTTACCTTAATTGCAGAAAAAGGTGATTCTGTACAATTTTTACTGAAGGAGTCTAAATATAAAGGCTTGACACGAATTTGAACAAAAGATATTATTGAAATGAGGTATTTCTTTCCTTTTACTTCATAACTGTCTTCTATCACATAAAATGGCAGCAAACTGGGATGATATTTTTAGTAGCAATGTGGCAAAATGAAAAAAAGTGGCATAAATGCATTAGAAAGTACCACATTAACATCAATATTTATTATTGAAATATAACAAATATTATATTTGAAATAGTGTTTGAAGTAGTTATTTTGAACACGCTGGTCCAAATTACAGAATAAAATAAAAAATTGTAAAATAGAAGGTAAGAAATAATCAGAAATAGAGCAACAAATGCAACCATCAACGTGACTGATTAATGTTTTCCGATGGTTGAAGGGTAACTTGGAATCTCCATACTACCATCTAGTGGTTGTCGAGTGGAACTACACGGAGGAGCAAATTATTTATGTATTTCTCAGTTTATTCTGGAGTTCATGTGCTTAATAGCATGCCATTAAATGGGGTCACAATTATTTGGGTGCCTCATAAAAGTGGCGATATATTTTCTAACTTCTTATGATAGTTAAAACTTTGGGGCCAGGGACTAAACCTCAGGATAATGGAGAAGGAGGGCATTAGATTTGAAAACACATAGGATAAATGAAATGGCAAAATAATATTTTTGAGTGTGCATCCAAGATGAAGGCCTTGAACAATACAGCAGATGTCTCTCTGCCACACATGGAGAGACATGTGTTAGCCCTTGCAAAGTGGATCTAAATAATGTTGACTAAAAGTTCCCTGCAGACGATCAATAACTTTTTCTTTTAGCAGCTTTATTACATTTTTTTTGTGTAAATTGCATGAAAAACATTCCTGACCCTCTGAGACAGGTCTCATATCATCATGTATTTGATATAGTTTCCTTTTCTATTCTACTTCTCCAACCCAAGAGCGGTTATGTGGATGAAATAACACAAAAACAAAGAAATAAGACCGCAGTAAAAGAATATTTTATTTTCTTTTACTTTTAGTTCCTGGAAAGTGCATTATAGATTTTACAGTTAGCAAAATTCATATTTAAGACATGAACACAACCGAGCGACATTCACAATCATCACCTTTTGGACAGTGGGTTGCATAGAGGAAGAAACGTCCCTTAAGCAAATGTATAAAAATTATTTATATTCAGATGAAAAGGGGGGAGGTCGATGTGGGCATTGTTGTTCCATCAGAGCACGTGTTGTTGGTCATGTTGCTATCTTTATGCCTTTACCAAAGCAGCGAACTCTGCAGGGTAGACAGAGATAGAAAATCACACAAAGTTGTACATTTGTTTAAACAACGGAATGTCCAACGAATGTCTCGGCACGTACCATCAGCGCCAATCTTGCCATCTCCGTCGCTGTCACCGGCTTTGAGGAAAACCTTGGTCTCACCGTCGGTCAGTGCACGGGCACCTCCGCTGAAGTTCTGCAGAAACAGCCTGCCACAGACACAAGAGATGCTTAGCTAACATTATTGATCAAATCACATCGCAAATAGACCAAATAAGGCAGCTGTACTGAAATAACAATGCAAAGGTGGGTTAAGTAAGCATATTCATGGACATTTTTATTTATAGCTATTCATGGTCACTCAGTCCTTATCTTAGGTCTCAGAGACATTGAATGACAGATTAGTTTGGCCTACCTGATCAACCCCAAAAACTTTCTAAGTACATTTAGACACTAAAAAAGTATTTCCATACATGTCATCTCACTTTGCAACCAGTTTGTTCAGGGAAAGTTCCTTTTCTTGACAAGATTTTGCTTGGTGGGGCAGGTGTCACCTCGTGAAAGATTTAAAAGGATCTCCCAGATGGGAGCCACTGTTAAACTTGAGATGGCAAATGGAAATATCTAAAGAAATGTAATGCATGCTGTCGTTTGATTACAACTGCAAATAAAGGAGTGAGTAGGCTGCAATCCAAAAAATCCTCTCTAAGTAAGACTTTGTGGATGTGGCTCCACCAGATTTATAGAATAGTCATAACCGCTTCTCTCTACCCTCCTACTGTTACTACTGAATAGTATTTAATCTTAATTTAACATCATAAGATGAGCACCCTTGTCCCTAAAGGACTTCCATGTGAATGTAGTCATCCATTCCCTCTTGCATTCCTGCAGTATCTTGTGTCAGTCAGCACTGTTGGTCACTATAGCAATTGCTACCTAATTTATATGTCCATTTTCTCCAGCCATGCATCTTACTTCAGCTCTTCCTCCTCAATGAAGCCACTCTTGTCCTGGTCAATGATGGCGAAGGCCTTCTTGACATCGTCGGCGCTCTTTCCGGCCAGACCGCAAGTCTTGAAGAACTTCTTGTAGTCAAATGAGTCCGCGCCTGAAATCAGCAGAACTTATTATGCTATTGAGACCAGAGGCAAAAATAATGGATATCAATAGGAATAAGGATACAAAAACCGAAGCAAGAGTCAAAAAGTATAGAAGAATCACCTTTGCACTCATCCAGGGCTTTAGTAATGTCAGCATCATTCAGTACACCTGCGAAAGCCATTTTGATCTGCAGAGATAGAACACTGATTGATTTAAATTTTAATAAAAAGTAAAATTTTTTTAATACTTACAAAAATTAAAACTTTTGTAAAAGCAGTTATCCCTAAAGAAACAGCCTTTTGATATAAAGGACTTGATTATAGCTCACTGCATTGCAAAAAAGCAATCACAAAGCTAAAGAAACAGAATTTTGCTCGCTCCAAAAAAGTTCACACCATGTCCTGCAAACAAAAAATGCCGTGTAAATAGCTGTCTTTTGGCTTTCCGAGTAGAATAAACAGAACAAGAAAGGGTTCCGATTTGAAATACATAAGTCCAAGTCTCTCTGAAGTGCAGGTTTTGCATTGCTTCACTCCTTCCGTGAAGCTGAGATTGACACCTGCATCTACTGCAAGATGCTGAGGTCTGACCAATAATTCACAGCTCTCTTATTTTTTAAACGCTGACACTCCCAAATACAGGCAGTCAGTGTGTTTCTTTAGATGCTGCAACGCAGTAAGGTCCTGAGCAAACCCAATGTCAAAAGAAATAAAGAGGAAAAAGGTTTTTCAAGGATGCAAGTCTGGATGCAAGTTCCGGATTTTCTCTTCCCTTTCCTCTCTTCCTTCAGACTCACCTCGGTTGTGCCTTTTGCTTTGTAGGGTACAGATGACACAGACAAGACTGAAGTCGACTGCAGTGACCATCCTGGTGCTCCCAATGACCTTTTATATACTCTCACGCTGTGGAAATCTGAAGCATAAGATAACTGACACCGTGCTGAGAAGGAGGAGGTGGTGGAGGAGGAAGACGAAGGAAAGGATGGGGGGGGCTCGTAATGCAGCTACAGAGCGTTCTATTTTAAGTTTCAAAAATGAAGACGCTTAAAAGGTGCGTTTGAAGAAGTCTTTAATGTCCCTGGCTGCTAAGAATAGGCCTGCACACTGCTGAGGTGGGCGAATTGGAAGGGCTGCTGCCAACCCGTAACCATATTCATGAGGATACTCAGCATGCATGCATTATAGCTGCAGTAAGTTGGACAGACTGGTTGTTTTTGCTACTTTTAACACTAACCACTTTTAAGGTATGATTTAACCTCTTCTTTTAGTGAATCTATTGCTCTTGTGTTTCATTTTGAGCAGAGCATAGATTTGTGTATTTGAGGTATTATTTGCATTCTGTGTGGAATATGAAATAAATTTACTTAGTAAGGAATGTGGTTTTCTTGTTACATGTCAGCAGTAGGTATATAAGTCCAACCTTTGAAGAAATATTTTGTGTTTCTTTATAAAAAAAAAAAGAGATCATTTTTAGGTTTTAAAGGAAATGGAAGCTGATGTTTGGGAAAAAACAATCTCAGTCAGCCCTATTTTGACCATTTCGTCTTCATAGAGCATTGGAGGCAATGTTTATTTTTGTGTTAGAGGGTAGATCAATCTGGAAACATTATTCAATGT
The DNA here is from genome assembly GCA_902982915.1 of Phalloptychus januarius. Classification (NCBI taxonomy): domain Eukaryota; kingdom Metazoa; phylum Chordata; class Actinopteri; order Cyprinodontiformes; family Poeciliidae; genus Phalloptychus; species Phalloptychus januarius. Next base: position 9,420,441 of record CADWAE010000476.1, read on the forward strand.
TATTAAATGCTTATGAGGGCTTTGTAATTTTTTTCTGGCAAAATAATTAAATAACTCTGTAGAGGATAAAACTGAAGATCCGTGGCCCATAGGTGGCAGCATAATGCTGGGGGGTAAGCTGCAACGCTTGAGCCTCTCTCTGTTTTGACCACTGTCTGACTGTAACTGGGTGAGGTTGTTATCTGATGGGGATGAGGGTTTACATTTTGCTCACTTGCAATGCCCAGGAATTTTGAAACCCACTGCAATTGCAATCTGGCTTTAGAATGAAAGATTAATTGTTTAAATATCTTTTTGGAGCTAATGCACTGTATTAGACTGTTTTACCCCTCAAAAATGATGTTTACTGCAAAGAAAGTGAATAAATAAAGTGGATAAATTTCTAAAAAGTATTTAAACCAGTGTAGCTATTTGCAGTGGGTTTGAGCCAGAAAGCAGCCCTGCTGCTGAGACAGTGACTGTTAATAGCCATCCTGTTGCCACAGCACCTCATTTAACTGATTATGCAGCACTTGTAGAAGAAATAGATCTTGGACTAGGTCATCTAATTGCCCAAAGTTTGGCAGCTATCTATTGCAGAGCTCCCTGGGTCTAAAGAAGCATGTGAGCAAAGCCCTGGGGCAATTCCCAGCACATTTCCCAAGCCCTGGCCAATGTCCAGCTGCACTTCCCTTCCCATTAGCCAATTATAAGAACAAGTGCCGGGCAAGTCATCTAACCCATTGCTTAGCGGCTCTTGGGCATTCAAAAGCTCTGGCATATGAGGACTCACTTGACACTGGCTCTTCATTAGCCCCATTGTGTTGAAATGATTTCTGTTAGGAAATGCAGCACACTCAGCCAAAGACTGACCTGAACAAGATGACTTCACACCAAAAGAGTATTTATTCCTGGTTTTTCACTCTTCCTCAAAAGTGCAGATGGTGTTGTACAGTTTGCACAAGTCATCATTTCTGAACACATAACACAGTTTGAGTAACATTAACAGCAAAATATGTCTTCATGTTGAGAAACAGTTCGCAGGCAACTCATAAATAAGGTATAAAAAATATTCTTTCAGCTGGTGATTAATGAATCTTTGAGGAGTTTGCGGTTCCATGAAAAGAAGTGGATCTTGGTCAGTGGAAATTTATGCCTTTACGAGGGCAGCAAACTCTGCAAAGGTAGAATGAAACTGCTGTTAGTTGCAGAAAGTAGAAAATCTTTGCAAAACTTTATTGATGTAAGGCTGATTGAGCCGATTCTGACAAAGAGTTACAATTTATGCAATTCAATGGCCAAAGTGCAAAACCTTCTGTCTGCAGGATTCTCTCATTGGTAGATTTTACTTTAGATGATGAGAACGAGTAAAGCTGCTTATATTCAGTCTGTATGAAAGAAAATATTTCTTGTAACAAAGAATTAATCTGATTAAGGAAAATGTCCAATCAGGGTATTTGGGAAGACCCATCCATCCATCCATCCATCCATTTTCCTGCACCCTTTTCCCTTATTGGGGTCAGGAGGGTTGCTGGTGCCTATCTCCAGCTGTCATTTCGGGCGAGAGGCAGGGTACACCCTGGACAGGTCGCCAGTCTGTCGCAGGGCAATTTGGGAAGACAACCACTATTTTTCCGATAGGAAGTTTTGTACCTTGGCATATTGATATTTTTTTAAAATTGTAGTTGAATTCCTTTAGGTTTATGCAAAGAACTCTTACCATCAACTCCGATCTTGCCATCACCATCACTGTCACCAGCGGCAAGGAAAGTCTTAGTCTCCTTGTCGGTGAGTGCCCTGGCACTGGGAGAGAAGTTCTGCAGGAACAGCCTGACAAGTGGACAAAAGAGCAAGAATTAAACCAATGCAGGTAAGCCTTTATTAATTCTTCAAATCATTTTTGGTCTTTTAGATAATTCGGCAAAATATAATGCATGACCGAGCAGCCCTCAAACAGAAGGTTGAATGTGCAAGACTAGATAGTAATGTCAGATTTTATTTACATTTTAAGCCAATAAGCTTTGAATTTAGCAGCGTTAAGTGAAGTAATGTCTTACTTCAGCTCCTCCTCCTCAATGAAGCCACTGTTGTCCTGGTCAATGGTGGCGAAGGCCTTCTTGACTTCATCGGAGGACTTGCTGGCCAGGCCGCATGCCTTGAAGAAACTCTTGTAGTCGAAAGAGTCAGCAGCTGAAAATGCGCATTTCATCTCCATTAGTGCCAGATACATCAGCAACAAGGTGTGGATGTCTCAGGGTAGCTGTAGATGGCAGTTTCTGAGGCACGTTCGTGAAACCGAGAGTTTGGTACAGTCTGCCTCTCTGCTCCTAGCTACTTTGTTAAGTTTAAATGATGCAGTGCTATGTGAAAATAAAGGAAAAGTCTCACCTGCGCAGCCGTCCAGGGCAGCCTTGACATCAGCATCGTTGAGACCAGCGAAGGCCATTTTTTATTCTTGGGAGGAAAAGAAGACAAATCTCAAGGTTAGAATGAGCATCTGAAATACTAACAAGTTCTTGTGTTGTTACAGTGGAAAGACAATTAAAAGCAACAATCAAAATGACTGACAACATGCTGTTTGGCTTTTTATGTCTAACAAAAGCATAGATTTTAGGTTATAAAATCCCAGATGAAAAGTTATTCCTTTCCTCTCATAGCTTCACATAAAAGTTGCTTCCTTTTTTCATTTTACAAACCTATGAAACAGCATAAGCATCTATGTTTGCTACTGGCTAAACAGCTTCCCTTTGCCTCAGGATGTTTTCCTCGCAGGAGCCTACTCACTATACATCCCAAAGCGTTTAACTGTGACCACACTTAAGAAACGATGCTCTCACCAAGAGACCAGATCACACAGGCATGAATATCTATCAAACACTGAAAAAAAATGGCAGCTGAAAACATTTGCTGCTGCAAAAACATGAGTCAGTCTAGCTATAGCCAACCAGCATTCTTCCAAAAAACGTTGATCCTCTGAAATGAAAAGGCCCGATTTGGCCCACTTTAGTGTTAACTGAAAAGTCCTGAGGTCCATGTATTTGCTGCCTAGGTTGGTTCCATTTCTCCCTATAGCTGGTAGTCCACAAAGATCCCCCTTCTCTGAATCCATTTCAACCCGCAGTGTGAGCTGCAGAAGTCGGGGTAGCTTTTAGAAGGTGCACGTCCCACTCACCTTTGCTCTGCGTTGAGGCGAGTGAAAACCAAGGCGGACTCGAGTGAATGCCAAAAGCCTCTTTCACCCCTCTCTTATATATCCTTGAGCAACACCATTTACAGACGTTTGAGTCTCAGTATCAAGTACCAAGATGCATGGGTTTCGAAAAAATGTGTCTAGTAGTCTGGAACTATTTTTAGGTGAACAAATGAGGATGCTACCATGTGTGCTCAGGCCTATAGCTAGACATGTGGAAACTCGAGCAGACCCGAAGCTCGTCGATTTCATGGCACATGTTGCAATCGTATTATGATTTACAACCAACATTTAAAATGTTGATTTTAATATTGAAGCTCTATAAATGTGCATATGTAAGAGTGCACGGCACGGTCAGACACTTTATCCTAGGCAACGATGAGAAGTGAACACCAAGTACCTGCAGCCACTTGGTGTTCAATTTCCTGATTACTATAGAGACAAAATAATTATTTAAGACCACAGACAGAATTTACTCCCCACATGAACATGTTATTCACAGCTCTCAAGAGAGTTTGTTTTTTCTTATGATGAGCTGTGATTTTTATTGGGTCATCCTTGTATCAGACAGATTCTTCTACATTTCACTGATAAGTAGTGAGGCTTATGCAGTGATTTTAATAAATCATTCAGTCATTCAGTGTCTTTAATTTCAAGTTATTACAAGATGTCATACATTTTTTCTTTCACTTTTAATCTTTTATATGAAGCAATGCAGCTTCTGATCACTTCACTTGGCCTATGCCTCCAGGCCTAAATGCAATCATGTGTCCAAAGTAAAGGATACAATATCTTTACATGAGTTTCACTGAACCTCCACTGGCAGGGTCGCATTTCAAATGTACCAGCAACATGTCTAAACCGGAACAGGACTTTGAGGTCTGTACCACCAGATCTCTGTCCTTAGTAGGCAATCTGCCAATCATCTGGACTATTTTTTGCATCCCAAATGGGTTTGTGTATTAACAAGGTGACAATTTGATGACAAGTCTTCTTTTCATTCCTTTTGTTAATTTAGTTGTCAGCCATATTGCCTAAGCAAAATGTAGTCTAGATATTTCTAGATATTTCTGATACTGGTGAATATTTCACCCAGACTCAGCAGTAATTTGAGAGTCGCCCTCCAGACAGAAGTACAAGCCCTAATAAGAGAATCGGGACAATTCAAGAAGATGCTCCTGCAACAAAATGCAAGACATGAATAAAACTATATACATATAATTGCCTTACTGATGTCTGCCTCCTTTTGTCACCATTTCATTACTATTTGTGCAAGGAATCGTATATATGTCGTCTGCTTCAGTGCTGAGCTTGCTTCAAGTTATTATAAACTTTTTTTTAATCATTAAGAAGTCTCAGAAGTATCTTGTTTATTTCTACTCATTCCACCTTGTTTTGTTTTTTGCCAGTAGCTCAAAGTCAATCAAACTGAATTGAGACCGTATCACTGTAGATTTTTTAAAAATTATTATAATTGGGGCTGAGCGTTAACTGGACAATCCTGACATGAAAACCAGGTCATTCATAGGCTGACCATATAAACCATCCCATTGTTGCTCTGGCTGTACAGGATGTACTTACACTCCATTTTCAAGTCAAGAGTTTTCTTCCATCTATCTTTAAGTCTGATCAGCTTCTCTGCTGATGAAAAGTCCTCACAGAATGATACTGCCATGGTGTGCTAAGGGTGATGTCCAGTGTTAACATCCCATCTCAGATAATATTTCTGCATGATGTGTTTGTGTCCTCTACATGGCTCCTGGTCACTGGGCTTAACCAGCTTGATTTTATTTAGAATTATTTATAATATTTTGTGAACTCAAAGCGCACATGCTGATGATGGCAAACTACTGGCCTGTAGCCATAGTCTGACAGAAGCAAGGCTGCCATTTTGCACCATCAGCCCTTCTGACCAACCCCAGCTGGCATGGCGGGTAAAGCGCCTGACCCAAAGACATAAACAACAAGGGTGAGGAATCCACTGAGCGGGTCTTACCGCTCCTACCGCTGTCTCCACTGCACTTATACTGATATCAAAATAACACACAGGTTGATTGTTTATTATTTATGTGACTCATGAAACATTTAATTTAAATGGGTTTAATTGAGAGGTATCAGTGTAAAAAGGACTACGTATGATTTCATAAGACATTTATTTGGTATGCCTTAATGAACAGATTTTCCATAATTTTCTCGTTTGATTATGTAGTCGACCCAATCTGGACCTTTTGGGGACGATAAAGAAGACCTGAGATCACCTGACCACATCTTAAAATAGCCTCAAAGAGATAAAGGAAAGACACAGAAGACAGTGGTAGAAGACCTGGCATCCATTTATTATTCCATTCAGAAGACCAGATCGATTAAATGCAGACATCCACCTTTGACCTTTTCAATCGTTTTCATGTGTTAAATCAAATAAGAAACCAGCAGGCAGGTACAAAATTTGGTCCTTTTTTCATCAGCCAATGAAGAGTGAATTCCAAATTCATAATTTAGTAAAGGGGTACTGGGTTGTTATCTTGAATATTTTCATCTTCAATTCAAAAGATCACAGAACTCTGCAGGGAAGAAACAAACAGACAAACATTAGTTTGCTGCAGAGTGTTTTTCTGTTTTTGCATCACTTTTTGAACATTTTGTTACCTTTTATTCCAATTTTGCCATCGCTGTCTTTATCCCCTGCTGCCATCAAAGCCTTTGTTTCGGCCACTGTGAGCTCCCTGGCAGCTGGACAGAAGTTCTGCAGGAACAATCTAAAGGAGGACCACACAATAAGAATAAATATATAAACGCATAGTTGTAATTTCATATCCTCCAAAGGGATTCAGTGAGTGTTGCCTACTCCTAAATTCATGCTCAAAACATGATATGCCTTAAAAATGTTTGATTTACATTATCTTTCGGACCCAAAATGTGATTTATGTTTACACATCTATCCTTACTTCAGCTCCTCTTCCTCAATGAATCCGCTTTTGTCTTGGTCCAGGACAGTAAACACTTTCTTCCTGTCTGCCTCAGACAAGCCAGTCAGTCCCACTCGTGCAAAGAACAACTTGAAGTCAAATGTGCCTGGAGCTACAGTACATTGGTCAGGGAGAAAGAGAGAGGAGACAGAACTTGAAATGGAGCATCCACAAGAAACAGACACATGCGTGAGTGAGTGAGTGAGTGAGTGGTCAATCGCTGAATGACATTAAAGAACGAATAGTGGGGGTCTGAATAGAGACGTCGCATTTACTCATTCGCTCAGATGACTTTCATTCTTCTGCCAATGACATTTACCAATACACATCCTGAAGCGCATTGTAGGCTTCGCTCCTATGCTTTTTAAACAGCACAAGGAAAACAAATAATGCCTCAGGTTTTAATGCAAACTTAAATGCCAAAAGTTTTCAATTTATGGAGCTTTTGCAAGAAGATGCCTTGAAATAATTCAAAAGATTCACACTGAAGAGGATGTCTGAAATAAGGAATTCATTTATTGTGTCACATCCTCCAGTGTAACCATTTCATAGCAAAGTTTATTTCACTTTGAAAAACTTGTTCATATTTACTTGACCTGCAAAGCATAAGAATAGCAAAAAAGAGGTTTGCATGTCTAAAATGATCCTATCAGCCAAGTTTTGGTGAATATAGTGCATAAAAAGCAATGACATTTCCTTTTCAATAGAACCAGCAAAAGAGCTTGGCATGCCTTGCCATGCAGACATAATTGCTAAAGATAAATAATTAAATGTCTCGGCATGCAAGGAGCTTTAGAGCTTGTGCTATTGGGTCAGCTATGTTAGGGATGTCTGATGAAAACCCTTTGGTATCTGGTTGGTAACCAGTCTCCTGCTGTGTGTTTGCCTGGTAACCAGCAGGATCCCTGCCCTCACCCTCTTGTGAACAACACAGTGCAATGCCCCTCAGGAGTGTTAGCTGTCTCTATGTATATATGTATGTATTTCCTTAAATTAAACAGGATTTTTCTGCTCTTTTTTATATCTTCTTGCAAGCAGATTTGTGCATATTATCTGACTCACCTTGACAAGCTTGGACTGCAGCTTTGACGTCCTCTTCACTCAACATCCCAGCAAATGCCATGTTTCTCTGGGGCTACCTTAGGGAGACACAGAAACACATGAATGGAAGAAACACAAGGTGACAGAAACAAAATCTGGTGCTCTTTTTATGTCAGATCAGTTCATGTGAGACAAAATTAGCTGGAATGAAGCTATATACTATAACTGTTCATTGTAGTGTAAAATAAGAAATTCGTTAGCACTTAGTGTATAGTTTTCATGAGAAGGACAACATCAGTTAGAAGCATAAATATTGTAGAATATTGTAAAAATTGCCAAACAGAAGAAGCTGGACTTTCATTTTAAGCTTTTCAGCCTATATTCAGAAAATGTTCGCGAACATAGAAAGTTCCTAAAATAAACAAGAATTCAATTTTTTTTTTTCAAAAGATGCAAAGCCAAAGAAATAACTCAATTTCTTCACCAAACAATTATGTACAACGAAAGCAAAAGATGCTCACCGTGCTGTGGGTGATGTTTTAACTTTCCAAGCAGATGATGTTGCGGATCTCTGCCTCGCTCGCTTTGTGCTCGAGTCACTGACACTCGGTTGCAGATTCGTGATCGAGAGTGTAAGAAGCAACCTGACGTCTCTGTCCTCAATCCCAGAGAGATTTCCTGTATGCCACGCTTTGCCTCCTCCTCCTTCATCAGTTAATCAGAGCAGATAATTTTGTCATTCATAGGCCTATTGTTTAGTAAACTTGCAGGCATATCAGAAACACTGGTTTAAGAAAAAAAAAGGAAAAAAATAGCTTTGTAATCTTATTAAGGCAAATGCAGATTATTGTACTGTACTATGTTTTAGACTGCTGCTGCCGGTATTAATGTTGAGAAAAAGTTAAATATTAAAAATATATACTCACAAAATGTTGCATATTTCTGTAGACAAAATATTTTCTATGTACTGAATTGCTGCTGGATTCTTACAAGATATGTAAAAGCCTTGAAAACATAAACATCTCAATTTCAAAACATTTTAATGAAAAAGAATTGGTTTCTCTTTTTAAAATGACATATTAAATCATAATCATATAGAATGCCTTGCAAAAATGCTCGTGCCCCCTTGATCTCTTTTACATTTTCTCCTGTTGAATTCATAAACTAAATGTTATTTGGATTTCATCTGACAGGCCGACATAAAATATTGCATAACTTTCAAAACCTTTTGCAATAAAAAACTGGAAAAAGGTGATGTGCATTTTCTTATGGTATTCCCTGTTATACCTCCTTCCATCATCCCATCAACTCTGACCTGCATCTTCTCTGTCCCTGGTAAAGAATTTTATTCCCACAAAATGATACTGCCATCACCATGTTTCATTAAAGAGATGATGTGTTCACAGTGATGTACTGTATAGTTTTCCAACTTAAATACTGCTTTGCACGTTGCCTTTTTCCACTTGTTCGATGTGTCATCCATATTAATTGTGGCAAGTTAAAAATGGGATCACTCTATGGCTTTCTTTCAACGATGGCTCTCTTAGATGCATGTTTTTTAAGGGGTAGATTTGACAAAGACAGTACAAGTCCTTTGTACAAGATGCTGGATAGATGAACCCTAACCCGTATAGCTGAACTATACGGGTTAGGGTTTTCTTTTCTTTTCTTGCTCTTCTGCCATTATCTGCTGGGGTAACAGTATCGGAGATTTAAAAAAGCAAAAGAAGACTGGCTGTGTCCTGGAGACTGCTATGAAGGCTCTGCGGGTGAGGTGAAAAAAAAGGATTCTTCATAAAATGTAGAACATTACAGAGAACCCTGAAGATTCATGAGGCTGTTATACAACAATGGTATCCTATTCTTCTTCTGGAGTTTGTTGGCGGGTGACAAACTGTTATTTGATCTTTATTCCCACCACCAAGTAACAACAGGTCTTCAGTCAGAGGCCCTTTAGATTCACTGGAAGACAGACCACTACAGGAAATTCTGCCATCGGTATCTACATCTCTTTGAAGAAGCTCGGATAATATGAGTATTAACAGTATTTAACATTTAAAATATTAGAATGTTTTTGTATGGCCGACTAGATTTTTCATAAGTGAAATACCAACGTAAGTTTTTGAAATATACGAGTATGTTAACATGAAAATGTATTAGATTGTAAACAAAATAGCCTCAATTTGTCACATACCTCTGTCACTAAATAAAAGCAATTATTTATTTATAGTTGGTCATAAATCCAGAAATAAACATTTTATACTGTTATGCCTTCTTTCATTGCCTGACTCACGTCAGCCAAGTGACTGGGAGTAAAAGGCTTTCCTCTGCTTTGATACAAATCAGTGAATTCGCTTGACTGATAAGAAAACTACACGCTGATTGGCCATACGAGTACAAGCTAAAGGCATTCTTCCTTTTGATTGGTTTATGGAAATGTCAATCAGATGGATTTTTACGCCCCTATTCTGTGATGTACAGGAACATGGCGCTTTGGGGGAGAGGTGTTTCATGATACTGAGGGGCTGTTGATTTTATTTTTCTGAGATTATGTTTATTTAAATAACGCTTGGACGTTTTCATCAAATATGACAGTTCACGAAAGGTGGCCGCTGTTTTTGGTCTCTATGGACAACGGAACGCTTCATGTCGGAGTTGCGTTTGCAGTCGTCAGCTGAAACTCCTAGCCTCGACATGCTAGCTCAAGCTAGTTAGCCCGGAGAGTAGCATCTGGCTAAAACAGCCCCAAAATGTGCTCTTATGTGTAGCTTACACTGACAGTAAATTGGTAATCAATGTTTAAACCACGTAACTCGGTATTATATCAGCCGTTTATTTAGGACAGTTTCAGTTGGCTAATATTTCGTTGGCTAAACTTGGATGATGGAGAGACGCCATGGGTCTGTGTTATTGCTGGCTATCTGGATTTTTCTGTCTGGATTTTGGTTCACTGCAGCTTTCCCTATTCGGGAAACTCTCAAAACAGGTAAGACAAATGAAGACGAGTTTATTAACAAATAAATGGTATGTGGTTTTCCTTACTTTGTGTTTATACGTAAACATCTCTGCCAGCTAGCATTTTCTGGAATGGGTACCTGCTGCTAATGATCAACTAGAAAGCTAACGCCAGCATAACTGTTCTCTGGTAATTTGTGAAGATTGCTAGTGTGCGGGTAATAGTTTAAAAGAGAACACGTTTTATTCGCTGGTTGAACAAACCAGCGAATATTTAAACAAAATTACCACAAGAACGACACAATCAAGTGAAAGTCACGACCCGGCTAATAGACCACCTGAGAAGCTAATCATAAACAAACTTTCCCTGAATCCCCCCCCCTAAGGGAAAGCACATTTTATAATTGGTTATATTTACCTCTGCTACCTATCTACCAGCAAATCACTTTATTGTGAGGGAAATTTTTAGATGTTATTGTAGATCTCGTCCAGTATGTTAACATTTCAATAGTAGTTTATCACACATTCAAGTTAACGTGAATGTGTGATTTGACCTTGTTTTAATAAGGGCAAATAAGGTTGGAATTTAAAACAGCTGTGGTGTTTTAAATGATTTGTAATGGTCACTCGAGATTTTATCAGTACTATAGATTGCATTATCTTCATCCTTAAAACATAAAGATGTGTTGAAACAATAATACATCCTGCTTGCATTTTTCTTACAAACAGCATATATTAAATTAATACATTATTTTTACTTTTAGATCTGATCTGGACCTTTTGTGGGCTTATGAAGCATTCACTAATATGTCACAGCAGTAAATTGCTGTAGAGTTTTAAAACATTAACAGACTTTTGGTTTGTTCATAAAAAAAAATCTTCTCATCTTAACCCCATTTGACAGCTTAGACTTTACAGATGAGCTTTGCAATGTTAAACTGGAATAAAATCATATTAGGTAGTGAATTATATGCTTATTTGTAGTAGAAATGTAAAAATAAACCTTCGAAGCTGCTTCCTAAATTGCAGATAAAAAGCTTTTTTTTAGGAGACAGTACAGTTTGATCACAGTTTGTGTGTTTTACCTCACCTTTTAATTGCACGATAATATGAAGACGGTAACCCATCACTCTAATTATTGGGTGTTTTATTATACAATTGAATTATGGTGCAAACTAAGCGCTACTGTGAAAGCAAAATGGTTATTTTCAAAGGTGAAGAAGTGGAATATTCCAGGGTCAGCTGATGCCAGGTGGACTGAGCTTACATTTCACTAACAGAACACAAAACTGAAGGTAGAAAGACCCAAATACAAACAACTAAACACAGCTGTAGCGGAGGTTAGTAATGGCATCAAAATAGAGGAAAGTCATTCTTTGTTGATGTTCCTGGGCTTCAAACCTAGTGGATTTAGACAACATATTAACAAAAATGATCAGTGTATGTATGTTGCACTGATTTAAGTAGCACCATTTGACTGGGACAATTCTGAAAATAAAAACTTTTAAAAGATTTTCCTGAATCTATACCTTAGTCATCCAGAATTGATTCTAGTTTGCACTTTAATTTTTTAGTGCACTATTAAACAATCCCATGTTTCTATATCTTGACCTGTTTTCTAGATAGTTGAGTTAATGATTGCCTACCAGCCTGTCAAAAATGTTTCCAGAATAATCACTTCAATTTTTATAGCACTCACATAGTTACCTGCATCACATGTCTTTTCATGAATGAGATCATATGACTGTGGTCAATTAAATTATTAAAATCATGTGCTAATTTGCTTGCATTGTGACACTTCTTTTCAAGTTATATTCTATCCAAAACTTGCAAACTTTTGCAGATTTATAGTAATTTGTATATTCAAAGGATACGTCAAATAGATTGAAAATCACAGGTCTTCTTTAGAATCCCATGAGTCTAGTTTCAGGAAGTAATTTCAGTGTTTTGTAGGTTGCGTCGGTAATTTTTCGTCGATCCCATTCCCTCCAGTTTCTCAGAATACCACATAAAAAAATAAATAAATGCAAAAATGTTAAACAGTGGACCTGTAATGTGTAACCGCAAGATTTTCTAATCTTATCGGCCCCTATCAATGATTAGCAGTATGTTGTTTGCTCAGTTATAAAGTAGCATGCAGGAAAGAAAAGCTGCAGTATGAGCCCGCTGTTTATGGTTTTATCACCCACAACCTTTCCCTCGCCACTCCTGTTTGGCCTACCTCAACCAGTGCATAAATTAAAGGGCACAAGTCCATAATTCTTCATTGTTATAGTTTGAATTTAGCTGAAGAACACTTAAAAATAATTAAAAAAGCCTGGCTTAGGTAGTCATTATCAGATATTTTCTTAGTGACATGTTTGGTCTTTATATTGTAAAGTAAAAGTGCAGTTGTAGGTTTTTGTGCCTTTTTTTGGTGTGAAGTCAGATCATGATGACATGTCTACCGTAGGGAATGTTGACTGTATTCCTTCACTGCCCGGTTATCTTGTTACTTGATCACCAGTCAGTCGGGGAGGCTTGTTTCAGTACAGGCCTGTCTGTCTGCTATGTTGCTGTCAGGGCATTGTTTCGGATGGTTCAGAGTCAAATTGATGTGGACATCACCACAAGCCGACCAAGTTTCTGTCATTCACTTTTATTTATTTCTTTTTATAATAAAAACCATGAAATGTGTTTGGAAAAGTAACTGAACACAAGTCGGTGAAAATTGTTTCTTGTAAAGAATGATCCGGCTAACTCCGGTACCCGGGCTTTGCTTTTGATTTACATAGATGATCCAAGACTGACAAATCCTGAATCAGCCAGACAGTGCAGTTTCCTGCTCTCTGCAGACATCCTTTTATGTATTTTTTTTCCAGCAGTACAAAAAAAGTCTGTTAAAAAATGGGTCAGCTTTTCCTCTGTGAGAATCACTACTGAAATATGCAGTACAGCTGAAATAAGACATGACATCTCCCTACTGTGTTGGTCCTAGAAAAAACGCCTTATCTGAGAACTCTGCCAAGTCATGATAGGAACCCATGACTCAAATAAAACCTAATAAAGAAGAACTGATCCCATGTGAAGGGGCAGCGACCCGACTCCTGTTGACTGCTGCTGTAGCATCTCTGGGGGTCCTGGACTTCCTTGTCACTTGTTGCTATGCTGGAAGACACAACAGGGTGTTTGCGCTGAAACCCTTCCTACAATTAAGGCAACTCTTTCCACTAGGTTGTTTTGAATGTAACCCTTTGTGACATTAATGAGCCACTTAAAAATTGTATGTATTTGTTATTAAAATCCAGTATTCACACAGTGTCCATTTTGCAGTCTTGTTCAACAGGTTCAGTTGGAAGTATAATCCAATAATTCCTATGCTTATGAAAACAATGTTCTGGTTTACCCATTAAAGCTGACCTGCTTTTTATTATGATGTTAAAGTTCTGAGTCTAGTAAAGATAACATTGAAATGGTAATTCTTTCCAGTAATTCTAATGAAAAAGTGATACTGTGTCATATACAAGCATGCACTTGTATGTGATTCATGAGGATTATTTGTTTTAGGTAACAATCCCAATTTCAGCCTCTTAGAACATGAGGATATTACACATGAGCAATAAAAAAAAATGATATTAAAGTCCTACCTTCTGTAGGCATGAGATGTAGCAATTCTCTTATGAGAATTTCTCTTATGAGAAAAAGAGTTTAACAGTTTTCCATTCATGGAAATATTCATTCTCAGGATTTAGAACCTCAGAGTACAAAGTTAAATGAAGTATCCCCACTGTACAGTATCAGTATTTGCACAACTACTTAAAACTGATGCGTAACATGAACTAATTGTTGTTTTTCTTTTTTAAACGGTGTTGCAATTCTTCAATCTTAAATTGGTCAGTAATTATTGCATTTTTAAAATTGTGTTTCAAATGGAAAAGAAATACTTGCTACACTTAGAAGTACTTTTCAAGTAAACATTTATTTAGTGGAGCATCTACAGAATATTTTAAAGCTTTACAGTGACAGATGGCAGTCCTGTCTTTTAAATTGCCTGTGTTTTTTTTATGTATGTTTACTAAAGTGGAAATATTTACAAACGTTTTTTTTTATTTTTTTTAAGGAAAACAAGTAACAAAAGAAAAAAATATCATGGGTAAATGGATGAAACCTGTCAAAATATCTGTTTGTAAAAAAGTTGGGACTAACGGCGAAGAATAGATTAAATCATGTTATCAAAAAATTGTTTTTTTGTTGTATTTTGAGATTCTCCACTGTGCATATGTGCTGAAATTTCTTTTACCAGTTGGGCTAAAATGGAAGGCTGATTTTTGTGATGTGGGCCGGCTTCGGTCTAGAGGCTGAGAAGTGCAGCGGGTGGGCTGAAAGGCTGTTGTTAAAGCTGCCAGTGGAATTGCTAGGCCAGCAGCATCCTCGCTCGAGAAACCCCACACCTGCTGTCACCGCTGCTGCACCATCAGCTACTGAAGGGCCTGTGGACACCCCCACAACTGTCTCTCTGAATGTCTATGAAGCAGAAGCTGGATGGTCAGGACTCAAAGCTTTGACAGTTCTTATGCTTGTGGATAATGTGCACTTAGAAATATAAATATGTAGCGTTGCACAGTGTTTGGGTTTGACATTGCCTTTTTACGTGCAATCGGGTGGCGAAGCTGCAGGAGTTTCATGATCAGATGATAAGTCTATTTTTGTTTGTCTTGAGCAAACCTTTGTTGTGGGTAGATTTAGATGAAAACTGTTAGGTGCTCTCAGTTTTTCTTTTTTTAAATTACAGCCCAAAATGGATTTTGTTTCATTTCTTTGATCCATTTTTGTCTTTTCAGATGGACACACAGGAGACACTTTACCTGTGTCTCTCTACCTGCCCTTGATCGTGTCATTAGTTGCGCTGGTGGCTCTGGTGGTGGTGCTACTGAACTGTGTGACCTGCTGCAAGGAAAGAGAGATCGACTTCAAGGTGAGAGAGGCGGCTGGCAGGTTGTCAGAGGAGCACAATCCCTCCTGCTCCAGTGCAGACTTAACATAATGACTACAATGTTTGTGAATTAACTGTCATTTGTTGCCAACGATGTCAACTGTGCGTTTGTGATGCATTGAAAAAATCTTATGTCAAACATTTAATTTCCCGTCTTTGTTGACGCAGGAGTTTGAGGACCACTTTGATGATGAGATCGACTTCACTCCGCCAGCAGAGGACACGCCTTCTATGCAGTCTCCAGCTGAGGTTTACACCCTCGCTGTGTCTCCTGTGCCACTGCCTGGACCCCCACATCTGCAGCCTCTGGCCAGCATTACAGGTCCGATAAGCAGTTCATCAATTAGCAATAAACAAAAACATAAATATTGACAAAGCAGGCTTAAATTCTTTACATTACACCTACTTAAACTTTGTCAACCCCTTTTGAAAATACATTTCTCAACAGATTTACATGAGAGTTTTTAAGTATGACAAACCAAACTTGTGTACAGTCGGTTTTGATTTGGTATTTATTTGGTGTTTCAGAATCATCAGGTGGTTTCAAAGTAGGACGCCACAGTTTGAGTTACATCCAGGAGATTGGAAATGGCTGGTTTGGTCAGGTAAGATGGGCTTTTTGTGGTTTGAGCTTAGCTGGTTTTCTTATTTTTGTGCAGGCAGCATTTTTTATGCTAATTGGTGATTAATATATTTGGTAGAGAATGGGTAATATAGGAATTTTAATTTTGATGTTCTAATTATTTAGCTTGTATATATTTGCTGCTAGGTCCTGTTGAGTGAAATATACACAGACCCTGGGGGAGCCAGAGTGGTGGTAAAGGAGTTGAAAGCAAATGCTAGTGCTAAGGAGCAGAACGACTTTTTGCAGCAGGGGGATCCATACAGGTAAATGAACGAAGTAGTCATTTTAAACAAAATGCATTTTTGTTGCTTTTTGTCTCTTTTTTATGTGCAAATGGTTCTGTGTTCTTCCTTTTTTTTATTTTATTTGTCATTTTTATTCCAAGTGATCACACAAACATGCTGATCAACAAAAATAATGTCACTTAATTTATGAATCCACTTTAAAACTCACATACAGTTTAATACAGTATGTTCACTTCATCTAAGAAAATCTGTGATGATAATTTATGAAATTAAACAAACACCTTTCTTTTATGTATGCATCACTATTTCTTAGCTTTAATCTTAAGAAATAATAATTGTCAAACAATGAACAAGTTATATCAAAACAGAGGGGAAGCAAGGTAGAGTCAGCCCGCTGCTTCAACAAACTCCTCCATACTCAAAGATCTTCTATGCATGTGAGATGTGCTTCTACTAAAGATTCTAGCCTCAGAGAATCTTAGTAAGATAATTCTTTAGAAGCTAAAGATAACCACATTTATGAAAATTTGTTTTCATAAATATGACATTTTGCTACTGAATTCTTGAAGTAATTTTTAAATCACAAAATTAGATCCCTTTTTTAAATATCATCACTTGGAAAGTATATGCAAGATATTTTAGTAAATGCACAGTTTTTATAAACTCAATGAGTAATCATGACAAATTATCATCAGTTTTAATTTTAAATACCAATATACTAATTATGTTGTTTTTTTTACCATATTTGAACAGTAGTACCAGTGTTGGCAGCACCCTCTGCCTTTTCTTCTACATATTGCATGATATTTGATCACATTTAAAGCTGTAAAGCTTCTTTCTTTCTAGCCTTATCAATGTGGCTTTTTACCCTTATTGTTTGGTTGTTGTTTCCAGAGTGCTGCAGCATCCAAACATCCTCCAGTGCCTCGGACAGTGCGTTGAGGCCATTCCCTTCCTGCTTGTGTTTGAGTATTGTGAAATGGTGAGTGAAGATGTGCTGTCTGGTTATAATGAATAAATAAGCTTCTAAAGAGGAAAAGCAACTAAATGAGATAAAATCCAGATAAATATGCATATTATATGCTTAAGTATTTATTTTTACATTTGTCTTTAGATTTTTTGTGTGATTATTTTTGTCCAGTGCTTTCTTATATTTAAAATAAGTTAATAATTTTGAAGCGTTTTCTCATTCAGCCGAGCTTGAATAAAAATAAAAACTGCTCAAATTCTCAAAAGTGACTGCTGCTTTGGACCATGTAGATTAAAGGCTTAACAAATTAATCCCACATTGGACCTCCCACTTACTGTACACACTGATTTCACTCATTGGCCGTCATGGTAATTTGCTCACGTAGCCTGAGCAAACTTAGGGGAGTACCCTTCCCTTCCCTCTCCAATCCCCTCCTTCAGCCAGTTATATAGTTACAGTAAGCTCTGGACTTCTCACATTCCCACCTCACCCAGTAAAGCAACAGGCTCCATTTACACTCCTCAGATGTCAGCTCTGCCAGTTGCTGTGTTTGTGCATTTTTATGGCCACCCCTTTATGGTCGTTGGCAGCTGTTGAATGAATTCTTAAGAAAATGAAGCTGTAGCTGAAGAAACATGCAATAATGGTTACAAAACTCGTATGTTTCTCTTTTGGTTTTTTTTTGTATAAGCTACATTTTGGCTGTGTTTTTTGGGAAGAGATCAACATCCCATTTGTCTGCTATATTGTCAGCATTTGTTGGGTTGCTTACTGGCTGTGTAGTTTGCTAAATGAATACAATCAAATGTCTTTTTTTTCCCCCCTCATTTCTCCAACCTGTTTAACGATTTAAGCTGAGTCCAGTTGAATTTGTCCGGCCAGGGGTTACGTCATCTTATTTGCGCTGGTGTATTGTCAGCTGCCCACACTTGGCAGAAGTTCTGGCATTGTGGTCTTTCTCAGCCAGCTCCAGTAATCCCTCTGACAGCACATGGAAATAAGTCAAGGTGAATAACTTGCCACAAGTCATTAGGGAGCGGAGGAGTAGGTCCTGTATGTTGAGGGTGATAATGTGTGAGGGTAGCAGAACTGAGTGATGTGCATACTCGTTATCCCTCGCTAGATAAAGATTTTTGAGTGGTTCAACATGGAGCTGGACCTGCACCCTGCATATTTTCTTTCTTTAGATGAATTCAGTTATGTGGCAGCAAGAGCTGTAGTTCCTTGTTAGCATTTAAGCTAAATTTGTCTTCTCACTACTTAAGGCTCCATCAGTCATCATATAGATGTCCAAACATGAAATTTGACCCTCCAGCTGTGCTGTGAACAAGTTGAATCCTGAAAAACCAATCAAGTGTGATATGTCCTCTGTCAAACTGTAGATTGATGGCGGTTTTTTTTTTCCCACTGTTCTGCATCAACCATGCGGGGTAACCCCGACTCAAAGCATTTGGACATCCAAATACATCAAACAACTGTTGCTGCTGGGTCTAAAATATCATATGATGTCAACTGAGTGACGGTCTTTTAGTGTGTGCCCAGGAGTTGGCATGTTTGACAAAAATGCCTCTGTGTTTCATGCTATCACGCAAGCAGCACCTGAGATTGGTTTGTAAAAGTTGTCGACAATTATTTATTATTATCAGTAATAAATAATGCTAAAAGTTAATCTGTGTTCTGTAATTAGAGAAGCCAGGGGAGCAATATGCAAAACAAAAAGATCAGAAAAGAAGCAATCCCCTAACACGTGCAAGAGAGCAGAGGCTCCAACATGTTCTATACCAGACTGAGGTTTGACGATCACAAGGATTAAAAAAAAGAGAGTTGTAATGTCTTCTGCCTCTTTCTTATCAGCTGGAAATTTTACTCTTACTCTTAAGCAGCCCGAATACCATGCAGAAATTTCTCAGCATCTTTTAATATGCAGTTTCTTTTCAAACATCTCCCTACATCTTTGTACTTCCACATACTTTATTTTAAGCAATTTTGAGGCAATTTTTTTACTCTGTAACAACTCCTACACCAAAGACTGTTTGCAGAACCCCGTAGTGCTTGGGTTTAATGTATGTTCACAGAAAAGAAAAATAGATTTTTCAGTTTCTGATTAACTCAAATCAACGAACTGCTGATTTATCAGCAAATCTCCAATTGTTCTTTATCTTGCGATAATATTGAATTAGTCACTAATTGACCTTCTGATTGGTGATTGTTCACATTTCCTGGTAGCTCTCAATGATCTATTAACTTAAGCAGACACTGCAAATAGGCTTACAGTCATTTCTAAAATACATTCAAGTCTCCAAAACAGCATCCTGTGTTGCCTCAGAAAATACCTGGAATTCATTTTTATGTTCATTTTTTTACTTGATACTGTAGCAGCTAAGCTAAACTTGAACTTGGTACATTCTTGTAGTTTTTATTGCTTTAACAAAATCCCTGGGACACAAACTTCATAACCTGCTCCTAAAGATTCAGACTACAGACTAACAAAGAGAAGTGTGTAATTGTGAAGTGAAATAAAATAATATCTAGAACTGAGCTATTATGACTGATTTTAAAAGAGCTTGCAAAGAGACAGCTTGTGGCAAAAGAAGCTCCTTGTAAACATTAACATGTAAACCCCAATAGAAAAGATATTTGCATGCTTAGCTGGCTTAAGGGGATTTCTCTTAATCCTTAATGTGTTTCCAGCACATTTTAGCAGAACTTTCCAAAGGAATTGCTAAGGAGTTTACACAATAACACATTGACAATTTGGCAGTCACATTCTGTTATACTTTAATGAATGACAGACACAGATGTGTTATGAGGCTGAGGCTGAGCTCTTGTTGAAAGTCAAATTTACTGACTCTTTGGCATACAGCACAGAGGTTAACTATTTGTTCCCGGTGCACCTCATGATTGACGTCTCACTGCTGTGTCGTCACGCCGCTCCGGCAAACTGCAAGTTTAATTTTCTAAATGGCTTCTTTATCATTTCAAATATGAAGATTTCCAGTTTCTTGTATTGATGATGAATAATTGTCCAGAAGAGATGAGTACACAGTAATTTCTTGATCTGATCGAGACACTCTTATTTATAAATCTGTGACACAGCACTGAGAAGCATTGAATTGTGTTGCCCTTATTTGGCTGTCTCACATTGGGCTGTGAGAAGTGCTGAAAAGACAAGAAGTAAGGAGTCTGCTGCCCCTTTGTGGCAATGTCTGCACACTGCATTTTATTGGCATCTCTTGCTTTTTTTTTTTTGTTTTATCATTTACAGAATATTTTTCTTTCTGGTCGGTTGTTTGTTTGCTTTGAATGGGTTAACTGCTCGTTGTGTGTGTCTTTGCTTGTTGCTGCAGGGGGATTTGCGAAGCTATCTGTCTCAGCAGGATTGGACGTTCAGAAACGCTGAGTTGCTGCAGCTGCAGAGGATGGCCTGTGAAATTGCTGCTGGTGTCACTCACCTTCACAAACACAACTTCCTGCACAGGTAGCACTTCAGAACTGCAACACTTAATTAAGCGCACACAGTTTTGATCCACTAAGCTAAGCAATGTGTTTTTTGTGCAGCCGCTGTTTCGGGTATCGCTTACTTTGTCAGTGACAGCAGATGTGTCAGCATTGCTTTGTAGTTTTTAAAGATTGTGATTATTTACTTTTCTTTTGAGAGCTTTCAAAAAGAACACGTTTCAAATGTATTAATGTTTATCTAATCAGTACGTTTTGTTACTTTGATTTCTAAAATAATAAAGTTTACAAGGTATTTAAAGTGCCATGTGGTAAGTACACAGTCATAAATGTTGCTGGAAATGATTATGAAGACGTAGACCAGCAGTCAGTTTTACTTGCATGCTGTCCGTCCAACCAGTCTCAGGAGTACCAGTGTTCTCCAAAAAAGGTTTGTACAGCGGAGCGGCTGCGTTTCGTTTTCATTTTTACCACAGCCAGCACTGGCTGGGTCCCCCCACCCTCCACTCCTCCTGCCAGCAGGGGTGCAGGGAAACGTTAAGAACTCGGTGATCGCGGGGTGGGGTGGGGCTAACATACGATGCTCAGCTCATCAGCTCTATTTTGCATGCTCAGAATAAGCTTTAAGTGTTCCAATTACACAGCTCCAATGCATTGCCACAGTGTCAGCTGTCCGCTACCAGAGGGATATGATGATTCTGCTCTTTACATGTAAAGGGATATCCTCATATTGGGTGTTGTGGTTTAATCCTTGTTACAACTCACAGAGGTCTACGCGATTTCCTCAATGTTGACTCGTTTCATTTTCACTAGTGAAAATGGTTCTTTGACAGGTTCAACTCAAAACGTGTAAAAAAACATTATCTCATTATGCGAACTAAAAATGGACACAGTGCACAGCTTGATGAAACTGTATATAAGAGGGTAGCGCTTGGCGCAGGAACACAGACACAAAACCCCTCGGGACAAGTGTCCCAGGCTGAAATCTCAGCTTTGCTATGCAAGGATAAGAATGGAGAAAAGAGCAAAACTCAATCAGCAGCTTGACTCTTTAATAAATTCCTTTTTGGAAACTTTAAAATGTTGCATTTTTTAAGTGTATTTCTGTAGGATCTCTTATAAATCAATAGATTTTTTTTTCTTTTTGGCAATATACATTGAATTTATTAGGAGTAATATTCTTTTATCCAGTGCCAAGAACTCTTTCACCTGTAGTCAAAACATTTTTCAACAAAAATAATCTTTACACAACAGAAGGCAGCACAATGTCACCTGCTAGTTTTTTCAGCTGCTATTTCAAACTTCAACTTTGACATTTGTCCGTCATCATCCTGGGGTTTCTTTCAAGCTAGAAGTGACTCAAACTTTAAATGTGGCTCAGTTTAAATGGAATTTCTGAAATTTAAGATTGAAATAATTAAATTATTTTGTTTTGTACAAAAAATAGGTTTTTATTGGAATGTTTTGTTTTCTTCGTTGGAATTTTTTCAACTAAAATATTTTGGAAATTACTTAAAACTATAAATATGACATTACTTCAACAGGTAGAATAATTACTTTTATTCACATGTAGTTGAATTTTTATCTTCATTTTATTGCCTCCAGTAGGATGCACATATGGGTTTTTTATTGTTGTATGAAAGCATTGTCAGGGCCGGAAGAGGGAATATTTTATTTCATAAATTTTTTTTTAGACATGGTTTAAAATGACTTTTCAACTCAACCGCTAATCATCAAATTATTTACTTATTAATCTATGTATAAAAATTTGTTTTATAGTAATTTCTTTCATGTTATGTTTTTTTTTACACTTCTGTTTAATATTGCACTTTTAAAAGATGGCATCTGTAAGTTTTTTTTTTTTTTAATATACCACTTCTTGTCATCTAAATTGACAATTGTCTTTCAAAATGTGCCACTTGGTTAATATTATTTTTTAAAGTGATTTGAGTTACCCAAGTATTGCTGATCCTGAGAGTGTAGAAGGATTTTACAATGAGTCCACAAATACCTCATGGGTATAGAAGTGATCGGCTCTTCACCATATAATGGCCTTTTAGGGCTACAATGTTGAACATGTTTCCCTCCTTATTCTGTTACTAACATGTTGACATGTTCACCAACAGCAGAGGACAGGAGTGTTTCAAAATACAAATTCATTTATCTTTTCAGAGGTTTCAGTAGGACTCGCGGCTAGCTAGGCGATGCATGTACGCACAAGGATATTGGTGTCTACAGCGTCTGTCATTGGGTGGTTTAAAAAGGACTCTGTGTACCAAGAGCGCTGCTGGGGCAGAGAGTAACAGGAGCCTGCCTCTGGATTCTCTGTGAATGAATGCTTAATGTGCAGAACCCCGGAGCTTGACGCCCTCTCCTGGCAGACCAACAAAAGTTCTCGGTCCGTTTCCTCTCCAGAAACAACATCCTGTGGCCAAGCCAAAAAATAGCTGCTGTAAGAGTTTAATGTGAAGAGTGGGGAAAATGAGAAGCCACTTGTACCGAATTCCTGTGGCCACCCTAATCATTTGTGATTCTTGAGAGACGCCCGTCTAGAACCATTCTGTGGTAATCTTTTACAAGCAGATGAGAGAAGCTTGTATAAAACTGACTCTTGCAAAAAGAAGCAAGATTAATCTTAATACATATTTAATGTTTTTTTTTTTTGTGTTCTCACAGTGATCTGGCCCTAAGGAACTGCTACTTGACCTCAGATCTTACAGTTAAAGTGGGAGACTATGGGATCGGACCCTACAGATATAAAGTAAGGACATTATTCATGTTATCCTCTGTGCATAATTACTGTAATAATCTGCATATATATGTGGTTTTTAATCTAATCATAAGTAATGACATTCCTTTTCACAGTTACACAGTTTTCACAGGTTCACTTGCATTTTTTAATACTGTTGTTTGCTAAATTGTCTGCTTATCTGTAGTTGGAGTTTATAATCATATGCAGTTTATTATTAGTATTCCTCACAAATGAGGAAGTTGTCATGACGAGCTAAGATTCAGCCCCAAATATGCTATATAAACAACTTCTTCTGAACTGTAACATGTAGTTATAATATGTAGTTAAATAAAACACTATATTTCATCTAAATTGCATGGTTTACATTATTTTTGTCACTGTATCCCAGTCACCAGTGATGTTTAGGATGTATGTGCTTTCCTTGACAGTGGCAGATTTTTTTTTAAATCTCAGTAGCAGTTTCTAAAGGTTGGTTAAAATGCCCTCCTTCTGCTCCAACTCAGGAGGAACAAGGGTGAAAATGCTAATATGTGTTAACAATGCGTCCCAAAAAACACACACAGCTTTAGTTCAAAACTTATATCTAAGTTGATACATACAACCAAGGAATTACCCATGGTTCTCCTGCAAATTACATTTTCTCAAAGTTGTTTGAAGAAGTGCTAGGCTAATGCTAGCATGTTTACTTTCTGTTTTAATGATTTTTTGTTTTTGTCAGTATGTGATATTTCAGTACAGTTCATCGTGTAAGGACAAAATGTCTTAAATGTTTCTATCAATGCTTGAATTTGAACATTGCAAAATTTGACTACTGATGTTTCAGCTGCTCTCTGCGCAGCTCTCCTATACACAAAAGTTGTCTGAGCAAAACGCAGAGCAGGTCACATAACCAAGCCAGAAAAGGAGATGCTACAGCAAATACAGTTTTGTTCACTCTGAATGTTATTGGAAAGGATGAAATATCTCTAGATTTTTAGGAATAATCTAGATTCTTTGGTTGGCCGACTTATATGCCTGACCTAAAATACGGTTCAGGAGGCCATGCTTGTGGATATTTTTTTGCTTTTGCAAAGTTTAAATATTTCATAGTTGTATTTTGTTGTCATACATTTTGAAGTTATTTGTAGGTAATCCCTTATTGTGCTCCATGCAGTACTAAAAGTACATATTTGGTCAGAAAGTGGGCTCTATTGGAAGATGATCTGATAGTCAAAACTTAGACTATTTGTCCTTTGGTTTAGTTGTTGTGTTTTACTAGTAGCTAAATTGCTGTCATGACTACATCAAAACCTGGCTCAGTTTCGTCTCTGCTATTTTTACCCAGGCGAGCGTACAGAAAATAGCTGTGTTCAGTCTGAGACGAAACAAATGTCCCCTTTGATCAGACATAGAATACATTTCATCGCAGAATTCAGATTGTCCACTCTGTAACTTGACGTGCTGCATATGTCCTCAGCAGTTGGATCTACTGCATTCCTGAAATACAGCTTAGCCAGCAGTTATGCTGTCTGAATTTAATACTCATGAGGGAAGGTCACCCAGCGAATCTATTTCTGTAAGAAAACAGAGAAGCAATGTCAGAGTGTGCTGCCTCAATAGTAGCTAAATTTCTGCTCTTTATGGTGCTTTTCATTTAGGTTCTTGTCCAAATCTGTACGACACCACATTTAAAACAATCCCATTTCTGCAGGAGGATTACATCATAACCGAGGATGATGTGTTTGCACCCCTGCGGTGGCTGGCTCCTGAACTGGTGGCAGAGCGCCATGGGGGGGTGATTACGATGGAGCAGACCAAGGCCAGCAATGTGTGGTAGGTACACGCATCTGCTAACCAAAAAAAAACTCTTGAAGCTCTTGAAGAGTCCAAACAAAAAGAAGTACAAGGGATGGCAGATGATACCTTGTTCTACTTAGTATTTTATTAAAAATAACTTGTTTTCCTATTAAACAACTTTTAAATGAGGGTGAGAAGATAATGCATTAAAATACTGCATCTCCTCTTGGAAATGTTTCCAATAATTACCAGTGTTATTATGTAATGTTATTAATTTCAATGACTTTGTTGTTTCATGTTCACCTCTTTAATATTAAGGAGGTGAACAAAGAGGTTTTAGCCATGACGTAGGGTAATTTGTTGAGCAGCAAGTGTGTTTTATGGGATTAACCATAGCTGCCACTCTTCCTCTGTTTGTAGGGCTTTGGGGGTCACATTATGGGAGCTTTTTGAGAATGCCACTCAGCCGTACCCACACCTGTCTGACCGGGAGGTTCTACATCATGTAATCAAGGAGCAACAAGTCAAGCTGTTCAAACCACAACTAGAGCTTCCTTATTCTGACAGATGGTGAGACTTTTCAGCCGTTATCTGTGAAATTGTACTCCCAAATACAGTAGAAAAAGAGTTATAAAGTCCGGAGAAAGTCTAAATGAGTCATCTGTTTTTTGTACTTGCAGGTATGAGGTGTTGCAGTTCTGCTGGCTCTCTCCTGAGAAGCGAGCCACAGCCGAGGAAGTGCACCGATTGCTAATCTATCTGCGAATGCAAGGCCAGAAGGACATGGAGGAAGATTTCGAGCAACGCTGGGATGCACTGAAGCCTAACCCCACCACTCGACAGACTGTTAACCACTCGTCTTTCCCAATCCTGGACCAGTTTGCAGATGATGCTTTGCGACAAGAGATAGACGAAGTTTTAACCATTACAGAAACAAGCAAAGGTCTCAGCTTCGAGTACGTTTGGGAAGCAGCCAAGCATGACCACTACGACAGCAACCACGGCCGATCAGGCATGGACACTACCTTAAACTACCAGAGCATGTTCTTCCCCGTTTCTAGGGAGGACATCCAGGCTCATTTCCCCGATTCTCTACCCAGGGCAGGAGGAGCTGAAAGTGTGAACTCTGCATTAGGAGTTCCTGGGATTGTCCCAGTGTTTGATTCGCAGAAATCATCAAATGGGAATGAATATTACATCCAGCTTGAGGAGCAAGGCGAGAGCACTGACGGAGATGTTGAGAACACAGAACAGGACATGGGCTTCACTTCTAACCATAAAGACTTTGTTGTACTTCAAGATGTCCGTCTGGACGAGTCGAGCACGGATGCTGACTTTTTCCACCAAAGCATTGACTCAAAAGATTCATATTTACCAGACAGCCACATCTGGTCATCTCTAGAAAATGACAGTCCATACCACACCAACATTTTCACTGAAGAGGGGTCAAAGCACGAAGACTCTCCCTCCTGGAGGAAGAACTTTCTGGAGCTCCCAGAGCGCAGTGGGAACCCTTTTCTTGACGAAGCTTTGGAAGTCGAAGATGTGAACCCAAATCCGAGCTATTTTTTAGAGGAGGGGGACACCTGTCACCTGCCGGTTGCTATGGAAGGAGAGCAGGAGAACATGGATGCAAGGAGGCATCAGGAGACTGAAAAACTGGCTGATAATTTTGTGTTTCTCAGAGAACAGAACCTGATGAAAGAAGACTCGAGCTTCTCGAATCCACCACAGAACTTTCTCTTACCCGGCATTGTCCACGAACCTGAGGAATCATTCAAGATGAACTCCTGGGACAACCTTGAGACTTTAGGCAGCAACACAGCAGATACACATTTGAGACCTGCAACAAGTAGCACAAGCTCAGAGGTCTTTTTAGACTCTTCAAGCACCAACTTGGGGCCGTTTTTGATAGAAAATAAAACTTTGGTGCCTTTCATTACAGTGGTTGCAGATGATAAAACAGAAAGCCAGGTGCCAGTCAGGAACGGTTCTTCCACTGAAGACCTCACTCTGCTCCAGTCCTCAGACAGGACTGCAGACTCCGGTTTCAATTCTACCTCAGAGAGGTTTGAGCACATCACCAACAATATGGATGACCATATCCCTTATTTCTCTAACAGTGCCACTACAGACTCTTTGTCCACAGATGCCAAAATCCCCAGCCTTGAAGATGACCCCGAAGTCTCAAAGGTCATAGGAACTGAAATGCCTGAAAATCTCCAAGTTCAAACAATCCCTTCTGAAAATGGACAGAACGATGACCTAACAAGCAACGACCTTCTGAGTGAGCTGATTGAGGATGCAGATCTAGACCTGGAAACAAATCTGTCTGATCAGGAGGAATCTTTCCTGGAAACTAACGGTCACCCACTCGTTAGATCCTCTCTCCTCGTATCCGGTCCTTCTTTGGATCAGATAAGCCAAGATAGTTTATTGGAAGACAGCATGTCCACCACCGTCCCAACGGTGGACAATTCAGCTGAAACACCAGATTCTCTCGACTCTCTCGACATTCATCGGCTGGCGGAACACTCGGAGGAGCTGAACTCTCAAATCTCCCAAAATAAACTTCAGCCTCCGTACAAAATATCAGACAGCGGCTATGAGACGGAGAACCTGGAGTCTCCTGAATGGAACTCGCAGCCTAACGTTGCAGAATGCTCTCCGGTGAAAAATGGCGTTGGCGCTTCCATCGAAGAAGAGTCGGAAGAGCTTGGTGCTGCCACCAACTTGCTACCCCCCAAAATAGTCATCTCTGAAGTTGAGGGTTTGCTCGAAACTCGCGGCGTGGATCCGAGTGAGGATCACCAGCCAGACCATGGAGATCCTCCAGAAGAACCACTCACCGGTAGCAACTACAGAGACTCCGCCTACTTCTCGGATAATGAATCGGAACCAGAGAAAAAGGCAGAGGAGTCGACTGCAGGAAGTTCAACAGAAGTCACATGGATGAGGAACTCTGAAGGTCAGATGCTGGAAACTTACAAGGAAAGAGATATTGATGCTTTATTTTCGCAAGATGATTCCTCTGTACCTGTTGATGTTGAGGATCTGCATTTAGAGGTGACTTCAGGAATTAAAGAAGAACTCAGAAGCGAAGTGGCAGAAGCTCACAATGGAAAAGAACCGAAAACGCAGAATTACCAGGACTCATTTCCTGAAACACTGAGTCCGACAGAAGGTCTAGAAACCTCCCCTCTCCCTTTCGATACTGCCACAAAGCCGACACTAGAGGGCGCTGTTCATGCTAAACTAACCAGAACTTACGCCCACGATGGACATAAAATCAAAGAGCCCGACATGGAGGGCCGCTACCTGGGCAGGCGTGACGGTCCGGGTTTCGAGGGACAGGAAGACGGCGTTGACGCCGACGAGGAGGATGAGAACAGCGAGGACTCCGATGACGACATGCGCGCGTATCAGCTTCACAGCTCCAGCGAGGACAGCGAGGACGAAGCCGTGCACGCCGTGCCCATTATTGTGTCGGACGACACCAGCGGCAAGAACCTGAAGAGCCTGTTGAAACCAGCAAACCTGAACATCGAAGCTCCATCTTCCTCGTTTGCCGCCAGGTACAACGCAGGGAACTCCAGAAGAGCGGTGTCGTTCTTCGATGATGTCACAGTCTACCTGTTTGACCAGGTAATTCCAACTTAAATTTCATGTCACAATTTTTTCTGTTTTTTTTTACATTCACTGGATAAATTCTTCGGTGAATTCTTAATTTTCTCAAATTAAGGCGTTTTTCTGCAAATTTCTGTGCATTTTTAATATTGGAACAGCTAGAGCAGTTTACACTTCACACGTACAGTTCACACTTCTTGCACAGAGGTTCCGATAAATGCGGAGGGTGCCTCTGTGTCCTACTAATTGTTCTCTAACCTGTTGCATTGCAGGAGACGCCCACTAAGGAACTGGGAGACCACTTGTCTGGTTTGAGCAGTCAGTCCCCAGAGCTCAGCAGCCCCGTGTCCACAGCCAGCTACCTGAACCGCTTTGCTAACTCTGAAAGTTCAACAGATGAAGAGGGTGAGGCAAAAACCCCCAGCTGTTTTTTTCACTGTCACCGATTAACATGAATCCAATCTGCTAAAGTGTTCTATAACGTCTCTCAGGTGGTGGTTTTGAGTGGGACGATGACTTTTCCTCACCCGGACCTGCCTTCCTCTCCAAGATTGACCAAGACGCCGTCTCTAAGGACGTGTCCTCTACCCCCCCATCAGCTGGACGCATGCTGCAGCCGAGCTGGAGCAGCTCCTCCACCTACTCCCGTTTCTCCATTTCACCAGCAAACATCGCCAACTTCTCCCTGACGCATCTCACCGACTCCGACATCGAACAAGGAGGCAAGTTCAGCATCCAGTTGCTGAACTGCTAAAGACAGTTCAGCAGTTGCTTTAGACTTTTCTCAGTCATTGATTTCATATACAATTGTTAGTCAAAAGGCTACATGTTTGACTACATAGTCTCAAAATCTATCAAAAATTCCCATTGCACTTAATTTGAATCAAAATTAACCATTTTAATAATTCTGACAGTTAATTTAATTCTATTCTGCAGGTTTTTCATTTAACCACTTGAGCCTTTTTCAAACAATGTTAAAAATACATTAAAATATGCTAATTAACAAAACACAATTACAATTTTTAAATAAGAAAATAAAATGTTAACGCTTGATCATTGTAGCAAATGATAACAAATTCTACCAATTAATCTGTTAAGTTTTTGAATTAGTAAATGGAAGGTTTTGCATTTTAGATTTAAAATGTATGTATCTTTTCAAACAGTTTTGACTTAATTACTGCTCTGACTGTTGTTCTTTCAGCAAATGTGCATTCTTGGAGTCTGTATACTCCAGGTAACTATTAACCGATTACTAAATTAGTTGACGATTATTTCTATAATTAATTTTTCCTGGTTGATTTGAGTAATCGTTTCAGCTCTAATCAAAGTTGAGTTGTTTTTTATTTTTTTTAGCAATCTAAATAATTGCACATAATCAATTATTCTATTTGGCAATCACACTAATACCTATTTCCTGATGATTTCAATAAAAAAACTCAAGCATACAAGATCATATTTAAAAGATATCTGATTTGACAATTATATATTTTTTGTTTCATTTTATGACGTCGACCGTTCTTCAAAAAGGCATTTTTTTATTGTTTTCCACTATTTAAATTCAACTACTGCAAATTTGAGCTTACCTGTGTATTTTATTTATTTATTTATTTGACGAGCCTGATCAAAGTACGGTAATTCTTATCCAAGTCTGGACAATTCCAGCCTTGGATTTTAACCCTGCAAAAGGTTCAGGTTGCAAAAAAGACAAATAAACAAATGAAATGTTTTTTAAAACCAAAATTTCTAATGTAGGTTTAGAAGGTGTATGAAGATCTATGCAAAGTGAGGACAGAAGGTAGTGCTAGTTCATAGATTTAAAACAATATTCGAATGCATAATATTTGATATTTGATAGTCTTGAGAGTATATTTGATGTCCAAAGGGATAAAGACGATGTGCAAGACAAACCAATATACATAACTTAATATAAAAGTTAATAAAAAAAATAGGTTCATTCACATTTCTCACATTCTGACTTCTTTTGACTAATATACTCCTGAATTAGAGTAATATTCTCATCATTTTTAAAGCTTCTCACTGGCGCTGGCAAGAAATGGGAGCTTGTTA
Source organism: Phalloptychus januarius (assembly GCA_902982915.1). Lineage (NCBI taxonomy): Eukaryota > Metazoa > Chordata > Actinopteri > Cyprinodontiformes > Poeciliidae > Phalloptychus > Phalloptychus januarius. Next base: position 9,451,062 of record CADWAE010000476.1, read on the forward strand.
TCAGTGTTTTGTTCAGGATCTCTGAAGGATGTTTCTTGAGACTTCATTGATTGTTTCTTTCCCAACAGGAAGCAGTGAAGACGGAGAAAAAGACTAAGGCGACAAACGAAGGAACCGGTATTCGCAGCACTGCTGAGGAATTGAGCTATGCCCGTCCTTTTTTTGGGAATGTTGGGATGAGGACAGCTTGTGGAGCGCTCGCCTCAGGCAGAACCTTTCTCAGAAGAGTTGGCGATTTGACTAAAAACGGACTCTCAGCCGATTTCAGACATTCAGACGAGTCCCGGTCTGAGCCACATGAACTGTCCAACTCCATTGGTATAATTACAGTCGAGTGCAATTAAAAAAAAGAAGACAAATGTGCTGCTTTAAAGACTCATCATGCACATTCCAAATGTGTGTCTGTTTCTTTTTGTTGCCTGCTCTGACCAAAAAAAAAAAAAAAAAAGAAAGTATTTTAACTTAATGAATTAAATCTGAGCTGGCAAATAATCACTACAACCAAACAGAAATAAGCTCTTTGATCTCAGCAGAACTACAATTATAAATCTAAAATGTATTTATCAAATTTTTTTTTGGTTCTTTCCTTCATGTTGTGCAATTATTTCAGTGGTTGCCTTTTATTTTTTTCTTTTATCTTCCGGTTGAGTTTCATGGGTCTCCCAATTGGAGATGAAATTCTGCGTTTAATCCTTCTGTAGCAGTATTTGAATTAAAAGGACGAGGACTGCAGATGTACCGAAAAACCTGTAGAGGTGACGCACTGTACGTTTCCTCATGCAAGGAACACCAGCAGTAAGCTGAGGGAGATATTACTACTATTATTATTGATTGTTATCAGTCTTAACAAAGAGGAAGCTGTAAAACAGTTGAGATGACGAACGTATCGCTGATTTTTTTTCTTTTTTTTTTGTAAAGCTTTATTTTAATTGAAACATGCAGGAAGTTGTTTCGTCTCGACCAGTCGTCGCCGGGTCTAATCATGGTGCCTGTTGATTCGGCGAGGACAGCGACGGCTCCCTCTTCCTCCGTTTTTCTGTCACTGCGGATATTTCAAATCACACGTCAAGCCGGGTGGTGCGAAAACAATTTTTTTTGTTTTTCTTTTTAGACAAGTGAGAAATCTCTATTTTGAAAATGGCGTCGAAATTGAGTTGTTTGTAAACAAACGTGCAATGAATTTCATTAACGTGTTCATAGGACGACCCGGTGATTGCAGCGGCTGCTCTTCGGTGACACGACTAGAACAAACAGAGAAATATGGCTGCTGTTATAAGTTGTTATAGATGTAGTTATTTGCCTTTCTTTTTTTTTCTACATTGTGTCAAATATGGCAATATCCTCTTTAAAAAGAATTCATTCGCTGTATGTAATTTGTATGATCAAACGAAACTAACCATTTTCTGCCCTGTCTTCATTTACAGCTATTACATTTAGAACTGTAGGTTGTACAGCCGATTTCTTTGGATGATAAGGCCACCTTAAATATTTGTCACTTGTGAACAGCTGTACTTCACCTCTAATAGACCTCCACATCTCCTGCTCCTGAAGCCACCATATCAGTCATCACTAACTTGTGTTAAACCAGCATCCTGCTCCTCAGTTAAACTTGAACACCTATTTAAGGAAATCTTTTTATTTTGACCACAGTATACATTTGCTTAATCTTGCACATTTGAGAAATGTAACTTAATGTTGAGATGTTCCAATGTGTATATATGGATTCAGATTTTTTTCTTTCTCTCTGTTTGTAAATGTGGGGGGAGGGAAGGGAAAAGATGTAATAACTGAGTTATCAATAGGTTTCATTTTGTAACTTCAAGCTGAGTTGAATCAGAGGAACATATCAGTCGTCTACTAAAAGCAGTTAAATTAAGAAGCAGATGTGAATTCATTCTGTCCTTTAAGACCTGTAGATTTTAAATATTTTTACTTCATATTGATCATGCTTAGTGTAATTTAATGAAATGTTTATAATTACACTGTTTAATATAAAAATAAATGCAAACAAACTTCTAAAAGTTTTCATCCTGCATATGTTTTTTTTCCCTGTCTCGATAATGGAACAGTGCAGAATAATATTTTGTAGCGAGATTATTTTCCACACTGTGGGTTAAATTTGTTTAAAATATATTGTAATCTGAAATTATTTTCATATCACTGTCAATTTTAGATTTGCTGGTATTAAAACTGCACACATCCCACTGGTTAAAAAAATGACCTGTTAATACTGTAAATAGGTGAAATTGTTGTGCAGTTTTTCTTTACTTCTTTTTTTTGTTGACCTTTTGAGAATTACATTCAGGAGCAGATCCCAAACCTTTTTAGATTTTTTCCTACCAGGCCTAATTACAGTTGAAGTCACGTTTATATGCATTATACATAAAAAAATATTTTAACTTTTTCAAATACCATCAGATTGCATTTCGTTGACATTGGATATAATTTCCTTTTAAACTGTAGGAGTTGGGTCGGTGAGTTATCCCTTACTGTCATCTAGACTGGAATTTATTGTATTTTGACACTACATTTAAATAAGCACAGAATAGAAGGACAAAATATGAAAATCTCTTCAAATCTATTTGCTTTTCCATTGAGAAGAACAGTATGACGGTAAATAATAGAACAGTACTTTAAGTCTTTATTTCACATTTCAGTACCCTTTATAACACCACCGGTCATGACAGAAACAGCGGCTGTGGTGTAAACAGTCACGGCCGTTGCTGTTTTATGAATTGGTGTGTGTGTTAACAGGAACATGTACTTATTGCAAAAGGATACAGAGGTGTTCTCTGATGGTAAAGACCAAGACGTTTCAATCCGTATAGTAAAAAAACTGGGACTGCAACCACAAACAGCCGGACAAGACAAAGGAAACTAATTCCAACAGTGCATAGTAAATAAATTAAAATGAAATACAAACAGTGTTTTGATGAGTAAGTCAATCAAAATGAGAGTAAAACTAAAAACCAGGTTACACTGCCGTTCGTTAAAAACCAAAGCGTAGCCCTTAAAATAAAATCTCCCCCTCTTAGGTTTTCACAGGAAGCTGTAAATATGCATACAAGCTATTGCTTCGACATGCATTTGCCTTTGTTTAAAAAAAACAAAAAAAGTCTTAAGAGACATCAAGAGAGCCATATTATTTAGTTTTTTTGTAGCTTACTTTCCTCCATCTTCTCTGAATACTGAAGTATTTCTTCTTGTGCAAATCAGCCTTGCTGTAACATTCATCCATCGATCAAATCCGACCGAAATGCTTAGTCAAAAAGTCTGTTTTATGATTGTGCTGTCCCTTTACGTGAAAGGAATGAAGAATAGGTCCGAGGAAACAAACGGATTTTCAGGCACAAAGAGGGCGGGGGCCTGAGGTGGGACTATAGAGGTGCTACACACACACGGCGCTCCCGTTCACTTGAGCCGCAGGTCGCTGGAGGGCGGGGCTACGAGAGGGGCCAGCAGGAGGAGGGACGGGCCCCCGAAGAGGCTCCGCGGAGTTTCCCCTCACACTGATGTCCTCCCATCCTCCCTGCAAGACAAACACTTTTACCACCTATAGCATTTTTGCTGTATCCCTCTATATTGCTTGGTTACAAGTACAATATGAATCATTTTTGCATTTGTTTATATAAAGTGATTTGACAAGGAACTGTGAAGTAAAAAAACCGCCTCGACTCACCCCTATGCCGTAGTCCCAGGACAGGCCCTTGGGTGCCATGGGCCCCACACCCAGCCTGTGGCACACAGACCCAGGAGTCTCAGTAGGAAAGCCTGGAACTCCGTCTGCGATGATCCAAACCTTAAAGCAAAAAAAAGTTCAAACATAAATGTTTTGCCTTTAGTTGAAGCTATTTTTGACATCTTCTAGATAAAATACGTATTTTAAATGCGAGTGTGTACCTGGTCCAGCGGCCCCACAGACACCTTGGTGACGTTGTTAGAGATGAGCTCCCATGCAGAGCCCTGAGGGTAGCTGGGCGTGAGGCCCTGTCTGTACCACAGGTTGCCTGAAAGACATCAGTCAACATGTTTGATTTTTTTAATTCAGTAGTTTGAAGCAAACCACATCAAATGAAAACTCACCGTTTTCATCGACAGCAAACACAGAAGTCCGGCCGACGGAGAGCTGTCTGAGGTTCTGCCTCGGAGGAGAGGGGATGTGGTACCAGCATTCTCCTAAAGAGCAAGAAAAAGCTCCTGAAATGGTCTGAACTCAACCTTGACTACCTATATTTATGCTTCATTGATTTAAGTTTCATCCTGATCTACAGATTAGCTTTCATGTCCAACTGACCTGCAGGGTTTTGTGGAGACACGGATCCTCTGTAGAACACAGCTCCGTCCCTCGTGATGGCCCACACCTGGTTGGCTCCTCCGATGGAGATGGACTTAAATGGTTGATCTGTGCCTACATGGAGCCAGGAGCTCCCCTGTGGGAGAAGAAATACTTCCAGAAATTCTGACCCACAAATCCATAATTCATAGATTATATAGTCTCAGGACGTGATCTAGAAATACAGATTTCTCACCGCAGGGTTCTGGGGACTCACACCCAGCCGACACAGGACATCTCCTTTGTCACTCAGGGCCCACACGGGGACCTGCTCCATTTTGCTCTGGGCCAGACACGGCATCAGAGAGATGTCACTGAGATTTATCGGTGGCACCATCTTCCACGGGGGCCTCTCACTGTTATCTTGCACCTCCTGTATGACGAGCAGGTCACTGTTAACGTGGAAGCAGAGTCACAAACAGGAGGAAGACGAGTATTTACCTCGTCCATCTTCGGCGCCTCACAAAGTCCTTCATGGTTTTGTGGCCATGAAAAGTCCTGTAGGAAAGGGACAAGTCAGACACATGGCTGTGTGTAGTTAAACCTCGAGAAATAAATGTTTCATACGTGGGAAAGTCTGCAGCATACTGCCAGCCTTCTTTGTCTGTTCCTCCAGGAATGCTGAAGTCCACAGCCCACTCTGACACCTAAAGCAGCAGAAAATGAGAGAAAGCAATCACTGTGTATTATTATACTTTATTAGTTTCTAGTCCTAAATCGCCACATTTGTAAAGAATTAACACTAATGTTCACTAAGGATTTAACACAAAATCTACAAAAATTGCAGACAGTAAGGATGGCTAGATGGATGGATGAGTAAAAGGCTGAAGGGGTGGACAGATAGACAAACAGATGCATGGTTATAAGGATAGATGGATAGATATATAGATGGATGAATTTGGGTATTGAAATGCAAACATTTCTCCTCCATTTCTCTTTTTTTTTTTTGCATTTGCTCGATAAAATCGCAACCTTGCCAAAACTTTCCCAAACTGCTGGAGGTGCCTGTTAAAATTTTAACGCTGGAAAACATTTCATGAGGTAAAGTTAGGAGTCCTCTTACCCAGGACCACTGAGGGGACGGAGGGTGTGTGCTGCCTTTGGGGCATTCTTTCAGGCCACTCTCATCACTCCACATGGGGCGATCGGTAGGAAGTCCTCTGTAGGATTGAAAGGTGTTTCTTTGTTAGGAAAAATGTACTGGAATGTGATATTAATGCATGTCAATAATTAGAAACATCTGTAGAAAAAATGAAGGAGACCTACTTGTCAGTGTAACCAGTCATTGGGTTCCATCGCTGATTCTCATACACATGTACACTCCTGACATCAGTCTGCAAGTGAATCTCAGGGTTGACTGCAGCAGAAAACACACACAAGGCAATTCTCACATGTGTTTATGCACAGACTAAAGCTTCAGCAGCTGGATGCGTATTTCTCATTAGGATCACAATAAAAACAGTAAAAGAAAGTGAACATTTTGCTTAGCAAGTGATTTAAATGTTAGTGCAGCATTTCTGTAAATCAGCAGGAAATGTTCCTGTCTGAAGGATGTGTGTTACCCGAGCTGGGCTGTGGCCCAAAGCTCCCACTGTAGACCCAGGCAGTGCCGTCCCACCCGATGCCCCACACCAGCCCCAGACTGTTAGACTCTATGCAGCGCAGGTGGCCCGGGATCTGGCGCCAAAACCTACAGCAGCGTACAGGCGCACGCACCCAGCGTTAGTCCCAGCAGTTAGTACATAGAGTGGCAAAGAGACAGGTGAAAAGTTATCTGGCGACATATCAGTAAGAAAACACAAAGTAAAGACTGGGAATCAGGGAAACTAAGATTTTCCTGAATCTCAGGGCAAAGCAGAAGAGCAGAATTCAGTCTTTGGTATCTGGCTTACATAAGGTCGCAGGCCATTGGGTGAGCCACAGCCTCCAAAGAGAGGGGCGGCTCGTGTACCATGATGTCTCCCTTGGAGGTGGTGGACCACAGCGCCTGTCTGGATGGAGCCCCAGCAATCCCTCGCCACTCACAGCAACAGTCTGACAACAGGTCCAGCTGTTGGACAAGAAATGTGAAAGACACGTTGCGTGACACTCAACATGCAACACTCTACCCAACGATTTCACCAGTTTTTACATGATGACAAAGGACTTACCCAGTCATTCATTTCCTTCTCTGACGGCGCTGCCAGTATCAGTGGCCATCTTTGTTTAGTTCTTTCGGCTGTGTACACGGCAAAGGTGTAGTGGCAGTCTTGCAGAACCGGTACCAGCGCCGTCACTTCGTTTATGAACACCTGTAAATACTGAACAAGCATCAACAATGAATCAGTAATTATACATTTGGTACTCCTGGTCTTGTTCTTGTTGCTGCCTTTCCTTCTAAACCAGATCAGAACATGAAAACCGACCTTTTTCTCATCATATTGAGTGTAATAGACAAAGAAGATGCTGTCCTTCCTCCCATCTGACTTGGTGGATTGCTCAAGAGCAACACCTACATCCACCCATCGCTGTGGCTTCCAGTCTCTCCACCAGCGCAACGCCCCTTTACGCACCCACACCGACTGGCATGGAAACAGGAAAAAAAAAAATTAGAATCTGTTCACCCTACAGCAAGACAACTTTAATTTTACTTACGTTGCTTCTCTCCAAAGGTTTCCTAATGATCTCTTGATGTTGCTGCTTTTGAGGCTGCTCGCTCCAGGCTGCTGATTGCACCGGAGTCAGAGATAGGGAACTACTGAGAGGACCTGATACAGAAAGGTAGAGGTGTCAGAACTCGAATAAAAGAAGCCCTTAACAACCAGGACAGACGGAACACCTACAGATGTGATCACTTGCAGAATTCCTGAGCCATCCCTCTATTTCTTTTTGTTTTACGTCAAAGCAGGTCGACTTCCTTGTAATCCTTAAAACTGGACTTGCTCAGTAGTTTCTCAAACCTTTGGAAGGTCTTTCAAATGTGGACATATTTAACTTTTTTTAAATTAATTTCTAAAAACAAAGTAAATGCATCAAAATCTTAAACAAAACCTTTGAGAACTGCTGAATCAACCACTTCAAATGATTCCCAAAAAGTCTGTGAATCAGCAGAATGCACTGTTCAGTCTTTTTTTTCTACTCATCTACAGTTAACAACAAAACATTTTTACCTTGAAATGATTACTATTTGCATTATATTATTTTTTATTTTAACAAGTCATTGGTTTTTGAAAAGGGTACAAATAATTTTCAACTCGCATTTTCTTAAACTGTGAATCAAAACTCAAGTGTGAAAATTTTTTGACTGAACTGTTTATTCCACATGAGAAGTAAAAACTCTTGGACGACCCCTGCTGGTCTGGGGGACCAACTGTGGTCCCTTAGAACCTCTTAGGCTAAGCAATGGCTCAATTTTTTTTATCCTTTTTTTCTATTCTTGCCACAATAATGTTACTTTTTGCTACAGCATGGAATCCCACTTTTTACTTTAAGGTTGAAAAATTTAAGTGGTATGATGTAAATTTTTATCACATCAGATTGTTATTGTAATAATTCCCATTCAGAAATCACAATCCCATCATCATACAGCCTCAGAGACTGGTTGTCCTCGTACCTGTGGAACTGAGCCAGCTGATCCGTGAACTTGCATCCACATCGCATCCTCCACCGGACACCCAAGTCCACACGGGTCCATCCTCTTCCCCGATGCCCTGCGAGTTCTCCAGGGTTCCCAGCACGTCGCTCAGTGAACGCCCTGCTGCCTGTGCGCTCCGAGCCGCCCCTGCCCCTTCTAGGTCCACATTCATAAAGGGGACGTCGTGTCCAGTGGCTGGAAGGGTGGGAAGCACCGGAGCTGGATGCAGCTCCACGCCGTCTTCCTGCGGCATCTCGGTGATGGACGGCTGCGTTGTGGAGATTCTGTCACGGTCTGACACCAGACTGTTGATGAAGCTGTCGCTGGCTGGGATGAATGCTTTTGGAGCATCTTGCTGAGAGGCTGAGGACGGTTCTTTTACCTCCTGAGGAGGTGTAGATGTGTCACTGCCCCCCAAGGGGACGATAGAGGGAGCTGCTGCTTCCAGTACGGGAGTAGCGCTGTGCTCTGAGTTAGTCGGACCCAACTCTGAGTCTGAATCAGTGCCACTTGGTGCAGAGCCATGTGAGGTCTCAGTCAAGTGGCCACTAAACTCACACTCATTTCTTATGAAAACACAAAGGGAGTAATAACAGTTTGCTTAAGGTCAGGTATGAGTTAGTGGAGACTTAGTTGATGTTATTCTACAGACCTGGGTGGGATACGCTCTTTATTGGTGCCCCACTGGGCAGAAACAGGGATCCAGCCATTTCCACTCGGCTCAGCCTGGGTCACACCCATCCTAAAATACAACCCACGATCCTCACCAACGGCCCAAACCTACCAGACAGAGACAAAGAGAGATCTGTGTGGAGGAACAGCAAAAAACAAAAACAAAACAAAGGTCGTATGGTAGCTGCTAAACACAGATAGTGAAGTGTTCTTTATTTATTGAGCTGTTTCATCAATTAGCCTCAAGTAATCCCACAAACAACAATTTAATCAAACTGTTTTCCAATCGACCAATCAGAGCAGCTGTTACTTTATAAGGCCATATACTGTAACTCCTGTTCTGGCTCCGTTAAGCCATCCCCATAACTGACACCCTGAAACATGAAATATGGGATTTGATGACGACGCCTTGGCCAGCTTCTAATTAGGGAGTCTCCCATGTGTAAGGCCAGTGGGAATACAGTCTGGGGATATTTAAGGCTGGACCCTGAGGTGCGACTGCTGAGGGGACATTGGCCAGAGCGACACACTGTGCTCGTGTTACAGTGCTGCTGACGGGAAGCGAGGCAGAGGGGTTGGAATGGGCTGAGGAGAGGTTTGGGAGCGGTGGGGGAGGTGGAAGAAGGTGTGAGGTGAGGGTTTGCAGCGCAAGCAAAGTCTTCAGCAGTGAGACACGGAGTGAAGAGTTTCTGCTGTCCTGAAACCAGATCCAGGCAGACAGTGAGGTGGATCAGGCAGCGAAGAGGCACAGTTCAGGGTGGAAAGAGAAACGTTTTAATAAACCTACAAGGCTAGAAAACTTGTAGAAAATATATAACAGCTTTAATAATGTGCTTTGTGCATCTCTGCTTTTTTTTTTAAGCCTGCTTCATTCTATTGTAGGCGCATAAAGAACAGAAGTACACAAGTTACGACAAATTTTGTCACATTTTATGTGGCACCCAGAAACCTCAGTGTATTTTATTAGAATTTTATGTGACAAAGCAACAAAGAATAACGCATAGCTGTGAAATGGAACCACAAGGATGTAGGCTTAAGTTATTTTTCTTTCTATTAAAGCAAAATCTGAAATGTGTGGCGTGAATTTATTTTTAGCCATTGTGAATCCATAACTGCATTTTGCTGCAATTACAGCCATTATAGTCTTTTGTCTCTCCCAGCTGGACACAGAATTGCATTTCTGTCCTTCCTGCTTTCCTACATGGCCCAAATTCATGCGGAGGGATGCAAAAAGACGACAGATATAATTATGGCACAGCACTCACACTGGCTTTCTTCCAGGATTGCCTAATATTTGGTGTCATCCATGTTCCCCATCAACCCTGCCCCGCTCCACTGTATCTGCTGAAGAACAGCATCTCCATGATGCTGCAAAAACTATGTTTTACTGGTGTTGAAGTGTTAATCTCCGTGAAAGTTCCACAGTAAAGTTGAAAACTGATCAGTGAGCTACTCCTTCATAAAGCCTGGATTTGTGGAGTCAACAACTCAGACTTATCACTCGATTCTGGAGTCTTCCCCAGAGGCTCACACAGCCGAGCCCCACATTAAATATGACTAATAAAAAAATAATAAGAAATTTGAACCATGCTTTTAAAATTTTACTTGGAAAAAATGTCAAAACAAACATTTTTCTTTCAGGTCGTAATCATGTACTATTTTAGATTAAAACTAAATATTCTCCTCTAACCTGGTCATTGAGTCCCACGTCCACCATCATCATCTCTCCTCCGATACTGATCCAGCCAGATCCACAGGGGTTGTGGGAGTTTACGCCACGCCTGAACCACACCTGGACACACACACAAGCACTCCAGTCCACACACGTAGCTGACAGGTAAACCAGACCTACTGAGATCTTTCCAGATGTAATCACAGGTTTACCTTATAGTCCTTTGTGACCACCCACACAACGCTGACACCGACAGCCACATGAAGAGCCTCCACCTCCTTTGAGGGTGACTCCACTTCCAACCAGGAAGTACCTACACATACACAATGTTCTGTAAAATAAGTTGCACAATAAAACCTAAATGTCACATTTCACTTACAACATCACCCATTAATAGAGAATTACAATGGGAAATAATGAACAGAGCTTCTAATACATAATTCATAGAATTAAAGTGTTTAAAATGACCATTTCTCAAATGAAAGGACAGGGGAATAAACGATTAGTCTCGGGGATGGAGTGTGTGGTACGGTGATGCGGACCTGTTGGGCTGTCCAGGCTGAGGCCTGTACGAACCAGCAGGTTTCCATCCCACAGTAAAGCCCACAGAAGATCCCCAGGGCCGGCAAATAACTGAGCCACTTCTTTGGGCACCTCCACTTCCTCCCAGCTGGTGCCCTCCGGCACTCGGGGGTGGATTCCCTCCCTGAACCACACCTGTGCAGCTCAAGTCATTTTAGCAGATCATTAAATCCAGTCACATTTGGTAAACAGGATTTAGGCATGAAGTCAAGAGCTTAGGTTTCAGTGCCAACATTTACATGTTGTATCTTAATAAAGTATTTAACGTTTTTAACTGAGCAAAATCACTATCTTTAGCTCTCGGGTCAGAAAAGTTAGTAGTTGGGCCTTGTGGTTCATATGAAGTTATGCTGCCCTCTTGTGGCCGTACATGCTCAATAAAGTGATGCCCGACATTTAATAATTATGTGATGATAAAAACCTGCAAACAACAGTGAAACCATGGTCAATGAACCAAACAATCTCAGAGATGATAATATATATATTCAAATATTATAGGTTTTGTGGGAAACTAATAATTCCCCTAAAACTTAAGCGAAAGTATAGGTTTGTGTCAGACAGATAAACCTCAGATGCTGCAACCTTGTGACTGACCTGCCCTTGCTGTGACACGCCCCAGAGATATGGGTACCTCCCCGACTGGTCACTCATCTCCCAGCCACCACAACTGATGTCACAGAGCGGCAGCGGGGGCTTCTTAGGGTTATCCAAAGGGATCTGCAAGGCGATAGTACGGGCCTTACAAAATATCAAAGTAGCTTTAACTTGCAGTCGCCATGGAGATTTTTCTTGGTATGCAAAGTGCAAAATAGATATCCACATATCAGCAGGTGAAGTAGTAAGGCAGCACTCAAAATATATACTATGGAACTTTTAATTAATGCTTCAGTACTGAGAAAAAAAATTGAAGTAGGTATGGAGGAACTGCAGAGATCCACAAATCTGACCTCCACAGAAGATTGGCAAGAATAAAAATTATTTAAAAAATAGAAGAAAGAGGTCCTATTTGAAGCTATGTAGAAAAACACAGTGGACATTTTGAAGAACATGCTCTGTTTGGGTTGGATCACAATAAAAATATCTGACCAACGTGACAAAAGCGTTGGTAAAACAATATATCACTTGAAAAACAACAGTGTCCACAATGAAAGGGAATCGGATTAGAAATATTTTTCCCTTTTCACAATCATTCTACATTGTGCCGGTTTATCATAAAAATCCCACCAAATTACAGCAAAGGATAGCTTAAGATTGTTGGATTGACACTTGTAGGTTTTTTATCACAAGCATGAAATTAACTAGGGATATGAGGGATTATATTTTGATAAGGATCATTAACAATTGTGTTTTCTGATGGATATACATTACCTTCCTTTTCTACTGTCCTTTGTGGAAATTGTTAACAACTACAAATATACAGTCATAGAGAGTAAGCAGTGCTAGGCTAACCTTTGCCCATGTGCCTTGTGCTGTGTATCTTCTGTAGCGGATCCATCGTCTACGGCGGACACAGGAGTTCCACTTCTTATCTGGGGAGAAGTTGGCTGGAAAATCCACAGCGTACTCCCAGCCCTACAGAAGTAGAGAAACGAAGTGCTTGGTGTAGGCTGAAAATTTACTCCATTTAATAAACAAATTACTCCTCAAAGAAAGGTAGAAAAAGAAAAAAAAAGCTATGTATGAGGAAACAAAATGCTGTTGAAGGTTTCAAGTATTTCTCACCCCAGTCTGGCTGGGTTCTCCACAGCTCTGATCCACATACCAATCACCTTCCCACTCCCAGCTGTAGGACGGCAACTGGAAGCTGTGGAGTGGCTGTGGATTCATCCCCGTAACGTCGCTCCAGGGCCAGCGGTCGGTGGGCAGCAGGACATCAGTGAAGCCGTCCACTGGATTCCATCTCTGATAGTAAACACATGATAAAAGAATACATTTCAGCATTATTGAGATAAACCCAAAAGTCAAGAAACAGAGGGTTTGCTTTGGGATCTTTTGGGCTTACCTGGTTCTCGTAGGTCTCCTCCCGGTAGCGGATGGAAGTCTCACTGGGCATTATGTTCAGATAGATGTGGTGATCGCACCCGATGCCCCAGCAGCGTCCCTTGCCTGCAGTGACGCGCTTCAGCTCCAGCAGCAGGTCGTCAGCGCGGACCCAGCGCTCGCCAGCTGTGGAGAGGCTGTACACTCTGCCATACACATCCACAGCCCACAGCAGCGTGATAGGCATGGTGACTCCTAACTGAGACAGAGGACAGCTCTCGTGGATTTTTGCTACATAAAATGTGTGGTTAAAGTTTGATGATAACAAAGGATGTTTGTGAGTTGCACACTCATAAATTTAGCCTCAGAAACGTTGACAATATGATGATAACAGCAGCATCTTTAAATTCCATGAAGCAATTTTGAAGTTTTTCCTCTTTCTCTTCCTGCTTAGCAGCTCTCATTAGCAGATTACCTTCATTGCACCTTTTGATCTCAGCTTAAAGAGTAAATAGCTTTTTCTTAGACTTAGTTTACTAAATTTGCAAATCATATTTCAATCCATTTAAATCTTATTTACTGAAATGCTCTTCTTTATTTTCCTTTTGATATCTCTACCTCCGTGAACAAGAGCAGAAATCGGCAAGCTCAGCAGCATAGTTTAGCGTCCAGAATTTCACAAACATAATCAAAGTTACAAGATGTTTTCTTGTCTTTCTTATTATAAAGATGACTGCCTTCTTTGAGACATATGCACATGTGTAAGTTCCATTAGCTTTTTAATGCTTTCAGCAAAATATTTTAAAATGCTGACTTGTGACAGAGCAATAATAATAATAATAATAATAACATGAATACTTTCGTTAATTTTGTTGACAGCACAAAGTAAATAAGACGAAATAATTTGCTATTATTTTGAAAGTCCAGACCGGAAATCATGCTTTTATTTTGACCGGTGCACTTGACAGTTGCTTTATCGACTGATACTAATCCGCTAGGAGACTAACAATCACTATAGCAAAGCTAGCCTTATGCGTTCAATTGGGCCTTTATTTGAATAAACATGTTTAAATTAAACCATCCACTGAGCTTTATCCTGAACTTAGCTGCAGATCCACGTGGTCATTTTTCTCTATACAGGCATGGAATGTATACACAGTAGAGTCTGGGTTGTCAAACAGCAGACTACCTGAATATTTACTGGATCCAATACGCGGTTGTCATGGGAAATACCAATAGCGTCATGACATCAGGTGTAACAGCAGATGCTGTCATCTGCGTGACCCATCCTGCGACACATTCAGAAGAAATGTTTATAAGCATCAAGTGCCTAAATGCCATGCTGAGATGCAGGAAAGCATAGATAGGATGGAGCCGCAAAGTGGGCTATAAGCAGTTTACATCTTCACTCAGTCGGCTGCAGTCAGACGGCCTAAACCTGCAGGGTCGGTCAAAAACACAAAACATACTTACGCATGCTCATGAACGACACCTCTGGGAAACAACAAATAAAAACCTAGCGTCATTCATCCACACAGCGGAATTTATTTCATATTGTGGACTAGAGGATTGTCCTGTCCAATTCTGGACGCACAACAGGAAATGGAGGAAGTGCGGTTGTGATTGGATACAACGCTGCAGGAGTGCGGGATCCCTCTTTCTGATTGGTCCAAACCAAAGGCCCTTGGCATTTTTTACTCTCGCCGCTGCTGACAAGCGGGATTGCTTTACTAATTTATTCAGCGGCTGGTTATTAATTATTGAAGGTCAAGGCTTGGTGACAGATGACACCAGGGTGTCACAAGACACCATAAAACAAACAAACAACTTCTATTATGCCATAATATTATTTAATGTAAAAATATTTCCAACATAGTATTGATGTTTGCTGTGGTGAAAAAGTTCCTCACAACTGATGGATGTTTAACTTTTTAATAGGGCAGCAAAAATAATAAACTTTTAATCTGTATGTGAAATAAGTTGGAAAGTATGACTTTAAAAGATTTAAAGTATTTGAAATATTTACATGCTAAATATTTGATCAGCATAGTTCATCTCAAACTTTCAGAATCTGCAATAAACCGTGCAAGAGGGAACTATAACAACAGAGAAAAGAATCAAGTTGAAAGTAACCGCAATGTTTTGTTCCTTTGATTTCTTCTCAATGGAGCCTATCCTACAAGTGGAACTTATTTGAGTTGAAAACAGAAATTTAAAAATCTATTATCTATCAACCAATAGAGGTTAAACGTATTATATTTATGTACACTCTCCTTAAGTTATTTAATGGTTTTTTCCCCTTATAGTCTCAGAGTCTGGATCAATAAACCATATAAACCCATAGATGTTCCATATTATGGGTTTATAAAATGAGTAAGAGATAAACCAGCTGCTTATTATTCCAATGATAATAATAAATGCTATTATTAAAATCAGCTGGCGACAGGAGGAAATGTTGTCCTCTGTGATGAAGAGGTTGGCGCTGCAGTGCGCTGCATACAGCAGTGTATGGCAAGCTCATTTTATTTTTATTCTATATTTTTAAATAATACGTATCATTGGGGCCTGTCACAGAAATGCACAGAGATCGGTGTATTGCCTTGCGAAGGGATAGCGTATATATACATATGGCCACCGTGAAGTATTTTTGTTTTGCAACATTTACAAGTATACATTAAATACATTAAATATGTACGTATACGGTTTGCCATACATGCTTTGTTTTTGTGTCCTATCCCTTTAAGAAGCCTTTCAATGCGCAGAGGCGCAACAGCAGCCCCATCACATGATTCTTCTCTTGTGACAATCCAGACAGAAAGCAAAAGCCTTTCTGACTTCTAGCTGAGTTTTTAGGTGCTACTATGGTGCATAGCTGCTGTTTGGGCACCGAAGGACCAACTTCAAGCACTGAAATGGAATTAAGTTAGCCGTTTCCATAACAACTCGGATCATTCCCGTTGTAACGGAGGACATTTGGTGAAGATTCGGGGTTGTTGCGTCGCTTCAGACAAAGTTGGCGCATGGAGAGAGACGAAGTTTCATTTTTGCGCAGCGTATTTTCTTTGTTTTTTCCGCGACGAAGCCTCAGCCAGCACCGCACAGCGTTTTGGTTGACAAAAGCCAAGTAGTCAAAAGTATTTTTGTTACTCCTATTTTGTTCACTTAAGGAGCAAGATAAAAAGACGAGATAAGGACACGCTCCTTCGGGTGAGATGGTGGACAACAAGCCTCTCCTTCAGGACAGACCTCCCGCCTACAACGCGGTTCCGGGGGCTCATGAGTACGGCCCGCCGCAGCAGCCGCACGGCTACGGAGCCATCCCAGCTGCGGCCCCGCCGCCCTACCACTACCCGGATGGCCCAGGCAAGTCGCTCTGTTTATTTCACTCACTGACCAAAAGTTAACTCTCCAGGCGGGACGAGGGATTTAACTACTGCCCGCTTTCACAGGGAAACAAGGCTTTACTTCCACTCGAGCACGTTTTAGTTAACCTTTTTACAGATTCACATTGCCTTTGAAGATTGTTTTGTTGCCAAACGATTCAGTTTCGCATGCGCAGTATGTGAGCAGAAATAATTGTGATGCTAAAATCTTAGAATAAATTAAAGATAAGCAAACTATGCTGTTAAACAACCTTTACTCGTCTTAAATAATAAAACCCTCTGTTTGGTGCAATTGTTTTTCTAAATGTGTTAGCTTGATGTGGGGTAGGAAGCCATTCCCAGACTGTGATTGTATGATTGCGGCTTCTATGCAGGAAGTGCACATAAAACAAACTCCTGGTTCTTGTAATTGCATGAAGTTTCCTGTTTTGTTTTTCACTGAACTGCCTCCTTTCTAGTAGATTAAACCAGTCTGTGTCAACTCTTCATCAAACAGCAGTCCGCGCAGCTGCAAATCTGATTAAAGTGTCAAAGTTCTCAATTGCACAATCTGACCTGTACAAGTGGTCACAAACAGTAGACATGACTTTTTATATTGAAATGAGCCTGACTGTCTCCAGATGTCTGGTTAACACACACTGCCATTTTTTATTTATGATACCTGATTATTATACTTGTTTAGCGGATTGATTTTTAGACGTCAAGGAGGAAATGTGGTGCAGGTTCATCGATATACAGATAGTAAATTTATAGCCAACATAAAACCAAGGGAAAAAGAGATTATCTCAGTTTATGAATCAGGAGAAACGCATTAGTGAAATTAAAATACTATTTTGACCTTTTAACCTTAGAGTGTGAATAATGGGACCTGTACATCTCAGACATTATGCAGCTTATAAAGAAGTGGCATGAATTCAATATTTGCCCATACCCTTTCTAAATGGTAAATTTATAATGATGTGTTTTGAGAAGTAAAATCTGACAAATAAGCATGTGCCAAAATATGGACATTTGATCACCTTGGCAGGTCAAGTATTAAAAATCAGAATTTATTTTTCTTATTCATGAAAAATATACATTATCAACCAACAATGTGTATCTTGTTGCACTTATTTTTGATTGATTAAAAATGAGATTGTTGTTTAAAAGATATGTGGTGATGCAAAACAAGGATGATCCTAAAATTGATTGAAATCACTACTTCCACCCAAAATTAAACCTCTTGTCTAGAATAACTTTAAAAAAAGTCAATTTATAGTAACGCATATAATTAAATGTCAAGCGTATTCTGTACTTCAGATCTGAGTCCAGATTTTTAAAAATGTATTTAAATTTAATTCATGTTGACACAAAAACGAAACACAAGATGATAACATGACGCATTTCTTTTGGGCCCTTCCAGGATACCCACCGGCTCAGATGGGCCCCGCTGTTTCCCAGCAACCCTACACATCGACCTACGCCATCATCCAGCCCTCTGTAGTGGTGGTGGGAGGCTGCCCAGCTTGTAGGTGAGGACCCACAAATAACAAAGTGTCTGAAACTCATGACCAGCCATTCTTCACACAGAAAGCAACAATCCAGAGTGTCATGCGCTCACTGAGTTATTTATTTTTTTACTGCTGCTTCACCTGAGGGGAAGCTATCAGTGTAGATAAGATGAATGAGTATGACTTTCAGTTTTGGGAGTTTCACTGTGGTGAGTCAATGTCCTGTCAGTCAGCTGACTTCGCCCCATGGACATGAGACGGGGCCAAAGGTAGCTACAGGGTTCAAGTCACACAGATAGGAAAGTAAAATGGAACGATGACTATATGGTGGTAATTTTTCTGGAGCAAACCAAACAGGCTACAGTTGGCATTCTTTACTGTCACGTGAAGGACGCTTCCTTTGATTGGTTCATAACAACGTAATCAGTTTGTTCCAGGAAACATGCAGAATTTACTCTCTATCCCTCCAATCTGGCTGCATCTGAAACCTGTGGAATCATCTATTTAGAGCAACTTGACATACTAATGTAACTGAAACAAGAGTGGAGCTTTGTTTTCCTATTATCACAAAAATAATAAGTAGCATTAGTCATAGTTCTTCTTTCTGGCATTAGTGTTACAAAATACCTTGAAGAAATTGCACTGCAGGAAACAGAGTGATGCTTCCTGCCATGACAAAAAAACAAAAGTACACCACTTTCTTGGAAGTCTGACCATAGAAATGGTTTAATTTTAAAAAAACTTGAAGCAGAGTCTTTACTTGGCAGGATTATAAATTGTACCTACTTTAAATCTGGCTTTTCACTTCTGTTTCCTGAAAAGCTTCTTTTAATGCTAGTTGGTGTTTAGCCATCTTAAGAGCTGGTGGCCACATAGCCAGCAACTGGAGTCGACGGGGAAACCGTTTAGAGGAAAATCTGTTTTCAGCCCAGAGCTACAGTAGCAGTTTAGATCAAAACATCGTCAGAATAGGCCAGTCAAAGCTAACCCAGTGAGAGAGCTGCGGCAAGACTTCTTAAAATTGATGTTCACAGAAGCTCTCTATCCAGCCTGAGTTAGCTTGAATTATTTAGCTTGAGTTGCAAAAGTAGAATTAGTAGAATGTCAAAACAAATTCTTAAATTCATGAATTTGAGGCAAAGTGTTATTCTCATTGAACACTGTTATGTTTATAAGTTGGACCTTTTTAAACTCAGCCTTTCACTTCCTGTCTTCTAATTCCTTCCAAAGGCCTCAGGCCTCTGTGGTTGTTGTGTTGCAGTCATAAGATGCAGTTAGCTGTTTTTTTTGTCAGTCTGGGTCAAAGCTGATTAGGAACAGATATGTAATAAACAAGATGTTTTATTTTTTTTAATTTTTACAAGTTTTTAACGTGTGCAACTTGGATACTCAACTCTGCTGCTAAATTCATGTTACTTTAATTTACAAATTTGGCATTTATTGTCAAATTCTAATACTTTTTGGACAAACCTGATAAAAGTAACAAAAACTAAACTTAAACCTAGCTGGGTTAATAGCAGCAAGGTCTCCTTTGTATGGATTGAACTTACAAAGGAGAATGGCATGAAATTATTTTCCCCACCTTATATTTCAATAAATTAAGACTAGAAAACATATATTTTTTTTAAAAAAAAAATCAAACCATGGCTCTCTTGTAAATTGAGATGTTGAATCTCTATAAGGCAGCCTGTGCAAATTTTTTGTCAGGTTGTTTTTCTATATTGTAAAATCTAAACAAACAGATTTTTTTTTTTTGTGAATTTATTGTATACGTCACAGGATACTTCATACTGGAACAAATTTTGATTTAGATGAAAAAAAAAATCATATGTGTTATAATGGATTAATATTTTAACAGTTAACTACATTTCTATTGTACTTATTTCAACAGTTGAGAATTATTTTAGAAGGTTAATTTAGTTTTTGCAGGTTGAAACAAATTTTATGGAGCAAAACCAAAGAGAACATCTTTGGGTTGTAAAGTCCGCTGCCTCCTGTTCCACATGATTACATAGAATTTGAAAACACCAGAATCCATCACTCCGTCTCTTCCACAGGGTCGGAGTCCTGGAGGACGACTTCACCTGCTTGGGCATCCTGTGCGCCATCTTCTTCTTCCCTCTGGGCATCCTCTTCTGTTTTGCTCTGCGTCAGAGGAGGTGTCCCAACTGTGGCGCCACCTTTGGCTAGAGGGACCAAACCGCAGCTCTTTCACGCACTCGTCTCATTCACACACATGCATAGTTTATATAAACAAAAAAGATAGATTACAAAACGAATTACAGTCAATGAAATCTGTTTATCATCTGCAGGTTTAGGGTGTATTTTATCACGAGTTTCCAGCTGTTGTCAGTGCCTTTGCTACATAGAGAGTAATCAGATGCCATCAGTTTTTTTTCTTGTAGGTGTTGTGTAAGGGATCTGAACAGATTATTTTTATAGTCAGAGCCAATTAAACCTTTTTTTTTGTCTTAATATTTTTCTTTATTTGCTTGCCGCCGCCACCTTTGAGTTAACTTTGTACTCTGGTTTTTTTGTTTCAAATGTATGTATGGCTCAGTATGTTCCATGTAGGCATTGAGATAATAATGCTGTGATTTAAAGAAAGAAAGGATTACCTTATGGACTTTACCTTCTCCGGCTAAAGAAGTGGACTTATGCCTGACGAAGCATTTTGCCTGTTTTTTTTTTTTTTTTGTTCAGAAAATTTCTTGGGGCCATATTTTACACTGACGGTTTGTCCATTGATGATTCTGCTGGGTTGAGCTTCTTCAGGGCCAATGCAGACCTCAGGTACACAATCTGACATGCCCTCGACTTTTACGACCTCATCGTTTGACTTTGGATTTACCTTGAGAGGACTGTTTTTGTCAAAGCGCAAACTCCTCTTTTAACCTCTAGAGGATCGAGTAAAGGCTGAAGTATCTTATATCCTCAGATTTTCACCTCCATATTTCTGTGACAAATCAACTTTTCTCCCAGCCAGACAATCAGCTGAGAATGTCCATGTCTTCCTCCGCTGCAGAATCCTGAAAATGTGTTTGTGCCGGAATAAGAAATAAAATTTAAATTACTGGTATGGAGAAAAAAGAGAAATGGCGTTAGAAAACACACTAAGCACGCTCTTATGATTGAGGTTCTTACTTTTTATATGAGTTACTGTAATTAAAAAGTAATGCTATTTGTGTCTTGGATTTTTTTTTTTCCCTGAAATGTATATATATAATTTAATGCATTATGAGCTTGCAAAGTTATTCAAACCCCTTTAACTTCACATTTAAACCACAAACTTCTGTTTTACTTGCATATAGATAAATATTGTGGTCCTTATAGTATGACTTTTCTAGTAAGAAGTCACTTGACTAGCAAACTGCACCATTTATGTTAAAACACAGATGTGATGTGATTAAATATAAAACCGCATGAGTACTTCAGAAAACCTTTGTAATAAAAACACCAAACTGAAGAAATAAATCTTTATTCGTTACATAGCAAATTATAAGAAGGATGTGATGGAAAAGCATACATGTAGTTTCACCATCTGATGGTTGAATCAGAAATGCACAGCTGGGATGAAGTACAGGTAAGATATACTTTACTGTATGTAGTATTAAGGCACAAGTGTCCACATTACAAAACAAAATGGCCCAACAGGCGTTGGATTACAGATAATCAGTTAAATGTACAAGAGGACCAAAGAAAATCCTTCTGTGCCTTCTAGGACATTTTTACACTATTTTTCTCCTCAAAACGTGTGTAATGATTTTCAACAGTTTATAGATTAAAGCCTGAAATGTAGTAGTCCTCCACAGCATTGTTCTCCAACCACAGAATGGTCTCTAACAGTCAGACAAGCAACATCAACGGCATAAATACATCGCAAGATTCTCTTTGAGCAGTTTTTAATTCATCCATGTCTCAAGTGCAAGTTAAGATGTGTTCATTTAAATCTCACCGACACACAGACCAACTAAAATATAGACATAGAAAATTTAGATATCATAAATAGACAAACATCAGTTCAGGTACTAAAATACTTAGTTTACCGTATCAGTTTGTAGCAGATTCAAATGGCCTTTTTCCCCCTCCGCCCTGACCCAGGAGAAACTGCTGGGTCAGAAGGGCAGAGGTCAAACGATGAGCTTGGAGATGGATGGAAATGTTGGAGATCAGATGACGGGCGCAGAGCGATCGTTAGTCACAGTTGGTCGTAGCCTGACTGTTGCAAATGGATTTCCTCCACTGTGAAGAGCAGACAAGATGCGGGATTAACACGAGTTTGAGTGCAACAAAAGCAAATGTTGATGACATTATGCAACCTACGCGAGGAAAGCAGGCGGAGGTCTCGAGGTGCCGTTAGACTGTGGACAAAACACACACGTCATTATCTGAATCTCGGGCAAGCTTGATGTAAAAGTTCACAGTGAAGCACAAAACCACGATGCATTATAAAAACGCACATGACGACAATCCCTGGCTGCTGACGTCACAGTTACACGGATCCAAACGTGGGCAAGTTTACAATCCGAAACGGTTTTATGGACTCCACAAGAATGGACGAACGGATGAATGGGTTTGACATCAGCGTGCAAAAATAGATTGTTACGTCACACGGACTCACGTGGAAGCTGGAGTTTCAAGAAATTCAAGTCTGCTACACAATGAACTATGTAAATGTTTCCTGTAGAAAGCTAGGTTTTACAATCCACTGAAAAAGCTCTTTTCTCTTAAACCTTCCCACCTTTTGTCATATTACAACCACAATCAATTTAATGGAATTTTGTGCAGACCGACACATAGTTGATAATTACGAAGAGGGATGTGAAAGATGAATGTCGTTTGAAAATTCTTAAATAGAAAGCAGAGAAGTCATAAAGTGCGCATGCATAAAACCCCACTTAGCTCAATAACCCTAAATAAAATCAAGAGAATAGCAGCCACCCGCTTCTCATCTAAACACAGCTACTCTATAAAGGGGTCAGAGGTTAATTGTCTGCATTACACAAAAAGCTAAAAGTGGAGGAAAGCTAACACTGCCAACCATCCCAATGTGCATTTCTGCTTTTAATTCTTTAATTTTTGGTGTTTTTTAAAGACTTGTGATCCTTTCCCTTCCACTTGGCAACTATGTGCTACTCTGTGTTGGACTTTGACCTCAATTTCAAAACAACAGTTTTGTTCATTTTAAGGGAAAATGGGGAAAGTAGGAGCAGGAATACTTTTCATTACTGCTAAACCTCTGACGTTACATAACTTGGGTTTTAGTTGTGTGACTTTATAATTCGTAAAAATACTATAGGAATAAAACAACGGATGAATGGGTCTGCCGTTGGCATGCAAATACGTGTTTGGTTGTGTCACAAGGCAACACCTGGAACCTGGAGCGTCTGGAAATTCAACTTTGCTCCACAATGACCAACGTAAATGTTTGCCATTATAACATTAGTCTTCATGCAACTTTGCATAAAAGTTACAACAAATTTGTTATTACTTCTTGATGACACATCTTAATGCCTTCCTAAACCTGTGCTTCTACTAAATTAAATGAGCAAACTTGAATGCCTTGGCTTGTACTCATATGATAAGCTAATATTTGTCCAAACAGTCTTTTGCAATATTGACACTGTGCGCAGTGATTTTGCGATATATTGTGCAGCTCCAAGCAAAAGTATTTGGTGAATTTTAACTAGTAGTTATGCTTTCAGTAAAAAGTCTGAAAGGCGTTTCAGCCTGCAGTGCCAACAATGTCCACAAGAGGGAAGAAGTGGCTAGAAATCATTTTCTTCACTATACTTTTTTCTGCAATACCCAGCTTACACATGCAAAACAGAAGTTTGCCCCTGGTCTTCTCTCTTGATTACTTGAGTGACTCTTTCCTCTGCCTTATCTATTGATTCCTGTGACCTGTTATCTTTTTAAAAAAACAAAACCAAAAAAAAAAACCAGTGAGGTTGCATTTTTTGTCATGATGAAAGAGCATTCCAGGGTAACCTCACCTTCCCCACCTCCCCACCCCCACTGTGATATCTCTCTCTTCACACCTGATCTGGACCAACCTGCATCAGACCTATACAGATTGGGATCAGTTTTGGTCTCGAAGCAGATGAAAGATTGAGACAAAAAACAAACAAAAAACCTCAAGGTTTATCAGCTAGCAAGAAAAACTTATAGGTGCCAGAAATGTACACATTGGTAATTGTTAGAAAACAACAATACCTTATAAAAGTGAGGAAAATTTAAGATCGCTGCAGCTACAAGTTTTCTACCAACACAACAGCCACCCACTTGGACACTTCGTTGAACATAAACCAGCGTTTTATAATCTAATCTACAGTTAGAGATCTTTTCCCACACAAATCTGTTCTGTAATCAGGCTCTCTGTGTGCTGCGGCAGAAGTTTGAGACTGAAAAAGGACTGAAGCATGAAGATGAATGAACAAGCGAGTCAGATGTTGAAAAGGCTGTGAGAAAAAAACTGAAAGAGGAACGAGTGGTAGAGATGGAAGAAAGGTATCGGGTTCATCCGAGTGGAAATCCAAAATAACTTCCAGCCAGTGATGGAAATTTATGTGCCACAAAAACATTTGTCCCCTGAATAACACTGGAATCTGATAATCAAAACCAGATGAGAAAAAAGTTATTACATACTATGGAATGATGCACACTGAATGTAAATCTAAAAGTGTTGCAAAATGTGTGAGACACTTAACCAGCAGCATGCTGCTGTGCAGGCAGTCAGATATAGGTACATGGTTTGTAAGTGATCATAAAGACTCATTTGACCCTGTCGTACTGCAGACACATTTACATCTGTCCAGCTGAGAAAAGCTAAACAGCACTGGCAGACGGGAAACCACTGCTTTGCCTGTGACTTTGCATACAATGCAAATGAAAGGTCATTTGGAAAGAAGTGAATGTGCTGGAACTAGGAATGGCTGTCAAAGAGCCATTGATCTCATATTTTTATTTAAAAAAAGAAAATGGATCTGGATTAGTCACTATGATGTTTCAAATGGTATTTTGAAAATCAAGTTCTGTGAAGTATTTTGTTAAGCCTATGTTGAAACAATAGGAATTAACAGGAAATGGACTGAAACTGAACAAGTTGCATCATGGTGCAAAAAGGGCCAAAATGTATCTTTCTTTTGCTACTTGCTCACAGGATAAATAAACTATCCAAAGGATAAATTGCCTTAATTATCCTCTCTTGTCCATCTCATTTGTTGGCTTCAGAAGTAACTTAATGAGTCCACCTGTGTGTAATTTACTCTAACAGTAGACCCAGCTGTTTGTGATGGTTTTTTAGAGAACAAACACCATCTTTAGAAACACGGAGCCCAATCAGACACATCTGATGCTTATTCCATAATATGGGAACCTAAAACATGGCAAGAAGAGCAACAAAAAGAGAAGCTGTTATTGTAAATCTGGAGGAGCTGCAAAGGTCCACAGCTCAGATCCGAGAATTAGTCCAGAGGACCACTCAGACATGCACTCTTAAAATCTAGCCCTTATGGAAGAATGGCAAGAAGAAAGCTATTGCTGAAATAAAGTCCAGTTTGCAATGAGGCGGGAAAAGAAGCTCATGACACCAAACCTTTTTGGCCTGCATGTTGCAAGAGATGATAAACCAACAACCTGAGCATGTCATCATCACACCAAAGCACTAATGTTGACAGGGTGGTTTTCTTTATCATGGTGTATAAATTGTTGATTTTTATCCTTTAGTTCCACTTCACAAAAAAAGCTACTTTGTGCTGGTCTATTACATAAAATTCCCCCTTGCAAAAAAAACATTTTAATTTGTGGTTGTAAAGTGACAAAATGAACCATTCCAGGTGCAAGGCACTGTTGCTCTCCCCGTTCCCTTTTTGCACAGGCTAATCTACATGCAGACTGATGATTATAGTAACTGTAGGTTATGAATGACTGACATCAGATCCTCTTGGTTCTTCTTCCTTGTAATTTTCCTTGAAAAACTGGATACTTGCAGGTCTAATATGAATAATTATAGTAATGCAGCTTGAGGAAGGTGGGCATTTTTTGTTTTCAAATTGCTCGCTGTAAAGTGAAGGTGACAACTTCCTGAAGTATGACAAAATTCCTTTAACACCTGCAGTAGAAGCAGTTATCACACAAATAAAGTGAGAATAAAAGATCTCAGAAATAAAACAGTAAATACGTACCCTGTGCAAGTTGAAAGTATTTGTACAGTTTACGACTTACTGAATCCCAATACTGGATTGTGTGTCGCCATGCTACACTGAGAATATCTGTGTGTGCTCATGTTTCCTGGACAGACACATAAAGCTCATCTGACACCACCTACACACACATACAAGTACCTTCCTCACCAGTCAAGATAAGGCTGTGCAGCGGAGGGTACTGTAGCCACGATGCTGCAGATATCAAGTGAGACATAAACTTCACAAAGCCAACTGGGCCAGAACAGGAGAAAGCTTTGGCAGAACACAGCAGATTAGATTGTTCTGTACACAGCATCATTTTCAAAACAACTGCCTTTTTTAAACTCTTGGCTTAGCTGGATGAGACTCAACATTCCGAAGGACTCCTTCAAGAGCTGTGAAAATGTCAGAGAAATGGCCGCTGACCAAGTCTCCCGCCTGCTGACTCACCGCGTTCTGATCAGAGGAGGTGGAGGATGCTGCCGAGGGCGTGGGGGAGTGATGGTGGTTATTTGTAGTGACGCTTACAGTGGACAAGGGTTTGCTCCTGACGTTGCAGTAGTCCGTCGGGGGAAGCACCATGGTGGCCTCATCTGTCTCCGTGTCTTGATGGTGGAGGTTGACCACGCTCCTGCTGCGGTGAGGGGCAGCAGTTTCACTACGGAGAAACAGGTGGAGGAGGAGAGATGTGACGAGAAGAGAAGAGAATTTTATTACCAGGTGGCTCCAATATGTGCTTAAGTTTCCATTAAAGGGATCAAATTAAAATGGTAGCTGGTCAGAAGTGTCAATAAAATCATGAAGTACATGGATTTTGGATATGTGACTTTTAGTCAGTTGCAGAGAAAACGCACACTTAAATCTTTATTTAAATTAGCTGGTTTCCAGGCATGAAAACGACATTTTTCAGTAAGAATGACCCTCAGCATTTTTGTATTTTGGGATCCTTACTCTGTTAAAATAAATAATTTCTGATGATATGAACCATCTGATCCAAATTTTCTACATGAGACATAAGGACATTAATCACAAAGACAAAGACCAGGAACCACCGCTGCTCTAATTTATCATGAAGTGGAAGATGCTCGGTCAGCAGGTGTAGTTGTCCAACGGGAAGCAAAGTTACCATCAACATGGATTAAGTAGATTACAATCAAGAGGCTTTGCTTTAAAATCAATTGAATCAATACAAGAAAAAAAAAAAAAATTGATTGAATCAATACAAGGCCAAATAACAACACAAGTGAATAAGTTGGTCAAGTTTCTTTCTTGCTTTCTTTTATTTGTTTTCCCAGAATGTGACTTTAAACCAATAGGAATGAAAAGTTGAGCAACAGGCGAGAATCCACAGGATTAGAAAGGTTATAACTTCAATAGGAGTAACTAGAGGAAACGCAGCCAACAATACAGCTGGCTGCAACATGAAACCTACCGGTATGCGTGTGTGTTGGCTGGAATGCAGAGTCCCCTTACCTGTTGTTATTCACGAGCTGCTCATTGACAACACGGCAGTAAGATGAAGGGAACCAGCCCCTCCTGAAACACAGAAACAAGGAAGGCGACTCAGAAATGTATAATGTCTGTCTTCTCTACCGTCTCAGTTACATTTAAAAGGTCACTGTGAGCCACTGTTGAGGAACTTCCTCTACTGTCATTTTAAACAAAAGACACAGAGATCAAAGAAATATTTGCATAAATTATCGTACTCTTTCAACAAATTAACCTTCGAATACCAAGACGGTTTGTAATGAACTACATGTATTTTCCATTGGTTCAATAAGTCCGTTCCTAACCTTGGTTGCATGATTTTTTTTTCCAAATGGAGGACACAGAAACCACTTGTTCCTTCCCACACAAAAACTAAAATAAGCTCAAAATAGACAGCTTTAAGCTTGGAAGTCCAGGGTAAATAAAATGGAGCTTTCTGTTTATAGAAAGTGCAGCTGCAACTTTATTATCCAATCAGCTTGAAACAGGCAGCCAGGTAAACACTGTGGATAGTTACAGGCCGCAGCATTTTGAAATTTACCTTCTTTTTTTTTTAAGTAGAGAACATGGACCTGGCCAAAAAAAAAAACCAAACAACTTACTGGTGACTCTAAAAAGATTAGTGTAGCTTTAACAAAGATCTGAATTAATCCAAATATTTGAATGTTATAAGCAATGTGACCCAAAGAGAGTGTGTTTGTGATTGTGCTACCATGGTGCAAGGTTGTGTTTAATCAGCGTGTGAATTAGCCTCTCCCTCACAGTGATTGACTGAAGGTTAATATTTAAGTGTAAGGTTTGGAGAACAGGCATCTTCTTTGTGTGTCAAAGATATTCTGTGTTGTTGAGTCATACTCATGAATAAATGCTAGCGTTTACTCATGGTCTGGTGTCCACAAAAAGATAACACAATTAAATAAAAACATTAACTTCCATGACACATGTTGCTACTAGCAACTAAACAACTTCAGAGAAACAGCTTACTGCTTCAGTAAGCTGCTTCAAATGGAGACAAATAAGCACAAACCTATTAGCACCGCTCAGATGATTAGAAAGTGTTTTTAATCCTATTTTAGAGGCAGAAAACCCACATATATTAGAAACATGAAACATAAATAACATTCAGTCTACAAAGAGATAATTTTGAAACAATTTCAGACACAAAGAGTCTGAGGAGCCACACAGATCTAAAATAGAAGAGGACGACCATATATGGAAGACAAAGTGTCAAACTGCAGAGTGTGATTGCCCTGAAAAAATATTCTTATCTCAGGGAAAAAAAGTGGAAAATGAATGTGTTTGCAAAGCAAAAAAAATGACAGAGTGAGCACTCTTGCTTTCTAAAAAGTTGGTGGATTTCATGAAAGTAAATGAGAGAAAATTATAAAACAGTTGGAATATTAGCTTTAATGATGGAAAAACCCAACACTGTTGGGTGAGCTCACAACACGCCACATTATATTATTATATTATTATGTTAAGATTTTCCCATCTATTTTGTGGTCAGGCATCATTGGGTAAATGTGGCTTTTGTATCTGCTGTATCTAATTAATCCAACATTCCTCAATCCATTAGCAGCACTAGCATGTCTGAATGATTTTAGCCATCTCCAGATCAGCTGGTGGAAAACATTTGTCAGAAATGGTTCATTCTGAAAAGAAAGGAGCAGCCAACCACCTCCTGTGAGGCATGACACCCATCTAGAGACACATGTTGCTCTGATAAACATGATGAGAGACAACTTTCAGGCTTTTGTGCGTTTTGGTTGAGCCTCTCCAGCAGCAACCAGAACAAAGTTCTTTGCGGCAGCCTCACATTTGACAGCAACTCTGGAAGGATCGTTTTTCTCCGGTAATTTCCCATGATAGTAACTGAGATCAAGCCTAATGAATGATGAAAATTCAAACATGCTTTTCTGGGATTCAGAACAAATCTTTGTTTAAGAGTCAGACATCTGGAGGGAGAGCAGGCTTTGTTGTTCATTTTCTGTGTGGGCAAACAGGTGGTGTTCTGAACTTATCGCTCAGCCTCACACACATACCTTCTGCTGCACATCCCACCCTTGGGCCTAGCTTTATCTTATCCCCTCATCTGTCAAGTTTACAGATGAACCACAAGCCCACAAAATATGTAAGGAAATAAACATGGTCAGAATAATAAGACGAGAGGCCAATTGAGGGCAGTGCACTACTCAAACTCCAGTTCAAAATGATCTCCAGTGAACCGATCATGTCCAGGCAACTCTGAAGAAAAAACACCCATCATTCAGGATTATTTTATAAACTACCTTTCATCATGATGAATATAACCATAACTTCAACTGAAGGATTTTCTTTATGTACATTCAAATTTTGAAAGTTGAACAACAGTAATGTGATCACGCTTATCTGCACGCAAAAACAAACAAAACCAGATCCGATTACTCAGGATGGATTCTGATACTTGGTGTGGCTGTGCTTGGTTTACTTTTACATGAATCAGTTCAGATGCAGATTAGAACCAGATATGAATATGGGCCACATATGGGTGGAGGAATATGGAGAAAAGTTTCCGCCATAATCCAAGAGCGCACATTTTCAGCCTGAAAGCAGGATTTCATGTCTTTTGTTCTCAATACTTTTGCTTACATTTTTATTGTAAAAGCAGCGCTTTATATCTTTCTTCTCAAAACTTGAAATGATTGCACTCAAAACTTCTCCTAGTGTGCTCACTTAGTCTTTGCTTGCAAAACTCTTTGCTCGCTTGGTTATTAAAATGTTTGCGAACAAAAGACATGAAATCCTGCTTTCAGACTGAAAATGTGTGCTCTTGGATTGCAACAGACAAATTCCTCCACCCTTGAGAGGAACAAGAGGAGTGGCTCATCATGACAGTCAGTGAGAAGTGCCTCATCATGGCTCATGATGACACATTCTCAAAAAGGCAAGTGGTCATGAGCGCAAGTTTAAAGACTAATCGCTTGCTAATCTCTTCTTTTGGTGGGATGATCTCTTCTTCAAAGAACTCTTCTGCATCCAGCAGAGAGCAGTAATTGCCATAACCTAATAGTATTAGCAAGAAATATTAACAGGAAGCCTTTAAATGTAACCGGAGAGGATGTTGTTAGGAGCTAATGAAATCCCTGGAAACAGTTCAGGATGTTCCTGGGTGAGTCACACCCTTTCAATCATACTTTTCAGCTTTAGATTACACCAAAACAGTTTGGTAACTCACATCAGCCAAATAGACAACAACATTAAGACTCACTTTCCATTCTTTTCCATTTCGCCGTACATCCAACCATCCCTCTCGTCAGGGATGAGCAGGATAATGATGTCTCCCTCATCAAAGCTGAGCAGCGTGCTATTGTTGCCAGCAGTGTGGGGGAAGATGGTGCGCACCCGTGGCCTCCTCGCCATGCTGTTGAGGCCTGTGGCGACAGACACAGACCTGGCGAGATTGTTCTCATCGCCGTTTTCATGGTCTGTGGGAGAAAAGGAAGAGAATAGTGAGAAATGGAGAAGACACAGGGATACAAGAAAAAAAAGCAGCTTATCATGACTTTTAGAGGTGCTTTTGTTCAGCAGGTGTTGATAATTAGCACTCAACACAGCACACGGCTGTTGAAATTGTTTTTAAAAATTTTTTCAGGTATTTAATCTTAAGTAAAAACACTTGTTAAACTCAGATTTAATAAAATACTTAAAAGTTGAAGTCCATCTTTATAGCCAGTGAATTAACTTTAATAGCAAATAGTCCAACAAAAGAGCAGAGTTACATGCATGCAGCCCTGTTAAAAAGGGATATATACCATCTGTAAAACTGAAAACAAGTGAAAAAACAACACACAATTGAAAAACAAGTAAAACTGAAATAATAATAGCAATTACAGCATCTAAATTGACAAACAATTGTAGGTTAAAAGCTATATTACCTATGCTGTTTTTGGTGGGAGTATGAGCAGTCGCACTGTTTGTGTTGCTGTCCTGGTGGTTGAACATGTTGGCCAGAGGGCTGGTGTGCGCCTTCAGAGGAGGAGCCGGGGGAACAGGCGCACTCTGCTACAGGAGAACCAACCACATCATCAACATGACATTAGAAGTCAGGAAACAACTTTCACTTCCTAAGTACAACAAATTAAAATGACCCCAACGATGACCTAGAAAGTCACAGCTGTAACTGAATAGTTTAAAAATAAAACACTGAATATAAAACTAAGTTTCATTTCAGACAGAACTAAAACACAACTCAGCTATTTTGAGAAATTAACAAAACAACACGTTGTTATTAAATGACGCTTGGAATGATAATTTTGCATTCTGGCAATGGCATTTGAAAATTATATCCAATGTTACACTGCTCTTCAAGATACAAGGTTATTGGTTCGAATTCCATTTATATAACATTTTTATTGTTTTCCATCTATGACTTCCACAAGAATTTTGTGGGAGTCAACAAAAAATTTAAAGTGTTATGAATAAAAATATTCTGCAAATGCAAAATGAAGAAATTTAATCAAATATGTACTGCTGCACTGTAATGAATATATCTGATAAATAAAATTAATGACAAGCATTAGATAAATTATTCTCAATCTTCAATACATAATCGAATATGTATTAATCATTAACTGACCTATTGAAATGGCTAAAATCATTCAATTATCTATTAGCTCAGATTTTACCCGAGTATGTACTAATATTCTGCATAGGAATATGATTTTATTTATTTTTTGTATCTGTTATCTAATAAAGTCAGTAAACAGAGCTAACACTGCTGGAGACAAGGTTATTGGGCTGCAGATGGTTTTATGTTTGGAGGCCACTGTCACAATGGAATTACAAATCAAGTAAATACTGAAATAATATGCTTGTTTTTAGGATATAATGAATGATTTTATTCATCAATATTAACATTGTGGCAACAAACTGCACAACAACTAAAGCACCGCCATAGTTCCAATTTGAAGTGAAATCTTGATTCCCAACCAGAAACACCCTGGCCCATTTTCTGGCCAACATGACAAAGAAGGTGTTGACTAAAATGGCTGCATAATCTCATTGTTATCTGCTGCTAGAGCACAATTATTCAGTTTCATAAAAAAAAAGTGTTTTTACGCAACACATAATGGCATTTATTTCACTTCATCTACCATTAATATGTACACCCACACATGGTGAAATCACCTCACTGAGAGGTGCAATTATATTTTTCCATTCTGCTCTGATGAGATATTGTTTCACTGTCCTACACAGACAGTAAAACAAATCTCATTCGTCCCGTCATACCATGCTGTGTCTTGATGGGGTGGGAGAAGGCATCGGTGCAATGGCGACTGGCTTGCGCAGTTCATCAATCATAGATAAGATGCTGTCCGGCATGTTGGTGGCATCGTTGCACTGGTCCTGCCAGCTGCTCAGCTTTGTTGACAGCAAGTCTCTGGTCTGTCCAGCAGCCACGCAAAGGAGAAGACATCATTTAAAACTTCACAACTTTACCTTACAATCTCACAAATTTTGCCAAATTTGTGACCTTATTGCAAAACTGCAGACTTCGAGTTGTGCATTTTACCTTGTCATGATAGGAAGCAAACTGATAGGTTAGCAAGCAGTGTTTGTCAACAAGAAAACAGAAGCGTCTCTTCTCCTCCAGCAGAGCCTCCTTGCAGCCATCTGCGAGGAACAACTGCATCTCCGTCTGTCGAGCTGTCAGGGCTTCCAGGATCTGACAACAAGCAAAGAAATATGAAAGAAGATTCAATATCATTCCAGTTGTTTTAAACATGCATGCATCTGCTTGCTGAGAGGAACAGATTTGACTGTAGTTCAGTGCTGTCATTACATGTATTTTATGATTGGGCATTAAAAGTCTAAGTATTGAAATATTTTAGTTTTGATAATGATATAATTCAATATTTTAGGAGAACAGAACATTTTTCTGCTAAATAAAAAAAAAAAAGACTGAATATGTGTACTAGCACAAATGGGTCATTTTTGAACCCGTTTGTGCATGAGAGAGGTAGTCATACAAGAGGATTTCTATTGAAAAATGAAGATGTATGGTGATCAAAAACAAAGCAAGTGAAGGACACCTGGAATACTGACTGATAAAAACTCAGTCAGGGCTCTTGTAACCCAGCTTGTGCATCAAAGAGTTAAGCACAGCTTCTACAAGGTACACTCGCTTATCTTGTCTTGCACATGGTCTACAGTCACCAAAACCTTTTCATTGTTGATGCATTCACAAACATAACAAGGATGTGCTGCATGCAAGCAGCACGGCTCTTTTCTTAAAATCCTAATCTCTCTCCTGCAGGGGAACAGGTATTGTTAGTTTGCCGTTTCGTGTATTGTCAGACTCTGCTGAAAGTAGTATTTAGAGAAAAGATAGAGCCGCAGCATGAAGGGAGTACAGGACAAATCTCATGAACAGAGGGTCAGTGTTATCTTCACTGACAGACAGGGATCAAAAAAGGTCCCTGAAAGGATTTGGTTCGTGCATGCATGTGATAGCAAACCCAACAGGCTCATTTTGTGATATTACCTATTGGGTGATTTGGTTTATTAACATAGACACAATCAAGTTTCAGCAGAATACTTTGTTTCGCTGATATAGTGAACAGGTATTAGGGAATAGCCCTGAAAGGAAGATAAGTTTTATGCAAAGTGATTTTGTAGCTCAGGAGATAACTTCAATCTGAATTTCTCAGTTCTTCTAAAATAATACAATCAAATAAAACTCTGACTGGACCTGGCTTTGCTAGGATTTCTTGGCTCTGATACTTTGGAGATCCATATCTCATCAAACAGGCTGGAACTGGCACACCCGTAACGGCTGCTGGCACTGAGGCACACACCCTGCTCCTTTCAAGTTGTAGAACAGAAGTCATCTGGTAAATCCTCTAATGATGAGGGATGATATTTACTTGAAGGGTGAGGCAGTTCCTGACCTCTTTCGTTTCTAACATGTCAAACTCAAACAGGAATAATCAGCTGGTGGAAACATGAACCTTACAGTCAATGTTTCCGACTCCTGGATCAGAATGCAGGATGCATTCTAAGACATTGAGTGTGTTGCAGTATGTAAATGAGAGCAGGTACTGTATTAACAATCAATGTTTATTTTCATTAATGCATTTTGGGAGGCTGCTGGCCAACATGTAGTATTTGTTTGGGGGAGTGTGACAATGATAGTGATGCAGCACAGGATTGTGTATGTATATTTAGGAACAGAACCATCCTTTAATTTTAAGTGCTGCACAAATTAGCGCTGAACATGAAAAAGGCAAAATAAATGCACCATTCTACAAACATGACAAAAACATGGAAAAGTACAAGGTGCATAAATACTTTTACAATGAGCAGGATTATTTTAGTCTTAAATGATGACTCAAATATGCAAAGTTGGATGAGGGTGCAATAAACCTTTCAATTTACCTGATTACCCAAAATGGTTACTGAACAGTAAGATATTTTAGCTCACACTAACATAGAAGTGTCGCTGTATTACAAGCCTAAAAGTAAAGATGGAAAACTAGATACATACCCCTCATATCCTCTACTAAAAAGTGGCCATTTTGTTTACAAAACTTAAACAATATATACTGGATGTTCTACGTTAGAGCCGGTAGATGTCATCTTTGATCACGTCTTCCTTTTTAACCAAATATCTGTGTGTCCAGTAGCAGAAAGTCCTGCATGAATCAGACTATTTAGATCTGCCAGCTTCTCTGTCGCTAACCAACGCAGAGAACAGGCCTCTGATTGTGGCAACAAGTCAGCAAACAAACAGAGGCAAATATCAGCAGCAAACACACAAATCTTTACAAATAAGACTATTATTAGATCGGCACAGATCTTCGTAATTTTGCATTTATAGCCACAGTTTTATAACTGCATGTTGCACAGAAGGAAGAACAGACAATAATGTTGTGATATTGATTCTATGACTGACCCAAGTATTTTTTTTATTTATTCTCAACGAATAAGAAAGAATAAGAAATATGGGTGATCAGGTTCAACACTGCATTTGAAACTATTTTACAAATCATTTGTCATATCTATTTTTCTAAAGAAATGGGAACATAATTTAGAATATTGCAAAGGCCCAGTCAAAGATAAAATCTCAATCTGATGGAAACTGGATTTCAAGAGAACCTGTAACCTCATTTGACTCACGAGACGATAAAAGATTTAACCAACTTTCTCCACAAAGTGAAAGACTGATAAAGACACTAACTTATTGTTGCCAAGGGGATTCTAATAATAAAAATGTGAAATTAGATGTGTGTTTTTATGCATCCAAGTTTAAATCCCAATAATCTAACAATTTGTTAAAGGTAACCACAAACATTTGAAAGGTGCTGCACTCTTATGAACAGTATGAATAACTGCAAGTGGGCCACACATTTTATGTTAAATGGCTATAAGCTATACTTCATGTGTATTACTTAAGTAAACATAGCAAATAATTTATAAGACAAACAAACTCCCTAAAAAGGAAAACTCTATTCGACATTTCTGTGACAGGATGCAATACCAGAATGCCTCAATCAGTTAAATTTTTTACTACAGCATAAACTTGAGCTATTTTGAAAAGGACTTCTGTTTTTGGACCAACATTGTTAGACTACTTTTCAGACTCCTGTTCTCCCAACCCAGAAATGGAATTAGACCAGAGGACACTAACCCTAACCCCCAACCCTGAACAGGAACACCTAGTTTGCATACGTTAAATCAACATTAGATTCTTTTCTTGCTCTTTCCTTTGGTTTATTTTGTTTGCATTTCCTTTTAACTCCTGCAAAGCACTTTGTATTGCCTTGTTGCTGAAAATGGGCTATATAAATAAAATTACCTTTACTTTCTTTCAGCTTTCTGATGTTTTTTTTCTCCCTCTTGACTTTTCTAGTCCCCTGTGTTTTCTGTCTGTTTGTTTACTTTGAAGACTTTTTAATGTCTTGTGAATCATCCAGTAAAGTTTTACAGCTCTGACTTCCTGTCTGCCTGTCGTCTCGCTCTTTGGGGGGCGTCTTGCTGAGTCACCAAAATCCAACAAACTGGCTTTATATCAAACAGGTGAAAACAGCAGCGAGGAAACAAACTCACTCATGTCCTGGAGGGGAGGTGAAAACAAAAACAGAAAGATACTTAAGGGAGGAGATGAAGGAAAACGGGAAGAATAGGTAAACAGAACATTGTACAGAAATGTCAAAGTAGTAATTAACTCCAAGAGACGGAGACTTCTTCATATTTTCTGAATGAAGTTGGCTTGAAAAAAATTATTAGATGAAACAAACAGGTAAAGGCTGCAATTCTTGGATTGAAATATATATTTAAAAATCTAAAATAATTAATTAAACTATTTCTTAAATATTCACAGCTCCTGTAGCAAGCTGTTTCACC
Organism: Phalloptychus januarius; assembly: GCA_902982915.1. Lineage (NCBI taxonomy): Eukaryota > Metazoa > Chordata > Actinopteri > Cyprinodontiformes > Poeciliidae > Phalloptychus > Phalloptychus januarius. Next base: position 9,487,845 of record CADWAE010000476.1, read on the forward strand.
TAAACGAGCCTTACACTTCTAGGACATGGAGCTTAAAACAAACAACTGAGCTCACCCCTCTGCTAGCATGAGGTACGGTGAACTGTGCTCATCGAATACACAAAACCCTTTAAGTACACAAACAATTATATTCACAAAAAGCCAGGCAAACAGGCTGCATGACAAGATAAATGGAAAGCAGGTTATGTAGGATTTTGACGCTGCTTTGCCATCAGAGAACCGGCTTCGAAATGAAACTTCTCATTCGGCAGAGTCATTCACAGGGTGTGGCAGCCATGTTAAAACAACCTGCAATAATGATTTAACATGCCAGAGGGAATGACTACCATGAGGTAAAAACACTAACGGAAGTAATGATACAACCACAAAATCTTCCTTATCCAAACTGGATCTTATACGTCATCATTCTCAGGACAAAACAGAAACTAATCCGTTTCCTGCTACGTGTAATAAGTAAATAAATATTTTTTTTAAGTTAGTGTTTCAATACAAGTATTATTGTATATAGCTCTAATTATAAAAGATGCCTACAATTATTCTATTCTGGATTATTTTGATCTTTTCTTAGATCTGCACAAGTAAAGGCTCATGATCACCAGTCGAGCAAATTAATTGGTTTGTTGTCTTTAGCCAAGCCCTTGCAGCTATTTGAATACATAAAGCATATGGAAAAAAAATTGGGCAGAAAAAAAATAGTTCAATAGTAAACAGTGATATTTTCATGCCTGACTGCAACACCATACAAACTACTGTTATTCCACCTCTGACAGTGTGCAGCTCAGGTTTCAAAGTTTGCTGAGCAGAGACTGCCTTTAGTTAATCTCTGTATATTGACATAGATATGAACATAACTCTGTGTGTGGGGGCTTTAAAGACAAACCATGTGTCACATGACTGTGGGAGTTTTTGTGTCCATCTCACCTCGCTTTCCTTGCTTTCGTATTTGTTGGCGTTCTTGCCTTGGCTCTTCCTCCTCAGCTTTTTCAGGTCCGCCTGGGACTTCTCCAGAGAATCCTGCTTCATCTTGTGCTCCATCTGGTACCTCTTGAATGTGGCCTAAACCAGAGAAATGACGCATGTGAATGCTGGAACAGGAAACTAGTGATATTTGTCACACACAAAAAAAGAAATATTTTGCTTCTAAATAGTTATGGGCCAGTTTTAAGGTGCACCGTACCCTAAAAGTCAATACTTTAAGGGCTCTAAAAAGGCATGTTGTTGTATTCATATGCTTAATGTTACTTAGAATGAAATGCAAAAGATGGTGACATTTTCTGGTCCCTTTCCCCCACATGTTGCTTTGAGCTTTCAGTCTCCTTTATCTGAATGAACTAGAGCCCCTGCCAGATTCTCCAATTCTAGCAAAAACAAGTTAAAGATTTGAGCGAGATTTGTGTAACAAAGATTTCTCTTTGTGCCACTATAACTTCAAAGATATTCATTAAGGTTTCAGGGTAGGTCTTCAAAGGTGATCCAGACTCCCTCACATTCCTCAACTCAAACGAAAACGACGTTAATGATCTGTGCTCTGTTTGTGCAGCAGAACGTTGTACTTGTGCTACTATAAGAATATATCAAAATTATTAAAATTTGTTGATCTCCTCTGGATGACCTTTAATCTTTTGAAACCCCTCAAAAATTGGGTTACATAAAGAAAAACCAAATCAGAACAAATCATGGATACCATCTTTAAGTCGGTTAATGATAAGGAGACGGATTCTCCTGTAAGGGTCTACTTTTAAATCATACTAGTATCTTTAAAATCACAGCAACACAAAGCTTTGCTCTACAAATCAGCTCAAACCTACATAGTAATAATGGGATAATGAGTAAACCCCAAAAGTTTTCTCCGTGTTGAAACAAGAGCTGCAAATCTCCACAAGGGAGCAAACTGTTGCTTCTTTAAAGTAGCACCGTTTTTAGACACAACATTTGCAACTACTAACATGCCTATTGGGAGAATAATTCACCTGCTGGAAACTTGCTGCTGAGCCGACTAACCCATATAGTTAATTAAATCAGCTTCCTCCTTGTTAACCTCCCAATGTCAGACTATACTCTCCCAGGCCTATTTCCAGGCAAACAAGATTAAGTGTTACAAAGCATTACAGTTTCACTTTGTTATACACACTGCATATAGTAACCAGTCCAAATGTATGTTTCCCAGTTTATAAAGTGTTCATTATTGTTGCTTTTCTTTGATTTTTTTTCCCAAAACTTGATTTTATTCAGCCAAACATTGGCCAGTATTAAGGGTAGACCTGAATAACTCCAGACTTCAAAATCACAAAAATTTTGCTTCAAACCTTTCCTATGGTTCAAAGAACTTTGTAGAAAGTCCAGGATTTTCTCTATTTGTATGAAATTTTGAATAGTGTCCCCTTCCCCACCTGTTGCTGCAAGTAAGTTAAGGCCAGCAGATAAATATCCAAGCCTTGATGGTGGTTTGAGAGAAAAGTTTGAAGCTAACAACATTAGCTAACATGTCTGCTAGTAAACAGACCACTGCAGCCTAACGCAACACGCCCTATGTCAAACTAGAACTAGTCGAGAACTAGTCTTGGAACTTACCTTCCAAGTAAAAATATCAAATATTACAAAACAATGTATTCATTTTTTGGCAGATTTCAGATTTGTACCAAACATTTGATTGGTTTCAAAAAGTGTTTGTCCATGGTTTTAAAAAGTCACAATTTTACGTAACATAATGCTTCCCCAAGCATTTACAACAGGCTATAAAGCTAGCATGCCTGTTGCATGAAGAAACAGCTTACTATAGCTCCTCTGCTAAGAAAAATAACCTGACTAATTAACCAGGTCACATCAGTTTATTGATTTCATTACTCATCACTTTCAGTGAGGTTTCTAGCTTTTATTTGCAACAAAACATTGGCATTTTGATGCCGGTTAATGTTTGCTCCTTGTTCTGATTATCTGTCTTCAAATATGTTAGACAGTCAAGACTTGTTTTGCTGCTGGATAAATGGAATCTCATTTGTCCTTTGTGTTGTGAGCACCAAGATAACCCACTCTGAATTAATTATCCTCCCTGCAGTCATAATTATAGCTAGGAATTGCTACATGTGTGATTGCACCAGATTATGGTGGCGACTAAAACCCTCGCATCATTTATTAATCCTCTTTAGCTGCTCATCCTGTCCTTGATCTCCATTATCAGAAATGTGAAATCTCCCACCCCCCCCCCTTACGTTTGTCTATCCTCCATTTTGTCACTATGCAAATCACAATAATATACTAATGTAATATAAAAGTGTGTAAGGCTGCAAGAAGGACTGAAGCTGCATCTGCATTATGACTTGCACATATATACACAGAAACTACTTACTGTCATGTATTTGACATCCATGTCAGTCTTCTTCTCTAGCTCTGCTATTACCTCCCGGTGGAACCTCTTAAACTTCAGGTAAAGAGGAGGGGGGGGGGGGGGAGAAAGTTGATTATTAAGCTGATGGAAGCGTGAAGGACTGACTTTTCAACTTTGCTGTCAACAACAACAACAACAGAAAGTGCAGTAAATCTCAGAGAAAAATGGAAAGTGATCATTATGGAGTGCATTGGTGAGTGTCTGTGGGGGTGAGAACCAAGTCCAAGGTTGTGCTTATGAATGAGTCAGAAACAAAGCGTGGGAATGCCCATAGTCCTCCATCACATCCCCCCCTTCTCTGCAGCTCTCATTTATCTGCAGGTGTCATTGCGTTCATCGAAGCCTTGTTGCGACGCAGCGACAGCTCCCGGGGAAACATTATCATATGCATAACATGCAGCATCAAAGCACCAAGAAGGTTTTCTCCAAGTTAAACTGAGGCTTTAACTCGCAAGCTGGAGTTTATTAAGAAGAAAACCCACCCACAGGTTCTGCTGGTAACACTGTCTCAGAGGACTGCATCGCATCTTTCCTGCCCCGAAGTTCATTTTTAATGAGATGCACTCAAACTGGTGCAGTTTATTTCTTAAAGAAAAAACTACCATGTGACAACGTAAGAAAGCAGGATGGTGGCACAAATTAATATTTCCAAAGTTCTTTAGATTATAAACATCAATGCACAGCTATAAAGTGTCACATTTTTACATGTTTAAATTTCCCCTTTACGATGGCACAGTCTGGAGAAGTTACCAACTAAACTCTAAGGTAACATTACTTGGACAGAAAACACTTAGAAGCAGCATTATGTACGAAACTCGTGTGTCTACATTGCAGTTTTGGCTAGCTGCATGCAAAACAAAAAAAACATTAGGTTGAAAACTTGAGGCTTTCTGTAATGGAAAACCTTGATAGAGTGTTGAAGAATCTAAATACAAAATATTTTAAGCCTTTTTTCTTTTGGTAATTTTGTATCACATAACAACATTTGATAGTTATGATAAGATGTTTTGAAATGAATATCTATGTTACTAGGTCCAAGCAAGCTGGATTGCAATGACAAATTTACGGAAAAACACCAGGGGGTGAATCAGCCATGACACATTCGGATACATCATTGGGAAGCAGAGCATGTGCAGATGCAAGTTTAATGAATCTCAATCCAACAGCTACAGCTGATGTTTTTCCAGAGCTTGTTCAGACTTGCCCTCAAAGAAAAAAACAAAACAGCTCTCCTCGTCCTTAAATCACTTTACATTTCAGCTGCCCGTGCAGCTACTGTACATGTAGGTGGGCAAGGAGGTGAGGTATTTTCTATTTATGGGTGTAGAAGAAAAAACTACCGGTTGAATGCGTCAGAAACAGCATGTTGCTGTGGAAATATACCGAGCAACAGGTTTACAAAGCGAGTGTGTCTGACAAAATGCGTTAGGGTTAAGTAACAATCACAGAGCGATCAAACAGCAGCTATTTAAACTGGCAATCTGTAGAAACATTTGTGGGAACTTACATTTTCCTCCATCTCAAGATGAGCCTGCCTGTGCACCTCGGAGATTTCTACCAGCACTGAACCTGCCAGACGAAAATAAATACACAGGTTAATGCCAGGAGACTCATTTTTCCTGCTTGCTTTTTTATTCCTGCTTTACAACCTAAAATGCCTTTAATCTCACTGTACAACTACAACAACGTACAGAATGGACTGTAATGCACCACAGTAAGATGAGTAACTTGTAGTTGTAAAAAAAATCTTAATCCAATGAGCCTAAAGGTGTAAGGGCTCATTATGTTTGACATCAAAGGAAAGGGATACATGCACTTCAACCAGAAAAACTCAACCACCTGCTGGTAAGGTAATCCAAAACAGCTTTGATTAAAAAAGCTCAAGCAAATTATCACCTTTTGTTGTTGCAAGTGATAATTCAAAGCGACTGATTTAGGATTATGAGAAGAATAAATCTGAACACACCAAGTTCCTAATCTGAAATTGCAATTATTACACAATAATCAAGTATTAAAAAATCATTGTGACTTTTATGAATCAGTAGTCAGGGTTTCCCCCCAGAAAACTTGCTAAGCCCGGTGGTCGGGGAGCCCAGGTGGCCCACCAGCGATCCACTATGTTTTTGTATTAAAAGATGTTGAGTAGAAAAATTACTGGGTAATAATATGTTATGGGAGAACATCGCCAGTTTAACGCTATTTAAATCCACAACTAGTATTAAAAACAATAAATAAAAAATATCACATTAAAATGAACGTCAATTATTTGCACTTCTGTTTATGTTACATGAGAAAACAATTAAGTGCTGAAGTTATAGTTTCTGATTTACAGTGAACAAATTGACCATTTCACTACTTTTGGAAATCTAGATAAATGTATTTCACTTTTACAATCCATTCCAAATTTCTTAAACTTCAATAACTAGTTTGACTTCTAAGATTAGCCTAGTTGATGAATCTTCTGTCATTTTTACAACCCAGAGGCAAAATAACTAAAAAGCCTCAAAAAAAGCAACAGAAAGTTATTGGTTAGTCGGTAAAACTAAAATCAATGAGTTGGAAATGAAAACTACTTTTATATAAATTAATAAGTTACAGAGTCTGGAATCTCATACTATTTTGGAAAAATTAAAATTAAATTGTAGAATTTTCAGAAATTAACAACATTTTCCTCACTGTATACTTCAGCTACAGTATGTAGATGTAAACATGGTGCAATACTTCGGCAGATGTTATTAAAAAGCCTTTGAGAAAGAAACTGAAAGGTCTAAAGATTAAATAAATTATTTTAACTGTGAAGTCAATGACAGAAAACCCAGAAACAAATGCACAATCCTTGACAGCCATCGCATTTGCCGTCAGGTGAATAGATCACCATGAGCTGCGCATGCATCAATATGTCAACAGTGCACTTCCTTTAGCTGTCAAACCACACCTACCCCGCTCCACCTTCCCTCATGGTGGGGCCAGCTGTCAGAGTTCAGTCTGGTAGAAAAAAAAAGATTTTAAAAGAACAGGAGCTGATAGGAACGCGTTAAGATGTTGGGGGAGCAAAGTGTAAGAAAAGTACCAAAAGGAGTGTTAAAGCAGAGTATGTGGTGAGAATGAAAACTGTTAGGAAATGAGATGAGTCAAATGTTAGAAAAAAACAGGAAAAGTCAACACCACATGACAGAGCTTGATGGATTAAACCAGCAAAACCAGCTTAAAAAAAAAAAAAAAAAATCACGGCTAAAGTCTGAACACACCTGACATTAAAATTCTCCCAAAAATGTAAGCAAGTGCGGTTTTGAGTTAAAAACCAGACAAACAGGTTTTTATGCACAGCACGAGAGTCTGTTGTCCAAGTGATGAGCCGGAAATCTAAGCAGTGATGTGTCGGGAGATGTTTGAAATTACTCACGGCGTTGGTTTCAGCAACGTCACTGCCTCATTCCAGAGGGCCGCACTCATTTTCTTACTGTTGTCACGATTGGCACCAAACGTTGCCACGAAACAGGTGTGCTCAAATCAGTGAGTTTGTGAGGGCGAAAAGTGTGTCATGATGACAAGGCGCCAAAAGCAACCTACCACCATTAGCTAACAAAAACATCGGAAAACACAGAGAGCGACAAACCCACACGGCTCAGACAGGTTTCCTGCAGGCTTGTTTGCCCAGGCTGTAAAACTTTATGGAGCAGTTTGATAAAAATCTAGCTTCTCATGAATGAAGTGAACAAGTTGTTGGTTCAGTAAAACTAAGGTTTTCAATAAAATAAAAATATCCAAAATATGTCACAAAGTAATAATTCTTCCTCTCGGAAGGGAAATCTTTCCGTATGAGATCATTGTTTTAAGCTAAACCAACAAGGCCACATTCTTAAATACTGATAAAAATGGCTACAAGATAAATTTAACTGGTAAATTTTTAGCTTCAAATTAGTCTTTAGTTTCTTCTTCCATAGGGAACATCTGACGGAAGACAAGGAAACAAGTAATTCAAGAAAGACCAATGTGGGAGATAATTCTAATTTCTTAATTCAGGAAACTGCTGCATGAATACTCTATTCACAACTATAAGATTGTATCTGGAAAGCTTAAAACAAGCCCAAGAAGACAACAAGGAAGAATGTCCAGTCATCCATCTTTTGCATGCACGGGTGATGGAACATAAAATCAGAATCTGTGAAGATTCCTGTTTCACTTTCAGATGCAAAATCATAGCAAAAAAATTAAATAAACATTCATTCATAACTTTGGAAAATCTTAAGCAGGGCTCTCCATTTTCAGTCACTGAACTGCAACCTTGTCCTAGCCACCGAAATTATGCTGCTAGGATTAGTCTGATGCTTTTGACACACCTTTAGCCAGGTTATCAATATGTGCAAACAGCAGTCAAGATGAAAACCCAGATGACACTCTAAAAGGAAAAAATAACAGCTATCAAATATCCTTGGTTATAAAGAAACTCCCTCATTTCTTTCAGCTGATTTTGATGACACTTGGTGACACCAGCAGAATGCAAAAAGGGAAATTGTTCTTCTACCGTTTTTGACTGTAGACAAAATAATCCTCACATCAGTAAGAGTCACGTGGCATGCCATGCAAACATGTTAGGATTATCTAAAAATGCACTAGATAGCATTTAAACATTGGGCACTGTTTTTACTGATTGAGAATCTTATGATGCTTTTTGTCACAACTAGACAGAACTACAAACTGATGTAAAAAGGTAAAGAAGTGAGCTGAAAACTGATAAAAAGAAAAAAAAACTCAATGAAGCAGAAAGCCTGTCTAGGTTTAATTTCAAAATTGTTCAAACATTTTGATAGAAAGACACCAGAGCTGCAGCAGGATGAAGGATTTGCTTTTAAACCAGGGACTGCAAATGAGCAGCAGTGTGGATGATGTTAGCTTTGCGTGAATAACAAGAACTCAGCATTTAGCTAAAAATTTTAGTAAGCTTAAATTGTGATTTTGTACAAACTGTGAGAGATTAAAGAGCTCAATCATTTCATTGTGGTCAAAGGTTTTGTTTACATTTTCAATTGGGTTTTGACAGAAGTAATTAGCCTTCAAAGAGCACAAGGTGTTCGGCTGAATTGAAAGACAACTACTGCTACAGCTACTGAATTTTGTAAGTGATGAAAAGCTGAAACTGAGTTGGTTGCTGAAGAACTACAACCGAATCCCAATTAATTTTTACAAGAACCTAAACAACTTTCTGCTGCCTTATGAGAGGCCAGATGATTATGCAAATGTTGGGTGTGACAAGAATCGGGGGTAGACTAATTATAAGGATTATAAGGAAGAAGGTAGCAGGATAAGGTGCAGAGGTCCTACAATTTCTTTCAAGAGTATCTGGTTACTGGCGATGTGTTAGTGCAGCTCGGGTTTCTGACAGGGCAGCTGCTCTACATACATGAGCAAGTTCCTAATGACAATGCAGACACTCTCTCATTTACATACATTACTGCTCTTAGGAGTCTGAAGACGTCACATCCACATCACAAAGCATCTGGTTTTACAGTCAGCAATCACTAGGTGACATTCAACTATGTGTTTATTCACCACCTTCCCAAATAATCCAAAAATAATGGCAGGCAGAAATGATCCATTATACCAGTACTGTGCAACTCTCTTATCCACACATAAAACATAACTTTAACCCTTCAAATCTAATTAGTAAGCTGACCATGTGTTGATGATGCATATTGTAATTTTTAAAATCTAAAACATAAAAGGTAAAGCTGAATATCTGAACATCTGATTACAAAATAAAACCTGTTTTTGTTATTTATTGATGAATAATGAGCAGTTTTTCCAATCACAATCACTATTCAAGGCATTAAAGAGAGCTAACTTCAGCAGCTCTCAATAGCAACTTCTAAATTAATATATGCATACAATTCTAGTATAAGTCCACCAGAAGGATTTACACTAAAGCTGAGAAGTAAAGCACACATACACGCTGCACTTTCTGAGAAATGACTAACTGAGGAAAACAGCTCGCCGGTAACCCTCCACCATCTTGGACTGCAGCTGTCGCTGCAATTCTTGTTCAACATTAAGCCAAGTCTGATGGAGTGACGCATTAACCAAATCTAAAAATGCTGGAGGCAACAATTGGTGAGAAGTTGTAGACAATTTGAATAAAAATTCAGCAGCTGACGCCAATACATGCATCAATGCACAGGTAGTTTTCAATAAACATCCAAATCTAAAACCACGTAAACCATCTTTAAACCAGTGATAGAATGCTAGCAACTACATCCAACCACTTTTGATAACAATATTTGAACCATTTGTGTTTTAATAAGCCGTTTTTGGATTCATATTAACTTTTTTGTGCTAAATTAATAAATGTTTCTGTTCTGCCCAAGACAGAACCTGACAAATGCAAGAAATTATGATCGTGCAATAGCATAAATACAGCTAGCAAGAACTGCAACTATCCAGAAAAATAGCAGTCTACAAACCAAGTAACAATATAAAGATCTTTTTTTCTAACTATGCCAGGAAACAGCACAGCAACAGGTGGCTCTTCTCAATGTGCTGCAGAATTTAATTAGCAGTTTAGCTCTAAAACCACAGGAGACAGGAGAGGCATTCAGTGGCTAAATCCTAACTCCCTGCCACTAGTGACAGTAAGTTAGGATCCCAGTTGTGTCTGGCTGCATATTAGCCAGTGGGAAGATGAAGCTTGGGAATTTGACCAGGAACAAACTGAAAACTAAACAAACTCTGTTTACTCATAAACCTTTCATACTCAGCCATAAACTTAAACTTAAATATTAAGCATCACTCATCATGTGCTTTCACTACAGTGCAGCTTCACTTCTGCATTGGTGGCACTTGTCATAAATTTAGACTCATGTGTGTCCAAGCTTTTGAGTAATACTATTCCTACCGTACCCCAGTAGGGAACTCTGCAAAATCTAACACACACAATACCTGAAATGTACAATAAATAAATGAAAATAGTTTAAAAATATGTCAACCTCTTAATTTTCAAAACAAGAGTTTCAAAACACTATTACAACTTTTTACTCTCAAAAATGTTGACACAGGGGTTTGCTGTGGTGGCTCAGGGGTTTAGCACAACCCACATATGGAAGCCTTAGTCCTCGATGCGGCTGTCGCAGATTCGATTCCCGGCCTGGCGACCTTTGCCGCATGTCTTCCCCTTCTCTCATGACCCTATTTCCTGTCAATTAACTATCAAATAAAGGCCACTAGAGCCAATAAAACTTAAAAAAAAATGTTGACAGCACAATTTTATGAATAATATGGTGTCTATAAAGTGGAACATGTTTAAATACAAATTCAGTATAAACACCTTGAACACTATTTTTCCTCAGCACACACTCGGACACCTGACTTTAATTAACCAAACGGCTCCAGATGTGGTGTGTGCACCATGTCTACAACATTTTGCGTTCGCTGCTTTTTCTTTGACTTCTGCAACCTAAGCAAAGAAGCTAATGGAGGATGGCAGACTCTCTACTCCCCTCCACAACAATCAAAAGGGTCTGTGCGCAGCATCTTGCAAACAGTATGACTCTGCACAATCACCACGGCATGGAACTTTCTCATACATTTTTAACACCAGGCAGACACCAACCATCTATGGAATTATTTTCTTCTCAGTTGCAAACTTAAAAATATTCTTTTTGGGATTCTTAAGAAGGAAAAAAAAGAGAAGGGAATTTATTAAGAGCAAATTTTAAGCTCAAATAGACCATTTTATAGCCCTAGAAAGTCCTAGAAACTCCACACAAGAATCTGGTTTTCAAGGTTTTGTCAATATGGCCACCTGATGCAAAATCCAGAGTATACAGAAAGTTGTTGGTGAAAACAACAACAGATAGGAAAATCCGAAACCAAATTTAAGGCACATAATCATGCTGGCCACAAAGGCCACATCTCTTCCCACTCCACAAATGTGCAAATTTGGACTGTCCAAGGGAGCCCCTAACATCGACATTGAAAAATGAAAAAAAAGCTGTATACTGTGATAAGGTAAAAGAAAAACAAAACAACCTTGACTTTTTTCTTTAGGCTTCCAGCATTTCATGTTTGACAAAAATATCCCACTGAAGAAGTTTTAGGCACAGTGCAGGAGCTTTTTTCTTATTTAAATAACTAAGTCTAGTTTGTGTAGGCTTGTCAAAGTGCAACTGGATATGTGGAGATGCTGCGGCTGGAGGACTGCAGGTCCCCATCTGTGCAGTGATCACTGGGTATTTCAACAAGAAAATGCTGCAGTTAATTATTGAAAATATTTTGCGGAGATTTACAAAAAGTGTAAATCCATCCAGTCACTTTCACTATTTGAAGCACTGTTGCAACAAATCTACTGGAAACACATCACGCATGTCCTTTTTAGAGGCTATGGTTTTAAACTTACGTTCTTTTTGACATAAAAAAAAGATTCAAAACAAATTTTGTCTGTTAAGCATTTGAAAGATCCTTAAAGTAACAGCAATAAAACAGTGAGTCAGACATAGAAAGAGTTATAGATAGAGAAAGATCTTCACTGTGTAGCGAGTTTCCCTGTGAATCCCATAGGAGAGCAACATAGAAACTTACCCAATTCTTTGGAGACAGGAGATCCAGTAGCATTCTCTCCAATCTTAGACAGTGCCTCAAAATACATCTTTCCTGCCATGGACATAGCTGGGGAAATGATCACAATGATTGTGAGAAGTGTCCATAATGGCTCAAGGCCACAGAAAAGATGTAGATGTATTGCATGTTCTTAAATCAAATTCCTAATAGCTTATCAGTGTTTCAGAAATGCAGTAAAAAAACAACAACTCACCACTAACAGACTTCTCGTAGCTCTTTCCTAGGTTCACCAGGTTCCTAAGGCCTGGGTTGAACTGTTCCATCACATTCTGCAAGAACACAGTAACCATAAAATAATTAGCTAGTTTCTTGCTGGCCCAAATTAATGTACTACTTTGTGGATGAATAAATGTACTGTTCTATGGACGTAGCTATGAAGGAATGGATGTTAAATAGATTCACACACTACTAGTAAACAGTATCCCATAGCACCCAAGCATTTTGTGTTACACTAGTCATTTAACATTTATTTCAGTTCAGTTCACCTCTATAGCACCAAATACATATCATCTTAAGGTACCTACCTTAAATGACCACTGCAACCAGTGTTTCATGAGTCATGTAATGATCACCCAATTCACATTCACGCCTTAAAGTCAGGAAATGACATTTAAGATAAATATACTCAATTATAAAAATGGGGAACCAATTCATGAGCTCTTTTAAATTTCTAACATCAATTAATTGAAAGATGCTACTCTGAGAAACCTTGACATGCGAAATGTCTGAACCTTCAATTAATTTCACAGCAAAACCATATAATTTCAATATCTGTTATGAGCACTTTGGTACCATTAACTGTGAACAAGAGGTGATGGCTGCTGAGGAGCTTGCTGTATAATATTACCACACAAAACACACAGGCACCTAAATTATTAAACCTGGAGTCTTTCCCCTGTATTTCACCACTTCAAGGAGCTGTGGGGGCTGTCCTAACAAGAGGCCAGGCAAATAAAAGCTGTTCAAAAGGACTAAAGTCTCATAAGAAAAGCCTTGAGTCTGCTTTTTCCCCCCTCACTCCAGCTCTTTATAGTCCTTCACTTGGCTACCTGTGGAGTTGCATGCAGAGTGCAAGAACTGGCAACTGTTAAAGTTTTTTTTTTTCATGCCAATGTGGTTCCTTTATTATTATTGTCCTAAAGCCTTTTAAAAATAGAAATGCAATAACAATCTTTAAAGAAAATATATTTAAGAGGAATTTTACATGGAAAAACCTCAAGCTTAATGGTTGCACTGCAAATCCCCAGTCAACATTTGTATGTGGGTTTTGCTCACAGTATGGGACTCAGTTTGGCTGACAAAATGCATAGTGGCAAACACTATTGGCCACTTTATGAAGCTCTTTTCTCGATCTAATATTGGTATTTAGGAAATCTGCTTAAACTAAGAAACACATTTAGGCCTCATTTGGTGTTCTGTGTCAAACTTCCAGTCTCAATTAATTAAAACAATAACTGAAAAGTTAGTTCATTTCAATAGTTTAATTGTAAAAGTCAAACTCATAAGATATGGATTTGTTATATCATTTTTGATGACTTCAGTGGCCTACACTTCTGTGTGTGGTGGCTGGTAAAGCATTTAACCCAGCCACAGATCACACCTCCCCTAACATCTTGTATGGGCTTTGCCACAAAATACCATAGTTTACTCAATATTTTTCTACCACACTTTTTCCTTTCACTAAATTTTCCATTAAAGTGTTAGGATGCAGCACGACCTATTCAGCGCTTTTGTTGCTTTTTGTGTTAGTCATTGAGCAAACATTGTTTTTTTGGTTGGCTTCATGTAACATTATCCTTTGCTGAATATCTAAGTATTTTGTAATAGCAATACAGCCTAAAACAGTGTGGCTTTGTGTATGCATTACATTTTTTGAAGAAGCCAACTTACTCTTATTTCAAACAAAATTAGTTCTTAGGATAACTTCAATAAATACAATACGTTTTCAATTGCACACCAATTTATTTAGAAACGAGTTATATATATATAGATCCAAAATGAATCAATTGTCAGAGACACATGTTGGCTGAGATGAGGATGATAATTTAAAAGCAACTATCTTATAAGGAAACAATTCAAAAGGGGTGGAGCTAGTTCCTCAGAACCAGTGATTCAACTCTCCAAAAACCAGCTTTCTGAACTCAGGCAAAACCTGTTGGGAAACTCTTTCCACTTTAAATACCGCAGAGCTAAACAGGCTGCTAAGCGAGCAAATGTTCATAAAATTGCTACTTTACAGTCTTTGTAACAGTTTATCCTAATCTATACAAGTTCTCATGTTACCAGTGGGAGAAAAAAAAAACTATTTTCATGTCAAATGTATTACACGTTGCTTTTAAAATGAGCAGTAGGCTTTTAATTAGTTAACACCTGTTCAGTTTTGCGCTGCTCCATGTCTGTTTAAGTATGGAGGAATTTTCTCCCCAGTGGTCGCACCTGTTGTCTTCCCATCTAAACCAGCAGCATTACACCTACCTTGTATGTACTTTCGGCGAGCTTGTTCGCCTCCTCCACCTTGTTCGACATCTTTATCCTCCTCTCGACGCCCGGATACACGAAAAAAGCAGAGGTTTTTTCCTCGAATTTATTCTCAGACGCTACACCAACGCGAGCCCAAAAAAAAGGAAAGAAGGAATCCCAGGGGGAGAAGTGACCAAAACCTACGGATGTATAAAATCCCTCATAGCCCACTGGAAACGCCGGACGCACGCATGGCGACAAAAATAAGACAAAACCGGTCTTCAGTGGAAGAAAGTAAAATGTTTCTGTCGTTACCACTGCTGCTCGGTGCTAAAAGGCTGAGCTGTCAAACTTGTTGTAGGTGGTTAGTTCACAGAAGGGGAGGAGACCCGTGGAGGGAGGTATTATTAGCCTATTTTAACCCTTAACTGTTTTTATAATACTCTTATGAAACTTCATAATAATTATTTATTGCCACAAAATAATTTTGCATTTGCACTTTTAACTGAAAAGCACTTCTTCATTTCATAGGAAACCCATCTCATCTGACTTTAACATCTCGGGGGAGGTTTGTATTTGTTTATATTTTTAATTTTATCTTTGTCGGAAAACATATTTTATGTAATTTAAGCTTGAAACGCATTTGTCTCGATCCATCGTAGATATATTTTTAACTGATTTCAGCACCTTTAGTTGATCTTACAATTTTGTTCAGTCATCCGTTTAACAGTTAGCTGTAGATTTTGTATTGTTATCCTTTGCTTCATTAGTAACATTTTTTGTTTGTTTTCGATACATTTTTGTATCCATTGTTTGGATATAGCTTTACCTATCGGACAGGCTGCACAGAAATAGAAAATAGACAAACTATGGGCCACTGGCGCCCCCTTGAGGCGGGTTGCACATACATGGACATCGATAGTGGATATGAAGTGCCCTGCGAAAACAGTTAAACCTCCTTAACCCTTTTCATATTTACAACTACATTTTTATCACTAGAATTTATTTTTGTTGGTCAAATGTTAAAAGTCTGCCGTGCATAAACATTGCCCTTGAACAACAGCTAAAGGCACCACCTAAGAGTTTCCCACTGAATAATAACTGCATTTCAGCTAGTGACGAGTTATTCAACATTAACAGATTGTGAGAGGCTTCTCCTTTCTAAAACTGCTATGTTGTAAAGCAAATCCTGTTGTTCTGACGAAGGTGTTGAGCTGTTTCAGAAGGGTCCTATCATTGGCATGCTTCAACATCTAAGGTAAAACTCCACACTTCACAAAAACTGTAAGGTTTGTGTGGAGTCATCTTTGCAAAAGAAATGTGGTCGGGTAAAAATAATGAATGATTATATGACCTAAATCTTGAATGATTTAAAAGCTTTGCTGAAATAAAAATAAAGCAACACCATGCATATGTTCATAAGCAAAAGTGAGAGCGTTCTGCATTCACAATACCACAGAAACTTAAGGGATTAAACACCCTTTGTGAATCCACTGATCAGTGAGGTTAATTGGGAAAAGGCTTCAGTTTGCTCAGGAGCATAAAGACTGGACTTTGGAGCAATAGTAAAAGGTCATGTTGTCTGATGAGTTTAGATTTACTCCTTTGCAGAGTGACTGACACATCAGGGTAAGAGAGAGGTAGATGAAGTGATGCTCCCATTTATTTTACAAGCCTGTGGCAGTAATGGTATGAAATGCTCAGTGTTGATATTGGTTAAGCAACATTTTGTGCCCAAAGATTGAGCCCAGAGCCCAGATGACTACCTGAATATGCTGTGAATGACCAGGTTATTCTATCAGTGATTTGTTTTTCTTTATTATTGATTTTTGGTATTTTCTCAGGATATAAATCAAAAGGGTTTGTTAGATTTGCTGATCAAGATATAACAATCTACCACTAGATGTCCCTCACAGTCAAGCCAAGGCAGGTTTGATAACCAAATGATTTTTACCAATTCTTTGCACGCATTTTGTTTATAGGCACATTGCCTGTGTTTCTGTCATTCAGATAAACTTTGTATTATGCCACAGTAGTGGCAGCAGTTTCAGTAAATCCCCCATTATACCATTCCAAATTAGCATAAACTGTGTCCAAGCATCCAACAAATCAAACACCAAGGATTTGTAAATATCACGTGTTGCAACTGTGAGAGCAAATATGCCAAGGCCTTACTTTGTAAATGTCATTGCAGTTTAAAACTTTGGAAAGCGCTCTGGTGCCATCGGGGGCTTGCCGAAGCAGCTGAATGCAAAATGAGACTGTACCCTGAGGCTCTGAATGTCTAGTGCTGCTCTCCCAGCTTTCAAAATGCTGCTAAGTGGCACACACACAGTAATTAGTCTCTAAAGCTCCAACGTGAGCGTTAGGCCTAAGTTTCTTTTCCTCTCTTGTTGGTATCCTTTGCATCGTGTCAGTCTTGACGACCTCCCACTGGGTCGGTGTTAATCGATACAAAAGGAATGTAAAGCTAAGAAAAAAAAGCAGTTGCATCTCTCAAGGACAATAGAAAAAAATTCACAGGTACAAGCTATGTTGTCATTCATCCTGATTTGGTCAATCTGTGTAAAAGATCCCAGGGGATGTAACTCATTAAATTGATTGCCCCATTTAATGAGAATTGGAATTAATGTAAATCAATTGAAGTGTGCTGCCTTGAAAAGTATTTATCGCCCGTTAGATTTTTCCTAATAGCCTTGTTAAAATTACCAACTGTAGTATAAATTGTAGGATTTTACATGACAGACCAACACAAAGCAGTGCACAACTAAAAACCGCTTTAAAAAAAATTAATACAAGTGTGGCATGCATTTACTCTAAAATACCTGAATAAAACCTAATGTAGCCAATCACCTTTAAAATCAGGTGTGTAAGAAAGACATGGTATTTCCCTTTAATAGCTTACTAAACAATGTAGAGGGGCAAATAGTGAAGAAGATAGGAAACATGCAGAAGAAGGCTCTTGGGTTCTTTTACCTCAGTTTACCCCCAAAAAAGTTATAAAAAAATAACTTGTCTGATTGCAAGACGATATTTCTGCAGAGAAAATGACCCTTCCCAGTATAATGGAGATACAACGTTAAAAATAAAATGGCTGTGGGGACTTTAGCATAGAAAGGAAAGCTGGTAGGAAGAAATCCTATTTGAGGCTGAAGAAAAGCTGGCACTGTGGCAGAGGTTCAGCTTTCTTTGTGGTCAGAGCTATAGTAGAAAGTTAAGACTGATATAAAAAAAATCACTGCACCAAGACTTGAAAACAAAACCAAACCTACAACTTTTTCATTGCAAGATGAATACTCTTCTTTCTACCCGACAGCCAAAAAGTGACAGCTCCACATGTTTCCCTTTTGTCTCAGTTATCCAGAGGATGCTGCTATCCCACAAAAATCAGGGTGTGTCAACAAGGGTTTTAACATATTCCAGTCTGGATTTCTTGTGTTTTCAATAGTTGGGCTTGATAACCACTATTCTTAGGTTATCAGTCTGTTTTTTGTGTGTATATTGGCTGTTCAGAGAAAATGATCCTCCTTGTTGTGTTTGAAAAAAACATCAGTGTGCTTAAACAATGCATAGTCTTGGTTGCTGCCTAGCCTTTGTTTCTTTGTAAATGGTTAATAATATCCTCTGAGATCTGCTAAAACCAAAGTTCCACCAGCAGCAACACTCGTTACGCTTTTTTCCCAGTCAGAAAATGGATTTTGACTATTTGTTCAATCATAGATCTTGTTAAACTGTCAACCAGAATGAGAAAATATGTATTATTATCATTAGCTTGTTAGCAAAAAAAGGTGTCACTATATTGAGAGAGAATATCCTATTCCATTCATTCAGTCCTGTTTTTTTTCCAGATTTTACTTGTATTGGTCTGTACTCTCTGCTAATGTTTCCTGTCATTTATAGTCACTATTGTGAATGTGCTCTGAGGGACAGCTCCTCATCTGTTGTGACTAAACGCCTAAGTGCACAAACGCATTCAGTAGAGCCTGCTTCTGCTCTGCCAGCAAGGGCACCTTTTTTTTTTCACACACGCTATATTTTACACAGCAGCTTTTTCAGAGAAGCAGTGAATAGAAAATGGGAATAGTTTAAAAAAATGCTTTCTGTCCTTGAAGATGGTAAATGAGTTTACCTTTTACAATACAGAGAATGTAATCACCTTTGCCTGCATATGTAGTTCAGTCATTATTCTCAGAAACTCTGTGTCTTAAGTTATTGACGTCAGTCACGCTGATCTTTAAATAGTGCAAGGACAGAATGAAACTGTGCAAGGCAAAGACACAAAACACCTCATTATACTCATCAGTTTCAACCAACACCACAGCCTGGTGTGCAAAAAAAACTTATATTTCCAAAGGGCTGCTATGTTGGAGCTCATTATTTGTTCAAGTAAAATCATAAATCTGGTCTCTGTCAGCTGGGACAGTGTGATGACCAAGGGCTAAAACTCTTGTTGTCTATATGTGTATATTTGTAGACAATGACTTACTGCTCCATGTACTCTACACTAGTTGATATTAAACAGAAAGGATAAACTGTTGCAGATGTTCAAATTCAACAGAATTTTTTAAATAAAAATATACAAATGTTACCACATGAACCATCTTCCTTCAGCTGAGTTGTTCAGCGACAACTTCCTGGAATCAAAGTTTGCTCAATTGGCATAAAATCCTTTGGCATAAATCTAAAACTAAAATGAAACTTTGGATTTATTAAAGAAGGTGGTTTCAAAGGTTAACACAGACTTAATGTCCATTCCCTCATCCCTCTGTGACAGAAGCATGTGTCTGAACTCATTTTCGTCCAGAACTGACAAGAAGTAAAGTATAAATTTTTATGCTCACGAGGAGAAACCTCTGCTTCCCGAAAGCGCTTAGTCATCTGTCCAGGTATCCTTCAGTTTTATACTTGGATACTGCAGAAAATGATCTGATGCAAAGCATGCTGCAGGAAGCAAATTAGTTACTGGAAGCTTTTTGAAGTACATGATGTACTTTCTGAGCTTCAAGGTTGTTATATAGTTAACACTGTTCTCTTACAGAACAAAGGTTCTGGGTTCAAATCTGAGTGACTGAGGAGCGATTGCACATTCACTCTGTGCATGTAAGTCTTTTCCTCACCTTCTTTCTATCAGATTAATTATTGACTGTGACAACTTTGTGATGGACTGGAAAGAACTTTCAGTAATGTGATCCACTCATTGTCTATACCTGTTTGTCCTCACAGATATGTAACAAAAAAAATGCCAGAGGGCTGGACGATGGAACAGTTTGTAGCACTATTGCCTTGCAGCAATAAGGTCCTGGAGTCGAATCATTGCCTAGGGTCTTTCTGCTTTGAGATTTGATGTCTCCCCATGCATGCATGCTTTTGAGATTAATAGGACTCTCTAAAATTGCTCTTCGATATGAGTATCTCTGTGCATGGTTGTTTACTGTGTGTCCTCCTGTGATAGACAGCAACAACATCTGGCTCAGTCCAAATGACCACCGCAAATATGCATCAGACATGTCAAATAAAAATCGAGAGTAAGTCTTGTCAAACTGCACAATTAAAGATGAAAAATGCATTGTTTTTAGCTGCAGCAAAATGCGAAAGATACTGAGGTTTCAGTGCAATAATAAATAGTTTGGCTGTAATGGTGAGTGTCAGGAGAGCTGGACTATGAGGAGAGGAAGCGAGGAGGAGAAAGAGAAAACAGCTGATGAAAAAGTCATGTCCGGGCAAAACCGCACAATAACCGCACAATAACCACACAATAACCACACATGTGACGCTGTTGCAGCCACACTTGGAGGTTTTTCCAGAAAATCTTTGACATTAATCGATATTTGTCACCTCTGCTTCACCTCTTCCCTGAGCCTGTGATCAGGGAAGAGCTCAAGTGCTGTTGCATTGAATGATGACAGACTTCTGATTTCAGAAAACCAGTGATTTTCTTGTGATTTCTGTAACAACTTTGTTCAAAAAAGCTGATAATCTGGCTAAAAAGATAAAGTTTTCACATATTTTAACAAAACATGTGGTTCCAGTTAAAGTCCCACTAGAATTTAACAAATATTTAAACATTTGTGATTTAAAGGCTTTTTAGTAATGTCCAATGTTCTTTTATGGATTCCTGATGAAAATGCTACGTTTATGATCTGTGCCGTGTTATATTCATTCCACAGGGAAATAGGAAGTCTGATCAACTTAGATTATGTTTCTAGGTAGGTTTCTAACACATACGCATAATCACGCACAGGACACAATGTAAAGAAAAGAAAAGAAAGAAAACTATTTATTTACAAAGAAAGAAAAACATTGCTTTGGGCTCTGGATCTGGAGCTAGTATCTGTAACGCAAGGTGGAGACTGTGAGATAGGCGATATTGTGCAGGTGAAATAGTGAGATAGTGGTAAAGGAATAAATTATTGTCTTGTGAGGCGGTCTAGATGTGTGGAGTGAGAGACAGACAGAAATCCAAGTTGTGCAGAGATCGGCAGAAGTTGTGTCCAAATGTGCACAGGACTGGCAGCAACCTCTGAGCAGTGGAGAGGTTGGGGAGCAGACATGCAGGTGGAAGTGGAGCTGCTGTGGCGGATAGAGGACGAAGGTGTCCAAAGGAGCAGGGTGAATCATCAGGCATCAAAAGATTGTCCAACATCTTCTTTTGAATCCCAGCAGGTGATTAGATAATTGCAGGCAGTAAAAGATCCACCCGTACAGTGCAGCCCGCACAAAGCAGACAAGCATCTCCACACAACCCAGATCCTGATAAGAAAAGTAAAATATGAAATTGAAAAATGCTACTGGCAATTTTGTTAAAAATTTGGTCATTTTGTTAAAAGTAATTGTAAAATGTACTCAATTTAAAAGCTGAAATATGAAATGATTCTGCTGTACTGAAGGAAAAAGTAATTTCAAGAAATTTCTAAAACGATTTCACGGGAAAGAACCATAACAAATCAAATATAGGATTAAAAAAGGTCTGGGATCTTGAGGGAAACACGGCAGTGACTTCCTGTTGTGGGTAATATTGTGATCAGCAATGTGTGAAAATGTAATAACAGTCAGAATGTCAAGAGCCACTCATCTCACGAATCAGCTATGTTAGTTGAAACTAAGGTCTCCAGTCACATTTGGACATGGGGTTTATTTGCGCTAATGCATGAACTGCAATCCTGTATCCAGACGGTGAATGTAATCAGTAAATTCCATGAAGTGTATGCAATGATTAGTTGTGATTAATACCAAACAATGTGTCAGTAAACAGGCCACGTAGTTTTGATTGCGACAGTGACAAATACATCACCTTGTGTCAAAACTGTAAAAACCTCTATTGAGTTTCAGAAATGCCACAGATCACAAATGCACTTTATTCTCCCAGATGAGATACAAGAAAAGATGAGCCAGAATTTGATGCACTCTTCACAGCTGCCTGCAGCCTCAAGCAGGGAAATAATTCAAAGTTACAAACAGTTGTCATTTAGAAACTCTATGCCAAGCCTTGTGGCAGCAGGCATTTGCATGAACATTGATTCCATAATCACTGTTTTTATGCAGAGCCCCTTGTGGATTTCAGTTTTGATCACACCAAACATCTCAAAGCTGTGAAAGCTTGTAATGCGGCACCGCGACATCTCGCCTACGATTCTCGTCTGAACAAGATGAGACCTGTCACTTTTAGCTACAAAGCACTGCACAAGCAGGACTTTTGGCTCAATCTGTCTGAAAGCTCCGCACATCGACACATGCACACGCACGTGCTAGTTGTTGTCTCTGTCATATTGATGCCTTCTCTAAATACTCCAGGTTTGTATTTGGGTTAATTACACCTTCCTAATCCCTCCAAATCTATAGCTCATTTGGGAAGTGTCATTATGGCAGAAGAAGGAAGCTTTGCACTGCTTGTGCAATGCAACCTCAACACTTGTGGATGTATGTGTACCATTCTTCATAGTTAAACTTTAATATATTTTATTAAATCAGGATTGTGAAGATTTGTTACAGATTAATAAAACTAAAATGACAGAGCAATGTCTGGTCAGAATATCTAATTTATGTGGAAAATAAAGAAAGTAAAGAATGTTTAAGGTCGTGCATGTGTGTGCATTTTTCCAAGTTCTATTAACCCTGGATGTGTAATTCCAGCTTGAGTGTGCACATATTTACACAAATCTTTCTCACTGCTGCTTTCATTCTGTGAACGCCAGAGGAAATAACGTAGCACGTTTCAGTCCCTTCAGCTGCATACCATGTGACAATAATCCATAAATCCCATGAGAGTGCATTAGGGATGCCACATGTGATGTGATGGGTTATAAAATAAATGCCATCTCATATGAGAAATGAAAACTAAGGGAACATGAAAAGTGACTTTAATATAAGGCACTAGTTAGTTCAAAGTAAGGAAGGAGATAACCTGACTGGTAAGGAGTAAAACTAAATTGTGCATCTCTGTTAGAGCACAATATACTTTATGTATTCTTTTAGTTCCTTTAACAAAGCAACACGTCCTTTAAATATTTCTTTGTCTGAAATTGTTTTACCATGAAGTGATCGTGCAAAAGATCTTAGAAACTATTAGCTTCTTTTGCTGCCATTCATTTAATGTGTTTTTCTGCATTTGTCTTTTCATAGAAGCTGCCCTGGCTTGGTGCATCCATGTTTATCTGTATGCATCTGGATGAAGCCATAGAAACAGCCATTCAAACCATTAACCATACATGCTCTGCTTTTTCATTCACTGAATGTACCCTTCTCTCTTTCCTGGACATTGGCACTGAGACATGAATTCAGACTCACCTTGTTTCTCTTTCCCATTGACAGAATTACTGGTTCACTACTTCTGTTTTTAGTTATGTAAATTTTCTGATTGAAGCCATTGATTAAGTTATTGTTGTAGTTAGCGATGTATACTCTGTATTCTGCGCATGCTCTCTCTTTGATCTGTTTCCTTTCCACCATCTTTACTTGCTTGTAGTGAAACTTTAGAAATTTGTGTAAACTCTGGGATTTGATAAACTCAGCTGGACTTCCATAGTCAGTAAACGTTTTACCAGCAAACATTTTTTTTTATTATCAGTGGTATCTAACGACATTGTATTTGAAATAAATGAAAAATTGGGATTTATGTAACTGAATTTGTCTGTGTGATTGGGTTGTTATGGAAAGACCTGGATTGTTTTGAACTAAATCAATGCAAAATTAGATTTTGCATAATTATGAATTGGATCAGTTTTTCTAGTAAAGTGCCAATGTTGGTTGTCATTGTTGTGAAATGGAGCAATATACAGTCTTATTGAATAAAATAGACGTTTTCAGATGAAGCTCATTTATCAGATTAAAAGCATCTTAGCAAAATATTTATTTTATGTTTTATAAAGCCCTTTATAAAAATGTGGCGACGTTATCCTTAAAACAACTAAACAAAATAAACAAAAAATAACAACTCAAGTTATTTTTTTTGTTAAGCCCACATTTCTGTATTGATTTGGTCTGATGTAATATTGTAATTTTAAATGCCATATTTTCATTAGCTCCAATGGAAAATTTTAATTAAGAGCAACAAAGACTTAAAAATCTCAATTTGTGTGTAATTAATGTATTTCATTTTTTGAACACAGTCACTGAAATTAATGAACTCTTCAGAAATATTCACATTTATTGAGCAGATTTGTAAATCAAATGAAATTATTTTTATTTTACTGTAAAATTAGATGCTCCCAGTAAGGTAACATAAACTTGTAATGATGCATTTTGATGTGTGATTTAATCAGCCTAACATTAATTAATCAGAACTGAAATTATTCATGCTGGTACTTTTTTTTTACTTATCAAGTAAAAAGTCTTAACAGCATCATTTATGTCTGTATCCAAAAATCTAAAAGTCTAAAATAATGTTTCTATTAGTCCTTCCTCTTATATAAGAACCACAGAGGAGTGGTCATAAAATTAAGAATTAGGATTACCTCATTAATAAAGCATGTCCGTATTTGTATAACTTTTTGAAATATGTCCACTGCTGAAAATTGTCCAAAGAAACTGCTGTTGATGTCCCTGGGACAAACTACTTGCCTATACTTAATGTTCTCAATTTATACAAAACTCAGTGCTGTAGATGTAAGCAACCTTGAAACTTTTGTGGGACATCAGCATAAACGCTCATACAGGTTCTTGCTGTGATCAATCATGGCCTTAGGAACTGAGGTGACCGGTGGGTTCTCTGGCACAGACCAGCCCTTCACCAAGTGCCTGTCAAACCCTACGCATCGCCCTGCTGTGCATTTCAATAACATTTTATTGTTCTGCTCATGGAATATAAAAAGGTGTGAAATACTGATTTATTTTGGTTTTGTCACTCAGAAAAAAATTGTGCTAGAAGGACAAATACAACTATCTGACCCAGTTGACCTGCTGGTTTTATGCAGTCTATAGGGGTTTTAACAGTATGGACGCTTGTCCATTCACGATTCAATTGTCCCTTTGTCAAGTGTCCATTTTTCCTCATTGAACACTTGATGTTCGAGTCCACCGGAGACATGGACAGAATATGATAGATCTAGGCAACAACACTGACTCACTTATATTGAAACATATCCATTCTGCTCACAAAACTCTCCAACACACTGGTGCTATTTTTCATGCTAACGGTGAATCTGCTGATCCCACTCGTTCCATCAGTGCCAGAAGCTTATACGTCTAATTCAAGCTATTGTTTTTTTTTCCTCTGACGATTCCCTGAATCATGCTCAGCCTTGTTTTCCATCTGTCTTACGAACCTGCAGCCTCTGCTCTGTCTTTTGTTCTGAGTAAAGCAATAAACTTTGAATTTGGTGCAGAATCAGGAAGGGCTTACGTTTAGCCAGCCAGGGCAGGAAGATCACATTCAAAAATAGTAAGCAAACAACCAGGATCTATATTTAGATCCTGCATGGATTTATGCTCATGAAAAAAAACAAAAAAAACCAGGTTTAATGTTTTTTTGTCCTGAAATCCCTTTCCTGATGAAAGCCACATGATCTGCTAATGTCAGTAGAGAGCAGGGCTTTAATCGCACCAGAGGGAGCGCATGCATGTGCGTGCACACACACTCCACCAGCTAGTTGCAGGCAGGATGGGTTTATCTCTTGGGTAAGGAAACGTTGGCTGTTGGTGATTTCGTTAGCAGCAGTGGAATGATCTAGATAATACACTTATCCTGGGCCCTCCTGGGGGAAGTCAAGCCACCAACATGAGATTAGATTCTACAAAGATAAAAGGATCATAAAGAGTCACATGTCTGCAATATTACTGGGCAACTGAGGGAATTTATCTCATGAATCAACATCACATAATAAAGCGGCGGCTAATTGTATTTAACATCTAGTCCAGAAAGTGATAATTGGCTGCTAAATGTCTTAAAAAATATAAAAAACTTTCATTTTCACACCTACTGCTCTTGGATTACATTGTGTTCCTACCCATTACAGCAGAAGATGATTTTTATTGTACGAGAGTCACTGCCTTGTCTTAAGACAATTGTTGCATTTTTGTGCAGCTTCAAGGAGAGCTCAGTGTGCTCTGTAGGGGACATAGTGTTCTCTATCGTCCCAAGATTTAGACAAAAGCGCCCCACATGGGTTACTTTACAAAATTATATCTGAAAGTAAACCTGCCTATAACCACAGATAATAAAGCGAGTCAACCTTGAAGTATGGACACTATATCTGTCAGTCATTTACTGAGAAGTTGCTGTTGTGTCTCAGTAAAAGAAAATCTTTCATCTGAGGCAAGATGGTCCAATTCAGACTTTTCTTTGTAAGTCTGTAAAAGGCCTATGGCACTAAGTAATCAATGGATGAATGTGATGCAAAATATTGCACTGCTGAAATACCTTAATGTGTATCAATGGTGATTGCCACAGTATTTTCTATTAAGACTAAAGTTTAATTATGACTTTGCATGTTATAATTAAATTGAACAGTACCTGAATCCATCAAATACCTGATTTCATAAGAGGCAGATTCAGATTTTTCTTTAAACACAGCGAAGATAATTGAGTCCCTTTTTCCGATTGTCTCTCTGGGTTTATTTAACCTATTTAGAGCAGATTTGCGTGAAACCATCTAATTAATTACAAACTCGTTTATAAACAACAAAGTCAGTGTTTTACAGTGCCCAAATCAAATCAGTCCTTTTGACTATTTGTGGGTAGAGCTGAACAGGTGTGTGTGAACAAGGCGGCCTACAAACCTCACTCAGTCACATCAGCTGGAATCATTTTATACAGATCAAGATTGTGTACACAAATAAGGAATTTCACTCTGTTGTCACGTTCTCACAGAATGTGAGGATAAATAAATGAACTAAGAGGAAATAAAATGTTGTAAAAGATAAAAGGAACAAAAAGTGCATGTACGTGTGTGTGCTTCATTTTTTACCAAAGAAAAAGAAACAAGAGAAATAGTCAGCTACTCTGGAGTATCTGACTAGTTAGGCTGTAAAATGTTCAATACAGAGAAACATTGTGGGGGGAAAAACTGTCTCTCTAATAGGTTCAATTTCATTTTTTCAAAGAAACACTTTGTTGTGCTGACATGAAGCCAATTGAAGCTAATTGCCTAAACACTTTATGTTCAGTGGGTGTGGGGTCTGCAGAGATGTTAGCTGCCCTTTCCTGACCTTTGAACTGCCCAGAGTCTGAATGGAGGGAAGGTCAGCCTTGATGATTCTCTGACTGTACTGTTTCATGGGCCCTTCTCATGGGAAATTATTGTCTGATTGGTCTGAATTTTGTTAGCGTGTTTGTTTATGCAGAAAAGATGCATCTGTTTGACCAAAACAGTACAACTATTTCTGGCTTAAATAAACATATAAAAAAAATTCTCTAAATAACTTTCACTCTTGGTATTGTCATGTTTTAGGACTGTGGGAGAAAGCTGGAGCACCCAGAGAGAACCCACACATACACAGGGAGAACATGCAAACTCCATGCAGAACCCAGGACCTTCTTGCTGCAAGGCAGCAGCTCTACCAACTGCACCACTGTGCAGCCCCATTTAGCAAACAGAAAACATAAACTTTTCTAATCATAGCTGACCATAACATTTAAATTGTTATTCTGATATAAAGTTTTACAGTGAAAGCAAAAGTTCAGATTTGTGTTTCTATTATGCATGTTTTGGTCTGTTTACTGATTCTGAGAGAACAAATTGCAAAAAATCAGCATAGATCTTTTTACTTCTATCTAATGTTCTCGTGTCTGCTTTGTAGAAATAAAGTAGTTTTCAAAGAAATGAGCACAAAAGTGTGAGGTATGCACAAAAGAATCACCACATAAGGGAAAACAGCAGCTGCATATGACACTTTGCAATCCATCCTCTTTAAAGATCAAAGAGTCTGCTGATGCTGGTTGGAGATGCCAGTTCATCTTTAGTTTGTCATGAAAAACAAATGTTATTTTCCGGAAAGGAAAAAACCTCAGCTCCTCTTTAGTCTCGGATCGGTACACAGAGAGCATGAAACACAGCCATAAAGAAAAGTGTTTAGCCTGAGCACAAGCTGTTCAAAATTATCTAAGCTTGCACAGGATGATATAAAATATCGCTACAATGAAAGTTTAAATTTACAGCTACATCTGGGATTTTTGTAGATTCTTGATAAGGGGAAATGTAAAAGCCCAGCTTTAAATGTTCTCTTTTTGGTTGCATAAATATCAGATCTGAAATATATTTTCAAATATTTTGAAATCCTACTTTCTAACAACTCAAGTGGACTGCAATGTTTTACAGCCACAAATTTTTAAGAAAATACTCTGCAGTAAAAAAAAACAAACAAAAAAAAATCCATAGATTCAAGAATTTGCTGTTTGTTGAATTTTACTATAGTTCCTGCAGATCAGTCAAATTATACTACTTCTACAGGGTGTTAATTTTGTCTTTGGTCTCCAGATGACAACTTGAAACCAAAATACTGCTGTGCATGAAACTGGATTTTAGACACTGAAAACAGCAATTTAATTTTTACATTTTATATAGCATAGCACTTGCCTGATCTACACTTTTAAACAGTGAATGTCAATATCCGACTCCAGCTACATATTTCATTTTCTCTTTCATTAACTGAGATCTTAACAGCTGCAACAAATAATGACATGAAATAACGTGTGCTCTGATTTTAAAATGAATTAGAGAAGCCAAACAGCCAAAACACTCAGAGTAGTTTTGTGCCGGAGATGGGAGCTGCTTTTATTAAAATTCAGAGTATATTTTTTTTATAAATGAAATTATACAACCTGAAGGGGGATTCTGGGTCGTAATAGTATGTGACATCGTAGAAAGCCGCAGCTCCCAAAAGGCCTAGATAGCCCTGCTTTCTGCACAAACTTTAATTACAAAGTCAAAGTTCTCCTCTAGTCTCATTAAAAAAAAACTTGTTTTTCTCAGAGTCTTTTCTGTGCTGTCTTTTGGGGCTCCATCAGGGACACTGCATGTAGAAAAACATGGTGCTTGAAATCACACAGACACTTTGATTCCTTACACCCAGCTCCTTCACCCCTCGCAGATATGTCCATGTGTACAATGACTTATCAAATGCACTCACAGTGATTTGATTTTAATTGTGTGTTTTTCACACTCCAACACAACCTTCGGCAATGTTGCAGACAATCCAAAGCAGCGAGTGGAGAACATATTGATGTGAAAAAGAGCTCTAATGAAGAATAGGTCAAATAATTATTCACTGTCACTCCATCTGGTCAAATGCAATAAACAAATGGACAAGCTGGCAGCAGCACTAAAGTGGTAATTTGTTTCTAGTGATGTACTGTTATCATTACATCTGCAGCAGCTGTGGAGATCATTTCTTCAGAAACCCCGCAGGATTTCAGTGGGCTAGAAATCTCCCTTTCAAACGCCACCGCAGTGGGAGAAAAACTCAATAGCTTCAACGAATCCCATTCCTCAGACTCGGCACACAAACAAAGCTTACAGCCACAAGCATGAATACACGGACATACATACACAAACAGTTTTTTTACCCTGTTGAGTCACTCTGCTGTCAAAGAGACAGATAACTGCAAAACTCATACATGAAGACTTTTGTTATCGAACATTAATTTATCTCTGACATCTTTTTTTAACTGTTTCTTATTATGATTTTAGCCTGAAACCAACAAGTCTGCATGCAACTCTTTTCGTTTTACTGTACCAAGAGAACAGAACATTATGAGTCATTTTTGAAAAACATCTGTAATGTATCTGCATTGCCGTAAAAAGGGGAGAACATAATTTTTATCTTAATTTAGTTCAACAGGATGCATTGGTGTGTCAACAAAAACTGCAGATATTTGAAAAGAAATAATTATGAGGGTGAACAGTGGAGCGGTGCTTAGCAACGCAGCACCAAGGTTGCAAGTTTAAATCTGTAGCCGGGTTCTGTGGCGTTCTTCCTGTTCGTGTGTGGAGTGTTTCATGGTACCCAGATGACCTCTGCAGTCCAAAAACATACATGTTTTGTTTACTGGGCAATTTAAATCACACTGTGATTACGGTTGGCCATTCTAATTGTACTTCAAAATCAGATTTTGGATGCAGTAAATACAAAATGAAACACCTTTTGAACCAGGACAGTCAGCAGTTTCAAACCAGGACAAAGCTTAGAAAAAGGGTTGTGAAAATGTCAGGTTCAAACCCAAATCACATACAGGCCCAACCAATATCTATTTTAGAACATGTTCCTTAAAGAGAAATACATTAGCTGTTGAATTGGCACTAGTATTTACGGGGAAGACAAATATGGTTCATATCCCTTGCAGATTTAGGCTTAAAGTTTGCATGTTTTAACGTGTTTGAGATGAGAATCATCCCGAACAGATAAACAGAAGCAGCTGATGTGTTAACTATTTTAGCTGCTGGAAACTGCTGCTTAAAATCTTGCCTTTACATTTTTGAAGAAATTTACCCGCAGGCATGCAAAATTATGATAAAGCATAAAAAAAGTTTCACGTGATTCTATGTAACGCCAGACTAAAACTTCTTGTACTGCACAGTTCAAAAGGATTTTAAGAAGTGTTCTATTGAAACAACAGTGGTATTGCAATTACTTGAAAAAGTTAATTACTGTAACATTTCTCTAAAACTGTGCTTAACTTGCTGGTGCTTAATTAATTGGTATGAAGCAGTAGTACGACATACTTTTTTACCCTGTTTAATTGGATATGTCATAAGAAATGTGGAAAAATCTTATGATCAATTACATTATGTTTTTTACATGATAGAAATTTGGATTGTAATAGAGTTGTGCGTATACTTTTGAGAACAATTGAATATATAAAACTAGTAAAGTATCTATTGATTTTAGAAGCTTTCAAAGGTCACTATGCAAAGATGCATCATTGATTTATACCATTTTTATCATTCACACAGCGGATTGTAAAAAAGATTTGATAAACAACATACAATTTGTTAGTAATTCTGTTGCTATTGTTTCTGCTATAGAGACATGTGCTTTAATCAAACTAGTTTATCATTTATTTAACCACATAGATGTATTCATAATTAATTCGTACTTAACATTTCAGAACATTTGTGTCTGCATGACTGGAGCGGCAATAAAATAAAAATTAGAGACACAAAAGAAAACAAGAACTACAAAATTAATATTAACAGACATTCCACATTGTAAGTTGCCTATTGGGAGTAAGATTATTGTTCTGAGAAAAAAAAGGGACCCCTGGTGCGTCAACACCAGCACACAACAACGCGAAGAGAGGAGAAGGCTCACAGTGTCCTATATTGCAGCAGCTTCCATAATCTGCAAGGGCAGATTTTTTTTTTTTCATTTCCAATTGGATGCCAGCCAGTCCAGAGGATTTCTCCACTGCTGACATTTCATTATCCAGATGAGAGGGCTTATAATCTAATGAGGTTTGTAGCCAGTCCTGAAAATGATATTTCTACTGACTGGACAAATTGTTGCTTCTTGATTTAAATAACATAATGTGAACGGTGTGAAAAAGTTAGCTTTGTGAGACAATCTTGTGCGTAGTGTGACTCTTCTTTATTGAGCAAACAGCAGAGAGGTCTATCTCATTTTGGACACTCATAGTGATCTAGTCATGAGAGAATGAGGCTTATAAGATAAAGAGTGAATTCTCACAATGTAAAACAAATCAATTTTAGAAAATTTGTGGTTTGAATGGATGCAGTAGGGAACTATGCACTTTTTGGATGAGACATTATTTTTGAAGTATTTCACTGTTTTCCTAGTTGTGAGATCTGTGTTGGGATCATAAGTGTTTGCAGAACGGTTAATGTGTCATGTCAATAAAACATTTTCTGTTTAGATTCAAAATAGGAAGCACAAGACAGATGGAAATTAATCTCTTTGTGAGCCAAACTATAAAATAAGTATTACTTTGTAATACGTAGGTCCTGTTACGGACAGGTCACATGTAAGATGGACTCATAATTATTAAACATGGGAGATCGGTTCCTCTGTCCCCTGAGAAACAAGTAGCATATACAAAATTCAGTTGGTTTAGCATGTAATGAAAGCTTACCATCAACAATCCAGGTATTTGAATTGCATCTAAAGCACGACTAATGTAGGTTATTTCCTACATTAGACTGAGACTGAAATACTGAAATGAGTCTCAAATACCCTGAGTCTTTGGAAGGAAGATTCTGTTGAATTTAAATAAAATAATTACAAAAATTGTTTTATATTACTACTTTAGCTGTTCTTGTGCAATATTTGTCTTATAAAATCTTTAATAATTTTTAATTAGACCAACAGACATGATGTGGACTGAGAGTTGAATATTTTCATAAAATGTAAGGAAAGTTTTAAGTAGGCAGAAAGTAGGTTTCGAATGAGGCATGGTGATCAACTCAACTTTTTACCATTACTTCCTGAAAAATCCTAAATACAGAAACAATTAAACCATTACTGTTGTTGCCTGTAGAATAAACTTCTTCCAAAGATGTGTCTGGATTTTTCACTTGATTCTTTTGAAAACAGTATCTATCTTTTTAGTCGGCCATTTGCCTAGAATTTTGTATTTATCTATTTCAACTTTGAAAACCGTTACATTGTTTTGTCACTTTATGAAATTGCCGTATCAAATGTCACTTCTCAGGAGCTTGCTTATTCTTTTATTGAGTGCAAAAATACATCAGTTATCATAACAGGCAGTTGCAGAATCTCATGTGGTTAAAGTTTGCAGAACAAAAACACATTTTCGGCATTTCTGCGCTGTCATGAAAGTGTGCTACAAAAGCTGACAGAAAGTCTGGAGTCTCCACTCGCAAAAAAAGCACATATGGTTTTCACAAAAGGCCATTCACCAGTCCAACAGAGCATTTGTAGCATTCTTGCTGTTTTGCATGACTGCTTTTGATAAGTTATTTGCAGATAGAACAAGAACAGACAATTTCAACAGGAAAAAAAGTCTTGTTTTTACAATAAAGCATTGCTAACAGAAACATTCAAAAGTAGAGTTCACAACAGGATTTAATTTATACATTTTTTCAGCATTTGGTGTTAATATATCTTTACTTTCATTGTTTTTAATAAGATGAAAACTTCCATTTTAATATTTAATCCTGGACTCTAGAAAAATTAGGCTTTTATCAAGAGATGTCCAGATTAATGTCCAGAGATTTCTTTTCCAACTCTGACTGATATTGAGTCATTCGAATACTGAAAAAAAGATTTTTTTTGGGGGGTGTATTTATCTAAAGTGTGCCCTGTACTAAAACATAAACTATTTCTGATTATAGTCTGTTGACATATTTTTTGGTCCACAAACTGAAGTAATTCCTTCATTTTCTATTCGATTCACAACTACTGCCTTGATCAAAAAAACCTGCAGCACATTTTAAAAAAATATTTTCTGTGTGTTAAAATACTTCAAAGAAATCTTAGGATTTATGACACTGCTGATTGGTGAGTCAGACCTCAAAGAAAACTGCAACTCAAAAAGGCTGGCTGAAACATCTCTAGTTTCTATCTTTACGTTGCTTCTGGTTCATCGGGGAAAATAAGGGTCCTCAAAAACTGTCCATTTCAACATTAACAACAAATTTTTAACTCCAAAAACCATTAGTTTTATTCATTATTAATGTCAAAATACATTAGATACACTCCATTCTGTTTAAAAATATATATCAGTTGATCAAAACCTTCATATCTGTCAAGAATGAGACATTTAGGACCAAGCTCCATGTAATAGTAACATTCAAAATGTCTGTAGAGAGCTGCTCCCATCTGACACAACCTCTACATTTGAATGTTTTACCATTAATAACACACTTACAGAAACATCAGAAGACCAGGAGCACTCAATGCTGCAGTCATTCATAAACTTGGATAATTACAACCCACATGGGGAGTTAGGGATTGTCCTTGAGGGCCAGACCAAGTCCCTGTCCTCACCGAGTGGTCAACTGGCGTCCACAGCTCTGTCATTTAGCCAGGACTGGGCAGCTGTCCGATGTCGCTGTTAACCTGGGCAGAGCCAAGTCGTTCAGAAAGCTGTTCGCGAGCATGGCAGCTGCTCAAAGGGCAATGAGGTATTAAGCATAGATTTGCAAGAATAAAAAATGTCCTCCCTCTTTTCCT
The DNA here is from genome assembly GCA_902982915.1 of Phalloptychus januarius. Taxonomy (NCBI): domain Eukaryota; kingdom Metazoa; phylum Chordata; class Actinopteri; order Cyprinodontiformes; family Poeciliidae; genus Phalloptychus; species Phalloptychus januarius. The sequence goes on from CADWAE010000476.1 coordinate 9,521,884, forward strand.
CATAAGCTTCTGGTCTGTTTTACACGCAAGACAAGCCATAAGCACAGGAACGTACACGCACACCCACAGTCTTACATAATGTTGGCAGCACGCTGCATCAGCTTGTTGTGACGCAGGATACTCACTGTGCATGTTGACAGAAAGCATGCACTGCTCAGAGTCATGCATATTATTTTGGACGTTAGTGAGGTTCATACTCATAAGCATCTACCTCATTTTGGTATTTACTTCTGCACCTCACTACTTTTCCAACAGCCAAAAAAACTCAGAGCATGTAGTGCTCGACCACAGTTTTCTGCAGCACATCAAAGCCTATTTGAGCTCACATTCAACAAGGGAAACAGTGCAGTGTTGTCAACATAAGGAACAGAACCACCGTGAGATGTTCTCAGAGTTGTCAAATGACAAGTAAGCTTGTGTATGAAAAATAAAAAAACAAGACAACAGCAGGTCATATCTTAACAGCAGACAGATTAAACAGCATTCAGTGTCTTCCTCTGCAGAGAGAATCAATTTGAAATATCCCAGAATGTCTTCAGGGTTCAAATTTGATGAGCACATGATCTTTTAAATCCAATAAACACCAAGCCTTAAAGCCCGTGGTGGTCTAACTCCTTAGGGTTAGACAAAAGTCTGAATATTCAAAATTCAGATCCCTTTGGCCATGCAGGCCTCCTTGAATTGCATTCTTAGGAATCAAAAGCACGGTCTTCGCAGATTTCGAGAGCGGCTTTACTTGCACCACCAAACACTTCTACATTGGCGTCAATCCAAGGAACCACGTTCCCTGGCATGTAGGCAGAACAGTTAGCCAAACCCATGATGTCCACCGGCCGTAGCACTCTGTCCCACATGTTGAACTGGCTCAGCTCGCCCACAAAGGCTTGGGTAGCATCAAAACGCCCTCCGACGATGTCCTTATTTGAAAAACAAAACAAAATGCACATTACATAGATTTTAAGGACAGTATAATAAGTAGTAAGTATTGACATTGTAAATAATTAGTAAATAATTATCTTCTATTTCTTCCAAAGAATCCTGACCCCCACAATCACCTTCTTGGTTTGTATCTGGGTGGAAGAGATTTCAACATAGATTCTCAGTCAACCTTACCAGGTGGAGCAAGAGTTTGACTCCAAGCAAAGATGGACGCTGCCATCAACTGAATCAAATGGTGGCGATGACAGTGAAGATCAAGAGAACTTTAACTAGTCTGACTCCTCAAATTTACTGCTTTCATTATCTTTTCTTCACTTGTAAAAAAAAAATAAATAAAAATGTCCATTTTAAGATGATTAGCCAGCCTTTATCCTGTATAACTTCATAACTTTAGTTGAAATGTTTGCTAAAGATCTTTAATAATGAATTCTGCTCTCTGGAGTGTGTCCTTGTTTTTCTGACAAACTAATTCTACCTGTTTTATTGTAGCCACATTTTACATGGAATCCATACAGTTTGATTACAAGTGACCCAAACTATTTGCTTCGGCTTTTCAAAAAACAGTTAAAAATATGTGAAGAAAGAATTTGATTGGAAATACCAATAATAAGAAAATAAATGAACGGAAAAAAAAAAAATAGTTGCCTATTGTCACCAAAGGTATAGAGCGGTGAAAGCTTGGAAGGCAGATTTGAACTAAAATAAGTACAATTGAAAACAAAAGAGCAGAACAAATATAAAACTGTCCATGACTTATTGTTATTTATGTGAAAATAACATTATGTCCAGTCAAGAGAGTTTTACTAGTTTGACTAAAAAAGTCTTTAAGATGTCTTATAGTTGATCAGCCTCCAATCCTGGTGCAATCTCAATTGAGTTTCTTGGTGGAAAGGAAACCAATATCAACCCCTCAGGCTCTGAGCTGGTGCTTCATATCTCAGTACACTTCATTCACATGTTCTTTTGAATTTCCTTAAGGACACACATGCAACTTTCTTGGAGTTAATCAATGGAGATTTGCCACGACACTTCCCGTGGGTTTTTTCGAGCAGTTTATGGGTAGATGATTGATGTTATAGAAAGAGGGCCACAGTAGCGTGAGAAGAGACTCAATGCCTCCTCCCCTGTGCTCCCTGCTCTGTGCCTCTGGCACTCAGGATGAGGGAGAGTACACAGACGATCCTACTGGTACAAAAACACACTTGTTCTTTACTGACTAAGTCTTCAGGCTCACCTGTTCCTGGCCTAGGATGATCACCCCTCCAGGTTTAATTGGGTGCCAAGGGGCCAGGTTGTCTCCAGTGCCGAGACGCTCGCCGTCCTGATAAGCCTCCCAGAAGCCGTCTCTGGTCGTCCAGGTGATGCAGATGTGGTGCCAGCGCCCGTCGCTCACTGACAGAGGGAGCTGGGCCACCTGGGTGGAAGTTAAGGGCAGAGGAAAGGATGAAGTGAGTCACAGACACAGGTCAAAGGAGAGACGGTGATGATGAGGGGTGGGGGAAACAGGAAGCAGGATGGGTCAGGAAAGGCATGAGTTAAAATGTGGCATGTTAGAAACAAGGACAGCAATTAGAAGGGTTACAGCTTCAAAAGAAGCAGCTCCCTACAGAGGCTTCTCTGAGCAAGAGAGACATTTAAAATTTAGATTACCTAGGTGACATCAAGGGCTAGAACATCCTTCAAAGCAATCAGAATGCTAACAGCAAAACTCTGTCCTCTTATGGGTTTCTGCTTTGTTCATAGATCAAAGAAAAACAACCAGTTATTTTACCAACCAATGACATCATTGTCTTTTGAGGATTCGGCACTAAGGATGAGATCATGAGTGTACACTGTAACTCATTAGCCTTTTTTATTATGAGGCTAAAGGACTGATTCGTAGTCATATATCTGGCAACAGATGTAGCTCTGGATGCAAAGAGACCTGAGAAAATGGAAGTGATTGAAAATAAAATTCTAGTCACTTGCAATTACAAAACATACTGACCTCATTATAGACACCAGGTGGTGTGCTTTCATTAGTGGGACTGCAGGGAGTACTCGAAGTGCTGTTATAATGTGTCTATTATGCAGGCAAACCAAAGCTTTTGGATATTTAAACTGGAAAAGAAATTCTTGTCAAATATTCCTCATCGTTTAAATATCAAAGCAATCACGCTTCATGTTCATAGGACAATCTATGACTCACTCGTGTTTAGTTAAATGATTGCATTTTCAAAATACAAAAGATGATATTTTTGAGTTATTATTTAATAACAATGCTTTTATTTATATAAAGTTTTATGAAAGCTTTCCAAAGCAGAAAGCCTTAATAATAACATCTTTGCCTCAGGCCAGTATTGGGAAATTGCTCTAAAAAATGAAAAGTTTGGGGGCTGCATTTAAATGTTATTTGTACCAGGAAAGCTGGAATCATAGTATATTTTTAATGTTCTGTGGGACTTTGAGTTTTGTCTGACTTCTTTGCTCTGGTTCTCATGTTTTGAGTTGTTACTATGTTATGTTATTGAGCTCTATGTGTTTCTTTTTTGTAAAACAGAATTGCCTGTTCCTTCTTCCACTAATCATCCTCATCAGCAGCCTATTTACTTGCCTAATTTAACCTTTTTCAACTTTGGACTGCAAGTCTACTTCTTTGGATCATCATTAAGTTCCCAATTCTTAAGCTGATCTTGCATCTTTCATATTTGGGTCCAACAGAACAGATGGATTTAACTTTGTGATCCTAAAATCAAAGCCCTGCATATCATGCCAAAGTCAGCTCTTTCTATGTACCATGGAGACCAAAACAACTTGATGGTAACTACTGATTTACTCAGCAGTGCGTCTGCAGTAGGCAGTTTATTTTAAAAACAGATATTCAATGAAAGACATGCAAGCACTTAAACGGTCTTCCTTTTAATCAAGCTAGGATTGGTCTATGGGCTATACAAAACATGTTCATTTTTTTTTGCACAAAATCATTCTCAGATAATGAGATTTCCCCTCCTCAGTTATGCCTATTTTGAGCTCTTTTCAGAATGAGCTGCTTTAGGACCTCTTGTCACTTTTATGCAAATAAATCGCTGCTGGCCACATTGCCAACTCAGTGTTTACACTCACACTTTATGCACAGGAAAAGGGCTGCAAGCAGATGCACACTGGTACAATGGTACATCTTTGACCCTCAGTCAGACCCAGAAGTTGAAGAAATGGTGCCTCCTGCACAACCATCAAGGATGCAGCAAATGGGGTGCTGTGGTGGCGCAGGGGCAAAGCACAACCCACATTAGAGGCCTTAGTCCTCATGCCGGCGGTCGCAAGCTCAATTCCCGGCCTGGTGACATTTGCTGCATGTCTTCCCCCTCTCTCATTTCCCCATTTCCTGTCAAGCTACTTTCAATAAAGGCCACTAGAGCCAAAAAAATCCTTAAAAAAAAAAAAAAAAAGATGCAGCAAATGGTTTCTGAATGCTAAGTCAACAGCAAACATTTGTCTTTTCCTGTAGCCATTGTTCAGTGCATTCAGAGGCAAAACCAGCTGACCAAACATGTTCATCTTCAGCAATGAAGTGGGAAAAACTCTGCTTCGGTCGCCTGGACTTAGCTGGTGTTGCTATGTGAGGGGAAGTGCCCACCTATAGTGGCTTTATATTTGGGAAGTTTTTGTAACTGCTAATTTTCCAGACACCAAAAACATTAACTTATTGCCAAAAATGTCTGGGTTTTTTTGCAGGGGGGGGGGTTGGACTGTTACTAGAAGTGTTAGAGACGAGGGAACGATTTCAGAAGTGTCTTCAAATAAATATGTCTTTTATCGCCTTTGCAGTAAACATGTGCAGGTTTTGGTCAGATGAACTTCAAACTGAGATTTTCAACAACAAATACTCCAGAAGGGTTTGACCTAAAACTTAGGTTTAGCTCACAGCTATGGTAGAGTATTGTTGATGCTGTGGACATAATTGTCTTCTAATGGCCTTGAGAATATCTTTAAGAATTTATGGTGTCAAATTCTTTGAGATACCAGGAGAGTTTACATAAAAATCTGGTGGACTTGAAAATCTGTCAACTTTGGGTCTAAAGACAGAATGTTGATCCAAAAGACACCTGAATAGAAGAGTGTACCAACTGATTTGGATAAACTAGAGAAATTGTGGAAAGAGCAATGATCAGAAATCCCTCTATGCTCCGAGCTCGAAAAATACTTGGTGACTGTTTCAGTGGGAAAAATGCTTTATAGCAAGGTTGTCAATAATCTGATTGTTTTGTTAAAGATAGTTATTCAACATTTTTCTTCTCCTTTGACTAAATATACTCAAAATTAAAGTTGAATGTTTAAAGCTTAAGTGCAAGATTATTCTACTGCAGTGTTGAGATATAAGAAATGTATTTTATGGTTTTTCCACATCTTTATATTGGTGGTAAGTAACACATTTTTCCATGATAATCTTTTTTTTGAGTAAGTTAAAGCAAGAATGAGCAAATCGAGGTAATATATCTGATGATGTCAACAAAATTGCATCAACCACAGAGATTTTGAAAAGCATTTTAACATTTTTGGGGGATTTAATTTTTTCTCATTTGGAAAACAGTCTCAGAAAACACAAGGAGCATTAGGGATTGGAGCATCAGACTACACATGCAATATGGCACAACATTTCTGTGTTCGTTCTGTGCTGGGCTGGAGGAAAAGCACAAGCCTGTTTAAAATTATATTGGGGGCAATATTAGGGAACATCAACAATCTCCTTGTGCAAAGGGAAGCAAAAACTGGGGGAAGAGGCTGATGTGTAACAAGTGGGACTCTGAACCTGCATAATGACACCTAGAAATATAACAAGACAACTCTGCACTTTTAAATATTGTTGAGTCAACCTTTTGCTTCTTCTTTAATATGCAGTAAAATGAGAAGCATAAACAATGCAGCTTGTTGGACACTGCGAGTAAATTCAACACACGGATGTGTTACTACATACATAATCCTCAAATTTACTAAACTTAATTTAATTTCTTTTATTTCAACAAGTCTTTTCTTTTTCCTTTTAATTTCACCATTTTCCAATGGGGACCTTTCATAGAAAGTGGCACCTTTTCTGTATTTCACATTTTTGGTCTCTATTAACCTCCAAAAGCACTGCAGTTTCTCAGTTTCTCAGCCCTTTCTTCTTTCATCCAATCACACGCTCATCCCTTCCACCATCTCATTCTGATCCAGCTGACGTGAACCCATGTATAATGCATAGTGAGAAGAAAACTGTGGGGAGGCCTGCCTGTGCCAATAACACCCAGTGTAAACAAGAGAGACGGGCAGGAATACCAGTTTGGGATCATTTTAACGAAGAATCTGAGCAACTGAGTCTAGGGTTTCAAACTGAGCCATTATGCATAAAACTGAATTCATTCCTGCAGTTTATATTACTGTAACAATGCAAGTACGTCAAAGCAAATGCCTGAAATTATGCATGTCCCTTGTCTAACCATACTGAGATAATTGAAATTGCACTGACTGTATGGTTATAGGGATGAAGTCCAAATACAAGGCCATCAAATGAGCACACACAGCAGCCCCTATTTTCTAATGATTATCTCTGGGTTTGAGTGGAATGTGGGTCAGGAATATTAAATGTTTATATGGTACAACTCTTAGTATTCAGAATTAATGTTCAACGATTTCCTTCTCAACATGAGCTCACATGAACCACCTGCTTGTTTCACATTACAAAATTAGAGTAATTATACTTACTTTTTAAAAATTTTATTACTGTCATAACTGAACCAACTGTGTTGGCAGGCGAATAACACAGCATTTTTAAAAAATGTTTCTTTACAGAAAATCAGCCATTTCAAATCCAAGCCATAACTCCTCTCCCTCTGCAGGTTTATTCTTAACTGATAGAGTTAAAGCTGCCAGGAGAGTCTTCTTTAATCCATGCCACCAGGAGGCACCAATAAGCTCAACAGTGTATTTTTGCACACTCACTTCAGAAATAGACTCATGGAGTAACTTCTCTTCTTCTTGCTGTCTGGCTTTGTTTTTTTTTTTTACTAAATGATGCTTTTAAAGTGAGCTAAAAGTAGTTTATTATTAATATATTAATATATTTTTTAGTATATTTCTGAGTCATTAGACTGTGAAATATTTGTATTATTCATTATGCTTTAAAAATATTTCAATTAAACTTTTTTATGGCGCTCCCGATAATATTCAATATAAAAGTAAATGAACATCTCTTTCATAGTGGTCTATGTGTTTGAAATATTCTACAAATGGTCCTTCAAGTAGCAGCAAACAGACCCACTGATCAGGTGGTCAGGTCAGGTTAAAGGTCAGGTTATATTTTGACATTTTAGCTCAGAATGTAGCCACAAAAATATTCAGACACATAGCAGATCAAAGTAATGTTTTAGTTTTACTTTACATGCTTCGTGACTGGAAGTAATTACAGTTTTGGAGAGACTCGGCTACAGTCTCGACTCCAAACTGATTTGTAGAGGGAGTTAGAGATTAGAGTGACGGTAAAGAGACCTGCAACCAGTTAAAGTAATTAGAAGAAGCGTTTTATTGCTACAATGCAAATAAATAATTTTAAACCTACAACCGCAGAGGGGATGAACAAGTCTATGCTTAACTGTGTATGGAAAATGTAAGGAAGAATAAACTTTGCTTCTATTTGTAGACTTACCTTGTCATTGACCAGTAACTCAATAGGATTGTTGCCCCATTCAATCAGAACGATCTCATTGGCTTGTCCGGGCACGCCATAAGAGAACGGGGTTCCTATGCCTGGACTGGCGTTGGACTTGAGCCACATGCAAACAGTGAAGGCGTACATCTCCGGTAGGCTCTTCTTAATGCGTCCGTACAGATAGTTGGTGCGAAGAGGGAGGGACACCTTGAAGTCCTCTGGAGACTTAAAGGCATTATTACCTATGGGCAGATAAAATATAATTGAGCATAAACATGATTAATTTTCGTCTCATAAAGCATCATTAATGCGCCAAAATTGACATCTAAATATTTCCAAAATATTGGAAGAATTGTAAATTGTTGCTATGAATAGAAGCACAACTTTAAGACACTGATGGATTCTCTCCGTTGAACTCTTCAATTCAAGTTTCTCCAGAACATTTTAACCTACATTTAGGATTAGGAACATTTTTAGTACCACAACTTAAGATAATGGTTTTGCTTTTTTCTTGGGATTTCAAAAATTCCACATTAGGATGGCGACAAAGTAGAGAATTTATAACTACTCCTTGAACAGATTGAAACCATGATATTAACGCCACCACCTTTTAATTAAACTATCTTATCACAAAAATCCAATAGGTTTTAGTCAAAAAATAATATGTCTGGTTTAAACTATTAGTCTAAATTAGTGAAATTTATTCTTTGGATTTTTGTACAATTTCCTATTTCTTTTTTTTAAGTAGACTTCAATCAGCCTGAGGTTCTTTAAGCGAAAATCTCTCTTTTTTTGGCAACCATGTCCACTTTTGTTTGTTCTGTGTCCTTCTGATGTTAGATTCATGAACATTAATCAATGTAAGAGAGAGATCTAGTTGTTTTGATGTTTTCTGTGATTTCTCTGTTACCTCAACAATTTGAAGTGAGTTGTAAACCCAGTGAACATCAGTCATTTATTCACCAAGGTCTCCACAGTCCTAGTTTGATGGTAGCTTTTTCAGAATGGGTGGAAGTGTCTTAAATGTTTTAATGTACATCTAAGACACTTCAATAATTTGGTATTTCAGTGGCCGAAAACATCTAGAAATAATTTGTAATTGAAGCATCCTAATCTTAAATGGAGAACAAGTATGGCATTTTAAAGTTATTTGTTTAACTGGTGCAATATTTTAAAATTAACATGCAAATTCACATGAACCACAGAACATTGAGCAGTTAGCATTAAAGTGACAAAGACGTTGCAAACATTAAAAGTCAGCAACATGGCACTAAAATGTGCTTACGATTGTGTTGTCTGATTATTGAACAATAATCTAACTAATCTTAAATGTTATTAGTATTATTAGCTTGTAAAGAAAATTACAGTTTTTCCAATGCCTGTTTTATCTTTAACATTGTGTTTTAAACCCACCACATCACAAATTAGTGCAAGTCAATACGCTGCAGTAACCACACAGTGTAACCACATCAGGTTTACCTTCCTTTGATATCAATGTTATACTACATACAATACCGTAAAAATGTATTTTCCACCTTACAGATTCCAATATTTTTTCATGTGCAAATTTAAGCTGAGTAAAAGTGTAGTTTTTCAAATGATGGTTTCATTCTTTAAGTGAACAGAGTTCTCCAAAGTGGCTCCATGTGAGACAATAATTGCCATCTAAACATAGTAATTGTTGGCACACACTTGGTGGCAATAACAACTCCCAGCAATGGAAATCAGTCTTGAACTGATGCATTCAGTTTAGCTTCTGTGCTTAGACCTTGTCTATGTGACAGAATAGTTTTATTTCAGTCGTATTATAGCTTTGTGAAGGATGAACAGATTATTTAAGGTGACCCAACTTTAATTCATTTGCATTTAAGATCAGACTTTTGACAAGGTCTGATTTTTTTTTGAGCCAGTACAAAAACACCACACATAAAAATTTTAACTTTGCCACATTAGTTGACAGAAATATTGTCCCAAAAGTCTTGGGGATCATAAAGATGGTTTTTGGTAAACATGAGACAGACTTTGTATGACCGGCTGGATTAGTTATTGATGAACTCCTGAAGTAATATTTATAAGCAGCAAGCCCTAGGAAAGGTTCAATATTCCATGTTTTCTCTATTCTCAGTTATTTACATGTTTCTGCCCATTGATTAAGGTCTTGTTTCATGAACAATGACTAGCCACAAATAACAATCTCATTTGGTCAACATGAACTACCATTTAGTGTATATTTAGGTCAAAATGTATATTTTACAATATTTTCTGTGAAATAAAACCTTCAAATTAAATATGATTAATTTTATGTTATTACTAATTGAATACCATTTACTCCATAGCACAATATTAATAAATTATGGGTTTAGATTTTTCATGATCAGGTTGTTAGAAGATCTTTCAATTAATCAACTAAAGATTCTGCTGCATAATCTGCTTTCATGCCAGCAAACCAACCAATTCAAGCAAACTCTACCAAGTCTGCCAAGGAGACTGGCCATTAACCAATCATTCATAGAAGTGTGCATGTGTGTTTGAGACTAAGTATATAATTCAGGGAAAATGTACAATAAAAACAAACCCAATTCCTGTTTTTAAAATTCAATGAGAGTCCGAGTTGCATAAATTATTTCACACTGGAAAATGAACATATAAAATTAATCATCACAAGCATTAAAAACATGTTAGAACTTTTTGATCTGCATGATGGGTGAATGTGAACTACCCAGACTTACTACCCAGATTGCTCTGTTTGTCACATATGTGTTCATCCTTTTTCACTCTCAAGGACAAAAATCTCAAATATCCTGTGCATATTAATTTTGTGCAGCATTTCCCATCATGTAGCCTCTTTTAAAAAATACTATTCCCCTACAAGGTCAATTTCAAATAAAAAGAAGATACGCTGTCTCTGCACATTTCAGAGCAAGTCCAGGGAGGAGAGGAAAATTGCGTTACAAAGCCATTGCAGCGGCTTTATTTGTAGGTAAAATCCTTACCTTTCTACCTCACAGAACAACACAATAAATCCCATCCCAGAACTCACAGCAGGAACCCTCTGACATTGATGTGATGGAAATTGAACTAAATAAAACTCACAAACAGGTTCTGCACTGAGAGGCGTCTGCATCAAGATATGATATTGCATACGTGTTGCTTCTGTGCCACTGAGACATTAACATCAGCTATGAAAACATCCTTGCCTCAGTCCTGACCGATTCTGCTAAACCTTGAAGAAACGTCCAGTGAAATGTGAGATAGACTTCTTAAGCATTTTTTCCTTCTGCTGGTGGAAATATTTTCTGTATTTTGACATCTACCATCAAAGAGCAACCCAGGAGGGCGGACGCTTCTTGAATAGTTTTTACACTAATTACGAACATTTAGCACACGCTTCCCAAGCCTTACTTTTAAGGCCAGCAGAATAGCTCTATGAGCAAAAGCAGTGTGATGAGAAATCTTTACATCATTGAAACCGTATTCAGATATTGACTAATTGCTGAGAAATTAGTAAGGCAAAATGTATATATAAATATAAAATTGGCATTAAAATTTGCACAATTTTTCACAGCTCCCGATGCATCATGCTTACTTTTCTCGAGCTCCGCAATCCTCTCCATGAGGGAGTTGAGAGCGCTTTCGGTGCGTTGGCGGTGGGCCGCGGTTTCATTGTAGAGCTGGCTCTTCTCCTCCTCCAGCTCAGCTACCTTCCGGAGGAGCTGGGTCTCCAGTGCCCCCAGACGCTGGCGCAGCAGCTCGCGGAGCTCTGGTGGCAGGGGAGTCAGGGCCAAGGCTCCTCCAGCTGATGAGTTTGTGCTGGGGAGGCGCAGGCTTTGCTGCTGGGAGGCACACCACAGACAGAGATTAGAGACAGACAGACATTAAATCCTGCTAGCCATCAGTGCAGTAGATTGCTGATCAGACAGCTCTGCTATCTTTTTGGCAGCATTGTCTTTGATGCATCAATCTCTAAATTAAGACAGCGTGTCCCTGTGACTTGTATGGGCGACCTGCCAAACACCCATGGCTGTGTGCAGGGTATTAAAGGTAGACGTCACCCCAAGTTGACACTACAATGACAGATGGTTTGTTTCTTTTTTTTTTTTTTGGAACAGGGGAAACATGTGCCCACACAACTAAAAACTGCCCTCAAATGTCCATTTCAAATATTACTCTGCTAGCAGTCTGGAGCACTTCCCAGTCTGATTACTTTTTTACAGAAAAAATCAACCATCTAAATGCCCGAGCATAGCCTTTTGGTCCAGAATGCAACTGCTCATCTATGCAAACCAAGTGCCTTCCAAAAATAGGCACTATTTCATGCATTTTATTTCCAATTAAATAAATGATCATGAAAGAAAACTTTCATGTATTTTATTGGGATGTTATGTGATAGATCAACAAACAGTGTGTAATGAGTTGAAGGAAATCATACATGCTTCCAGCATTTCTTCCAAATCTTAGACGTTTAGAGTGCATTTGTATTTAGACTCCTTTGCTTAGATTCTCATACATAAAATCCGGTTCATCCAAGTGCCTGTGCCCTGATCAGGAAATATATTGGCAACATTGGGCATGTCCCCCAAACATAGTTTTGACATGATGTTGACAGCATTACACTACAATTAAGCTTTTCTTGTGCAATAGTAAAGGGACGGGTTAGAGCTGATGGGAAGTTGGGTGGAACAAAATAGAGGGCGATCCTGAAAGAAAAGCCAGGAAAAGACCAAAGAGGTTCACCTTGCAGCAACACAACAACTCTAAGCATACAATTAGAGCTACAATGAATGGAGTACATTAGGTCAGCTCAATGCCATGTGTTAGAACGGCCTAATCAAAGTAAAGTGCAGATGGAAAGCAGATGTTCCCAGATGTTTTCCATGTGCAAAGCTTTTGGCAGCAGAAATACAAATGCTTGTCATATGGCTAAAATTTTTGTTATTAAAAAAACATTTAGAGAAAAATATAGAATTTTCTCCCACTTTTCAATGATTTATTGAAGTTAGTGGCCCTGATGTGGCAAAATGTAAAGAAGGTCGAGAGGTATGCAAATTTTCATCTAACTGAAAATTAGATAAGTGAGAAAGCGTCCACTTCTTGTGGAAACATGCAAGCAGAACATGATGAGTAATGATAATTAAGGTTCAGCCAGTCAAGGATGTTTAAAAGACCTGTTTAGAATTCAGCAAAATATGCATGTTGTATAGTAGCATGTCCTTAATTTGATTAGAGAAGTAGACTTTTATTAAATAAGAGAGGTAGACAAGGGTTAAGGCAGCAGAGAGATAGATCAATGATGCAGCATATTTTCCACAATCATAAATTCAGAACACAAGCTTTCTGCTTATTTGCAAATAGTTCTGCAGGTCACCTCATTAATGGCTGAGTGTGACCTCTGGAAAATATAATAAACAGCAAAACAAGTAGATAAAGTGCCACAAGCAGTGCAAAAGTCTCAGGTGTAGCATAACAAAAACACTAAATATTTGAATTGGTTTGAAAATGCTATTACTGTAGACCAACTAAAATCTTGGGGAATTAATTTAATCATCTGCTATGAATAATTAGTCACACCACTGCAAATAAACAAGTGTGTGAATCCCACATAGGACAGGCTCATGCATTATTCAAGAATACATTGCAATTCCCTCCATCATGTGCAATACTTCACCTTTGACAAGACGTGTTCTTCTTTTCAATAATAACTCACACAGATAAATCTTCCTTAGTGGATGTCTTTGGATCAATAAAAGCATCAAAACGGTACATGCATGAAACCTGACCTTTTGACCTAATTGGTTTGAGAGGTCCCAAGCATCAGATTAACCCATAATAAGCCATGACTGCTTACGATTAGAAAACAGAGTAGCTGCTTAGGACCTCCAAACCATTAGGGGGCCCCAAGCACCAGAATTCTTCCAACTCATGTTTACAAATCAAATGAATGACACATAAGTAGTAAGCTACAATTTGTTGCAACTCATAGATAATGTGGTAGGATTCTAAAGAAGACATGTTGTTAGCACTTTAGATCAAGAGTGGCGTTTAAATACCTAATGAGATCTTTACTTGAAATGCCAATTTATTTCAGCACTTTTATTCAAAAATAATATTTAATTTTACACACCAGTTTACATATATGGTTCACTTTTGTTGACTTTGATAGTAGCATGCAGCTAATGAAAACAAAAATTCTGAAAATGAATGCAGTCATTAGTGCCATGAAGAAGGTTAGTTTGTAAGTCCTAATCATTCATTATGGGTTTAGGTCAGGTGAGTCTGCTGGTCAGTCAAGGCCATGGTGATTATAGCAGGCATTGTGAGAGCAGCATCAGGTCCCACTGGACCCATCAGCATGGCCATAATGTTTGTAAGTGGCAAGAAGGTTAGAAGAATTTAGAATGAACATGAAATATTAAATTAATTTAATCTCAAAAGAATATATTAGATAATTAACAGCTGGGTTATTTTTCTCCTGAGCCCAGGAAAAACACCTAATGTTTTCTCTAGTTCAAGAGTGTCTTAAATTATAAAGTGTCCTAGATATGTTGTTGTGTGGTTAATCTTGAATCACTGAATCCAGTGACAATACTTATTTGTATGAGTCTCCCCTAAGCTTTTAAGTCGTCTTTACTCTACAGAAATCTAAAGGGTGTTCTACGACATATTTTCCTTCCACCAAGTTTTCAATTAGTATGCCTGGATACAGCATACTGTGAAGAAACAGCTTATTATAGCAATTATCTTTTGTGCCTTTGTTATCTGTCAAGTGAGCAGTGTGGGCCACAACATGGCAATAATATAACGTCTCTTTATATATATATAAAAAATATTTATTTAAAAACATAATTTTCCGATTTTCTGAGAAACTCATATTTTAATGTTTCATTCACTGTAAGCCATAATAATCCAAATGTATGAAAATAAGTGCTTGTAATGAATCGATATAAAGACTGCGTTTCATTTAACATTATTACTGAAGTAAAGCAACCTTTCATTGACAGTTCAATTTATTGTCACGAGGAACGTGTGATATAAAATGGTGGATTTTTGTGTTATGCTGTTTGTTGCATGTTTCTGCCGTCTTACCTCTAAATTCTCCAGCCGACCCTTCAGGGTCTGCATGGTTTTGCCCAGTTGGTCTATAGTCTCACCGGGGTCCCGGGGCAGGTCTCCCATGGTGTTCTTCCCGTACTCCTTCCTTCTGGAGCCCTGACCCCGGGACTTACCCTGCGCCATCTCATCTGCTGCCGCCTCGCAGCGCGCCAGCTTGGAGTTGAGCTCTTTAATGGTTCCCTGTTGGCTCACGATGGTCTCCTTCTGCTGCAGGATAGTCTCCCGAAGCTGGATGATGGTGTTGCGGAGCTCATCCTCCACGGGGCTGCTGCTCTGGACGCGGTTGCCTGTGGGGCCATACCCGCAGCCGGGCTCTGCGCCCGGGGGGATTGCGTTACACACGAACCGACTACCTGTTACATCTTGGCTGCTCACCGTGCGCCCGCTGACCAGGTACAAAAGTCCAAAAACTAAAGCCAGCATCTTGGACGAAATGGGAATTACTAAGTCCTTTATGAAAAGGAAAGCAAAAATGTTTCACCAAAAAAAAAAAAAAATCACCTGAAATTATGTAATAAACTTTTTACACCGATTCTATGAATTTAGTGTAAAGAAATTAACACATCCAAAGTTTTACGGGGGGAAAACTACACCTAAAATTTAAGCGATTTGGAGAAAAAAAATCCGCAGTGAAACCCCACAGTATTACTTGTCCATCAACCACATGGTCGGTCCGCTATAATATACACACATACACACAAAAACAGCCAAATCTCCCAGCATGTAAAGCTCGGTCAATTCAGATTTTGATAAGTCTACTCCAGAGAAAAAAAAAAGAAAAAAAAAACCCAACAAAGTTGAACCCTGTTGGGTTCTTGATCTCCAGCAATCCAATCCTCAGAAGGTCGCAGAGAACTCAGCTGTGCCTGTCTTTCCTCTCCGCTCCGTTGAATTGTCAGTGAGCGGTGCTGAAGAGACAGCGACGGCGCTCAGCAGATTATTATAGGGGAGGTGCGCACTGGCGCTTCCGTTCATCACTTCGTGCGCTCCGGTTATTCAGCCTCAGCCTGCGTCATCCGCCGAATCCCAGCGGATCCAAGTCATGCCATGACATGCTTTGAGTACATCTCATTGACTATACGTGAGCTCTTTAGATATGTGCTGAAGATGACAGATGTCAAAGAAAAAGAGGACTTCACAAGGTTGTTGGGTTTTTTCTCTCTCTCTCTCCCAGCTTATCTCAGTTTATTCACGGTAACAGCTTGGCTGAGGAAAAGTGTTGTTTCCTTTCTTTGGTCGCCTTAAAGTACGCAAAGTTGCACATGGAACATATTTAATTCCTTCTCCTGGTACCTTTGAACATGATAGGCTGTAAAACAATACGATAAAACTTAATGCTAACTGCCTGCTTGGGGAATGTGAGAATCTGTCAGAATACCAACACCTGTGGTGACTTTTTGAAAGAGCCCACATTGCATAATTGAAAGCAGCTGTTTGAGGAAGAGAATTAATGCTGCAAATCAGAAGGCATTTCCACCCCATTCACACCAGGTGGTAGCAGAATGGTGATGGCAGCATCATGCTGTGGGTATGGAAGCTGGAGAGTTGATGTCAAGATGGATGGAGTTAAACATGAGGCAATACTGGGAAAGAAAATTGCTTGAGGCTGGAAAATAACTGAGATTGCGACTGAGGCTTGTTTTAGAGAAGAATAATCTTAAATATAGCGGAAACATTGGAAAGGCTACGTCAAAATAAAGAAACCGTAAAATCTTTTCAGTGGCATGTTTCATAATTGAGCTTCACAGGTCCTCTCCCTCCACTCGGATTGAGTTGAAGCTGTTTTGCAAAGAATTGGCTCGAAGGGCAAAGCTGCTAGAGATTTGAAAATTCTTGCAGCAAAATGAGGTTCTTTACTCTAGGGAATAAGTGCAAATGGCCACTTTTAGTTGTAAATTAAAACTGTCACATTCTACTTCACAATTATGCAGTTCTTTGCATTCTCAATAAGAGACATGTTGCTGTACAGAATATTACGTTATTTAAACAATTTGATAACAACAATTTGAATCTGTTCTTTTCACGTTACTAAAATAAAATTATATGATTATTTTCACAAAAACAATGTTTTCAGTGAAAAATATGTCAGTGTTGTTTGATTGTGGTTCAGTTTATGTGCTAGGAGGATAAAATTTGAAAGGAAAATGAAAGTAGTTTTGAGAGAATCCTTTAGTGCCTGTCTTCATCTGTCTGGGAAGTTATTCTGTTACAAACAGAAAATTGAACAGGTGAAAAAAAATTGACTTGCTCAGTTTGTTCAATCTGTCAGCCGCAGACCAAGTAGACCTCATGTAACCATCCATCTTTCACTCCAGTATCTTACATTTGTGTGGAGACATGCCGAACTCTGAAAACTACGGTTTCAAATCCTTTCTCAAGCTGGGATCATTTCCCCTCATATCCAGGAGAAATCCCTCCACAGTGTCAGTGCATGCAATGTACACGATGATCAGACGACATCCTAATAATGCGTTTCATAAATCTGCAAGCAAATATTTGACACTGACAGATGAAGCCATTAGCCCCTTTCACAATGACACACATCATAGCGGCTTTTGATTTGAGCTCCCGCCTTGTTTTCTAAAACTGAGACACGGCAGCAGCTGTCTGTCAGAAATCTTGCAAGAACTGTGGAGTGTGGAAAAAACTTCAAAGTGAGACGCTCTCTTCATTCAGAGAATGAACCGAGCTCAGCTCAGCTGTCATGTAGAGCAGAGGCATATTTTCCCTCCTGAAACAGCCTCATCAATCTTTATTTCCTCAATATATTTCCTTAAAACCTGAAGCCTTGGGATTGCAACAGCCCCTGACTTGTTGTGTAAAATTACCACGCTGCCCATCAAGGCCCTTCATATCAAAATCTCCTCACAGAGCCTTAGCAGCTAAATGTCAGCTGGCATTAATACACAGCCAGCATACAAAGGGGGCACAAAGAGCCCGACCTGACAGGGAATGGCTGGTGAAGTAGCTTCGGATATGGTAGGTCTCATGGGAACAGGGGCAGACATTCACCATGGTAACCTTACCCTGCACTCACCCCCTTTTTCCCAGGCACCCTCAAATCCAGCCCGCTCCACCTCAGTGAGGAAGTAACTGGCAGAGGTGAAGAGGAAGACGTGCTGAAGACTGAGCAGAGATGACAACTTTCATTTCAAAGTTGATGGGATAAAGTTATTTCCTTTCATGTTGCAACTGGTGAGCATGGGGAGAAGGAACTTTACTTTCTTAAGTGCTTGAGGGAGGATTATGATGCCAGCGGGGATTGAACTCGTATCCCACATTGAGTTTCAACTATCCAAATTAATACGTATCAAAACTGGGTTGGTTTGGTGATTTCTGCTCTTATAGGCTGTGGCATCGATTCCCACAGTGTCCAGACGGATAGAACTGCATTAATAGGCTGTAGCTCAATAGAAATGAAATATTATATATTTTAGAATCCCGTTGAGAGTCTGAGAAAGTAAGAATTTATGGTTTTCAGATAGTGAATTATCTGAATCAATAGAAAACAACCACACACCACAAAGAAAACATGAAGAAAAAAATCAATCATGGTGAAAATGGTAAATGACCTGACCTTGTACAACGCTCTATCAGGTCCAGAAGACCCCAAAGCGTTCCACACTAGACTCAATCATTCACCTATTTACACACACATTCACATGCTGATGGAGGTAAGCTACACTGTAGCTACGGCTGCCCTGAGGCTGCCATGCACCATTGCCATTGAGACCTCTGACCACTAGATAAAGTGTCTTGTCCAAGGACACAACGACAGAGACAGACAGAGCAGGAGCTCAAACTGGCCACCCACCAATTAAACAACAAATTCCTATGTGCCTTTCCACCTTCGCCCCCATCATGATGAGAACCCATAGTCATAACATTGACAAGGCTCCTGAAAAAAAAGATCACTTAAAAGTAATCAAATAGGTAAAACAGAAATCATAAATGACAAAGGGAGAAAAGTTGTTAAAAAAATTGAGCTGTAAAAGTTTAACAATTATGCTATGCTTTGCTTTTTTTGTTTTTAATTTCCTCTATTTTCTAAAGCTTTTTTTTCTACAAAAATAATTGTCTAAATATTTGTAGTAATGCCAATAATCGAGGAAAAACTCTCACATCAACAGGAAAAAGTAGCTACATCAGTTTGAGTCCACAGTCGGTTTGCTAATGAACACAAAAATAAAGATGCCTGCCTTCACTGCAATCGGTTGCTGCTAATTTAACCTCCCTAATAGAGCCTGGTCTGAAACAGATAAGTGTTGAAATGCATAAATGTCTAGGTGGGTAGCCACAAGTTAAGTTTTCCTTCGTTAAAATCACAACTTTTAGTTCCACTCTGCTTCTCCGAAGTAGAAAATATCTTGTCCTAAAAGAAAGCATTTGGTTTCTTTTCACCTCAAGAAACTAATCAAATCTTTCTGCTTTTCCCAACTTACAGGCCTTTAGACAATGAACAAACCAGGTGTCCAGGAGGAGAGTTGAATAGAAGAAGGAAGCAGGTGAGTCTGATTAAATTAATGAGAAACATGGACTGAGGTACACTCTTTGATCACCGAGGAAGAAGTGATGAGAAGGATGAAAGGGTTCAAAACAAGCGCAAAAATTAAACAAACCTAGATGTCATAAAACTAGTTACTGTGTCACACTTGAGCTGAATACACAAAGCTCCTGTTCTGCTGAAATCAATTAATGTTACATTACATTTGCTCAAATAAAAGGTCCCGCATTTGTGGGTATTTATGTTCTTCTACAAAGTTGTTTATCTGCAATGGTGCACTGCATTTTAAAAGTCCACTGAATCCTCCTGAAGCTCATGTGAGTCAATTTGAAATTTCCCCAAAGGGAGTTTCTGAACTTCCACATCTCTCCTTGCCTTCCATCACTCATGTATCATGAGAGAATGAAGATAGATGAAAATGAAGGTGCTTGACTTTGACTGCTGAAGTTTGCTACAAGGTCTGAGGAAAGTAAATTATTTATGAAGCTTTAAATTTCCATCTGCCTTTCTCCAACAAATCTTCCAATACATAAGCTTTATATTTCCTTATTGGTTGCAGGGTCACCCAAGCAAATATACCTGAAAAAGTGTGATCTCCGGTATAAAACCATAGTTACGTTTTTGCTGATGCAGTGGGATCGGCAAAAAATGAAGATGCAGCTCTAACCACTTGTTGCTTCTGGCAGCATTGCCTCAGAGATGGAAAAACCTTAAGGAGCATTGATTCCCCCCATCCTTCTCCCACACACACACTCATCGTGTATCCTCTATCTTACTCACCATGTGATGTTTCTCTGCTTTTAGTTGCACCTGTTGAGTGTGACATGAGTGCAATGGATGCTGAACACACAGGAGCTCTCACGGGAGCCACGCTCAGGCTGCATGACACAGTCCAACGGCTGTCGGATCACTCAGTCGATCACATTGTTCAAAACAACGAGTCTGCTTTCCTCTGTTCCTGCTGCCAGCTCTTTCCCCTGATTCGGAGCCACCTGCTGCTGGCTACCTCCAGCAGCATGACTGAGGCCAGTGCTCCTGTGAATCAGAGTCCATCACGGCTGCCAGCTGCCCGCAGAGATCTTTCACAAACAAGGGCGCCCAGTTTATTCACGCTCACAAACATTGACTCTCACATGTAAATGGAAGGATTAACAGAGAAGACATGATCAGTAGGATACTGAAATAAGTAACATTTTGTGAAATGAGCATTAGAAAGATTTCCATTTAATGCGCCTCACGTCAAAAAGAGACAGAAGAAGACAGTATGAAATGCATTTGGCTGATGTGAAATATAAAATAAATGAAAGGAGGGACAACGAGTGGTGTACTCACATAATGTGTCACACTTGTCAGACTAATGCACCTGTGACGGTGTGAGGGCCCGACACCCCCTTTTAAATCTTTGCACAGAACCCAGAGCACAGAGCTTTTCATAACCTGGCACATCTGCCAACAGTAGTGCCGCTTGAGGATATCTTTGCAGGGGAATAATTCTGTTTCCTACACGCTTCTTGCTGCTGCTTCACTTATTGAATGACTTCATTCATTTCACACATCAGCTGTTGCCTGCTTATGCCACAACAACAAAGAGGAATATTGTGGGCCGATCTGTCAGATTTACTCATGCTCGGCAATATGCTGCCGACTGTTTTAATGTTTTGCAGCAAATCCATCTGAATGCACGTTGTGCATAGCTGTAAGCATATGTTTAGTTTGTGTGTTTTCCTTGCTCTACTGAGTGTGTATATTTGCTGATGATTTTTGGATGTCTGAATTTTGCTCCTATACTCTTACCTTCCGCCAACCCAATCTGGACAATGTGGGCAGTTTTGCAGTACTCTTCCCCATAATAATTCGATGTACTCAGCTATTAGTTTAGATTATTGACTTAACAGTCCTTTGCATTTATTGGAATGTTCCTTTAAAGAGATATAGTACAAATGTTACACTTTTCTAGGGAAAATCATAAAATGCAGGCATTTTCTGTATTTACATACTCATGGTGAGAAGTATAATTTTTACAAAGTGTTGCATGATATTTTTTGTAGAGATATACAGGCCTAGTTTGAGGTTTGCAAATAATTCTGTACTTTACTATTTGATTTCAATATTATTTACCACACAATCAGTGATAACAGTTTGGGAAAATGTAAAAATATCCAGTATATTTGTCTAAATTACATTTGAAGTAGGATTTGGCTTCCTGAGAAATATACCTTCTTTTCAAAAGCATATCTATGTTATTGCTTATATTTTTTTGGAGTTTTGGTAATGATAAAACAAAAAACTATAAAGCCAGTACTAACTATATAAACCAAATGATGAGCAGACATCTCAAAGCACCCTGTGTTTGTCTTATTGAAGCAAGGTTTCGTAACACCGACATGCATCCCGCTCATGAAAGGCTCTTTAAACGAGCTGGCGGAGGAGGATATAGCATAGAAAAATAGACATGTTAATCTCTGCTCCCTGGTAATTCAACCCCATGTAGAACATCCAAGAGAAATCAGGTAATTATTTCAGCTCGTGTTTATCCTTGTTGGCCTTTTATTCAGACACTCTTGAATGTGTTGCAGATTTCTTCTGAAAAAAAAATGATAACAAGGACTGATTGACTTTCTCATAAGCCTGCCATTTCCTTTGATGTGAAGTGTGGCATTGAACAGGGGTGATAGAGAGATTCATCCAGTTCAAAATGAAAAGAACTTAATCTCTATCTGTCTAGAGAATACTATTAAACTGTTCAAGTGCTTACCTTGGAAAAAGAGTGTGGGGAAGATTGTTGAACATGTATAAACTTATCTTGACCTCACGACAGAGGCGTGACATGAAAATTGGGATCACTGCATCCTTTATTACAACCCAGTTCACATTAAAACAGATCTTTTATGGTTCTAAGATGTTCACTGATTTTACTTATTTGATGAGAAGCATATGGTCCTTGTACTAATACTCTGTGCTGCTGTCAAAGCTCTGAGAATTGCATCATGTGGAACAGTAATAACTTGCAGATTGACACCTACAGTGCAGGTCCTAATGACTCTGTCTGTAAATGAAAACAAGCATAGAGCCGCACAGGTTGCAATTATGTAATCCACATGCTGCTATAGGGAATGGCCGCCCACAAATGCCACATGGTTCTCCATGTGTGCTGGGCCGCAAGACATGATCCTGCATCAGTCTGTTTGGTTTGTGCTCTGATTTATATATATATGTGTGTATCCTCAACTCTGTTCTTTAAAGATGAAGTTAAAGAAAAAAAACGTAGTTTTTCCAATTGCAATGCATCTTTTGTTCTATACTCTCAATGTTAAATATTAAACATACATTCTTGCCTGTGTGCACGACCATCACAGTTATTGCAAGCTCCAAAAGAACTTTTATCCCTTTCTTTAGTTTGAGCTCTGCAAAGTTTAGAAGGATTCACACGTCGTCTGCTTCCCAACCCTCGGAGAACTGCTGGCCTCGTCTCGCAGCTTTGTGATCAGAAAAACAACTCGGTCTGCAGGAAGTCAGTTAACCTTCAAAGCAAGAGCAGTCCATCCTCATGAGTCTTGAACCTCTACTCCTGCAACAGGATAAAAGTAGTTTTCAGTCAAACGTGATAAAGAGATAAGTGAAATGAGCTTTTTGTATTTTTCTCATGTTCTTTATCTTCTGTTTTACATGACATCATGTATATATATATATATATATATATATATTTCAAATGAAGATACTTCTGACAGCAGATGTAAAATTCCAGGAATATATATGATATAAAAATAACTTCGGATAAGCACTTGAAACAGACTTCACTGCAGTGAACCAAATCAGTATCCAGGGCAGGGTACAACAAACATGACATGTTAGCCCAGTTTTCTTTTTTTTTACTGAGGAACTTTGGTGATTTTCAGTTTAAGATGTTGTAGAAATAGACTACAATTATTATCTATGGGAAATTTTAATTTAAGGTATTTGAGTACAATGTCTTAACTATGTATTAATACCACTTAGCTTTTTAACTTTTAAAGATTTTGCAACCAACACAAAGTAGCTCAGTCCATCACTTGGTTGCAACAATGAAACATGGTAATGGCAGTATCACACTCTTTGAAGTTTTCTTGAGCAGAAACAGGAAAACTAATCAGAACAGTTAGACGTTGGATGAAGTTAAATAAAGTGGGTTAAATAAAGAAAATGTTAAAGACAGTCGACAACCAGAGAGATCTTCCAGAAGGACAACTACCACAAGCATGCAGAAAGCGCCACAATAGAAGGGTTTTGATCAAAGTGTTCAAGTGTCAGAATGGCCCAGTCAAAGTCCAGAACTGAAGTTAATTCTGTGGAATCTGTGGAAAAATAGGAAAACTGATCATTCTTTGGAAAACTGTGACTTATTCATTGTATTTGAGCTTGAGATATTCGGCAAAAGAGAAGTTCTAGTTTCTATGTGGGGAATGTTGGCAGAGACTTACTTTGAAATGTTTGTGGATGCAATGCAGGAAGAATGAAGTCGTTGAGTACAAGGTATACTTTTTCAAATTTATATGTGCACATTGAAGAATGCCTTTTTTCCCTTCTACTTCACAAGTAATTGGTCTATCACATAAAATGTCAATAAATAAATTGAAGTTTGTGCTTGTTAATTTAACAAAATAGAAAATTTCAAGTGTTAGGGCTAAATTTGCAAAATATTAAATGTATTATAAACATTTATAATTAAATGTATTCTAATTTCTACTGTTTTTACACAAGTTGTTTTGTACATTTCTTTGGTTAATAAAAATAGACAAATTCCAGAGTGGAACTTGTAAACAAAGCCAAAATAAAAACCAACTCCAGTAAGTCAAATCAATACCCCTGTGGATCTCAACAAGTTCTGCACCCTGGGATCCAGCCAAGTTTTTCCCTTTCAAGCTCCCAGCTTCTGTCAGGTTGGATGGCTAGCACTATGTCCATCAGGTCTTTCCGCATATATTCCCTGGGGTTTAAGTCTCAGCTTGTAACTTGTTCTGAAAGGTGAGCTGTCACAGCGATCCAAGTCTCAGGTCACTGCATACTGAATCCTATTTTGTGTTTTCTTCCCAGTCATCCTTTTCTCAGTATCTGTAGCAGGAAGTCCCCCTCTAGTCGCACTATCAATGTCCTCCAAAGCAAAAAAAATATGATGAAGATTTTATAATGATGAGGATGGGTAAAGCTGGATTCATGACTGACTCACTGCACAGCAGCACCGGACTGAGGTAAATGATAACATACACTAATCCACAGCTCCTAAGCTATAATAACAATGCCATTTAGGTCTGTGGAAGTGTTAACTCATGCTTAAAATTCTCAGCCGAAATAATATTTATGGGATCCCAAAAGGTCTGCTGCTGTTCTCATAATATCCTAACTGCAGATGCTGTCTGCCAGCCATGGCTGCTTTTGATTAGAAGTTGGCCACAGGGGATCGAGCATGCCAAGGTTCAGCAGCTGCATGTTGTAGTTGGACTTGGGACGGGCAGGACAAAGGGCATATGGAGCGGAAGTGGCCTGCAAGAGTCCACACCTTGGGGACACAACAGATTGAAACGGGACCTTCTGGATGTGTGACGTTGCCAGATGTTGTGCGGACCAACTGTGAAGCAGTGCAGCCCGGCAGGCTGAAGCCAAGAGAAAGGCAGCAGCCACTCCTTTGTCAAGTCTTCCAAACAGGCTTCACTTTTTTGGAACACCAGCTGCCGGGTGGATGACTTTTGGACTCGCTGCAGCATGAATAATTTCTGGAATATAAAATTGAAAGTTTTTTTCTTTTTTTTCCTCACAGATTACGCAGAACTTACTTTTCATGCTGTGCACACTGACAACCGCTGTTAATCCTGTTCAACATAACCCCAGAAACTACAAAGAATGAATGAAGAATGTTTTATCCTGTGACAACTAAGCAAGACTCCTCAACTTTGCCTGACGAGAGATTATGCAATTCTTGCCACACAGCTTTGTAGTCACAGGAGGCTGTAAGTGCCACGTCATGTCAAACAGGATGCGAGTCTGTGATCTTAGATCATAGTTCTCACATCGCAGGGAAAAGGTCAGAATCTTACCAAAGATTATCATCATCTAGTTTCAGAGTTATGCTGTTGAAAAAGTTATTTAATTTTATATAGGTATATACAAGTTACTTCTTTGCAGCGGTACTCCATGGAGAAAAAGATTTACATAATACCTGACAAGCAAGTTTTTTACTTGCTTTGCTTCCTTTTTTTTTTTTAGCTGTACGACCTCCTCCTGCTCTGCTGGTGTCTTATTTTATCTTGGTCCCTGGTGTTCAGTCACCAGTGAGATGGGGTGTGTGAGTATTTGTGTGTGTGTGGCAGGGAGATGACTGAAAGGGGGTGATGAGGCTGTATTAGATCTTATGAAAAGAGTTGTTCTGTACTAAAGACAGCTGAGTTCACTGTCTCAAATACTCCATAACCGGTAACTGGTTATTGTCACCAGTGAATGTTCTTGTAAATTAGCACTCATTAACCATTTCAATAACAAAATGCTGTGCAATCCTGCAGTAAGTACATAAGATGCCAGTTTTGCTATTCTCTGTGTCCTCAAGAAATGAGGGGGATGCCAGTTCACCACTGACTGCACTTGCATAAAAGCAATAGAAAACCTGCTCAGAGCACAATTAACACAGGCTGGGCAAGTGCCCACATGTACATCCAACTCCAGTCCTCAAGAGCCACTGCACTGCATCTCTGTTGTTGATCGCTGCAGATTTTTTTTAAATAAACAATTTCACAATGTGGGATTTTCTACCCAGCTGAATAAATGTTAAATGAAACATTAAAAATTAATGTGTTTTCCACTAAATTTTCTGTTTGAGATTATGCTTGTGTGATGAAAGATACATTTGTGGGAAGATATATTACATGTCTTGCACCAGGAGTGCAAAAATAGTGTAGAGGTGCTTTATTTTCATTAAAGCAGGGTAAGGGATAATTATCTGAATATAATATGGTAAATTTAAATATGTCCAACAGGATTTTATCAAATGGAGTAAATGTCAAAACCAACAAGATTCACAGATATGCTGTGTTAGTTATTAATTAAAATAAGTCTGTTTGCTTACTGGTATTAACAAAAGAGAGTACTGTACACACTGCACTTCTGAAGAAAATAGTAAATGTGTTTTGTAAAATGTTATTTTACAAAGCACAATATACTAATGTTTTTTCTTTTACTGTATTTTTTAGTATTTTTCCCCCAATACTGAAAGAGTCTAAAAGAACAAAATCAAATTTACATCCACCTCAGGAAAAAGGAGTTTATTGTTAAGTCAGAAATTGATTTTCTTTACAATTTTATTTTTTGAAATATTACAAAATTTCTTTACAATTTCATAATATTTTGCTTTATGAAAACAAGTATTTAGAGTAAGATATTGTCAAGGGCAATCTGAGTGTAGTAGAAACAACAAATTTGTTTTAATGTCTTAATATTTTTATTATTGACCTTCAATCAATTCCAAGTGAGGTGCTAAAAGTGACTCATCTTCACTGTACAAATCTTCAGCTACACAAGATGATTCAGCTGAAAGATGATGCATCCCTGAAGATCGACAAAAGTGAATCATACTTAGTTCCGCACTTGAGTCTATTATCTCTTTTATTATTGATTGTTAATTTTTATTTAAATTGGTCAGACAGAAGAACTGGACTGTATTATTAAAGCACTTTATGTCTAAAATATAGCTGAAAAAAATTTTTAATTATGTATTAACTTATGATCAGTGCACAACTCCTCAATATATATTTTTTGAAAAACCTAACACACACTTATTACACTATGGTAAATATGCAACTGATCATTTTGCAGCTGCAATTTCAGCTTCAGCTTTAGCTGGACAGCTACAGATTCAAGATTTGTGCACTCCCAAGCTGTGCTTTACCTTTGTGTATTCAATCTGCTCTTTCTGCTGAATGGTGAATGCTGTCAAGTTTCCCTTGAGTTTGTCAGCATCCATCATCTGCACCTGGGTTGTGGTTTTATCAGCAGTACCAGGAGATGTTTTCCCTTCTCAGCAATCACTGACTAGGGTCTGACCTGTAAAGCCAAAACTTTCAATGATTCCCATCAGGTCATATTTTCAATTCACCAGAATTATTGTTTGGATCTATTAGTTTCACCTTACTCACACCGTTGTGCTAATTGGGTGACTTAAACTGTTTTTTTAGAACTAAAATATTTAAAATCCACTCACTACTCTTCATCCCAAAAGCAGAGGAAGTCGATCTGTTTGCTTTTCTGATCAGAGCTTTGCCAACAAATGTCATATGATACTTGCAGAGGGCCGGTTCTCATTCAAGGCCAGCAGACATGACAGCCTGATGGGCTTGGAAAAGGCAGCATGGGGTTTTGATTTGCTTTGCAAAAAACTCACAAGCAGATATAATGTCAACACAGTGATATACAAAGAGCAAGTGGCGTTTTTGCTGATAAACAGCCTGAATGTCATTGAGCGAACATTATTGATGCTCTCCATCGTGCGCTGGCCTGCAGCCCTCCGTGTTCTTGGCAGCCTCAGTGGTTAGTGTTTTGGGCGATGGCATCTGTTTCTGTGAATGTGCGGATGGTGTTTACTAATGTGTAATTGTATGTCTGCACACGGTTGTGCCGCTGAACTGAAATTAAGGTTGCACACTCGATAGTGTTTCAAGGATAATTGGAGGATTTGCAAAGACATAAACCACTCTGGCATTTCCTTTGTATTTAACTTATTTGAATTAGAAATGATCTGTTTTAAGCAGCCAGAAGCCCTAACCTTAATGATCATGTTCTACTACATTTCAACACACCCCTATTTTGGGATAAAATCATGGCAAACTCAGGGAAGATTCCAAATTAGTCAAAAATATTTCAGTGAGACACTTTTGTAACATTTTGCTGATGAGTACCCACCCTTCCAAATAGTCAAATCACCTGTTGGTGACTGCAGTTCCTGATGCTGTCAATGTGTGGGTGACAGCTCATAGTTAGACGTTTGAAGCAGCTCACAAGCAGACAATTAACCTAAACACCCAGAGAGGAAATATGCAAATCAACTGGAAGCAGCACCTAATTGAATATGAAAAAATTAAGCAGAGAAAAAAAAAAATTTTAATTAGCAGCGTGGTAAAACTTCCACTTCTCTTCTTGAACAATTGGCCCTTCTCATCTCGCAGCGTGGTCATCATTAGTGTGAAGCATCTCTGAAAGTTGTCAGAGATACTTCCATCCCCAGAAGGCCACATGCCTCCTCTGTGTCCTCCGTGCTGCTGACTCAACCTCTTTCCTTCCTGCTCCTGCGTTCTTTTGCCCACATCACACACACACTCATGCACGCACGCATGCACGCACGCATGCACCCCCACATGCACAGCCGTCTCTCCCTCCATCCGGTATCCGCGGGGCTTTTGTTGTCTGGCAGAGGATTTGGCAACGACCGGATTTTAGACAGCTGTGAGACAAATAGAGCAGAATTTATCCCAGAAATTAAATGATAATGCTGTGACACAAATGTGGCACCGCTGGTCAATTTATCTAGGCATGTTTCTGCTAAGGTGCTCCGCAGAACAGTTGATAATGGTTGGCTAAGCCTTTCATGTGTAAAGGAATGTTGGTTATAGTTTATTTTAAGAAATAAGCGCCAAAGTGAGACACTGGTTATGAAAAATTGGGTATTTTATTTTGGGAACAGCAAATTTGCTGTGAAATCAAGTTTGAGAAGTACAAAATCACAATCTTCTCAAATTTCTTGAAAGGAATATTGCCAAAAACTTCATACTTTGAAAAGACTATAGAACTGACTGAATATATATAAAAATGTTCAGGAACTGTTTTTGAAAATAATATCATTTTATTAATATTGTAAAAACAGCACATGCACAAACTAGCATCAAACAATGATTTTACATGTCGTTACAGTGGCTCGCTGTAGCTCAGAGAACGGATGTAAAAAAAACTTATGACAATTTATAAGTCACTCAAAGACTTAACAACAAAAGACATGAAAGGGCTGCTGTTGTTGTATCAACCTTCCAGACCACTGAGGTTTCCTGTTCCAGTCCCCAGAATCAGAACCAAACATGGACAAACACATTTCAGTTCTTAAGCACCTTTAATCTGGAACAAACTTCTAGAAAGATGCAAAAGTGCTGAAACGCTGAGTTCCTTTAAATCCAGACTAAAAACATATACACACACACACAGATTTGCCTTTCATTAATAATAGATATTTTGATAACTCTGTATTTTGCCACTCTAATTTAATGTGTTTCTTGCTTGCCATGTTCCGTTTTTTATCATGTAAAGCACTATGAGCTGCATTATTGGTGAAATTTGCTATACAAATTAACATCACATGAATTGACTTATTCAGACATACATTCCCCACATTCATGTGGCTGTTAAAAACGCAAACTTATTAACTCTAATTTTAAAATAGCATAAACTTAGGACAAGTTCTAAGTTTCCATTACTTTCTCATCCTTTCAAGCCCATCATTATGCAGAAACGGGAGGGGGAGGAGGGGCACAGCATTACTCTTAACTATCAGAGAAAACTGGTCACTCCAACACTTTCTCTGGTTTCTCATTAGCAGGACCGTAAACTGTCAAAACAGAACGGTAAAGAATGTTTATGACTGCAAAATGCAAGTTTACAAACCTTTTATGTGCTTTGGCATATGCCTTCTCACCAATGATGCTTTGGATACTGTAGTTACTTTTATTCTGTTTCCCTGACAGGTATGGATATTTTGCTTCAGCAGAATTGTATACAGGACAGTCTTAATACTTCACCAAAACAAGGTAAAACTGATTTGATTTCGACTATAATCTTCTAACACCTCGTTATGGCACAGAGCTCCAACAACATGCAACATGCGACAAATACTAAGGCCGTTGTAGATAAAGAAATAAAATAAAATAAAAACACAGAGGAGAATCTTTCAGAAAGAAATTCTGGAAAATGTGTAGAATAATTTTGCATATTTACAAAAAAAATTTGGATATTATCAGATGTAAAAAAGTAAAATAAAAAAAATCATAATTAAAGGCTTATGTTTATAGCAAACCTTAGATATTTTCAGACATTGTAAAGTGAAAAATCTGTTTTAAAAATTTCTTTAAAGCAGATTTGTTTTCTTCCAAGTATTTGACCACAAGGCAGGTGAATATTCTAGTTTAATATTGTAATTAACACCTATTCTGATCAAGACTCTTAAATAAAACTCAAAATATGTCCCTGAAGAAAACTGTTTTAAACGAATTTGTGCGAAGTGCAAAACGTCGGTTTTTTTTTGATGATTCAGGTCAATGTTAATACGATAGGTCAACTCTGGGTCACAGTGGTGAAGTTCTTATTCACATCACAAAGAATCTCTAATTTAAAAGATGCTTTCATCCTCACTGTGCTTCTAACTGCATGTTCACTTTCAAAATAACTTTCAGTTTCATAATTGAACCATACATTTACAAACTAGGACAAAGCATCAAAAAACTTCATCAAAGCAAATATAATCCACGCCTGTCATTCCTTCTCATTTCTAATCTCCTAAATACCATCACCAAACAGGGTAACTAATTAAAATTCTGATTTCGTGCATTCACATGTTGCCTGTCTATCCTGAAATTGATTTCAGCATCTAAATGATGCATTTTGAATCACAACTACAACTTGTGCTTACACACTTTAATGGGATTTTAATCCCATATGAGACAGAAGACATTATCTTCTGGCTACACCTCAGGGATGAATAAGGATGAGCCAGAAAAGTAGAAACAAGCTGCCATTGAAGGAAATGTTATATTTGTGTAAGTCTGTCAATGCATGCTACATTTTTAGAAGATATCTTTCAATTTTACGTTAGACCACCTCTTTATGTAGCAGAAAAAAATGTTAATACCTCTGTCATGTTATTTGCTAAAACTCATCAAGCCTAAAGTCTACCAGTGTAAAAACAGAGCTTAAATTATTCAGAATCAATGTCCTTCCTGTCACCAACAAACGTCTGCAATGGATTTTCCATAAATCCCAACCTTCCATCTTTCCATCTCAGTCATAATAACTTTCTTGCACTTTTTTTTTCTCTCTGCTGTTTTTACCCCCTCCCCCAAACCCTCAACTGTACAGCATTAAACCAAATGTCTTAAATAGAAAGTGTGGAGATTGTTGGCATAAAATAACACCCACTGGCTCTGAATGCCAGTGATATCTTATTCTTTTTGTCCTCTCAGCCTCTCCCCTCACTCTCTGCATCACCATCAGATATTCTTTTACAGCGGTCTCCGAGGGAAACAGGGAGGGAGGCTGCGCGCTGAGTACTGACCCACACAGAGAGCCCACAGAAACTCTCCTCTCCACCCTGCTCTAATTCCTAATTTTACCCACAGCATTACACGCTGAGACTAAAACACACGCACACGAAACCTGCTCAAAGCCCTCGTGATCTCTGCTTTTTTTTTTTTTTTTATTCATCACAGCATTCATCCCACAGCACACCACTGTGCTGATTTTCTTTGTCTGCTTCACTCTCACCTGTTTGAACCTCGGGATGTGAATCTTCTTTTTTTTTTCCTGCATGGCTGAGCCACATATAGTGAGGCTGTTATTGTATTATTTGTATCACTGCTCGTCAGGAATGCATAATAGAACCTCAATCAGTCAGTCCTTGACCACCTGCCTGATTATCATCTACAAATGAGCCCTTCTCCTTGAGTTTTTATGTTATTTTATTAATTCAGGTTCTACGTCTGGGAAAACAGGACTCCATAAAAATTATGCAAAAAAAAAAATTAAGAGGTGCCTACTTGAGTTTTTTTTTCTTTTAGTCTTCAAAAACTGCAAGGCTCTGAATCCTAAAGAATTTTTCAAATTCAGATTTTTAAAGTGAGGTTCTTTGAATTTATTTCCGGTTGTAGATCGCTTATCTGTGATAGAAAGATATAATTTCCCATTGAGTTTTTAGAATTGCTAAGCTGTCTACAGAGCAGTCAGGCTAATCACTCTTTACATCAGACATGTCAGGCTCAAGGTCTGTGAAACAATTGTATGCAGCTTGGTCATGTATCTATTATTAATAGTCTGCCCTTATACAGTATACAACCCCTGCCAGTCATAATAAATATTCCATATTGCACCTCATCAGCTCCAAGCTTAGGGCATAGGTGTGCATGCGGCTTAACGCCAATTCTTGGTGACCGCATTTCCATGCCAACAACAATTTTTTAGCTTCAGCTTTTAGGATTTTCTATCCTCTAGAAATTGGCCGCAATAAGACTTTTTTTCATATGGTTAAGTTAAGGGAACTATTGCTATTATTTACAACAAAAAAAGTGAATGAAATCTGAACTATTCTTTTATTACTCTTCTAATTAGGGAAGAACAAAACATGCTCAGTCTTTGGGGTTTGGCAGAATAAGGCATGTTGATATTTTCGTCACTGATGGAGAAGCTTGTTGCCAGTGGCTGTTGTTGAGTTTTGTAAGAAGGCTGTGAATGAACTGAAACAATAAGAGCAAAGTGCACAGTAAAGATTATCAAATGAAGCCAGTTTGAATTTGTCTTAAAATGCCTTGCAGACTAAGTTAATGTAAGTACAGTAGTGGAGTTATTTATTATACAGCACTTACAAGAGATGCAGCAACACTAGTTTGTGATATTTGTTAGATACACAACTTCATGTCAGAGATGTGCAGAGGTAAAAGTGCTGGCCACATTTATTGACACTCCTGTTCGATATGTATATATTCATCTTTACCGCAGTGGCACACACTGTGGCATTTAGAAAAATCAAACATCTAATTGAAGGGCATTTATTCAGTAAGACAAAAAAAAATCCAATCTTAAGAAATTGTTCTTAATACACCAACTTTTTTGTCACTTTAACAATCCCCTTTATGAACAAGGCAGCACTTCAGTCTCCTTAAACAGCATTTAGCAACGTTGGAGCTCATTTAATGAGGGATCTTTGTCAATCTCTCTAAATCATAATTTTTTTCATTGGCAGATTATGTTATTGCAATGAAAAAAATATGTCAAGGCACTTCATACATCATCACCAGGCCCGCTACTAAATCTGTATTTGAATAAAATTAACATTATTGTTTATTTGCTATTACAACTCTTCTAATTTAAACATATGTAGAAATAAGTAATTACTACACATCTCTATTGAATATGCTTTTTTTCTTACATCCATCAACAACATGTTTATTCAGGATAAGTAAGAGGAAAAAATAACATTTGGTTCCTAATCCACACTAAAACCAATCAACAAATAAATGCCTGCAATGTGAACAAAGAGAGCCCAATCACCACCTGTCCTAGTTGAAAAATAGAGCATGCACAACAAACCCAGAAAAAAAAGACATTGCAAAACAAGTCAAGAATGAAAAAAAATGATGTCCAGATAAATAAGTAGATAAAAAGTAAGCACATCAAGTCAATAGCCCTACAATAATTGATAGATTTGGGTAAAAACATAATCCAGAAATTTACTTCTGAAGAGCTTGAGCTTTAGCCCAAGCATTGATTCAAGTGTTTGTCTTTTGGGACACATTTTCTGAATTAGAATTACCTATTCAGCCTTTTTAAAGTAAAGTAATTACTTTACCAAAACCCTTGGGTGGAATAGTAAATTACAGAGCAAATGGATGCCAAAACAGAGCAGCTGTATAGATCTAGCATCTCTGATTTAAATTTTAATGGATCATTGATCCAATAAAATATAAAGCTATTAATTTTCTGGTTGCTGTTGCATCTGTGGAATAACAAAATGTTGGCTACTTTCCAATTTAAATGGCAATGATAACATGTTGCAGGTCATTTCAATGCAAATTCTCCTTAGTGGAGAAGAGAGAAAAAATCTGGAAAATTTAACAAATGTTGAGGCTTTAGAAATATTTTTTCTTGAATTTAGAAAAACTTGACTTGTAGTTATTTAAATATATAAAGCAAAAACTAAGAGCATTTTTAGATCCCATAATTTTGCATTAATTCCCAATGGTTTCCATCAAGTTCAACTTTATTTATTCCTTTACATTTATTACCAAAAACATTAACTTGTGTCTTACTGCAGAAAGTTGAGGTCATGGATCCTTTATGCAAACAAGAGCATCCAGCACAGCCTTGCTGCATCTCTGACTTTTGAAAATCTTTAAGAATCTCAGCTTTATCTGAAATAAATATGTAACAACTTTGCTTAACTTTATTTTATTTACACACATTTTTTTTCGCAGTAAGAAAATTGTTAGGATCCTGAGTTGTTTTTGAGGTTTGTTTATTCTGTCTTTCTTAGTTTCTTTTCTCTTAGATCAGTTTAGTGTCTGTCTTGCTTTAGTTCAGTCCTTCCTTAGTGATTATGTTTATTGCTTGTGTCTAGCTATGCTTTGTTGCTCTAGTTTATATTTCTTAGGTCTAGTTATTAATTGTTAGATTTATTTCTTCAATCAAGGGTTCTTGATTGCAGCAAGGAACACATAGACTTCTTAGAAGAAGACTAAATACTCAATTATATTAATAATAATAACAATGATTGAATTTCCCTTGATTGAATTTTTTATTTCTATCTTTGTACAACTACAAACAATTGGAGTCCAAAATTGAATGTTTACACTGTTATTTGTTTTTTATCCTTCTTTTCTGCCTTCATCATTACAGTGTTAATTTATATTGTATTTATTTAATAAGATAAACTCTCTGGCCGCCCTTTGCTTTCTACTTCAATTTCATACCTGCAGCTAGACTACACTACATACCTAACACTTTTGTGTAATCTTGGCAAAATGCTCTAAAGAATTATGATAACTAATGTTAAAAATAGTAAAATCTCACAATTAGGATTGGTGATCAAACCAATAGCAAGCTCATGACGATTGATAATTTTTTATCAAAATATCGTGTTGTAAATCATTGGAGAAAAAAAGTGTTTCTTTTTTGTTATAGTATGTTATTGCCAGGTTTTTGATCATGACACTACAAAAATACTTTACATTTTTGGTTAGGTTAGGTTTGATTTTACACATAGCTTTCCTGAAATTGGTTTGTGACAAACATCTACAAATAAAATGTTGGTTTAAGGCCTGTATAGGCATAAATAATTTTTACAATTTCTCAAACATTACAAATAAAGCCAATTAAACAAAAGCATAACAGAAAACAATACATTCACCATTGTTATACACTCAGGACCAGAGTTCCTTCAAGAGTAAGAGCCAAAATATGGTTTTAAAAATCAATTTCTAAACTTCAGTTTAAGGTCTGAAGGTCTTCTGAAGTGTTTGCAGCTCTACCCTATGCCCCCCCATCAAGTGTCAAGTGCTGAAATCAGCAAATTAGGTGTGTGTCAATAGAGTTGATTCAGCTCTGTAGGCCACCTCCGCTATTGGCTCATAATCTACTTCTTCTCGCCCACATTCTGCGTCTGCGTCTTACAAGCTAAACAGGCAGACACAATAAAGACACAACAGCTCGTACATGAACAGGCTCTGAAAAAAGCACTTTAAAAGAAATCATATTCAGAGCAGTAGTTTGCTTGGAATTATGATTCAGCAGATGATGAGTCAGTGACTGATTGTAAAGGGTGTTTGGATGTGTTTTTCATATTCCATTTGGGGTTTAGACTCAAAACGGGGCTCGGAAAGAGTTGAGTTGTGTGTGTAAAATGTTCTTTGGCATTCTTAAAAACTTTTGCATAAAACTTATCACTAAAAGAGGGAGAAAAAAAAGGATCATTAAGTTGGAAAACATTGCCACAGTGGCTGTCTGTACTTTTAGCTTCTTTCCCGAACTCTTGTTTTGTCTTCAGCGCGTGTTATTCCTGTATTCCCAACTGAGTGCAGCGGCGTGTATATCTTGCTATGTGACGAGTGAACTTAAAGACAGAAGTTCTCCTTTGACTTCACAACGACTAGCGCCGTGGTGTGTATCCAGCATGTGTGCATGCATACGTGTGTATTTGATGTTCTTGCTCTTTCAGAGGGCGGCTAGGTATCATTGTCTTTGCCTGCTGCTAGAAAGACTTATCCCCCTCTGCTGCGGACTGACAGCAGGGACTACAGTATGACAGGTCACTGATGTCTGGATGATCTAAGAGGACAGTCTGTGCTGTCTCTGCCTCCAAGTCTCTCTGTGTCTGCACGCAAGCATCAAAGACAAAGTAAGTCTTTAAGAAGACTCATTGTGGATTGTGTCTCTTGGAGTGACTGAGTTCTATTTCACACCAAGTATTGTATCTGAAAAATGTCCCTAAAAATTCATTTCAGCATCCAGCTCTGATGGAACTCACACTGTACAGTGTCAGGGGTGGAGGAGGAACAGATGACCACAGTCATACCGCCCAACTGCTACTGCTATCTGTAATAAGACGAGATGAGAAAGAAAAAAATTACAATTTTCTTTCACACAAGATACTTACTCCCACTCGTGTAAACAATACAGCACATGCCAACTAGTATAAATTATTGTGGAAAAACTAAACTGCAAGGAATATTTTAACCTCTTTCACAAAACTTTTTTTCAGAAGGATAAAAACTTAAAGTATAGGAAACAGCAGTGAAAAGACATTTTTAGATTTTGTGAATTTTCATGAGACTCTTTCATAGAAAGTGTAGCAAAGTGCCTAGCTTGTTACAGATGGAAGGAGTAAAGAAAACAAACTGCGATATAATGTGCAATGTCCACACTGTAATCAAGAAGGGGGATTTAAATAGTGTTTGCTCCAATTATTTTACTCCGAGGAAGAGCAGGCAAAGCAAGAAATTCAGGACAAACATTGAATGATGAACTGCATGAAAAGTTTCACAATCTCCTAGATGAAAGTTTCATGGAGAGTATTGCTTTAATTGACTTTTGCCTAAAGCTCTTTTGCCTTGCCAATATCTGTCATGATGGATGGAAAGTGAAGGAATGTGAAGTTGTAGAGCTAAACATGATTTTTTCCAAGTGGTTACACAGAAAATGCAATATTGGCTCAAAAAATGTCTAACAAGGGATATTACATTGGATGCTAATCATATTGCATGTACTGGATGATGTCATATTTTAGAACTGTAAC
Organism: Phalloptychus januarius; assembly: GCA_902982915.1. Classification (NCBI taxonomy): domain Eukaryota; kingdom Metazoa; phylum Chordata; class Actinopteri; order Cyprinodontiformes; family Poeciliidae; genus Phalloptychus; species Phalloptychus januarius. The sequence continues at coordinate 9,559,156 of CADWAE010000476.1, forward strand.
AAACAGCTTTGTTTTATTCACAAGGTATTACAGCTTTGAAGTATTTCGATGCAACTATATTCAGAGCAAAATATTATGGAATTTGTTTAAACACTTTCTTACATTATTGGTGAGTGTTCACATTGTAATGACCAATTTTATTATTTTGTCATTGTTAAATTATTTGTTGCTCCAATGAGTAAAGAAAAAGCCTTCATTTGATTCATGTTTTGTTTATGTGGCATAAGCTCACACTGCCAATTTTTGATAAGTCCTACCTTTAGTTTAAGTTCATTCAGTTAAATTATGAAAACAATCCTAGACAAAAATTAATAACCAGTGACAGAAAACCACTTACTCTTGTCCAATAATACTTCACAAGGCAGGGCTGCACAGAATTATTATTTTTTATTATTTCTATTTATATAGTCCCTACAGATTGTCCATGAAAGACTTCTTCCAGGAATCGACTCATAAACAACTTACTGTCACAACAATCCTGTAGTGGTTGTTTTGAAGAGCTGGTGACCTTATAATATCTCAGCTTTAAAAATATTACTCTGACTGCTCATATCACCAATTGTGGCATTAGTTTCACAGCCGTAACTCCTCCCACATGATCCTTACATGATGCATTAAGGATAAATGCATTTAAAGCATTTCATTAGATTCAGTTCAAAAAATGCAGTGAAGCATCATTTTACATGAACAAAGTGAAGCAGCACTAAAGTGATTTGAACAAATGTAAATAATGAAAAATAATAAATACAAAAGCAACAAATACATGAACATGTTCAGCCTGTTTCATCAGTTCTGCTTCAAAACTGATTTACTTTGAGTGGTGTTAGTCTGTTAATCTAAAATATGTTCCATTTTAAAGAAATGCCATAAAGAAATTACCAAAGCAAGTTTGTCATTCCATCTTCCATTAAAATACAAGTTAATCTTTTCCACATTCTTACAACCATGAACTTCAGCGTGTTTTACTTTAAATTACAAACCAACACAAATAGCGGACAAATGTGAAGTGGCAGGAAAATAATTGAAAATCATGTTGCATACAGCCCCATAGTTGGTACTAAAGCCAGACTTTAATTTCTTTGCCATTTGTCTTTGCAACACAGCTTAAGCAGTCTGACTGGATTGTATCTTTGAAAAATATTTTTTAGTCTTTGCCACACATTCTTAATAGGATTTAGGTCTGAAGTTTTAAAGGATGGAAGGAAGCTGGCGTACCTAGAGAACCCACGCATGCACAGGGAGAACATGCAAACACCTTGCAGAAAGACCCCAGGACTAATCGAACCCAGAACCTTCTTGCTGCAAGGCAACAGCTCTACCAACTGCACCACTGTACAGCCCCACTTTAAGAATATGTTTGCTAATTTCTCCTACTACTTTTCCATTACACCTTCTCTGCATTTGTTGCCACCAATGACTCTTTTTCACTCTAACATTTTTGTTGTGGTTTAAACTGCATCAAAGCTACAGTAAATCTTCAAGCTGGATCTGTTTGTTTTGAAAAGTGGCTTGAGATGACACATATTGTGAATTGGCATGTTAAAAATAACTAAAAGAAGTGAACATTTTCTGGTTCATGTGAAGTTTTTTTTTTGTCACAAATACAGATACAAATGGTCGAACTTGGCATTCCTCATGTTTTTCAGTCTGTTCATTATCATACGTGCAAAATATAAAAGTGTTAACTGCAACTTTATGCAACCCCAATAAGCTATGCTGATCTGTCAGTATGTTTTGATATTTCTTTGAATGTCCTGTAGGGGGCTCTAGTCCCACATTTCTTCTGTGTCTGTCAGAGAAGAAGACTAAGGCAGAAGGGAAGAAAAAGAAATGACGTACTACGTAGACTAAGCACGTTTCAGCAGAAGTAGAGAAGTTTTCTTTACTGGGATTACTCATGAGTGCTGCTATGATACGAAATAATTCTGTTTATTTTTAACTGGACGATGTACATTTTGTTCTGGGATTTCCTCGGTAAATCTATTGTTTTATTTTCAGATACTTACTTATGTGCGATGGCTACCTAGCTGAAGTTAATGTTGCTCAGTTTTTTTAGAATTGTAAAAAAACAACAACCGGAGTATAAGGTGTTGCTCTGTAAGTAGCAGTGTGAAATGAGACTGTTTTATGGTGAAGTGATGTTTGTAACCATTTCTGCTAATGTTAAGTTATTTATTGCTGAGCGTTATTTTGTTTACTTCAAAGGCTAATTCTGTTTTCACTGAGAAGTAATTGAAAGATCTCGCTGATTTCCGTATACCTGCCGGTTAACGCTCTTCATGCGGGTTGTTTTTTTGTACAGCCGATACTTGAACGAGCCAGTGGAGTTCCAAAGGCTGAAGGGCCCCGCCGCCATCTTTGTGACTCGGACTGAAACCTTGGACTGGTGCTGCTGGAGCTGGAAGTTTTGCTTGGACAACAGATAAGCTTATTGGACAAAAAAAAGGCGGGGTGGAGGGCAATCCTCTAATTTTTTTCATTCCACAAACTAGTCCTTCATGAACATTTTCCAAAAGAACTGACAACTTATCTGCACATTGACTGAGCTGACTGACTGAACTGCTATATTAAAGGATTAACTAGAAGATGTAATTTTCTCCTTGAGGGGGAAAAAAAAAAAACAATTGTTGAAGGGAGCTTTAAAGCTACAGTTTAGAAAACTACCCTGATTTTTTTTTTAAACATTAGTGTTATTTCTATGGTGGACAAATTTTTTTTTTATTTGTTTGTAATTGGTGTTGTCTGGAGAATTGTTTTTTTGAGGAGTTACAACTTATTTGCTTATCCTCCTGTGTGACTCTCGAGCGTAAGTAACTACTACTGAGTTCATTGCTAATTCTATTAAGTAGTGGCTACGTTTAGCAAAAAGAAAGCTTTACATGCAGTAATGTTAATCAACTCAGTGTCAAAAACTGACTGGCTAAAGTGGCCCTCGTTTTAAAAATCCCTTCATGTGTAATAATACACTTGCATGCGAATCAGGAAACCAGACTTCACAAACCTCTGAGCAAATAATGATCGGCAGCTAAAAGGATGCAACAAACGGTACCCAAGACTGTCCTTCAAAATTAATTTTTAATTGCCAATGAAATTAAACCAGAATGTGTAATTGTCTTTTTATTTACACTGCTTGACAAATTTGAAAGTGAGGCCAAAGTAAGCTGTCATTGTTGAACATGATTAAAGGCTTCTTGTTGTTACTGACTCACTTTTGAGGAAGGCTTATGATTCGGACTTCAATGCAAAAACAAACACTTAAAAATGAGCTTCAGTGCACCCAAGCTTTGTTGCATTATTAATGGTTTCATGGAGACCAGATAGCAGTGCTGTAGGGTGGAAAAGAGGTGGGGAATATAAGACAGAAACGAAGGCACAAGGCAGAAAGACAAAAAAGAATGTGAGAAAAATGCCAAAAAAAAAATAGAAAGGAAGGTGAATAAAAGCAAGAATTAATTCAAATAAGAAAGTACGATCTGAGATCTTTAGAAAGAAAGGAGCGTGTGAAACTAAGTCAAATTCTAGTTACAAAGAAAAAATAAGTCAAGAGTAATTCTGTGAAGAAGAGAGTTGATACATCTTATCTGAGTTCATTCAACCAATTAGACCAAATCCCAAAAGCCTCTCTGTCTGAGCCCGACAAGAATGCCTCGCAGTTTATGCCGCCCAAACTCACTTACCTGAAGCAAGGAGCTATTTAAGCACCCAGTAAATTATTCAGAAGCCTCAGCAGTATGCTGAACAAACCTAAAAACTATCCGTATCTAAACTCTTCTATCGCAGCTTTTAGTTTTTCTGCTTCTGGATTCCTTTTTTCTTTATCACTTATATTCCCTATTGTATATCATATCATAATGCCATTTTCTGAGACAAAACAAGAACAAGATAAGCTCAGATTAATTGTCATTAGATATCTTTGAATTTACAGATTTGCTAAGTTGTTCCTCCTTATCCCCATCCGAGACGCATCGTTGGAATATCAGGCTCGAGGCACAAGAGTGAAAAATAGGGCATACGCTAGGGATACAGTATGAGCTCTTTTGATCTCAGTAAAAAAAAAAAAAAGAGAAGAAGATTCACAGCCTGGAAAATAATATGTGATGGGAACAGAATTGTTTTCTGGCAGTGTGTGAAATAGATTCACTGCTTTGCAAGCCAGTGATTATGTCCCAAATAGGGTTTTTATAAGAGATGTCAGAACGTAGCCAGACTCTTTAGCATTGTTAAACACTCGCCATAAATCAGGTTTATGTGCAACTCTGAGAAAACCTGAATATCATCTCCTTTGTTCTGTGACCCAGTTTCTCTCTTCTCCATCCGATCAGCGCCACTGCTCCAGACTCACCGTGGGGGCGCCCACCCTCTGCCCAATGATCCCTTTTTCACAAAGGGTGCAAACAGTTACACCGAAAGCTAATTCCACTTTTATTTCCCTTGAGTGCAGTCTCTAATCTGATATTAAATAATAATATAAAACCCTTTCCTCAATCTGAAAAAAAAAAATAATATATATATATATACTATATATATATATATATATATATATATATATATATATATATATATATATATATATCTTGATCGTATAAAACCTTGGTCTTTTTTATTGCTGTATTTTACAAAGTACTACAGATCTTATGTGGGTGTCCTTTAAAACTTAAAATTGATCGCGCAAAGATCAATAAACCGGATGTCTCTACGGTCTCATTTATAAAAAATGGACATTATAGTAAGAAAAAACCTGTAGAACAAGTCAACTTTTTTCAGTAAATGCATTTCAGTAATTTATTAAGTGCTTAGTAGAAAAGTCTTTTTTGCAGTGACAACTTGAAGACTTCTGCAGAAACCAGCCTCATGCATTGATCAGTTGTTGTTTTGATTCATTCCTCCAAGCAAACCTTTTTCATCTCTTGAAGTTTCTTAGGGAGTTCTCTATGCTGTCTGAACTTTCTTGGACTTTCTGTTGGATTCAAATCAGGTTATTTAGAAAATTAGAGTTGGTTGAAAATTGATTCTCTTGGTGGGATAAGGTTTTGCCAGACAATTTACCTTTATTCATGTTCATCTTCTTATCAAAAGTGCTTCTGTCAATTTAGTTTAAAAAAATTACGTTACTTTACTTACAAACAGCTGGAAAAATTTATTAAAAATGCATAGGGGCAATGTTACAATAATTATGATGTTTTGAAAATATGACAATTAAGTAGAAGGATACTATATATTTTTTTTATTTCCAACAATTCTGTGAAACATTTCACAGCAGAGACTTTTTTTTTATTTAAATGTGGAGATTACTTTAGTGTTCTCCAAAATCTAATGAGAATTTATTTCTGTTGCCCTACTGTCAGTATCACTACAGAGAGAAAATTGACATGTTTGGATACTCATTTTTCCTGCTCTGTAAGAACAAATAGAAATGTATATAATTTTTTTTTATTGATTTTAAGAGTCAAAGTTGGTGATGTTCAGTCTCCATCTGATGACAGTGGTGCAGGCTTACATCACCAACTTGTCAGAAAAATTCATGGGAGGTATTCTCTGCACATCACAGGCAACCGTCCATCTGCTCCATCCAGCTTCTGCTGTTATAAATCTGTCTCACTCCCTTTATTAAATTGAAATGTTTTCCAGACAAAGTCAAGAAGCAGTGCTTGAGACAGCCTGATTTTACTTATGTGCAGTTGATGACAGATTTGGTAGTGAACGCTGCATCGTAAAGTTTTTTCTGCATCTCTTTTAAAACGCTTTGCTTGTAAATATGCGTCAAATCAGAGGTGTACTTGTTCCTTTGAAAAATAAGTCGACAAGAAGATTACAATTAAATGACGGGTTTGTGTAGCTTCATATGACACAAATCATTAATCAAGGCATACTACATTACCACTGTCACCTTCCTAAAACAAATCACTTTCACTTTTTTGGCAAAAAATGACCTTCATTATTTTAAGAAGGTGACGATATACTCACAGTCACTGCAGATGCAGATACCTTATTCGCAAAACATCTATCTATAAATTGTGTATATCTACATATCTTGCAGTGATGTTGTTAGGAGGTAAATCAGGATGGTGCTGAACTTCAGGAGTTACTGATCGAGAGCGGGGCATGCCTTGGACAGGTCTGCAGTCCATTATAGTGTCTTCTAGTTTTAAAAATCATATATCATTTGAAGTATTTTCACATTGTAACTAGGTAGTCCTTAGAACTTGGTGATATTGGCTTATTAAATATGAGCCAGCCTCAGTGATGAGCAGCACAAATGTTTATGCATTCCACCAACACAGTTTTCACTCATCTATCTTCTTTGTACTAACAAGTGGGCCATGTGTTTATATTGGCAAAACATTGTCTGAGCTACCAGCAGTGAAGACTGAGTGGACACATGTGGTTAAGAATGAGTTCACACTGTGGGAGGCATGAAACTGAAACGGCGAGCTCAGCAGCCAGAAAGCTGCATGACCAGGATGATTAGTTTGACTGAGACAACTGGGATAAAGACATTCTGTGGTTCATGCAATGAAGAGTAATGTAAATATAAATATATATGCCTACAGATTGGCAGGAAAAGCTTGGAATCCCTATGCTCATACATCCTCCCAATTTACCGCTGTTAAAAAAACAACAAAAACAGATTGACAGATTCATTAAAATTAAAAACGGAAAAAAAATGTTGGGCATAGCAACAAATGTGGGCATGCTGAAAATGGTAGACTAACTATGCAAAAATGTTGCAAAAAAAACATTTTACACACAAAACATATTACAAATTGTCATTGAGCACAAAATTATCTCTTCTCTAATATGTAAATGTTTTTTAAATTTTATATTTTTGATTATATAATAAAATATGAACATTCCTTTTAACTTTTAACAATTATAATTAACATGCTTTGATTCATCAATGCTTTTTTTGTAAAATGGACAGTCTTAAAGTTAAATTTTATTCAACAAATTAGTCTTCATTTGACCTCATGGCTCCTTTGTTTATCCTTCAGCCACGTTTCAATTGTTTCAATTGATAATACTCAATTGCATTTTAAGCAATCATGTGACTCTTGACAGAAACTTGAGTGTTGAATTTCTTTGTTTGTGAGAAGAGATCAGTTTGTCCTTGAGGACAATTTGAAAAATATGTTTTATATTTTGCAACATTTTGACTGGCAATTAATTCCATAAAAATGAACACTGAGTCCATAGCACAGTCGTGGCCAATTAAGCTAAACGCCCATGAAGAATGGTCAGAATTAGTGTTTGTGCTGCCATCAGCCATCAAACATTTACAATAACTGTGAATTAATCTTTTTGCAGATTGGTTTTAATTAAGCCTCATTGGAAGAATAAGCGTTATGCAGCATTACCAGAAATTAACGGAGCATGATCACAAAGTGGGCTTACAGAAGGTCGTATTATTGGATTAGGTTCACGTCCATTATGAAGAGTTTACTGCCCACAATGTGATGTTAAGCAATAAATCAGTTGGTACCACAGAGAAATAACCAGACCGCCATTACTGCGAAACGATTCAACCTGCTGTTCCAAGGGTGATGATGTGGGAAGCCATAGGATATTTCGATATGTCATGTCTGAATGTCCCAACTGTGGGTAATAAGCCTGAAATGTTCCACATCTATACAAGCTTTAATGATCGCATTGATTTTTTTCAATAGAAGCTCGTTGAGTCAGCTCACCTCCCATGTCTGTTGGTCTCCTTCTTCTGTTTAACTCGTCTGCTCTCTGTTGTTTCTGGCTCCTGAAATTGGACGTCACCTGCAGTAATGAAGAGGTGTTTTATGAAATCAGCTTGAGTGTCAGGTCAGCAAGCGAGAGTGTGTGGGAGAAGTCTTTAGAGGGCTGTTGGAGAGATTGGTGAAGAAATTACTAAAGGCCTAATCATCACTTTATAACACTGAATCCTGCTTCAAACAGGCTGGGCAGATTTCAGTATTTTCAGGGAACAGCGCTGCAGACTTGATCTGAAAACATAGATTGTGTTGCAGAGTGTCTACATTGTGCTGGCAAAGCATTGTTGCTTGTTCATGCGGGGGACAAGAGAAACAGAAAAAGGTTTATTTACTCCCATGTGAAGAGGGAGTGCAACCTCTTGCAGACCTGTTTGCTCAGTATTAAGCCAGTGACATATGTGTGTCAATATTTGAGCCCTCCTGCTGGGATTGCATGCTCAAACAGAGTGAACACAGTGTTATGAGCACTTCAAGGACGTGATTCTGAGAACAAACAGGATTCTGCTGAATCCTTTCAGGTTAAATGCAGTTTCACATTTAAAATCAGGAACAATGTAAATGTCTTGGTAACAAAGATATTGCTTTGATTATTTTAGATAAAAACAATGTGATTTGTTGACTGTGTTAGTTTTATGTTAAATATCCTCCAGGAATATTTGCTCTGCTACGCAAACTAATGTGTGCGTGTGTACGCAAATCAAAGACTTGTTTTATTCCACATCAAATACTTAATGATTCAGAAGCTCTTGCTAATGAAAGTGTGTTAACCCAGCAGAAACACTATTTATATTTAAATATGCTATTTGTTTTTCTTTTTGTGAAACCTGTCTTTTAACTTGATCAAAAAACGAGAAGCCAGCAAGTTATAAATAAATGACATATGAGTGCAGTTCCTGGTAAACGGTGCTGGATTATGTTCACCGTAGATCAAGATTCAGCAACCTTTGAAATCAAGATATTTTGCATTTTGTCCAGATAAATAAAATGTGTTTAAGACTGCATGACCTTTTGAAGAAAGTCATCTTTGATTAATATCTACTATGGAAAATGTGTTAAGCCATTTAACTAACCATCATTTTATTTCTAGTTCTGTTGTGAAACAAAGACACAATATTTATTTCGGTATAATTGGTAGATACATTTGTTTCTATACAATGTTATTTGTAGAAAATGCTATAAAAATTATAGATTTTCTCTAAAGTTAGTATATTTACTTTAAGATATATATTTCCTTAGGACATCAGTGATAGAAGCTTGAATTCTGCTTTTTACTTAATAATCCTAAATTATATTTCCTGGTCCTCAATTTTTGACTTTCGACTCAAGTGTATTTGTTTCAATACAAAGCACACCTGACATACATACACAATCTGCATTTATTCAGTTTCCAATATCTGTATATATTTTGGCCAAAAATGAATGCTCTATTCTATTAAGAATGTTTCAATAGCCTCTTGTCATTTCAATTCACTGTTTTTATGTTTGCTGGTGTGAATGCTCATCTCAGTTGAATCTCTTCAACATTTCTTTAATGCTCTAAACACTGTCTATAAAGATGGCATTCTGTGTTTTCTGTAGCATTTAAATTTCACCCACATAACACCTGCACACATGGCGCAAGCAACAAGGTGTACAAATGTTTTTTTGTTTTGTTTTTCCCTGCTCTGTATTCATAAGTGGTCATTTTCTTGGCCTCTACAGAGAGAAGACAAAACTAGAAAAAGATACAGCAATTGACAGCCCATACTAAACATCTGAGCTTTGATCAGCTGTTACTTTTGGGATGAACAAAGTCTCTCTAACGCAGCGGCTAGTCATAATGTTATGTCTGACTGATGTGCGCTTATACAATGAAAATTATGTAAAAGGTAATAATTTGTTGCAGAACTGATGGTCTGTCTGCATTGGATATTATGAGCCTGAGCCTCACTCACCTTTATATAACACTGACTTTCATTCCCATACTGACAGACAATAATTAACTCGCTCTTTTCTTCATGACTAATATGAGACTTTCAGATTCAAACAGGCAAATTGGTGATAGCCAAAAAAACTGGACAATGAAGTTTTAGAAAAAGCTCTACAACAATTTTAACACCTTTGTTGCTTTGGCCACTTGTTTGGCATAAAGTAATAAATTTCTGCCTCTAATTTTTCTAAAAAATTAAAACATGTAATACTGACTGCTCATAATTACAACAAAGAAACTTCTCTTCAAACTCCTGTTTTAGTTTTAGATCTCTGCCACATTTCACAATGCTACATCAAAGAAAATCTAATGACAAATTCAGGCTTTTGCAACATGTTTTGATGTCTTGATGTAATCATGAAATGGCAAATTTGTTCAAGCATCAAGCTTTATTTTTAGTGACGTTTGGCTTTGGTGTCAGTTTGATCAGAACAACCACTGTCAGATCATGCTCCTGTCCCTCTGATGAATTCCCCCAACCAGCTGCAGAGAAACAAAATTGCAAAAAGAAAATACTTCAAGGCTTCTGCATCTGTTTTTTTATGTGTAGATGTAGATAGAAAAGTGCCAGGATGTTCTAATGAACACAAGAAGGAATGCCTGGAGATCTTCACTTTTCTTGGCTCCTCAATGAACTGATTAGCTATTCCCTTTTTGAATCTAAACTCCAACTAGTTGAGAGAGCTTAATTACTTGATGTTTCCTTTCATTTTCACACATTTTTTCAAATGACATTTACATTTTTGTTTCCAGTTTTGCTTTAAGAAACTCTTCCTCCTGGGGGTGGCATCTGAAAAATGGCTGTGTTACTGCTAAAGAGCACAAATGGGAGAAAACAAATAAATGTGCTGCGGTCGCTTAATAATTGACACGTGGAGAGATAATGACTCATTTCACCAACTGTCTGTGAGTGATATCTATTAGTAATAATGATAACCCATCATGTGCTTTAATTAGAGAAAACGCATTCATCTTTCAATGTGTTCTCTAGCTCATACTGTTTCTCGGTCTCTTAGGGCATCTGTGAGGCTCTTAATTCCTCCTGTCTGCCTCCTCGATCTGTCGTAAGACGATGTAAGAAAAGAGGTGCTCATGGTAATACACTTCTCGGTAATATATGAAAATGTAATCATAGGAAGTAGAGCTATTTTTTCCTCTTTGAATTTGCCTTGTGGCAACACCAACTCTGCTAAAATATATCTGTTTGTAATCAAATAAACAAGACGTATTTCCTAATTTTCACTAATGTAAGAGCCAGCAGAGAAAGAAGAGGTCATGACACGAAGATATTTTAAAAATTATTTCTATCCTTTAATGGAAATGTGGGGATTCTTTACACAAAAACACAACGTTGGCTTGATATCTCAGGCCAAAAAGGTTTGAAATTTTGTCATTCTGTGAGCAGTTCAGATTTGCAAGGGATTTTCTACATCACACTCCCAGCTCAGAGTGGAATTATCCATCTTTTTCATCTTTATCTCCAATCAGTTTCAACTTCAAGTCATGCAGGATTTACTCTGCTAGGTTTTGCTTTGCTATAAAATATAAATTCTCTTCACCAAGAATATAGCTCACCCAGCTTACGGATGAAATGAGATAATATTGCTGTGGAAGTGGTCCGTGGGCTTTTATTTCTTTAATATGAACTCTGACTCCTTGTAGGTGTTTTCTTTTATGTTTTCATGACGGGATGACAAAAATCCCCAGGTGTTACCGAGCACATGACATCGGAGGCCCATCTAAAGTTTGGTTAAAGGTTCCCCAATGAGCAGCAGCTCTTAATGATGGCCTCTAAAAAGTAAATGAAAGCACAAAGAAAGGTAGCAACAGTGTAGGCAGGGTTTATTCAGGCACAGTTCCACAGAGGAAATAAGGCATGACTCAGAGCAGTGATGGTTCTTGCATGAATGGCAAGCCCATCCTTATGCTATCCCCCAACCAATCAAAATGAAAGAAATCATCAAAATTCTGTTTCAGGTCAGAATGCAGTGCGGTCCTGCACAAAGCATGTGACATTTTCTCCCTGCTCTAAGCAGCAAACATGGAGTGCTGTCTCTCTATTCTGCACATGCAAAAAAAACAAAAAATTGTTAAGGCTGCAACACACAAGTTATGTTTTCTATGTGGTATTTCTACATTTCTCCTTCCAACTGTGCATGAAACATCAAAAAACACCACTGACTCAGAAGCATCATCGTCAACTATCAGAAACCAAATTACTCCATAGGAGTAAATAGTAGATATGCAGATTAATAAAGATTTTATATGGATGATTGTGACCTTTAGATTTTTCAGGGTTGTTTGACTAATGCAGTTCCAGTTCTTAACGTAAACTAATGCCACAATAAGTTCTGAAATTGTTCTATAAAAAAAGTTTGGGTTTTGAAGCTTCACAACTACATGACTAAAAACAGAGAATGTTTAATCCTTCCTCTGGTGTACATGTTCCATAAATGCGAAGTCACAAAGATCGATAAAACTACAATTAATTCACAAACACTCGACTGATTTTAAAAGACAGCTTTTGAAATTACTGTGTATATATTTAGTGGCAATTGTGATGGCAGGTCTATATGTGTACACACACCTTCTGAAACCCCAGGATTTCAACAAATAAAGATTCAAGACCTCGATTAAAGCATTTCCAAACCTTTTTTCACTGCTAGTAGGACATGTATTCTGTATAACTGAAAACCATACATGTAAAACCCATCACTTTGCACAACCTTAAGGCTAACATTTTGAAAAAGCCCTTGATTTAAATTGAAAATTAAATCAAGGGCTTTTTTGGTTAAAGCCAGTCTCCATTACAATTTTAAGCTTGATAATATTTGCCCTTGAAAAACTTCTTAAAGTGTAATAGATTGTGTCGACATTTTTTGTCTACAGCCCTTTTCAGATCACACACACACACACACACATTGGTATCCTTTCTGCAAACTGTTGCTTCAGCTAAATTATGTAAAAGGAAAGAAGAAAACTGAGGGACCGCTAAATTTTAATTTAGGTGCATAGAGCCTAGTCGGAACCTCCAAAGACTAAACGCTGGAATTAAGTCAAAAGTTGCTTCAACAAAGTTTGCTCACATTTGTGCAATCAGGTTATTGCATCATTTATATGTTTTAAAATGATTTTTCGCAAGATGCGGATGTTTTGTTCAGTTGAATTGTACAGGCTATTTGTCACATCCCAGGTGGAGATGGTTTGGAAATGATTTCTCAAGGTTAGATTTTTATCTATCAAAAACCTGAAATATTACTTGGATTGTGCACTTTTGAGATGTACTATATCTAAAAAATGTGATGAATGATATATAGAAATAAACATTGAAAAAATAATCATGGTTATTGCAATGGTATTTTTACTCAGGTTTGTTATATGCAGATCAAAGTGAAACTAGCTAAAGGCTTTTTTAACATCGCACCGTGTTGATGTCAAACTTTTCCACTCCTTTTCAGTTCCAGTGAAATCCCCTCTAGTGCCTGTCAAAAGGAGCGTTTCCTCTGCCCTAACTAAAAGGTTCTACAGAGGGAGCACATAGTTTTAGTGGTGAAGGCAGAATAAAACCTCTGTAGCACCTGCACCTGGTTTAGCACTGGGATCAGTTTAATGAAAGGCCTGAGTGTAAAAGTTCAGTTTAAATTCGTATTGATAAGATGTTTTGCAATCGATTGAAAGCACAAAAGCTTATTCATTTCTGAAACAGGCACATTTTAGTGCATTGCTTATATTTTGACATAAACAAGGGAACTATGCTTGCACACACCTAAGGGATATTTATAGAAACCAGTTAGCTTAGCAGGTAAGGTTTTGTGTCCAGGTATAATCTGTTTGCCAACCCTGGCTGGGATTCCAACCCAGGACTTTCCTGCTCAAATTAAAGACGAAGAACAAGAGTTTGATCTGTGTAAACATTTCAAATCCTTACCTCAAGAGAGGATTTTTGTTTTAATCTGCATCTCTCTCTACTTTCTCTATGAGACTGTAAAAACCTTAGTTAAGACTTTAAGCAGGATCTTGACTTCATAACAAGGATAAAAGTTACTGACCTAACTTCTAAAACAACCGAACAGCGACTTAGTTTTTCTATTTTGAATCTTCAAGTCTTGTTTTAAACCAATGGATTTAGGTTGTTATTCATTTGCAGCATGTATTAAAATGCGTAGTTTATTAACTTCGTAGGTTTTTTTTTTTTGGTCCGTTTTTAATCTAAAGGAAACTTTGCTCAAATGTTCTGCTGGATCAGCTCATGGCGTGACTATTAATCTAAATTCTTAGAGGTGTACGATGTGTGATGTTCCTGATCCCACAGAGATATATCACTGATTCTCCTTTTTTTCTGACAGCTATGCTGTTTCTTTCTGACAGCTTTCATCAGCCTTGTTTCCTGCACCACCAGGCACAATAGATTATTTTTATTTTTTAGTGAACAAGCTTGGATTGGTTCCAGAAAGCACTTTTCCACTTGAAGCTGCAAAACCATATGTAACAGTTAAAGTGTTAGATATTTCCCTTAGGGAGACCAAAATGGAGCCAAACAAGGAATGAGTATTACAGTTTTACAAGGTGACATGGAAAATATATACCATAATCCCTAAAGTTGCTGCGAGAGAGTTATGCAGCTGTAGACAACTTTATAAGATTATACATCCAGCTACTGCTTACCCTTAGGTTACCTACAAATATAAAGGTTGAACGTATAAAAGTGATGTAGCTCAAATAAAAATAAAAAAATATCTTACTTCTTCTGCTCATTGTTGCTGAAAACTTTCATAGAAGTTTTATTTTCAAAGTTATTTCAAACTCACTAAAATCTGTGTGAATAAAACAGGAAAGTGTGCAGATTGTTGACTGCCCTATCCATTTATGGCAGCCATCTCATGGCAGCTGCAATAAGATCCTGCCCCGCCATGACATTTAGCAGGATAATGCAGGAACAGAAAACAAGCAGATATTTTTAAATGCTGTTGAGTAATTGAGGCCAACTCTGGAGAGCAGGAGATTCATGTCTGTTATTACTACAATTTAATTAAGGTTTATTATTTTGTATATTCTGCAAATTGGAAGAACAACCTCTCTCCACTGAATTTGAACAGTGTGTTATGAGTTGATTTTATATTAAGTCCCCCAAGAGTAAGAATGAAAAAGTGGGAGTAAAGCTTCTTCATCTGAGTATGATCTTCAGGTTTTTTTGTTTTTTTTTCCACTACTGAGAGTGAGGTTGTCCAACAAAATGAAGCCTTGCTTTTTTTGATGAAAGGGAAATTGGATTTTCCAGAATGCTGAGCTGGTGGGAAAGGCTCAAAATCAGCAGAGCCCTGGATTCGGGAAACATTTCAATGTTCATAATGAAAACCTCTAAAACTGTGGTTAGGGCGTGTCCGTGGAGGTTCTGTTTGCTATTGTGAAAAATCTACACTCAGTTCACAGACAAACAAGTCTGCTGTTTGCGGATAAGGATTCTTTGAAAATGATGCATAAAGTAAACAAGTCAGGCAGTCATGTGACCTGCAAGTGAAACTAATAACTTCAGTACATTCACTGCCACAAACAGAAAAAAAAAACAATAAAAAAAACTGATCGCAAATGGTTTTATGAAAGCTGGAGTATGTAACTTTAATTAAAAATATATATATGATAATTTTTTTTACATCTATCCATTTTCTAAGACGCTTATCCCTGGTGGGCTCCAAGGGGCTCTTAATAATTGTTGTCACAATCGATATAGAAGTCTGCAATGTTTTTAGATATTAAGGTAATAAAAATAAGCGGGAATGCAACATTTTATGAATTCCACAAAAATCTTTGATCATGCATTTTTTTCATAACACCACAACTTACATGTTTTTTATCCTTTTCTATTAATATGGATTGTTTCGTGGAAGGAAATATTCAATATGTAAACATCTTACATATTGAATATGTATTGATTTGAGAGAAAAAGTTTCTAGAAGGCTTGTGTAGTTTTTGTGGTTGAAGGCAATTTCAGTCAGTCATGGAGGTTTTCTTCAACCTTTGCTTTGAATAGCAAAGGTTGCTGACACCGCATCAAAACTGACAAGCCGGACAAAAATGGCATTAATCAGAGAATCAGCCAAGAGATCCATGCTAAGTATGGGAGGTGCAGAGATCCAAATCTCAGACCTGACAAGACAGACACTCACCTCCGTAAATCTAGCCAGCACGCTGTAGGGTGCAGGAATGGAAATTGGTCTATAATCAATAGAAAGATAGATTAATGTAAATACAGAGGATACTGTAAGAAAATGTTTGAGGCTCTGCAGAAGACTTGAGCCTGAAGTGAAGGTCCAACCTCTTGCAGCACAATGACCCTAAACATAAAAGCAGAACAACAACAGAACGTTTTAGGTCAAAGCATTCTACTGATCAATGCTCTCTGTTCAGTCAGGCTGACCCTGAGCTTTTGTGCAAAGGATTGCCAACACTGTTATTCTATATATGTGCAAAGACATATCTCAAAAAACTCTAATTGAATTCAGTGAAAAATATGCATGCAGCACTTTTTTAGAGTTTTAAACCCCTGCACCCCCCCCCAAAAAAAATAAGTAATGTGTATTATATTTCTTCCAATTTGCTGCTGTCTCACTCAAAATCCCAATAAGATAAATTTAAGACAAGTGTGAGAACATTTTCAAGGGTTCTCAATTCTTTTACCGTGCACTGCAACTTCCAGATTGCACTCTATAACTTGAGCAAATATAACATGACTAGAAAAGTTTTAATGCACCAAACATTTGTAGCAAATTTGACTGTACAAATGTACGTACTATCTTATCACACAGCACAGAATCACAGTTCAACTTCTTTGGCCTGGTTTCTTAATAGATACACCGTTGGAACACAGACTGCTCCTCATCAAAAGTGATACATTTATCCAGTTGGAAAGTTTTCAAACCTGATCAAGTAAAACATTTTTGCTTCCACTAAAAATCTAAAACTGATGAACACTCAATTGTGAATGTGGCATAAAACTAAAAGTAGCTATTTCTTTTTGTCCATGCCTCACATTATTTAAAGTGCCTGTATTTGCCTCCATGTCGCTTATTTTTATACTCGGCTGAAATATTGATTCTGCTGTCTACATTCTTGTCACATTCATACAACAAACCTCTGAGTTTGTTCCTCACGGCACTCAGAGATGTTATTGTTTTTTCTGAACCCTTTAAATTTTGAAATGGGCCATTTTACTGAGCGCCGAGACCCAGCTGTTAAATTAGCAAATTTAGTAAATCATTTACAGCCGCTTAAGCTAATTTTGGACATGTTCATCTCGTCGTTTGAGTGTGTAATTGTAACCCCCCAAAAAAAGAAAAAGTATTTGTTGACAGTGTCATAGTTAACTCCAGCTGTCATGGTCAGATTGTTGTTGCAGTGTTTGTCTAGCTAGAATAAACATAAACATCTTTCCAGCATTTGTTTTTATCTGACATCTCCCTATTTGTTTCTGTTCATACTGCTGCAATAGTTTTTTTTTTTTTTTTGGTTCAAATTTTTTTTTCCTGTTTGTTTTGGGCGCTGAGATTGAATCCATCTGATTCTCAATAACATGACAGTATTCCCACTCGTCCCTCTCGACAATTTTACCAGCCACTGGATGCTCTCTCCGCTGTGAAAAGTTTTGTATGTTGTGGGGGTTATCAAAAGATCCCAAGTGGTCGGAAGAGAAGGGAGATGGAGTATTGGTAGCGGAGGGGAGATACTGAAAGATTCATAGGACCTTCGCTCAACAGGCGTTTCCATGGCAACACAACACTCTCTGGCTTAAAGAACCGAAGGCCTCGATGCAGATGCAGCTCAGCCGCCTCAAAGACCCTTTGATTTCTGTGTGCACAGGAAAACGCTTGCACGCAAACACAGCTCGCGCCTTTTCGTGTGTGCGCGTGTCTGTGTGTGTTTTGTTTTAATGTAATGTCATGAAATATCCGCTCTCATTTCTTGCCTCCCCTTTGAAATCACCTTAATCTCATTCCTGCTCTGCAATAAACACTTGACTTGATTTCCAACAACTGAAAGGCAAACATTGTTTCTCTCTCTTCTTTTTTTTTATTTCCTGCTCATCTGAATTCAGCAAAGGTGTTTAAACTGATTTCACAGAGTCATAGGATTGATTGGATGTAATTGCTTTGAAATAGGAAAAACCGAGTTAATTGAGTTTTAAATGAATCATCTCACTCAAATCTACCATCATTCAAATAAAAAAAAACAGCCCCCCCCCCCACACACACACACACAAGACATAATGCACTCAATCGTCTGCCCACAGAGCAAGTTTTCTTTATTTCATGAATAAACCATTCTCTTAGTGAAACGATTTAGCGCATAAATAAGGGATTCTTGTTGCAGTGTGTCGTTACCTCCAGCTAAGATTTCACAAAGGTCTTCTTGCATCTGTCTCAAACTCTGGCTTGTGCTGACTGGCACGGAGAGCTCTCAGAGCAACATCTGCTAACAAAGTGTTCAGCCTGAACTGCAGAATGCTAAATATGTTTACGCCTGTGAGACGAGACAATCGGGTGATTAGAGAAGTAATACGATTTCCTACGTTACTGCAGTTCGTGAAGCCTGAATGGGTAAAGGTTTCTCTGCAAAGTAAATATTAAATATTTTCTCACAGCATTTTAAGTGCTTCTTGGCAACTATAGCGGAAAAATAAGCATCAGGTCATCAACAGTTTAAATTAATAGTCTTGTAGAAGAACAATAATTTAAAACAACTTTTCTCAGACACCTTGCAGTGATTTCTAAAATAAAAACTAACAAAAAAACTGGCAAATATTCCTTGAACTTTCCCAATTTGATCATGTTATACAGACGAGCCTCAATGTATTTTTGGGGCAATATTCAGAAGTGCGATATTGAGCCAAAAGGAACATGAAATCTTGTTCTCAACATGTTTTCAACTCCATGCTCTTTTGGAACCACTTATTGGTGCACCTTGAGGTGGAAGTCTTTTGAACTGCCAACTTTGAACATGTACAGACTGAAATTTCACAAGTTCTACTTAACAAAATAGTTTGAACTCTGATGAAATGCATTCATCATGAATCATTGGCAGAAATTTACATCCTTTTATTTTTACTTAGTCATTTTAGGGCTTTGATCTAAACCTGGGACGCCTAACTTCAGTCCTCTGTGTGCAGTGTCTTGGATGCGTTGGATTTCTTCCTGCTCATAAAAAATATTTAAAATCACATCATTCAAAGATCAAGTACAACTTAACGTGCTTCACACATGAATGTACCAGAGGTCATGCAGCTCTGCTTTCTCCTCTGCACCACACACCCACCCTGATTCTCACAGGACAGATTAAGAGATTACAGAAATCTCTCGATCTGCGTGAACAGTGCGTGTGTGTATGTTTGTATGTTGGAAGGGTGGAACTGAGAGAAGGGGGCATTTAAATCAAGGTGAAAAGGCTTGGAAAGTCTTTTTTTCCTTAGTTGTATGTCACCCCTAGACCACAGCAACAAAACCTTTAAGGTTAGAGCCATTGGTGTCTACAATATGTAACCGGACTAGCACTTGTAGCTCTCACTGCATTGAAATGAGATTTGTTTTCAGGCTTTTTTTTTTAAAGTTGACAGTATAAAAAAATATACACATAATGGTCTTTTGCAGAAACTTGTTAGAACGACTAAAGAAGAGTGATGACGCTGGACTGAGGAGACGTTCAAAAATAATTTCACATTCTCCAACGTGAACAAAACAAATTACAAAAGCTCAAGGACAGATTCTTTTCCAGACTCTTTGTATCAGATAAGAGGATGAGTTTTTTTTATGCCACGGATAATCTGTAGCAGGAAGAAAAATGTTTAGGCTTGCACTGACCTCTGGTGTTGATGTCCAGACATTACAAGTTTTTTTAGTTTTTTTTTTTTTTTTTTTTATCCAGGCTAGTATTACTGCTAGAAAAGCCAGTCAAATGCTTCTGTATTTATTTGTGTTCTGTATGATCGCTTCATGCTTATTGCAGAGTACATTTATGTGGTTGCTACATTTTTCATAATCTAAAATCTGTAACGGCTGCTTTGCATATTTCTAATTTGGCATTACTTGTATTAAACGTGTAATAAGATATTTTTTGTTCAGTCAGTTGTTTCTTATGAGAGAACTAAAGCTTACCAATTCATTGCTATAAATCTTAGATTAACTAATTTGTTACAAGTCTAGCTGAAAACAGGTTGAAGGCAGGTATTTCAAACAAAGTCAAAAAACACATGAATGACTACTATGATGATGTAGATTATAAAAAAAAATCCAATATTTTTAGAAGTTGCAAATAATTGTTAAAAGTCCACTTTTTGTTTAAAGAGACAATTTTACAAACTTTGTAATTATTGTTACATAATGGGATTTCTTTTCAGGGTATCCAAATTAAAGTTGGATGATGATATTAGGAGCTTTATCTCCTTAATATGAACCACCCTCTTTTAAAAAGGATCCAAAGTAGTTCAACAATTGCTATTTACTTCATGGGCGAGTATCGGCAAATCTTTCCTTAAGTTCCTATCGATTAAGCACATAAAAGGCCAGGAGTTGATCTAAGGTGCAGTGCTTGAATTTGGAGGATCTTGATGTGAACAGACATGCATTTAAAGGAGCTCTCCAGGCAGGGGAAACAGGCCATCTTTAAGGCGGAAAAACAGAACAACCACACCCAAGAAATTGCTACGATCTACAGTTTGTTGCATCCTGAAGAATAAGGCCCTTATGAACTCGGCAATGCATAAAAACCCAGACGTCCGCGAAAGACAACTGTGGTGGATGATCACAGATTAATTTCAGTAATTAAGAAAAAAACCTTAAACAACCAGCCAAGTGAACAAAATGCTCCAGGATGTAGACTTACCAAGTCTATCATATAGAGAAGACATCATGAAAATAAATCCAGCATCAATAATAGAAAGCTAAGATTAAATTTGGCTGAAAAACAGAGAAAAAAAAACAAGTGTAGTTCTGGAAGAACTTTCTTTGAACAAAAAAAATAAATAAATAATGTCAACCTTTACATGAACGACAAGGAAAAAGTATTGTGAAGGCAAAAAACAGCTTGTAATTCAAAGTATACCACATTAAAAATTAAAAATGTTATTTTTACTTCATTTGTCCAGTTGCCATAGAGCCCCTGAAATGGAAGATTTGTGTTAAAGCTGTAAATCTGCATTTCAACTGCGTCCGAGTGCATTAGAAAAATACTGGCCAACTATTTATGAACCCAACTGTGTATGATCTTATAGCGCTGAGGATTGTTTATCGGCCGTCTTGAACAACAGAATTAATTTGATCCAAAACTGTTTGTAAACCAGTGTCTTAACAGATTGTAAGATTTGAATAAAGTCGTGGGCATAATTTCAGGTCAATCACTCACCGAAACTGATATGAGGTGTAAACTCGAGACTGAATGCTGGCATTAAATCAATATGTTCTTAAGTATTAGTTTAGTGTGTGGAGGGTGGGACCAGAATCCTGCACATTTTTTCCCCACTTTTCATTGTAAACCATTTGTTCTTTTCAGCTGCGCTGTACAGAATTAATGATATATCCATCCATCCATTTTCTTGTCCCTAAAAGGGTCAGGAGGGATGCTGGTGCCCATCTCCAGTGAACATTTCGGGCGAGAGACGGGGTGTACCCTGCACAGGTCATCTCCAGTGCCACCTTTAATGCTGCATTAAAGGTGGAAAGAGGTGGAAAACTGAATAGTTTTCAAAAACAGAATTTCAACAGTTTGCCGTAACGTGCTACAGGAGTCTGATAATAAACCATTACTTTATTCTGGTGTGGTGATCTAGTGAAAGAACTTAGATATGCAGAATACCGTCCCTTTTGAACTGACTTTGGGACTTTTTAGTCATTCTTGTTCCTTATAATAACTAATTATGCCCCAGCGTGTAAAAAATCAGTCAAGTTGTTTGTGAATTCTGGAAACTTTAACATAGTTTACCAAGAAATAATAATTGTACTTGTTAGCTGTTACTTTCAAATCACTTTAGGATTTAAAAAACTGTTGGATTAATCAAATAAAACACAAATATGTCACACATATGACATTTTGCCACATTCTTTTCTGTGGAAAAAGTGCATTGCTGTTCCTTATCAGTTGTTCCTCTATTACATAGGGTTGGTCTGTGTCTCAATAAATGTTGTTTAGGCTGATTTTACTTTTGTATTTTCTTTCTTTAAAAATACCAGCTATGGAAGGCCAAATATTTTCTATTTTGAGATGTAGACAGGAAACACAGCTGATATTGAGTATCAAAAAAATTTAGAAGTTTTTAATGAGGGTTTGTGAAATAGAATTTTTGCGTACAGAACATCAAATAGCTTTTTCATGCACACTTTGTAAAATTGCGAGCAATAACATGATTTGGTGTGAAAAGGATTGAGGCAATGTGCTTTCTTCTTTTTTTCAAATGTACCTATTTCCCCTCTACTGTTTTGAATGAACACGTTTATACTAAACATATTGCTTAAAATGTATTTTTTTAATGATTTTTTATTAATTTCAAGTAAAGAAAATATTACTTAAACCATAAGAACCATAAATCTGGATTCAGATTAAATGAAATGTCACTGCTTTAACAATCGTACAGCATTATTTATTCTCCATTGCTATTAACCTTCTTATTGAATTAAAAAAAAACCTTTTTTCCTAACTTCTTAATTTACATTGTAAAAATGTCGAGAAACTTTTGTCGGAAAGAAGATTTAATCAGGTTCAGCTGCCCCCATTTCTGTGGATTCCTCTCTGTCACCTAAATCTTCAATCCCCTTTCCTCTCCACTCTTGACAATTTTGGCCCATCTCCTTAATAACAAGTCCTTCTCTCCCTTTTTCCCATCTTCCTGCACCAATAATTTTAGTGACTCCACATGTCTCATCCTTCCACCTCCCTACAGTCCTGGCTCTTTCTTCCTCTGCTGTGCAGCAGGATCTCTCCCTCTTTTTCCTTCCTCAAGCCTGTCCCAGACCGAAGGCTGGGCCAATTAATGGCTGTCATGTTTGCTCTCTGCTGGAGCTGCCGTAAGTGGTGCAGACAATTTGTATTACAGAGGGTCCATCACATGCATGGCTGAGCTGGGTGATGGGGCCTGCCTGTGCTAATAGGCTGTGAATGGAGAGGCCGCAGACCCCGAGCACTACATAACTGGGAGGCTTAAGTTAGTTCTTGGAAAAAAAAAACAAAGGATCAAGCTGGGGGGAGAAAAAAGGTAGTGAGCACACAAGGCAAAGCAAGACAAAGGCAAATGATTTGATGTATTCTTGCTATTTCTTATTTGCGCCTCTGCCTTGCAGTCTCTCTGCTGTTTTAAGTCTGGCAGATCAGCTGTCATTACTCAGGCTGACAGGGCCTGTCTCATCAGCTTTGTAGGAAGACAAAGAGAAAAACAAAGGAGAACAGGCAGTACCATATACAGGTGTTGCATCACTGCATGCAGTCTTTGCACAGACCATAGTAAATGCTGTTGGACTGAGGGGGTGTGCAAGCATACCAAAAAGAACTGATGAGATATGTACATAACTTGGCACAAAAGAGGGACATTTTGTTATGCTATTGCATGGAGGAATAGTTCTTTGAAAAAGTGTTTGCCCCATGATAATTTCTTTATTTTTTGCTTTTTTGCTACACTTAAGTGTCCCAGATAGTAAAAGAGATACCACTAAAGGATAACCAGAGTAACCCCAAAATGCAGTTTGAAAATAAATCCAAAGTCACCTGTTTTTCAGGGTTATTCAAATGTGAACTTACTGTTTGTGTTTTGAGTTTTTATTTATGTTTACTTTCTAATTATTCCTGTTTTATTTTGTCATTAAGGTCTTTCCATATAATTTAATTTGTTTTGTTACTTATTTTATTTTTTGTTTCTGATCCATGTCTATTTTAGTTTACACCCCTATGTCGGTATTAGGCTTCTTCCGTATTGATTTGCAGATCCTTTGTTTTACGGTACATTAAGGAGAATAACCTGTTTGCTTCAGAAAACCCTTTTCACTGAAAAAATGAAATCATCATTTGAATTTGTTTTTTTACTTATTCATGTGAAAAGTTTAAATGTGACAAAATAAAACACAAGAAACAATAAATCTATTAGGATACTGTAATTAAGGTTACAACATTTTGTAATACTACACACAATGCAACGGTTTTCTTGATCACATTAAAGCAAGTGGCACCAATCAGTTATTTACTGGTCCTACACAAATAAAGCTCCACTTAGAGAGTGTTTCTAGATAGGCTCCATGGCTGTCTTGAATCAGCCATATTGACTATCTTGTTTATTTTGTTCGTGGCACATTCGTACGCTGTCTCCACAAGTGGCTTTTAAAACTACAGAGAGCCAAGGGTTTGCGAGAAAGATTAGACTATTTGCATAATTTCATATTACAAGTAATATGAGAAGTGATTGGATTCAGTCAAGCAGCAAGTGAAATGACACAATTTGTTATTTCATGTGCCTCCAAATGAATGATTCATCACCAAGTTGAGAGTGTGCTTGATGTGCGCCTGGAAGTGTTTCCACAGAGCTGAGTGTGAACATGGTGACAGCATAAGTGTGAGATGTACTAAGGAAGATTTGGGTTCAGGTCATCACAGCTTATGTTTTCATTCTTTGAGATTTAAACAGTTTAGTAACATTTCACTCTAATTGAATAATTATCCGTTAATTGGTCCAGATTTCAGATACTACTAGTTAGCACACACTTTATTCATTGTTGGATTCAGCGTCTCACTTCAAACTGTGGTTTTAGTCATCATCGATGCAAGCTTTGTTATTCTGTGCAAGAAATGCTAAAAGGAAGCAAAAATATATGGTCTCCAAATGTATTTTAGGTGTTTGAACGATGTGCTATAACAGAGGCTAACAAACAGATAATTCAATTCCTGGTCATCAATTGGTGAGGTCATACAGAAAAAAACATCCCTGAGTACTATAGGGCCAAAGTCTGACACTTCAACCTGACTCCACTGAGTTGGTTAACATTTGCAGATAGAGTACCAAGATTTTATAAATTTAATTTTGATGTGATATAAAACTCAACCTGAATCTAAATGATAAAGTCACAACATAACTAAAAAACACAAGACTGGTCATCTTTAAGCTGGTCAAAACAAGCTCATCAACACCAAAAACCACCAGTGGAGGCTAAACGGTGGAGTTTCTTTTTTCTTTATGACATCTTGTCGTAATATACAGAGACACAATGTTGATGAAGTCATTATGTCCATGTTTAATTTCACTGAACAAAGATTTGTTTACCTCCAAAACACATTAAATGCCACAAGAAAGAGTTCCTGTTTTCTTTTTTGTTTGTTTTGATGATTGCATACTTACGGACATGTCTTTGCGAAACTTGTTAATTTCCACTTCCACTCTCATTTGATTCACTTTCTCTTGTTGTAGACCTTTTCTCCCATAATAACATTTTAGAGTTTTTCTGCAGAAGGTTTCTTATTTGTACTCTTCTGAAAGAAGAGCCAAACAAGTTGACTTTCAGTTTTCTTTATTTTTCTTTTTCTTTCCTCATCTTGTCTACATGTCAGGGAGGAACAGACTGAAGACAGAAAAGTGAGAATTTTGAAGGTAAAGTGATGCAGTCAGAATACATCATGAATGAAAGTAAAA
Source organism: Phalloptychus januarius (assembly GCA_902982915.1). Taxonomy (NCBI): domain Eukaryota; kingdom Metazoa; phylum Chordata; class Actinopteri; order Cyprinodontiformes; family Poeciliidae; genus Phalloptychus; species Phalloptychus januarius. Next base: position 9,584,510 of record CADWAE010000476.1, read on the forward strand.
GGGCAGGCTGTATTATAGCTGGAGGGAATTATTTCCCTTTACAATTTTCCATCTGTGTATTTGTATTAATGGCTCCATCAAAGTGAATCCATATCTGCTGGACAGAATAAAAGATGTGCAAGCTACCCATGAATCTGTGTGCAGATTGTGTATATATTTTGAAAGTGTTTGCAATTATGAGACAGAAAAGACAGAAAGTGAGTAGAAAAGAAAAAAAAATAAGCTAGACTGATGCAGTGTTGACGTTATTGCACTGTGTGATTTGCATCATGCATTAGCATCATAGTGAGTCATATTCATCAAGGAGCTGCTGTGAGGCTCCCTGTGCTTTACTGTAACTGTGACCTTTTTTATGTCCTATGATTACTTTACTACATTTCCTGAAGGACTCCATTATGTTCCAGAGCAAAAAAACAAATATATGGGTTTTTTTAAAATATATTGATGTGCTTTGTGATATTTTATCATGCCATTTTAAAATAATTAATTTAGTTAAACACGCAGTTTGGAGCCACTTGTGCTTGCATAGCAATAGATTGTGAAGGTGTGTTGTTTTATTTCACTTGTTTTAAAGATAATACTGTCGTGCTTTTTTGTTGCCTCAATGAGGTTTTCAAACATGGGATCTGTGGCAACAATGTCAGACATCAATGCGGAGCAATTATTAATGATGTGAAGCACCATCTCCAGCCTTTGTCTAATTACTCTGATACATTTGACATTCACACACTAGAGGGCGCTCAGAGCTTAGATCAGAAACTCGCATAGAGCCAGATTTCTTATACTGTTCCTAAACCTAGCTTTTGAATACATTACACAATTTTGTGTAACCCATAATGTAATCCATATGCAAAAACAAAAAAAAGTTCCGGCAAGGTTGTAGAGAGAGCCAGAAGTGTTTGATAGAGCCACATGCTGTTGTTCTCTGGGGCATGGCAGTGCGCTTGTTTCTCTCCTGGCATGCTGATGGGCCTAACAGAAGAGCTTTGCTGATCATGCATAGAGACATTGTGCCACCTACAGGCTTCTAAAGAGGCTCTACAGTCGCTGCAATGAAATGAGAAACAGGCATAGAGAGACAGAGAGAAAAAAGGTAAAACTAAAACTAGAAATCAGCTGCAGAAAAACTGGGAACTGTTGGGGTGGTGACAGTGACAATCATATTACTTTACAAACTTAGATTGTCAAGAAGGCATACATAGTTCAAAATAGCATATAAGGAAAAGCTCAGCTATCTTTAAGTGGTAATTAGTGGAGAGGTTATGGACAGTTAGTATCACAAGTTTTAACAACCTCAAATTAGATCTGACTGTAGGGGACAGCAGGGGCAGAAATTGCTCCCAGCTTCCACATGAAAAGCATTAAAATCCAGATTATGTGATGCTTGACGTATCAGAGTGACTATCTGATGAAATCTTATGCAATGTACAAATAATGTTCAGTTGAACTGCTTTAAATTTTTCAGTTTTAACCACATCAATTTTGCATCAGATAGCTTCTCTGCCCAATTATTTTTAATGTTTCTTTATTTCACATGCAATGTGAATTTTATGCAACTATCAGCTGTGATCACAGGTTGCATTGAAGATGCCAACATCATTTGACTTCTTCCCAGAATCCTACTTTAAAAGAAATCCAAAGCTTGTATTGTAGGAGCTGTGCTATAAATTATTGCTAAGTTATCTGAAAAAGGTACGTTTTGCGAATGAATCCATGGTTTGTTTTTTCCTTAAATTTGAGTAATATTCAAGTAGGTCAATATTGTGGCTTCACACAGGTACCTAACCTTGATGCATTCTACTATATGGACACAAAGGAGAAACGGTATTGATACCATTGTTATATAATCGGAGTCAAGCTTGTTCAGAACATTAACTTATCCTTTTGTCATTCTAATTGAGTACGGAAGTCTAAAATTGCACCAGTCACATAACATGATAGCCATTAGCCTTATTGTATCTTTCATCTTAAACATTCAATCTGACATTCCTTGGGTTTCTAGATGCCTGAACGTGCTGTGATATTTGGCACCAAGATGTTAGCAGTGGATCATTTGAACGGGGATATTTTGTACAACCAACTCTTGGTAGCTTTATATCATAGTGTCATTTTATTCCCTCATCAAAAACATACCCAGAGTGTTACTTTGATTCTTTCATTCATGCATGTTGGAGGAACCACATAGACTCCTATTAAAGCTATTCAGGGATTCCTAAATGTTTGCCTGGAACCTTCATCTTCCAGCCGAGCTTTAACTGATTGTATTCAGTTACTGTTAATTAGGTGTTTGGCTCTGCTTGTAGAGTATGAGCAAGTGAAGAGGCAGCATATATTCCAGTTGTTTAGTGGCAAGTAGAGACGCAGTGACACATCCTTGGGTGGCAGGAAGAAGCTAGAATTTGGACCTGCAACTTCTGGAAGATAAATACTCTTGCTACACCCTAATCTTATTTGTCTGTTGGAAATGAAGGGATATATGTTACTGATCAAATGTCAAAAAGATAAATCAGAAAAGCCATGTCTGTTTGCTCTTAATAAAGATGTTGCACATCAGTAATATTGTTTCACTTGACACAGTGGATTGATGGGTGAGCTCTGTAAATCCTGTTTCACTTCCCTTATTTTCTTTTCCTTCACCAAAACATATGATGGTACCATATGTTCAGTGCTTAGACTGTACTGTAGTCCAAATGCATTGATGTTTTATGGTCTATTCACACCCAATACATGTGGGTCACTTTAAATGGACCCTCATTGGTGTTTAAATACACTCTGGTGCAAACAAGAGTGTATTTTCTGAGGTGGTCCAAACAAACTCTGGTGGGGTTCGTTTCTGCTGTGATTACAGACCCATCTCGATCCGAACCGACTACAGGTAATTTATGTCTTTTTTTAGCCTTCACAAGCTGCCTCTGCTGGGCATTATGGTGAAAATGAGCTCTTCAGTGTTGCTAATGCTGTTGAAATCATACTTTATCCGCTGGTATCCAGGAGCAGAATACAAGTTTTCCACTAATATCCAGAAACCAATTTGTTCCCATAACAATCATTGTTATCAGCCAACACCTGACATTTGCTTTTCTCAGGCTGACATTTGATCAGCTGACTCAACGATTTAACATGAAATGCCATATAACACAAATATCTGTCCAAATGAAATGCAGCATATTAGGTTTGTGAGTCTGTGCTTGATTTTTCCCTTGAACTGTTTTATCTTTTTTAGCAATGTTTGATGGTAAATTCTCATCAGCATTGTTTGTATTTATGTATGGCCTTAAGTCTGAGAAACAAATGCAGTTGCATGGAATTTGGTTAACTGATTTTGTTAAATAAGGTTCCTGACTATTTTTCATGTAAACAATTGATACCTTACCAGGCTAAGTTTTTAATTCTTCTATGTCATTTTAAGGCTGGATATATGAATAGACACTGTTATCCCTACCAACAAACTTGACAAGTAAATGGAAAATGTATAATTGAGAACTACTGGACAATTTTACAGGTATAGGTAATCAGCATTTTTACTGGCACATTCTCTAGGATTTATGTAAATATTTCTGTATTTTTTATTTATTGATGTACTTTGGCTTAAAACTTTGTTTCTACTTTTTACTTTAGATATTTTTTATTTTATTTCATACTTTTACACCTGAGTAATCAGTTATCATTTTTGAATGTTAAACATTGAATTGTGAATCTTTATTTTTATTTTACTTCTGCGTGTACTGCATGTGTTCTCCAGCTTTTGAGCATGCTAAGCAGATGTTAACATCAATTGAAAGAGATCTTCTTGAAACAGTAATCTTCAATTGAAAATGCAGCCGATTTTAACTAAACAGTGTTGACAGAGAGGTGTGTAGATAGATAAACTTTAGCTTTATAATGACGTATTATTGGGGGTGCACAGGAAATATTAAAATAATATCTTTCCTGCCCCTGTTTTAGAAATTATTATTTCTATAATTGAAGGGAAAGATATTTGAACTTCAGAAAATAAAAAACAGTGGAGACAAAATACCTCTGTTAATGTGCCTCCCCTCCTCCCTGACATATTGATGTAAAGTGTTTCAGGACTGCAGATAGAATCCAGATCCTGGGTGTATTACAAACAGAGCAGTTGAGTGCAAAGAGTTTTAAAGCTCGGAGCTGGGAGGAGGTCTGGGTCAAAATGTGAGCGTGATGGTGTGATGCCACAGGGAAATAGTGCAGCAGTTTGACTCTTGAAAGCAGAGTGGAGGGCACTTTGTAAGTAAATTACCCTAATGATTCAGCCAATAGAGCTATAATTACCAAAAGGCAGGGATGCATGGCTAAATAAAGTAACTTTTCTTCCTTACAGAGAATATTTCCACCCAAGACATTCAAGCAACTAGAGAGCTGGTGGAAATGCAGCAGCAATACCAGCAATGTGCAGTGTCATCCAAGTGTGCGCTGCTATTAAATTCAGTTCTTTCACATTTTGTGATGTTACAACCACACAATTTGATGTGCTTTTTAAAAAAGTTTTAAGTGAAAATAGCCCAAAGTATTTCCTACACAGAAGGAAAATAATTACCACGTTCTTAAGCATGTCCACATATTAAAATCTGAAAAGTGTAGTACGATTTCTTCTTTGCAGAATAGCTCAACTTCTGTCAAACTGGACAGAGAATGTCTATAAGAAACAATATTGCCTTGATTGAGGCATTCAAACACATGAATACACTTTGATCTAAACAATTTTGCTGTAGCTCTACCTGTATGTTTCCCATTGGAATGTGAACCACCCTGGTTTCAAATTATTTTCTTCCAGGATTGACCTGGATTTAGGTCTATCCATCTAAAGAGAGGCATCACCTTGATGCTCTCACAATCTGGCCCATTTTATCACTACTTAGATTTGCGAATGTAGGGAAACCAGAAAAGCGTTAGAGTTGAAGCTGGTACATCATTATGGGTGTGAAATTAACTGAAACTGTTAGATTTATTTTCTAATGTTTGTAAACTTCAATTTAATTTTAATAGCAAATGTACACAGCTGATCTAGTGGGTATAAAAATGCTACAAATTATATTTTCAATCAATGAAATGTCTAAGCTGTACTCTGAATAGTCTGTGAAGATTAATATATATCAGACAGTTACCTGTACTCAGTTGCCTACAATGAAGCCAATGTTGCATTATATATAACTTCTCAAGCTGCCCACAATTGGAGAACTGAATATAGCACAAGAGCGCAAACACAAGAGATGACAACTGTGACATGCCAACTCTGAAGAGCCAGGCTGGCTCTTTGAGTGATGAGGAGACCAATATGGCAATGCAACATCTCGTTAGACTATCCTGAATTCACCCCAGGCAACATACAACTTTAGAACAATAATAAAAACTGTGCCCTCAAGCAGCCCACTACAGGTTCAGGCCTCTGTCTTAAAAAGTAAGAAGAAGAGCAAAGAGAAATAAGAAAGCAAGAAAAAAACTCATGGTTGAAACCTCTTATATAGTTTCAATTCCAGAATAAGTCTGAAATCTGGTTTTTTGGAGGTTACGTGTTGCTTTGGTGCTTCCAATGTTTGTGAGTTTTGCCCATCTGCATCAGAGTTATCCTAGAGTATTGCCTTGGGCTCCTTGTTGTTTTTCTCAAGTTACTTTAGTGTAGCTTTGGTGCTTTTGTCACATTCCATCACAGTAAAGTGTCGTTGACCTGGTTGCAGTGAATATAAGGTCAGTGGAATCTGTCAAAGAAACATTGAGATGTATGCTTGAACCTGCATGGAATTGCATTGTAAGGAACAAATCAATGTTTCTCACTTCACCTGTCAGTGGTTTTAAAAGGAACTTTCTTTGCGAACTGGACTAGTCTATTCTATCGAATTGAGTCCTCCTTTGGAATTGGTGCACCTTTATGCTTCTTCTTTGCCAACTCCCACTCACTGCAGGCTCCCATGGTGCTATTGGTTCCCTAAATTGCCTCTCAATTTTCATTTGGCCCCTTTGATTAGTCAGTGTGCCTTCTCCCCTTGTGAACTCCCAAACTACTAGAAACTCTGCTCTCAGACAGATCAATGGCACAGCCCCTGGAGAGGAAAAAGTGGGGCTTACTGACAGTGTGCAAAGTCTCACCTTTTCCTCTCACTGATGGTTTTCCACACTTGTTTTAGAGAGACTACAATTCTTTAAGACATTCAGTACCTTTTTGTTTGTTGTACTTTGCTAATTAAGAAGGTATTTGTAATTTAACAGTAATGAATATAAAGGATTACAAGCTTGTTTGTTCACAGATGTACACCCGTTACTTGCTTAATAATTCACATAGAGAAAGTATATATCCATAATACATACAATGTCCTCCATAACTACTAGCACCTCTGCTACCTTCATACCAAGTCATAAGTGATTGGCAGCTACCTACATAGTTCTTAACTTGCTCAACCTGTCAGCCCTTTATGTCTACCTAAACCCTTTTCCAGGGTTCCCCAAGATTACAACAAACTTTGTTTGTTTATCAGGCATCGTAATTGTTTTAGACCAATTTCAGTATTAATGTCAACTGCTATGCAAATGACACCCAGCTCTATCTTTTCACTTAACCAAAAGTCTCTCCTACCCTGTTGTTTTAATTAAACATACAGTTCTCAAACAACATCCATAACGCTGACATTTTCCTCATAGGTTCTCAATCCAATTACGATGACCAGAAAAAAAAATATATATCTGACTATTTGTAGATTCTCACTTTGTCCATCCCCCTTAGCTTAAAATCTAGAAGTCATCCTTCAAATCACATTACCATCCCTCTCTCATATCAATAGCATCCTTTGTTCTGTATATTTAAGCCTGGATCATATCATCTCAGTCTATCCCTTATACTTCTCCTGCAGAAAATAATCCAAAAAGTTCAGTCAGCGCAGAACTTAGCTGTCCATCTGATTGGCATAATCCTATCCATCAGCTACATTATTCCTGTATTGCAGCAGTCTGACTGACAGCCAATCAAAAATCACATCAACTTTTAAATCCTCCATTGGATATTGTTGTCAATTAGTAACTTCCTCTCTTAATACCTTAATTAACTGCTTTGCATCCCCATAGCAACCTGTTATCTCACATCTTAATCCTCTTTGCCCCTTGACCACCAATTATATTTCTAATTTAGGAATAAAATAGTTATAGATTGATAATCAAAGCTTCCTATGGACTATCATCATTTTTAAAATGAAGAAAATAATGTTTTCCAAAAACACTTCTGTTAAATTGTATTTATAAAAAATATTAGGGGTGGCAATAATCATGGGACAATTATTAAAAAGAACAACAACCTAATATTAATTTGAAAAATATATAACAAAGATTGATTCTGTGATTATTCTACTGCTTTGTGTCTTCCTGAGAAGTGCAAATAATTGTGGATCTAAAACAGTAAATATTTAAACCACTGCCATATTTCATATCCAACAGCTGTGTTTATTCCTGGTGGATTAACTTCTATGTTTGGTAGTTTTCTAAAGTGCTCTCCCTTCTCCTTGCATTGCAGCAAAGTGAACTGGATAAACTGTTCTGAGTAATGTTGGACCAAAAAAGCTGTTGACTTTAGTTTACCAATTCATTCAAGGCAGTTATTTTGCCTCCTTTCAGAAATATTTTTGTTGATTTTTTTTACTGATGTTGAAAAAATAAATAGTTTGAGACATACATATCAAATGTCAGTTATCTTGCCTTACTTAGATACATACTGGACCTCACATCAGGCTACATCACACCATTATAAGATGGAAGCCAAGCTTTTTAGCCTACCTCTTGTGGAAGCTGCTGTTAAATGTGAAGAAATTATGTTCATCGACCCATAACATATGACACAGGGCAAGAAGTGTCTCTTTCCATTCTTGGAGGCCATGTTCCTTCCTCATCTCGGAGAGTGTTGTTTAGATATTATGTCGGACAAAGGCTGCATATGATTTAAGACTGCTGCATCTACGGTTGAAGCGACTCATCTATCACATCTGGAGTTGTACAGGCAAAAAGCCCTGAAAAAAGGACTGACACCAAAAGAATATGAGGCAGAGAGAAAAGAGGCAATTTCTCCAGCTGGTTTCTACTTATCAAGCTATTTTCCCATCACATGAGCTCCACCCAAGGCTCCGTCCCAGCGGAGCTACACAGTTACACTGAAAGTATAGTGGGCTGGTGTGTTCACCTCAAAGTTTCAATTCATTTTTAGATATTTTGGGTGGGTGTTGAACAAAAAATATGAGAAGCACACAAAAGAATGTAATGACATTATTCAACACCTAGAGTTGTGAGGGACTGTGTGCCCTAAAGCTCCATGTAGATGTGCTGTTTTTTGTTGGGTCAAAGCTGGTTTCATTTGCACTTGAGTGCTGTACATCATCTCTCTAGAAATTTGCAATCATTGTGTCCTAAAATATTCGTGTGAGTGTGCATGGAGCAAGCAGGCTGGAGGTAATTTCAGACACCTGAGTTAAATCAATACAGGTTTTAGAACAAGAGAAGAAATCAATGTCTTAATTTTGTCGGTAAATAGAGAGGATGGAGGAGGAGCATGTAAGGCTTTCTCTGCAGACAAGAAACCAGAACCGCTGGAGCATGTATGTGTATAAAAACGTGCATGTATAAAGGTACATACTTTAATGGGTGAGTGATTCGGTAAGACATTATCGAAAGACATGCAGTTCTTCGTTGGATTAATTGGAGCCGGAAATGTCGATAACATTTTTCTTAATTGTCTTTCATGTTCACGATTTCATCAATAGTGCTCCAGTTACACGAGAATTATTCATACACCTGGCAGGTTTAGGTTTATAACAATCTTTTCATTTTATCAACATGATTATGTGCAAAATCTGTGTTTCGGAGTGACACAGTCAGAGTTCTGACTTTTATCTGATAGAGAATCCGTGGAGGGAGCAAAAGATAACAAGGAGGTTTCCTAACCTTAAAATGTTGGAACTCGTCAGCAAAGATAAAATATAAAACACCAGTTGAAATCAGACATGTTCACAAGGCATCTTTTCAGAGTCCAAGTCAAGTTCAGACTTTAGGTTGCAACTCCAACTCCGGTTTCAAGTCTTCCACCTCAAGTCCAAGTCAAGTTTTAAGTTTCCAGCAACTGAAATGACATTTTCTTTTTAAATCCATAATATCCACTGTGCCACTAAGCCTGTATCACTGTAGGTTAGGAATCCAAACCCGTTCCATTTTTCTTAGAATTAAAACCAAATTAAAACATGAATGTTTAATTATTATCTTTAGGAATCTTAATATTATAACAATCTTTAAGTCCTTTAACATTTTGTCATGTCATTGGGTCCACCATCAGTTTATCTGTGTAACTCTTTATAAGCTCGGCCCAGTCTATGTTCTCAATCTCATAATCATTTCATCCATGAAGTTGTAATCGCTATAAATACAACTTCACTAATCATCCACAAATTCATTGCAATTCACCAGTCATTGGAATTTTTCTGCAAATCTGAAAAAACTATTTAATGTATTCTATATTTCCTTATTTCAATCATTGCAATTTGACTGAATTTTGACCAATCCTTTGCTCCCGCGCTCTCTGCGCCCTGCACTTTCTTCAGCCGTTACAACAGTTGATTGGTTATTAAAATGCGGTAACGTGATTTTCTGTCTTTAAGCGCACCATGAGTGTACACATGCTGAGGCTGGTTATACCTGTGGATTTGACCACAGGTATAACCAGTGGTCAAACAGTAGTAGGTCAGCTGGGTTCAGACCTACTACTGAGCCAAGCTGCCTGGTCTGTGTCGTGTTCAGCAACTAGTCAGAGCCAAAAGGCAAAAACCTTTGCATAGTTTATTCAAACTATTCAAAACTATTCAAAGGTATTGTGTAAGTTGAGTGGATACAGAGAATGTTAATTTAATAATGAATAGTTAATTGATGCCAATATATCATGGTAAGCTTTTTTAACAAGAATGCTAATGCTAATGCTGTTCTTAACTATTTTATTACATTCCTTGCCAGTTGTCAGGAATAAACCCAACCCTCTTTAATTCTTGTTCAGAAGTTGTCCTTGCTATTGCTTCCCACGTATTAAAAATAAATCCCTTTTTGCCAAAATAGAGAGAGCAAGGACTCAGGGGGGCCAGGGAGAATATTCGACCAGAGGCCAGCAGCAGGACGATGATGCAAGGTCTTCTCAGGTGGAGGGATTATAACTTGATGAGAAAAAGAGAAGGAAGGGAAGGCTATGTACAGCAATTCTAGCTCTTTTGTGAGATCATATTATGGCAAAAATGAAAAAAAAATACAACTTTGAATGTAACTTTGACTGCAATTTTTCAAAAAATTATTTTAAGTTGCAACAAAACAAAAATAAACACCCCAGAGAGAAAGAATAATGTCTACAAGCATCTTCAAAGTCCAGACCTCAATTCCTAATGAAATCCTGTGGTGCTACCATAACAGAGCTCTGGATAAACAAATATACACAAACCTCAATGAATTGCAGCAAGACTTTCTCTACCGTGAACAATTACTTTTGATCATTGCTTCCAAAGGTGGCTGCACAGGATATGAAAAGGGATTCATAATTCAGTGTATGAATCTATTCACTGTTTCAGTCTTGCATGTATGATACCAAGTCTCACACTTTTGTCTGTGTTTTGAAGCAGTTGTTTAGTGGGAGCTGTCCGCCCCTCATGTCTGGGTTTCTATGGCAGCTGTTTGTCATGTAATAGTTATCATCACAGCTTTTTAATTGCCTCTGTGTTTGGTCTTCAGAGGAAAATGTCTGTGTGAATGCGCATTCCACCTCATGTCCTGACTAACTCATCATGATTAAGTGTACTCATAAGGGAATTCTGGTTTGATAAAGCTGTGGCGCCTGTTTACTTGAAGATGGTAGCCTACAAAACAAGTATCATTTCACCTCAGGTCTCAGGTTTAGGCCCAGGAGATCTGTACTCCTGACTAACTTTTGGTTGATGATGTTGTTGATAATAATTGTTAATATCACGTTTTTGTTTTCAGACGATGTGATTTAGTTCCAGTTTTGATACTCTTGATCTAACATGAACAACATTTATATTTTGATATGTTAAGTCTTACCTTATATACAAATATGCAATGTATAAACAAACTGTTTAGGGTTTATTCACCAAAATGCATATTTCTTCATCTGTACCAGACAACCAGGGACCAACCACCTGCAGTTCAGATTTTTGTGCTCATGCAGACTATGTTGCACAAAAATTTGACATTATAGGCTGCAGCTCAAATAGTAAACAGGGAAAAAAGGAATAAAAATTTGACCGCTCTTCTTTTTTTTCAGAAAACATTGGCCGAGAAAGTAGATAGGTTTTGGTTCAAAAAACAAAAAAAATCACTGGAGTTTCTGTGAGGTCCCAATGGTTTGAGCATGGGGAACAACACCATATAGACATTTAAATTTCCTAAAGTCATTTGAAAATAATTTGTTTTTGTTTTTAATTAGTTTGCTTCCCCTTCCTATTTCACTGTGGAGTTTACAGAGTGAAAAGTAAAGTTAAGAATACCATGCCCTGTGGCACTCCTGTTCAGCTGACCACCTAGTCACACACACGCACGCACACACAGCTCCTCAGTCTCACAAACTGTCGTCTGTCAAGCAGTCGTCTATCAAGCAGTCGTCTATCAAGGCGGTTATGTTAAGTTTTTTGGTGTTTGTCTGGATTATAGTAGATGGCCTGCATGGCACACTTCAATTAAATTAGGTTGTAATGTGTCAATTAAAATGAATCACAAGGATTTTTATTTAGTATATTTATGGAAATATGCTCTACAGTCTGATTTTGATTGATTTTGAAAGGCGAATCTAAGTTTTAGTTTTCAGTAAAATAGGACTACAGACACATTTATGTGAATTTGGAAACTGCAGAAACCTTTCATTCCAGATGCTTTTTGAGGTTATTTATAAGTTTGATGCAATATTTCTTTATGAAAACACAAATAATAAAGAAAGCTTAGCACTGCTCTGTGTGAATTCAAATAAATCGTACAATATTATATTTGAATGTGTATTTTTTTATTGCTCTTTGAGCTTTTGCAGTCTGGTCCTTTTTGCTTGAATTTCTTTCTAGTCAAAATGTTCAGAGGGTTCCTTAGAAAATCGGGTCAAATTTGTATCAAAAGTATTTGCTGCTTTTGTGTAGTTGAAAGCCATGTCCTTTCTATTTTAGTTTTCTATCAACTTCTGTAAAACGCTTGCAAATGTTACATTTATTTTAAGCCAGTAGTCCTTTAATGGAATTTCATACTGACATGCAATTGTACACTGTACATTTACATCTATCAGTGATAAACATGAAAGAAAGTTGGCTGTTGACTGGCTCAGTTTATTTTCAGATTAACAGATGAACAGTTAAAAGTGAAATAAAACAAAGGCTTTAGAACATTTGCTGTGACCTTGATAAAAGAAGAAACAAAAAAAGAAAAACATTTTCAAGTATCCACTCAAAAAACACATTTTGAACAGCTGCTTATATTTGATTTTGATTCCAGTGTGTGTTCTTTGATATTCTGGCTGGTTTTGGTTGAAGTATTTGGAGCTTTGGTGATTTCTATTGTTAGAGAGCACTCATGCTGAGTCACAGACTGTTATTTTGAATTTGTGGATGATTGAAGGTCAAATGGACCCGCTGAAGTCAGAGTAACACAAACAGCTCCATCAGAAAAGAAATGTGTCAGTGTTGATGCAGTGCTGTATTTTCATAGTATACGTTTGATTTTGTTTTTTCTCATAAAGATTGCTTCATTCCCCAGCTGTTGCACTTTTGGACTATTACGCTTCTACAAGTGACAAAACATTAAAATTTTTGGGAGCTTCAACAAAATGTTCGGGTTTTTTTTTTTTCAAGTTGCTTAAAGCCTGTAAAACGTACCTCATAAAGTAATGGTACATTAGCCCCTTTATATGTTTTCTGTTAAAGTTTCACACTTTCTCAAACTCAGTTTTCTACATTTTGTTCATTTTCTAAAAAAGTAAAATTTGATTTACTTCAGGTTTTAAACTAGGAATATAAGAAAAACAAAAAAACTGGATGGGTTTTTATACTGACAAAAACCCTTGAATATAAAATATGTATTTTAGCAAATTGTGAATAAATTGCAGTTTTGGTGCAAAATAACTACTTTGCTTTGGTTATGAAATTAAATTAATAAACGGCTGTTCATTAATGTTGACAAAATTGAAATAAAAACAGAAGCAATATTTTAAACAATCCCGATATACTAATGATGATGCAAAAGTATCGAGTTAGGAGAAAATTGTTCCCAATTCAAGTTTGTAGGAACAGCTCATAATAAATTATGCACATCTCATTATTTATGTTTTCACATCTTTCAGGGTTATTTTGTGGTAACCACACATTTGTTCACTTTTTATCAGCAGGTGGTGACATAAATCTACATTAATGACTGACGGAAATGGTGAAATTGTTGGGAGTTAGTTGGGAGGGTAACGTGTATGGATGGGAGGGAGAACGACTGAAAGGCCATAGCACTGAACCTCCCCTCCCTCCAGCCCCCTGTCCTTGTGCAGGAATTTAATAGAGTCATAAATACATAAAGATGTCCTGCACTTCACAATTGCAGCAGTGGACTGCTTCAGGGTTATCATACATCCATGCGACAGACAGCCCAGGTAGACTGGAGCCGAGATCTATCAGAAAACATCACAGGGCAACAATACCTCCGTGGGAGAGGTTGATGGGGGCGGCACATAATGTGAGATATTGTGAAGGCCTAAATATAACGTGTGAACACATTTGTTAAAGTGTAAGAGTCACATATTTTCCTTACATTGTGAAACTTTTATATGGATTCCAGAAAACACCCCAATCGATTCCCTATGAATGAACCCATTTTGCCTCAAATTTCACATACCACTTAAAAGATTAAACTGACACTCAGAGAATCTAGGATGCTGGAATTATTTTCTTACTTCCTCCAAGTATGCCCCATTGCACATGACTAAACTAAAGCTGTGTTACATGCTGTTTAAGTTATAACCAGGGAGTCACTGCTCTACTTATTCACAAAGAGAAAACAATCCAGAGGACGCACAAGAAAGAAGCAGTGCATGCAATGGAACTGGTTATTCATGCACAATGCATTGAGCACAGTCATCTGAAAATAATGTCTAAACAAAGTAGATGAGCTGCACAGGGTGAAAATGATGGCATGAACGCATGTTTAAAGGAAAACTATTGCACAACACAAAGCAAACAGTAGCTTTCAGTGAATAAAAGTAAAAATCAGCAGCACAAGCTGCAGTTTTCATAAGAGAGAATATATGCTTGTCTCTTTAAGTTTCCTCAATTTATGCATAATACATAACACATGACTTTTAATATCACTATGCAAGAGACCATTGTTGATACCTTGGGGTGTTCTTTCAATGACACGAGGTCTAGCTCTTTTAAAGTTTCTAATTTTTTGGCTCTTTGTTTAATTTCACTCAGAGATTATATTTTGGCCTAATTTAGCAGTTATAAGTGTGTGGGATGGATGGATCAATCGATTAATGTCCCGCTTATTTAATGGTACCTAGATGAATATTTTTTAATAAATCTGCTGGGTTAATCATTGTTAAGTCTTTTATAGGTTATTGCTAATAATAAGCATGAAAACATTTGTTGGTGATGTGCCAGGCTGCAGCAGAAGGCTCAAGCCAGCTGCCACTATCCAGGATATGACTGCTAAGGTTGACAGATGGGCTCTGTCCCTCCATCCTTACTTCTCTTTGATCTTTGCGGTCTGTGACTGTCGGTCTGCCCCACCTCCAGCTGTCGCAGCCAGGGTGAGTGCCAGACAACGCCAGTCGTTTTGAAAAAAATGCCAGATGCCTGGATGCAATGAAAACAGTGTCGTGCAGCAAACCTGCAGTGAACCTGGAGAGAAGATCGTCACCACGCTCAACATAGAAATAAGGAAATAAGACTTTTCAAAATTAAAAACAAAAAAATCCATCTTCTTCTGCTGTTCTGCTCTTTTCTATGATTATCTCGGTAGGATAAACTGAAACCCGTATATAATATGCCTTATCTGATGCTTGTATGGAACAAAGCAGGTTCTTTAGAGATTTTTATACACTACAAGTGCATAACAAGAACACATCCGCATCCGCAGTAAGTCTGCTCGTTCCTGATTTTGATTGGAACAAGCAGTTATTTAACTGCTAAATGACAAGTTTATTTAGCAGTTATAAGAGTGCCTGTGTGTTGGAAAACAATTACAAAATTGTTCTTCCCGTTTAAAAAAAACTTGGCACTAGCTAACTATGCTGTGATCAATACTCTTCGATAGGAGGAAACTTGCAGTCCAGCACACAAGTGAGCTGCAGCAGGACGCCCGGACAAATCATTTGAATAATGTGAATTATATAATAAAATTTTGCATAATAGGTTATTATTAGACGGAAATACGTTTTTTAAATACTTGACAGAATGTAAAACTCAAACCCAGTTATTAATGCGGTTTCACAATAATATTAGATTGGTGTCATCTGACACTAATCTGTGTGCATAAAATGCAGGTAATGTCTTGCTGCAGCAATGATTGTGTCCAAAAACTGCTGGATTTCATATAAAGCATTAAAATTAATAATAGTTCAGGACTTTTAAGAGAACATATGAAATTGCAAGACATCCATTTCCAGAAATAAAAGATTTAGTTCTAAGAGTGCTTCTTCCACATTTAAGAAAAACTAAAATTGCATCATTGATGCAGCTAGGTAATAAATCAGCCTGGAGAAAATAATCTGTAAAACCAAGTGACATCTTTCAGCTCACTAGTTCCTGACTTTATTAATTTACGTTTTGAACACACATAAACATGCTTTAAATAATATTAGCAAAAACTAAGCTGATCAGTGGAAAGCCACTGAAAAGAAAATTAGATTGTTTGATAGAGCACTGTGATGCGTGACGAGGCTTTACTTATTTAATGTGGCTTCTCTAACTTGCTGACAGACACATTAAAAAGACATGACAGCCTCAGACAGCTGGGACTCACCATCTGACTTTGAAGGATGTAACAGGGTCATGTATTGCACTTGCATACAATATTTACAATGTCTGCTCTCCAGTATGAAAGAATGAGCTCTCATATGTGAAAAGCTTCAAATTATGCACATCATTTTGTCACACGGTATCACCGGCACACTAAGAATATGCAACTTATAGCAACGGGGGTCATCTGGAGAGGAAAAAAAAATCACAGATGGATACAAAGAAGGTGAGAGCTCTCAAAGCATGGACTATCGAAGGTATCAGCCAAGAAGTGGGTGTGAGGATGAGAAAATAGAAATAGAAAACCACACAAACAAGTAATGTGAGAGCCTGGTATTAAAGAGACAATTCCTGCCAGGCCTGGTGTGACTACTGAGGTGGCCTCAGCCAACACAGCTAGGAATCTTACTGTGTGCTGCCTTTTTGCTTCCCCTCCAGGAAAAAATGAACAAAAATCTCTAAAATCTGCAGTGAGATTTGCTTTGTTTTCTATCATTTTTGTGTTTTTTATTTGTCTTCATGTGTCTTTCTCCCTCTTTGCACAAGCATTGCTTTTATTTGTTCTCCTCGAACTGCTTTCTCTCTAATCCTTGTGTACCTCCGAGACTTGCCTTGCCTCACTTCATTTCAGGCTGTAGTCTGTTATAATGCATCAATTAATCTGTTGTCTTGACTCATAACAAATGAAAAGAGGAAAGTGTTTAAATGGATTCACTGGAACAAAACCAATATTTTTTTTACATCCTTTTAGCACTAACACATATGTCAGAGGAGTGAAAAGTAAAAAGCAAATATAAAAATAAAAATGAATCAGCTTTTTGAGAGGGATTAATAGTGAAGCACTAACACCAAGTTTCTAGGACTAAGTATTGACTCTTAGCAAACGAAACCTCTGACCTCGGTCTTGGCCAGGTGGAATCGATTTGATTGGCCTTTGGCTCCGTTCAGCCTCCTGCCTGCCCGGGTCATTGATTCATTGACCTCTTGCAAAACCACGGCAAGCTCGGGATCTCATAGAAATCATCTGTGGGCTGCTATCTAACAGAATCCACTGAGAGATAAATGCTTTCAAACCATGACCTGCCCCTCTGACATCTTGGAAGATACCTTATGCTGGTACGAATATGGTCATGAATATGCAACAGTCACTTTCACTTTCTCCTGATGGAGTCGAGAGAGGAAGCGTTCCACCGGCTGTTCTTCCCTGCACACTTAAAGAGGTGCCATATGCTTTGAAATGTCAGTCCTGACTGCAGATATCTTTCTGGTTCTTTAACAATGTCAGTTTGAACTTTCAGAAGACTGCTGCTGCTTATGCAAGAAAATTTTTCCTGTACCCCTCCTTTATTGTGTGACGGATGTGTGCAAGAGAGGTCAAAGTCATGTTCGTTAACACTTGGTGTATAAGTCCTGACATTCATTTTGTAGCCTCAGACTGCCTTTGCTTTTCTCTTGGCTGCAGTTTTGCCAGCGTTATTCATACGTTTCTACAAAACGACATAAAAGACGAAGAAAATGAAAGGGCTTAATGAAATTTTTAAAAGTTAGAATATATCACAAAAGTATGATAGTTCAAAAGCGCCAAGTTTCTTTTTCCTAACTTTCAGTTTATGTAATATAAAGTTTAATTAACATACTAAAAACCCTCTTTGCCCCCCACCTCCAGCCCCCAGAGCAGTTATTGATCACTCAATTCATTTTTTTTAACATTTTGAAATAATTAATGTCTGGTGGTGTAAAATAATTTGCCTCTCTTCTCATCCTTAGAACACAGATTTGCAACAAGAAGGCATCTATTTCCTGATTCATATAAAAGTATATGCAGTGGACTCCAACACTTTGTTCAAAGATTTTACTATTCAACTATTCAAAGATTTTACTGTGGATAGGTGACCTCTATTTACCTACTGAATATTCTAGGAAATATTCAAATGTTTCATTGAGTAATTGTGTAATTCAAGGACAATGCGACGATTCACAGATCTCAATATTAAAAAAAAAAGTCAGCTTAGAAAGCTGAAATACATTGGCACAGTGGTCGTTGACACACCAGTACTGGCCTATGTTTCCAAACTGACCAATCAAGGAGGGTAATTTATTTCTCTTGGTGCTGATTGGCTGTACCCTCATGAGTGGAAACAAGGAAAACTGTAGATGTTTGTATTTCCCAGTAGTCCCATTTTACTGATTTTCCTTACCACAACATTATAAGATAGATTGTGATAATACTAGTTCTATAATCCATTGAGCAAACACTTCAAAATGTGTTAGTGCTATTCCTGTGTGGAGGTATGTGTGTCTCTATAACTATAATTTTCCACCATAACACTTAACTCTGACACAGGACAAGCTTGTAGTCTGTCATAACCCAACTCCTTCAGGCCAGTTCAGACACCAGATAACAGAAGCACAGATGAAAAGTGATGAAGGAAGAGAAAATGGAAAGAAAACAAACTGAAGGAAAGTGCTCAGAGACCCATCAGGTCCCTGGTGTGTGTTGATATATTAGCCTAACCTTCACGGCAAGACTTCACCCTCTCAGTCTTGCTGCTGCGCCCCCATTATATTAGTCTTGGACCGAATGTCTGAAGTCTCTGTGCAATGAGAAGTAATATTGTTAGTTTTAATCCCAGATCCTTTTAAATCCATCTGTCATTTCCAACTGTCATTCTTGGCTTGATTAACAATTTCATAAGTCAATATCTTTACTGGGCAATGGAGACCAGTTCATTTCCAATGCTCTCTACCCAGGCCAAGTTTTGGGTCCATAATGTCGATAACGTTGTCATTATCTCATAGCTGTCCATCTGGTTTATACACATATTGTACTGGAAACTGTCCATTAATTTAAATTAATTTTTTTAAATGTCTACAAATTTGATTCAAACTCCATTTTAGCATTAAAAAAATTCATTCCTCTGTCAAATTAACATTTTTGAATGAAATCTTATGGCAATTTGTCAACTTTTGAACATCAACAGTTTTTGTGTTTGACAAATTTGCATGATTGCTTTTTCAAACCTAAGAACTTAAGGTGCCTCCAGAGGGTTTTCCAGAACAGGAAGAAAGAGGAGTTCATGTGATGCATGTAGTGCATTTCTGTGTCCACCGTTCCGCTTTCTGAGTACTTCTCTCAGCATATTCATGTTGAGAAATGCGCGCCGCATAGCATGCCACATTTGTGTGTGTATGAAGGGGCAGGTGTGTCTCTCTGGGCAAAATTACAAAAATGTAAATGTGTACTGGTATTTAAGTTCAGAAATATTACTTTGGCCACACTCAAATAGAAGAAGAAAGAAAAAGATTTCCTTTTTTGATCAGAGGAAAAAGGACAGGTAAATTATAACAGGAGCTGGCCTGGTTTACCGCACAGAGCATGCTCATTGAAGAAGACTATAATAAAACCAAGACCATATATTATCATAAGTTTTAAATGTTCACAGAAATACACTAAGGAAAATATTGCAATTTTTGTTATTTTCAGTGTTTTAGGAAATGCTAACATTGGCTCTGCAAAGATTCAACAGAACCATAACTGAAGACAGAGGAAAGACAGACGTCATCAGATAAGCAGAAGATAAAGGCATAAAGCAATTTGTTATTCTAATTCAAGCAGGTTCACTGCTGATCTGTGCTGACATAGATTCAGCCAGATGTGAGTTTAGTGAAAGCAATTACATAGATTGAATGTAAATCAATAACACACAAACACAAAGGCATACATCTACACTTTTATAAATGGAGGCGCACACTCACAGACACACACACCACATAAATAAGAAATTAAGTGATTACTATATTGAGTGATTACTCCAGGAAGTATCTCACTCTTGTGGAAGTGACAAAGTGATGGAATGTATTGCTTGGCTTTTAATTAACAAAAGGCTGATAAGACGTTATTAGGTGCTAAAGTTAGTTGTGCGTGCATGTGCTTTAGTGTAGTTGCATTTCCGTATTTTGTTCAATGACGTTCTTGTCATTTGGCCATTTCACATAATTAACAGGCATTTGATTTGAAGGACCTACAAAGACATTAACCCAAGTTAATCCTCCAAAAACATTTACGCTACAGCTCTGTTTTTTAAAGCCGGTGCTTTATTCTGTATTATTGCCTGCTTTATCAGCCAACGCTTTGCTGGAAAAAGTGAAGGAGTTTTAATGACACTGATGCTTTTTTTTTAGTTTCACATTGAAAACCCAGGTCTCTATGAGGTTTAGAGACCATTTTCTTTGGTAAAGTTTCAGAAAAACAACTAAGTAAGTGTTTGTTGACCCATAGACATGCTAACTTCTCCAGAGATTCGCAACATTTCAAAAACATGGGCAAATAAAGCTGCTATGCTTCTTGAATAGCAAAAGAG
Source organism: Phalloptychus januarius (assembly GCA_902982915.1). Taxonomy (NCBI): domain Eukaryota; kingdom Metazoa; phylum Chordata; class Actinopteri; order Cyprinodontiformes; family Poeciliidae; genus Phalloptychus; species Phalloptychus januarius. The sequence goes on from CADWAE010000476.1 coordinate 9,604,884, forward strand.
GTGCTACAGAAAAGCATAAATTGATAACTGAACTATGGATAGCAAAAAGTAACTAAAGGTCCATATCCAATCTACCAATCTAGCTTTGTTTTGACAAACATCACTACAACTACAGTTTATGAACAAATGTACAGTTTCATTATAAAATTATTCTCTTTGGTCCTTTCCAGTTAGGTTACAGACCACATCACAGTGCTGAGAAAGCCTTTGTAAGAGTTTTGAAGAATCTTGAAAGTTATGGAATTAAAATTTCTGTCGTAATCTTATTCAGTTCCAGTGCTGTTTTAGACATGCATACAATGCTGTTTGAAAGACTGCAACAATAGTTGGGTTTGGTGCAAAACCGATGTTAGTGTACAGCAGAGTCTTCCTGCGGATCTAACTTCCCATTGAAAATGGGACCCAAACTTATATTTTCCTAATGTTAGAGGAAAGCACTGCATTTCATCACCAAGCATGAAAAAACAAGTATATAATGACACTTTTAATGGAAAGTTGCTCTAAAAGTTGCATTGAAAGTTCATTAAAAGTGCCAACTTTACATTAAATTGGCCTTACTTACAAAATGCAAAGTTCACACTTTTGGTGGACTTTCAAGGCAGCCTTTAAACTTTAGAGACTTGAAACTTTTTTTTACATGACAGCTGAGAGTAGCTTGACCTAATTCCTGCTTTCTCAATTTATCTAATTGTTTCTGCTCAAAATGTACCATTGAACAAGAAATTTCTGTCCAAATGTTGACAGTTGCGTCCATTTTCACTCACCAGCAGGTTTTTGCGTCATTTAAACACTAGTTTTGTGTTTTATGAATTATTTTCTTTGTTTTCTGTCTTTTTACAGATTTTGAACTGCAACAATAAAGCATTCAAATGCACTTTACTTGTTGCAAATGTTTTTTTATATGTGTACAAGCTATCTGTTCTGACATCTAATCTGTTTTCTTGATGGGAAACAATAGAAGGGATTAAAAAAGAAAAGGGTGGTACAGAAAAAACTTTGGAGCAGCTGCCAACCTCCCAAAAAGCTGTAATTACTTTTCCCTTCATCTTTCCCTCGTTCACCTTCTCCCGAGTCTGATTACTTACCTAGGAGAAAATCTAATTGACACAGCAAATTGGCAAACACACTGTGAGAACTTCAGCACCGAGCCAGTCGATCCCAACTAGATAATTGGGAGAAATATAGCTTTGCACGGTCCCAGGTCTTTGTAGGAGGATTTTATAGGTGGGGATGTGGTATCTGTCTTTTCAGCCTGGTGATTAGAATCAAATAGAGTCTGTAATTACAGATTGGAACACCACTGGGATGGCTAAAGAGCAAGGAGGAAGAAGGGTGGGGAGACTTTCTTTACTTCTTTGTCAAGGTGCACGCAAAGCTTAGTTTGGATCTAGTTTATAAAGTATTTCTTAAGCTGGCTCTTTGTGCCTGTGTAACACCTGTCATGAAACGTGGTGAGTGGTGGTGAGGAAGATGCTGAGAACCCAGGTTGAAATTGTGAGAATGATGATTTTAATGATGACTCAGCAGCACAAAATCAAAACACCAGGCATCACAGAGAGAACGGAAGGACAGGCTCACTACTGGTAGAAGACGAATGACACATGCAGCCAAACAAGACTGACACGACAAGGACCCAACAAAGACACAGAAACACAGGTGACATTAAATACACAGAGGTTAATCAGGGAATGAGACACACTTGGGAACAATCAAAGGGAAGACAGGACAACACAGAGACTCAAAAGACACAGAAACCTAAAATAAACACACAAAACTCAAATCTCTTATCTGCTTTTCCTTCTGTCATTCATCAGTTTCACTTGCTGTAAATCAACATTTTCAAGAAGATCCATTGAACATGCAAAATCAAGATATTCAGCAGCTACAGTTGCCACAAATAGATCAGTGCTATTTGATAGCACTGATCCTCCTGGAAATAAAATAATTCCAGGAGGAATTATTTTATTTCACAAAATAATTCCTCCTGGAGTATTTGACCTCTGGTTGCTCCCTGTTTCCTTCTTTCTACACAGCAGAGCTAAAAGGGTGGGGTCAGTCCGGTTAATGCAGAAGACTCATGCCTTCTCGCTGTTCGTTCGAGCATGTGGCAGTGGATACCAACCCCCAAAACCCATCCCAAGGCAGCCTGGCCAGCAGTGACCCTACTGACAGAGAGAGCAGATGAGACTGAAAAAAAAAAACGAGAAAAGCTATCAAACAAAGGAAGTGAGAGAGAAAGCTAGACAGGAGGGAGAGAATGTAAAAATGAAACAGAAAAAAAAAAAAGCCACAAAGAAAAGTGACAGAGAAATGTGTGACAACTAGAGACAAAATCCATAGAGACAAAGGACGAAAAAAAAAAGGAGATGAAGGGAGGAGTAAAGCCGAAACAGGCTGGGGCAACAACTGCTGCTGCACAAAGCAGCCCTAAAGGCCATCACAGACCAGTCCTCCAAATGTCAGTCCAGTCAGGACCACCCTGGGAAGCCAGTGAGACCCTCCAGGGAAATCCACTAAAGCAGATAAGTTCTGACAAGAGAGAGCTGACCAACATCTTACCCACACTTCCATGTTTCCCAGAAGTTACTGCGTCTGAGGCACTGGTGTTGCCAAACTTCATTTCACCCCCTAATATTCAACACAATTCCCACAGCAGCCGAAGCCTGCACAAGTCCTCTTCTAAACCTAATGTCATGAGACTTGGAAGACCCTGTGTCTCAATAGATTTAAATGGGCTAAAAAACATGGATGGTGGAGGATGATGCTAAAATGGCCCCATTCTTTCACTGTCCTATTGATGCAGAGATGAGAAAAAAAAATTGTTCAGTCAAATGGAACCGTCGAGGAGTATGTGAAAGAAAAAATAATGAGTTAACATAGAGATGGAAATACACAAGCAGGGACAGAAAAGCAGAAAACAAAAGAAAACAAGACTAGAAGCAAGATGCTGTCTCCCCACTCAAGGGAAGGAGATGAGGGCAAAAATTAGAGCCAAGAGACGGGAGAGTCGGAGGAGGGGGGAGAAAAAAGTAGGCAAGCTGGAAAGAGCAGTCTGATTAATTGAGACAGAGTCAACTGACCGCAAGTCATTAAGCTGCCACAAGGCTGAGCGCCAGTCACTATTCATTCTCCTCACTACCAGTCTCTGCTTCTCTACTCTGAGCCTGGATCATCCCTGCATCACCTCCCTGCCACTTTCACACACTCACCAAAAACATGGGAGGATGCTCTGAAAAAAGAGGTTTTGTCTTTGATGTGCACTGGGAGGGACGTCATAAGGGATTGTTTGTCTTGAATTTGGGATGATGGATATTGATTATTCCACTGCTTCAGGACTAAAACTCACATGACTTTGCAAATTTGAAGATTAATGAACAGGGGCTGAATGATAGTATAAAGTTTCCTGTCATGTGCAAACAGGAACAACATGGGTTGAGTTGTGATGCTTGCAAGTACATTATGCAGATGGTTGCAGAGAAAAAAAAATGTTTACCAAAGCCAAAAAAATGAATGGAAAAATAACAAAAAAATCTTCAAAGTAACAAAATGAAAATTACAGCAACATTTGTCCTTGGCTACTGAGGTCTCACAGTCTGTACATTTTTAGGCACAGACTCCACAAACCTCATGAGAGATTTTCTACTCCAGGCTTTAGACTGGAAGCTCCTCCTGCAAGAAGCTGGGTCATTCATAGGTACACAATAACATTAGCACATTACAAATAATCAAAAATCGTCCGAGAGCAACACAAACACCCTAGTACAAGGCTACCGCAGCCTTGTACTGCATTAGTGATGCAATACAAGGCTTCACAGGCCTTCTGCTCTGATTTGATGGAAGCAAAACAGCATTTGGGAATCCAAACAGTTAGAAAAGCATACTGTGATAGGTAGACGTCTAGATTATAGGCTATCCTCTGTGGAAGTTAGTCCATCACTGCAACTACTAAGCGTTTTCCTTAAACAACTTGACCAAACCTGGTAACCGGATCTTAACCTGAAAAACTATGACTCAGACCATTTCCTTCTTTCAGATGCTGATAAGATGCCAATAGATTTGGCATACTGATTAAATGCCAGTAATTTGTTATGTAGAGCTAGTAATTTAATTTACTTTAACTGGATTAAGTAAAGATGATAATAAATATATATCTTACAATTGTGATATATAGCCATAATTAATCTTAAGGCGCTATTTCTCAGTATTTTACATCTAAAATGACACCAGAAAGCAGGAAAAATAGAAACACAATATTTGAGGCTAAATATATGTGTGTCTATGTGATTTGATTTGTTTGAGTGAAAATGATCATTTCTCATCAGTTTGTACATTGCAGTATGTGTGTGTGTTTACCCTGCAATGCAGCATGATGTGTTTTGTCTATCTTTGTGGGAGTACGTTCTCTCATTACGTCGTAGAGGCTTGTTCTTCGCCCTCCCTACCACCACCTGACGAGTGGATTTAGTTACTGGCTAATGGGTCTCACCCACCTGGCTTCTTCACTGGGGACAACATGACCCAGTTCTTCACTGCAGTCTGCAAATCACACCATTGAGCCAACTCAGGGATATTTGGATAACACAAATAAAAATAACAGATCTTAAAAGCTTCCCTAAATCAGATCTACTGATGCACTTCTGGTTTAACAATAGTTCCAGTTTTCATAAGTTAGTTGACATGTGTTGTCCATGTGGCCATAGTTTACTGTTTTCTTATTGATGAAATGCATTTCTGATCGAACAAAAGAACGATAACTTATCAAAGAGTCCTTTTTGAAGCTTTAAAATCTTGGATAGTGTTTAGATTGTTTCTGCTCTATTTGGCTGCTTGAGCTACTTACAGCACCAGGGCTAATGTCAGCCATCAAAACCAGATTTTGGAAGGAAGATATACTCATACTCCCAGTTCTCCTATATAAACCCTTTATAAGATTGGCCAAGGTTTATTTATAAATCCTTGACCTTGTTGATCAGTTAGCATCCACAGAATGATCATATTTACCCATTAATGTAGCTAAAAGTGTTTTTTAAAAGATTAAAACGCAGCATAATTACAGTACATCATACTGGTTGCATCGTGGTACCAATCCTATATGGATAAATACTGAAATGTTACAAAAAAGTCTTGAAAGATCAGGTAGAAAATAGCCTGACCATTATAATATATGTAAATGCACCTATTCATAATTTTGAGTGATGGCTTTTCCCTTAAGGAAATGCTCCAGAGAAAAGTTAATATATGCTCTTGCAGCTAACCCATTGAAAGTGGCTGCATTTAAACACCTTGCAAAATGTCACACAACACGCTGGGTCCAGGTTTATTAACTCTGACAGAAAGCATTCCGCTTCAGAGTTGGTTGTGCATTTAAACATTTCAATATTGGTGCCTTCATTATTCAATATGTAATTTGCAATGCAAAGCCTGAGGAAGAACATGCCGTGCTGGCTTGCATAATGCTTCCTAAGACCTTCTCTCAGTTGAATAAAAACCTTTAAACCTCAGCACACACAGTATAAAAACATTCCAACTTCTTGGCAGCAGAAATTCACCATCAGGATCTTCAAATTAACTTTGACCAAATGTCCAATGAAAGTAGTTTTCTAGTGAACAGACAGAACAAGTGCCACATGAAGCATGCAAATATCTGAGAAAAGCAGAGCAGAGCAAAAATGTGGCACAGAAATAAAGAGAAGAGTTGAAATTCTGATGTGTTAAACAAACAAATGAAAAGAAAACCCATCAACACACTATAAGAAGATCTGCATCTCGCCTGTTTGTATTTGGTAAAACTAAGATATGAGATTGCATGGTCATTTTGTTTTAAATGTTTTCTTTTTTATCAAATACTGCATAAGGTTAACCTTAACTCCTTACATTTTGTAGTCTTTCTATTTAAGCTGAAATGTCTAATACAAGATAATTTCATTTATGAAGAAGCATTTAAACACAACAAAATAAAGCTGGTCTGCATGCATTGATAATATTTAGTAGACTTTACAATATAATGTGAACAACCTCCACTTAACCACAGCATGACGTCTGATGAAATGCAGCATTTTTCACTGATGCTGCATCAGTGAAACCTTACTTGTACTATTGAACATTCCCTCTGCATGTTCAATGCACAAAGTGGCTGAGAGATGGTTAAACTAATTTAAGTTTAGATCTTCTACGTTCTGCTTTCTTCATGCTGGATGTTAGGCCATTGCAACACATTCTTGCTTTTCTTTTTTTGTCTTTTATTCTGTTGTAAATTGATTAATTGACTGTGATGACCTTTTTAGCCAAGCTTCACCTGTTGAACTGACAACCTCAAATAGGACATGAAAAAACATGTTGGTGTTTCTCTTTGGTGAGGAGGCAGCAATTAGGCTTGATGAGGCATAGCTATTTAGAGGTGAAATAGTTGATAATATTCAGTAAAACTGGTAAAGATGAAACGGCAAATTCTCTTTCAACAGACCTCTTAACAGAAAAATACAATCAGATGTAAACAATGATTACTTTTCGCTGAGATGTAATTTTTTTTTAAGCTTGGTGCTGTTGGTAGTTAGTTTCATACTAGAATTGTCGGTAAATCTTTTTACAGGGAGTGAAAATGGGAACACTTGGTTTCAAGTCATTTTCTTCTGCTGTAACCCAGGAATAAACATGAAATCCAGAAGGAAACATGAATTGTGACCTCAAAACTTAAATAACTTGCTTCAAAGCAAAGTGTGCTGTGTTCGTTGTCAGCTACACTGGTGAAAAAAATGGGCAACTTTATAGGGCATATATATTTGTGTTCTGTTTAAAACTTTCTCATAAAAAAATATGTAATTGAAATCTATATATTTTAACCTGCACTTATTTTGCTCTTTTATTTTTTTCTTTCATACTTGAATTACTTTACTGCTGTTTAAGGTTCAAGATATGGAGCAGGGTTTATTTTTTTACTATTTTTTAATACCTACTTTGTGCAGGTGTTACTTCAGCTCACATCCAGAGGTGATATTTCAAGTTTGAGAACTGCCTTACTCATCTTTTCTCCTTCATTAAAGCAGTCCAGAATTTCTCACGGCGACTAATGAAAGCTGTTTCCATTAGCTGTCCTTCTCTGATGTAGGCTACATCCACTGCTCAGCCTAAAGGGAATCTAAGTGCAGGTTGCTTTATTTTATTGGAATCCCTGAATCCGATAGTAATGCTTGCTGTTCAATGGTGGGATGAGTAATCAGCACCCCAGGGTGGGAGTTGCTCCCAGTTGTCTTGCAGCACGAAAGCTCTATAAAATAGAAGTGAAATCCCTATTCCAGCAGCTGCATTAAGTAGCTAACTAATACAAATCAGAATGATCCAGCAGGATGGCCATTCTAATGCGTTATTAGGAGGATTAAATCCGCGTTTAAACACTATGGCATAGTTTGTTTCCGTCTCTGATGTTATTTCTTTTCTTTTGGTGTCCGATCCTCAGTATAGCCTCCGCCGTTTACAGGATTGCAGTTAAATTTTTTTATTTTAAATAATTTTTCAGTCAATCTGGGACCATCTGCAATATCTGATTTACGACATACAGAAATGTCCTAAAGCAAAAGTAAAAGAAAAAAAAATCAAACTCTGAATAGCTTTCCTTCAATACCTATAAATATTTCAAGACAATTAGTGTTAAGTTATTTTCTTAAAATAGAGATAATTTCTGAAGGTAGAATGTTTCACTTTTGTACTATGAGTCTCTTGTAATTAAAAGGCAGACATGTTTTGATCAGCTAGACCAATGGGGATGAATCCAGAAAGACTAAATTAATTATTAAGATAAGAAAGCATGTACAGGATCCGCCTCTGGTCTTGATTTGATTAACAGAAGGGGATGTCGGTAAAATAATTGGTCTGGCTTCATTGCCTTTGGCATGTTTTAAGATGAAATAGTCAAATAAGCGTAAAAGAACAGTGTTTAACACTTATCAGCAGAAATGTGATTGCTTTTTATTTATGCATAAATGTGTTTCTTTACAACAGCAACATTCAAGTGTTTTTTTGTTGTTGTTTTGTTTTTATTTTTGTGACAGTCTCTTTTTATTAGGGGATTTTTTCAGACATCCATTTGTTTTGAATGTTTTGATTAAGCAGCAGGTGGCACCAAATCCCAAACACTAGACCTTTAACTGCAGAGCAGAGCACTAAACCCATAGACCCTCTTCCTCAATATAAATGTAAAAAATTAAAAACTAATTTAACAAATGGAACAGATTAAACAAATAAAAAAAATTGATATTTTGTCAAAAACCAAATAAGAAACATAATCACAAAATTGATTACATTTGAGACAAGAAGCCTATAAAACAAATACTTACGCAGCAGTCTATTCTACTGAAACCTAATCTTATTATGGAAATTGGTCAATTTAGGATATTTCAAGATGAAATTTAGGATATTTTCATCTTATTGTGTTGATTTATTAACACAAATCAACTGCTGTAAAAAATAATCAGTGAAATAAACTTTAAGACAGAGGTTGGAGAACTATACAATATATGGCATCAAAAATAATTATTTCGAAAGGAAGGGATGATAATACATTTGTTTCTGGACAGTCTTCACAGGTTTATAAAATATTTTGTTTTCGTTAAAATATCTAAATGTGCAGCTTCCACAACAAATTACACAAGGGGAAAAAAACTAGGTGGGTCTGAACCTATACCAAAAATGGTTTTGTTTCATTATTAATACTACGTGCGCTCAAGAAAAGATATGGTTTCAATGCCTTATAAGAAATGTAATATGATGAAATGATGAAATGTGAGCTTGCTTTTGATGTGACGCGTCCTCAGCAGTGTTGTCTCAGTCCATCTGCTTCAATTTCAGAGTTATGTTCAGTGTCAGCCGTGCAAGATGTCTTCTCTTTGGGGTATTGATGCATAGATCAATGAGGGAGACATATAATCCATGTTAGTGCTGCAGGATTACATTATCCTGTTTTAATCGAGGGAGCAGCATCCTATTGTAAAGCCGTTGCAATTCCATGAAGGAGGAAAAAAGACATTGATTGGCAAACGTAGAAAAAAACGACAACATAAAAGAATCCTCTGGATGTTGTTTTTGATTTGGGTGAGAGAAATTCCTCGCATTCCTATGAAAGGCAGTGAATATGGGAAATGCTGTTAAGAGATTTTTTTGTATAAAACACAAAGCAGTCATGGAAACACAAATGTATTCATACAATCTGCTACTCTATTCTGTTCTATGAATTTGTAAGACCTTTAGCTGGATGGATATAAAAAATGCCTTATAATAATCCATGGCTGAGGTGCTCGTGAAAGGTGGCATTTGTATTCAAAGTCAAAGTGCATTTACCATCAAAGAGTTTTATGGGAAATCCAGTCGTCTCTCTACTTCATTTAGGCAGCAGAAAGATATGAAGGAGTAGAGATTAAGGGAGAGCAGCAAAGAGGAAGACGTGAGATAAAAAGTAACCTTCAGGGATTAGCACTTTATACTTGAAGCAAGTTAACCATTTCAGTACTCTTATTCCCTGCTTGCAGTAATTGGCTTTGTATAGGTACAGATGCATTTACTAAAAGTACTACAGCAGTAAGTCGGTTTGCAGATTAGAATTTTTGGAAAACTCAAGCATTATTATGTTGCATTTGTCATTTTATTACCTCAACAACAGGATTTGCTAAACCAAGCTTACATTTGCTCACAGGCAACTGGTTATTAGAGCTTCCTTCTAAGACACGCCATTGTTTTTAGAAACACTTTGTTCTGACCTCACTGTCTTCTTAGACATTAAGTGGATTGCTTTTTTGCAATTATGTCTAGTAATAGTGTGAATTTCTCATAAACATAAACCCTTGCATGCACCAACAAGCAGTTTATTAAACACAGTTGTTTCTCTGTTGATTGGTGTTCAAGTTGTTAGATATTTCAAACTTTGCTCTAAGGCATATTTCAAGGAACTACATATTACTTGCTTAATATATTACTTATATTACTTAGCAAGTAATATGATTAATCAGATTATAGTTAGTGATTTTTAAGGGGTGGCACATACCCGCATGATTTATGTAAGGTTTAATTTAGGCAGGCTTTACGAGTGACAGCAATAACATTCAAAGCATAAAACCACAACTGGAGTCAACACCAGACCTTTAAACTGCAAACTGATGTTATTTATTCCTTTCTTTTGGGGAAAGTTAAAATCGATCTATATTCAATCTGTATGATTTCTACATTTCTTTAGCAGTTATGTATTAAGACTACCACTGCTGGGTGTATCCAGCCTCATGTCCATTGAGAACTGGAAACAGGCATCAGCCTATGGCCCTAACACTGGCAGAGAAGATGAAAGGTTGAATGGAAGAAAGGTGCAAAGATTTGTTAAAACAGCAGCCTAAGATTTGCAGTTTTTAATATTATTTTTTGCCATTAATACTGCAATGCTTGTTAGAATGAAACAGGATTGGTGCTACATACAGTGACTTAAGCTTTCTATTTTGATTCCAAGTCTTTCAAACAATGTTAGTGATTTATCAAACCTTTATGCTATCTTGAAAAAAAGGGGAATGTTAGTTTTTTTTTTTTTTTTTTTAAAAAGCTCATATTGTCTTTGTAAACCCAGCATGGTGTATTATCTTATCTGTTGCGCTCAATTAATACTTACACCCCTTTCCACTAGAGATTAGCAGCTTTTTATCCCCTGATTCCTACATTTTACTTTACAAGTTGTCATCAGCTCTGTTTTAGTTTGTCCCATTTTAGAGAACTGTGACGCGTGCTAACAGCACAAGTCTCATGGGTGTTTTGTAGCGGCTGAAGGTCAGCTGGATATCACTCAGGTCATGGATTAACAGCCCTCTGGAGGCTTTACATCGTTGTGAAACAGAGGATATATACTTTGTAGTTTGACCTTAGGAAGGTTGCTTTTGGTCTCAATGGGCTCTTACAACATAATTTCATTGGTTCAGTGTCCAAGGTGAATTTTCAAGAAATAAACCAGCAAAGTAAGATAGATTCTCTATATTTACTTTTCAGATTCAAATTTCAGAACTAGGAGTTCCTTAACAGAAAGATAAAGCCTTTATTGTAAAATTGGACAACCAAGACATGTTCTATGTGTTTGGCTTGAAAAATATGAGCTAGGAATTGTGAAGACCTTTTTTTTCTGCAACTGAGCTGTATGTCAGCATCACACAGTACGGCAACGGCAAATACTGTGACTTGCCAGGCATTCTGGCAAGTCACATTGGCAAGGCATTCTGCAGGGGATCAACTGTGCTTCAGGGATCAACCGTTCATTAAACATGGAAAATTTTCAAAAAAGAATTTCCACATCTATTTTGACTTTTCTTCTTTTCTAGTTTTATTCATTCATAACAGAAAAAAACATAGCTTTTGAATTTTCAGGTGGGATTTGAGAGATTTCAGTGCTGACATAAGTCTTGATTTTTAAAAGCCACTATTTAGTTTCATCAGCTTTAAAGAAAATTTTAAGAAATCGTACAAGCCTCCATGGTCTTTAAGTAACTGATAGGCTGCCCCTCTGTGTTCAATCTCCTGGATATTGAGAAATGAAAATATCTTGGATTAATAAAAATATTTGCTTCAGACTTACTGACAATAAACTGAAAGTGATTGGATCTCTTCAGTCAAATATATATTTCTTCATTTTTCTTTGTCTTTCATGTTTTTAGCCAGACTTGCAAGAAAAGAGATTATTTTGTCACAAAAAGTCAATTTTCCATCAGTGACCTCTGTAAATAAATCTGCCACAGACAGCAACCAGCATCACATCATCAATGCTCTCATTTTGGGAAAATGACTTATTGTTATTGTTCTTATATTGCTGATAGATTTTTTTTTCCTTTTTTGTGGTCACTGATAGCCCTGTATCTAAAAAAAATCTGCTTTAAAATCCTTTTTTTAATCTACTGCAACTTCCACCTAACTCTAGGCAGAATGATGTCACAACAACACCCATGCAGAAAAGGACGTTCGGCATTTGGACATTTTAATTTTTCAGTGCAGATGGTGTGTATGAATTTGTAGATGTAAATAACAGATCATGTTATTCAAGAAACAACCAGTGGCACAAAAAATCAGAGGTGTAATTGTTTCCAAAAGGGCTGCTCTGTGTAGGGCCTGGCTATCAGTTCTGCTGGACAGCCTCAGTTTCCAAGCACACCATAATCTGAGTTATTGCTTAGCTGGTTGATCATGCAGCTTATCAGAGCAAGCTATCATCTTTCACACATCAAAGATTATTTTGATTGCTATTGAAAGGCAGAGATAAAACATAACAGGAAATCAAATATAAACTGTGAGCAGGCGTTCTAGGAATAGTTTGCAGAGTGGACAACTCTTTCCATATTTAATTTGCATTATCTTTAAACTGTAAAAACTGTAAATTTGCCACTTGAGACAATTTCCTATTGGCCAAAGTCAATGTCTGTGCTCTCTACTGCATCTTTAGTGCATGATGTGTGCACAAGTTCTTACTGTATGCAGATGGAGTGTGTAGTTGCTATGTGACAAACAGACATCTACCATTTAGTTAACTGGAGAGTTTAGCATAAGGGTAACATTAAAATAAAGTACTGCAATACGTAACATATGTAATTCCAACTCAATGGCCCTATATCTGTGAATATGCATCTGTTAGGTGGTAAAAGTTATTCTTCAGTACAAGGCAATCAATAAAAAAAAACTGATAATAGCAGAGCAGCTCAGGATTTTGGTAACTGCAGGCATGAGAAAGAAAGTAATTGCTAAAAACATCAAGACTGTATCTTATTTTTCTTTCCTCTGCAGACCATGCTGTTACATTTGAAAAGAAATTCTTGACTAGATTACTTTGGTAAATTTTTCATTTTTGTTTTCTATCCCAGGTAATAATAAAAAGAACAGCATACAGGTTCCTCACTACTATCAATCAGTTTTCTAATCCTAACAAAGCAGCTCATAGAAAAAAAAAATCTGCAATATAAAAAGAAATTGAATGTGGTGGCAGACAATGCATTTGTTTGTTTTGTACTTTGACCCTTACAAGGTATTCAACATTTAGACTAAAGAGCTCCTGTCCCTATCTTGTATCTTTATGAGACTCTTCTCATCAAAGTCCAACAAAAATTATTGCTTTTGTTGTTTTTAAGGGCTTTCAATAAATTGGGCATTTTGCTTCTTAAATAAGCTTTTTTGTCATTCTAACAAAGCTAACAACTTTTAAGTAGTGGCTTTGGCCTTGTCATTTCTTGTCCTTCTCCAAAGTCATATTACACATTTTCTCCAACAGACCATTGTCTGTCCCACTTACCATGAACTGAAAAACAAATTTAATCTCAATGTTGAGCTGAGTACAATGATCACATGATTTATCTTTTTGTAAAAATACCATATTTTATATTTACAACTGGATACAAGAAGCCATTTCATTTGTTACTGACATTGTCAGGCCACTGAACAGGCATCCCCCTGAAGTATTGTGTTATCTGGGTGATATATGAGGCAGAGAGTGAAGGTCCCTGGGTAGTTTGACTGAGATGCAGAGATGGGTTATGGTGTGGGTGTGTGTCTTTCTGTGTGTGTGTATGCGTGCACACAGTACAAAGCTCTGTGTAAATGAAACTGGTTATAGGGAGGCTGGAATCAGATTCCCATATTGGTTGTGATGAGTGTCAGCCTAACATTTGCTGCTGGCTGAGCAGCAGACTGATGCATTTTAACAGCAGACAGCAGCATATGCACAATTTGCTCCTGACAGTCATGTGTGATAACAGTTTTTATGATGAGAAGAGATAAGTAAACATAAGGCAGTGCTATCATCAATTTCTCTTGGCAGAGTGTAATGCCATTTGGCATAAACTACACACTGTAGAGAATCATTTATCATCAAATAATAATAATAATAAAACATTGATTATATTTCTTTTACCTAAACTTTTTTGCAAGAGGCATGAAAAGCAAAGTTTCCAAAGTAAGAAAATGTCCTTTTTTTAATTTTTGTAAGACGATAACGTTGTTGAGACAAAAACCTCAGCTGAGTGCAGCTGCAAAAGAGGCAAGGCATCTTCAGCACAATAGTGATGGAAGTGACTGAGATAAATAAGTCATAACAAAAATCCATCCATCCATCCATCCATCCATCCATCCATCCATCCATCCATCCATCCATCCATCCATCCATCCATCCATCCATCCATCCATCCATCCATCCATCCATCCATCATCCATCCATCCACCCCACCGCTGCAGAAGTGATCTGTAATTTTTATTTATTTATCTGGTGTTTTGTCAAAATCCAAATGTTTTGGACAGAAAAAAAACTATAGAACACAAGTTCATGGTTTCTTTTACATTCATCCAGCAAAAAGGTTTTGAAGTGATTTAGGGTCTTTCTAAGGGTAAGCAGTGCACTTCAAACTCTAGTTCAATGACAAATGAAGTAGAATTGGAATAAAGCATATTAATGAGACAGAATTACACATGAATTGACACTGTTTGCTAATTTTGTGACTTAAGAAATATTTTACTTTTGGGGTGTAAAAGAACACAAACAAATTATATCCTTTTCATATTTGTATTTGTAAAACTAACTGCAAATTAATTTTGCAATTAAAGGAAGGAAGGAAATTACATCAATTCCCTTACTTTAATTGTAAAATTAGTGGAAGGAAATTAGCAGAGACCTGTTTTCAGTCAGTCGCATAATATCTAAACAAACTCATGTGACAAAATGAGGAAGGTTTCAAAGGTTGTGAATACTATGCACTGTTTTTAATGTTTCTGCTTTTGTAAACCAGAAACAGGATTTAAACTTCTGCCTCACTGCTGCTCCTATAAAGTCTTTGAAGATCCTGGCAAGAGATGAAGGCTGTGGTTTTGCTCCCATCACAAAGCTGTATAGGTGGCTGGATGCTGATTCATTGCAAATCATTCTTAGTTTTTATCCAATGTGAAGTGGTGCCAGGGCTTATGGTATTAAGATCGGCTATCTAACACCTTCGATCAGAATTTTGTGCTGACTGCGCAGAAACTGGTTAAAAGTGTTTTGAGGGGGATCAGCCAGTTTGATCTCTCTCTCTTCTGTTTTTTCTTTCCTGTGAATGGAGGTGGGAGAACAGATTGTAAAACTCTGCTGTTATCCATCACAGATGCATGTGAGACAGCAGGGGTCCAGTTAGAGAGTGTTTTTATTGTATTTAGCTGAAAGCGTCAGCATAATGTAATGACAGACGCTCCACTGGGTTCTTTCCTAAATGTTGCACAGCAAAAAAAAAAGGCTTCAGTTGTTTGCTTATACCCCAAAGAAAGAAAATTCACTAGCTTTCATCATCAACACATTGCAGATCTTGTATAATGCTTGGCTTGTTAGTGCTGCACAGTGTTGTATATTGATTTACACAAGATTTAAATAACTGGACTAAATCGGGAGAAATTTATTATCCGTGTCCAGAAAAATCTATTTTGTTTAGATTTCTGGTTGAGCTAACACAGTATTTGATACAAATATTAGTCCTTTAAACTGAATCTATTGACATGGCTCTCGCTGGGATTCTGTTCAACAGCATTATTTGATTGATAATGCTGTCATAAAAGCTGGAGTTCTCTTGGCACTGTCGGCTTGATCTGTGGCTAACAATTCTTATCCTTATCAACTGCAGACGTAAAAGAAAAGATGTGCTGCTACAATTGAGACAACTTTTTCAATATCACGGCTTTGAAGTAACGTAAAGTTTTTGCACCTCACCTATTATAAATGACAGAAGCTGAAAAATTACACCTTTAGTCTGCTGTCAATCAGGGATGGAAAAAGGGCTTCAACAGTGGCTTGAGAAAAAGGGAAAAGTCCGTTTCTAATAGGAAGATTAGTGGTTTGATCCCCTTGTTTGTCCAGATTGCAGGAAACCAACATTGTATGTGACATGTCACTGATGTGAGGGTAAAGGCTACTTTGTGTGGTCCTTGTAAGCAAAACTGTACATGGTTAATTAACACCAGGATTAGTCATACTCCAGGTAGATTCAGGTTCAGAGTATTCTTTTAATTGTGTGTGTGTGTGGTCTTGTATTTAACACAGTGTAAGGTCCCTGTTTTTAACAAATACTACAATGTAGAGGGCCCACAGTTCTGGCCTCAAAAGAAGAGACGCTGTTTTGTGTTAGGAGTTAGAATTAGGATTAAGGTGTGAATTGAGTTTAGGTTAGGGCTAGGAATGCACTGGTAATTGTTTGGTTTAAGGTAAGAACTGGAGTTAGAAAGGAAAATGAATGGAAGTAAATGAAAAGCCATGTGTTGTGTGAACAGTGAGGTATTGATAACATGAGGTATTGAGGTATTGAGGTATTGATAACATCTGTTTTTGAGACTTTCACACAGCTTCTGTTATTCTTAAGTGGAAAGTTGTTGCCTGAGAAGGTTCTAAAACTTTTTCTCTGAATAAAAATATTAATCTTTTAATTGGCTTTAATAGTAATAGAAAAAAATCCAAAAAGCCATAACCTTTTCAAATTCCTACACATATTAAGAATTGGACAAAAATCTTAATACATTTTCCTAAAAATGACAGAAAATAAAACTGCATATCTCAAGAAAACCTCGTTGTGTGCTGTTTTTGTTAGTTTCAAAAAGCTCAAAAGATGATCTTGACTCATTGAGCATCTAAAAGCAAAAAGTTCAAGCCACAAAAAAAACAAACATTATATCATGTAAATGATTAAATTTCTTCATCACTTTGAAAAGAGAGCGTTCCCATGGAGTTTCAAATGGAGCGTACTGAGAGGTGTGAACGCCTACTCATTCCAAGAAATAACTTTCTATGTGGAGTTATAATCAAGCAAAGAAAGAAAGTCAAATTAGGAGCAAGTCACAAACAAACACCTACCCTATTCATTCTTTTGCATGTAAATTCATATTACTATAATTTTCTTCTTGATTTGAAAAGTTTCGATTATAATTATCATGCTTGCCTTAATGGGCTTCTAACTTTTGAATTTCACTTTTATTTAGGACTTCAGTCATCTAATTTATTCAACACAACTTAAATTTTAGGTTAAACTCCTTTTTGTCCCCCTATGTTCCAAAATAAATGCATAGAAAATTCTCAAACTTTTTGGATCACAACAAAATGTAAACATTTTCTAACTGCTTGAACTGTTGATGTTAGTTAGTCAGTGTTTTTTGTGATAATATAGTATTTTCTATGGATATAGTAGCCTGATAATTTTTTTTTTTCAGTCTGTTTTTGGTAATTAAAACCATTCGGACAGCTAAGTGAGTTGAAATGATAATACTGAAATGTTTGCACATTTACATATCCAAGATTTGACTTCATTTCAACAATCTAATCTAATAAGCAATATTTGATACATGCTTTGTTTGAGTTTATCCTACCAGGAGGCCACATAACGCTTAGCACACAACTCATTAAGACTTCTGACATCTCAAAAAGAGTGTACATGTGAGAGAGAAGAAATGTCTCACTCAAACATATTCAGTGTGATCAGTGGCTCATTAAAAAATAAAGAGCCAGATGAGACAAAGTAGAACCATAGTCTCACTTGAATCAATTGTCTTATTGTGCAGAGAAATAAAAAGCAAAGCAAGGACATGAAGTTTTTATAGCAGCTGCAATTTTAGATTATCAAAAGGATTTGGTAATTGGAATTAAGACACATTGTTGAGATTGGTTTGCTGTTGTTGTCTCATTGCCCATTGTACATTTTGAAAACATAAAACAGATTAAGTTTTAGCTGAAAAGTGTCATACTTCACTTCAGATCAAGACCAGAACTGGACTCAGAAACAAGCCTTCTAACTATCAAATTATGGACAAGAATTTTTTTAAAACAAACCTGTTTGTTACATAATAAAGTTATATAAAGCCATTCCTATTTATTTATTTTTCTCCCTAATTATCCTTGTTGTGGTGGTTAAGAGCCCCCCTGCTAGGGAAATCCAAATGTGTTGAAAGTTATTAAATTAAAGTATCCCAAAACTGATATTTATACAAGTGACATCTCCCAGAGGTGCAAGAAAAGTAGACTTTGCCCCTCTGAGTTATTTTGATCTTTAAATCAGGCTGCATGTGAGTTGCTGTGGAGGTTCATCAGTCAGATACTTTATTTAGTGAGACACAGCAGCAGCTTAACTTATTACACTGCGTACTTGATTATACATGTTCAGTCAGACATCCTCTTTCTTATGGTCTTTTTAATGTCTATGCTCTCTGGTCAACACAGCCCTGCCCTCCAGGACAATTTCAGCAAAAAATTCAAAATCAGCAAGAAGAGCAGCAACATTGTCCCCCATCAGATAAAACCTTGGCTACATTTGCTTTCCATTATATTCATGTGATGGCAGTGATATAATATAATGTGATTCCATATTAGATTGTTGATTAGTATGGGTTGTTGTAATTTAGCCTGACATACTGTAAGTTTTCTTGTTGTTGGATGTTTTAAATTGTTATTTGTTTAACTTTCTAACTCTGAAAAGTTAGAAAGACTTCCTAAAGTCTCTATAAAGTCAGAAGAAATACTTATGTAGGAGATCATTTACATTTTTTGCAGCACTGTAAGTAGAAAATTACTGTAAACACATCACCTCCATCCCCTCCATCAGTTATGTCTGGAAGCATACAACAGTCATTAATTCATAATTAGTTGAAAACTTAGTGTTGTGTTTTATTTATGTTATTTACTTAAAATTTCCATCATGTTTCTCTCTCTTATCTTATTTGTCTTCCACACATTCTCTCTCTGTCTGTTTTTATTTTTCTGCCATCCTGCGTGGAAACACATGCTCCATTGCTCTTTATGACCTGTAATCCCTGCTTATTAAACAAGGTATCTGTACCATTAAAAGAGGAAAATTATCTTTAATAGCAAAACCGCTGCCAGTGGCTGCTAGCTCTTTGCCATTTTGTTATAACGGGCAATGCCACATTACTACCCTAATTTGAATGGCCTTGCATCACTGCCTTTGAAAATGTTTTCATCATTTTCATCTCCTTCCGCCAACTCTATCCTGTGTTTAAATTGGTGGGAAAGGCTGTCCTGGATTACTGAACCGTCAGATCTTCATATGTGCCTGAAGGTAGAGAAAAACTAGTTGAACCAAAGAGAAGCTGTGTTCTTATGATGAGTTTGTCAAGTAGGGACTCTCTGCCCCTTTTGTTTGTAACCTCCTTTGCCCCATAAGGGAATGACCTCAGTGAATCATGCAAGAGAGTAATAAAGGTGAGGTAGTGAAGTAGCACAGAGAGTTGAAGGTTTCATATTGTTGCAGATTCATTTATCTTGTAGTCACTTATGCTTTGGGTGCTGGATCAGCGAGGACAGCGGAGCACTTCTGGGAAAACAATCATTATATGAATCCTCCCGTGCCTCACGAGGATAACGTCTCGGGACCTCAAAGGCAATCGAGGCACCATGCAGGGATTTTAGATTGCTATCAGCATCATATCTGACCTTATTAAGCTGATTGGGGAAGACAGATATGAGTGATTCAGACTGAAGTCACTATACTTTTTCTGCTGTGATGATCTTATTCTAACTCACTTCTTTGCTGCCTTTCACCTAAAAATGAATTAATATATTTTGTAAGATTTTGATGGTGAAAATATTTGCCTTAAATGCTTGCCAACAACATTTTTAAAACATATATATATATTTCTTTATGATTATTGTACCTTAGGCTTTATCTCTGGTAACTCGATTTTAAAAAGCAAAGTAGAAAAAATGCAATAAAATAATGAAATACACAGTTTTCTCCCTAGATCTATATCAATAAAATAGCTTACTAAGACTATGCAAATTCTCTTTGCTAGAAACATCTTCCTTTTCTTATTTACAGTGATATTTTGTATATAGTCAGTTGTGTAGATCTGATCTTCTGGCAGTTTTGTAGTTGCTTGTAGTTGGGTATTTAATAAGTCACATTTGATTATGAATTGTCCTGTATATGACTTATTTCACAATAAGCAGATTATAGAACTGTACTTTACTGATCAACATGCCTGTATTGGTTGGCATTCTTGTGGCATTACTTGCAACATGTGAAATACATATCTCTACAGAGATATCCTTTCTGCTTTAATTTCTCAGTCACATTTATATGTTGTTTCAGTGGATGATAATTTCATCTCTTTAAAAGGAGCAGGAAGATCAAAAACATAAAATAAGCTCAGGTATGTAGAAGTAGGAAGTCTAGACATTCTGAGGCTTCACTCAACCAATAAGAGTCAAGGCTGGTTGTCTGACAGCTCCTTATTCGACCTCATATTGGAAGATCTCACCATGGCGCACACACATACCAGGTCCTGACAGTAATTGGGCAGATTGAATATCTGCTGTAAAATAAATGAAATAGTCTGTCCATGAAATCCTATGGAGCTATGAAATTAAAGTTGTGAGGTAGTAGTAATATGGTATGGAAGGAGCTTCGTTATGCATAGCAGTTGGTTGCTCATAATGGCAGGTTAGAATGAACTTCCCTGCTAAGAGCTGCTCTTAGCTGACCTGTTTTTATGTTTGTTTTGGGGTATTTTTTTTACAACTGAATCTCTGTTATTGCAACCTGAAATTGGTCAGGACACATTTTATAAGAAACTGACTGTGAATATTAACTCCACATAATATAAACTCATTTCAGAAATGGAAATAGTGAGAAAAGGTTAATAAAGACAGTTGGGACACTACTTTTCTTCATTTGCAATAGAAAACAAGTCCAAACTGTATTAGCTCTTCTTTTTAAACTTTATTTGGGTTATATGAATTAGGTAATTCATGTCAAATAGGTTGAGGCAGCAATAGATTATGCTTGCTAATTTTAACTGCCGTACATCCTCTTGTTTCCTGTTCACAGATGTTGTCAACATTAGTAAACAACAAGTAGAGTTAAATATATGTCAATGTCACTGAACTGCACTCAGACACAAGATGTGAAACAGTAGCCTCGTTGTACCCTCAAGAGCTTGATTTAATTGTGTTGTTTCATTCTGTTCACATTTGTTTTAAGTTTAATTTTGTTTACATTTGTACTCGATTAGTCTGACACTGTTAGCAGGTAAAGTACCATGGCTCATTAATTAAAGTTAATTGGCAGCTAAGGGGGAGGGATGTGCATGCTCCTGTCAAACAAAGTAAAATTATTTGAAAAATTGCAATCAGCTGCCTTTTACTTTGTACAGAAACGCGCGATTTTGAACTGCAGCATAGAATCACATAACAGGAGGTTAAAAGTGGGTCGAAGTTAAGAAATGAGTCATGTAGCTTTGGAGGTTCTGAGAGCATGTGTGTGTGTTTACTCTGTATGTGTGAATGTGTTCGCAGCTTTGGGCGTAGGGTGTTAGTCTGTTTTGAATTGAGTGTGTGTACAATATGTGAATTGTTGCTTTCATGTCTCTGTATGTGCCTGATGTTTCATAATTTCAGAAACCCATTTTGACTTCTTACATGAAAGGATCAAAGGACTGGTCTGTATTTCTTTATTCTAGCGGCACTGGATTTTATCTTTCAGTCTCTGAATACATCTGCTGTTGCTTACTCTTACTGATATATAATTCAACACAGACAGTATTCCTATAGCAGATGTGCCATATTTCACGCTATTCACCAACAGAATCTGTGTCATAATGTGGATTTCTGCTGTGTTGTGTCTTTCAATGCTTCTCTGGTCAGCTACATTGAAATATTGGTTTTTCCTATTTCCTACTCTAAATGATTTGATAAACAACTTTGTGCATAAAGAATGGTTTCTTTTAGACTGACTCACTTTTTTGCTCAATAACATGCTCTGTATGTCTTTTGTTTCTTATGAAATATTCATAACTAGTCTTCAGGGAGCAAAGTCCAGCATTTAGATCGCTAATTGTTGCACGAGTGGACCACAGGGGGTTATGTACTTGGCTTTTAAAGTAGCACATAACACTGGTGAATGTACAGCTACTTAAGAAGCATAAATCTGATCAGAAATTAAAATTTTTGGTATTTATTACTAAAACGAATAATCTATTTATTAGCAAGTTCACCTTAGCACACTTCCAACTTGGCACAACTTCCTTCTTGTGAATCCAGCAAATATTTTCTTTCTTGCCAGCTGACTGTCATGGTTGTTGTCCAAGAAGAAGCCAGTTGCTCAGTTGTAGCTATAATTTCTGGAATTAAGCAATTAGATTTTAAGTATCAATACAAAACATCTCTTCAAAGGTGAATGAGAATTTTGTTTTGTTTCTATTGTAGTGTTGTTTTATTTTGGGTGTATAAGCTTTCCCTTTCATAAAGCAGCAAATTTGCAATTTAAAAGCTGTTCAGAAGATATTCTATTTTTCCCATTAGTATTCTGTAAAGTTCAACTTGTCTCTAGCTTAGTTACTGGTCTGATTTACCAAATAAAGAAATAGATACAATTTCAAACTGACAGGGTTTCATGATAATGAATTTGTATCAAATTCACTTTATGGCTGTTTTTCTTCTTTTTTCAACCACTTTTGTGTAAGATGTTGTTGTTTTGGTCGCAATATAACATATTTATTAATTTAAATGTGGGTAGGAGCATAAATGGACCGGTATATTTAGCTTTTTGCTAATTTAACTGGCACAGTTGCCTCACGACATTACTTTCCATTATACTACAGAGCCCCGATCTATCTATCCCCTGCACATTTTCAAACTTTCAACCTGATTACTTCACACACAGATGGGAGTTTTGGCCTCAGACCCTTTGCCTGAAAAATCAACAAGAAGCCCCATCATTGTTTAATGTTTTCACATGAAAAAAAAACATAACCTTTTATAGGACAGATGTGAAGATTTTTGTAAATTTCCCTGAGATACTCCAAATGAATTTGGAAGTAAGAGGGCTAGTCTGAATTTCAAAGTAAAGTAAAAGACTGGACTTTGACATTGACCATTACTTGGAAGGTAAAATACATTCAGCTTTATTGAAGGAACATATCTTCAATAAAAAAGCATATATTTTTATAATACCTTTGGTGCAGTGTAACATTGAATGTTGAGTGCAAAAGGAGAAGATGGGAACCGGTGCTGATACCTTGATGCAATGCATGAAAACTTGACTCTTAGGGTCTACTAAAATGTTTGTGGACAGACCAATGCTGCTGAAATTATCTCCAAATGATAAAAGTTTCTACTCCTGAAAGGGGTTTGTTTGATTATTAAAGACAGGAGTGGAAGACAAGGGCCATGGAAAGTAAAGCAGGACAGAAAATTGTGTAAGTGGATAAATGAAATTATGAAAATAAAAATGGAAAATTAGAAAATTAATTCATAATTAAAATATATTTTCCCAATACTCAACCAAAGTTGCTGAACCAAGCACAAAATGATTGCAACATGTTTGAGGAGTTTCTCATTGTATAGTTGAGCTTGTTTCTCTTGACTGCCTTAATCGATCCTTTATTATGTTCAGCAATTACGATACACCACAATGATCAATATTTGTAATAAGCCCCCCTGATATAAGTGTTGCTCAAACTTTCTTGCTATTTTACCTTCTGTTTTTCTTGACTATTGTTCACCTGTAAATGCTCACAACTTACTTCAAGCTAACATTCAACCACTTTCAAACAAAGTGTTACATAAATTGCCTGGAAATGATTAAAGATAATTATGGTTAACAGATTAAGGACTCTCAAACTAAACTTTTTTTGTTTTTTTGTTTTTAAGGGATAATGAGAACATAAACATAGCATAAAAATAGAATGGTTGGAAATGTGCAGAAGAATCAGTCAACACGAAACTGACTTCTGTCTGGGTAGCCAGGAGTAGCATGTTGTGTTTCAGTTGTTTTAAGTTTGGTTATTATGTGAGCTATCTTGTAGACATATTCATATTTTGCAAGATTTTGTAATTATTTGGGGTGCTTTGGAGGCGCAGGGGTTTAGCACACCCACATACGGAGGAGGCCTTAGTCCTCGACGTGGCTGTCCCAGGTTCGAATCCGGGCCTGGCGACCTTTGCCGCATGTCTTCCCCCTCTCTCATTTCCATTATTCCTGTCCACTAACTATTAAATAAAGGCCACTAGAGCCAATAAAACCAAATTTAAAAAAAATCACTGAGAATGATGCTTATCGATACTCGTTTAATAACTGAATAATACTAACAATTTAAAACCTAACTGCGAGAAAATCTACTGGATAACATAGAGGTTAGTCAGCTGCAGCTTAGAGCAGAGAAAAGTTATTATACTGCTTTTAGCTACAAATGTGGCTTTGGTTCAGTTGCCCCTTTGTCTTTTACAATTTTTTTTTCCCCAAGTATAACAGGACTGAATGTTAACACTGCAAATAATACTTACAGTTTGTATATCTGTGTAACTTGGATTTGTGGCACATATCTGTCCGAAAACTAGAATGGCCACTGAAGGAGGAAGGATATTCTTTTAATGACAGAAGATTTGACAAAAACTGCAAACACATGTCACTGGAATGCAAAGCAGATTTACAACAGTGGGATGGAGTTTTCATAATAGTGGATAAGAAAGTGATACAACAATTACAATTATTAAAGAAACCGTACATAGAAAGATAATCCCTTAGACTTTGCTTCCCATCACATTTGATAAAAGCTGAGTTTTTTTTATAATTTCTAGCCGTCCGAAACACATTGCTCTCTCACTTGAATATGTCCTCAGTCATTTAACTGATGTCTCCTTGATCACTCAAGAAAAACACTTTAAAGGGTTTTTTTTCCTCTCCTTTTTCTTTGTTCTTCACAGGGAAGAGAGAAAAACCTTAGCTATTACCATAATAAGGTAAATTAGAATGTAAAGTCTTGCATTGCTTCAGCAGTGGGTCTGAGGAAAACTGCTGACAGTGGTGTTGGCAGATCTTCTGGGGGAGAGTTTATAATTGCCTCAGCTACTACGTGCTTTACTCTTAGAAATATAGGCTCCACATAGCTGCTACGAGCTGAGTCAGTCTGGGCAGCTTTGTGCTATTGTAAGGGAGCAGTTGTCTGTGAGAAGTCGGTTCTCTTTCCTTTGAAACCTAAAGATGATAGCTAAATGGATACTTCTTTATAATCGTCAAGGGTTTGTGAGTAATAAGTATCTTACTCACAGTTATAAGTAGTCAGTCCAAGCTCTTTTTGGAAGCTAAGAGAAATTCTCTTTTCGGAGTCAAGCTCTGTGCCATCCATGTTGCAACCTATTTAAGAGTGAATTTCCCTCATTTGAAAACAACTCCTCCTCAAACATTTTATCTCAGGCAAGCAATATTATTACATATTTGTGCAGCTTGACAGTTTTTTACATTTAAGTATTAGCTGACCATCTGGGGATTGATGATAAGTGGTCTATGGATCCTAAGTCTACCTATTTTCCACATGGCCGTAGATTTGTTTAGTACGTGTTACAGGACTGGAAATAACACATTACTGAGAAGTTGAGGACTTGCCAGAGGAAATCTTTTGTAACATAAAATATGTGTATACCAGTCTAAATATTCAATGTTTCTGGGGATCCCCATTGTTCTTTTCCTGACATCTGCATATTGGCTGAATAAAACCTTTTACTGCATCAAACTCCACTATATTAGACTTTTCCTCTGCCATATTTTTTTACTAATTTTCATCCTTTTTTCCATTAGCATTATACAATTTTGGCTACATTGTTTTTGTATTTTTCTGACCTCTAAAGGAAAGTAAACTGACATAAAGCAGATACATGTGTAAAAATGGCATTGTAAACAAAGACAAAATGATAACATTTGAATCTATTTATAAAATTATTTGCTTAAACTACACATTTTTATGTTTCAATTTTGTTAAAAGGTGGAAATGTGTCCTGTTCTGAGTAGCTTTTAACTTAACTCCCCAGTGGGAATCCCTCCAGTTTGTAAAATTGTGCTTGTTTTGTGAACTTAATTAGATATATAAGTAATAAACTTTAATTATACACTGCATATACAGAAAAAAAAAACATTTCTTTGGTTGTAAATATAAGCTCTGTAATACATTATAACAAAACCAAAACAATATTGGTTGAGATTAAACTATTAACCATCCATTTTGCAGCAAATCACAACTGGAAACAGTTTTTTTTTCCGGATTTGTTTTTAAAGCATTTTGCATATTAAAAGGAGATGAAAGGGCTCCCTAGCAAAACACAGAAGCTTTTAACTCATTTTATTAAAATTAGAAAATGCATAACAGCCAACAGTGCATTATCATAATTACATTTCCTTTGCAAAATGCAGTAATAAGCAAAATATGAAATAAAGTGGTGATCAATTAATGTCATCAGCAAAGTTTTGGAAATAGCAAGTCAAGCTTTCTTTCGAACTATTCCCCCTAACAAAACAACACATTTTCCCCCATGCCATGAACTCTTAAACCGCTCCAAGACCCTCACTTTCAGGCCTCATTTTGCAGTCCTCTCCATGTTCTGACTCTTAACATCCTGCTGATGGAGGGAATGTGATCCAGGTCTGACTCTGAGCAGGCTGGCCACTCAACCAGGACTGATAATTCATACCCACTGCTGCACCTCCCAGGAGTGGCTCAGTGCCGGCATTAACCTCAACATTTCACTTCTGAGCTCAATCTCCTGTGACTCCATGGAGGAAGGGGTTTTATATGATGTTTGATTTGGTTGTAAACAAAGATGACAAATTGATGTGTCGCTCACAAATCTGAAAGCTATAAATCTTTGAGAAGGCTAAAAGATTTTGAGAATGACCACTCTATATTCTGTCAAGATCTTCAGAAGTTTTCAGATAACGCTCAAAATGCAAAAAAAAAAATGAAAAGAAAATTAAACATGATGTTTCACACGGACTGGCGATGAATAAAGCATCCATCTGGCATGACTCTGTGAAGAGATATCTCTATGTGTGAGTTTCATCTTTCACTCCCAACAGGTTCTTAAAAAGACTTGGTATCAGCACTTAAAGACTTTAATTAGGCCAAGTACCTGTGTTGGGACTAAATAGATTTGGGTTTATGGACTGTTTGTCTTGTTACTTCCTTAAGAATTAAGTAAGTAACAGGACAATTTCAAATGAAAATGAGGTTGAGCTTTTTCACAGTGAACACTCTGGGCAGATCCAATGTGAAAAAGGCTCTGTTAAGTATGGTGGCCCAGTTTTAAAGTATTTGCTTTAAAACTGGCCTTACGATCCCTTTAGGCTAAACCAAAAGCTAAGCTCAGTTTAGCAAACCTTAAAATGGTTTTAGCTTCTCACCATCAGAATGATCTCAATTACTATTTGTAAATATCTGTATTTATGTATATTTTATTTAAAATATAGATTTTCCCCAGCCTCAGTCTGGATGACTGCCAGCATGTTCAAGTTTCTTATTAGACCTATTTAAAATCTAAGAAGGATAAAACAACAGCATTATTGTAGCATACAAAGAGAGAGTGTCACTATGACGCTCTCAAACTTTGTCATTGCAATATAGAATAAGAAAATTCCCTCTTAAAAGTATGCTATTCTATTGCTAACTTTGTATGTAAAGAGCCAATGTTAATTCTTTCTCATTCAGTAACAACATCTTCTGAAGTGGAGCAACGTGTGTTAGCGGTGAGCATGGTGCATTTACTGACTGGAGAATGATTTGATTTTTGAGTTTCAATCTGCCCAATTTCCACTCGGCCTGAAATCACCTACTTGCCAATTTGACAACGTAATCGATTCTTCTCATCAGTAAATGTATGTTGATACCAGATGACTCATCCAAAAAATATAATTAATCTAAAATATTATTGTTTTGTATCTGTCGACAGAACTTTGGATGTTTAAAACGTCTGTGATTTAAAATTAGCATGGGAGATTAATATCAGACCCAGGCACAGGATTTGATTAAAGCTGATATTTTGTAAAAACTGAGTTTGATTTATGTTTGAACTAGGTTGGTATAATGACAGCTAAGCAGCCAAAGCCTCTGCTTCGGTGCAGTGAAGAGGAGAGAAAAAAAGGAGCTAATCAGAATGATCACAGGGTAGCTTTGTAATTATTTACTCCATTAGCCACTAGTGGTCGACACGAAGTGCACTGACTCGCAAAATTAGAATCCTTATCTGAATGGTCCAGAACCTTCACTGTATTCTGAAGGGATGTGTAAATGCAACGGGATGTGCCCTAACCTGGAAGCACCATGTATGCAAGGACATTCTGAAGACATGCCACTACAGTATATGTGACACCAGGATGCTTCCTGCCGGCATTCAGGGCCACAACGAAACTGAAACTTTGCAAGGTTTCCTACTGAAAGCTGAAATCAGGATGGAAATCATGCTAAGTGAATTGAACATTTTGCTTTCGAGTGTACCAACAATCCTCATCGTTATGCCGACACGAGGAACAGAAGTACAGAAGTACTCTTTGCAGCAGAGGTCAGAATAATTTATCACAGATTTCCTTTTCTTTTCAGTTGTGAATCTCCTGAATACCAAATATTATAGGTGGAATATTTACATTTCTTCTTTTAGAAAAACATTAACAGGAACTTAGCAACCTTACCTTAAACTTACTTTAATTTAACTTCCACTAATCATAATCTTTATCCTGCCTGCATTTGTGTCCAACATTACCACAAAACTTAACTCAGGTTTCACGTCGTAGAAAAGCAGCATGTCATTTCTGACTTTCCAGGGACAAAATATGGCTGTAAGAGCCCTGATTTTAGACTGCTGAAAATAATTTCTTCTGCTCTCAGAAAAAAATAAGGCTGAAATTGTGACCAGTTTTCAAAGACAGTTTGCAGAATGTACTGTTTTGTTTTTAGAGGCTGGCGGTAAACATCCCACATGCTGTGCATGATTTATCTCCTGTTGGAGTAGAGCACAAATTAAATTACTTCTTACAACAGTTCAGATTTAATTGCTAAAAATAGACTCAAACTAAACTAATTTGGAGGAAAAATGGGAGTGAGGTGCATTTCTATTTGAACCAACAAAAAAACTGTGTGAATGTTCGTGCAGCTGTTTGTGCCATAAAGGCCAACAGAAGGGGAATATGTCCTAAGGGACAAGAGAGACATAAGGACCTTGTAGAAAACTTGCACTTTGTGTGCCTTCTTTTCTCTCTGCAGCCCGAGGAAACAAGGACCTCATAGACTAAAATTCTCTGGTGCAGCTGACGCGGGATAGTGCAATCTTGTGCAATTTCTGTACTTTATTACAGCATACATTAGGTTTCTGATGTGGCTGACTTTAAACTCACACTAACCAGACAAGTGGGATTTTGAACATTTACTTCAAAGGTTGAAATATTTAAAGGTTTTATAATGAGAGGATGAAGAGACGAATCAGGATTTGTCCCAACAACAATAAAAGCTTTCAAGCTTTAAAATATGAGAAAGGTTATCCTTTCTCCATCCATTTTCTAAAAAATATGTTCCTGGTTAAACCCAGGGGGCATTTAATAAGCAATAAGTATGAAAAAATAACGTTGGTGTTCGTGGCGGGACTCTGTTGTGATGTGGACAAAAAATGATAGGCCAATGCTGTATTTCACTTCAGATAGTGTTACTTGTGCTCAACTTCAGGTGAAAATGTTGGAGAAGATGTACATTATGTTTACAATGGTCATCCAGAGACATTCATGCTTGAAAATCCTCCAGAGTTTTCAAGCATGAAAACTAAAGCAAACTAAAGCAAACCTGCAAAAGTGCGTAAGGGCCAGATTTGCTGGTTAAATAATACTAAATATTTCATCTCAAGATTAAGATGTTTTACATAAATATGGAAGAAATTAAATATTAAAGCAGTTAAAATAGAATGAGCACTCAAACTCAAGTGCTCAAACAAAATACATTATATCATACAGTTTATTAATTAATTGTCACACTTACTGTAATAGCTGCAAACCAAGCTGTGACGGGTGTAAAAATGGTGAAACATGAACAATGTACAAGCGAGGTCAGGGGTTTGGTGGGGAATGAGGGGCTTAACTGCAGCTGAGACTCCGTAAATTAAATTACGCTTAGGGTCTCATATAACCTTTAGATACATAATTGTTGGTTCCAGAAATTCACCATTTTACGTTTTCTGTTAAAATGTCCACCTTTTTTGTTTTAAATGAAATACATTTGTGTTTTATAAAATATACTTTATTTCTAAAGTAATTTTAAGTGAGTGTCTGTTGATGATGACTGAAGATCCCTGCAAGCAACTTGAGGCAGGGAGGAGAAGCACACAGAGGGCAGCTCATGTAAAATAGAAAGGTGTTGACCTCAACACATGGCACCCGCAGGGGAGCTTAAACACTCGGGCTAAATGAAGACCGCGTCAGAGATTCACTAAAGGGGAACACTTCAAGCCCGTCTCCAGCTTCGTACCCCCCTGAGCCCTGCTGCAACAGCATGCCTTCCTCAGTTAATGCTCTGTACGGTTGGGCACACTCACTTAATGCTTGCACACATGCACTTTATGAAGTCGTTCTTTCACACATTCACAGAAACTAAAGTTGCTTTCTGTTTTGTTTCGCTGCTCTGCTCAAATCTTTTGTGCTTTGTCACAGCAGGTTACATGCTCGTTTTGAAAGGTGTGAATTAATATGAAACAAAGCAGGGCTCCTTTTATAACAATAAACTGAATTCACACATCCGCTATGGACTGGATGTAAAACAGATGAGAACAAAGGTGTTAGAATAAAGCAACATCATGTTGTGTACAGCGAGCATATGTTTCTGCTTAAAATTCAATTGACGCAAGCTAAGCTTTCTTCTTTTGCCTGGGTAGTGTTTAGAGTAAATATAAACTCGTTTATGGCTGCATGGTGGAATATCTGGTAGCACGGTGGCTTTGCAGCCAGAAGGTCCTGGGTTCAAATCTCAGCCTGCGGTGTTTCAGTTTGTAGGTTCTCTCCATGTTCTGTGGCTTCTTCCTGTAGTCCAGATTGGACCCTGTCTCCTGTATGGGGAAATTTTATTGCCATAAGTTGACACCACACTGCATAGGGTTTTTTACTGTAGGTCATCTTGATAGTGATAACCTAGATCAGTGGTGTCCAAAGTCAGTCTTTGATGGACGGCATCCTGCACGTTTTAGTTCTCTCCCTGGTTTAACGAACCTTCATCCAATGATGGCTCATTAGAAGATCTAAGAAGAAAAGAAAATGTAAAGGTTTTGTTGGCTCTAATGGCCTTTATTTGAATGTAGTCCAACAGGAAAGAGAGTAATGAGAGACGGGGAAGACATGCAGCAAATGTCACCAGGCCGGGAATCAAACCTTTGACTACTGCCACAAGGACTAAGGCCTACATTCGTGGGTCGTGCTTTGCCGCTGCACCATCACAGCACCCCCGCCTAAGAAGAACATTGACATGCTGAAAAGGTTGTTACTACCACGAGGGAGCAAACTAAAACATGCAGGGTGCCGACCTTGAGCACCACTGAGCTAGATGCTATCATTGGTATGTCAGCTAGCTTTAACTTTTTAAGCTAATTTTACCTTATAAACTGCTGTGATTCTAGGGTTTAGCTTTGAAAGCAGTGTTTTAAACCAACTTTTAATAAACTGGGTAGGATTTTTGCATTGACTGATCGTTTTCACTCCTTTTCAGCAGCTTTCCAATGTGTGTTTTGCAGGCTTTGGCATTCTTCTGCAGGTCTTCTGCAGTTTACTTCAAATGCTTTTGCAATTTTCACCAAAACTATTCAGCTTGCAGCATTCACACTTATTTTTGCAAGAAATGCAAATTTTCTACCTACATTTTAAATCACCTGTCTAGAACTGAGGCTTTCGTGCACATCTATAAGGATAGCGTTTTCCTCCTATGTGTGTTTTCATCATCTCCTCACTGAAACCTCCGCTCCGTCTTGATTTTGCTGCTGATTTAAGTTGGAAACTTTTCAGCGATGCTGCTCCTGCATCTTGTCTCTCTGAGGTGTTCTCTTCATTCACAATTTATTATTACTTTAAACTTTTCTTTTTTATAAGTTGCCTTCTCTCCCCTTCACAGATTTTCTGAGAGGCATTTATTATTCAGAGAGTGAAAGAGTTGCCCACTAAACATTCTGCACTTTTCTCTGTCTCACACAGAAAATACTTTGATGGTGTGCGACTGTCCCTCACACAGCATTTAATGATGAGCCAATTATCCTCACTTTGCATCATTTTGCCTCTTATTCATTTTACTGTATTTCCTCCTGTTGCCACCACATTTCTAACATCGGTCTCAATATCTAGTATGGGTGTAAGAGAAGAAAAAGAGGTGTAAAATTCCTCAATGGGTGCATATACAAATCAAGTTTAAATGTGCAGATAAGTGCTTCTTTTATCTGAACAAGAACAGATAGTAAAGTTTTTCTTAAGCATAATTGAACTTGATATTTAATATTTATGTGTCTTTTTCTCATTTTTGGTAATAATCTGATTTATTTTTTTATGGAACTCTTAAATAGAAAAAGTATAACTTGCTCATCTCCTCTCAGCACTATACCTGTATATAAAAATTCAATCTCTAGTATCACAGTCTCAAATATGACTCTATTTTCTATGTTATGACAGAAAATCCATTAATCAATGACATGTGAGCCAGGTTTAATGCAGATATGAATACACAAGGATTTAAACATTAGATATCATCACAAAAGGTGCAAATCTAAACAAGCACACAAAGTACTGAACACAGTAATAAGAAGATCAAAATAAGTACAGAATACCTTAAGTGAGAAAATCTAAACTCAAACAGATTGAAATGTGCATAAACGCTTCATGCCCATTCCTGAACATTGTTAGTGGACATGGCAACATGAAAATAAGACAATGCTCAAAAATAAGAAACATTTTGGCTGTGTACAATGCTCCAGAACTAGGCCAATGCAAACAAACAAAACAAGTAAAACAATGTTCTGTATTATACAAGACTGAAAATAACAATTTTACAGAAAGAAAAATAACTTGTTTTTTAACCTGCAAATAATGTACCCCTTCGCTGTTGAAAGTATAGAATAAAAGCCTCTTACTGGGTTGTCTCGGTTTCTTTGGTGAGGCTGTTGAAGCCTTTCTGAGGTTTTTATTCAGTAAAAAGCTTGCATTGTGCCTTGTATCTGCTTCCTTTCAGAAAGCTTTGATTTGAACTGTTCCTCATTAGCTTTTCTTTGCTTCTGAAAATTGTGCCAGCTATTAAATATTCACCAGTTTCCAAATTGTGTTGAAACTGCTTCAACTGGATCAAGACTGAGTCGTTTTTGTCATCAGATCCAACAGAGTTATGGGGGGGATGAGTCGCTGTTTTGTTTTTGAACGTTTCTGTTTTTGTGTGTTTGTGTATCATATTGTTTTGTGTCATCTCAAAATCACAAGCTGCTCTTCAGGGAAGCAAAACAGTCAGAGAAAGCAAACTGCTTTGTGTTCATTTTTATATGGTATCCAAGGGGATGGATTGTTACAGAATAATGAACAGTTAAATTTCTAAAAAGAGCAGGAATGTTTTGGTTAACTGATATCAACTCAATGATCTTTTTTGTTAATGTTGTGTAAAGAAGATAATGCACCATATAATTAAAATCAATATTTGTTTTCACATTTTATTCTGGAATAAAGTTCTGACTGTACAGAAATCTTATTTTTATTTTATTACCTAAAAATGTTATAAAAACAATTTAACATAGCAAAAGATCACACTACATAAATTGATTGTAATCAAATTACACTGAATTAATGTAATAATATGGATTATTAAAGGTTGCTATGTTGTGCACCAAAGGGTTAAAGATAAAGAAATTTTGCACCTATTATTATTATTATTATTATTATTATTATTATTATTGAAATTAGCCATTTACCTGGGTATAAGCCAGAAACCAATAACTTTCAGTAATAGTACACTGGTGTTTATTGGCATATATGTATCAATACATAAATAATGCTTTACTACAGTTCAATCTGCAATTAAAATAAATACTAAATGTAACAAAACTGATTTCAAGTAGATGTACTTGTACAATTTTCTTAAAGCTCTGAATATTAATGAGTGTGTGTGGGCGTGATCATGTATACAGGCTCATATAGATTACATTATTATGTAATCACTCTAATCTTATAACAGGGGTCTGTTGTTACTAAAAAAAGAAATTGGTGGATTGGGTGGAAAACATGCACATGAGACCATGGGCTCTGAATCCGTTGACATTTCATTGCATATTAGAGAACAATGGACCTTTGGAAGAATGCAATGTCTGAATCTGTCTTGAGGTTTACTACTAGTGATTGATTTGGTTAATTATTTGAAACACCACTAATACAGATAAATAACATAACAAAACACTCAAATAAATAGAATCAAAACCTTTTCAAGATGAGTTTCAGTCTTATGCTTACTCGAATAGTGTGCTATTTTCATTTGGCTTTCTTCTTATCAGAGTCCTGGAAACATGTTATTAATTTGTGCTGATAAAGTTCTAGTCTCCGTGTATTCATATGTTATCTTTTCTATGTCACAAGTCGGCCTAATAAATTATAAATTACTGAATGGCTTAGCCCCACACTACATTAAAGATCTGCTGTTGCTGTATAACCTTCCAGACCTGTCAGGTTTTCTGTTTCTGATCAGCTCTGCATCCACAGAACCAAACGTGTAGAAGCAGCATTCAGTTTCTCTGCACCACAAATCTGGAACAAACTTCCAGAAATGTGTAAAACAGCCGAAATACCGAGCTCCTTTTAAATATAGACTAAAAACCCATCTGTTCAGAGTGGATTTTGAGCCATAATAAATGAAACTCTCACCAACATTTTGGTATGTAACAATGCCATTTGGCATAGTGTAATGTTTCATAGAATACAAAGTCTTCTATGACTTTGTATTTTTGTGTTATGAGGTAAAGCACTTTGAACTGCCATGTGTTATA
The DNA here is from genome assembly GCA_902982915.1 of Phalloptychus januarius. Lineage (NCBI taxonomy): Eukaryota > Metazoa > Chordata > Actinopteri > Cyprinodontiformes > Poeciliidae > Phalloptychus > Phalloptychus januarius. The sequence goes on from CADWAE010000476.1 coordinate 9,639,682, forward strand.
CAAATAACTTGACTTAATGATTCCCAAAGTCAACTCATAACTCAACTTGTATGACTACTGAGGGATAATTTTTCCGACATGTGCAGCTAGTTAAACTGAAACGCTAAGAAAAGTTGTTCGCCTCCATACAAGCTAAAGTGTATTTCAGGACAAATTAGTTTTACAAAAATCTTCAGAAGAAATAACTTATTTATCATGCACAATGATGTTTGGGCACTACAATTAATATTTTGGTTGTTTTTTTTGTTTTATTTGTTTATTGCAAATTCATGTTTTGTCTACAAAGTTTCATGCTAAAGATTACTAGAAGAGCGTTTTCACATCATCTGAGCTATAGCTTTCACAGCAATTTGCATAAACTGTCACAATGAAGTTCAATTGATGCTTACTGACAGTTTATTCACAATCACTGACCTCAGAGAGCACAGACTGAACATTTAACCAATGTTTGCTAAATCTGATATTGCTACTGAAAGAAGATATGTGAATCACAATACAAATATACATGTTGTTAATGATAGAGAGTGCCTATTCAAATGAAATGTCTTCTATTTGATTTCAATATGCAGCTCTTTGAGCACTGAACAGTCTTGCATGAAGCTATTATTAAAGTTTTATTAGCTGACCACGCTTTGTTCCGTCAGTGAATGGCTGTTATTATGTCATATGAATAGAGTACCTTCTAAGCCAAAATGAAGTTAGCGTCAATTGTATTCAGCTTGTTGGGCTTGTATTGCCTTTTAAATCAGTCATCAGATTTCCAGTATTACTATTCTGGAAAGTCATTTTCATGCTGATGGGAAGAAGCTCCAAGAAAAAGCTGAGCTGCGTCTATAAAGCGTGGTATGGTGAGAAACTGGGAGACTGCCAACCGACTGTTGGAAGATTTCATATTGTGGAGGTAATTTATTCCGTTTCAAACGGTTTACGTGATTTTAATGGATGTGCGCTTGAAAATGACTGAGAACGAAACACTTTAAAGCTTGAAGCAGGCACTTAAGTGGAGGATGCAGAAGACGTAAAGAGCCTCTTCAGTTTGACCTTTCAGGGTAACGCATCACAGATTAAATGTATTCTCCCAGCTGTTTTTTTTTTTTTTTTTTGGTCAGTACCATTAACACACCTAGAAATCTAAGGGCAGCAGTAAGCAAGGGCGCAGTTAGACAATGGGCAGCTGGTCAATGAAAGCAATGAGGTTAACTATCATAGAAGTAGTTGTCTTTCAAATTTGGTATTTCATGTTATCAAGGGAAACATGCACCACTAAATAAGAAAATGACTGTATTTATTAAAAAATGATTCTAAGGATTTTTATGTTTCCATATTAGATCTATCATTTGTATGGAGCACATGGTCTTTACGTATCTACCAAAAGTAACCATTCTCACATTAGCCTAAACATAGTCAGTGGACAGTATATCCAGCAAAACAGTTAGCTTGGATCTTTAAGTGATTAGGCAAATTCACAAAATTGCTTTTTTGCTAATTTCTTGTTCTTACTTTGCTTTATCTCTGCCCTGGATTCACAAAGCCAGCTATACAAAATACAAGAGGCAAACATGCCCAATAAATCCAAAAGAAGCAAACAGTTTGCAAATTTTTTTGTCAGGATGCGGTTAGAAACCAAAATATTTCTCAACAAGGAGTAAGTCTTTACTCGTTCGGGCATTTACAGTTCATCTCTACATTAATGTAAGTTAATGTGTGATTCTAGCTCCTAAGTTTGCCAATCTTCTCATTCTCTTTGCATTGTTGCTTTCCAATGGAAACACGTAGGCCTTGGACCCGGCTTGCTCCAGTGGTAGCTTGTGTGTCTGCAGGATTTCAGCTAAGCTAAGCTTGAACATATTGCTGCTGGGCAGAGAAGAGCTGCTGTGTTTTGCCCTTAATGAGGGCATTTACCAGTAGCTTTAAGGTCTTGTGAAAACTATCAAAAGATTAATTTAGAAGTCCTGCAGATTGCCCTGTCATGTTTGTGTTAAAGATGAAACAAAGGTGCTGTTTGCTAACTTTCTTGCTTCATGTCCCTCATTTAAGCCTAGTTTGAGAATTCTGTTCTGTTGACATTGTTCTTGACTTATGAGGTGAAAAACTCTGGAAAAACCATGTTTGCTTTGGGATAAGTTGAAAAGGTTTCAAAGCTTTTAGATTTTTGCAAAGGTTTAATATTTCAGCTCTGGAACCCAAAAGAGCAACATGAGGAGGAAGTTATAGTTGTAATTTCCCCAGAAGCAGCAGATTCACAGAAAAGAAGGAAAAAAACACAGGAAAACGGGAAATACAAGCTAAATCACAATAAACAATAAAAATAAACATAGTCAATGCAACATTGATTTATTTATTTTTTTTCCAAGTTTGTCTTCTGACTTAACATTTGTAAAACTCTAGAATGGGTAGAAATGGAGATATTTGCACTCTGGCTTGGAGTTGTGCTCACTGTTCGGCTGGCTTTTTAATAATTTCTTCGAGATCTAATGGGATAAACCACCAAATAATTCGATCAAGCTCGTTTCATCACGCCACACTGACTTTACACCAAGCTGAAATACTGCACTTTCTAAAATCACTGACCTCTCTCAACCTTTTTCCACTTTTTATCATGTTGCAGACACAAATATCACTGTATTTTAATGTAGTTTTATGTGATAGATAAACATAAATCAGTGCATCAGTGAAATAATGATAAATTGTTTTTACTTATTTTGTTGCAAATAAAAATCTTAAAAGTGTGATGGGTTGATATTTTGTTTGAATAATATTTTTTGCTGATCTTTCCCATAAAATCCCCAAAAATTTAATTTATGTTTGTGGTTGTAAAACATTCAAATGTTACAACAGTTAAAGAGATTTACTACTTTTACTATTGAGAAATAATTTTGTTTTTGTTACATATTATGTAATAGTTCTCATTAATTTTAAGTGCCTAATTAATTACTCAGCGATTAGCTGCTGAGTGAGTTTTGGTTGTTTCAGGGAATGACCAGAGTTTCAGGGAAGGTATCACTTGTCAGTGCCGTGCCTTGAACAAACACTGACTCATGTTTATGATTCAGTGTTACTGTGGAATTGTTTTTGTCTAATTTACTCATGCTTCAGTCCACACTCGGTTTGTCACATCTTCCTTTACAACTACTTAGAGTTTTGCGTTTCACAGTGTTGCCATATAGATGCCCGTAGCGTGCGTATGTATTAGAATCAAAAATGGACCCATCCATAGATGAGTGCATCTCCTTCAGGGTTTGTAAATATAATAAGTACTCAAAGAGACATTTTTCCAGCCCACTTCCCGCAGTGCCAATGAAGAGTTCACAAGCTCTGTCACGTCTGTGATTGCAGCCTACACTCCGAAGCAGCCAAACATAAAGCTTCAGCGCTCACCAGTCTGTCCTCGGCACGTCCTGGCAATTAGGGCTACAGCCCTGAGGGAAAAGCATGACAGATATGAGAAACAGTGCTGCTTTAAAGACCACCAGCTGTTTTTGTAAGAGCACAAAGTAAACTAACTTGGAATTTCACATCTGGCCTTCTCTTTCTTGCCTTTTCCTTTTTCCCTCTGCCTCAATGAAGTTCATGATATCAGCAATCAGACTAAATGCTTCATATTATTCGACTTTGAATGAAAGAATGAAAGATTTGAGAAAAAAATGACGTTAAAGGGTTTGTAATTATGGAGCTAATATGAGAGAGGAAGTCAATGAAAACGTGACAGTGATGGTGATGCATATTACAACAGCATTGAAGCCAGAGCTTATCTCAATTTTATTTTTACTTAATAATAATGACACGAAAATCTTTTTGCACGGTAGGAACTGTAAGAATGGTTACTTTGAAATCTTCACACAATAGAACATCTTAAGTGTCAGTAACACATCTGGGACCTAAATTGCTTGTAAAACATTAATCTCTATCAAGTTTGAATATTTTTCATTGCAATGCTCATCTCAGTTTTCCCTCTTTTCCCCGAGTACCTAAAGGAGTTCCTCATGGTCCCTGCCAGGACTCCTACTTTTTACATTGTATTATTGGTTACTGTGCTAATGTCCAATATTACAATTTATAATAAATGATAAATTCCTACTATGAGCAGCACAAATGACAAAATGTTGTGGAGGTTGAACTAACAGGAAGGAGAATTTTAATTCTGATCAGAGAACTTTAAAAACTTTAAATAGACTTACTTTTTATGACAGCACTGATTTAGGCCAACAAATCAATCCTGATAAAGTTGCACATTTGCTTTATTTTGTGGAAAAATGTGCGTTGTTATTTCTTTTAGCAGCAGTGGGTTATTTTACGATAAAAAAGAAACACCTCTGAACAGGTTTTATCTCTCATTAAGATGATCAAAATATGATGCTCAAGGGAGGAGGGAGTTTATTATTTATGGAACTTTAAGTGGTGTACTTTTAAGTGAATCTGGTGGAAATTGACTTGTTCTGACAGCCTCTTTATATGGCAGCACTTTGACCTCAGGGAATGCTGGCAGCAAGAACTCCCTTTTATACTTCACTCGTTTTCTCTCTCAGTTTATTTTTTCAATTTCAAATTAAGCCTCTCTTTCTATTATCCTTGTTTCAGACTCCATTTGTCCATTCAGTTTTTTTTTATTGAAATAAGATACATACCAGAGGCTAAATATTTGTGAACATAGGATTTAGCATGCTATACCTTTTCCGCCACTCTTTCAGGAGTTTTCATTCTTTTGCAGTACCTTGCAGTAAAATGTCAAACTTGCTCAACAGTTCCAAAACTATGTCCCAAGAGGTGGTGCCTCACCTTGTCTTTCAAGGCAACACCACTTATGATTGACATGTCAACACTGCTCCTCATCCCTACAGACAGTAAGTGACACATTGAGTGCAGAGAGGCATCCATAAATAAAACCCGACCATCTTCACAACAACTTTGGTTTCTGGGTTTCATAGCAACATTTATTTTCATATTTGTAAGGACTTCAGTTTTGTCTCATAGGTTTGCCATATTTTATATCATTCCATGGTAAAAAAATTATATATATATATATATATATATATATATATATATATATATATATATATATGAATTTGTTATCATAAAGCATGTCAAATGTATCTGTTTTAAAAGCACTTTAGCAAGGTTATATGTGAACTTTTTATGTTGCTCCTCTTTACCTCAGTCTATATAAGGCAGGCCAAGCGTGGAGAAGCCCATTTCTTTGCTGCAGCAGGAGCCTCCATATGAGCTGTCACTTCGAATACCATCAGAAAAAAAATGGTCGATTTGATGGGATTGCTGTGCTGAGCCAGAGATCTATTTAAACTTTTTGCACAAAATGTTTGTTTGATTACTCTCTCTGGATTGTCTTACAAAGCCTTGCAAAAGTAAATATACCCCTTGATTTTTGTTGCATTTTGTCAGGATACAACCACAAAGTGGCGCATGACTGTGAAGTGGCAGGAAGATTTTACATTGTTTTCAGAATGTTGTTCAAATAGAAATTGGAGATAGGTGGCGTGCCATGTGAGGTGGAAACTAACTCTAAATCACCAAGAGCACACTGTGAAACCGTGGGGTGAGAGCAATGGGAGGATTTTCTGCAGCAGGGACAAGCTGGTCAACGTTTAGAGAAAGATGGATGGAGCTAAATACAGGGCAATCCTGGGAAAAATCTCTTAGAAGCTGCAAGCACTTGAGACTTTGATGGAGGTTCACTTTGCAGCAGGAAAATGACCCTAAACATACAGACAGAGCTATGATGGAAAGGTTTAGATCAAAGGAAATGAATACGTTAGAATGGACCAGTTAATGTCCAAACTTGAATCTTACTGAGAATCTGAATCATTTGAGGAATTATTCCAAAAAGAAAAAGCAAAATGTCTGTCTGCAGATGTGCAAAATCTCAAGAAAACACTGTGAATTTAGTGCTTTTAGTCACAAAAATGAGATGCATTTAAAGAGGTATGAATAGTTTTCAATACAATACATACTTGTACAACATTGCCTTCAACTAATAGTTAATGAAAAAAAGTTTAAAAGATTTTAAATCAATCAATTGTTTACACTGCTCACTGTTGAAAATCCTTAGAAAGCATGTGAGTATGGTAAATATTTAATACCCTGTTACATAAAGACAGATCAGTATCTTATTACTGTGAGAAATCAAATTTCATAATAAATGGAAAATATTTTAAGAAAGAAAAATAATTATTGTGAAGAGAAATTTAAGTGATTGGTTCCTTGCTTCTACCACCTTAATTAGGTGTCATAAAATGTTATCTTGCATTTGCATATATTTAACAAATATATCATGCATGAATGAATTGAAACAAGGTCGTACACATCTGGAATACTTCCTGTTAGAGAATAAATAATAAATCTAGCAAACATGTGGTGACGAAGGAGTCCTCGAAGTTGCACAACTAAACGCCATTGTAATAACTAATATTAAGATAAGTGTCACAAATCTGTGCAGTGAAAATCAATGGTAGCACAACCAGTAAACTTTCAACTCTTGCCAAAGAAAGGGAAATATTCTGCAAATCCTCTCCTCCACAAAATAGCTGCTTGACTTTTTCTTTCTATAGTTCTGTAGGCCTGTAGCTGTAGACTTGCTTACAAAGTCCTGGCTCTGTAGTTCATACGCATGTAGACCCTCACAAAAATATTATGCCCAATGGACCATGTAATTTCTGTTCCTTTGTTTATTATCTAATTATGCGAGCACTGATTTGACTTTCTAGATTCATGACAATTCCCACATTAGCACAGAAAGACATATTTAAAGCAATGCACTGATTCTGAAAACATTCAGCTTGAGAAAACTAAAAAGGGCCAATCAAGTAATGAGGAACTCCATAAATGAAATTATAATGAGAAACAGCCATATTTAAAAGGTGGTCAGTGAGTATTATGTGTTTTCCAGGCACATAGGTTAATTTTATACCACAATCAAGTAACTGTTAGGATAATAATAGTTGTTAGAAAATAATATTATATATTATATATATATATATTTCTAATATATATATATATATTAAAAAGAACTTAAGGTCAAAGTCAAAGTTTGGCCATAGCCGTATCTGACGTTGGTCTCTTTAAGAACCTCCTGCCCTTTCCAGCACTCCTCCTTCAACATACCATCACAATGATGCCATTATCAACCGTTCTTGGGAACAGGGCAGTTTGTATAATAAGTTCAGCAGACACAGTAGTAATTGCTGCTGCCACTGTTGGAACTGATCGCAGTGTGTACATGGGAGGGGAGGTCTGTGAGGTCAAAGTTTGGTAAGGCAGAGTTTTGTGTAGTGCATTGTATGAATAGGTGCTTAGGCATCCTCAAATAGCTACCAAGAGAGGATTTCTCAACTATGCATGAATGAGTTAAAGCAAAACTTTGAGTATGTGTTTGATGAGGAAATAATATTGAAACATGGCATAAAGCTCAAAAAGTCTATTTTGTATATTACCCCCCATTCAAGGGATATTTGTCAAATACTCTTAGACAGTAATTTACTGATTAAATGGCTTCTGAAGGCAATTGGTCCACTGGATTTTATTTAGGAGTATCAGAGTAAATGCAGTGTTCAGATTTTTTTTATAATTACATCCTATTTGGTAATGGTTTATCAGATACATCCCAATAAATATACTGAAGTTTGAGTTTCTGAATGCGTTAAGAAGGCATTGTTTAAAATCGCTTAGTTAGCTGCTGGAAATAGTGAAGTTATACTGCACTTGCTTAGACTATCTGCAATTAAATTGCAAATTGCCTTTTTGCTTGATTGGTACTATATAACATATGCAATCAAAGTCTACTAAAACAATAAAAAGTGTCTGCATTACATGAGGAACATATAGATCATTGCCTCTCACATGATGACGGGTTACATAGAATAAAGCTTTGAGTGGGACACTGGAGCTCTTGCTCTTTTAAACCGGAGGCCATTAGACTTTCAAATAATGTGCTTGTTTATCATAATAGCCAAGGGTGTCCTGGTCAGACAGGCTTTTTTCTTTATCCTTGTCAGTTGCTGGGTGTCCAGGCTTGATAAATATCCCATTAACGCTTGTGCTCCTCTTGGTGGCCTGGCCATGTGGGAATCTCGTTTGCCCGCCCGCACACACTTTAACATCCTCACGTCTATCTAAATGTTCATGCCAACTCATGTCTCTTAGGGAAGCTGCAAAAAATATCATTAGTCTCCCTGTGACCACACAGCCAAACAGCTATGCATGTGGGTGAGGGTGTCTGTATGTTATTCAGACCACTAAACTCACTTTCACTGGACCTACTTGAGCACCTAGTTTGCAGGATTATATAGCACTGCCCTGCAGGTATTTTTTTTCTTTTTTTTTTGCATTTCCAAATCTGTCACTCTCCTTTAGTACGCCCCATAACAACTCCCTTACAACGTCTTCCTGTTTGCTACATTATAACAAGTAAATATAAAACTCTGGTTTTATACCACACTCTGTCTCAGTGGTCATGTGGCTTTTACCTTTTCATAGTTTTGAAATGAGAAGAGAAATCAATTTGTTCCTCTGTCACAACAAGACATGTATTTCAAAACCAGCAGGCAAGATCGGGTCGTTTGTTGCTTTGCTCCTGGTTCCATGACGGCAAAAAAAATGTTTCCCATAAAGGAAGATATAAATATTTTGCCACTCCAAGTAAAAGTACAATAATTTAAGTCCAGCAATTTACTTTCACACAAAGCCAGAATTGTTTGGGTATCTTTCTTCTATTTTCTTCAATACATGTAATCATCCATTTGAAAATGGTTATTTAATTGTCTAATAATATTAATCTGAAATATTTAACGAAGAAAAACTCTTAAAAACACAGCAATTACTTTTTCACAGAACTCCATGTGCAATAATGCATTATTCATATATTCAGCATGCAAATGGTACAAACAGAGTGGGTTTAACTTCCATCTTGAAAACACATCTGTAAGCAAATATTTCACTTTAGTGACAAAAGTTTAATACTGGCTGCCAAAGACTATGTTTAAATCTACACTGATAAAGGGAAGCAGCTGGCTAATATCATGTCCGCATGTTATTCTGGGTGAATTCAAACTCTGTGGTTTTGATTGTGAGTTCAGACTTCAGTCTCCATTTGACCAGAGAGCAGACAAAATGGCAGGTTATACAGTATTTAATATTCCAAAGAGGTGCTATCACAGCAGAGGGGATGTGCCCTGCATTGATGCCCAAAGTTTTCTTGGCCCCATGCAGAGAATAGCAGCGGAAACTAGGAATGAAATCCTCTGGATCATCCATTTTGTTCATTTGTGCGCTGCAGATGTAACTGATAAATGGGTACATGTGAATGTTGTTGTTATGCTGCTGCTGTGACCATGAAAGGGTGAATTTTAAAGAGGAGGAAATATTTTTTTTTCTTACTGTTTCTGAGGTTTGTTCATCTAAGAGTGGAATGAAGCAGTTCAGTCTGAAACGTAATTAAAATGCCAAGTAACATCGTTTTAAATTAGCAATTTAATTGTGTTTGGATTGCACAACCATATCTTTAACGCGTTATCAATGCTGTCATTTTTTTATTTTTATGTTGAAAAGAAGCAGATTATTCAGGCTCTCAGTAGGGAGGCAGTGCTCACAGACTGAGCTGCAGGAAGTGCCTGTCAAAGTTCATCCTGGTTAAAATTAGTTTTTTAAAAATGTATACACAGTGCCAGTTAGAGGTTTACATGCACTCATCATGGCCATGAATCTCATATTCACTTTTGGCTTGCAGAGATCCATTTAATTTCCATTTCCCTTTTGGAATGATGGTGAAATGTACAACTTCAAAGAATTTTAAAAACAGGAACTGGGTGCACAAGTTTGAATTTAATGCAGATTTCTCTATTCCTGGCATGTGCAAAATTTATCATTCAGGTTCAAAAATTATGCATCAATCCCACTTTTATTATTTTATTTTTTTTAGACGTCATCAACTAGTTATTCGTATAATTCTGCCTGCATATGTGAGTATCATTCTTGGCAGAAATAGCTTATTTAAAGTTGCTGTAAATTAATGTGGCAATCAAATTTCCGGGCACATTTCAAGGAATACTTGCTGTAAGTCCACACTGTGCATTCTCATGCTACGACAGTCACTGTCACACAACAGGAATAAACAGCATGAAGCTTCTGTACAGAACGAATAAATGTCAGGTCCCCAAATACAGCACTGTCTAGAGAGCACAAGATTAATTGTAGCCATTTGTCAACTTCCCCGAACCAGGTATCTGAAGAAGTCAATAGTCTGCTAATTACATGGTGTTAGAAGCCAGGGTCTGGCACTGTGAGTTTGGCTGGAAGTCATTATCGGAGGTCCCACGCGCCGCAGATCTATTGGCACGAGGACCAGAGACGAGAATTAGTTGTGAGTACCAGAGAGCGTCGAAGCACAGGGGGTGACCACCACACTGTACTCTGCGAAAAGGCAAAATTATGGGCTTTTAACAGAAGTTATGCACATATCATGCACAGGTGTGAATTGCAAGCATTATTAAGCCTCATGGACAAGCATCACATTATTAAAGTTGAGTAACAAGTTCCATTTAATAAAGTTTAATTTCTAAACCAAATGATCCCTGTTAATGTGCCACTGAATTTTAGTAGTAAGAGAAATACAACCTCAAACTATTTCTGCTGTTTGCAGATAAATAACACATTTCAGATCAGTGACAACTGCTTGTCAACCAGATATTTGCTGCAGCTGCAAGATGGGAAAAGGCTAGCAGGTCTGGTTTATCACTGCAACATCTGAACATCATGCAAACTCTACATAAGTCTGTTCCTATGCATCTGATAGTATTGCTTTCTTTGCATTATCTGCTAATGATGCCTTCTGTTTGCATGTCATTTCTTCTTTTTTTTGTAGACTGCATTCAATAACTTTTAGGGGCCATTGATGTGTCTGACACCAGAAAAAAGATGTCTGAGATCTATTTTTACTGTCCTCCTGTTTTTAATTTGTTAGTCGTGTGTTATTTACCTGTTTTAAAGACACAATAACGGGTGCTCTTTAACAACATTGCCATTTCAGAGGATGCCAGAGAGGCCGACGGCTACAATACTGCTGTTTACTGAAACCAAAAAAATCAGGATTTATGCAAAAAAAAATTTTTTTTACATTTTGTTCTGATCTAATTACAAACTTTAATGTGGTTTTAAGGGGATTTCATGAAACAGACCAACATAATATTTAGCATAATTGCAAAGTAGAGTGATAAAAATACTGGGTTTCAACACTTTAAAAATAAAATCTAAAATAACAGTATGCATTCCCTAACACAGTCATGACTCATGCATTCCTTTAAGTTTCAGCAGCAATGACTTTATAGGGAAAAAACAGAGAACATGTTCAAGTGAAGCTTAAACATTACTTCCAGAGAATCTATGAGTCTGTAAAAGCAAATTCAATAAAAATATAATTTGTTTGACTTTATTGTTAAGTTAAGAGACATTGCACCTCCTCATTAATATTTTTATGTCTCTTTAATTGAGCTGATTTTATAGAAGACCTGGGACTGATATCTGATCAGCCTCAGCAATACTTCCTCCCCCCCATCATTGTGCTGACTCCACAGAAGTCTTGTTCCACCCTAGGGGTCTCTTACACCAGGCATTTTTGTCATAGTATTCACTCCAATCATTAATCAGTTCCCTTATGATCAATCACATGTCAGCCACACCTTGGCAAGTCCTGCATTTGTGCATCATCTATAATATGTAATTGCCTGCTTGTGAATGTTCATGAATTATTGGACAAAAGTTGTCCCCAAAACAGAACAAAACTTGAAAATCCTTCAGAATTGATGTAGCATCCCTACGCTGCAATTCAAAACATTAAAAACTGAATAATATGTACAAACTGATGCTGATATCTTTGCTACTACCATAAATAAATGTAAGCAGAAAGTTTCAATATGATTTTTAAAAAAGGCAGCAATGGGATTAGGTTGGTGGGCACAGTGTGGGTTAAATTCATGTTCACTTCCCTAGAGAGAAGGAGAAGGAGGAGGAGAGTGGGAGGACTAATTGTCTTTGTAGAGGCTCACATAAAGTGTAGGGTCATTAGTGTTAATTATGCTGTGCTGTCACCAAGGCAGCTGTGATTATCTGACTTCTATTGTTGGTGGAACTATCATTGTCCTCACAGTGTCTGTGTGCAGGGACGTCTTCTCACCTGTGTGTGCCTCGGTGCGTCTGTTGTTTTCAGACGAGCCAAATCCAGGCCGTTCACAGCTTCACTTAGTGTCATCAGTTTGTCAGCTCCTCCTCTGGGTATAATTACAATTCCACCTGAATGTTGATGAAAGCATTCACTATTTGTTTTGCATTTTGTTTGGCTGATAAGGCAGCTACAGTAACTCTCGACATACAACTCTGTTGATTCTGATAACCCAAGATATTGTACATTATCAGATGCCAAATCAGTCCAGTAATAACACTGACGACTGCAAGTCTATGCACATACTAATATTTCCAAATGTGGCTGAACATTGGACGAAGGCAGCAGGAATTAAAGTGTGTTTCTGAGCAGAACTATCCTAAAACACACACTCATTTTATTGCGCTCTGCATGAAATGATTCGTAGGCATTAGCCAAATTGCAAAATTGCTCAGTATTTATTGGTCTTGAATGCTTATGCAAAACTTTCTAGAGTTTTTCATGAATTAATTCTACTGTTTGTGAAGGTCACAATTTTAGAATCAGCCATCTATCCATCAATTTTCCTACACCCTTGTCCCTTACTGGGGTCAGGAGGGTTGCTGATGCCTATTTCCAGCTATCGTTTTGGGCGAGAGGCGGGGTACACCCTGGACAGGTCGCCAGTCTGTCGCAGGGCAACACAAAGACACACAGGACAAACAAACATGCACACACACACTCACACTTAGGGAGAATTTGGAAAGACCAAGACCAATTAACCTGACAGTCATGTTTTTGGACTGTGGGAGGAAGCCGGAGTACCCAGACAGAACCCACGCATGCACAGGGAGAACATGCAAACTCCATGCAGAAAGACCGGGGCCGTGAATCGAACCCAGAACCTTCTTGCTGCAAGACAACAGCTCTACCAGCTGCGCCACTAGGCAGCCCAATTTTAAAATCATATGTTGTGAAAAAAAGTTTTGAACTTACCAAGTTCACCAGGAAGAACAGAGCATTGAAACCAATATTTCCAGCAATAAAACCTAAAATCTAATGGATACAGAATTAATATTTGCAGCAAACTTGTAAAGAAAACAGCATGCAAATTATAGACCCCTAAAGGTCAATACCACCACCGGTAAATGAAATACACTTATTATTAAATTAGTCCATGTGAGTTCAAGATGTGGCAGGTTTATATTTGAACTGCTTATAACAGATCACACATTAATAAAACACTGAGCATGGAAGCATGGAAAAACTGTTTTTTTTTCTTTATATAATCAGAGCCATGAGAGTTTATTTAAAGAAATTAGACACCGAACCTTTATTCATTGAAGACATATATTTTTAATGTTAAAAAACAGAAGCCATAGTTTGAATTATGAATTTTGAGTTAGTATGTTGAATGCAGAAATGTACATATATTATTTAGATTACCATTGGAATTAATGAAGTACCTATGAGCTGAATAGTAATTGTATAAAAGCTATTATATAATTAGTGTTAATTATGCTGTCACCAAGGCAGCTGTGATTATCTGCATGTGTGCATGTCATCACAGCACACATGCTTTGTAATCTAGCTTGTATGATTTACAAGATAATACTAGATTTTTTGATTCAAAGAGTATATGGAAAATTAAGTAAAAAAACAACATTATGAGCCAACATGAACCTGCTCATATCCACCTACACTGCAAGACTGTTTTTCAAACTATTTATAAGCATAGCTCAGTGCTTGATGTACAGTTCATACTAGAAAATAGCTCAGGTTTTTGGAATGTATTTTAGTGTCTTTATATTTTTCAAATGGTCTTTCATTTTTGCTTTCATAAATAAAGGCATGGATGAAACACTGATGTGCATGTGGTTAGGAATTTTAGGATATCCCCAAGTCTGGATCATTTCAATTTAAAAACCTTGGGTTTAACAGAGTTCACCTTTTATTGACCATAATGAAATATTTGACCCAGAAATTGAGGAAGTTTATATTTTAGTTTCTCCAACTGTTTTGTTCTCTAATAAACATTGCGCTTGACATTTAAATCACCAGGCATTGTACTGGTACAATGTTGATTTTAAAGATGTTTGAAACATTTGGAGGGTGTTACAGTTATGCCACACCTCAAAGGCAAAAATACTGAGGCTTTGAACCTGTTGTGTATTCAGTTTGATGTCAATCTAGGAGAGTTGGTAATAACTGTGCCAAGTCATATTTGTTCTTGTTAGATGTATGTACAGGAATAGAAAGAACCCAATTAAATATAATTTATCATCCTCTGTGTGACATACCTGATTTTTTATTTCAAAGTGACTGTGTGGACAAAATAAAGAACTTTATTACAGAGATTGCTTTAGTCTGATTCAATCTTGACTTTGAGATTTTCTCAGTAAGTCTATGCATGAGAGGTAATTTGTTGCAAATATTGACTGTTCCAGTAATTAAAAGAATATTTGTCATCATTTAAATGAGATGATTATATTTGTACTTGCAGATCAATTGTACAATATCTTTCTCTATGACACAGCTTCATTTAGCAATTTGGACTTCATTAGCAAATTGTTATTTTTTTTTCTGATAATGAAATATGCCTTAAGTCATATTTATTACTACTTGCCACTCATCATCAGCTTCAGTTTCATGAGTTTGTGATTGGACAGTTGGCCCATGATGCTAAGTAACTTAGAAGGGGAGGAAGGGAGAATATTTCCATTAACATAGTGCCATTTTATACCATTTTATACCTGTTGTATGCTTTGCATATCAAAGGCAACTTAAAAGATATTTGACTTTGCAAGATAGCCTTATGTGACGCCTTGAAATTGGCGTCATTACACCAACAATGCTTTTCCAGGTCATTCACTGATGCTTTTTACAACTGTACTAGGGAGCGTTGCAGTTTGTGGGATGCAGACATGCAGCTCCACTGGGTTTTTACTAATTGCTGCTGCTGCTCGACTAGCAGTGTTAGTATGGTGGAGTTATGTGGGAAAGGCAGGAGGGATTGGTGGTCTGGAGTTAGGCTTGAGACTGAAGCTCCAAGCTTTGGATAAATCGGCATTGTATGAGTAGGTTTTCACATCTCTGCCCACCAAACCAATAGTCAGAGGAACAAGCAATTGCTGCCTATGACTGAATTACAATTTTTAAGCTACAAAACAAAGGCAAAATTAAGTTTTTCTAAAAGATAATTTGTTCTCTTCTTTCACAAATTACCTTAAACATAAAGACGTGTTCATTAACAAGAGTGTCTTAGCTAAATAATGCAGTGAGCTTTTACTTACTTTTTATTTACAAGCAAATAAATCAAATAAAAACAGACTTCATATCTGTGATTTTCTTTATTTTATGTAAATTTTTATTAACATGCATTTGACTTCATTTATCAAAAATAATTTATTTCAAAAAAACAATTATTCAGTTCTGCATCCCTTTCGGTGAACAGCCCTACACCAAAGATATCAGCTTTGTTCCAGCAGCCTCAAACTTTTGTCTCTCTTTGTGAGCCAAAAGCTGCAGACAATAGTTTTAATGGGATTAAAAATGGCATCAGGAGGAGTTCCCATGGATCACAACACTCTCAACAGATACAACACCGCGAGTGCCAAGGAAGGCAGCAAACACGGTGAGATTGTTTGCCATTTCCTGCAACAATAAAACTGACCTTCCATCGTCTCCACAGGAGTAAACAGCCTTGGGACCTGGGGACCTGAATGGAGGGTCAGGATGGGGTTTTGGGTCTGTGTTCTGGGGGCCCTGAACTAAAAACCCAATTAACCCCACATTTCAGATAGACCTAATTAGGCTTGTCAGATGTGTGGCGGATTCATTATGTTTCTAATTAAGTCCATATCAGACCCAAAGAAATAATGGCTTTTATGGTGCATCAAAGTGTAGCTGCACTGTGTGACATGAATGGAAGACAATCTGCTGGCAATCTTCCTGAGCTTGTTCCATGGAAGTTGTCTCCTTCACAATGGACTCCGTGGCTAGTCTTTGCCCTTAATATTAGAAATGTTATTTTAAACTTTACAAAGTTCTCAAAAAAATGAATTATATATAATTTTCCTTGATGCCCTTTCAACAGGGTGCCACAGAAAAATATTTCTAGTTGATTCAAGGACAAGCAAACAATTAAAGCACTTGCAAAGACATTTTGACTCTCAAGCCCTTTGCTATCCTCTTCAAAACAGACTTATCCTTGTGCATTCAAACACAAATGCATTCATCCCACAATGGGAGCATCTCAGCAAAGATATAAAGCAGTATTGGTAAACATGTCACAACCGCTCAAACAAAGCAGCATTGCTAGCGGGGCTCTTACCCTTTATCTACTTCATGAATTTATATGCCACTCAAGGGAAACCAAAGAACGGGAGTCTTTGGTTTTCCTTTAAAGATATAAGAACAAGCAAAATACAAGCATTGGATGAAAATGTACTCACCAGCACAGATTTAAATAACTTGAAAACGTTATTCTCCAGGGAGAAGAGGAGGGGGGAAAAAATGGAAAGAACTTGCAAAACACTTGGAATGCAAACAGAAATATGAGAAAAAACGGACCCAATCGTCAAAAAAATAAAGTCAAATAAACAGCCGTAAACCTGGAACCAGTTAGTGACATTGTTTTTCTTGCCTACCAGCTGTAAAAATTCTATTAATATATTTGTAACATATGTAGGTACTTGTCATTGAAAAGCAATATAATTCAAAAACCGAAACTCAATCACATTACACACTATCATGTTAAATCTTAACAAAAAAATAACATGTACCTTCTTCAAAAAGCTTTACATCGGATTAAAAAATGTATTGTTGGCCCCCTGAAAAGTATGACAAAGAAACCACAATGTGACTTAAGATTTTGTTGATTTTGCATTTAATATAAGCCAGTGGCTTCGCAAATCATCAATGAGTTAGAAAACCTCCCACTGGACCTTAAACAGCTGGCATTCGGTGCCTATCTGCCGTTACGTCAGTCTTTATTTACTTAGAATGATTCCATTCAGATTACAGCACATTTCTTCCAAGGACTCCTGCTGAAGATGGTGGCATAAATGTAAACTAAAACAGTTCCTAGTGAAAACATAAACAGAAAAAACAGACTTAAATAAAACACTTCCAGTGGTTGTTGCAATTTTTTAATGTTTAATATTTAAAATTATACCAACTGAAGTCCAGCACAAATCTTTACCCTGAAGAGTAAAAAGCGTACTTCAAGACTGAGGACATTTTTAAGGCAACTCTATTGATGTGAAGCAAAAAATAGTTTTCTTTTCACTCTGTAAATATTTAACAGTATTCTCTAAACCTGATATAATAAATAATAGAATCATGCAACAAAACATTTGATATTTAAGCAGTTTTATTCCTAACTAAAGCTTTTCAAATAAGCAGCAACAAGGGCGTGTTTGTCCTCTGATTTAGGGAGATAAGTCCCAAGGATTCACACAACGATGAGTCAGAGAGCCTGAATTTGTTACAAAATATAATCCAGCATGATCTACTTAGTCCAGTGTTTTTAAAAGGGAGGTAGAAGCTTGCATATAAATAATACCACCAAAACCAGTAATCAGAGGAAAGAGGTTTGCAGAAGAAAAAGAAAGCTGCATTTCTAAACATATTTAAAAGATATTTTAAGTCAGAGTTGTTTTGTATTTTTCAACATAACCATCAAATGATTGTTTTACATCAAATTAGATCCCAAATTATTTAAATGAAGTCACAATTTCTGAGATACCCCTGTTGTTTTTGGTTTAGGAGTGACTTAAAAAAAGAAATTATCCTGTTGTATCCAGAGTCCTTCAAGAGCCGCCATCTGTGGGGCGTGATTGATCCTGTTGCTTATCCACCTATTTCAGAAAGAGTTTTTCCTTCCACTCAACTTTTCATTGACATGTTTGGATGCAGCATTCTGTAAAGTCCCAACTTTTCTTAGTAATGACCTTTTATGATTTAGTGCTGGCACAGAAAGTGCCAAAAATTGGCACTTTCTCAAAACATGACCATAACACTGCATCTTTTTATTTAAATTTTTTATCAAACTATGTTTTTGAATTGGTTTAGTTAATATTCCAATCCTTTGATAAACTAAAGTTTACCTGTAAGCCATCATCAGAAATGAAAACAGAAACCTAAAAAGTAGATCAAACTATATGTAGTAAATTCATATAAAATATAAGAGAATCACTTGTGTGTTGAATTCTTAAAACAAATAACCTTTCAAAGGTACTTCAGATTATTGGCATGGCGTCTGAATGTCATGTCCTGACATGGAATATGACATGAATGCCAGAATGATTGAAATCAACCTAAAATGTTGAGAGAAATGTATGGACGACCTCTAAGATGAGAGTGTGTGAAGGCGTTAATCTTCCCAATGTTGTAAGAAAATCTTCCTGGCCTAAAGAGCATCCACAGCAGCTTTCATCAGGGGAAAATGAGAGAAATTTAGACCACCATCTGTCCAGCCAGAGTGCTTGGGAACAAAGAGGCTTGGTCATACAGGTAACCAAAAACCTTATGATCAGCATGAATGAGGTTCAGTGTTCCTTTGTAGAGAAGAGATAACCTTATAGAAGGGCAACAACCATCAGCTCACCTGTCAGATTATTGCAAAAGCGGCAAAAAAAACGTAATTCTTCACTGAAGAAAAAAATGCGTGACAAGCCAGTCATTATGTGGCACTATTTCTCTGTACTGAGCATTTGTCTAGGCAAAATAAAGTGACAAAATGCTAGTCAATCTTATTTAAAAACTACAGGGTGTTTAGGACCTCAAACTTCTCAATAACACTACTGCAAAAAGTAGACACAGTTTATTCAGCAGTGTGCCTGAAAGCACCAGTTCAGTTAATACATAACTAAACACTAATGTGGCAATAAGTTGTTGAAGAGAATTGGAATTACTGAAAACTTATCAAGATAGATAGAGTTGAGACATTAATAATGTATTTCATTAAGAAATACATTATTAATGTAGAAAAGTAACATGTAACATTGAAACAGAAAAACATTCAACAACTTCTGAGATCAAAAGCAAATAGAGTTCTGTTTATTTATGAATAAGACGCGGTCTCCTCTAGAGCTAATTATGCTTTGATAAAAATAAGAAAATTGTTTGTGAAATTTTTGATAGGAGCTGCTGTAAATTTATTGAATTCTTTGAACAGAGTTGGCATCAGGCTTTGCAAACTAAGATTTGTGATTGGTCTACAGAGGGTTCATCAAATTAGTCATTAATAAATAAATAACATCAACTCTTGTCTGACTCCTGGGAATGTAATTGATTATCCAAAGAGGCCTTGCTTTATTGGTGAGAAAGTTTTTTTTCTGGTTAAAATTTCCCACATTCATTCACTCTGATTACTATGACTTCAAACAAAGCTTGTCTTGAATCGCTGACTTGAGTTCTGCTCCAATATGTGGTCACATGCACATATATAATGTTTGACTAACCACAACTTTAATCGCATGGCCCAGCTAAAACTGCAATAAGCCCACAGCAAAATATTTGAAGCTCAGTCTGCCGTGTTGACAAGTGACTTGCTCCACTTCAAGGCAATGGATCACTCAAGAGCCCACTTTTGCATTCAGTAAGAGGAGTCACTGTTCCCTTAATTGTAAATCCTTCTTGCAAGGCTCTTAGTGCTGTATATCTGTGTGCATGTGTGTCTGCGCGTTAGTGTGTGTGCAGCTGGGAGGGCTTTTATTTTATCGTCCAGTGGAGCAGAAATATGGCAGCAGTTGGAGAGCAAAGCTGCTTGGAGATATTCTGGGGAGTAGTGCAGGTTCCTCCTGGGGATAATAGGTATTGGGAAGCAGGTGATTGCCTGGATAGCCCAGAACTATTCTTTGTTTGTTCCCTAATGGCGCTTTCTACTTCACTGAAGGTACTTAAGCTAATTCTGGGTTATATGTTTTACCTATGGACATAAAAAGTACCCCCTTACCCCAAGACAGGCTTTTTTCTTTCATTTTGTTTTGTGTTTTGTTTTTGCTGATATTCCATACATACTAAAGTGAGGATGACACAAATCCAACGGTACCCTCAGTCTGGTTCATTTTTAAAGGACTTGGCCTTGCCTGCAAACTTGTCCAGTGTCTGTGAGGGTGAGCAGCTGTGCTATTTTATTTATTTTTTTCATTCATTTTAAAAGGGACTTTTGACAGTTGTGTTTCAAGACACTGTTTTCGTCTGTCAGTGTTAATACAGACACAGCTGACAGCTAAAGGGAAGCCTGTCAGAATGATTGAGTGGATTATCACGTTATAGGCAGGTGGCTGTGATTCAATTACAACAAAATGAAATCAAAAGCAGTGGATTCAGAAAAAGCATGTTCATTCAATATGTCTCAAAACAAGTTCTTCTGATCGATGTCTAAGCATGGGTTTTTTATAAATATATTTCATATACTGTAGGATTATGCAAGTCAACTAAAACTAATACTTTTCAAAATCTAGTGAGAAATTTCATAAAATCAATGTTTTCCGTTGTTCCTTTGTTTTTAGAAATAAATGAAACTCACTGAAGTTTTTTCTGCAAGAAGTGTATTTTCTTTGCAAGAAATTTAAAAAATTGCATTTCACAGTAAAAATGCATAACCTCCACAGCCCCTAATAGAACCAACATACTCTTCTGCTTCAAAATGAATGATTTATTTAATTACCAGAATAAATTGCTAAAAGCTGAAATAAAAGAAAAGTTTAACAAAACAGTTTCAGAGCCTTCCAGGCTGCAAAAAACAGCACATGTGCAAAGCCACTTCAATCAGACCCCCCCACAATTAAGGTCTTTATTTTTTCATGCTGCAGATAAAGTGCTAAATGTATGTCTCATGCTGTCAAAGAGCAGACGTGGCATTGCATTTCGCAATGTGAAAAAACAAGAAGCAAACAAAAGCGGCACCAGAAGATTACAGGGATTATGATATAATCTATCAATATTTGCAACCTGACTCAATAACGTCAATTTGAGGTTTGAAAAACCCTTGAGTAATCTATAAGTGTAAACATGACAGGTAAGCCTACTTAGTGAACACCAAGAATGAAGTAGAATCACAATTACCTTGAAACTGAGTTGAGATTTACCAAATTTCCTCCAATCTAATGATGTTTGTAATCCTATTAATGTGAAGAGACCTAACCAGAAGGCATCTTTTGTATTATATGCATTTTCTTTTCTTTTTTTTTCCAATCAACCTCAGATTCAGAAAATGTAAAAAAATTATTCAGTATAAAAGAGGAAAGAAAACCCACAATAAGAAAGTGAGCCTTCGTATGATGGAACTTAGATAAGAGCAAAATTTGCAAACCTCCAAAAAATAATTTAACAGCAACAGGGTGATTGTTTTGCCATCGCCTAAAGGAAGCAAGCTCTCATTTCTTTTACATCAGTCCAGCTGAGACTTGCAGTATCTTGTGGAATGAATTTTTATTTTAGGTTGGAAGCAGAGTTGTTTCTTTTCGACATATCACAAGCCAATATTGGTAATTTGTTGGAACATTTCCTTTGGTTGTGGACAACTTCACACAGCCATCAGGGATTCTCATTTTCTCCTCTTGAAAGCGTTGGGTGGAATCACATATTCAGCTGACCACAGCTGACCTCAATCCAACACAAATATTAAGCAAATCAAAAGCACACTTACATGCCATAGCTTTTTCATAACAGTAATGTTACACTCCATTTTGAACACAACATCACTTTTAATTTTCACCATTGAAATGCTGAATATGTTTCTGTTTCTTTGGAAATCATTCATTGAATCTTATCAAATTTCCCAAATGATTGTGTCATGGCAACAATTATCAAATTTTGTGGAGTTTTTTCCTGTCAGGCTAAGGCTCCGTCTTACTTTTCGTGTGAGGGGATAAACACCCAGCTGCAAAGATCCAAACCAGACCATTTTTTCATTAGCTTGAGAAGCACTGCATGCCACAATGTAGCTTTATTTTTAGTTTTTTATGAAGAGGAACATAATGTTTGATGATGTGAAGTAGTATGGACAGTGGCTGATTACAGAGAAGAGGTTTCATGACTAACTGCTGTGGAGGCAGCCACCTACCTGGGTTGACTGAATGCAGTTTGCTTAGAGACTGCAGGTCTTTTTTTTCCCTGTGAATCCTGCTGGATGTGTTGCCATCCTGAACCTCTTTCGTATATCCAGACAGATGCTGGCTATGATGTCATTTATTTAAGATGGTGATTCAAAACACATTGGAGTAGTGCAAGTAGTGGAGAACACCAACACCATCACAGTATTTACTGTACTCTTTTTTTTTTTTTGAGCGAATGCTGACCAATTGGTCCATTGACTCCTTAGGCAAGTTTTTCTGATTTTTCATCAAATTATGTGATTAGTGTTTCTCTCATCTCTAGTCGTATTTGATCATTGGCAACTAAAGAAAAAGACTACTTCATTTCTGGCCTCCTGGCCAGGAAAAAGCAATTAGATTCCATTATATACTTTTTAAATACATATGAAAAAATGCCAATTAAAAGCCAGAAGTAGTGACTGCAATAAAGTTTTTATTATTATTATTATTATTACATCACATCTTATAGCATAATGCTGCATTACTGTCAACCAATATCAATACAAACCAGAAAAAGCGAAACTAATTATGAAAGCTCAGCTGCATTTAACTCAACATACGGGAAAAACAAGCCATGTTCCATTTCATTTTACAGCTCATTTGGTAAACTAAACAGACAGTCCTTTATTGGCTGGTGGCTCAGGGTGAGCAGGAAGCAGAACACAACCCTGCTTGGATTGTATCAGAAATAGAACAGAATTAGAAAGTGTTTTACTCTTGGAAGATCACAAGCTGTCGAAACTGAATTTTAGTTTATCTAGAGCAAATAATGAATGAATTAATCACATTGGTTACCGTCACTGCCTTGCAGGGAGACATCAGAATAAGGACATGTAAAACTAGTATAAGTTGCTGCTTATCCTCTGGACCAACCAGGGCATAACAGCAACAACTGCAGGTTACCCTAATCTGGTCATTTTATTCTCCTATATTCAAAGCCAACGCTGATATAAACTGTTGTCTTAAATTACAGGTATTCACTGACTTAATTACGGACTAAAACACACTTTGTTCTCAATAAGATTGAGATTGAGAAGGTTTCCTTGTTCTGTGGTTCATAGAGGCTCTTTGTTGTAATAACAAGGGGCCTGAATGTGTTGTCTGAACTCTGCGCCAGTGCTCTCTGTGGAAACCATTAGTCACCACCGCTGCTTTTGTATTTGCCTACCAGTGTGGTGACTTTTTACTCTGTGATCCTGCTGTCTTTGTCAGCCGGTTTCACACTGGCATTTTAAGCTTGGGTTTTCATATTGCAGACAAATGCTAGAGGTCAGGGACCAGTGGTTTGGATTTAAAGAAAATCTCTCTTTTGATCCACGGTCACTGCTGAATACCTAAGATCTGTGGAGATTTGAGAGATAAATGGAAATGATTCAAACTCAGAATGCATATTAAACATGGTTGAAATACTTAGAGAGAGGTCAGTGTGAAGGAATTAATAGCAACGGTCAGAAATTATGAATTAAAAAAATATTGTTGTACTTAAGCAAAATGTCTCTGTCTGTGCTTTACTTCAGTGTATATGTTTCTTCTTTCTTCTCTTCTACTTTTCATAACGAGTTCTATTAAATAGCCGTCTTTGTGCCACAGTGTTTAATTTGGCTGCAGAAACCTTGAGGCACTTATCCCAAATAGCTGTTCTTACCTTTCAAACCTCAAGATACCATTACGGTAGTATTTTTGTCTAATGTGTTTTTGCCTTCCAGATACACATCTTGCTGTCTGACAAAGAAATATGTGTAGCAAACCTAACTTTAGTGTTTCTGTTTGCAATTAAAGATGTTACAACGTGGGTTCAGATTAGTAGGAACCTATTTTAGTTAAATAAAGTCGTGTAATTAACATAGTTTGTATTGTTAGCATCAACAACCTTTAACAGCAGTGTGATTTCTTATATTGTGTGAAAGTCTTCCAACAGGATGCAGAAATCTCCAAGTCCTTCAGTAAGGTGTTCATTCTACACTGACTCCTTTCTGACAGGTTGCACTTCAAACTTTGGACTTATTTTAGTGCACAATATGTTGTTTGACCCACAGTTTAAATATCTTGTCTAGAATTATTCATATTATGACATGCTGCAACACAGAACTGCTTGGTCTAGATTGGTGGATGGATCAGTGTCCTCAATTCAAGAATAACATCCAATACTAGATGCTGTTACGTTTTTCAGCTTAAGTCAATATGTTTCTGTTTTAATGCACCATTGCCTAGTATGTCACCAGGAAATTACTCTAAACTGGCAGTCAACATCCCACATGTTGATTTCACACAATCCTTTGTTCTGTGCAAAAATACATCCAAACATACCAGCTTTGATGCATTTACCAGCTTTTAAATATTTAGCTGTTTTTTAATTTGTTTTATATAAAGCCTTAACTATTTTATAGAAATCTAAAAAAAACACAGTAAGAGTCTGCATGAGTGTCAGTCAGCTGTGAAATGTGTTGATTTTAAGGGAGTAGAAAAGAAGTTAAACCCACTCTCTGGCCGAGTGGCACCACAGGAATTCACAATATGGCACAAGAGGGAGTATTTTGTTTATCTTTCTCAACTAGATCCTTCTGCCAATCTTAGTCCCTCCATAAATGTGGTTAGATCTCCATCTGTGGTTTATCCCCCCCACAGATGTTTCCTCTGGCCAAGTGTTTTCTAACAAACCCTCAGCATGTGCCTTGCAGAAATGTATTTAGAGTCTAATATAATTACTCTATCTTCTTTATACAACATCATAATGTGTCAGTCTAAAGAATTTCAGACAAATCTGCAGAAATTTTACATTCTAAACAATGTTTTCATTGGTGTATCCAGCCAGCTGCTGGGCTACATTAAAGCAAACATTTTGTTGTGCTTCCATTGAAATGCCACTTGAGATTATTTAAGTGGTATCCCTTGTAAATTTTAAATTTCTCAGTATTTTAATAGGTTAATTTTTTTTATCCAATGTCCTGCTAACATGTGTAAGTTAACACTTTTCCATATAGAGGAATTTAAACCATGAAGCTATATTGAAAAACATTATAATTATTTTTACGCTGATGATAACCGAATGTTTTCAAACGGTCCGGATTGCATCCTGAATGTGTTTTTATGCATTATTCCATAAAAAGAAGCTTTTAAGACATTATACACACACACATATGTATATATGAAATTAGTAATATATCCTGATCAAATTTTACTGAAATATATTTAGTAAAATCTCAACTCTAATGCTCAGTTAGTCACATTTTTGTGCTCCAGGTCTGCATCCAAGTCTATAGATGCCTCTGCATCTCTTAGGGCTGCATCGCCATTTTTGTATCTGGGAGTCTGCATACAAATATCAACTTCTTACAAAGAGTGTTTGCTCTCTGAAATGAGCCGTCATGCTGAGTGAAGTTTCAGTGAAAGTGACCAAATATAACCTTGCCACAGCAGCTTGATTCTCTGTGGATCTCAAATGCTGTTTCAGAACCAATGCAATAATCCCATTTTAACTGCTTATGTGGAACATGGGGTGATTTGAAAGACTTAAAAAATCTTAATGTTAAAAGTTTATTTGAGTGAGAGGAGATCCTTTTTCTAAATTTAAACTCACATTTTGCGATTCTTTTGCGTGCATGTGTTCAGTGTGCAAACGACATCCCTAAATAAAGGGATGTCGTTTGCACACTGAACATATATGTTTATTTAATAATAACACCGAGGGAGGCATCAAAACATGCTCCTATCGCTCCATGCTTTATTTATCAAACGTATTATATATATATAGTCTGTCTCATTTTGCTTTTTTTCACCTGGAGTTGAATACTGAGAAGTATTTTTAAATCTGTTCATTTTCATTTAGTTTGAGTTCTTAAAAATATAAAAAACACATTAACCTTTTTTTATAAAAAGGTCAGAAAATGTTATTCATATATTTCACAATTTTACTTTAATGTTTGAAGCAACAAAACTTACAGTAATTTAAATATCTTCAAACTACACATAAGTGAACATACAGACTGTACTATTCAGCCACTTGTTGGATTATTCCATAATATTAAACATGTAAACTGTCAACTACAACATTTTAACACAATTTGGACTTCTCACTGGATAAATAACCATGCAAATCTTACCGTAATTTTATTATCTCAAATTTCAACTTTTCCTTCTGTACTTTTCTCTTTAGAGGACATAATGAAATGCACCAGGGCCCTGTTTGATATTTCAAACATATCATCACTACTTTCAGGCAGCACTCAGCATTTCTTAGTGCCTCCTACTTTTTTAACACTTGTTAAACAGACTTCTCTGTTCCTGACATTTTCAGTGTTAGGTTTGCTGTGTTGTTGTTATTCTTTCTTGCTCTTCTCAACTCTGTGGTGTCACCCGCTGTGTGTATGCGGCTGCTCCTCCTATGCTTTCACCATTCCTATAAGCAGTCAGGCTCCTTACTTACATGTTCATGGCTGACTAGAGTACAAATCACAACTAACTAAGATTTATGTCTCATTTTGATTTTGAGCTACTTGATGTTCTTGTTTGTCTGCGTTTCATGAAACCTGTTAAGAGCATCTGAAATTTACCATTCACCTACAACGCATCATATCTGTAAGTGTCATAGCTCACTTAATGACATACAAATTCTGGTTTGCACACATACAGTGCAGCTTTGTTAATTTGTCCCTGTGTGTTTAACACAGACACAAATTAAATTTCTTCAACCCAAAATGTTGAAGAAACGTCTTCTTCGACCTTTTGAGTTGCTGTACACATCTGTGCTCTCCTCCTTCAGTACTGGTTAACTGGGTCCCTCTTTACCTGCTCAGGAAGGGGAAGTGGCAAGTGTTGATAGTCCGACAGATTTGATTTGTCAAGTCATTACCCCAGGTATGCACTGTGGTGGTTTTGCCTAGCGATGTTACTCAATGAAATAAATGCACATTTTCCCCGGCACAGGCTCACAAATTTTCTTGCCGTTCATTGCATTTCTCAACCTCATGCATGGCAAATTACAGTCGGTTCCTCTGTTCAAAATCTAGGATCAGTAAGGAGTCGTGATGAGGAGGCATTTGCAGGAGCGAAGAACACTTCAGCTGTTATAAAAGCATTACTGTCTTCACTAGGGTGGAAACAGCGTGTGCGTGTGTGTCAGAGAACGGTTGGGGAAGCAGAAAACACAGGTAAGGTTGAGCCACAAAGAAACAACAAACCAACCAGGATTATTACATAATGCTTACTTGGAAATTACTTTGCGATGAAGCACTAAATTTAACCAATCGGTAAAGTACTGTGCAGTTCTGAACAACTTGGACCATGAAAGAGGCTATATCGAGACAAATTCAGACTGAAATTTGCTTAAACTGAGGGCTGAGGGAATTTTTTTCCGCATGTCATTGGTGACACTGAAACCACATCTGTGGTTTATGACACATGTCGGGGAACTTGAATGATTCAAGCCATGTCAATGTTTTTTATGTTTATATAAATCATCTAAATACACGCACCAAAACAAACTCTCTATATGCCTTAAATAGAAGTAGCACACTATGTTGTTTTTGTAATATTATGAATTTCCTATGCATGTGTACTTTTATGGACACATGCGTCTGCATGTTTATTCCTTTTACAAGGTCAAAATGAGGGCCTTGAGTCACAGGGGTTGCGTGTGGGTTGCAGGTTGATGCTGTTTTTGTTGGCCTATATGTGACTTGCAGTCATAAGTCTGTGTCGACTTGTTTGAGGTCGAGCTGTGGAATCCAGACATGTGGGTGTGTGTGGTCAGCTGTGGTAAACGTGGATTTCCCCGCTACAGTCCTTGCCAACCTGAGGTGCCCAAGAGCCACTCTGACCGTTTTTGGAAATTGGCCACTATGGAGGAAAAGAAGGAGAAAAGGCTCATGCGGCTCAGGAACAGGTCAGTGTTGCCTTCATTTTCTGCAAGTGGCATCAAAATGTGATACACCAACAATTCATGACATTTCTAATATGATTAATATTGTGGGTTTTATTTATTTGTTTTGAGTGTCTTTTTTTTTTTTTGCTGGATCAAGTGAATCATGGTCGACATGCCAGTTGACAAACCACTGAGGCCTTCGGTACAAATGACGACACAACAGCTGTTTTTATTCTGAGACAAATTACAAGCAGCTACTTATTTGGTGCTGCATGAAGGCCATTGGTTGATTTTAAGAGCACTGAACACAATGACATGACACTCTTTTCAGAGTGTTCATGTTTTGAAAACAATGTATCATTTTCCTTCAGCTGCTTGATAAATATGCATATACTTTGTATTAATCTGTCTCATAAAATCCCAATGAAATACAGTGAACTTCTAATTATTTACATGTACCTGCTGACTATGAAACTCATCTAATTTTCAGACACAGATGAAGTTGGTACTGAAAGACTTGAGCTTTGTGATAAAGCAGGAAATTAGTTTTAAATTACAAGATATATATTTTTTTTTTCTCAGAGAGAAACCTCAAAGCTCACAGATAAATCAACTTTATGGTTTGGCATAAGCATATATAATCAAAAACAAGAGCATTTCTAATTTTAATGGTTATGGCTGTCCCTCCCACATAAAGACAATAAAAAGGTTGAGATTCTGACGTACAGCCTAGCTGATTGCTGGCATTTCCACCCTTCTTTCAACGCTCCCTGGCTTGCTTTCACAGCTTGCCCCAGACCTGCAGAACACGGAGGCCTAAATGTCACGGCGCCTTCTTCTCCACAGAGGTGAGACAGCGGGGGCACCATAAGTGCCGGTGTACCCACTCAGCATCCAGCATCTAATGCTTTTAGAGGAGAGAATGGGGGGTGAAATTACATGAATTAAACGATTTAAAATATGAGACTTTGACAGTGACATGGAGTATAAAAGCATTTTACCTAAACATGATGACTCTGAGGGTCACTCCAGCCTTCTTGTACTCACTTATTTCCACCTGAGGAGGAAAAAACTTCAGCTGAATGTTTTTATCTCTTGTAGATTACTTAGAGAAAATAACTTTTTGGGGAAATCATTTTTAGGATTTGCTGGAATAACCACAAGGTTTTCAATGGGGTTCAGCGCAGTGGGCTCTTAATTTTTTTCCCTGAGCCTTGAACATATATATTTATCTATCTACTTTTAATAAGCCAGACAAAAATGATATATGAAATATTTGCTTTATGTATGTCCTCTTGTACTCAGTACATTTCACAAGATAGATCAAAGCGCTGAAAGAAACCAAGTTTGATCCTCATGGGGAAGAGAGTAAGAAGAGGCTAATGAGCAGGTTAGAATAAATAAAAAGCAGTCCAGACAGCAGAGACAGATGAAGCAGCAGAACAGAGCAGATGTTGGGCTAATAGTCCTCTGCTCTCATTACTTTCTTCTTTCCCTGACATTATTGTTTGTGAAATTGATATTACAGTAGACATAATAGGCTCCAGCTGCAATTTTCTCCTGCATAATCCCCTTGATTTTGCTTCTTCAAAGGCAAGAGGATGTGTTCACTGGACAGAAGAGAGAGCTCATCCACGAGTGTAGACACACATGGTGCAATGCATATGAAATCTAAAAAGCCATGAAAACTTCATGATTGGTAAAAGACTAATAAGTTCACATTAGGACACAGCAAATGTCAAAAAGCACCATTCCTTGTTAGAAACAAGATGTTATGTTGTGAGCTTGTATCTCTGTTAGGCATAACTGAAAGGGGTCATGATTAGTTTCTTAGTAGGATAATAAACAAAATAAAGAATCACCAGGCTCACAACAGTTTTACATGTTTTTCTCAGACTTCATCTATCTATATGATTCTCATCTTTTCTTGTTTTTATAAATTGTTGGTTCAGATATAAATCCATGGCCACTTTTAAAGCATTAATGCAGATTTCATAAGAAGAAAAGATATTTCTATCCCTTATCTTTTAATCACCGTACTTTATTTTAATTGGATTGAGAATATCTACGAAGGATCCACAATGGGCAGCTTTTTGAGTTGTGTACACGGTAAAGACAACCAGATTTCTCCCTTAATTAGCGAATTAAAGAATATGTTTAATATACAAGTGCAGTGGGTTTTTGAGGGAGGATGACAAGCTTAGTGTGCTCTTTCATCAGCAGTTTGGTGTGACCAAAACAGCGCTTCGGGCCTAATTGGAATAATTTAACTGCTTACTTTGAAGTGTAAAATACATGTGTGAGAAAGGGAGGCTCCTGAAAGGTCAGTGCCAGAGGCGCTACATGAGGATGGTGGAGCTGTTGAATAGCACAGTGAGATGATATCATTATTCCATTCTCTGTTTCATTACTAATACAGGATTGTATCAGAACCACCTCTAGTATTCTGATAAACATGCTTTTCCTTGCTTTATTTGCACATAATTGGATAGAAACTATTGGTATCAAACATTCATCTGCAAATGAAGTGTTTCATCTCATTTCTGTGTAAAATCCAAGGTTTGCAGAAGGATTATACAATTTTTAATACATTCTTAGATGTGCAAATTAGTTCTCAGAAATGTACATTTGCATACAACCACTGAGTCGGCCATTGATGCCCTCTTGACCGAGAAATGTGCTGCACATACTTGTTGAGATTTGAGTGGACATTTCTGTAATTAAAATAATCTGTTTGCAAATTCTTTTAATACAAAAATCAAAGTTAGCACAAATATTTGCACAGCACCTGAAATTCAAATAATGAAGAAATTTCATGATTTAAGTTGTTTTGAATTTTGGATTTGCTTTAGAGTCTGACTATTCTATCAGTCTGAGCGCTACTCTTTGTGTGTCTTTTTTATAATTGTTGTCACAGCCTCTTGGTGTCCTTAGTTGCCAGATTTGCCTCTGTTTCACTACCAGTTGCCTGTTCTTACTCATCTGATGCCATTCAGTGGAAACAACCAGAAGGAGCTGCAGCAAACAATACAGTGATTTGATCAATCACATAACAATGTGCTGAGCTCCATGGAATATGGATTTTAGCTGGGGAGAAATGCACACCCCTCCAAATTGTACCAACAATCTGATTTGTTGGTTTTTGAGAAGTTGAAGAAAAATCATGTTTGTTAGGCAAGGCAAGGCAAGGCAACTTTATTTATATAGCACCTTTCAGTCAAAGACAATTCAAAGTGCTTGTACAGAAAACAATACAAATCAAGCAAATTAACAGTAGACAAAATACACATGAGAGAGAGAAAAAGAGAGAAAAAAAAGAGTTTAAGAATAGGCAACTTCAAATAAAAAGGTTTTTAACCTTGTTTTAAATACACTCAAGGTAGGGGCAGACTTAGAGTGAGCCGGAAGCTTATTCCAGAGGGCTGGAGCATAAAAACTAAAAGCTGCTTCCCCATGTTTTGTTCTGACTCTCGGTTAGACTACAGTTTGAAAGCAACATTTACATGTTCATAAAACACATCTGCATTTCCTTCAGTATTAAAATGGGAAGAAGAAACATGACCAGTAACCAACATGGGTTTTAATATAATTTTGCAATAGCAGAAGCTTTATGATTGTCTGGTACTGATTAAAAAAACAAAAGAATGATTTGGAGAATGACCATGCAGGCTGGAACACTTAGCAGAAGTGTTCTTATGCAGAACTTCTTCCCTTCATTTTGAAACAAAGTTGTATTCCTAGAAGTCAAGTTTATTTTTGTAATTACTTAACACATTGT
Source organism: Phalloptychus januarius (assembly GCA_902982915.1). Classification (NCBI taxonomy): domain Eukaryota; kingdom Metazoa; phylum Chordata; class Actinopteri; order Cyprinodontiformes; family Poeciliidae; genus Phalloptychus; species Phalloptychus januarius. The sequence continues at coordinate 9,671,568 of CADWAE010000476.1, forward strand.
TTGGAACTTTGTATTTTTTGCTAAGAATAGGAACATTTTGTGTTGTTCTGAAAGCATTGTCAGTAACGTTAAAACCAAAGTTTAGTTTTGCTATTTTTGTTTTTTTATGCAATTGAGCACGCAACAGATGTTTTGCCTCACTGAATTAATATATATACAAGGCTGAAGCAACAAAGAAGAATTTTATAGGTCATGAAATTTATAGATATTCAAATATATATGAAAGCCAAACTTGTTTGCATTTCTGTGACCATGCAACCATGGAAATGAAAAACAAATGTTTCTGATTTTTAAAGCCACGCAGAAAGAGAGAACTATATCAGAATAACCTGTTCATTCAGAGAAAAAATAGTTTGATTGAGTTGACATTGCTGCAGCTCTCTTTCAGGTATATTTTCCTTATCATAAAAAAAAATGCCTAAACTGATTTATAAACATGTCTTATCTATATTCTCGTAAAGTGTTTCACATCAAGCCGACAAGGGGCAGAAGCTATAAATAAATAACAATTGACAGAAACTGTGTATTAAATACATATTGTAGATTGGCATGCTTGTTAGTTCATACCAAGTTATTATGAGTCTGCTATGGGTTTTGATGTTATGTGGGAGAATAAATCGAGGAGACTGAGACAGTGTAAAAGATAACCTTAGCTTGATAGTGTGGATAAAATATTACTTGCCTTGACGTCTGATTTAAAGCAGGTAATTAAATGTTTGGAATGTGTCTGAGTTTCTGGAATTGTGAAATAGCAGCAGGATGCAACCAGACAGGATAACATGCGTAGACATGTTATCCCACCGTTTAGTCTGATCCCAGCAGTCTGTCAGACAGCACTTTGGATGAGCTGCTTTATCTGTGTGACATTTGGAAATGACTTTTACCTGAAAATATTATCCAACTCTTTCATAGCTGACAAATGCCAGTGGATTTTCACTCAAAGGAATTAATCTAGAAATGTTAAAACAAAGTTGTATATGTTCATTCCTTAAATAACGTTCTACTACAACAGGTATAAGTAGTTAATGTGAACTGCTTGGCCACAAAAAAGGGACCGCCTGGATCTAGCTTACAAATATGACACTCCTATTGTATAATTACTGGGTCAACGATCATCTTTAAGCAGGAAATGCGTAATTTAAGCTCAACTGATGCAATGATTAGCTTCTAATTTCTTAAGCAACCAAAAGAAACAGGATGTTCCACAACAACATGTGGAATGTTGATGGCAGCCTGCTTAAGAAGAGTCCGAATCATTGGCATGTATCAAGCAGGGATTGCAAAAAACCCTATCTACTACATAAAAACATATATAATGGACAAAAAAACGAGTTGTTCTAGGATACAGATTTTAGCTTCAGTAATGAACAACAAAATAAAACAGTGCAATGGAGAATACACATTAAGATACCAGTATAGACCAAAGGGGACAACATTGAACCACGTATTAGTTACTATTTACTCACATCTGAACTTGGATCTGGGAATAACACTAAACTCAACAAAGACATGTTCCAGTTGCAATTGGGTTATCCTAACTACTGTACTTACTGCCAAGCTGAATTCATAACACATGAACTATTCGAAGTTCAAATGAACAGTTCACTTCCTGTGGCTATCCTTTTGTTTTGAACCCACAGTAGCCATATTGGATTATAAGAAAGGCATTGACACCAATTGACCCACTTTAAAATTTGACTTCAGTTGACTTCCTGTCTGTTTTGTTTTTAATTCGTACATGAAAAAGTTATTTTGCTGTTGTCGAGGACCAAAACACGGGCAGGAGGTAGGCAGAGCCATGATTTATATTGGAAGGGAAAGGAAAATTTACAACAGAAAAATGGAAGAGAACACAGGAGGATGCAGGTTTCCTCTGGGTAGCAACAAAACAAACCAGCAACGAGTGACTGAAGATCAAATAATTGAATACAGAGATCCAATGTTTACTGGAGTGAGTAACCGGTGTGCCAGCTTACCTGAATACACTGCAGCTGTCAGGGAGGGCATGACTGCAGGAGCTGGAGGAAAATGGCTAATGAACAGAATGAACAGACCGAGAAACACTGAGATCAGGTGCCCAATTAAAACAGGAGAAAAGAAAGTGAACATAACCAAAAGCAAAGGTTATTAACAAGTGATGAGCAAAAATACAACAGGAAGCTGAAAACCAAAGGAACTAAGCTCAAAGTTGTAAAGGTTATGACATAAAGACATACAGACATGGATGGAGCATTTTGCTTCTGTTCTACTCCGTGGAGAAACTTTTTGTATAGAATCTAAGAAATCAGAGAACCAAATAACAATTTCAGCAATTTTGTCCACTCCTCCACTTCTCCTCCAGCCATATTTGGTGTCAGTATTTTTTAGCATCAACCTCCTCAACTACACTTATCGTTGACATCAGTCATTTTCACTATAACAATTTTTGTTCTCCCTTCCCAGTCTTTTACCTTCCCTTTGAGTTTCATCACCTGGCCTGTCAGTCATGTATCTGTTCAATAATTCAGAACTATATTTTTCTTTCTTCATCTGATAAAGGCAAAGTCGCAGCCCGTTGGTGCTCAACCCGGGACTCGGCCGTGAAATTGGAGTGCCAGGCAGGCATTAACCTGGCTGCCTATGTACATATTAATATGCTCATTATCTGCAGCAAGAAGGAGGGACACGTGGTCCGCAGCAGCCCCACTGACATTCAGAAAGGACACAAGGTAAAGGCAAGTGTTTGCACAGGAAAGTATTGCAGCCACACAGCGTGTAGACACAGCTCTCTGTCCAGACCCAGAGCTACATAAGGCAAACACGACCCAGTTCACTTTCTACACTTATTTTTGCCAATTGCCTTTAATTCCCATTTGTAGTAGGTGCAGGACAGTGTTATTAATCACTTCCAGCTCCTGACAAAAAAGAAAAAAAAAGGCTGCCAAACATCCCCGGGAAACAAACAGAGGCTTGTTTGTGCTGAAAATTAATTCTCTGTCATGCACATCTTGTTTAAGAATTAAAGAAATTAGCCTGGAGTGAGGACATAACCATGCTTCATCTTGTTTGACCTTGTTCTTATGGTTATGCTGCAGGAGAGCAGAGACTGAGTGAAATATGCAGCTTCTCTAAAGGACAGGAAATCTTTGGACACAGGGGAGGCATTTCATAACAGCATTTTGGTGCGGCTTGTGTTTTTTTTGTAACATTTATCCTTCGGAAGCTATCAGAGAAAGCTTGTTTTGCTTCTTTGAGGTTGGGTTAATGTGTCACACTGTTTCTCTAAGTCACTTTAGCTGCCCACTTTATTAGCTTTACCACTTATGATTAACTCAGGTTGATCTATATCTAACATGCAGAACGTCCCAGAAAGAGATGAGTTCTTTATTTTATCCCTTTGTAGTCCAGACTCCAAACACAATCTGAGCCAACAATGCTGATTCTGATTTTAGTACTTATTAAATTAGAACGTCATTGAAACTGTTAAGTAAATCAATTGTACACGTGAAACTTCCACAGTCGAAACCAGAAGTTTACATACTGTATAAAAAGATATATGCATTACCAGCTGTCCCTCGGTACCTTTGCCGCTTTTCTTTTCCTCCTTCTCTCTGGCCTTTTCCTGTCAAATTACTTACAAATAAGGGCCACTAGGACAGTAAAATTCTTTAAAAAATGCGGTACCATACAGTACACTGTGAAAAGCCAGCTTCATTAGCAATGACCTTACCTTGCCTTACCTTATCTATTGCATTTCTCTTCTGGTTGGCGAATGCATGTAGGATATTAAGCAATCTATAACTTAACATATCAATGTAGATAAAGATTAAGGGGAAGTTTAGCCATTACATTATTAGAGAAAACACATTTTAGCCCAGTGAAATACTCAATGGTCAGAGATTAACATTTACAGTCAGATACTGCTAGAAAATTATTCTGAATGCTTTAGGTCCGCTGCAGACTTTAAAAGCTAAATCTGGAAGTAAAAATTAGACTCCTACAACGTGCCTGCCTGCCAGTGCAGCTTAAAAGCAGTATGACCTGATAAAAACAAATCCAGTAAGAGGAGAAGGCCTTCTCACTTACTGGAAATCTTTCTCTCTCAATCTCCTTGTCTTCTCCTCTACATCAAGATAACATTACCTTGCAAAATGGTTATGGAATACTCTTGTGATTATGTCTGTTGTGCTTAAAGATTTTCCATTCTCATAGAGGACAAAGGCACTTTTTTTCCTTCTTCTTTTGGCCTCCCTCTTTGTCCAGTCTATCAAATGTTCTCCCAGTAGACGGGAGAAACATTAGCACAGCTCACTCAGGGCTTTTTTGGCCTGAGGCGACAGGATAGAAGCGATGGGACACGGATCACAGGAGCGGACGACGGTCCTGGTGAATAAAAAGAATTTAGGGCTGCGTTTGTGTTGCTGGACCTCAGGAACGGCTGTGGGCGGAAGGCATTTCACACTTTCTCAGTGAGGTGCAGGAAGCTACTTTGTGCTACTTGACATTATATCGCATTTGTGAATGTCGCACATGAAATATGCATGAAACACACAAATGTAAGAAAGATTAAATATACATGCTATGAATAGCTCGTACGTATCGTATCAAGTCACAGTGGTGACTAGAGTTGCATCACTGTAAGAAGGTTCAAGGTTTGGATCTGTTGTTTGTCTGAGTTTTTATGTTTAATCTGTTGCTTCTTTTTTTCTTTTTTTTTTGACTTCTGCAGTCCATAGACACACAATCCTGGTTAATTGGTGACTTTGAATTGACCTCAGGTACGAGACGAGAGTGCATGGCTGTGTCTGTCCTTCAGTGTCAGTACTGTGCAACATACCCGCCTCTCATACAGCGTCTGATAAGAAACGGCCCCCCTGGGCAGAAGGGTAATGACAAAGTTTGCTGAACCACTGCCTCTGTGCTGCTGTCACAGATTGCCTTTTTCTAACTACACAAAACAAGACTGTAATGCAGATATTGTTAGAAAAACATCCGATCTATAATTATTTCAGTCCTCTAAAGTTTCATTGTAATCATTAATGACATAAAACAAAAATAATCCTTTTTTATTTGGACAACTTTTGGAAAATCAGAAAAGAGAGAAATTAAAAAACTTACTTAATATTTTTAATGATGTAAATTTTGGTAAAGAGGAAAAGGCATGTATTGAATATCAATGGCATATTAATAATAATCGCTATTACATTTAAGACTTGAAAATTGATAAATTACTATTGCTATTCAACTGCCTATGAAGAGACAAAACACTTTCATATCAGATTATAATTTTATTTATTATATTGTTGTTGTCAGATTTTCTTGTGTGTGTTTAAATTGTAATTTTGGACTATAGCAGAAAGTCAAGAGAGAACAAATTCATGCAATGGAAAAACATACCAACCCTAAACAGAAAGACGATGGCAGGGCTCTTTAATTCTCCAAGGCAAAATGGAGAATATTGCCTTGGAGAATAAAGTATAATGTACTTGAATATTATGCATCTTGCCATGAGTGCATTATGGCAAGTAACACGCTTTACAAAAGCTTGCTACCTGTTCACATTTTTAATATTTTATGTTCAAGAAAGTGTCCCCTTCAGGCAAAATCATTGAATCCAATTTTGATCACTTTTAGTGTGTCTGTAAAATTCAACTCTTTTGCTCACTGCGTGTGAGACTGTTTATTTAAATAGGCATAAGATATGAAAATGATAAACCATTTAAAATGTGCTATGCATAAATTCACGATATTCATTTGTTATTTTCACTTTTAATTGAATCCCATCAACATTAAATATCATTTACTTTAAAATACAAACTCACATTTTAAAAGTCAGGTTTTTGAGATTGAAATAAACCTTGTTGCAATCCAAATGCAAGTAATACCAGAGAATGATGCTGCCACCACTATGTTTCACTGAGTGCGTCTGATTTGGTTTGCCTCATATTTTTCATCCAATTTAAATCTTTTATTCTCTTATTCATTATTTACATCCTCCCTCTTGGCCACATATTCTGGACATATAATTTTAATTTTCATTGTTGTGCAGATGACACCCCACTCTGCATTTCTCCAGACCCAATTTCTCCTTTTTGTACTGCCTCGTGAAGATTAGATTATGATTTTTGTCTAATATTGATAGAAATAAAACAGAATGTTTAGTTGTTGGTACAGTCTTCCCCGTTCATCCTTCCCCTCAGGGTAAAAGTCTGGGAGTCAGACTTGGTAGTACTCTCTCCTTTCAGTCCCATATTAATTATATTACCAGTCTGCATGCTTTCTCTTTCATAACATTAACTGAATTTGTCCCATCTTTACTCTCCATTCTCTTGCCAACCTTATCACCTTCCAGACCAATTATTACAACTCTCTTCTTTTTGGTCTCCCAAGTCCATCCATAAACTCCCTCAGAACTCTGCAGCAGAGGTAATAACTTGTATTCTCTCAAGAGAACACATTACCCCAGTTATTCCACACCTTCACTGGTTACCCAAGGAAGCTCGAAAAAACTTTAACATTTTAATTCTCACATTAAATCGCATCTATATCTCCTCATATGTGTGACCTGCTTCACATTCCCACTGCGTCCTGCTCTCTCAGATCTTCGTCTGCCAATCATCTTATTGTTCCTTTTGCCCATCTTATCGTCATAGGGAACAAAGCTTTCAGTCACTCTCCTCCTCACCGCTGGAACTCACTTCCTCCAATAATTAGGAATATAGATTCTCTTCCTTTACATCAATCACAGCTCAAAAAGCATCTGTTCAAACCGGATTACATTCCTTAAACACAAACTTTAACTGTTGTCACATCTTGTTCATTGATTTTCTGCTACTGATTAATTGTTTGATTACATATTTATTCTTCTCTGTAAGGTGGTGTGGGATTTCAGAAAGGCACCCTCAAATAAAATGTAAATACTACTACTTCTTCTACCACCATTACCACTACTATGCCTGGTAGTAGTCATAGTTTGGTTTGATTTGATTGAATCACAATTTTGAGAAATCTTAGCACAGGCTGGATATATTAGTTCATACATACAAAGAATACAGAAAACTGACTTCATTATAAAACATGAGTATTAACCAGAAATCCCTTCATCATCTCTTGTGTCTCTCATCTTTTGTACTTTTGGCAACATCCCTGTCCAGATTTTTATTATTTTTTTAAACAGTTATGGATAAACTCATAGTTTCAGTAAGTTTCTCCAATTTATTTATCAAGGTTTTCTCTTTCCTGTTGCGTATTTATGAAGCTGTGGATTTTTAAACTCCTCTCCTGATGGGTACCTTCGTAGAATTTTACCATTTTGATTCTTTATAAGCTCTTTAATTGCAAAAAATTGCAAATTTGTAAATGTGCAAAAAATTGTTTCTCTTCATTTCTGGTTATGTAACAAAGGGGATTGGTTTCAAAATTATGTGTAGCTTAAAATCAAGCATTGTACAAGAAGTGTGTAAACATTTTCATAAACATCTTAAGTTCTCAAAGTGTAAAAACTTTATGCTAAACTCACAAAATAAGGCAGAAGATGAAAGTTAGTAATTACACATATATTAGGTATTTAAATAAGGAACTCATGTTTTACCCATCATTCCTTGACACGTTTAATACATTTGACACAAATCTTTTGCTGAAAAATGCCATGAACCAAGCATTTTAATCATTAAAATGCTTGGTTCATTTTGATGAACCAAAACCAAGCATTTTAATCATTAAAATGCTTGGTTCATGGTACATAAATGTCTTAGCAAATTTGACATATCTGACACGATATGAAATGATTAAATTTTATTTGAGGACACAAATTATGCAAATGAGTCATCATGGAGTAATTCCTGGAGTTGGCAGTGTCATGCCTAAGCTGATTAGATTAAAATCCATCTCCGTCTGTTTGTGTTGCATGTTAATTTGATGATGGGGAGCTTGTGTATGACAACATTGCAAATGAAAGGCATAAATGTCCCTTAGCAGCACTTCTATGTAATAATATCATCTGAAAGTACTTTTACAGCGTGTGATGAGTTTTACTAGAAAAGAAATAATGAAGAAGTTTGAGCACACAAGTTGAAAAATGTATACCATCACTGTTCTCAGCTGAGACATGAAGCAGTCAACACTTTCTAAAAAGCTTCGGGAGACAGCAGGTCATGGACGAGTCTGTAATTTTTAGACTTCTTGGCACAAACACAAACGCACACAAAACACACATGCACGACCCTGCAAACACACGCCCTTCTGTTGGCCGCCCCGCAGCTTTCCCCGGACTAAAACCACTTGTTTATTCTGTGATCCCGTGTTGGCTTCCAGACCGCGGTGACCTGGAAGCGGGGCAACTTTCTGCACCATGGCCTGCCCCGAAGCCGCTGTCCCTGGCTGAAGATCAAAGCTGTCTGGTTTGCTCAAAACACATCCACTGTGAGACGTGGACAGAAATACAGAGCTAGTGAACAAGACGGGCAAACATGATGCTGCTGACAGCACAATTACCATATCTGTTACTGCAGTCCTGTTCTCTAAAAAACTGTTTGTGATATGATTTCTAATGAGCTATGAAGGAAAGATATTTTGGGATATTAGTGTCTATCGCTCTTGTATGAATTTGCATTCTGCTTCTTTTACTGTGACACCCTTAAATAAAACCCATTGCAAGCTGTTGATTTGGCCCTACAGAGTCTCGAGCATGATTTAATCTCATCATAAATCCTGTTATTGTAAACAAAGCTTCATGAAGTCCAAGAAGCACATGAGAAAGTTCTGGGTAACTTTAAATAAGGGTTAGGTTACAAAGCTATTTCTAAAATCCATAGCAAAGATCCAAAACTCAGGAGTGGGATCCATTAGCATGATTAGCATTAGATGTGTAAATCTGGGCTTCATAGGAAAGTGGCAAAAAGAAAGAAATCCATAGCAGGTACAGTTTTCCACACGCCGCATTGATGTTCCTAGGAACACGGCAGACATCTGAAGCTTTTAATCTGGACAGATAGTCCAAAAGGCAAATTTGTTCTTTGTGGACTTTCAATGCCATTTGTTGAAACACTAAATACCAGGAACCAAGGTGGTGATAGCAGCATGCTGTATAGAGGCTTCCCTTCAGCAGAAACAATCAGAGTTGATGGGATCATGTTAAATACAGGGCAAAACTGGTGCAAATACTGTGTCCAGGAAGTTAAACATCAAAGTAGAACTACAATCGAGTGGTTTAGATGAAAATATGTGCAGCTTTTAGAGTGGCCCAGTCAAAGCACAGACCTTAATTATTTTCCGAATCTGTGGTAGGACTTGAAAATTTATGTCCGCAGAATTTTTTCCCCATTTCTGTTGCCCTGCTACGTAAAAAAATTAATAAATAAACAGCTTATTAAAGACACAATTTATGTGGTCCAGTCTTTAAACTATTGTTAAAGTCTTTTTTCACAACACCAGGAAGCATTTGTAGGTTTTATTTCTACTCTTGTTAGAAGAAGAAGAAAGATCTATAAAATCATAATACAGGAGAAACTGCAAAGCCAGAGCATACATCCTCAGTAACGATTGAGTAGCGCACAAGGTGACCCAACACTTACCAAGAAATATATTACTCATATTTATGCTCCTGCCTAGTTGGCAGGTTTCGAAAAAAATCAGTTGAAACTTAATTTGATTCATTCAAGGCATTTAAAGAGGAAGCAGTTACACAGTTTAACTCCTTAAAATGTGGAGCAAAATTTCCTTTTATCTGTAGATTAAGGGGTAGAAAATAATTGTGTCTTTTATGCCTTTTTCTACAATTCCTGGACTGTGAGACTTTCAGACCTGATGAAATTAACTCACTTAACCACAAGGTGAGGTCAAGTAAGTTTCCAACTTTCTGGTCACTGTGGCGTAAACAAGTTTCACACCTGGCAGGCTACAGCTTTATGATTAGCGACAGGCCTCACCCCAGCCATCAATAAGCAATTATTCTAATGCAATTAAACATGACTCTTCCTCTCTTCTTACAATCAATACCGGTCATTTCCTATAATCACAGGAAATGTGTCATTGAGGTCCAGCAGGGGTGTCTCTCCTATAATTACACTTCATTTTAAAAACCACATAGCAAAACAGGCCACTCACTCCCACTCCTTAACCTCATCCTTCCTTGGCAGAGACCAGTCCTGTCTAATTATGGGCTTCCTGGATGAAAAGTCGTGGCCAAACACAACAGGGGACATGCCACTATGCACACACACTGGCACTGTAATGGGAAAAAGAAATGCCTATTGCTCTCTATATTTGAGTGTCTGTCACATCCTTTTATGTCTGAATCTTAGTGCCAAAGTGAATGCCCTGCAATGACCTGTGTGTCAACAAGCAAGTGGGAGCAGCGCACTAACAGGATGTGGCCCACGACGGCTTACTGTAGAGTTATGACAGACTCTTGAGCAACAAACTGCCTGTTAAAGTCATGGGGAGGCGGTGAGAGTGAATGGCTGCCCTGTTGTTCACAAACTGAACTGTAAATACACAAATCAGCGTGGAGAGAGCCACATCAGCACACTTGCTGTTCCTCCTGGTCAATGACCATCAAAATGTCATGATAACCCTGCAGTGCAGGTAGAACCTTCAACGGTGTATTTCATCATACTTTGAGCCAGAGCAAAATGTCCTTACCATTAAAATGTCATTCCTAGTGATCTGCAGGTCAAGTTTAACATGCATTAGGGGATTCAAATGCTTTAAAAAGAACTAATGTACAGAGATTAGAAACATTTTAAAAACAAGAAATAAATTTAGCAAGAAAAAATTAAACATTAAGTAAACAGAAATATTTACTTAATGTTTAAAGCTTAAAGATTTTTAAATAATGTGTATTTAAAAAGCTGAGACAGGATAAAAATGACCTGATGAAGTAATCTTTGGCCTGTATGGGTAAGCTGCAGCTCACTGTGATGTTTTCTGTCTAGACTTAAAGAAGCCAACAGTTTATGCACATTTCAACATCTTGTGGATTTGGTTCCAGAGCTTAACTATCTCACTAACCATAGCCTCTAAAAAACAACTTTGAAAGCTGTGCTACACCTTTCAATTAAGCTTAAGGTTGCAGTATGTGTTTTTCTTGGCGGGTCAGGCCTGTTATAGGATTCCATAGTATGATAGTTTTAAGTAATAACACCATTTAAAACAGAAGAGTTCTATGATCAAATTGCTTTTATCTAAAACAAAAAGAGAAATATTTCTACTGTGGTTATCAGAAAGATTAATTATTCCTATAAGAAAACAGTAAGTATGGTTTTCACTTGTTTAAAAGCAGTATTACAAATTTTTTCTATTCAACGCAAGCGTAGTAAGTCTGGGTTAGTAAGCCACACTTTGCTACTTTGCACATGCACAATTCTTGAATCAAGTTCAGTCTAAATTACACCAAACAGACATTCATTTTCACAGTTACACTCAAAGGAACCTTGCGTTTACATATACAGTATTCAAGACATGACAACGTCAGAAAAAGAAAAGAAAATAAATCCCACAGTTTGTTCTTCAACTTGTTTGATACTGATGTTTAGAAAGTGGAAGGAGAAATATAGACAACAGTCGTCGATCAGCTGCCGTTTGATTGTGCAATGAATTGGGACAGTGAGTAACAATACATTGTCAGCTATCCTGTCAGCTGATGAGTGGATAACAGACAGAAAAGGGTTCGCCCCCAAGTCCTCTGATGACGGACAGGTCAGTGGCTGCAGTAGCTGTCATGTCTCTGGGAACACACACCCAGCCTTAGAAAACATAAACAACAACACACACTTCAAGGTCAAAGCCTGCTGTCCCCTCATTTCCTCTATCTTACTCTGCTCTGTGAGGGCTCAAAATACACTGATCAGCACAACAGGACAACCAGTCTTGTTCTGCTTCCTGTTATTACTTGCAAATTAAGAGTAACCCCTACATGAAAATAATTTATTGCACAAACCTCAGTGCTTTTTTGAGATTTAATATGACAGATCCGCACCAAGTTTAACTATAAAGTTGAAGAAAAAAAATGCATGGCTTCCAAATGGTTTTCCAAATAAATGTGTGAAGACTGTATTTTGTAGCAATTTGCTTACAGACAGATTCAATTTGCTACCTCTAAATAAAACAAAATGCAAGCCATTGACTCTAAGGGCTTGCTAATTGGCAGCTTGTGTGTAACTGAGACTCAGACAATGACTTTTACTGAGACGCTCTCAAAGGTCTCAGAAGGGCTTGAAAACTGAGGCAGAGAATCACCTCAGTAGCCTTAAACACAACCAGAACTACATTGACAGGGTTTCAATCAAACCATATTAAACGTGTGGCATCGTCAAAGTTTCAGACCTAAATCCAATTAAGACTTAATTGGATATCCAGTCTTTCAGAGCTTGAGTCACTTTGCAGAGCAGAATGAGTATCTGTAGATGTTGGAGCCATACCCCCAAAAGATTTTGGGCTATTATTTTAGGGATATGTGTTTGTGCAAAGCAATGACTTGGGCATGGATTGAATACAAATGTACATCCCACTTTTCAGATTTTTGTTTGTTAAAATGTTAAAAGTCATGTGTAGTTATTCTCAATAAGTTGCTACTTTGCGAGATTATTTTGCATCAAACCCGTTTTGAATAGTTTGTGGTTGTGATGTGGAGATTTCAAGCAATTCAACGCAAATGAAAATTTCTGACCTGCACTGTAAGACTGATGAATTATTCATATTTGCTTGATGTCTGTGTTTTAAGCCTGAAAGCTTGAGAACAACATTGATTTTACAACAACAATTAAACCCCCAACTCATAGAAGTAAAACTTGTTTCATTGATAAAACATATTTTACAGGGTTAGAACTTTTTTTTTAGAGTATAGCCTGGAAATTACTATCAACCATGGCCTCCTTTCACACATGTCCCCAAAGAAGTCCATTTTCCAGCTTGTTCTCAGTCAAGTGAATAAATGTGTCACTGCTCAGCACCCACCCTCACACTCATTTCACTTCTCTCCATTTCAGTCACCAGATCAGAGTCCTTCAGTCAGCCTTTCTTTTCTTTCATCAGCCTGTTATACCCAACATCGAGCCGTTCTGAACATTTTCATTGCTTTACTGCCTGAGATTAGTCCCCAATTATAACTTCTGCACCTAGAAAATTTACACACTCATTTATCTTTCATCTTGAAATGAACTGTTAACAAATCATCACACTCGTATAACTGCCAGCCCGAGCTTGAACTGATGGAGTTTTTATCCTTTCATGGAAGACAGTCATAAAAATGTTTTTTTTTTGTTTTTTCCTCACCATTGCTCCTTTGGGAGATGTGTGTATATGTCTGATTCACTGGATTAGACCAGTGATGTGGCTTCATCTCGGCCAGAGTTATTGGTCTGCATTACTTTGTAACTTTGCTCTTGTATCTTGATCCGTGAGGTCTGGGAAATCAAGTTGAACTTTGAATAGTCTTGCTGCCTACCTCAGGAACAGACAAGCCCTCGGGTCAATCTTTCAGACACAGAGACAGACACAAACATATTTCTCTGAGAACTCCAATGTGGCAAATAAGACCTGAATCCTGGGTATCTTTTGATTTTTTTTTCCAATCCTTGGTTTCAGTTCATCATTTTCTTCTCTGCTCTCTCCTTTTCAAATATAAATGACTTCATTTATTTTCTCTTCAGTTTATTTATGCAGCACCGGTTCACAAAAATGTCACCTTTCAGCACTTTATTGAATGTAAATACATAAATATCAAAGCAATCCAGATAAGGACAGAAAAAAATGACGAAGTTAATGGCAGTAATCAATGCAGATAGTGCATCAATGGGAAGTAGGAGAAAATAGCAATGTCAGAAAAAGTGGTAAACAGAAAAAAAGTTATTTAATTTAAAGTAAACTCCAACAACACTTTACTCAATGAACAAAAAATATCAATAAAAAAATTTGTATTTAATAATGGGAAAAGCAAGGACAAATTCATTTCCTAACTTATGTACCAGGATCTGACATTGGTTGAAAGAAAACTTGTTCCACTTCTCACTTTCACCTGTGTCAGTTTTGAGGGATTTCTTGCACATGGTCAACTTGACTGAGTTCAAACTTTTGTCATTCTCAGCCTTTGAATGTCCAGGTATGTTTTGGGTAATTTTTATGTTTCAGGATCCACTCCTGCTTCATCTATTTTTTCTAGTGGGTTTTACATTTCTCTCAAGCATCCTGTGATCCACCACATAATTCCTTATTGGACCATAGAACCTCCAAAACCATGACACTTCCACTTCCATGCTTCAAAGTTGCTTTGTCATAGTTCATCTTCTTGAATGCTGGATTTTATCTATGCCAAGTACTTCCTCTGCTCTGGTTTCTAAATGTGCACGTATGCACTCTTCCCATAAAGGTTTAACCTGTCTAGTTACTTTCTGATTGCAGAGGCATGAACTTTCATATCAACATTAGCAAGAGTCTGCTTGAGATCCCTTATTGGCATCATAGTGATTTTAGAGACCTCTTTAACATCCTACAGTCTGCTTTCAGAGTAAACTTTCTTGGCTTGCTAAGCCTGGACATTTTCCCTGCTGTTTTTAACGTCCTTGATTTGTACTTTTTTTTTGTACAGCTTTATTTCACATTCTTTTGAGGCTTCTTTGAATCCCTTGCCAGACCTGCAGCAATCTTTTTTGTGATGGTTTCAGACATCTCTTTCACCATCTCACCGTCGTGTTTGTGCCACACCAAACTAAAAGTCTGAGGAATAAACAGGGCAAACATTTTTTTCAAACTCTTGAATAGCAACTTTATAATGATCATCATTGGATTAACCATTTTTAGTGGAAATTAAGTTCCTAATTTTTTGAGGAAAATGTAGGCAGATCCCACTGAACAGGGATCCAGCATTTACTGTAAAGGATATATTTTCTATCTGGACTGAAAATGCCAGAAAAGCCCCAGAATAAGAAAGAAAATGTTACTCTGCTTCACTTTTGTTACCCCTATCTGAAATAAGTGGAAGACAATGGATGGATGGATTGCTATCCCAACTTATGCACATAAGTTGCTGTTTCTCTTTCATCTGTTTTGTAATGATTTTGTAATGATTGTTTTATTTCTTCCTTTATGTCTTATCTGACAATACATTGTGTTCGTTTTTCTCTCATTCTTTTCTTGTTTTCCATTACTATTTCACAGAGAAAATCATGAAGCTATCAAAAATTCATTAGATTACAAATTATTCTGTTGAAATTTATGTGTTTATTCATTTGCATTTGTCATTTTTCTCGTCATATATATTATTTATTGGTATAAATATCCATAATGGTTTGCCTCAGAAAAATTCAAGCAATTTTCCTAAATGCTCCGCGTTGTCATCAAAACAAAATACGACCACAGATCCAAACCAGCCGGGTAAACGACTCTCCTGTTTGACAAGGAGACTGAAGATCACAAAGTGCCGTGTTTCTGCTACATCAATAGAAGAAACGACTTTGACTCTTGTTTCAGCCTCAAATGCAGCATCTTGCCTCAGGAAGTAACCACATAAATTCACATAAATACCACTTGATCACAACAATAATTAGACTAGTGTGCATTAAAAATCTTTTTTTTCCTTCCAGACACAAGTCAAGGATGAGCAGTCTATCCACCCAGTAGCTTAAAACATAAACTGCATGAGAAACAGGCTTTTTTTAACAGCAAACTACATGTCTCCTTTTAAAATACATTTTCTGCCTTGAGATAAGAAGAAATTCAGTCTGAACCTGCCCTCCTGAAAGACACAAGAAAAGTGAAAATGACTGAATCTGTTCTCATCCAACTGGCAACACACATGGATATTGTGTGCCAGAAGCAACTGGTTCTCACTTGCACCTCCAAATGATACAAAATCCCTCATATGTTTTTTATTATTGGTATTTTTTTGGGGGGGGTCTTGTGTGGCTGAAGATTATATAAAGCACAGATATTCACTTTGGCATCGGAAGCATCCAGTCATGTCTGTGCATATCTTTTTTTTTTTTTCGCGAGATGTACATTAGGATGCCAAGCTCACAATAGGGATATCATTTCATTGGCTTGCTAACTTTCAGATCCTGCTTTATTTGGTTGAACAAATCTAGCCGTGGCTACACACTCCAGCTCAACACCTTTGGGAGCAGAGACAGAAGCCAGGAGAAACTTTTCCAGTTTGGCCCAAACCCTGAGTTGTGCAAAGCAAGCAGAAACAAGCCAAGAAAATATGCATAATTTGCTTAGATTTCTGTCCTTGGTTGATTTGACTGAGCTAAATACAAAATGCTTAACTAGACTTTCGCTATTGGTTTCTGGCAGGCTAAAGTCTGCATTTGGCAAACTGAAACTTTAAGGCTTTAAAGTGCTGGTCATTTATTCCAAGTTAGAAAAAAATCTAGCCCTGCCCAGACCCAAGTGCCAAATGCAGTAATTGCTTTAGGTCTGTGGCGTTCCCATAGTTAACATGAAAAGGTTTTCCAATTCGTCAGGAATTGGAAAACCTTTGCTGCAGCAGGTGGGTGTATTATGACTGCAAAACGTCTGAAACCAATGAATAATATGTGAGGAATGTAGTTAACATAATTTAAACCTTTGATTAAAATTACATTCTTTATATGCATGTCTGACATGGGTCTCTGTTTGAAATAGTTGAAATAGTTTATGCTCTTTTGGGGTTTTGTTGTTTTGAAAACATTTTAACTTTCAAAAGTGTTACAAAACTCAAAGTTCAGTCCAAAGAGAAACATTCTTTGACAGAAGAAAAGTTTTCAAATCAGATGTCTGCCTTGTACTCAGTTTGGAGAGAACCGCTCCATAATGGTTTCCTGCTTTTTATCACTGCAATGTCTGATTTCATAAACAAAAATGCCTACAAAGTTTTTGTAATTTTATGAAAGAAGATGGAAATAAAAATACGGCACAGTAAAGAATCTTCACTTGTCCCCGTTTGCACTGCACTACTGTTTGCGCTGCAGCATAGCCAGGTGTCACAGGAAGTTAGAAAAGTGGAGATTTAAACTCCTGAGAACCTTTGCTTTAAAAGGAACAGTATTTTTTGTGAACATGTTTGGTGTCTTTAGTGGTGTCATCATGACCAGCCTTTGAAAACACACTCCTCTCCTTTAAGCTATCAGCTGACATCTTACTTGGTCAGTCAATGGTTTTGTTGTTTTTGCTGCTGGAAGCTCCTCTGCAGCCAAAAAGCTCTTCAATGGTTCTAGTTGTAGGATTAACTCCCTTAAATTTCTCCTGCAGAGGAAAACAGACAGTAAATCAGCTTCTGGGTTAACCTGTGCCCACGCTCACACACAGCAGCCTCACATGCTCCAGTTTGCATGCTCACTCTCCGGTCCTGCTCTGAAACGTGCCATATCAGCTGCTGTTATTTGGTCTCCTTATGTTATGGTCAAATCAACAAGGAGAAATTGTTCATCAGCCACAAAGCCTGTCCCATCATGCCTGTTTCAGTCCCCAAACAATAAGCTATTGAAACTTGTAAGGAGAATCGAAGAGAAGAAAACATAAGAGAGAATTCTGTATTATGGATGATCTGTAGCAGTGGTTCTCAAACTTTCCAGTTTCTGAGTCAAAAATTAAAAAAATGCAAGAGGCTTTTGACTTTAATTCTTCATAGAAGTATTGTCCTTGAGTTAGTTAAAAAGAAGTTCAATAGCTACAGAATTATCATCGACAGCCAAAATACTTGCCATTATGTTGATTTTATATGCTTAAGCTCGGTTTTGTATCATTTACACTATATATAAAATGCCTGTGCTTTCTTATTGTTGCTTTTTTGGTATTTAGGTCATATTTTAAAGAATATGACCTATTCTTTAAATAGGTCATATTTAAACCTATATATCTGCACCTATATATCTGCGGCCTCTAGTGGGATCCTGACCTAAAACTGGGTACTACCAACGGAGACTGTGCAAAGAAAAACCTATAAATGTTGTCATAATTTTGTTAAATATTGTCATGTTTTAATGTTGATTTTTCTCAAATTTTTCACTCCAATAAAAGATGAGTTCATATCAAAGCACTACAACTTTAAGAGTTGTAACATAATAGTTATTATACTAAAGTAATTAAATACTCAATGTCCAGAAAGCTCTCTTTTAGAACCAGTAGACATAACCTGTATGGATGGGGGGAGAGAAATAAAAGAAGAAAAAAAAATGGACCTCCGGAAATTTCAGGTTGCACCAACGCCCTCTGGCTGCACACCAGGGAGTTGCAGCCTGTCGGCTCCCCGAGCGTTTCATCCCTAAAGCTCGCCTTTCATGTCACAGTGGCGCTGCTTGTATGTGCGGGGACGCAGCCAATCTCTTCCTCATGACGCTACCGAGGCTGGGCTCAGATGTCTAAGATTTAACAGACCCACCCTGGATGAACACTTGGAGGGAGAGAAAGGTGGTGCTGAGAGGACAAAATCACGACCTGGATCGCAACACCTGCCAGGCAGCATCTGATTTCACTTCAGCGACGCTCGCTGTAGAAAAAAAGAAGTGGGGCAGCATCCGAGCATCTCGCCGATAACATCATCTTTTCACGGAATGTTTTTCTTCTTGTTTTTCTTCTTCTTCTTCAATTTTTGGTCTTAGAAATTAATTGCAGATTCCATTGGGAAGCGGATTAAGTGAAATCTTCCTCTGTAGTGACTTTACATTTGAACGGAAAGCAGTTATGGCTCGTTTGACGTCTCACTCCGCGCTGGGAAGCAGGTTAAAGGAAGAGCATCGATGCGTTTAACGGGACCCTGCTCCCCTTTGTTACACCTTCTGAAACATTTATTCCCACTGCCGTCCTCCTGACACAAACATCCAGCTCAAGAAGGCAACACATGAAGAGCGCTTTACATGCAAGTCCACCTGTCAGGACATGAAGATTATGGACTACTACAAATTAAACATGACTCTTAAATATGATGGGATTCCTAGCGCTTATTGTGAGTAAAATGGTAATAGAAGATAGTTATATTGCTGCTTTTTCATAGCATACTACTGCTGGACCCTAAAAGCCTGCTCTGTTTGTAGGGAGACAAAAACAAATAGCCCATAAATAACCATGATATTGTTCCGTAAATTCAGAGTGTTGATCCTCATGGTGTTTTTAGTTGCGTGCACTCTGCACATCATGATAGACTTGCTGCCAAAGCTGGAGAAAAGAGCTGCCGGAGCGGACGGCGAGGAGGGCGGCTGCCAGTGCGCGCAGCACCCGGCCAGGGACTCTCAAGGCTGGGGGAAGCAGCGCGCCAGGTCGGCCGCCGAGGCGGGCTGGCCTAACAAGCACACGCTGAGGATCTTGCAGGATTTCAGCAACGAGCCCAGCTCCAACCTCACGTCCCACTCGCTGGAAAAGAGCGCGGCGGGCGTGGACAGAGCCGGGGACTCCCGCGGGCGAACGGGACCGTCGGCAAAGGAGCACAAGCCGCTGATCGGTGACGCGAGCGCGGGTCGCACCGCCTCTGCCCAGGCTCTCTCTCGGCTGTCGGCTTTGTTCGCGCATCCCTTGTACAAGGTTGACCTTCCTCCACTCACGGATGATGATACTTTGTTTAACGTCAACAATGATATCAGGTTTTATCCAAAAGCCACAGGAAACCAGGGATGGTAGGTTGAATATTCAGGAAAACAGTGATCGGTTCTTTATATGTCTAACTCTTAATGTTAGGAAGATGATGAGAAAACACTGAACTAATGTTAGTGTTTTTAAAGTATCTATCTATCTATCTATCTATCTATCTATCTATCTATCTATCTATCTATCTATCTATCTATCTATCTATCTATCTATCTATCTATCTATCTATCTTGAAGCCTTTATCTTAATTTCTTCTGAATGAAAAACTCAGTTTCTGCACAGTCTTAAAATGTCCCTCTATGCATTTCCCCTACATCATTAAACCTATGTGGCGACAAACTCCTGTTAAACATTGCTCCCCCCTCTCATTCTTGTTTTACTGTCCCCCAGGCATAACGAGGAGGGGAATGAGGATGAAGACGAGTTTTCTCCAACTGCTGAGGCGACAGCAGAATCCTACCCCAACTGGCTGCGTTTCCACATCGGGATCAACCGATATGAGCTGTACCCCAGGCTCAGCCCCGTGCTGGACGCCCTGCTGAAGGACCTGGTCACTCAGCGGATCACCAGTGTTGGTGAGTCACTCAGAGAGAGTCATGTCGTAGGGAATGGTGAGGCACAGCCAAATTAGACTAAGGCAGTGAATTTACATTGATTTATTTTTATATATATACTTTGACATATTTGCTTTGACAAATTATGTAATTTGCTTAATTTTTCATCTCTGGATTGTATGGAAAAAGAAAAAGAATAAAGAGTGTGGGAAAATTTCATTTTCTTGCTGATTCTCCCCTGATTCTAGTTTCTTTTGCCATCCATCCACCTGTTTCCCTCTCCCTGCAAAAGACAACCACTCCCACATCATAATGCTGCCACCATCTTTTAGGGATAATATGCATTCAGTTTTAGCTGATCATCTATCCATCCATCCATCCATTTTGGGTTGTTCCACACTTAAAGCCTGACTGCTGTAGAAATATCTGAGGTAAATATGTTTTTACTTTTGCATTTATTAGCCTAAAATGGCCAAAACAGTTAATTAGCCTGGAATGTGTTTTGACATGCAAAGTACTGGATCTCGGTGTTTGGTAGTTCATACAGTAAGCAGAGGATAACAAATCAAATTAAAGCAATGTGGTGAAAATCTGACATAATATAAGAGAGGAACATATTGGGAGAAGGTCTAACCCTGAGAAACTCCATCAGGTTGTTTTAAGCTGCTTATCTTGCTTTTCAGTTTCCTTCTATATTGTGGTAATAAAAATGCTAATTGTAGCTTTTTTTTCCACCTGTGGTTTCTTACAATGTCTGCATAATATAATCATAACAGAATGACAAGAATGGGGCAATTATTTTCCTCTGTCTTTTGTTATGATTTTATTATTTGTCCGTAAACTATTCTCCCTCTCTCCGTACCCCCAAGCTTAATATAATCCATTATTTTGAAAGGGCAGTGTAAGTCTTGCTTTTATTTAGTCAGAACGCAGCAAAATTGATCTTTGATAAGATTATTGCAAATATTTTTAGGAATAGTGCTCTAATTTCATGCCTTTATGGTGATGAGTCCTTGCCCTAGATTAACCTACAAAGAAAAAGTCAAAACCCATACATATTTTTATTTTCTGTTGTATTTGCAATTAAAATAGTTAGAGAAAGGCTACATAGAAGTTATAAATATTTATACTGGGCATTAAATATACTTTTCATCTGCAAATTTGAGCCAAATTCATACTGAAATGAGCTGCAGCAGTTTTCTTTTCCCTTTCTCTACTATAATCCAGCACTCTTTTGGATTATTATCTAGCAACTGTATTATTTTCATTTATACCCAAGCCTTTTTAAGCTATCTGCCTGGTCGTCCCTCCATCTCTTTTGTCTGCCATAAAACCCTTTGTAATCTGTGTGTCTTCAGAAGCACGTTCATCACTGACCCACATTGTTGCAAACAGCCTTTATACTCATATCTGCTTGGCTGAAATTACAAAAACATATATGACCTACATGGCATTAGAAAGCCTCCCTCGTCAGCATTTTCTTCCAAATCGTGCTTGTTTCTTTTTTCTCCTTTGTGTCTGTCTTTGCTTGGAAGCGTTTGTGGCCTTTTGTTCGGGATTCGGCTTAACTCATAAATCATACTCATGGAAGCACAAAGAGGCACAGGTGAAGGCACGATGGATTTATCATCACGGTGCGGAGAGTGGGGGGCAGTTTTGAATGCTGCTGGGGGGTGGGAGGCCTGTAGAACAAAAATGTGCTGGTAAATGTTATTGTAAATTCATGTCAGCGGAGATAACGTCCAAACAGAAACAATCACTTAAGCTATGCTCGGGCTTTTTGCATGGGGGATTTCATTTAATATTCAAATGATGGCAACATTTGGAAGCTTGGCATATAAGACTAAGGTCATAGCTTTCAATTTCTCCAACGCTGCAGGATCCAGCATTTCATGATTACTATCCACCCCACTTTGATTGAGTAAATTTATTACATGTAGAGATGCATCAGACTTTTGCAGCTGATGTCCAATCTCAATTTTCTGTAAAGCTTTGACCTGGTGATACCAAGGCAATTCTAATTTCTCTCTAAGAGCTATAATACAGGACAATATAAGAACATCAGTAGAAATATTTCATTGCCTTCCTGTCATAAGCAGTCAGGAATTATTTACTTAGGCAGAGAAGTGCTCTCATACAGAGCTGTACCTGTAAAACAGGGTTTTGCTATATTCTTTTTTTTTTCAAACAAGGACTAAATTATTAATTTGTTGATATTTAATAGCTGCTTCAGCATCTGATATTTGCAGATAACATCATGAGAGTGGTAACGTAAAAACAGCAGTTTCAGTTTTTGATTTGAGATTTTCCAAATTCTGTCAACATTTCCAAAAACAGCAATGACACATGCAGAGGTCAAGAGCCAAAAAAAGAGATGAAACGCAGCAACTTTGTTGCAAAAGAGTCTTGCTCTTTTGAGCTCTTTCGCAATCTGAATGAATGATCATGTAATATAAAATATAACAAACAACTTCGTTTTTAATAGCTTCATCTGGTTGTTTTAGATGAAAATATCTCTCAACAAAGTTTTATTGGTCCTTCAATGTCCAGGTTACATATGCATATGTATGAATTTGCCACAAAAGTGAAAGTTTCTGTTCTGTATTTTATCATTTTCTAGATGTTTACTTCAAGTCCAAACAATATTATAACCGAGATTGTTAAAAGAAGGGGCAGTGCCTGCACTCAAGAGCTCTCATTATCAAACTAGATGAGCCAAACATTTGCATACTACATACAAATAAGGATAAAAACTATTTATGCTATTATTTTAAGTCTAAGCTGTGGCCAAAAACATACCTATAATTTTCATGCTTAAATCAGGACTTTGAACATGGAACAACATGAAAATCCATTCTGTTGCTTCATGGTCAGTCTTAATTTTCAACGCTTCCCTGATTCTAAAAATAGCTCAAATTGAGATGAGCTCCTCTGAACTGTGTCTACTTCAAAGAGCACCGCAAGTGTGACCTGCTGGTGAGTTAAATTTGCACTTAGTGATCTGATTTTTCAAATTTAGCCTGGGCAGTGACTAGTCAGGGCTGATCAAGCTAGAAAACCCCAGATTTTGGTCATCATGGTGCATCTTAATTCAGTGTGCAGAATTATGCCCTGTGTTATATGGCTTTAATCCCAGAATGTTTTCTTCAGAAGTAAAAAGGTGGAGCACCTGAGGTTATGTACTGCTGGGTGAAACATTGTACATAAAAAAAAAATCCAGAGGCCTTTGAAAATGAGTCACAGCAAAAGGAAAAAGGCTTGCCGGCGCTGAGTAGGATGGATTGAGACAGACAGAGCATAACAGAGAGGATGTGAATACAAGGATGACATATGCAAACAAAGAAAAAAGAGAAGCAAGGAGAAAATAGAGAAACAAAATGTTAGAGCTCTTGAGACGACAGAACTAAGAGAGTCAGTAAACACAGAATACAACTGTACGCTCGTCCAACAATCTGGCGCACTACAGGCAGCTTACACTGATATTGGGGCTGGGCAGCGGCACGGTGTTTTGTAATGTGCTCAAGTTAATATGCTGTAATAAATGAGCAAATCCCCTCAAAAAGCTGGTCCATTGTGACAGGAACACAAGGCTTTTTGGACTAGCTTGGCCTGGCGGTCCTTTTGTTTGAGTCAGAGGGAGGCAGGAAGCTCGCCGTCAGAATCCATCACCCCGTGGGAGACAACGCGGATATGACTGATAGTCAGAGACATAAGCTTCCAGCGTACAGGAGGTCAGCGTGTCTGAGTGACAAAGGAAGTGGCTAATGTGCACAAGACGTCACGAGCAATCTGAGCAATCAATGGAGGTTTGCAGAGAAATGTCAAGCTATTGATCCTAAAAGGAGGAGGAAACTTCTCTGATTAATTCAGATCATTCTTTATTTGCAAGTTGTCACGTTTGTTTTACATCACACACAGCTTCAAAAACCATAAGTATTTCTCTTTCGTTACACAGTGTTTGCTAATTTGTGTCTGCTAAACAGACATGCAGATCTGTTGTGAATTCACGCAAAGCTTCATTAGCAAACACAGAATCATCTGTGCAGATGCGATTGGCGCCCCACGTTAAAGTGTGCGCTTGCCTTTGTTCATGCTTTCGACAATGTGACTTGTAGTCTAACATCTCACTTGTTTTCCTCCCAGCCATGAAATCCGGAGGCACCCAGCTGAAGTTGATCATGACTTTCCAGAACTATGGACAAGCACTGTTCAAGCCCATGAAGTAAGTACAACTGGAATGGCTAAAATGATTTAATAAGTACGCCACAGTCACCTGGATTTTTATAAACATTGGCCTCGCAAAGGTCCTCATACCCCTCACATCATCATCGTGTAATAATTTTTAAGAGTATGAATCTGAAAAGTGTGGTATGTAGTTGTAGCCAACCATATTGATATCACAGCACAGCTGAGATAGAAGAAACTAAAATTATGGTATATTATGTAGAATCCCATTAAAACACATTGAAATTTGCAACTGTAACATGACAAAATGTGAAAACTCTCAAGGGGTGAATCCTGCAATCGTAGGTGAGCTGAACAAGATAATAACTACTGAGTACTGACACTGTCTCTGTTCATATAGACATCTCTCTCCTCCCTTGTGAAGCTTTATTCTGATTGGGGAATCGCCTCTCTCCTTTTTAATTAACATCAACATGCTTATGTGTTAATTAAAACGAGCATTGAGCCATCCCATAGTCGTCTTTGGGGAGGCCCGATATGCCGGCAGAGGCACATTGCTCTTGAAAAAGAAATACTTTTTAACTCTCTGCTGTCTTGAGTTTTTCCCCATGAATTCCCATGTCGGCACGGATAAACAGAGTCCAGGCCAACTGTGCGGCGATCAGAAGTAATTGCTCACAAGCCCAGTTTGATTGCTATGAAATGCAAAAAGGTTTTCTGCATGAGAGCCCCTGTGGAGAACATTAGATATGGGGAGGAAGAGGGAAAAGGAAAGAGGTAAAGCAATGAAGACATCCACGAGAATAAGTGTGTATGTGCGTGCTTGTGTATGCATCTCCCTGCTCCAAGAGTTATGAGTGAAGCTCTAAAAGGTTCAAAATAACCTAGCTTGACAACTTGATCTTGGGATTGGCTTTGATGTTCTTTATCAATTCAAGAAGAGAAGAAAAACATCATTGAACCAACCAGAGCTGGCCTCAGGCATAAGCAAACTAAGCTACTGCTTTGAACCTCCAGTCCAGAAGCAGGTGTCCCCATAAGATTCTCAAAAAAAGTCCCAGGAGTTGTTTTGTTATTGTTTAGATTGAGGGCTTCAATGAACGGAAAAACTTTTTTAAATCTGCTCCATTGTTTAATAAATCAAAGTCTACAAAAGTCTTAATTTAAATAAATTTACAGTAATATGAAAATCAAGGTTTCTTGAGTTATTCCACTTTAAATTCCTTACATCCATGCCAAAGTTGTTGTCAGAGTGAGCACAGAGTAATGCCATGCTTTCCCTCCCTCACCCGTTGCTACACTTTGCATATCAGGTGGCTAAAAGAAAGCGACTACCTTTGCATGTTGTCTTAGATGCAGAATGTTCACACACTTAAACAGGGTGGCTCTGTGGTGGCTGTTTGTCTGAAATTGGGAACCCAAATCAAATTCTGCTTAGGGCTCCATTCAACATTGAGCCTGCCTTAAAAAAAAAAACAGCCAAAGTGACATTACATCAAAGTGGCCTGAAGGAGTCAGACACAGTTTGTCAGTTTAATACTATTTTGAGAACAGATGCATTAATATAGAGAAGTTCTGGTTGGAAATGTTTTGCATTTGTTCTGACCGGTGGTTCCCGAAAACGCAGAACTCCTCAGAAATTTGGTGAAACGGTGGCCCCTGAATGGGGCTCAGACTTTGACAACTAATAGCGCAGCAGTCGATGCTGTACTATAACATCCATGAATGCGAATCTTTTTGTCAACAACACCCGGCAGGCACCATCAGCGTAGTCACATCTGACAAGAACAAAGATCACCCTAGGTTTGTGCATGTCTGTGTGGGTGATTCACGGGCAATCAGACGATACATGTATGAGTTGAAGAGGAGTGTAACTTTGGTGGTAGGCAAGAAAACAAAAGAGAACTGGAGTGTTTGTTGAAGTCCTGGGGTAGTTCTCATTGCAGAGGTTGGTATTAAACCACATTATTAACAGCCATGAAAAGTTTTATCATATCTGTTCATTTTTGTCAAGCAGCTGAATCACTTTGGTGCAAGATGAAGATGCATTGGCATCACTGAAATATAATCCATAACAAGAAAAAGTAAACTTCAAACAGAATTGTAATGTAGAGGTTAAATGACTGAGTACAATAAATGCTATCGTAAAGCTCAAATTACCATAAGACTGATAGAATGAAAAATTATGCATTTAAATTGGAAATGAAAAGCTCTGGTTTCTTACTTTAAACATGACCGAAGCTGTCTTTCTCAGATTCTGCTGGAAACCGTTTTGACAGTAATTACATGTCAGTTTCTGAACCACAAGCTACAGATTCCTGCAGCTCTTTGTTTGGCCTGTCATATTTTATTCAGGATTCATGCTTTGACTGTCACAGTCATCTGTCTGCAGTGTGTACAGATATTATACAAAACTCCTCGGAGCGAAATTACTGCAATAAAGACCTTTCTGAAAAACAAATCCTTGAGAAAAAAAAAACGTTTCTTCCATTGTTGTTAAAGGATATACTGAGCTTTTGTTGTTTCTGTCATACTGATCCAACCTTTATTTATTTTTGGAATTGTAGGGCATTCTGATAACAGTGGTTCAGAGCATCCTTGTAACGCAGTGTTTGTGTTGACCCATCCTGCTGTACAGCATCAAGTTGCTTTAGAGAGAGTTTGATGTTTCAGGCCTCCTTTGAGGTGGATGCAAATCTCTACAAAGCCATAAGCCTGGAGTCTACACAAGTTGACAGCTTGCCAGCCAACTCCACAAGATGTCTTCCCTGTGGAGCCTTCACAAAGTATTTGAAGCTTTGTTTTATCTGGCTAGCTAACTTTTTGACTGAAAGTTTGAGCCCACTTTTGAAGAACAATCATTAAGATTGCGAAGTACATCCTCACCTACCAAAAACAGTCTCTTCACGTGAAACCATTTTTGCTACAAGGTGATGGTTTAATTAGTTCTGATGGATGAGACCCGGACACAGTTCATGCCATGACAATGACATAATGGACACAGTCAGTTACCAGAACATGGAGATGTCGGCATGTTTTGTTTGTGAGCATAAAGTTTATCTATCAAGAAAATGTGATTTTTGTATTTTATATAGATCCTTTGTCAATATGAAAGCTCTCCTGATGTATTTTGATCTCTTTAACAACATTTTTGTGAGCAACCTAAGGAGTTGTCTTTGGAATAAGACTTTGGTAGTTATTTTACTATGAAGCTGTAAAGGTGTAATATGGACTGATATATGCAGAAAGGTTACATTTTAACCTACTTTAATTCTGTGTCCACCAGGCTTGTCACAGTGAACTTTTCAATCCATAAGTGAAATGCTAGTTTGTTAGATCTCCAGCACTGTTTCTCAGACAATATTTCACATAATTTTCTTCTTCTCAATGCACAAAAAACATATAAAACATCACATTTGTGCTGGATGCTTTACTACAAGACCAAACACAATAGATTAGGTGTCTTAACCAAAGCAGAGAATATAAGATGGCTGTATCTTGAGATAATCAGAGGCTGTCAAAGACTGGGGAAGAAGTGGCATCTGAACAGAGAAGAAACAGATTTAGGAAGACATTCGAGAAGTAGTTAAACCCCAGAGGGCTGTAGCACTGCCAAACCTGTCAGGGAACTGGGTCTTCCAGCTGGAGCCAGGTCACAGACCAAGCAGAGCCCCTCCCTATGCCAGATCTTTGTGTCTGTCTGGCTCATGTTTCTTCTGCCTATCTGTCTCTGCCAAAATCCTGGTTTTAGTGTGCATGCAGGACCTTAATGTTCATGTTCACTCTAAATGGATTTGTCAGATGGCAGGTGGAGAGGTTGAGGGAGGAGGTGTAGGCCTCTGGTATGCAAAGTGCAGGCTTGTTTTCGCTCCTCCTTTGTGTTTTTGAATATTTATGTTGTTCAAAGTAGCTTGTGTATTCCAGGATTCCTTGAAAGGGATTTCTGTGCTGATGCTGCCCTTCTGCTATCAGCTGTAAAATTAATGGATGTAGCCGACTTCATTGTTTGTACTCACATCTGATATACAGCACAGGTACGCAAACCTTTAGTACCACATGAAATCTAAATACATCATCCGCGGAAACTGAATCAGTTTTGACATGCTTGAGCTCTTTGTATTTATGTCTTCTCTGAAATCTAATAGCTGTGACAAAGAGGCAATTTTCTTTATCATTTTCAGACAATTTGTGAGCAGGCATGTTTATTGTAGCCCATTGTTATATCAGACTGCCCCCTTGGTTCAGCTATAGCATCTTTCTCAAAGGTATTCATCATGGAGTTTTAAGTTATTAAATCAGGAGAAATGAACCCTTCTTTGTCTGAAACAATGAAAGGTTAGAGACTTTATTATGAATTTCAATGCTTTGTTGGAAAAGCTTGGGATTTTTCATCCACTGAGAGGACAATAAATATTGCCACAATGTAAAAATGTTGATGACACAGATATAAAGGCCTTATAAAGTGGCTTCTTAGGCTGCTGCTCCCTCGACCCGACCCCGGATAAGTGGAAGAAAATGGATGGATGGATGGATGGATAAAGTGGCTCAGATGACAAGCAAGCCTGGGCCAATTAACTATAAAAAATTGTGTTACAGTTGAAAAAAGATACAACTTACCATTAATTTGCTTAAATAGCTTCCTTAACAATGACCTTTTGTCACTTCCTGTCCCTATGGAGGGACTGAATGACCTTCTGCTGGAAAACTTACTTCCCCATTAAAGCCGGCCTTAAAGCTTTTCTGTACATTCAAGTAACTTTTCAATGACTTTATAATGAATTGCGATCCACCTGCATCTTTGATGCATGTGAAGTGAAAAACGCTCCTGACATTTTACATTTCAAGTTGTTTTTCCTCTGCTGCTCCCATCTCTGAAATTCTTCTCAAGGGCCATCGCAGCGCTGCCGGCTATCATAAGTTAGACACGGTTTTAGGAACTGCTGCCTGAACTCATCGTTAAATGTATGCACGATCATAGACGAGTCACATTACTATAGACAGCTGTTCGTGCAGCTGCTGTGCTCACACGTAGAAATACACACATACAAGCTGCAAAGAGACATTCTCTGTGAAGGTTATGGAGTTTGTGCACCCTCCGTCACCCACAACTGGTGCTGGGAAATGCACGAACCGCGAGCCAAGTTGCAGCTGTAGCCGCTCACTCAGAGCGTTCGCTCTGGGCTTGAGGTGACGACTGCAAACCCACACTGGATATGACCACAAAGGAATACCAGCTTGTATTCTCCAAACCGCACACACACTTTAATCGTGATTATTTTTCCTGCGACAAGTCAAAAATCCTTAAAGATCTTAAAATCTATATTAGCAACCTAATTCAAGACAGTTTTCACCCAGCTTGTTGTGCAAAAAGCTCTAGCTGAACTGTCACATCCATCTTTCTCCTTATTTGCTACTTGTGTACAGCTCTGCTCTTGGATTTCTTGCAGCTCAATCAGCCTCTCAATCTAAAATGTGCTCGTCAGGGAAAGAGTCTTCGGCTTGTCTGCAGCCTCTGCTTTTGCTGCCTTGGCTGCCAGGGGGACGGAGCAGCACCTCAGGATGCCAGGCAATTTCTCTGACCTGGCTGTTCCAATCAATGGCAATCTGCAGAGAGCAGGTGTGGCTTATTCATGAGTGGGAAGAGATGAAGGAGGCAATAAATTTCAAGTGAAGGGTGTTTGTTTGTGTGTGCGCCTGTAGCATGTTAGTTTCACTGCTTTATATGGGGAAACATTCACGTTCATATTTCTGTGTTTGCAAATAATTTTGTGACCAGACCACTTCATTTTTTAAAAGATTATGTGTTGATTCATAAATAATAAGGCTAATGAAGGATAACGTTCAAAATTTCTTCAATTCGTGTCATTAAAAGCCAATCCAACTCGCAGTTAAACGGAGCCTTGCAGTGCCGTAAAACATTTCTTAATGAATCCAGTGGACAGTTTGATTGCGCTGCTATTTTACTTGTTTACAGTTTGGCATTTAAGACAAGTCAAGTTCATTTGCATAGCACATTGCAGCAACAAGGCAGTTCAAAGTGCTCCACGTGATTCAGGAGTAGAAATAGCTTTTGAAATATTGAAACTCATATCTTTAGGTAGTAAACATGAAGAGGTTGCATAACTGTAGAATTAATGTTTATTTAGATGATTAAACTGAGGCTGATTCTGATACACAGTGAGGTAGAGCTGGGGAAGGTTGTACAGTGTTTTGAGCAAAATGTTACAGCACATATCCTGAGGCATATTGCCCATTTATTGCCTTATCTGTCATTTCGATCAGACTCTGTCATCTAATGGCTATGTGGTTTAAGCACATGAAAAACAAGAAATAATTAAAATAGATCATTGTTTTACAACCCTGGTCCTCAGGGCACACAATGTGTGTGTTAGGTGTTTTCCTTCTGCCATAAACCTCCCTTAAATAAATCGTTGATTAACAGGCATCTGCAGCACTTGATGGTGTGCTGAGGTTGTTCAATCATTTGAAGTAGGTATGCTGGAGTAGAGACACATTTAAAATGTGAAGGACTGTGGACCCTGAGGACCACACAGAAACACCGGTAGAGATTATAGTTTTCATCAGAGTAGCAAATCACACTGTTTTGCTTTTACATTGTAAACATATTTGTTTCTTTTTTGACACAACATTGCACCATTAGGTATGTGCTCTGAAAATCAAGCAGAAAAAGCCATATGCAAACTGAGCAGCTGTGAACCAGAACATGCATCTTTTTTGATAGCTTTCACCCTCTCAATTTAAATGTAGATTTATATTCAAAGTGTTCTCAGCATCAAAACAATTTTTGTACATTTGTGAGACAATGATTTTAACTGATTATTTTTTTAAAAATCAAAAATCTATTGGAAGAATTAAGAAAAACAATAAAATATTACAGTTGTAACACTGGGTTTTGTTCATATCTCAGATAAGAAAATATACTATTAAGGAGCACCATTGGGACCATCATTAGTAATTTCTATGTCTTATAGCACAAGGGCCTAAGACTCCAACACATGATGTCTCGTGTACTGATCATTAAAGGAGCTTTACTGCATGCTGAGGAGGCAGTTCAACCGTTTGATACATGTATGTTGACCAGGTAAGCATATAAACACAACAGGACCTTTGCCCTTGGACCAGAGTGGACCAGAGACCTAGCCTTGCTTTAAATATTGATCCTTGCATAAATTTTGAGATTTCCACATACCCAGAGATCCTAAACGGTTTTTTTCCACAACTTCACCTACTCCCATAAAGAAGCTCAAAGATCTGCTAAATAAAGACTCCAGAAACGCATTTTGGCTTGTGGCCTTCACAATGATCCGTAATCTTGTCAAACCTTTTAAAATGCAGCATGTCTTATGTCACAAAAGCTCAAAAGGACAAAAGGGAACAACTTTGCTTTAGTGTATAAAGCCTTCCTGTTATCTACTTCTAATCTTGTTCTCCTCTTCAATGAAACCACAGACCTGTCTTTTAAAAAGCCGTTATGACAATAGATGTATTATGAACAAACATTAAAACATATTAAGTTGGTTTTAGTTGAGCTGTAGTGACAAACAGTAGTTGGCTCCTTAATTTCAATGTTTTTCAGGATTCCTTATTTGCTTGGAACTACTCCACAAGCGAACAAAACCTCAGGAAGCTGGTTTAGCACCTGCTATCAAACAATATTTCCATTCTTCTCTTCTGTCTTGTACTTCTAATGGTCTTTCTCTCTCACTCACATACTCGGGCACACAGATATTGTATTCTAGTCTGAGGCATCCTCAACATCTGTTTCTCCTGCAGCTTTGTACTTGGATTCAGGCTGCCAGCCCCAGCAGCTCTTCTCCAGGCTCAGAGCGCTGCTGACTCCCTCCTTAGGTCTTTAAGATTAATTTGGGTTTTAAGCCGCTCTAATGTGGATGAGGCTTGCTCATCTCACAGCACCTCCTTCTCCCCCACCCTCTCCCTGCTCTCATCTTTCATCCCTTCTTCTCCCCACTCAATTCTATTTGTTCCATCAAAGACTTTTGTGTAGTGCCGCCTGAGGCTGATACCGTTGTAAAAGTCGGCATTCTCAACACAGTCTTTTGCCACGAAGTTGGTTTCCAGTATTTTTCTTTTTACTTCCCCTCGTTCTTCGCTGTATATGTTTCCTATTTCAGGCAGCCATGTAGACAAAGTCTTTTAAAGAAATTCTTATACTTGTGGCTGCGCATGGTGTTGCTTGTGTGTGTTTGGGTGTGTTGATGTGTGTTTGCTTAGTACAATCCAAGTGTGTGGGCGCCCTGACCTCTTGTGGGCTCTTGTGAGATGAGCCAGTTAATTAGTGCTCAGTTAATAGTCATAAAACCAGCCGCATCGAGTGGTCTGTCATATCTGCATGTTCATCATCACACACAAACAAACACACACACACAGTGTGAGTTGATAATTTGCATGGCAGAACTTCAGCATGAGATGCTTTAATTGAAGTGTCAGTCATCTTCCTTCGTTCTGTGTGTTATCTTATTATGTGTCACCATGTGTGTGTGTTTGGGGAGTTGCAAAACTTCTGAATCTGTACAAATTAGTCATTTTGTATCAGTCACATGAGTAATGATTATGAGTGCTGTTTGTGTCATCATCCTGTTCCTATTTTCTTTGTCTTCTTGGCTTCTATTCCTGGTTCAGGTTGACAGAAGAGTTTCTGGCGCTGAATGTACCTGTTTGTCATCTTAAATCTCAAATAACTTTTGTTTTTTGACAGTTGCACTCAGACACAGACTCGCTGAGGGCTGTCTTATTTTAGACTCTCCTCTTATCCTTCTCACACACTTGTCTCATTAATGTTTTACCCGGTCGATTCCCGAGGATGAGTTGTGTTTTTTTATCGCCATCCCCACCTTCTTCTCAACCTTTGCTGTCCGTGCTCCTTCCTGTCTCCACCTCCCATCCATACTTCCTTTCGGGTGCTTTTGTTTGATTCACCGAGGCGGCGCTAATCCCGGCTTGTCACTCTCTGCCTCTCAGCTCTGTATTTTTAGATCCTCGCTGTTTTCGCTCTTGATTTAACAAAGTGTTTATGCACTCACAGTATACTATGACAGAGCTGGGAATAGCCTTAGCGTAAAGTAATTAAATGCCAGTCGAAGATACCACGAGTGCTCGGAATGATTGCTCATGATACAACAATATGACCATCATGATTACATCGCTGTCATTATTGCCATCATCAGGAGTCTAATTATAGGCATGCAGTTTAACCACAAATTCTCATTACTAAGCCGAACGTATATGAATCTCTAAAGAATGAACTTATAATTGTAACTTTTTGTGTAAGGACATTAAAGAAATGATATGATCTCCTAAAGATTTGAAAATTATTCAATTTAATTTAAAACGTTTACCCTTTTACTGTTGACACAACAATGTAATTTTTGAAAAATGAGTTTCTGCAGCTCATCAACCTGGGCTTATTTGTGATAGTTTTAGTCAACAATTAACACTAATTGCTACTAAATGTTACTGTGCAAGCTGCTGAATCGTAGTCCCACTTTGTTTTTAACACAGAGAATTTCCATTTTGGCATAGTCTTTATTTAATAAAAGGTAAAATATTGGAATTTGATCAGATTCCAATCTCTTTAGAATCTGGAAAATCTTTTTTTTTTTATGTATCTATATGTGAAACCCCAGAACTTACAGAGCACTATGTTGTATACTTTTACTTTTCCCACAATGCATTTGTGCTTGTATACAATCTTACTAAATATCTATTAAGTGCAGCTAAATATGAATATTTAAAATGTCAGTAGAAAGTAGGGGTGTAACAAGATCTCACAATATTAAAAAAAATTACAATATTTCTTGTTGAGGCGACTTCTAGCTTATTAGTACTATGCAGTTGCATGGTGCTGCCTGGCAACGTTGTATTAGAAGGTCCTCCAACTACCTTTAAATCATTGTTTGACAGCATTTTGGGTCTGAGCTGATTGGAATTCTTCGTATGTGCTTCAAACTCTGTCTCTACTCATTCTTTACTATACTCATTTTTGCATTTCTGGGTGCTTTTTTGACAGCTAAACTGCACTTGCTGTTGCTTTGTGTGGGTCTGTTTCTTTCTTCCATATCATATGATTATGGTTTTAAATCATAAATGGGTATTCCTAAACTTCCTACCCCAAGTTCCACATTTGAATGGAATGGAGAAAACTTACTATATACAGCTTAAATGAGTATTTATCTAAAATACCAGGAAAAGCAGGCCAAGTTTTGCCTTGGATAAAAATATCTAATTTGAGCAAGCATGGCTGCTGAAATGAGGGAAGATTTCCCTAGGTAGGTATTTTAAATTAGAATTCAGAAGGTTGATATCCATCCTCTAACATGGTTTGATTATTCCTTATCTATGATTAGGAAACTTTTTGCAGTAAGCCTAAGAAAATAGGACTTTTTATTATGGGGCCCGAAATATTGCTATTGAGTCTTTCTGAAAGGAAAATGTGTGTGATCAGTTAAACAGGGACAAACAATGGACTATTATCTTGGTCATCACAGCCTTTTGAAAATAACTGCATACACCTGCTTCATTCTTCCTTGTCACCAAGTCTCAACAAAAGGACCACACACACCGCACAGCCTGTAAAACTGAGTAGCATCATTAGTAAACAACCTTTCCCAGGTAGATCTGTCGCAGCCCTGCTGAATGTCTGTCTGAGCTGCATGAATGAAGCAGTTCTTCAGCAGAGAGAATGAGAGAAAGCATTGTAGCTCTGTAACTCTGGCTCTTTATAATAGCTATGCAAAGGTTAATACATCCATTGTGAGCCAGGCCTGTGCCTGTCTAAGCCTGTCCCGTGCAAGGTGGTAATTAGGATGTGTGTGACTCCCCTGTCCCCTCTGACAAAGGCCAGCCGAAAAGGAGGAAAATGCGTTCATTGTTTACCAATTAAACCAGAGGAGAGGAGCGGAGTTTGCTTTGGCTTTGCCCATTGTCAGGGCAGGATGTGGGAGGGTATGTGTTCTCCAGGTCTGGTATCACCAGGATGGAGAGGCAGGAACCTGATCCAGGGGATTCCCTGAGTTGCCCCTCCTCTTCCTGCCCTGCTTTTGGTAGCTGTACGTAGAAGTGATGCAAACAGAGGATTCTCTGTCCTGGTTCAGAGGCCCTCAGTTTTGCCACGGATATAAAGGTCATTCTTCTCTCCATCTATTCTCTGATAGAAACCATCTATCAGAGGTTTCTGTACTCTGATAAGTGGAGAGAAGAGACTTAAAAAAAGAGCTGAAATCATGGATATGTAAAAATGTCATAATAATATGTGGGGAATGCGTAGCTAACAGGGTGAGGATGTTGTTAAATAGAGGCTTCTGAAACACTTCAGGCCCAAAAGGTGAATCCACTCAATCAGTTAGAGGGATTCTTCATTCAGCCATTTTCAGTCCATCATCCAAACATGATCAGGATTTGGCGTAGTCCTTCCTCCTTCCACATGTCAATGTTTTTAACCCCAAGTCGCCGACTGATCTTTGTATGAGTTTATAAGTGTATGTGTGTGTTTATGACCTGGTGAAACTTTTGAAAGCCAGGGCACACTGTACTTAACTGTAGTGCAAAAGGGATGTAGTCATGTTCTTTTCATACCATACACAGAAGGATGAAACAATTGAATTCCACAAAGCTTTACAATGCTCTCTCACCCGATGCTCAGGGGAGCAACCAACCTCTTGGTCTTGACAAGACATAAGGATTATAATGCTTTTTTCAAATGCAATTGATTCTTTGTCACAGTTCATGCAGTACTGCCTTTTTGAAATTTGATCCAAAGTTTAATTAACTTTCTTCTATTCAGATCAATTATGTCATGCAAGAACCTTTGAGTCACAGATGAGCATCTTGAGATTTGTAAGAAATTAATTGTGGTTTTGGTGGAAGTCTCCTCCTCAGTTGTTGCACATACTCATTAACTCAATTTATCCACCATTGCACTGGACGCATCCCATCCCACTTAGCTCTTACACAAGCATAAATGCATCCCTGGAAACTGTTTTTCCAGACCTTTCACCACTTTGCCCTTTGCCACCGTCACCCACTCATGACCACAATGACATCTCTCAGCCACCACTTAGCCTCTGATAGATGGTTTCTATTTAGGAATGGCATCCGGCCTCGAACCACAGAGCACAACAAGGTTGTTGACAGATCTAAATAGAAAAGTTCATTTATGGAGGAAACAAAGCTCAATTTGGGGACCTGGCACAGAAAATAGCTTTCTAGAGGGGTCTTTCGATTGCTTTCTGGGAAAAAGGGAAAAAGTATCAAAGCTTTGAGTTTTATTTAGTTGAGTTTCATGTTGCTTCATTCAATACATTTTGAAGACAAAAAAATGTCAAAAATATCTGACAGCCTGGTAAACCTAAGCTTTTCACTGTCTGAGCTGCTTCCTGCTGGAGTGTACACATTTCTCAAATGTGTACATTTGAGAAATGAAAACCACAGGGTTTTGTAACTCAAATAAATATTTTCAAAAATGGCCAAATACTTCATTTTTGAGCAGTTGGCTAAGTGTTTCAACAACTTCACTGAAATATATTGGGAGAATATAAACACTCACAATAACGTCTTCAGCAATGATGGAGTTGCTTTCGTGGGCCTGTTTATTTTTGCTTGTGAATGCAATCATGTTTGTGCCTAATGGTCACTGTGGTGAGTTTAGAAAGGAAATCAGAAGGAGGATGAATGGAAACGAAGGAAGAAAAGGAAATGGGTGCAGGCTGATGGATTGGCATTGCGGCTACAAGACTGTCAAGTATATACTTAAAGGATCTTGAGGGATAATTCTTGTTTCTTTAGCCAAATGTACTAAGTGCAAAACTACCACAAAATGTGGTATTTATATCCTGTCTTGGGTCATATCTAAGAAGTTCTTTTAAGAAAAACACTTCAACATGGA
This sequence comes from Phalloptychus januarius, assembly GCA_902982915.1. Taxonomy (NCBI): domain Eukaryota; kingdom Metazoa; phylum Chordata; class Actinopteri; order Cyprinodontiformes; family Poeciliidae; genus Phalloptychus; species Phalloptychus januarius. The sequence continues at coordinate 9,708,762 of CADWAE010000476.1, forward strand.
AACAGGGATGCAATGTGAATGATATTTAAACTCCACAAATGAGTTTGGCTTCCCCCTGTTAGACGAAAAGAAACAGCCATCAGATTTAAACTAAAAATAAATCATTCACTTCCTAAATCACCACTAGGCATGGAGATGTGCTGGACGTTCTTTCTGTCAAAATGACTGGCAGCCTTGCAGAAACAGAAAGTTTAATGTTGTTAATATTTTAAGCAGTTAAAGTAGAGTTAATTAACACATAACCTATCTCCAATGGCATGGACAATGTGAAATTCTGGGAAGTTAGCATTTCAATAGAAATAATAATTCACCCCTGAAACCATTGAACTAGTGTCATATATAAAGTCCTACTAGTCTAGTAGTACTACTTAAAACAATATGTCCTCATCCTAAAAGCTTCCAGTGATGCCATTTTTGAAATAAATCTCTGGTGTCGTGAGTGTTTTATTCTATGGATGTAAAGAACAAAAAGGTGTGTATCTGCACAGAATGTCTATGTGAACAATGAATTAACATGACAAAACAATTAATTTAGAATCAAATGCAATGTTATATATGCTTGTTATTATATGTAAACTTAAATTTAAAATTGTGCTACTCATGGTTAATAAATGTTTAGTAAACACTGCAAAACAGCAGGTTAAATGTAAAGTTAAACATAATGACCAAAACAGATCTTTAATCTTATCATTTTAAGACTCTCAGATCATAAAACTCCCATGTCTTGCCATAATTGAAGCAAACATTTGCTTCAATTGTTCTTGGGATATGCAACAGAACATGACTGGCCTGGTTCTGGTTCTGGACTGGCCACCCACTTTTGATGCATTGAAACTATTCTGTAAAGAGTGGGTCAAGATGATCACAAACACGTGATGCTGGTAAATGTTTAAGAGCCTGCAAGGTGTTTTCACCGCCTCCCTTGAAAAAAGCACTGCACATTGTTCTGTCTAAATGCTTAATTTCTTCTAGCAGACCTAAGGTGCAAACTCTCTTTTTAACTAAAGACTAAGAGAAAGAACACTGCTCAAGAAAAAAAATTGCATGTGTCTCTGTCTGTGCATTTCCTATCTTTGTGTTGAGATAATAGGATTGCTTTCAATGAGACATCTTGAGATGCTTACCACACCGATGGGCAAAGATAAGGGAGGTCCAAAATATTTTCACAATCCGATTAACTCTTCTGGGCGCAAGCCACACACACTCCATGAACTGGCTGAGAGGAGTGTTTTTGTACACTATAATGCATGTGTTGTAACAGGATATTATGGATTGTTTCTAATATTAGCACAATTTAATTTATACATGATTTATTCTTCAAACTGCTTTGAAGGTTGGACTTCCTTGCTGAGCTTCCAAAACAGAACTCTGCAAATTATAGAAGACAGTTTAACTTAGCAGAAGAAAGACATAGTAGTATCTTTACTAGCTGCCCTAGAGAATAAAGAAACGTCTGCTGCTAACCCTGCAAATTCTCAACCTTACTGACACGCTCAAGCTGGGATTTTTCTTCTTTTTCCCAACCGCTGCAGCTTACAAGTTGAGCTAAATACCACGTCTTCTTACTCAGCCTCTGTGACATGAAGACCGCTGCTAATGCTCAGTTTGGATTGCAGCTATAAACAAAACCTTTTCACACACATGAAAGAGGGAGAGCTCTTTAAATCACCACAGATCCTTGCAGGCGGAGAGATTTTAAGTTTGTTTTCCATTATCGAGGTAAAGTTGGCCTTCACAAAGAATGCTGATCTCTTGTTTGCCCTGCAAGGTCCCAAATGTGTCAGGGTGGAGCCGTCTATGCTTTTTTCCCACATAATTAGGTTTATCACTGATTTGGGTACTTTGAAAGTTTATTCCTCTTCTTTTTCTCATCCCCTGGCTCCCGTTATAAATTCTTGAGTTGTGAATGATGGAGACACTGTGTGAGTGCAAAGCAGTGTAAGTACTCTGTCTTTTTACCTACCACTCCTGTGGTCCTTGCCCTGGGAGGTGATGACACCTTGGGCTTGAAAACCTTTTTTCTCATCCTGAAACAACCTGTCCTTCAACTCCTGTGGCAGCTGATAAGAACCCTGCATGCTCTCCCCTTTTATTTCATCTCTGGAACAGAGTTGACCTTTATGCTTCTCATAAGTAGACTTAATAACAGATATTTTAAATCATTACAGAATTATTATTCTGTTACAGATGCATAGCCATCATCGTGTGGTCACCTAATATTTATTATCTATGGCAAGTCTGATTCTCCAAAAAAGAAATCACAGTTTGATTTAGTGATTATACGTCTCGTAGAGAAAAAATGAAACATATAGCAAGAAACAATAGTCTTATCCCAGTTCGTTCAGCTCTGTAAGAAAAAGAGAAGACGTTGGTTCTCTTAATCACTCAGAGAACCAATATTTTCTGGCTAAACTCTGCGATTTATTATTATAGTATGCATTGAAACCAGCATTCACTCACCCAATCTTAAAATATGCTAATGATGATTCGGTGTAAACTTATGACTGGAACTCTACGCAGTTCAGCGGATGCCTTCTGAAACAGACTTAATGCAGATTTTGACTATGTATAAAAACCAAGATAACAAGAAAATCTTCATACGGCCTGACCTCAGAGTCACATTTCACGGCTTATTGTTATAAATATTCTCATGCTTGTGACATCAAATCACTGTTGACCCAAGAATACCCTTGACATTTTGTGCGCTCTGCATAATTCAGAGTTCAGATTGTGTGCTAAGCCTGCTGTGAATCTCACACTCTAAAGGATTGGCTCAGACTATTGAAAACAGTTAATCCACTGTGTGAATGTGGATATGTAAATATAACAAAGTACAGCTCCGCGTTGCTGGAAGTGTTCCAACAATGCGATTGTTGGGGATAAAAACGATGTGTATTTGTTGTGGGCGATGGTGTGGGAGAGAAAGACAAAGGAAGTAGCTGCAAACATTAAGACTTGCCTTTCTTTGAGTATATAATCCCTTTCAGTGAATACACTCAACATATATTTACTACATACATTATTCCAGTATATGAACCTGCACTAATCATATCATTCTCTGCAGCATCATCAAATCCTATGCTTTTTAACTTATGCCATGCATGTGTAACCTATTGTACTTATGCGAATACAGGTTTGAAATAAGTAAATGGTCAGAATTTTAAATCAGTATCTAGTTTTGTATCTAGGTCCGGCTGCTGGAGGAGGTGGCGATTTGTAATAACACTGCAAAACAACAAACTTTGTGCAAAATGGTGATTGTATTAATATGTACAATATTTACAGGGTTCGTTCATGAACAAAACAATTAAATAAAAATAAAAACGTCTCCCTTAGCGAGGGAGAATCCGGCAAGTCCTTCACAAAACGACGATCCACAGAGGAACAAGACGCAAGGCTCATTCAGTCCTGCTCTCCCGAGTTAGCTCCTAGCCGGTCCCGGACCATCCAAACCATCCACCTAGACTCCAGATCCGGCAGGCATCTGGAGGTGGGAAGGAGAGGAAGGGGGAATGGGGAAGGGACCTGGCCTGCACAACAGGCCCAATTCATTAAACCAAAACAAATTTCAGACATGTACATGTTCCCTGTAGCTATCGGGAGGTAGCGCTAGCTTTCTAGCTCCCTGACAACAATCAAAAACTCACCAGTCCCTCTTTGGCAAACCTTTCAGGTCCTGCGCTTGTGTTGTCCACAATTGTGCAAAGTCTGCTGCAGCATCAGTCAGCGTCTCTCACCAGACAGGTAAACAGCTGTCATTTAAACAGCTGCTGCCTGATTGAGACGCTGACGCGCAGCAGATCACGTGATCCCTTTTGGTTTTTTTTAAAAACCACGTGATACAAAAATTAAAGAAAAGAGGATTTTTTAGGGTTTAAATAACTGAACAAAATAAATCATTGTGAATTAACCAAATAAACACTAGAGAAAAATGTTCGGGTTACACATGTATAGGAGCTCTGTGGAAATGAGTCCCTTCTATCAATTTTCAGCGCTCTGAATGTTAAATAGCTGAAATACTCCTTCATAAGAGAGTCAAAACAGCTGCAGACAGGGAAATTACATAACTTTGCAATGTTTATTACCCCAAATATCCAATTAAGATATAAATATGAGCAACTATTGCATCATTAAACTTCAATCAAAGACTCCTGTGAATATTCTGAATGGACAAAATGCGTGCAGTTTAGTCACTAACCTTTATTCCATTCATTCAAGAAGGCTCCTGTTTGAAAGCACATCCAAAAGCAAGTCACTAGTAAATACATTTTTAGTAACACGCTCAATGCACTTATTTTAACATGGAAACAAAAGGATGCATTCAGTGAAATTGGGCTTTGTGAAATTAAATATAGCACAGAAACACTAATGAGATTTCCTGCGTTCGCATACATATTTAAAAATGTGACTCAGTCATGCACAGTGACTGCAGGTTTTAAGCATTATGCACTTTTGTGGCATAAGCAAACTGAATTATTTCTGGGCTGGTTAAAAACAAAGAGGCATTAGGAATCTCCTGTGCTGTGTTTTGGAAAATTAGCTAACCCAAGTTTTAAGCCAGTTTGTAAAAGTGTTGCCTTTGGCAAAAGTGAGTTTTTTTAAAAATGCAAAATTTTTTTATTATTATATACCGAAGATCAGTTTATATAATTATACAAACACCTGACTAAGTGTGGCCTGCTTTTGTCTCTAGCTCCATCCCACAACCCAACAACCAATCATTACTTTGTAGAAGCACCTTTTGCTGCTGAAAGTCATAGCTACTTTTTAGTTAAGGGTCTGATAGATTGAATGTCCTGCTGGAAGGTGAACCCCCCACTCTAGTGTCAAGTGTTTTCAACATGAAGTATAGTGTAAATCACATCTTTAAGACCTGAAATGGTGAAAAGCTTCGACAACCATGTATCAGTTTCCCTCCATTTCACACTTGTCTACTGCTTTATGTTGCTATAGACCTTAAAATTCCAGTGAAATACAATGAAGTCAAAAGTTGACTAACCATAAATATGTTTTCAGAGTAATGTGCAAAGAGAAAGAACAATAAAGCTGCAACTAATTCAGCAAAGTAAACAATGTGCAGTGGCCTATGAAGTGTTATTTGTCTGTATATGTATCAGAAAAGACTGGATCTTTAAATTTTAACATACCAGTGATCTATTTAAATCTGTGATTGATTTAAATCTCAATCACAGTGCCTCTCTCCTTTGCAATGCTTCATTTCAGTTCACATTTGCAATCTGTCATTCCACTCAGGGTTTGATAGCATATAGTTTTATTAAAAAGTAGTATGCGTAGGTTTTACACTCCCTCTGAGTTGTTTATTTTTTTCCTATTAGCCAAAATTGTCTTCTCTTTTTCTTGTCACTTGTCACTGCTTTCAAGGTAGCTGTGTTGAATAAAAGTTATTGAGGCTTTCAGAAGGCTTAAAAATATTTTCCACTGGACTAATTCTTTTAGCAGCACAGAACATTCCTCTTTGTTGATCAAATAAATATTCACTGAAGAGATATTGCTAAAATATATTTATAGTGTCTTGTAGTGGTTTAGTTCCCTTTGCTGCATGGCCCAAGTCCTCCTCAGGGTAAAGAAATGTTCTTTTTAATAACATAGACACATTTTGAATGAAAGAGCTTTTATTTTGATACCTTTTCATATTAAAATATTTCTCCTGATCCTCAGCCTTTTAGTAGTAATGCAGTCTTTTTTTTTTTTTTTTTTGGTTTCATTTTTTATTTTTTCCACTGCGCTGTTGAACAGTATGCATAGAGGGTAGTTAGAGAGCAGCAGGGATTTGCAGCCCTGTAAGCCACAGCCTGATCCCTGACACATTCAGACAGAGATTTGCAGCCATCTGGCCAGATGAGACGCTTGTATTGGCACATCCTCTTTGACGCTCTGACGGGACTCCACCCCAGGCTAGCATGAACACACTCTCTCTCTCTCACACACACACACACACAGAGAAAAGCTATTTCCAATGGTTATGAGGGCTTGTGCCATTTACCTGAAGGGTTGCCAGGGAGTTCTGGTGGTTACAGATAGTGACCTAGCCCACAGCACTGCCGCTGTGCTCAGAGATGTCTGCTTAGATTCCAAACTCAACCTCATAGATTTTGCTCGCAGCCTTTGTTGCGGACAGAAGGTCAAATACACTGAAGTTGTGCAATGTGTGCAGCCAAAGAAGTCATAATATAAGCATCAAGATTTCTAATCTGATTGGACAATTTTGACTTGGCCTCACTATTCTGGAACTGTATTGAATGCGTACTTTGAACACAGCTACATGCATGCCCGTATATGTAAATGGGAAATAAGTAATTCCATACAACAGCATTTAAATTCTATGAATGCTGTAAGTCAACAAGAAGTGAGTGGGTAATGACATGAAAATACAACATTATAATGTGAAATGACTTTAGGCTGTGCCATTCTTAGCCATTTTCTGGATCATATATTCACTGTATTAATTGGTGTGACACCCTCTGGAGCCTATAGGCATAACCCTGACCTAAACCCTTATTAATATCTTTGTATTTCATTTTTGTGAATGTTTTTATAAATCTTCAACCACCACAGTGCAATCCAGTTTTTAGGTACAAAAGTGTTTGATTTATTGACTGCTACACTTTGTATCCTTGCAACCATAATCCCATGATCCTCCAGTCAAGCATCATAGGATCACCTTCAGTGATCCGTGTTTCTTGAAAATACCCCTGGGGCTTCAGGCCTGCCCTTCTTAGTTGGAAAGCTGCCCTGAACTCCAGCTAAACACCGTCAGCGTTTTGCCCTATTTCCCTTTCTGCTTCTCCTCTATTTTTAGGCCTGGTCTCCATTAATGGTTACTGTAGATAAACATTTCAACTTGTCTCATTAGGCTACAGGTCATCTCCACAAATGCAACTTTTTGACCTAAAATGCATTTTTAATTATAATCTGGCTTTTCATGTTGCTTTTTGATGGATTGCTTCTTTCTCACTGAGTGACCTTTCAGCCCATGTGGATATAAGACTCTTTCTCTCTGGTTAACGATATCCTCAAGCGACCTCCTTTAGTTAACTCAAGTGATGTCAATTAACTGAACATCATCACCTATTTTTTTCCCAAATAGTTTAAAGGCAAATTGTAAACTGCAAACTTATTAATTTACAGGAATTTATTTTCAAGACCTAAAAATTATAACTATTCTGGTGTTTAGAAAACAAAAGTAATTTGATTGATTTTGACATTAAACAAGAAAAGCATTATCTTGATTTATTTTCAAGTCGAAAAGGAAAAAAAAATTATGTCAGTGTTTACAGTTTGTGTAAACACAGTATCTAGCTTAAAATGTGATCACGAAATTATCGAGTTTCTTTTGTAACAGAAAATTATCTTTGGTTTTCCACCATGGGTATTTTGTGGATGAGCTTCCAGCCTGCAGTAGCTGCATCGTTTGCTTCACTCAGCAGCACGACCCCAACAACACGCTTTGCTGCCATGAAAGCAGGCGCTCCAATTTCCTCGAAAAGATATTACATTTACTGTCTAATGTGTTGTTTTAATTATGGTGCTAAATGTTTCATATGGAGTGCTGCGGCTTTAATTGATCATATAGTTTTAATTGCACTTCATTAATGAAGCAAAATAGCTGCCCAGTACTCTCTTCTATTAAACCTCAATCAAAAGACGTTTCCACCTCCAAACCAGAGCTTGGTGCAGCCGAAGGATAATCACTGATGGTCTTTTTATGCTCTTATTAATTCCAGTCTATCTTCCCTCCATATGAGCATCTAATAACTTTGAAATTGCAGCACTGACTTCAGCCTTCATCCATCTTCTTCGTGTCAAGTATTTTCCCTTTTGCATTCCTGTGATGATATCACGCACACTGCGTCCCACACATGCAGATGACTTGCCTTTCCCTCGCGGCACTGTCTCACCCCATGTGTTGAAAATAGCTGAGGCTAGAACACAACTTGTGCAACGCTGATTTGAAATTCAATCTCGACAGCTACCTTGGGGCCGTGGGCCGACTCTTAGATATTTCTCTGGTGACGGCGTTGGAGGGAAGAATAAAGGAAAATGAGCTGACAAAGAGTGAGGAGTGAACCACAAAAAAATAAAAAAAATGCATATCACCCACTCAATAAGATGCTGTTTGCAGATGTAAACACACGTATGGAGTCACAGAGCCTTGACAGTTACATCTCTGATAGGCCCATGCTGGATACTACCTGTAGAGCAGCACACTCTGACACAAATCACCTTCCTGAAAAGCTTTTTTTACTCCTGTCCTCCATTCCTCTTACCCATCTGCCTCCTAAAGGTGATGTGAGTCCTTAACAAGATGTCATTTACTCAGAGGTGCTCTGAATAAATCACACTAATCACTTGCATTTCTCCCCAGAAGACCTTTGGGGTTTACACCCCACAATGACGCCCACTACTAGATATCTTTTTTAAAGAAATTCAATAAATTTTAAGTGAAAGAAAACAGTGCCTTGCAAAATAATTTTGTTTTAATTGGGTGTGATACAACAGTGGACAATAATGTAAAACAAACAAAAATGTTCATGGCTTTAACATGCATTATGACTAGAAGAATGCAATGAGTTGCCTTTAGAAATCAACTAATTAGGAAATAGAGTCCATATGGGGTGGCACAGTATCAGGAAAAACATATAACATCAAGTAGAGTTGGTGAGTTCTGTGATAATGGGATAACTTTCTAAAACATTCTTATGCTTCATTAAACAACTAGCATCATCCAGTTTATTATTTGAGAACTTGATTGCATTGCGATATATTGCGCAGCTCTAAATTCACCTATGTGTAATTTAATCTCAGTAAAATAAGCCCTCCGTTCAATGAAGACCTCAGAAGTTATAGAAAATAGTGAACAGCTTCATGAAGACCGAAAGGACGCAACTGAATAGGATCAGGTTCAACTGGACAAGTATGGTTCTGGTACTTTACAAATCTTCATGGAAGAGGGTCAAGAAGAAATCCTGTTTAAATGGGGCAAATGCCAAGTTGAGGAATTGCAGAAAGTCATGTGAGACCAAAAAGTTTAGCTTTTGGGCAAGAAAGAGTTATGACTCTGTGCATTGAAATATGGTGGTGGCATCATCGTGATGCGATAACGCTTTTCTTCTGGAGACACAGAGAAGGTGGGAAAAGTTGATTAGGTAAATAGACCAAAATACAGGAGCATAATGATCAAAAAACCAACTGGAGTTAACTGTAAAGTGACTGTCATTAGGTTCCAGTGTAAACCACCTACAGCTCTGTGACCTGGATGTGCAGAAGAAAATATGAGTCATCATTAGTTTGACGCACATGTAAGTTTGTATGGAAAGGGAAAAGAAAGGCTCATATCAAACCTGCAACTCCAACAACAGTGTGGGAGAGCAAGTAATAAATAGAGTAGTAGTGACAAGATATGCCATGCTTGATTCATCCATTGTATAAATTTGATTACACCACTTTCTATCTCCACCGGTGCAGAATGGAAAATCTGTCACATCCAATAAAATAATAGTCACATGAAATGTGACACGGGTTTTTATACAACTTCTCTTTGAAAAACAACGTGCACAGATCCGTTTTAGAACTACATTTGAACATATCAATCAGATTGTTCAGTTCAAACTGTCATGAAATAATCATTTGTAAGATAAAAATGGCCTAAGCAGTCATATTTGGATCATTTTTGCCATCAGTGTGAACATAGCCTTCGAGTGGCTCTGCTTAAGTCATAGAGGCTCTCACTACAATCTGAAAGAGCTTAATCAATTTTACAAAGAATAATTAACAGAAAAAATAAATGTCTACAAGTCCAAAATTGGAAAAAATAACAATTAGTTAATGGGAAAGAAGTACATATTTTTAATTTCTTAATGTAAAAAAAACTCTTTAAATCCATGTATCATTTTCCCTAACTTCACAATAAAATGCATGAGCTTCATTGCTGTAATATGCAAACTTTCCAAGACAGTTTTCTAATATGTCATTCAGTTGTGCAGGCTAAAATTAAGAGCGAAGTGTTGCAACACTGAGAAAAAAAAGCTTGTATTAGGCAAATGAGATGCAACACTAAAAACAGGCACAGGAAAAAATTTTAAAGTGAAAGAACCTTTGAGTTTTGAAAAGAGGGTGATGGATACTTGATAATTAGTGTTAAAGGGGGTCAGCCCACTTGAGAGGGTTGGATTTGGCCACCCTGTAAGTACAACTATTAAACTGGTGCAGGTAAGAGGACACTAAGCAGGCTTCAGTCTTCTTAATAAACCTTCTCTTCTGCTCTCTCTTTCTTCTTAATATGAAAGTAGAAGATTAAAGCCACTTAAGCTACAAGAAGCGAGTTGTTATACCCTTCAGTCGCATTACCTTTTATAGGGAAAATGTTCCATCAGCAGGGGGCTTTCAAGCCTGCTATTCGGTGTTTATCTCAAATGCTTGCCAACCTGTCTGTGTATTTATGTCTCTTTGTTCCCCAATTACATTAGCAGCACCCTGCCCACGTTCTCACAGACTTTTAGCCCAAAACCATGAGCGATTCAAGGCCAGACAGCAGCACAGCAGCTCGCCAGTGGGGGGTCTCAGATCGTCTGTGGATTACCAGTAGAAACAGGTTTCTCATGTACCCTCCTGCTGTCTCCTTGTTGGATCAGTATTGAAGTTTTTTTGCAGGACTAAATCAGATTAATTTATGGATTAAAGTCAGTAATCATTCATTCCCTTCAACTTCCCCAACTTCCCAGTGAAATGCTGATTAACTTTTATGTTTAAAGTGAACTAGCTGGTGTGCTTTGAATCATTTTCTTGTTGCCTAACCCAGAGTTGGTTAAGCTTAAGAATAATATTCTTCTAGGGTTTCTGCTAGAGAATACATTTCTTAGTTCCTTCAATTATAGCAAGTCTTCCAGGTCATGGCGCAGCAAAGCAGGCCCAGATCATCTCACTACTTGTTATACACCAGATGTAACTGGACACCCAGAGACACACAGAATTTAATCATTTTTTTTATTCAAAAGGCTTTATGACAAAAGGCTAGTTTCTCATAAACTAGCCTTTTCCTTTATTTCATTAGAGAGTTGCTTATTTTCTGTCCTCGGTTTTATCCGAAGGACGAGATGGAGGTGGCTAGCACAACGATTTTCTTTCATTCTGTTTGTCTCTACTGCCCCCTCTCTGTCGCCAATTCATATAATAAGTCTGGAAATTTATGAGAAAGAAAGCAGAGAGAAAAGTGTGTGAATGTTGAGTCAACAGCCCCCCTTGCAAGTCTTCTAATATAGCCCTACATTGTGCAGGTTTAAGCTCATGAAAGGACATTAAATCTGCAAAATCAGCACAAACATGAACCATGTAGGCAAGTAGTTCAGCTTCGTCACTTCACACACGGACACACACACACACACACACTCCAGAACTACATGCAGAAGCTCTGCAGTAGCCTTAGCTCACTCTGCTTCAAATAAAGGCCCCTTTTTATTATCAAGGACACATCCTCATGGAGGGTGGGTGGGTGTATTGCTGCAAGAAAAAACAAGATTGTGACTCTGCATAGTTTTTAAATCTGTTGTCTTGTGATAGGTTTTCACATCATATCCGTTCGTTTGCCTTGGGACCATGGAAACCAGATCTGCGGTGCCATCACGTGGCTTTTTCTGGCAATTCGTTGAAAGAATACTTGCTAAGAAGCTCAGAATGAATTGTGTTATTGGAAAAAGGTTTCAGAGACATTGAGGAATTTTTTCATGGCAATACCATGGTTGTCTTAAAGCATGCACTTAAAAAAACAACATCAATTTGTTTGAAGAGCTTAAGAGACTGCCTCTGAAAATTATCTCATTTAATTCTGATTCTGTTTAATTTAAATGCTGATTTAATCACGGCATCCTTGTACGACATTTTTTGTATATGATTAGGATCTGATTAATGGTTTTGACTTGGTTTGGGTAATAATTATGGATATATGTCAGTTTTTAGATGTCCCTAATGAATGTTATGTTTATGTAAGGTGTTTCACAAGGTTGTGGATTTGTACCCTTTGGTTAATTTCGGTTTCCCCAGCAGAGCTGTTATCTGGGTAGCTCCTCCAAACCACCAATCGTCACATCTTGATGTTACCACCACCATGTTTCATCTCGGGGTTGCTGTGGTTAGAGTTACAAGAAGCATTAGGTTTCCATCACGCATTAGGTTTCCATCATGCAATACATGTAGGCCTGTTGTACTTAAACAGATTTTAAAAATCGTTTAATATGCTATATGTGGGTTTATTTTAATGGTTTCAGTCTCAAAAGGCACTTAAAAATGTCACTTCAACTGAAAGGTGCTCTGCTGATGATCTCCTAAAACTTGCTGCTGATTATTTCCTTCTATGCAGTATCTACCATGAAAATAAACACATCATTAATCCCCTGGTTGCTTTGGGTGGCAAAGAAGGGATCTGAAAGGCAGGAGTTGATTTATGTGTAAATGGCTGCTTCCATGACAGGTAAAGTAATGGGAGGAAAGATTTTCTTTTTTCTTTTTTCTTTTGCTGGCGGTGTTTTGCCTTTGCGGCGCGACATGAATATAAGACGTAAAAAAGGAGGTAACAGCAGCACTTGACTTAACCGTGTAGTTTTCACTTTAATACAGTGGAGAACTGGTGCAGACATAAGAGACGGGTGCGTGCACACTTCATCTGGTTTGTGCTAGTGTAAGCTTTTACGGAGAAGGTTATTGGCAGGTGGGTCTACACTGGTGGGTACTGCCGAGATAAAGAAAAATCAAGCGAAATAGACAAGTCCACTGTCAGACAACCAGGGTGAGTGGAAAGGCAAAAGGGAAAGACAAGAGCGTCGGACACAAAGAGGCTTCTAACATTTTCTGACTCAGATCCGTGACTTGGTTGGCAGAGCTCCATATCTCCTGAATGAGAGTGCGGCTGGGTTGGTGTGTGGGTGCGTGTGTATGTGTGTGTGTGTTAGCTGAGAGGAGGCTGCAGGATGTGAACAAGAATCCCGGCCAGCTTCCCTTCAGCAGACTTGTTCACACAGGCTTTGGTCTCACACATCAGCTTCTGTCCTAGAAATGGATGCAGCCGTTGAGATGTTTCACCTCGCAGAAAATAAAAAAATATTATTTAAAAATCAAATTGATGGAGGGGAAACGGTTTGCAAATAGAGGGGTGAAAATGTTTCAAATTAAAAAAGATTAAGATTATATTAAAAGGATAAATCATTCATAATGTACTTTTGTTATAAATGTTTTTAAACTCAACTCTAATTAAATTGTCTCAATAAACCAAAAAAATCTCAATTGTTTTCCAGGCAGACCAGAGAGCAGGAAACGCCTCCAGATTTCTTCTACTTCTCCGACTTTGAGAGACACAATGCTGAGATTGCTGCTTTCCACTTGGACAGGTGAGCTTTTCCTCGAGCATCGTTCGATCCACACAAATAATCTGGAAGCAGTGAATTTGTCCTGCAACAATTTCCATAGGATTAAGTGCGAGGGATTAGATAACGTGCTCGGAGAAGGGATGATCCCTTCTTTTTGCAATGGAGCATATTGATTTCAGTGTGATCCTTCGACTCCGACGACTTCAGGGGTCACAAACTCAGCACTAAGAAGAGCGATAAATAAGAGAGGAGGAGAAGGAGTATGCTGGGAGCATGATAATTATTTTAAACGTGCTTACAAAGTCAAACTCTCACTCTCTCTTAAATTTGCTCTTCCTTGCACCTGTTTCAGTGGGCAGGAAGAGCCAGACACACATGTATCATTATCCACAAAACATGAGTTTAACTCTGCATGGAGGCTTTCTGAGTTTCCGCTAAAGAGCAGTTTGCCTGCACCATGGAGGGTTGCCTTCAAATTAAACTTCCTGCACAACCATTGAAACTCAGGATACCTGTCTGAGCCAATGCTGTCTTGTTAATTCAAACTGCATCATGGAGGAATGGATGAGAGGATGTGAACAATGAGTATAAGCTCCATTTTTGCATTTCTGTCACACTTAAATGTTTATTGTTCATGTTTATAATACAATATTATATTAGTTGTAATATCAGAACGAAATACCCTGTGTAAATTCAAAATAGAAGTTTTTTAATGATTATTTCATTAATTTAGGGGAAAAAAGTTATCTAAACCAACTTGACTCGATGAGGATAAAAAGTCGCCCTTATTGTTAAATTACGATTTAACTCTTCTGAAAGTTCACTGAAGCATGGAGAGAGCCATTATCTAAAACTGAAGCAGCTGTATGACATTTTCAAAAACAAATTAACACATAAATGATCCTGAAAATATTCTTTTGACTAAAGACACAATGTTTTAGAAAAATAGTCATATAAAAACTGGTACCTGTAAAAGGCAAATAAAAACAAACATAATGTTTAGTGACTGTTTAGTCTTAAATGCTGACAAGTAAAAGGGTCATTCATGCTCAAAAACTCTTGATCTTTGCTGGATTAAAAAAATTATTTAAATTCTGCAAAGAAGTGTGGACAAAATTCCTTCACAATGATGTAAACAAAGACTTTATGGTAGTTTTTGCTGCATAGGATGGCAAAACCTGTTATTAGAGGGGACATTTGCTTTTATATGTAGGGCCAGAGAGCTTTATTTTATTAATAAATAAAATCATTGTTTGGAAATTATATTTTTGTATTTACTCAGGTTTCTTTGGAGGATGCTAAGATAAGATGTGTTTGAGGATTTGTTCCTTTAAATGTGCCCCTGAAAGCACCATTAAGAGTTACATTCCACAAATTTTGTCATTAAGACGTTAAAACAAATATTTTTTCATCAAGGCAGCATAGAACACATAGAAATCTTAAAAAAAAAATTCATTTTGTCTACATGTATTCAAGAAAAAAAATGTTTTAAATTTTAAGAAATAATTATCTAAAAAATGTTGATGTGAGAACTAAATTAGAGTAAAGATAAAAGGTGTATTTTTTTTATTCATGCTTTATTTTTTTCACATGATTCAATGTTTCCATTAATCTCTAATTAGAGCAGCATGACTCTACAGTATAAGCGGGATGTGAAAAAGAGGCTCATTACTTTTAGCCAGAGGCCACATGAATACCAAGCAGGATTGTTTGTAGACTTATTTTTTAAAAAAAGTCTCCACAGCTCACACCCAGCACAGAAGGTGGCATTTTGGAGTTGTCAAGTCTCTATAACAAAACTTAGAAGAGATACATGTAAAAAAAATAAATTAAAAAACTGTTGTTTGGTAAGAATGCATGGGAGAAAAAAAATAGTTTTCTTTCCAACCATCACAAATAAACATTAAGTTTACTAAACACAACTGAGAATTTACCTAGGACTTTGTGCTTTGGTCACTTTAGACCAAGGTTGAGATTTTTAAAAAAAAAACATTGCAGATGCATTTTGTATGCAACAAAAAGGGAAAAGTACCTCATGCCCACTGTTCAGCACGTTAGAGTATGTGTGTGGCTGTGGGCCAGTTTCTCTTCAAAAAAACCTGGGAACCTCGTTGGAGTACATGGCATCTGGAACTTAAAACAAAAATCTAATGCACTAGAAAACTGAGAGGGGGAAGTTATTGAGTCATTCATCAGAATAATGATACACTTTCACAAATATTCACCAGACACAAAAGCAACCTTCCCATATCGAAGTCCCCCATTTCCAAACCTTCGTCCTACAGAAAAGCCACTGCTGATTTAGTGAAAAAAAATCAATTAATTCCTAACAGGATTTGTTTTGTTCACCACTGAATAAATGTACTTAAATTAAAAGTTGCTCTTTCCTAGTTTTTTTTTTGTTTGTTTGTTTTCCAGTGTGGTTTTCAACTCATGCATTGAAATATAAATTATTCCAAGGCTCTTTTCACTTCTTTACCAAGAGTACCCAATGTATGTTGCCAATAGACACTCATGCATGCATGCTTACACACAGGTGCTCCTTTGTCACTTGGACCCAACATGACGGTGCAGTTTGAAGGCGCTGAATGATATCTTCTGTAGGGTAAAATTTCACACACTCAGCCGGGTTGTTTGTGTGTCTGCCTTCTCCCAGGAGGCTCACTTTTGGTCTCAAATGGTTTCAGGGTCGTTGGGGGCGGCAAACATACAGTGACGCAGGCTAAACAGGAGCTGAAGAGATATAGTGTTCAGCTATAGAAGCATTAAGGAATAAAACAAAAAGGAACAAGAACAAAGGACTACACCTGTGGAGTTTATGCTAAACCTGATGAAGCTAAAATAATGAAATGTCTGGTTTTTGGAGATCTTGCTGATCGTGCTGTCTCTTTGAGAAACAATAAAACTAGACAATCACATTCTCAATAGGGATTATGGGTTGAGTTGAGCAAAAACACGGAAACATTAGGATGACAAATTATAAATGATTTTGGCTAATTAAGATCAAATAGATCAAACATGAAGTGATAAATTTTTTCATGGTTACTGTTGAGTGTGTTTATTTAGTAGAGATGTCTGCACATGTCCATACAGGCAAATCAATACTGTTTTAAATATTTTTTTTATCCCATTTAGAAATTAAATGCCTAAAAAGTTTAGTTTTCATTTTATCTTTAAATTCTATCATTTAACAGAACTCCCAGCTGCGTTCGAAGATTAGGGGGCAAATTTTTTAAATCTGGATGTTGCTACAATCAAACATTGTCATCAAACCGAGTGTTTGTCGATCTTTGTCGTTTTAGGATCCTTGACTTTCGCAGAGTGCCTCCTGTGGCGGGGCGACTGGTCAACATGACAAGCGAGATCAGAGACGTAACACGCGACAAGAAGCTGTGGAGGACCTTCTTCATTTCACCAGGTAGAAACTCTGACTGTAGCTTCATGGGAAGGAAGATGTGGTAAGAAGAAACAAACATGGAGGAGCCATATTTAACTGTTTTCTTTCTGCTGCAAATAAACTGCAAGCACAAGCAGTTCGACCAGTCAGGCTGATAATCTGCTGAGCTCTTCAAAGCAGTGAAGAAGGCCTCAGTGTACTGAAAATAATATAGCAGAGCATGACAAAAACTGTCCACATGGTGGCACTGTAAGCCCAAAGATGCTCAGTGAAATTCTTTGAGCAGGAAATATAATCATGTTCTCATTAGGCAATATAAATAAAAAATTTTTTTGGAAATGAAGGTAAACCATTTAGAAGATCAGTGTTGAATAAAACTTTCTGTAGATGTTCTGTAATTATTATAGGTAAGTTTAATCAAAAGGGAAAGAACAATCAAATCAGAAATCTACTGAAGCGGTCTCAATCTAAAATGTTAATGTTCCAAATAAAATGTCAAACATAAACCAGTTGATTCTGTTTGGTTTTCTTTATTTATTTAAGCAGATTTTGTCCTTATTATTAAAAGTCAAAGGAACTGTGAAACAATTTCAAATCTATTCAGCACTTTACTGCCTGAACTTACTTACAATTGTATAACAAATAATTAGTGTTTTTGCTATGAAGCAGATTCTGAATGATTATCAATTTAAACATAGCGAATACATTGTATTCAATTTAGTTCATGTTATTTATTACGTTTATTCACAACAAATGTCATCTTATGGCAACAACAAACATATTCAGTTGGCAAACAGAAATATGCTGTTTTTCAATGCATTTAATTACACAGAACAATTATGAATGATTGGCAGGTTTTCCTTAAATGAGCCAAAGATAATTTTGCTTTTCATCATCCTGCCTATTTGCCATTTTCTCATTATTACATACAAACAGGTGTGACTAAAACACTTCATTTATCTTTGTCTGAGGTCTGAATCTGTCTCCCCTTTTCTTTCTTCAGCCAACAATGTCTGCTTCTACGGCGAATGCTCCTACTACTGCTCCACTGAGCATGCTCTGTGCGGTAAACCAGACCAGATCGAAGGCTCATTAGCAGCATTCCTACCTGATCTGAGTCTTGCCAAACGCAAGACCTGGAGAAACCCCTGGAGACGCTCCTATCACAAGCGCAAGAAAGCAGAGTGAGCAAGTTTAATCATGATTAAATTGGCTTTATTCTGTAAAAAGAGAAAGTTATAAGTTATATTTTAAAATTTATCAACACCTTTTCCTTTTTTACATGCTTTTAGATGGGAAGTGGATCCAGATTATTGTGACGAGGTGAAGCAGACACCTCCATATGATCGTGGCACCAGACTGTTGGATGTCATGGATATGACCATCTTTGATTTCTTAATGGGTAAGACTTGATAATTATTTTGTTAAATTCATAGATTTTTTTTGTAAAAGACATTCCACTCATGATTTATTATTGTAAAAATTGAGAAATGGTTTGTCACTGTAACACTCTGCTCTTATACAGGCAACATGGATCGTCATCATTACGAAACTTTTGAGAAGTTTGGAAATGAAACTTTCATCATTCACCTCGATAATGGAAGGGGGTAAATGCATTGAACTATTTTTTGTTGCATCCATATCTATCTCAATGCAAGGTTGGTGGCAGCATAGGATACGTTAAATAACCTGCAAAAGTATTTATGCCCCTTGAACTCTTTCACAGAATCTGTTGACAGAACAATATTTAGTTAATTCCCCACCATCTGGGGACAGAAACAATGAAGAAAACGAGTAAGCATTTAGAAAAATGAGTTGTGTTTAGATGACACCAAAACTAAATCATTAATCCCCTTTATGAAACATGATGGTAGCATTTTCACATTGTGGGAAAGATTTCTACAAGGCGGCTGGTTAACGTTGATGGGAAATTAGATGGCATGTTTTCTTTTTGAAAACCACATATCCTTTTTATTTTGCTTCACAATTGTTCACTGCTTTGTGTTTGTCTATCACATGAACTCCCAATAAAGCACATCAAATGTAATGTGACATGTAAAACTATTGCAATGGGCCAAGAAACTGTAATTTATTTATTCTAATTTATCTCTGATTCAACTAATATTGAGCTTACTGAAAATATCTTGTGACTGACCACACTTTTATATGTTTTTCCTTTGCTTGTAGATTTGGAAAACACTCGCATGATGAGCTGTCCATCCTTGTACCACTCAGCCAGTGCTGCAGGTCTCTTACTATACAGTTTGTTTACATATATCCAAACCTTGTTGTTTTTTTCCCCGACAAACAGTTAGTTATTCCTTCAAAAGTTGTCCAAAAAACCTGTATACGCATGCGCCAAGAAGCTCCAGTTAATGATGATCATCTAGTGTCACTTTTAAATGCTCAGCTAATTTAATTTAATTAACTAAATTGGGTCACAGAAAAATCTGGATGTATAGAAACATCTGTTTTTGTTTTTTCTTCAGGGTCAGGAAGTCCACTTACCTGCGTCTGCAGCTGCTGGCCAAAGAGGAGTACCAGCTGAGTTCCCTGATGGAGGAGTCTCTGCTGCGAGACCGCTTGTCCCCTGTCTTAATCCAGCCTCACCTGCTTGCCATGGATCGGAGGCTGCGGCTGGTTCTGCAGGTTCTGGCGGTGTGCATAGATAAAGAAAGCTATGTTAACGTTGTGGAGGAGGACCTTTCGGGGGACACAGTCACTCACAGGGACCCAGCCCACAGGTAGTGGGGGCGAGAATCCACCAGGGTGACAACATGGACCCCATGCAGCGTTTGGCTGTTTACCTGTTGGGATTGGACCAAAAGTCCCACCTCTGAAATCAAGCTGAATTCAGTGAATTCCAAGACTGCCATCATTGCCTCTATAGAAAGTGCTTTTAGGTGTGTTTATATAGAAAATAATAATAACAAAAAAAACATGCTCATGTGGAGGCTTTATATTTGTCATATACAGCCATATTTTTTTCTGTTTGCAACATAGAGGAGCTCCTGCTGTGTTTTGATTTTTTTTGTCCTGGTATGTTTTATGTGTTTTTATAAATACATAACCAAATGCAACACACTGACTGACTGAAGGGCATATAGTCAGACAATATAAGCTTTATCATTTATCACGGTATATCAGAAGACTCTGTTAGAAGCTACGCAAGATTTATTGTTTTTAGTGAATGTTCCAAAAACTATGACATGTCTGGAAACTAACATCTTGTAGCCAGGAGAACATGAGTGTGTAAAAACATGCGTTTGTAAGCTTTATTTCCCTTGGCACAGACTGAGAGAAGAACAAGCTGGATGTTACTACCTACTTCTGAAAAGTACAAATCACAGATTACGTTTGGATTTTACACTGTAGTACAGTAAGAATTTTGACTTTGTTTTCTTATTTTTTTGTTCAGATTTTTCCTTATTTTACTTATCTTGCATTACTTGCAGGAAGCAAACAACATAAAACTTTCATAAAACATGAAAAAAATCAATTTAGCAAAACAAACAAAAATAAATTTCTAGTATACAACCTTTAATTCATAAAAACAGATCCAAAGTTTGTGTAATCAGCTTAGATATAATCTCAACCTCACTGTCATTTTTCCTCTATATTTTTTGGCTTAGTAACCTTTGGTGATTTTTTTATTATTTATTTGGTGCGTGAAAAAGGGAATACTTTGTTGTCATTACTTATATATTGTACTTTTGCTTTAGATACTGGAAAATACAACATAACAGAACTTAAAAGTTAATTTTCATAACTTACCTGGAACTTTCTGAATCTTTCAAGGAACCTTCCCATTACGTATCAGGTACTCTCACTGATCTTCAATTTATTTTTCTAGATACTTGAAAGAAGTCTTGAGATTTGTTTGACCATGTACTTTCAGGAACATACAAGATACTTTCTGGACCTTTCATGAGACTTGCTGATTTCTTTCATGCATTTTACTGCAGACTTGTAGGAACTAGGCTTTAAAGTTGGGTGACTTCGAGCAAAACCTTGACTGGGTATTCCTCTAACTGCACCAGAACCTTTCAAATACAATTACCAGGTTCCATGAAAGTTTTGGAACCTGGAAAGTACCAAATTACAAGTTGATACAGCATGTCTCCTGAAAGAACCAAGTAATTTCTAGTAAAGCTAATAGTATTTTTAGGACAGTGTTTGGCAAGTTCTGAGAGGTTCCTGAATGTACTCTAAGATTAGGAAAGTATGGGCAGCATCATGCATTGCTATCATTCTTTGCAATTGCTTAGCATTGAGACTGACATTCTTTTTGATCACACATTTCTGTTCAGATTATACAAAACTACAAAGATGTTTAATTTTAGAGATTAAGTTGTGCAAGTGTTGCCAGTGCAATTGTATTTGGGGTTTTTTCTTCTTCTTCTAAGAGTCCAGTGTATTGGCCAGTCCAGTGTATTGGGTAACCCATACTTGTGCAATGCCAGAACTACAGTACTTGAATGTGTTTGGGTTGGCAGTATTAACGGGGTTCCCAGAGCTACAAACGGTGTGAAGTTGACTTAAAAGAAGTTCTTCTGGGCGAAAACAAGAAACTAAACGCCTCATCCAGACACAGGCATAAACATGGGGCCCTGTTTCATGTTTTTGATATTTTCTGTGTAAATACCTATAAATATTTTGAAGAACTATTGAGCTGCACTGCACAGTGGTTTGCTTCTGTTTCCTGCTCTTGCATTGTTACTGTGAAGTTTATGACATGATTAAAGTGTGCAATAAAATAAAAAGGGACCACAGTTGTCTTTTTATGTGGTTGTTGCTGAGGATGTGTGAAGTTTTATGCCCGAGGCGTAGCAAATTTCTGTTAGTGGTGGGGGCAGGTCGCATGATGCTGTCCATGGTGCTGAAGAAACACAGCGACCACTCTGTTGATTTAGCAGATGCTCTGTCCATGGTGCTGCTGGTCCATCATATCACCATCAAAGGTTGAGTAATACTGCAGTGACAGAGACCAGCAGCATGGACTATCTGTCCTTTTGATTCAATCAAAACAGAACCACACAGAGCATCTTAGATTGACAATAGTAATTATGTGCCCTTTCTGCTGTGACATAGTACGATGCAAATTACATAAGGTTGGGGTATATTTTGAAATGTATTTTATCAGATGTTTATTTGTTGATTCTGTTTTTGGGTTAGGACACATCTCTTTTCAGGGCAGCAACAGAAAAAATATATATGTTCAGAACTTCCGCCTTTTCCAATTTGGAGTAAAAATAATATATATACTGTTTCTTGACCAGTAGAGGGAGCCAGTGGGCAGCTTTTCTAATTGAAAAAGAAGTACGGCCATAGCTCACTTGGTGGCGGTAGAGCTTGGTTAAGATGGCTGCCTTGTTTACATCTGTGACGTGTTTTGTTGTCCTGAATTGACATCATTGCCGGAGATTTACTTTTGCGTTTCACAGTAAGTATTCTTTGTGACTTTCATCTAAGCTCAAGGTCAGACTTTAACTGGACTTCAGTTTAATGAAATAGCACAACAACCCTGCTAGCAAAGCTTCCTCATTTTTGTGAACAGAAAGACACCTGTTGGCTCAAATTAAATCTGAATATTAAAAATAGGCAGAAAAGCCCTAAAAACCTATTCATGAGGTTGTGTACTAACACAAAAGTGAAGTTGTGAAATTATATGTGCAGAAATAAGTCATTTGCTTCTTTGTTATTGATGTGTTATATTTTTAGCACAGCTTTTTTGTAGACTAAATCAGTGTTTCCCAACCCTGGTCCTCGAGGCTCACTGTCCTACATGTTTTAGAGGTTTCCCTGATTTAATGTGCCTGATTCAATTGATTGCAGTTCAGCAAATGCCTGTTTATAAGTCATCCATTGAAACCATATGGGCTGAAGCAAGGAAATATCTAAAACATGCAGGCCAGTGTGCCTTGAGGACCAGTGTTGGGAAACACTGGACTAAATAATTTGGTGCAAGTTTTGTTCTTCCGGAGACAGTCAGAAGTATCAACACAATTATGGATCACTCAAACTGAGTATTGATGTTGTTTACCCACCACAGCACACAGGCCACGTCGTCTCACCTCATTCAGAAGCAGCTTATCCTGCCTAGCAACAGCATCAAACGCCACTGTCCTGCCTCTATGGCAACAGAGAGCCACCCCTTCCTGCCCTGCCTCCAACTGATCTGAGGTATGTGTGTTTGGATCCTCAACCAAACCCTATTTTAACTGTCATCCTGAGCCGTCACCAGTTAACTTGAACAGATGTTTCTTGGAAACTTGTAAACAATATGTTGAAAGTTTTTAACAGACTTTCAGCAGAATTACTTCAACATTATGTGAGTAAATATTCAGTTAATCATAAGGCAGGAGTAAAATCTCGCTGCAAGAATAATGCACGTTAAGATGCATGCCAACATATTGTGATTAGCTGTAGCATCCACCAAAATCCAGTCTCCCCTTATTGCTGTTTAAGTAGAAGCTGATGTTAGCGATGTAGCACAGCTAGTTGCTACAGGAAGTCAAAAAAGTAGCTTTTCAACACTTCCATTACATTGAAAGATTATTTATGGTACAAATGATATTGCTTGGCCACAAAATTTGCATTTATTTTATTTAGTGGAGTAAAATAGGTACAAACTTTCAAAACTGAGAGAGCCTGTGTGTTGAATGAGAGGGAGGTTGATGGAAGAGTTACAGGATGGAAGAGAGTAAGTACCTGAGTTTAACCAGCAAAGCACCAGGCAGTGGACTAGAAAGGTAAAGCAGAGTGCAGGGTGAAGTGTAGTGACAGAAGGACAGCTGAGATCGTATTGAAAGAAACTAATCTTCGGGGGCTTTCTAAGTTTATTTGATGTTTTAAATAAGATTGGCTCAAAAATCTTCTGGAGGGCAGTGCAATAACAACAGCAAGGCTAAGTTGCATACGGGAAACGTCTAGATGCTTCTTGTGTGTTACATCCTTTCCTTTGTTCTTCTTCTACTGCTTGTGAGGTCACTCACATTTAACTGACTCCAGCGTAGAATATTTGCGTAAACATATATAGCAAAGCAAGCATGCATATTATTATGAAAGCAAATGTATAGATGATCTGAAACTCTCTAGCTCTCTAGTAGACAGCAACATGGATATAAATATATCTGGCTCTCTTTGGTAAAGTAGGTTTAGGCAGCTGAACACTGCCTTATCTTCATCTTCCTTCTGTAGATTCCTGTATTGTAGCCTAATTTAATCCCTTTGTATTGTGGCTGGTTGTATTTGAGAGAAAAGAACCTAATAAAGAAAGATGCTGAATGCAGCTCTACAAACTAAACAGTGCACACCTGTGTGTGTCTGCTGGGGTGCATGCGCGTGTGTGTGTCTTATAAATTGAGATTAGATGTGCTTTCAAACGCTACTTCAGAAGCAGTCCTGTTTAACCCCCGTCCATCTCAATTGATGGCAGCGCTGTAGGCAAAATCACGTCTAGCTCAGATTCGCATTGATCAAAACAATTGCATCCTGTGGAGGATAACCGCACCAAAATGATTCGGGCGCGTGAGTTCGAACAAGTTCTGCATCTATACGCATTTCTCGGTTCCGTTAGTTTGTTGTTATTGAGCTCCATGCTGCACAATACTCTTCAGAGCATTACCTTTAAATTAGATTGATGCAATTTGATGTTTTAAGGGCTGACCAAGAGAAAAAATAAAAGCGCAGAAGGCCCATGAGATGGCAGACATACACACAGGCCACAACACCTTGTTTTTCTTCTCAAGGTGATTGGTCAGCCTGATTGGTTTTAGGAGTAGCTTCAATGAGAAATAGCGCCTCTGTGTTTTTTTTAAGTCAACAACACACTTCATCTCAACCTGTGAGTTATTAAAGCGGCTACCTAATATATGGATACGTTTCTATCAGTCTGAATGAGATTCTGGCACGTTAACAAAACGATGCTGGTGTTTGTGTGTCCGTGGCGACAGAAGCAAACCTCCAGTCTGCTGTCAAGGTCAGACTGAGGCGCATCCTTTTGCGTCAAGAGCACCGGAGGAGAAATTAAACACCGAATCAATCGCCCTTGAACGGCACGACTTGGTCACACGAGGGTGTGAGCATACGACGCTCGTCTGTCCGTATGCGTCTGCGAGCCAGGAGCGATCACGGGTCAGCGCCTCAATTGCAGGCGAGCGGCATTTTTTTTTTTTTTTAGGGGTTTGTGCTCTGATGGCTTAGCGGGAGATATTCAAAATGACGCTGCGACGTGCGCTCCTTCTGCTCAAAGGAGCAGACTGAAACAGGAGAGCGACGCTGATGCACCTGGGCAGCCCTTCCCCCTGGGGAGTTTGTGGAGGCATGAAAGGTGCCACAAAAAATGGAAAAAAATCCTTCATACTTGATTTAATCCATGGTTAGTCATTTAAAATTCTAGCAAATATTGATGTGCTTTTATTATGTGTATATATTTAGAACCCACATGGAGATTAGGATTATCAACAGAAAAACACTTTTGTAATCTAAGTTGGGACAGTTTTACAGATCAGACACACAAACCGCTCCCCCCATTTGCAGCAACTTACTACCTGATGGCTGACTATAAAAGCTGAGATGTTGCAGGAAGTTTACATCACTTGTAACATGGTAGGTTTTGCCTTTAAGGGGACCTTCTGACTGTCTTTAGTCACGATTACTACTAAATCATTTATTAATTTCTTTATAATGTGGCGCTTTTGGCAGATGGAGATGGCTGCAAATGGGAGGAGAATCTTCCTCCCCTCGTCTCCCTCTCATTTCCTTCCTATTTTCATTCATTGCACAATCAGTGACATGCACATATCTCCCTCATGCAGCGCCTGGCTCAGTCCCCATCCATCAAAAGACAGACTCACACATCTTCACACGGGGACAAACACGCGTTCTCGCCGCTTCCCCCCCCCTTTTGTTATCTAATTTTCTCCTAAACGCCGAAAAAAACATTGCGAGCATTTTCCTATCACCGTCTCTCACATTGGGATTATGGTCATCTCTTTTCATACATGAGTAAACAGATTTGAAGGAGTTCCTTTTTTTTCACCAAAAGACACACGCACACATGCACGCATTCAAGTTAATACAAAGCCATAAAAAAAAAGAACGGAACCAAAACAGGCTTGCAACCTCCTCGCCACTCTCTCTCTTTTTCTCAGACACACATACACACACGCACACAGCAGGGAGAGGAGGATGAGGGAGAGAAAACCGGAGATGGAGAAGGCTTTGAAGCAGCCGCCTCCTCCCTCCAAACAGCACATCAGCAATCTCTCCATCTCTCTCTTTTCAACCCTGACACACACATACACACATCACACGCACATGCAAACACACGCACACAAGCAGGACGATTGCAATCACTCCGCACACATCCTCCCATCTGCTCTCTCCCACTTTTGCAATTGGTGGCTGCTAGACTGCCCAGCAGAGGCTGCAAGACGAGGCACCCCAGCACTTCCCTCTCCTCACCTCCTCTGACCTCCAACCCACACAGAGACACACACTTTTAGAGCTAATTCCATTATATATTCTTGACTGGAAGGAAGAGGGGCTGTCTTCTAATTGCTTTCTTATCCCCCTGAGTCCCCCTCACTGTTTCCTCCTTTCCCTTCTCCCCTCTCTCTCCTCCTTTTCCCCTCCTTTGAGCCCGCCCCTCACCCTACGCGCACGCAACATGGCAGCAGACGAGCAGAGGAGTGAGGCAAGCTAGAGCGCCAGAGAGAGAGAGAGAGAGGCAGGAAGCCTGCTGCTGTCAGGGAATATTGGTGCCATTTTCAGCATCGCAGGGTGAAAGGATTGAGCCTCGCCGCCGTACGCTTGGCTCGGCTCGCCTCTGCTCAGCTCACCTCTGCTCAGACCGGCTGAACAACTGGGCTTTAGGAGGGAGAACTACAAAAAGGAGGAGAGAACGGCTGACCCCCGCCCCCTACCCCAACACAGGTACAGAGCTCTCACCTGTCATTTGTTTCCAAACGTTGTTGGGGAAGGCAGTGGGATGCAGATGGAAGTAAGGGGCAGTGAATGCAAAAAAAGAAAAAAGGGGGGCGTGTGTCTGTCTTGCTGTCTGTGTGTACATCTGCAAGCCAAATAGAGGACAGCCAGCTCTCTCCTGGGACTGCGTTCTATTTTCATTTTGCTGGGGCAGAGCATTTGCCTCCCACACGATCACAAACACACACACACACGCACACAAACATACACTCCTCGACACCTGCCTCGACCTTGTTTTCCTCCAGCATCTGTTCAAACAACCAGCATGGAAAAGCAGCTCTATAAACACATGAATGTGGGAAGGATTCAAGCTTTTAAGCCTCAACTCTTCCCCTTCAGCAGTCGGCATCTCGAGCGTGTGTTACGTAGCCTCATAACACGGCACTATAAGTCAGAGCAGGGATGTGTCATAGCATGGCTGTTTACTCTGACCGTTGCGTAAGCCGGGATCTGACACACACCCACATGCATGTGCGTTCTGTATAAGAAGGGTTGAATATATTTCTTTGTGGTTTGTATTTCTCTCGCTTGCTTTTGAGAAGTTTCTTTGGCTTGCATGCTATTTTTAGTACGGTCTTAGATGTTTTGCACCTTAGCGTTCGATTTGACTCATACATTTATTTTTTATTTTTGCAAAAGCTCACTTCAGATCCAGCTTTTATTACTATAGTGGCATAAAAAAATCTGCACTGAGACTGCAGTGTCACCGCTGAGTGGAAGTGATGCTGCCCCACAGCCTCACTGACCCGGAGGAGACAGGAAAGGAGAGGATCCGAGAGGGGGAGAGATGGATGGAAAGAAAGAGGTGTGACGGAGAGGGAGAGTAAATAAAGCTGGGAGGGAGGTGGAGAACATGTGAGAGCGTGTGGGTGCGCAGCGCAACAGGGAGGTGGGGAGGGTGACGGCCGAGATAACGCAGAGAGAGGGTGCATAGAGAAGCGTCTGGGAGAGAAAACGGGTGAGATAGTGTTTGTGAGGGGGGTGCGTGTGTGTGTGTGTCCTGGAAAAGCGGAATTAGGCAATGCTGGTGCGTCTCTATAAATTATCATATATACTGCTTACAGATAACAAAATAATGATATTTTAAATTTGAGTATTGCATAAGAACGATATAAAATGGATTTTTAATGCTGAAATTCAGCGTTATGGTCTATGCAATCAGTCACTGGCAAGGACGGCTGGACACAAAAGGTCATCGTGATGAAGCTCGCTACGTGCAGAGCGTTGTATCCAAGAATAATAATGAAAAGTTTAGTGGAAGGAAAACTGCAGCACTCAAGCAATAAAGAATTGCTTGGAAATCAAGATCCCAGGATCTGGAGGCAGAGTGAAGAAACGTGGGATTCAAAATTGGAGCTGTGGGTGATGATATAAGGAAGCCAACGTCTTTCTGTTGCAAAGCTTTATGAAGATGCTGGTTTCCAGTATGATGCAGCACAGCCAAAACTATCAATGTCTGGTTTAATATCCGTGGTATAACTCTGCTTGACTAGCAAACAAACTACCCGGACCTACACCTCATAAAGAATCTTGCGTGTATTCTCAAGAGGAACATCAGCATCAGCAGTGCCGCAGGCTGATCGCCTCCATGCCACACTGCATTGATTCAGTAATTAATGCAAGACGAGCATCTAGTATTGAGTCAATATGGTAGTCGTCACTGCAGGCCAACATTTCTATCATGAAAATCCACTTATTACTTGTGTAATATTCAAGTTTTCTGAAAATGTTGAGTTTTAGTAAACTCTAAGCCACATCCATCAGAAATGAAGAGAAATAAATACCTGAAATTCTCCCTCTGCAACAAATCTGTATATTTGAATTTCAATTGTTGAACTGGATTACTGGGACAAATAAGCTTTTACTGGTACTGATACTGGACTGATTCTGAGCCTTCAAATTATTTTAACAGAAGTTTTACATAACTTAGAAGTTAATGTAAAAATAATGTTTGGTTTATGCTCAGCAGCAAACAACATATCCCCAACTACAGCATAGAGTAGCTCATCGATGTAGCAGCTTAGTGGCCCTGGGGCCCTAAGCTGCTGCTTAGTTTGCTTATGCGTTGGACTAGCCTTGATGATCCCCATTTCGCTGGTGTTTTGCGTGCAGCTGATGGTGGAGAGAGCGTGTTTCTTAGAGATACGTGGAGCAAAGTTTGGTGTGTCAAAAGAGGCCGATAAGACACAAAACTCACAATCACAGATACAGACCACACAATCAAAATGCAGAGGAGCGCCCAACTTCATCACCCTCCTGCATGATGCAACACAATGAAAGGAAGCGTCACCGAGATCGAGAGGAGAGTTGGAAAAAAGCAGAGAGCGGGTGTTTCTTTTTGTTGTTTGTCTCTCAGGTGGTCAGTAAAGGGCATACTGAAATTGGAAACATGCTGTTGTGGTGAAATGAAAAGCGAAGGCTGCCCTCTGTGCTTCTCTCCTCTTCCGCCTCCTCTTCCGTCCATCCTCCTTTCCGCTCCTCTGTTCCAGATCAAAACATGAGGAAGGGAAAACCAGCTTCTTTTCTTTAAGACCCCAAAGCCCAGTTGTCGTCTCTCCTCTTTAACCCTAGTCTCCCTGCCCGTCCATATATCTGCACCTGCATTTAGATCTGCTTGCTCTGTTGCGTTTACATCAATTATAACCAAGTTCTGCGTTTGTGTCTGTGTGTTTCTAAGCCACACACTATAAGCCCCCAAGTGCCCATGTAATTGCCCAGATGGCTCATGGTCATCTTTTTGGGCTTGTTATTAGGCAAACGGGAGATAGACGGAACAAAAAAAAACAAACAAAAAAATGTTTGTCCCTCATTAGAGAAAAGTGCCACAAACACAAACGGGGAACAGCACATCCACGCATGACTCATAGCCTTTCATTTTTATTCATGCATGCTGACAATTTGTGTTTCCTTTTTACAAATGGGTTCCCTAAAATCATCGCTCTTTAGGTGTTAGAAAATTATCTCCTCTGATTTTGTGAGGCAAGCGAAACTGAGCTGCTCCCTTTCAGCTTAGCATGTGCAAAGTGATGTGTGAACTTTCTGAGGGTGGAAAACAGTGTGTGCTAATTTCGCCCAGAGACCGGCAGCCTCAATTTATTAAACTTCTCAACGTATTTGCTACGCTGCAAAACCTGGTAAATGACCCCATTTGGTAATCCGGGCTTCTGCATGCTGCAGTGGGTTTGTGCTTTGAATTTCTGTCCAGAAAGCAGCACAACAAGGGCTTATAGTTTCTACAAGCAGAAGGAAGATAATGTGAAACGAATCAATTAGCCAGTGATGTCTAACTTTCTCACGTGTTGTCACGTTTCCACAACAAAACAAACTAATGGAAAAGTGGAAAAAAAGCAATATGACTTTCAGTATAGTTTAGTATATTTTTACAGCTAAAGATCTCATAAGTCCAGCATGTATTTGTTTTTTACCCCTACCCTTGTTATGACACCCCTAAATAAAATTCAGTTTAGTGAATCTCTGTTAGACATACTAAATACAGTCAGCCATAATTTAATATTGGACAAAAATAGGTATTCTCTGAAGGCCTGGGATGTTTGTAAGAGAAGATTAGGTCACAAACAGCATCATCGGAATACAGAAGTCAGGTCAGGGAGAAAGTTGTAGAGAAGTTTAAAGCAGGTAAGCAACCAAGATGCCAATAGCAGATATCCAGAGATATCTGCAGATATCCACAGCTCTGGAAGGAAAAACAAATTTTCACTCTTCTCAAGTTTGACCCATTAAACTGAAAGGAAGTTTGTGCAGAAAGAAGGTGCTCCAGGAAACCAGTGCTTCACATCATCCTGACCCACAGTGAAACATGGTGTGGCAGCATCATGCTATGGGGTTGCTATTTTTCTCCTAGAAAAAAAGTGCTGATGAGAAAATGACAACAAACTTGTCACATGGATGTACTTAATTTAGAAGTACAGA
Organism: Phalloptychus januarius; assembly: GCA_902982915.1. Lineage (NCBI taxonomy): Eukaryota > Metazoa > Chordata > Actinopteri > Cyprinodontiformes > Poeciliidae > Phalloptychus > Phalloptychus januarius. The sequence goes on from CADWAE010000476.1 coordinate 9,739,455, forward strand.
CTAAAAAGGACTGTGAGTTAGATTCATGTCACACTTAAAACGAGAAAACAAAGGCTCAAGGCTAGACTTAGTCTGGAATGAAGATACGTTATCTAAAGTAATCTGACCAAGCAGTGTATGTTGTCCGCTTGGAGTAATCTGTACAAATGACTTTCTACAATGGTAATGCACACCGCACTTTTCAGATTTTGTCCAAAAATCACAAACTCTAGGTCTATTATGTAAAATCCCAGTAAAATACAAAACACTTTCTGGTTGCATTGTTAATTTTGCAAGGCGCTGCGGCTTTCATAATCACACAGCAGCTTATGTGTTTATGAAAAATAACGCAGCACTTCAAAACTGCCAACACGAAAGTGTGTTTTTGTCGCTTCATTGTGAACTACAAGCAAAAGTGTAAACACATGGTGTTGGCAACACGACGTCGCAACCAAAACCCAAACACAAGGACAAACCGAGAGAGATCTTGGTCTCTCGTCATCGCAGACGCTCGGCCTCCATCTTTATGAGTGTCCTAAGAACACACGGTTTATATCCGGGGGCCTCAGATCGGATGCAGTGTGACAGAGCGGGTACATGCTGTTCCAGTGAACAGAATACTATCTCTGCTAACCTAGATCTGATTATATACAGTTGCCCCTTCGCACACACACACACACACGCACCCCGGCCATGTTTGTGTGTGCATCTGGCCCACACTTGGGCCTTAATGCAGTTTGCAGGTAATATGTTTTTATTGGACTATCCCAGGCAGTGTCAGCGCAGTGTGTTTGTTGAGTGATGGCCGATGTGTTCCCCTCTGCGAGAGGAGAGGGAAGGAAGGGGGAGAGGAAGAGCAAGAGGTTACTGCAGGGGAGAAAAGGCGGAGGAGAAGGAGGAAGAGAAGGAGGACGGGAGAAAGGCTCATCTGTATGCTGGTTACTGTGAGCTGCTTGTTTGATCTTGAGGGAGTACTTAGTGCTGGATGGCGGGATGCTGCAGAATATGGCAAGCAAAAATAAGCTTCCTGCATCAATGTGTATGGTTGTGTGTGTGTGTGTGTGTGTGTGTGCAATTAGGTGTGAGGTGTTGGGTGCAGCACTTTGCTCATTAAAAGCATCTGGCTGGTGTCCAGCTCTGTGCAGTTCATCAACTGTCCTTCGCGTCCCTCACCGTCTTCCTCCTCTTTCCTCTCCTCTGAGTTGTTTTCTACCTCTTCATCGTCTCATCCCAGCCTCACTGCATCAAAACAACGCTTTACACCACGGCTGCTGAGAGACAGAATTAGGAGGAGGCTGGGGGGGATGAAGGGTGGAGGGGTGTCGATGGGTGGTGAGGTGGCCATCTTTCATCGCTGATGAGTATTTGATCACATGTGTCTCATTAGAGAGGAATAAATAGTGCTTGTAAAAGATCAGTAATCAACACATTTGGTGTGTATCCATGCTAATAAGTGTCGGCGCGAGGCCTTAAAGGCACCTCACATGTGACTGTGAGCACAAAATTTTGCAAAACAGTGTTTCTATGAGAATGACAGCTTGTTAGCAGAATGCTGGGTTTGGAAATTGCTAAATGTTCAAATGGAAAAGCCCAAACACATCACATGTGGAAAAACAACACATACAGGTATGTGTTAATGGCTCAATGCTGTGTGTGTGCTTTGCTGTGAGAAAATGCATAATCACGGCGGGAACAAGGGGCAATGATGCACCTAAAGGCAGTGGCATCACTCGCACTCCCCTTTTTTCTACAGTGGGAAGAATTGTATCTGCATTTTTTAAAGGTTTTTTGGTCAAATTTTGCATATGTGGGACACATCCAGTTGGCTGTACAGCTGTCAGCACCAAGCAAGGCCGTAATTATAGTAATCTAGTAATTTTAGAGTGTTTTAAGGAACTTAAGTGCGAATGCATCAATGTGTGGGAGTGTGCAGGGAAATGAGAGCAGCAGCTGGTTAGCTTTCTTAAAGAGAGAAGGCACCAAAAGCAAAAGCATTTAGAGACAAAAAAAAATTTAAAAGAGGAGATACACTAACCACTGTTTTTCCTCACCAATTAACTAAAAAATATTTGTATAATGTCCAGAAAACATAAAAGAGAATTCAGTCTGTCTCCCTCCCTCTGTTATTATTTATTTATTTATTTATTGCTTTTATTTTTATTTTTGCTGTAATATGCCCTTCTTCATATGTATTTTAATATATTTTTGACACTTTTTATGAAAACAGTGTAACTGAAAAGGTACATATTGTTTTATTTTATCAATGTATATATATTTATTTAACTTTTGTCTCTCTAGACTTTAACATCAACACCTTCAATGCCTGTACTTATTCTTTATTATTTGTTTTTACTATTATAATATTTTAGTATTTGTTATTGAGTTAACATCCCTATATATGTTCATGTTATTTGTTTGAAATGAAGTTATATTAAAAGAAACAAAAAACCTCACATGATAAATAAGCTTAATACAGAGTTAAATGAAATTAGATTTAAAAGTTTTAAAGTACCCAGGAAAATATGTAGCTCTAGATGTTTTGACTGAAGACCTGGGATTAATAATTCACTTCTGTAGCAGAATAATTAATCTATTTTTCCTAATGTAAAGTGGGTATCTGGATCTATAACAGAATTAATTGTGCTTGTAGCCTGACAACTATTATAATCATGTAATTCATTTAAAGTCTCATTGATTGATTGACTTTAAATCAATCAATAGGCAATTCAGATATTTTGCCTATTGATTGGTGCAGTTATTGTTTTCCCCCTCCATGCATAAATGACCCAAATAATATTTTTAATGTTTTTCAAGTTTCATTGCTTCAAAACATAAATATTTTAGTTTTTCATCTGTTCCTTTAGAAAGTGAACTTGCAATTAGACTGAAATGTGTATGTGACAAACAAATAAACAATACTAAATATTTGATATTACTAGTATGTCCCAATCCCCCATTTCTCAAGTAAAATTTAGGGTTGTTCCTTCTTTGCTGTTTTGGATCTTTCACCTTGTGGCCGTTAGTTGTATTACACCTTCCTGTGTTGTCCTGAGAATAGTTTGACACACATTATACGCAAATTGTCAGACATGCAGATTTTCACATTTTTGTTGAAAAGAACAACAAATAGTTGGGTATAAAAACTGAAGCTCGCAGGCAGATTGTGTGATGGGACCAGGCGTTTGTTTTGGAAGCAGACACTGTCACTTGCTTCTCCCCTGTGCTCTGATCAGCAGCAGCAGCACTTTGAAAACTTTTCTACCCATCTTCCCACCCTCTTGCGACTTCAAACAGCTGCTGCAGTTACATAACGCCGCATTAAGAACAAGTCAGAGGAAAGATAAAAGGAGCAACGGGAGAGAAATGTTGAAGAACGTGACATGCAAAAAAAAAACATCCTGTCTCTCACATTCCTCACCTGATCACTCACGTCTGAATCACAAACAGCAAGTTGCTAAAACTATTTCGTTTTGTATTGTCTTTGAGAATGATTCCTCCAATTTTATCATTGCTAAATTTAGGAAAACTTGCAAATGACGAAAGATGATGAGATCTGAGATTTCTTTTATTGATTAAAAGTTTAAGATTAGAATGAATTTGACTGTCCAGGCAAATTCATCTTTTACAAATGTGAACATTTCGGCACTCTTTATCTTAGATACATAAGAATGATATGTTTTATTGTAGTGTTTTTGCTTTATCACAGATAGATTTAAGACATACTCTGAAAATGACTTAAGATGCAACAGACTGTTAGTTTTTGGTTTTGATTTTTTTATTTTCCATCATAACCCCCAAGTTAAACATGGGTGGTGGAAGCATTATGCTGTGGGTTTTTTTATTTTTATTTTTTTTAAACTAAAGACTGCAAAACAAGGTGAAGTTCAGTTATGCTTTTTGTTAGAATGGCCTAGTAAAAATCCAGACTTTGTTTTTACTGCTTCAAGTATTGTTGCAATACCCTGAAAATCAAATGTGATTTTTGGCCAGCTTTGCAGGCCAGCGTGTGAGCATTTCCTTCAATCCTTGTGTGCGTGACAGCACCTCCTGTGATTTGCTTGTGTCTATGCTGCAAAGTGAGTTTCCTGCCTGTGAATTAGCTTCCATAGCAACCGGTGGCACACAGTAAGCCAGCCAGGTGGTGAAACCAATGAACGCTGCTCTGCATGTGGGATCTGGAAGTAAGCAACGGCCCAATGCCAGATCTGCATATAGCAGCCTTGCTGGCATGCTGATAGGGTATGACAATACGATGTTGCTGTGGTGATGGAAGGGAAGCTGGATTGAAATTTGGGCAGTGGACAATATAAATAAACAGCTGCCAGTGTGATAATGGGGTCTCTCTCTGTCTGACACTGCTTCGGCTTGTTTTGCTGCCGTTTCTCGCCGTGCATTGCTATTTTACTTCACTTCTGTTTACAGTCATGTAAAAATCAAATTGCCCCCCTGATGATTTCTTCTCTTTCTGCAATTTATCAAAAATAAATAATATAAAGTAAATATATTAAAAAATATTAACCATGATTTAAATTGTTACGGGAACTAAACATGGCCCTAGGTGAAAAAGTTATCACTCTCCAAACATAACATCAATAACCTCTGTGAATTAACTTAGGCTGCTTCTTCTTTGCTTTATTTTTTTTATTTAGCTACATTAGAAGGTTTATGAGCATGAAAAACTTGGTTAAGGTCATGCCGCCATAGTATCTCAATCTGATTTACATCCAAACTTTAAGTGTCCCACTCCAAACTCTTTGGTGTTGTTGCAGCTGTTGCTACAGTTTCAATCATTTAGAGGTGGACTCGTTATTGCTTGTAAGATCGTTTTCCTTCTGCATATTTTAATTACACTTGAGATTATGGCAGGTGGTCCTGACCATAAAGAGGCAAAGCAGCCCCAGGTCACCACTACTGCCGCCATGTTTTACTTTCAGGCTATTTCTGAATTGCTGGGTTTGTTTTAAATTAGATATTAAAAGAAGCAAATTTTTCAAAAAAAGTTTCACTTTTGTGTCATCAGATTTTCAAAATACTCTTCGGAACATGTTAGACTGACCCTTATTCTTTTGGCCAACAGTGGTTTTGACCCTGGAAAACAGATGCTTTTTAAAATTATTTTTATTATTGAACCATGAACACCAATGTAACTGATTCTTTAAATGCTCACTGTGTTGTGACAGTATAACATAAGATAGATTATCTGTGAAAAGATCAAACTCCTCTGCCATGGCAGTGGTCCTACTGCCATCTGCAGAAATACACAACTCGCTCAAAAACAACCAATCAGAGCCAGGAGGAGCAATTACTCGGTCAATGATGCTTGTGTACAACGTGTTAAGACCCTCTTCCCGGCTCTGATTGGTTGTTTATGACCGAGCAGTACAAGGAGAAGGCAGAGGAGCTTGATATTCTCACAGATTATCTGTCTCATACAATACTTTCAGGACATAGTAATTGTTGTTTTAACAAATATAAAAGAACAGATTTTTCATAAAAGCTACTTTTAAAAGTGGTTTTCTGGTTATACTGTACAATTCCGCATAGATTTAATCCTAAATCAAACTGTATTGTTGTATTTATTCAGGTCATGTTTACCTGAAATTATTTTCTTTCTGAAACACTTAAGCTTGACATAAAGAGGAATAACGCAAGAAACCGGCGAAGAGGCAAATCATTCTTCAAAGCTCTGCAGGCCTGTGCTGAAAACCTTGTCCTTATCCGTTTTTCTTTCCCTTCTTGTTTGCTTTTCTCATCTATTCTCTTCATGACTCTCTGAGGAAAAGGTTGCCACAGTGCGGAGGTAGATGCAGAGCGGGGGCAGAGGAGTTTTTCATTTGTTTGATTTTTATTTTTTAATCAGAGAGTTATTATGAAGGCTGCCTTTACCTTGGGCTTCCACAATAATCACCCTCACATATACACACACGTTTGACGTCAAACGCTAAGAACTAACCATCTCCCATAAGCTGGACCCGGTGTTCAATAAATCACATAATGAGCTGTGCTGATTCAGTCAAACTTTCTCTTACAAGGAACAAAGCAAAATATGAAAAAATATGTAAACAAAGCAATCACTCCAAACACGTCAGAGGCGGACCTGCATTCGCATCCCCAGGAGGGATGTTCAGTCACCTAGATGGAGGACTGAACGGAGTGTGTTTGGGATCTGGCTAATTGCTGATGTTCTCATGCAGAGAAAACATGAGAGAGATGCTAATAACCTCTTCCTCTCTGCCTCACATGTCCATCGACTGACCGAGCCGTAGTCATGGTAGCCGGAAGGAGAGTACACACATGCACACACAGACACACATGCGGCAAACCACCTGAGGCTTAAACGGATAAGCCTGAGCCGAATTTTCAAATTTAATTAGAATTTTGATACGATCAATTATCAGAGTCTTTACAATACATTTCTACCTCACTAAGCAAAACATAATGAATACCTTTCTTTATTTTTGGGTGAGAGCAAGCAGCAAAGCAGAGGTATAAAAAGGAGTGGGGAAAAAAACTGCCCAACGTAGCAGTTGAGCTTTAGCTCTCATGTTTACTCATGCAAGCAGATTCAGGATCAAGACCCAAATCACGATGTAAAAAGTCAACCTTAAGCCTGGATTTTCATGTATGCACACTCCTGCATTCCTCCTCTTACATTCACCTCGCGAACTCAAGCAGAAGCAGCGACTCTCACCTACACAGGCCACATAGCAATGCATACTAAAAAGACCAGGGGAGAAACAGGGGCAAAGAGCAACGGGAGATGGAGTGAAGGATAGATGGATGAAGGTGGAGAGGCCAGCGACAGGGTTTCGTCGAGCTGGAGAGATCTGTAATGAGATCTCGGTGAGTCAGACAGGATGCTGCATGCATATCCTGCATGGATAAGAGACGGGCAGCAGAGAATGCATTAGAATACATTAGCCTAGCTGGCTAATAACAAAATCTGTGTCGATCTCATTAACATGAGGCAACAGCTAGTGCAATGGCACACATCGATCACCCTAAAAAGTAACCGAGACGGTAATCGGGGTGGTGGGATTACTTTGGGCTGGCAAACTTCGCAGCTACCTAAGCAGTTTTTCCCCTCAGCGTTAAATTAGAAGAGGTAAGCGCTGACCCGGAGTTGCTTTTAGCGCGTTAGCTTATATCAGAGAGTGAGTCACGAGCTTCGCCGGGAGAAGCCGCGGCACAAATTTAAACATCAGAGCAGTCAACAAACCCTGGGCTATCTCTGTGGCGATATTTATTCATGTGGTTCGACACCCACTCACATACACAAACGCACCAACTAAAGAGGCGCATCTTTAGCGTATATAAAAACTGAAGCAGAAAAGCAAGTGTATAAAATGTATGTGTCCAGTACAGGACTGAAAGAAATATTGCAGTGATTCCACCATGTCATCTACCATAACAAAATCTAACGAGATCAATGCACCTGGTAGATCTGAAGCTGCAGTTGGTGTGTTTCAAACACCAGTCAATCTTTATTCTGAAGCTTTCAAAGACATCTTCTGGTGTTTAAAATAGTCTCCATATATTAGGATGGAGATATTGAGGTTTCTGTTTCCACAGATATTGTGATAAATCATCAGTTTGTGGCTTGGCTTACCCACAAAACAGCAATAGCAAACTGCAACCAGCCATCAGGTCTGCAGTGGGGGTGAACAGGGCTGACCTTTGCTCTCAAAGACTTGTAAACATCAAGGGCCAGAAAAAGGGTAACAAGCATGTCTGCAGAATCCACACATCCTGGACACATATTCTTGAAAAATTTTACCTTCAGCTCTGCACAATAGAGCGCTACTTATAAAAACCATTCATCACAGAGACAGTTTTTTTCTCCAGGTTGTCTCTCTGCTGAACACAATGAACATTTTACAGCCTGAGTAGTCAGATACTCTGCTGTGAAACAAAATAAGCATAATTGCATTGTCACAACAATGTTTATTTTTCTTTCTTTATATATGTAAAAACTGGCTGCAAACGCAGTTACAGTCTGCTCTTTTATTCTTATTTTATTTCCATTAAAGTTTATATATCCATGCCTAATGTCTGTGTGCTGCAGGGCCTTGAAAACCAAAATAATATATTTTTTTTGTTTGTTCGCACAGCCATAGCTGATTCTAAATCTGATTCTGATGATACTTAAACTTCCTCCATGCACTATAAAAAATCCAATTAAAACAGATTGAACATTAAACATTTACTATGCGAGATATTTAGATCTGCTCTTATGTAAAGCCGATTCAGTTCTATGGAGAATCTGGGGGTAGCACCATAAGTTTGGTTCTTAAAATAGTTGTCCAGTGAGGGGATAGAGGAGTAGAAGTGGTCACCTTAAATCAGGAGCATTGTATTCCAGTTTCGGTGCTTTGTTTGCCATTGCACAAGAGTAATGCTCTTATTGTGAGGTCATGAGCCAGGTATCAACATCAGGACATATCAAAGTCTTAAAAAGTTACGATTTCAACCTTTAGCAGGATACCACTGCTACGACTAAAAGTGTTCAGTGAAATTTCCAAGTCAATTAAATGAATGTTGACTTAGTTTATTTACAGTTATCAATTACATTTAACCTGGGCAACTTTAAAGATCAATTAAAAACTTTCATTCTCTAAAGAAGGCATGTCCTGAAAACTATTAAAGTTGCTAAATATAGCCGTCTCCCAGAGGGACGGCATCTAAACCCTTTTTAAGCCTTGTGTTGACCACTGTTTCTATCCTTTCAGCTTCAAACTGAAAACATAGCTCACCACAGCACCTGTTGCACATAGACGTCAGTGTTATTGGAGATCTATTGGTGTGCTTTCCAAAGCTCTAGATATGGATTTCCTTTTTATTTCTTCACCTGGCACCCTCTAGGCCCTGTTGATCTGTAACAAGTAGACTTTCCTTGCTCACTGTTTAAAACAAGTCAGGAAGGTAGGTTTTAAAGTCTCACCTCGCAGATAAATGGGACTCCTTCTGACTCTTCCTCATGTAACTGTCTTTCCTGCACCACTTCCTTTCTGTTTCTAGCCTGCAACAGATCCATCTTTCCTCGTGGCAATCTGCTTCCACCTTTCCGACTCATTCCTTGCTTCTTTTTGAGTCATCCGCATCTCACCCCCCGCATTCTCCCTCAGAGCCTCCTTCTTCCACTGTTTCTGTCTGCCTCTTCCTTGACCCAGCTTCTCCTCCCCAGCTCCCTTTCCGTTAACCTTTTATGCTCTCCACTGCTCTCCTGGTGTGCACAGATGCCGCTCTTTCTCTTTCTTGCAGCGTGTCTCTCTGTTTCGCTCCGTCAACATCCAACACCACGCCTCCTCCCTCTCACTCCTACCCTTCTGCCTCTTCCTCTCTGTTTTACCCCCTCCTGCTTTTTTTCTATCTTCATCTTACATCTGCTGTTCTATCGCCAATCTTCTTCCTATTTTGGTATGCTCCCCTTTAGAATATTACACCACATTATTTGGTCTGCTCGCTTTTTTTTTCATTATTCATCATTCTCTCATATCGCTCTCTCTCTCTTGCATGGCGCATAATTACATATTCCCGTCTCAGCGGAGTTTACAAATCCACATTCCTTCTCCTCGTTAATATATTCATTTTGCATTATGTCATTATTACAGTTAATAGTTGAGGTGCATCTGTCGGAGGAGCCAGGGCTTTTGTAGGAAATGGAAATGTCATTCAGAATTTAGCAGCTGATTTTTCTGCTTTTTGGGGAAAATGTTGGCCGATTTTAGCCAATTCCAATTTCCCTTTGGGAACCTAAATTTAAACAAAAACTATTCGAGATATTTTATTCTATATTTTTAGGTAAAGAGCAGAGATTGTGTGGGGAAAGGAAGACTTGTCTTCAGCGTCTTAAACTAGCGATTAGCTCTCGTAGCATAGATGTCACTGCTAAAGCAGCAGTCTCTAAGTGCATTTTTCTAGAGAATGGAGATCCTTACCTTAACTAGGCCAACATTTTTCAAATCTAGCCTCTTTCAGGTTGAAACCTCAAAAGGATGAAGAACATTTTTGTTGCACCCTGTCCTGCCTTCTTGTTATCTGCTAACGTAGCACTCTCTCACAGCCTGATTGAACTACAGACATGTCTGAACGTACAGAAAATATATTTAAACAGTTCCTCATTTTCCTCTTCTTCATCTGATTCCATTTTAAAAACCTCATTGATGCACAAAATAGCTGCCACAGAGTAATTCTTCCTGCAGTAACGACATCCACACCAAAGTTTGTTTCTGTTAACGAACCTGGTTGCATGTTCATCCGGTGCATTTGGAAAGATTTTATTGTTTTAGGTTTCTGACTAGCCCGATGCCGCTCATGGTTTTTTAGTTTAAAAGTTAAAATTTTTTGGTTTGTCCCTCACAGGAAATATTTGGTATGGTCACATTGGACCATACCAAATAAGTATTCAAAGGGTTAAAAGAAATTTGAATTACCTTCTATATTCATGGTGTTTTATGATCTACTTCCCGTAAATGGTTGGAACTGAAGTAAATCATAATTTCCTGTCGTTTTACCACCCTGCCTCTTATGTTTGTCTCATCCTTAATGTTCATTAATAATAAGGAGCCACCATTGTTCCATGGATAATTCATTGTTATGCATGGCAGCGGCATCCATGTGTTTGTTTTTGTGTGCTTGAGCTATGAGCGTCCATGTTCGCCACAGCAGGCGACCAGATGCAGAAATCTTGCAGAAGAGGAAGAATCTTTTTCTTTCCTTTCCTCATCTCTTGCTCTCTCTTCCCCCTCTATTTTTATCTGCTTTGCACCCCACGCCACCGCCATCGCCCTCCTTCAGTCTGTCTCACTCTCTCGGTGTCTATGTCCTTCGGTGTCTGCAGCCAGCTGTGTCTTCGGGCCATTAGAGCCGCCCACCACAACTCCTCACCCAAACCCCCGTTTCTCCCCTTGCCTCCATCCATTTTCCCCATCACTGATTCCCCCAGCAGACCTCCCTCCCCCCATCTCGCTCTGAATCCTCCACCACCCATCGCACTGCTCTGTCCCTCTGACCACCGGGGCTCCATTGTCACAGCAGCTGCTGATTGCAGCCTCACCTTCGGTCCAGCTTTCGCCACTGCACCAAATCAAATGTCTGGGCGCGGATGCGCATGTGAATTTACAAAGAGATTAAAGTGAAATGCGCCACAAATCCACCATCAAACACAGATTTTTTTTTTTTTTTTTTGTCGTAACACAGCATCTCCACATTGCTCTCTTGGAAGCTTCACACACCTCCATAAACTGTAAATTCCACACAGTCAGCATCCTTCCCATTATGTTTATGTAAACATCTCATTGTGCTGCTCGCCTCTTGCGGCTGCCTTTCCGTTATGGAAAGTTATTGCACTGCATAATGTAGCACCATTTACTTTTCTGCGCAGCCACCCCGACGCACTCATCATAATAAAACTGTGATTGATCCACTTCCTCGGTGGCTTACTGATGCTCAGATAATCTTGGGCTTTCAGACACAGCCAAGCAGAGCGAAGGCTGCCGTTGAGAAAATTGGCTGTTGCATATCCAGTGAATCTGTGTGGTCAGCAAGAGTGAGTCAAGGACAATCAAAAGTTTAATAAGATCACAGCATGCAACTATGGAACTTTAATGTTTGATAATTTGAAGGAGTGGTTGAACTGTGCAGTAGCTTTAAGCCCCCCTCTTTTTTGTTTTCTACTTTTCTTTCAAGAAAGAGTTAGTCTTTCTCACAACCGTTCAAAGTTTCTGCTGGCCTTCTGAAGGTCTTTCACTTCCTTTCTTGGATTTGCTTTATCAGACATGTTCTGCCCTGTCCTTGTACCTCACAGTGGCAGCTCCCTGTGCAGTCGGTGCTTTAAAAATAGGAATAGTGAACTAGTGGAACAAATTTAGCATAGACCACCCAGGACCCAAGGTCATTCTTCAGTGGACCTGGGATGCCACATTGTTAGAGCTCTCTGGTGGGTTTCCCTCCAAACACAAGGAAACTGATGCTAATGCTATCTGGGAACCATTTTGTTTTGGCTTTCACCACCAAAAGCAGCAACTCAGGCACCAAAACACTGGCGCTTACTCATCATAGATTGTGTGCTGAGGGTGAGCTCACAGAGATCCAAAAACTCCTGAGATAGCTTTGTTTTTAATCTGTCGTATTGAAGACCAAAGCGCTCCGTTGAAGTAATGTGGCTGTAGCAGTGGTACTTGTTTAGTGGGTAAAAACATCTTAGTTAGTGCTTAAACTGTGTTGTTGTTGGTTTTTTTCGTAGATTCGGCAACATGAATTCAACTTGTGCTGAGAAGCAAATGCCCAAAGGTCCAATTTAAAATGTTTCAATTAAAATCTACTGATGTCTGCTTTTTTTTTCAGATTACATAATTGATTACAAAATGCTTCTACATAGCGACTTTCTAACTCCTCATGTTAAATTACATTTGCAATACAAGCTTACAAGGTACTAGTAAACTTAATTTGATTTTTCATTTTTTTGTATTTGTTTTCATTTTTTTATGTGTGTGTGTCATCCGTTATCCACAAGGGGGCGAAGCTTGTCCCTTCTCAGCTAATTGTTGTCAATGCTTTCTTGCATCTACAAAACAGGTAACTTGAGTTACATCTTTTCTTTCATAAAAAGAAGAGTCTTAAACATAGATGAAGCACCCAACTCTATAATTTCGGGTTTAAATTATTAGCTCACACTTTGTTCATCAGATAAAGTTGGATGCCCATCATTGACAGGAAATACCATGATGCATGCCATAATTTCTTCTTGCACTATTTTGTGCAGCTAAATATTAAGCTGTAAAATGTGTGGCCATCTCTGAAGCAGCACATACATGAACTCATGCAAGATTATTTTTTCAAGCTCTTTTTTGGTCCCTGGGGGAAAACACAAAAAACGATTTCAATTCGTACCCAAAATGCAGGTCCTTTGCATCATCTGCTCTCCGATTTACCATCAGCTGGCACGCCCCTCTTCCTCTTAGCTCTCTTTCTCCTCATCTCCATTCTCCTCTGTCTGTCCTTCCTTGCATCCATCCATTAAGTCCACCCTATCGATTAGGTCATTCAATCACTGTAATTCAACCACACTTCTGCACTTGAATATGTAAATGAGCCCATGGGGGTTGCCGGTGTTGCCGTTCTCATGGAAACCTCTCATCCGACACTGAGACACGCTCTCACATTGGCCTCTTTTGGGCTGAGGAAGGAGCGTCAAGGTGAACTGTGTGCATGCATAGATAAGTGTTGTGCTCATGTTAAACCGAAAGTAAAGCGGAGCTAAAATGACCTCACTGCAGCCCTGGGTGAGTGTTAACATTCGGGTGAGTGCGTCTGAAAAACAGAGGCAGAAATGCTGTACGTGTCAGCCGCCTGGCCGCATGCTCTTTGAAGACTCCCTCCCTCAAATCCCCCGCCTCGGTTGAAAGTCTTTCCCCGTCTCTCTACCGCTTTCTATCTCTCCCTCTGGTCTCTCCATCTCTGCTCTGTCAGAGCAGCCGTCTAATCACACTGACAGGAGAGCAGCACTCTGTGTGGCTTCTGCCACCGCACAGGCTCGGCAAAGCACACGGACATAAACACATGCAGAATTAATATATTCTCTGCGTTTTCTTACTCTCAAGCTCGCACGTTACTGGACTGCAAAACATGAACAAACACGGCAAGATGCTTCCTCTCAAATCCGCTCATTCAGACTGCATCCCGTTCGTGTCTGTCTTCCGCTTGTCTGTTTCCACATGTAGGTTTTAAGGACAGTTTTGGGTCAACATAATGTAGGTGTGAGGCCAAAATGCACAGTGATGTGATAATGAAACAGAAATTGATCAACAAAAATGTGAAAACCATCAGAAAAGCAACTACGATTAACTCCATAATACATTTTTTGGTTTCCAGTTAATCTTTCAAATCAGCCTATCATCCCATTTACTTATTACAATGTTTTTAGTGTGCACTGTAAAACTGTGTTAAAGTTCTCATTCAATTTTAAGTGATGCATTGAAATTTAATAGTGCCTGCTGGGAAAAGCCAGCAAGAAGAGTAAACCTTTACTCCAGTCCTTCTCTTCTTAATGTAACAATTAAAGCCTCCAAGTTTTTATTAGCTTGCTAATTAGTCAGGGCATTTGCAAAATTAGCAAATATGGAGTGGAATGTTTATTTTACAGATGGGCTCTATATCTTTCGTAGCTTGATGTGAATGTTTGGTCAGTGTCAGATTAAGTAAAGTGATGGGTGGCATCTTTTCTGAAACCATTGCTGTGTTTTTCACTATTAGACAAATTTCCAAACATTCAACTGGAGGAGGGGCCTTTTCTCTCTGTAGGCGTCATACTCAGCTCACTGTCAGCATGCAGAAACAGAGGCGAGAGCTACGTATATTTGCAGTCTATATAACCATCTATATAACCAGAGAAACCCCTTCTCTATCTCTGGTCACTCATTAAAAGTCTTTATAACCAATAAAATGCTATGACGCATAAATGTATTGCGCTCTTAAAGGTCTCACATTTTTAAATTGTCATAAAACAGCCCATGCCTAAATGGATACCTCACCATGTTCACTAATCAGACACTAATCAATGTCTCCTTATGGTCAGAATTGTAAAATGGGATTATATGGAGATTTAAATTAGTCAAATCCAACTATAAGATTTCCAATACTTGAATGGACAACTGTGCTTGAAAGAGTTAATATTATGGGACAATATCAGGGACAATTACCATATTAGCTCAAGGTATAATTTCATTAACAAACAAAAAGCAGTTATAACTAATGAAAATAATGCCAGTACGTATTTAGCATATTAATCATTAAGTTGACCAAATACACAGTATTATTGTCATGCAGCTTGAATGGAATAAAAATGCCCTACCCCATCTTGCATTTCACACATAAATCATTTACAATATTGCAAACTTTGATACTATGATGAAGATTGTGTTTGAAGATATTGCAACACAGTTCAGTATCATCTGCATAAGTGCATCATACAGATGTTAACAAATACATTGATCATCAGTCCAAACATTAGGTCATAAAACAAACAAAAACAAAAGATAGTGGCTCCATATAAGAACCCTGTGGGACTATTTAACAAGATAATGGTATTGGAGATGGTCTGGTTTGCACAAACACTCCAACTATGTTCAAAGGAATAAGTATAAACTGAAGCCACTGCCAAATAATGTACATTTTTACTGTGGTGTGTATGAAAGAATTATAGGTAAGATCTACCAAAACAAGATATCACACAGAAATATTTTTGGATTTACCTTGCTTTTTGCTACTTTTAATTTTTAAGTCAGAAGACTCACTTTTGAGGATATCAGTGGTAAAATGTAATGAAATCAAATATGGCAGCACATCAGAAGTTGGCAGAATAACCTTTTCGAACTTATCCACATATGGGCAAGATTGGAATCAGTTCTGTTCTCTAATCAATGGAAAGCTTCAGTTGCCATCAACACCAGATGAATTTTTAATGCAACTCATATAAGGTATCTTAGCCGTAATAAGTAATATTTGATGATCCATTTGGGGATAAGGTATTCATCTAACTGTGGTGTGCTGGAAAAAAATGACACTTCAATTTGGCGAATAAAAAAAAAGGAGGAAGCATTTTTCTCACCTGCGCAAAAAAATAATAAAATCCAACAAATGTCTCCCACAGTGGTTCTATTTGAACTCAATTTTGGGAGAAAGTGGAAAGCCTGGAGGGCATAAGTGAGCGTGCACATGCCCGGCGTGTGTGCATGCATGTGTGTACACAGCACTAGGCAAATGAGCTTGTCTGTATGCAGCGCAGGCCTCTCTCTGGTGGCAGGCAGATGACAGTGCAGTGATTGGGCTGATTTCAACGAGGACGTGAGGGGAAATCTGAAGGCCGCCTTGGGGCTCAGGTGCTTATCATCTCCACACACAGGCTCCCACACAGATTTAGATGCATGTGCATACACACAGATACGCATGTATATACATATGCACAGCAAACTTTGCGACTGATTGTCAGTGCAAACAAGTGCATAGACACACACATTAAAGTACAGACAACATTCATCAGACATTTACTGTGAAATGTTGGAGGAGTGACCACCCAAAGTAAACCACATATATGCAGGAATATGTGTTTTACAATTCAGGGCATGTGGCTGTTAACCTGTTAACCTCCCTTTTCATACATCTATATAGGTGCTTCTTTCTTGCTTCTGGAATCTAGAGTATTCTAAAAATTTTCAAAATATGTCTCCAAAAGGACAGATTCATAAAAATGTAGATGTAAGCAATGTATAAATAAAGAATCTTTTCAAAAGCAGCTACTGTTCATTTTGGCAAAGTTGAATTCATTTCAAGACCTCTCTGGATGTCCAGCATCATCACTTGACTTGTTAACATTCATCTGAAAATATTTCCTCATTTGAAGTTTTCAAGGCCTAGATAAAGTTGTGTTTTGCCATTTTTTATCATATTCATCTATGATGCAAATTTTTATCTCAAGATAACTTCAATAAGTGTTTTTTTCTCTTCTGTAAAAAGAGGAAGAGGAGTGATAAAGTTTACAGTTAATGGTTAGCACCACTCACCCCAGAGCCACCCTCCCAGTAACACTCTGTCCTAATGCCCAGCTTTGCATAGTTCGTCTCCAGAAGCCATTTGGTTCCTGGACCTTGCCTAAGCCAAGACAGTAATGCAGTTGTCTTCTAGTTCCAGGAGCTGCAGCTGTTTGTAGTAGATTACCTGAGATGGCTCTTGAGAGACTAAAATGAGAACCCCGAAAGTAGCCTAGAAGAAAACATGACTGACAAATGACAGGAGATAAATTGAGCATAAAGAGGCTGTGAGAAGCCTCTGATCTCTCGATGTTGCTGTCAGACAGAGAGGGAGACTGAGATTTAGGGCAAACGGTCTTCTCTCTAGATGTCTGTTGATGTACCTGTCTTGTGTCCATCTTTCTGTCTGTTTATTTCTATTAGCTGCCTTTGTCAGCTCTTCCACATCTGTCTCCGTCAGGACATACCTTTAATTATACATTTAACATTCAGTCTTCTCACCCTTTCTCTGTCTCTTATCTTTTTCTCATCGGTTCCTCTCATCCCTCTTCCTGCCTATTCAGCGCTCCCTGGGTCAACCCCTGACTGTCTTCCTTCTTGCTCCTTTCGTCTCCGTCCTTCCCATCTCTTCTTTCTGTGCTCGATAGATATACAGCGAGAGGCCAGGGGACGGTGTGAGGAGGCAGAGGACTCTGGTGGGAGGAGATCACAGAGATGAGGCTGTGCACAGCGAAAGAATAGACAGATTCATTGATAAAGGCTGCAGAATGCTTGCTGCACACCCAGTCTCTCTCTCTCTCTCTTTCTCCAGATCCGTCTCTCTTTTCATTTCGAGACTAATGCTCCTGCAGCCTTCAAATGTCAGTTCAGTATGGGAACCTATTAGATGCTTAGCCGGAGCGCCTGACAGCTCTCTTCCTTCCTTCCTCACTCTCTTGCCTCCTCGCACACATCCACCACAGAGTGACGGTCTGAGCTGCAGTCATTCAGAGCCGGAAAGAAAGACGTGAGACAGACAGTGAGGGAGCATTATGGCCAAAGACTCCCATCTGCTTTAAGAACGGCCACTTCAGCTCCTCTTTACTGTAACTAAGTATAGCACATTTGCTAAACCTCGCCGTTGTATTTGAAGCTACAGCCATCCATTATTAATGTTAACAATAGAGGCAATGACTGTTCTTAAACAAAAAGCCAGAAAATAGGAAACTTCTGTAAAACATTAAAGAAACTGTGAGCAGAGTTACAACAGGTAAAAGCAACTAAGAATAGTTATTCCTTACTTATGTTGAATAAAAGTACCTTGCTATAATTTATTGATCCTATCGGAAATTAACTTAACTATTACTCTCAGTAGCCTCAAGTTGTTTTCAGAAACAACTTGACAACTTTGAAGTGGGTGTAGAGTAAAAAAGGGTTAATTGGATTTTTAATCAAACATCAATAGTTTGAAGAACAGTTTTTCACTGTCTGCTCCCTAGTTCACACACAAACTGTCTGTTCTGATTAAAAGCTTTTAAAAAATAGTTTCCAGAGCATATTTCATTTAACTCTGTATGCAGGGTGTACATGTGGATGTGTTCAGAGGGTCTGGGCTCTCGGCTATTGAGAAATGATAGCTTGCTGGAGGCGTAAACTGTTGAAGTTTTACATTTTACCCAATCTCTAAAGTTTGGTCGTGGTGCATGCAATGTGCCAGCTCCAGACTGAAGCCTGAAGCTTACAGGAAATTGCCTGCACTATAAACAATCACCCTCCACTGCGAAGAGAGAAGTGCCAAACCGAACAAGATGGCTGTTAATGTCAATTCAGTATTTGAAAGTGTGGCCAACATCGACTTAATGGCTTTATTCACTTCCTCCACTGTCATTGCTAAAACTACAAGAAGACTGCAATTCCTAAATGGCACAAAAAATCTAAACTATCATTCAAACTTCTTCCGTTTGTTGATTGGCTTGATTGAAATTCTACTGGAGAAATTCAATTCAATGCGAGAAAGCAGTGAAGTGAAATTACAATCGAGTTGAATTGCATAGAAAAGAATGACCAGGTTAATTTGAACTTTAAATGCAGAGATTTCTTTTAAAAAGATGACATAGACCCTCATTTTGCATAGATTATAATACGTCTGTCTCAAATTGTCATGGCTGTTTTCATTAAATTTAAACTGTTATCTGGATTATTATTTGGATTATTTGTCTAAAATATCTTAAATCTCTAGAAAAGCCCTTCTTCAGCCACACTCAGGACCTTCTCTCATATTAATGTGGACATTATTATTGCTTGCTTCAGACAGCATTGGTGATGCAGTGTTTTTGATCAGAATCCCACAGTGTCAATGCAAATTTTGTTCAAATAACAAAACAATAAAAGAAAAATATATCTGTTTGGTAGATAAATTGAGACCATAGTCCATCAATCCATTTACTTATGAGATTGGGTTGCAAATATCAAGGAGGGGAACACAGGCTATTGGTAGAGAAACATTCCAGTTCAATTTGGGGCCTCAGAAACCATTCCCAGGTCAGAGTTGGAACATACTCCATCAGGCATGTTCTAGATCTCCCACTGGGATGCGCCAGAAAAAGCTCTGAATCAGTAAAACATCCTGATCAAACGTCTTAACCACCTCAACTGATTCCATTCAATGTGGAGGAGCAGCAACTCTAGTTTCCGCTGTGATGGAGTTCCTCACCCTTTTTAAATTGCTAACTTTAGTCACCCTACACAGGAAGTTTTTTTTTTTCATCCATGGTCTCATTCTTCCAGTCATGATCCATTTCTCATGACCAGACGGGAGAGTCTAAACACAGAAGAACCACTAAATATTGGCTCAGCTCTTTCTTCACTATGACGACCACATAGATGAGTCTATCAATCAGTCATTCTGTGACATAAAGTATTAAAATATTTAGATCTATTAATATAATCCCAATGCTAAGGTGCAGACTAGATGGCACAGAAGTTAAAATGGATGCGTACATGACATTAACATGGCCGTTCTGTTTCAGTGCATGCTGATTTGGACTACAGGGAATAGAATATTTTTCGTATATTGGAATAGCTCAGTCAAAGTCCAGCAAATAAGCCAATTGAGAATGCAGAAAAAGACTTGAAGGTTGCTGGTCACAGGTGCTCTCCATGCTATCGGATGGAGCGTGAGCTATTTTGCAAAGAAAAATTTGCAAAAAATTGCAGTGAAAAATAGTTCTACAGCAAATCAATTCAGGGAGCTCAAAAATAAATGGTCAACAAACTTTTCTGATTCTTACTTCTAAGAAATGATAATATACTATAATATGCAACAGACTTAGCAAAATGTAAAAGCATTCAAGGGATATAAACACCTTTGCAAGTAACTATATGTGTAAACCTTTTAGGATGTGTAATTAACCTCAATTCATTCTTTCATGGCTTTTCCAGAAATCTTTCCACACTTTATGCTGATTAGGTTAAACCAGCTGCAAGCCTAGTTACTGAATATCTATAGATTGGAATAATCTTAATACTTCTTTCTGCCATGGCAACTTGGTGAAAACCCACAAATTTCAGTAACCCAAAATAGAGAGAGTGAGACAGGGAGACTGGCATGAAACAGGGGATTAGGGGCTTAGTTAGCCTGCATGAAATCCCCTTTTCCTCTCGCGCCCTACAAAGGGAAGAAGGCAATTGGTCACATTATGCCAAAAAGTAAAGGAGAGGGCGGGGGAAAGGGGAGAGATTGAGCGAATTGCAAGAAACTCGCTGAATACTGTACTATTGTTTTCAAACATGTGACATCACATTCATACATGTGATGTCACATTTATCTATACAAGCGTTTTGTTTCCTGCTTTTATTTTTTTGGGATTTTTTATAGTGTTGTTGGTTTTAGACAGAAAATGGGGAGTAGAGAATGAGGAAGGGGAGGAGTAAAAAGTGACATTGGCCTTGATACCCGCTATTGTCTCGCCTCCAGGACAGCCAGCCAACCAGGCGGCTCAGTCAGAGAGAGACAGAGTGAACCGGTGAGGGGAATGAAAGAGAGGGAGTTGCCATGGTAACTTCCTGGGAGATGTGAGCGCACTTGTTTATCTGGAGCGTGCGTGGTGGGCGCTCTCGTTCAGCTGATGTGTGCAAGTTTGTGCGGATGCAAGCGAGCAAAGGCGTCCAGAAACACCGGTGGCGGCAGTGGACTGGCCCTGCCCACAGCTTCCTTTTCAATGAAACGTGTGTCAACAAAGACAAACAACAAACCCACGACTGCTTAAGACAACTCTAGCCTAACCCCGCTCAAAGTAATCGAGGCAACGGGAGTGGACTGATGTAAGCTAATGGGCCGTGGTGTGAGCCGAGAGACGATAATAGGACAGAGAAAAAACAGATGAGAGGAACGGAAAAGGTGGCAGAAAAGAGAATAACAGGTGACGGGGAAAGGGGGACACGTATTGACTGGAAACCAGACGGGATGGATGGGGGGAATAAAAGCCTACCTGGTTTTTAAATCCAAAAATAGCATGTGAATGAGGTGAAATGGGAAAATGAAAATGCGAGGGGACGGACTTGACGAGATGCGATGCGGCGAGTGGGAGCGGAGGCGTGCTGCCGTGCTCTCAGAGCGCAGCCCGGGTCCCATGGAGCAGACACTGCAGGCACTTTAGTATGTCAAATGTCACACAGAGTAAGTCACAGGCCTGCACGGCTGCACCAGCGTGTCGCACACGAGTGCGCACACGTCATTGCATGCAGACGTCTCTCCCACCCCCCAAACACACACACACAAAGACGCACAGGCTGCTCTCATACTGATGAAATTTTATGCACGTGGTTTCTAGAAACAGATAAAGTCGTTCATATTTGCACACAGGCGTAGGTGTTTGTGTGATAAGGGCTGAGCTCACAAAAGGAAGGAAGATGACCATTGCCTGAGACAGATAGACCTCTGCCTGCTGCTGGATAATGTGCTGTCAGCCTATTTTGCACAGTGATAACTTGTGCAGCCTGACTGCGGCGTTCCTATTTATTCTACGTGTGGTGAAAACCAGTGTCACCCTCCTGAAATAATGAGCGAGCCCTTTCTTTCCCTTAGGACAGCAGACAGCCACCCTGATCCTGAGCCGCCCCAGATCACAAGTCGATCCATCTCCCTCTTTCTCATTCTGTCTCTCGCTCCCTTTGTGTCTTCGCTGCTCTCCCAATGAATCACATGCACACTGCAGCCAGTGGTGCCCTAATAAGCAGACTTTCCTTTCGTCCGCTTTCGTCTCTCTCTTGATCTGCCGCTGTTTGTTCTGTGGACTCAAAGTTGCAATGAAAACAATGGAGACAAGCTTTTAGAAAGGCAGAATTCTACAGGTATGTTTTTCTGCTCTGCCATAATAAGGCAGGTTAGTTTGGACTCCTAATAGACTGGGTTCAACATTTAAACTCTATGCACCCTGCCACGTTGAGGTACTGGACTTCAGTGGCACAGCCCTAATTTCTCATAAAAGAACAGGTCCCAAACTATCAGTCACTAGCGTTCCGAATTTATAAAACTGAACTAAAGTGAATGCCATAGATTTTGCACAGATCATAACCTCAAATGTCAGTGTTTTATATTGGGATTTAATTTGATTCAGTAACACAGCAGTACATAATTGTGAAAAGTGATATGTGTTTTCCAAAAGTGTGTGTATGGTTCTGTGAATGCAAGCGAAAATCTGAAAACTGACATGAATTTGTATTCAACCCCGATTTACTCTGATACCCTTAAATAAGGCGCAGTATGATCTTCCCATTGCATTCTCCTTCTCCACTGAATACTCTGTCCTTCCAGCCTCTTAGTTTAGCTGGATCTTATTTATGGCTCCACAGATCCTCATATCAACTCGAATCAGCTTCAGCATGATGCTTCACCTACCATGTTTGACAGTAGAAGGTGTAGTTCTCCGTATAAGTGAGATGTATGGAATGCACAACTAATAGTTATCTGACCTGCAGATTATCCCACCTGAGCAGTGAATCTTTGCAGCTCCCCTTTATCCTGGACATCTTTGCTTCATCTCTGAATAATGCTGTCTGCTTGCTTGGTTTTTCAGTTTAGTTTTAGCATGTAAATGCTGATTACAAATGTATGCCAGATATTAATTTATTAAAACAATATCTTCCAATAAAGAACAAAAAATGGAGGCAGGTGCATCCATCCATCCTGGGTTTGATCCCGAACTTGAAACTTTTCCCCCCTTTCTGTGTCTGTCCATTTGATTTCTGGTAACTGTCAATAACAGCTATTGGCGGCAAAAACATACCAAGTGAAACAAGAAATACAAAATAGGAAGAATTTAGCAGTCAAATCTCATTGTATAAAAGACCTGTGCAAGTGCATAACCACTTCACGTGCTCATCTTTTCTGACCTCTACGTTTCATGATGGAGGAATGCGTGCTGCGTCAATTCGTGCGCATATGTGAGGAGCCAGGCTGGTTTGCCTGCTGCAAAGCTCTATGGAAATGAGGAGATTCACGGCTGAGAAGAAGGTGATGGAGGAGCGAGAAGGGGGAAGGGAAAGAAAGGGAAAGAAGGAAGAAGAGCAATGGTAGGTGGAAAAAGGGAGAAAAGGGGACATCTCAGAGTTGACGAGGAAAAAAAAGGAGAAAGTAAAAAGATGAGAGCAAAAATATCAAGACAGTAGTGAGGAGAGGGTTTATGAATGGAGCGGAAAATAGGAAACACCTGCCACTAGTGGCAGCATGCGGAAAATTAATTATTTATGTAGAGGGAAAAAGAAGGAAGAAAAGAAGATGACTAGAGGATTATTAAAAAAAAGAAAAACGGAGAAGGAAAGTGGTTCATTTTGAGGTGGAAGGTAAAACCAAAAAATGTTTAGAGCGGGAAAAACAGGCTGTCGTGAAATGTGGCGTCAGTGCGTCAAATGGACCGCAAGTGAGACAAATTAAGAGGAGGGCAGGTTGGGCTTCGACTATTAAAAAGATTCAAGGATGAGAGGGCATCAAATGAGGGAAAAAGTGAAGAGCCGTCTTGCCGGGTAAAAAAAACTGTGAAAAACCAAAGCGATTTAACATGAACCAGGGAAAAAAAGAGGCTGGAAGGATTGAGGAAGATGAGAAGGAAGAGGCCGACAGAGGGAAACAGAGAGATGAGAGACGAAGGGGCTGGCAGTGGCGGGACACGGGTGCAGGCTTGGAGACTGTGGCATGCAGCTCCAGTTGGCATGGACTCTATCAGTCACTCTCAGGCCTGGGCAGGGGGCCCTGTGTGCTGCAAAACGCCACACACACACGCACATAGCAGACCGAGACAAAAAAACACTGCGCCCAGCCTGACGCACTCTCTCAATTAGTCTCAGCCACACACACACACACGCACGCACAGAATCAGGGAGCAGAAAGATGGATGTATGGACGTGTGTGTGAACGTGTGCATGAACGCGTGCACGTGTTGGGCGGGGTGTGGGGGTGTGTGTGTGTGTGGGGGTGTGTGTGTCTAATTGTGCCAGCGCTGGCAGAGCAGAATGAGGGATGGTGTCTCAGAGCTGCTGCTGCCGCTAATAGCCGCTGACTAGAGGTGACAGGCTCTTTCTTTCCCTCCTCTGCTCTCTCCCTCGCTTCTCCTCTTGTTCTCTGTCCAATCAGCAGTCAGTGCATCTGTCCTTCCTTCTTTCCCTCAACCCGGCTCGGCACATCCTCTCCCCTTTTTTCCCTTCTTCCCTTCCCTACCCTCGATGCTTTCATCTCTGCTCCTTACCCCCTGCCACCTTTCATCACTTTCTCTCCCTTCCCCCCACAGACTGTCCTCTCTCTACGCACTCCTGATGGTACCCAGGAGATGCCTCACACACAAGTGATCGCACACGCATGTGTGCACACTCACAAACACGTACAAACACAGATATTTGTCTGCAGCTTGTGGTAAGATTGGTCCATGTAGCATTCCTCCGTAAAGCTTTACAGAAAAATCTTCCGTGGTACAAAATTTGCCAATTTTTAGCTTTAAAAAAATCCAAACTTTGTTTGTTCAATACTGCTAGGTTACATGGACCTTAACACTCTTCAGAACAGAAGTTGTTACTACAAAAAAGGAAATTGAAAGACTGGATCTAATTTATTCCAAGAACATTTTGTCTGTGAGCATGTTCGCAGCCACGGCTTCTACCACTTTGGTTCTAATTGTGACCCTGAAAAATCATAAAACTAAAGAAGGATAACCCTTAACCTATAATAAAGCCAAGTTTTTTGGGTGGTTCTGAGGTTCTGCTTTAAAATATTTATCATGTTTGTGTTTGTAGCAATCACCAAATAAAATGTGAAACATCAGAACAGAAGAACGAGTGGAAGCCACATTAAATCAGGTGTTATTAACAAATGTAGGCATTTTGAGTATGTCTTTTATCTTAGGCCTATCTATCATTAGAATGTAGGACTCTAAGTGAAATGCAAATTTGTTTATTATATTGTCTTTATTTTAAACATTACTGAAAACCATTGTTTCAGTAGCAAAAAATGTCTAAGCTTTATAAAAAAACAGAGAACAGAAATAGGTCACAAAACTGATCAGTGCATTGTAGCTCATGCCTATACGTGTGTGTTGCAGGAATGCTATTCCAGTTTCGATGCACCATTTCGGGCCCGGCTGTAGAGATCAAACAAAGAACAGAAGATGAACGCGCACACATACACACAAGCACACAAACAAGACACAATCATCCGTATCTGCCCTTCTCCTATCTGCAGCTGCCTTTTCATATTCCTGGCTTCTGCAGTTGCCTCACGTCTGGACTCTGTCCATGGGGAGACGGGAGACAAGAGAGAGCACTGCTCTGTTTTCTATCTACACCAGGTTATTAGAAGCATGCAATTAGCAGGAGCGAGCGGGATAAATATGGCTGTTTGTGTGTGTGAGAGACGCTAAGGTATTTGTGTGCAACCGGGGACGGATTTCATGGGCTGCATCTGGGTCGTCCTGATGTGGAGACGTAGGAGACGGGTTGCTCCTCACGCTTACCCGTATGTTTAGTTTTTTTATGCACGGATGTGCGAGGATATTTTGCTGCACCCTCGGTGTACATGTTTAATGTGCAACTGAAGCAAAGGGGCTTGTCATGTTCCGTCCTTTTCAGAGGGAAACAGCTCACCCCGGGGGGCTTACAAAACGGGGGGATTTACTTCACAACCAATCAATGTTGCTCTACCGAAGCAACCATCCATCGCCACCACAGCAACAGCAACGCCGCAGCAACACAGAGCCAGGCTGCTGCAGGGAATAGATGGCTGATACGTACACACAAGCTCCTTTGCCGTGTTTATCTGTCAGCTTTTTCTCTCTCTCTGTTTTTCTTTTCTCTTCTGTTTTTATCCCCCTCTTCTTACTTGGCCCACGCTGCATTTGCTCTTTTGCTGGTTATTTGTTCCCTTTTTTTTCTCCCCTAACCCCCGTCTTCGCCCTCTCCGACTCTCGGCCTGATATTTCACGTTAATGGGGACTTTGCAGGCGCTCTCTAAGGTGCGACCTAAAGGGCGAGAACAGAATTGAAAGAGAAAAGGTGGGAAAAAAATCAGGAGAGACAGAGAGAGGAAGAGAGGGAGAAGGGTGGCGGCTGCAGCTTCCTCCTGAAAGGCCCCTTTTTCATTTCTTTTCATCAGCAGCCGCCTGCCTGCATATCTCGCCTCCTCCTCTTCCCCCGTGTTTTTTTTTTCCTCCAGCTCCCAAATCCCCTTTCTCTTTAGCTCATATGTATGCAAATAAGGCATCCTATGCAAATGAGACAGGTAGGAACAGGCAATAGAGAGGAAGAAGAAATGGACGTGGGATGGCGGGAAGGAGAAATAGAGGATGTCCGGGGGGTTAAAATAGGAACTGATCATCTCTATGGTGTTTTAGGGAGTCAATGAGACTCTTTGCCTTCTTGTAACGTGAAGCCATGAGGTTCATACATAAAAACTGAAATGACAGCTTGGTTCATTTTGGGCCTTAACATAGAAATGATGTCTGAGTGGTCGCTAACTTTAACCTAAGCAAGCAGCAAAGAAGTGGCTTCTTTAGCCTCCTCCTCTTTCATCCATATGCACCTGTTTTCAGTTTATAGAAGAGGATGAACGTGTTGGAAGAGACATTTTCCATCAGCCTTTCTTTTCGCCATCTGCCTAAGTGCGAAGCTCTAAGCAGTGCGCTTCCACTTTTTGCTGGAAGAAGAGCAGCATTTTCTGCAAAATCCCACCCTGTTGAACAGTTTGGAAACCTCAGCCAATCTTTCTGAGACATTTGTTTATCTTCAGTACACTATTGTCCAAAATTAAGGTTTAATGCTGCCTAAAGTCTGGCTCTCACCAGCTGAAACGCTGTATGGGGTCTGCATGGATGTACATTTGAAGAATCGTGTTGCGTTGTCAAGGATACATGGAAGGAGGCTCACTGATTGGCTGCAGGGTGGTTGCTAGGTGCCGAATGGCGCAGCTTATAAGCCAAACACTTAACAACATTCACAATTCTGGTGAAAAGTTTAATTGCAGTCATCATGGATAAGATTGTTATTCACATCTGGGTCTTCTGCTGAAACATTTAAACTGTTCCTTCTCCAGAAAAACAAAGTATTTTATCTATTATTAAATGCAAGATTTTGATGCACAAGTCTGAATTTATATTGAATTTCCTGGAATCTTTATTTGCTAAAAAGTGATCCTACAACCATAAATATATACATTTAGCACATTTCTCCTCAACCTGACTTTCTCAACTAGTTTCTTGTATAATTCTGGCTGAAATTTGAAAAGTCGGTTGTTTTCGCTCACCGCACAGTATTTAAATCCTTTGGACTCAATTCATTGCAATATCATCTTGGAGTACATTTGTGCCATCAGGTAACAAATAATCCATTGATGGAACAACCTGGTCATTCAGGCTGCTATAGTCCACACTATGCAGGATGGGTAGATCACCTCATCTACCTCTCCTCTTATCCTGAAGCTCTCATCACAAGGAAAATCTGGACTTATCAGTTCCCATAACCTTCTGACATTTCTCCAGAGTTCAATCTTAATGCTCCCTTGCCAATTTTAGCCCTTTTCTCTGGTTAGCTTCACTTAGTGGTTTTTTAAGTCCCATTCCATTTAGTTCCCTTCACATTGTGTGAAAATGTTCTACTTTCGCTCTTAAGCATAACCCTAAGTTCCACTGTTGCTTGTCTTCGACTTGATGTCATCAAACGTTTAAGTGATGACCGATCACGGCCATTCAGGATTCTTTTTCTGACCACATTTCTTCCTCAAAGATGATGGTTCCCCACTGTCCTTCCAGCTTTTAAGAATGTGTTGAAAAGTTCTCAACCCAATTTTAAGACTCACTGCAATCTCCTTGAATATTTTCTCAGCTTGATGCCAATGACTTGACCCTCCTGAAACAGTCTAACATCCTTTCAACAGCTACACGATGTGTTTTTCCACATGGTTCTTTAAGATAAGAGAAGCTACTCATTGCATCACCTGGGGTTAGGTAACTTGTTGTCAGCTGGAAGACAGTTGTTCAATTCAGTAGCTCACACCTATTTGTTCAGTTAAATTCAGGTGATGACATTTCTTTATAGCCCAGAAGTGTACATTGAAGTCTTTACATATAATGCCCCATCTACAATCAAGAAAATTCACAAAAAATTAAACCTTTTCTTTCAAAAATCATTGACATTGTATACTCTGTATTGCAAAAATATAAGTTAAGTGCATTTTAAAGCATAAAACCTTAAAATTTCCATGATGAGTGCATCATGCCAATTTTCTAAGGAGAAAATCATGCCAATTTTCTAAGGAGAAAATTGGCATGATGGGTTTGATGTTGTGATATGATTACTTCAAAAGTTATAAAATCAACAACCTCCAAATCACACAAGCTGCTCGCAGGTCTTGATGTTTGTGGGAGTTGCCTGCTAATGAACTTTCAAAGGCATCGCTTGCTCTTCATGTCTCTCTGGATTAAACTAAAACTTGGGCGTTGTGTTAATGCAGCTGCACGGTGTCATGATCCAAATGCCTCTTCCTACAGATTTTGGAAACGTGTGTGTGTGAGACGCTGATAATGTCTGTGGGTGTTCAGATGACGCAAGCTGCATCTCGGTGCACTGACCAAGCCACCTTGTGGCAATGTCAGCGCAGCACACAAACTCACACCTAACAGACATCAAGACGTATCCGTTCTAGAGTCTTATGAGCTTAATGTTAAAGAGTTAGGCTGCTTAACCAGATGCATGCATTTCACGGATAATCGGAAAAGTTGTTTTCTGGTGTTGCAAAGTTAAATGAGTCTTCTGAAAAACATGCATGGAACAAGTTCGAAAAAGCGTATGGAAAAGAGACATGAATGTTTTTTAATTGCAGAGATTGTTTTTTTCAGTCTTTTAAGCTTGTTATTTTGTTCCCTGGTTTTTATTCCTGCATTAGCAGCATGTTTTTTAGTAAATCAGCTTCACTCGGTGCACTCTGTGCCTGCAGGAGGGATGAAGTCATGCACCACAGGCATAGTGCACATCCCATCTCCGTTCGTTTTGCCCTCCCCGTGCCCGCCACTCAGTCACAAGCATATGGGCACACCGCTGTGCCAGCGCCCCTCCCAGAACACCTGACTCTGTCTAGCCACGCATGGCGGGCAGTGCTCACACACACACACACACACACACACACATAGGGGCTAACTCATACACAAAATTCCATACACTAGCATCCTTGCATGACGGGCGTATCCTTGATTGTCCCTGATACAAAACCTCGCCTCCAACTATATGTAACAGGAGCTGTCTTGTATGAATAGCTGGTATAAACGGGTTAGGAGGTGGTAAGTTGACTTTCGTTCTAGCCTGTGGCTTACCTTTATAGGTGATAGACCGTGAAAGTGTTAAGAGCTTTTAAGGTTTTGTATTGACACTGCAACTGTTACGAGTGTTGTCTGAGAGAATTGGAGGAGCTGAACTGGTAATTACAACACAAATTCAAGGTTAATAAAACTTATATTTAGCTTACCAGACAAATGGAAAGAACATTGTGCAAGTAGAAGCTATTCAGAACTACAGAAGACAGTTGTAGTCAGACATGGGCATCTTTTAAGAAAACCCAGCAGTCTGAGAAGAAGACACGTCCTCTGTTCTGATGCACAGGAACATTGTTTCAGAAGACCTGATTTTTGTCTGTGTTGTCTCCTTTTAATTTTTCTTCCTTGCACATTTAACATAAAATTTAAATTTGTGCAGTGTCTTTCTGAAGTGAATCTATGCACGTTCGCATCAACTCTAGTCAGAGCCTCCTGCAGGTTCCGTAATAATGTTTCAGGCCTTGAGGAGATTTCTTTTTGCAAATTTTGGTTTGCTTCAGGTTGAACTCACTTTGAAATCTAGACTGGCGATTTCAAATTAATCTGAGACATCTTAAAACCCTACAACCTTTTTTTCTTGCGAATCATCACAGAATGATTCGCAGAAGAGCACAAACACCTCAGTAAATGAAACTAAAGTAAAGTAATTTTTCCATAGTTTTTGTGAATTTTTACGGTGGTTGTGCAGATTGGGGGTTCAAGTAGTCCTTTTGTGTGTGTTTGTGAATCTATTTTTTTTTCTTTTCATGTCTTTGTTTTCAATCAATCAATTTTGTTTCGCCTCAGTCCCGCAGAACAGAACTGTATTCCTCTCACGTTGTGCTATAAGACTTTCTCATAATGTATATGTGTAAAATTATGAAAAACATTATAAATTCTTTAGTCTTAAGAAAAGAAAATAATTTCCTTTATATTGTTCATTTTCAGTAATCCTGTAGAAATAAAAATAAGTCAAAAAAAAAAACCACTAGTACATCAGGCATCAATACAGCAAAGTGAAATACTATATAGCCTGGGGATGGAAGATGTTTTTCTTGACTGTAAAATGATGACAACTGTTTATATTATCCTCCACATTGAAGGAAAATGCATCGTCTCGCTTAAAGCATCGAGATTCAGGAACATTTTTTTCACATTTTGCCACATTACAACCAGAAATCAAATAGGATTATTCAAAGTAGTGCATACAATTAAAACATGATATGGGATTTTTTTACAGTTTTTCTTTTAAAATAATGTAAAAAAAATTGTTAAAATAATCACATGCAACCAGTTTCTGCGAATCTTTGAAATATCAATTGATAAATTCTTTCATTCCAACATGACTAAGCTTGAGCAACTTTGAAAAGAAGAAGTTTTTGGTTTTCATTGAATCCTGGAGACCATTTTGCTTTTTTTTTGCTTTAAAATATTTCAAACTCAGAGATTTAGACACACATAGTTGATTACCTTTCATAGAAAGAGTTTGAAGCAGCATGTAAGATACTGATCATTTGTAAGTCTTAACTTAACTTTTGACCAAACAGGCTTTTATCTCTGCCTTTGATGGGATTATATGAACTATACAGCTGCTAATGTGGCATGTAGGGAGAGCTTTGTGGTTCCATGTCGGCAATTTTGCCTGCCAGTGGTTCACTGATGGACACTAGACCCACAACCACACATATAAACTAACCGTCCAGCTTGGAAATAGAGAACTGGATGGAAAATGGTCGTAATTATCATTAGTTCTTCATGATTAACCATGTGCCACACACACACACCATCATGCACACACACGCGCATACACTGATGTGGCTGTCCTCCGCTGTGTGGCACAAAATGGCGGAGAGTCTGTGTGTCCTAGCAGAGGATGTGCCTGGAAAAAGAGCGTAATGAGAACGAGGCCAGGAGGAGGAGGAGGATGTGAGGACTTGGCCGCAACTTTGCATGTGTGTGATAACATTCAGGTGTGTGATGCAACATTAAGGAGTTCCCAGCCCTCTAAACACACACACACATAAATGAAAAAAAACATCTAAACGCCATGGTAATGGATGTTGGCACACACACACACACTCACACAGATGCTCATTGCTCATACAGAGCCAGAAACGTACGACATTTCATTTTATCCTACAGGTAGCGTGACCTTCAATGCGCCTCATCTGTCCACCCCTCTCTCGCTCTTTCTCTTCACGTATTCCTGTTATCCAGCGCTCAGTGGCGTGGCAGGTAATTTGTGCGCAGCTATTGGAGATTAAAGTTTAATTAGTGAGCGGGGAGTCATTTGGGTCTTTCTTGAGTGAAATAAGGCTGCTGTGCATGCATCGTTGTGTGTGAATGTGTGTGTGTTCGCTCTGCTCACTCGCTCGGCCCTAACGCATCAGGGCTCATCAGAGAAAGCAGCAGTGGGAGTAGAAGATCCGAGTCCGTCTTTCATCAGCGAAGAACAAAGGATGGGATCCCCCCCTCTACCTTCCCCTTCTCCCCCACCTTCCCTCCATCTCATCTCTTTTCCTCTCCCCCTCTCCGGTGCTCAGTTGGCAGAGTTCCACAGTCATATTCACACTTTCCCAGTCCCTCGTGAGACACACACGCTCATATCACCTCCACTGCCACCATCACACTGCACCACATGCGGGAAAAGAGAGGGATGACAGGGTGCTCACTTTGTCTTCCTTCATCTTAGTGTGAGAAATGACCGATAGATCTGTCACCCGAAGTGAAAGGAACGTCACCTGAAACATCGCAGCCTGATTGCTTCTTCTTCTTCTTCTTTTTTTTTTTAAGCATCTTTGTCTGTCCGTCATTCTTCCTGCCACAATCTGCTGGTTTCTCCCACAATCTACTTTTACTCCACCAGCAATCTGTTTTTGTCTCCTACAAAGTGCTCAAACTTTGTCATCTGTCTCTCTCTAACGTGCTTACTGGTCTCGATCATGTGGGACATCAAATGTGCCAGATGGTCACGGGCTGCTGACATGGGCGCGAGCCCCCGCCGCACACCCAGGTGTCTTCGGAGCTATGTTTTTTAGCTAATGACGGCTGGAGCCTGCATCTCAGCAAGCGCTGTTATTTCACCAGGGCTCGAGACACTGACGCAAATCGATAGGCAGCACGGCCCAGCGATAACGATCTCCGTTTCTCCTCTCCTCCCTGCATCTCTCCATTCGCCTCGTTGCTATGCCCTCCCCCTTCTCGCCATAAACCCTCCCTCACATCTGCCTTGATCTTGCAGCTTCAATCTATCTCTCCCTAACCCTCCCACTCTTTTTCCTCCCTTGTCTCTGTGCCCTCAATCTCACATCCGTTCCCCCAATCCTCTCCTCTCCTCGTTGTTGTTCTGCATCTTTTCCTCCCCCAGCTGCCTTGATCTCGCATCCGCTCTGTCACTTTTGCCCTTCGTTGCCTCGCTCCTATCCTACGCCTGGCTTCATATCTTGCCACTTATCTCCCGTTGCTCCCTCCGTCTTTTTTTCACCCTCGCTTACTCTCATTTCATATTTTCCCTTCTCCCTCTCCATCACTTCACTGTTTCTCACCTATCCCCCTGCTGGTCTTCTATTTCTTCCCAATCTTCCCTTATGCTCTTTTATTTCAGTGACCCACCATCACTGATTTGGTGGCTTTTAAGCAGCAAACAGCAAACAACTGCTTAAACTTTTCAAAGCAAGTAGGATGTACAAGTTTAAACATGTTTTTTTCTTCTTTTTTTTTTTCAAATCCACACAGATGTAAACTGTCCCAAAGCTCCTATAAATGTTCCTCTTAAGATTTTCAAAATTTTAAGAATCTGAAAATGGGTCAGTTCCCAACTTCCAGAAGAATTTGCTTTAAAAGACCAAGAATATATTTGTGTTTGTGTTCAGGTTTCATATAACTAGTTGTTGACCTCAAATCAGCTAGTTTTTGATTTGAGATCAGTACCCTCAATATGATGCTTAACAGTTGGCACTTAACTGCCTTAACTGTATTTCATTTACTTCTTCACATGAATGTACTTCATTCACCAGAAGACGTTGGGTTTGACTTTAAGAGAAACTGTAAATTTCAGTCGTGTGTGTTGGTTTTGGTTTTGGGTCTGGGGTTTCTTCCTGAGTCCAAACTTTTACTGGCTTCACTGTGGATATGGAGACTGGTGTAGCAGCACTTTCCAGATCAAAGCTAGCTTTTGCCTTGCTGGTCTAAGCTAATTTCCTTTCTCCAGAGGCTGGTAGTTTGTGTCATATGGTTGAAACAGGGGTGTTGCGACATCACAAAGATCCCAAAACACACATCAAAATCCATTTTGGGATGGTTATAGCACGGTCCTACAGTCACCTCAAAGTCATTTTGATTTGAAACATTTTTTTAACTTTGTTCAAAGGATGAATCCATGCGAGTCACATGGTCAAATCAATCATTTGAAATTCTCTCTTAGAAATTCAAAGTGATAGGGTCTATTTTAGTGCTCTGTCATTGTTTTATATCCAGAGTCAAATATCCAGACAAAGCTGTGTTAGAAGCTGCAAAAAGTTTGTGGTTGAGGTTCAACGTGCCCAGATTTGCTATAGTGGATAAATGTCTGTATTTTGGATGTTGAGTCATGGGAAATATTGCAGAGGGGGACAATATTCCATAAAGCATTTAGAAATAATCATGTGTGCAAATACAGACATAAACACATTGCTATCTACATGCACAGACACTCACAACCCATAAAAAAACAGCTGTTGGGCTTTATTGGGATGGTCCAGGGAGAGATTGTAGTTTGCATTTTGGTTGCTGAAGCATCCTGTTCAGCAGAGTGATAGGCCCCTAGTAGTTTTTAAAAAAAGTTAGACGTTGTGATAAACTCTGGTTCCTCAAAATTGTTCTCATGCACACACGCATGACAAATACTAGGACTGTTAGGAAGGACTGGCAGTGCAAGACACTACAAACCAACTCTGGTAGATATCATCCACTAGATTCTCTGTAAACAGATGTTGGCAACATCTGTTGGTGGTGTTGAAATTTTAGGTGCCAAAAGCTTGTTGTTGTTGCGATTCGTAATTGGAGAAATGTTTTCTGCTGAAACCATTTTGTTAGCGCTTGCAGTTGTCTGCCAGTGGTTAGTGTTTGAAATCTATCTATGTTGTTGCTGTCAAATAATCACAGAACAGGAAGAAAAAGAAAAAGTTGCTTGGCCTTTAAATATTAAATATCACCTACAGGTTCACTCAGTAGGCCGTAGTGTG
Source organism: Phalloptychus januarius (assembly GCA_902982915.1). Lineage (NCBI taxonomy): Eukaryota > Metazoa > Chordata > Actinopteri > Cyprinodontiformes > Poeciliidae > Phalloptychus > Phalloptychus januarius. The sequence goes on from CADWAE010000476.1 coordinate 9,773,985, forward strand.
TCCTAGGCTCCTACTTAGGACATAGATAGTGTTGTCTTTGCTGCAGACAACAGTATTTGCAGCAAAGAACATTAACCATTAAGCTAACTAAATAAACCTTGTCAATTCATCCATCTGTTTAGAAAATTAGCTCATAAAAAACAGATTCTTTCTGTAATATATAAAAAAATTAGTTCTGGAAACTGGATGTTGGAACTGAGAATGATGTCTACCTCTTGTTCTCAGCAGCTAATAGGACACCATTGTGGTTTTCTTTTACAGAACATTTACTAAAAACTCCACAAGTCAGTAATGACAGTTTCTGGTTGCAACCGCTTTTAAGAAGTGGAAGTCCACATTAGGCTGGATGCATGTGAAAGTAAAGAGTAAAGGAGATTCTGATCAGATGTTTCACTCCCGCAACTGAGTCCTTTCAATGCAGAGGATCAGTGGCTCTTTTACAAGCTCCTACTATTTTATCTATCTAGAATCTCGAGGATCATTAACTATGCCCTGGAAAGCACGAAAGATCCTCTTTCCTATTTTTATACTCCTTTTTCATGTCCTTGCCACTGGTATTTTCAGCTGAGCTTTAGAATAGCCGACTAACAATGGAGTAGTAGTTTTGGATATAAACATTTTTGTGAGGCTTAAACTCCTGGTTCAAGCCGGTTAATAAAGGTTTTCTATCATGCCTTACTTTCTTTAAAAAAAAAATCCGTCTCATTTTCAGACACAAAAGCAACGGCAACAATGGAGGACACCCATCACCAACAGCTTGAGTTCAGTGCGCCAGACCAAAAAGAAGTCTGACCTCTCCCAATCCAATACAAGGTCATACACATACACACCTCCAGTCAGACAAAGAGCATCTGCACATTTGCTTCAGGGCAAGGAATCACTGTGGAAGGCAGAGGTCGTGGATAGGACAACCTGGAGGACAAAAAGAGAAGGAAAAAAAGAGCAGACAGGAAGCGATAGAATGTGTGTTTTTAATGCATGTGTCAGAAAACCGACAGAGAAGGAGTGACGCAGCGTCATCAATGAGAGGTAGTGAAGTGGCACAAAGCGGGAGCAGGTGCAGATCAGTGTGTGCGTGCTGTCTGGATGTGTGCCGGTGAATTTGTGAACACTTGCACATGTGTGAGAGCCGGGTACGTGCAAATGAGTTGAGGGATGAGCAGACATGGGAGGGGAACGCAATGTGGAGCCCAGCAGGGACGTCACACCAAACCTGCCCCGGCTCGGCTGCCTCTACCAGGGGGTGCGACGCTGCATCCCATTACCTGGAAAAAGACATTTGTGTGGCGTGTGTTTTGTGCACATGAATGCATCGCTGGGAAATGGATCAATGTTGCATTTTCCAAAGAATCAGCTTGTATTCTAGCCCTAGATGTTGACGGGGACTGAGCAGACGCTGATTACTTTGCTTTGTCTTCACTTGTCCAATCTTCCTTCTGCATCCTATTTCCTCTGCTCCAAAGTCTCCTTCACTGGATGATTCTGATTGAATACCAAGTAGCCTTGTGCCCCATTTTACAAGATCCCAACTGCCTCGTGCCTTGTGTGTAAACCAAAGTACACAAAATGAGAAAGCGTGTGGGCATTAGTGAGGCTATTGACACGTCACAGAGAGCACAGAGCACGTTTTTCATACTCTGAAGCAAGAAAGGCTACCCAGAGTCTAATATCCACAAATACCTGCATGGTCATGTCTGTCACATATTACAGAATGCTTGGATGCACGTTTGTTGTCACCTGGCTTCAGAAAAACACAGACTCTCCTTCACAAAAGCACAAAGACGCACAACAGGGAATGAGCAATCAGTTTTCTTTCTTCTTATTCCCATCACATGCACAACCTGTGCCTATACCAGAGAAAAAAATGCCCTTTGCAGATGCCATGTGCTTGATTGTGCCTGCGTGCCTGTAATTCTTGATCGCTCATTCCTCTCTCCATCCCCGCCCCATCTCATCACTCTGTCACCATGTCAACAAAGACCAGGTTTAGTCCTTCAAAGGGCAACGCTCGACAGCTGCCGGATGGAGGTGACCGTGTCGAAAGACGGCGAAAGACTCTGAAAGAAAAAAACGGATTGGGGAAAAAAAAGAGACAAATTACAGCTCTGTGGAGAACCAGAACAGAGGAGGGCCGGATGATTTTGGGTCAAGGCTAGAGGAAAGGAAAATAAGGAGATTGAGTATACAGAAAAAATAGGTGAACAGGATTTTGTCCTTTCACAAATCACATGCTCATCTCCTGCCCATTGTGCAGCACCAAGCTGAAGTGCTTCTATTTCTGGTTCTTGAAGAACCATGAAGTGATCTATTCTTCTATAAAATCTTAGTTCTGATGGTCTTATGTCCAAGTGACTCAAATGACTCTATTATTAAAAAAATAAAAAATAGGTAAAATGTGTGACTCGATGCTTTGCTTACAGTTTGAGCGGTCAAATGTTTCATGGGGGGCAGCAATGGCTATTGCATGAAGGACAGGTGATTGCATCAGATGAGATGATGTAAGATGGAAAATGTGAGGAAAAAGAAATATCATTGCCATGCATTTAGGACATCAAACATGAAAGAGGTAAATTTACTCTGTAGTAAACTTCTACTTTAGCACAACATCTAAAGTAGATAGATGGATTTAGAGAGGAGAAGATTCTAAGGCCTTCATGAGCTTGGCCCATTTTTTTAATTCTGTATACATTTTCTTGGTTACTGCCCTCACTTCATCGCTTTCTTGGTGTGTGAATACCATGGAAACTGAACTCTTTTGTTGTTGTCTTAACAAGCTAAAAAATGCACGTCCCTCAAAGGTCACTGGACATCACCTGAATGCGTCAGTCAAAGAAAGGCAAAAGAAAAGCAGAGATGCAACATTCATAACAGAACCCCTAATGAATTTAACGCTTTCGTCGTTTAATAGCTGACTTAATCTCTGCATCAAATCAGGCTCATTTCTCCATCTTTCTACGAGGTGTTGAAGATTTGCCGCTCTTTCTCCAAACTTTGTCGTTTTCTTCCAAAGCCCCAGCTTTGTGTCTGTCTGTGCTCCTGTTGTCTTCCATTACACCGGCTTTGTGTATTTAAATAAACTGTGTGCAGTGTGCACGGTTGGTATTTTTGGTTTTGAGCGTGTGTGTGCAGACAATTGCGTCTCCAATGTCGTCCTGCCTCTGTAACAGAAAAGCCAGCCACGTCTGTGGCTGTGGATGAGTCATCCCTAAACTCCAGAGAGGAGGAAAGACAACATCGCTCAGACACAAACCTCACATTAGCTGGCCTTCCTCACCGAATCAAAATGCTCTCCTGCATCAGGGCTTGTTGTTTTCCTCCCGCATCAGGTTCACAGGAAAACAGATTATCATTAGGGGCTGTGAAAGAACCTGTCCATATTTACATATGGTCAATCAAACGAGTTTGTTAAAAATTCTATGAATATGGAAGGATTAGTGTAATGGACTTTTAAACTGCAATTGTTCAACTTATCCTAATTGCTAGCTATGCTGCAGTCCAGTAGACTGTATGGGTGTAACAGGTACATAGCAGGTTTTGTTTATAAGGTAAGGTTTGGTATAATTACAGGATAACCGGTAGCTACTAACAGCTCATATGCAGCACTAACTACATTTTGTAAAGCTAAATCTTTGTGTGTTTGAAATAAATATGTTCTTATTTCAACTGATTTAGTAAATATGAAGCAAAATGAGAATCATACTGGCGTAGTACAGAAATTCAATATAAACGTATATAAATAAAAAACCTGTTTCTTACCCTTTAATGCACTTTGTCACTAGTTAGCAGAGGATTTTATCTTGAATTTGTGGTTCTGCCATATTTAATGAGGTTACGCCTGATGTCAAAGATTTGAACAAATACACAGTTTGCAAAAGTAGAACTTAGCATCTTTTCTTCTAAAAGGTAAGATTATCATCATCAGTCTTGCATTAATTTGGCATGGATGTAGAGCATGGATTGCTTTTGGCACCATTTGGTTTTGGTGATAATGCACCAATGTTGGTTTGTATTTAAAGAAGCAGAAGTGAAAATTCTGGGAGAAATCCACAAACCAATTTGACTAGCTGCGTTTTGTACACGCTCTCTGGTTTATTGTTGCACCAGGGTCACAATGCAGACTGCAGACACTAGCGGAGTTCAGTAAATGCAGCAATTTTCAACTATTATCATTTCATCTTTTTTGTGACTGAGGAAAGTACAACTGTCTGAAAATCAGTAAAATAAAATAGAAGTCTTAGTGATTTGGACTTATTTTAGGACAGATGTACAGACCATTACAGCCTTATTCCTTGAATATAGAAAGAGTAAGTGAGTATTCAAGAGGCAGGCCACAAAGCATTACAATTTGAACCTCTTTGAACAATTTTGACTTGCTATTTTATTTCTGAACCAGATTTGCAATGCAAATTGCAAATATATGCAAATAGAAGCACAGCCATCAAGTCCAGGAAATGGAATAATTTTGTGTTTCCCTTTTTTTTAATACAAATACAAATTCTGTATCCTGTGGCCTCACATCAGCATTCCTTTGCCTGTCTTTGGTGGCACATCTCTGCCCCCCTCCATGTGTCTTCCAATAATCTATGTGACTGGCTGCTGGTGACCCTCTGTGACCTCCAGCTGAGTGTCATGACAACGGGACACTGACAAATGTCGGAGTAGATATTGGCTGCCTCAATCTCCTAAGCCTCTCTCCTGGGTAGGAAACCACCCACGCAGTCTGGCCGCGACACTGCAGAGGAACGAAATGCGGGGAGATGTTGCGTGTTTGCCATCCGGTCGGCCTGTCAGCCTGTCAGCCCGTCCGTTGCATTGAACCCGAGGTTATCGAATGAAAGGGCACGGGAGGTGCAGAGAGGGGAGGATGCAGAGAGGAAATAAGAAAAGGGAGCGTGATGTCTCAGGCATCTGAATGCTCTCCGTGTCGCGTTGCTGAAGTGTGTGTAATTGGGAAGGGGATTGCAGAGTGTTGATTGGAAGCAGCGGCGGGGCGGGTTGCTGCGTTATTTTGGAGCACGCTGCGTTAAGCCCAGTGTTAAAGGCAGATGTGTTAGACACGAGTGCGTGCGTGCAGGGGTGTGTGTGCATGTGTGTGTGGGGGGGGGGGCTAAAAGAGAGAAGCTAGAAGGTAGAGAGCGTTGTGTGTCTGGTATATTTAAGTGTGTTGTCAGGATGTTGAGGAGCATGCAAGCAGAGCTTTAGTGAAAGTGTGTGTCGCTGGGCCGTGTAGTTCCAGCGGTGGTGTGTGACTTTCTTTTTTTTTTAGCGAATACGTGTGATTGAATGTGCAAGCGTGCGTGCGTGTGCAATTCCTCCCAGGCCGCTCCACCTTCCCAGCAAACTGCCTCTGCATGCATAATTAACCAGGATGACTGGGGAGGTAAACACACAGAGAGACGTTCCATCCCTCCACTCTCTGTGTGCCTCCGCTTTGTGCATCTGCACGTGTGTGCTTATTGGTGTCAGACAGACAGACGGACCAGGACCAGGAAAGAGATTTGAAGCCAAAGTGCTTCAGAGCTAGATTTGATGGAACGAGTGAGCTGTCTCTCTCTCTCTTTCTCTCTCTCTCTCTTTCTCTCTCTCTCTCTTTCTCTCTCTCCCTCTTTTTCTCTCTCTCTCTCGGTCCCTTTGTGTGTTGAGAAAGCAGATAAATCCCATCTCAAGCTGCCTCTGAAGATGATGTGATGAAAAAGAGGAAGAGAAAGGGGGGCTACTGGAACCAGCCACAGTTCTGTGCATTATGAACCATTCAGCGGAACAATCAAATTCACCCCTCTCTCTATTCCTCCCGCTCCTTCTTTTCCTTCTCCCCATCCTTTCCTGGCAGTGTTTAACTTGGAGGCAGATGCATTTTAATGCTTCAAACGAATAGATCCTCCCCAGGTGTGATGAAGCACAAAACTGTTCGAATTATAACAATAAGGCAGCTAAAATGAGAAAAGATGTTGGAAGCAGCAGTGGTAATCAATGTTGGGTTTAGTTTGTCTGTAGGGTTCAAGAATTTGTCTAATTACCAACGTAGAAACAACCATTTGCTGTCAAATTGGATGGAGAGCATCCAAAAACATAAATTTTCAGGTCTCACTACAGACTATTTGGAATTAGATCAGTTGAATTAGGTCTTGACTTTGACTTAACCGCTCTAACTCATACTTGGATTTCATCTATGCTATTTAATAGGAGCTGCGATTGAATGTTGTTTTCCAGTTTCAAGTCTTTTGAATCCAGTAACAGGTTTTTCCTAGAATTGCCTTGTATTTAGTTCTGTGCAATTTTCATTCAAGAAATACATGCTCACAGTTTGGTTTTACTACAACTTTTTCAAAATAGGGAAACTGTGTTTAGGGTGATGCAAAGTTCTAGGTTTTTGGGGGAGGTGTTGTCATTTGAGGTGTTTTATTTTATTTTTCTTTCCTTAGACCTCCTCTGAGATGTTGTAACATCTGAAGGAAAATGGTGGCAGTAGACATAATCTACAGCAGTGATCTCAAACTGCAATCCTTGAGGGCCAGGGTCCTGCAACTTTTACGTGTCCCTTGTCCTACAGGCTTGAATTAAATGGTGAAACTGCCTCACTAGCATTCAATCGAGCTCTACAGAGCTCTGCTAATGAGTTCATGTTGGAGCCAGGTGTGCTGAAGCAGAGACGTCTAAAAGTTGCCGGTCTCTGGCCCTTGAGGAATGCAGTTTGAGGCCACTGATCTGGAGATATCAGAGTAAATGGAGCCAAGTATAAAAAGGATGCCACATTTTTACCAGATTTTTTTGAGAAAATAAAATTGTATATACTTATCTGTATAAGTATATACAATTACTTATACAGATATAAGTAATTGTATATACTTATATACAGTTAGTATATAAGTATATACTATACTTTTAAAATAATTAATTTTAATAGTATAAAATTAATTATTTAATTTTTTAAATAATTAATAAATAATTAAATTAATTATTTAATTTTATACTATTAAATAAGCTTTGTGGTTAAACTTTCAAAAAGTTTAATCATGCCATAAAATTTTAGCTGCTGTGTAACACAAAGTGCTTCACAATGGGTAAAAGCAAATGGAATAACATAAAAAACTGCTAGAAATTATAAATAAGCAAACATGCACAAAAAAGTTAAAACAGATAAATAAATGCAACGGTTTTAGGAGATGAGAAATTGAGGGAATGCAGCAGATTAGGCAGTTTCAAGGGATATGAATGCGTTCGCTAAGCACTATAGACCCACCTTGTGTGTAATGTGTATGCAAGTGGGTGTGTGGTATTTGCTGCAGTTTGTATTTCCCATGAGCTCAGGCTGTGAAGCCCACTCACTAAATCATGCATTCTCCTCTGTCCTCTACAACCCCCCTTCTCCTTGTCTTTCTCATCAAACTTATCATTCTATCACTTCTTCCCTGCTGTTGCATCCCTTCACCGTCCGTCTCTTGTCTCTTTAGTCACTTGCATTTTCTCTCTCTCTCTTTCTCTCTCTCTCACCTTCTATTAGGCCACCAACGCCTTGTTGTCTTTTGCCCCTCTCGTTGCCATACCCATCTCTATCGGGAAGGTTGAAGAGAAAATAGAAAGACGAGGAACGACGGGGAGATAGCAGAATGGGAAGGGAAATTATCTTTCTTGTGGGTGTCTTGCTAGATGTGTGTAATATCATAGGCCTTTACATAAATGTATAGGCCTGCATGGAGATGTAGAAAAAAAAGAACATATGCAAGTTTGCTTCTCCTTCAAGCCCTTTCTCTGTTCTAATGCAAGCCCTGAAGAATGGGCAGACAAATAAACAGGGAGGATTTGGTGATCTCAGCATGTGTGCTCCATCCTCTCTCCTCTCTGCTCCTCACTGAAGCGGAGACGTTGTGCATCCACAAATACGGCAATCGGTCGACACCATGGTGCCGCGCTTCTGTGCGGAAGATAACAGTGGAAAGAGAGGGAGGTGCCGAATGGAGGTGGAAAGGGGACGTGACGGGAATGTAGACGCCGCCATACACACACGCAGTATGTGTTTGAGAAAAAGCAAGCGTGAAGTAAATCGATTGGAGGGAAGGTGTCTTTGGTTTCTTTGTTTTGTTTTATTGCAAGATGCAATCAAGCACAAAAAATACAATTACGGTGTCATGCCCTGTATGCCCAACCCCAGGAACTTTTTTTTTCATATTTTGTCATGTTACAGCATCAAAATGCTGTTCATTTTTTATGTAATAGACCAATGTAAAGAAGTGCTATAATTATAAAGTCCAAGTAAACTCAAACATGGTTTCCAGTTCTATATAGAAAACATTAAAATGAAGAGTAAGATGATCAACCCCCGCTTTAAACTGATTCGCACAAATAAATTAAGTGCAGCCTCTTCAAAGGTGATTAGTATGTAGAATTTATCTGTTATTTCATCTGAGTATAAATAGTTTAAACACATTTAGCTGTATTTCTGCCTCAACACACCTGAGTCAAATAATCAGGTCATTAACAGGGCTCCGAAAAACTTGTCTGCATACTAACGAAGTAATTCAGCTCTATTGGACGAGGGGCACATCTTAAAGTGGCAGCCCTGGAGGACTGGAATTGAAGACCTCTGATTTAGACCAAAACATATTCTTCTTTTAGACCTGACCCAGTTCAAGTTCAGACTCCAATCCAATTGAGTATCATTGCTCTCAACTCTACTCTGCATCCTCTACAAAGAGTCTTAAAACCGCCTGCTACAATTTTTAGATTTTACTTTTTTATTCCACATAAAATTAATCACAATATGTCCTGAAAAGCACAATAAAGTTTACGGTTGTAACTTGGAAAACATTCAAGGATTGCGAAATCTATAGCAAAGCAGTCGACACTGAAAAATGTTCAATGTGGAAGGAGAGGGCTTACTCCACTGAATAAAACAAATAATTTGTGTCTTTGCTGAACCCGCCTGCTGTTCTCAGCATGCTTGGTTTTGGAGAATCCCACATCTTTTCCTTGATATTGTGTAAACAACTATGCCCACACGTACGTCACCCCAGGTGGAACCGTATTGACCTGAGAGTAGGGGAGCAAGGATGGTAGGAAAGCAGATATTAGGTCTCCATGGGAATTTACAAGTGTCTCTCTGTCAATAAATATGAGCATTTGTTTGTAGTATTTTTTTAAAAGATGGACTAGAGCTTTTCGTAAAAGAAGTGCATACGTTTAAGGTAGTCTCACACAAACACACACACAGAGTATTCATAGATGAATAATGTTGTTGTGTCTGGTGAGATGTAACACAGTCCCAGAGTGGATTGAGAATGGGGATATTGTGGAAAAACTGACTCTCGGACACGAACACACAGACACACACACGCACTCTGATGCTCAGTGCTCTGTCTCCTGGTGACTCTTTTGCTTTTATAGATCAGCAAAAGTCTCCACCTCTCCTCTGTTCATCTCTGTTCTGTATTAACACATTCACACACTTACGCACACACGCACTCACACACGCATGCAGGTGAAACCGTATAGTCCCAAAACGCAGTCACATACTGGAAGAAATGCATCTTACACTATCAACACAACCCCTCTGCTGGTGCATTTAGAGCGTGCACACACACACAGTGTGTTAGTGACCACTTCTCCTAGAACTAGAGTTTCTGTCTGACCAGAAGGCAGAAAAAACTAAGGGGCCCAGCTGAAAATTTCATAAACACCCGACCAGAAAATAACATAAAAAATTACTACAGGGTTGAAAATTTTAAGAAATTAAAATTTAAAAATGGCTTAATTATCAAGTAGTTCAAATACATTTCATAGACATACAGTTAACACAAATAATGGAACAGAACTACATGAGAACGGATAATAATACCAAGGAATGCTTTAGGTTTTACATTGGTCAATCAAACCAGACCAATAAAACCTAATACATGTGTTTGGGAAAGCATGCAACATATTATCTACTTTGGATCTGAACGCCTGTGTGTCTGCATATGTGTTTTTCTCAGAAAAAGAAATTGGTTGTTACTTTAAGTGTCTCTTGAAATGCATACTCAAGTTCTCTTTAGACAAAGAAAAATGCTTATACCCCAAGAACCTACCTTCACAGTTTCTTGTCTTTTTTCTCTATTTCCTCTCATTCTTCCCTCCATACCTTCAGAACCCCAGACCCCCACTCCCCTTCTTCCCGTTTCACCTCACCTCCCCCTCCCTACTCAGGCTACAGACGGAGTGAGTTATGCAGTCCTTTCGTGAGCGCAACAGTGGTTACCACAGCAACCAACCCTGCTATCAGCAGGAGCCCCATGAATTATCTCGCCTGGAGACCTACCGGCAACACCCACATCATCCCCATCCGCAGCATCCACACCCAGGCCCTGGTCCACATCCAGGCCCTGGGCCCGGGCACAACAGGTCAGGCTATGAGGCTATGTCTAATGCAGCAAATGTGCCCACAGGTGGAGCAGCTGGAATTGGAGGACCCAAGGACTGTTACAGCCAACAAAACTATTCTGGGTACCCAGGAAGTACTGGAGGCAGTGGAAATGGAAATGGGAACTCATCAGCCTCACAGGCAAAAAAATCCTTTAGAGGAAGCAAAGTTCCCCCACCAAACCCCAGTCAACACCTGCAGGGCCCTGGAGGCTATAGTAATCACATGGGCCCAGGAAATTATTCCGCCCAGTACATGAGCGAGGGCCATCTCCAGCAGAAATGGGAGGACCCTGCACAGTTAGCACAGTATGAACAGGAGATGGTGGGGCGACTGGAGGCTGGTGCTTCCCCAGCACCTGGATCCTCCCAGTACATAGACTCAAACATTTTGGGGCACTCCCAAACCCCATGCCACCAGCCTTCTACCCCAAGTTATACCAGTCCACACCATCAGCCTCACCCTCCTAACCCTGCTCCCTCACCTCTCATGTATCCTCAAAGTCACCTACACTACCCTCAGCCCGCTCCCTCTCCCTCCCCATACATGGAAAAATGCAGTCCAATCCCTCATTGTTATAAAGGCTATACCATACCTCCAAATTCTCAGTATAGCAGACAGCTAAGTAGCCATAGCAGTTTGAAGCAGGGGACTTACAGGTCAACCCAGAACAGCTATGGGTACCAGCAGTCAACACCCAGAGGTTATGAGCAACAGACATCTTTACAGGCAATGGCCAACCCCCAAGAACCCCACCCTAAATACCAACACTACAACCAACCCCAACAAAATTACTGTCTGTCAGAGCTCCCTGTCAGATCCCCAGAACAGTATTATCAGACTTGCAGCCCCTCCTCAAGTCATTCGCCTGCTCGCTCTGTTGGACGCTCACCCTCATACAGTTCCACCCCTTCACCACTGATGACTAATCCAGAATCATTCCAGTATGGCCAACCACCAATGACACCAGGGGCAGCCTCGTCATCATCATCCTCTTCAGCTGGTATGCAAGATCAAGCCAGCGCAAACACCATGCTAATGCCCCCACGGTCCCACCCTTCACCCAACATATCCCACACAGCATCCCACAGTTACACTTCGACGCCACAAGCACCCACAATGAAAGAGCGCTTCTCTGAGAAGCTGTTATCAAACCCCAGCTTGTGGAGCCTGAATGCTCTCACCTCTCAGGTGGAGAATATCTCCAATAATGTCCAACAACTCCTGCTTTCAGAAGCGCTGGTTGCAAACAAGAAGGGCAGCAAGCGTAGCAGTGGTGGGAGCAACAGCAGCACTGGAAGTGGGGCCTCCACCAAGAAGGGTGAAGAATACAAAAGTCCTCCATATCCAGACAGTGGTGGCAATGTAAGTGGGGCCCCCATGCATGAACCTTACTCTACCCCACAGCACCAACCATTACCTATGGAACTCCATGAGGGTGGCTACTCCAGCAGTAGTGATGAACCATTGGACAGAGGTTACTATTACTTTGGCCAGGGTAGAAGTCCAGCCCAGGCCCACAACAACACACAACTCAGCCTGGACACAGCCTCCTCTTGCTCCATTGCTTCTCCAGATGATATGTCTACTAGGTCTGGGGATTCCGGTCTGCACAACCTTACCCCTGATCCTATAAGATGCACGGCAGGGCAAGGAGGAGATGGAATGAATACCCCAGTGAAGAGCATAAGTGATGAGAGATCTCCAACAAGCATTACAATATCAAGTCCTATGAAACAAGAAAGTGATTCCCCATCAGACATACAACACATCAATCAGCCTGTAAAAGAGAATTTTGAAGAGTCGGCTTGGACTGAAAAATCTGCTGGAAAAGAAGAGGAAGTTATGGAAAAAACTCTTGATTTTATAAGTAATTCAGACTCAAGCAACCCTACAGAGAAGCAAGAGAAATGGACAGATGAGGAAAAATGCCCAAATTTCTACAGCAAAATAAATACGAACATGGCAGAAAAAGGCTATTGCTATGAAGACAAAATGTACCAAGACATCCAGAGCAAATATGACTCAGATGCAAGAGATTCAGTTGAACAGTCCCCAGCTGATCTCTCTGATTCCAGTAACAAAGATCACTTTAGTCAAGAAATTAAGTCAGAGGTATTCAAGTCTGAATCTCCAACTGCATCTGAGAGCTCTGTGAAAACATTGCCATTCATTTCAAGAGGAGACCTTGAACAGGATCCATATTCCACAGAGAAAGATGACAGTTCCGCAAATACCTCTCCAACCCCACAAACTGAAGTCCTAGAAGAGTCTAGCTGTGACAAGAAGGAGAGCAGGACTCAAGAGAATGACAAAGACATAGTAGGAGAGAGGGAAGAGGATGAGATAGATGAAGATGAGAAAGAAGAAATTGAAACAAGTTCTCTTTCACTGCTTTTATCTAAAGAAGTTAGGGGGGAATCAGAGGAGGAGGAGAAAGAAAGTCAGTCATTAACTGAAGAGCACACAAATGTTGAAGACATCCAAATGAGTCCTTCTGAAGATCTCTGCAGCAGAACAGAAATCCACAATTTAGCTCTTAACACTGACAGTGATTTTGCAGGGGGACCCAGTCATCTTAATGCAGCAGCAGCAGCAACGACAGCAACAGATGTTTCAACAAGGGAGTCAGCCATTGGCGACACAGCACCTCAGCCACAGTCTGCTATGCCAGTCTTCTCTGCTCTCAATGATAAGGCAGCTCCTCCTGCTCAGGCTAGAGATCATATTGATCACAGTGATGCTAAGGTCCTGGAGCCAGACTCTCCTCAGCTGCCAGGGAAGTCAATACTTCCCTCTGCCCCTTCCTGGGCTGACACTCCACCATCTCCTCAAAAAGGTGATGATGATATAGAACCAGGCATAAGTTGTTCCAGTGCTGTTACACCACTAGCTAAACCAGAGCCTATGGTTCCATCTGCTCAGCCAAGGACATATGGACGTAAGCATGTTAGGGGTAGAAGGAGAATCATACATTCAGGTGTGGCATTAAGGCGACAACTGAGCTTGAAGAAGGAGGAAGAAAAAGAGGACAAAGAAACAAATTCCTCTCAGCAAAAATCGAGCATGGTTCCAAGCAAGACTGTTTTATTCTCAGATCAAACTAACCTTGCTCATCAGGATTCTATGGTGAGCCAGACTCCTAAAATGCTGACAGATGGTTTTCAATCCAGAATGTGCACTCGCTCTTTTAATGCACCAGATATGCAAACAAAAGTTGAACCTAATGTGAAGAGAAAACCAGGCCCAAAACCTGGATCTAAGCCAGGGTCAAAACCCAGTGCAAAATTAGGGCTTAAACCAGGTGTTAAACCTGGTTTAAAATCAGGTCCCAAACCTGGATCGAAACCCGGGAAAAAGACAGGACAAAAGCCTGCATCACATGAATCAGAAGTGCCACAGAAAATTGAAACTGTCGTAAGGCAAAAACCAGGGCCAAAACCAGGTTCAAAATCTGGACCAAAACCTGGACCAAAGCCTGGATTTAAATCTGGACCAAAACCAGCCCAAAGACTAGGTCCAAAACCTGGACTCAAGCCTGCTGAGGTTTTGCCTCCTATTGAGTCTGCTCCCATCAAGGCCCCAGTTGGCCGCCCCAGGGGATCAATTTCAAAAGCAAAATTGATGGACCGGGAAGATCCAAGACAACAAGTCCCAGAGATGCAAAGCAGGACCAGGAAAGCTCTAAAACATGCAACACTGCAATATAACCAAGATGGAAAATCTCCTACAGAGGAAAAGCAGTCTCTACCAGAAATAAAGGTACAAGAAAGGGAAAACAACAATATGATCTTAAGATCCAGAAAACCCTCACAGGATAAGCTAGCAAAAGAAAAAGAAAGGGGAGGGGAAGATATTCAAACTTCAACACCAACAGAAAATAAAATCAGCGATATCTCTCTAAAAGTTAAGGAGGTCATAGTTGTGAAAAAACTATTAACTCCAAATCCTGATGCCATGATAACAACAAATGTTTCCCTACACTCACCTGTACCACTTGGAAAGCCAGCCCTCTCTGAAGAATCTAAAGAAAAGACATTATCAATTCTAAAGCGCACATCTAGCCCAGACATTTCCACACCACCTGTAAAAAAGAAGAGAGGTCCAAAGCCCAAACTAAAAAACTTACCATCTCAGTCACTCCTGTTTGAAGAGATTCTACCAGCACGCAAAGAGAAAAATGTCAGAGGCCCCAGAAGAAAGCGAGGACCACAAAGGAAATCTTTGGTCAGTGCCTCAACAAAAGATGCTCCTCCTAACAGCAGTGGATCTACCAACAGTGATGTGCCTGTGGTGCCTCCTCAGTGTCCCACCAAAACAAAAGTTCTCCCCCCACGCAAAGGTAGAGGGCAGAAATATGAGGCAATGGTACAGAAGATTACATCTCCCAGCTCAAAAAAACACTTCCCAGCTACCCAACAAGACAGTAGTCTAAGTGAGGATTTCACATCAAAAGCTTTTTCTGAATTTGTCTTTAAGGAAGGTGAGGCTTTTATTCAAATAAATAACACAGATACACTGGAGTTTACAAAGGAGGAAATGAAAAAGCAAGAAGAAGCCATGGCAGTGGAGGATGTATCGCAACAAGGTGACAAGCATGAGTTAAGTCAAGAGGAATCAGCAAAAGACATAGTGAGACCATTAGTGGAAGATGAGGTTACAAATAAGAATTATGGAAGACAAGAAAAAGGTAAACTAGAACCCAAGATGGATGTTGTTGACAATAAGGCTTCATCCTCAACAGAGACATCGTTAGAAGTTGGAACTCTAGATGAGAGGACACAACAGACTTCCAAGGGTGATGCCACAAAGTCTGTCAGAACGAAGAGAAAGAGATGGGCCATGGTGGAAAGTACAGATGCGTCAATGGTAGCGTTGGAAGCAGACAGCCTCATTATTACGACACCAAGACTTGCTAAACAAAGAGCCATTAAGAACAACCATGAAATGCACCTTAAACAGAGGAGGAAGAAGAGAAAGGGCGAAGTCAATTTAGAGGAAACCGAGACAGTAGATGAGCTCAGCACAACAGAAACACCAGAACCTGTGGAAAGAATAGAGGAAAAAGTCACCACCACAGAGTCCACAAAGTTCACAGAAACTCTACCAACTAGCGAGGATAAATTCACAGAAACCCCGCAAGCCATCTCTGCAGAACTTGTTCAAAAACCTCGAAGAGGCCGAAAACCATCCGCAAACCCAACTAAACAAAAAAGAAGCCAAGCCTCAATGGAGCATGTTCTTGGGAAGCCAGTGAAGATCCACAAAAAACCTGGGCCAAAACCTGGAATGAAAGATGCCATTGAGGTAATTGAGGCAGTTGTACGGGCAGCTGGATGTGAGCAGGACCAAAAAGAGGAAAGAGTAAAAAGGGAACAACAAAATATAGAAAGTGAGGAGACTAATATTGTGGGTCCTGTGGTGACCGTAACAGAAAAACAGATGGAGTTCATCTCTGTGAAAAGAATCAGAAGGAGACCAATCAACAGGAATTCCAAGCTATCTTTTTGTCCTTATGTACGGATCAACAACTCTAGAGACTTTTCTTCTTGGTGTGCCATAGTCAACAAGCCTGAAGATGCTGTTGTATTTCAGAGACGGAGAAAAAAGGGCATACTTAGAATGAGGAATCCTTTCACAGTTGCCAAAGTAGTGCCACACACTGCTGCCATGCAACTAGGACCATTGGTAAACACAAATCTACCTGACATGCGTCTTATGTGTTGCTTGTGTGGGAAACCACCAAACTACAAAGACCTGGGTGATTTGTGTGGACCATACTACACAGAAGATAGTATTCCACGGAAAATTTTGACTATCACACATACACAACTCTTCAGGGAAGACGGCAGCAAGACCCACGGGACTGACAGTAACAGCAGTGAAGAACCAGGTACTTCCTCAAAGACTGAAGATAGAGTGAACTCAGAAAAGGAGGTAAATACAGAAGCTGAAGAGGCTGGAAACAGCAGGCACCATCACCGGCACTACAGACGGCTACTGAAACCAGAAAGACCGTGTCAGGAAGGTGGTCCGAGAAGAGTTACCCTCAGAGAGAGATTCAGGAGAATGAAGCAGCTCCAGAATCTCTGCACGGCCACTTCAAAAGACCAAGAGGGCAATGAAAGCATGTTTCAAAAGCTACAAATGGAGGCAGTGGCCAAGGAGCACTGGGCTCATGAAAACTGTACCATCTGGACCAAGGGGATAATTATGGTAGCTGGAAGACTATATGGACTGAAAGAAGCTGCCAATAAGTCAGCTCAAACGGTATGTTAACAATCATAAAGAGGCTCAATTTATGGTCAAGACATTCCTTCTTTGTGTGTTATTTATTTTAGAATGGTGCTTTACCGGTTTTGTTCTCTGTCTGATGAACCCCAGAGCTGTCACAAGTGCCAGATTTCAGGAGCATCTCTCAGCTGCTGTTGGAGAGGCTGCTCTTATAAGTACCACTACATCTGCGCCAAAGAGATAGGTAAGAAACTACGGTAGGAAACAATACCAGAGAATTGAACTGAAATTAAAACAAAAGAAGCCAACGTGGACAAATGAAAGTGAGGTAGAGCATGAGTTAAAATAAAAAAGAGTGAAAAATTAAAAGGTGAGTCAAGAGAAGTAGATGTGGGTAAACCGAGAGGGAAAATGCATATAGTAGCAATATTGAATGCGAAACGATACGTCTGAGAGCTCAGAGAGAGAGAAAACCCAAAAGAGCGCTTTGATTAAAGAGGGTGATGAAAGTGGGAGTATGAAAGAAAGAGAAGGGAACGAGACAGGGGGTTGAGGGAGTCTCTATGTGTGCATTATTGACTGCAACCTCTGTGGCTCCATCCATCCACGCGGCTGTCGGGGCTCTAAATGTGGATGTGTGCAATGCTTACTTAAATACTTAAATTGTTCATCTCAGGAGCATGTTACAAATATGTACGTCCCCTCAGCTTGCCCATTTGTGTGTTCCTGTTCGCTGTTGCTGTTGGAAGTGTCAGCATGTGTGCGACATGGCTTACCCTTATGAAACTTCATGCCAGAGAGGTACAGTGTGAGGATTAGAAGGCCTGCCACGTCTGCAGAGCCAGCAGAGGGAGCAGAGTGAGGCCCTTTTTAATCCTGCTGAGTGCACCAGCCATATCTGCCTGCCCGCTCTGCAACTCATCCACTCACTTGGGCCCATCTCTCGTTCTTCTTACTTTCTGTGCAATTCTTTCATCGTTTACTGGCTTTTGCCGTCTACGTGGGGTTCAAGGATGTTGTGTGTCTGTTTGATTCATTTCTCTTGTTTAGCTGCAATGCAAGCTTATCTTCCTCTTTGCCTTTTCTCTTGCTGCCTGTAGGCTGCACATTCCATGAGGATGATTTTTCCATCAAATGCCCAAAACATGAGGTAAGAAAAGGAAACTGTTACTAGTAAAATGTATGTGTATTAATCATTAAAGTGTTTGTTGCTGATTATATTTTACAAGGCTTGAAAATCTTGTAGCCATTCAAGTCGACACTTTACAGAATAGTGTTATGTTACAGTGCTTTACATCCGAAAACTTTAGATACTTTGTCACGTTACAACCAAAATGTATTTCAATGATATTCAAAAGGTACTGCGTAATTATTTGTTGGAAGGGATTCCAGCATTAGTTTACAAAAAGAAAGATCTGAAAGGTATATTATGTATATCAGGAGTACTCTGATACCCCAAAATAAAATTCAGTGCATGGAAAGAGTCCATGTGTGATTCAAGTCTGTATGAATATTGTGGAAGTTTCACTTTTTTTTTTTTTTTACGTGAACAAGCAGAGCTCATAATTTAACTTTTCTTCTCATGACTCCCTTCCTGTCCTACTTTTACTTCTCTACAAGGAGTGCATCCAAAATGTGAATTTATGTTTCTTTTACTGGATATACTGTATGTCGGTATGTCACATGCAGTGCAGTTTACGCAGCTCATCCTGTCCCTGTTATTGTCATTTAACTGCAAAGGACAGATTCATCATTATCATCCCAGACTCACTAATTGTTAAACATTTCCAGCAGCCTAGACCGACCCAACACCCTCAGACCTCCACAATTACAACGGCTCCCTGCTTTTCTGGTGAACATTAACAGTCTGCACCACACCTGCTTTTCCTGTGGGACAGACACCATCTGCTGGTGATGAATGGACAGTGCAGCACAGCGTGGAAGGTCAAATGCGAGGAAGGGTGGGGGCTGGTAGGGAGAGGCAGAGATGCTGACATTCAGCAGAGAGCAGCAGTGCATTGAGGCAGCGGTGGCACCAGGCTCACATCCTCCCTCCCTTCCTTTCCCTCTCTGCATCTGCATTTTCTCTTCCTCCCTCCCTCCTTTGCTCCCTTTTCCTTTCCTGCTCTCCTCTGTGCAGACTGGCAGGGATGAAAAGCTGGCAGCTGATCAAAACACCCCACCCACCATCGCTGCCTGTTATCCTCCCCACATGCTCTCTCCACCATTACTTTCTACTTCTTCCTCTCATTATTTCTCCTTCCTCCTTCTTTTTCCCTGTTAGCCTCATTCCGCTTCTTTGCTCCCCCGCTGCTCCGTCTCTCCCAGCGTCTCAATCCATTCACCTTCTGATATCCTATAAGCTCCCCGATTTGTTTTTCCCCCCTTCCATCCTCTCTTCACCCTTCCTCAATCAGCCCCTTTCTCACCCGCTTCCTTTCTCATCCTCTCTCTCTCTCTCCCTGCGTCTCCCCCTTCACCTCCACTCCCACGTCTCAGCGAAGTGTGAGAAACACAGAGAAAATGAGAGCAAGTCAGAGAGAGAGATTGTTGTTAGCTGTGTTGAGGCAGAGTTGTCATCAGGCTGAGGGATCTGAGAGGCTGCACATCTGCGCCGAGCCAATTTAAGCTGAGCGGCCCAATCAAAGGGAAGAGGAGACACGGATAAACATGCAAGCACCCCACCCATGGGTTGGGGTGTCACGTCAGAGGACTCTCTTTATCCCTGTGTTCTCACTTTAAGGTGAGATAAAATTCACCTAAACGTCACGCATTAATAGCGCATCAGAACGGGATGATTAGCAGGTTAGCTGTTAGCTCACATATATTCACTTGGGTGCAAAAAAACAAAACAAACAAACTAAGGAACAGGGAAACGCAGACAGTTTCACGCCGAGGCTGAGCAGGAATAAAAAGAGCCGAATCAGGACAGTTACATCAGAGAGCAGCAGACTGGGAGACGTCGAGATGGTGCAATAAAAGAAAGGCTACAAAAGAGGAGAACCTTCCTGTGATGGTGAGGTGGAGAGACCAAAAGTGTAAAAAAAAAAGTCATGTGTTACTCTAGAGACCAAAAAGCAGAAGCAGACAGAGAGAGAGCACAGGAACACCAGGATGATGGGCAGCTGTCAGAATAAATAAATGAAGAATTCACTGCTTTTCAAATGCATTAATTCTTCTTTATTGCTTTGCACACTTTGTCACATTTCAAGCACAAACTTCCGATCACCGCAAAGTAGTGAACTGGAAGGAAAATTATTGTTTTCTGTAATCTGGTATTTTACAAAAGCCCCAGATTTTTGACAGAAAAACATTAGCAAACAAATGGCGTCATGCAGAGCAAGTAATACTGCAGACAGGTCAGAGATAAGGTCATGGAGCAATTTAAAAATGTCCCAAGCTTTTAAGCACAACATGCAAAAATGAACCAATGATACCTAAACAGACAGGCTGGAGAAGAGGATATTTAATCAGAGAAGCAGCAGAGGCTCGTGGTCACTCTGGAGAAGGTTCAAACATCCACAACTTAGTAGCAAAACATGTCTTTGCTCGAAGAAAACAATAGGAAGTCTTTTTTCTTTTTTTACTGCGTAGACTTTATAGGAAACCTCTCAAACATGGGCTAAAAGCTCCTATACTTGGGTGAGACCAAAATGTAACTTTTTGCTTTAAAGTACCTCCAAAAAGCAGTGTGGCAGAAAACCATAAAGATTTGATATTGGAACTGGACGAAGGCATTTCAGCAGGCTAATATCCCTGAACGTACTGCCACTGTGTTAAAATGTGTCAAAATTGAAACTAGCTGAAAATGACCAATAAATGTGTATTTAAAAATTGATATGCACAAATCCTTAGAGTGACTGGGAGTTATTTTGCAAAAGGAAAAAAAAGGAATGAGCAGGAAATCACGTTTTTAGATGTGCAAACCTTTTGGAGATGTTGCTCGAAAGACTTAAAGCTGCCTGGAGCAAAACATTTTTCAGGGCATTGAATACAAACTCATACAACTTATTTCAAATTTCTATTTGTTAAGAAAACTGAAATTTTGTGGGGATTTTTTGTTTTTATTATTATGCAGCACTTTCTTTGTGTTGGCTGATGGCATAAAAAAGTAAGAAAATATATTGAAACTTGTGGTTGTAGCGAAAACAAGAAGAGGCTCAGGCGGTGTGAAAACTTTTGTGAGACACTGTAAGTGCATTACTGGCTCTTACATGATTTTCTTTTTACAGCCAAGCTGGTCAGCTGAATTCATCTCCTCTTTCATGCAGCAGCTTCGCTTTGATGTTTTCTGCACATTTCTGCAGAAAAAAGCTTCACTCTCACGGCTCAGAGTGGCCTGGAGGCTCTCTCCAACTGCATCACAGCTGCCTGAAGCTTTTTCTGGTTCAAACCAAAGGAAGGGAAAAAAAGGCTCATAAGACAGGATGAAAAGAGTCGCTCTGAACGTCTCTAAATTTCTCCTTTCTTCCTTAACAGGATCTGTAAGATATCCCTGCATTCCACCTTCACTACCAAAATCATCACTTTGCCACTTATCCTGCAAGCCAAAAAAAATAAAAATAAATAAAAATAAAATAAATGACAGTAGACGAGCACGACGGCGAGACGCTGCGTCGAGGTGTGGAGCCCTGGAGCCGCTTATTCCCTGGAGAGCTGAACAGCTGCTTGCTAAAAATGATTCCTTGCAGCGAGGCAGGGGGTGGTGACGCCGTCTATCAAGGGGGGACGAGCTTTTTGTCTGGACCCCAACTGAAACTATTTGAAATGCAGATCGAGGAACATTCATGTGTGCGTGCGTGTGTGTGTGTGTGTGTGTTTACTGTTTTCGGATGGGCTCAGAGAACTGAACAGAAACGTCCCTTCTCGTCCAACAGGATCCCACAGCAGTGTTTTCTCCCTGAGCGTATGTGATTACTCATTCCACAGCCACACCCTCACCATGTGTTTGTGTCTGAGTGCATCTTCAATTCAAGATCTCGTCGGTCTTGGTGGTGGGGGGGAAGCTATATAAGTAAGAAAAGGAAAAAAAAAACACTGTACCAAGTGTCAAACATGGTGGCGGTAGCATTATGATGTTGGGCTGTTTTGCTAAACAGCCTAATACACAAAAATACAGCAACCAACCAATGGATGTACCATCTCAATCTCAGCATTTGTGTTTGGAACACGAGACGAAACTAAAAAATAAACGAGGAAACTGTAAATTATGCGCTTTACAGGTTCTAAAAGAAAAAAAAATGTATTTTAATACAATGCTCTTATCTTTAAAGGTGTATATTGATGTGCATTATGACTAGGCAACATCATTGCGTCACCCTTGTTATGTCAGATTTTGTGTTACTCAGAAATTAAAATATATAGATATATATGTAAAAAAAAAAAAAAAAAAGTAAAAATATTAAATTTGTTGAGTTTAATTCAACTGTGTGCACATTCAGTATGTACAGCAGACATCCTCATCATACCGGATCAGATGAGGGCTCGGATTATGGAAGCGGACTTCAGTTTCATGTCACTTCATATCAATGTACAGCTCAGAAATATCCAATGATGTGTAATTACTCCACAGACACGCAAAGAGACGGTCCACCTGTCTGTTTGTGTATCGAAAATGTAGCCTATTCTTCTCTCTGCCGGGCAATATAACGCTGCACCGCGCAGGGAGGCCGTTAGCGTTCTAGTCATATCAGAAAGAGACATATTTAAGTATTAAAAGCAGAAAAGAAATCGCAAAAACGTCACACCAAAACATTCTCTTTTCGAAGCTCATTATTTAATGGTGTACAGAAGTATTTGATGCTGTTTAAATGTAAGATGTGATGTACTAATATAATTGTGTATAGTATTTCCTAGAGATGTTTATTTTCTATAAAATGGAATATGTTATTGCTTATAAAACGTTATTAAAAGAATCCATTGATGATACAAAAAAAAAATAACCCCCTTTTTTGGAATGTCACTTGTCTTAAGTGGGAGCATGCCGTTTTATTGATTTCCATGTCTGTTTGTTTTGGACTCAATGACACTACAGCATTACTTTGTTTGAAGTGTTTTTTGTAACGCCAATGTTAAATATACCAGCACCTTTCAATGCTGCTACGACCAATGCCTGATGTTTTTGTCTTCCCTCGACACACACACTGAAGAAAAAAACCTGGACTCAACGGACCGCACAGATAATTTGAGATCATAAAACTTTTGGATTTTGTTTTTAGCAAATTTTTCCTATCTAAGGTTAAATATTTATGGAGACTTCCTGGTGTTTGGCCTTTGTTGTAGTGCATTAAACACAACAAAAATCTGAAAAGTGTGCAATACAATTCTGAAACTGCTTAAAGGACCTAAAATGTCAAAGCCTACAAAGTAAGTAGACAGCAAAATAGGTCAGTCTTCAAAAGAGCAAACATAAGAGAGCAGGTCATAGCAGGAAATTGCTACTTTCCTAATCCATATCCACGGTAGGAACAACTATTGAAGTTAAAACTATTTGTTTCAGCAATAAAGATGTGAAAGCCATAGGTTTTCTTTAAAAAATTATTTAATATTTACATGTAAGGATGAAATAATATGAGAGGAAGGAGGGAAAAAAAACCAACAACAAATGTCAATTACAAGACAATATCTTCCAATACGGTTGCTACACAAGCTTTCACCTCAGTTTTCAGATTTCACATGACCAACTATAAAAAACAAACCAAAACATACTGTTAAATGGCAAACATTTCATTGAAACTTTTTACAATCTTTAAAAAAAATCATCAGAAAATTTTGTGGTCCTCCCAAAATATGAGAAAAATACATTTTCTTTTATGATATTGTGACAAATGAGAGGGGAAGAGGAGAGAAATGAATATTTTATTTTTTTAGGGCAACAAATGATCTTCAGAAATGTCATAGCCATGTCACAGGAAACTACTTTTGATTTCATACGTTTACAAATGTCCAAGACCTAAAAAGTCAACCAGCTCAGATCTATGCGGTACAGTCCTGACTCGACTAAACCTGATCTAAGAATACTCGAGATGGATTCAGGGGGAGGGAATAAGCAATCATCCCTGCGTATGAGAAAAAAAAAAAAAAACACCTAATCAAAGTTTCTTCAGATTATAAATATAGTGTAAAATATGTACACAGCAAAAACACAATATCTATGAAAATAATTTCATAAAGCCTTATTGTTGTTGTTTTCCATTAAGGGCAGCCTCACAGGCCTAGTGCAGAAGGGTTGAGCCAGATGTTGACCCCAAACCTTTACAGTATGTGGAGTGGCTCTTCAGCACACATGTCCACAATCAAACCATTGAGTTTGGTTACTTTTTATTTAAACATTTTCCCCCCCCCCACCACTTTTGGGGAAAAAGGTGCTGATCTGCCAGACCGTCTAGAGGAGAGAGGGAGGAGCTACACGGCAAACATCTCCGCTTCCACCTCAGGGAAGTGGTGGCTCCTCACTGTGGTCAGAGTGGGACACTGCAATCAGTTCTCACAGGAGAGAATTGGCCTGATAGGAAAAATGATGCTTTGTGTTTTCTTTTGTTTTTTTTTCACATTACTTCATAATTTAAAAAGAAACAGAGTGCGTAAACTCTAAAAGTGCCTTAAGATGTGAGGCCCAGTGAGCAGGAGGAGCAACCAGTGAATTTCAATAGAGACTGGAAGGTTTCTGCAGAAGCAGGTCTTTTCTCCACCTGTTCTTGCGCGCATTTGTACACAAGGAGGTGTTTCAGTACACAGCGTCCGTGCAAGTCTCCCTCGCCCGACCTTTCCTCGCTCTAGCTGCTGGTGACGGTGGTGCCGCTGCCCAGCTTTATGATCATCTGCTGGCAGTCGTGGAGCGTCCTCTTGTCACCGAGCTTCTCCAGGGTGCGGGCCGCATCCGCCAGCATGCCCACCCTCTGACCCGGGGCCGACAAGAACGAAGGAGGAAGGTAGCGGCAGGCCAGCATCACAGCCTCAACCTGCTCCCGCTGGCCGGGTCGCGCCTCGCACTCCTCTGCACAGAGAAACCAAACGTCTAGTGAGCTACAGAGCTCAGGTCAACCATTAGGATTATGTGTCACAACGTCACATATTTTATTGTGATTTATGTCACACAAATAGTAGTAAATATAAACGTTAAGTGGAAACGTAGACTTAGCTCACAATAATATTCAAGCACTTTTCAAGCATTTTTAGAGGGAAATCTTCAAACGTTCCTTGCCCTACACTTTGGAGATAAAAACAATACAAATAAACTAAAAAAAATTGTTTTAATTAATCAAAATGTGATGTAATTTATTACTGTTAATTTTTCTATGATGGTATTCTACATTCTACAGCAGGGACGAGGTGAAGTAAAATACAGCAAAATCTAATGTTTTGAAATGTCTCACACACACAACCTATACACCCAATTTGAATAATTTTGCCAAACTTTAAAATAAGACAATCAATAACTTATTGAGCCACTGGAAATAATAAATATTGATTACATTGAAACAATCCAAACAAAAGTAAGGTTAAAGTAAATGACCTTCCTGCTCAAATGAAATGCTTCATAGAAACACATGTCAATATATATAAGGAAACACACAAAGAAATTCACAAAAAAAATTCTCCTTATGTTTTCTGGCATTTGGCAAATAGAAATAACTTTTGTAATTCTAATTGACCCAAAACATGAAATGTTTCATCTCATTCAACTTCAGACAGAGAGAAGAAATGTATCTGTGTTTTTTATTATGCGTATGAAAATATCTGGTTTCAGCTGTAGGCAACAGTTTCCACAAGTAGGCTTTTAATCAACTATGAGATTGAACTTTATTGCAAAACTGTCAGGTTTAAACGTCAAGCATTTCAAGGACTTTATACTGAAATCAAGCACTTTCCAAACCTTGAAAGCACCAAAATGAAATTAAAGCATTTTCAAGGATTTAAAGCACCCTGCATGTTTGCATTCAGCCCCTTTTAGGTCTCTCAAAAAAAAATCTTCTTTTTCTTTTTAGGCTTTTATCAGACAAAACAACAGACTGAGGCAACCCTCACACTGCAGATTCTCTGACCATAAAACATTCGTCTCGCCAAACGCATCCCGATTCCTAGCACGGGTCAGATGACACCTAAAAACCCACTGAAGCCTCTCCATTGAAACGAACGCACCTGTCTTGGCTCCGGGTGTTGCTCGGCGCCGCAGTGAGCGGTCCAGTAGCTGATGGGTTCTAGTGGGACTGGCCCCTGCCATCAGCCTGGCAGTAGCTTCGTGAAGGAACAACTGGAGAGAAGCAGAGGGCAAAAAGAGATCAGAGCCAAACAGGAGGAACAAGAATGAGAGACAATGACTCACACCTAATGCTCAGCTCTACCTCAGAGAGACTCTGTGAACAATGCTGCCACACACTTGCCTAAGGCAGTGTGTGTGTGTGTGTTATGAGTGGAAGTGAGAAGAGTTTTATTTTTTACTGAGAATTGCTCCACAGACTCCCTGTGAACGATCAGCTTCAGTCAGAACTGCTTTGGTTTGTGACGCCAATTTAAATATGGAGGTTTAAAAATGGATGAGTTTGTGTTTAAATGAAGCAGCAATGTGCTCACTGTCATTCTATAACGACACACAGTGTATCTATGCCTTGTTATAAAAGCCTTTTATTGGATAAGAAATTTTAAAAACCCAACCTTCAATTTGAGTGCATTTATTCACCAAACCTAAAATCAACCTTTCTTATTGGTCACATCTTTACCAATACGAATGATCGGTCACATAGCAACCGATCTGTTAATGCAGTTTGTCAACCACCTGAAAACATAGGAGTAAAAATTGCACGTACTCTTCGCATCGCAGGTCTGAAGCTGTGTGCCAGCTTGCGCAGGGAGCAGAGGTCTTGCTGGAAGCCCTGAAGTTCTGGTGGCGACGCCTGATGAAGGCTGGCAGGACCACTGGAGCCCGCCAAGCCGGACCCTGTCGGACTCGTCCCTTGCTGCTGCAAACGCCAGATGTTGGTCCTCAAAACCAGCAGGAGGTCACACACCATTAACTCGACAACCTGTAGAAATATCAACCGGATTGGTTGAAGTACGCAAATAGGTCGCGCTTTGGCGTCATGGAAACGATAAGAGAGAGATCGACAGGGTCACGAAAATGTGTTACCTAAAATATTTCATATTTTTAATGGTTGTTTTTACCTTCCACATATAGACTGAAAGGAAAACCTACAGAGATTTTATGAAGCATAAACAAGCCCTCCCTTCTCCTCTATCCTGTTTGTGCAAGTCTGAGTCTGTGTTTGCGTGTTCTGCTGCTCTTGGTCCAGCTCTGTGTTGCACTGCAGGTACATTGCACTCTTAGGAGACACACATGCAATGCAACTACAATGCACTGCAGCTCTGGCCATAGACATACACACAAACACACATGCACAGCACACACAAATAGCACACTCATTTTGAGCTGCCAATCCACCAGAATCACCATCTGGTAGAAACCACAGGGAAGCCCGCCGCAGCGCCCCGCAGAGGAACCGAGGAAGTACTGCAGGGGGGAATCTGGAGATCTGAGGCCAGATAAAAATCCTGTAGCTTTGTGTGAAAATAATATCCTAAACATGTTTTTTCATCAGTTTTTTTTTGTATTCCACTGTAAGCTTTTAGAAGTTAGATCAGCTTGACTCCAGCATGTGCGTACCTTGTCTAAGCTGGAGCTGTGGCAGTGCGGTCCCAGGTTGAGGCTGTCTCGGAGCAGGGCGCTGGCCTTGTCAGTGTGGCTCAGGCTCAGCTGGCAGTTTTCTGGCTTGGACAGCAGAGCTCTGACTGCCCTGAATGTGTTGAGGCACGCT
Source organism: Phalloptychus januarius (assembly GCA_902982915.1). Classification (NCBI taxonomy): domain Eukaryota; kingdom Metazoa; phylum Chordata; class Actinopteri; order Cyprinodontiformes; family Poeciliidae; genus Phalloptychus; species Phalloptychus januarius. Next base: position 9,801,423 of record CADWAE010000476.1, read on the forward strand.
TTGGGCAGAAGACTCCTGCCAGAATCAGCGGCACATCAAACAAAGGACACAGGTTAAAGCAGTGTAAGTGTGTGACAGTGATGGTGTGTGTGTGTATGTGTGGTAAGTGGTAAAAAAAGGCCAAAGTTCTATAAAATCCTCTCGACTCGGGCGCAGAACTTACTCTGCGCTCTGCAGGCTGCGGGGCAGGTGCTCCACGGTCGGATAGAGCCTCTCTGCTGCAGCATCATCTCCTTGAAGCCAATTGATGATCACTATGGCAACCGAGGACCACCACTTAGAATGGGGGTCGCAGCCTGGTGATTGGAGGGAAAAAAAAAACTTAAAATAAATGACACACCCTCCCGTAGACAGGCAATTATGCAAATATTCGAAGCCCCCACTGGCTTTTTTTTTCTTTTCCACATTTAACATGCATCACAATACACAAAGACAGCTGCTGTCTATATTCTGAGCCCTGAGTCATTCTCTCTGGTCCCACCTTGCACCCACAGTGAGATCTTTTAAGGAGGGTAATATATTCTGCTGCACACCCATGCAACCTCGGCAAGCACAAAACACCGAGAGCATCCTGATGCTCTGCCAAGAAAAAGTTTCCGATTAAAAACCTCGGCACAGCCTCGCTTCCCTTCCTCCTTTCAAGGTGATCACAGATTTGACAGTGCTGAAGATAAATGAAGCAATCCGGCGTACCTCCATTTTACCTGGCTTCTTTTTTTTATTATTATTTTTTTTTAAGCTTAGATTAGTGGAGACAAAAGGATGTGCTGTGGGGGTGAAAGTCAAGTGGAAATCAGACTATGTGATTTCTAAAGAGTATAAACGGACTTTGTCTGTTGGTTGTTTGATTTAGTAAAAACACCCAGGAAACGACACAGCTCGGACACGTAGCCAGGCATTAAGGGGTTCAATTAAAAGCCATCTTTCTCTCGTGATTTTCCAGGAATCACGAGATTCCTGGAAAATCTTTTTTAACACTACACTTTTATGTAGTGTTAAAAACAATACATAAAATAAACAAGATTAATAATAGCAATAATAATCATAATGTATTCATGTTACAAGGCTGCAACATGAATAAATATCATGCAGTTATTAAAATAATAATGCTTGTTATAATTACTACTATACTTTATGCATTTTCTGCTCAACATTAAGGTAGATTTAATTACTCAGTTATTATATTTTTATTATTTTTATTGTACAACATTGTATGATTACAGCATTATTATTTATGAAGGCGTGTTTTATGTGTTTTAAGTATATAATTTGATAGGATTATTACTACTTTTTAATAAAGATGATGTTTTTAAATTCTTATCAATACTATAAGAATAATATTAATGTTAAGATTAACAACTTTTTTTTAAATGTCAGTATTCTAAATTAATAATTAACTATGACAAAATTTATCATTTACAGAAAGCAAAAACAAGAAGGTGTCATAATTATCACGGTTTTCAAAAACCTTTGATCAAACTTTTAATATTCTAATTTTTAACCTACCAGTCACAGTCGCCATGTTGGAGCCGATTGCAAAGGACTGGGACGTTGCACCAGCGGCATCAGACGCACTAATCAGCAGCTGGAGGTACTCCAAGGCATCGGCGTACTCCCTGAGAGCCGAGGACAGACACAAGGTCAACAAGTGCTCCAACGTTCTCATTCATTAGGAACTTTTTAACAATCGGGGAAACTTTTTATGTCATTTAGAAAAAATAATGAATACTGGTTTAAAAAAAAAAAAGCAAAGACAAGTTTAAAAGCCTCCGGTGTTTTCTCACCCGTCAGCCTGGCTGGGACTCTTCTCTCCGTGCGGCTGAGCGACGCAGTAAAGAGCCTTTTCGAGGAGGTGTTCTCTGAAAGCCTGAGTCACCTGGGCCAGAGGGTCCACTGTAGGAACGCCAAGCCATTTAAATTATTTTCAGAATAGTTTTCAGGGGAAATGGAAGACAATTCAATGGACTAAATGAGGCTACATTAGGTAACTGATAGCCTACCAGTGTTTCCAGCCTGACTGTAGATGCTTTCTTTAGGCGTGCTGCGAATGGCCCAGTCCCCGTCCACGAAGAAGCGGTGGCCGAGCGGGTGACAGAGCCACTGCATGGCCGGAGGCACGCAGCCGCTGGACGACAGGCACGCCTGGCGGGCGCTGCTCAGGAACACACGCTGTCGGGAGAGAAGGCGGAGTTTGGTTCAATGAGGTTCGCTTGATTTCAGTCGCTGCAGGCTGTGACTGGTTAATATAAGCTTGGAAATGACGACTCACAGAGGTAAAATGGAGGATCCTGGGCAGGCTGGCTTTGACTCGTAGCGCTGCAGAGACGTAGACCTCAGCCAGACTGGCTACAGGTAGGCATGAGCCAGCACATTCTGCCAGATTCACCGCACTTAAAGCCATGTGGACTGCTGACAGGTGGCTGCTGTTCAGCTTCCCTGCACAATCACAAAAAGTTTGAAACAGCCATATTTTTATTATTATAATAGATGATATATGATAGATCAAAGATTTAATTTTAAGAAGTCAAATCAGATTAGCATAAGCTAAAGCTAACTTGTGGTGTTAAATCTACCTGTCATGTGAAGCTGGTGCAGGCGGTGATACACCAAGGCAGCATCACGGCTGCTTTTACACGCATCCTCCTGCAGGGGGCGATCGCTGCGCAGACCTCCAGCCCTTGCGGCGAGCCAGCGGCCGACCCAGAGGCGCTGGAGGCAGAACCTCAGCAGGGACCAGAGCACCGCGCAGGCTAGGTCCAACTGGGAGGTGGGCAGGGGGCGACCCAGCGCCTTCAGACAGGTTCGCAGGTTATGACTGGCCTGAGCAAAATCCCCCTGATGGGAAAGCAGACAGAAAAGCTAACGTAAGGCATGGATGAGTCATCATTCAAAAGGCTGATTAATAACCAGACCATCTTACTCTGGCCAGGTCCAGGTCGGCCTGTTTGCGGTGTCTCCAGAACAACACGGATGATCCTGAATGTGGACGGGTCACGGGCTCGCCATAAACCAACAATCGGATCAGAACTCCTGACACCAGGATACCGTTCAGCAGCCACACCAATAAGGTGGGGAGCATCCAGTCCATCCAGCGCCAAGACTCAGCTAAAGACAGCACGGATGCACTCAGTAATGAGCAAAAATGACTCCAGCGGACAACTGCTACGACGAACCAGCAGGTTTACCTGGAATATCTACACCCAAGACGCTTCTTCCTGCATGATGGGGGGTAACGTCGTCGGCAGCGTTTCCTGCAGAGCTGCTGCCGGACGAACAGAGCAAAGCAGCCAGTGGGTTGAGGGAGAGGAAGAGGAAGGTAAAGGCGCACAACGCCATGCGGGAGCGGTCCAGCATGCCTCCGACCACGCCACCTGCTGCAGATTGATCCAGCAAGCCTAAATGGGACTGCAGCAAAGGAAGGTCCAGAAAAAGACAATTAGTGTAAATTTAACCAAAAAATCAGTGACTGTCTAAAACCGCTGCCCGGCAAATTCAGTGTTCGCCACACACCTTTGTGTCCTCTCCCATGGGACTGTCGGGCTCTGAATCACTGCTGCAGTGCGAGAACGAGGTCGGGGAGCCAACGTCAGAGGCTGGCGGAGTGGGCAGCTCATTCTTCACTTCTGCCTGAGTCTCCACCTCCATGGCAACCAGGTCTTTGAGAGACTCTTTGAAAGGCAGAAGAAAGAAATCACAAAGAAAAAGAAGAAACAGTCAAGAGTGTCGACCAACAGCTCAGAGGGCTTTAGCCTGGCTTAACAACGCGCCGAAGAACACAGACAGAATGAGGGTTCAAATGCTCACTGTTCTTCTGAGCTGCCATTTTCAGAGCCATGTTCTCCTGTTTGAGCTTCTGGTTCGTCTGCTGCAGGTAGCGGATGAAGTCGATGGCTTTCCTGAGGACAGCCGACTTGTTGAGCTAAAGAAGAGGAGGAATGTTACAGAGAACACGCCGTGAATGCAAGAAAAATCAAACAGCATCCACACCAGTCAGCCGTTACATTACGACCAGAACCAAGCAAATCAAGCAAATCCTCTGGTTTTATTACAATGAAATAGCATCGCCGCATAGCAGAGCATAGAATAACCAGTTTCCAACCTTGGCTTCAGTGCCAGCGACAATATCTTTCAGCTCCACTATTTTATCATTGATGGAGGAGCGGTAGCGCTTCTCGATGGCGTTGTGAGCGGTGCGCTTCTCCCCTTTGTGCGGCTGGCCTGACGGCTTGCCGGCGATGGCGATGCGGTTGATGGGAAGCTTTTCCGCATCCACCATCACAGGCACGGTGGTCAGGATGGTACCCCCACCCATAAAAGCCTACACATGGATAGAAATCAGTCAAGTTTTCTCGAATGTAAAATTCACAATTTACATTGACATCTGCCCTCTTCTGCTACCTGCAGGGATGTGCTCTGTATCGGGCTGGTGGAGGTCACTAGAGACGTAGGAGAGGCCACGGTTGTGACCATACAGGGGTCAGGCTTTAAAGTGGTGAGCAGCACGGATTCAGCCTTTATGAACTGGGGCTGCAGCAGCACCTGATGCAAACACACACAGACCAAAGACCCATAAATGAGGCATCCTTTATCCAGGCCAGGAGCAATCAAGGAGCAACTTCACACACTTACAGGTACTTGTTGTACTTGGGTTGTGATAGTCTGTGTTGGAGGGCTAGATGAGGTGGCCAGGAGGGGGGAGGCAGTGGTCAGGCCTTGAAGCTGGGTCTGAATGGTCACTGGCTGGACGCTTGGAGGCAAGGACGATAAGCTGGTGACAGGAGAGCTCATGCTGCTGGGGCTGACGGCTGAAAAACAGTGACAGCACCGTTAAACCAAGCAAGTTAAACTCGTTAAAATATGTCTTTCATACTTTTTTCTCAGATGAATTAATATGGGTGTTTTTTATTGCAACTGAACTGATGCAAATGTGGCACATCAACACTAGTAATCAGGCAAAGTCTAAAGGTGGCAAAGGTTTTGTGAAAAAGAGAATCAGTGGATGGAAGCAATTCAAACTCTAAAACTTTTATGTCTTTATACCGACTGCAAAGTATTTATGGTAATCTTTTGTTATCGGTGTATGTCTTATCATTTCTTTAAAAAGCCTCTATCTTTTATTTCACTAAAAGAAACGTGGAAAGTGAGTAAACTTTATTTATATAGCACTTTCCACAGACAAAAAGTCACAAATCACAAGAGTTCAAGAAAAACAAAAAGAAGCCGAAACAGCTGACAAAAACAAGAGGTGCATTTAACTAAAAGCTTGTCTGAATAAAAAATAAAAAGTGCCTTAAGCTGCTTTTTCGAAGTATTCAACAAAGTCATAGACAACGCATCCATGAGTAACACTCACTCCCAACAAACAACTAATTGATTTTAGTTGTACTTTTCTAAAAATATGTAATTTTAGCATAAGAATTATGCAAACAAGCATGAAGAATTGAAGCAGTCCTGGACGAAGGTGGTCTAAAAATACTGATATACAAGCAGAGAGCAGAGGTTCGCCTGCAGCTTTAAAACTTTTCTGTCATTATTTGGGGAAGCAGTCAGAAAAATATCAGCTGGATATCAGGTGAGAAACTTCAGAACAGTTTGCTCAGAATAGGCATTTATTATTTAGCAATCAGATCATCACTTTCTGACAGAAGTCAAATGAACGAAGAAAGTGATTCAACATAAATCCAAAATCTAGACATTGTGAAACGTGAAAGAAAAGCACCATGAAAATAATTCAGACATAAGCCAGAATTGCTATCAGGTTATTGCAACAGATGAAGGACTTCATGCGGCGACATAAGAAGCAAATCGTTTTCAGCCCTTTTGCCAATATTCTAACTAAGCCTATAATTTCATAAAATGATTTATAAATAAGTTTGTAGACTGAAGATAACCTTTTACCTATTTAGAAATTTCAGTGAGTCATTCCATACCTCCTCTTATCATGTTACATTGAGATAATGGTTACATGTGCCAAACCGTACCTGGGTCAGACTTTAGCCATGTGGAAATAAAAAAAAAGATAAAATCCAATTAAAAAAAAAGAACTATATGATCCTAACCTTTAAATGACTCCAGTGAACACCCCAGAATATCTCCTTAAATCAGAGAGTTGCTTCTATGCGTAATCTAAACTAATTATTGCATATGCATGTATAATGCACTACATAGTAGCTACTGCACTGGGTATTGTCTAAACACAGAACTTTGATAACAGCTTGCGACATTTATTTAGCCAGGGCTATTAGACAGAAATGAGTTGCAATATCCAAAGGCTTCTTTTGTTGTCACACCTCGACATCTAATTAATGATCATAGTAGTAGACACACGACAAATGTCAACATTATTAAAATGAACAAAAACTATTAAGCGGATATGAGCAAAGGATAAATTGACAGCACTCGAAGAGCTTATTATGCAATTAAGCAGCTTTACAACACTTGTCATTCTGAGCCATTAAACGAGCAATTTGTACAGCACTTGTTCAAATAAGCCCATACTGGATAGCTTTTTTTCTTTATCTCACACTACGCTTATAGAGCAAATCAAAACATTGCAAGGGTCAATTCATGATGGATATTAGTCTGTGACACACAAAGAAAACGATCCTGGAACTGCACTGAAAAATATCAGAACATGGAATTTTGGATTTTCCAGCTCTTCGACACGTTTGTCACCCTGCAGAGGACTTACCCGTAAAGCTACTTTGGCTCTGAAAGTTGCTCTGGGCTTGAGGTTGTGCCTGGGGCTGAGGCGCAGTCTGTGGCACTGGGGATGTGAAGAGTGTCTGTGTCGTGGAGCTGAACGCCGGATTTGGACCTGGCGAGCCATGAGGGGACGCTGCTGCCTGCACGGCGGCAGGTGGGCTGACGCTCGGCTGGGGCAGCTCCACCAGGGGCGGTCTGAGGCTCTGAGCCTGCTGGCTCGACGACGGTTGCTGCTGCCTCTGTGCGGAGCTGGGAACCTGAGCCAGGGGAGACTGCTGGAAGGTGGCGGGCTGGAAGGCCTTGTCCGGGGCCGAGGAGCTCCGGCTGATAGGCGGGCCCAGCAGGGCATCTAAGTGGGGGTTGCTGCTCAGGATGGAGGAGGTGGTGGTGGATGAAGGTGTGGGAGTGGTGGCAGGAGGAGAAGCAGAGGTGATGGTCTGGGACAAGGCATTCATCTCTTGTGTGGAAGGGCCCCCTGAGAAGGGAGTGGGATCAAAGAGTCCTCCAAACTCCATGTCTTGATTATTGATGAGCTGAAGCATGTCTGCAGAAGCACATAAAAACCAGAAGATATTAGGAATGTTACCCATAAAGCAGAAATAAACCTCACAATTGCTCCATTAAGAGCTAAAAAGGATCTGTTAAACATTGAAATACAAGTGTGATAAAAAAGGTGAAAAGACTTAAGAGCACCCTGCAGATCAGAGGTTTAAAAGGTGTCTGGAGTGTGTCTACTCTTTGTCCTGGATGGGGTCCAGTGTCCTGAACATTACCAGAGACCCCTCACACACTCCACATGAACTTCCTGGAACTGTTGTTACCACATCAAGAGCAGAATCTTCCAGACTGAGGAAAGTGAGCAAAGTGAACTGAAGTGAGGTGAAGAATATGCGCTTCACTCTATCCATGTCGTGTTTTATCCATTCGTGCTTTCTTTAATTTTTTTACACTGCTGGAAATTTTGAGAAAAGTCTGCCTTGTTTTTTTTTTCTTTGCTAAATGGCATGCAATTAATAGATTTGAATATCTACTGGTACCTACAGGGTGGTGGTAGTATATCAGTCTGGGGCTGGTGGAGAACCTGGATGACTTGCAACCTTCTTTTGAGTCATTTTTGTAGTATTCCAGAAAATAAGAATGTGCATTAATAAATAATATGTCCAGCAGTTTGCTTTTTTAACCAAAGTACTGCTATGTCATTTATTAACAGTCAATTCCAAAACTTGTAGTGATCATTGGATTTCCAAAGTAGCTCATGTCTGAGAACTCAAACTCTTTCTCCTGGCAAAGATAAAGTGTTCTTTGCATGTATTGAAAATAACTTCCCAGTTCTCGATTTGACTGGATATAGAATAATCGCATCCATGAAACGCGCTGCCGGGTGAATGTTGTGTCTGCTGTGCAACGCTGAAGCCTGAATGTGTAAAACTACTGTTGTGTATGAGGTGATCGCTCTTGGCCAATCAGAGCGCGGCTCTCAGACTTGCTGTGGCGATCAGACCAAGACAGCGAGCAGAGGGAGAGATGCTTGGTTTCCACTGGAGGTTACCACCGTGCAGCGTCACCAGTGGGTTACAGTCGGTCAAATTTAGGAGAGCACGACCAAACACCGTTTACCCACAGCCGCTTATCGTGTTACACGTCGGCTGTACTTATAAAACACACATTGAGGAACTGTGGGGAATATTTGGGAAAAAGAAAATTTTGCGTTATTGATTAAAAAAAAGGCATTTCCCCCCTCCTGACAACACAAACTGTGGAGCATTTTATAATTCACAAATATTTAAGCTAAAAGACATAGCTAGATGCAGAATGTTGTATTGTATTTGGGCAAACCGTAAAAACTTGTTAATTCGGTCAACTGACGGAGCTGAACCCAGGAAGGAGGAATGAACGACAGTAACCTCTGTCCGCGAGGCACGCTGGGGGCGGGGCACAACCGTTAGCAGCACGTTAGCCTCACTTGCTAAAATTAGCAACAGAATAACCAATTTGTGCACGTCTAGGTTATAGTAAAAACCAGTTACAACAGAAAGCTATTCATTTGACTTGTAAAATCAAACGGAAGCGTTTTAGAAAGCTCAAAAGCGAAATAGCTCATTCTAATTATGCGTCTTATTAAAGATACATTATAATCTATTTGAGTCATTAGATTTGTTTCTGGTGTTTGTTACGGAATATACAACACACATTGCTAAAAAAACAAAACACAAAAAAACAGAGAAAGTCCATGCAGTGCTTACTCTTGCAAGTCTTTAAACATGACTTACTTAACAGTTATTCATATAAATAAATGTACAACTCCTTACCATCGATGTCGCTTAAGAGTACCGAGTCAATTTCACTCGGGTCGTTAAGAGACAGTGTTGGATCCAGATCCAACGAAGGATCGTCAAAAGACAGACGGTTCATCTTCACTCTCGTAAGATTCTATGGACCACAGAGTCGGCTTGACGTGCTATCTGATCTCAGAAAGCTGGAGAGTCTTTTACCTCTTTTGTCCCTACATTTGATAAACTGTCGGATCCCAAGTCGACCTAAAACTTATACGGGATGCTCTGTTTGCCGATATGTCAACTAAACTATACACACCAACACGCTCATTCAGCACTAACAGATGAGCCCACACATCCCTGAAGACTGACAGGTGAGTCAGCCAATCAGCGAGCTTCTAGCAGATTCCCACGATTCTCATGATTGTTTTGATTGCTGAGTAAACCGATGAAACAATGTGGAGTGCATTTCCATAATTTATGAGACAGTACAAGAGACGTTATGGTTATTAATTTGTGATAAATACGACACACTACTCCAGCTTATTAATTATTAATCTAATGACAGAAAACAACTGAAAACACCCACAAAACCATAACTGTGCTACTCTACTGATATAAATTCTAATATTCAATTCAGTAATGTTTACTCCATCTTAAATTATGAAAACAAATTATATATATTGAAGGCAGCAGCATGCATTTGTTTATTATGGGCCTGCCGCGAAACAACCAATCAAAATCCCGTGTGGGCGGGAGCTCCTGGTAGTTAAGTTTGTCTGACCGGAATCAGCACCTCCCCCTGTAGAACCAGCGAAATTGTCCAATGAGAAGCTGAGAATCGGAGTGGGGTGATTCGACGTCAAAGCTCTGAATCTGAGCGATTACATCATGTGCTGCTGTCGTGCAGGAGTGGAAGTAGCAACACTAAAATAAAACGAAGGTACTTTTTTGAAAACCAAAACCAAAACCTTAGATGTAACTTATTTATTGAAACTTACAAATAAACAATTTAAATCCCAACATAAAATATTTTAATATAGTTCAGCAAAACAAAAAAATAAAATGTTTAGCGCTGTTTAATAAAATTTTTTACAGGTTATGCTTTAAAAAATAAGCAAATATATGCTAAAAGGATTGCAATTCAAACAAAATATCTTCTATAAACAAATAAGTCCCTTTAAAATTCTTTGGAAATAGGCCAGTGACCTGCAGTAGCACTACATTGACAGTGGCTGAGTGTAATAACCTTTTGGGATGGGCTGTTGGGCATGTCATGCTAACTTTGCACACAAAGCTGATTATTTACACAAATGACAGATTTAGGTTTTATTTTAAAAATGTATCTTTTACCTTCATGTTTCTCCTGATTGGATGTAATATGAGAAACTTTGGTGTGGCCCAGCCAGTTCCAACTTGAATCAGAGAATCTGTGAATGGAGCTAAAGATTAGGGTGATGGCAAGACTCAGAAAGAGCTCATTACCAAAGATACATTTTCAGAATATCAATGGAAACAGGTAAAACCTTATTCAGCAATAATAATAAAAAGGTTTGATTACTGTAATGTTAATAAAAATCTCCCATTGGAGTGGAAGAATGTACTTTAAGTCATTTTTGTTTTTGTTGAAAAGTGGATAAGGTTTTTTTTTTAACTTATAAACTAATACTCCTTTTACGTTTTATCTTGTCAAATCTCAATATCAGAATCTAAAAAAAATAACCCTGAAACTTAAATCTGTCAAATGTATGATTAAAGCATTGGGAAAACAGTGTCTTCAGTCAGAAGCTTCTTCAAAATCGATGTAATACAGACTGCTACAAGAGATCTTTCTTGCCAACAGCCATCACTATTTACAATAACTCTTTGAAGAATTTTAATTAAGATAAGCAACATTTAATTTCTCTTTGGGATCCATCTTTACGCTACACGTGTACATGCATTAATTAGATCAAAATAAACCAGTAATTTAGTTCATATAGTTTATAGTACCTCTGGGGAACAAGAGGTATCTGAAATGTCTGAAAATGTTCTTAAAAAGTATTCTTTAAGGTTTTCCGGAGTCTTTTAAAGTTTGTCTTTGTAAACCACTGATTTTAAGAAAAAGTCAAAAGTGATGAAGTTTGATTCAGATTTTTGCACAACATCATGTGAACAGAATTTGTTACTGACTACATGACTAGTAGTTAAGTGGGCAACGTATCTATAACCAATAATACCATAGGAGGAGGAGAAAACACCCATGTGACAGTAAGTGACCAGTAAAATGCAAGACCAAGACTTCGCTGCATTAAGTATTAAGGAGCAGAAAACAAGACAAAAAACTGAAATAAAAACAGAGTAATGAGGTAGAGATCACACATTGCTAGTGTTTTATTGGGCAGTCACACACGTGCAAAGAGTCAAATACAAATCTGATTGTAAGTAATGGCAGCAGACAGTAAGGTACAGCCAAACAGACATCGAACACCTGAGATGTCCAAACTTTGAGTACACACATTGTGTATTAATCCAGTTAATGGCATACTGTATCCAAATATAGACAGCTAAGACATTTGTGAAAAACATTTTTGCAATTTTCAAAGAAAGTAACAAAAACAGTTACTGATCCAAAGACTTGTAAAACACAAACGCTGAAAATAGCAGAAGTTTCATTTGAAATCACCTCTGATAACTTTCTTGGTATCTGTCATTGAACAACCTGCACAGTAAAAGTTTTCAAAAAAAACCCCAAAAGGACTACAATTAATAACTCAGTTACCTGGCAACCATATTAAAACAGTTGTAACAATACAGTATTAATGGCCAAATAAAGATCAAGACTACATTTGAACCAAGTTACATTTGAATGAATCACAAGAACTATGGAGAAAATAAAATATTGAGACTTTAGTAAATAACAAATCATAGCTGTTTCCCCATAATCAGAGGTTCCAAATGAAAACTATTGATTCTAGTTATTTGTTAGGCGTTTATATCAGTTTATATTAGGGAAAACAGGTATTGTTATAATAATTAAATACAATTAAGATAGGGGGGATTTTTAAAATGTTTTGTTGGCTTGATATTTTCCTTCTAAACCAAAGCTAAACTGTGGCTGGAAACATCTGTAACATAGGCAGAAATGGCATGCTAGAATAAACATCTGCCTCCCACCGCACCTAACAATGTTGTGAATGATACATGAACTATAATAATAAAGTATAAAATACATTTTAAATATTAAATAAGGAGAGTATTTTGACGTTTATAGATTTTATAGCATTAAATGTACGGGGATCCATCAGTGAGAATGCACATTTTTAAAGCTTGCATCATTCTCGCTGTTATGTAGGCAATTTTAAAGCCAGCACTATTCATACTGATCATAAAAATAATGGAGGTTTTTCTATGCATATGTCTAATATTGCCATTTTATCAAACATAAACTTGATATCCTGATATGAACCCAAACAAAAACTGGAGAGATGAAGAAACAAAAGCAGTATGCAAAGTGAAGTCATTTTTAAGATTATTTCCCATCCTTCAAAAATATTAACTTTACAAACACAAAAGACAAAAGAAAAAATATTTGTTTTTGCATCAAAGTGCAGATATCATAATTCATTAAAAAATGTATATTCTCTTTACTGTCCGTGCATGTTTTGGTAAATAGATCTTACCAGAAATATTAGAAAAAAACAAGCACATTTTGCTTATAATAGATGTTCAATTAATACACATACTGTATTTTTATGTGTTCGTAACCAATATATGGGCAAAAATTTCAATTTAGATTGAAATCTAAATTCTAAAATTACATTAATCCCTAGCAAAAGTAAATAGAAAACTGTCCCTTTATTCCATGTCTTGATACAGGCAACTAATTTTATATAAACTGACAGTGAGGGATGTTTTGCTTGAACACCTAAAAAGGTACAGTTCCACCTATTCCCTCCCATCAGAAGACAAATGTGACTGAGCCCAACATGTGAGCTCATTACTTCAAAACCTTACCCTAACCATATATATTTGCAGTGATGTTACGATTTAAAGCATATACTTTGCTTGTGCAAGTCGAAGGTTGGACGGTGTCGTAATATGAGAAAACGAGACAACTTATGTCTTTTGCTTCATGCGAAAAGAAATCTGCTGATTTATTAGACCAAAAATGCTCATAACTCAATGTAATATTTCATACTGGATTTTAAAAGGCAATTTGAAGCTTTTTTATTAAGTAAAAGTTTATTTTTCCTAAAATTTTGAAGAGTTAATAGTAAGATACATATTAACTCAACCCCATGTTTTCTTCAGATTGTGAGAATGATGTCAAAAACATTCACCTTTCCCATTTATGAGCTTTGGTAGAACAGAGATCCTGAGCTGTACAGAATCAAAAAAAATCTGGCCTATTTTAATATCACTCTGCTTGTGATGTTATGGTTTCATCACTTGAAATATAAAAAAAAAAACATGTTTTTGAATTAATCACCAAAACATGCACTGACCTCCACAGTTTATTCCCAACGTTTTATACATTCTATGTGTATAAATTAAAACCTTAGTTGGTCATTAAAGCCTTAATATTCTTTGGAATGGCTAAAAGGTGCCTGCAGCTGGTTGCTGTTCCCACTTCATGTTTGTATATATTTTTCTGAATCTATAAAACAGCCAATGGGCAACTCTCTTCCCTTCAGTACTTTGAAATGCGTTAATGAGTTTCCTTTTGTTGTCGTTATGATTACATTTTCCTTTGGTTAGAGGAATAGAGTGAATGCTTGTTTTATTGTGTTTTTCCAGAATATTCCTTTTTAACAATAAACCAGCCTCTTGTTCTGCAGTGTTATTGGCAAGCAGGGTAACAGCATTTCTATCCACATTACTAAATTTTGCTACTAAGGTGTCTTAAATGGATTATTTGCTGTTTAAAGACATAATCGATGAACCACAACCACCACTGTAGTACACTGTACAGCTTAAACCATTAGAAAAACAAATGCAATTAGCAATTAGCTGAATGTAGTAAAATAATATTCTAACTGTATGCTTCCATACAAATTCAACGCATGAGCCTGCAGTTTCTTAGCAGTAATATACCACATTCTTACACCACATGAGACGAGTTAGGTCGTCTTCATTTGGTGGGTTTGCTGCAAATGAGCTGCAGGCCTGCGAGTTTTACATCCCACAATAACAGACCTATACATCCATTCATAGTAGAAACTCAACACGGCAGAGTGTGCAGTAAACACCATCGACTTCAATGGGTTTAAGCATAATGGAGCAAGGAGGTGGAGCTCACTCGCAGCACCACTTCCATCCAGTCTGCAATAAAACGGAACTAGTAGAGCTGCTTTGGAGGGGAATTGTTTGCGATGACCTTCCGATTCCCCGCTGGAGAAGCTAATGTTCGCTGCAAACAGTCTACAAGGCAAAGAGGGCGTCCTCCGTCCGCTCAGACTTCTTGTGGGAGTCGGTGGGGGGACGAGCGGGGTGAGAAGGGTTAGCTCCAGGGGGAGACGGCAGAGTGTCCGCTGCCTTAGCTCGCTCCTCCAGGAACTTATCAAACTCTGAGGGAAAAAAAAAAATTCATCTTTACAGATATTAGTGGAAGAACAGCTTCTACAAAACTGCACAATGTTTGGGCAATTGGGAAATACAGAGCTTTGCTTTAACCTTCTTGAACTTTTCCACATTTTGTCCCACCACAACCATAAACACATGGTGTTTTACTGGGATGCTATGTTGATACGTGGTCTTCAAAATGTTTCTGCACAAATAAAAATCTGAAAAGTGTGGCATGCTTATGTATTCATTCAAGTACCTTCACTGGTCACTCCCTCCTCAGCAGCATCCCCTTTCTATTCAAAAGAAAAAAGAAAATGCAGTTATAAAGACACAAACATTTATGAAAAACCAGGAGGTCACACAAGTGAAGAGGTAAAATTCGCACCAAGTGGCTCATATTCATGCAAACTCGTCACACCAAGAAACCTCCCTGAGCCCCTCTATGTTCTCAATAGCATTCAACCAGTTAACTTTAGTAGGATAGACCCAAACGCAGTGTTAGGTCCAACATTTGTCGAACAAACAGGCTCAAAATGAAAATGAAAAAGAAATGAATAACATGAATTTAAAGGAAAATATGATTAGAAACATAAAATGGATGGGTAAAATATGCTACAAGAGAGATGAGGAAAAGAAAAGAGGAGGAAAAAAAAGAAAATCAATGTATTAAAAAAAAGTCTCACCACGTCAGCACAGAGCCACTCCTCTATATCATCCATGACAGAGGACTGCGATACGGGGATCTAAAGAGCAAAGCCATGGACGAACCACAGGGTCGCACCAAAGCCACAAAAATAAGAGACAAGCAAACCCCAAAAAACAAAAACAGAGACACAACACACACAAATAACAAGGAGAATCACCAAAACCTCACAGACAGAAAGGATGAAAAATAAACAAAAATAAAAAAATTTAATTATCTTTAAAAAAAAAAAAGGAACAAAACAGCTTCTCTGTATATAATGAGCAGCTAATTAGCCAGCCTACATGTGAGATCTGGATCTCCCAGTTTGCATATGGCTCTCATTGATTTCACTGCGCTTGTATAGCTGAACAGCCGATGACTGATGTCGCACAATCGCAGTCCTTATTCCACATCATTAGTTAATCAGCAAATCGCTTGAGCGGGGATTCAGAGATTGATTGGATGTGGAAAGCTGGGAGCATGGGGACAGTGGGGAGACGGGCCGGTCGTACGGAGCATGCATGCTCACGGCACGGAGCACAGGGAGCGTGAGCATGTCGTGCAGTGGCTCTGACGATGGAAGCCATGTGAGAAGAGATGGCATTTTGATTCATTTATGTCTGAATGAGGAGCTTTCACCAGATTAAAAACAGAAAACTACTTTGTACTTATGAAATATTGTTAAATTTAAAGTTTTTCATTTTTAGCTCAACCCCATTAAATCATCACAGGTAACAAAAGCTTTATTCTGAGGTCCTGTTTTACAGTATAAAATGCCGGGGGAGTTTTTTCTTTTTGTGAGAGCATAGTTTATGCAAAGGAGGAGCATATTAAAGCACAGCTTGAGGCAGTACGGCTAAAAAAAAGCCATTTAAAAGACAAAAAAAGTCATGCATCTATAAGAAGAGAGGAGGAAAAATAGCAGAGATGTAAAAAATAAAACATCTGTCCCTAACACAAGTCGGAAAATGAAACATTTTGTATATAAATGAGATTAAACTAAAACAATTACACTCATACAGCTATAAGTATCTATGTTAGTTGTTTTATTGATATTATTTACAAGCGAAATATGCAAGTTCTTTTAAAACTCCCCAGAACACAGCAATTAGTGCCGCAGCATTAACTTTCTTTTCAAGTATTTTCCAAAACCCTGGAGAGACTAAAAGACTAAAAACCTCTGTTTGATTTTATGTACGACCTTGAGGCAGGTCGGCATAGCCTGACATAGACCATTACCTTCAACAGACCTCTGTCTGCTTTGTCCTTGCACTTTTAGAACAGATAGACTCCAATGTCAGGACTCGCCCCAGGTTGAATGGGGACCAAAGCTGGATTTCATTTAGGAGCCTGTAGAAACTGCTGCCTCCCAGCAACCACTGTCTGTTCGAGTACCTTGAGGAATTATTAAAATTCCTCGTGGAAAATTGATCTGCCTCGACGCTTCTTTATGTTATGTTTTATTATCTCACTTCCGCCTGAGTTGTTGATGGAAGCCAAATGTTAAGCACAACGCGCCCTAAATCAAATCTTCAAATTGTTCACAGTTTTGCACCAGAAAACCTTTACCATTTGAAAAACAAAATTTGAATCGTTGGTGTGATTTTGCTGCTTTGGGGATGTATATCCACTCATTTTCTTTTAGTTCATGACTGCTAAGTGATGATGGCGCATATAAAAGCTTGATAAGAACCATTGGGTGCATTGTTAGAATTTAACACAAACAACAATGAACACAATGTTTAGTGCTCTGTCAAAAAAAAAAACAGACAGTATAATAGAGGTGGGCAAAATTAGTTGTATCTTGAATAGTTTTTCCATATTTTAAAAGAGATATGAAACTTGCATAAAAATTACATATTTTCTCTTAACTAATCCACTTAAAAGACATTTTATGAAGTTAGTAATGTCACTTTGCATTTGACATTGTTTTCATTTCATCATAATTTCCCCCACCACTAGAACACATCTGCATTTAAAGTGAAAGTGAACGCGTAAGGAGATTAAACACTGTTATTGGGATTGGTTAAGGATTTGAAACCACAGTGGTGAGGCGAGGCAAAACAGCAGCTGATGAAGATGATGGATGAAGCTAGCGTAGATGCTGGTAAACAGGACGGGGAGGCCAGGAGGACACACTGCGGATAAAAGTCCTCACCATTCCTTGGGTAATAAGCCAGCTGTCTATGGGCAGCTCCTGATCTGCTGGGTTATCATCCCCTTCTACCCTCAGCTGAATCAACAACAGAATAAGACCTTACACATGAGAAGAAAGGCCCCGCCACAGCAAAGCACACAGTCCAGAGGAAGAAGACAGAGGAGAAGTCAAAAGTCTTTGTGCACATGACTTTTCATTCATAGAGAATAACAAAAAAGGAGAACAAAAAGAGAAATGTATCATTCCGTAAAGATGGAGATGAGAAAAACAAAGTGGGGAAAAAAGAATTTGAATACTATAAAAAGTGAAATATCTTAAAAGTAAAAATCTTAACAAAACTGCTCAGAGTTTGGAAACACACGACGAGATAACTTCCACATAAAATCCAACGTTTGCTGAGAAAAAGGATAGAAAATCTTGAAACTAGTTACAGACTCCTGAGTTGACGAGTCTGGGAGAACCAACTGTTATCATCCATTTTTAATCCAAACTTTTAAATGATAAAAGGATCCAGAGTGAACATGTCTGTAACTTAAAACATGTCAGTGGCTTAACCTGCTTCCACAATCCAAACTTATCCACTTGCTTTCGTCTGGAATTAACGTTGTAAATAAAACCAACAGCTTCAGTTAAATAATTACACAACGAAATTCACACCGTAAAAAATACATTACGACCCACTACAAACTGTAGGGACCCAGAAATCTGAGAGATTTGTAAAAATGTCTTGATTTCTAATATAAATATCCCCATACATGGTAAATCTGACACAAAGTGGATGCTTTGATGTACTCACCCCACTTGCGTTTTGTTGCCTCACATCCAAAGCAGAGGCCAGGCCTCCCAGAGCATGGGGGTCTTCATATTTTACACTGTGCACCAAACCAATGAAAACTAAAGTTAACACTGGCAATTTAGAAGCAGAAAAATAAACAAAAAACAGATTATATTAATTCTGATGCAGGGAATCAGATCTCTAACCTCTGTGGAATTGGTGTTAGTGATGTTATTGTGTGAGGTAAACATCATAAAGGAAAGAAACCCCAAAATGCAGTGGGAGGGAAAGTGTGGCAAAGAAACAAAGAAGCTTAAGGCAGAATGTAAAAGATCCTGCTTCATGGTTTGAAGATGATGACAATGAGAACAGTGAAGGATGAACACACAACTGCATAACAGGCACTTGATATCGACCTGAAGGAAGGAGGAATTTGCTAACAAAATAAAGACTTTACCGATATTAAGACTTACTTTTTGCGCTGCTCTGCCAGTGAGCTGCTCCTGGTTTGGGCAAACATATCAAAGTCGTCCTTGTTGTGGCCCGACAGAGACGTGAGGGTACCGCTCACACTGTCACAACCTACATCTGGAACAAGAGACGAGGAGGGGGAAGATTGGATGATTTTGAAATAATTAGATCCTGAATGAAAATATACTTAAAAAAACTAGACACAGAAGTAAGAAGATTCTAGGTGTAATGACTATATTATATGAGCTGACGCTCATTCGAAGTCCTTCCAACAGGAAGGACTTCTTCCTGTTCTTTGGATCTTTTAGAAAACTAATTATAACTTTGCCCCTACCAAGACTAGCGAGTGCAGTAGATATGGAGGCCGTGGAAGGGTTGTGGGCAGGGGAGGCTGTGGCTCTGTGGTGGGGGGAGCTGGACGAAGGGCTGGACATAACTCTGGGTGTGACCACGGCAGGGGAGCCTGGGCCCAGATCTATGAGGTTGTCTTCTGTAGGCTCCGCTAACATCTGAGAGGACAGACAGGAAAACAGAAACTTTAAACATAAATAAGCGTGAATATGCAATGTTTCAGATAACTGAATAGCCAATAACTGTTTGCAGATTAACTAAAATTGTGGTTTATTCAAGTTTTCTTTCCCAGATCGATTGATTTAAAGTGACTTCTATTGAACAACACTCAGGTTTGACTATTTCAGCCAATATTTTTGTTTCGGCTTTGCAAAAGAACAGAGGTACAGTCCCTCCCAAAAATACGCTTTCACCCTGAATGTATAAGTATGACGTTACTGTAAATAAAATTAAATAAAAAGTGACCCTGATTTGGGAAATTATTCACAATTATCTCAAACCAATAACAGTAATCGATTCAGATACTAATGAGAACAAATTAAGCTTGAAAAGTATCAATTAAATGTCAAAAATGTGCTGCTTTCAGTTTCTCCTGAAGGCACTTACCCCGTTGTTTTGTGCAGCCCTGCCCGATCTGTATCTCTCATACCTGTGAGCAATGGAAAGTCACTTTCATATTCAAACACAATGTGACTGAGGCGTTTAGCTAAACAAATGCTTCAGAAGAAGGAGTGCAATAATCAGAGCATGTTCTGTGACATTTATCCATTAGGGCACCTCTCATATCGAAGGAATATATTATTGAGGTCATCGTTGACATGCAGCAGCTCCTCGGTCACTTCCTCGTTGGACACGCGACTTATCAGCTCAACCACTCTCTGTTGCATGGCGCGGCACGTTCTGTTCAGCTCCTGGGTGGAGGGACACGTCGACATATTGACGCGCGCGGGGAAGGGACACAGAAAACAAAAGAGCTGTGAGGACCCCCCCCACAGAGCAAAGAACAACAACCCGCCAACCCAGAAATGCAAAACATGTTTGATGAAAACAAAACTGTGTCGAGGTTTTACGAACAAATATCCCTAACCAAGATGAGAACATTTGCTCGACTTCATTCAGTGTGATTCTGTAGCAAAAAGATGTTAACATAATTAGAACTGGCAGCAGATTGTGAGCAGCAAGCCAGAGTCTGTGGGGCTGACACGAATACCTGAGTGGATCTGGCCAGAGGAGATTAAACTCTGCACGGGTCCCTGTAACACTGGCTGATTGCCAGGTTAGAGAATTTCACCTCTATTCCTCAGTCTCACACCTCTTTAAACTGCTGATGGTGTGAAAACCTGACACGTTACTCCCCCTGGTGGACGCTTAGTGCTATAACAACTCATTTTGGATGCGACAAGAAAACATTTTTGCATTTTTGTAATCCTTTTTGGTCAAAAAAGGTTGTAGTAACACACACCTCCCATTTCTCACTAAGTTAAAGCAACTGCTAACACTTAGCAGCTGCTCAAGCCATTAGATGCTGTCACAAGAGCCCAAACTTGCTGACATTTCTGACTTATTGCCATAGTTACGCAAAGGTCATTTTCTGACTGCCTAATCAAGTCTATTTCCATGTGGACTGGGAGAAACCTTGGCTTCAAAAGAGGAGAGAGTTTTTCCTTGAAAGCAGCCTGACCCAATCTGGTGAAAAGCCCTGATTGATCCGTGGAGCCTGAACTGAACTAAATGCCTTTTTTCATCGCATGTATCTAATGCATGTATCATTAGTATCTAAATCAAGATACTAACATGTATTAAGATACTATCGTGTATCTTGTTTTAGTGAAAATCACAAACCAGTGAAGCTTACTAGCGGGTAACTCAATGGCTAGGGTACAGAATTCATTCTTCATGTGTGTTTTTGAGATTATAGGACTGTCCACATGTGAACATTAGTAGAGCTTTGAAATATCAGAGGACAAGGTTCAAATGTTACCTGCAGCAGTTCCAGATCAGAAGCGTCTTCCTGGCCGGGGACCAGCTCCGTAAGCATCTCTGACATGACTTTGATGTTTCCTCTCACGATGTCCAGCTCACTCCGCAGCCGGGCAATCTGAAAGCACAACAAAGCTAAATAAAGGGCTCCCAAAATGCAATAAATTGCATTTTATTCATTGCATAATTACAAATCCGTGGCTAAAAAACTGCAGCTATGGAGCGGTCATCACCTGGTCAGGGGTGGCAGTGACGGGGTTGGGGATGCTGGAGGCATTTGTGGTTGTGGGAGTGGGCTGAATGGGTTTAGGATGACCAGCAGCCGACGCGTTAGGAGCGAGGTACTTCATCATCGCCGGGTCCACTTCAGGTGTGCCCTGTGATTCGAGAGGGAACACTGAGCGAAAGTCCTCTGCTAACTAACATGAAGAAAGAGTTTTCATTCCTGCCCTCTGTGGCGTGTGGATGGGAGACAAAGCATCCAGGTCGGCCATCGGAAACTCGACGCCTTTCCTCTTCAGCTCCTCGTAAATGTGAACCACACCAGTCAGATCAGGACTGCTCCTGAAGGCATCAGCCCAGGACTGTTAAGAAAAATAAATGAACGAGGCAAATATTTAGCTTTTTATTTTCACTGAAAATGAAGGTGAGTTAATAAAGCATCTTCGTCTATAAATGTTTAACTGTGTAAACATTCCTTCTGCAAACTCTGATAAATAAGTAAACAGTCACCATCTGTTGGCTGAAGTGACCTCATGTAATAAAAACAGCAACACTAGAAATCTCTTACCAGTGGAGCATAAGGGGTTCACCTGATCTGCAGTAGCTTGCAAAACTAATCTTGAATGAGCTTTCAATTTGAAGCGACAGATCAGCACAAAGTAGCACATAATTGAAAAGTGAAAGATAAAGATGCAAAAAATAAAATATACCCATTTTAAAAATTAGCCACTTTTCTTCAAAAGATGGAACAAAATACAGGGTCGTTCTGGAAAACAACTTGTTAGAGGATCCAAAAGATGGGAGACTGAAGCTGAGGTTTGCCTTTCAGCAGGACAACAACCCTAAACATAAAGCCAGAAATACACTGGCCCAGTTAAAGTCCAAACCTAAATCCAATTAACAATCTGGCAAGGCTTGAAAATCAATGTTCATAGACCCTCTTATTAAAACCCGAGTGAGCTTGAACTATCTTGCAAAGGTTGGGCAAAACAAAATGTGAAAAAGTTATGATTGCTGAAAAACCCTTAGGGCAAGCAGTAATGAGGGAAAAATAGCAATGCACTTATAACATTATAGATATAGTTACAATACCCAGGAAAATAAAAATGAGAGAAATCTCCATTACTTGTATGAGGGATAGAACTTTGTCTTGCACTATAGTGGGAGGATTGGCTTTGGGGGAGATGGTTTTGACCAGGACGCCGTCAATGAAATCTCTGTTGGCCACGTGGATGTGAAACCTGTGACCGCAGTTCTTTACACACGTCTCCAACACCTGCAGAAAGCAAAACGGTCACACAGAGACATGCTACACACAGAGAAAAGGAGGAGGAAGTTGAGGAATTTGTACAAGCAACAAGTTTGGTTTGGCAGAAGCTCGGTGTTTTGCTGTTTGGTATAAATGGCAACTGAGTTTCTACAGACATTCAAAGTATTTTAGAGGCTTTTATATGAGGCGCAGAAGGAAAGAAAAGGACACAAAGAAAAAAGGCAAAAGGACACAGTGGAGGAAAAAAAGAAGGATCAACGTAAGGAAGGACTAACTTATTGTCTCATGTTTTCCATTCAAATGTGTTTGTATACATTCAGATTTTTCTGCAACACATTTAAGTGCATCCGTGCTTCCTTTGCACAAAGCAAATCACCACACAGTCCTTCATATCCAGCTGAACGTATGAACAACCCACCGTTAGCGCCAGCATGACCTCTCTGTAGTTCTTGTTGCCACTCAGTCTCTTCTTCAGCGCCCGCATGGCGTCTTTTGGCCTATAAGGAAAAACAGCATTGATTAAACACCATGGACTTCGCTGGAATGGAGTACTTTCGGGGTCACGATAACAGATGCCTGTCTGTCTGTGAGTGAAACTATTTGAGTGAGACTGAGAAGAACTGTCACACCATCTGCCTGTCGCTTTTTATTTTCCCCTTATGAACGACGACAGAAAGCCTCTCCCAAAAGGCAAGATCAAAGTTACCCATGCATAAGGAGCTCCGGCTGGCTTCCTGCCTAATACCACCCATCCCTTCAATGAAGATGGGGCATAATAAGCTCTTATGAGCTCATTCATAAGCGCATAACAGGTACTTAGCAAGGCTGCTGATACTGATAGAGATGGATTTAGACAAAAAAAATACAGTCAGATTTTTCTCCTCTTTTTTTGTGCACGAAGCACAGGAGTGCAATCAGAGGACATATTTCAGATTCTTTTGTTATTGGGCGTTGCATCTGTTTTGTTTTATCTTGTTCAAGTGCACACCATCTGCTGTCACACTTTTTAAAAAGCTGTGTGTGCAAAAGGCACACATGGCATGTGTTAGGATGACAGCTAACAAAGGTTACTCAAAACATATTCAGAATCTCCCAAACTTCAGATTTATTTATATATATATATATTTAGAGTTTAACAGTTTCGCTGAACATCTTGAAGACAAAATGTTCTTTTTTGTTTGTTCTCCAGATCTGCATTTGCTGAAAGCTGGCAGTGAGAGCGGCAAATCGAGAAGGAGGTAGAGAAAGAGAGAAAGAGAGACAGAGAGAGAGAGAGTTTGCACTGGAACCAATCTGCTAAATCTGCCAGCCTCATGCTTCACTGCAAACCGGGTCCGGCTGAGGATCTGAAATCTTTCATTCATTCAGTCAGTGACACAGGAAAACAACAAACAAAAGGGGTTTTTGTCTGGTGTGCCGACTTCTGGCAAAACAAAAGTAGGCAGTGCATTATTTGCTTCAGTCACTCGCTCCGACCGTCCGTCCTGCGATAAGACGGTGACAGCTCTGTCACAAGCTGCCGTGCGAGTTTCAGTGTTTTTGGACCACAGAGCGATAAGAATCCGAGACCAATAATAACAACATTAACGAACAAACGTTGCTCACCCCTCATCTGTCTCGTTTATGATGTCACAGATCTCCATGTTCAGAGTCCAGTCCTCGCTCTGCAGGCCTCCGTCTGTGGCTCTCTCTGCAGGAAGAACACAAAGACGTCAACCAGACTTTCTGCATACATAAAAAATAAAACCATATAAAAAAACTTGAATTTTAGATTAAAATATAGTATTATATTAACAAGTTTGCAACCTGAAGATTAGCGACACCAGTCAACCAATTAGCCGATTGTGCTTTCACCAACAATCAGCAGGTCAAATAAAAAGAAACTACAGATTTTTTTAATTAATTAAATGCATTATAGCTAGAAACTCACTTTTTGCAAGTCTGTTAACACAACAAAGCTTGATGTACTTGGGAGATGGCGGGAAGCAGGAACAGGCGTGTTTGGGATCAAACTTGTTGACAGTCAGGAGAATCTTTTGCCTCCCTCCCTCCCTCAAAGCAATTACCTTTACAAGGTCCCTTCAAAGTGTCTTTGATTTCATTTCTGAATTAATCCATATTTTCAACAGTAATACGATGCTTTGAAAGCACATATGAATTCGAAAAATGTTCGGATTAGACTTTTCTTGTCCGACATTGATTTCCAGCCTCTCTGAGGTCGTAGCTATCGATTCAGTGACGTTTTTCCTCCTGAGGACTCGGATATTTCATGGGGGAAAATGTGCTCCTGTTCTGAGCTAGATGTTGCACTAAGTCCAACACCTTATTAAGGAATTACAAAATATGTCCATTTATGCATCATTTCTGCTTAAGTTCCTAAATTTGATCAGATATTTACTGAAATCGGGGATCAATACATTCGTATCAGAAACAGTGATAGTTTAAATCCACTGACTGAAAGTGATTACTGTATACAATTACACTGATCCCTCACAGCGAGGTGTATTAATGTACACATATCTGTGTACATTAATACACAGATATGGAGATAAGTAGGCAACTTGGGGTTAAGTGCCTTTCTCAGAGACACATTCACAACAGCTCTTCCTACTGAGTCATAGTTGGTAGCATTTAATTAACAGAAAAAAATGTGGGATTTTTCAACATTTCGCTGAAAAATCAGTGTCTACTGATAAGGGCTGATAAAAAAAATGGTATGATTCCCATATCTGAAAAAAACTGGTAAGACCTCAAAGATGCTGGTCAGTAAAATCCTGATTAGTGCATCTCTAAAAGTCACACTTTGTAACCAATCCAGTGAGCGGTTAAGAGTAAATCGGGCTACCGGAAGTAGTTCAGACCACATAGGGTGAGAAGTTGCTGCAAAAATCTAAAGCTATTTTTAAATTGTTGAACATTAAAACACAAAACTCTCATCAATGCCGTCGAATGGACTAGCTGTGAATCCCTGGGTTGAAATGTTGCGCAAATGTTCAAACCAAAACAATATTCTTTCTGGTCAGGAAGAATGTTAGTGTTCTGCATTAATTTTGGTCACAACTAATGGGTCGACAACTATATTTGAAGAAGATATTCTCATTTAAAAGCAGCTACATAAAGTGATAGAAATGAAAGCAAGCTGATGGAGTCTGTTTGTTTGCTTTGGAGGCGTAGCTCCGTTACAGATCAGCAAAACATGGACATTACAATAAACGAGGCACCAAAGTGAAAAAAAAAACAACACATTTGTTATATTGCTCTGAGGCTCGTCTTTCAGAGGCCATTTGTAAACATCATCTGTTATCCGACCTTACTGGAAATGACCTTTTGTCCTGTTTAACTTTCACACACTGCACACAGACTTTAAATACTTTACAGCATTTGCCTTTGAAGTGAGAAGTCAACACACGCACACATTCACTTTTCTCTTTTAAAAGCATTTTGGACAGAAGCATGGGATGATGCTGTTCCTCGCCTCTTTTCTTTTTCTGTTAAGACTCTTAACGAACTGGCTGACCTATGACTAGTTACTATCTATTGTAATTAGTTAGGCTATAATTTATTCCAATTAGAAATAAGCTTTGTCTTTGTTTATTTTTTTTAAAGTTGGCTTGCATTCGGTGTTGTCTCCCAGTCTCTCTTTTTTTTATTGGCCGACAGCGACACACATGTGAAATTGAGTCGACGATCAGTTCATCGCATCTGCAAAAAAGATGGAGTCATGTAGAAAAATTAAACCAAAGCGACACCGAACGCTGCGTCCGACTTCTGCGTCTTAAGAGCACCTACAAGTTGAGTTTGGAGGAATTAACCACAACATTCTTCCTTTAAGCTCCTCAAACAGATTGTGGAGTCAGGGCAGGACAGAGAGCGAGAGGCTGAGAAGGAACGAAGAGGAAGAACAAACAGGAGAGATGAGTCGCAGTGGTGTTAGACAAGTGCAGCTTTGGTAATGAAATAAAGCGAATTGGTTTAGTGTCAAAACCCTCACAACCCCCACAGGTCTTAGTAACTGATAGCAAAACTGAAGCCAGCTGATCACATGTCTCTGTCGGTGACGAGCTGTACCACGGACTCGCCAACAAAGCTGCAAAGTTCCTCTCCAGCCCATCTCTCCTTACACTGACCGCCTTGTCCACATAACAGTCTGTCATTTTGTTCAAATGTTTCATCTTTGCTGCCTTAGCTAGCAATATCAAATCTCTGATACCAGTTGTTCAGCAAATCATTGTCACCCACAAAACATTAAAAAATAAAAAAGATCTGACATGCATCTGTCCTCTAGTACCATCTTTGTGCCAAGTAAAGTGATCGGTTGTCCTTCCCCTGCAGGGCCCGGATCACAATTACTTGGTCAGAGCCCCACAGGGTGCAGCAACCCATCTGCTGTCTGCCTGGGGAAGCAGACAGCTCTGTGAAACGGTGAAACCCAAGATGTGCAACACAATGGGAACTACTGCATGAAGCAGAGGGACGACTCCACTGTAAAACACAAGAGATAATGATCTTACTTTTTTATTTATTTACATTCGTTAAATTACCAAACAATGAGTAAAAAAAAGTTTTTATAAAACTTTTTAAGCTGTTAATCTTTTTGCGGACAAGAGTATCACAAAGAGCCAATATCCCAAAGCCAGTTAAAGAAAAATGCTTCTCAAATGTTTCAGTTCTATAAATCTCCAGATTTGTCTGACTGTTTTAGAGGGTAACATGGTTCCCCATCACATTTGATATATGATTTTGCTTGTAAAAAAAGAAAAATATAGGAGTTGCAATGCTTTGTCCAGCACTTAAACTGAGCACGACAGTTTCTTTTCTTTATACAGTGAGTGTGGAGTCTAACTCTGTCTCCTTGTAGCAACTAAAGTAGCGATTTTTATAAAAACCTAAACTTACATGTGGCAAGCTGAAATTAAAGAAAACAATCTAAACAGAAATAAAACAGAAGATATTCTGAAGTGCAAATTTTAGACAATGGAATAAGAAATATTCTTTTTTCCATATTTGTCAAGACTTGGAAAATTATAATATCAAATTTCCTATTTTTTTCAAACAATGCAATGAAGTTAGTCAATGCAAAGTTGGCACTATTAATAATAATATCATTGTGAAACAGCTCACATGAATACATGTAGATATTTGGCTCCAATATAATATCGAAACATTGAAACACTGCATTCAGAACCGAAATTCTTGTATTAAGATTACAGATATGAGCATAGGTGCATTTCAATAAATTAGAAAGTCATTAAAAGGCAAAGCAATACAATTCATTTGTTTTATACCGTTACTTACATCGGTTTTCCAAGTTTTCAGCAAGAGTTTAACTTTTACTATAATAAAGTTTCAATAAGAGTTTAGGACCATTGAAAAAACATTTAAAATTATTAGATATTGCATCATAACGATGGGAGTGACTGAAGACTTCTCGTTTATCCAGAAGACAGGCATTGAAGAGTAAGTATTGCAGAACAATAACGAGAAGCTTCATGGAAAGAAAAAAGGTGTTAGAAAAATGTTGCATAAGTAACATGGATAATCACAGCCTTAAAGGGAAAGTGAAGCAGAGAGAAAAAAAGAACTGGACTGTAAGTCAGTTGATCGAGGTCGAGAATAAATTTTCAGTCAGGCGGTAATTTAGGGAGACATGTCATCTGTTGGCATTGGTCTAAAGTGTTTTATGAAGTACAAAGTTGGCAAAATGGTAGAGTAATTTATGTTTCCCTCTGCCAACAAGCACTAATGTGATGCTGACTTCATATTCCAGCAGCATTTGGCACTTGTTTACACTTCCAAAAGTGTAGCACATTTGTTTACATTTAAAAAAACCTGCTTTAATGACTGTTGTTATGCTAGAATGCCCAGAAATCTGGCCTAACCTAAACTCCATAGAAAATCTATGGAGTGTTGCCAACAGGAAGTTACATAACATAAAATCCAACAATGCAGACCAGCTGAAGCTTGAACAACCTGAGCTTTCTTGTCATTATGGCTTCTGTAGAAATACTTCAAATTGAATGATTATGGATCCTCATCATGAAGTCTGAGTTTGATCTTTCTAGAAAAAGTATTGTGTGATGTAACAAAGTATTGACTAAAAGCGCTCAAAAAACTTTGTGTGTGTGGTTTTTTTTTGTCTAAGCCGCTGACACAAAATCCAAATATGATCTATCATATTTATGGTAAAGTTAATGCAATAGGAGCGCTGATCAAGTATTGTGTGCATATACAGCGGAGCACATTTGATTAAATTTAAAAATCCTAATTGAAGAGTACATTATTGATACAAAAGGAAAATTAAATGTTGTAACTTATACTATCCAAGGCTCATTAAAGAGTTATTGTAGATACTGATGGCTGTGGGAAGGAAGGATCTCCTGTAGCAGTCTGTATTACAGCAGTTGCGACGAAGCCTCCGACTGAAGATACTCTGCGAAGAGGATGCTCAGGTTTGTCTGAAATGTTCTTAATTTTAGGAAGAATCTTTCTTTGCACCATAATCTCCAGTGCTTCTTCATTAGACTGTTCAGCCCTGCCAGTCCCTGGCTCAGATGCTGATGGTAGAAGAGATTACACTCTCCACAAACAAACCTATAGAAGATATGCAGCATCTCAATGCAAACACTGACACAGACCTAAGCTTCCTCAAGATTACAGTCGGCTCTGTCCCTTTTTATAGATGGCTTTACCGTTGCGCATTTATATTCCTCAACCACGTCCATTTCTTCTCCCATGATGGAAATAGCGTTTGTCTTATGCGAGTTTCTTCTAAAATCTACAATTATGTCCTTTGTTTTGTTTACTCAGCTTCTTCTTCAGATAAGGCACAGAAGACAACTCCAGGTCATCTGAGTATTTCTGCAGACGACAGGAGTGATTTGTGCTTTAAGTACTGGACAAACTTTTCACTTGCTCAACGTTTCTGTATTGAAAATCATTTAATACTATTGTTATTTTTAAAGAAACTTAATGTAGGATTTTGACTTGATATAAACCATATTCATCACTCTTACCAGAAATATACTCTGCGTGTAGAAAAAAATAAATCACATTCCTTCCACCATTGTAATCACATTACTGAAATAAATAAGCGAATATATTGATTTGCACCTGTTTCATCTTGCTACGTGTTTTTTTTTTTTTTTTTTTTTTCTTTTATGATCAATCAAAACTATTTAAAACTACACCAACATGGGGTGTGGTACACCAAACTGCTTCCTTCTCTGCTTCCGCTCTGCAATAAGTACCACCTTATTAGACGGTCTGGATGTTTTACATTAAAAACGACAGTGACCAAACAGTCTGGTCAATCTCGGCAAGCCATCTAACAGTCAAATATCATCACTTGTCACGAAATCTCAGTGATCTATCTTCCTTAAAACCTACATGTCTCTGTTCTCACAGATAAAGGGGGATTTACCAGAACGACAAAAGAGAGTAAAGAGAAGTTACTCAGATTCTCTGGCTAACGTTAGCTGAGAGCTCATTCCGAGGGGATGACGTTGGCTAGGAAGATGCCAGCAAAGCTCGCTCTATCCTCCCATCGTAAGCGTGAATTATAAATATCTCGATGTATCAACAAAAGAACACATCTCTTATAAACACCTTCGCAGCTTCACCTACCTATACACTGGCCCACAGGCGTGCTGTAAGGATTTCCAAGTAGAAACTCCATTTTGACAACAAACGATCCGCTTTGGAAATGACGGAGGCTGAGGCCCAGAGGCTGCTGCAAGGGTAAGCCCCGCCCACTGCCGAATCCTATTGGATGAACTGACATAAGCCCTGAATTTGATTGGCTAAAATTGTGTCAATCGTAAATATATGGGGAAAAATCTACCTAGTCGTTAATATCTCAAAAGTATCTAACGACTTAAGCAACGCGCAAGATAAGCTTCAGCATAAGAGATATTTAATAGTTTTCCTTATATTTCAATAAATGAAAATAAAATAATTTCTTTTGAAATTGCATTTTAACGGCTCGTGAATGCACTTGAACGCATCTGAAAATCAACCTGTTGATTGAGGAAAGATCGCTACAAGTCAACCATTTTTTAGAGATTTAACGTAAAGGTAATGTTTCACAGTCAACTTTACTGTTGAGTTTTATTTTTATTTTTTCATTTATTTAATGACATTAAAATAATTACTTGTTTGATGGTTTTACTTGAGGCGTTAAACTGTTGCTAAGTAACAGGGTGTAAACAAACGAAACAACGGGACGCAAATGTTTTTGGCTGTTTTTGTAGACTTACATTGATACGAAGAGTTCATTAGTTTTTTATCGTTTTCATTGGTAAGTAAAAAAACGTTACACATTTGGGTAGTTACAATGAGGGTTGTAGTAAGCTTAAGATTTTTCAGTTGGTCCAAAGTTTTAGTTTAGAATAATTTCTAACTCACCTTGTTGCCTTCAACAGAGTGAAAACCGCTAAAACATGGATTCTGAATCTGCCGCGACGGACGATGATTATGCCTTGCAGGAGATGTTACTCGAGCAACACAGCGCAAAAGAAAAATACGCTCTGCACAATTACAATCTTGGAACTCTCGATCACAGAGAACACACCCGCTTACAGCTGGAATTCAAAAGTATAAAGGATAAAACAAACAAACAAAAAATACTATATTTTCAAAGGTTTTGGGTCTAATTTTGTGAACTGATTTAGATTGTTGTTTCCAGACATACTTAAGATGGATTTCCTACATGATTTTACGTCTCTGACAAGGTTGGATATCAATAACAATCTTATACAGAAGATCTGGAGCCTGGGCCGTCTGATTAACCTGACCTGGCTTAGTAAGAGACAATTTCATTTATTTTTAGTCTGTTACTATAGTGTGTTTGGATAAAAAAAAATTAAGCCTTTTAAAAGTATTCACACCTGTTAAACATTTTTTTATATATTTGGTTATGTCACAGCTGTGACATAACTGTATTTTATGGGGGGATTTATATAGTAGACCAACAAAAAGTGGTGTGAAAGTGGTTCACATGGCTCTGTGCGCACACACCTTGTTGATGTTTCTTTCAAATGTTTTTGCAGATCTGTCGTTTAACAAGATCGAGAGGATTGAAGGTTTGGACTCCCTGCGCAAGCTGGAATTGCTGAATTTGGCCTTCAACAAAATCTCTGTTGTCAAGAACATGGATACACTTGAGAACCTTACTCACTTCTTCATTTCAAAAAACGAAATCACAGACAAGGAATGTGTAAGATCATTTTCTTTATCCAAATGACTGCAATAATATGTAAGATTATGGAATGTTTGCGCTGCACAACTTTGTGTACACCTTGTTTGTTCATCTTCATCTTATTTAATTAAAGGTGCACTACCTCATGAGATTTAAAAACTTGTTCAAACTCTCCATCGGTGGAAATCCTTTCACTGAGAAGGATGATCACTCGCTTTATGTTGCTGCCTTTATTCCAAATGTGACCCTCTTAGACAACATTTTAATTACCACAAAGATGGTAAGTATATATTCATGCGCATCTTTTTGGATTATTCTATTTTCTACATCAGTTTTGCATATCGTTTCTATTTAAAGCATCAGTTTATCCAGGTATGTGCTCTCATATTGATGCTTCACTCTGTAAGAGAGACACTTCTGTCTTGTGCAATAACAGCGAGAGGAGGCTGCCATCAAGTACAAATTTGAGCTCAAGAAGTTTCTTGAGTCACAGAAAGCTCAGGAAAAAATAGACAAAGTATGATAATAATCATATTTTCAAAGGCAATTTTTGCAAATGTGCATATTTTTATTTCTTGTGTTATGTTATCTGATTTAAGCTCTTTCCTTTAACAGGATAAGGTTGTGGACAGTGCTGTGCCAGTTAAGTCAGCAGACAAAGCAGGGGCAACTAGGTCAGACAGCCTTCCAGAAGATTCTCCCGCACAGACATATCCTCTGTTTTCTTTGCTAATACGTTATTCCATCGAGTTGCACAAACTGACAAAATGCCTCAGATTTCTTAACTTTGCATTTACGTCTCAGAGCAAAATTGTGGAGCTGTGCTCAGAAATATTTGCTATAGACTCAGACGAGTACAAGCAACTGGAGGCAGAGTTGAACTTGTTCTTCGCAGGCCAACTTGAGACCGATGCTTTCTACCAGCAGAGGGCATCACAGATTCTTGCAGACTTTGACGAGGAGTTCTCAGTGGCAAGTAGAGCAGGCAAAAATATCTCCAACTTAAAGTTGAACAAATTTACAGCAAATCTTTGTACATATTCACTGCTGTCTTGTTCTTTTTTATTGTCATCTAACAAGTTTCAAATGTTCTAGAGGATAAAAGATGTAAAGAAAATACATGACCCCGAGCTATACCGCATCAAAATCACCGACTTAAGAAATGTGACCTACCTCTTGTTTAAAAATCTCTTGGCTCTGGAGTTTGAGTTTGTCAAAAATCTGGATGTAAGTCTTCATGAGATTGTGTTTGAATTTGTTTCTATCACCTGGTAATCGAATACCTGTTTTTTTTTTATGAAATCCTTCACTTACATCTGTGCTGTTGTTTCTTTTTATGTTAGGACAACATCATCCTGCTAGACAGCTTTGTCTCAGACATGGTGGGTAACTCTTTGTGATAATCTGCAGTGCATGCACACTTTTCTTCTTTGTTATTCAAGAGGTGAATTATGCTGCGTTTAGAAAATATAGATTTTCCACCAAATCAAAAGTGCAACAATTATTCTACTCACATTGAGGGCAGCATCAAGGACAGTGATGCTGTGAGGGGGGCATGGAGGTTGACTTTGTGTCTGGCGAACCATTTCTATCTTTATTTGACCACATATTTTAGCATTATCCTGATAAAAGACCCAATATTACCAATTTTAGGTTGTTTGGAATTTTTCTATTGCCAGGCTACGAACAAGAGTCAATGCTGGTTCTAGTAGAGTCTGAGGAACAGCATGCGCAACCTCTTTTGAAAGGGCACCAGATTTTTTTTTTTAATGTACTTCAAGAGTTCATGATGCTATGCATTCTAACTAGACCTTTGGAAAAGAAACAGACCCACAGCATGATAGATATTTCACCTTACTTAATAATTCTTTTTCAAATATTCATTCCTGGATTCACATTCAACCCAGACTAAAAGTGCTTTTTGCAGAAAATATTGATCTTCTTTTCATCTGATTAAAGCACACAAAATGTACTTGCCCATTGTCCCGCAGCTAAAAAAATGGGGTTGTATAATTATTATAATTCAGTTTGATTTATTTCAAAGGGGCCGGAGACTTTGTTGTGGCTGAAAATTCATTTTAAGGTTTTTGTTCACATGTTTACCAGAGATGTTAATGATTGTGGCCCAAAATGTGCTTATGATTGAAATGCAAAAGAAATTGCTGCTGAGACTGAGAATGTCGTTACATGTAGCTGTCTAAAGGCAATGATTCACCCGGTGAAGATGAGCCTCCGGAGACCATTAGTGATGCAGAAAATCAAACGGATACACAAGTTAATGACTCGAAAGAAGCTCTCATCAAAGAAGTAAAGAACTTTGTGGTAAACACATAAGTTTATGTTCAGCTGAAATGACAACCCATCTGCAATCCCCATCTTTATGCACTATTGCAGATTCAGGAAGAAGAAGAAAAGAGGAACCGTGTGCGCATCTCAGACATCTACCGATATTATGACTTTTTGATGAAAACCGTGGAGGAATCAGAATGAAATTTTGCAATATTTCACTGACAGCTTCTGAACTATTACAATATTTAGCAAATAATTTGTATACATCTATTTACTTTTGCATGTTTTAGGTAAATATATATATATATTATATAACACATAATTATATATGTGTGTTATATATAATTATGTGTTATATATAACACATAATTTTTTTTAAATTATGTGTTTATATATATATATATATATATATGCCAGACTGTGACTGATTTCTGTGACTGATTTCTATTTTCTTTTTTAGAAATCGCAAAAATAACAAATTGAAAATGTAGCATGCATATTCAGCCCCCCGTACTCTGATCCAACTAAATAAAATTCCACCTTTCCACTTGAGTGTATTTTAATTGTAGTAACAATCCAGTTCTGTGAAGGTTAGTCAGAGAACATTGGGAAATAAATCACATCATGATTTTGAATAGTTCGTATCAATGCATATTTATGTGTTAGAGCGGCCCAGTCAAAGCCCAGGGCTAAATTCAACAGAGAACTCGCTGCTAGACTTCAAAAATTGTATCTGACCAAACATTTTCTATTTTGAAAAGCTGTGCAGTTGTCCCATAAAAAGAAAAAGTTCAAGAGATGAGGGACTTTAGATAAATTATTGCTCTTCAAAACAAAAACAAAACCACTAATCTCAAAATTTCCACAAAACTTTTTTTTATTTATGTGTTTTTTATATTTATCAAAAAAAATTTGAAAGAGGAAACTGTCACAACACAACTTAATAGTTCAAAGCGATTTTCATCCATGTATTCATTTATATCCTCTTTATTTTGACACGCTCTCTTCTTCTGTGTAAGAAGATTTAAAATGTTTATAGATATTTTTGCAATCATCATAAAGACAGAAAGGCGTCTGAAATACAATTCCCAGAATGCATATTAGCACATCATCCAATAAGAATCGTGCTGCAACCAGACGTTTGTTTTTAGCCAATAAAATACAAGAAAGCTGAGCGATTATAGGAAGACTCGCAACATTTATTCAGTCTGGCAGTCTAATGAAAGCTAATGCTTTACAGCGACCTGACTGTTATTTTTACGGTGATAAAACTTCTGTCAGTCACGTTTTTTGTCTCCGGTTGTGGCGTTCCCATTGTTGACGTTCATGACGGTTGCTGACGGTGTTTCCTTAGCGCTCATCATGCCTGTCCGAGCAGAGTACCAGTGTCTCGCCGGCGCGGCCTGTCCATCCTCGGCCTGTCTTGTTCCCCCTGCGCCTATCAACACCCAGCAGCCCGGGGTGGCCACCTCTCTGCTCTACAGCGGCGCGCAGTACCGGGGTTATCAGAGGAGCAAAGGGAACTCGTATGATGTCGAAGTTGTTTTGCAGGTATTTTTTATAAATATTGGTGGGGGGGCAGTTGTCATAAATTTAGCTTGGTTAATGTTTTTCATTTATTAAATTTTTTATATTTTGAATGTAGACTAAAAATAAATGTTTGACCTCTGTCTAAAATGTTTACGTTCTGTGCACCAGATTATCCACATTTTTTGTAATATTTTAGCTGCAGATGTTTATTGAATAGGAACGAGAGCATATTTTCAAATATATAACTTAATGCGTTCTAGAGTCTGTTTAAAATGGTAAGTCTTTGTTTCGGTACCTCATGCTGCCATTTTTACAACATGCATTTGCACTTTTTATGTCAACCCCGTGAGACATTACTGAATGTACCATAATGTGTTTGTGTTGGACAGCATGTGACGATGGACGACTCATACTTGTGTGGATACCTGAAGATCAAAGGCCTGACTGAGGTAAGCTATGCAAACTAGGTCAGGTGTAGTAAGACTGACCTTTATGCTTCCACAGGCTGAACACAGACTGGTTCTTTCTTGCTACAGACAGGCTGAATCCAGAGCAGGTGAGATTGGTCAAAGTGAGATATTTTCTGCCCACCTGTTAAGTTATGCAACATGTAGAACCACTTTTGCTCAAAGTGCTCTGTCTGTGAGAGGATCTGCAGTTTGGAACTCACTTCCTGTCAGTTTAAAGTTTGTAACCAGTTTTAGTATGTTCAAAAAACAAACAAAACTCTGGTTATGTCAAAAACAGAACTGTGTCCATACTTTTATATGCATGATTGCGTATTATGTTGTGCTATTTTAAATGATTACTTCAATTTTTACTAGTTTTAAGATGGACTGTTTAAAAGCCCTTTTAGGGACAAGTGCTGCAAATTAGCTGTTGCTATAGGCACTATGATCCAATCATGGCACTGCTGTTCTTTTCAGTTTGTCTATGTCGATGTGTGTCTGTCCCTATCAAATAAACTTAAATAAATAAAGGTCCGCAGGTCAGAAAGTAAGGCTGGTGTGTGGAAGACGAGCAGTCATGTTCATGAATAATATTAGAATTTGAATGTTTTATGAAAATAAATACTTCTCCTTTCTGAAGAAGAACATTTTTCATTCACTTGAAGGCTAAAAGGTTCAATGTATCATCTTCATGATGGCATGTTAGTAATAAACATTGTCTCAGAAATTAATATATTTCAGTTCAAAACGTGCGCATAAACTTTAGAACAAAAGCAAAAGACCTTGTAAAGATTCTCACTGATATTATTTCTTATTCTACTGCTTAATCATTAAACCGTTAATTTCGGTTTGTGATTTTTCAGACTAGATATATAAAGCTGGACCCCTGTTCAACTATCTTCCTTAAATTAATTTTTTTTTATTATTATTGTTATTTATACATTAAGTTTGAATAAAAAAATGTAAATACGATATTTAGAAGGGTCTGGACTGTTGACCTAAAAAATATGTGTTTGAACCTTGCAGTTTATTAGCAGTATGAACCTTTATTTTTTTCTTGTCGTTTATATTTTTTAGGAGTTCCCCACTCTCACAACATTCTTTGTTGGTGAAATAATCAGCCGCAGGCGGCCATTTTTAACGCGGAAGTGGGATGCAGATGAGGATGTGGACAGAAAGCACTGGGTACGTCTGTCCAGGTTTATTTTTTTAGCATCACCTTTTATGTCTTTACTAATGAAGGCAATTTGGTCCAGAACCAAATTTGTACTTCACCTCAAAATAATTGAATTTTTTTTGTGCCTGTATTAAACAATAATTTAAACTCGTGAAAAGCAAAAAAAATATCAATATTTAGCATCTTTGGGAGTCTCGCTTGCATTTCAGATGGTAGATTTTTAAAGAGTACAAGTTTGAAAAATGTATTTGAACCTGTTATTCATCCTCACATTTCATGCTCTCTTAAAAGGGGAAGTTTCAGGCTTTTTACAAGCATGGCAAAACCTTTAACTCGGACAACTTTGACTACAAGGCGTTGGAAAACAGTGATTACATCTTCATGAGGTGGAAGGTGAGCAGAATTTACGTCACCGTTTCTCTTACTTGTTGGAACTGTGCTTCGGCTTCAGCTGCCGTTGGTCTTCCAGGAGCAGTTTCTTGTTCCAGACCACACGATCAAAGACATCAGCGGCGCCTCCTTCGCTGGCTTCTACTACATCTGCTTCCAGAAGTCCACAGCCACCATCGAGGGCTACTATTACCACAGGAGCTCAGAGTGGTAATAAAAGTGAAATTTCCACCAAAGAAAAAGTTTTTATTTTTTTATTTTTGGGATACAGTTATAAATGTGAGTTCTCATATTTCATTTCTGCAGGTACCAATCACTAAGTCTGAATCATGTTCGGGAGCATAGTATGCCTATTTATGAATTTCGGTGATATAAAAAAAAAAACTCTTTGTCAAGAGACGGAGTTAACTGGAGTTAACTGGAACATGACGCCACAACACCGATGGATAACCAGTATTCCTCTCTGGCAGGAAGCTAACAAGTGGCCAGGCGCTCATTTCCTGATTTGCAAATAGGAAAGCACAGATTGAAGAAGAGCTGGACAAAGATCAATGAAGCAGGACAGTCCAGACTCAGCTGCTGACGAGGAAAAAAACAAAAACAATTTGTTCTTTGGCGTTTTTATTATTATTATCATTCTTTGCCATCAAGTGTTTTTCGCACTCTGTGTTATTGAACATCACAATAGAGTCTTAATTATGGAGACACGTTGCACTTTTGGTGAAGGTTTGTGAAAGAAAAGGCTAATTTTGCTCAACATCAAAAATCTTATATTTAATAGAAAATATGTTTAATTACCCATAGCGATTTATTGGTAGTTTACGGCTAAAGGATTCTATTATAACCGAGAGGGTTTATTTTATGCAAGATGACGAATGATTTTGATGAGAGAATGTTTAGTTGAAGTGAAACTGCTGAACGCGTTCCAGCTGGATCAGAACGGGTCGGCGATCATCATGGTTTCCTCCCATGGTTTTCTATGCAAGCCAAAGAACTTGAGTGGACAGATTTTTCCCTTGACTCTTAAATGTTTAATTTATTATAATCCAGACTGCTGCTTTATTTACGCTACAAAATACTAATGGTTTGTCAAATAAGATGTTTCTGAAATCCCAAAGTAGAGTTTTCTAGGTTTTGGGGTAAGGACAAGAAAACATGTCTGATAAGGCGCCTGGAAAGGAAGTGACAAGTAGGAACCAAAACCTTACCTTATTTTTTTTTTTTTTTTATCTCTTGCCTTACACTTGTAAAGCTTTTCTCCTTAAAGATACAGTTTTCCGGGATGATTCAGTGCAAATGTTAGGAAAATATGTCCTCATCGTCTCATTGGGATCCTTTAAGTTTTCCTGAGCGGCGACGATGTAAAAGCCAAATTGCGTTTGTAGCCTGCAATTTTACAGCTGGGTTAAAAGCAAGTTACAGTTTCTTTTAAAGCAGTGCAATGAAATGCATAAACACAATCAGAAAATGTTTCTTTTTTTGAATTCATTTTATTTATTATTAACCATGTAACAAAACAAATGTGCAATGTAACTAAGCAGATGTTTAGGAGAGTATCTCAAAGAGTGTTTCTAATTTGATGAAAACATTTGGCTTTGTGAACCTTGAAGTTGAATAAACTATTTTATACAAATGTTTGTACGTGATGGCCCTTCTATTTCTTAAGATAAAAATTTTTCTTAAGATAAAAATATACTTATCACTACTTGTAGGGAGTCCCAGGTTATTCCCTTTTGAATTTTGGATATTTTCTGGAATATTGCCAGTGAATGAATGCAAAAAATTTATTATAATACGTAAAGAGTAACGGCAATTAAATTCAGGACAATACTCCTTTTCACTAAAGGTTCTTATAATCATGCCATCTCCTTAAAATCTATGAACCTTTACATAAAATATGCTCTTTAGTGTAATTATTATATATTCTGGATGGTTTCATTAAATTCAATTTTACTGTCAGGCGCTGAAATTCTGCCGCCAGATGGCAGCAGCCACAAATTCAATCAAGAAACAACCAAAGTTTAAGTCATTGACGAACCTGAAAGTGTTGGATGCATCATGGCGCAAATAGTTTTTCACTAGGAATACCTTCATAGTTGGTATGAAGGTCCTGCTCTGGAACCAGAATGTTGTGGTATCATAATACTCTGAATTCGTTTGACTTCTTCATTGGTTTGTAATATTCTAGCTATATGAAATATTTTATTCCAAAATTTTCAGGTTGAATTCCCAACAGGAGGCATGTCTATTTTTTAGAGGACAGCAGAAGCAGGGGCTTAATTAGATAAAGTTAAATGAAAAGTAATTTGTACATAATAAAACATTGATGGCTATTTATCCTTAGTAAATTAAATAATTTGAAAATATTTACCAAATTCTCTTTGATAATAAAACATGATGATCACATGTTTCGAGTGCCAATAAAAGTAAAGAGAGATTTGCTTTACTGTCTAAATATGCAATATAAATAAACTGAGCAATATAAACTGAGGAAAATATTTTTATTCAAGCTTTTATATAAATGCTACACTTTATAGGTGATTCATTCTAAAATGAATTTAATTAAAAGGACACGAGAGATTTGTAGGGCATAATTGGTTATTTTGCATTAGAACTGTTTAATTTTGTGGATGGTCCTTATGTAATTTTTGTAGCTGCCAAACAGGAAAAAAAAACTGTTTTCATCATCATACCTGGCATAAAGAAACATCTATTTTTAGACACTGGGTGTGTAGAATAATTACAGTGTTTCTGTGTTAATAGGCTGAGGCTTCACTCTTTTGTCATTTCTACTTTTGGTTTCATCCAACTGCATTCTGAGCAGAACTGTAAACAAAAGCTAAATATTTTCTCATACCTTGATGTCTCCAACCCACCATCTTAGCTCCTAATAAGCCAACTATGCTGGCTTCGGAACACTGCAAGAATTCCCTTTATGCAGACTGTCATTGATTTCCCTCCAAAGGGAGGTTGCGTAAGCGGTCTAACCACGCCTATGTGTGGTTAGAGAAAATATAAACTCACCTGCAGAACGCCTCCTGCACATTCCTGAACGAGACTGAGAGGCATCCGTTGCACATGATCTCCTGTCCAGCCGTCCAGTTGTCATGGGGTCTGAGCGTTTTCCAGTTGGCATCCGTCTAACCGGAGTCCTTCACAAGGAGAAGAGCAAA
Source organism: Phalloptychus januarius (assembly GCA_902982915.1). Taxonomy (NCBI): domain Eukaryota; kingdom Metazoa; phylum Chordata; class Actinopteri; order Cyprinodontiformes; family Poeciliidae; genus Phalloptychus; species Phalloptychus januarius. The sequence continues at coordinate 9,842,064 of CADWAE010000476.1, forward strand.
GTAAGGAGCGATGGTGTCTTTATCTGTGGGAAATAATTATAGAGGAATTTTCTGCTTTAAGAATATGATGAATCTTCTTTCAGATGTACATAACATCTGTGCTTTGGTCGGATCAGAATGAAATTGTAGTTTACAGAAGCTTTGAAGATTTCAGAGAAATGCATGTAAGTATCAAAAACTGCACTATTTACTCCCTGAGTTTGTGCTAAATGACTTATTCCATTTTTTTCTCTCTTATAGAAGCAGCTGAAGAAGAAGTTTTCCTCTGGAAGTAAATTGAAAAAATCTGCCAGAATCCTCCCTAAATTTCAAAGTGGGTGAGATTAAACAGTAAATAATAAATGTCTAGCTGGATACAGGTGTAATTAAATTAAGTATATATTTTTGTTGTTAAGGCAACAAAGTGAAGCAGAAGAACCAAGGCAAGGGGCCTAATAAATCACTGGTGCGCCTTAAGTATTTGCAGAGATATTGTAATGAACTTCTGAGTTGTGATCAACACGTCTCACAATCTGCTGACCTGGCAAAGTTCTTGCAACCAAATGAGAAAGAGCTAAAACCAGAGTTCACCAAAAACAGGTAGGAGTTTCTTCTGCAACAACTGGAGCTGTTAAAATGTATGCAATGAGACGATAAGACTAACAAAATAGGAAAAACCTTTAAAAAAACATGTAAGAGAAAATATTGCTACTTCTATTAATTAGTTATTAGGGCTTAATTACAACAGAAATGTGTCATTTTCACGTAGTTTGAGCATGCTGTCTCAGTTCTTGCCATGAGACACCATAACAATGTCCATAGATCCATCTCATGATAAATCAAATCATGTGAAGTTTTCGCATCTCATTGTGAGGTCACTGTCATACATTTAAAGAAGAAACATTCCATTAAAATTGCAACTAAATATTCGTTGTTTTAAAGATTTCTGAACTTCCCAATTGATCTCAATTATCAAAATGAGATCACTCATACCAGAAAACTTTCATATTTACTGAAAGGCATTTAGGCAAAAAAATTATTTTCGTGCCGTCATAAAAACAATGACATTTCAGAGGTTCAGGAACAGCACTTTGTGGTCAATAGAAGTTTTTTTGTGTCTGAATCTGATAAGTACAGAGGAGACATCTTGATTTGATTTGAAAGGAAGATAACACAGGTAAAAAATTCATATTCAGTGATTTTGTGTGCACATCAGCACATGGCTAAGAGAGTTACTGTAATTTGATCTGATTAGAGAAGTTCACAAGTATGCATTGCATAATCTTGATTATGCAATGCATAATGGAATTTACACTGACACACTCTGACTCTGACGTAAAGGAATAATGTGCATAATTCTCGTTATGCATTGCATAGTTCCCATTTCCGGATGAAAAGCTAACTTAAAAGTTTTGATTTCTGATTGCACAACAAACCGAATGTCTGCAGATGAAAAATACAAAAATAGCTTTGTGTATTCACTTTAGCATCATCATCATGCCCTTCGAAGACGAGATCAGGAGCTACGGGAGACAGGACAGCAGCGGTCATATCACCCAGCCATTTGTCACAGAGACATACAGATGTGTAGCCCCATATGAGACCAAAGACACCAAAAACAAACCTTTCAAAGTAGCTGCGAATGAGATGCTTGATGTTCTCATCAAAGACAAAGCAGGTGAGCAAAACTTAACTCGAGCAAGGTTTAGAGCATTCCCAATCCAACAGGGGGGTCCCGTAAATGTGTGTGTAGGGTGGTGGCTAGTAGAGAATGAGGAGAAGAGGATGGCCTGGTTTCCTGCACCCTTCCTGGAGAGCGTGGAAGATGAGGAGGATGAAGAGGAAGTGCATGGTACACCATCAAGAGGTACACGCACAGACATCAGAACATTAGTTGATGAGTTAGAGGAGATTATTCCTAAAGCTCTTTATGCCTCCCACAGGGATGCTTTACACAGTTGTCAAGAGCTACAATTCCAACGTAGTGGATGAAGTAAACGTGAGCATTGGTGAAGTGGTCGAGGTCTTGCGGACCCCGGATAATGGCTGGTGGCTCATAAGGTAACATTTAATCCTTCTACGAGGGACGGAAATGTCCTTATTTACTGTTATATGGGATCTATAATGTTAGTGATTGCTCTGTGAAAGCATTTGAAGTTTGTCAGAGTATGTCAGTGTACAAAAAGCATTGTGAAGCTCAACAAACACACCTCACAAGTCAGGAGTAAACGTGTAGTAAATTTGAAGAACGTTTAAGTTATGAAACAAACAATATCCAAAGCTTCAGACTTCTCAAAACTAAAACTAGAACTCAAACAGTTCTAGTTTGGGCCTATAAGCAAAACGCTGCATGTCACTAAAAAAAACATCCCCACTGTGGAACATGTTGGCTGCAGTCTCATGGTGTGTGGATGCTTTGCATCAGAGAGGACAGGAAAATTGCTCAGATTTGATGAAAAGAAAGAATGAGCTGAATTCGTAGCAATAAAAGGAGAAAACCTGTGCAACCTGGGCAATAGATAGTCTTAAAATGAAATGATCAACGCATAATTGTGTGACAATGAGGCCCAGTCAAAGTCCAGAGCTAAAAGATGTGCAGTTGTAATTGGCCTGTCAGAGGTCACCAGAAAATAGTGACCTCTGAAAGCAATTTGGGCACACTAGATTTTATTTAGATAAATGGGGGTTGCATATAAATGCACGCTAGCTTTAAACATCTTGTATAAACATGCTTGTAGTGTACTTTGTTTTTCTGGCTGGTGTTAGCTCAGTTCTGAGGAGCTCAGCAACTGTTACAGTTAACATTTTTATGTCCTCTTTTGTCTTCTCTGTCTTTTGACAGACATAAAGGAAAAGTGGGATACGTCCCGTCTCTGCACCTGCAGCCCTACATATACCCTCGGGTTCAGCTGACATCTCAGTATAATGTCCAAAACTCCGCTTCTCTCCTCGCCTCCTCCTCCATCTTACACCACAGGCATTCCTATGGCAACCTGCCCCAGCATCCTAACTCCAGGCCCATATCCCCCAGCTTCATCCCGACAGAAAGCATCCACAGGTCCCAGTCTCTGAACCAGTTGTCCGAGGAGCCTTACGCTAGGCCTGCAGTGAGCCTCCCTGCTCCAGCAAACAACCACCCCACCTCTCCAAGGTCTCCAGTGCAAACCCCTCTTCCAGTCATCATGGTGCAGAGTGACGAAGAACAGGAGCAGAGTGGACAGATCCTCAGAGCAGAATCGGTGGACAGCTTTGAAAGTGACAGCTTCAGCGATGATGCCCTCTCCATGTCCGCCGGCTCATCCCTCAACCTGAACTACGGCACCAACGACCAACAGCTGCAAATCTGCCACACGCCACAGCCCACGGTGTCCAACTGCCTCAGCCCAACGAGCAGCCCTGAGGGAACTCTGCTCCCTAGTGTCTCCGACCCCAACCTCTACAAGGGGCCACAACCCCCCAAGGTTCCCCCGAGACCCCGGGCCCAGGAGATTCTCACCCGCTGTTCCACAATCACCCGTAAGAATGCGAGTAAAAGCAACCTGTCACCAACTTCGACTGAGGTAACCGGTCGATAAAAGTTAAAGATGATTTTGTATTCGTTTGCATTAACTGTACACACTGGTTTCTTGGCTGCCTTGGAACATAAAAAAACAAACAAATATATAATTCAACTCATGTGATCAATACTTTTATTAATATAAATATAAAACAAGTAACCGACAACTGGATGTATTTTCTGTACTGTAAAACGTGCACTGTGTTAACACTCTGCCAAATGCACAAGAAGAAATTTTCTCTGAACAATTCAGTGCTTTAAGTTTTGTATCAACTCTCATACTGAATAATCTGCCCATCTGATATCTGAACATATTATATTCAGTTAACTGTAGAGATGAAAATGAATAAAATGATTTTATGGGTTTAACACTGAGTGCTTTTGTGTCATACCTGAAAGCAAATGTACAACACATGGAGTATTCACATGTAAAAACAGCACAGCATAGTGAGAAGAGTCTCCCTTTTATGCTTTATTTCGCTAACAGATTTGAACATGTAGACAAATTTTTGTCCATTGTTCTTTGTGAAGTAGCCTGGATTAATTTAATGAGGTTCTGTAAACATCAGTTTTACATTTTTTAATTAAAGTCTGGACTTTGACTGGACCGTATTAACCCTTCGACTGTATATTTATAGTTGTGGTCTGGATATAAGGTGAACTTCTGCCTCAGTTGCCAAGGACGGTAAAGCCCAGAACACGATGCTGTTCTGATATATACAACACTAATGTTACAAAATGTGAAAAAGTTAGAGGGGTATGAAAACTTATGCAAAGTACTTTGGTTGCACTAGAGTTTGGGGAATCTAGACTTTCTTGCCCAGAGATGAATTTAGACTTCAACAGAAATTTCTGCTTCTTCCCCAAAAGCTTCCATCAGACATTCCTGACAAGTAAAACTGAAATCCTCTGTAATGCAGGACACGTCAAAAAACAAACAGCAACAACATCATGTTAGATAACAACTCGTTCGTTTTTATTTATTTAGAAAAAACAATCTGGTTGTCTGCAGGATTTGTTTTTGTGGTCTCTTCATTGGTTGATCACTATTTGCTCTCTAAATTCTCACATAATTCTACTTCAAGGGCAGAAAACTGCTTTTTGGGTAATTTTTAAAAATTTAATCCTGGCTGATGTTAGATTTTGCAACAAAAAAAAGTAAGTCTCCTGCTTAACAATCAGACAAATAACGGGTAAAAATAAAAATATTCAGTTCAAAACTTTTACAAAATAGGCCTATAAGAGAGATTTATTTATAAACATAAGAAAATGTTTGACAGTTCCTGTGCAGGTTACATGAGGAAGGCTGCATGTTTATAATCCTGTAAACAGGTGCTAAGTACTGCTGCATACCTACTAATTAGAATCAACTTCAAGAAAAATCTCCCTGGCGCACAGCCAAGACGCTTATACAACCAGTTCTTTCTACCCAAGGCCTCCTTGATGTTACGTGAAATGAAATCAGGATGATTCTGTCGTTTTGTTTCCCGTCTAAAACATGCGTAGAGGAACTGATTAGGGGCTTAGGCAGCACAGAAATAGTCACAGTGAAACCTGTTATCTGCTCTGCATCAATTCCCCCATTGTTTCCCTGATGGCTGCAGTCAGTCAGTCAGCTAATGATCTGCAGAGTTAAACCTCAGGAGGTTTCCTTCTAGAGGCAAACTCATTGATCCCGTTAGCTAAAAGTCTGGAGCTGGGGAACGGATGAAATCGGGAGTTTTTGCATCACTTGCACTACATGATCTTCTTCCTCCTCTTCCTCGTCTGAGCTCTTCTCGCTGTCTGACTGGTGGCGCCCGTTGGTTTCTCCCTTTTTCTCTCATGCGTCGTTAGCGGAGGCTTTCGTCGAGGCGCTGATTTCTTCGGCCTCCTCTTCATCTTTCACCTCAAAACCAGACTCCTCTTCTTGCTCTCTATCCCCGCCATCGCCTCGGTCTTCCCTCTCCTCGGTGCCGCCTCTTGCTTTGTCTTTATCGAGGAAAAACAAGGGCTGCGTCTGCGTGAGAGGAGTGGTGTCCATGTCTTCATCCTGCTCCATGCTAGACGAGAGGGAATAAAATTGATTTGATTAAAGATCTAGTCTGCAGAATGTTTGAAGTATTTCCTGGCAGCAAGTTCAGGCTGGGAATCCTTCAGCTGGGTGTTTATGGCTTTGCAAAAATGCAGCTCAGCTAGCAATCCTTGGTCACCGTGAAGAGGAAACACTGGCACAGAGTCTGTGTCGTGATTCATGTAGGACACAAGCTGCACGTACTCATCAGGAAGTAAAGTTCTTGGAAAGGCTCCACATAAACCAGCAGAAGAATTTCAAACTGAGGAGTGAAACAGCTCACCCAGATGAAGCTCCAGCTACTCGCATTTTCTGCCACATGTAGTTGAGGAACATGGACGCCTGCTGCAGGCGGCCGATCCTCTCCATGTGTCTCTCTGTGGGCAGAAGAATAAACAACCTGTTTAGTAAAGAAAACACACATAAAGACCAAATTAAGGCGTCAATATGCCTCGATACTGATTAAAGTACAACAAAATAACTTCCACCTATCCTAATGGTTATTTTATTATTATAATTTCAGCAGGAAGAAGAATGAATAATTAGTGTCAAGTTTTCCACTAGCAAAGTTCATGTTGCCGTCTTTCTGGCCTTTGCGTTTCTAATAGAGAGCAAAAGGTTTTCCGCCTGCACACCTGCCATTAAATCTAAATTTGCAGATGTTTCCCTGATTGCCTCTGTTGGGCTAACAGGAGCCCAAAATGCAGCATACCTAAATTTGAGATGTTTTTATGTTCATTAAAACAGATTAAAATAAGGAATTCAGACAATTTTCACCTCCAAGAAAAACCTGTGCATTTTTAACTGCTTTCTGTTTCTACAAATTTAAGCACACTAAGTATCAAGGTGCTTTACAGTGCCAGTGTTTTACTCTTGGTGTAACACTTTGTATCCATTTTGCCGCCTGCTGACCTGTGTACGGGATGAGGCCCTCCAGGTGCGCCCGGGCCCCCTGGAACTGCAGCAGCTCTTCGGGCGGCAGGTGCGTCAGCAGCACCTGGAGGACCGCCTGGGCGTCCAGACAGTTCCTGGCGTTGGTGTTCCACACGACACAGTAGCGCAGGAGCGACTCTGAGTGGGACAGCAACCAGAAACATTAGATGCTGGAAAAACAACATTTTATGTGTCTGTTTATTGTTAGAAAATTAGCATACTTAAGACATTAATTGCTTACAAATAGATCCAAGCTGCACTTATGGTCTGTTTCGAAACCTTCTAATAATCCAAAACAGATTTATTTGTTCGTTTGCTACCTTTCTGATCTACTCGCAGCCGCAGCAGCGTCGATTCCAACAGATCGCTGCTGTCCTCCACCTGACGGATGGCTACAAACAACACAGCAAGACTTCAATTAGCAGCCAGGTTTAAAACAAACAGAATATTTTGCATACAGAAAAAACAACTGGCTTCTTATTTTACCAAATAAATATACACACGATTTTTTTTAAAGCTGTTCACAGCAGGTTTGTCTCCTTCTGAGCAATAAATCATCAATGTGTTTCTTCACTTCCTGTTCAAATTTTCCAGCACTTTGGCAAAACAATATCCATTGTTAAGAAAGAGTTTGTCTCCTTTACGCTTCAATGAACAAGTGACTCAATAGGAAGCCATTTATGACAAATGGAAAATTTATGCAGTGGAAATACAACAAAGACAGTTTATGAAAACAGGATAAAGATTGAAAGCACAAGTCCAGGTCAACCTGAGTACCTTTGATGACGGTGAGCACAGTGTGAGGCTGGTCCAGTGAGATGGCGAGACCGAGGGCCTTCAGGTACTTCTTCTCTTGCAACAGGTTGGACAACTCCTGCTGCCTTTAAACGCAATGGGGAGAATGAAAACCTGAATTTTGGGTTTTGGTCAATTTTAAGCCATAATTATCAACATAAGCAGAAATAAATAGTTGAAATCAATCAAGATGCCAGAGTTTCCCTTTTTAACTGAGTTTCTGCAATAAATCAACATGATGTTTTCATTTATGTTACCTTTGTAAAATATACCATATCACAATCTCCATTAATATGTGTAATACAGCAAATGCAAAGGACGATTTGGATGGGATATTTGATAAGATTATTAAGTGTCATTCGTTCAAATTCTGTTTTCAATAACATTTTTAGATAGATTTAGGAAACTTTGGGTTAATCATAATTGAAACTATTACAGTTTTCAACAATAGTATCACAAAAAATGTTTTTCTGCCATCATGCAGCCCTTCACATCGATGGAAATGGTCAGGAAAGATTTGGTGGGTAAACAAATAAATAAACCGCCAAATGTCTGCATTTTTAGTGAAAGTAAAAAGATGAGAACGAAAATCAAATTAAAGCAGCTTGATCACAAAATAAAAGCAAATTGTTGTCCAAGTCTTACTTCAATATCTGGTCCTCTTGTTTGGCTTGTTCCTCTGCCAGCTCCTCTTTAGTCACATCCTAATGATGCAAATAATGACACCAGCATGAAAAACTGTTGTTTTATAGAGAATAACAACTATATGGTAGCCTATTAGTGAACCTAATCCACTCAGTGAACTCTGAACTCACCAGCCACACTGTGATGTTTGAGTCTGCTGAGCCTGTGACCATCTTGTCGTCCTTACGGCTGCCGTGGAGACCCCACACTTTGTCCTGGTGGGCGTCCAATGTTTTCACGCACTCATTGGTCTTTATGGTCCACAGCTTCACTAAACCATCGGAACCACTGAGGGGAGACAAAGTCAATCAAAAAATATTTTTATACCACTGTGTGTATTGAAGACAAGATAAAAAAGTACTTAAATAAAAGCTTTAGCGAAAATCTCACTGCTTAGTATCACTACTGAAATATCGATTCTGCTTTTTATCAAGTTGTTGGAGCTGAATACAAAGCCAATTTTTCAGATGTTTAAAAATCAGATTTCTTCCAACAGTTATTATACACTGCATTGTGTTCTGACCTGCCCCCTTAAAGTTTGAGAGAAATGTGAAAAAGTTCAAGAAGTATTAAATATTTTTTGCAAAGTTCTGTGTAGCTGACCTTTATTTTTTTTACACAATCACTCTTTACAAACACAAAAATGCAGACATACGTAAAAGGAACCAATCATAATGTGAACAGAGGTAAGTTGATACCTGGTCAGCAGCTGGGTGCCACCGCTCACAAAGATCACTTTCAGAACCGATGCGTCATGGCCCTCAAACGTCTAAACAGGAAAGAATTTGAAGAGCAGTTCTCAGTTATCTTATTGTGCTTTAAAATGAAACGCACATTATAACACACATGTGAGATGCCCTGATGCTGTCCCACCTTTAGGCAGCTGAAGTCCTGCAGGCCCCACAGCTTGGTGGTGCCGTCTGCAGAGGAGGAAGCCAGGATCTGGTCCATGGGAGAGAAACACACATTCCAAATGCCCCGTCGGTGGCCCCGAAACACACCCAGGAGTCCCAGGCTTCCATCCCCTGATAGCGACCAGAGTTTGGCTGTACGGTCCTGCGAGCCGGAGGCCAGGAGTTTGTCATTGGGAGACACTGAAACACTGTTGACATTCTGAAGAAACAAAAAAGAAGAAAACAACAGGAATCAGCTGGAATGGAATAAAATAAAAGTTCGGAGCCCTGAAGATTAAAATGTTAAAATGGGGATGTGCATCAAAGTTTCTCCTCCTGACTGAAATAGATTCTTATCATTCATCCATTCAAGAGTCACTTCCAAGGAAATAGGGCTTGGCATTTTTACAGTATGTTAAAGGAATGTGACTGAAGGAAAGAAAAGTTAGGCAACCTGGCACAGATGATACTCTGATTGCTCTTTTGTTCATCTCATGCCTGACAGTGTGTAGCGGGAATAAGTGCTACGTGAGAATCTTTCTTTCCTGTATGTCAGGCTGATGGGAGACAAACCCAGGAGTGAGCAAAACTCCAAAAATTATCCTGCATTTCCTTCTGGGCAGAGCTGCTGTGCATTAACCCGTTTCCATGACGACAGACTTCTGTAATTGGGTACAGAGCTAGATCTTGTTCTACAAATAAAATCTGTAGCCACCTTCTGAGCTCAATAAAAAACAACACAAACATAAACATTTGCCCGTTTGTGGATTTTGAAAAGGTGCTGCTCGGCTTCTTCTTCCTTAACGTTAACATTTGACATGTAATCAAGGTAAAATGTTGGATGGAACATGCATTAAATTAACAATTTAAGAGCCTCAATGAATTGTATAACCATGCATAAAAAGATGGAAACAAAGATATTTTTTTTACATGAGAATAAAAGGTCCAAAGAAATAATTAATATATAAAACAGTGTAATATGGTGAAATTTTAAAAACTTACAAAAAAACTGCACTATATTTAATGGCCTCCTTAGTAAAGATGTGTAAATAAAATGTTTTTATTGGAGTATCACAATCTCACATTTTGGGTTTGTACAATTGTCCATTTAAAGCTTTCCTAATTTTCAAAAATGGTTTCTGGATTCTCAAATTTCATGAGATTTATTAAGTTTTATTTTAATTTTTTTTTATCAATCATAAGGTAAAGTACTATTTCTTTATTTTCTTTCTGCAACTGGATACATTTAGAGAAGATATAAAATATACAACACAATAATAAAATAAAATAAAGTAACTTTTATTTTTCTTTATTTTTTTGTCTTGTACCTTGTCGTGTGCCTTCTCTGTGCTGCGGGGACTCAGCTGATGGATTTCTTCTGTGGAAAACTCGGCTGGCAGATCCCACACTTTCACAGTGCAGTCCTGGCTGCCGGTCACAACGAAGGACGCTTTCAACCTGGACACGAACAAAAATGGAAATTCACTGAAACAGCTGGATTAATCAGCAGATATCACAAGGGGTGTGTGTGTCTGTGTGTGTGTGTAATGGAGACGAGAAACCTCAAAACCTCAGCAGTCAGAGAGCAGCTTTACCTGGAGCAGCCGATGGAGCCAACAGCATTAGTGTGACTGGATCCCCGAGCTACACATCGGACCTGACCGCTGTTGCTGTCCAGCTGCCAGACCCGCATTGATCGGTCCTACATACACACAAACACAAAACAGCATGCAAATCTATATGACTTCCCAAAAATCTGTAGGTGCATGTGCTACACTACTAAACAAAGTCAGAGCTTTTCTGTGCAGAATGTTTCTGTTTGCATTTCGCTGCAGAAGGTTTTGTGTTTACCTTTGCGCAGCTTGCAAACAGGGAGCCTTTTTTGAACACATCCAGGGTGAGGACAGTATCTGAGGAAGATAAACAAATAAAACAGAGCAGTGATAAACATCTTCATCTAACCTGCTCAGCAAGTCACAAACCTGACTGTTACACACCTGATTTGATTAGACTCTGGTGCCACACACAGATTGTTTTGCTTTTCCTTTGTTTAGAAAGAATAAATTATTGAAAATTATCAGAAATGTTTGATGCATTTGTTAGCTGCATGCTTGTAAGAATAAGAAAAATTGACTCCGAACAAACTTAAAATCATCTCATTATTGAAGTTAGAAAACCCTGTTAATGCTCATATGAACATTTCTGCACTGACTGGCTCGTTTCATCGTTTTAAGCAGAATCCTTTTGGAGGCAAAGAGCCAGAAAGTAAAAGATCCTGACAGAGATCAGTGAATCAGGTGCACAGCCCTGAATGTGATTCCCAGCCAGCTGAGGGACAGGTGCTGCCCTCTGCTGGTCACTCACCTGTGTGTCCGTAGAGAATCTGGCAGCTGTTGGTGAGCAGCTGGAAGACCTTCAGCTGACAGCTGTTAGTGGCCACCACAATGTGAGTGTCGTCTTTACCCAGGAACTTCACGTCCAGCACCTCGTCGTTGTAACCCACAAACTACGAGAAAAAGACATGTTTCCATGAGCTCTAAAGTATCTGCATAATCTGGAAGCTATTACCTTCTTAATACAGCAAAATCATAAAATAATCCAACATACAACTTCGATGAATTCTATAAACTACAATCTGGTGCACAAGTTTGAATTAACACAACAGGAACAAGCAAATTCATACATACACCCACTTTAATATTTGGATTAATTTTTCAGATGGTTGCTAAGAAACCTTCTGTTTCTTTTAATCATCAACCAGCATCTGGACTAAAGAGAAAAGGTGGAACAGATTTGAAGTGAATGTTTTCACTTTTAAACAATCTAGATGATTTATGTTATAAATAACATTTCTTATATTATTATATTTTTTATCAGCAATAGTAGAGTAATAGATCAGGCTTCCTAAACAAGGCAGCACAGCAAGCATGAGTCATGCATGTAATCAGTCAATAATAAGAAAGTCCCAGTACTGACTTGCTGCTGTGTGGTGAGGCTGGGCAGCTGGTAGAAGAGTATGTTGTGCTCTGCAGTGACCGTGACCAGTCTGGAGGAGACAGGCAGGTGGAAAAGATACGTCAAACTGCGAGGGTTGTCGTCGTCTTTGTCGTCCTCAGAGGAAGGAGAAGGAGTGAGGGTCGAGGGAAGGCTCTGGGTATAAACACAGCGAGCAGTGCTTGCCTCCCATACTCTCAGCACACCTGCAGGGAAAAGGGGGATCAAGGTGAGGAGTAGAAATGTAAAAAAATATATATTTAAAGATAGATGTGTATCAAACCTTTGCTTCCAGCAGTGACAAAATGCAAGTTTTTGCTTTTTACTCCGATCTGAGATAAGTCTGTCTTCTCAGGCAGCAGCACAACTCCCTCAACAGCCTGGAGAGAAAGATAAACAGACACTAAGTTTATTTTTACTGAAACACAAAAAAATGGGAATGCTTCCTCACATCTTACCTCGTAAATAGGAACCGTTCTTTTAGCCTGGCGAGATTTGAGGTCCCAAACAGTGCAGATTTTGTCCCTCCCAGAACTACAAGTAAAACATCAAGACTAATCAGTGTTGCATCCGAAAAGCAGTCGGGTAATAAAAACAAACTGCGTAGGTGCTGGTCAATTTCTCCCTACCTGACCATGGTATCACCGTCTCTGCTGAAGCTGAGAGAGGTGACGGCGCTGTAGTGGCTCTCCAGGACACACACACACTGGCTGGAGCGTAGGTCCCACAGCCAAATGCCGCAGTCCACAGACGAGGAGAACAGCTGCAGTCGGCTGATGTCAGGGTGGAACTGGACCAAGCTGCACAAACACACAGACAAAAGCACAATGTTTTGTTTTTCTAATCAAAATCATGATTCTGTATGACTGAAGGATGTGTAAGCTTCACAGGGTGTTGCAAAACTATTCATAACCCTCAAAATTGTGTCATATTTTGTCATAGTACAACCACATAATACACAAGACATGCAGGTCCACCTAAACTAACAGACCAAGCAAGAAAATTATTAAGCAGAGATGAACTGCATGATGACTACCCCAAACATCCAACCAGAGGTACAATGCAAAGGTTTAGTTATAGATACGTGTTAGAAAGGCCTAAACCTAAATCCAATTGAAAATCTACAGAGGACAGAGGCACTCCATCCGATCTGAGCTGCTTTATAAAGAGGAATGGGTCGACTTTCAGTTTGTTAATGGGTCAAGCCAGTAGAAAGACTTTAAAGGACTTGCAGCTCTATTTGAAAATTAAGGTGGTTTTTCTTACCCTTCACAATTTTGCACCATTTTTTGTTCATCTTATCATATAAAGTCCTAATGAACTGACGTTTGTGGCTGTTTTGTGACAAAAAAATCAAGGCAATAGCAACACTTTTGCAGAAGTAAAGTAAGGACAAGATGGCACATGAAATAGTCTGTTTTATCCTCATTCTTGGGCCTCGTTCATAGTAACAGACACTTACTGCACTACACCAGATAATCCTTTGAGGTTGTGAGTGCAATACTGCTTAATCACGTCCCAAACTTTTATGGTAGCATCACAACCGCCTGCAGGACAAACACAAATCAGAAAAACATAGTTTTTTTTGTTTGTTTTTTTATGATGCTGTAGCAGAGATCAGGTGATTTGTGTTAATCATGGCATTGATTACCTGTGGCAAGTAGGGTGGAGCTGGGGTCAAAGGTCATGCTGGCCACAGGGATGGTATGAATGGCTTTCCAGGAGCGAGTGCAGGTACCCTGTCTCCAGTCCCACTGCTTCAGTAGCAAAGCTCTGCTGGCTGTCACCAGCAGCTGGACACAAAGGAAACATGTGTTTCTGTTTTAACCTGATCTGTTGTTACACCATGATGCTTAGAGGAAGTATTCACTACCGACCTCATCATCACAGCTCACTGCAAATGATGTGATGTCCTCTTGATCATCCTGTGGGGCATATTTGGACAAAGTCAGGAAAGAAAAAAACTCAAATTGATTTTTATCACTATGTGCATCTAAATCTAGTTTATTTACATTAACAAAAAGCAGACAATTACATACAAGTTGTTGTGTTTGTGACAAAGAAGCACAAGGAAAATGTCTGGGAAAAAAATAAGTTGCCAAAAATAGTTCATACCAGATTCGATATTTAGCCGAAGTGACTGATAAAAGAATTTCAGCTGAGATTTTTTATTTCACTTTGAGCTCGAATGTGACCAAGTCAAACTACTTTATTGTTATATGTGTGGGTCAAAGTCGATATGAACTCACATGTTCCACAGAGTGGACAATCTTGCCCGTGCTGATCTCCAAAACATTGACACGGGATCCACATGTGCAGAAAATGTACTTCTCATCTTTGCTGATCTGAAAAACATACACATAGACAATTTCACATTTAGAGTACAACTCACTCAGAGTCCAACCACACACAACTCAGCTTAGACAAACTTCTCAGAGCTCACCTGCACTTTCCCTCCTTTGTAAAACGGTTCAATTTTGCTGGAAACAGCGTAACTGAAATGGCATTAAGACGGAAATCCATCAAAGAGAGGTTACAGTTTTCCATCATACACTTTCGGTCGGCTAGCTGTCTTCGGGTAAGAGCTTCGCAAGGTAAACTTACTTCGTTTTGAACTGCAGGTTTGTGTTCGCCATAATGATAACTGGAACCTCCAAAAGCAGAATACTTTTAGTAAACAAACATGATATAAATCACCGGTTTCTCATTTCGCACGTTGACTACAGCCACCACAATCCGTCCCGCATGTTGTTGCTCGAGTCGCACGCGTTGTACGTCATCTGCGTGAGCAGAGCTGTGATTGGTCAAAAGTTCAGGACGTAAAACACTGCGTACAATCATGTTAGAAGATACGTACGGTAACTCGTCCGCCACATTTGTGCAGGAGGTTTACATGGAGGTTCTTGATGTTTCTGTTGTAGAAAATAAAATAACTTAGAAGCTTGAAAGTTAAGCAAGAAACTACAGAAAATAATTAGTTACAGTGTTAACCCCGCAATGAGATAGTTTTAAAATATTGATAAACTCTTTAAATATGTTATTTGCACAAGAGAAACGTACAGATTATGTTTCATGTCAGATAAGCTATCAGTGGTATTGATTTGCAAATGAGAATACATTATCAATAAATATATACATTAATTTGCAATAAAAAAATTTTTTTTTAATATGCCACCTCAGCAAGTTGAATAAAATACACGATGAACCCCTCTGCCTCTCCCAGGTTTAAGGGGTGTTGAAAGACTTTAATATGTGATCACAAGTGTCCCTCTCCAATATGGCGGCTTCATTGTCGTGCCAACCTGTTTGTTACCTTTGCTAGAAAATAAACAGTATCCCAGTCCTAGCTCTGAATTTTTTTTTAGAGTTACTAAGATTACTATAGACAAATGTAGAATATTTTATATGGGTTCAGTCACAACAATAAGCAGGTGAGGTTTCAAAAGTCCCCGTTAGACACAGGAAGCTTGAGTTTGATGCTAGAACAGCAGGGAAAGGACGCTGCCTACAGTAAAAACTAAAGTCTCCATTTGTCCGGGCGCACTCCCTTCTTCATGTTCTGTCAGGAATGTTCATGTGTGTGTTGTATTGATAACCAGGGTGTGTGTCTGTGTGTGACATGTGAGAGATCGATAATATGGAGTAAAGCAGCGCCGAGAATGGAAACACCATAAGGGATGAGGAGTTGTCATGGTAAGTAAACACCAGTTTATTTGCTTTAGTTGTATTTTATTTATTTAGTATGGATACCATGAACAAATTATATTTAAAAATTCTAATCATAGGCAATGGTAAAAGGAGGAAATGAGAGATTTGTATTTTGCTTTAACTAAATGAGCAAGTAGTTCTTTATCATTAATTAGAGTTCAAATTTGAATTAATTAAAAGCTTAATAAGCCAAACGTGGTGTTAAAATACTAGAATTTAGTTAATACAAAAAGGGGAAAAAATTGCTGTGTTAATGTTAATTTTTGTAATCATGTGATTGGTCATATGACTTTCTAGAATAATTCTGTTTTGTTGTCCCTTCCTTTATGCCAAAGAGCTGTTGTAGGGAGCTGTGGGGACATGACGTTAGAGAGAACACGTTTTCATTTATGATTGATCTCAGTTGTCTCAGTTTTCCAATGTTGCTTTTATTCCATAACAAAATGTTGTACAACTAAATCTATGCTATAATAAAGATTTGACACTGCACTAGGCCGACCCAGACGCTTCAGCACAGAGTGGGGGCTACGACGTGGAGCTGTTTGTAAACCCTCCAGACTACGATTTGATCTGCACCATTTGTCAGGGCGTCCTCAGATGTCCAGTAAGAAGTCCATGCCACCATATCTTCTGCAAGAAATGCATCTTGCAGTGGCTGAAAAGGTCTACTATACTTTTTTTACATCTAATCAGTGCTGAAATATGAACTTTAATTTATTGTTCAAGTGGAGAAGTAACGACAAGCTGATATTTATCTTGTGCAGACAGGAGACCTGCCCCTGCTGCAGGAAGCCGGTAAACCCAAGCCTGATCTTTGTCATGTTCAAGCTGAGCAAATCGATTGGACGCTTGAAAATAAAGGTAGGAAATTCAAACCAGTGTAGGCGTGTTTGTGGACTGTCGTATCCTTTATTAGACATTTCACTTTAATGTGTTATTGGCTGAAGAGTATTTTATAGAGTTTGTTTACACATTATGTGACTGACTACTCGAATAAACTTGACGTTGGGAACGTAATGCTTAATTTCACATTTGCTTGCCATTAATTCACTATGAATTAATTCCTTTGTTTACTGAGTTACTCTGCCAAATATTGTGTGCCTAATTTAAATTATGTAATTGTTTAAAAAATCTGTATGTGTGTCTCTGTTTCAGTGTAAAAACGAGATCCGTGGCTGTGCGGAGACCTTTTCCCTCTCAGAGCAGTACTGTCACAGTTTGACCTGCCTGTTCGAGCTCATCCCCTGCCCATACCAGGGCTGCAGGGCGCAGCTCCTGCGCAGGGATTTGGACACCCACACACGCCACTGTGAGCACTGGCGGCAGCCCTGCCACATGGGCTGTGGGACAATACTCACTCACAGCACCCAGGCTCAGCACAACTGCTACAAACAGCTGAGGGAGGAGTACGAGGCCAGGCAGAGGAACCACAGGGCCATCGCCACTGCCCTGCATAGGAAAATGAAAAGGATGCAAAGCACCATGGCCCACATGAAGAGGCAAATAGGGTTAATATGCGAGAGCCTGGAGGTAATGGATGACCTACACGAGGTGGAAGAGGAAGTGGACCTTGGAGAGAGCAGCGGCAGCTCCAGTGGGACTTCAGGCAACAGCAACTGTTAAGGGAGCAAATTACTCTTGTGTTTGTTTTCTTCAGGTGATGTGCTTAAAATGAGTGATTCTTTGACCAGTTTGTTCTGTAGCCCTAATTATTTCTTAAATAAATTATTCAGTATTAATTTGTCTGTGCATTTTGCCTTAGAAATAGAGAATGAATCCATTCATTGTTGATTGATAATTATAGGAAATACTTACAATTTAGAATTATGAATACTTTGACTATTTGAGCCAAGCAATACAATACAAGAGGAATAATTTCAGCAAGACAAATGAATTAATAGAATAAAAAGTACATAATTATTTATAGTAAGAAATTATAATTGCATTAGTAGCATTGTGAATACTGATAGCAATAATACTAAAAATCATAATACAACCTTTAAAACACTTTCCATTTCAAGTTTCCTAAAACAAAGGCGAATAATAGGCCCAATAATGTGTGTTATTCTTTCTTTTAATTGTTTAAACCATAGCAGAGAATTGGAAAGGGAAAAATTACATATCTGCAGCAATTATAATATAATAGTATTTTTGTAAAATGTCTATTTTTAAACATATGTAATATTAAGTGGGGTAGGAAGCGCATTTACAAAAGTTACCAATAGAGGCAGCAGAGAGCAGATCACGGAAACATCGCGATGACACGATCCAGACAAAACCCGGCGGAACTTGTCATGGTTCTTCTTCCTGTTATACTGATCACGTAAGTGGCCGTACTTTTCAGCTCTTCTGTTAAAATCTTTAATTATCTAATGCATCGTTCACGTAAACACGTTATTTTAACTACCAGTCAAAAATATAGACGTCTGTTTTTATTTATCTGTGGATATTTAAACGCAAATGGGAACTAAATGTACACTTTTAAATGAAAGAAAATCGCAAAACATGGCGGCGATGCTCGTGTCTTGTAGTGATGAGTAAACTTGTATTTTATCCAGGTGTAGCAGATTATCCAATGTGTGGTTTTGATTTGAACATTTACAGCAAATGGCGGACGACGCCGGTGGTAGAGGAGGTTTTCGCGGAGGCTTTGGCGCAGGTGGCCGCGGTCGTGGCCGTGGACGCGGCAGGGGCCGTGGAAGGGGCCGCGGTGCTCGGGGTGGCAAGTCCGAAGACAAGGAGGTAGGGTTTTTATTTTGATCAAGCTAAACTCAATTGATTTAAAGTGTTGCTTATTAACAGTGATGCTCTGTCCTGTTAGTGGGTTCCCGTCACCAAGCTCGGCCGCCTGGTTAAGGACATGAAGATCAAGACTCTGGAGGAGATCTATCTCTACTCTCTGCCCATCAAGGTAAAAGCTTCAGCTGCTTTATTTAAAATATGCAGTAAAAATTACTACTTGCTATGTGATTCTAGGGGGTGTGGGTTTCCTAATCAAAGTTTTTCTGTCCCATTATATACTAACAAAGTACCTAAAGTATGTAGCTTTTACCGGCTTGTGTTTAGTGATAGTTCCCATAGCTTTTTTTTATCTGCCACATCTGGAATGCAATTTCAGAAAGTTATCAAGCTCTGTCACTTTAAACTTATCCTGTCTACCTCTCGATCTTTCCTTCAACTTTCCATTTCTTCAACCAGCTGTTTTCTGTCATGACAAAATCGGTTGCATCCTTCCACCCACGTCTCCCATCTCCATCTTCACTCTACATCTATCAGTTTGTTCATCGCATCTCAAATCTATTATTCCCTGACATTGTCTTTTCCTCCAGATTCCTCTTTTTGGTGTTGCCGTATTTGAACTAAAACACATTTGGGAAAACTAAGAATCTAAGCTTTTTTTTTTTTTTTTTATATTATCACATGATGATAAGATGTTGTTCCTGTTTGTAGGAGTCTGAGATCATCGACTTCTTCCTGGGTTCTGGTCTGAAAGACGAGGTCCTGAAGATCATGCCTGTCCAAAAGCAGACCAGGGCTGGTCAGCGCACAAGGTTCAAGGTAAACGTCAGATCTGAGAGTCTTGCGACTCATTTTGTTGAGTAGTTGCCCTCTAATTTTGTCCGTCCTCATTTTACAGGCCTTTGTTGCCATTGGCGATTACAACGGCCATGTTGGTCTGGGAGTGAAGTGCTCCAAGGAGGTAGCCACTGCTATCCGTGGAGCCATCATCCTGGCCAAGCTGTCAATTGTTCCAGTCAGGAGAGGTTACTGGGGTAACAAGATCGGCAAACCCCACACCGTGCCCTGCAAGGTGACGGGCCGCTGTGGCTCGGTACTGGTGCGTCTCATCCCAGCTCCCCGTGGTACTGGAATTGTGTCTGCGCCTGTGCCCAAGAAGCTGCTCATGATGGCTGGTATTGATGACTGCTACACCTCCGCCCGGGGCTGCACCGCCACGCTCGGCAACTTTGGTAAGCTTCCTCTTCAGCTTCATCTCTGCAATGGTGTTTCTGACGCTATCAGGGAGAAAAGAACGAGTACCACACGTTTTCTATGTTCCCAAGCTACTGTGTTGAACATCTTTATTTTTTAGAGCAGTGTTAGGTTCAAACCCCAAACATTTTTAACACACACGCTGGAATGAGACAACAGAGACAAGAGAATTAGTTTCAGACTCGCGAGGAGAGGAGTTCGGAGATGTTTTTCAGTCACATGCCCCGAACCACTCTGAAAACATCTCCGCTCTCAACGCTTTTTATTAAGAATAGGAACGCCCTAGTTACATGACACGGTCAACTGCTAAAGGGAGGGTTAAAAACCAGTTGGCCGTAGAACACACAAAAAACACCTCCATATATGGTTACTGAAAAATGACCTTCTTCTCTGGAATTCTTCTCTGTCACACAATGATCTATACCTTCCTCTGCAGACAGTTTTATGCCTACCCCCCTCTGCCAGTTACATTCCCCTCATTCTCTTCTCCTTCAACTCAGAGTACACAAACATTTCCTATAACTAAGAACAAATAGGACAGATGGCATAAAACATTATTTACATTTATCCAACAAGCAGCTTTGTGTTTGTTTTGTGCATCATCCACTAATTACTATTTATTTTATAGCTAAGGCCACCTTTGATGCCATCTCAAAGACCTACAGCTATCTGACCCCTGATCTGTGGAAGGAAACTGTTTTCACAAAGTCTCCATACCAGGTCAGTGCAATGGATATTTTTAAAATTGTATATCTTTCGTAGAAAGTTGTGTATATATACAGTTTTGGTAAAATCTTTTTATTTATTTATTTTTTGCTTTTTCAGGAGTTCACTGACCATCTGGCTAAGACTCACACCAGGGTGTCTGTGCAGCGGGGCCAGACTGTGCCAGCTCCTACCTCCTAAATGTTTTGTACAGAAGATCGTTGAATAAACGTTCTGAGATACCACTTGCTGTGTTTTGAGTTTTGTATCATACACAAGTTTCTTTGATTAAAGAATCTGGAGGTGGCAACATAGGGATACAAATTCTGTGTTTAATCTATTTTAATCAATTGGGATTTATTGATTCACTTCATGGGCAGGTGTTGTTCAGGAGCTCTTACTGAAAGGTGGCAATTCTTGAGAAATTAAAATTGTATGTATTTTCCAGCATGCATGTAGACTTTTTGAGCAAACTTGTGATTTAAATGTACCTATCATGTAGTAATGTAAGCCCTGAAAAGTGAGAAATATCCATGCAAAACATGTATAAAAATCCCAAAACCAGCTTTTAAAGACTACCAAAGGATCAGTTAGATCAGTTTAGGCTTCATTTTGAAAGAACCTGTATATATATAAACAGTTTAATGTCCAGTTAACTGGTTTGCAGATGAACCATTTTTAGATTTTGGTGTGAAATAATTCAACATGACTTTGAAATTGAGCACATCCAAGGTAGTACAGATGGCTACATAACACTGAATCTAATGCTACAGCAGAATTCAATATAAACATCTGGAAAACCCCATTTGAGTCCTGACCTCTTCAAATAAAAATATAGTATTTTTTAAAATCAAATCTCAGCAATGAAGATATTTATTTTGTATGTGAATTAACTTAAGGACAATATTTTAGTAAATGACAAAAACACATCCACTAGAAAATAAACCCAAGCTGAGATGATACTTCAGGAAATCAGCTGAACCGAACAGATTTTTCACAACCCAGTATCACTGGTCAAGTTAGCAGCAATTTGACTTTAATGTTGGAAAAACAAATGTGGGGGCGGGGAAAAAAAGCATACGCCAACACATTTTACTCATAAACTTTATTTTACAATTCATACACTGGACAGAAAGGACCATTTTTAAGCACTTTGGGCCTGAGCTGCCATCATTCGTTCTTTTTGCTTCATTAGACACTTCTTCGCATTAGCATAGGCACCAAGGTCTCCATCTGGGGAAGAATTAGGCCATAATTAAAATGTGCAAGGATTCCCTGGGAGAAAAAGTCAAATCTAAACATTCTGTCATGATTTGCTTGAACTCAAAATTATGTTTTTATTTTAATTTCAAAACAAGCAACAAATTGTCATTTTAGAGCCCAGGTAATTCCAGTTTTTGCTCTGAAAAAAAATTGAGTGCACACATCTTTATGCATAACAATGTAAAAATGTAACGCACAGTAACACTGTAGCTTAGCAGTAATGCTGCACTAAATGTGCCCATGTTTCAGCAGTGAGATACTTACAGCGTGACAGGAAGTTCTTGGTCACTTCATTGAACTGCTGGATTTCTTTGGTGCAGTTCTGCTCGTAGCTGTGCCCTTCTCTCTGCTGACAGGCCTTCATTCGTTCCTGGATCACCTTCACAATCTCCTGATCCACCTTACTGTGGCGAGAAAAACGATAAGCCAAAGTGGTAACCAAGTTCACTTTCCACAGAGGAACAGAAGTGACACCTTTCCTTGGTCTTGTTCAACATCGGACAAAATCCCAACACCTTGGAAGTATGCAAGATAATGGCAACACACACTTAAAAACAACGGAGTAAGTGAGAAGCATCACTCATCTGGCCATAAAATGTAATTATGGCCAGCTTAAACTCTTCATGGCATTTCTGTAGTATCTTAGCTTCCACTCAGTACAGTCTGTAGACTTACTGTAGAGATATAGCTAGATTAGAGCCAAAAAACCTTACTGATTCTTCAATAAAAAGTAGTTTATTCATTTATATCTACAATATCAAATTTGCTTTCCAGCTGAAAAAACATGACTTGATATATTTGGGTTTTAGAGCAAAGACAAATATAAAACTTCCTCACAAAAAAATAGAGTGAATGCATTTTCTTGCAAAGAAAATTGCTCATTTGTGAAATAAAAAACAAAGAAATGTGATTTGTTGCATAATGAGAAAAATAATGAAAAAAGCTCACCGAATGAAAAATAGGATTCTTTGCACCATTACAGTCATTCTGTTGTGGGATTTTTATTTATATACTGCATGAATGAAAATGCATAGAAACCCTGCTGATACAAATCTTTTAGACTTATTTTTGAAAACACTGATTATTTCTGTATTAGCCATTTAGAACCACATTTGGCCTCAGGGATGCTGGATGAAGGCTCAAATTTAAACAGATTCACACTTCTTCTATTGAGAAGAAATTCATAAACAGGCTCAAATGCTTTTTCATATTATTGTTTGAATAATATGAAAACAACAATATGCAGACTCATGTTCCCACATACAGTGCCTTGCAAAAGTTTCTATGAGATATAATCAGTTCCAACTCACTAGTCTCTCCTCCACTGCATGTCAGCCTCATAGTAGCAGGTGAAGTCTCCCTCTTGGCAGGCAGTCAGGTCGGGAACACGGCGAAACTTCTGGTGGTAGTAGACCTGCTTATTTTTAGACCGAATGCTGTCTACAGTATCTGGATAAAGAGAGAAACAAGCTTCATGCCGAAGGAAGGAAAACCAAATGAAAGCCATGCTAGCTTGCGGTTGTTAGCCCTGTTAGCTTCTCTTACCTCTAAATGTGGTGACAGGAAGGTCCACGGTGTAATAAAAGAGTTTAGTCAGAATTAGAGCTGGGTTTGGCAGCGCCGTCTGCTTATCCACGGCCGGGGTTTGTCGCGGAGGTTCGGGGTACACTGCTTTATCATGGTCGTTGGGCATTTTGTGTCTGGTTTTGCACAAGATTATACAGATCCTACAGTTCGACCTCGACAGAGTTCCTTTCAAGGCGGCGCATGCGCTGTAGACACACCACAATGGCGAATTAGAGGTCAACAAATGTAAATAAAAAACAATCATTTAGCAACTGCGTTTTATTGTTTTGTTTTTAAAAAAGGGTTTTGATGAGAAATTATGTAAAAAATAAGCGTTATATATTACATTTAAAACACGAAGGTCGAAAAATAAAGGTTGAGCTTTTGTGCCTTTTAAATCCACTAGAAAGTGCTAGAGAGCTAGAAAGATCTCAAAAGTTAATTACATTTTTATTTATTAGCTTAAATAATTAGAGTCTCTCAATATCTCAACGGGTCTTTTTAAAATTAAAATTGTTATTATGTTCAATATATGCTCCCTTTTTGTCTGTATTACAGAGATATCAAAGCGAGAAGAAGTTGAGGCCATCACCATTATTGAGACCCCTCCAGTAATTGTTGTGGGGATTGTGGGTTATATTCATACGGTCCGGGGCTGGCGTGCTTTGAAAACCACCTTTGCCGAGCATCTCAGTGACGAGTGCAGACGCAGATTTTATAAAAACTGGTGCGTACAATGAGTAGCTTATCTTTTAGCACCAATATTTAATTGATAGACCAGCTGAAAGCCGTCTGTTTCCACTGAGGCTGTCTGTGTTTCAGGGCGAAGAGCAAGAAGAAGGCTTTCACCAAGTACAGCAAGAAGTGGCAGGATGAGACCGGAAAGAAACAGCTGGAGAAGGATTTTAATCTGATGAAGAAGTACTGCTCAGTCATCAGGGTTGTTATTCACTCTCAGGTGATTCACCTGCACCATAGTGTAATGACACCACTTCAAAAGAAGCAAGAAACAGACAGAACAGCTTGTAAGTCCTTAGCACCTTGGCTCAGGTCACGACACTGAGTCTGAGGATGAGCACTGAGGAGTCCAGTTTCAAATATCAGTTTAAAAATATTTTTTCAATGTCAACCTGGCAGCTAAAACAGATTATTTAAAGCTGGGAAAAATTGTCAGATCTTAAAATGGCTTTTTTGGATAATTTTTTATGCACAGAGCTAATAACAGCATGACATGTTTTTAAAAATGACTTCTAATAATTCTAATTATAGCTGGTTGAAAGCAAGATGTCTTTCATCCCCACTTAAAGGCAACACAATTGCCCGAGACGTCAGAGCTTGATTTACTTGTCGTTCTTTTGTCTTGTCTCTAGATGCGGCTGCTGCCCATAAAGCAGAAGAAGGCTCACATCATGGAAGTGCAGCTGAATGGAGGAAGAGTTGCAGATAAAATGGACTGGGCCAAGGAGCACTTGGAGAAAGCTGTGCCCATTTCTGTCTTACCAGGATGAGATGATTGATGTCATTGGAGTCACCAAAGGTCATGGCTTCAAAGGTAGGATCTGTACAGTAGCTTGTTGCAGTACCATCACTGTCCATAATATACATGACAAGATAGATTGGATCTGTGCTACCTATATTAAGGAGTAACAAGTCGCTGGCACACAAAGAAGCTTCCAAGAAAGACCCACAAGGGGCTGAGAAAGGTGGCCTGCATTGGTTCCTGGCATCCTGCACGTGTGGCCTTCACTATAGCTCGGGTCGGTCAGAAAGGCTATCATCACCGCACTGAGATCAACAAGAAGGTAACCTGATTTTCTCAAAACTATAAATAAATGACTAGTTCAATATGATGAAAACTGTCTTGACCTGTGAAATTCCCTAATGTGTTCTCAGATATTTCGTATTGGCAGAGGCGTTCACATCCAGGATGGAAAGGTGGTGCGAAACAGTGCCTCCACCAGCTACGACCTCAGCCAGAAAACCATCACTCCAATGGTACTATCTGAACTCACATCACAGCTTGTGATAACACTCATATTCACAGCACTCTCCAAATTTATTGGCACCCTCGTAAAGAGGAGCAAAAATCTTTAAAATGAATTCAGGAGTCAGCTCAGTGTTCTGTATTTTCTCTCTTAAGGGGGGTTTTCCTCGCTATAGTGAAGTAAATAATGATTTTGTCGTGGTGAAAGGCTGCGTTGTTGGTGCTAAAAAACGTGTCCTCACCCTCAGAAAGGTAGGGAGATTTAGTTTTACATAGAACTTATCGTTCAGGTAGGATGTTAAACCTTTCTGATTTGAAATACTTAAATACTGAAGCTAAAGTTGAAATTCGACTAAGTATGCATGTCTTCCTGCAGTCCTTGCTCACGCTCACGTCATGCAGAGCCAAGGAAGCCATTGAGCTCAAATTCATCGACACCACTTCCAAATTTGGCCATGGGCGCTTCCAAACAGCCCAAGAAAAGAGAGCTTTTATGGTGAGTGTATTAAAGCTTAATTTCAATAAGTACAAAGCAAGAAGCAAGTTTATCATATCATAAATTAGCAATTTAAAGATCAGAAGTTTTTTTAAACATTTAACCTCTCCTCTGTCCATAGGGGCCACTTAAAAAAGATCTTCTAAAGACAATGCTGGAACCTCTGTCAGAGGAGGCCTGAAAGAATGGCTTCTGATGATCTTCTTGCAGAACAATAAATATATTTTACTTATTCACAACGTGTTTTTTTTTAGTTTGTCTTTTTTAGAATATTAACAGGAATAGATGTATGTTTTTTTATTAAGTACAAGGTCTGCAAATAAAACTTGAAAAAATAAAAAATTTTGAAATCTTAAATAATTTTTTTATTTGAAAACATAAAATAATATCATGCAAGATAGATGGATGAAATGATGAATGTATTTTAGTGTTGCGCAGCTTCTGTTGAACAGTTTTGCACTACTTAAAAAAAAGACATTTGTTAGTTAATAAAATGCAATTGAGTAAACTCCCTGAAGGGGGCACTTATCCTGGTCCCCACAAATATGATGGTCCGAAGGTCACAGTTTGAGTTCAGCAGGAAGCATCTTTCCTTCACTAATTACAAGGTCAATTAGGATGACCATCAACCCCCTGCGCTCTCAAAGCTTCAACACAACAGATGCACAACATCTAGTTTTCTTCAACATCACATATGCTTTGCAGCCACAGGGTGGCGCTATTCTGACATGTATTCTTGAGACTCCATGGAAGACTGGTGGGAAGTTGAAATCACAGAGGAATGTCGGGATGCAGGCGGGTTTTCCAGGCCGGATGTCATCAGGGGCAGATATAAATCATCCATGTTGGGCATGACGAATATTTTCTGTTCAGATACAGAGAGTAAACACATTTACCAATCAATACAGGGATTACTAAATCATATGAAGGTGACATAGATGCAAGTAAATTGTCAGACTGACCTGGAACTCGCACTGGAGTTTTTTCTCGATCCACTCTGTCACATGAGTGAAGGTGACTTCCCTCTCTCCAAGCATGGGGCGCACATGGAGGTCTAACCTGGGAGGCACTCGGAAACTATACCTGAAACCAAACAAAAGTTAGCAAGGAACATGACGGAAGATGAAAACATATATGCTGTTTCTTGCAAAAATGAAAATCTTAAAAAGAAATTAAGATCAGGTCGGTAAAGGTAAGTACCAGATCCTATCAGTTGGAGGAGGAGGTATGTTGATGGTGAGTGTTCCAGAAAGCTCCAGGACCTCGACACTGAGCATTAGGGGCATGTTGGAGACCTCGGCTATTTTCTTCTTGATGTACTCATTTTCTGTGGCCTTTTGGAAGTATTTAGATTTTGCTATTTTATCCACAAATCTCAGGATTTTCCTGCTTGTACTACCCCCTGCGTGCCTGCAAAGAAGAAAAACTGCAAAGTTGGCGAGTAAATCAATAGCTTTGCACAGCTGATATGCCGTGCTTCTGTGATTTAATTATGTTTATGGCAAAAATTCACCCATCAGTTGCTGCAGGAGTGTTCTTATCGCCCGGTGATCCCTGTGGATCAAATGAGGGTATTTCCTCTTCGTCAGAAGACCCAGCACTGGAGGACTCTTCGTCGCTATCTCCCAGTATACACAGCCTCGGCTTAGAGCTAAAAAAAAAACACAGTTGCATAGGTTGCCGTGAACCTCGAGCTCTGAACTTTTGTCTTCATTAAACCCCAGCATATTTCATGTAAAGTTGTCTTCGTGCTCACCCCATTTGCAGGTTCTCAGGAATGTTGTGAGCTTCGGCCTCTCCCTCTTTGCCCAGCTTACACAGGTTCATCTTAGTCTCCAGGGTCATCTGAAGGCAGCCTGTGTAGACTAACTCCAGGTCCAGCCACAAACCTGGAGGTGAAACGGGAGGAGGAAGTTAAGTAGTGGAGATACAGACAAACAGTGTTCTTAATGGACTTTGATCTAAGCCATCAGGCTGTTTTAGAGCATGAGCCAAAAGCTAATCTGGCTGGAGTGATGCTAGATCAGTAGAGCCTAGCGTTGACATGTCATGGATGGAAATGCTTGATTAAGAGGATTGCTAATCACTTCACTAAGTGAGACAATGAGAGGATGCGATCCTATTTGTTACACAACACACAAGATTATGACATGAACCATTTGAGTACACTTGTTTTGCTTGCTAAATAGAAATACAAATTATAAAGGGACACTCTTTGTGAAATAACTATGAAGTGGTTAGATTTATTTTTAAGAATAATTTGAATTTTTATGTTCAGCTTGATCATTTTGTTAACAATTAAAATATTTGTGGCTTCGTTCCAAGAAATCAATACTAAACTATGATATTTATCTGCTCATAGTAAACCAAATTTAGAAAAAATCTATTACCATATTTCCCATACTGGGGTACAGGTGCCATTAGTGGTACTAAGAAGATGTTTTTAATTTTTCTTTCAGTGAGAGTCGGGGTATGCCATGGTCTGGTCGCTAGTACGTCAAAGGCAGCAAAAAGACACGTGGGACGAACACTGATGCACTGGCGCACCAACTTCTTGGGCCAATTTGAACTTACATACATATATTGGGACTGGTTGAAGAGGAAGGATTATATATGATGCCAAATTAACATTGGAGATGTCCTTAGTTTACCTTTCTTGGGTTTCTAGATCACTCTATCATGGCTGTTCCGTCTTTCTAATTTACTTATCTGTATCGTTTAGCTCTATCCTCAACCTTACTTAAGCTTATTTCTTTCTGCAACACTAGTCTACCACATGGTTGTTTGCCAAGTTTTCTGAGTTTGGATTAACCAGTCTCCCAAACAAACTGATTCTATGTTTATTTTTTTCTGTCTGTTTAGTACTTTCAGTCTTCAGTAAAAAAAATTTTTTGGCTTTGTTGTATCAGTTACTGAATGTCCTTTTTGACCCACAACTAATAGAGATCCTGGTGACCTAAATCACTAGCAGAGAGAGGTGTGTGATCTGGGAAGATGGGGGAAAAGTAGAGTTAGGAAAATATTACTTAATTTCAACCAATATCACTATAGTCATGTTTAGCAATAAATCTACATTGTTGTGTTTTCTTGATATCATGCAAATCTTGTTTTGAAAATAAATCAGAAGTAATACATAGTCTGATTTTAGTTGTTGTTAACCCCTGTTTAGACTGTATTGAGTTTTTTTATCTGACTGAAACCGCATAAAAAGCTAAATCTAAATACTGTATGTGCAAAATATCTGTCTGCTTATAGATGACTCTTGGAGGTTGAATAACTGTTTCACATTTTTTTGTACATTTAAGATGAAAACAATGCTTAACAGCCCAACTGATCCAACAACTGAATTTACCTAATGTACACAGGTATTTAGTGGAAACACAATGATCCAGGATTGATAGAAATGTTGAAAGTTCCCAACAATCAAAAAGGGAGGAAGGTTCAGCGTAAATACAGTCAATATAGACTGGCATAAAGCATGCTGTACCTCTGCGATCCAGTGTAGGTGTTGATGTGGTTAAGACCTGAGGAAGACAGCTTCCCATGTCCAGATCAGCTAGGGTCAACTCATTCATGAAGTAAGGCAACTGTATAAATCAAGAGGAGAATTTCATCTGTAAGTATGGAGTACTGATATCAAAGAGAAAAACCTCACAGAGGTAGATATCTACAGTAACTCTGAAACCAATAAGCAGGAAGGGTTAGCTGTAGTGTGGATGAATGTGTGTGCATGTAGGACACTAAAAAGGATGGTGTGAGACAGAAAGAAGAGGAAATGAGTAATGGGTGAAGCAGTGTCATCATTTGTCTTCTGTAGCATCCCACTTGCCTTGGAAACCTGGAAGAGTGCACTGTCAGCAAATGCTTTCGCTATCATGTAAACAAAGAGCTGGATAGTATGTGTGACTGTTGTAAAGTCTTATAATCTTGTGCAAAGCAATACTTAAAGACATGCAATTTATTATTGTTAAACCGTTAACATGCTCGCTGCTAATGTGATAAAAATAGACGAGCATCTAATTTTTGCTTTAATGTAGTCGGGATCAACAAGTAAGTCCTTGAACACTCGATGGATCGAATATTTTAAAAAAAAAAACATCTGGCAGGAATATCGAATCTGTCAGCTTCACCTTGATCTTACTGAGTTTCTTCTGGATTTTGTGAGCAACTTGATCGGCCCAGTATTTTTCTCGGAGAAAGTCCCAGAAAATCCTCCCCACCAGAGAATTTATCCATGCAGGCTGGCAGTCTGTGGAGCATCCCCCCAAATCAGTGACTGTCCCGAAGTCCCCTCCAGCTTCACTCCCAGAAACACAATCTTCAGTGGAAATCTGTGGAGAATATAAAGAAAGTTATTATATTGGGTGACAAAATAAGCTGCTTGATCTCATACTTTGTTTAATCAGTAATTCCCATTACAGTGCCTTGCAACAGAATTCCCATGAACATGAACAAGGAAGCTAGTTAAAGTGACAGCTATGTGTATTTAATTGAAAAATAACATTGTTATACCAAAGTGCATTTGCAAGAAATCTGCTTGTCAATTTAATGCTAAAAAATATATAGTATTTTCTCAAACCATATTTAGAAGGCCAAACTCTGATATTTCAAATGTATTTATTTTTAACTGCAATAAATACCCACTGATTCTCATAAATTCCCAAAGAAAGTTAGCAACTTTGAAAATTCTCAGCTCCAATATGTGTCATATTGGAAGCTAAGTACAAATGTAGCTTGTGGACCTTTTTGCCAGCTGAGGGGCTTCCTTTGTCACTGCAGCTGGGGCTGTGAGTGGGACTATTTCTGTCTGAGCCAATCAGCTGCATCATGTAGGTGCTGTACTCCAACAGCGTTCTTGTTTTCCTCAACAAGTCGGCGAACTCCTCTGGGGCTTCCTTAACAGCCTCTCCACCAGTCTGTGCTTCTGTATGACAGATTGAAGATGACAGCTGATTTAAAAAACCCTGATCTTATGTATACAGCCTTATCAAAATAAGATAAGTTGCTCACTAGGTAAATACATTCTTATTACCTGTGTTCTCCTCTGGATTTGATTCACTTTGGGGTGCAGCCCTCGAAGCAGACAGAAGGTGCTGAAACCATTCCTCTTTCTCTCTTCCTGTGCGGCCAAATAGGTACAGAGTGGCAGGAGATCGATGGCTAGGGATGCTGGGTTTCTCGGCCGTGTCACCCTCCTCCTGCCCTTCCAATAGACTCTCTACCCCGACCTCCCCCTCAGCCAGAGTGATGCAGATGGGGTACTTCTTATTCCAAACCCTCTTACGAGCTAAACCAAGAGGCACCAGAGACACCTGGGGGGAACACATTTGCATCAGCCACTGACAAATAGCAATCATTTTCATTTTATTTTCATTCTTCTAAACCTTCAATGTGCATGTCAAAGAAATGATATTTAAAATGTTTATCCTGTCATTAAGCTGAAAGGCTTTGCAAGCTTGCTAAGTGCAGAGAGGTCAAGTTTGTTCAATGCATCATCACTTGGTCCTGTAGGTCTGTCACCTCAGTGTTAGGTGACAAAGTGGGTGCAGACAGGTCAGTGTGAAAAGTTCAGTTCTGCTTTCTCCTTCTCCTCCCATCAAGGTCTGTGCTTTGTTCTTCTGAGGTAAACAGGTTAGATTTGTTTGATCAAACATTCACCTTGCTGTTAGCCAGCTGGTAAGTATGGCTGTGCAGAAACACGGCTTCATGGAGTGGCTCATCAAAAGCTGCCCACCGGGGGATGTTGGCACGGGGGTTTGCCAAGTGAAGCCTGCTGCCATCCAGCGTCACATAAACTGAGTGCATTATGGAGGGGTGGAAGGTGTCAGGATCATAGCTGTGCGCCTCATTCATCCAACCCTGAAAGTAAAAAGATACACCTTCAAATTTAAAATCATACGTAGCAATGCAAGCAATAAATAACCTGTGAGTTGGTGATAATGTCTCAGCGACAGAGCAAAATGTAACAGTACAGCTCAGCAGGAGGGGAAACATGAGACCCAGCAGAATGCATCCATCTCACTCCACAGTGGATGTATCTGAAATGTCACTTTGTTTATCTCAATAACTCTGTGTTCATTATGACCTTCTCTGAGATGCTGAACTTGCAGAGCCTGCAGGCAGTTTGTGATACAGAAATAGCCTCAAAAAATAATCTATGATGGGCTGCTTGTGCTTTACAGCATCTCAAATATCTGCTGCTGTGCAGACCTTCCCTCATGCAAAGATCATAATATAGCTGCGGGTTTGTTTTTATGTAGCCAAATAAGAAATGTGACAAAGAGAAAGCTGTTGAGGAATAATTTCTAAACTTTCTTAGGGATTTAATTATAAAAAAACCCCAAAAAGAACAGGAGTAATGCAGGACCACCTTAAACTTCCAGCACCACTGGAGAGGAATCTTTGACCACTCCTCTTTACAAAACCTCTCTAAGTCACCTAGAGTCTTCTTCTCTTAACTGACCAAGATTAAGAGTTTGGGTCTTAAAGAGTCTATCTTGCATATATAATTACAAAACAACATTAGTAATTCCAAAAAATAAGTAGCAACATATAATCAAAGTGTTTCTCAGGAATTACCTCAATGATTTCTGTGTCCATGGACTTTCCATCCAGCAGATCCACGTTCATGGGAGCACACCTGCCTTGAGACCCCTGTTTGTTTCTTCTGCGGACACATCGCGGGGCAAACACAAAGACCACCACTAAGCCTAATATAAAGCCACATGCAATCCCTATGGACAGACTGGCGAGGTACGGTGGCAGAGGGAGAACAAAGAGTCCATAAGCCAGTAGACCTACGGGGATGAGCCAGTAAAAAGGCAATGATGTTCCTGAAAAAGAGACTTGAGACTGGAGGTTCATTTTGGGATATTTCCCTGTGGATCTCATCTGAAGCTCCATATACTTGTCTCGGCTTTGCGTGTTTTGTTTTGGGAAGACTGAAGATTGCATCAATTGATCTTTTTGGAGTCTTTTAAGTGGAGCGTCACAGACTCTGTGCTCACTGTCCATTCTCTTTCTACCCCTGAGGTCTAAATCTTCACTGCAACCATCTCTTTCACAGCTTCCCTGGGAGGCCGACGAGTCCCCTGTACCAGACGCTCTGCCCTGCTTGGGACTTCCAGAGCTCTCATCTCCCATGATCTTACTCAGCATGCTTAATGGATCCTGCATGGCCTCTGAAAACCTCCTCCTGGTGTCCTCCAGTTCAGCAATCAGGGAACTGCCCCGAGGTTCAGTTGGAGACATGCTGCCGGCTGACAAGGGGGATGCCCAGTCCTCATTTTCGCTCAACACCCCTGATACAGGCCTGCATTCTGGCATCTTTGGATGAGTAACTTGCTTCCAGGGATGCAGATGCAGCTTGGAGTCCGACTTTGACAGATTGTCATCAGGCTCACCCCGGCGGGAGATTTCTGTACTGAGGGACTTGACTAGGCTGAGAAGGGGCTTACCTCTCAGGGTGCTGCTCTCCTTTGGCTTCAGATCTGTGGAGGAGGATTTGACCAAGCCAGTCGAGATGAGGAAGTCTGATGATGTTAAATCGGTTAAAGAGCCTGGAGATGAAGGAGAGTGCGGCAGGTAGAGGGGCTGATGGCGGTGGCTTTGGCTCAGGTCTAGATTCATCCTTAGACTGAGGTCATGCTGGCAATCCAGGGTTTGTGGTTTGTCTTTGGAAAAGACAACAGAGGGACCTTCATCAAGGTGGTCCAGGCTGAAGATAAGCTTGCTCTCCTCCATGATGAATACAGACCAGGGGCTAATGTCATGAACGTGAAACTGTAGGTCTAACTGCAGTTTATCCAGACGTACCTTGCAAATTGAGTGAAAAAGGGACAACATGTTAAACTATGGCTAATGTATCAGCAGCAAGACACTCACTTTACACTTTCCCTTTAAATTGCACTGCCCTTGTTTCCAATCCTCTCTGTAGATTTCCTTCATTTTAAGCTATCACTCTGCAGGCGTTCAGGGAACCAGAGATGGCCAAAGTGGAATAAGCCAGTTTTTAATGCCTCCAGATCAGCAGAGGCCCTTGTGAGCCCTTGAGTTCTCCCAAAGTGTTTATCTCGGAACCTTTTGTTTTTTGTAATAACATTGGTCTGTTGATCACTTTGGAACCTCACCAAAGATTTTTTAAACTCAAAAAGTCATTGTAGGGTGAAACAAAATCTATAAACGGTCTATAAATGGATTGATATCCCCCAAACCAAGACATAAGCAAAGTATACTATTGCTCATAGCCTCAAGGTCAGTAGGGGGCCCACTCTCACACACTATATCTCAGATCATTATCGGGAAAAGGTTTTTTCAAATTAACAAGAATACATATTTTTGAAATATGTTACTCTATCATTAGTGATTTTATGTGAATTTCCTGTTTTACATTCAAATACTAGAAAAAAAAGAAACATTTTGATCATATTTTAATTTGGTGAGATGGACTTGTATTTACAGAGCCAGTTAAAAATTACCACTTACATCAATGCTAAGCCAAAACTTCATTTCCTTGCAAACATAAAGAACAAAATAAAATCTGGCCTCTAGAAATTATGGCCCATTAAAGCTTTGAAAGCACAGCAATTAGACCAAGCCCTGGAGAGCATGCTGATCTATAGCAAGCTTTTTAAAAGTTTGTTTACATTGAACAACCACAGTCATGCATTATGTCAGGGAGACTGGACAGAGTACACAATATCATAAGATCCAGGCAAGAGTGCATTAACTTTGAACTTCAATATTTTTGCACTTAAGAGCTTCAATGAAAGGTTGAACAAAAATTATGTTGTTACATATCAATGTCATTCATTTGTTCTATCAACAAATTTCCAAGGTGTAAATATCATTTTTCTCATGTGCATTGAAATATTACATTTGTGCACATTTTTAGTCTAAGTGTAAAGATTTTAGATAATGCACCACATTTACTGGTTTTGCAAAAAAAGAAAAGAAAATATTGTGCCAATACATCATAGTAGGAATTCATTAACAACTTGTGCAGCTAACTGTACGTTCCCACAACATGCCTCCACTTTATGAACATCATCAGGACATCAATTTGAACACAAACCCTCTGGGCTTTTTCGTTTTCAATCTAATTAACCAGAAGTGCCTCTCTGCATATGGTTAAGCTGCTGCTGCTGCTGCAGACAGCCCTGCATCAGGCTAATCAATTTTGACTCAGGAGTCAATTTGGAAAAAGTTCCTGCTGATATAAGGAGCAAAACCTTAAATATCTTTGCTGCTCAATGGAGTCAGCAGAGACCTAGGATCAACAAAATTATTTGTGTTTGCCAAATGCCAGAATAAAAACAAGTTCTTCAGATTCACAGGTTTGCAAACAAAATTATTACGGAATTAAGCTTCAGGTTAATTCCTAATGTTTGAGTTAACTGGAGGAACAGCTAGGGGTGAATTGTATGATTTCTATAATTCTGGATCTATTTTTAGTTCAATTTCCAGATGTCTATAAGTACCAAGTTATAATATACAAAAATAATGATATACAAGATTAAACACCACCGGCACGGATGGAAAGGAAATGCACTCATGGGACAAAGTCTTTTCAACTGGGAGACATTTCATCTTGTCTGATGAAACCACAGTTCAAGTGTTTGGTCACAATGACTATGAGGAAAAATAGAAAGTTTCAAGGTCTGGGGACACCATCACATCTGTGATGTATGGGAGGGGCAGAGTCATGTTTTGTAGATGTTTTTCCTGCAGGAGGGACATATGCACTCTAAAAACAGATCGTAATTATCTCGAGTAATGGACATTATGTGAAAAATACCGAAGCAACAACTCAAGACATTAGCCAAGAAATAAAGCTTGGACACAGATGGTTCTTCCAAATGGACAATGATTCTAAGACTACAGCAAACTTAGCTACACAGTGCATTAAGGTTAACAAAGACCATGTTTTGAAGTGGCCATCGCACAAGCCTGACCACAGGTTTATGGAAAACTTTTAGGCAGACCTGAGAGTGAGCATGAGCAGGATCGACGAGCAAACCTGACTCAGTTACATTAGATATGGTAAGAGAAAATAACAGAAAACTATTCTGAAAAGCTTGAGGAAAGATACAAAAACTTTTGACTAAAGTCATACACTTAAAAAAACAACTACACCAAATACTAAGGAAATGTGTGCAAAT
The DNA here is from genome assembly GCA_902982915.1 of Phalloptychus januarius. Taxonomy (NCBI): domain Eukaryota; kingdom Metazoa; phylum Chordata; class Actinopteri; order Cyprinodontiformes; family Poeciliidae; genus Phalloptychus; species Phalloptychus januarius. The sequence continues at coordinate 9,877,826 of CADWAE010000476.1, forward strand.
CTCTGAATTTTGAAAAAGTCTTTAATAAAGTCTCATTGTTTTCTCATTGAGACAACATCGAAACAACTGATTTTGGATGTTTATCCGAAATAAGTTGTTTACCTACACACACATGCAGGCACACCAGGTGTATCACTAACATAAATCCAGGATGCAGAATGAAAACTAGTTGTGGAAGGTATGAATGATTGGTCAGAATCAACATCTGAATATCTCATAATCAATTTTAATGTAATACTGAGTCAGAAACTGAATTGATCTACTGCTATCAGTGGGACAACACAAGACACATTTTTAATACTCCACAACTGCCTAATTCAGTTCTTATATTTAAATACAAGCAGAGACGAATAAGGTAAAATCTTGATGAAACCATCTGAAAATCCCACACTGACCTGTCAATAAAATCAGCATTGTGAGTTATGTGCGTGTCACTCTGTCTATCCTGGATTAGGAGTTGCAATTGGATCAAATGCAATAAACAAAATAAAATGAAAGATTAGTTTTTGCATAGCAGAAATGAGAAATGAGAGGATAAGCCTCTGGGATGACACAATGATTGCAGACTAAAAATAGGTAGAACATTTCAACCAATCTTAGAGTAGAATCTACCTGTAATGACTGCCACGGGCATTTTGATAATTATAAAAAAAGGGAGAAAAAAACTTTAATAACTGGCTTAATGAGAATTGTTTAGTGCTACATGGCACCTTTCATCAAGAAAAAGTCTTATTTGAGGACAAATTGGAGATTTTTTCCTGACTTCACAATTAAAACAATTCTACTACTTTTGAAAAACCGCCATCTGCAATGCAAATGTCAGATTATTTGCACTCGTCAATAACAGCAGTAGGACCTACTCACCTGACTGTGATATGCTTAAGAAGATGGCGTTGTTTATTCGGTAGCACTGCTCTCATCGTTAAATGCAGAAGCGTGCATGAAGCATGGGTCTGCAGTGTTCAGCCCGCCTGCTGCTGCAAAACGCAGTGTGTGTTGCTGCTGCTACTACACGTCGGTATCCATCCATCTGTGTACCAGCAATTGTTCAAGCAACTTTACTGCCCGAGAGGTCCTCCTCGTCTCGAAAATTCACTCAAACTTAATTAAAATAATTCAACCCACCTTTGTTTAAGCGTCGCTGCTGACTGCATGAAGCGTCAGGCCAGTTCGGTTCATCATAAAACCATTAAAGGGAATCCAATCCTGACCGCAGAGCGGATTCTTTAATCCAGATTAGATGCGAGCAGCGGCGGCAACTCCTCCTTCTCCATCTCCTCCTCCCCCTCCTCCACTTTGCTGCCTCAGCAGCGTCAAAACACGGAGTGAGTTTAACTCCAACACCGCAGTTCTGTACGCAGACTTATGTAAGTGCACGACCTGGGAAATTCTGGCCAGGTCGCACAAAATCGCTGCAAACACATACCACTGCAGTCAGACATTTTCCTTTATTAAAATGCATTCAAATGACCACCAGGCTGCACCAAGAACCTCAAGCCTAATATTGAAATAAGACTGCATAAAAATGCTGTTAGTGATTATTATTTTATGATTTGTGCCAAGTGCACTGCAGCCTTTTGGCCGCAAGGAGGTAATTCTTCTCTATTGACACCTAATACTGATTATGTATAAAATTAAAAAACAAAAATGTTGTATTCCAGGTGGCCACTTTAAACCAGTTAGTAATATTTTAGTAAACGTATCTGAATCCATACAATTATTCACACCGCGGACAAATTTATGCGTAAAGTTATTTTTATTCAACTGAGAAGCTTGTTTCAGGTTGAAAATTGTAATTAAACAAGTATCAGTTTTGTCTATGCTTTATGTGCCTTTTAATACAAAAAGAAAAACAACCGGAATGACAAAAACTATTCACACAACACTACACAGTAATTAAATTTTTCATGTTTCCATCAGTGATGATGTCCAAGAAAAGTCAAACATGATATTTTTATTCTGTGTCGACAATAAACACTCGGAAAGCCATCTAATAAAATCCGCGTGTGACCAAAACTTTTCGGCAACGTTTTAGTTTGAAATTCAAACCGAGCCGGAAGTTACCGGAAGTGACGCAATCTCGTTGCATTTTTGTCTCGGTGCGGCAGAGAGCAAGGGATTAAGTTCACCGGCAGAGATGTCGTTTTGCTCTTTTTTCGGCGGAGAGGTCTTTAAAGACCACTTTAAACCAGGTATCTTCTTCTCTCCAGTTACTTCTTATGACGTTTTTACGCTTTCTGGCTACCGTAAGCCGTTTGTCCACCCGTTATTGTTATTGCTTGCGTCACACGGTATGTAACTTTTTAAGTGTGTCCAATAAATTAAATTTAAAGGCGCCTTGGACCGAAACATAGTGGGTGAGTTGGTATTATGCTTGCAGAAAAGCATTATTCCAGCTGTAGACACTCCCTATTTTCGCTGTTTAGGTTTTGTAATCCGTCTTTTGGTTACACTATAACATACCTCTTACACAACTCTTACAAAACAAGATAATTATTACTACGAGTTAGAGAATTTTCTCTAAAAAAATGTGGAATTTGGATCTAAGTGAGGTTTTACCTGGTTAAAAGGAGAAAATAACAATAATAAAAATATATAGTCATAATAATGTTTAAATCCCATGTATAAACAATCCACTTGTGCATTATTTTCCCGAAGACTTTCTATTGTAACCTCTTTTTTCTTTATCATTTATTATGATTCTGATCCCCATTTTAGAATATGTCAGAAAATCAATCTACTTACAAAACTACACCCTTATTTTCATATATATCTAACCAAACCGGTCTTAGCTATTTTTAGCACTCATACTCAAGCCATATGAATGCAAGCAAGATAAGAAAATATCTAAACAATAAAGCTCTAAATTGAGATTGAGTATTATAACTGTCTGCATGTGTGTTTATGAGTGTGAGCTGAAATGGTAATTTGAGCATTATGAGTATGTAGAGCAGTAAGAAAAAACAGAATATGAACAAACAAACCAACAAAAACAACACCAAAAAATAAAATATATCTATTAATACCAGCAATAATAATAACACATTAATAAATTCTGAAATACAGTTAAATATAGACATATAACGGATCAATTAATGGAATTGATAAATTAATTATACTTAGTGGAATTTGTTATATTGCATACAAGAACTACATGAAATGATGAGGGAGAAATGATGCCGAAAAAGGAAGAAATGCAAAGCAGGGGGGAAACAATAATAATAATAACCAGAGGTCTGTCTTCTAAATACACATTTTTTATGTTTCTTTATTTGAATCCCCCCATTAGCCATTATTCTTCCTGTGGTCCACATCGTACAAAAAAATAAACATTTATTACAAAAACAGTTGCACACTCTTAACATTACATTAGTATCACAGCAGACTGATTCATAAATATACAATTATAACACTTTTTATTATAAAATAATTGAACAAGATTCTTTTAAAAGCATTTGTTACATAAAACAGATGAAGGAAGGGAGTTCTATGTTTTCATTTCTCTAGAAATAAGTCTTTTGTCCAGCATTCCTGTTCCATGGTGGAAGAGTAAAATAACCCTTTAAATCAGGCTTTGTACTAAATGTGTGTTACTTGTGAATAAATAAAAGTTGAAATTACTTGATTCAAGCAATTATTTTTTTTTACTCTAATATGCTTTTCTCCAATATGCCTTGTATTTTGCTCACCACTGCATCATTTTGCCAAAGCTACTTTTTATAGTTTGAATACTGAGCTCAGGTTTCACAAGTTCTATTTAGATAAACTTCAAACAACAAACCCCTCGTAACTTTCTGTTTTTAGCGGCTTTGTTCTTGTCAGATTTGTGCATCTGCATTTTTTTGTGATTCGTCTGTCATACGGTACCAAAGATGACATGAAACTTGTGTTAAAAACGTAATGGATTGGAACCACAACCTTTCTAAGATCTCTTCTCCTTTTTCTCTCAGGGATTTACGTTTGCTCTAAATGCGACCATGAGCTGTTTTCCAGTCACTCCAAATACGAGCACTCGTCCCCCTGGCCGGCCTTCACGGAGACCATTCATGAAAACAGTGTATCCAAATTTAAGGAGCGGCCCGGGGCCTATAAGGTACCTTCAAGCTTTCGGATTACTAGCAGAATACTGCAAAATCAATCATTTCTCAAAAACAGTATTTACATGTTGTTTTGACTCATTTGTGTCATGTTATCCCAGGTGAAGTGCGGGAAGTGCGGAAACGGACTGGGGCATGAATTTGTGAACGACGGTCCAGCCAAGGGCGTTTCCCGCTTCTGAATCTTCAGTGACTCACTGAAGTTCGTCCCTAAAGGTAAAATCTAGTTTAGTCTTTGTTCCATTAGCAACATATTATAACAAAATCAAGCAACCTTTGTGTAGCAACACATTGCCAAACATCTTTTTAATATGAATAACTTGCTGAATGTTTCATTTTTGTCCCCATCCTCAGATAAGGTTGATGGACAGTAAGGTGAGCTGAGATCCAGGAGTCTGAAGGACCAGAAGCCTCTCTGTGTTGCTGCAGGTGCGGACAGAGAATGAAGAGTCCTGGGACAAAGTCCTCTCAGGGAGCCCCAGGACTCCGATGAACTATGACCTCACAGGAGAGCAAGGACAGAGAGACGGTGGAAGTCCTTTGATTATGCAATTATCACCGATTGAGCTACAAGATTGATCACACCAATCACATCGTTATGCAAACAGACTGTTTATATCAACTCTGTGCTTTTTACCAGTCTATCTGAAAGAAATGAGAGAATTATTTTTAGAGATGAATCTGCTGTTGAGAAACGTGTGACATGTCTGTAATATCTATTAGTTTATCAAGTGGGACAGGCACTTTATGCAAATTGTGCACAGTGTTTAAAATAAAAGAAAATAAATTTATTTCATAAAATTTGTTTGGGGTTAGTATAATACCAGCCTGGAGAAAAGCTGCCATTGCTTTAAATGCAAAATGTTGCCACTAGGTGGAAGTAGTGACATTAAGATCAGGCATCACACAAGACAGCCAGAGCTGTTGATACTTGATCTGGACACACCAGCTGCTTCCAGTTTAACCTCGGTCGGTTTCCCCAAATGTTCATTTCCAAACTAAAGCGTAACTAATGTAAGATTTAAATAATTGACATCTAAATGGTGAAATGTCATGTTGCTCTTTTTCTGTGGGAGAAGTTTGCAGAAATAACTTCCAGCCAGGTGAGTGTCAGAGCTGCTTGTTGCTATCCCCGAGACTTCCAAGATGTTCTGGAAGCAAAGACGGCTTTTCATTTGGATATTAATGTAACATTACCTCTTAGCCTCAGTCCAGTGTTTGTTCTGGAGAAAAACTTTGAATTTTTTTCTTAAATCTTTATTCCATCATACGATAGATTCTCTATGGTGCTCTTAAACTTTTAAAACTTTCCTCTAAAAATGAGCAAAATGGCTGAACATTTAAAACGCATTGAAAAGAACATCTGTTTCTTTTAAAGCATAATAGAAAGGAAGTGATTGAGAACCAAATACTTTAGTACAATTGTATGAATGTCCTCATGTGTCTTTATGTGTCTTTTGTGTGGGGGTGGGTGTGTGTGTGCGTGTGTGTGTGTGTGTGTGTGTGCTCTGAATGTGGTCAGAAGTTTTCCAGCACCTCAAAATTTAAGCACTCTTCTCCAGAGACAAACCATGAGGGCAACACAGAGACACACAGGACAAACAAACAGGGACAATTTAGAGAGGCCAATTAACCTGACAGTCATGTTTTGGACTGTGGGAGGAAGCCGGAGTACCCGGAGAGAACCCACACATGCACAGGGAGAACATGCAAACTCCATGTAGAAAATCCAGGGCCGGGAATCGAACCCAGAACCTTCTTGCTGCAAGGCAACAGCTCTATAAGCTGCGCCATCGGGCAGCCCAATTCTATTACCAGCAAGTGTTTTCACGTGGACCTTCTAAAGCTACAATATGCAGATTTGCTGTGGAAATGGACTTGGAGTTCCTAGACAATGGACCAGACAAGGGACAGTCAGGCTTCTGAGTCTTCAATAGTTCATTGAGGTTAGTAATTGTACAATCACGCGTCACTTTCTGACCTTTATCCATCAGTAATTTCACAGTTAAAAGGGCAGCAAGGAAACATAAGTAAATATTCTCAAGTTAAATTCAATAGAGTACAGCTTTCCACTACATTTTATTTTCCTTTTTGTACGCTTTGATTGATCTTTTTAAATCAAAGCTACAAGCACTTGATTACTCTGCAGTAGATTTCCACTCCTTGGTGCTTTTTCTCTGCATTATCCCGTATTAAGATAAGCTATAGATGTAAAACCTCTGGAAAGCACCTTCAAGTTAAACTCTGATGAGTTCATGTCACAGACATGAAGGAATCCTTTTCTCTTATAAAGAGGCTCTTTCATTGATGCAGTGGTGGAATTTCAAACAAAGCGGGGATGTGGGGGCACGCTCGGCGGCTTTCATGCAGTTTTTAGGTCTCTGGGAGAAGCAGGTGTGGAGCTGCTTGTTTTAAAGGCCAGAAGATCAGAGCAGGAGATGAAAGCGTCGGCGTCAGCCACAGGATTAGAACAGGAAGTGCAAACATTCATGGGGAGCAACGCTTAGGTGGGTTCTCCGTTTGATGTTGGACGATTTTGTCTGTAAGGTGTGCAATCAAAACTCCTCAGCTGACTTTGAAGGCAGCACTTGTGGAAAAAGCATGAAGTTTTTAATTTTATTTTAAGTGCATGCTTCTCCGAAACAAAACCCACAAAACTATCAGTTTCAGTTCTGATGCTGCCTCTGACCTCATCATTTCAAGCTCTCCATTCCCTCCCATTAATTAACCAATAACTTCCATGTGACTGATTAGGCATCTCTGTTGTGTCGTCTAAAAACACACACTGTGGCATTGTTGGGAGTGGGAAAGATTGAAAAAGGAAAGAGTGACATCCTTACAAACAGAGACTAAAGGGAGAGCAAGATGAACCACATGTGAGATTTAAGGACGTGGGCTCGCAATTAGCGTCTGCTATCTCCTAGAGCAGCCCTTTCTGCATGGCATCGGAGCACAGCTGTATGGCCGAGAGGAAGCAAACAGGAAAGAGGAAGTGGTAATCGTCTGATAGCATCGCTCTTCCCCTGACCTCTGGGGCTCATCCTGCTTTTAACCAAATAGGATCTTTTAATTACATCAAAACCGCCGCTCCTCCAAAGTCTCCCGTCGCTCCCACTGGCCGACAGCCTCCAGGCCTGACCAAACACACTGACTCATGGGCGGGACATCTTGTTTTAATTGGAGCATGTATGAGTTTGTTGCTTAATCTTAGATGTTTACAGGAACTGCACCTGCTTCTGTTTTGCAGCCGCAGAAAATGCCGTGTCGTCGAGGGTCCACATGCCGTGTCATCATAACCAGGTTGGTCCAGAAAACATCTGTCCAGCAGCGCTGAGCTCACCAGCAAGGCTGTAATTACTTTGTTAAAAGAATAAAGCTCCTTAATGCAACACTGTAGCAAAAATACAGAAAGCTCCTTTCATCAGAGACTAATATGTAGGCTGTATGGGATGTCTTCATGCATACACAGAGGGGGCTGCGCTCCACATGTTTCAGCATTACTGTACATGTGTTGACCAAACGTCTTTCTGAGGACTTGAGAAGTAAATAGGGCTTTATAAATGATACTGGAATAACTTCAGAGAAACCGTCTGGGAGCACAAAGCTCATTGTTTTGTTTCTGTCAAAACAGAAATAAAGTCTGAAACGTGCAGTCGACTCGGTTTATACGGTGTGAGTGAAGTCGTCACAAAACACCATGGAAGGTTTTGAAAAAGGCACCAGAGTTTCAGAAAACAAAAGCTGAGTTATGTGAACCTGTTGCGGAAAACGAAATCAAAGAAACATCAGAAAATAGACCAACGCTACATGTTAAGCTAACATGTTCAAAAGGGCAACACAAGCTAACTAGAAAAAACAAAAGAGAGAATTTACTCAATGAAGAGAAAGTAAAACAATAAAATTTTAAATCATGACAAAGATTCATCAGATATAACTGATAAACATTTCTATAAACTCCTGTTTTAATCGACTGTTTTAATCCAGTCAATTAAAACAAATTAAAACCTGTTTGCTTGAAATTTTAAATCCAGGTCAATTTATGTGAGGATACACATCTTATCCTCTCTCATTTCATTTGTTAGCCAAAAACATCTGGTTTCCTTCTCTTCTTAAAGTTAATATGAACACCTGTTGTCATATTGACTATCTTTTGTACCCTCAGTAACATTGTAGATCAGATTGCAACAAATCATTGCAATCAACAACAAAAAGCCAGAAGATCCACTTTAAGAGATCATAAGGGAATCACAGTGTCTGGAAAGAAAATACAAAGAAAAACTAGAACAATAAACAGCCACATAATGTTGCTTTGTAATACTTGCACTGCACTTTAAAACTGCATTTTAAAAGTTCAGAACATTTAAGAAATGTCACGCAGACATCTTATTATGAAGTCATGAAGTGGGGAAGATTTGTATTTCAACTCTAAATGGAAACAAGGTTTTACAAAACAACCACATTCTGCTTAAATCCAGTAAATTAAAACATTAATTATTTTGGGGCACATGCATATATGCTTTTCCCCATAGAAGTTGTTCTTTTTGTACTTAACAGCTGCCTGCTCCCCCTTAAATCTCAGATTTATTTATTTTTTCTTGTCATTTTCTGGCGTATCTTCTTATTACCCTAACCCTGAAGAGGACCAGAAGAAAGACAACTTAAAACCAATAAACTTCAGATTCATAATTGCATTGGGAAGTATCACTTGGCAGTGCAGAATGCAAACTAAAGCCTTCTCCAAAAAAAAAGCCCACTCTGTGGGCTGCCAGTGAGAAAATAAACTAAATGTAATATTCAATGAGCTCTCCCTCTGTATTGTCAGCTTTATCACACAGTCATCTTCGTGCTTCTGAGTGCTGGCAGCTTCAATAACACAGACAGCCTTTGGACATACAGCTGTTTGCAAACATCATTTACTATCTGCACTCTGATCGGTTTCAGGCAGATAGGCCCCTGCAGACGGCGGCACAGTTTTGTCTCAAAGCTTCAAAGGAGCACTTGAGGTGTGTGGTGCTGTTATTGTTCTCTATCATCATCTGAGAGACGGGGTCCTTGTTTTACTTGGACACTGCAGAGGGTGAGGGATGGGTTAAAAGAAGTTGAGTGATTGTCTCGAATGTTTAATACCAGACCATCTGGGGCTTTGAAAGACCTCAAAGGTGAACCTCTGTGAAATAATTTTCCAGCTTTGAGTTCGAGTCAAAGACCATGGCTATCAAACAGAGTGTAGATTTGTCTGATGAGGGATTTAAGTCACACCAAAGACATTCTGTGCAAAAGGTTGTCTTTGTGTCAGCACATGCCCAGAAATGTACAACACATCTGCATCTCTTTTTGGTAGAGAAAGATTTCCCCTCGAACTGCCCCCCTAAACTCACCAGAATTTACAGCAGTTGACCTCAATCTAATCCAGGCTAAACGTACAATGGTGTAGGAAAACAAAAATATATTCCTTAAACCTTTTCACATTTGATCAACTTACAAAAATAAATGTAAATTCTTCCCACCCTCATGCAGAAACACAGTGGTGATAGTGTTATGCTGTGGGAATGTTTTCCTTCAGAAGTGACAACTTGGTGGTCAGAGTTAATTTGATGCTAAGGTTATTGTATATATGTAGCACATTTTCAGCAATAAGGCTTTAGATGAGTTAGAAGGAAATACAACAAAACAATAAAACCAAAGAAAAGAATAAAAGAAAAAAGGAAAACATTAAAGTGTAAAACTACAAATTAGTTCTTCATGTTTCAGAAGAAGTAGTCCGTAGTTTATGAAGTAGTTGGAGTTTCTCTGGAATCTGACAAAACTAGGTGCTACTTACTAAGTTTGTTCTAAACCCATAAGAGTTTCTCTAGGTCTTGCTCCAATATTAAAAGTTTAATGCTAAATATTGATATGAGGTAATAAGTAGTTTCTCTAGATAAGCTAATCGGAGTTTCTCTGGATTCTAAGTTGGCTCTAATTCCTGTTAGGGTTGAGTGAAATATATAAACTAAATGTTTCTGATGTCAGATGAAGCTGAAAATAGGACCAAACTGTATGAAAAGCTGCAGAAGACTTGCGACTATAGAAGCTCCCTTTCTACCAGGAAACCCATCATAAAACTACAGTCAAAGTTCCTGTAGGACAATTTGGCACAAACTGTATTCATTTGTTAGAATGTTCCAGTCAAATAAATCTGTGAAAAGACTTGAAAACATCTGTTTGCAGACGCTCTTATAGTAGTGAAACCGAATTTGGGCTATTTTTGAAGAGGCATTTGAAGAGTCTGGTATGATATTGATGGGTGTGAATACTTTTGCAAAGCACTGCCTTTTAAAGACGTTTGCGAAAGTTCCTTCCGTGTTTGATCCTCGTTTCCCTCTTAGTGCTTATCCAAACTTGCAACTCACACACACACACACACACACACGCACACACGGAGCTGTTCAGACCTCGTGACCCCTCCAAATCCCCACGGACACCCCCTCCCCAAGCCCCTGATGGGTGGTCTTGATAGTAGAAATTGCTCTTTCGGTTTATACTGATTGCTAACTCCTGTGCAGAAAATTGTCTAGAGGTGCTTGAGCTCTTTAAGCTGGTCGGTGATTACAAGCCAATCGCTGCCTTATAATCTACATCACTCCCGGTGTTTAAGGAGAGCTAAGGAGGTGTTCTGACTCTGCCTTTCACTCGACGTGATGTCAAAGTTTACAGAGGAATTATTTCAAACACAACCTGTGTGAGGACAAAAAGTGAGATTATGCTTTAAAAGAGCATTTTATCAAATGGTAAATTCAGAAGCTGTGTTGTCAGTTCCTGTGTTTGTGTGATATATTGTACACGGATCCTTGTTAAATCAGGGAAATTCCACATACCTTTTTTCAGTTTTATGGCCTTCAGCACTTACGTTGTGCAACATTAGCTTTCTAAAGAAACTTGACAGCATTAAATCATTCATCTCCCTCCATATCAAAAATAATCATCATCATCATTTTTTTATACATCCTTCCATTCCAAAAAATCAAATACCCCATAATTTCCCCTGTCACTCATTGCACAGTAACTCTGAAGTCTGTCTTTATTTGCTTGTCAAGCTGAGAACACTGCCAACATTAAACACATTGAAGTTAGTGGTTTGCAGTGCCTATCTGCAACAATTACTGCAGGAAGTGAATCCTTATTAACTTCTAATCTGTTTTGGGCTCGCCTTCAGAAAAACTTCCCTGCTCTCATGTGGACCAGCAGTACTGTCGCGTCCCTAAAAATCACAGACCTCAAAAGCCTAAAGTGAGACCAGATGAGGGCTTCAGGAAGGGGAGGACGAGTTATGTGCTTTTGAGCGCTGCGCTTCCACTGGCGAGGAGGTTGAAAAAGAAGACGACTCTGAATATGTTCCCACAGGAATGAAGCTCCCCCCGACAACCTCTTGTGATTATCAGGCCAACAAGAAAATGAGCTTGTGGTCACGCTTTGAAGACAGAGGACAGATATGTGACTTCATATTACCACAACTGAAGATGTGCTGAACCTGCGCTGACTTGTGAAATTACATTTGGAGCCTGGTTGGCACAAAGATCCAGTGATTCAGTCAAATGCAGTACAGTTCAGGTACACATGGATATATCCGTTACATTGCTGTGCAGGAATTTTGGCCCAGTCTTCTTTGTAGAATTGTTTTATTTTAGCCTCATTGGAGGATTTCTGTGCTTGAATGTCATATTACGCATCATTTCACAGAATTTCATTCATATTTAAATCCCAGACCATCACATGACCACCATCGTGTTTGACACCAGGTTTGGTCTTTTTTAATAATTTTTCAGTTTTATGTCAGATAGAAAACGATACGTGTCTTCTAGAAAATTCCACTTTGTTTTGTGAGTCTATGAAGCATGTTTTTTGGGAGTGGCACGAAATATTTGTCAGACTTTTTTTGTTGTTGAATCTTGAACACTGACCTTAACTGAGGCAAGTGAGCCATGCAGTGCTGGAGATGTTTTGTTTTCTTTTGATGAATATCAACTCTGTTTCTTATTTGTTCTCATATTTCTCCAGATCAGGATATGACATGTTCTTCATGCTCTTCTAGCCTTCTTCGTGTCGTCAAATGGGCGTATTTCAATAAAATAAATAAATAAACTTAAAGGTTACTGCTTTTTCTAAGACTATTAATAAAACATAAAACGTGCCTGCTGTCCACACTGTAGTTTTTAGGAAGAACATGTTTTTTTAGCAAAAATAAAAAAATGATGTTTCCTGATGCTGACACCTCTTACTGTATTGACACGTTTGGAAAGAGCAAGATGCTGTTGCACTCACGGTGACTTGTGAGTGTCAAAGCAAAATCATCTGTCATCTTTGATTCATCTTACACAAACTAATCAAGCTATCAGTCCCTGAGAAGAAATATCAGACTTTAACGCCTCATTTATCTCCCACCAGGTCTGTTTTATTCCCCTCTTCTAGGCCGCTTATTTTGGTACACACTTGTCCCTCTTGGCCAAAACAACCTTTGGCACTCGAGCTGCTGGTTTGCTCGTTTGCGTCTCGCACAAATTCACATTCCTGTGAAAGATCCCACAGGGCAGAGGCCTACCTCCTGTTTCTGCTGCACACACACACACACACATCCCTCCCTCTGGCCTGCAGGATCCAAGAGGACAGGTGATCCTATTTTAGCAGAACTGACTCAACTGTGAGCCCATGAACCGAAGAAATTGTTCTCTCCTCCTCTCTTCTTTTTTAGGATGACAGCTCCTTTTTTTTTTCTCACAGTTACTGTGACAGATTGGAATTCGAAAAACATGGGAAACTCCAGGAAGCGGACAGACAAACTGCAGTGGTTTTGCACCAGTAATTACGCTCCGTTAACACCCATCTGATGGCTGTTTGTGTTTTTATTTACAGAAACCAGGCTGGACTTGTTGACATTAATGAACACGTTGTATCCGGCGAAATTACGCGGCACTCTGCCAACCGTGCACACACGAAACTCGACTCATTTGAGCTGTTTTACACGTTTGGCGAGTGTGAAAGCTGTCACGCGCCCCCATTTGGGTGGAGTCTCTGGCCCCAGTAACAGAAGCTCAGTGTTCAATCTGAGGGTTCATGTTAGGGATTCACTGCAATGGAGAGAAAGTTGTTTTTCGCTCACTGGGCGGAAATAGATGGTGACGGCGACACATAAAGGGCAGGACTGAGGTTTTCGGCTGACGTCATGGCAATCAACATTTAAGGCGACGAGGAGTTTCAATGAAGGGAAGCCACATGGAGCAACCCACAGGCATTTCTCTGAGAAACCATATAGAGGACCGGGCACCACAGATAGTTATAGAACGGAACAATAGGCCTGCATATATTTACAGAACTGGGCAGAAGTTTTAAATTGCTCCTAATTGCTTCTTATTTTCATTTCAAAGAACCCAACTTTGTTGTTTTCTTTCAACATGGCCTTGATGATTGGTTCTTCAATTTAATATTCCAGCCTAGACTCTGGCTAATTGTGTCATCCAGACATGGAAAAAGTTGCTAAATTCCAGGGATGAATCATTATTGTGTCTACATATTTTTTTTAATAATAATGGAAATTTGAATGTGGCCCTGAGTAGAAACTTGACAGAACCTTTTGTGCTACAAATACAACTGCAAGTCTTTTTGGGTTATGTTGGTTTAAACATCCAGAGGCTGACTTTTTTCTTACCAGATTTCTTTGTGGAGTAGCTTAGTCTCGGTCAGATTGAATGAAAAACATCTGTGAATATCAATATTCAAGTCTTATCACAAATTCATTGGATTTAGGTCTGGTCTTTGACTAAACCATTTTTACAAATGGATTTGCTTTGACCTAAATAATCTCATTGCAGCTCTGATTGAAAGTTCCTGTTTGTTTCACCTTTGGAAGGTGAACTTATGCATTAACAATGGTTATCTTCTCACCACTCTTCCAGAAAGGTGAGAATAGTAGGCGGGTAGCTGTCTTCTCAACATTTTCTCCCACCTGAGCTGTGCATCTGTGCAGTTCCTCCAGTGATAACAACAACTTCTCTGATTTACACCCTCTCTGCAGGATCAAATCTTTCAGTTCTGATGGAAAACTATATTTTAAAAGGAATATATCATTCCACTTTTAAAGAATGAACTGAATAGTGGTGTGGGAGATGTTTAAAGCTTTGGATGTTTGATGACATGAAGCTACTGTAAACTTTTCTTCAGGTTTCTCCCTGCCCTGTCTGCTCTGCTCTTTGGTCTTCATGCTGCTGCTTGTTCACTAATGTTCTCTAACGAGCCTCTGAGATCTTCAGAACAACTGCATCCAATTATACACATTTAATTACTCACATGCAACATAACACAGTTAGATTACTTTTCAATTATTTTACACATGGAAAAAACCTCATCTAATTTTGACAAGGTGTGTCAGATATAAACTGACTGACAATACGTCCCAGACTTTTTGAGATTTTCCCTCTATGTCACAATTATGCATTCATTGACGTGGGTCTGTCTCATAAGGTCCCAATAAAAGATGTTGAAATCTGTGGATGTAAAGTGGAAAAAGTTTAAAGTGTATAAACCTTGTGGTGAGGCCCAGAGACATTGGATGTCAGTCATTCGCCTGCTTCAGTCTGTAAAGCCTGCTCCATCTTTGCATCTTTTGTAAGACCTACATGATTAAAACTCCCAAGCTGAGCTTGGGGGCATGAAATTGTATACTTAGCGAATGACAAGAGCCTCCTCTTGAACATCTCCTCTTCAACTTTGCTGCTCTGTGTTTCCCATTCATCATGCAGGCACAAACACATACAAGCCCCCTCACCCCCTCCACTTCCCTGCCCTCCTCCACCACCATCTCACCCCTGCCCTCGCTCTCCTCCACCCTTCCTAACACACCCAAAGCCACTTTGGAGCCAACCACCAGATCCCACACTTTTCACCGCAGAGCTGAGGATTAGAAAAGGAGGCATTTCCCGAACGGTCTGCGGCTTATGCGATGACATGATTGTCATTCACTTTAATTCCCCTTGGATTCCGTCTTGCCCGATTCTCCTGCTATGATAAAGCACAGACAAAACAGTAAATAACAGTTTTGAAACCGTCCGAAGCTCCTGTGTAGACATGCTCTCTCTGGAAAGGTATTTAAGTTTTTATTGTGAAGATGAAAGACATATCAAAAACTGTTCCCAACAGCTGGTTATTTGCTGCTGGAGAAGGATAATATTTTTGTGTGTGTGCGTTTGTTTATCTAAAATAACTTCCAAATACAAAAAAAAAATCAAACACATTGAATTAAAAGTCAGCCTCCCACAGAAATAAATTACTTCCATGCACTCTGAGGCATAATGTGGGTCTGCTTTCCAGGCCGTGCCGAACATGTCTCTTCTCTGATCTCAGCTCCACTGATCCATCCAGTGATGTCTCCATGAAGCTGCAGGGCAAGAGCGAGAGTCTGGAAGTCAACACGGAGATGAAACCTTCAATGCACCTGTGTGAAGGCAGCAGAACTCAAGCAACAGAGGGTGGGAGGGGAACAGGAAGAGGCTTTGTGTGCGTGGCCGGAGAGATCAGAGTGACATTTTTCTTCCCTTCGTCTATCAGACTTTATCATTGAGTTTGTTGGGAAAAGTTGGGGAGGTGGGGCTTTGCAGCTGCTTTGTTGTGAGCCTTTGTGCTCCGAGATCCTCCCTACCTGAGGGCCTGGCTGTTCAACACCTTTCATGTCTGAGAGAGAACGTGGCATCTGTTCTCTCTTCAAAGAGCCAAAGCTGAGACACAACAATATGAGGATTTACATTTATTTTTGTGTGTGTTTAACATCACTTAGATAATCTGCTAAAGGCGAGGGAATCCACAAAAAGCTACAATGCCTTAAAGTATATTTATTCCCTTTGAACCTTTTCCACCTTTTGTCGTGTTGCACCTGTGTAGTAGTGAACAATTGTAAAATGGAAGAAATTTTTAAATTTTTCAACTGCATATCAGAAAGAAATGTGTAAATGTTAGATTTGTATTCAGCCCCTTTTTATTTCTTACTCAGGTATTCCTAAATAAATTCAAATGAATTGTTTTCAGTTAAGACCTATTATGCAAATATTAGAGTATTTGGTTTCCTTAATATATGTTGTGTAGAGCTGTAATAGTTGCAAAAGATAACACCATTGACTATGAATAGCCATCCTGGAACCTGGTTAGAAAACTGCCATTTTATATCTAGGTTATTAAATATTTCTGCAAAAATAAAATGGCTACCTCATCTTGAATTTATAAAAAATGACTAAATATCTTTTTGTCATTTTTTCCATATGGCAAAATCGTGAAAAAGAAATCTAAAGCTTTTTTACCATTTGATTTGAAAAAACTAAATCCTAGGTCTCACAACTTAAGTGTTATTCTGCTGTGGATATGTAATGCAGATATTGCACTAAAAGCACGGAAACAGGACAGAAACTAGCTTATTTGGCTGTAATATTGGTTCTTTAAAAAACAAACAAACATCTGTTTATTTTACATTTTTCTTTCACTTCACAAATGTGTTTCACTTTGTGTCTATCATTTGAAATTCCAATAAAACAAATTGGAGTTTGTATTTGTAACATCGTAAAAACTTAAAGCAGCTTATAAAACCTCTAAAAAGCACAATAATCTACTGTATTTAGTGGTCATATTTGATGCACACCAGTGGGAATCATCTTTATTTTGAATTCCAGATGTTTAATGTATTGTAATAGTGTTGTAGGAGAATGCAGCCACGGATCTGCTAAACAACTTTCTCTTGAGTGATGATTCTAACACTGAGTGGAGTGGCTCCAAAGGTTCAACAGGGAATTGCAAATAGGTGACAGCTCCTCCTTCATCCTGGAAATTACAAAATTGGAGTGGAACATTCATCCATGGCTGCAGAGGATTTCTAATTTGCTGTAATGGCTGACACATGTACGTGCCATCTGCAGGCCTCTGGCCATGGAAATCTGTATCTCCTGGCACACGCAACAGGGATGCAGCACCAGAACGAACCTGCGGGCGGGACGGCTGGAAATATCGCCTGGATTGCACACACTCACGCATAAACGCCTGCACATGAGTGTGAGCTCACCGACGCGGGATCCAGCTTTGGTCTTGCTGTGTACACCCAGGCTCAGCTCAGAGCTTGCATATCTGTTTTCCACAGCCCTGCCTGTGTGCTTTTTTAATCTCTCTGTTTACACTCCAAGGTCCAAACCTGTCAGTGCAGCTCAAGATGGAGCAATTATCACAAAGGGAGAGAAATTAATACGTCTAATGAAAGCAAGGCCGAGACTGTGACCTTGCTTCCGCTGACTGGGCTCGAGCAATTACAAAACATGTCATTATTGTATGTTTGCTTTTACACAGGGCTGTGTTTGAGTTGGAATCAACAATCACTGGCTTTTTTTATTGTTTAACTTGAAAGCTTTGTATGTTGTTCAAGTGAAAAGTTAGACATTTCGAAGAGAGTTTTTCATAAAGAACTGGATTCCATTCTCAATATAGTAAAAGTGAGCTGCTCCACCTGATGACTGGGAGGAGAAAGCAAGACTGGCTCTGTCCACTGGTAGCATAATACACCTACCAGGATCTCTAAAGCTCTCTAATTAACATTCTCATGCCTTGTTTGTTTGGTTTGTGCAGAGTCTGAAATGAAAACAGTACTTTCACTTGAAATGAGGGTGGTTTATGAAATATCAAAAAGTCTTTGAGATATCAATTATTCTGATTTCATTCTAATATTACTGTAGGTCTAATTTTATTGATCCAGTGTCATATTCTGGTTGTGAACATTTCTTTAGTGTCTATGAGATTTCTTAACGTTTATCATTTTCAAAATTAAAAACTTTAACCATTTTCCACTCTGATGTTGTCATCACATTATAGACATTTGATTATAAAACATTTACCTTACTAATTCTTATGAAACAGACTTTTTAGTTTGTTTTTGAGGATGGAGTATAACATATTGCAAAGTGATAATGTTTCCAGTCACTTTGAGGTAGTATCTGAGGAAAATCTCCTCCAAATTTTTAAGCAGCTCAAAAGGTTGAGATTGGTAGACAACATTGTTTATCAAGTTGAGCCACTGAATTCGGTTTATACACCATTAATAACTGTTACATGTCTAAAAAACCAGAATAGAATAATGAATAACAAATATGTTAAATATCTTTTTACCTTTTTATTTATCTTTAAAATAAAAAGGTAAACATATAAACTGAATAGAAATGCCTGGAAAATTAATACATATGGATGGAAACAGCCATGGATGTACCTAGACAACAAACTCCATCGCTTTATTGGAAATTTAATAAATAAAGATCAGTGTGCAACAGAAATCCTTGCTAAGCTCTAGATTTCTTTTTCTATAACATGTTATTTTTGTCTAATAAACTAATAAAAGCTTCATCTTCTTACATCTGAGCTGGAGCCCCAACTTTAGTCACTAAAATACACAAAGTGCATTTTCTCTTAAGTCATAAAACATCTTTTTTTTAAAAAACAACTATGAGCTAATGCTTCTGAATATGGATTAAAACACATAATAGTCCAACTTTACAGTGAGACTGCAAAGTGTATTCATGATCTCTCTCTGAGCATTCATTGCTTAAGGGCTGAGTTGTTCACCTCTTCCTTAGATAGATTATCCACCCTTTGCCACTCCACCCTCATTTTTTTATCCTCTTATCCTTCAAAACCGATTCCCCAAAGTCAGTTCAAAGTCTGAACTTCGTCTCACTGTCAGAAGAAACCTTATGCCGGCTTTACAAAGTCAGAGAAACATCCCAGCGCCCACCCCTCCTGCGTAGCCTGAAGGTGACACTCTCAACCTGTCATACAGTATGAGGCAGTGAGCTATTCCTCTGCTTTTCTGGGCACTCCTGTTTTAAAATGTGCTTCAGATGTCTGTGTTTTGGTTTAGTGTTGTGTCTCAAGGTGCAACCAGAGCTCAAAAGGAGACAAAAACTCTCAAAGGAGTCATGTCGATCGAGGCGCAATGAGAACTTTAATAATCTTAAAGCTAAAACTAAAGTGGCTTGAAAAAATATTCCTACATCTGGAAGTGTTCCATATTTGCCCACATTGCAACCACAAAGTTCAAGGATTTAAACGAGAGAATAGCATAACAAGTCTGTTTAAAGTTTGTCACAAGCTGTGTAAGAGACACAGCCAACATGCAAGGACAGGTGATCAGCCTCATGATGTTATTCTTCATAATCTACTGGGAAGATGCTCAGAATTGATGGGAAAACGGATTTAAAGACTTAAGGAGACTCCATACTGATATTGATTTGGTATTGATATTATAGATATTTTTGGATGGATTCACCCACCTCTAGTGTCAGAATAAAGGCAGCTGAATAGAAATGCACACCAAACTTTTCAGGTTCTTCGAGAAAGCTAAAAAAGGTGTAATTTTCCTTTTTTGTGTTAGTTTATCACACAAAAATCCTGAAAAAAAAATGAATGCACGGACGTTTGTAGCATTACAAAAATGTGGAAAAGTTCAAGCGGTAGGAACTGTGAGTGCTTCAGGCTTTTTATATGTGTATTTATTCTTTTTTGGGCTTGTTATGATGCATAGCAGATTGTAATATGAAACGTGTTGACACAGTGAACTGTAAGGGCCTGTCATCTGCCTGGAGTGAAGGGTGGAGACTCGCGAGGCGTGTCGACCGAGGGGCAAATGAAGAGCGCCGAGGAGCGAACACCTCAGAGCGCACCAGCGCGCTACCAGCTCTACACATAAAGACAAGCTCGCGTGAAGATAAGGTGCTTTTCAACTAAAAGCCATTTTGTGTGTACGTTTCATTTTCACTTGACAAACATTGTGAACTTCACTTCTGACAAATTATCGCTGCCCAATGGACTGCTGAGCTGAGGGAAGTTCTACTTATTTGCGCAACAGGTTCTGCCTCATACAGATCCGATCCATGTAGGAAGAAGAAGCATGTTGTCAAGGTTTCGGTCATTTGGCGTCCAGCAGGAGATCAACTCATGGGATGTGGGGGCTGCAGAGTCAGGCTTAACTTTGGAAAGGTGCTCTCCAAGGTCTCCGTGTTCCTCACCATGGTCCTAATATTCACTTATTTCTTCTACTGTCTCACTGGACTTTGCGATTCGGCTCCGAGGACTTTATACAGCAAACCAGGTGCAGACGGGGGTTATGGCAACCTGGACGACCGCAGCCAGGTGCAGGTGGACCTCCGGCCGCCTCTTCCTCACCACCCCGGCGCGCAGCGGCAGCTCCAAAAGCGGACAGCCTCTCCTGACGCGCTGCAGGTGGACGCAGAGCAGCAGCAGTACGAGCGGAGCAGCGAGAAGGAGACAAACAGCATCCCCGTTTCCAACACATACGGGACTAAAAAACTTCCAAATGCCATTATCATCGGGGTGAAGAAAGGAGGAACCCGCGCCCTGCTGGAGTTTTTGCGCATCCATCCGGACGTGAGGGCGTTTGGCGCAGAGCCACATTTCTTCGACAGGTTTTATGACAGAGGGCTGGAGTGGTACAGGTAGGCTTACACATGTGAACAGGTTGTTGATTCACAACTAAGTTTTAAACTTTTAAATGTGTGCTGTGTATTTACTTGTCCACCAAATGGCACCGAAGGCTCAGCAGATAGAAATTAACCTTGTTCCAATGAAGCAAAGTTAATATTTAATTTGTACATTAAACATCCAAAACTGTGCAATTACTGATATATAACAGTTAATTCTTTTGAGAACCAGATATTTAAAAATACAGTCCAGTTTGTGGTGGTTTTCACTAACAAATAAACACTGAGAGAAAACATGTTGAGGGGTATTAAAGTGTGAATTTCCACTTCAGGATTTTGCAAAACTTCAGTGATGAACTAAGTTATATTTTAGTTCTGCGTGTTTTGAAAACTTGTTTTCTATTCACTTGCTTCCTGGTTGCTTTACTTATTTTTATGTAAACCTTTGACTTTTTCCTGTTTGCTCCCCTGCATTTTGCTTCCCAATTTACAATTTTATGACAAGTAGCTTCAAAATCCAGATGGGTTTAAAAGTGATTTCACTTATAGTTAGTAGGATTTAGTAAATAAGCATAGGTACTGAATTACTGAACAAAATCTCTGAAAAAGAAGTTAACATCTAAAAATGTGTGCACAAAATGATTGTGGCAATTTGTACTCAGAGGACAGCTTAGTCCTGTGTAAAAGGATGAAAAAAAAAATCCTTTTATTGATTCACAATACTTCATAGCAGGAATTAAGGTGACAGGAACAATTTAAGGTTTGAAAATGAACACAAAACGTCAAACCATACATAGGGAACCCCACCCTGTTAAAAGTTGAGCCCCCTACACAGATGTGCTGATGTATACTGTCAATAAATGAGCCAGAACACAGAAAGACCGATGTACTCAGATAAGCTTCACACAGAACGATCCATGTGTGCTGCACTGTAGATCAAAGGGCCCCCGGGGCCCCAGAGGAGCTGTTCATCATCTTGACGCCCATTTATAAACCATTTACAACCCACACTTCCACCTGTCATCCTGTGTTTGCTCTGGTTGTGCTCCGCATAGGAAACCAACTATGATCACCCTGCAATGTCAACAAAAGGTCTAAGTTGGATGTTACCTTCAGCATATGCAGATGTGATGATTTGATTACAGTGTGTGATTTCGGGGGGTTTCTAATTAGCTTCTGCTGTAGTGGCAGGAGCTAATTATAGATTGACCTGTTTGACCAAAACTGTAATTTATATCTGGGTTTAATTAAGGCTCTGAAGAGGGTTTTAGCTCAGGATGAAGCTGATCCTGATCATATCCAGATGTCCTGCAAGCTTCTGAACTTGGTCCCAACTGAGCTCTTGTCAGGCTGACAGGACAATAGTATTGTGAGACCTCTGAGCTAGAAAGGTGCCATGAGGAGAGGTGAAGGTTATGACAGAGTGAGGAGCATTAACAAACACAGATTTCAGAGGTTTCTCAGCTGTAATTCCACCCGGTCTTGCCATTCTTCGTAAACTCTTCACTCCGCCTTAACGGAGCATATTTGGCCACATGGAAACAGTTTCACCGCTGATAATTTTAACATGTTGAAAGATCTCTGTTCCTTGTCTGTCTCTCTATGCGCCGTATGAATTTTTGCCATTTCCTCCCCCCGTATCCCACATGTTTACACATAGGTTTCCTCCTGTTTCTAATTACCACATTTGCATCCCAGCTTTCACACATTCTTTTCACATATTTTACCCCCTCTCCACAAACACCCCCATCTGATGCGCTTCATCCTAATCCCACCTTGCTTCACTGTATTCCTTTCTGTTCCTATGTGTGAGCAGAGCTGGTGCTTACATTATGTGTTTTTGTGTTTAAATTTCTGTAAATGCTTTAAAGTAACTGTTTTGATGCTCCACTAATTTTGTAGTAACACCACCAGGAGCTATAAAATAGATTTGCAATACAGTAAAATCTCCAAAACATTACAAAGCAGATAAAATATGGTTGAGAAAAAATATAAGATACTTGATTTTCCTTATAGCTCATATGTAAGACCTGCATTAGTGGTAAAGTATGCAAAGATGGAGGAAAAACTGAAAACTTGGTTTATTAGTGTAACTTTGCATTAACGCTTGCATTTCTTCATGTATTATTTAAATACTCGGGCTGTAAGATATGATTTAAAAAGAAGTCTTTAGCAGTCACTACGTCATATAATGTTGAGATGTTTGCAGTCGTCTGCAGTGATGACATTTGTGTTTACACAATGTTGACAGTGTGTGTACATCAGTGACTTGTACATATAATCGGACTTATCTATTTGAACAAGTAAACTTTTCACAAAGACTCAGAAAAACAATGGAAGTCTTTATTTTTAATTATGATACAGAGAAAGTGTTTTAATCTTTTTTTGTGGCTTTCATACAAGTTTGGTGTTTGCATGTTCAGACAGTGATTTGATTCCATTTAAATCTTTTACATTTTGTCATATAACAACTGCAAACTTCATTTTTTTCAATTGAGAGTTTATGCGACAGGCTAATGCAAGGCTTAAAGTCTATAACGAGTAATGGAAACAAACAAAAGCAAAGTTTTCAGTATTTTCTACCAATGATATCTGACAGGTGTGGCGTTTTGTATTTAGCACAGCTTTTACCTCCAGATATTTTGTGATTTGGCGGTACGTGTTACTTTTGGCTTGTATAACTAACAGCAACTAGCCTTGTTATTGTGAACAACAACTGGAAAATCCTGTTTTTCTGACTTGCAACTGAAACCCTGCCCCAGTATCACGTCTTTTCGAGCTTCTCAAAGATTTCTATTGAGGATTGAATGACCCGTACAACAGTTTGGAAGATGCTAAAGATTTTTTTTTATAACTCAATCTTGTTTTATACCTCTATGAAAAATACACTTTATTTATGATAGCACAAAGAGTCTCCTACCACGTGTCCAGGATGGAAAAAATAATTCAAATGACGTCAGAGTTTAACAGATGGGTGGAATTTGTAAGCTGTCACAATATGAAAGTCTGATGTCAGTTGTTGAAAGTATCAAAGTGAGCTGCGCTGGTGAAGACACACCATAGATTCTTCTGTACCCTTCAATAACTGTCAGACTCATTCATAAATGTTTGCTCTTGCTTTCATCTTTTTTTGTTACATGTCTGTATTTCCATCCCACTCTCTTGTTTGCATGTGGGCACTTAACCCATTACTGGAACAGAAAACCCACAAACATAGCATTTAAGATGAGGCGAAGGTTTAAAGAGTTTGTGATGTCGTATAGCTTACATATGGGATTTGTCAGCCACTACAAAAAGCTAAAAACCCACAGCTTTTCATAAGACAATGGCTGTTGTTCTATTTTTTTCTTGGCTTATGAAATACTTTAATTGTGTTTCTTATTATAGCAATGTTGTTTTTTACATTTATTTTTACCAAACTACCAAGAAGCCAAGTTAATTTTTTAAAAGCAGCTTTTGACTTTTAGCTATTTGGAAAACTTATTTTTCCTAAAGTAAAATCAGTAAAATGGGACTAACTGTGAGGATGATCTACAGGTTTAACATCGAAGACTGTAACCAATAAGACTGTTGCTAAAAAATAGTATAAATAATTTAAATCAGGACCTGTGAAGGCTGCCAGAAATGCTGTACAAGCTGACTCTTGTACTGTATTTATTTTTGCAACTGTGCTTAGAATTTATTGATCAAATAATTTTATTTTAAAAAATGTGGTAAACCCAACAGAAAGATCGGCTGTTTCTTTCATGCTTTGAAAAAAAAAACAATCCAAAAAATTCTATGTCTGTCTCTTTAACATACCTTCTTCTATCCAGGAGGTCAAGTTCAACTAATAATCGCTCCAATCTTGATTTTTGACAGCTGAGGTTTTGGAGGTGGACCTTTATGGTCATGGGGCAACATTTTCCCTAGTGAGGGCAATTTTGCCAATGGCTCCTTCCACATTAAGCTATAAGGCCATTAGTGACGGAGGTTCAGTGCCCCTGATTGGCGTAGCAGGCCAGGAAGTGGCTTCCACAGTGTATAGCTGTAATGTGTTTTAATGATGGTGGGTTTTGGCCATAGTTAGGTTTAGGTGGTGTTATAAGGTTTGGGGAAAAGCCCACACTCAAACCCCAGATGGGGTGAATTATTATAATTTAAGGCACATTGTGGTTCATTTTGGGGTGCTTGTAAAAATTTTGGAATAGTTTCATTTAGGTCGTTTTAGGTCTGGGAGAAAAATAGTCAAAGAAATTATGGTTCTGTTCCAGTGGATGCCTCAGATGCTTGGTAGTCATGCTCGGTTGCACTGCAATTTCCAGCGAAGGTCGCATGGGCCAAGGAAAAGCTAAAAACAATGACACAGTCAAGAGTAGCTTGGTTAGAAATCCTACCAATACGAGTTTTATCATTTTCTAACTTTTTTAAAAGTTTATATCAGAGTAAACTTAGATATCAAATTTCAAAGTCAAACCAATTTTTTCACTCTTTCATCCCCTTACCTTATTTATATCTTCCCTGTCTAAAATGGAAACCTATATTAACTAGGAGTGCACTTATTGCAGTTTTCTGGACGATCGTCGATTACCGATCTTTAAAAAGCCTGTCCTGCCAAATTCGATTTTGGCTGATACCATTTTCTTTCTTTACCGCTAAACATAGAAAAGTTGCTGAATTGGCAACAGAAGAGTGAGCACTGTTAATTTGAAAAATTAACAGTGCTAATTGTTAGCACTGTTAACAGTGGTTAACAGTGCTAACACTGTTAACAGTGGCACAAATTAACAGTGCCACTGTTAATTTGAAAAATTAACAGTGGGCCGATCTATCTGTCAAACCTCTCTCACAGGAGAGCAGAAGAGGAGAGTGACTCTTCTGATTTTTAGACATTTGCTAAAAATCAAAGATCTAAAAATCAAAGCTCGGGGAATAAGATCGGCTTCACAGGTAAATACTGGCTGATAAGCAATCTCCCAAAAACAAACATGCAATGAGCCCAGTCCTACTAGTTAGCCTCACGATGCATGCACCTGCAGGACAGGTGCATGCATCAACACTCCAGTTAACTTCAGTGTTGATGGGAAGTGGTTCAGTAAAGCTAAAATAGTCCTTGGTTCAGACTGCGTGTACTATATTGGAAAATCATCCAACAACCCAGCCAGTGCTGAGGGCTTCAATGCATAAACATATTATAATTAGTTTTTAGATAAATACACTCCTACAAAGTCTCCCCATTATCTGCAGTAGTTTACGATGTTTGGAATTTTTTTGCTAGCATTTGGTAACTTATATTACCAACAAAATCACATGACTAGAAACTAAGTCAGGTGACGCAAGTTGATGATTGCATTAAGGAAAAATATTCACCAAAGTTACATTTTCCCCCTGGAGAAGTTATAAATGTCTGAGCATTGCAGGATACTCAAGGTAAACTTTATGCCCCTTAATTGAATACAATAAACATCCTGATTAAACCTCAGGGGACCGTGGTTATCTATATTTAATGGTAATCAATTACATTGTATTTCTGTCTAGATCAAAATGGTATAAATATAAATATATTATCATATTTATAGTATGACAATTGGCCATTGATGTATGTGCCAGGTTTTCTGCTCTTTCAGATTTTCCTGGATAATTGCTAAACTTCTAAAACTTATCTGTGCCTTAAAGAAATTGATATTTTTGCTTTTAAAATAATACTTTTACTTGTGGATTTGTGAATCATTGTCTCATCTCTTCACTCCATTGCTAAATTACAAGCTCTGGAAAGTCAATATTACCAGGCGGGTTAACTGGATTTGTTTCTTAGACTTTTTACACTACTCTACCACTTAGATTTGTGTTTTAATAACTTGTTTAGCAGCCCTCAAGCTGAAATGACTCATTGTTCTCTCTATCCACCATCAACCAAAATAAAAGCAAATAAAACTCCTCTTTAATGCAGTCAATCTCAAAAGTATTTAAAGTTAGACTGATGTCATTATCATTCATAATAATAGTGGTGCATGCATATTCTGAGTGCAACAGCTGCATACATTATTGAACTTCTCTGGAAGGCATAAACTTCTAAAAACTCCTAATTATAATGGACACTACTACCGCAGGCATCAACAAGCCTAAAGTGCCAACATACATTACTTCTTTCCTTTCTCGATGGCCACTTCAAGTAGTTTCTGTGAAAATTCAGCACTTAGGTTTTCTCAATTGGAGGTTAGCTTTTCACTTAGTCCATTAATGCATTATTAATCATGAGGGTAAGCATCCTCTAATGCCCGCGGGATGAGCTAGTGACAATATAATTACTCGCCGTCAAACTTCAAAGTATTTTGGGTGGATTTTATGTGATAATCAAACTGTAGTTGATAATTGGGGAAGGGAAGGAAAATTCTACATGATGTTCGAATGTTTTTTACACTGTGACATCTGAAATGTGTGGCAGGCTTTTGCATTTAGCACTCCTTAGTCAGTACTTTGTGGAACCATCTTTTGGTGTTATAGCTGAAAATCTTTTGAGGTATATTGTTTTATAAAACCTAGATGTGCTTTAAACTTTGCCACCACTTTCCCCCTGACCTATCTAATGTCTTAGTGATGCAGATTTATTTACTAATTAGGTGACTCTTAAAGGCAGGCCATTGAAGTTAGTTTTGTTTAGTGGAATGTAAGTAGAAGGAGTCGAATGCAAATGCATGTCAGGCTTTTCAGACTTTTGAATTTTTTCTTTTTTGGGGGAAAATAAATGAAAACCATGTTTTATCTTCCTTCCACTTCACAATGATGTGCTACTTTGTGTTTGACTATCAAATAAAATCCCAGTAAAATGCATAGAAGTTTGTGGTTGGATCTGTGAAAACTCTCCAGAACTATGAAGGCTTTTGCAAGCCGCTGTAAACGAAAGAAGTGGGCTAACTCTGTACTTCAAAAGTCTTTGTTTTTAGTTGTTATTTGAACAGGAGCTGACTGGCTGTTTTTTTTTCTTTTAATATGTACACTATGTTGGAATAAATGCTGACATAAGCTAATGGGTGACTAACTGTGACCATGGATGAAGAATCACCAAAAGTCCCAGAAGAGGAACAAACAACCACATTTTTCAAAGAAAATGTCAGACTTCTTTTCATTTTGAAGCAACACTGTCACTTCACTTCCAGTATTTATATGCTCCCCCCTCCTCCTTCATTGTCAGAGGTGATGACAAGCAGTATTTCATTTAGATATGGAAGTTCCCACTCATCCTGTTCGGCAGTCCATGGCCTCAAGGCTTCCTCTGTCACCCTTTGAGCACAACAACTCTGCTGAGAAATGTTTCCCTCACATTGTTTTTTTGAGCTCTTTTAGTTTTATTGCCTTAATTTTCCACCAGCTTTTTTAATTGGGTCTCTGCTATGAACAATATCTTGGATGAAAAGACGTTCATTGTAACAAAACTCTTCTCCAGGAGGAACCCCTCCACCCCCACTAAAACAGTTTTTATGTAAATGATCCAGTAAATGACGTTATTATAAGCCCTAAACTTACCAAACTGTTTTTTATTGAGAAAGAAACATGGCAGATTTAGATTTTGGTCTTGTTTCCTCTAATCACACACACTTGATGTGCAGCATGTCTTTTGCTAAGGTGCTGCAGGGGTGCAAGCTGGAGCACTTCAGTGGGAGAGCCCGTACGCTGAGGGGCAGGAAGTCTGTTGGCCACATCCTCGCAGAAAAGTTTTTTTTTCTCTTATCTAATTGTGTGATCCAGACTGCTTCCAGCGTATCAGCTTTGTAATCAGCTCCATGGCACTTCGGGGAGGAAAAAGCGTTACATCCTTTTAACAGCAGGGAGTTCCAGACTTGTATGGTTTGTCAGCAACGCTTTTTATGACGGGCTAAATAGAAAACATATTTATTCCCTGAGTCTCACATTTAGTAACAGAACTAAGACTTACCAGTTATAAAACAAGGGTTAAACAAGAGGTTTGATTTGCAACTGGTAAATAGGATTTTAAATGAATCATCCTTGATAGATTTACAGTGCTCCTTGTCGCCATATGCAGACAGATTTATGACAGAAGTTGCTACTTATTGATTCTCAGTTAATGAGATTGATTGATCAATAGGGGGGCAGGCACTGGAAGGGAGAGGGGTAAAAGCCACAGCTCATTAACTATGCATGAGTATGGAAAGAAAACTAATGGTTACTATCCAAAGTCTCACTGAACTGAAGGAGTGAAGGACAAAGCCAAGCCCATGCATGACGAATCAGAGGGCAGACGCTAATCCACTTATCAGTAAACACTGTTACCTCTGTGCCCATGTGTGTGCATAGTGAAAACCACACGCATTGCAAGCACTGAGCACAGTCTGTCACACAGAGACAGACGTATTGATCAGACCCAGATAAATAGAGTAAGGAGGCAGAGGATAGGCTCCTGCAATTGGATAGTGATCAATTAATGGTCTTTTATTATGGGCATTGTAATGGGCTGAGATGGCTCACCTTGAAGTAAATACAAAAGACTTCAAACTTTTTTTTAAAAGTCCTCCATCCAGAATATATGAGGACATACAGGATATCCAGCCCTCTGTGGAACAATAAAGGCTATTTCTAATCTATTTGTTCAGCAATAAGTCCTGCATGAATTTATTCACCTTCATTCTTCTCTGCAACCCACATAAAGTTTTATTTGTGTTCCCTCTTTAAGCTATATCAATTGGTGTTTATTACAAGCTACAAGTAAATTTAGTGCCCTGTAAAATTTTCCTTGAAGCTTGCATCTGAGCAAAAGAATACAAAGTCCTCTTGTACACCAATATGAATATTCAGTGAAGGTACACCCTTTCGAGGATGTGGAAAAAGCATCAGCAAATGTAATAATTTAATAAATGCAACTTTTACTAGAAAAAATCTGTTTTTCAACTCCTTTGTTGGTTGCATAATTACTGGCACTGCAGCTGGTGATGCTTTGCATAACCTCCTTTATTCAGTTCTTCTTGTTCTGACATGTTACAAAGTTGGAGTAAACAGACAGAGAGATCTTTGACTATTATTCTTTGCACAATTTCTTTAAACTGGCCCACAGCATAACAAATCCTCCACCATACATAGCAGTGGTACTGAACCAACACTGCAGGTTGATTTGTTTCACTCAAACCAAACTGCAGTTTTTGTT
This sequence comes from Phalloptychus januarius, assembly GCA_902982915.1. Classification (NCBI taxonomy): domain Eukaryota; kingdom Metazoa; phylum Chordata; class Actinopteri; order Cyprinodontiformes; family Poeciliidae; genus Phalloptychus; species Phalloptychus januarius. Next base: position 9,907,546 of record CADWAE010000476.1, read on the forward strand.
GCAGAAAGTCTCATCCGACCAAAGCAAACAGTTCCAGTTACAGTCCTGATGGGTTTTATTAAAGTCCACATATTTATTGTTATGATGATAGGACAGAAATATCGTGTCTTATCGTTGTTTCATTGGAAACTTAAACAGGACGCTAATTAAAGGCTCTATTATTAACTATTGTTTTGAATTTATTTTAAATGAATTGTTAGGGGTGCAATTAGTTCAGCCACACTTTCTTGGAACTTATCCGACTATGTGGCGGTACCAGAATATGTAGCATTTTATATCATTTGTTTTTACAGTTTTATCAGGCTCTTTCAGTAATCAAACTATTCAGTACATGATCCATGTCAGGGATATTCTTAAGTGCTGATAAATCAGTTATAATAGCATTGTTCATGTTTTGCCACCTTGAAAACGCAAAAAGGGGCTTTTTGTTTACATATGGATACAATGTATCCATGGATACATGTGGTTACAATTATCCATATCATAGTTTATCTCAGTTTATCATCACCACGTTGTTTTCTTGTGGACAGGAGATGCCAACGTGGCTGAAAAAGTATTTTTCAGAAAAGCATCTATGTCAGAGTGGACAGGTCCTTAAGCGTCTTCGCTAAATCCACTCTCAGTAACGATAAGCTCATTTTATGCCATATTTAAAGTTATAAAATCAAGTGAATTCCCTCCAATAGTTGAAACTCTTAATCCATATATTTGTCTGTAGATTTGCTTGATCCACCTCTTTTCTGAGACTTTCAAGATGTTTGCTTTTCACATTCATGAAGTTACACTCATGTACTCATTATTCATCCTGACTAATACTGCTTTTGACTAAATGATCCCAGCTGAAGCTTTAGGCCTCTGACATCTGCTTCTATCAGCAACTTAAAAACCATAAGTAACATGTTTAAGTGATATTACCCAGTGCTAAAGCGAAGCAGATTTTTCTCTCAGGGCTCAAAGAATAAATAGATTATTTCTTTAGTTAGTTATATTTCTAATGCAAACTTATGGAGAGAAGCTGCAGTATTAATGTAACACAGACTTTTGTTTGCTTTTCACTAATCATCAAATCAGTCTTTGATCGTGAAAAGTCTCACAGGGAAAATAAATTCCCCTCAAAACTCATCTACATTTCTGAACAACCTCTTATTACAACCATTTGGACTCAATTGAGGCTTCCAATGTGAAACAAATAAAGCCCAAATGCTCCGTTACTTGTTTATTTTATAGGAAACCACATGAATGCTCTCCATTCCCAGTAACACAATAAGATGTATGTAGCCAGAATGGCCAATAGACAGTTCCTCCTCCGTTTTAATCATTGCTCATCGCCTGTTTCTCAGGCAAACCGACTCGCTTCTGAAATCTTAGACTGCCACAAGTCTGGCTCACACAGCCCTCCTGTCAATCACGAGCACATCTGAGACCTGAATGGAGCTCATAATGCCTGTTTGATAGATGGACTGGAAATCAAACCACAGAAGAAGAAACAATATGCTCAAACGATACCACACATATGTTGTTTGTGAGCTACCCATAAAACAAAAATAAATAGATAAATCGGTTTATTGTTCTATGGACGCAGATTACTTTACATAAATCAGAACATATCATGATATTCCAGCTCACACAGTATTTGTTTTGGTCTATTGTGCACAGTGTTTTTCCCCCTCACAGCCATATGTTTAACACACTAGCTGAGCTCAGCAGCTGGGCAGCCCAGTCACACTTCCTGCAGACATATTGGACTCTTTAAATACGTGCAGGAACAGGCAGGGGAGGCGAGGATGAAACATGGTGGGCGCTTTGCTCTTGCAGGAAGAAGAGGGGGTGGAAATCTGTAGGAAATTGCTGTTAAGTGGTTCTTGAGGTTTTGTGGTTTTAGACTCATCAGACCCCAAGTGAGCGGATGGTCCTGCTCTGCAGACCTTAGAGTGAGGCTTCGAAGGGGCTGCAAACAATAACACGGTCTTGGGGTCTTGGATCCAAACCTTTAGTCACACATGAATTGAGGTGATTTAATGAAAGAAGGGTTTGGATTACTAAATAAGTGTGTGATTAAACTGGCAAGTTTGGCTGGAGCTTTGCTCGTTCAGGTATCAGAGGTTAAAAACATTCCTACCTTTTGAACTTTTCACTTTTCTTTTTACATGACAACAACAAACATCAATGTATTTTATAAGACAAGCCAACTGAACATAGTGAACCGCTGTGAAGTGGAAGGAAAAGAGACATATTGCTTTCAAATATTTTTGTAAAAAGTAAGAAAAAATTTGGTTTGCTTTTGAATTTAATGGGCTGAGACCAAATTGCTGTACTTGTCACAAGACTAACAACAAGAACACAACATCTTAACAATGAAACACGGTGTTGGCAGCAACATGCTGTAGACATGCTTTGCTTTTTGGCAAAGACACGAAAGGTGGTCAGAATTGATGTGAAAAATGATGCAGCTAAATACAAGGAAATAGTGGAAAACCTGTCAAAAGCTGTCAAAGATTTGAGATTAGTGTGGGAGTTTAATGACTAACCATTTCACCATACTTTTGTGTTATAATGGTCTAGTCAAAGGAATCTATGTAATGCCACAACAGCATAAGAAAAACATAGGAAGTTGGTGTGAAGGATGTTAGGCTCATTGAAGAAACATTCTGATGAGTAAATAGGTTGAATCAAAATACCTAACTGGAAATTTCTTCTTCCATCTAGAAACTTGATGCCCCGGACTCTGGACGGCCAGATCACCATGGAGAAGACACCAAGCTACTTTGTAACCAAGGAGGCTCCCAGTCGTGTTTGCACAATGAACTGCCACACCAAGCTCATCGTTGTAGTGAGGGACCCGGTAACGCGCGCTGTGTCCGACTATACCCAGACACTCACCAAGAACCCGGGACTCCCGTCCTTCCAGAGCCTTGCCTTGAAGAACTCCTCCACAGGACCGGTAGACTCCACTTGGAGCGCCGTACGCATCGGCCTCTACGCCAAACATCTGGAGAACTGGCTCCAGTATTTCCCCTTGTCTCACTTTCTGTTTGTCAGCGGTGAGCGACTCGTGTCTGACCCCGCCGGGGAAATGGGACGGGTTCAGGACTTTCTGGGCCTGAAAAGAGTCATTTCAGACAAACATTTCTACTTCAACCAGACTAAAGGTTTTCCCTGCTTGAAGAAGCCAGAGGGGAGCAGCAGGCCTCGCTGCCTCGGGAAGTCAAAGGGCCGACCTCACCCGCAGATTCCATCCGAGGTTCTGCAAAGACTCAGGGACTTCTACAGACCGTTCAACCAGCGTTTCTATCAGATGAGCGGACAAGACTTTGGTTGGGACTGATAACCGACAATCCAGTCTGCCTTAAGAAAAGCCTCTTGATGGTTCTTTAAAGTTTTGGAAATCCAAGACTCTCAGGGAGGGGTAAAGGCAAAGATCTTTTTGCCTGTAAATGCAACCTGACATGCAGCACTCATAAACTGCAACAGTTTAGCTGCAGAGGTGGAGCTGAGGCAGACCTGGTGCTGCTAATATGCAAATATACACCCTGAGGACTTTAAACCACCCTCATATGTCTTCTTTTGGTTTGAAGGTTTCATTTTCTTTTTTTTTTTATCTTGTTCTTTGTTTATAAGATGACATCATATTTATAGTTTATGTTGATATGAATAATACATTTTTATAAAAAAGTAAACCTTTTATTTATTACCATGTACTGTTTATTACATGGCAAAGAAAGACATAAATTGACTTAAATGACAGAACATCGGGAATAACATCATACTACAGTATTCCCGATGTCAAAGGAATGCTTTGACACTTTTATTTTTTTGTTCTGTTTTTCTGTTTCACCGAAAATAAGACAATCGGATGCTTTGCAACATAGTGCAAAGAAATTTGTATTAATTGCAGTTGAAATACAATTTATACCTCAAATGTAAATATTCAATTAAATCTACACAAACAAATGTTGTGTTTAGTATTTATTGTGAATTTTTCCCTTTCAGCAAGTTCTAAATTTCATATGTTTCACAGAGAACCAACTTTATCTCTTCATCACAAATAGTTATGTAGTCACTAACTATTGCTAAAAAAAAAATCTGCAAACATCTCAATCTGCCAAAATTTTAAGATGTGAACTTGAACTACCATTCAGACTCTTTACTGTTTCTATAAAGGACTTACAGAAACAGTAAAGATAATAATGAATCTGTTTCTTTCAGATGTTAGTAGATTGAAAAGAATTTGAAAGGAGAGCAGCATATCTGATTTTTTTTTTAAAAGCCCAATCAACAAAGGGGAATTGCCTGAGTCCTCAGTGTAAGACCTGAACATGGGTAGAAGAGAAGAGAGATGTCTGCACATCTGCACAGAAGGATGCAAGCTGCTTTCTCAATTAGTAGAGGTGGTGTCAAAAGAAAAGTACAGCAGTCTGGTTGTGGATGTACAGAGGATCTGAGTGAAGGTGTCACAGTGAGTAATCTGTCCTGTTACACATGGGATGGAAACCTTTGGGGTGATGTTGTTCCCTGTAGGACAGGACTGTGTTCCCAGTAAACTCATCCCCATCTTCCACAGATCATATCTTTCTCTCTAGTGAAAATGAGGAAAAACCCATTCTTCATGGAGGTTAAAGGGACATACACAGATGTAATGCTTTTCTCAATACTACTGGGCAATTCAGTGGCTAAAATGTAAAAACTCTTACAATAACAGAATCCCATCACTGGCGTTTGTGTGGGAAATGTGCAGGAAACGCAAGACAGACTCAGAGTCATCTCTGACTTTTTCTGCTTGTACTGCTACTTACAGCCTTGCTAGTTTTTGTTATCTTCCTACAATCAGATGAGGTTTATCACCAACTATATCTGATCATCTATCGCTTTCATTACCATGCTCCTGTTTTACAAAATAAACCACTGCCAGCATAAATGTGTGCTGAAAAAGGCTGAAAAGGCCCACAATGAAGGTAACGCCAGCTGGATTTTAAAACAAAGAATAAAGCTTTTTTATTGCTCCATGAAGAGAAATAAAACCCTGCATTTGAATGCTGTTGAGAGAACAGTGAGCAGCAAGTTGGAAAGCAAACACACACAAAAATCACAGAACATTTTTATCAACATTTAGCAAAAAAAAAAAAAAAAAAAACTTCAATCGAATCTTCTGAGTTAGACTTTTTTTTACATATAAATTTTAGTCATTTAAACAATTCCCTCCTGATTTCACATTATTCTGAGCTAGTTTCGCTTCATGTAGAATTGCAGTAACTTCATTTACTATTTATTATTGTTTTATTTTCTGAACGATTGATTTGTTGTTAATAAACTGATCAAGTAAGTATACATCTTTCCATCCTTCGTCTATACTCGCCTTGAGTTTTGAAGTCCCTTGGTGTTGATGGTGAGGTCCATGAGAGAACCGAAATGTAAATGGTTCATTTTACAAGTATGTTCTGCTTTGGTCTTTCACAAAACGAATACAAACAAAAACACATTCTTTGCTGACGAGGTGAGATGCGAGTGGTTCTGAATTTCCTCCTGAAAGTCTTAAACAGTGTGACATTTTTGTATAAATGTTTTTGTTTATTTGTGTTTTGGAAGCCCGGTTTTGTGGAAATAGCTTGAAGGATAAAGGTCGGTTCAGGCACTTCTCCAAAACACGGCATGCTCCAGAGAAAGTAGGAGTGATTTGTCCAAATGAAGCACAGAATTTCTCTGCATTCCAATCAAAATAAATGAACTGGTTTTCATTAGTGTGTGCGAGTCTGACTCAGTACCGAGGTCTTTCCCAGCCTTGAACTGGGCTAGTCATGTGGCACTGGCACTGCAGCTGTGTGCCCATAGAAAAACCAATGATCCTGTTTTCATTCATTAGGAAAGGAATAACATGATGCATTGAGCCAAGACTGTTTTACCAGAAACCTTGTTGGAATTCTCCTTAAAAACGGAAAACCCTCGGTAAAAGGTCAATATTGTATCCAGCAGAGAATTACAGGATGCAGAGGACAATTGTTTTTAGCAACATTGTGACAAATAATCAGTTACACCAGAAAAAAATTCAATTTAAAGGGTTTTAATAGGAGTAGAGTCCTTGACCTTTTTAGTTTCTTTGTGTTAACACTGAGCTCTGTGGATTCATAAACTATTAGTTCTCACTTTTCTCACATTACAACAGTTGACCTGCCCTTTTTAAATTCATAAAATTTAGCCTCATTTGGTACTTAATGTTTTATATTTGGTGTAATTTTGCTCCATCCCAGATTGATTTCTTAACTTTAACTGTCATGGCGTCATTAAAGAGAAATCACATGGTCCTCTTCATTCCCTCCACAATGGAGGCCACATGTACAGTTTAAGGCCTGCGTGTGTTATGGCCTGTAATTACAGAAGATGTGAGCTCACACAGAAACCCCTGCTTCTTCCTTTGTGGGCTCAGAATTAACAACAGAGCTCTTTTCATTCGCGACGTAGTGGCCTGCAAGGTTAAAAAAAGAAAAAGCATCTTCACTCGTGAAACAACCAAAGACAGGAACCCGGTGGAAGAACAAAACCTATCCCACGCTTTTGATCGAACAAAACAAAATTAAAAAAAGACAATTAAGTGATTAAGACTGAGCGTTTTTTTTGTGGAAATGAAGTGTGTATTTATGAGTTTCATGAAACCGACTCACACACTCATCACCTCCTACCTCTGCAACATTTCGGTCAGGATTTCTATTTTGTTGCTATCCCCGACTTTAGTGCTTAAAGAGCCACACTAAAATGTTAAGTATCCATCTCTAACTTCACTCCTGAAGTGTTTTGCTACTCTGTAATAATAACTCAGCATGCTGACAGAGCCCTTCTGTGCCAACCCAGCAGCCGACATGAACAGATACCCTCATTTTGCCATCTGGAAAAGACATTAATGTCCTTAAAGGGTAATCCCCACAAGTAAGCTTTCCCTAAATCAGCATAACATCATGGCACTTAGGATAATCTACAGCTTTTTGCTAAACACTTTTAATTATGTGAGAAATCCAGCTGAGTTGAAGGACAGGCAAGTAGTGGCCTGTTGTGATAGAGGCAGTATGGCTTACCACTCAGAGCGCTGTGATGTCAGTGGGCAGTTTGAGTGGTTGGGTAAGAAAAGAATTAGTCTGATGTGGCTGGATGTGTTTTGTCATGTAGTGAGTGGGTGTTGGGGCAGTGGCAACCCCATTCAGATGCTTCATTGAGTCAGAGGTACAAATACATAATCCAATATTGACCCTAACTGCTTGAAGCTTTAATCAATTCCATGCAATCTTACCTTTATTTTTACATGAAGTCACTGTACCTATCCCTCTCCACAAACAGCTCTCATCTTTTTTATCTTTTTAAAATTATGGCAACACCAAGGTGATTCCCATAAACCTGTTATGATTTCAGAGCTCAGAACGGTTTCTAAACCCTATTACTCATCTAGCTACAGACCCAGGAATTTTAATAAAATGGGTTTTTTAAAAAAACATTCATTACAAAGCCAACTAGAAAAATAAAACACATTAAGTTAAAAATAGGAATAAAATATTAGAGGACAGATGTCTGTTAAAAGAAAGAAATACACATTATAATCTCCTTTTATTCAGCAAAAACTATTAGGATTTAGTTTCTTCTTCATGATCAGGGACCACTACTATCTTGTTAAATCCTGGGACTCCAACTTTACTTGATGAGAGAGCGACTTGAGCTGGAAAGAGTTTGGTCACAGCAGTTCAGTGAAAACAGGAACTCAAATATGGGCTTAGGGAATTTTATTGCAGCGTTTCATAAAATTGTTTTTCTGGACACACATGCTTCTGGAAAGACCTCCACAGTTTTTTTAGCTTTTAAAATGCCAACTCTTGTCTGCTCATGGGGCCCTGATTAGGAAAAGATGGAGGATGAAAATTCACAGACATGCTTCCAGTCAGTTTACGAGGTACGAATGGAGATGCTGCTGCCAAGTAGAGGGAAAGCTTTCACACTAAAAATAAAAATCTGTGGAAATGCTTTTGGAAAGTCCTTCATTTTCATCTGGCTGTGGCCACATTTGAACAAAATAAAGTGCCTCATATTTAGCCAATAAAACCTTAACATGTTCCCCTAAAATAACTCACCTGCATCTCTGTTAACTAAACCAAAAACATTATGCACCAGTGTTTAATGCATAAGTTTTTCTATTTGTCAAAGTCCTCATTTGTGTAATTATAGAACCACAGTATTTAATGACTAGTGAAATAACTTAATCAGTTTTCAAAGCTATTCCTGATTTTTATACTTTTTAAAAATGTTTATTGGTGTGTTTTATGTTGGATTTTGACCAATAGACTAAAAAGTGTGGTATACTAGTATAGCCCCTTTCCACTAATACCGCAAAATAATCAAATTGATCATCTTTAGAAGCCACCTAATTAATGAATGAAGTCTTTCTTTGTGCAATTTGATCTGAAGAAATGCAGCTTTTTACCTCTGGGGTTTGTTGGTGAAGAGCATTGAACCAGCAGCATCATTAGGATCAAAGAGTACACACTGCAAAGAAAAAAAAATCTCTAATTTACGGTAAAATACAGGCAACTGTGGTTGCCAGAATTTTACTGTATTATAGCAAATACGGTAAATTTCTGGCAACCACAGCTCCTGGTATTTTACCGTAAATTAGAGACTTTTTTTTTACAGTGCAGCTTGCAGTTTGGCTCTATCCACACTGTGCAACATGGTGGTGGTAGCATCATGCTGTGGGAAGTCAGAGTTCATGGGAAGATGAAGCTAAATGTGGGACAGTACTGGAGGAAAACTTCTTAACAACAGTAAAAGCAAGACAACAACCGTACACATACAATGAAAATGGAATGACTTAAATCATGTACAATCAAGTCAAAGCCCAAAATAAATCCAACCAAGAATCAGTGGTAAGACCTGAAAACTTATGTTTACTAATGCTCTCTATCTAATCACCCTGAGCCTGAGCTGTTTAAAAGGGAAGGATGGGTCAAACTCTTCTGAAAGACATGTGGCTGCAAGAATATGGTTTCTCGAAGTACTGACTCATGGAGGCTGCATGTGGATGCAAAACACAGATTTCAGTGCTTTTATTGACACTAAAACATATTAAAGTTTATTGCTGTAACATGAAAAGGAAAAGTTCAAAGGGGTATGGATACTTTTGCGAGGCACAGCATAAAGTGGATCAATAGCCAAAAACTGCCGATCTTCAGATGCTTGAAGGTGGTAATAACATAGGTTAGCAAACATGAAGTTGTAATAGTGAACAGTGGTCCTAAATTCCAACCAAGAGTTTTTGAATATTTGTGGAATGATAAAGTGTGAAAAATTTCAAAGGATGTGAATATTTTATTTTATTTTCCATTTTTGCAAAGCATGGTAATTATGCGTGAATATCAGTTACAGCCTGTCAAAATTTCAGGATACATTAGAAGAAAACAGTGGGCATGTGGTTAACGTGCTACAATAACACATTTAAAGTCCTGACATGCAAGATAGCCCTTCTGCGTGTCCACAAAATAACAAACTGAGCCAATTTGCTAACCCTATGAGCGTGATTCCCTGTGATGTTTCATGTCTTCCATGTCCTCTCTGACTCAGAGCCTCCTAAACTTCTGAGTGTTGGTGGTTGTGTCCTCAGAATAGCCACACCACAGACCAGTCTGGTGGCATTCAGAGCAGCACGCAAAGCCAGGCATCACAAATTGCCATTCTGAAAATGCAGACAGACAAGATGCAGACTGCCAGACAGCAAAGCACTTTGAGTCTTTCTTCTAGGGGGGAAAAAGGCCTTCGCCTGCAAAAGAATGGACAGTGTTAAGTGTCAGGAATGGATTAATTTTAATAATTTAAGTTCACATAAGATAACATTGAATTTAATCAAAATTGCATTAAGTTATGCGTCTTTGTCAGGGGTTTTGAGCTATATTAGACGAATAATGGAACATTTTAACTTTGAGTAGAATTAATCCATGTTCCATTTATTATTAATCGAAGGCAACTCAAAACAGATGTGTGTTTGGCCTCAGTATTTCAGCACTTTGCAGTTTTCTGGAAGTTTGATCCAGATTATTGGAGCAAAAAACCTAAAATCTGCTTCTTAATGATTGGTTCTGGATCTGGGGATGCCCTGTTTTAAAAATAAAATGTACAAGTCTCAGATAATTTCAGATCATGTTCCGATACATTACTCTATTTATGGTTTATTGTAGGGAAGTGAAACGGGTTAAGAGTTGCATTGTTAATAACTACGCAGATATTCTAACCATATTTCATTTTAAATTCTCTTTAACTTTCGCTTAGATTTTTATGTTTATCTCACTTTTATTTATAGGAATAATTATATATTTACTATTTTATATTTAGTTGCCATAAGTTTGTTTATATTAATAATTTATTTCTAAATAAAACAATTATTTATTGTCTTTATATTAATTTGTGTTTATTATATTATTTATTGTTATGGTAGTACATATATAATTCGTTTCTTTATATGAATATTTATTAATTAAATTTTTTCTTTATTTTTTATAATATTAACTTTATTGATCGATTTATTTATTTACCTCTTTTAAAATCCTGTCTTGGGATTGTTTGACCCTCAACAATAACTCATGCAGGGACAAGGTACCAAAGCTATGCTGACAGGTGTGTGAAAATGTCCTCTAATGTCTTCATTCCCCTTAGAGCACCATGGTTTGGCTCTGTTTTCTCCAGACTGACGTCACCGTTGGCTTGTGTTAGATCGGAAACCTGTGGTCTCAGTGTAATCCAGACTCTCCTCAGAAGACTCAAATATACCTCTTTGGGCCGGGGCTTGATGACAACATCCCCGGTTAATGTGGTGAGCGTTAAATCAGAGCCGGGCTCTGGCTTTGAAGCCTTTGTTAATAGCCGGGAGAAGGTAATACCTCCAGTCACACAAAAGAAGAGGAGTTGTATGATTCATATCTCATAAAAGACAACATCTGCTGTGAACATAAGTGACACAAAGCTCCACTCTTGCTCTGTGGCGGAGGAAACTGGTCTGTGGATATGCTTCCCAACTCCCAGCTCTTATTAAATTTTGTGATAAATGTTAGAATGATGGACACATGTGTTCCCTGACGACCAGGGTAGGTGAGTCTTCCAGACAACATGCCCTACAGGTGAGGCATGATGATGTATTCTGACTCGGGTTACAGCAAAGGAGCCTGGGACAAGTTGATGAAGACTTTGTTTGATGTTGAAAAGAGAGAAGCCCGTGGGAGAACAGCGCCCAAACCTGGGAAAGCTGTTAAAAAGCACATCTCAACAATGTGGTTATGTTATATTTAAAGGCACACATTAATATTGCTATTTAACCACCGAGGCATTGCTGATAATTTGTTACGTGTTTGCATTGTTTGTCTCACTTTGCTAAATACCGAGCAGAGGATTGAGTGTGATTTAATCCAACTGTGCAAACTGATCTCAGCAAATCCAGAAGATAGTAAAAACTTTTCCAACCTTAAGCACAACCAAAGAGGGTAATTTCCTAGCATGCGACCTTACAAAAAATCCTTAACACATACAGATATTTACAAAAATGAAGCTGAAAGCCAAACAGAAATGTCTGGAAATGCAGTGAGTTTGCTCACTTGCAAAGATACAAAAAATTTCAGGAAAAAAAAGCATTTAGTCAAAAACATATGCAAATTAACCAAAGATTGGGAAAAAGTACATTTCACAGAAGTTCTAATTAATTTGCACGTCACTGAGTGAAAGAGGTTGACTGATTCCCAACAAAACATGGGGCACCGCTTAATATTGAGATTTTTTTTTGACTGGTAAGCGTAGCAGTGAGATGTTTTCATAGTTGAAAACCAGGTTTGCACACATCAGGGATTTTGGCCCACTCCTCCATCCATCCTGTAATCCTTCATGGTTTTTGGCAGCAGCTTGACACCTCAAAGCCTCAGCTCTCTCTACTCATGTACTGTAAGAATGAAAACTGGAGACCATCCATACTTTACTAATATCTTTAGCCACAATTTTATAGCTTTAAAGGTGAATTTTGCCACTCTTAAAATCTTTGTCTGATTGTAGGATTAGAAAGCTGGACAGAGTGTCAGTTTTAGTTCATTTTAACTATGTAAAAATTAGTACATTTCTTTATATTTTCTAGAACTTTTGCATCCAATTAGTTGGAGAAATGGAAATGCATTTCCACACTTAATTTCATGCCACAAAAGTCAACATTTTCTTTAATTAAGTCTTAGAATCAGAGCAGAAATCACATGTAAAAAAAGAAAATATTAATTTTACTTATAGATAAATTTCAGATACTGAATCTTTGCAATAAAGCACTTTATCAAAGTGTTTGTCAATATGTTTAAATCTCTGCTGATACTCAGACATCGTCCGTTAAAAGACTTTTACATTCACGACCCAGATTTGAGTTCAGTTAACAACACAACAAAATAAGAGATAGTAAGAGTTAGGCTTAGATTAACCTGATAATGCAGCAATCTCCAAATCAATCAAATCCCGATTAGGAAAAACAATATAGTCATAGCTTGTGACTCAGTGCTGCCATCTGCTGGTTTCTCTCCGTCAGCTTGCGCATTTCTTCCTCCTAGTGGTTTGGTCTCTCCACTTTGAAATTCATAATAACTATGTCCTCGATGCCAGCCTGCAGCTCGTCGTGCTCCTGCACGGCGGAGACCCCTTTAGGGGTCCCGGTCAGGATGAGATCCCCCTCTTCCAGGCTGATGAAGTCACTGATATAGCTGATCAGATAAGGGACCGAGAAGATCATCTGCGAGGTGCAGCCGCTCTGCCGAAGCTGGTCGTTCACCTTCAGCCAGAGCTGGACGTTCCCCGGATCAGGGATGCGATCTTTAGGGATGAAGTCGCTGACAGGGCAGGAGGTGTTGAAGGCCTTGGCCAAGGTCCAGGGCAGACCCTTGGACTTACACTCGTCCTGGATGTCCCGGGCTGTCATGTCCAAGCACAGCGCGTAGCCCGCTACGTGCTCCATGGCGGCGGACTGGGGAATGGCTGTACCGCCTTTGCCGATGACCACCCCTAACTCCACCTCGTGGTGCAGGTTGCTGCTGTAGAGAGGCACCAGGATGGGGGAGCCCTCTCTCACATATGCAGATGGCGGTTTCAGGAACAGGACAGGCTCTGTAGGAACGGCGTTTTTAAGCTCTTTTGCGTGGTCTACGTAGTTTCTCCCCACGCAAATAATCTTCCGTCCCCATTCCCAGAACCGAGAAATATTCCGTGATGCCATCGTCGATAAACTTTAGCTTAGTGAGTGTAGTTTAAGGCGCTACGAGCAGGTCAGCACTGGAAACTTTGACCGACTTTAAATAAAACCATAGACATAGAGGAATGAGATGCCGCTCTGGCTTCGTTAACCCTAAGAGGCGACGCTTCCGCCGTATTACGAGTGGCAGGTTTGCCTTTGAAAGAAAGAAGACATTTCAGTTCATTCAGTAAATCCAGTAATCCACCCATCTGCTATCTGTCTGTCCAAGGTTAGGTACACACTGGAAAGGTCCCCTGTACATTGTAGGTCAACACAAGACACACACACACACACACACACCCACACACACACACACACACATGTGGACTGAGAGGATAATATTATCTAAAGAGAACAGGGGGAAGTTGCAAATAATAGAGAATGACTCCAGGCTAGGAATTCAACCCAAAATCTTCTTGTTGCAAGACAGTAATGCTAGTTGTTAAACCATGCAGCCCAAATTTAATAATATATGCACATGTTAGAACTATTTGGAAATCAAAATAATTTGTTTCTGAAAATATACTATCCATCCATTTCTCCACACATCTATTCTTTGTTTACATCAGTCATTTTATATATTTGTGAATCAGGTTTTTTTTTGTCTGTTCATCTATATCTGCATTACTTCCTATACCCTTTTATCCATATAGTGTTATTTTGGGTTGGAGTACATTTATAGTACACCTTAAAAACAATAATTTTAAGGTGACTAAAAAAATAATAAATCATGGGTAAAATAAAATTTTAAAATTAAAAAGTTGCAATAAAATGAAAATGAACAAATTAATCTGAATATGACAAAATCACGTACACTGACACAAATATTATTTAATAATATATATATATAAAAAAGTTTAGGACTAACTGAGTTAACTCTGACACTCACAATATGGCGGCGACGTTCCTGCGAGGAGATTATGCAGCGTCTAACGCGCCTGTATCTATGCCAAATAACTTGATAGTCAACCTACGGCAAGCCAGAGGACACCTGCACATGAACAGAACTTCAGATCAAAAACTGTTATCACGTAAATGTTTGACACATAACTGCTTATCACGTAAACAAAAAATAAACAGCAAGTGTTGATCAAATGCGTACCTACTAACTGATTATCATTATTTAGACAAAATACCTTCAAGATTTGATTGGTAATGTCTAGGAGGATGGCGCTAAAAAGGAGGCGGAGGCGGAACTGAACCAAAACCAAACTTTTCTGGTTAGTTCAGCCGTGATAAGATTGTAGTAACTGTAATGTTAATCAAGTCACTTGTGGGGAGTGCCTGCACTCTGGTAGGAGCAGCTACAGCGTTAAAGTTTGGTATGTCCGAAATGTTTTACAGTTGGCTAGCATGTTAGCCTGATTAAGTTCGATGTCACGTACTTATATGTTGGTGATGTGTTTATGTTTGTGTCTCCAGTGAGGCGAGTGAATACAGCTGGCCTGTCTCTGTGCTATTGTCGTCACAGTACTTATTTATAAAATGGGATATAATAAAGTTGTAACTGATGTTCAAATATTAACTGAAAAACAACGATTGTGTTTTTAAAGAGGAAGCTTACGCTAACGTTTAATTTTAGGGTTGTCAACACGCCGTCCCAATGCTATTACTTTTAATAGCGTAACATGTTTTAATGAGAAAAACTGCGGTCACAGTAACAGGTATAAAGTCAACCTCAGAGTGTTTCTATCAACACATGTCGTCTTGTGTCCTCCCATGAAGCACCTGTGGAAGTGAAAGCCCAGGCAGTCGCTCTCCTTCACAGCACGGTGAGGAAATCTCACCTGGTCCAACAAGCCAACATGAGGGTCGAACTTCTGCCAGCGCTCAGTGACAACTACATGTACCTGCTGATCGATGAAGAGTCAAAAGAAGCTGCCATTGTTGATCCAGTGGAGCCAATAAAGGTCTGTACTTATGATGGCAAATTAAATGCGTAGGTAAAGTTTTCGCATCACAGCATAAGCTGGTTTTCTGTTGGTTTTACAAACCTTTTCTTTGAAAATCATTTTATTTCTTCGGGTGTGGGGTGTGGCTATGATATTCCAGGCGTAAAGCATGGACATTCCTGCAACTTTCAAGAAATGAAGGAATTTTCACTTGACTGATTGAGTCATCCTCTCAAAACTCCAATCACTTGATTGGAGTTGAAACAGCAACTGCAGAGTCATTGATATTAACACACCTGCTTTGAAAATCATTTTAAATTTGACCTTAAAACACTTTTTTTTGCACAAAAGAATGAACAGAAAATGAATGGAATAGCATCCAAAGTCCAAAGAGATAGTTTAAACTAACTTCTGATAACTTGGAGAACCATTAATCACGGTGAAGACCAGCTGCAGATATGTTTATTTAATGCCTAGTTTTAGATTAACTTAAGAAGTGAGTGTGCATGATTGTTTGCCTTGTGTCTTTCTGTTTGTCCTGTGACGTTCTGGCAGCTCGTCCACCTCTCACCCTATGACAACACAGACAGACTCTAGACCCACCCCTCTTTCACCCTACAGCAGATGAAGCAGGAGTAAGTGGTAGACAAATTGGTAGATGATAAAAAAGTAAGAATTGAATTTTTTTGGTGGACGAGGATGTTCTGTGTCTGTCCTTAAACCCTGCTGTATTAAGGACTGAATAACCTCAGGATGCCATCATTTTGATGAGGCATGTTAATAAACCATTCATATGGTCTAGGTTTTATTTTTTCAGTCTCTTATTTTTATATTTTTCATTTTTTCCTCTCTTTTTTTATTTAGATGTGTTAAACAATGGGGATGCTGGCTATTTAGGACTGGAGATTGTCTCATTCCTAGTCTATGCAGTGTATAATGTAAAGACCTCATATTCTCAGTGTTTTTGGACACATTCAAGGCTCTATTGACACAAGTTACTTTTACTTAAAATCTTCTTCACACCAGGTGACTGAACCTGACGTGCAAAGCCTCCACCATCAGTCTTTCCTTGCTTGATTCACAACACGAATTAATCACATTTACCACACTTTTTTGCACTACTAACATAACCTTACTCTCTAACATAACATCAGTTCTTTTTCTGCCTTCATCAGGTTGTGGAAGCTGTCAGAAAGCACGGCGTTAAACTCACAACCGTTCTGACCACCCATCACCATTGGTATGATTCACATTAACGATTAGCATTAACAAGTTTAACCCAGATGCAAACATGTACCGACCTCACACAATTCAGGCTTTATCCATCTGTACATGTTTCATACCTGCAACACGCCTCTTCTTCTGCTCTTGTAGGGATCATGCAGGTGGGAATGAGAAGATGGTGAAGCTGATGCCAGGGCTGAAGGTGTATGGAGGAGATGACAGAGTTGATGCAATAACAAAGAAGGTTTCCCATTCAAACACCTTCAAGGTAACAGCATAGCATTGTTATTTCCTTATTACAATACTACCATAAGCTCCACCTGGTTAAAGAGCTCACCTTTTATTGTTTTTTTTTATTTTTAAAGCTTGGATCACTCAATGTGAAATGCCTGTTCACACCCTGTCACACAACCGGCCACATCTGTTACTATGTAACTAAAGAAAGCAGCTCTGAGCCACCTGCAGTTTTCACAGGTTGGCAAATGCTACGACCTTTCTTTCATGTTCTGCTTAAGAGCAATATAAATAGCATCTCTCTCTGTTTTTTTCTTTTTCTACATGCAGGTGACACATTATTTGTGGCCGGCTGTGGTAAATTTTTCGAGGGTACGGCAGAGCAGATGTACAAAGCCTTGATAGAAATTCTGGGACGTCTTCCCCCTGAAACGGTAAATGTAGTACCATGTAAATCAAAAATTACTTGGGATTTTATATCCCAAGTAAATTCATATTCCCCTGAAACAAAGTAGTTGTTCATAATTGTGGAGCTAGAATAAATATAGTACAGTTTTATTTTATTTTATTTTTAATTTACATTAGAAATTGTGATTTCTGAAGTGTTTCAAGCATTTATATTCACCCCTCTCCTCTAATACCCTTAAGTAAAGTTAACTAACATTTTGAAGTTGCCTAATTAGTAAATCTCTCTGTATTTTAAATCTACTTTACTTCATTATCCGAACTGTACTGATGGCATATCCACAATAATTGCACACTGCTGTATTTTAAAACATAAACTCATCATTTGCTGTTTTTTTCCCCATAGAATCTTAAAAGGTGAAATAAAAGATCATAATCTGGGTTTTTTTGGAGTTTTCAACATAACCTGATAGTTTCTAGTTATCACAGGAGGAAGCTAACTTTTGTTTTTCTTCGTAGCGTGTTTATTGTGGCCATGAGTACACGGTCAGCAATCTGAAGTTTGCACGCCATGTTGAACCGCATAATGAAGTCATTCAGAAGAAGCTTGCGTGGGCAAAGGTATTGGACTTTTGTGTCACCGCTTTAATCGGATGTTTAAAAAATATCCAAGTCTTTGTAAAGATTAACAGCTTCCTGTGTGTTTACTTTTTTTTTTTCTGCAGGAGAAGTGCAGCGATGGAGAGCCAACTATCCCATCCACTTTGGCAGATGAATTTACATTTAATCCCTTTATGAGAGTGAAGTATGTACAGCCTGACTGAGCACATCTTGTTCAATTAGAAGATTGCCGTTTATTTAAAGCTAAATAAAGAGTTGCTGCTTTTTCTTAAATTCACTCACATTCATTTTGATGTTTGCTTCAGAGAGAAATCTGTTCAAGACCACGTGAAGCAGACCGATCCCATTGAAACCATGAGAAGCCTTCGTAAAGAAAAAGACAGCTTCCGCGTCCCGAAGGAGTGAAGTCCAGTGTGTTCCTGTTTTAACCCCCTTAAAGCACTGCAAGTTCTACATTATATTAAAGAATAACTACAATTCAACCTCAACACCATTTAAAATAGATCCACTACATTTACCCCTTACTGAATGTACCCAGTTATACCATTATAGATTCAGATGTATAAAATAACTAGATGTTCTCATTCTATTTTATGAGGTTTGTTTGGCTGATGGTGATGGGACCGGCTTGAAGAATATATGGTTTTAAAGATGAATCTATTTTAATTTGTAAATGCTTAAAAAGATGTTAATATATTGATGTACTAACAGTTTCATTCAGTGTTTAAATTTGCCCATTTCACAAAACAGGGAGCTGCGTATGGAACAATCAGCCACATGTGTACACGGTTTCTATAAGTGGATTTCATATGAAGTAATAATCTCATTTAAGATCAACATTGTTTTACTCTGATTGCCTTTGTGTTGGTTCTATATTTGCTTAAAGCCTCATTTAAGTAAAATGCAGCAGAACTTATACTTAATTTCTCGTTTTATTTTGAGTGGTTAGTGTTGTCAGCATTACTGATTAGATATCCTGAATGTTTGCAAAGCACAGTCTAAAAAGAGCACTGCATGATGTTCTTTTGAACATCATGCAGCAATAAAACATCTCTGTTGGAAGAACAATTGGAAGGATGTTTTTTGATGTATCGGAAATCTTTTTTTATAAGACAAGGCACATCTTTGGTGTCTAAGCAGTGGAGCAAGTGGCACAGCTTTGCCCTTATATTTAGACAGTCAGACAACCTCAGGGAGAAATGGTAGATGGATCAGAATATAAATCAGATTTTATTTGAGTTTTATCTAAGGGGAACACTTTCTTCAGTATCCATTTGGTCAGGTAAAATACAGCAGAAATTCAGGAGTCTGGCAATAAAGCGTCTGTCTTGCTAAGTCCTAAAAGTAAACTTCTTAAATAGGCTAACTGACTCAGCGTGTATCTGAGAGCATAAATGTTTTTTTGATTGCTTGTTTTTTTGTAAAATCAAACTTGAGATATAGAACTAAATAAATCCTAGTAGGTGTTTACCTGCATGATTCTATTTTATTGCACATAACTTGATAAACTTGTAAATTAAATGTGATTCAAGCAATGCATATCTAATTCTAAGTTAAAGACTTGTTGTGTGCTGATTTTCCAATTTGTAAAAACATAGATGTTATACTTTTTAATGAATTTATTTTTCATAAATTTTTGTTAAATTGAGGTGGCTTTTTATGATTTGTGCCTCATACAGCCTTAAGCTCTGACTTTTAGAGCCCAATATAAACACTCAGCAATTATTCAAGCTGATATGCAGTGATTTTTACTAAATTGGGTAGTCCTCTTGAGGGTTGGATTTGTCTGACTCGATTAAAATGTCTGTGTTATGACGTTTAACGCAATGGCTTTATTAGGTCACGATAACTTCCTGGTCTGAATGCAAAACTGAGCTTTAATAACTTTGCCTTTAGTCAGTCGATGCGCTTTGATGAAATTATTGTCAAACAAGCTGCAGAAAGCGTTTAACCTAGTTAATAACCTAGCTGGGTTTATAAAGTGTATAATCACAGTTTGGAATTTTCCTACGCCCTGCGAATAACTGGTTTATAACCAATTAGCACAGCTATTACAGGAGGCGTGTTGTGGTTTGTGGAAGCGTCGCGTGCCAGGGTGCGTGCATGCGCGCGTGAGAGCCATGAAGGTGAAGGTGATCTCCATCCTGGAGGACAACTACATGTACCTGGTGATAGAGGAGCAGAGCAAGCAGGCCATAGCCGTGGACCCCGCTGTACCTCACCGGGTGAGACGTGAAAGGGTTTCACGGTGGAAGATAAGATAATGGCACTTTTACAAAATTTGTCTGAAATTATTTTAAATTGAGAAACATTTATCGGTAGGAAAACACATTGAAGTGACATATTTAAAAAATAATAAAAAATTAAAGCCAACTATAACAAAATTATTACACTGCATTTTTTTTGTTTGTTTTTGTTTTTTACAGCTGCTGGAAATTGTCAAAAGAGAAGGCTTGTTCCTCATTGCTGTTCTCACAACGCATTATCACTGGTAAGATTAGAAATTGGGTCCAAACAAACTACACATACTCACTCCGTTATCATTTTAGTTTGACAAATTATCCATTTTATTCAAGTGTAATTAGCTATGAGAAATAGCTCATATGGTATTTGATGAGCTGATCAGCTGTAGTTACATACCTACATTATCTTATTAAGAGTTGTGTGTGGTGTTTATAGTGTAGGAACAATATTCAGAAATATTTGTACTTATTAGAAGTGTAGTATAGACATAGTTGCTTTCTGACTGGCACAGTGCTCATCTCCAGCCTACACACCTGTCACTTAAGTGCTGTCTGCAGTATATTGTGAAAATAACTTTTCTGTCATTCCCTGCAAACAGTATGATTGAAAATATCAGCAGATTTGAAACCATAACTTTTTAAAGCTCAGTATACCTTAATACGGGTAACTGCATTATAAAATTGAGCTGTTTTTCTTTGTTTTCTTTTATGCTTCCAGGGATCACGCTCGTGGAAATGAGGCTCTGGTGAATGAGATTCCTGGCCTCAAGATTTATGGGGCGGATGATCGAATCAAGGGGCTCACAGATAAAGTCTCAGAGTCTCAGGAACTGAAGGTAAACAGATGTTATCTTTGTCACTAAACACATTTACCAGTCAGGGTTGCAGTCTATGACGATATTTTCTCCATTTGCAGTTTAACTCTATCAATGTGAAGTGCCTGTTCACTCCTTGCCACACCTCTGGTGATATGTGCTACTACGTCTGGGAGGATGAATGCACAGACGCGCCCGCTGTGTTCACAGGTCTTTGTTTTACACGTTTTTTTATGTAGAGGGAGGGGACCATAGTTCTCCTTGACATCTAGTTCTCTCTTTTGGCTTTCAGGAGACACATTGTTTATTGGTGGATGTGGGAGGTTTTTGGAGGGCACAGCAGAACAGATGCACCACAACCTCACCAAAGTCATTGCTTCCCTACCTCAAGAAACAGTGAGTTAGTCATTTTTTCAATTTATTTGACCTTCATCAGTCAGTCAAGCCAGTTTTTCCAATTACTTAATTTTAGGCCATTTTCACACCAAATTACGAGTGGCACAGTCTATAGAACCTCAATAAAAGTTCAGTTGCATCTGGATTGAGAAAAACCTAATTGTATACAATTATATACACTAAAATGTTTCCTCACAAACTACATAATTCCAAAAAAGAAAATCCAACTTGCTTTGGTTAACTAGCTTGTGTGCAATTTGGAGGAGTGTGCGCTTCTCCCTAACAGAGAGAAGCGCACAGATATCCTTTTAGTTACTTCTGACAGGAAGTAATGTGGAAAGCTCCAATGTCGCCAAAAGTGGTGGTGTACCTGATATTCTCCTTTAACCACAAACATTTTTCATAATATGCTCAAATCAGTCGGGAAACTTTAATTCACAATAGACAGTGTATTGAATTCTTGATGCACCACAGAAAAGCTCTACAAGAATCTGTTTAAAATATATATTTTTTTAAACAGAAAGTGTTCTGTGGACATGAGAACACTATCAAGAACCTAAAGTTTGCTCTGCTGGTGGAGCCAGAGAACGAGAAGGTTAAAGAGATGCTGAGCTGGGCCAGGGTGAGTCAAATACATCTAAAATATTAAATAATAATACTGAAGCTTTTAGTGTTTATTTCATCAATGTTGTTCAAATACTGCTTAGTCTAATTTAGATTGAGTCATTAGTTAAAAATCTATGACATAGTAATAGTGTTAGGTGCTCTGCATATAATTTAATCTTTTTGTATTTATTTTTTGCTCTCCATTGCTAGGCGAGAGATGATGATGACAAACCCACTGTGCCATCCACACTAAAGGAGGAGTTTGATTACAACCCTTTTCTCCGCCTCTCGTGAGTTTTTTATGTTTAGCTCATGTACAGTGTTTATGGAACATGAAGCATATGCCTAGATGAGTATTTTTTAAATGAAAATATTTAGAAACATTTCTTAGAATTGCTTTAGCTTCTAATATAAAAATAATGTTCAGTTTCTGTGTTTTTAATCTGTCCTAATTTTTTTTATTATTATTATTATTATTATTATTATTTTTGCAGGGAGAAAGCAGTGCAGAAGTTTACTGGGAAGATGGAGCCTGTAGAGGTGATGAGAGTCTTGAGAAAGGAGATGGATAAATTTAAGAAGCCCAAGGAAAGACTTCCCCCTCAAGCCATGTTGGCTTTGCAGTGGGGTCTGCTCATGAGCTCTAAAGACCATTTAACTCCAGCAATGAAAGACAGTGACTGAATGTTGTATCACGCTAAAGACCATGGCAGCCCTGTAACTGTCTCTCTTAAATTAAGAGATATTAGTGGGATTTTATTTTTGTTATGAATCAGCATTTTTGCACATTTAACACAAGGTTGGGACACAGAACTGTCCATCCAGTTCTATAAATCCCTGTTTGCTTCATGAAACTCCATTACCTTAGCAACACTAATAATTTAAATGGCTTTTATTTAATGCAAATAAAAAAAAATCCTATTGCTTCTAAAAACAGTAAATGTTATATTGGCTATTCACATTTTTGTACATGGATAAAATATAGAAAACTCCACTGAATTTAGCAGTAAAGTAAATATAATTATTGTGCAGCAGTTTGCAGTAGGACCTCTAAATATGAACTAATCTAAATTCAGATGTTTCCAGGTGTGAATGGCACACAACTAGCTTTTCTAGCTTTGTTGTGTGAGAATACTGTTGTCCAAACTTTGTCCTTGTGGAGCCAAAATTGTCAAGTTAAAAGTTCTCAAAAAAGTATTTTTTAGCTGCAGAAGTAATTGTGAATTGTTTTTTGTTCTACCTGCAGCTAAACATGCTATATTTGAATAAAATGAACAAAGTAATATGATTGTTGAAGAAATGTGATCTCAAAGTTGTATCAAACTAGAAATATATATAAAAAATTGCCTAAATGCCTTATTTTAAAAAAAAGGAGGCATATACTTTCCTAATTCTGTTTAGGTTGTTTTCTACATTTCCTTAGGAAAAGTAGAAAACCTAATTCCTGCATCAGGAATTAAATATAGGTCACTCTTGCTCAAAAGCAGACTTGAGCACACCTACCCAATAAGCTAAATACAGCAAATAAAAAGAACACACTTTGGTCCGCAACACTGGAATAATTAAATAATTGTTTATTTTGTTTTCAAACTGTATAAATTTACATATAATTAACAAAGAGTGATCATACTTTACCTATTTATGATTGGAAATGACATGTTTAGAGCATAACAGGTTGCACATAGAATACATTACTCGCCAATTATGAGGACAATGGGTAAACAGTTACATATATTCAGTGTAGAGGCATTGGTTTATAATCTGTTATCCCACCCTACCAGGCCCACAGGATAAAATGACCTAAAGAACAATCAAAAATGTGCACCTCTGTCAGGACCAAAGCTGAATGCAAAATTAAAGTCTGCAAACATTATCTTGGCTAGACGAGAGCACAGATCACCACTTTATAGTGAGCCCATTGGTCATCTTCTCCACAGCGTGGAACTGTGTGTGTAGCAGCTCTTTGGCTCTCTCCGCTCCCAGGGTGTGAAGCCAGCTTTCATACAACTCAGCCACACGGGTGTCGTGTTCTGGCAACAGAGGGCGCTCTGCCTTGTAGAGTTCCTCGACTTGTTGGAGAAGCTCCTTTTGGTTTTGACTGGATAAGGGCTTCACCTGCCCACCACCATTTAGACAGCCTGCAGGACAACAAATGAGACATGTTGAGTCTGACAAGAAGGTCTTATTTTTATGCATGTGGAATATGTTGAGCAGGGGTTAATGTAGCAAAGATTGATAAAACCAAGATGTGATTCCTAAATACACAGAACTGTGAACGAGGCTCCTGGGACTAGAAATAAAACTATCCTGGGAAATTTTCTCTCAGAAAAGTGCTTGGAATTTATAAAACAGCTTAATATAATGTAAATTGTTTATCAAACCTGTCTGGTTGAGCATTTATTGCAGAACTACGATCTGCAAGAAGCTTCATATGTGTTTTGGAACAAGAAGGCCGGTTGAGATCTATTCTGACCTCATCACTGCGCTTCCAGGCAAATACTCTCCCGTTTACCTGACGGACAGGCCATAACTTCCACAAAGTGGTAGGGTGACTTTCCTCTCTTGAGTTTCTGCACGAGGTTCTGAATGTTGCGGAAGCCATAAGTTGAGGCGAAACACAGCAGGACGGCACCGTCTTTCTCCAGTCTCACCTCCTGGAAGTCTTTATTCCTGCACCACAGAGTGGAGAATACAAAAATAGTCAGACATAATCATGTTTTTGTTTTTTATTTGTAATTAAAAACGGATCCTTTATGATCAGAAGATATGAAATGATCATTCGTTTTGAAGGCCTCCTTCACCTGAGCGTCTTGTAGGTGAGTTCTTTCACCTCCTCCCCAAACAGCTGCTTGGCGGCATATGTGAACACATGATGGAGGTAACCTCCCGAACCACTCCCAGCATGGCTCAGGAACTCATCTCCACACACACTGCAGAGCCTGCGTGACACACACAGCGTCAGGGTTTAAATTCTGTAAGGACTGAGAGCAATACGCCAAGACGGGATAAAACTTGCATTGTGTCCAAGGCTGTAGGCTCAACATCAGAAAGAGACACATTCTGCTCCTCCAACATTTTCTGAACCTCTCCTGCAGTAGCAAAGATAGCTTTTTAGTGTTTTATTTCCATAAGCATAAAAAAGACAGAATGAGGGCAGCTGGTGTACCTGAGGTGATAACACAATCCACTTCTCGGGTCTCGGCTTTGCTCAGGTAGAAGTCGGAGCGTGATGCCTCGAGTTTCTTGTCGAAGCAGGGCATTACAGCCACGTGGTAGATCTGCTGTGGACTAAGAGCCTAAGAGACAAGCAACCACAGACAGATCAGCAGCTCTTATCTGTTCTCTGTAATTACATTTAGTGCCTTGCAAAAGTATTCATGTCGCAGTTTCACAATCTCTTTCCAAACTAGACCGAGCTCAGTCAGACTGGATGGACAATATATTTTATAGTCCTGCCGCAGATTCTCAGTTTCATTTAGCTTTAGACTTTGACTAGGCCACTCTACCACATAAGTATGCTTTGATATAAGTCTGTTGTAGCTTGGGTTTTTTGTGCAGGGTGGATGTTTTGAGATCCTGTTTCAGGTTTTAGCAGCCTCCAGAGGCTTTTCTTCTGTAGTCCAATCTATTCGTCTTCCTTTTAACTCTAAACTTCTTCTCTTGGTACCAACAGTGGTACCAATGTTGTTTGTAACATTGTTACATTATTTCTTGAAAGATGATCATTGAAGTTTGAGGTTGCAACATGACAAAATGTAAAAATAAAAGTTCAATACGTAAGAATACTTTTACTTGGCACTATATATGAGGTCCAAAGCATACCTGCTGTTCAGCAAAATAGCTTTTCACCAGAGAGCCCATCATCTGCTGTGGAGAGCGAGTGGTGCTGATGTACGGAAGAATATAGTCGCCGTGAGTCTTCTCTGCGTAACAGATCCAACCTACATGCATTTTTGTAATTTTAGTTAGTCTTATTTTATGGAGTAGTGAATAGATTTAACATTATTTTCTGCTTTAATAAGTTATTTTAATATTTTATCTCCACAACTACTTTGACATAATTTGTTGAGTTTTGTGCACATGCTATGTTGTTTTTTTCTTCCCTACTGTACCTGGACATGCGGATGTCAGCATGGGCAAGGCTTTGCTGTCCTCTTCTTTCCGATTGAAACGCTCCACAAACTCCCTCTGACTCTCCAGCAGGCTGAACGTTCGACTGAAGCTGGTGTCAAACACATGGTGAACACCTGGAAGGCAGCAATACATCACAGACTCAGATTAGTCTGCCTCAATTAGGTGTCATTTCATAAATGATTTAAAAAAAAATTTGCACACCAAGGCCTTTGAGGAAAGAAGTGAGCTTCCTGCCAGCCTCACTACTGCTGAGGTTGTAATGTGCTGCAAGGGAGGCTCTGGACTGGGGCGACACCGACACCACTACAATCTTCTGCTCCGTCTCTTTGGTCTGCGTGGGAAGTCGACACGATGCAGACAGAAAACAATAACAGCAAATTCAGGATCAAAAACGTTGCAGAACTACTCCCAGTAACACAATGCAGCTTTACCTTGTTGTTCCACAGCACTTTTAAAAGCTCCTCGTGACTCTGCTGCGTGATCAGGACGCTCTCGGCTGAAGTGATGCAGCCACTGCAGGCCAAGCAGTCGTTTAGCGTGATCTTCGCTCTCTCCAGCTTCTGTTTTCCTCCATCCTTCAACGAGAAGTAGGTTTATTATTGTATTAAAAGCTCTCAGCTGCTTCTCCCTTAGGCTGAAGGTTTGGCATTAGGCCAACATAACCAGAGTTCCTTTAAATGTTGATAACTAAGCCATTCAGGTGGCTTAGTTATCAACATAGTTATCTGCTGTGCTCTGCCTACCTATTACAGGTAACAACGAGCACAACGCAATGATGATGCAACCTAGAGACTGTTCATGGTCGAACCATGATACCCACCTGGTTGACTTGCACATAACTTCCATCATCCTCTATCTGTATTTTGGCCACAGATTTACCTTGTTTCTTCTCCACTTTGACTGGTTTGACACATTCCTACAAAAAAAAGAAACAAGAGGGCAAATATGAAGCAAAATATTCTTGGATTTTCTTAAACCACAACAATAAGATTTTCCATTATTTCAGCAACAATCAAGACAGAAAAATGAATAAGAAAAAAAGATCTGGAACCTTGTCTCACTTTTTGTTTGAGTGTCCATGTCATCTCATTCTAAAATGTGTCAGCCATTACATAACATAAACAATGCTGTATCTTCAGATTAACAGAATTCTTTTCATAAAGGTAGCTTTATTATGTGCATTGGTTCATTCCATCTTTGCTCTGATCACATTTCTATCGATTAGAATAGAGTTAGATGAGGGAAATGTGTATTGTTCTTTTGTTTAAATAGAATTTTAAAATATTGATTCTGTTTTAAATTGGTCACCTTACCTTTTAGTTCAGTTATAACCTGTAAATATCTGTCCAAGGAAATAAAGGTTTCATTAAGATACTAAAAGTTTTGAAAGTTTTCTCATTATTTGTGTCAATATATCAGATAAGTTATCAAAAATGTTGTTGCATAGAAACTTTAAAATGTTCAATAAACAAGGTTTTTGAGTTTTAAATAAACTACAATTTTCCTGATTGGCGTGCATCTTCCGAATGTCTTGTTTGCTTCTTCATATTTCTGAAACAAAAAATCTTCCCCAGTGTGTCATCATACTAAAACTGTCAGTGACAGCTCTAATTTTCTTAGTTTAGAGATTTCAAGTTACCACAAGCTATCAGAGTATTATTATCACAAATTATCAAAGGTGGGCTAATTTCAGTCTTCTTCCATCACCCCCTTATCATTAGGATGCTAACGGCGGCTTATCGTGTTTTTAAGGCTGTATTTTGGAGGCATCAACGCCACGACCAAACAGTAAACAATTATCTTTAGACAACAATCGTTTACTGTTGGTGCTTTTTCTGTTTCGCTACTCAAACAACTAACACAAGAGCAACTACACATCCGACTGCTGGCTACTTCACGATGTTTTTGCGTTATTGAAATCAGATTCAAAAAGCCGACGAATCATTAATATTTATCTCATTCTACCAACATTGATATTCTATAACGTTATGTTATACTAGATGAAGTTTCCGACCTGCGACGGGGTGATAAAATCGTCGAGATCTGTCAGCTGCAGGACACCGCTGAAATGAGACGCCATACTCACTGCCGTAAAGTTGTTGTTTATATTAGTGTCGTGAAGTCTTGCTTCAACTTTAGCCACAACCGGAAAAGCTGCGCAACAGCTCACCTTTGAGAACTTTTTTCAGTTAGATCCTTCATCATATGTACTTAAATGTTCTTCTACATTATTGTACAACAAAATCGTAATCATAATATGGTTTGAATAACTAAAATATTCTTTAGGTTCTTAGAAACTAAAAAAACAAAACAATATTTGTAATGTTATTTGTTGAAAATTACACTAAAAAAACCTTTACTACCTTTACTAAAAATCTTTAAATTCCTTTGCAGATCATATTAACGTTACATTGTGAACTCTGCAACAAATGTTTGAGATGAAAGAAGGAGGGTTTGGGGAAACTTAAATGATGTTTGCCATATTGTGTTGTTTCCTAAAAGCAAGCTGTGAGAACCACAACAAGAATATTCAATTTGACCATTGAGTTGTTCAAGGTCATAGTCAACATCCCTATGTCATTGATCAAATGTTTTAGAGAATATCTCCTAATTTTCAATTGTTGAAACTTGTTTCTGTGATCAGGTAAGATGCTGCCGTGTCAACACTAGATTCAAAATATTTTAGTCTGTTTGTTTATCTTGGTCACACCTTTTTTTTTTTATCAGTCCTTGTTTTCAAGCAAACACACTAATCTTGAAAAGAACAGAGACAGATATACCTCAGCTAAATAACAAATATATCAATGTAAAATTAAATCAATTAGCTCAAAAAAGCTAATTGTTCCTTAATCATGGTATGATTACGGAAATCTACTTAGTGGCACTTTTTTGTTGACTCCTAAACATTTCTATGCCTGTCTTTTAACTATACAGCCAGACAGGTATTTACAGAGGAGCAATAAAAGCAAATGAGGTGAATTAGCAAACTTTCCAAAACTTATGGTGTCATCCAGGACATGTTATTGTGGAAGATCGTCTCTGCTGACAGGAAATTGAATTATAAGCATGTCACAACACATAAGAGAGTGTCATACAGCAAGTCTTCAGTCAGAGGCCTATTCAGATTTGTTGCAAGATTGACTGCTGCTGCAGATTCCTGTCCACAGTATCACCATGCGCTTTTTAAAGATACTTGATAATATGAGTTATGTCAACATTTAATTTCCTTTTGGGATAAACAGTGTTTTTTAATTGAATGTATTCTTACTAATACTATCATTTTGACCAAGACACCCAGGAAATATAACCTCATTGCTTTCTCTAAGTGAAATCAATAAGGTGTTTAATATTCCTGCTATGATACTAAACTATGCACAACTGGCTTGCCCAGTCCTTATAAGCTATTGTTTCAACACTCTAATGTTGTGTTCAGTGAATTCAAAACAGAAGATTGTGGAATGTTATTTTAACCCAAAACTTAGATTTTCCGTTTGCATCATTGTCCAAATGTATAAATTATTTCGGAACAAGAATCACCTCTAAAGACACACGACGAGGAATCACACAGTTTATGACCAAATCCCTCGCAGAAAATCCTTTTTTTATTTCATTTATGCGCACGAGCCATTTAGTTGTTATGACTACGCGGTCGTAAATCCGCCATATTTGCTCCCGCCCCGCTGCTGCGTTGCGACAGAGACGGAGAAGTCAAACGACATGAATGCAGAAAATAATCATACGGCAGAAACAGAGAAGGAGCAAACGACGAACGGCACCGACACCATCACCATTCAGACTACACTGGGAGATGAAGGTTAGACCCCTGACGGCATAAAACAAGATTAAATTCTATCTCTGTTATCACGTTTGGGCCTTGCTAACTTCGTCCATAATGAAATTGTGCTAGTAGCAGCTAACTAACGTTAGCAACATTAGCCAGTTTGCTGCATCGTTGTAGCTTTGACCAGCTGTTGGAATTTGAAAACATGCAGCAGCTTGCAGTAGTAACGATTAAAAGTCATAAGAAATCCCAGAAGTAGCTCACATTTACATGGTTGTTTTGCGTCCTTTTGTAGATGATGATGTCCACAAGTGCGGGCGTTGTCAGTGCGAGTTCTCCAGTCTGGAGGCTTTCATCCAGCACAAGCTGCAGCAGAGCTGTAAACGCCCGGAGACCAGACAGGCTTCTGAGGAGGAAAACCAGCAGGCATGTTCTCAGACAGTTTTAAGCTCATATTACTATTCTCTTTTTGTACACCAAATAAATTGTGTTGTTGTGGTCAATACAATGTTGATCATCCACTGGGAAATCTTTTTCAGATTGATTTAATATTGCTACATTAAGGAAGAATAAGTGTTCACTTCAGAAAACATAATTCTTGTTTAAAAACAAAACTAAATTTAATATTTAATTTCTTGTGTATGTATAGTTATGGCACGACTGTTTTTCTCCCATCTGCGCACATGTAATGAGACCATGAAGCTTCATCAGTATATCATTTTGTTATGCTATCTTTTCTCTAGGTCTCTTCAAGTACTGGAAGCTCAGCGTCCAAGGTGAAAGCTACAGTTAAACCAGCAGCAACCACCGATGGTATGTTGTCAACCTTAATATGTTTTTTTGGTTTTACTTTTTCTGCTGCTCTATAGAATCCTTGAGAATCTTATAAAACCACAAAAGGTGCATATTTTTAATTGGAGTACTTTATTAGTTTTGCACAATTATGTATCAGTTTGTTATCCAACTATGTATTATGTTTGTTCAGTTAATTTGATATCTGATTTTCTCTGCGGTTCTGCGTTAAATTTCTGTTATTTTGTTCTCCACACAGATGAAAGAAATGGTCCAATGGGTCGAGGTCATCGGAAGAAAATTGCCTCTATTAAAGTCACTGACCAGTCCGATAAAAGCGCAACGTTTGTATCTGAAAACGCTGATGGTGAACAGCAGACTTTCAAAGTAAACCAGGAGGGTCGCTACATTTGTCACCTTTGTGAAAAGACATTTAAAACTGTGAGTCAAACAGTTGATAAGCCACACGATGTAATTACCTTAGTTGTTGCTTGTTTCTAACTTTCTTCCATTCTGTGATTCTGCTTCCTTGCTTAGACAAACATCCTGAGGACTCACATGAAAACTCACAGTGACCAGAAGAACTTCTCCTGTGGCCTGTGTGGGACTTCATTTCGTACCAAAGGCTCACTGATACGTCACAACCGTCGGCACACTGGTGTGGAGAATGAACTGCAGTCACACAGCAATGTTGAAATGAACTCACTTTGACATCTGTGCCAGAAATCAAAACTTTTCTATTTTGCTTTCTTCTCCACTGCATGCAGATGAGCGGCCATATCGGTGTACCCTGTGTGGGCAGTCCTTCAGAGAGTCGGGGGCTCTCACCAGACATCTGAAATCCCTGACTCCCTGCACAGAGAAGATCCGGTTTGTCCAGTACAAGGAAATCCTGGTCAGCAAAGATGGAGTGCAGAAAGGTCAGACTCATTTTAAAGGAAATGCAGTGCACTCACTGCACAGTTGGTTGTTTTTAATGGCACAGCATAAGATAAATATATCTATAAATTAAACTTTGGTCAGCTTAGCAACAGGTTTCAAGTGGATCAAATCCAGCAGTGTAACAAGCTGATATTGTCATGTTTTTCCAGCTAACAGGTATTCTGTGGTCAGCTGTTTAACACAAATGTTTCTTGCAGTTTGCCAATAGCAGTGATGCTTTAAATCCATACCATAATTTCATGATTTCTGTATCATGTTGACATTGTGTTCAGACAGTTAAATTCCTAAACCTCATTATAACTCAATTCTAGTAAGTCTCAGAGATATTTTCATAAATATTATGAAGTGGAGTTATAATATTTTAGTTTATTTATAAAATTAGCAAAACTTCTCCATGTTTAATCTGGATTGAAGTGCAATGATGACACAGTAAATGGAGCAGATGCTGAGACGGTGTGCATGTTTCAGGAGTTGAAACTGACCAAGGCCAGGTCGTGGCCCAACAGGAAGTGGTAGTTGTGGAGCAGCAAGCTGAGGAGCAGGAAATGGTGGAGGCTCAGACTGCTGTGGTCAGTGTGGTGGAGGCTGGCTCCCAGGAGGTTCTCCGTCAGGTTCACTTCACAATGGAGGTGGATGGGACAACACAAGAGCAGCAGGTAAGAGTGCACACTTTAAGTCTTTCGTGCGCCTTCCTTTCAGTCAAATCTCAAGATGTTTATCTTTTGCGTGAACCAGGTGGTGGTCGACCAGTCTCAGGCAGACGCTCTGGCTGCTGCCGCCGCCGCCGGCGACAGCCTCATCTGCCAGGCCATCATCAACTCCGGCATCGCCCTCGACACCGAGGAGACGGTGGTGGAGGAATCGTCGCTGACAACGCAGGAGCTGGACAAAGACATTCCAGATGCCACTGATGTTGATCAGAGTGTGATTGAGATCCAGGTTAAAGAAGAGTTTGAAGAGACAGAGGAGGCATGCGCATCAAAAATTTTAGTTCTAAAAGTTTGCCTTGAAGGAATTGTTCATGAATCATAACTTTTTTCTTGTTTCTTGGACAGGAAACGGATCGAGCATCTTGTAAGCTCTACACTTGTCCACACTGCAGTCGGTCGTTCAAAGGCGTTAATTATTTCCGTTTTCATGTCAAAGGTCATTTAGGTAAGCCCTCATTGAATGTTGCAGCTCTTTCCAATATTCTAGACAAGAGTCGAGATTTCCTAGACAATTTTTTCTTGAAATGCAAATTTGAGTCAATAACTTATTATTAAACTTTTTCACATGTTGTCATGTTGCAACCACAAACTTCGATGTATTTTATTGATATTAGATGCGATAGACCAACAGAAAGTACAATGCAGTGTAATGGGACATGACGTTATTCCCTTCCAGGTCAGACACAGTCATCTATTCATTTATCCCTGTTTTGTAGGTTATAAACCGTTTAAGTGCACGCTATGTCAAAAGGAGTTTCTCACTGGCTACTTGTTAAAGAAGCACATGGAGGTCCACGTCAGCGAGAGACGGTATAAATGCGGTGAGTGTGGCAAGCTGTATAAAACCATCGGACACGTTCGCGAACACATGAGAGCCCACTCAGATGAAAGACCCTACCACTGTCACAGATGCAACAAGGGATACAAGACCAAGGTGGATCACAGTAGCTGTACATGCACAGCTAAAATTATGATTATTTTCTTTTTTTAAATTCTTGTATTTGTTTTTCTCAGAACGCCTTACAAGTTCACCAACGGACTCATGGCGACGAGAAACCTTACGTGTGCGAGTTCTGCTTCAGAGGCTTCAGAGAAAAAGGCTCTCTGGTGCGACACATTCGCCACCATACAGGAGAGAGGCCTTTCAAGTGCCCCAAGTGCGGCCGGGGCTTCGCCGAGCACGGGACCCTCAACCGGCACATGCGCGCCAAAGGTCAGGGCGACACGCAGAAGCAACATAAACGACTCAGGTGTTTATGGCTCTGACACAAGCTGACCCAACGCTGGTTGTTTCCACACCAGGAGGCTGCAACAAGGAGAACTCCAACGAGCAGCAGGACGTTGTAGCGGAGGAGCAGGTGTCTGCGGACGGCCTCAGCGCAGAAGAAATCATCACAGAAGATCCTCACGCCGTGCTGGTGGAGTTCTCCTCAGTAGTGGCCGATACGCAGGAGTATATTATAAAGGTGGGAGGAGAAGCTCATAAATTACACTGAGAAAACCTCTGCAGCCGTTTGTTTATTCTGTGAAATAGTTTATTTTTGAAAAGGATGAAAAAAGGCTGGTGTATCTCTCTTTTATTTGACCTTTTACTTTTAAGTCATGCTTTCATTTCATATCTAATATACTACGATTCTTAGAATCAGGAAGTAATTAATTCTTTTGTATAAAAATTAATCCAGTTGTTGGTTCTGGTTAATAATTTTTTAATTGATGACCCTCTTTAATCTGCCTTAAACATCTTGACTGGAACATAATTTAATATTTATTATCTTTCATAATTTCCTGAAAGTATTTCAGAGGTTTGATGAAGGAATCCTTCTGGTCCTGGGAGATTTACAAGAAAAATATGTAAAAGTTCTTGATTCTTTCACGCCGTCTAGACTCAAACTGAAGAAGAAATGCAGCAAGAAGTTACACTCATTCAGGACAACCAAAACGAGGTCAGTGTGCACGTTTGGGGAGCTCTAAAGAGAATCTATGCATTATCTATATAACTGTTGCTCACTTCAAAATGTAAGCTCATTAATGCATAAAGTTAAGTTCTCGTTAAGCCCGTCTCATAAGTCCTCTGACGTTTTTCGAATTTCTGTTCTTTCAAGATGGGAAACCAGATCATGAAGGTTGTGCAGCAGATCGTCAGCCAGTCCCACGGCTCAGCCAGTCACCAGATCATCGTGCGAAACGTTGGGGCGGACGAGGAAAGCGCCTCCATCTCCGACTGTGGGGACACCATCACCATCGCCACGCCGGAGAGCCTGACAGAGCAGGTGGCCATGACGCTCGCCTCCGCCATCAGCGACGGGACGCTGCTGGCCACGACGGGCACTGCCGAGGACGTCGAGGGGACTGTTACCATGGTTACCACGGAGGAAGCAGTGGAGGGAATACAGATGGTGCAGCAGCAAGAGGAGTATGTCATCACCTCCCCAGAGGAGGTGGAAATTCAGACTGTAGTTGTATGATCAAAGAGGATTCTACCGATGAACTTGTTTGGCTTTATAGTCGGTTTGTTTGAGTTTGGTGTGTGGATGAGTCAATTATGAAGTTACGGCCAAAGTTTTTATAAAACTCGTAGTTACGGAAATAACAAAATACATTTTAGATGAAGAAATACATTTTAACGAGTAGGTAGGAGTATTAGTGTTATTAACTGGCTCCGTAATATAAATGCATTCAATGTGACTTATTTGTGATCCAATAAACAGTTTAATACTTCTAATGATAGATTCATTAGAATGTCAGGCCAGAACATATCCAAATTCATCTTTTCCCCCCAACATTCCACAGGGTTCCCTCATGTTTTAGACTTGTTCCTGATTGAACACACTGGAGTCAGATGAATAGTTAATTCACAGGATTCTGTCTAACAAGGTGACAAGAAGGAAGAAAGAAAACATCTAAGAGAATATACCTTAGGGACTGGAGCTGGATATTCCTGAACTCATTTTACATTTTGAGCTGAGTTGAGTCCTGGACATTTTCCATAAACGGTCTAAAGTATGTTTATGCACTCATTGAAATTAGGATAATCTAACAGCATAATTCAGTTAAATCTGAGTCAGAGGAATTTTGAAATGGAGCCAAGTTTGTCTCGATGTCACGAAAGCTTTGAAAAATGCCTACATAGTTTATTTTACCTTTTAACCTTTTCACATTTTTGTCATATAGCAACAACAAATGTATTTTATGTGATAGAGAAAAACATAGTAGAACATAAATGTGAAGCAGGAGGAAAATCAAATGTTTTAAAATATAGGTGACTTCTGAAGGCGATGGTTATTAGGGGTATCTGAATTAAATACTTCACACTTTTCAGGTGCTTGTTTGTCTAAAATAATAGGTGCAAGAAATTAATGGGTATTTAATGTGTTTTTAATTTCCACTTCACAATTATGTGTTACTTTGTGTTACTCATTTACATAAAATCCCAGTGAAGTTGTTTTCAATGCATCTTTAGCAAGGAGCTGTAATTTTCATCCACGCTGCTGAATTGTTTGAACATTAAGATAAATGACCTCAAAAGCATAAGTTTTTTTTTTTTTTAAACGAATGTGCAGCATGTTTTGAAATCCTCCCGAGTGCTGAGGATGAGATGTTGTAATGGAAACCTTGCATATTATAATTGCATGGGATGTTTTTCCAGTTCTCTGCCTCAACCGCAGTCACGTTTTTGAACTTTTTATCTCTGATTTGAAGTGTGGCGCCCTTTAAAGGTTGACAGGTTGGACTGCTTGTCCAAGGCCGTCCATGATGCAGTGTTCCTGTTTGCAGAGGTATTGTGTCCTTTAGCATATCGCACAGCTGCTTAAATGTAAAATGTGTTAGCCCAAGCACATTTCATTTGAAATAAATGCTATTTTCTTATAGCTCTTGTTCCTATGTTTATTTTTTTTTTTATTGTTTGCTAGAACTTCTGCTGGGAAAATATTGCTCCAGTTGGTGCTTGTAACCTTGAAGCCCGTCTTGCAGGCGACAGCTCCAACTGGTGCTCCAGTACTGAGGCTAACACAGACGCTATAATCAGAACCGTCCCTGGCTGGGCTGCTTCGCGACTCAGTTTCTGGGTCACTCCTGAGCCCTCTGAGAGGGCTTCATCCACATGAGCAACAGAGGGAGACAGTGAGAGAGGGTGGGAGAGAGAAAGAGAGGCGAAGGTATTTATAGAAAAATGGGGCTTCGCAGTACCTTTCCTTGCAATGAACCATTTCAGGACCAACTTACTGTGTCCCAGTTTCATGCTCGCTGCTCAGCCAGAGGGTTTGGACCGAGGCTGAGGTTGGACAGCCTCACCAAGGATGGAGAGCCCGACTCTCAGACGCTCTCTGCTCCTCAGCTTCTCCCAGCTGCTTTGCTGATTCAGAGCAGAGGGAAGAATTGGCCCTCACAAGCCACAAATGTGACCTTTTGGGGGGCCAGCATCCGTGTAGGTGGGTAGAGGTGTCAGGGAGGAGGTGAATCAGGTCAGGTTGTAGGAGCAGCTTCAGGGTGTCCAAGGGGCACTCCTTGGCTGCGTCGACCCCCTAGTTGGGGGGTGAGGAAAGGCTGGCTGGAACGTGCCCTGCCGCAAGCCGGGCAAGGATGAGGCGCTTCCTGAGCAGAAAGGGCCGCTTCTCCCTGCGCCAGAGCAAGTCTGGGACCCGGAGCGCCGCCAAAGATTTCTGTAAGTCTGGTTTCTCTGATCTTTTTTGTATGACAATATTCCTGAAGGGCTTCGTTTGCAAGAGGGAAGATGAAGTGAAGCTACAGTAGAGCGTGTATCTGGGACAAA
Source organism: Phalloptychus januarius (assembly GCA_902982915.1). Lineage (NCBI taxonomy): Eukaryota > Metazoa > Chordata > Actinopteri > Cyprinodontiformes > Poeciliidae > Phalloptychus > Phalloptychus januarius. The sequence continues at coordinate 9,944,376 of CADWAE010000476.1, forward strand.
GGGTGGAGAAAACAGAAGACAAGTCCTGACAGTACTGCTCAGTGCTAGGAGAAGGCAAATAGACGATCCATTCATGATGTCCTTATCTATTTTAAATAAGTTTTCTTCTGATTCTCTTTGGTGAGCTGACAGCAGCTTCACCGACTCTGATTCTTTGATTTATGTTTCATACAGTCAGTCTGAAGCCTGATGTACCACTGAGAGCTGATTTGCCCTTGAGCAGAAATGACATCGTTTCCAATTCAGACTCCTTCTACTTGGCTTTTAGGAGGAATTGTTGCACCCTTTTTTTTGTTGTCAGTTTTCATATCTGACCTGCTAAAACTTTTAAATGCATGCAATTTTACACTTATGCAACTATGCTCTCTTGTTTTCAGCTCAAATTGTCTGACTACTTTCACTTAGGCAAATAAGTTACGAAATTCACAAATCGAAACATCAGCATTTGAACTGTAGTCTGGTTTATTTTAAGCAAATCTACAAGACAAAAGCAAAAAAAAAAAAAACAAGTACACAAGAGACTAGGGTTTGACGTACTCCTTTAATACAATAATTGCTATAAAATTCACTTCACCGTGCTGCACCTCGTCCTGCATATTTTTAAAGTACCCAGATTAATGTCCTGTACAGATGAAGTCAAGACTCTACTGGGACACTTTGTACAGCAGCAGAATGAGGCCAGTGACCAGGGGAAGGCCAGAGGTTCAACATGTGGTCCAGAACAGTCACAAATAACCTCCTTCTCTCTTAAACATCTCCTCTCGCTGTGATTTGTTCGACTTGCAAAATGTTTTTTTGTCATACCAACAAAAAGACCCTTGTACCTGCTCACACCCCACTGGCTAATCAGAGCTTAATTAGCAAGCAGACATTTTCTTAAAGGAACACTACCCAAGAAATCTGGTACTGACCCTTATTTAATGTAAAGAACAGCACCGTGCTAAAGTATATATATATATATCCCATCGAAGCTTTTCACATTTTGTCATGACTAAAATCACTAGCATGTGATTTTATATGATTGACAAGCATAAAGCAGTTCATGGTTTTTGATTTTTAATGAATGAAAAGTGTGGCATGTAATAATTACTGTTTCAAGTCTTTTGGGGTATGTTTCTGACAGCTGTGAACATCTGGATGAAAATCAGCTCAAGCTCAGTCAAACTGGATGTTGAGAATCTGTGAATAGCATTTTTCATCTCTTGCCACCAGACTTTGAATGTATCATTCCAACACATAGTTATGTATTTAGCTTAACAATTTAATTGTAGCTCTGGGTGGATGTTTAGAGCATTATTCTTCCAAAAAATGAACCTCCTCCACAACCTTAAACAAGTTTTTGATTTTTTTCCAGGATTATTATGTATCTCTGTCCACCTTGTCTCCATCAACAGACTGACTTTCCCCATCTCTCCTGTTCTCCAAAAGCATCCCACAAAGGATGAGGCTGCCATGGCACAACTCTCTGTTGTGGCCCTTGGTTTTCATGATGCCTTTTGTTCACTGATATTCTCTGTGAACTACTGAAGCTTTCACGGGATGGATTTATACTAAGAGCAAATTATACACTGAACACACCACCAATTAGGTGATTCTTCAGGGTCTGTGTTAGAGTATTAAAAGAAAGAAGGTTAACTATTAACACACACCACACTTATTTTTCTCTGTAAAAGGTAATCAAAAAATATGCATTCCTTTTCTACTGCTTTACAATCCTGCACTTATCTGTGTTGGTCAATAAAATGAAATAAAATAAAATAAGATAAAACAGATGATAAAAATGTGAAATAAAAAAACATTAGAAAAGTTTTAATGAGTATAATTATGTTTGTAAGACACTCCATCATTTAAGCAACATGTTAGTTTGAGCCTCTCCAACTTCTGCGTTTTTTTTAGACCTTGGTCTCCCTGCCACCAACCAGAACTGGCCAGAGGCTTTTGGCTTTAGGCTCGGAGGCACTGGGCCCAGCTACATCCTGTCCGTGGTGGAAGGCAGTAGTGCCTTCCTTGCTGGTTTGCAGCCAGGTGACCAGGTGGTGGACATTGAAGGCCAGGATGTGACCAACCTCAGCACACCAGCTCTAATTGCTCTGGCTCAGACCCTCAAGACTGTACCCCCCAGTATCGGCGTCGTATCACGGATCGAACAGGTCAGCCAACGCCTAAATATTTCAGATTTAGTCTCTTCTTTGTAGAATCTGTAATAATTTGGCAAATATTAACATACTGTTCCTAAGATTGACATCACGCCAAGCCCAGATGGTCGTTTTGGCTTCACCATCGTGGGGGACAGCCCTCTGATGGTTGAGGAGAGCATGCCTGGCGGTCCGGCTGCACGCAGTGGCCTCAAAGTCAACGACTACGTCATGGAGGTTAATGGCATCCCGGTGAAGCATCATGAAACAGCAGCAGCCATGATTAAGGCGGCGCAGGGCCGACCCCTCCGACTGGGAGTGCTCAGCATGGCCCGCCGACCCAAGCGGCTCAGCAGCAGCATGAGGGTACTGTCCCAGAGCGGAGACAGCATCAGGGAGAGTCGAGCTCACAAGGCCATGGAGTTCAATAAAAAGGTGAGTGTGAAGCTACTTCTTTTGCTCACGTACCTCCAGTTTTATTCTGTCATCATGAGTCCTTTGAACATCGTCTTTATCCAATCAGGTGGAGGAGGTGCTAGGAGAGGAGCTTGATGTGAAGGAGCAGCTGTTTGAGGTGCTCAAGCAGTACGCTTCTGACAGGGATGTGGAGGTTCTGGCTGAAGCCTTGCCTGACATTTTAATCACAGAAGACCATCAGCAACTGATTGACAGCGTCAGGTAGCTGTTTACTTCTAACTGTGGCAGGGTTGTTTGAGGGTCACCCCAACGGCTCTCAAAAACCTAAATGTCTGGCTGGAGGCATCATTGCAGTCTCCACTTCTTTCATTCCTTTGTTCCTTTTCTGGTTTGTAAATTCTTAACTTACATGTGCTAATCATAACCCTAATATTACCTTTGAGATTTAAAAAAAAAAAAAAAGGATGTGTTGCCAACCTTTTTTTGAACTGATGTTTTAACAAAAGGTGACAGCATGTATATAGTTGTGAAGCCAGAACAGAACTAAGGTTTTCCACCAGAAAGAAAGAAGTGCATGAACTCAATGATGTTTCAAACTGTGGGTCCTTAGAGTTGGGTTGGCTGTTAGGATCCAGGTGGAAACCTGCATATTACAGAGCAACACAGAGGATAAACAAGGCATGTGTACTCATTCTCAGACAATGGGAGAAAAACTCTTACAAAAGGTATTTTGTGCACAAAGTTCTTGTTTTTGAAAAATACATTGCGAAATAAAATCACACTAAAGGAAGAACTGTTGAAATGCATCATTAAAAGTCCACGACAATACAACATTCATTTCATAGATGAGTGTAGGTAAACTTCTGATTGTCTCTGTATTTTTCTGCCACCTAGATGGGGCAGAATTGATTTGATTTGATTGGGTGTTTGTTGGGTTGTGTGAGGGGAGACAGAAGAAAGGACTCACCCTGGGCAGCACTGCTAGTAATGCTTTCTTTCACATTAAAAAAGAGTTATGCTATAATAACTGCCCAGTCTGTCCATCCTTGTGGAGATTATGAAAGCCATGTTATGTAATGTAAAATGTGTACAACTAAAACATAGCAGGAAAAAATTTGATTTTCAACCCAGCTTCATTAATTGGGAACTGTTTGCATGAGTAAAGCAAAAACAGTTTTAGTTGTAAATATGTGGCAAAAACATACAGAGGGGTTGGGATTTCTTTTCAGCCAATCCACTGTTTTTTTGAATAAATAATCAACTAATTGTGAAGTGAATAAAATGGCAAAAACATTTTCAACAAACGGAACCGAGGGATGTTCTGTTGTCTCTAGTTTCATATTCCTGAACTGTCTCTAGCATAGTGTTTCCCATAATAGTATATAGACGTACACGACAGTGGAGCTCACTGAGGGAGCAAAACCCGCTTAAATCCACAATGAAATAAATAATTTAGACCCACTCCACCCCTTCATGATTTGACTGTGAAATCAAGCTCTCCAGTGGATGAGTTTGCCCACATATCAACCACTCACTCTTATCCTCATATGCTTGAATGTCACCCATCCTGTACAGGAACTGTACAGTATGATTAGAAAATCTCTGCTGTGTATTGCATTTCTTCTTCCTCAGCACTGATTGGAAAACCAAACCCCCTAAACACAACACCGCTGCTCACGTTTGCAGTTTTCTCTTTGTGTGTCACTTCGCCTCACTCTGTCTTCTTCTCTCTCACTTTGACTTTCTCTCAGTTGATTTCTTTCTTCCCTGTTTCTCACTGTAAGCTGAGATTCTCGCTCTGTGAAATGCTCAATCTGTTTTTTTATTTTTTTATTATTTTTGTGGATCTCATCACTGGATGTTCATATTCCCTCCTCAGCAGACAGCTCATAGCTGCTGCAGCCAGTTTGCCGCTGGTGCTTGATATGTACACGCGTATGACGGCAGGGAATCATGCAGATGCTACTCACACACATGCAGACGTAATCGCTTTGAAGTTCCATGCTGAGAGAAATTATGGACTGCTGCCTCAGGTGAGTGCTGGAGAACAGTTTGGCGTGGCTTGGTTTCAGTTTTTCAAGCTGTTAAATGCATCCCGTGGTGGTTTGCTGTCTAAGCTCTCTGTTCATGAGGTGGTTTGTGGCTTGTCATTAAAAGAAACCCTTGATTGCTATTTTTTTGGCTGATTTTTTTAGAGGCTAGTCAGTTTCTGTCTTGAGCTAGAGGACATAGTAGTTGATATAAATCAGTTTCTCACAATGTGCTATCCTCTTCCTCATAAAGCTGGTTGTGAATGTTCTTTCCATTCTTTGTTTTGCATATTATTTAATTATGCATAAGTGGTGCTGGTATTTTTTTCCTCCCTGCTTTTTCTTTGGCTGTTTTTTGGCACATAGAATAGAACATACAGAAGCTCTCCCTGTATGAGACCCAGACTAGCTGTAGAGAAATCAAAAGTGCATCCAGATAGTTTAGTTCTACAAAAATTGTGAGTTGGTTTGTTTTGTTTAAATGGGCAGGAACTAATGAGCCATCGTCTCCCTGTTTCTCCCTTTTTGGTTCATGTGTTTGTCCCAGTTGTCCCAATTTCAAACAGGGAGTGCAGATTTTGCTAAATGCTCCAAATGAGCAAACTTTGCCAGTAGAGATCGGGGTAGTTGTAGACTGGCATACTGCAGGGGGTTGGGCTTCCAGGCTGCCCACGAGCCTTGCCTCAGGGTGTTGTATTGATGTAAATCGTTTCCTCTGAATCTTATTTAGAAAAATGCTTTAGATGCTTAAGAGATTCAGATACAACTGAATCTCTTGAGGGCAGTCAGAAAGTGGCTATAGTCAATGGCATTGATAGATATATTGATTAATCCGTCCAGGAAAAAGACACAGCTAAACAGAGATGTAACCAGCCAGCAGTACTTACTGTCGGAGAGAAAGTCAAAGAGACTAGTCATGGTTAATTGCAGTAATAACTTTGACAATGAATAAACTTAGCAAAGCGATAGATTTAAACACAAATTTGCAGGGTTGTCACTGGGTTACCGTCAATGGAAAGAAAAACACAAAGTGGGAGCAACAACCTTGTTAATGAGTTTGTCCAGGAAGGAGACAGATTTAAACACATAAGCTTTTAGCCAGGATACTGAGACTTCCAACTGGAAAGGCACTCATGGAGACTAATCATTAACTCCATATAGACAAGATACACAGTTAAACTTATAATGACTTGCTCAGATTTGTCTTCATTGGAAAAATTACATAACATTTTGCTTGTGTTGGGAAAGACCTTCCAAGCTAACGGATTATTCGGCTAAGACTGGGATGCAAAGGTCTCTTTATGTATCCACATGATGAATCTCAATGAGTCCTAGGAGAACCTTCAACTTTGATGAAAATCTGTCATAAAAGGAAATTGTCTAAGCATACTAAACTGGTAAAATATCACCACTGCTAGCATGCTAAGCTGAGGTGAATCATTTATTGTCAGTTTGAACAGTCAAATAAAGTAATGTCAAAATTTGGTTGGAGCTCTTCTGCATCAAAGCACAGCATCGCAGATCTGTCAGCTTGATAGTCTCAATATGTTGTGTCTGATTAAATCTACAAATTACTCTCCAGTAGATCAAATAACCCAACTCCAGCATAGTGAATTAAAGATTATTGGGGTGCTTCATCATCGTCTGAGTGCCTAGGATGTAAGTTTTAGGTGTCTGTTGCTGTCACCGGATCACGTTCTTATTTTCCCCACTGTCGCCTATCCATAGCCGTGCATTACTATCTGTCAACATCTTCCCCTCAATCGCTGTCTCTCCTGTGACAGTCTTCAGTGACGCGCTCTGCACACAGCTGTCAAAGCTCTCCCGTCGACCTCTGCAGGAGGTCTCGTATCAAAAGACATGAGGTGTGTTTAAAAGCTTATATGAAGTTTTACTTTTTGTTTTCATGTCTCATATGGCCCGACCAGCTGGGCCATGCTGTGCTCCGTCTGCCGCTGCCTCCCACAGGATGTTTTCTATTTTTAAGCAGCCTACTTCTTTGAATAAATTCTCTTTTAGGTTTCTGAGTCACTTGCTGATGTCAATTCTTAAATTGTGGCTGAGCTCAAAGGTCATTGATCATTGGACTCATACAGCTAATGTGTCTGCAGTGGCAAAAGAGACAAGCTTCAAAGACCTAGGAGCTTTTCTAATATAGTTTCATTATCTTGTGATGAATTTCATGAAAATATAGGGACATGTATGCTTTATTCTGACAGTGCGTCTGTATGTGGTGTCATGATGACAAGTTACACTAAACTATTGTAATGTTTGTATAGAAATCAGATTCAGTAAGGCAGATTTTTTTTCCTCCCATAAAACAACTTCCTTTAAAAAATGTAAACAAATTGGATTGCTGCAGCGATCATGAACATATCCAGGGAATTGAGGCGAGTGGACAAAGCAAAAAGTGTCAATATGAAGAAAAACTTTAGCTATTTATTAGAACTGAATCTCTTGAGGGCAGTCCGGTTGGACAAAGCTTCTTCATGCGTTCACTGGTTCTGTGCTGCTTTCAGTCAGTCAGAACTCAGGTTGAGGTAGTAAGGAATTTCAAGGAAGACAATGTCACAACGGCTTATTGCTCAATCAGAAGAGTACTTGGAGTAATCTGGGAAGCTCAGATTCATGATCTAAGAAAGAAGAGAAATTCAGATTACCCTGTGTAGACAGACAGTTTTTAAACCACATTCTTAGACACAGGGAGAGGCCATCAGCACAGGATGGAAGGTTGTTATGACTACATCTAAAAATGTGGAAGTACCCCTCGAGGAAAGCAGTTTTTGCACATAAAGCATCAAATCTCTGTGTTGGGATGATAAATACATTCAAAGCACACCAAATATTTGGTTTTCATTCTTTTCTTTTCAAAAATGTGATTGCATTCAACAGAAAATATGACTAAGAAGAGGCAGAGAAATCGGTGCTCCTGCATGTCTGCTTGCGAATGTTACTGTTTCCTGCACTGATCCAGTCATTGTGCTGACCTGCCTATGAAAGTCCACAGGGACTCCTTTCTCTTTTCCACTTCTTTCATCTCTCCCTCCTCACTTCTATTCATATCATTCATTCCTTCCTCCTCTGAGGGGCTGGATGATTTGTCACTTACTACCTCTGACTGCAGAATGATGGACAACCTAATGGGGAGGATTAGCTTTCAGCTGTTAGCGAGAGGGTCAACCTGTGTTGATCCTGACCCTTCCCTTGCAGTTAGAGCACCTAAAATTGGGACAAAGTAAAGAGCTGCATCGAACATGAAGGTGGACAATAGCTGAAGATGCTGCATAAGGATGTTTTGGAGGTTTGGAAGGATGTAAACTACAGCCACTCTTCTGGTTTTCTCCCTCCCTGAGTCCCACCTTCTCTCTTTCTTCATTTGGCTGCTTCCCAAGCCTGCAGCGAGTGCTTTTCAGATCCAGGACACCTTCCCGTTTCTCCTTTGCCTTATCTTCCTCCTTTGTCCAGAAGAGTTGTTCCAACTGCATGGAGAGTCACCGTGATAAGGACGAGGCATTTGCATTGCTCGACTAAATTCAAACACTTCCTCATAGCCCCGAGGAGCCATGGGAAGGGACAGGAGCCTTTCTAGACACTTTAGGTATGACGGCTTTACTTTGATCTCGGAAATGTTGACTGTGCTTTTTTTTATGCTTTGTTGTGGGGTGTATTTGAGGCAGCTGACTACTGTTCTGCAATTACATTAATTAAGCAGGTTTTGATGATACATTTCACACTTCTCTGTATATCTGTAAACTTGCACTGTACCTGGAAGCATTTAGCGTTTTTAAATTTGCAGAAAGAAAAGCCATTCTAGAAAAACTCTAAAATAGAAAAGGTTCTGATCTTTTTACTTTGAAAGATTTTTTTATTTATTTCCGCTCCTTAGAATTGACATCTTTGGGCCTTATAATGCGCCATGCATTTGCACATTCATGGTTGGCTCAGCTGTCAAACTGGCTGATCAGAAGTGGGTCTGCTAATAATTGGTCTTGCAATGTGCTTCCCAGCTGATTGCAGTTGTCATTCATCCCGCTGTGCATTGTGTCCTTGATCCACCCCTCCCTCAGACCCAATTATAGACTCCTCTCGGCCTCCTTATAATTTAGGGCATCCCAGAGCCTACATCCAACTTTAGTGAAAGAAAGCACTAACGTTTAAAAGGGATATTTTTTCAGGTCAAATCAAAACATGCAAGTCAACTTCCTTAGTTTCACACTTCTAATTTATTAGCACCTTGATGTTAATACTTAGTAATAACATTTTCTCAAATTCTCTGGAAGAGAAACCGGTCTGCAGCGTCACAGATCCTCAGCCACTTTTGCATATTTATCCTTCATTTCACACTGAACCCACCTTATGATTGTTTGTTGTCTTACATTTAGCAAACTCAACATTTGCGTTTGTAATGGTTGGACAAAAATAACTTTTTTATGCTTTCCAAATAACCAGACACAGAAATGTCTAATGGATAACCATTTTACATCATCAAGGTTGAATGTTTAGGTTTCAATTTAATGCTTATTAAGAACAATTATAGAAACATAGCATTAGTTAATCATGAAACTAGACATTATAATTTGTTGGTGCAACAATTTTACATTTTTAGTAAAAAAGGTAGAGCAAGGTTCAGTGCTTTGAGCAAGAGATAGAAATTAATTCACCCATTAAATTAACTCATTCAGTTTCTTTCGGCTCTCCATCATTTAATCAATGATGGAGAGTAGTGTTATATTTTTCAGGAAAGTTATATGACCTACATAAACTGTAAACTACAGGCGCCACAGATGTATTTCCAATAGTTACATGACCCTGGCCTAGAAAGAGCTCCAGTTCTCTGCCGTCTCTCTTTCTGCTCTCGTGGTTCTTTCAGATTCAGCAGCTTGTGTCCTTTCAAATGCGTCTTTCACTGAGATTAAGACAACTTCTTATTATTACTTACAGGTCATGAAGATGGGCTTGTAGCCAGGTGTGACAGATGACTACCCTATAGGGAAAGTGTTGATTGTTTTTCTGCAAGAGTGCACAAAACACTTAATCACTGTCACCTACTTTCACAATCTCTCTTAGTTTGTAATTTACAAGGTTTTGCTTTAACACAACAGAGAGCATTATCCTGCAATTATCAAACAGTACCTATTGTAATTTACATCCTAAAAATGCCGTGTGTAATTATAGTGAGCATGTCCGCTGCTGAGTGCGATAAAGGAGACTGTAGCTGTCAATCAACTGGAAAAAAATACCCTCGTGAATCAGCAGTTATTTAAGGATTCCCTCGATGATTGTATCCGACGTTTTGAGTCTGCAGACCGACAGAAAGTGTGGAAGGAGAAAGCTGCAAAAGTTGCAGGAAAGCTTTTTGTTTATAGGTTTATAGGAGGAATGTGTTGACCTAATCTGAAAGGAGCATCAAAAGCACAACAATCAAAATGTTGGAATTTTTCAGTCCATCATTAACATAGACTGAAATCTTAATGATGCTTTTGCCATTCTGTCTGGCAAAAGCATCATCATGTCACCACTGTGTTTCACAGAGGGACAAGGCCTATTTGCATAAATCTTCCAGATTTGACTGAAAATGAGATTTGTGTTGCAAAACATATCAAAAGAGGGGAAACATCCTTTCCGTTTGACAACAGAAGATATAAAAACTGCAGTCAAAATATTTTTTCTAGGCATCTTGACATGAGTGATCGTTAATTAAGTCAGAAGCAGATTTACTGCTTGTAGAGTAGTTAGCATTATAAAACAGGCTAGCCATCCTGACCTTCTTTCGGTTATTTTGTTGAAATACCCTGACGAACGCCACAGGCCAAAGGGCAAAGTTGTTTCTTAGCACTTCAAGTGTTGCTGGAGTCTTCACCTCACCAGATCGTTGACAGTCTCCCTGCACCTTAGAAGTTGTCACAGAAACTCTTTTGGTTCAACATTTCAATGTTCAGCATTTTCCATAAAAGAAAAAGTTGAAAGGTCAAACAGATAACATTTACTGTAATACATTCAGAACTACCTCACATCTATTTTAAGTCTTGCTTTCTCTCACTATGTTGCAGCTGTAAAAACTTTAAACATCTCTGTAGGTCCTCTGTAATTTTAAACATGTCACAACAACATGGCTAACTTTGTGTCTTCTCCACATAGTAACAAATTCCACACTGAAGAGTGTTGCTGTAAGTGTAATCTGAATGTAGTTATGAATGGTGGGTTCACTCATAAGGAAATTATCTTACTTTTATGTGTCTGCACTATGACAGATAAGAGGTAATCAAGCTCAAAATCAGCTGCGTCTCCGGAGAGAACATATTTAATTTATCACAAAGTTTTTAGAAATACCCGTTTAGAGATTATTCATTGCTGAGCCTGAATAATGAGTTGTGCAGTGTATAATGGAGGCATACTGGAATTAATGCAAAACCAAAAGCTCTCTTTCCTCCTCTGCACAACTGAAGCACCCATGAGACAAAGAGACACAGATAGAAAAGAGAGCGAGCCGTGCTGATGATCGAGGCAGCACAGTTTTTCAGGTGGGACAGGAAAGATAGCATGCAGAGATAAAAAGAACTAATAAGGACTGTTTGCCCTTCATTTACCGAAAACATATACCCCCTAAACCACTTCTCATCACAGTTTGTTGTAATTCTTTGTCTATTTATAGTGAATTTCTCTCATTTTGTTACATGTTGTTAATTCCCTGGTAAAGAACTGCTCAAGGAAAACCCATGCAGCACACAACTGAGCTTTGGAGATGTTTAATGGACGCAGACTTCATTTGAATCCCTTGAATCCCTTTGCAAGAAAATTTTCTTTTTTTCAGCTGTCGGGAAATGATAAACTGTCCTGCAGGGAGGAAACTGTCTTAAATTTTATCTGAACAATATGATTCCTTCACTAAGCTTCATTCTGTACTGGAAATCATTGGTTGCAAACTTCTCTTATCTCTTTCCATTTTAGAGCCCATATTTTAACCCTACATATAAATACCTTTTTCTGCACAGGAGTTGGCTCACAAAAGCACCAAAAATCACAGACCCTTCTTGCTTCAGTTATTAGTTTTCTCTTCTTTAAGAGGAGCCAAATGTTGAATAATAAGAGGAGGAAAAACACCATAAGGGAGGAGTGCAGTGCTGTCTCCCAGAGGTAGCTCATTCACCGAGCTCCCTCCTTTTTTGTTTAATACCTGTGAGCTGTCACTGATTCTGAGCACTCTTACCTACAGCTGCTGCGATCTCACAACAAAAGCTCCCCTCTTGCAAGCACAGACACTCTTACTCAAATGTTGGACCAGTTTCTTTCCTTCTGTAAAGCATGTGGATTGATCTGTTTCTCTTGAAGCCCTGGAGTGATTCGTTTGCAATAACTTGGACTTAAGAGGGGATCTGTGCCGAAACGATAAACTGAGCTTTTCCCAGTCAGTTTGTGATTGTTTGTGTGGTTCCGCAATGTTTGCCAGGATCTTCATTCCCAAAAAGCACCGGGAGCGTTTCGACGAAGTGGTCTCCCAGAGCCTGATGAGCAGACTGAAGGGCCGCAGCTTCAGTGACCCCAGTCGCAGCCACCTCCGCCGCAGCCGGAGTGAGGACCACCCTGAGCGCCTCCTCGTCTCCACCCGCGCCAGCTCAGTGCCACGCACCCATGCAGAAGAAGGTGTGGTTCCCCCCGCCAGAGGCATGCGCAAGACCACCTCCCTCATAGCTGGCCACTCGGGTGGCACCACCACCACCAACTGCAGGTTTGCATCAAGTGACAATTTGGGCTTTCAGGGGCAATTAGCAAAGGAGGAAAGTTTGTAAAAAGGCATAATTATAGCTTATTAAGCTGTAATAAAAATCAGCTTTTTGTGTCAATCCAGGCTATATTTGTATGATGTTAAGAATTAGTTTGATAATCTGACACATTTAAGAGTGACAAACAAGCAAACTACAGTGAAAAAAAAGAAGCAAAAATTAGATCCTGTTGTGATAACATCATCCCTTTTTAGGAGTGTCAGTGTTCTCCTGCACTTCTTCTCAATCACAATTTTCCAGAATGTAGACTAATTCTGAAGACATTTTAAAGAGTACTTTCAAATACAGAGACCTCCCCTGTAAACATCCTGTCACCGTCTTTTGAAGACTGCAGCCTAAAACCATCCTAATGAAACCTTTTAAGGCTCTGGCATCATCATCTGCCTATGCTTAAGTAGAAGTACGCATTGTGGAGGTAAAATATAACGTCTGCTTTGATGAGGAAATTATGTAAAAACTGCGATTTGCACTTTGATCCAACTTCACCACTGTGACAACTGTTAAGGCAGGTGAATATAAATAGTTGCAATTATTTCATTTTAAAGCATTTCAATTTAGTTTTGATTCCCTAGAGACATTGCAGACAACATAGTAACACAGTTAATGTGTAAAATGTTGGTTTTTCTATTATAAAATTTGTCTCTGCAGGACAGTCAGAGTTTGTAAGGGCAACATGAGTTTTGGCTTCACCCTGAGAGGCCACGCTCCAGTGTGGATTGACTCTGTGATCCCTGGTAGGTTTCAGTGTGTGTTTCATGTTGCAGATAACAGACACATCCATGAGGCTACACATCCAGTGAACAGCTTGAGAATCGTTTCCCCCCTGCATGTTGTTTTGCTCTGCAGGAAGCCCTGCAGACAAGGCAGGTTTGAAACCAGGAGATCGGATCCTGTTTCTGAATGGGCTGGACATGAGGTTGAGTTCCTGCTTCTCCTCATTTCATAGATGTTATCCATGTGCACAAACAGCCTGTTGTACATCAACAACTTTTCCTCAAAATGAGCAAAAAATGCCACAAAAGATCAACTGTGTAAAATATGTAAACATATTGTCTGACTGTCACAGATTTTCTGTTTGTAGGTGTTACAGCTACCACACTACATTTTCCCATTTGTGCCTAACAATAGCTCGAGATAAAAAGGACACAGATAAAAGATTGTAGAAGTGTCTTCTGAGAGAACAGAGAACGTCAGTACTTGGTTGCTATTTCAAGCATAAATAAAGCAAAGTAACCTGCTTCTTCTTCTTCAGTATATTGTGTTTTGGAGATTTTTTTCCTGTCTAAATCTGTACTATTTGAAAACAATTTCATAATATTTCTGCATTTATTCTTTTGTGCACAATATAATTTTTTGCAGGACCTCTTCTCATGAAAAGGTTGTGTCCATGCTTCAAGGAAGTGGAGCCATGCCCACCTTGGTTGTGGAGGAGGGTCCTCCTACTTTCCCTCTGGCTGAGCAGGACCTCGCAGGAGGCAGCGTCCCCACTGAGCGTGCTCGATCTCCGGTGCTTAGTTCGCTTCAGTGGGTGGCTGACATCCTGCCTCCTAGCATCAGGGTTCAGGGACGAACCTTTGGACAACAGCTGGAACACCTGCTGACCATCCAGGAGAGGTATACCATTTGCAAGGCTTTGGAGAACTTCTTCCAACACAGGTGAGCTAAAAAGGTGAGGAGATCATGAGTGGAGAGATAAAAAGGGGTTAGAAATTAGACAAAAGTATATCTGATCCAGAATAAGAATTAAATTTAAAATAAAATGTCATCAACTTCTGTTGTTTTATTTTATTTAAATGTCATTTTATAATCCTTATTTCTACAAATTTAATAATAATAATAATAAAAAAACTGTTCACATTCCACCTATTGAGTAATATCTCTCACTAGAATAAAAATTTGGAGCATGTTAATCAATTTGAAATAAGGCAGGGAATTCTGTTTTTGAAATTCAGAGAATTCAGATATTTCTGATTCTTGTTATATTTGTCTTAACTCACATGTCTGCATGGTCTTCCCCTAAACTTAAGCTAAGCTTTCCCTATTTTCCTTGTAATCAATGTGACCATTAATTGGACAGCCAGGTGATCGCTTTCACCCTGCCCGTGTTTCCATGGTCACAGGAACGTTGACACGCTGATTGTGGATGTGTTCCCGGTGCTCGATACTCCGGCCAAACAGGTGATCTGGCAGTTTGTTTACCAGCTGCTGACCTATGAAGAGCAGGAACACTGCCAGAACAAAATTTCACGATTTCTTGGATACAAAGCACCAGGTTTGTGCACATTTATCGCAACAGTTAATGTCTATGTGACTCATTGAGGACTGTCTTGAGAATGTGATGGGGATCTTGAGCTAAATCAGTGGTTTGCTGAACTGCTGCGACCCTTCAAAACTTTGTTTCCTCTTCCTCTGCATGACCTGTATGTGTGTTCCAGTTCCACCACCTCCTCCTCCTCCCCCTCCTCCTCCGGAGCCCGAGTCTGCTGCCCCTGAGCCCCATCGCCGTAGCAGCTCCATGAGGGTCACAGGGACCACATACAGGAGTAGTGTTAGGGGACGTAGCTCTGATGACCTGGTCATTGGCACACACTTGGGCATGGGTACTGACATTCAATATCTCTGCATCAGGAACAAAACTAACACTGAGACCACTTAAGCAGTGTCAGTTGTCTTTAATGTCATTATCTCTGTTAACAAAATTGCACACACCCATGTGTAGAATGCCAGACTTTTGTAACATAAAAAAAAATCACGAGGTTATTTCAAAACTTGTATCGTCATTAATGTAACATAAATGACCTATAATTCTACTTAAAAACAAATGTATTAACAATAGAAGCAAAACGTTCAAAGGTACAATAACCTGGTTGCTAGGTGTACACAACCTTAAACTGATGTTGTTGAAATACCTTCTGATTTATTTTAAGCAATCAGTCATCTTTGATTCTGTCTGACTCTACAGTGCAAAATATTCTTTTTTTTCTGAGAAGAGTTTGTTGTAACTCTTCCTCCACTGCCAACATTATCCCAACAATATTTTTATTAGACAGTTCCCCTGCCTAACCAAATGAACTAAAGAAGACTGAATGCTTATTTTTATTTTAACATTCATTTTTATGTGTTCATTGTGGCTTAATTTAGTTCACATTTACCATTGTTTTTAGTTATAGTTTTTTATTTGAACCTTCTGTGTTGTTAGAGCTGCTTTATCTAAAACTGGGATTTGTTCACCTGCAATGTGTTGCTGAAATGGTTCAAGAATTACCCCAACGTTTGTAAATTCAGTAATATTACCAGGACTTATGGGTTGTATTAAAGTTATTCTAATAAATGTATTGACATAGGCGTGCGTGCAGAGCCAGGACAGGAGAGTGGGATGAGGTTGGCCCCCGGAGAGAGACAGTCAGGAGATGGAACATCTCTTCCTGAGACTCCCAACAACCTCACCAATGTGTGTACCAGTGCCAGAGTTTATTATAAAATATAGACGGTTTAGGTTTATTAGAAAAGTCTTACTCTAGTTCATCTGTCTGTACCCCCATAACAGTTGTCAGCTGTGTATGCTGAACTGGAAAATATGTACTCAGCCAAGCGGTCCAAGTCTTTGAAAAGTCGCCCTCCTCCTGCTCCTGAGAGTTTGCTGGACCTGGAACCTTTATCCTGCACAGGGTCTCCTACAGGAAATACTAACACAGGTACCCACAATTTGAGTATTTTGTCCAATAAAAGATAGGATAAATTATAGCTGTCTTTTATCTCAGGGGCCCGCAAAGGTTCCTCGCCCCATCCCTCGTGGCCAGATCCTCTACCCAGTCCACCTTCAGGCCAGTTCTACCCACCAGGGTTGACGAGCCAGACCAGTGGGGAGTCTAATCCCTACATCAGCCTGGACAGTCCCCCTCCCTCACCTCTGGAACCCGACTTTCCTTGCAGCCCGCCGGTTCACCGCAACAACAAACGGCGGTACACCTTCTCCAAACCTCCTCGTTCAGAAGACACAGATCGCTTTCTGGATGCTCTGAGTGAGCAGCTGGGACAGAGAGTGTCTATTGTGGATGACTTCCTGACCCCTGACAATGACTACGAAGAGGTAGAGTCAACACGGGAACCTTTGTAAATTGAATGGCATCTTATCCCCTAATAAACCAGAAATCAGTCATCTCTCAACTAACATTTCATTTGTCTTTATTTAAAAGTTTGGACACAACTCCTTAACCCACCAATGTATAGAATAAGCACAGCCTGCAGAGCCAAAACTGCTTCATTTATTTGCTTCATTTATTACGCAAATAAATGAATTGCTAAATTAATTCTCAATTTTTTTTATAATAAAAATATTAAATAAATCTTAAATAATTTCATTAGTACTTAATCACTTAAGTCTGTTTTTAATAAAAAATATTATTAGAAAAATGTATATGATTTTGACACTATTTAATTAACTTTTTTATTGTCTCATATTAGTAAGCTATATGATGAGCCAAACGTGTGAAATCATTACTGTGTCACTTTTGGCCCTTGATAAAAGAAGGAATATTTGAATGAAATGTTCCTTCGTACATGAGAAGGAGCATTTTTGTCTGTAAGTGAGCAAACTTACAAAATCATCTAAAATTAAAATTTTTTCTTCACTCTAGCTTATAGCAAAGTTGTCCATGTTTAATGTTTCAACTATATAACAAGGCATTATTTTATTTATATATATTGTGTATTTTAAGGGACATCCAGCCTAAATTATTTTCAGAATTAAAGAATGATTGTCTTTGGTGCCATTATATTTTGAACAGTTGTCAGATCTGTTTAAAATTTCACGTTTTCCCCAAGTTCCACTTTGACATCAAAGGTCTAATGCTGTGTACTTGGTGTTAATGTCAGGATGTTGTGCAGATGGACTTCCCAGATGAGGAAGATGAAGATAATGACGATGAGCTTGGTGTGGATGAGGAAGAAACCGGCGGATTCGTAGCTCCAGAACTAAGCAGCCCGAGTGACGTTCAAAGCAGCAGTGGTGAAGAGAACGCCTCCTCCCTCACATACTCCTCTTCCTCTGATCACATTCCTCCTCCCCCTATGACACCACCTCCACCTCCACCTGTTCAGTTCAATGACCCGCCTCCTCCACCTCCTCCGGCACCCCCACAGAGTCAGCCTCAACACCAGCCACAGCAGGAGTCCATTACCTACACCCCTGAGCACATGCCGAGGGCATATGTGCCAATCCGTCGGAAATCTGGGCCTCCTCCACCTCCTCCTCCACGAAGCAATCCACCACCAAAACGCCATTCCTTGCATAAAGTCCTACCTACAAGAGAAGATCTACATGTTCAAGCTACCTTACAAGAGCTAAAAGCATACCAGGAGAGACAACAGGCTTTTGAGGAGAGGCAAGCATATGAGGAGCAAAAAGCTTATGAGGAGCAACAGCTTTATCAGGAACAACAGGCCATGAAGGAGAAAATTTTCAAAGACAGACAAGCTTATGAGGACAGAAGGCTTATGAAGAGCAAAAAGCTTTTGAAGAGCAGCAAATGTATGAAGAGCAGCAAGCCTACCAAGATAGACAAGCCTATGAGCAGCACCAGGCTTACCAGGAACAAAAAGCACATGAGCAGCATCAAGCCTACAAAGAACAGAAGGCACTTAAAGAGCTTCAGGCCTACCAGGAGCAAAAAGCCTATGAGGAGCGTCGAATTTACGAGGAGCGTCAAGCATATCAAGAGATGCAGCAGATATACCAGAGTCACCAATCGATGCCTGCTCAGCCAACACAACAGAAGGCCCATTCACCTCTTCCTCTCCAACAACCACACCAGTCTTTACCTCCGCTCCCATCCCAAGAGACCTCCCATCAACATGCTAACCACCACCTTTATATGATGCGACAAGTACAGCAGCAGCAACTCACCCACCAGGGCCTCCACCACAGACGCTTGTCTCGTTCAGCACCTCCACCACATCAGCCATCACCCCATCCGCCACTCCACCCTGGCCAGCAAGGTCAGTATGCAGAGGGAATCTACCAAAGTCATCAAGGCATGAGACCTCAACCCCCACCTTCACAACCCAGTTGCACCAATCACAGGCCCACCATTCATCCACTGAGATGCTCCAACAAATGCAGCAGGCCCACGCTCTCTACTCATCATCAGAAATGCTTCACCAAATGCACAAAGCCAAGGCCCATCACTCCTCAGCTGAGCTTTTACATCAGTCTCAGCAATTGCAACAAATGCAGCCTCACCATTCCTCAACTGAACTTCTCCACCAGGCTCACCAGATGCACCGAGGCCAAGCCCACCATTCTTCAAGTGAGCTGCTCCATCAGATCTATCAACCCAAGCCCCATCACTCATCTACAGAACTTCTCCATCAAGTCAATCAACTACACCAACAAAAAGCCCATCACTCCTCCACAGAACTCCTGCATGAAATTCAGCAAGAACCTGCTTCCCTCCCAGTCCAGTTTACGCGTGAGAGCCAGTCCCATCAGAGTCGGAGGAGTGTTAAAGGTCATCATCAGGCAGATGTGTCATTGCAGGGGAGACTCAAAGACCAGCAGATCCAGCAAATTCACCAACCCCAGCCAACCAAACCTTCTCCCCAAAGACCCCATTCCATCCAGCAGACTCACCACCATTCCAGTACATCTCAGATCCACCACATCCACCACATGACCCCACAGCCTCCTCCTCCCCAGAATTACCAACACCAGATTCAAGTCATCCATCCTCCTCAGCAACCCCACAGGCCTCAGCCACTTCTTTCCACCTTTCAGCCCCTCCAGCCTCACCAGCCCACCCTCTCCACCTTCCAGCCTGTGCCCCAGCTCCACCAGACACAGCATCAGGTCCAGTCTGCCACCCAAACTGGTCGTCCGCAGTCACAGCCCTCGCACCACCTCTTGCAGTCCCAACAACAGCATCAAGCCCAACCTCACCACAAGCAATCTCATAGCCAGAGTCAGCCCCAGTCCCTCCCTCACTCCATGTCTGATCCCACAGAGAATTTGGGACTGCCTCCTCCTCCACCTCTTCCACCACCATGCTCTCCTCCACCATTGCCAAGACCCACTCTGTCACGAATGGACTCGCATCATATGAGTGTGAAGAGGCTGCGCTGGGAGCAGGTGGAGAATTCAGAGGGGACCATATGGGGGCAGGCAAGTTATGAGACATTTCTAAAAATGATCGCGTTTATACTTTACCAACACAGATAAGCTAGATAATCTCACTGCAAGACAAATGCTGATTTTTTTCTTTCTCTTCCTTCTGAAGTTGGGGGAAACTTCTGATTATGAAAAACTTCACAACATGGTGAAATATTTGGACCTAGAACTGCACTTTGGGACACAGAAAGGCTCATGTGAGTGGATATAAAAGGATGTTCTTATTGTGCTTAAATTTTTATTTTTTGTAATAAATTACCATTATTTATCATCTTTAAATGAATTAAATATAATTTTTATAAGCCGAATTTTATAAGGAGCTTTTTTTTTCATTCATTAGACAACTCTCTAGTACTTAGTGTAAATCTAGATTAGTTGGGTTTGGAGGCTAAATTTAAAGTCAAATAGCAACCAAATCCAAATCAGGCTTCAGCTATTATTCAGCTATCACTTTAGTTTTTGAGAAGTATTTGTTATTTATGCAAACACTGTTTTTTGAGCAGTGGAAAGTCACTGAACATTTTCAGGCATGTTGATGTCATATATCTTTTAAATCAAAAACTTGCTTAAAAAATATTCTATCCCTTCAAATGTAACTTGTAAATTTAGCATCAATAGAAATAAACATAAATGTTGTCAAATTTGTAGTGCCCGCTCCAGAGCCTCTGCCACACCTGGAAACCTTCAAGAAGAAAGATGTTATAGAAATCCTGTCCCACAAGAAGGCTTATAATGCCTGTAAGTATAGTGTTGTGTCCTATATACCAATATTTACAGTTTCCTAATTTTAGTTTTCTTATGCTTTCTGTCATCTTACAGCCATCCTGATAGCCCACTTGAAGCTTTCTCCTGGAGAGCTGCGTCAGGTGCTGATGAACATGGCTGCAGACAGACTGGAAGCAGCTCACATAAAACAACTGCTGCTGTACACTCCTGATGCGGAGGAGGTGAAAAAATACGAAGCATACAGAGAGGATCCCAGCAAACTCAGTGAGCCAGACCAGTTCATGTTACAGGTAAAGTCCTGGTACATTGTGGAGCTAGTGTTGCTGCTGACGTACAGCTGTGAAGGAGCAGAGTTTCATCATGGTGATGATTTGAGGGTTGTTGTTGATGTCTGTCAGATGTTGTCTGTACCAGAGTATAACACCCGTCTGCAGAGCCTCCTCTTCAAGTGTTCACTTCAGGAGAAGACAGAGGAGCTGAGAGGAGCATTTGACTGTATCATTAAGGCCTCTACTGAGCTGAAGACAAGCAAGAAGCTAGCTAAAATACTCGAGGTACCCTTCTTCCAAGAAAATTAATTAAAATTGCAAATGTGTTATACATTCATGAAACCTTCACACATTTGGTAAGAGAACATTCCTACTCACGTTTCTGTAACTCAGAATACAAATCCTTAATCTTCCACCGTACAATTTTGCCCTAGTTGGAATTTTTCTATTACCTGAAATCCCAATAAAACACTTTGAGTTTTGTGCTTGTAATGTGACTAAGTGCAAAATGTTCAAGGAAAGTATGAATTTTGCACAGTGCAGTTGATATATTCAGTTTGTTCTGTGTAGCTGAAAAAGCATTTCTTATACCACTTTTCCCCCATAACATTAATCTTTTATGTAGTTTGTGCTGGCGATGGGGAACTATTTAAATAACAGCCAACCTAAAACCAACAAGACCACAGGCTTCAAGATCAACTTTCTGACAGAGGTACTGTAGTTTGTACACCATAAATTGTTTGTTCTAGTCCCGAAGTCTGTTTGGCATATGCATCAAACATCCTGCCTATGTCCTGTTCAGCTGAGCACTACTAAAACTGTTGATGGGAAGTCGACGTTTCTGCACATCCTGGTCAAGTCGTTGTGTCAGCACTTTCCGGAAGTGTTGGACTTTTCCAAAGATCTGAATATGGTCCCTCTTGCAGCAAAAGGTAGGAAAACACATTAGATGTTCAACTTTTATTTTAAACCCCTTCTCCACAAAAACTCACACTCCTTTCCAGTGAACCAGAGGACTATTACATCAGAAGTGAGCGACATCCACACAACCATCCAGGATATCCGCTCAGCTTGTCAGAAGATGTCTGCGACCACGGAGGATCGCTTTGGGGTCGTTATGAGTGTATCCTTTAGAGAGAAAGAAAAGCAGCCGAGGGAATTATTGTCTACTTGGAGAAATGGGATGCTTTAGTTCCTTAATGTTAATGTGTACAGAACTTCCTGGAAAACAGTCATCCAGCAATCCAGTCCCTGGAATCGCTCCAGCAAAGAGCCATGGAAGAATTCAGCAAGACAGCCTCATACTTTGGTGAAGATGGCAAAGCCACCACTACAGAGGCTTTCTTTGGCATATTTGCAGAGTTCATGAACAAGTTCGAGGTAAGCAGGTCATTTGTTTCCATTAACTATTTAAATAATTACAGAATTTAAACTTGGATGCATCATATCTGGTCCCTTTTTTGTAGTTTGTTTTGCACATGTATCTGGCATAAGCACTTGAACTTTTTCACCTTTTATCACTTCAATATATTACATAAGAATGGTATGCAATTCTTTACTTGATTTCCTTTACTCAAAATCCCCAAAATATACCTTACAGTTTGTGTCTGCAACATAATGAAATGTGAAAAGGTTCAGGGAGTACGGCTTTATTTTCATGCCATTAAGCATACAATGATTTAATGAATCTAGCAGATAAATATTTTTGTTTGCTTTTTTCGCTGCAGAGAGCTCTCAGCGATCAACAAGCGGCAGAAATCCCCAAAAGCCCCAGAAGTCCTCGAATGGCCTCCCCCCAAGCCTGGTAACACACATCCACATGTGCAGATGAGACGGGACATTGCAGCAGCCGAGACACTTTACACACACATACAAACTTGAGGTACACATGCCATGCACAAACATGTGCACACAAGCAAAAAGAAAAACAGAAACTAAAGATGGAGATTTTCTATGCCAAACCTGTAAATGTTAGTGTTGTTCTTGTTATTTCCTGCAGAGAGAACAACATGGATTGTAATAAAGAACCTTATTCAGTTTTTGGTTTATCTGTCTGAAAGGTAGATATTCAGTGATGTACCTTAGTTTAAGTTTAATTTCCACAATCACCCATTAGTGAGGTACAATGACAATAAAATAGAATATTTGTAGCAAATCTTTAAATAAGATGTATTTACATATTTAATCTTGAAATAGATACAAGCTTTAATCAAAACTTGTTCACTGCATTCTGTGGTTCTGCAGAAATCACAGAAACTGTGGAAACTTGTTCTTTACTTTTGTCAGACACCCACCACTTTGAATGTAACACAAGCTCTTTACTAAGTGTTTTCTTAAGTAAATCTCCTCAGATTAAAGGCTGTTTTACTCGCTTTTGTGTACCTCAACGTCACTGTCTGCAGACTTTTCTTCTTTTGGATGATACTTCTAATCATTACAACTTTTGTATAGGAGGTAATGTCTGAATTGGCTCCAGCTGGCTATTTGTTTCATAGAAAATAATGTAATTGCAATCCGAACACAGAGAGAAGATTGCAGAAGTGGGAACCATGTGAGTCTTAAATCGGGCGTAGTGCAATTTCCGAATGTTTAGCTGTGCTGCACTGTTAGATACTGCACTCATTAATGTGTAATAGAGATGTATATTGTGGTATCTGTACAGAATGAGAGTGTAAAATATGTATATGCTGCACCTCGGAGCACTGTTGTTTTCTCATTATCCCTACATTTCTTTAATTTTGTTGCATTTAACTGGATTTTAATGCGTTTCTGGGCCAAGCATAGTAATAATCTACTTAGCGGACAGTGATGTTCTTTAGTTTATAGTGAAACCGATTTACCTTGATATTAAAAGTAATTACAGTATTTAAATCCACTGAGCTTTTTAAAATTTGTCACGCTGCAATCACAAACCTTAATGCACATTATTGGATCTTATGTGACAGACTAACACTAGACAGTGCATCGCTGAAGAAGAGAAAAAAGAATCAACCAATTTTTGAAAAAAAAAAAAAAAGATCTGAAAAGCGCAGCATGCAGTGGGCTTTTACCACCTTGAGTCAATATTAGAGAATTTAAAAAAAAGTTCAAGCCTTGTTAAATCGGATGGAGAGTGCTTGTAGAGCACCATGGATTCTCAATGATTTGGGTATGGACTTTGACTAGGCCATTCTAACTCTGGATGTTGTCACCCTGACCAACCTAGGAGATGAACTTGTGCATCAAAAAGTTATTTTCTTCAACTTCCAGGCAACTCTGACCTGTTTTCCTCTTACCACACTTTTCATTATTTACATGGAATAAAAAGCAAGCATCATTTTCCTTTCTTTGAACAGTTATGCACTGCCTTGACTGTGCATAACTGTTAAGGCAGATAACAGTTATGCACAGTAATTTCTGTCACGTGAAATTACAAAATAATTTATCAAAATCTGCTGTCGTGACAAGATATAAAATAGAAAAAGTTCAAGAGGGTGATTAGTATCTTTGCAAAGCCCTGTACATAAATGCATGCCTTAGTTTTTATCATTTGAAGTGCAATTGTTAAAAAAAATGTTTAAATTATTGTACGCACTGTTTTCAAATGATATAATAGTACATGCTGTTTTTTGCTTGAGTATTAAAACGTTATGTTTAAAGCACTGCTCTCCATTTATCATATAAAATATTACATATGTATTTTTTATTGTGACAAATAAATTCAGACAAATATAAAGAGTTGTATGAAGACTGCTTTTGTTGTATTTTTTTTTAACATTAATGTTTGTTGCACCAAAGAGAATAAACTGGTTTATAACTTTAATTTCTGTTAGTACATCCGCCGACCTTTTTATTGTATGAATCTGTTTCTTTACAACTGCTGACGTGGCTCCTGCTATCGCTGCAAGCAGTTGGTCTGCAGAAGTGGATATAAATAGTATTTTTTGTGCCTCTAAGTGTTTTCTCTGATCACTGCTGACATGAACTCGAATAGGCATTCCACTTATTCTGCTCTTATAACGTCTCTTGAGTAATTTGGATTAATTTAAACCTCTTAAAGAAATCACTCGGTTATTTACAGACATGAGGAAACTCTCTTCCACACACCTCCCAGTGAGGTGTAATAAATCCCTTACATGTTAACTAAACCTTGTTGTGCATGTTGGGAAAGTGGAGTTTGAACCTTATGGTGAATCGTAGAAGACGATTCCAGAGTCTTCTACGATCCTGACAGTCCTGACAGGAATGCAAGGACTGTCTGTGGGTTATTGCTGACATGCTGTATTGTTTGGGTGCAAGGCAGATTCATGGTATGAGACTCAAGAGGACAAATTAATGAAAGGTGAGTTTATCAAACATTGCAATCTTTGTAGTTTAAATATATTTTGTAGCTTTTGCTGCAGTAACTAATAACATACTTATCGCAAAGATTAAAGGTGCTTTATTTTATGGTACAAATCTGCAAGAAGTGTCAAAAAAATGAGAAGGCTGAGATGACTGCCTTTACCTGTAGAAGAGTTATAAATATGAAATGTCACATCTTGCTGCCAGGGAGTAAAAAGAAACAAATAAAGCAAGTGCCTTCATGCAAAAGATTACAGAATACTGTAATACTTCATATGGTTTGGGAAGTGTAATGAAAATCCCCTTTTCTGGTTCAGCTGAGTAAACTTTCTTCTCTGTTCTTAGCATGAAACAAACTTTGTTGCATTTTCCAGATGACCTTCAAACAAGCAACTGGTGAAAGGGCACCAACAACCAACATGCCCCCAACCCAGAAGCCATCTTTTGGGAGCAGCACCCTGGTCACTGTGGATATTGTGGTCCTAGTTGTCTATTTCCTGCTGATTCTGGCTGTGGGTTTCTGGGTAAGAAGCTTGTCTTTATCTTTTCCCTCTTTGCTATTGGTGATACAAAAATGGTTAAGATACTAGCCTTTATTTTTAACCAGGAACATACTGAAACTTGCTGGGGTTTTGTTAGTTGTGTTTACCCTTTTTCCAAGTTTTGTGCAGCCTTTGTCATCCCAAAGGGTGTATATACCCAAATACGCCAAATCTGGCATGTGGTACAAGCCAGATGTACCAAATGAAAAGATGCGTATAGGCTTTAATTTTTTTTTTTAAAAATGTTTTATAATATTGGCAGTAATTTTCCAGAATCATGTCAGACTACAATATAGAAGCAGGAGCTGTTAATGTATCAGCATTAATGGTTTACAAATCATTGACAAAGTGACAAAATGAGAATAAAATACATTGATTTTGTATTTGCTCTCATCAAGAAATGGATGGGACAGAGCAGTAAACCACCAAACAACTTTAGCTAAATATCATAAAGGGAAACAAAGCTGTTATGATGTTCAAGAGCAAACTGGAAAACATTGAAACCCTGAACACAAAACAATGTCCTATGTATAGTCTAAATAATCGACTTTTATTTTATTAGTCCATGTGGAGAACGAAGCGCAGCACAGTGGATGGATACTTCTTAGCTGGCAAGACTATGACGTGGTGGCCAGTAAGTAAAACACCATCAAATCTTTGGAGGACAAAAAAAAGATGGACTGATTTTCTGATTAAAACAGCTGAAGAAGAGTTGATTTCCTCTTAAAAAATGAGGCCAAGTTGAGCTAAATCCCAATTTCCTCAACTATATTTAGGTTGGGGCCTCACTGTTTGCCAGTAACATTGGCAGTGGACATTTCATCGGTCTGGCCGGGTCAGGCGCTGCAGCAGGAATTGGGGCGATAGCTTATGAATGGAATGTAAGACATAATATTTAATGTAAAAAAATAAATCTGAAGAAGAATCTATGTTAATGTCTTTGCATTTGTTTAAAAAAACAAAAAAAAAACAGGGAATGTTTATGGTGTTGATGCTCGGATGGCTCTTCCTGCCCATTTACATTTCCTCTGGGGTGAGTTTCCCACACACCCAACCTGCACAGGAGTGCACTCCTGGTGTGAGAGTCACTTCCAACACTCTCTCCTCTCCAGGTAACGACCATGCCAGAATATTTGCAGAAGCGCTTTGGAGGAAGAAGAACGCAGTTATTTATAGCCGTCCTGTCCCTGTTTATTTACATCTTTACAAAAATATCGGTATGGCACAAATACAACAGGAATTTCTATGTCTGGGTGGAAAAATTGGATAAATCTCCATGTATGAACTCAAATTGTTTTTTTTGTTGTGGTCAGGTGGACATGTATGCAGGTGCTGTGTTTATCCAGCTTGCTTTGAAGTGGAATATCTACCTGGCTGTGGTGCTGCTGCTTGCAGTGACTGCCCTCTACACCGTAGCAGGTGACTTTTCTCCCTCCATCACCTAAATTGTGTGAAATATATTGTGTATTTGCATAAAGGAGTCTCATGCATTGCATCTTTTGTTTTGCACTAGCTGAAAGTGCCTAATGAACCCTGTGTTGTGTTCTAGGTGGTCTTGCTGCAGTTATCTACACTGATGCAGCTCAAACTGCCATCATGTTGGCCGGAGCTCTCACCCTCATGGGTTTTAGTAAGTCAGATGCTACTGATTTTGTCACTTTCCCACTACACTATTTTGCACACCTATTTTTGTTTCTGTCTCCACTCTGAGGTTTTGTTGAGGTCGGAGGTTGGAATGCTCTGATGGAGGGATATTTCACCGCCATTCCTTCGGTCCGTGTCCCCAACTCGACCTGCGGCTTGCCTCGAGATGACGCTTTCCACATATTCAGAGACCCGGTGCACTCTGACCTTCCCTGGCCTGGAGTTATCATCGGCATGTCCGTCCCCTCCATGTGGTATTGGTGTTCTGATCAGGTACTGTAATAAGGTTATTTTTGAACTTACAAAAACAAATCACATACAAAAACATTTATATGCCTTGAACCTTTTCATATATACATATTACCATGATCCAAACTTGTATGTACTTGCAATGTATTTTATTATTTTTATCTGATACACCAAGTATCATAATTGAAAATGACACTGTTTATAAGATCTGCAATTGTGTTTAGTCATCCTAAGCAAAAACTGTATTGCTTCAATTGCAACTGCAGGACTTTGGGGTGTGTTTGTGCATCCAGAGAGCGAAATGTTGTCAGTTCTTCTGTAAAAAATATTTCAAATTCATGGAGAGTCTCATTAAGTCTTGCTATGTACTAGTTTTAGCTCTGAGCTTTGACACATGAACATGCTCTCAACTGAAAGCATATTTATGTGTATTTGGGCAAATGATGCAAAATACACAAAGCAGAAAACTGAATATATTTGCTTTATCAGAGAAATAAATGTTTCTGTCGTTGTTTGTTTTGCGTAAAGCAGAGTTATATTATTAACAAAAGTGGACTTAATGCATAGTAAAGTGTAAGAGAATCATGATTTCTAGAATAAACATTTTATGATTGTAAAAAAAAAATAGGATGTTTTTCATTTTAAAGACTAAACAAAAACATCTATTTATTTATGTGCTGTAATTTTCTCCTGGTTTTAGCTTGTTGACATATTTTTCTGTTAAAAACTTTCCACTTCACAGTATTAGTGACCTAAGAGAAAAATGCACAGGCAGTCCAATTGATAATTTACTCACTTATCGGTTAAGTGACAACATTGAGTTATAGCATTACTGTACCCATTCTGATTTTTGCTAATTAGATTCCTCCAATGAAGATCTCAGTTATTCATTCACCAAAGCCAGGAAACTGAGAGTCTCTCTTGGTTCTCTGCAGGTGATTGTGCAGCGCTCTCTGGCTGCAAAGACTTTGACCCATGCTAAGGGGGGGTCTCTCCTGGCTGCATACCTGAAAGTTCTGCCTTTCTTTGCCATCATGCTCCCCGGGATGATCAGCAGGATCCTCTACACAGGTACAGATTGGGATGTTAGGGGACCAGTCAGGGTATTTCCCTTTTTTTATTGTGTTCATTGTATGGTATTGTGTCTAGATGAGGTGGCGTGTGCAGACCCTGACCTGTGTAAGCAGATTTGTGGGAACTCAGTGGGCTGTTCAGACATTGCTTATGTAAAACTGGTTATGGAACTTCTCCCTGCAGGTGAGATGCTGTTTCTGCCGTTACTTTCCCTCCTCCCCATTTTCCTTTCACACAACCGTTCCCTACTTGCCACTCTTCCTTCTCAGGACTGCGAGGACTCATGATGGCGGTGATGATTGCTGCTCTCATGTCGTCTCTGACCTCCATCTTCAACAGCTCCAGTACCATTTTCACCATGGATTTATGGAAGAGCTTCAGATCTCGTGCTTCTGAATGGGAGCTCATGATTGTGGGGAGGTATGACTCATTGTAGCATCCAAGTTAGAGCAAAATAAGACACTTTTTCACACTTCTTTAATTTTTGAAAATCTGAAAAGTGTAGTTATGACTAGCCAGCGCCGGTTGGATAATTACAGCTATTAGTTGTGCATTCTAAAAACCTGGTGCAGAATTAAGAATATGGGATAAGACTTCAAAATTAATATAAAAACACACTTTCCTTCAACCCTAACCGAGTTTTACTTGTTTTATATCGACAAAATACCTGCAGCTGTCATAGCAGCAATAGGTGACTACAAAGTATCAACTCTGTGACACTGCAGACAAATATGCATCATATTTTTCAGCTTTTTGTTTCTGAAAAATTTAGAATTCCTTTATTGTTTTTCTTTCACTTCACAATTATGTACTACTTTGGCTTAAAACCCTATAAAGTACATACATATTTGATGTAGTGATGTAATAAAGTTCCAATGGTACTTTTAAAAGGCACTGCACTTCCAAAGTCATGACTTTTCCAAATGTTTCCACCTTAATCATTAAAAAAACGTTGCAGCTTAAAACCATGCATGTAGCTTCAGCACAGACAGCTAAATTGCTGATTTAAAGCAGTAAACTACATGTTGACACCGCAGGGTGTTTGTTCTCGTCCTGGTGGCGGTGTCAGTGCTCTGGATTCCTGTCGTCCAGGCCAGTCAGGGTGGCCAGCTCTTCATCTACATCCAGTCCATCAGCACCTACCTGCAGCCCCCTGTAAGCATCGTCTTCCTCATGGGCTGCTTCTGGAAGAGGACTAATGAGCAAGTGAGGAGCTTAATCATCAGACTACATTTAAAAATGAGCCTTTTTGTTCCAATTTGCTAATGGGTTTGTTTTGTCATGCAGGGCGCCTTCTGGGGTCTCGCTATTGGTCTCACAGTGGGCTGCATACGCATGTTGTTGGACTTCATCTACCCTGCACCACTGTGCTTTGAAGAGGACGACAGACCCGGCGTGCTGAAATACGTCCATTACCTCTACTTCTCAATGCTGCTGTCCTTCATCACCCTGGCTGTGGTGGTTGTTGTCAGCCTGGCTACCGAGGAGCCCAGTCGAGAACAGGTGAAGCAGCATCCTGACCTTTTCTCAGCTGATTCTTTGTTTGCAAACCTCACAGAAACAAAATCATTTACCTAGAGCACCACTAGGTGTCAATAATGTGCTAAGATACAAGCAGACTCTAGCCATGACATGTTCTTACTGCTTTGCTTTCTAAACAGATAAGTCATCTCACTTGGTTCACAAGGTTTGATCCGGTGAAGGCAAAAGAGCAAGAGATCCCAGAGGAACAGAGATGTACAGAAAGCAGAAATGGACAAGCTTTCGATCAAAGGAGAGGTCAGTCTCTTCTGCACATCTCCCAACTTCTACTTCCAAACTGCCTAGTTAACGCTATTTTTCACTGACCTCTGCAGACTCAGCTTCGTCTGTGTCCAGTCCTCCCAGTCAGTCCAAGTTCATGTCTGCCATCTACTGGTTGTGTGGGATGGAGAGACAAAGTGAGGCAGACAGCAACACTGTGACCCCCCCTGTGCCTGAGCAGATCATCTGCACTCTGGATGAAAAGCCAAGTCTACAGCACCTTGTCAACGCCAACCTCATCGTTTGCCTCTCGGTAACGGTCTTCATCATCGGCTACTGGGCTTGAGGGGAAGAACTCCAAACTTTACGAAAGTATTCCTACCCCCTCAGACTGTTTCACAATGCAGCCACAAACTTCACTGTATTTTATTGGATCCATAAGGGATAGACAAATATGAATGAAATATATAACAGCTTGGCCTGCATTTTTATCCAGCTCCTCCTTCCATTACTCTGACACCCCTAAATTAAAACCAATTGCCTCTAGAAGTTAACCAATTAGTAAATAGACCGGTGTGTGATTTAATCTCAGCACAAATCTGCACAGTGAACGCCTCATGGCCTTGTTAGGGAACAAACAGGATGATAAACAGCAAGAAAGGAGGCGTGGCCTAAAGTTGTGGAGAAGTTTAAAGCCGGGTCAGATTAGCTTTGAACGACTCATACAGAAGTTTAATCTATTAAACAGTAATAAAAAGTACGGCACACCCTCTAGCACCAGGGGAATACACAGCTGTGGGATTCTCACACTATTATGGGAACATAATACTGTGAGAATCCTTTTTTTTCCAGCAATGACACAGGAGCTTTGGAAATATGGTTGGAGAAAATCTTTGTGTTATTTTACATAATATTAAAATGTAAGTCACTGGTTGTGATAGTTTTACTCATTTTCTTCCTACTTCATAATCATTTTACTTTGTGCTGGTCAATGGTAAATAAACTTAATTTATAAAGCCCCGTTCACATTCAAACACAGATATTCACAAACAGGTAAGGAGTTTAGCGCACAATCTGTGTTTAAATGACAGAGGAGAAACTGGAATCAAGCCCACTACTTTAAGACTGAAACACATCTATTTTATCTGTTTAGCCGCAGTTGCTCATAAAATACATTGAAATATTTGGTCATGTGGCTGTGAAAATGTTTGAGGTGGTACTAATGCTGCAAATATAAAATATGTACAGATTTTAATATAGTATGTTAACCGGGAGTTAGCCTAAATTAACTATAATAGTGACATTTTGTTCTCTAAAATACTGTTTCTATGTATTATTTGTAAATTGAATTATATTCAAAGTAAAGCCCAAAGAACAATCTCATGAGTTCACATTCAGTGGTTTTTTAAATATGTCTTACTGGGTAAATATCTGTACTTGCAAGAATTTCTCTAAAGATTTAAAAACTAATTTTATAGAACTATGATGCATTAGAAAAGACCACAAACAAACTCATAGTAAATTGTACTCAAAGAAAAAAAAAAAGATTTTAATGTTTTTTCTGTATTTGGTCGAAGCTTTGATTTTGGAGTAATAGTGATTACAAAAAGAAGATTGTCCCTTTTAACAATAAAAGCAAATCCTGACTCATCAAATAGGATTTTTCCCATTTAAAAATCAGCTTAGTGGATGTCACAAAGGAATCCTGATTAAAAATGAGACAATCAAACCTCACCCTGTTGTATTCTTCAAGATTTCTTGATAAAACCACCTGAAAATGCAGCAACAAGCTCTGAATAGGCCATCAGTGGAAGACAACTGCATCTCTTATTGCACCTTCCCAATGTATTTGGTCATTGCAACTCTTAAACTGTCCTAAGAAACTCACAATCATCTTTGGCCCTTTAGCTATTTCTTAATACCATCCTGCAGACTCTGAATATTTCATTCTGTCAGATGAAACAGCCAAATTTGGAAAATGAAAATTCAGTTTAGCTTCATGATAAATAAGTGACAGTTTGAATTCAAATCCGATATGTTAGAGGTTAAAATCTCAAAACAAAAGCTAAAACTGCACTCAGATGCTTGTCTCCAAAAGGATTCTTAGCTTTAACACTTTGGCATAAAACAAAGAGAGGTACAAAAAGGTGAAACTTCTCCAGCATTCTTTTTTTTTCCTTAGTTAAGCCGCTATATAACTGAGGTCCTTTAAGCTTTGGCTCTGCAATTAAATTTTTAGACACCTAGCAGAGCGTGCAGCAAAAAGAGTTCAATGTTGGAAGCGATGGCTGCACATGGGTTTTGTGGTTTAAGCCATCACTGTACGACGAGGCTTCTGGTTTGACTCAGTGGAGCAGACAAAAAAAAAATATATATATATATATGTATATATATATATATATATATAAAGCTGTTGGCATCTTGTAAGCAGAACTGATGCCTTGTCTTAAATGAACAATTAAAGCTGGAGCGCATTCTACAGAGCAGTGTTCTCTGCCTCGATTTCAGGGGTGGAGTGCAGGTTGGAGGTGGGCTCTTGACCAGCAGAGCCCTTCACTTCTTGCTCCTCAATCACCTGAGGGACAAAAGCTCTTGTGATCCCCTTCATAACCAGGCCTCCATCTGCAAAACAAAAACCCAGATGGAGCAATCACCAAACACATCATGAAATAAAGCAAACAGCTGCACACACACACACACACCACTACAAACTCCACATTCTTTAAGACACCAAGGACTCTTCTACAATTTAAATATAATCAATTCTGCTAAAAGTATATGAGGGATTTTTTTTTTCAGTTTCCTTGGTGTGTTAATCTGTAAAAGCAACAAAAATTTTATGGCACAGATCTGGCCAAGAGCATTGACCACAGAAAGTACAAAAAAATGTCTGATCCTGTTTAGAAGCACGTTAGTGTCACAGCAAAAAGTTAAGAGGCAGAGGCTGTTGGGGGGGTTAAACCTAAATGCAAGCAGGTTATGAACAGACATATGCACAAAAACATGCCTTCACACATAAACATTCAAGTGCATCTCAATAAATTTGAATATCATCCAAAAGTTAATCTGTCAGCTAGTCGACGGAGACTGCTAACAGTTTTGCCCACCCTCCTTTGCAAAATCTTACTTCTTTCACTCTAAAAGCGTTTCTTTAAGCTTTCAGCACCATCCGTCTTCCCATCAACTCTGAAGAGCTGCTGCTGCTGCTAAAAAGAACCCCTGCATCATGACTCCACCACCACCATGCATCACTGTGGGAGTGGTGCAATCAAAGTGGTGTACAGTGTTAGTTTTCTCCCACAATTAATGTTTTGTATGCAGGGACACATTTTCCACATTTTCACCCCATTCAGCTTTTTTTATTTGTCAAAGATGAATTACATTATGTCCTTCCTGTTCAAAATCATGCACCATTTACTGCAAAAGTATCATGTTATGATCTACATAATTATGAGGAAGACTGCTGGCGTGGCAGTTGTTAAGCACACAGTCATTTTATCGAGTGTCAGCCTGAAAATGGCATTGTTAAAGAGTGCCATCTCCAAGTATGTCATTGGAAAGTTGAGTGGAAGGGGAAAAACGTGTGGTAGAAAATTGTACACGCAACAAGAATAAATAAAAACCACTGAGATAATTGTGAAGCAAAAACCCAGTCATTTTAATATTGGTCTTATGTAAAACCCTGACATCTGTATTGACTCTACACTACTTCCACTTTCTTAATTGAGTTACCAGAAATAAATTAACCTTCTAATGGTAGCACAACTTATTGAGATGCACATATACCTATTTGTGTTACATGTATTAGACTTGCAACAAAGCTCTAGTTGCTTTTTTTCTCCCCAAAACAGACAAACAAACATGAAGCAGCAAAAAGTGCCAATACACCCAGCCAATAGGAACCTTACCATCACCTGCCCGGCAAAGCTCATCTTACAGGCAGGTCGGCAGCTCAGACATCTGCAATGTTTACACACATTTCCTGTCATGCTTCAGATCACCACAGTTCCGTTCAAAGTGACACAAATCGAGACAGTGAAACCATAAGAAGAAGCTAGAGATCTAAAAACAGCAGCACCCTAAGAGGAAGCTTCAGACGGTTATCGGCAGACGAGCAGAAAGGGGAATAAATAAATAAATTGCTGAAAAGTTGCTGGAAGACGGCTGGAGATGTTTTCTTCACTTCAACTTGAACCAAAAAGAAGAATAATTTTATTAAAATGTCAAAAAAAGTGAACAACATGGAGAATCTGACAAAGACCCTGGATTAATTACAACTTGATGTAAAAAAAAAAAAAAAAAAAGACTGCCTGATAAATTTAAATGAACAACTTTCTTTTTCATAAATCAAATAATTGCTTTTAATATTCTGCTTCTGAACCTTTAGAATAATGTAATCACCTGTTATGATCTTGGATGCAGAGCTGCAGATGCCATTACCGTTGTCATTAGCTATGGGCTGCGGTGGCGGCGGCATGCTGGGTCGCACTCTTGGCTTCGGGGCGGGCCTGGAGGGGCGGGGCAGAGATCCAGTGGCGTACGGTGGCGGAGTATCAGGTGGAGTGGGAGTTGTCGGGGGCGAGGGGTCTCCTTGGGCCGGCTGCTGGGCTTGAGGAGGCTGCGGCGGCGGATGGTTTGGGGCTTGGATGAAATCCTTGCTGGAGTGTCGTCGGGCTGTGAGGGGTGGGTGACCTGGAGGCTTGGGGGCTGCTGGACTGAGAGGCGTACAGGCTGGGCTGCTTGGGTGGAGCCGGTGCCTGCTTTTTGGTGCCTTAAGTGCAAAAGATCAACAAGACATTATTTATTCCCTTGACTTTTTTCGTGTTTTTTGATGCTACAACCACAAACTTCAATACAAAAATACAAAATACAAAAATCAACATATAACAAAATAAAAAAAGAAGTTATAGAAGCGTGAAAACATTTGTGGAGCGCTGTAAACTGAATATGAGAGTGTGCTCTGTTCTCACCTCTGCGGACCATATGTGGGCTCGGCCCTCTTGACCCACCCTGAGAGTGCGGGGTCCCGACTGTAAGATGGGGTGAACCGTTCCTCTGCTGTGGAGGGGTGGACAAGGGCTCCCGGGGTTGGCTGTTAAAATACAACAGAACAAAGCATTAAACCATATCAATACTCTACTTTATATGACACAACACTTTTTTAATGGCGCAAAATCAAAAATCATGCATACAAACATCAACATACATTTTCCATCAAGAGATTGGACAAAGGTCAAAACAAGAGGAATCACTCAGATTTAGGCAAACAAGATGCAAAAACAATAAAAGGTCAGTAGATGCAGACACAAAACTGTTTCAGTAATGTGTTGAATGCAAATTGAAAAAGCCCGAGAAGCAGATGAGCACTGGAACGTGCTGGTTAGCAGGCGGACAGAAGCGTATTGTATTGTAAAAATAGGTTCAAAATTGCAAGCAGAACAGATAAAAAATAAACGCACGATCAAAGCAAAACATGATTTTCATCGCATTCCTAATCACGGGAGCCAAATTAAATGCTGTGCATGAGGTGGAGATTATTAATCTAAGAGATCCAGAGTGGTTCTTACAGTCACCAATCAAAGAAATGGCAAACACAAAGGTTGGGCGGGCTCCGGACTGGTTGATTGGTTGCGAGCAGACGGTGGAGTACTGTTGCGACCTCAGCTCGCTCCTTACCTGCTGTCCTCTGCGCTGGGCTGCCTTACACCCTGAGGCTGCACTGCGGCTGCCTGGACCCCACCCCCATGAGCCTCACTGCCTCCATCCCCAGCAGCAGCAGCGGTCAGACTCGGCTGCTGAGCCTCTGGACCTGGCGACTGAACCTGGGGGGACTGCAGCTCGGTCTGGGAGGAACCCTCAGCTTCCAGAGGGGGCAGTGAGGGTTGGAAGGTGGGTGAGGTTAGTTGTGTCTGCTTTCTATTTACAGTGCCGATTCTGCGTGGCGCAGGCTCCGGATGTTTGTTAACAGGGCTATGAAGGAGGGGGAGAGGGGAGAGAGTTCAGGAGGGCAAAACCACACGCCAACCAAACAGTGACGGGGAGCAGGAAACCGAGAGAGAGAGAGAGAAACAGCTAGGAGCAGTGAGAGATGGTGTAAGACATATGGAAAAGAGAGAGAGTCGGTACTTCCTGAGAGCAGTGAAACCAGGCCAGTAGGAAGAACCAAAAGAGCACATAAAACCACGCGCCAGTCACCTCTGAAACCGAGCAACACTGGGCTGCACTCTATAAAAGTTACAGGCGGCACCAGATACAAAAAGCAACACAGGAAGCCCACACAAAATATAAACCTACAGAGAGACCTAGGCTTTAATTGGAAATTAAAAAGATGACAAGAGTACAGAACAGTAATACAAAGAGAAACAGACAAAATCATGTCCCGACAATGAAAGTTTCTTCAAAACATATAAAGAAGCAAAAAAATGTTTCTTTACCAAGAGTATGAAACAGTGTGTGATTAAATTGTAGTGAAATCTTGCAAACAGATAAGGAAAAAAAGTGCAGTGATAAAAGAAAACATCCCTTCTTTCACTGGTCAATAACTGAATTCATTAATGCTACATGCTGCTATGGCACAGCTTTGAAGTCTGGGCTAGGCAGATCTTCAGTGGGCGTCTCAGTGACCGTGATGGACTCGTCGGCCACTACATAAAGGGCCGAGACTGCCGGGCCCCGCGACTCCTGCCTGCTCAGTGTCTTGGGGCGGGAAGGGAGGGCGAGGGGCAGGCTGAGGCTGAGGTTGGGACGAGACGGGTACCTGTCTTTACGGGGTGTGTGAGCATCCCCTTCGTGCCCGGTGCTGCCAGGGCGCTTCCTGTCCAGCCCGGGCTCCAGGTCTGGGGTTGACGGGTGGCTCGGCATGGAAAACATGCCTGATACATTGAACTCCACCTCTGAAAGAAAGAAGAGACAATGCGATTAACGGAGGTAAAATCTTCCATTTAATTCAGACACAACACAGAAAGAAATGGAATCAACTGTTCACTGTAAAAACTCTATTTATTGTTGGTAGGGAATGATTAAAAACTATATCTGATTAATGAAGTGCTGATTAGATTTAATTTCAATTTACCTCCAGGGAAGAACCAATCAGCATGTTGGATGATGGGTTCTATGATGGCCCCAACGTGGACAGACGTAGCTGCTGCCATCTCTGCCAGCGTCCTGAGTTGGCAGCGATATAGCAGCAAAAACAAAGAACACAAAGCCAGGAATAAATGTGCGTACTAAGTATTCAAGAGAACTTCAACAAAGAAACTGTCTTTTACCCCTCTGTTTTTGCCCACAGCAGGTTGGGCCCCAAGACAATGGCGATGTTGCTGGGAGTCATTTTATTGACCTCACTTTCCTGAGCCAATTTAGCCAGAAACTTCACCAAATACCTGCAAAAGAAACCATCAGTTCCTTGGTAAGCATAACAAACTATGACTGGGCCCTTTTATTATTTTACTGACATATTCATAACTGACTAGTAGCAAGAAATAATTTGTCTATAAATGCATTTTATATCTACATTCATGCTTGCAATGCCTAATGTTTCAATAGTCTGTGCTAGGGTATAGAAATTAGTGTGGAATCCTAAACTGAACATTGAGTGATTTTCTGTATGCTTCTGGATTATTTATATAATGTGCCAATAAATAGTTAGTCTTAGTTACGTTCTTGATGATTTATAGGAGCAGCAGCCATATTGGATGCTGAACCCAGGGCTGCTCAAAGAGCTCTGACTTTCCTGGTTGGAAATTTGACATCTGTGGGTGTTCTTGTTGCATTTAAAACTGGGAACATAAAAAATCCGGCTTTTAAGTCACATCTGTCAAACTCAAGGCCTGGGGGGAAAATCTGGCCTGCCATAACATTTTATGTGGCTCGATTCTAGAGCAGGGCCTTCAAATCCAGTCTGTGAGGGCCGGTCTACTGCAAGCTTTAGATGCGTCTCTGCTTCAACACACCGGAGTCATATAACAAGGTCATTAACAGGACTCTCAAGAACTTGACTACATACTGAAGAGGTGATTCTGCCATTTGATTCAGGAACACATTAAAAAGTTTTCTTGAGGGCCCTGCTCTAAAGAGGCACATAAATATACCCTTCAAGTGCTTAACTATTATTTTATCAATAAAAACAAAGCAGCTTTATCTCCACACAGCCAAGCTACATCAATGTGAAAAGATGTTCAATTTGATTTAATTTTAAGAATTATTCATTGAAGTCAGAGACTGCTGTTTACTAATCTTTTAATAGATTGTCAATGTATTTTATCAATATATTCTGGCACACAGGCCTTAATGCAATATTATTGAGTTTGTTGCAATCTACAGTCTCACATCTTGATGTCACTGTTTTAAAAACTAATACAAAAATGTGCTGTGACCTCTGATAATTTCAACTGGTATGACTTCTAAATTAATGTCAATTAAAACTACATTTTGATAAATTTCCTTTTGATAACATTTGTTTTTTATTTAGCACTTTATAAATAAACTGGTTCAATCACTTTATGTTTCAATTTGGGTCTTGGGACATCTGGGAGGAATTGGCTGACTATAGCAATCTGAACTTTAAGAGTAAGCAATAAAATCTTAAAATCAATTGGGAAACTGACAGGAAACCAGTGAAGAAATGCCAAGACTGAAGTAATGTATTCAGGCTCTTTAGCATCAGTTACAAAAGGGAGTTTTGTGAAATGTACAATTATCTGTTCTTTTGCTACAACAAGAGCCACTGCTTACTTGTGATTAATTTTACAACATTAAAACTGTCCCAAGATTTCAAGAACCATAGTTAAATTACTTTGACTTTTTTATTAGTATCAAATTTCTACAATAAATTCTCTACAAAGGTGTGGCATTTATAGTGCAATTTAAGTTCTGGTGATGTAATTTCCAAACATCTTAGTGAAACATTGCTGAGCGTTCTCATACTTAAAGTTAGCTTTGTGAGCCTTTGGCAAATTGTCACATATCACCCAGAGAGCCTGAAGCCTTTTGTCGGGGTCAGAAATGCTGAAAACACAGAAAACAGTTGCATTAGTTGCAGGAAACATATTTTGCAGGATATTAAAAATCCCATCTGTGTTTGTGTGTGTATGCTTTATTACTTGGAGGCCTGTATCCACTCATCGTACTTGCTAAACGTCATTAGAGGCTCAGGTAGTTCCCTGAGGTAAGACTTCAGAGCTCCTGTAAAGGGCACAAAAATATTATGAGAAATAAATTTTAAAAAAGCATCTTGAGAAAATAGTTTTACTTTTCTCTAAAGCACACTAGGAGTTGTACCAGCGACTGCATGTGGATCTGAGTAGAATTCCTCAAGTTGTGAAGTGGAGCAGTCCAGTGCTGCTTTCAGCTTTTTAAGTTTTGAAGCTCCAGCAGCAATCCGGAAGAGTCCCTTAGAGGAACATGAGAAGGGAGGGAAATAAAAAATCAGCACTGTTGCACCCAGCTCAGTTAACACCTTAAAAATTCAAGAAGCTAGAGCAGCGCTGGGAATAGAAAAGTAGAAGTAGATATCTGTGAGGAACAAAAGAGGAACCATTCTGTTATCGTCAGAATCGTTTGTCTCTGTTTGACTGAGCACCAGACAGACGCAGCACAATGGTTTGGTTTCACTTCATAAAAATGCTTTAAATCACAGTCAAACATGGAGTCCAGCAGTACTGTTACATTTAAAGTGTGCAACAGCAGAGAGGCTAATGGCGAACAGATGTCCACACACATACACATGTTTTATCCCTGCAGGACCAAGACTAACTGACCAAAACTTGGCAACAGATGTTTCCAGACTGTAGATGCCATCCTTTATGGAGCCTCCTCTCCTTCCAGCTCAAATGGAGAGGAGCATTTACTTTTTTATGGCCAAAGATTTATGTTGAAATTCTGGTTAATAACCATCAACTTTGCCCCTACTTTTATGGTTTTTTCTGACTCATGCCTTCCCTTCATCTTTACCTCTTCCCTCATGCCGGTCTCCAGCAGCATCATGACACAGGCCTCTAAGGGTAGAGCGATCTCTCGATTGCTCTTCTTCAGGTGTTCCTCCAACACCGTGCCAAACGCAGGCTTCTCCATCCATGAATCTACATAAATGAAATGTATCAACATGTCAGAGGCAGTCAAATGATAAATGGTTCCTTTATGTGGCTTTTAGTCTGACTCAAAGGCTAAATGGAAGTACCTTCTGCCTGATTTTTTTTTAAGCAGAATTCGTTATTCAGATTAGGTTTCATCTTAGGCTCCACTTATAGTCTCACATTATCATTGTGTTAGGTTTCTAAGATGTATCGATGCTAAAATAGATTTTTAAATAAACATGTATATGACTTCTGAAAAACTATTTAACTCACTAATTGTGAGTTTAAAACTAGTCACAAACATCTAAAAAAAAAAAACTTTAGAGAGAAGAAAATCACTGGAAAGGGTGTTCAATTACTCCATTATTTTCCCATATAGAACAATTTTACTTCAATAATTACTAGGTATAAACCACAGATATGGATTGAGGTCTCAATAAAGTTTTTCCTTTTAATAATCCCCCTGAGAGTCCGTGACAAAACTCAACTCATGATACCTGTTGTTGGCCTATTCTCATTCACTGAACATAAATATTTGTTGATCATACAAATATGGGATTTTTCCATTATTATTCAAGCACTTTTTGCAGTGGAGCAGACAGTTCTCTGCTGTCTCTCTGACTGTGTCTTGTGACCTGTCCTGTGTTCAGGTAACCCCAGCAGAACTGTGCAGTGATCAGCTGAAACAATGAATGTCACGACTTATGAAGCAGCATGCTACTTTTATTAATAGAACAAAGTTTCAGTATGGTTTTCAATATAATGAAACCACAGTGAAATAGGTGATGATTATCAGAGTTTTATTAAAACTGAAGGAAACATGCTAGCATTAGCCTAGCACTTCAGTGAACCATTTCATAAGACAACATATCCAGCAGGAGTAAAAAGTCAGTTTAGTGAGGACTGTGGCTGTGTGTGTCGACCCAGATATACGCTAAAGGTAAAATGTATGATTAAACAATGAAACTTCAACACCACAAGTTGTCAGAACATTATGACAGCCTTCTTAGCTTAGTCAACCCGTGTGGGAGAATCTGCAGAATCTTGAAAATGTCTGCTGCTATCAAAAGAATTAGATAAGATTAAAACTAGAGAGCTTGCCAACCCCAAATTTAAGTGAGTGAGAAAGTTCATTACTGATGAAATGTGGTGTGATATTTTATTTCAAAGCCGTCATGGTTTCATGTGTCTTCTTTGAATAAAGTATCGGACTGGGAACTCGGTGTTAGCAATGTGTTCTACCCAGTCAGCTGGAAGCTCTAGTTAAATCAGAGGGAAAAGCAACACAGCACTCTGGTGGCCTCAGCCTTAAATTGGATCCAAGAATAATATCAGCATCAGATCTGACTGCCAGAATGCGTCGGATTAATCCCAACCATAGACATACTACAATAAAAACTGAAATCATGCATCCATCCAGGAGGGCTGGGCCTTTCTCAAGCAGTCATTGATCAAGAGGCGGGGTTCATAATCAATTAGATATGATTCATTGAGCTAATTTAACCTTCGTGACACAACTTCATATAGACAACAAATAATCTATTCCCAACCTTTTTGTAGGAACAGAGATTAACTATTGCATCAGCTGATAAACTGACTGATTCTGACTTAGTGGTTTCATTTTCTTTTGTGGGGTAAAACTCACTTCTCTTCTGTTTGCACTGAAAGAAAATTAAACTCTCATTGTGATTTCACACCAAGGGCTATCGAGCTGGCTTAGATCACAAGCCCGGTTGGACTATTTTCATGCTGCTGCAGAATAAAGCAAACACTCCTGGATCTTATTATAAACAGCATGTCCTCACCTTGCTGTGTTTGGATGGTGGGAATAGCTGCTTCCAGAGCTGACAGAGACTTCCTGTGATACTCGGCCTGGGCCTCTAATAACTGCAACAAACACAAATATAAAACTTTGCCATCCATGAATCCA
This sequence comes from Phalloptychus januarius, assembly GCA_902982915.1. Classification (NCBI taxonomy): domain Eukaryota; kingdom Metazoa; phylum Chordata; class Actinopteri; order Cyprinodontiformes; family Poeciliidae; genus Phalloptychus; species Phalloptychus januarius. Next base: position 9,986,477 of record CADWAE010000476.1, read on the forward strand.
TTGTTTGGATTATGAGGTGAGCTATTAAAACTTTTGACGCACTCACCATGATGTAGTAGCGTGCATAGTCTCCCTCTTTTGAGGCAAAGCTGTACATGTCTGCAGACAGCTGGTCCTGTAGGATGAATGAAGGTGACAGCATCCTTAACCTTTGTTCTGAGCATTAACCATAAACTCCTCATTATGACACTGATGAACCCCACATGACAAAGCTTTGACCTTTAATTACACTACACCACTAATAATCTTCCTGGCATGATTGCCCTGAGCCATTCTTGCAAGGCCTTCTTTGTTCAGCCACTTCATTAAACCGAGGAATGTATACCTATTAGCTCAGACAAGCCTCCATTAAAGTCCATGCAGAGCAGATTACTCTAGGGTTACTGATTGTTACCTTGCATATTTCTACTTTATTGAGCGCTTCGTCCATCTCATCCTTGAGAGAGTCTACTTTAGCTGCCATGGCCTGGTTGTTGGACTTTGTTGCCTGATACCACCTGAAGGACATAAAACAAATCACACTGCAGCTAACAGTTGAAGACATATTTATTTACACTACATCAGGGAAGTCCAAAGTCGGTCCTCAAGGGCCGGCATCCTGCATGTTTTAGTTCTCTTCCTGGTGGTAGCAACAACATCCTCAGCAAATCAATGTTCTCCTTAGGCCTCTAATGAGCCATCATTTGATGCAGGTGTATTAAACCAGGGAGAAAATTAAAACATGCAGGATGCCGGCCCTCGAGGACCAACTTTGGGCACCTCTGCACTATATGAAAAAACACAACCTATTTTTCTCATTGAATGATATTAAATCTTTCTTGCTTTAGATAAGTTAGAAGAAGATATTTTTTAAAGGTATTTTGCATTAGCTCTCTTCAAATATAGCTAAAGTTAAGAAAAACTACGGCCACTTTAAAGCAACTTGGAAAAGTCCAACTGATGATGATATGGCTTTGCAAGTTTCATAGGATTAAATGGAAGCACATCTGTGGATGTATTTTAAGGCAACATCTCAAACATTCTGCCTCTTTGCGTGACATCATATAGAAATGAAAGCAATCAGCCAAGAATTTAAGAAGAACATTCTGGATTTCCACAAGATTAGTTCATCCTTGGATACAATTTCCGGATTAATATAAATGCCACATACATGTGTTCAAATAATTATATGCAAGACTAAACAGCTTGAGAATCTCCAATGATCAATTTGGTCTTAAAGGAGTTGCGTTCTGTGTGACAGGTAAACATATTTGGTATAAAATGTGTGAATCAATTACACAAAGATCTCCTGTACCAATATGGGCTGAGAGGCCACTCAGAGAGAAAGAGGGCATTACTCCAAAAGCAACATAAAAAACAAAAGATTTCAGATTTCTTTAAGATGTGTCCAATACTAGGATGAAAGTAAAAAACCTATCTAGGCAAAATGACAACTTTATATGAAGGAGAAGACTACCAGCCTCAGTACATCATCCCAACTGTAAAGAATGTTGGTAGTATTCATGTGGGTTTGTTTTTGCAGGAGACTTGGAACATGGACAGCAGACTTTACTGTATCACTAAAGTAGATATAAAGCAGAATAACCATAACAAGGTCTGTGTTTTGGAATGGCCATCTCACACACCAGACACACAGAAAACGCATGGGCAAAGCTGAAAAGTGTTCGACATTAAATCAGGCTAAACACTTTTTTACTCATTAACTAAGTGGAAAAATTAGATCACATCTCTGATTTCAACTATAATTACAGGATCATCTTCAAAATTTGCCTTTTTAGCCCAAATTATACCAACAGCAACCAAGCCTTCATGTCAAGTTGAAAATGTAAAAACTATAAGCTTCATAAATTGTGGATTAATTAATAGATAGGCATCAATCTTCATACAAATGCACCTCGTCTTGGCCGAATCGTAATCCAGTACTAGCCTGGCAAGTTGCTTCCTCTGTTTCAGTATGTTAGGAATCTCCACCTGCAGGAAAACATTCAGGAATTATGAGAAAGGCATGACTAAATGCATATCACAGCATTGAGAACGTCTTTCCTAAAAGTCTGGGAATTACACAGTCAATTTAATGCTAAAGTGTACAGAACAACTGTTACAGAGCAGCTGCATGACAGATACCAAATAGTTTGTGGAGCATAAAATGAGTTATGTCTGTTTTTTTTTTACCTCTGCCAGCTGGTTGAGAGGATCCAGAATATCTTTTTCGATCTGCAATTCATGCTGCATAAGTTCGGAGGCTAAACGGCTCTCAGTCTCACCGCACACCTCCAACATCTTGCTGCAACACACACAAAATATGATAATTTCACTGTTTTCACAATTCCATATGCGGTTTCTACCAGACACGGATGATTTTTTAGTCATTCAAATAATCACAGTACTGATTAATGCTGCTGTTTCACAGTTCCTGAAATACACAGTCATATTCTGTAAAAAAATTTTTTCCCCTTTTGTGAAGCCACAACCACAACAAAAAGTATTTCATTGGTGTTTTATGTCATAGACCAGCATCAAATTTTTTATAAAAGTGACATAGAAGCAAAAGGTTTTAAAGTGTTATTGCAAATAGAAAACAGCCTAAAGAGTGTGGTTCACATTTTCATTCAGCTCCTCTAAGGCAGTACTTTTAGAACCGTCTTTTGCTGCTGTTGCAGCTTTTTTGTACATCTACCAACTTTTCCACAGTTTTATCTCAGACTAGATCTTCATAACATGCTTTGCTCCCTAAGTGTTCTTTAACAAACCCCAGAGGCATTCACAAAACAGCACAAAAGGGCTAAATAAATAAAATCCCAACAGAATATGTTCATGTTTATGGTTGTAGTGTGACAGAACAGAGAAATGTTCGAGGAGTATTACAGTTTTTCCTCACCCAATCAGGCCCTCGTCTCCTAGCTGAGCTCCACCTTCCTGCATGGTCTGGGACAACCCCGTCAGCGGCAGCTTTTTCTGCAGCAGGACATAAAAACAAAGTTAGGCTCTTATAAAACAAAACAGCTTGAAGCCGAGTTATAACTTTAGGAAAGTCACACAGTATCCTGTTAGGATAATTTAGGTGACTACAACCAACACAAACAAGTTTGGCAAAGGAACACAAGAGCAGTCAGTTTCATTGTTAACACCGACTGCAGCTGCTCTATAGGGATTATGACCTTGGCAGGAAGCCATTTTTCATATCTATGTGTTACATAAGAACAGATGCCATGTGTTCACTGCACAAGATACCATTCCCTGCTACTGCAACCTTAAGAGGTGTGCCGGAGCTATAATCTCTGCACATGCCATCTATGTGGCACAGAACCATCTGTAAAGTTTTACAGCAATGCATTGAATGTTTATAATGTGACTTGACAGTAAAGTTGTGTTTAGTTTAAAGTTCAGCTCAGACAACAGAGCAAAGGCTGACAGCGATAGCACATTCTTCTTACATGTCTTTTCTCTGTGTCAGTGCCAAGTTGACCCTGCAGACAGGACACCAGCCTCTTGTGCATGTTGTGCGACACCAACCGCACCAGCTCCATCCGCCTCTCGATCTGCATGAACAAGCGAGACAAAAAAGAAAGAAGAGAAAACACAATTCAAAATGTGAACAAAGAAAACAGTAGGAAAAGATCAGTGCACCGGTTCGAACCAGGATGAAGGAAACATAAACCTCCCATCTTCCTGTGCAACATATACGACCCAGGTGAGGGCTACAAATCAAAACACAGAGGCTGCATAAGCACACATTCATCTGCAAAAGTTTCCATCCTGTCCTTGGTATTGGGACGTCATGGAGGATCTGACTGTGTTCTGCAGCAGAACAACAAGCAGCTATGACACAAAGACACAAGGATGAGTCACGAGGGAACGCAGTGATGGGGCTCTTTAATGAGGGCAGGGAAAGCTTTTCTGACAGAGACGTGTGAAACTTTAGAAAACAATTATACTGAATGCAAAGCTGACTTAACAGGTTAAGTCAGTTATACAGATATTACCTGCTGTTTTACATGCCTTAACGCTGTAACTGTAAACAGTGCAGTGTACGTTATAACGATCCTCGTTCAAACAGAGAAAAGCTTAAAACATAAACTCACTTCAGATAAAGTATGCTAACTAAACAACATGATGTCACATTCAGGTTATGTTTTTGCTTTGACATTTTGTTGCAACTCATCATCTAGTCTAAAATCTAGCGTCGAGATTTGATAGCAAATCTCCATGCGCACATGTGACAACACATGAGATATAACACAACTGATTTGAGTTCTTTGTGTAGTTAAACTTGTTTTTGTTTGTTTTTCCACTTTAAGCACCAGTTTTGTTTTTTGTTTTTTTTACCAAATTCCTCTTGCAAAAGTTGTTTGCATGTGTCCCGTGCAGCTGCAGGAAGCATTTGAGTCATATCTGAGAAGACAGCATTGATTTCAGGATAATTTTACAACGATAAAACAAAAGGAAATGCATTATAAGGAGAACCAGGGAATAATTGGAGCTGAACTCAAAAGCTCAAGGCAAGGTTCCAACACAATTTTAATTTTGCGATACTAGTTTTTAATCTACTTTATGATAGACATCAAATTAGTGGAAAATAGTTGACAGTTGTATCAGTGATCCTAAGCCTGTCAGGTGAAGAATGCTGCAGTGCAGGTGTGTGGTTATTCAGCAAGTAAAACAGTGTGTCATGTATGTAAAATAATTATTGCATTTCTTTCTCTTGAGGTCTTGACAGGCTGATCTTTTTACATTAGACCACAAATAGCTGCCTGCCTGTTGAGTATTATCTTCCTCTTCCTGTCTTGATGTAAACATCTAACTGCGCCCAAAGATCTGAGTCTATTTGCTGTCAGATCTCATCCTCTTCCTTCACTTTTATCCTTTCTAATTCATTGCTCCCTTTTAGAGCAATATCACAGCTGGATTCCTCTTTCTTCCCTGGAAGACACAATAGATACATTAAATACAATCCCTAACTCTAGGAATATCTGGTGATGACTTGATTAGTTGCAGGTTTTCCAATAACGTGTGCCAAGAAAGAAAAGAAAGAGCTCTGGGAGTCTGCAGTGTGGGAGAGACGGCTGGACTACAAACATACTGATCACATTCTGTGTCTTTAGTACAAACTCCTTCCAAGCAAATAAGAGGTGGAAGTTTATAAAAAGGGGAACACAGGACAAACAAGAAAATGGAAAGATTAGGTGCAGAAGTAAGTCTCTCAGAAGAAGAAAATGTTGGTTGGCTTCTCAAAGATTTCTGGCTAAGAGTGTCTTCGTGTTTTGGTTTCACCGTCCTCCCAAACTCAGACCTCTATTCTTGCTCAATTAAATATTCTTAAGCACAAGCTCAACCACACAGCCTGATAAATGGTGGGTTAAAAGTTGGACGAGACGAAAAAAAGGGAACAGGGCAAATCTCTAGATAATAGACCCAGACAAGCCCACACGCACTAAAAATGAGCAGAGATGACTGCTTCCACTCTGCTCTTACCACACTTTCCAAAGGATCACACTCACTGCCAACTTTTCAGTTTTCTGCTTTTTCTTTTCCAAGCAGCAGTGAAAATGGAGCCCCAGTTGCTGACCTTTGACCTACAACAGCAGAAATGTGGAATGTTCAGTAAGTGACTCAGAAGCCGTGTGGATGGGTGCGTTTTCACTTTGGTAGACTGAAAAGTGGCATCATAACTGGAAGATGAGTAGCTGGCCGACCTGGCAGGCTGGAACTAATGATTATGAAGATAATAATGAATCATAAGTAAGAATTGAATCTAGAAATCTTCCAGGGAGCTAGATTAGTTCAGAAGAAAAGTTGCTTTAGTTGGAAGTAAAAAATAGAGTAAGCAGCTTTACTTTAAAGTCCAAATTAAATTAAGCTAAGTGTGTAAGTGTTTTCATGTGATTCTGAATGCAAAAAAAAAGAAAAAATAAAGGAAGAAAGGAAACATTTTTCAGTTTTCCCCCTTTTCTGGGAAATTACTTAGGCTAAAAACTAAGCAAATTTTTCAATTTGTAGTGATGAATCAAATCAGACAAGATAAATTTTTAAGTAGGACTCTGACTATCATTACAACCATCCATCCACTGTTTTCTGCTCATCTGAAATCAGGTTACAGCGGTAAGAGATCGACCAACATGTTTCAAGGTCAGAATGGACATGTAGCCCCTCCAGTGAGCTCTTGGTCTGCCTTGTGCATTTTCTTCTGTCTGAGACCAAGTTTGAATTTGATACTTTTGATACTAACCGCCAGCTGACAACCATGACCTCAGCATAAGAGGCGGTGACAAATGTTTCCTCTGAAAAAATGACATTGTTAACTTAATGAAACAGTTTGGGTTCCAAAATTATGGATGCACACAATTATAAAAAAGTCTTGCTTGCTTGAAATTTTGATATGCTTATCTCTAAGAATATTTCTGCACTCAGGTGTAATGCATCTTGTAAAAATGTTTTTGCTTTCTTGTCAAACTTCCTCTCAGCTCTGTCCTACTTGTTCACAAATCCCTTTATGGTGAGACTGAGGTAGTGATGTCAGTAACACTGTCTTTCTATTAGCTGCAACTCTAACCATGACACCATTTTCCTCTATAAGAGAGCGTAGATAATTTGCAGTGCTGGTTTTCATTCCTACATGCAAAGTTAAAGCATGAAGTGCATGACTCAAAGAGGAGCAGAAGATATTTGCTGAACACAAACATTTTTTAGGGGAAGCAGAGCATATTTGTAAACAGGGAAGATGTTTTAGTGTGAGAGCAACGTTTTAAGCAAGAACTGTACAAGTTAATTTTATTTAATGAAAGGAAGTGTTTTCATTAAATAAAAATGTTCACCCTATTTTGTATTTTTTTTTTTTTTTAGAAAGAAACAGATTTAAAGTTAATCTGTAGACAACATGCCTATCAGCTGGCAATGGATGACGTGCGAAGTGGAGGTTGCCTCAAACAGCATCTTTAAGTGATTTTGGGATTCCAACTCTGTTTGCCAGAACTCGCTAATGATGCTGTTAGACGTAAAGACATCAGTTTTATGCAAACGCAAGCTGGCTTTACTAGATCGTGGTCAGATCTCCAACAGTTTTAAATTCAAACTACCAAGTGGTTGTATAATTATGGTGAAAGCCACTCTAATTTGAGAGAGGAAATCTTAACATTGAGAATCTACTTATTTTAGATACAACAAAGAGCTGATGTGAAATACAGCAGGTTGTTTCTCATTAACTGCTTCATCAGCAAATGAGACCACCTCTGTAATGGCAAGATGTCGTTCAGGTGTGTTGGAAAGACATCACCAATCAGTTTAGAGAAGCAATTGTTCCTCCCCAAAAATCCAGAAAGGTTTGAATAGAGAGGAAAGGATAGACCTCTCTCTGAAGTCCATCCATTCAATAGAAAGAAAGACTATTCGCTGCTAATCTTCCTGGAGTGGTCGTCCAGGCAAACACATCTCAACATCAGGCCATTCAATGCTCAGAGGCATGACAACAAGCAATACCTCGATCTATGACAGATATTTTGGAGACCGCACCTAGCATAATGACAAAACTAACCACACAATTAGAGAGAGATGCAACAAGTGTGAGAACGCTTCTACTCGCTAAAACAAATATGGCAGCAAAACTTAAGTTTGAAAAGTTCGAGATGAAAAAAAAGCAAGACTTCTGGAGAAAATATTGTTTGGTGTGATGTTCACATGGTGCTCTGTGTCTTTTGTTTTGAGCCGATCATGTCCCTCATTTTCATTATTCTTTGCACCTGAGTTGCTCCCTGATTGTTTCCCTTCTTAAGCCCCTCTCAATCAAACCACACTGTCCTGAAGATCTGTGCCTTCAACAGGAAAAGTATGCAAAGCACAGCAATGACTATACAACAGAAGGAAAACAAAAACACAACCAAGGTGAATCAATGGTCCAGTCAAAGTCCAGACCTCAGCTTTATTGAAATGCCCTAGAGAGCTTTGTATGTAACAAATTGTGGTTTGAATTCACCTGTGAGAACAATAATAACTGTGATGTAGGTTTAAACATGTGCAAACTGTTTAAACCTACATCATACACCAAAAGTGTCTGTATAATCATGCACTTCATAGCAAAGGTGTGATCACCAAACGTTTCTCTCACCGACTGACCCAATGCAACACTCGCTTACCATATCACCATTAAATAAGTGCATAGTAGAGTATCTAACACCTCATTTGGATATCTCATCTTCAGTTGTATTCAAATACTGACTTCTGGAACCAGTTCCAACTCAATGCCCTTCACTTTGAGATCAGGCAAGCAAGGATACAATCCAGTCTGACAGCCTTCCAGACTCTCCTACTGAGGCAGAACGAGTCCAAACAAGAGTAATGTCTTACCCAATGCGAAGCATTGTGGAAAATGCAAGAGAAGAGAGTACTATGACAACATGGAAATAACAGAGTCGAGTTTCATATTGGACTGTTCAAAGAAAAGGGAGGGGGTGTAGGAGATTGTGGGAAGTGGGTTAGGAAAAATTATCCCTTCTGGTCTCACGCTTGGAAGATGGAAGAAAAACTTTTCCAGGCAGTGTGATTAAATAACAGTGTTGATTTACTCTTGCATGTGTGCAAGTCACATACTTTACTCAGATCATTGCAGATGTAACAACTAACTATTAGCAACATGCAAATCAGTAGTCAGCAGATGTGCAAAGAGCACACAATTAGGAAAAGTTGCCTGTTTTTCTAATAGTGACTCACAACTTAACAGAAAGTTGCGCAATTAGAGAAGGAAATGTGAAACATAAAAAATGCAATTACCTGGTTGCATAAAGTTAAACTAATACCTTGCTAAGAAACATTTTGATTTAGTTTTGTCAGTCTAGTGGAATGATCCTGGCATTTGTCCAATGGCAAAGCGGTTTCTCTACCTTTCCAAAGCAAAAGTCACAATCTGGATTCAACTAACAAACAATCATCTGTGTAGTAACTATCCTACAGATTTTTGGCTGTTACAGCAGGTAAAAAAATCAATTCTTAGAAATGCACTGAGTAGCACCTTATGTCTAAAACTAACCATATCGGAAGACAAATCCTGTTCTTGTTTCAGAAGAGTCCAATCATTGTATGCATCAGGGGAAAAAATGTTTGAGAAAAAAAAAAATAATAATAATATTGTATTACATGCTGTTTAATGAATTATTAAAAACTGGAAGAATTGTGGGAAACCATAATACTTGTGGAAAATTTGTGGTTGGAACAAAACCTTGAATGATTGTGATCAGTGATTACAAGAGTGTGTCCAATAGTTCCACACACAGAATATGAAGGGAAGGGACTGGGATTCAACAGCTGCGTAGCCTCAAGCAAACTACTGATGAGCAAAAGTAATTGGAAAAAAGGCTGCAATTTGATAGGGAGCATAATGATTGAACTCTGGAGTAATGGTAGAAGGTTTTGTGGTCAGATGAGTCTATAAACACAAATACAGAGTAATTGGCAAATCAAGGTAAGAAGAGAGGTGCATGAAGCGATGCTCCCATCGCGCATATTGCCTACTGCACCAGCCTGGGAGGGGCAGAGCTATGAGCTAGGGTCTTGTGATCTTGGCTAAACAGCAATAATTGCCCCAAAATATGAAGGCAATTATTTCATCAGTGAATTTCTTCTTTCCTTATGGCTCAGGCATATTCCCAGATGGCAATGCCCGCATTTAGCAGTCATACTGACTACTCAAAGCACTAGTTTCTTTCAACAAATCCCACATTCAACACCCTCACATTTATACGTTGATGTGCAGATAAGATGGAAACTTTGTGCTAAATTGCCTTCTCCAAGGGAACCCACAACTTTCCAAATGCAAGATTACTACTCCACACTGAAACATGGTGGTGGTTGTATCATGCTGTGGGGTTAAATTCTATTGGTTTGAAGCATTCTCGGCCTGAAGATAAAGAGGGATTTTATTTGTTAGTATCACAGCAAGTCCAAGTCCACAGAAGAATGAAACTAAATCTTTATAGACCAGAAACGAAACAAAAAAAATGCATTCACAATTAAAAAGATTTGGAGAACTTGTGAGAAAGAGAAAATATATGCCAACATATTTGTTCATGTTACATTAAAATTGTTACATTTCTGAATTTTGAAGAAATTATCCAGCATTTGTGTCACATTAAAGATGGGACAAGTTTGTAAAGAATCCTCCGAGGTCTAGTCCTTTTAGGTCACAAAGTCCTGAAACTTTAACAGAGATCTGTACATGATGTGTTTTTGTCATTTAAAAAGAAATCTTGTCAGAAGCTGGAACTGCCAAAAGACGTCCAAGCTACTTTAACAATGCTGACCTCCTGACAATAACATTCCTCGCCGAGAGCCAGAGTTTAAGGAATGTCTAACACAGCACAAAACTCCCGACGTTCAGCGCCAAAGACGGGAAAGAGCATTCAGTGGGACGGCTGAGTCTGTTCTCTTCTGTTGGCTTAACAAATAACAAATATATTTAGCTAGAGATGACAGTACTATTTATGTTTAGCACCAGTTTGTGTTGAGAGTTGCTGGGTGTGAACCGCATTCGGTTCAGAGTTCAGCGTTGCTGGTCATAAAGCCTCCACTTCTGAGGCCGAATGAAGGTTGTTGAAGATTTACTTTGCACTGATTAACCTTTCTGCACTGCTTTTCTTCATTTCCGCTGTATTTATTCCCACATTTTTTTTCCAAAGATGATCTCACTGTTTTACAAGCCAAAGTGTTCCCATCCCCCAACAACAACACACACTCAGCAGCATGCATCCACTTTGATTTCCTAAACACAAAACTGACTTCGCTGTTGAAGTAGTGAGGCATTTCTCTTGAAGTGCTAACCTTGTGCTGGTGTAGCATTACCGAATGTACGACTGCTCACAACCGCTTGTGCTTAAACTTTGCTGTAATGCTTAAACTCCAGCGATTGTACTCAAAGCCCAGAGAGAAGTTTGGCTTCAACAAGCAGCAAAGGCATGATGGCTTTAACAGAGTCTTAGATGGGATCGCTGCACTCGAAACTTCTGCAGTTTTTTCCTCTCCAGAAAATGTGCCCCACCAAAAAAACTCTTTATACATGCAAATTAGTTCAACTAAAGCTGATGTAACACAAAGCTCAGACCAGTTCGCTTTTTTAATGGAGATGGATGTTGAACTACAGCCACATAAAAAAAATAACAAAAATGCTTCAGGTCTTTCTGCTAAGGCTGCAACAATTAATGCAGCGTACATTTCACTTATACAAAGTGGCCTTTCACTAAAATGTTATTCAGAATATATCTTAGTAATAAAAATGTTTATAAAATAAAAAAAATGTTTACTAGCTAAAATGAAATTAAAAAAAACAGAATAAAAGAATAAAACAAAAATTAAATTAAAATAAGCTAGATTAAAACAAAGTTAAATAATAGAAGGAAAATGGTAATAAATCAAGTGAAGAAATACAAACTAAATCATAGGCAGAGCAATCAAAGCAGATACACTTGAAGATGTGGTATTTACCTGAAGGAGGTCATCACTCAGGACTTCTGTTTTTTCAGCCCTGGGGAGGAAAAACACAGATCAGAAGGTTTATCCAAGAAACAATAATGCCGACCGGCATATTTGCATGTGTTTGTGTACGTAAAGCATTTATTGCCATTTTTGAGAACAATCTAATGCTGTTTCAACCACACTGGTTAGAGTTTACTAAAGCAGGTTAGCAAACCGAGCACCTCCTGTGTGCAGGTTGTTATAAATGCCTGCAGCGAATAGAAACCTGGTATTAAGCTATGAAGATCTGTCAGAGAGCATGTGAGCTTTAAATTAGCGTGCATCATTTGCACAGCCAGCCTCGACGAGACTGCACCAGAGGCCAAACTCAACCTGTCAGATTCCTCCACCCAGTCTGAAAAACACACTTCTTGACTCATCTGCGCCCTGTTTGTTGTGGCAACAGGGGCCGATGTGAGCATGCATGTATGCATGAGGGTGAGAATTGCCATGAGGCTTGTTGATGTCAGAAACCCATTCCACTTTTTGTGACACAATCTGGGTATAAACAACGTCATGTCATCGCTCTAAAAGCTTCAAGGAAATGTTGACAGAATGTCTTCTAGAGCACCTGGAGTTTGCAGGCAGAAAATGCCCAGTGTGTTTTAACCTGCATCATTTCCAATCGTAACCCGTAGCAGTCTGAGCGCACACCGTGAATCTAAACCTCGCAGGGATCAATTAACCATCTCCTGCTCAGACATGAGGTATTACACAATGCTGTTATGAGCTTCTTAGAATACAATCCTTATGTTCCACCCTCTGCATACAGTAAAGGCTTACCTCACTCAGGCCTCAGATGCCCTCACTATTCACAAAATTAAAAAAGAAAAAGCAAGACTACCCCTGGCTGCAGTCAGAGATTTTTTTTTCTAAATCCATTTTGTCAAAGAATAGCTGGGAATTATATTGCATTTGATTTAACTTAAGGATGTCAGAGTAAATCTAAATGCACATCTGCAGATACATATTTGTAAAAAAAAAAAATTTAAAGCATTATTTTTATTTCACTTCCATATTACCAACTGGCTTGCTGGACAGTAACACAACATCCCAAAAGAAGAACTTTAGATTCTGTTCTTATCACATTAGGCATCAGACTGCAGCGGCTAACCTCTAAAGGAATAAGCTACAAAAACAATCTCATGATTCTTATCAATACTGAATTAGCATTGATCCGGCTTAGAGTTGGGCAGCAGCTACTGTTCTAAGAATAGATTCCTTCAGACAGAGGCTTGGCGTGGGGCGTGCGCTCTGCATGAAGACGTCATGTGCAATATACTGATTTTATGAAACCACATTGAGCAAATGCAGTGAAGAAAATCTAAACCGAACCACATTCCTGAGTCACTTTGCAGCCTCTGATTTTATTAAAATAACTCAGTTGAAGCTGTTTGTAAACACTGCTGTGTTTTAACTCTGGTGATTCAACTGCATCCTCCTGTTAATCGAATGCAAATCTGGCTGGTTTCCTCCTTTATGAAAAGAAAGAGACTTTCTTTGTTTGAGCCAGCGTCCCCCGGTCCTCAACGCTGGGAATGCTTACTTCACAAAATCCCCTCAGTGTGCTGCCCGTAGTAAACTGTCCCAACCTGCTCCGCCGACCACACACTATCTGCAAAGACCAGCTGTGTTGTTGTTTATGTGTTGTCATCCCTCATACAGACTCTTATAGCTGTGGTTTGTTGTGCATTAGAACCAACTTTCAATTCAATTTCAAAAGGATTATATCAGAACCAGCTGGTTGTGGTTTTAATTAAGCATAAGAACCTAAGCTATTTATGGGGTTTTTTGTGTTTTTTTTTTAGCTTGCACTTGTACTTTTAAAGCATTTCAAGCAGGGTTAACCCTTCCCGGGCATAATCCTGGGAGGGCGTGTGCTCGTAAGAGTTTTGCTTCTCAATAAAGGAACCTCTGAGCAGGGCTTAGTGGACTTTTACAGCTGTTGCACAATGTTTGTGGAGCAACGAGTGGAAGGAATCCATGGCCAAGCCCCTCAGAGTGACGGACAGTCATTCTGAGGAAGCCCTC